>OY856308.1:5000000-7500000 GCA_963693445.1 Agonopterix heracliana
AGGACCGTGTGTAAGATAAACCCAATAAACTCTGTAAATTTGGACTTGGTGTTTCACTCCAATCCCTGAACCCGTCGCTCGTAACATTTGGTGTCAGAAGTGGGATTGGAGTAGGATGCCGCTGGTGCCAAAGGAGTTAAAGGGAGTAACCACCCGGGCCATGTCGGAAGCGCGGCGGGAAGGTGCAGCCCTTGCAATTGAGGTGCAGCACACCCCAGAGAGGAGACCTGAGGGAGGTGAAGTGCAGCGCACTCCGGAGCAGAACCCAGGAAACTTCCTCTATCAAATTCAGCTCATGATGGAGGAACAACTGCGCGCACTGCAAGAGGAGCAGGCTCGCCGGCAGGAGGAGCAGGTTCATGAACTGCGCGCAATTAAAGAAGGACAGGCTCGCCGTGAAGAGGAACAGGCTCGCCGTGAGGAGGAACAGGCTCGCCGTCAGGAGGAACAGGCTCGCCGTCAGGAGGAACAGGCTCGCCGTCAGGAGGAGCAGGCTCACCGTCAGGAAGAACAAATGCGCACGGTGCAGGAGACGCTTCATAAAGATATTACGAAAGGCTTGCAGCAGGCAGTAGGGAGAGTCGAAGCCGTAGAAGGGAGGTTGGATCGTGTGAAGGGTGAGTTTGAAGGGAGATTAGATCATGTGAAGGGTGAGTTCGTGGAGAGGTTTGATCGTGTGGAGGGTGAGTTTGCCAAAATCCGACGAGATGTTGAGCAGAGCAAATCTCATAGGCGTGTCGCTGCTGTTTTTGACTCACCCATACAGCCAAAAGGTGTCAAAACTCCAGTTTACGATGGACTGACGTCATGGCCCGCCTTTAAGCTACAATTTGAGACAGCAATGAAGGTTAATGGTTGGGGCAAGGAGGAGGCACAGCCTGCGTTGATATTAGCACTCCAGGGACAGGCTCTCACCGTACTGGAAGCCGTAGGTGCTGGCGGAAACCTGACGTTCGACAATCTTTTCGGAGCTCTGGAGGCTAGATTCGGCGATGGACATCTCGAACACGTGTATCGGGCGCGGTTGAAGGAACGTAACCAACATGCTAATGAGAGTCTGCAACAATGGTCCGTGGAGGTAGAGATGCTCGTGCGAAAGGCTTTCCAGTCATCACCAGCAGTCATCGATGACATGCTCCTGCAGGTCTTTACGGATGGGATACGGGACCCAGAGGTGCGAGCTGCAGTGCGACTTGGGCACCATGTTACACTCAGGGATGCTGTTGCTCATGCATTGGAGGTGGAAGCCGTACGACAGGATCTTCGTTCCGTTCGCCTCAGGGAGATTGGTGTGACTAGAGCATCAGTGCCAAGAAATCGAAGCGTTAATTATGTGTGCTACGAGTGTGGTGAACGAGGGCATATTCGCCGCTCCTGTCCAGAGCGCGCAGGCCGTCGTTATGTGTGCTATGAGTGTGGTCAACGAGGACATATTCGCAGTTCCTGCCCGAAGCGTACAGGCCGTCGGGATATAGGAGTCTCGACTGATGAGCAGCAGGAAAACTGGAGGGCATCGGCCGGTGATGTTGCAAATATTAAAGTTAAACAAATATTGGACGGAAATAGTCTGTTAGTTGAAGGAGAGGTCAATGGTAGAATCTGTCAACTAACTTTGGATACCGGAGCTTCGAGGACCGTGGTCAGTACGCGACTGTTAAGCGAAATGAAAAGTTATCAGGAAAAACGACTTCTGCAGCAAACCAACCTACAGTTAACAACAGCTACCGGTCAGCGCATACCTGTTATGGGAGAGTTGGGAGTCTTGATTAACATCGGGAAAACTCCTTTCAAACATGAGGTGATTGTAGCTGAAATAGTGGATGATTGCATAATTGGCTTAGATTTCTTACAAAATTACCAGTGCAATGTAGACATGAAAAACGGAGTGCTACGGTGTAACACAGAGGAGGTTCCGATGAAAGGTGGATCATCGGGAGAAGTCTACTGTGTGAGAAGAATAGTACTCCAGTCTAGATCGCAGACATTGGGGATACACCCGATACTTAACGTTGGGAATGAGGACCTGACGATTGAGAAGGGAAAGTTTGTTGGTCACTGCGAGGAAGATCCTCCTAGGAAACATAAGACTGAGGGGGATGCAGTATCGAAAGTTATGGAAGACTTCAGCAAGGACCTGACTAAGTCACAGGCTGGGAAAGCGAAGAACTTGCTGCTGTGTTTTTCGGAAAACGGTGCAGATATTGGTGGAACAGACCAGGTAAAGAACAAGCTGATTAATATGGGAGATGTAGCGCCAAACGAGCAACGACCTAGGCGCATTCCGTTTGTTCGAGAAAACGAACTACGGGAGGAAGTGGTCGACATCTATGAACAACTTCGAGAAGCAGGTCAAAACTCGAGGGACCGTTCGAAGACACTATATGACCGAAAGACGAGCTACAACGGGTTTGAGGAAGGAATATCGTTTTGGCTGTATAATCCAGTTCGAAAGAAAGGGAAGTTTTTGAAGTTTCAAGCAAGTTGGGAAAGGCCTTATGAGGTAGTGACCAAAATGAACGACGTCTCGTATCGAATCCAACGATCGCCAAGAAGTCCGTTGAAGATAGTGCACGTGGATCGATTGGCTCGAAATTTAGGCAGTAATGATGCTCGGGACGAGCAGAACTAAGGGAGGGGCAGTGTCACGGATGCTGCCAAACGTTAATCGTAAAAAGGCATTCACAAATTCAGAGGGTTTGTCAATTAGCTTTGTGGCTCAGCGGTCGGACGTGCGATCCCGAAAATTCGAGAAGTCCTGGGTTCGAGACCTCACCCCGACGAAAATCTTTCTAGATTTTTAAATTGTTCAAGAATGTTCCGGAGGGAAGAGGGAGAAGGAAATTTGGAAAGAATGTTTAGAAAGAGACAAAATAACCATGTTTAGGAATATTCGAGAAAGAAGGCGGGGCTAGAGATTATTAGAAGCGTTTAGAAGGAAACAAGGGAATAACGAAAAGAAGATCGAAATTCGGTTGCCTAGAACATTCTAAGCAGTATATAAGCCGGCGAGTTTGCGGCCACAGGGCAGTACTGAGTTTAACAGTGATAAGTGCGAAACCAAAAGGAAGAAGAGAATAAGTGAAAAGTAACTAGTGAGAAGTGAACAGTGAATAGTCAAGTGACAGTGTAGTGCCGTGACGTCGTAGTTGTGACGTGTGTCGTGACGTGTCGTGACGTGTCGTGACGTCATAGAAGTGACGTAGTGGACAGTGCTACTGTGGTGTAAAGGAGAACCCCCGTCGAGGACTCCGCGAAGAGGACCCTGCGAGGAGGACCGTGTGTAAGATAAACCCAATAAACTCTGTAAATTTGGACTTGGTGTTTCACTCCAATCCCTGAACCCGTCGCTCGTAACAATATGGTAGACCAATTTAACTGTCAAGTTATCGTCATGCCATTTCTACTGGTTCTCTTTCCTATGGGAAACTCAAAACAAAGCGATCGATTGTAAGCGAGTGCGGCTAGTTTATAAGTTAGCGTTGATTGCTAGGCTTACTGTTACAACCCCCAAGTTTCCTAGGATCTCGTATAATAGCAGATCAAGTGAGATTAACCATTTTATTAACGCTAAAGACCACTGACGCCGCAGCGCTTTATCTGAAGTCTTAATTAACCTATCTTTGTTTGGAATCAAAGAAAGGGCATCTTGTTGAACGATAAAAGTGATTTCAGGCATCAAGTGAGAAAAACCTCGTTTAAAAGAAATTTATTTGTGTATTAAATGGAAAATTATAAGCATCTGAAATCATTTTCAAATCGATCTAATATTATAAAGAGGAAAGATTTGATTTTTTGTTTGTTTGTATTGAATAGGCTCCGAAAATACTGGACCGATCTGAATAATTCCTTTACCATTAGAATGCTACATTAACAAAGCCTAAAAAAACGGCCAATTGCGTGTCGGGAAGATTCTAAGGCGGTACGAATTTTGCCGTGGTCATCTAGTGTTAGATAACAGTCGATAAAATATACAAAAAAATATCCTATACCGACGCGCATGTATGTAAAGAAAGACTTAATATCTAAAATATATCAAAATTTTATTCGTGTGATAACTTAGCAGTTTCAGTTCTTCTTCTTCTTCGGGTTCTCTCAACTACTGGAAGTTGGCATTCAGCTCTAATATCACTGCCTATCTCGCACCAAAGGAAATATCTCTTGGACGCTGGCGATGCATCCCTGCCTATCGAAATAGCTCTATCGCGCCAAAGGAAATATCTCTTGGACGCTGGCGATGCATCACTGCCTATCGAAATAGCTCTCTCGCGCCAAAGGAAATATCTCTTGGACGCTGGCGATGCCTGTCCACTCTACGACATTCGTGGCCTACCGACGCTTTACAGAATTACATTTTATAATACCTTTATCAATCAACACATTCACCATTAGATGTTGAAGATATAGAATCTCCATGAGGCGGTCTATTGAATCTGTCTACCGCAATGCGATATGTATGTGGTATGTAAGTATGTTATAACGGTGATACAGACTCGTTACAAAATAGATTTACTCTTGGACCATGCAGAAGCTGTTCCATCACTCTGGATAAAATACCATTATCAATTAGAGGTGCTAAAGTTCATATTTCTATATCACAAATATACCACTACACAGCAACTTACGTCTATCGTCGTAAACACTGGCAGTAAAATTTCTCCTCCACTCCAATTTTTGCATCTTCCATTTTTTTTCCAACACAAACACAATAACCTTAAAAGAAATATATCCACAAACAAATTCTGCAGACGCTAAAGACGGTTTCTATCAAAGATATTATTGTATGAGCGGAGAAAAATAACAAAAATTCAGGTCGAAACACAGGTGGGACCCGAGTACCAAGGTATTGAGGGGCGTAAAACGTGGCAATTTGCTAAATGTCGCCTTCTCTTATGCGGAGCAATCTAGGAGCAAGGTAGGACGGATGCGAAATGTTTATCTTGACGACACGTACAACTTTGAGGGGTTTTCTTGTTCATGCCGTTTAAAATGTATGTGTAAGTATAAGGTTTGTAAAAAAGCAAACAAACGAATAATAATTATTTGCAGTTTACTTTTTTGTTGTAATCGGCAAGAATGGACCACCCTTTTTCTTCCCATGGGTATCATACGAGGCGACTAAGGGTTTTTTAAGCAGTGTTTTTTGTGCAATAGGCTAGCCTACTATCACCTACTTGATACGTCAGTCCAACCTGAAGAGCCTTCCTATCAACTTTATGATCATCATCATCAGCCTATTTTATTATACGTCGCACTGCAGCACATACCTATCCTCAGGGAGGGTGTATGGGCGTTAGTCCACCACGCGCTTAGCACAGGTCTTTCGAAGCTGCTTTGGTTTTATACTACTGGTATCTATCCTAACAACATGACGGCCCGACAGCACAGTCTGTAGTGAACCTGCCTGCTGTGCCGGGGGTCGCGGGTTCGAATCCCGTAAGGGACAAATATTTGTATGACGAATATGAATATTGGTACCCGAGTCATGGATGTTTGTATCTTTATATGTATTATACAGGGTCCTTCTTAATATGCTGACACTTTTTAAGGGGATGTTCAGACCATCAAACTGAACAACTTTCTCTATGGCACCAACATCGAAATCGCGAAAAAAAAATCAGCTCGTCCATACAAAACTGCAAATCTACCCGAGCTAATTCTATTCTATATTTTAAAAAATGGCTGCCATCTTGGGTATGTGATGATTTTGCCAATGTCGAGTTTTTAT
Source organism: Agonopterix heracliana (assembly GCA_963693445.1). NCBI lineage: Eukaryota > Metazoa > Arthropoda > Insecta > Lepidoptera > Depressariidae > Agonopterix > Agonopterix heracliana. The sequence goes on from OY856308.1 coordinate 5,005,726, forward strand.
AGCAAAAGTGCTTGACGTTGTACGGTTATATTGATATTTTGGTGACTTCAAGGGTTGTTCTTATAAAAGAACAATATCCTGAGCCACCACTGGAGTTCCACTGTGGACCGGGGATGGGGCAACCGACACGACCACCCAATAGCAGAGCCACAGAGCAACTGCTACCCGAGCTAAATGTATGGGACAGCAGGTTTTTTTTTTTTTTTTTGCGATTTCGATGTTGGTGACATAGAGAAAGTTGTTCAGTTTGATGGTCTGACCATCCCCTTAAAAAAGTGTCAGCATATTAAGAAGGACCCTGTATATCGTTGTATAGTTATCATAATAGGCTAGATTCTGGAATTTTAAATGTGACTAGATAATTTGTGTGACACTGTCCAAGATTAAAAAAAAAAAAAAACATCCCAAAAAATCAGCTCCTTGCAATTAATTGCGACGTAACGTGATTTGTTTGTCTACGGTGACTGGCGTATTACGTTGTTATAAAAAAAGAGCCGAAACTACGACAGAAATAAATTTATCAAATTGCAGAAAATGACGATTGGTTCCTAGCATTACGGAAACGTGTGAAATGGCATGAAACCGATGTAGAAATTTGTTCCACTTCTCGGTCCGCTCAAATGCTACTTTACAAAATATCGGGAGCAATTTTCTTCTTACCAATTTTTCTTCTTCGGAAAATTCCTTGGAATCGAAGATTTTACTTCGAAATTGTTAACACTAGAAGTTATTCTCTTTTTTTTTCTCAAGCACATACAATGTGCGGCCCAATACTGACACGTGCTTTCTCTTTCTTTAAGGGCGCACTGAGTCTATTTTGCAGCTCTCAGTCGTAATTTATTTATTTCTAAACAATCAAACAACATTTCCAAAAAACAAGAATGTCACATTATAGTCATTGCTCATGTTTAATTTATCGGGTCACTGCGGATTTGTTTTGATATTGTTTGTAAGTTTCCACAATACGCCAAAAAGGCACCAGAGTCACAAAGTCGCGAAAAAGTAACCTATCCTTAAAATACCTGTTCTAAACGTTGTTCAATAGGTATGAATTTCGATATGCCTCTGACTGTACCCAACATTACTGTGTCTTTTTAAATCTGACATCTGACCTTAAACCTGTGTTATTAAAAATTACTCCCCTCGTCTTTTCCATCTCGTCACAGACCAACGGAAAACAACCAGACTCAACAACTTCCGACAAAGCGAACGAAGGAAAGAGCTTTTTAGAGACAATACTTTCTTTTGTTTACAAGATGGAGCTCAAAGATAAAAAGGTTGTTCAAATGTTTAGAGGACCTTTTTTGTCGTCTTCATTTTTTTTGAGCGCATTATGCCGGATACTGAAATTCGTCTTTTCGGTGCAAATTCAGTACCTACCAACTAACTCAATTTAAAAAAAAATACGTGACTCGTTGTGCGTCCGCGCCAGTAGCCCGCAAGTTTGTTTGGCCATCGCGGGAATGTAACTGAAAAGCGCCCAAACGCGTTGCATACAAACGAAGTTTCGTCCTATTTTCAATTTATTTCAATTTGACCCATAACTACTCAATGCAAATTTTTAAACAAAGTCTCGATATTCGAATCTCTTTGTTGATATTTTGTCAGATTTCTGTTTAGATAGAAACATTTAAACGAAAATCTAACAAACCACAGCTATTTGTTTCAAAACCATGTTTTAAAAATTTGATTAACTTTTATTGGTTAGTATCCAAAATATTATTAAACTTATTTTGTATAGATGGAACGCGCTAACGGTAACAAATAATCAACGAAAGTATACAGGGTGTAGAGAAAAGTATCATATTAACCTTTAAACCACATACTCTACCCATCAAACTGAACAACTTTCAATATGGGAGCAAACGTGCCAGCTCAAAAAATAAATCAGCTGACCCATTGCTCCATTCGTTTGAGTCGAGTAGGTATTGCAGTTTAGTAATGGAACAGCTGACTTTTTTTGCGCTGACAGGTTTGCTCCCATAGTGAAAGTTGTTCAGTTTGATGGGTAGGAAGATAATATGTGGTTCAGAGGTTAATGATACTTTTCCTTACACCCTGTATTTTCTTTGACAAAACTCATAGCTCTTTGACAAAAAGCATTGAGAATCATTGCAATAAGAATGTAATGCAATAAAAGATAAATACAATGGTAACTAACAACTCAATTTAAACTTTACTACAAATCTTGTTAGAAAATAACGTTAACAAGTTTATTCTTTCTTAAGACGCTGTTATCCCGTCGAGGCCGTTTTTTGAACACGAACGAAAGTGTTTTAAACTGTGTTTTAAAGTCTGAAAACCAATTATGTCTTATTTAAGGATCGGGCTGATAGGCAACCGTTCTCAATTACACTATTAGATTAAGTTTAATAGATAGAAAAAAATCCCAAAGTTACCCCTTTTTGTTATGTTTTTTCAATACTATGATTAAATACATTAAATATTTCTAGTGAACTCCGTAGAATTTTGAGCTTTGAAACACCCATGAGCAAAGATATTGATGAAAAACACGTTTTTTTGCGATCCTGCTTTCAATTGGAGCGTGATGGCTAATTGCAAACTTATGCTTGCAAGAAAGAGATGCTTGCACTGGGATAACCTGGCCTTAAGTATCTCAAATAAAATGTACTTGTAAATAAACAGAAACCCCCAAACCCTTTCTGATTAAGTCGCTTTTTAAGAAGTTTCGAATAAATTCAGTTGATAAGACGTTCGGTAATCTAAAATTCTTGACTCGCACGAAATAAATTACCACGCGGCGTTTGGCAAGCAATTTAGAAAAGAATTTTCTTTGTAAAGGTGCCTGCTCATATGTAGCAATAATGTTGTGTTGGACACATGCCGAAATTGAATTTTATCTAGACACTAGTGTTTATCCGCGACTTCGTCCGCATAAATTATATACCAGATTTAAAGTCAGATCATAAGCTATCAAACAAAAAAAGTTTCATCAAAATCGGTTCAGTAGTTTTTGCGTGATGCGCGAACAAACAAACAAACAAACAAACAAACACACAAACAAACAGACAGACAGAATTTCTAAAAAAGGTTGATTTCGAGTCAGGGATACCTAAATACCATATCGTAATCTTTTTTTTGTAAATATCTTTAAAGTACAGACACACTTCAGTTACAGTTTTATAATAGTTTAGATTAGATTCTTTTCTTTGACATATTCTACTTTTTTAATATTACATCGTTGTTACTGTAATGTTGTGACAAAAAATATCACTGTTGTTAAGGGTATATTTTCTAAAACCCCTAGTTTTAGGAACATTGTTTTCAGTGATATGCTATTGAATATCCAGTGTTTTATATTTATTATGAAAGAACTGCCTTTACTTAAAAATGTAATGAATCGTTTTTTTGTATGTTTCATATAATTTATTTTAGTAATCGCATAAAATCCGGACACTGTTCGTCGAAATATTGCTAAAAATGGGGTTACTTTAGGAACATTTTTAGAAGGGTTACGTTGCACGGTTGAATTTACAGATTACGTAAAAAGAAAGTTTATATAAATTTAAAAAACATAATGAATCGTTTTTTTTAAATACTAGTCTGAAACACGAATATTTTTGAAAATATTTTAGTTAAAATCAAACATTGTGATTACCATACAAAATGGCGAACAAATTCAATCTTTTGACATTCTGTGACAACTGCAAAACTATCCTTGTTTCTGATTTTTTTCATGTAAACTGGGGGGGATAGAGCGCCCTCTTGCGAGTCATTAGTGTCACCCTGGGTACTGTTGCGCCATCTATTGGCAGTGTGCTACAACTTTAGGACTACACACACACATACAAGTACCAGTATTCACACATACATAATATTAAGGTGACATTTTTTAAGGAGATGATCAGACCATTTGAAACGTTTTGAAACGCAGACTCATTCGAATTTCAACTAAAGAAAAAATAGAAGACATATAAAACTCTACTTGACGTATTCACACTTATTGCAAACGTGTTTAAGAAGAAGCGAGACGTCAACAGTATACATATGCCATCCTGCGGTCTATGTTTTTGACGTACTTAACAGTGTTGCCAATTCGGCCCCTAGTGGGCCGATTTGAGTCCCTTCGGAATCTATTCGGTATGCCTTTTACTGTCATAGACCTTTCGTCAGCCTTTGTCAGTCAGTCTTTGACTGCCATTAAAAAGATTTTATGACATTGTTACAGTTGCACAAAGGACATTATCAGTTTATCAGTCAGTCGCAAAATGTATGAAACTGCGTCAGCAGTCCTACATGTCTGCAGTGAATGGGCCCCTTAATTTTGATATTTTCTATTGCTGACTTGAACGTGTGACTTTCAAATTTTCAAAATAATGTTTAAATGACGCATAATCTCCATAGTAATTTTGGCATTTTCTACTGGTGATTTAACCGTGTGACTTGCAAAAATCGCCCTGCAGGACTTGCATTATTAAAATTTTTTTAAATCTGCTTTCCCATACATTTGAGCGAATAAATTTAATTTAAAAATTTATTTAAGAAAGACAAAGTGCGTATCCACGACAGGCTTCGTCAAAGACAATATATTACTTACATCCACAACAGGCTTCGTCAAAACGAATACATCAAACACATCCACAACAGGCTTCGTCAAAGAAAATAAATCACTCAGATCCACAGAACGTTCCGTCAATAAATACATCCCGTACATCTGCTACAAGCTTCGTCAATTTCCCTACCTACAATCTATACTATAAACCTCCTCCAAAGCCTCCCCCTGTGGGACGGTCCCTAGAACGCTGGCAGCATTCCCCCTCTGAATCGCTAAGCTTATGCGCTGGCGAAGGTAACTGCCAGCCCTCTTATCGCCAGTGGACTCTATAATATATATCTCTCTCTAGTGTTTTTTTTTTGAGCGAATTGGTAGTGATATTTTGTATGAAACACCAGTTTTTTTTGGGAAAGACTTTAATTTTCAGGCTGATATTCAATAAAAAACAATGAAAAAGAAGTCGCCGTAATCACTGTTCTGATAAATGAGGGGGGGGGGGATAAATCCATATCCAACCACCCACCTAGATACGTGCCTGCTCTCACTCTCAGGTCCTTCTGTTAGCTTCATGATCATTAGTGAAGTTAAAGCCTCCGCACACTGCAGCGATTTTATCGAGCGATATTATCGACAGCGATATCGCGTCACCTTACACACTGCAGCGATTCCGCGATTCGCGTCACGCATGCACCCCACCACTGAATGTAGTCGAAAGAGATTGCGTCAGGTTGCGATAATATCGCGGCAGTGTGTGGGATCGAGCGCGTCCCCATACAAAATGTACTGAGAACAAATATCGCCAAATCGCAGCGATATTATCGCTCGATAATATCGCGGCAATGTGTAGGATCGCGCGCGTCCCCATACAAAATTTACTGGAAATAAATATCGCAAAATCGCAGCGATAATATCGCTGCAATGTGCGGAGGCCTTAAATATTTTTTTAGGCCATTTTCAGAAGTGTTTTTAGCCATTTCAAGATTTATTTGCTGGCAACATTGTACCGGTCAAAAAATTTAAAATGACGGTCGTTTTCATTTGTAAGCGTTTATTTTGGTTTTTTGTTGATGTTTTAAGCTTATAATAAGTTATTTCGGTCGCAAATTAGTACTTGGAGATGATCATTAGATTCTCATTGCGATACCTATTTGTGCTGCAATATGTATTGGATGCTTTTCATCGCTGTTTAAGTTTTACAAGATGTCCAACTGTAACGTTGTGATTGCGGATTTTACATGAAAGGTTAGTAAATATAGTTTCAAATACGAATCTCTACCTTGTAACTAGGTACTTATAATAAAAATGTTCACTGGGTAATCGATGACACGGTTGGTGTGCCTAATGCGGGCACTACATTCTCGCCAAGCACGAGAACAGCCGAGAACGAGAGTGTTTATTTCCCTTCATAGTTCTCGTGGCGTTTTAAGCCATAGTAATTTTCCTTGAAAGTTCTCGCCGAGAATTCTTGCCGGGAAGTTCTCGCGAGACTGCCCGCTTAATGGTTACCACAACAAACCAGCACTCGTAGTATGCTACACGTGATACGGCTGTATCACGTCTTTTATCTCGTTCGTTCGCACGCAAATACAAAGAGAGCTAAGGTGTGATAGTGCTGTATCACTGCGGCATGCTAGCTATGCAGAAGTTCTGAGTTCGAGTCCCGGTTTGGTTAGTTAGATGTTATATAATCTGTGATCGGATAATCGGGCGCTAATAGCCCTAAAAATCTTCCCACGAAAGAAGAATAAATGGAGAGTTGCTCTGTGGGTCTGCTATTGGGTGGTCACGTGCGCGTCGGTTGCCCCATCCCCGGTCCACAGTGGAACTCCAGTGGTGGCTCAGGAATTTGTTCTTTTATAAGAACAACCCTTGACTTGAAGTCACCAAAATATCAATACAACCGTACAACGTCAAGCACTTTTGCTATAAAAACTCGACATTGGCAAAATCATCACATACCCAAGATGGCAGCCATTTTTTGAAATAAAGAATAGAATTAATGGACATTCCTTTCTGAATAAATAAGTAATCCCGGGAAAAACTTGATGAAATTATAACAGTGGCTATTTTATAGCAGCTTCTTTATTTTATTCAAAACAAATGGAATATCAATAAAAAATATGTGAAATTGATTATCTATCTAACAGATTAGTGATCGAATCAACTAATTTATTGGATTTTATACGAACAGAAGACTAAAAAATATTACTTGTTCGGATTCTAAAAGACATGTCCGTATTATTTTTTGTGTAAAATAAAAGTGAAGTTTAGGTATCAGTGCCCGATCACCCGATCACTAGTTATAATGTTAGTGTTGTTGTAGTACGGTTTTGACATTATTAATTTTTGTTTTTCTATATTTATTTACAGAGTCAAGGAGAACACCCACATCCCAGCTTAAGTGCCTATTATAAAATATAAAATAAATACTCAAAAAAAGGATTAAGAATGGTTACATAGCTTAAAAAGAAGACCAAATTATTTAAATATGGTTTGAAAAACCTGTAAATCTTTGTGATGATGTCCTGATGGCTTATCCAAAAATTTACATGTGGTATGACATAAGCAGCACAATTTTATTTACTGAAATGCAATTTCGACAAACGAAAAATACCAAATGGGTGATGTGATGATTCAATTTAGATAAAAAATGTTATCTCTAAGCCTTTACACATGAAGCCCAAAAGGATATGGTTTAACATGAGGCATTAGGTACCATCCCCGAAATATTAAAGTATCTTCCCAGTAAAATTAGAGCCAGGCATAAAGAAATTAATTTCGAAACAAATTAAGAAAAACCGTCTCCAAAGAATGCAGAAGATTATGCTGTGCACATCAATTTTAGATGAAATGTTTTAAAATATGACATGGTCAAAGATGAATTAAAGGGTTTGCCACAAATGGAACTGAAACAGTCTGGTTGAAGATACAGAACGAGAATACCTCATAAAAGGAAAGGAATAGAGAATTGATTTGGTGAAAATTTGAAAAAAGTTATCATAATAACCACTTATTTCATCATACTTTCACTATTATGTGTTGATTTTGATGATGAAAACACGGGAAACATATAGAAATGTTATTTACGAGGGCTCTATGAAGCTGATAAATCTATATAGAATCTATAAAGATAAAGGGTACTTAAATGCCGCCAGAAGCTTACCGAAGAGCATGTTGAACCCTGCGGGTAATTAAGAAATGCATAAAGGTATAATGACATCCTGCCAAACTTGCAGTGACAAAACGACGACATCCAGGGATAACTACATGAATTCCAATTCTTTCAATCAGGATACTAAAGGATATAATCTTACTATGGAGCTAAGCTATCTAGCTAAGTAATATTGGGGACGTGGTGTACCAGAATAATATATATTTTTTGACAGGGTAGGCACCTTAACCATTGTAGCTACAGGAAAACTTTCTTAGAAAATAATTCTTAACTTATTGAACCATTTAGACCTGCACAATTTGTAAAAAGTAACTGTTAGCAAAAAAGTTTACAATTTAAACGATAAAAAATGTTTCGGTTAGGGTGTCGCAAAGAGAAAATTTTAACGCTAATTTTATATGGGACTCGACGCATTATGACCTAAGTTGACAGCGCGAAATGACTTACACTATGTATAATGTCCTAAACGCAAAATGTCCTAAAAGCGGAATGTTCTAAACGCAAAATGTCTTAAAGGAGCTGGGACTTAAACAATTTTGAGCGAAATTGTATGAATTTCCGGGTGAAATTAGTATGGGGGCTAGACTTGTAAAATTAAAAAAAAAAAAAAAAATTTTGCATGAGGGTTTCTGGGTACCCCAGGGGTTCGAAAAATTAGCTAATTTTTCGGTTATATAGATATTTCATAAATTATGTTTTTATAAAGGGAAGGGGGCGCGATCTAACTCAGTCGGTTAGGTTAGCGAGGAGCGAAGCGACGAGCATGTTAGGTTTCTTGGTGGTTTCTTGCGACCACAGCGCCAGTACCGAATTGCTAATGTTTAGCTAGTGTTTAGCTAGGGGGGGGGGAGCATCCCCCGGATCCCGAATGTTACATTTGGCCATTGTTTTTTGTTCAAAATTTTCTAAGTCCTAATTTTGTATGCGACAATACCCCGACCAAAGTTTCATTTAATCGATCCCGTTTCTAAAAAGGATTAAAAAAAAGAAATAGGATCGTAACAAAGTTATTGAAGAAATTGCCAAATTTTCTTTTCAAAATCTGCAAATGTAGGTAAGTATATTAATTATATTAATGTCGCAAAAAGTTAAGGACAGTCTTTAAGTATATTTTCCTGTTTAGCCCAGTTATTTTACGGTTTAACCCGGAACTACCTATAAAACCTACCTACCTACCTAATTGAGAATTGTTTAGGGTGTCTTATAATAAGCATAGCCATCTAAGTGTTTACTGTTTATTTTTTACATATGTTGATTTCCCTGATGTTATAAAGCACAGTTTCAATAGTTGTGAATGTCACGTGTGTGCGGGGTGTGTGTGTGTTTAACATTGAATGTAATATTAATCGGTCAGGCACTGGTGGAAGGTATGTCCTGCGATAACAATTGTTTATGTATTGTGTTGTGTATTTTATAACTTTAAAACCACATACCTACCTACTCTACCCATCAAACTGAACAACTTTACTATGAGAGCAAACCGATAAGAACAAAAAAAATATCAGCTCAGATCATACTAATCTGCAATACTCGACTCAAATGTATGGGACAGCTGTTTTTTTTTCGTACTGACAGATTCCTCTCCCATACTAAAAGTGGTTCAGTTTGATGGGTAGAGTATGTGGTTTAAAGGTTAATGATACTTTTCCTTATACACTTTATAAGGGCTTAGACGGATTAATATGTATTACTTTGGAAACTGATAGACTGGCTCGATTTCTTTTTAGTAGTACGCCGGTATGATATAGCAGTACGCCAGCGTGATACAGCGCTGTCACGCTTTCGTTCTCTTTCTATTTGCGTGTGAACGAACTAGATACAAGGCGTAATACTAGCCCAGCTGATGTATGAATGAAATGAAATGAATGCCCTATGCGCAGTCGGTATTGAAAAAATCAGTTAATCCATAAAAATGTTCACTAATGTATTTCTCTAATAAGTGAATAGGTATGTATTCTTTTTCTTTTAGAAATAAATTTCTATACTTAACCGTAGCTAGTAGCTACCTACATAATGATTTTAAAATATATGATTAAAAATGAGATTCACATTCTTACATTTTATTTTAGATTTAAAGTTATTGTTTCTGTTTTGTTACTCGTCAGCTTCAAAATTGCTGCTGGTAGCCTTTACATGCGCGTATCTTTGTAATGTAACTGCTAATAAAAATTATACCTTGTTAATAAAAGTATTCTTCACTAAATAAAGAATGTTTGCGGCTGCCTGTTCAATTTAAACTTGAAACAGACGAGTTTAATGTTTCGTTAGTGGTGTGATTACAGGTTCATACTTCATATGGTGACGGTTTTTTAAGAAGGTGATCAGACCATCAAACTGAAAATCTTTTTCTACGGGACTAATATCGAAATCAGCAAACAAAATCAGCTGTTCCATACAAAATCTGTTTTTTTTCGCTATACCGTTGTTAGTCCTATAGAAAAAGATTTTTCAGTTTGATGGTCTGATCATCTCCTTAAAAAATGTCACCTTAATATTATGTATGTGTGAATACTGGTACTTGTATGTGTGTGTGTAGTCCTAAAGTTGTAGCACACTGCCAATAGATGGCGCAACAGTACCCAGGGTGACACTAATGACTCGCAAGAGGGCGCTCTATCCCCCCCAGTTTACAGTACTCTATGTTGTACGGCGAAATGCCGTTACTGGAGCACGTCCGCGTCAAATGTTTTGAAAATAATTTGCGACAATTTTTTTCTCGATCCGTTTGTGGATGACTGAAACTCAAAGGTAATTGAATGGAATAATTCATTATTTGTGTTTTTCTAAAGCTAAAATTATGTTATATTCCAAAAAAAATTACGAATTCTAGGATAATTTTTGTCATATTGTTCAATCAAATTGAAATGACTTCAATTATGTCAGTAGAGTATACCAAATCTATTACCATTCTCTTTGGTCGGCTTTTCAATATACAATTACCAATACAGTCGCGCACAGTTTCAAATAAATTCTAAGCAAGAAGATTAAATTACCTACGTAGTATAAAATTCTTGATAAGAAAATCATGCAATTTTTATTTACTTCTGAAATTAAATCACTGCAAATAATATCAAAACAACTAAAAATTTACTTCCTACCAATTTCAATGAATAATTGAATAGAAAATATTTATTTAAAAGCGGCTTTCACAAATGGAGCGCGCTCTATACAAACGTACTATGGTGATATTTTCAATACTAACCAATTAAAGTCAATGAATTTTTGCAGAAACAATCTAGAAACAAATCTCTATGCTTGTAATTGGTTAGTATTGAAATTATCGCCATAGTACGTTTGTATGGAGCGCGCTCCAAATTATATCCCCTTTAATACTCACAACTTTTGATTGAACAATATAGCGTGAATTTAAATCCAAACTGAGCCCTATGCTTTCGTGAAATCCAAATCTGTTCAGTAGTTTTAAAATAACGTGTGCACTAACAAACAGAAAAAAATTCTAAAAATGGTCTCAATGTATTCCATTACGTACCTATCCTAAACGCCCCCAATTAACATTTTTATAAATATCTTCAATGTACATCTACGCCATGTTTGCAATCATGACCCAATCATAGACTTAAATTGCTTTCGAATGACATCAAAACAATGGGAATATTGAAATTCCACGGCAAATTTTTCTCCACTAGTCTTAATAGTACCTACATTATTGCAGCGGCCAGCAAAAGAGGCATTGATGGACGAACGTGTAAATGTGGGCCAAGGCGAAGCCGAGGCACACATACGTAAGTTCATCAATGCCTAGTTGTGGCCGAGGCTTGTATAGTGCTTTTCTCAAATAATGCGTGGAAATTAAAATCAATCAACTTTTCAAAATCAATGACGAACAAAAATATTTTTTCCTTCGTTGAAGCTAGTAACTTATTATTAATCTTTGGTTAAAGTGTCCATTCGTTTTTTTTTTCATTATAAAGCTGTTTATTTGCAAACCAGTTCGAAATTTGCTTGGTTGCCATGTTTCGGAGTAAAAGATTAACACGACAGATATGAGTTTACTATGTAATTTATTTGGCCGCTAAACCACGACAGATATCGATTTTCATACAACTGTTCGCTTAGTACAGCAATTTCGACTTATCTCGAAGAAAGTTGTCAAAATAATGCTCAAATTTCCAAGCATGTTTGAGAAAAAGCTATATTTCTACAATTTTATTTAGTAAAAACTACTAAAGCATATAATTATATATTTAATGAAAACCGGGCAAATGTGAGTCGGACTCACGCACGGAGCCTTACCAAGCGTCCCTTAGCACCATACAATAGCGTAAATTCACTTTGACCAAACCGGCCAAGAGCGAGTCGGACGCGCGCCCGCGTCTCGTACGCTCTGTTTTTATTGACTTTGAGCATGCGCTGAGCGCATATAATATGATTATGTCTTGAGATATATTTCTCTCGAGATTTTTTCGCATCCATTTCGTGGTAGCTATACAGAATAATTACAGATTATAGGAGATAGTTAAAAGTATATAAATGAAAGATAGTTTATTGTTGCAATGAAAGCTGTATCTTTTGAGCCGTAAAAGCTAGCTGGTTTATCAATACACAAATAAGTACATTTTTTAAATGATTTTGATCTGTAATCTCTAAATGCAAAAGTGGTCACAAGAAAATCATTCGAACTTCATGTAGAAAAACCTTAGCTTATCTAAAAAAGACACCTTCCTTCTTTTTATACCGGAAAACCCTATGCTGGAACTGGAAACAGAAACAGCAACATAAAATGTCAAATTCTGACTGACGACTGAATTTTTTTTATTTTATGCCATTTATTTTATGTTGATTTCCAGTTTACCGAGGAGATTGCAGGGCCCTGTTTAATAAACGTGACAATTACAGATGACAATCGTCAAAATGTCATGGTGGAAAATTAAAAAAATTACTAGTTATTTCTTAAAAACAATTTGACCTATTATTTCTGTTCAATACACTTTTTCTCCTGACGGGTGACATGTGACATTTTGTCTTGAAAAACTTGACATATTTGTTTTATTAAACACCTTCTTCTTATCGTGTGGGCAGCAAGCCCCTGGTATCAGAGTTTTTTTCAGACCGCCTTACGGGGCGTGGTTTTTATGTAACGACTACTACCACCAAAGATAGTAACCGGGACAAACGACTTAATATGCCATCCGAAACATGGAATCATCTTTCTTTGCAGATGACAATCGTCAAAGGAGATTCAGCCTGTAATCTCCTAACCAACTGGGGAAAAACTCACAAAGTGACAAGTCACTAGGTGTCCCCCGTGCGAATCCAACCCACGGCCTACGTGAGCAGAAGCCCAGGGCTCTGTTCAATAAGCGTGACAAGTCGACTTATTTGTTAATTAAGTCTGCTCGTCGACATAATTGACGCATTGTCGCGACAAGTGCTGTTCAATAAAGGCGACAAATAAGTCGGACAGCGACATAATTGTCATGGTAAAACTGTCACACTTGTCGACCGTGTTTAATAAAACTTGACAATTGTCAGTCTCAAAAATAAGTAGTTGACATGTTTTTCGTGGTGATTGACAATTTTACTGACAATTTTTGACATTAATTATCTCGATGATTATTAAAGAGTGCAAGGATAGAATTAAAAATAAATAATGTGGAGTACATTATGATGTTTCCAATGGATTAAAATTACTTATTAGCGTTACATTATTCTTGAGATTAAAAATCAGTCAAAACAATTTTATCCAACTTCGAAGCTATCTAACTAAAATTCGTATCTTTTTAGGAAAACAACTCACTGTAAGAAAACACTGTGTTTGGTCTCACTTATCATCACTCAACGAGAACTTTTTAGTCTCACTGTCTTGGAAACTGGATATTTAGTTAAAAAAAAAACGTTATTATCAAAATATTTTAAGTAAGACGCATTTATTTATATTTTTTTTATTATTGTATTAATAACTTGCAATTAATGTATTTTGGTTATAAAATCGTGGGTGCTTCCACTCCAATAATAGTACTTATAATACACTAAGTAAAACAGACTTGCAAGCACAAGATTTTCATAACCAAAAGAAATAACATCGTTTTACTTTTAACATATTAAATTCTTAAAACTTTTACATAGACCATAGTCTCCTGTCGCGATTTTATGACAATTCTACAAATTTGTCAACACTAGTCGCGACAATTTATTGTTCAATAAAACAAACATGTCAGGAGAAAATGTTTATTGAACAGAAATATGTCAAATTGACGCGACAATCCGTCAAATTTGTTAATTTTGTCAATGTAAATTTTTATTGAACAGTAAATTGTCGAATTGTCGCCTGTCATCTGTCATTGTCGCGTTTTTTTAATAGGGTCCTGCTATTTTTGAAACTCATTCGCTGAGGTCAGCAATTGAAAATGCCATAATTACTATGAAGATATGCATCTTTCTACTGTTGATTTGCCTTTAAAAAATCATACTTCAGGAGTGCAATTTTTGAAAGTCTAATCAGCAGTTGAAAGATGCGTATATCCGTAGTAATTTTGACATTTTCAACTGCTGAGCTCACCGAATGAGATTCAAAAATCGCACTCCTGGTCGAAAACGACCTTGGGTACCTACCTAGTTTAAAAAAATATCCGTAATTCATTCATTTTAAAATCTCTAACATAGAAAATATTGTTATTCAGACAATTCGGTACTTATGTCAAGATTTTTTATTTTTTTTATTTTTATTTTTACGGATAGAAGATATTATTAGAAACTAATTTAATTTTTTTGCAATTCATGGAGTTTATCAATACAAACTTAATTTTTACTTTATTCTGTAAATGGCAAACGTGGGCGCGAAAAAATCATTGGAACTCCACATTATTCACGTTATTGTTTAAAAATTTAATTTGAAAATAAAAATTACCCGCCTTCTTTTTCTAACTCCATGTTTGAAACAGAAACGGCAACATGAAATGTCAAATTCTGACACATTGAATATATTTTTTCTGAATGGCCAGTTATTTTAAGTTGGGAGTCACGTTGCAGGGTTTGCCTCGAACACTTGTCTCACGCGTGGTGTTCGCGTGGTTCGCGTCTCAGCCTGCCACGAGGCTCCTAAATCCTTCTCAGTTGTTCTTACTCAAAAACAATCCTCGAGATTGGATAGACACTCCGTCAAATAACTTGACACTGGCGAAATCTAACAAGGAAACGCCATTAAATAAAAATAGAATAGAATATTTTAAGTTGATATTTAGTTTACCAAGGAGTTAACAAGTCCAACGTCTTCGTTGAACCGAAAAACGACGTTATTTTATTAAAAATATCTGTGAGTAATCCTTTCATTTTAAATTATCTGACAAATAAAATATTGTTTATGAGACAATTGTCTCGAAATGGTTTTCGATTCAGCCCTCCAAAAAAAACTTGACACTTGACCTACCTACCGAATTCGGTATGTCAAGTTTTTTTTGGTCTTCATTTTTATATTTTTTTCGGATAGAAGACATAATTCTAAGACACCTATTTCATTCTTATTGCGATTCATCGAGTTTATCAATATAAAATTAATTTTTAAATTATTGTGATCTGTAATCTCTAAGTGCAAAAATGGCGGAGAGAAAATAATTCGAACTCCATGGAGAAAAACTACCTACAGCTATATTTAAAAAAATTAAAACCTGCCTTCTCTTTCTAACTCTATGCTGGAAACAGATACAGCAACATCAAATGTCAAATTCTGACATTGTGAATGTATTTTTTTTTCTTAATGGCCGGGTATATAAAGTTGATTTTATGTTTACCAAGGAGTTCACAGGTATGCCAGTGACGTCACTGAACGGACCGAAAAACGACATTATTTTATTAAAAATATCTGTAATCCTTTCATTTTAAAATCATTGACATAGAAAATATGATTATTGAGACAATTATCTCGAAATGGTTTTCGGTTCAGCCCTCCAAAAAAAAACTTGACATACCGAATTGACCAAAATGTCGGTGATTTTTTTTTTCATTATGTTCAGAATTAGAATAGTTACCGCCGGTCATTATGATCTCCTCCTTTTTTGAAGTCGGTTAGTAAAAAATATCACATGTGTAATTTTGAAACTCGAAATATTTAAAAACAATCTGTAGGTACTTATAAAATAAATTGAAGGCATACTCCGTTACTCTACATATTGTGAAAGCATAATTTTTGTATCTCTAAGTATAGTAAATTTTTTGGCCCTCAGTGATGATCATATTTAGTTTGAAAAAAGTGGTATGTATGTAGGTTTCACTTTAAATTAACCGAAACTTCCCACTTTGGTTAATTTAAAATGTTTTAGTTAAGTAATGAATTTCTTATTGTGTGAAAAAAAAATATTACCTACTAACTAGGTATTCTTCACTCAACCAAATTTCAAAAAATACTTAACACTTTTCTTATCGATGGTGGGAGCTCAAACAAAAGGTCACGGAAAACTTACAAAACATTATCAACATTTTTTATTGAAAATTGACAGCAAGTGATGACGTCACAAACGAAAATATACCCTTAAGCAACCGCAAGGAGAAAAATGAGAGCTCGGTGGCGCGTTGCGGAGAGGTATGGACTTTCAATCATGAGGTCCGGGTTCGAATCCGCACGGACAACATGCTGCGTATCAATGAGTTTTCTAACTTATAATATACGTAATACCGACTGCTCTCAAACGGTGAAGGAAAACATCGTGAGGAAACCTGCATATGCAGAAGAAGAAATTCTGATGCATATGTGAAGTCTACCAATCCGCATTGGGCACGCGTGGTGGACTAACGCCCAAACACCCTCTTAGAGGGTAGGCCTGTGCCCTGCAGTGGGACGTATATAGGCTGATGATGATGAAGGAGAAAAATATTTAGTAGGTACCTATTTTATACAGGGTGTTAGGGTTAGCAGTTGACGGAGTTGGGTGTCGGAGGCTCGGCGGAGTAACAGCTCTGTTTCGAACGTTCGTTGGTCTAACTCCTGAGGATGATCCCTGGTGGAGCAAAACACGTGTAGAGTAGAAATTATTTGGTGGGCAGTTTGTATAACGTAATACAACTTTGTCTATTAGGTATTTAGAAGCGGAGGTCTCGATACAATCGTGTCATCTACCTATTAGTTGCATTACTTTAAAGGAACATTTTATTCATGATACTGAACAACTTTCCGTGAGAAACCTATAGGAAATGAGCAAACATTTTTGGACTAAATGCAATCGGCTGATTGAACGAGGGTCACGGACCTGAAAAAAAGACGGACGTAATCTCGTCTAATCACGAGTGAAACACCCATTTCTTTTGTGTGCGTGCTGTCACGCGGTACATAATGGTGACGGGTGTTGGACCTGCGCCTAGAGCTAGTGCATTTGTGTGAGTGTAGGTCCCTTGTAGAACAAACGAAAATATAGGACCTTGCATGCTTCACATCTTTTTAGTGTCCCATTACGTCCGTCTTTTTTTCAGGTCCTTGTCTACATACAGATAACCTTCCCCCTGTTTGGTAGCGCATGGCGGAAACTGTAGGAAGAAATCAAAATGTAAAGTGCGTAACACCCTTAAGAATAAAGACGAAATCTGTTTAATATACATAGGATATGAGTGCGAAATGCTCTGTAAGTGGGTTAGGGAGGCTGGAGATTACTGTATTTATTCACTTCAATCGCAGGTGTTGATGAGATGAAATATTTTAACTAAACGAACGCAAACTCCTAAGACTTTTGCTTTATATTCCATTCTATTTTTATTTAAGGGCGTTTCCTTGTTAGATTTCGCCAGTGTCAAGTAATTTGAGAGAGTGTCTATCCAATCTCGAGGATTGTTTTTGAGTAAGAACAACTGAGAAGGATGTTGGAGCCTCGTGGCAGGCTGAGACGCAAACCGCGCGAACACCACGCGAGAGACAAGTGTTCGAGGCAAACCCTGCAACGTGACTCCTTTTGCTTTATACAAAATTATAATAAAATGGGTACAATAAAATTAATGTATTTCAAACAATAGTGTTGTTAGTAGATACACATATTATATGCTTGTACCCATTGTCGCAGTATAAGGCTGTCAGGCTTCTCCGCTGATGCTTTGGTCGGGGCTTTTTGCTATTCTATTCTATTTTAAAAAAAATGGCTGCCATCTTTGGTTACTGATGATTTTGCCAATGTCGAGTTTTATAGCAAAAGTGCTTGACGTTGTACGGTATTGTAGATATTTTGGTGACTTCAAGGGTTGTTCTTTTAAAAGAACATTATTTTGAGCCACCACTGAAGCCCCGTTGTCGAGCTGGGAGGGGGCAACCAACAAACGTGACTGCCCTATAGCAGATCCACAACGCGACTCCTTTTTGCTCTTGATTGTATAAATCGTGATCACACTTACCTACTCAGTGTGACCATGTAGTTATTGGGTGTCGTATGACGTGATTAGGGGATACAATTTTTTACGTCTCGTTTTTTTTTATAAAAGGCTAGCTACCTTAGAGTATGTTTAAACTTGTTCATACATACTCTAAGCTAGCTACTTATACAAGGTGTTACAAAACTACAAATAAACATTTAAGGGGGTGGTGTAGACCATCAAACTGAACAACTATCACTATGGGACCAATACCGAAATCGCGAAAATAAAAATTATGTTCTATACTCTACAAATCTACTAGAGCTAAAATATGTATGGGATTTAAAATTATTTTTTTCGCGATTTCGATGTTGGTCCCATAGAGAAAGTTGTTCAGTTTGACGGTCTAAACAACCCCCTTATGAGTTTCAAAAATTTATTGTTACTTATGAAACACCCTGTATAGGTACTACTTAACGCGACGCGTCACACCTTCAATAAGCTAAAGGTAAAGCCTTATTATTACTATAGGTACATTTTAGTTGTAGTAATGAAGTAGGCCTTTCTCAGTCAACGATGTTTACAACGATCGATTACTTCATCAGCCCGGTAAACCCCACTTACAAACAGAACGATCCCTGGCAAGTCTCATCCACTGTTTGCCGGCTACTCTACTACATCAGACCACCTGGCTGCTGGTCTGCGTCTATCTGCCATCATTCCGCCTGGCCAAGTGTCTCGCCCACCTTTACTTCATAGTGGAAATCCACTTGCCGATGTTAACCACCTTTGTTCGGCATCGCTGTTCTCGACATTCGGAATTCGGTCCAGCACGGCTAGCATGCCACCCACGACAAAGCGTTTAAGCGTTTAATCTCATTGTTAAAAACGGTTGAAAATACCGCTAAACTCACATTTT
Source organism: Agonopterix heracliana (assembly GCA_963693445.1). Taxonomy (NCBI): domain Eukaryota; kingdom Metazoa; phylum Arthropoda; class Insecta; order Lepidoptera; family Depressariidae; genus Agonopterix; species Agonopterix heracliana. Next base: position 5,024,617 of record OY856308.1, read on the forward strand.
CAGTAAGTTAATAGCCTGAATACTATTTTTAATAACAGGATAAACAATAAAAAGTAACGAAACGATAAGTCAAATCCATCCATCCATCCATCCAGATCCATCCATCCATCCATCTAGATGGAAACTGGTGGATTTTTAACTCTACGCTTAACTATTCATCCAGATACCTATTACAGACTTCGTCACAGATTTCCTACAAGTAAAATAATTCAAACACTTCCATACTTGCAACAAGACAAAATATTTTTAATATTGTAGGAAACCGAGGGATATATAAAGCACTTCGAGATGAAACTGAAACACTTTTCCATCGCGGAAAAATTTTAACAATTTAAGAGGAGAAATCCTTTTTAAATGGAACGAGACATTTTTTGTTTTATCGCAATTGTTTATCTAATGGATTTTCCTCACGAGTGACTCGCCACTGGACCTCCACGGATAAATAAATAGGTTGCAAAATAACTATGCAATCTAAATTAATGTTAAGAACGCCTGTAATTCAGAGTTCTTCCGGTCGTCTGAGTTAAGCTTTCGAAATCTCGTTAGAAATATGGAAATATACAAGTATTTAAGTTACTTTAGAATATGTTTACACAATTTTAGGTTACATCTCTTAAATAAATCAATACATCTCTTATATTTCAGTCATGCTCTTGACACCAGAAGATGTGAATCGACCCTAAGAGTACAGTCTGAGTCAAGCTTATGATACTTATTTTATAGAAATGCACTAGATGGGTAGGCAAGTTAAGTATACAATCTCGTCTTAAATAATTGATAGTAAAATAACGCCATATTGCCGATCAATTTCAAATGTAAAGCAACTGAGAATACAGAGAGCCTTGTGACAATAAATTATTCGCAGTGGCAAATATATTAAATATTGGTTAATTACATATTGGTTGACTATACAAAAGGATATTTTAGTCTCGGTGCGCGAGTAGCCCGACGCGCACTTGACCTGTTTTATTTTAGCTTTATATGAGCTTTATGAACAAACCCAACAAAATTTTTAGCACCGCAACATTAAGAAAATCCGTACTTCCGACTTTGCCAGTAACACACAATATATTAAATGAAAATTCTGGCCCTCCTCATTACTAAAGTTAACGATGCATTGAAAATGGGCTAAAAAATTAAGTGAGGTTTAAGAATATTCAGAAAATCGAGATTAAAAAAATAATTCTCAGGAATAAAAGTTTATTACATAACGTTATAGTATCGAATTTATCAAAATAATGAATCCTAAGTATGAAATGTAGTCATGATCATCATTTACGCCGATGGACTTCCACTGCTGGACATATTATGCCCCCCTCAAGAATTGCCACAAACGCTGCCCTCATCTAACAGGTTCCTGGTCGTCGGTTAACCGTGTCTTGTGCTTTCTGGTAGGCGGTCGCCACTCGAGAACTCTTAGGCCCCTTTGGCCTTCGGTTCTGCGAGCAATGTGCTTCGCCCACTGCCACTGAAGTTTAGCAATTCTTTGGGCTATATTACTCTGGTTCTTCTGCAGAGCTCTTCATTTGTGATTCGATCTCGCAGGAAAACTCCGAGCATAGATATGTACAGTGTCTGTGTCAGTTTCTGACAATTCCAAAAGGGAATACGGTCTTGAGTTTAATTAATTATGTGTTGTAATAAAATACGCGATCTGTAAAAAGTAATATCGGAAAGTCTGAATAGTCACCCAATACTCCACATCCAAGATCAGTTTAGCAGAAAGTTTAATAAGGTGAGAAATGTAAGGGAAATCCTAACTTATCTTAAAGACGTTGGACTGCTTGAATTTGGGATTAAAAGGATAGAACGGGCTTGGTATTGGAAAATATACTATATTGGAGAATATGGTTGGTTTTACTGTAACTTATCATTTTCAGCATCATCAGCATCTCACTGTCCATTTCAGAACAACCAACACTATGATGAATAAATAATAGTATATTTGTATAATAAAGTCATTATAATACGGCAAACGATGTTATACTTAAGCAATTATGTCTGTGCCTGTGCCTGTGCCTGTGCCTGTGCCTGTGCCTGTGCCTGTGCCTGTGCCTGTGCCTGTGCCTGTGCCTGTGCCTGTGCCTGTGCCTGTGCCTGTGCCTGTGCCTGTGCCTGTGCCTGTGCCTGTGCCTGTGCCTGTGCCTGTGCCTGTGCCTGTGCCTGTGCCTGTGCCTGTGCCTGAGCCCGTGCCTGTGTCCATGACTATGACTATGTCCCTATGTCCACCTTCTTCAAAAGGACGCCTTCCAACCTGTCACAGGAAACTAGGAATGTCTGTGATCAGTATTTCACAATTAGACATAATAAAGCACTGAGAGGATATACAAAATTAATTAGAACTCTCATTACCTATTCTCGTCTTAATGAATTCACGGTAGTTGTGGCTAAGTTCTAACCACCACGAAAGGGGTTATATGTATAAATGTTGTGAACTTAAATGAGTTAGACATTTTTAGGAGTAGGTACACAGAGACCGTATAAAATTATAATATCTGGCGCCAATTTTTTTTTTACAATTTTGATGTTGGTTCTATTGTGGAAGTTGTTCAGTTTGCTGGTTTAAAGGAGAATACAATTTAGTGATAGTTTTTTTTTTTATTTATAATAATTAATGGCTTTTTGCTTGTGCGTAGCACCGCATTTCCGCCAGTGTCAAGTGTAATTTATGGGAGTATCTATCCCAATCTCAGAGATTGTTTTTGTTCAAGAACAAGAAGAGATTGAGGATTGCGGAGCCTCGTGGCAGGCAAAAACGCGACGCGCGAAAACCACGCGAGACGTGTGCTCGGGTCAATTCCTGCAACGTGACTCCTTAGTGATAGTTATGATAATAGATAGGTCATGTTTCTTTGTATAGTTGTAATTTCATTGTAATAAATCAGTAATATAGAAAGGCCAATGACGATGACTCAACGAAGTATTTAACAATCATAATAAGACAGAATCGATCTGAGAATCGAATAAGATTGTGTTAACCGCAGCTATAACAACATTAAAACTCATCCTTTTCAATTAAAAAGGCTAAAATGTATAAATTCTACGCCTCTGAGATTTGAGTCTTTACGATCTGTTAACTTTGAAAATTCACGGAGGAATATTATTTTACAAATCTACTTTATTTTTAAGAGCAGAAGATATGTTGATCACCCTAGATATAAGAACGCTAATCAATTAAAATCTACGAATAAAGAAATAAATATGGAAATATAATTTACGTCAAAAAATGACCCCACGAACTTTGGTGTACACCACGCAAGCGCGCAAGACTCAATCATTATGGCGACTCCAATTACGGCGTTTGCCGCCAAAACTCATGGTGCCAAAAATTAAGGAGATTTTGTTCGGAGTTATCGTTCCATATTTATTTCTTTATTCGTAGATTAAAATGCATATAATCAAAGACAAGCAAAGTGTTTACTGCACGCTCCATACAAACGGCGTTTGGTAATATTTTCAATACTAACCAATTAAAGTCAATGGAATTCTTCTAAAACAATCTAGAAACTAATCTTTATTGTACGTTGTCAGTAAGGCCTACCATGAGTTTTCACTATACATTACTACTGTAGTTACGTTACCAATTCGTAAGACAGAAATTAGTTCTCAACGTAACCACTAGGAGCGCTGTACGAAATTCAGTAGGAAAGTTTTTTCTTATTAAAATGACACATCGCACGTTAAAACCATTACCGTCACTATGCAAAAAATGCAACTTTCGGGAAATGGCGTTCAAAGTTTTTGCAAAACGTTTTATTTAATTATATTTTTTTGTTAGTGGTTTTTTATGATTTTATCAATTTAAATGATAGTTTGGGTACTAATCTTGCGATTAGTTCAATGATGTACAGGGTATATTACATTTTCATGCAGTTATGAAAAAATATCTACTTTAGTGTCATTATTCCTCTAACTTTTTTACTTAGTATGTCGTGGAGAATAGGGTACATTGACTGACACTATTCTAGTAAAACTTAAGAAAACTTATAAAAACATACATTGTATGAGCAATTAACTGGTGTAAATAATAAAAAACAGTTGTCAATAGACCGTTCTTAAGCACCGACGTAAAAAGAGGGGTAGAAAAGGTATAATAAGTGTTACAATAGGACTAATACAGAAATATGAATACTTCTTGCTATTCCATGTACGCATCGTTACTACTTCTATGTCCATGCGGGCTATTCTAGATACTCACACTTATACACCGTGTTCAAAGGACAAGGTACACTAATAAATAGCACTTAAACACGCTGTTAATTCATCAGAAACATAGGTATAAAGAAAATGTACAAGGAACTGTGTAGATGTAAAAGTAAACTACACTAAAGTAATTCCCCAAATAACTTTGTGTTAGGCACAAAGTAATTTTGGGTCCTACTCCACTTTTATATAGTAAGAGTTTAAAGACGAGTTCTGTAGGTAACCTAATCTGATTTTGATGACGAGCTAGAGCTAGAGGACTGGATCGGGCTACATTTTGGTTTAGCGCTAACATTGTTTCATGACACCTCTTTCAAAGTTGAATTTAAGGTCTGACGGGCTTCATTTTGAACACTCGTTTAGTTTAGATTTTGGTATTTAACTCTTGACCAACGATGGCTTTTCAATAGCATTTTCTTCCAAAACAAAATCGAATTCTGATGAAGAATAGTTTGATTTTTGACTTTGGTATTTTGATCTTGACTGACGAAGGGCTTTGGGTTTGATACTGGCATAATCTTGCAAATGTTATTTAGATCTTAAAGACGGCCGTCGTAAAATTGTATGGTGGTTGGTACTACAATTTTCCTGACTCCCGTAGAAAGTTTTGACAAGACAACTGCTGGGGACGTTGTTGTCTTGATTGAAATCAAATACTGTTTTCATGATCTGAAATGGAGCTTAGGTACTTTGTCCTACGAGAATCTAATACACCTCATATTCTACATACATATAATTATAAGCTCACGCAATTGTTCCATGGGGGTAGGCAGAGACCACGGACCGCCACACGCTACGACTCTCACACACCTCTTTAGCCTCATTCACATTCATACATCTCTTCATGCACTTCCGTCGATTGAGGGTGCTACGCACTTGTCCGGCATAGATTTTGTTTTGCGGCTTACGAGCTAAAATGTACTACGTAATTCTATACCACGGGGCTGATTAAGTTTTTGGAATCTCTAAAAGCCGAAGTCAACCCGATTTCTTTTGCAAGTTACAATTCACTTGAGTTTTTAGTTCGCTTAATACCTATGAAATCAAGGTAAAAGAGCCCTTGGTTTTGGCAAAAGAATACAAAACTTGAATAGTAAAAAGTTAAAATGTGTTCTAGTTCTAAAAGCAAAATTGTCTAAGTTTACTTATGCTCTTTACGAACTGAAAAAATGTACAGATTTAGAAACAGCAATTAGCGCATATTATGCTTACGCACATGCCTGGTTAAGCTACGGAATCATTCTGTGGGGTGGTAACTCAGACATACAACCACTATTTGTTCTCCAAAAAAGATGTATCAGAATATTGGTCAACATAACAGACATGGAAAGCTGCCGGCCGCATTTCACAAAGCTAAAAATACTTACTCTAGCATCATTATATATATATGAAATTTGTAAATTTGTAAGAAAACATAAAGATTTATTCACCCAGGCAAAGGATCATTATACACAGCCCCGAAACCTACGACACGGAAATAGACTAGCACTACCATTTACTAAACTGCACATAGTTAGATCAGGCACACATCACATGGCAATATCAATATACAACAAACTTCCTACACATATACAACAAATTGATAAAGATTCAATATTTTATAATAAATTAAAAGAACTATTAATATCCAATTGTTTTTATAGTATAAAAGAATTTAATGATTGTTATGCAAGAAAAGAATTGTAAATAGAGTCTATCCATACCATAACTGTTTTAATTTAATTTTGTTCTTTCACTATTTTAATTTTATGTTATTAAGTAAACTTAAGATTATCTTATGTGTCCACTTAGCAATAAGTTTTAATATTGCAGTGCTCTAACAGAGCTCATGTCATGTACAATTTTAAATTTAAGATCTTTTGTAACACATGAAGCAATAAAATACTATGACTATGACTATGACTATTAATTTTTAACATTCACAGTCTACAATAAATTTTGGGTAATATCGACACCAAACGAAACATGACACGGTTTACTTATAAAAGATACAAACAATACTGACTCTAAGAAAATGTTATAATTTTTGTATGAATTTATATAAAATGACAATATTTCTTGAAATTATCTACAGATCTTTTATCTTAAGTAAAGGCAAAATAGGTTTAAAACATAAAATGTCAGTCTTGTTTGAATCCCTATGCGTTTTACGCTCAAAAACTAACAAAAAGAACGACTTAAATCGTCAAAAATACACTATTCCCAGAAACTGCAACAGATTTTTAGCCTAAAGTAAAAGCAAATATGGCTCTATGCAAAAACGGACAGTATTGCGTTTATTTGTAACGAATTTACGCTATTAAATTAACGTGAAAATGACACTAACCAAAAAATGACGGTACTCCACACATCAAAGTACATTCAATTGGCTGTTCGATTTAATGGAATAACGTTCTTATCCAAAAAATGACACTCTTGCGCTTAGAAAGTACTCTGGTATGTCGGACGTTCACGTCACTACCCAAATGGTGTCGGTAAAGCGGTTAGTCGGCGGGCGAATTTTGTTTAAAGTCGGTGCGATACTACTGACATCTATAAGAATTACATGGAATTTCGTTACAGGTGTTTTTCATTGGACAAAGCTCTGATTGTTGGGAGACGTGGTGCGAAAATCTAAAAATGCGGGTTTTTCGTTTAGTGACGGTATTGGTTTTAACGTGCGACATGTAAAACAATGCGTGTAAGTATAGGAACATCTTAGATGTTAATACGAAAATAAAAATAAAAAACCAACATAATTACCTTTTCTCAAACACGCTTGGAAATTTGAGCATTATTTTGACAAGAGAGAGATAAATTCGAGATAAATCGAAATAGCTGTACTATGCGAGCAGTGGCCGGCAAAAGTTGTATGAAAATCCATATCTGTCGTGTTTTATAGGCCAAATAAATTACATAGAAAACTCATTTATCTGTCGTATAATAAAAAAATGGAACAATCTTTTACTCCGAAACATGGCAACCAAGGAGGTAACTTATCAAAGGTTTTATTTAAATTACGAACTGGCTTGCAAAAAGAAAGCTTTATAATGAAAAAAACAAAAACGAATGGATACTTTAACCACAGATTAATAATAAGTTACTAGCTTTAACGCAGGAAAAATTGTTGTTGTTCGTCATAGATTTTGAAAAGTTGATTGATTTTAATTTCCGCGCATTGTTTGAGAAAAGCACTATCTCGGCTTCGCCTCGGCCCACATTTACACGTTCGTCCATCGATGCCTCTTTTGCTGGCCGCTGCAGTAATGTACTATACCAAGACAAGATGTGCGCCAACTGCGTTTACGTGACACTTCGTTTAGTTGAGTTATAGCTAATATTACCACTACAATCTAGAGATTATGGGAAACAAATCGACATGAGTTCCATAACTATAGCCAACTTTACGCTAACATTTTTATGTTAGCCTGTTTCCCATACTAAGATTGAGCTTTATATTCTAAAAGGTTTTAAATCCCGTATGTTTACAGAAAGAAGCCTATTTGCATAATGCTACGATCTTGAATTTCAATATTTATGAAAGTTACATCGAAATGTATTATCAAACTTTCTATTTCAATAAAATATTCCGCTTCTCTGTATAAGTTGAGCAATTCGGTACCTATTCATTTTGTTTAAAGTTATACAGGGTGTTACAAATCGTACATGAATTCCGTAAAACTCATTGGTACAGTCAGCAGCAAAAAGATGTATGCACTTTTACTACGTCGTAGTATAAAGATGTATACATCTCATTATATCTGAGATTATCTTAAAGATGTATACACTTTAGTACTACGCGTAGTACTAAAGTGTATGCATCTTTATACTACGACGTAGTAAAAGTGTATTCATCTTTTTGCTGCTGACTGTACGAGTCGGCCTGAACGGCCGGCAAGGTTACTCGCCACTGGACCACTACGGTAAGTATGTTTTAAATATGTCTAATGAAAATTTGTGATCCTAACTACTACTAAACCGCTTTATTTCTTTGATAAAATGTTATGCAACATATTACATTAGTAAAGATTGAATAGAACAAACTATGATTAATTTTAACCAATTAAAAGTGTAAATTTTTGTCAGAAAACAAATCCTTTTTAAAACTGAATTTTTATCCAACAATTCTCAGCTAATTTGGAGCAAACCTCAAACTCAAACATTCGCATTCAAAGTAAAAAGTGCCGACTTCAGAACGCATTCAAGGCTAATTGAACAAATTGCTTCTATTGATGGTACGTCTTTGAAGTCCGGAATGTAGCAGAATGCATTTACTGCTCTCGAGCTACTGCGGATTCCAAAGCTTCCAATCTATTAAGCTCAGTCGACTTCTATCTTTTTAACAAACGAAGAAAAACAAACCTTGAACTGTGGTGATCTGATTCAATATCTCTTACTAAATTACTAAAATTATTAGTTACTAAATTCAATGTAAATTCATCTTCTAACCAACATAGTGCGTTCACACACGATGACGCATTGACGCAGTGGCAGACGTCAGTTCGTCATTTGTGAAGCAAGGAGTTGTATGAAACCGCACGTAGAAGCACGCACGGTGACTACGTCAATGACGCACCGGGTGTGGTTTTATGGACTGACATCTGCCGCTCCGTCAGTGCGTCATCGTGTGGGAACGCACTTATTATAGGTACATTGATATGTTTAATAGGTACATAGGACAAGGACAGTACATAAAGCTTTGTCTCTTGAAGGACGATTTTAATTCAAACAGATAAAGGATATTATTTTGACCTACATTGCACTTCTGTTTTTATTGGAGTCGTTTGTGAAGTTTGATTAACAGGAAAAATTGTCTAGCAATGCCCGCAAAGATTCTGCATATGGCCTGGCTCCACGCACTGCCATCTCCGAATTTAGGGACCCACCTAGATAACTGCTCCCTTAGAGTGGCTACAGCAATAAGACTTGGGTGTGCCATCTGTGAGCCGCACCGTTGTGTTTGCGGCTCTTCTGTAGAGGCGAATGGACTCCACGGGCTTAGCTGTCGGAAAGCGGCTGGTAGGTTTTCAAGGCACTCCACCCTGAACGACATCATTCGCAGAGCTTTGGTGTCTGCAGGCATCCCGTGTACCTTGGAACCCACAGGTCTAAGCCGTTCTGATGGCAAGCGTCCCGATGGGCTTACATTAGTTCCCTGGGAGAAGGGCCGGTGCTTACTCTGGGATGCGACGTGTTGCTGCACCTTTGCACCTTCGCATCTCTCAAGATCAATGCGGCACGCGGGATCTGCTGCCGAGTCAGCGGCCGCCCTGAAGACCGCGTATCTATTTGTGCCGGTGGCAGTGGAAACGGCTGGCACGTGGGGGACAGAGGCAAAAAAATTTATCTTTGAAATTGGCCGACGGCTACGGGAAAGAGGTCTTGACCGTCGGTCTGGGTCATATCTCGTCCAAAGGATGTCACTGGCTATCCAGCGAGGCAACGCAGCCAGCATTATGGGCACCTTTGGGCGAGACATGATGCGGGGCGGTTTGTTTAATTAGTTTTATTTAGGTATTTAGAAAATTAGCTTTTAATTATTTATTGTATATTTTATTAAGTTAGTATTATTTTAGTTAGTCAGTCATTTATTATCTTATTGTTACCTATTTCTGCATATTGAAATTTGACAACTATACAATTTCTGTACCATTTTGTTTATTTGCTGTGTTTCTACCATTTGTTTTACTCCCACTGCTGAGCAAAGGCCCTCTATCCTGGGCATCTGGAAAGCTCTGGCCACTTGTCGTCTACAAAATTGAATGAAAAATTTGAGTCTCACATACTCGATTTTATTTGTTTTAAGTTTATAATACAAAATTATGGTGATGAAGAACTCGTGGTAAACGGTATGCTCGTAACGTTGATTTGAGGACTCGGTGTTGGTGATGGGGAATTGAACTGGAACATCACCAATTCGTACGTCACTATTGTACCCGCCACCTGCAAGAGAACATTAAAATTATCGAGTAATCAATTTAGTTCGGGCAATAGAAATAACTCGAGTACTCCTCAATCTTCTTCGATTAAATTATTTTTGTGTTCTAAGACAGTTTTTGTTACCCAATTTGTATTTTTAGTCTAAGATCTGCTTTGTTTATTTGTAAGTTCTGTTTCTATCAGCGGAGACCTGTAATTAGCTTTCTGTTAGCCATCCATACTTTTATTGTGTCAACAGCTGTTGGTCTTCCAAATAAAATAAAATAAAATAAAAACAGTTACTATTTCTCACACGTTCATTTACTTGTGTTGTGAATGATCACTTCACAGCTATACAGGGTGTAAGTGTAAGTGACAGCCTAGCAAATACTGAAACGGTGAACTAAGACTATCAAACTGAACAACTTTCACCAGGACCTCAGGCAACGCGAACAAAAATCTGCTGTCCCATACATTTGAGTCGGGTAGGTATAGCAGTTTTGTATGGAACAGAACTTTGTTCTTTTTCGTGTTTCCTGAGGTAGGCTCCATAGTAAAAGTTGTCCAGTTTGATTGTCTGAATTTACCGTTTCAGTATTTGCTAGAATATCACTTACATCCTGTATTGATTCAGGTAAATTTTCGGATTTTGCTAACTTTACATGCTACTGAAAGATATAAATTCTTTTCAGGTACTTAATGCACTAGCTGCAGTGCCTGAAAACGATAACGGTTAGTACTAACTTACCGTCAAAAGTAAGCCTCGTGTGACACTGAAGAACTGGAGACCTGTTAGTGCCACTTTATCTCCATTCACTTGGTCTAAAAACCTCTGCACCTGCAAAAATAGATGCTACTTAATCTTTTGTCAGTGACAAAATGTCGAGGTATTAATCCATTATAGCGGGCTACCGTTTCGCATATTTGTAAACTGTTTTAGCGCATTTTACATTGATAGAAAATTCTTACTCGAGTTTGTCAAAGTGTAAATTAATGATAATCAATATTGTTGCTGAATTGCATGTACTCAATTATCGTCATAAAAGCGGACATGATTTTCATAGCTAATTGCAATACGTCATTTACATAATTTTGCTCGTAATATTAATTAATGTTCGCGCTATATTCAATTCATTTATTTTGTGTCAGATCATAGATCCTGTTAATAACAATGACTAAAAAAATTATGCTATTTTAGTGGCAAAAATTTTACATCTAGTACATTCACACACGATGACGCATTGACGCAGCGGCAGACGTCAGTCCGTCATTTGTGAAGCAAGGAGTTGTACGAAAAACCGCACGTAGAAGCACACACGGTGACGTATTGACGCAGTGGGTGTGGTTCTATGGACTGACTGACATCTGCCGCTCCGTCAGTGCGTCATCGTGAGGGGCCTAGGCCTAGAGGCCTAATGCAGGCTATTCCAATGCCCAATGATAGGACACTGGAATCGTGTTGCAATGGGTTCGAGGAGGGTGTTGGTGATGCCCCTTACCCTGCGCAGCAGGGAGGCGGCTTGTTTGCGTATGATGGCTGCAAAGCTATCTACTCGCGTCGCCGTAATCATGCCGGATGTGCTGCAGAAACAAGGCAGACCCAACAACATCATCATACCCATTATTGTATTGCACGCGCAGCGCACTATAGGTAGTAGTGTTTCATAGTCTATCTATCAGAGTTTGAGTATAGGTGAAGCACGAAATTAGTATCGCAATGTTACGATAGTTATTTCGTATTAAGATTATCTTATTTTATGATCGTCAATGCATGTGAATCAAAAAGTTGTTATTAAGACATTTTTGTACTTGTATGATATTGGTATAAAGATTTTTCTACAGCTCATTGTCATCGATAAATTGATCATGTTTCATCGCTTTCAATTCGCCAACAAACTATTTTATATGAGAAGTCCTAATTAAAATGGTATAAAGCTGCATAAAAAGTCATTGTCCTCTCTGTACTATCTCTTATCTGATACTTTTGAAGTATCGTGGTGCAAGGACTAAAGTGACAGCTTTTTTTTGCAATAATCTTTTGTTTATTTCAAAAGCAGGTCAGGATCAATTACTTTTTATGCAGATTTGAGAACATCAGAATAAAAATCTTAAATTGTACAAACCTCGACACAATATACCGGTGAAGGAACATCGTATAACACCGGAGCTGGTACGTTAGACGCAGAGTTGACTTGTGACGCTATGAGGGACACTGCCACCGATCTACTGATGAGGAACGCCAGGGAGAACACGAAGTAGGCTGCAGCTTCATAACCGCCCAGAAGTTGAGTTCTCGCAGGTGTACTGTAAATGGGAGAATAGGCTCGAAGCTTCGGATGCTGATTTGGTGTTTTTTGACGTCATAGTGAAAGTTCGGCTTGTATAGAATGCATGGTCAAAGTTTCCACACTAACTAAACTAAAATAATAATGTCCTGTAGTCATCAGAGTTTTTGGACTTTTGATGCACTCATTCGTCAACAAATACAAGAATAACTACGTAAATGAAAAAAAAAATTTTTTCACAAAAACCCTTCGCACTAAGCGTTCTTACGTTAGAAAGTATAGTGTTTAAATATTTAGTACGAAACTACTAAAACATAGGTATACAAATTTTAATTTTAGTTGTTTCGTAGATGTAGGTATAAATTAAATACATATTAAGTTGTTCATTCATTTCTTTAAATACAAAAAAAACCACCCACTTACGATCGACTGCTGCATTCCCCTGTACCTTTGATGCCATCCCTGAAACAAAATCACAATTAACTCAACTCACTCAAAACCAAACCTTATTATTACATACATAATACCTAACTGAGAAACACGCTTACTCCAATGTATTAAATAGTTGTAAACAAATGAAGAAGAGGTTGTTGGCGAAAGAGATGAAAATGATACCGCTGATGACGTCATCAACCCGGCGTACTATCTGGCAAGCACGACCGTAGTCCTCGCGTATTCTCCGCCAAAATATCTCAGGTAAATACTGGAATTTAATGAAATAATGGTCACCTCTGCCTACCTGAATAGGATACAGGCGTACAGATCGGTTAACTAAAGCAGGCGCGTGCCACACATTAACGCAATGCGTTTGTCTCACTCGCATAATGAAAAGTTTCTCTATCTTTGTCAAGCATGGACGCAGTGACAAGAAAAACGCATTCGTGTGTGTCTGTGAACGCGCCAGCTTTAGTTAATCAACCTGTACGTAGTAACATTCATATTATTGAGAGTAATGAATACGTGTACATATCTTTCTTTTTCTATTCGGATTTATTATATTCATAAGATTTCCTAAAATTTTACCATCATCGACGTCAGATACAAATAAAATTTTCTGGTAGGCTTGACTATTGATAAAATTTTTTTTTGGTTATCTTATTATTAAAATTTCCCATTTTAGTCGGTTCAGTGGTAGTTCATAAAAAACATTTTCATCTTTTAACTAAAATAGATGGAAAATAAATAATGAATGAATTACGTAATTTTTAATAATTTCCTTGGTACCTACCGGTGATTAAGATCTCCAGGGGTAAATGCAACTATGGGGTAATTGCAACTATAATTACGATTCAGTTCTTCTCTTTACATAGCAACACCTGTCTTCTGGATAAATGTATAATAACGATATTATGGAAAAAGTTCCAATAACTTCGTATTGATCTTGATTAATGAAATGAAATAACAATGTTTGTATTCAAATCTTATAATATGATATAGAATTGGACATCCTATTTTAGAGCCTAAGGGAAGTTCTTGCTCTTGAGGAATTGAATCATAAATTAAGTCACCAAACTTGTAGTTTCATTATAATTTGTAAAAGAATTATGTCTGGCAAGTTCATGTGCGAACGTCCCGTGGAAGAGGCCAGATAGCACGTCCAGAGAGCCGTGCTCACTTCCCTTCCCCGCTACACCACCCGCCCCCGGTACCATCTAGAATACCTCGCCTCCCCCAACGTCTGCGCCCCGCGGGACGGTCCCGCACTAACTTGTCTGACGAAATTCTATGCGTAAACTTACCTTGCCCTGAGCATCCAGCAGCTTTTTATTAATCTCTTCTAAACAAGAAGTCAAGTAGTAGCTCATACAAATTACAAATAGGTCAGAAAAATTCCATATAAATGTTGACTGGAAGTGTAAAAACTAGAACAGAAAAAATAATTTTATTTCGAAATCTCTTTATAAATTCAAATTATTAGGAATTCACACTCATCATCATCATCAGCATGTATACGTCCCACTGCGTCCCACTGCAGGACACTGGCCTTCCCTCGAAATCGCGAAAAAAAGATGTTCCGGCATCAAAACGACCCCGATTTCACGGTGTATATTCGATTTACTTTGAAAAATTATAGCCAGCTAACTATACCTCTATACCGCCAACGAATAGTGCGTGCAAGGTTTGATAGATGGCGGTTTAGGATATAAGAGCGGTGTTATTCGCAAGAGTCACACTTACACCCGCATCACACTTGCCTCGTTTCACTATTTCAAAAACGAAAGAAATTCTATGCTGGCGAAGCCGCATGCAAAGGTTAGCCTGACGCAAAAATATCAGGCAAACCAATATAGAAGCAGCAAGCATGTCGGATTATCCTTTCCCGATGAGGATTTTATCTTGGTCCTAATGGATTTTGAATAGTCCGCAAAACGGCCTTTAACATACCTACACACTTGAAACTTTTACATAGAAACCTGGAAAGTCAGTTTCATTTCTTTCTGATTAAGTAAATCTACAGCATAAGTCATAACTATACTAATATAGTTATGATGTGGTAAATTTAAGGTATAAAACAAATATTGTCAAAATCTGAAAACCGTTTTAATGGCCCCGCATAAGTGATTAATTGTTCAGTGAACAAGCGGAGAATTGATTGCAAACGGTACGACTGGTTAAAAAATTATATCTTATCACATTTTTGAAGAACTCTTCGTTTAAACCCATAATAATGCATTCCTTCCCACACTTCAGGCACAGTACCTAGAATATCTAGTACGGCCAGCATCAGAGAAATCGAACTCCTTGCGCTTATAAAGATTTTGATACAGGGGACAGGTTTTTTTAATATACTTCAGGTGTATGGTACCTATGCTCTTGATTGGGATTGTCTTAGTTTGTAAGTTTCAAAGCTCGGCTGCTCCAAAATAAACAACTATCAAGAATTTAGTGTGTACCAATTACTTACTCTATAAGATATATCAGCAGATACTTCTATTAAATATAAGGTTAAATTTAATTAGTTGGGGAAACTTAAGAAACGCATTTGGTATTTGTTACTAAGTACAATTGCGTGTTAATGACCACCCGCTCGATCATAATGATTCTGAGGTCAATGTTCACCCGCCGCGCCGGCCGCGCACTGCGTACGATATGTTTGAAAAAAATATTTTTTTTAATCATCAATATTCAATACCTACCAATTATAAACATTGATAATGCAATCTGTGGTTCAGTTTCGCCAACTAATTAAAAATGACCCTATATTTACATTTCCCAAATGTTTAAAAAGGATTCTCAATTCTGACAAGACATTTTAACAAGGTACATCAACTCGTACTAAAAATTCATTGTTTTATGTTGGAGCAACTGAGCTTTTCCATATAATTCTAGTTGAAATAACGAGTTAAGATAGCTAGCCAAACTTGTCCCCTCGAGAAAACTTTTCAGGAGCAAGAGCAAAGGCTATGCTATAATAATGAATGATAAATGAAAACAAGAAAAAGGTTCACCTGTGTAACAATTCCCAGTGCCGGGGAATACGGTAATACATCAAACACCCACGGGTAAAAATGTCTCACAAAGCCTTCGTACAGATTCAGATTATCGTGGCATACTAAGGCGCCGGCAAACGCTGATAACAAGGACAGGATGTGTTCAACTGAAAATAGAATTGAATTCGTGTTTACAAAGAACACATTCGTAGAACAGTTCCGGGTTAGTTCGAAAAGGGGTATGATTAATAGGCCGATTGCTGCCAAACTATTTACCCAACCTACGATATTTGATTTGATTCCTATGCCATTTTATTAATAGGGATCGTAAAGTATTTGGCGGAATTGGTAAAATTTGCCCCAAATCAAATATAGGTGAATTTAATCCTTTTATTATCTGGTTTTTCCAGTGAAAGCAGTCTGTATTATGTAGATAAGTCAGAAAAAATCATTGGTTCTTGCCATGTCGAACGTGTGGATCATAATTATTATAATAGGGACCCCTAATGTTTGAAAGACCGCCTGCCGCAAATGCCTGTGCAACGCATAACAGATAATTAATTTTAATTTATTATTTGATTAATTTGTCATCACAAAAATATATAAACTACCTCCAAAATAACACAAAAAACTTACAAAATGCCAAAGTAAGTACAATAACGCAAGTTATATTGCACCTGTAGGTTAATCTGCTGTCGTAATTTGGTCCCATCTCTTCAGCCTTTGATATATGCTGCATAAGACTTGGCCAACGAATCCCCATTTGGAAGAACATGACCATCGAAATAAATGTAGTCCCATAGAATATTACTGGTGCTAGAATGAAGATACTGTTTAATGATAAACGATATACTAAAAATGAATACTTAATCAAATACTATTACAAAAGGAACCTGTACATTACTTTACATACAGTTTGTTATAAAGATTGTATATTTAAGAAGACATTATAAAGATAAAATAAGTAATTCCTCTACTGCAATGTAAAATGTTACAAACCTACAGGTGCAGTAAAAGGATGAAATCAGATCCCACTTTCACTATGGAAATAGCGAAAAAAAAAACAGTTGTACCATACATTACTGTACTGTAATAGGACTGCAGTTTTACATGTAACACCAGATTTTTTTTTGTGTTTTCTACGTTGGTCAATTTTGTTAAATTTTGTTGTTAAATTTGATCCCCTTAAAAAACTGTCAGCATAATTAGAAAAAATAATAGAAATAGGTAGTTAGCCCATCGCCGTTTTAAGGTGGTTGGAGAGCTGTCAATTTCATTCAAAACTTTGTCGTAGAACACTCGTAGACGGTGTTAGTAAAAGTAATGTTTTATATACCTATGGAAACATAGCTTATTATTCATACCAAATTCAAAGCTACGTAATCTAAACTATTATAAAAATGTAACTGAAGTGTGTCTGTACATTGAAGATATTTACAAAAAAAAGATTACAATATGGTTTTTAGGTATCCCTGACTCGAAATCAACCTTTTTTAGAAATGTTGTCTGTCTGTTTGTCTGTTTGTTTGTGTGTTTGTTTGTTTGTTTGTTTGTTTGTTTGTTTGTTCGCGCATCACGCAAAAACTACTGAACCGATTTTGATGAAACTTTTTTTATTTGATAGCTTATGATCTGACTTAAAATCTGGTATATAATTTGAGCGGAAGAAGTCGCGGGAAAACACTAGTTATATTATAAATTGTAAAAATTATTTGATACGCGCAATCTAGATTTTCTAGGCTATTTTTTTCAATATAAAAATATTACTTTTACTAACACCGTCTACGAGTGTTCTACGACAAAGTTGTGTATGAAATTGACAGCTCTCCAACCACTTTAATGGACTGTGGACCATGGAGAAATGACACGCTTAATTAGCATGTATACGTTTCCTCACGACGTTTTCCTTCACCGAAAATCTAGTTTCTAGTTTGTAACGTTTACCTGAGAAAATTTACTATTTCCAACCTTCTAATGGAAACTTCCCTCTAAATAACTTACTTTACGTAGAGATGGACACTAAAATTGCTAGACTCTCCGAGGAACTAGACGTCGGACGAAATCTATTTAGTGGTTTTCAAGATTAGTCCCTACCGCTACCGTCCGAGTCCGCATTATCAAATTTAGCCACATTTCATAGTGCACCTGACTTCCATCTTTTCTAGTACAGCCTGCACCTGACTTCCATCTTATTCCATTGAAATAAGGATATTATTTCAGGGCTGTGTAGTGGTTTCAAATATCGGGTAAGTTTTATATCAGTGCGGATAACTTTACCATTTAAATTCGCGCGATTTATTTTCCGGAGCCAGAAAGTAGTAGTAGTAGTTCTTTGTTATATTTCCTCTACCTCGCCTGGTGGCTCGCCTCATGGCGCCTCAGCGGTTATCACCAACATTACACACTTGTACCATAATGTACTATTATCAGCACACTAAACATCTTTGATTAAATTAAAATAGCGAAAGATAGGCGACGTTCTTGCATTACGTACTAGAACAAAATTGATCTGTTTTGCATGCTCAGATCAAAATAATTTGCATGTACCTACTTACGCGTGAAAAGTAATGCCGTGTGATTTTTTTTTTTCTTTTTGAA
This sequence comes from Agonopterix heracliana, assembly GCA_963693445.1. Lineage (NCBI taxonomy): Eukaryota > Metazoa > Arthropoda > Insecta > Lepidoptera > Depressariidae > Agonopterix > Agonopterix heracliana. Next base: position 5,043,032 of record OY856308.1, read on the forward strand.
TGAGGTAGGCGACGGGGATAAATTTATACGGTCCATGCGCTATAAGGTATCTTTCGCTATTTTAATGTAATCAAAGCTACACATAGACAAAATGAATAAAATTGTTTTACAAGAATGAGAGGGGTACATGTGGGTTTATCACTGAAAACAATGTCCCCCAAACAACCATTGGATGGAAGAACTATTTAAGGAGACAAATGCTTAGGCTTGCAAAGGCCTCCTTCGTTGCGGCATTCCTCACGGTCAAGTGTATGTATCAATTCAATACATTTCTCACAAGATACCGATACATGCCTGCATACTTAAAGATTCGAACTTACTTGTGTTTTTTAAAGTAGTTTCAACAATGATTTTGTATAAACACATGGTCGTCATAAACATTTGCCCAATAAAGGATATTATTGAATACATTAACTTCCATGATGTTTTAGAAAACCTGCAACAGAAAATCAAAGTAAGAAATGAAAACTGTAACGTACTTAATAACATAAAAAAAATATGATACCCCACAACAGCACGAAATTCTGTGCTGTGTGGGTAATAAAATAAGTAAGTAATCATAATTACTGAAAAAAATTACAATCAGGTCCTAACGAATGGAAAAAGTGCGTCCAACAGAATCATTCAGCCCCCTTGCCTATAAGGAAAACGCTGGACTCGATTCCTACATATAACCTATCTGTACCGACGACCAAAACACTCCCAGTATGATGTTAATAGTGCATGGGGGCATATTGGGGCCTTTTTGACCATCCGCATGCAAGCCGACTAAGCTTAACCGGTTCAGAACCAACCACCGTCAGACCAATTACTATCACCTGTACAAGTGGGGTTTGAGGGAGTCTCCGACTTGCGACTGCGGAGCGCCCGACCAAACTCAGGCCCGTTAACTCAACATCTAACCCCGGATCCTAGCAGGAAGATAAAAAATGCCATACGAATTGATCATGATGATGAGAGTTCTGTTGGCACCTTTGGATACGGATCCCTAACTATAATAATCCGTAGTATAGTATTATTTACCAACAATAATTGTAAAGCAGTGTCACCATGCTGTGGTTTATGCATCGGACGTTTAGCATTTGTATTAGCATGGAAATTGTTAGCAAACTAGGTTATTTGATGGCTGTGGTTGCTGTTCAGGATTGTCTGTTTTAGCTTGAATTGGGTGAATTTCAATAAAATCTTGTTCAAGTTAGATACATAAAACCGGTCAAGGGCGAGTCGGTCTACTCGCGGACCGAGGGTTCCGTACCACACCACCATTAAATCTAAATTCATGGTTTTTACGAACCGGTTTGTTTAAAAAAAATTGCCTGGCTTCTCCGAAACGGAGTATGGTCGTGAATGTATGTATGTATGTACAGGGTGTAAGTTTAGACAGTTCCATTACTTTAAAGGGTGATTGTACTCATGCTATTGAACAATTTTCCCTAAAGAAAAGGAAGGACGCAAAAAATAATTTCAACTTTTTATACAATATATTTAATCAGCTTATTGCTTGTATGGCAAGTTCAAATTTGTTTTGCTGATTTTATAGTTTGGCTAGCTTACTTTGTTAGGAAAATAATACAAAACAACATAACGTCGATTAAAATAATCTAAGCATAAGCATAAGCATATGCTCACGACTATATTCCCCGAGGGGGTAGTCAGAGATACTTATTCTGAAACCTCAGAACATCCACGTTTCACCAGTATTACCGAAACTCAGTCCAGTGTGACGGGGGGTGAGCCCGTCGCCACTTATAATGGACAGTGGGTACAAATACACGCCTCGAAATTGAAACATGCAGGTTTCCTCACGATGTTTTCCTTCACCGAAAAGCCAGTGGTGTAACAAATCGTACATAAATTCGGAAAAACTCATTGGCTTGGACGGGGATCGAACCATCGCCTCCTGCACGGCAGGCAAGGCAAAATAATCTAACAAGCGGTTAAAATTGTCTTAAAACGTATTGACTTTTATTCACTTTTCATATTCTTATGACAAGTATGTACTGGTTGTGCGATATTAGAACTATTCAATGCAAGAACTAAGTATATAATTAACTATTGTTTTTTTTAAGAAAAAGAATAATCTATCGATCTGTAGGTATTATAAATACCTACCTAACCTACGCTTAACCTAATTGAGTACCTATTAATTAAAATCGATTCTAAGAACTTACTTTACATCAGAAGCTTTATTACTCATGATTCCAACAACTGGTATTAATGAGAATGATTGTCCAATCAATATTGTTGCTCGTAATGATATTTGAAATGTTGTTGCTGTTGTTTTAGATTTCACTTTTGTTGTAACATCAACTTTGTTTTCTGGAAAATAAGATATAGAAAAACAGTAACATAGTATTGTTAAATAACTACATAACTTAGGTTACGACGATTATTATTATTTGGGAGAGATATTGATATTGATATTGAGATGATTCCGTGCTTCGGATGGCACGTTAAGCTGTTGGTCCCGGCTACTATCACTGGTGGTAGTAGTCGTTACATAAAAACCATGTCAGAGGCCGGAAGGCGGTTTGAATAAACTCTGACACCAGGGCTTTGCAGCCCACTCGATAAGAAGAAGATTGAAAATTGTAACATATAGCACTGCGATCATTGTTGGTCTATTGTGTTCGTCCTATGCTAGACCATATTTTTTCTAATACCTATCAGAATATTTTCTTTTCATTCTCAGGCCACGGACCTGAAAAAAAGACGGACGTAATGTGACACTAAAAAGATGTGAAGCATGCAAGGTCCTACATTTTCGTTTGTTCTACAAGGGACCTACACTCACACTGATGCACTAGCTCTAGGCGCAGGTCCGACACCCTGACAGGTGACCCATTATGTACCGCGTGACAGCACGCACACAAAAGAAATGGGTGCTTCACTCGTGTTTAGACGTGATTAGGTCCGTCTTTTTTTCAGGTCCGTGTCTCAGGCATGCAAGTTTCTTCACGATGTCTTTCCTTCACCGCCGAGCTAGTGATAGGTGACAAATACAACCGTTTATAAATTCCGGAGAACTTATTGGCTAGGAATCGAACCGCTACCTCGTGAATAAGTCGCAAGCTTATTCCGTATATCACCGTTCTTTATGATGATCATTTTGAAGATTTTAAATTATCACAGTGTCAATTGGGATAATTTTGTGTGATAATGATAACTCGAACAAAAGAAGTATCTAAATAATCAACAGAAAAGAAAATTGTTTGAAGCATATTTTATACAGGGTGGAAATTGATATCATTAGCATCCTTTTAAACTAAGAAGAGTCTACCCATCAAACTGAACAACTTGTACTATGTTAGCAAACTGATTGGAGCAAAAAAAAATCTGCTGTTGCATACATTGGAGTCGAGTAGGCATTGCAGTTTAGTATGGAACAGCAGATGGTTCGATTTGTTTGCTCCCATAGTATCCCAAAAGTTGTTCAGTTTGATGGGTAGACTCTTAGTTTAAAAGGATGCTAATGATATCAAGTTCACCCTGTGGATAATATAAATGCAATTTTTATGTTCATGACATAAAATGTTTGTGAAAACCTCTCGATCTCGGCTCGTTCGAAAAAAGAAAAGGAAACAGACACAGAGAACAGAAAACATAAAAACATTTTCGTGTACCTGTCATTATTTGATCGATTGTTTGTTTTTCTACAGATCCCGTACCCATTTTCCACCTGATGATTGATCAGTTTGATCACAGATAAAATCTAGATAATTTAGTAAGTACATCTATGGTAGGTACCGTAATATTATCGTAGAAACTTATAGAAATAGTGTACTAGGAGTAAACAAAAAAAAGGAGACAGTTTTTCGAGTACATCAATTATCTTTCAATAGTCCTCGTGAGACATGGCTTAAATTTGGCCTATCCTTTGACAGTAAATTCAGACTTTTATTACATACCTACTAACCAAATTCAAATACCTACACTAAATTATCTACAAATATTAACATTATTAGATTAGAAGAAAGGGTTTTAAAGTGTTGTGTATGTATCAAAAATGTATAAAAAGCACCGTTGACACAGGCAGCATAGTGTTGATGAAACTTCTGTTTTATTAAATATCATATCTAAGCATCTCTATCATATTTAAACATTCCTCCATTTAAGCCCCGCTTCATCATTACTATTATTATCTATTCATGCCTCTACTAAACTACGTAAACCTATTGCTAACTGGCTTGTACTTCATCAAGTCACTGTGATGCCATCTAGCAACTCTAACTGTGTGAGGAAACTAAAACGAAACGCAAAAGTATTCACACCAAATTTTAAAATTAACTTATTAAGTACTTATTAAAAAATCATATCGGGAGGCCTTTGCCTTTGACTACATGAAAAAAAAAATTTAAGTATCTACTTAACATTATTAGATCATAATTAATTTTCTACCTATACAATCGTGTGTGTCGTAACTAAAAGTGACTTTAACTTATAATTGAGATGTACGTATTACAATACTAGTTCAAATAATAAGCTTTCCTTTGAACACAGGTTTCATAAGTATGTATTATCATAAATAAATATAAAATATGAAAAATATGAAATGAAGCCGAGATGTTATGCAAGATTTGTCATAAATGTTTATGGGTAGATCAACTATTTTTTGTCCTCACAGTACTGTTTAAAAAAACGTTTTTATTCCTTTTTTCTTGACATTCTTTAATTTTGAAAGATGGATATTGTATCTAATGATATGATTCTTCTACACACATTCACATTGCACCATTTGTGTTGAACTACTAGAAGTTTTTAGCGGTTGTCCGATAGACCAAAAAGCGTGGGGACAACGAAATAAAGCGTCCATCGGACAACCGCCAAAATTCAAGTAAAATTCAAGTAATTTTGCAAAACCGTGTAAGCATTTAATAAATGCAATCCTTAGTTATTCAACAAACATTAATTTTTGGGGCAAGCAAAACCTGAGCTTGAGATTGAGCCTGAACATTGAAAAAATTTTATGCAGATGACTGGGACTAGGTATGGACAAAAAATAGTTGATCTACCCTTATGTCTATCAAATAACGAAAGAAACGAGCGCTTATCTGGTGGAAGCTTACGCATCAAAAACCTCATACTCTAATCAGAGAACACTTGAAATCCCTTCCTTAATAGTTTAACATTATTCAACTCACTTTTAACGGGTATCCAGAAGGAGAGATTCTTTTTACTATTCGCAGCTTTCTTACTTGGTCCCATGTCGTCGTTTCCGAGAAATTGAATTACAGTAACTTCTGTTTTTTTCACAGTAAACATTTGACTTAAGGTTTGTGCCACTAATGGATATTGTTTGTTTACTTCGATCCGTTTAGGGTTCAACATTGATTCTTATAAATCTGTTTGTGATTCTTGGTGTTGATGATAGCTTAAATATTTGTTTGTTTTTGGAAGATTTTTTCAGTTTACGTATTTATTATTATGTCTAGATTATACTTAGTAATAGTTTGCAAAAAAATTTTGGATAAGTTACTACTGTTTGTTTATCAGTTTGTCGGTATGTCTGTTTGTATGCTTACCTATCTTGAACATCACTTAAATACTGCTGACTGGAGTTATAGAAATTTTAGAGATTAGTTTGGTGGTACCTTTTTTTCGAAAAGTACCTATTTTGGGTATGATTTATTTGAGTAGTCTGCATGTTCGAAGTCGTGGACGTAAATTAATTTTTTTGCAAATTTTTAAATGTATACACAAAGTTTACAACCTTTATGTTAAAATCTGAATAAAAGTTTCACAGTTTTCAAAATACATAGACTAAACTCTTACTAAACTTTGTGCTGTAATGCTCCAACACCAGAAGAAATCCATTTATTTTCACTTTCCAACCTTCCTGAAATGGTTCCTTCCTCTATACCTATTTAGTTTGAAAATAGTAATAAATAGTAGAAAGTTAGAAAGTAGCGAAAGATGTTTTTTCAAATTGTTTGCTTAGAAGAATACAATTCTTTAGTAGGTATTTATATTATCCTCAAATTAAAATTGTGTCTGTCTGCTATAATTATATATGCCAAACTGATTTCAATTAAGTTTGGCAGAAAGTTTGCCTTTATGATTATTGTTAACTGACAATCGATGAACAGTGTTGACTGAAGAGACAATCTAAGTGTAGACTCTGGCAGTAACACTGTTTATTTTCAAAACAAAACACAAAACACACATTTCAAAACAAACATAACACAGGGTAAAATCGTGACGTACCTAGTAGGTACTAATACATTTTGAAAAAGAAGAGATTTGATAGAAAACAACAACAGTTATAAAATGCACAAGACTATCTTTATGAATTAAGAGTATAACCAAGCGTTTCAATATAAATTATGTACAGGACCCAATACACAAGTTTCTGTAACAACTAATGTATTATAATTCGATAAACTATTGTTTGTTACTATAATGACACGTTTCTCGTAGAACACGTAATTTTACTAGCATTTTCTAGCTTTTCGTGTGTGTCGTGTTCAAGTATGTTCCAAGAAACATAAATGTTGAACAGGAGCCAAGCTCATAAGGGAAAGTATACCACAAATATGCGACATACAACAATAATTATAACATTTCAAATATCCAGGGTCCTTCTTATTTATGCTGACGACCTGCAAGCCTACTCGACTCAAATGTATGGGACAACTGAGTTTATTTCGCGATATCGATGTTGGTCTCAAAGTGAAAGTTGTTCACTATAAATTGTTTATGTCTAAGAGAACAGACAAAAATAGAGGATGTTACATCAACTGTAAGAAAGCTTAAATGGAGATGGACGGGACACAATAAGAGGAAAAGAGAAATGGAGCAAGCAAATCATGAACTGGTACCCTATATATAAGACTAGAAAAAGGGGAAGGCAATATAAAAGATGGGAGCACGAATTAAAATCTACAGCAGGGACAGCCTGGACCAGACTCGCAAGAGATAGAGAGGAATGGAGAAGATTGGAGGAGGCCTTTGCCAAACATGGGCAAACAGAAGAGGTTGTCGATGTCGTCTGAACCCGAGAGGATTCAGCGATTGAGAGAAAGTTAATATGTAAAATAATAAATCTATAAAAATGTAAATTAATACTGTTCTGAAATAAAGGCTTATATTGTTATTATATTAATAATTATAACATTTCTAGGGTCCTTCTTAATATGCAGACGATCTGCAAGCCTATTCGACTCAAATGTATTGGACAACTGAGTTTTTTTCCATAAAGCAATTTATTATACATGATTAAATGATTACCAAAATATGCTTTTGACGAAATTAATTTTCTCTTTTTAACCTTATTGTTTTTTCATATCAGATCAGGTATTCGCATTTTAGAACAAGCTTTTGAAATTGCAGTTTCTCGCACTGCCAAAATCAACATCATCGAAGTAGGTAGGTTCTACTTTCGCAATTATGAACAAGCTTTTGAAATTGCAGTTTCTTGCACTGCCAAAATCAATTTAATTCTGACAATAAGTCCCCAATATAACTATAACGTACTTCCAGATGGCATTAAAACAGACATTATAATAATATTCAAATGTGATTCCTTGCCGCACTAAAACTTGGCCGTTTAAACACAATGCACCCAAAACTACCGTGTGCGTCATTTGGTTCGATGCCTGTCTGTTAATTGCCTTTGCCCTGGAAATGAGGGTAGATTTATATCATGTTTGTTTCGTATTGACAAGGTAAACATTAAAAGGTGACAGCTTTACAGTATCATGGAGTTGTTTTTCAGAAGTTTATTTAAGTGTCCATTTTGTTATTATTTGTGAAATCATAAACACTATTCCTGATAGCATAAATAGTAAATAGAAATTTTAACAGCATTATTTTGATTTGTATTGAAGGGTGTGTATAGCATTTTGTTAGCATGGTGTCCCAAGACGATCTAATGTTGTAGTTTTCATAGAATGGTCGGCTGCATGAAAACATGGTAGGTATAATATTGATGTCTAGATATTTTTATAAATATCGTCACTGAATTTCAGAAATCGATCGCTAACGTCAATACAAACAATAGGTAAATCATAAGAGGCAAAACAAGTATCACATTTCGAAGATACAAGCAGCCAAAGGTGTTATTATTCTACAACTTAAGAAGCTTATAAAACTATCTTCGAAATGTGTCGCCATGTGACGCCGGATTAACCACATAACATTTCTTGTTTGTATTGGTTCTGTGATTATTATCCGGGACCAATATTTTACAAAATGCCGGAATAAAACACGACCAATATCTTCGTATTACTTTGCAGCCAACATTAGGTACTATTTCAACTCATCAGTATATTAATGCGCCCTCCAGGCACACCCTTGACACTTCATATAAACGAGCTCGAACTGACAAGAGAAGTTAGCAAATGTAGTCGTAGTGTGTGCGAGTGAGAGAGGACTATACCACTGTTTCCTATCTAGGTGCCTCTCGAACAACCGAGAAGGGAGTGAGGTTAAAATTGGTGGGAGGCAGGGAATATCCGTACCGTACGTTGGTATATACTCTTTCTTATGCTATAGCTACATTACAACCTCCGAATTTTGCGTTTATTCTTCGAATTGTCAATTACAGCATTGCTAGGGATTAGCTACTGCTGACTATTCGAGAGGACACGATGGGTCCGAGCTAGTGAATGAACTCAAGCAACCGACCAAGGGGCATCCAGAATGGGTACGGACCTCGGCATAGGACGTTGCTGGGGCTACGCGGTGGATTGGCTAGCGGGGATCGGTGACAAGCGTAATATGCTTGTTGCGTCTGCAGACGCCAGAAAAAGGGGTCGGTGGGGACGTCGATTCCGGTGACGACGATAGTTATCGTGTTAATGGTCGTGTTGTCTGTGTTTAAGATTGCGAGTTGTATCAGTGTCTGCGGTCCTAATATGGACAAGGATGAAAGTTAAACTGGCCTTTTCTTTACGCGGATCTAGTGAAAACTGGATGCAAGCAAGGACAAAGAAATAATGGACTACATTCAAACGATTGCCATAAAACCACTTCCAAACAACGATAAATATCAAATGCATCGTAAAATTCTTTGGTCGTTTATTGTATGCCAAGGCCATAAAAACATAAACATAATTTTTAAAATCACTAAGAATGGTTTACCCAATATTTACTGTACTGATTCTGATATTATTCCATGTAATTACCGCAAGGCACCGTAATAATTCAGGTACACTTTTTTTGAGACGAAGAGACGCAATACCTCTTCATAGCCTCCATAATATCAGACGGTCCAACGGGAATGACTTCCTTAAACATAGAAGAACTATAAATGTCAGAGACAACATTCCGTATGGAGATTTCAATGTAAGTCCTAAAATAATGTTTCCTGAATAATGTACGCACGGCGACAGATCAACCTACCCATAGTTGGACCTTATGTCTATGAACATAGAGTTCAACTACGGGTAGGTTGATCTGTCGCCGTGTGTACAGGCCGAAATTGATATCATTAGCATCCTTCTAAACTAAAAGAGAGTCTACCCATCAAACTGAACAACTTTTACTATGGGAACAAAGATGCATGTGAACCTGGCACCGCCCACTAAAGTGATCGGAGAAAAAAAAATCTACTGTTCCATACTAAACTGCAATTCCTACTTGACTCAAATGTATTGTATGAAACAGCAGATTTTTTTCCCTTAAGGAAAGATTCCAAACTTCCTGTCTGAGCTAGTAGCACAAAAATGGATAGTTAATACAATAATATCTTGAACTGTTTTTATTTCCTTTTTTCGAAGTCTCTTTTAATTTTAGATCTTGTACAAAATCGACGATACGGAAGTTCGACTAGAAATAGACAGACAATTTTTCCCAGATGTTCTGCATATTCAAAATCCATAACGAAAATGTATTCAACCTTACTGCAGCTAAATAGAGAATGTTTTGGCAGATACCAGATTCCACGGAACGGACGGAACCACAAGAAGAAAATAGGGAAATTGATAATTTGGAAGAGCTGCAGGCACTACAATGGTTGAGTATCAAGACGGATGAAGGTTTAGACATGGGATAAAACATTGTTTTTCACTAAATATTTTGTCTTACTTTTTTAAAACTTGTTCTGCTTACCTATCAATTAAAAAAAAATTAAGTACTTCAGTTATAGTAGATTACACACCGAGGACAGGAAGGTAAGAAAGGTCTCAGATCTCATGTAATTGTTGACCAAGGCGAAGCAGAGGTCAACAAACATGTGATCTGAGGCTTTCTTATTTACTGTCCGAGGTTAGTATACTATTTTTCTCCCCGACGGAGGTGGAAAGCGACAACTTCGTTTAGCGCAGCGGGACGAAAATTGACGCTTTCCGTCCGGAGGGGAGAAAAAAATAATTAATTTAATTGTGCAAAAAGCGCCGGTAAGGGCCGGAAAGCGCAGCGTGGGTAGGCCCCCCACGTTGGTGGACCAACGACCTGGTGAAGGCGGCGGGAACCCGTTGGATCAGGGCAGCGCAGGACCAGTCGTTATGGCGACCAGCAGTGGACGTCCATCGGCTGATATGATTATGATGATGATGATGAATTTAATTGTATTACTAAACAAGTTTGTGGTGTCTCGATAATCGTTACAACGAAGTAAAATTAACAAGAGACAGATCCACGATGTTTTTTATTACCATTCGTAGGTTTGACAAGCTACTAACCCGATCTTCAAAATGTGTCTAAAAGTTGCAAAACTTTTGCAGATATTAATTAAACCAGTTTTCAAACTAAGCCTAGTCTTTGCATGTGACCACTTTTCAAATTAGTAGCAGTTTCCCAAACTTCAGATTCAATTAGGTATCATATCGACCAACCAAATTAACCAATCATTAATTAAGTATACTGAAATCTAGATTTATGAGGATAATCTCTCCAATTTAAACTTCAAAAGAATTCTACATCTAACCAAGTAAACCTAAGTAATTTAAACCATAATTACAGTTCCCAAGTTCATTACAAATATTTACTTATTACGAGCAAGTTCAGATCTGAGCCCAGCTTTGCATAAGTTTCCGATATTTTAGCTAAAATCAACATTGAAATTGGAGTACTATTTGCCGTGTGATATAACAGGGACGGATATCGACTGATTAAGTAATAATTAATTTATTAGCAAGATAATTATACTACTATCCTATACAGGGTCCAACTAAATATGCTGACACTTTTTTAAGGGGATGATCAAACCATCAAACTGAACAATTTTCTCTATGGGACCAACAACGAAATCGAGAAAAAAAAATCTGCTCTCCCATACAAAACTGCAAACCGACTCGAGCCAAATGTATGGAACAGCAGATTTTTTTTCGCGATAACGATGTTGGTCCCATAGAAAAAGTTGTTTAATTTGATGGTCTGATCATCCTCTTAAAAAAGTGTCAGCATATTAAGAAGGACCCTATATACATTATTATCTTGGACGTTACTATAAATCTGTTCTAAGAATAAGTAAGAGTAGGTAAGTGTTTTAAATATCACTGTTTCTGTAATTCAAAAGTGCTATAAAATTTCGTTGCTACTTGGAATGGAGTATAGCATGCTCAACCCGAGAAAACGAGAAAAATTGAGACTTGCTGTGCCTCTGCTTAATCTTAAACGAATAAGCTTCTGGGAAGTAATAACTCATTTTTTAGCTTCTAAGTTTTATCATCCAATAAATTCTGTCTAAAATCTAAATAAAATCGGTTTAATAGTTTTCTCCATATACCTAGATGCTGAACAAACAAACGTCTGTTTGACTGATAATAAATTAAAAAGTTTATTTGGCTTCAGAGATGTCCCGATAAATATTCCCTTCCCAAAAAGAGCGGTTTGTTTAATAATGCAAAAGGAATTTCGTTAAGTAATCGTCATAATGGATTTCATGTTCGCGAATTTTCATATTTTAACACAGAAAAACTCAGACATTCGCATTGCGAATGTTTGATCGATTACGAGAGAATTTACATTTTTTTTGGTGTTCCGTAAGAGTATTTGAAAAAACCATCACTTATTTAACATTCTTTAAAAAAAAAAAAAATTCCCCGGTGCGAATCGCTTTATAGGGTTAACAACAATACAGCATTATACCAATTTTAAAATCGCAAAAAAATCTGCTGTTTCATACATTCTGGTCGAGTAGCTATATTGATATTATTTTCTATGGAAAACCAGATTTTTTTGCAACACATTTGTGCCCTAATTATTTTGTACTTTTAAATAGTTGGTTTTTTAGCAACCAAATTGGTGTTTAGTATGTTTTTTTAACTATTAACTACAAAGATTGGTCCTTCCTTTGAAAGAAAAGTATCGATGATAAAATAATTTTTATTTTCGATAATTTTCTTTTTATGCTTTGTACGGAACTCTTAGAGCGTAAGTTCGGCTGGGCCGGTTTTCGTTTCACAAACAGTAGGTATTAGGCGTGACAGTTTTTATTGAGTGGTGTTTTTTGTTGTGGTATTATAAATATTGACACTGTTTACGAGGCCTACATGCCCAGCAGTGGGTTGATGAGGGCTGATTTGTTTGATTGATTTTCTTAAAAACCTTCTAGCTATATATGTAAGTAGTTAGTATGTGCTGGTAGAAGATAGTTTGTAAGCCCTTCGTCTTCGAAACAAATTGGGATGGGAACTCCCTGGAAGAGAGACCTTGTTGTCGGTGTTAGTTTCCAAGATATCTATACAAATTTATTTTGAGAAAAAGAGGGTTGGGGGTCGAAGGTGTAGCGAGCTTACCCATGGCATCACACATGGCACTGGCACTCCTGCACACCGACGGAACGCATCAAGCTGCTTGGCGCCAGACTCCGGCAGCCTACCACACCGCTGTGGGGATCATTTAGCCGCCACCACAAACTAGGCAGCTTGTGGTGCCGTTGCTCGGGGTGGACCGCTAGGAGGTAGATCCCCAACCACCCTAATATTGATAGGTTACATCTGTTAGAAAACAAATCTTCACACAAAAAACATTAGTTTCTTTTTAAAAAAAATTATATATCCGTGTCAGAGAATATTGAGATAGCAGTAAGCTGAAATATTCAAAACATTCCTGGAGTGCGATTTTTGAACATCACACGTTGAAATCAGCAGTAGGAAATGTCAAAATTATTATGGAGATTATGCATCTTTCTACTGCCAAGTTGATCGTATGATGTTCAAAAATCGCACTTCTGTTATTTTCAATGTAATTCCAATCTGTAGGTAAGGACCGATGTGCTACTCCCAACAAGTTTGCAAGTCTCACGATTACATTGTAACGGTAACAACTTCTAATTACCTATGTTAACAGTTAGCAAATAAGATCATTGTACAACATCCACATAAATCTGTAAGGTTTAAGGATGTGAAGGAAATGTAAAACCATTTTTATGTAATTTAGGAAATAAAAAAAAAGTTGAAAGCTTTTGTTTAGTAGCAAACTCGAAATATGCCTAGCAAAGCTTGTTCTTTCTTTTAAAAAAACATTAAAAAACATAATTTAAAATGAGCAGTTTGTTTGACACGAGTAAATTTTCGTTCTCATTTCAATATCCTCAACAATGGAATATATAATTTGTTTGCTAAACTCGAAAGCTTGTGGTGTGGACGTTAGCTTCAATGTTTACTTGTTTTCTAATCAAACAGTTCAGTGGCATGATGTTTTTGTACCACGTAAGGACATTAGTTACCCGGTAACTGTTTATTGACATTGGATCATCGATACTAAAACTAGCAATTTAAAATGCAATGTGACCCGCTGGACAAACGGGCACAAACGTGTCGTACTATACTAGTATTGCCGATTGATAGACGACAATCGATATTCTATCGATAGGAGACTGATAGTAAGACTATCGATTTTGACACGTATTCGTATTTCGTATCTTGACAATAGTATTGATTGACGGAGTCCGATTCTATTGATACTGCGGCTCATAAAATGCAAACTATCGATATTGTTGAAAGATCTGAAAAACAATAGAGATAGTACACCGATATTACCATCATCTTCCTAGGTGCTGTCTTGCTGGGTAGCGGGGTCTGCTTTCCTAGTCTGTTTCTTCCACTTCGCTCTATCCTGAACATCGTCGATGAAGAGCTCGCAGCTGTTTATCCTCCTTCTTTACAACATCAGACCATCTGATTTAGCCTGCCTACGCCAAGTTGACCTGGTAGTGTAAAGTCCATTGCTTTGTTGCCTATATACTCAGGTGGTCTTTTTTTTCATGACCGAACACACCTAAGTAGATTTTCTTTGATTTTATCAGCTACGTCGCCGACTCAGATATTACCATGAATTAACTCGTTGCGTATTCTGTCGTATCTCGTAATCCCGCACATCCAGCGTAACATCTTCACTTCAGCTACTTGAATGGTTAGAACTTTCCGTTTCGTAGTTGACCATGTCTCACTACCATAGTATCGATAATATCAATAGTCTAAAACTATCGATAGTTCAAAATCACGTTATATTTTTAGAACTGCAATAGAATGGATATTATTGCACTCTGACAATAGTATTTTCAAGATCTGAGCTATCAATAGGCATATCGATAGTATAGCTGTATTGTATTAGCCTGTTCAAATGAAACCTATCGATAGTTTGGCAACACTATACTTAAAGATGTACTCTAAAAAACCTTCAGCTAATTAAGAGGGACTATGTCTAAGTAGTAGAACATCAAGGGTAGTAACATCCACAACCCTAATTGGTTACATTAGTTCGACATGTTGTCATAGGACGGTCTGAGTTGGACTATAATGGAGCCTTCTATAGTTATATTACTATATAGTTAAGGTACAAACCTAATTGAAATACTGTTAAAGGTTAGAATGGTTTTACATTGTTGTAATCTTTTGCAGAATAACTATTATCGCAGCTGTTAAACTCCTTTTTTTTTTATAGTAGTCTAACGCGTGACTCTTTGAATAGGACTAGCTTTGGAGAACAATAAAGCTATGGTGCAAAACCCCAGGTATGTGCCGCTCCAAATCACATATTAAAGGATACAATCGCAAACTTGCAAACAGTCCCCTAGCCCTCAGTCTGGATCAAATTTATACAATAGCAAGGTCACTCACAGGCCACTGCAAATTAAACAAGAACATGCACACACTGAAACTATGTGATACGGCTGGCTGCAGATTCTGCATCTTCTATGTGATTGTGGCCCCCTGATGTACAAACGTACTGCTCACCTAGGTAGACATCAGATGAGATACAAACCATCCCGATCAAAAACCTACTTCGATTTTTGGCCGCAGTATAGGGATTGGTATGGAACTTTGAAAAGGGCGTTCACAAAGGACCAGCTATGGCCTAAGTGACACAGGCAAACCGTTTCAGTATTTGCTAGGTTTTCACTTACACCCTGTGTACGTCCCACTACAGGGCACGGGCCTACCCTCATGGGCGTCAGTAAATCCAATGCCCAATGCAGATTGGTAGACTTCACATACGCATCACAATTTCTTCTTCAGCGTATGCAGGTTTCCTCACGATGTTTTTCTTCACCGTTTGAGAGCAGTCGGTTATGGTGTGGTTGGTTATTCTATCTATCTATCTATAACGTCACACCTCTTTCCCAATGGGGTAGGCAGAGACCAGAGCGCGCCATCTACTACGATCCTTACATACCTCTTTTGCCTCATTCACATCCATACATTTCTTCATACATGCCCGTCGGTTTCGAGTAATCCGCACCTCCCTTTTTGTGGGACGCAACTGATTTGATCAGAATACGTCCTACGAGGGAGCCCTCTGCTGACACTTCCACTCATTTTAGCTCCATATATCTCTTTCGTACATCTGCTATCACTCATCCTCTCCACATGACCAAACCAACGACGCATACCCTTCTCTATTCTTGTCACAACATCTTCTTTCAATTTACATCGATCTCTAATCACACAATTTCTCACTCTATCTCTCAGCGTAACTCCACACATACTTCGCAAGGAACGCTGTGAAATTGAGTTATTGTATGTTTCAGTTTTAAAATGTTTTCGCGGCCTTCTTACTGAACCGATTTCGAATAGATCTGATGAAATCTTTACTTTTGTTCCGTTTAAACGTGCAGTCGTTGATGCTCCGCAGATTCAAACTTTTGATAGCAATCATCAAATTTTCCATCAAATTATGTAAACGCCCTCGTAAATTCGTCTTGAGTTTTAATGTCTCAAGGGTTCCGTGAAATAGATATTACAATTTGTTACATTTTCGTTACGTTTAAGAAAATTTACGAAAATTAACATCGCGTCGGATGAAGGAGGGGATCGGAGCGGTAATGGTTCTAGATATGTAGATTGTAGGTATTTATCATCATCATCATCATCATTACTCAGGAGTATCACCTATTTGATTATATTTCCTAGTAGATGCTATTTAATCAAAGTTTTTCTTTTATCAAGTTTTTTTAAGGGGACGATAATTATATAGTACTCTGTGATCAGACCATCAAACTGGACCATTTTCTCTATGGCACCAACATCGAAATAGCGAAAAAATGTGCAGCTGTTCCATACAAATTAAAATAAAAACTTGTTTTTCTGTTTTTAAATTTTTGTTGCGGATACAAACATTTTGCCATTTTGACAAATCGTGTTGCAGATTTGAAGTTTGTTCTTTCTTATGCTTTAAATAAACATTTAATTTTAATTCAAATTTTCAATCCTCCTTGATCCACTTTATTTCGCGATGTTGATATTCGTCTCATAGAGAAAGTTGCTCAATTTGATGCCTGATCATCTATCCTTACAAAACCGTCACCACAATGTTATTTTGTCTGCACTTTGAACAAAGCTATAAAGAAATCGCAGAGGAATAAAAGTTAAAACCCAATTTAACTCTTGCAGAATTGGTAAAGGAATTCAAAATCCCTTGTTGGTTTGTATGGGATTGAAAATGAAAAGTTTTAATATAGAATAGGACGGAACTTAGCAGTGATTGTTTTACTTTCGTGTAAGTGAAAAAAGTTTCAGTTCTTCGAATGAGATATTTTCTAGAAGATATTTAATGTTTTCTTGTTGACATTGGTTAGAGATGGCGTCGCATTCGCAATTCATTTGATCGAGTTGATGGTATCTATGTTTTTAAGACATTCATTTTTCATTTAGCTCCTAGGGTTCAGAGTTCAGACATCTAGATTACTAGCTAGGGTTTTCAATATTTTGTTTTGAAGATGAAATTAATCTCAGCATGAAATTTTCAATCTACCTATACGTTATTTTTTTCTAGTTATTTGTATTGTTTCTAGTAACTTTACTTAGATCAACTAAACTAAAGAATACTTGTAAACTCTGCTATCAGTACTTACCATAATATTATATTATACTAGTGTTTTCCCGCGACTTCGTCCGCACAAATTATATACCAGATTTTAAGTCAGATCATAAGCTATCAAACAAAAAAAGTTTCATCAAAATCGGTTCAGTAGTTTTTGCGTGATGCGCGAACAAACAAACAAGCAAACAAACAAACACACAAACAAACAGACAAACAGACAGACAAAATTTCTAAAAAAGGTTGATTTCGAGTCAGGGATACCTAAAAACCATATCGTAATCTTTTTTTTGTAAAAATCTTCAATGTACATACAGACACACTTCAGTTACAGTTTTATAATTGTTTAGATTAGACTA
This sequence comes from Agonopterix heracliana, assembly GCA_963693445.1. Classification (NCBI taxonomy): domain Eukaryota; kingdom Metazoa; phylum Arthropoda; class Insecta; order Lepidoptera; family Depressariidae; genus Agonopterix; species Agonopterix heracliana. The sequence continues at coordinate 5,060,596 of OY856308.1, forward strand.
CAACCAAAGCCTATAAGATGTACTCGTATACCTATATAAAATTCGTTAGGAATTTTGTATTTCTTCAGCTTAATTACCACAGCTTAAAAAATGCTTAACAAATTATTTATGGGATCTATGGTAATAAAGTTAACGGGCGCAGCAGCACTGGAACCACAATATGATTAAATATGTGCTGGAATGCAACTGCACACAAACTTATAGAAAACCAGTGTGTGAAGGCTTGCCTAGTTAAATTTTCAAAATGAAATCTGTCTCAAATTTACAACCATTCTTTTTGAGTCCATGGAATGTCAACGAAGAAGTGTCAATTTTTTACTCTTCTTGCTTTTTCTAAAACAAAAATGTTACGCAAATGTTACGTACATTTCCCGCATTACTACCTAACCTTCTTCAATTAGACCGAGACATAAAATACGTGGGGGTATTCGAGCAATATTCAAATATTACAGGACCGACGCGCAGGTGTGGCCTCGAAAGTGATGGATTAGAAAATATGTAAGAAGATTAGAGAAACAAAATAGGCCTACAAAATACTCTTATAGAGAGTGCTATGCGGTCTTAGGTACTAAGACGCATCCAATCTCGTTTCCATAATCCGATGACCGAATCACTGCCAGCAACCAGGCACTAATGCCTATTATGTTACAACGAGTTTGCAGTCCTTTTTTGTGCCTCTACAACGTATTTTAATTTTGTTAAAGGTGATTGTACAATTACAAAGAAACCGGCCAAGTGCGAGTCGGACTCTCGCACAGAGGGTTCCGTACCATAATACAATGAAATCCAATATGTATCTAATACATTATATTAGAATTGTCAACATTGTGTGGAAAATATTACCTAATTGGGGGCGTTTAGGATACGTAAATGCACGAATCACTTCAAAACTACTGAAACGATTTGGATGTTGTCAAAAAAGTATAGCAATGAACATTTAGGCTTTATTTCATAGCAATCGGTTCAGTCATTCAAAAGTTATGAGTATTTAAAGTCAGTGGTCTGCGCGTACGAAGTCGCGGGCGCTGCTAGTATTACCTAAAATTGTGTTTTCTCCAGGATCCTTAGTGCAAAACCGACACACACTTGACCAGTTTTAATTATTTTCTGTTTTACCGTATGCACTATAATCACACCAAGTTTGACGCTTTCATGTATAAAACCGTTTCTAAGGTATGCAATGAAAAAACAAACATAATCGCATTACCTTTGGGCGGTAAAACCTAAAAGAAAGTTTAGTATTACGACGTACGTGTCACAAAAAATAATCTGGGTCTTAAAACAAAAACTTCAGGAAGGTTCTGATCCGTTTTCACATCACGTCGCAAAGATTTGCAAGTTTATAGTTGTCACTAACACCTTTTTGGGTCGAAAGGGTTTCAACTGTCTAGGAGCGATAACTGTAAATGCAGATAGAGTAGAAAATTTAGTACGGATTATCACTTTGGTAAAAGTACAGGCATAGTAACTCGAAAAATGGCTGCCTGTCTAAATAATTCAAGTAGTAGTACTGGAAATGTATAAAGCTTATGAATATCCCTCAGACTGTTGTACAGTTATTCAATTGAAATTAGTCCTAAAGCCTCCTATTTAGGGAGCGTTGGTGGCGCGTTGCAGAATGGTATGGAAACTCAATCTTGAGGTCCGGGTTCGAATCCACTCAGACAACATGCCATGTATTTATGAGTTTTTTACCGACTGCTCTCAAACGGTGAAGGAAAACATCGTGAGAAAACCTGCATTCGTTGAAGAAGAAATCTGAGGTGTATGTGTAGTCCACCAATCTGCATTGGGCACGCGTGGTGGACTATTAACGTCCATACATGGTAGGCTTGTGCCCTCCAATGGGACGAATGTAGGCTGAAGATGAGTCCTAAAGTGCCGAAGATTCCGTGATTTGGTCGACAGCTAATGCCAATAGGCTTTGAAATGCTGGGCCCTTGGCCCAGGAACCAAAGCGTTCGTTACAGACATATCGGGTGATTGAGATTTCTACCGACCACTGAGCTGTCAGTTTCCTGGACCAAAAAATATCCATCCAGAGGGGGAATGCTGCTTGTTGGATATCATAATATGGAGTGTGTTTCCTACTTATAATTCTTATGCTTAGTGATTTGTGTGTTGTTTTTTTTTTTCGCTTCCCGCTTCCCACATCGCACCGCGGAGCTACCTACGAAACGGTGCAAATTACTTACCCGTATAAAACATCACTTAAACATTCACATTCACAAATGCCTTCCGATGTGGTGGAAAATTCATAAAAGTTTTAACAAACTTGCAGTAATAATACTGCTATAAAGCAGTTTTCCTATTTACCCTTCTCTATTATAGTTTTGTAGCTCAGTATACTCACTCCATAGTCCATAATACGTACTCAACGTAAAGGACAGATGACAACGGTACCATTTAAGGGTCGGCACTACCCTAATCGGGCAAAACAGGGTTCGGCGTTCCGACTTTTGAGGATAGTAAATAGCTATATTTAGAAACAAAATTAATACCATCGCTTCTTTAAAAGATGAAGTACAAGATGAACAAAAAAAATTTCAGTAAAATTGTGTAATTACATCAGAAAGTAAACGAGAATTTCATGAAAAACTCCAGAATAGCACTGCCGCGTTCCGAGTCCTGTGATTTAGTGAAACAAAATAAAACAACAAAATATATTTCTAATCAATGGCAAAACATCAAAGAACACTTTAAACAAATCAGTTTTTCGATACGACTTCTAGTTTTTTTGCAATTTGTTACCAATAATCACATATTTTTTTGGACGTTTTCTTCATACAAATTACTATGGGCCGTCAATCGTTCGAAATCATTGCAAATAGACCGGTGACCGGCAACACCCAACCCTGTCTTAGAAGATTAATGAACAAATCCATTTTTAGGCAAAGTAACTTATAAAAAACCGGGCAAGTGGGTGTCGGGCCACATGCAGTGTAGGGTTCCGTAGTTGCCCGTCACGTATGTGGACTTAGAAGTACATTTTATAAATTGGTCGACTATTACTCGTTATTATAACAGAATAACTGTAAGTTTATTACTATTGTTACTAGCAAACTAAGGATTGATAATCTGAAATCATCATCATCATCGTCAGATATGTTTTAAATAAGAGTGAATTCAGTACCGCAGTAGGTAACTCAAACGATTGACTTTGTAAGTCATTTGCACGACAGAATTTTGCGCGAAAAGACATTGCGCGACACAAGACAACACAAAGGAATTTCACAAAAGTTACTTTCCGGGCACTGTTTGGTAGTTTTTGGTTATTTTGGTAATTTATGGTAGTTTTGAGTCTTTCGGTAGTTTTTGGTAAATTTTCGTACAAAAGTAACCAAAAAGTTATTTTGGTAGATTTTCGTACTTTTCGGTAGTAGTTTTTGGTTATTTTGGTAGTTTCTGTTTTTTTTGGTAGATTTTCGTACTTTTTGGTAGATTATTGTTATTTTGGTAATTTTTCGTACTTTTTGGTAGTTTATGGTTAATTTGTTACTTTTGGTTCATCTCATTTAATTTTATTTATTTACCTTAAATTGTAGGTAGGTACATAAGTTACAGATGGTAAGTACAGAGTACCTATTAGTCACACTACAATATAATTTATAAACATTAAGAAAAAAACAGATTTAAACAATAGGTGCCAGACAATAACTTAACTACCACCTTTCACTTACTACAATTAGGTACATTAGTTAAATGTTATAAAATCAGTTAAATGTGATTAGTTAAAAATTATAATAACCTATTGAGGTACAAATAATCGGTCTGCAACACATTTTTTTCTACTCAGATTGATGCCTGTTTGTTTACTTATACTGAAGAAACTAATTAAAGTCATAGGGACACTGTTCGATTAACAATTCTTTAACCTTCTTCAGAAATTTCTTGTCGGCTTTAATGTCATCTGGTATTTTACTATACACAAGAACAGTATTCGACTTTATTTTGTAGTCCTTAGCATCGATGCTAGTCGGTGATTTGGTACCAGTAGCTCATTTTTGCTAGTTAAATTTAATCTCTTGCTACGGAATACTACGGGGTATCGTCTCACGATTTCGCACGGATCGAGGATATACGATGCTGGCACAGTGAGTAATTTAAAGTCGGTAAACAAGGATCGGCATGACACCCTTACTGACTGAATTCCGCTTACGATTCGAATGTAGGTACCTCTTTTGCAAAACATATATTTTATTTATGTCAACAAACCCACCCCGTAGCCAAGCCGTCAAGAACTCTTTTGTTTTTATGGTAGTTTTTGGTAATTTTCATTCTTCTATCAAATATTTCCAAAAAGTATAAAAATCTACCAAAATAACCAAAAACTACGAAAATCTACCAAAATCACCAGAAAAAACGAAAAACTACCAAACTAACCAAAAACTACCAAAAAACCAGAAACAACAAAAAAATAATTACTAAACTACCAATAATTACCAAAACCTACCAAAAGAACCAAAAACTACCAAAAGAACCTAAAGAACTATTGACATTGTACTAATTTTTTTCTTTAAAATTACTTCTTGTTAATATTGCTGTGCCCTTTCAGGATTCATGTACCCACTTTAGCTACTAAGTAACACCTACTTATATGTTCTTGTGTCGCACAATGTCCTTCAGCGTGACGAAAATTACTGCTGAAATTTACCAAAATCTACCAGCCCTGTTTCAAATTCTACTTAAATTCTACCAAATAATATTAATGTCGTTACAGACGGTTAAAATTTAATATAAAACACGTTTTTGAACAAAATATTATCAATTTTATCTAAACGCTCATCATTACACATGTTATTTTCGCATTTTTGTATAATTTTTATTGGTTTTCATCACTTTGTAACATGGATGCTTCAATTTTCAAATAAATATTAAATTTGGTCGTCCCTACGCAAGTTTAAATTTAGTACAGTTTTCTGTGTCTCATAAGCAGAGTCAGAAATTTTGGTAGCACTTTTAATTATGTCAAAGGGATTGCACGTTTATCGACTTCCAATAATGTCGATATACGGGTAATTTTTTATCACTGCGGATAACACCAGCATGTATTCTACTCATCAAACTGAACAACTTTCACTATGGAGCCAACTACAAAAGAGCGAAAAAAAAATCAGCTGTCCTATACAAAACTGCAGTACCTACATATTCGACTCAAATGTATGGAACAGCTGATTTATTTTCGCTATTTTGAAGTTGAAGTGAACATGCTGAAGTTATCCGCAGTGATATAAAATATACCCGTATATCGACATTATTGGAAGTCGATAAACATGTAATCTCTTTGACATATTAAAAGTGCTAGGTACCAAAATTCCAAGTCTGTTTAGAAGCCCTCTTTTGTAAAAAAAAATAACATTAGGCGATATGATTAATATTTGCTGTACTAGAAGTGAGTTCGGTGGCGCATTGCGGAGAGGTATGGACTCTCAATCAAGAGGTCCGCGTTCGAATCCGCACGGACAACATGCCACGAACCAATGAGTTTTTCTAACTTATGTACGTATTACCGACTGCTCTCAAAGGGTGAACGAAAACATCGCGAGGAAACCTGCATAATGCAGACGAAGAAATTCTGATGTATATGTGAAGTCTACCAATCCGCTTTGGGCATGCGTGGTGGACTTACGCCCAAACACCCTCCTAGAAGGTAGGCCTGTGCCTTGTAGTGGGACGGGGTGTTACAAAAGTAAGAATAAATTTTTAAAACTCTTAAGGGGGTTGTTTAGACCGTCAAACTGAACAACTTTCTCTATGGGACCAACATCTAAATCGCGAAAAAAAAATCTGATATCCCATAGATTTTTAGCTCGAGTCGATTTGTAGAGTATATAGAACATAAATTATATTTTTCGTGATTTCGATATTGGTCCCATAGTGAAAGTTGTTGAGTTTGATGGTCTTAACCACCCCCTTAAATGTTTATTTGTATTTTTGTAACAACTTGTATAGGCTGATGATTATGATGATGATGTACTAGAAGTTCCGGAAAACTTGCAAACCCTGCAATCGTTTTCTCAGCCATTTGTATTGCCAGCTTAGATTTTATGAGCCTGAATCCTTGCATTTTTAAATACATTTACATTTTCGAATACCCAATTTCTACTAAAATCTACTAAACAATTTTGCCCTAAATATACCAATAAAGAAGAAATCTACTAAAAGTCGTCACACTGATGATGTCCTTTTGCGCAAATGTTTTTGAAGGCAATCGTTCCAGTTACTGCAAAATTAACTTTTATTCCGTGCTTAAAATATTATATCTGACGGTGATTATGATGATAAAAGATTACAAACCCTTAGTTTGCTACCAATAATACCAATACCAATAATAATATTATAATATTGTTTTAATACCAATAATATTAAACTTATAATAATTTCATTATTCTGTTAAAAGTTTTAATTTGTTCTGTTAAAATAATTTTAAGTTTTTTTAAGCCTTAGTAATACTGTGATCTAATTAGCTAGAACCCATCCTATCCTACCACCAGGGGTGATCTTTGATCAGTCACATTATAGGTCCATCACGGTACTGTACTGTTGCTGTAAATGTCAATTTCGACCTACGGCTCTCAAATCCAGATGCTGTAGGATGATTGCCACGCACAACCAAACATTCAACATTAATTTAATGTGGTAAAATCTGCCTTCCGAGTAGTAGGTACCCTAAATTCGGTCGGACCTACGACCCTGCCAGGATAGGGTCGGCCGGCCAGACTTTTTAGTCCTTACTAATTGGACTCTAGACCAACAGACTAGTTACGTCCTTTAATTCAACGAGGTAAAATGTTGTGTCACCAGGTAGGGTTCACTTTTTCCTTCACACCAGTAAACATGCCAGCCAAGCTGTCGCGCGCTGCAGCCGACCAAGTTTTTTGCAAGAAAAGTATTACCAAAAGCTATCAAATTGATTTGTTCATTAATCTTATAAGATAGGGTTGAGTGTTGTCGGCCACCGGTCTTTTTCTTTTGACAGATATGTCAAACGGGCCGTAGGTAGTGCCGACCCTTAATAAACTACCTACTTGTTCGACTCGTGGATACCCTTTTCAAATTGCAACCTTGTTTTAGAAAGTGATTGAATTTATAATTGTACTTTACGCGATTGGGATAGGAAATACTAAACTTGTAGTGATTTGGACTTATCAATATTGGACGTAGCTTATCGCCAAAAACTGCCACTATAAGGCACTCTACGGCTGGCATGTCTAACTCATAGTCATTGGTGGGCCACTTGCATAATGATTGTAGAATCATTGGGCCGCAAAGAACATAAAGAAGTAAAACTTGTTGCATCGATCATATATAACATGACTGTAATCGTTTATTTTAACAGTAAAATCTAAGTAAAAACAGAACGAGCGAAGCGAGCTTGACATTTTTCACTTTTGCCACAATTTTGACCACTGTACATAATATTCCTACTTCTAAATGTCAGCATGCTCGCGGGCCGCGAGAGGAACCAGGGTCGTAAAATGCGGTGCGGGCCGCATGTTTGACATTTGTCTGCTCTACGGTGATAAGACACTGGTGTTGCGGTTTTATACCTCGGTTGGTAAGCGTGCTTATATGATGTAGGACTTGATTTCACCATCTCCCATCCATCAGCAAACAACTAGATATAGTGCGAGACTACATCCATACCTACATTGTAGATAAGTATTGCAACAATCACCACATGAAGTTTTGCATCGTCCTTTATGTGTCGATTTTGTAAAAATTTTACTCGATGTCTATTACAATTCAAAAGATATAGTAGTTGACGTACGGACAGTGTAGGCTTAGTAATAGAGTCCCGTTGGGGCACCCTTTGGGTACGGAACCCTAAAAAACATTAAGGCTTCCGCACATTGCAGCGATATTATCGAGCGATATTATCGACAGCGATATCGCGACACCTTACAAACTGCAGCGATTCCGCGATTCGCGTCACGCATGCGCCCTTCACTGAATGAATGTAGTAGAAAGAGATTGCGTCAGGTTGCGATAATATCGCGGCAGTGTGTGGGATCGAGCGCGTCCCCATACAAAATGTACTGAGAACAATTATCGCAAAATCGCAGCGATATTATCACTCGATAATATCGCGGCAGTGTGTAGGATCGCGCGCGTCCCCATACAAAATGTACTGAGAACAATTATCGAAAAATCGCTGCGATAATATCGCTCGATAATATCGCTGCAATGAGCGGAGGCCTTCATTCATAATAATACCTATCCGCTCGGGAACTGACATTAATCGAGGACATCATGTTGTGTTTTTTTCTCCGTCACCGAGCTTGCCCCTAGTTCAAGAAATTCAGCCTAAGGTTTCAGCTTTTAGATTAAGGCTTTACTTAAGGTTGACAGCGAGCGGATTAGGGTTGTCACCATCTCATATATTTCTTTTAGCGCTGTTTTTCTTTTAATATATTTTTTTCGCTCGCATCTCAATATGAGAAGTATTTCATCATCTTTACGAAAACTTGAAGCGTTTGAAATTCTGGAATTCTTGGTTCAAATAAATTAAATAGTTTAGTAAAAAAAGGACAAGCAAATGCATATGCTCACTACTATTTTCCCCGAGGGGGTGTAGTCAGAAATATTCTGAAACCTCAGAACACCCACTACTACTACTAGTGGTACTAGTGAAATACTAGTACCAAAACTCTGTCCAGTGTGACTTGGGAGTGAGCCCATCGCCACTTGAAAAAAAAGGAAAAGAATATTTTATTATTACGTCACTTTTAAGAGGATTTTTCTATCTATTAAACATACTTAATAATAATATACAGGGACTTCTTCTATCGAGTGGCAAGTCATTCTACATTTTTCCCGCCCAGTATTTTGCCACATGGATAGCATTTCCGGCAGCGTACATAATAATATACCTACTCTGTTTGCGTGCAGAGGGCCTACCATGAGTTTTCCCTGTACTTTTACTACTGCAGTTACGTCGCCAATTCGTAGGTATGACAGAAATTAGTTCTCAACGTAACCACTAGGAGTGCTGTACGAAATTCAATACAAAATTAGTGACGTAACTATAGTAGTAAAGTACGGTGAAAAGTCATGGTAGACCTACAGGTGTCCGAACAAGAAGGGCAGGGTTCAAGATGGGCCATAGTCTGAGGAGCAACAACGCATTCACACCAAGGCCTATAGACAAATTAACATTTCTATTAGCGTGGCCGCTATAGTAGAAATGACAGAATGTATGGATTTGACATTAGCGATCGAAACATTTTGACGTTTGCTTTCGTCAACATACGTCAAGTCCTGGACTTGAAGTCCATACAATTTTATGTCTGTCGTTAACGCTAATCGAAAGATGCTTTATCTATGGGCCCTGAGGTATGATCTGTCTATGCAATCCACTTGACACTCAGTTGCAGAAACGCTCATTAAAGTTAATCCTCCATTCAAACTCTTGTTGTCACTTTTTGTCTTGTTGACGAAGTAAAAGCTAGCAAGAGGTTTAATGGAGGATTATCTTTAAGGAGCGTTTCTACAACGGAGTGTTTTTCATTTAACATCTAACTGAACGACGTTTTGTTATGGAAGCAACATTGAAATCGCAAAAACAAAATCAGCTGTTCCGTACATAACTGCAATACCTACTCGACTAATACTGAATTTTTCATGTTGCGGTTTGGGGCTCGTTCCTTGAGTAAAAGTTGTTTATTTTGATGTGCAAAGTCTTAGTTTTAATAAATACCAACAATTCATATTTCACCCCGCATTTCACCTAAAAGTTTATGATAGACCCCCAACCCCTTCAAAGGTTATCATGACAATTTCCCCCATAAGACACTTAAACCTTTCACCCGAAAGAAGAGGGTTAAACGGCATAGTTATGGGCATAACAAGGTCGAGAATAAATCTTGTTGGAAAGAAATAAATCTATTAGGTCATCCGTAGGAACTAGAGGGGTAAGCTTGAGGAGAAATATAGCGATTCCCGTTTGCACCTAATCTATTTTGCAGCATTCAGCAGAAAGAATGTTGGAAGCGGAAACGTTATTGTTTCCTCTTGGTAAACGGTTAGGCAGAAAACTTTGTTTATCTGCTTCAGTCGCAAATCAGAAGTAATGTTACAAAAATGTGTCAGTTTGTGACGATGCTTGGATGTCTGTGGCTCAATCATGCATAAATAAAATAAAAGTTAAGTTATAGCCTATAGAATCCCACTGCAGGGCAAAGGCCTCCTCTCACGAATAAGGGTGAGAGGGAGTGGGCCATACTCCACCACGCGGGCCCAGTGCGAGTTGGTGGAGGCAAGGTAGTGGTCAACTTGCTGTCAGAGAATTTTCAAGCCGCCTCAATAGGCCTCTGACCTGGCTTAACGAATAGTTACAACGCTATCGGACGGAACTATCCGAGACCAACTGCTTAACGTGCCTTCTGAAACACGGAAACGCTCGAGATGAAATACCACTAAACGGTCACCCATCCAAAGACTGACCGGACCTGACGTTGCTTAACTTCGGTGATCGTTTCCAATACCGAAGCTCCACTACGCCAACGAGCGCTTCAATAATATAAAAAGTAAAAATATAAAACCTTTTAATTTTATTTATAACAAAGATCCAATAGTGTTACTTTAGTAGCAATAAGACTTACGAAACTATTTTTAGTAAAAAATTACAAAAACGGAACTCGTAATTAATTAAATACTCACTTACTCGTAATTAAATTCATAAATGTAAGTTTCATTACTACAATGTGGCAATGCAATAGTAGATTACACACCGAGGACAAGTAAGAAAGGTCTCAGAGGGCCTACCATAAGTTTTCACCGTACTTTACTGCTGTAGTTACGTCACCAATTTTGTATTGAATTTCGTACAGCGCTCATAGTGGTTACGTTGAGAACTAATTTCTGTCATACGAATTGGCGACGTAACTACAGTAGTAAAAAACGGTAAAAACTCATGGTAGACCCACTGATCTCTCAACAAACATGTGATCTGAGGCTTTCTTATTTACTGTCCGAGGTTAGTATACTATTTTTCTTCTCGACGGAGGTGGAAAGCGATAACTTTGTTTAGCGCAGCAGGACGAGAATTGGCGCTTTCCGTCCGGAGGGAAGAAATAAATATTTGAAATTGAAGGGCAGAACCAGGCAGAACGGATTTGGATGAAATTTTGCAACGAGGTAGAATATTATAATGACATCAAACCCATCAAACGGAACAATTCGTCTATGGTACCAACTACCAACATACGAAATCGTGAAAAAAATCGGCTGTTCCGAACACTTAGATCCAGTAGGATTCCAGTTTTGTATGAAATAGCAGATTTTTTTCGAGATTTCGAAAGTTGTTCGATTTTACGGTCTAATCACAATAATAAAAACCGTCAGCATGTTAAGAAAGACCCAAAGCATTTTTAATTAATGATTTTATTGCGCTAAAGTTAATAATTTTAACGGGTTCTTACCGCTTAGCGATAACTTACACATTAGTTGCTGATTTGACTAGGTTGGCAAATAGCCTATTGTTGCATAGTTCACTCCGGAACTTTCGTTATTATTTCGGACTGTTAACGAATTTCTAAGCTGGAACCAACTTCAGACTAAATTAGTTAGTCACTACAGCAACTGCGACTGGACAAACTATGGTAATAACGGAACCGTGGAATATAACTAATGTATATTCAACATTGCCTTGAAATAACGTTTTAGTTGAATTTTTGTTTTTATAAATAATGGTTGCTCTGAGCTTGTTTGTAATTCTATGCTTTTAAAAATACGTAGTAGGTTATCAGTGCGTTGGTTTCCCGCCGGACCAGAAGTACCATCGGGAAGTACCATCAATGGTACAGTTAGCACTAGGTGGTGCCAGTACCATCAATGGTATTTTTAGGGTTCCGTATTTAAACAAGGAACCCTTATAATTTCATCCTTTCTGTCTGTATGTATTGCTCCACCTCAATAACTCCCTCATTTTTGCACCTATTAACCCAAAAAGTTGAATGTGATCAAAATGAAAAAAAAAATTGTTGTTTACCCCAGACAGCGAAACGATGATTGAAAAACATACTTATATGTTGATTGATGACTAATATAAATCGAATCTTTTATTTTTAAACTGACAGAGAATAATTTATCTGCAGGAGTAAAGGCCTAAAACGTCACATAGAAGCTTAGCAAATAAAACACGAAAGGCTTAGACTTGAGTATTTATTTAGTGAAACTGAGAGTAACCCAAATAGAGAGAGGTGTAATTTATACACGATCTCTCAACACTTAGGAAAATAATATATTACGAGTCTAACAGAAAATGTTTTCCACATCTTGGTGATTTGTTTTATTTACCAGATTTTTCTTTTTCTTCGATTTCATATTGGCGTAAACAAAATTGATATAGTGGTAAGCATTTAACATCATCATTCAGCATTAAAATTGCGAATAGAAGACGATCATCATCAGCTTCTAGTTTCTACCGTTCCCACTACTACAGGGAAACAGGCCCTAACATAGTGGCAAGGGTATATGGATATTAGACCAATACTTTTGTCCGCATTGGTAGACCCAATCACATTGTCAGAACCCAACACAGTAATATTCTAGGTTGCTATGGATTTTCTTGCCGTTTCTTCTCAATGGTGTATTTACTTGCGAAGCGGTGGTAAATGTCGAGTCAGTAAAAGAAATAAGACAATTAATGAAGGAAAAAAAGATAATAATCAGATTTACTTTTCAGTGGAAATCTATTTACCACAGCACTACTCGCTCACCCAGTAATTTTCTGATATATGCTTTGAATTATGTTATTTAAAAAATATATATTTTACCCTATCACGGACGTGACCGACATGCTCTTGGCCGATTTTTATGTGGGTAGGTTTGTAAAAGTACAATAATAAATCCTTTAGTAAATGTGATTTAGGCGTGGCTGTCGAGTCATAACTTTCTTCGCAGTGATGCTCGGAGGTTAAGCAAATTTATTGTTTGTTTTGTTTATCTTACAAGACCATTTTATTTGTAGATGGTTAACAAATAAGCTGTTAAAATAATGTTCAGGACTGGATTAAACGTAGTCAGAGATATTCTAAATACAGGTACAGATATTATTAACATGCTGACCGTTTTAAGGGGAAGGGATGATTAGACCATCGAACTTTCTCTATGGGATAATGGGACCGACATCGGAATCGTGGAAAAATTACTATGCACTTCCAGCGCAGTGTCCTATAAATAAGGCCCGAAAATGTTTAACTTGCGTTAGAATTTACCCGAAACTTCGTCCGCACTAATTGTTTATACCAGATTTTGAGTCGAATCATAAGCTCTGACTTGACACACTTATAGTTAAGATCAGATTAGGAACTGGTGAAATCATTGAAAATTATCGATCTGACAGTCAATTTTTAAAGAATTATAACGCCGTCCATCCAGTGCAACAGCATTTTTTTTTTCACGAAAATCTTGCATATGTAGAAATGACTGTTATACAGAGTGTAACAAAACACCCTAGTAATACTCAAGGGGGTGCTTCAGACCATCAAACTAAGCAACTTTCACTATGGAGCTAACATTAAAATCGCGAAAAAAAAACAACTGTACAAAACTGCAGTACGGACTCGACTAAAATGTATGGGACAGCAGATTTTTTTATTTTTCTTGATGTCGGCTCCATAGTGAATGTTGTTCAGTTTGATGGTCTAAACCACCTAAAGTCACGGACCTGAAAAAAAGACGGACGTAATCTCGTCTAATCACGAGTGAAGCACCCATTTCTTTTGTGTGCTTGCTGTCACGCGGTACATAATGGTGACGGGTGTCGGACCTGCGCCTAGAGCTAGTGCATCTGTGTGAGTGTAGGTCACTTGTAGAACAAACGAAAATGTAGGACCTTGCATGCTTCACATCTTTTTAGTGTCACATTACGTCCGTCTTTTTTTCAGGTCCGTGCCTAAAGTATTACTAGGGTGTTTTGTTACACCCTGTATATTTGGTGTTCTATTTAGTTAAATATGAAGTTGACGTTAATTAGAAAGGACAAAGCTGAATACTCAAAAAAATAATCTCCTCTCCAGCTTATCCAGATTTATTAGTCTCCTATCAAAGAAAGCAGAATAATAGCCAATTCTTTACATCAGATTCGAATAAAATTATATGACAAAGGAATTTGGAAAATATATTTTCTTTGATGAATTGTTCTCTATTTTTTAAGAGTGTAAAAAAGTGCGAATTCGCCTCGAAAACATTAATTTATTGTCTAGACTAGACTTTGATTTGTTTTTTAGGGTTCCGTACCGTAAAATAAAAAATGGAACCCTGATAGGATCACATTGTTATACATCTGTCCGTCCTGTCTGTCCGTCTGATACGACCTTTTCTTATAGGAACAAATATAATACTAAAGTCCATAAGGTGGTTGCAGAGTTGTCAATTTCATACAAAACATTGTCGTAGAACATTCGTAGACGGTAATAATAAAAGTAATGTTTTATATATGGAAAAATAGCTTAGAAAATCTAGATTGCGTGTCTCAAATAATATATACAATTTATAATATTATAATTACGAAGATATAAAGCTTTAAATAATTTCAACAGGATAATCTAGAAAATCTAGATTGCACGTATCAATTTTGTATGAATAATTTCATACAAAATTGATACAACGTGCAATCTAGATTTTCTAAGCTATTATTCTGAAGTTTAAAAAATGCTAACTTCTAGGTTAACGCAATCAAAACACCAAAAGACCATGTGGCCTTTCATGTAACATATTTTGATAGGCACTCCCAAGCTTAAGCGCGCAACACACGGCCGCTATAATATGTTGCTGTACTCTTCTAACGCATGCAAGTTGCTAATCGCTTCCTCTCACTCGCACGCAGGAAAGAGACGTGCTTATGTAATTTTTCGTGCGTAAGAAGAGTACAGCAACATATTATAGCGCGTGTCTGTGACGCCCTTTACTCATCAAAACGTATTATTAGTGGGATCACACACGATGGCGCACTGACGGAGCTTCCGCGGAGCTGCGTCAGTGCGTCATCCTGTGTGACAGACTGACAGCTCTTATACTACTTCCTGTCAACCTGACTACAATCATTAAATTTGGCAAGAAGCAAGGTTTCACAGCACAACCTAACGGTATCCGAGTACATCCTAAAATCGTTAATTTGTACAAATATCACTATCACATAAAACAATTTTTTTTTTCGGTTACAATAATAACTTTTGTTGGAGCATCGACAGTTAAGTAGACCGATTTATAGGAGAATTTTTTTTCCATGGTAAAGTTTAGTTTGCCATTTTTAATTAAGGACGGAACCCTCATGGCGCGAGTCCTAATCCCAATAGTCCGGTTTTTTAATACCTACCTACACCGTAAAACTCGTAAATTTTGAAGATACAAGTTTGTTTCAGAGATTTATTTTGGATGCGTCAGATATTTTAGAAGGATTTTCTTTTAAACATATAAATAACTCTCAGAATCCTAAAATAGTAAACGAGAGTGGAGAAACTTCAAACAAGCGAGCGTTCCGATGCGCATTCACACACAAGCGCGGAATTCACCTACACTACCATACCATGTGCGCCGTCACTCACGTTTGACAGCTGCGATAAGTACCTCTGCGGCGCCCCGTATCGCATGCGATATGGGTCACTTTGACACGGTCGCGCTTTGACATAAAGCGCAATTTAGTTCGTCCCTGAAGCGCAAAAATTTACATTTTAAGAAGCGCGCGATATCGGGAGAGTGCCTTTTCTGTTACGGCAGTAACTGTAGAATAATCTACGACCATACAGAGAAAATAAAAGCTCAGTGCAAAACGTTTTCCAAGATAGCATTAGTATTGCGGTAAATCAACTTCACGGAACCTGCAGTAACACAATAGCTGAAAATATTATTTTGTTCCCCGTACGTTAAAATATGACTGCTTTTATACAAACTAGAGTGCGGGCGGTGGAACAAACATTGTTAATGCATGTTGCGTTTGCGATCCGCCTCACGTCCCAGCTAGCTGCATTTACAGCTAAGTCCGCTTCCACTACAAGCGAAGCAACAGATTATTCAATAGCAGTGAAAAGTAATTATGCTCAGCGGTCGCGGTGTGTCTGTCTATGCTCGCGCGGGGTGCGGGGAACGGGCGTACCCTAATTGAATTCGCTTTGAGGGTACGCGTGCTGATAAGATCCCTTTCCGGGTCCCTCCTCCTGCACCCACACCACACTCGATTGACCTGTCGCGATTGCTGAGCGTCTCCACTATTCAATCAATCTGAACAATTTTTTCTCTATAGGACCGAGATGGAAATCAAATTGGAAAAAAAATTTGCTGCTTTTTCGCGATTTAGATGTTGTTGCCACAGAGAAAGTTGTTCAACTCGACGGTCTGATTATCCCCTTAAAAAAGTGTCAGCATAATTATTAAGAAGGACCCTGTATAATTTATTAACCACTGGTCATCAAAAATACACCACCTTCATAATTATCATAATAAGTGATTGTCATGCGATAAAACTCACGCTGACAAGAAAGCAGAAGATAGTCATCATCATCCACTGCAAAACATTGGTATCTCCTAAAGTGCGCCATGAAGGCTTCCGCATATTGCAGCGATTTTATCGAGCGATAATATTGCTGCGATTTTGCGATATTGGTTCTCAGTACATTTTGTATGGGGACGCGCTCGATCCCACACACTGCCGCGATATTATCGCAACCTGACGCAATCTCTTTCGACTACATTCAGTGGTGGGGCGCATGTGTGACGCGAATCGCAGAATCGCTGCAGTGTGTAAGGTGACGCGATATCGCTGTCCATAATATCGCTGCAATGTGCGGAGGCCTTAAAGGGATTAGATAATATCTCATGCTTCTACCGTATAAAACAAAAGTGGCCAAGTCTCTTAGGTTGCGTGGTGTGCGTGAGACGTCATACGACTCATCTTTGTTTGCGTGTATGTATACCGACACGGTTTATCACCCAAGAGTTCGGTGATATTTTGTTAGACGCGTTCGTAGCTTCGACTAGGCTTCGATTCGACTGTCTATCTTGATATACAGGGTGTTTCATTAGTAACAATAAATATTTAAAACTCTTAAGGGGGTTGTTTAGACCGTCAAACTGAACCACTTTCTCTATGGGACCAACATCGAAAACGCAAAAAAATCCCATAGGTACATATTTTAGCTCTAGTTGATTTGTAGAGTATGGAACATAATTTTTTTTTTTCGCGATTTCGATATTGGTTCCATAGTGAAAGTTGTTCAGTTTGATGGTCTACACCATCCCCTTAAAGGTTTATTTGTATTTTTGTAACACCTTGTATACAGGGTGTTTCATAAGTAAGAATAAATTTTTAAAACTCATAAGGGGGTTGTTTAGACCGTCAAACTGAACAACTTTCTCTATGGGACCAACATCAAAATCGAGAAAAAAAATATTTTAAATCCCATACATATTTTAGCTCTAGTCGATTTTTAGAGTATAGAACATAAATATTTTTTTTCGCGATTTCTATATTGGTCCCGTGGTGAAAGTTGTTCAGTTTGATGGTCTACACTACCCCCTTAAATGTTTATTTGTAGATTTGTAACACCTTGTATAACATCAAATAAATGGTCATATAGCTAGAGCTACGCTACGATAGCAAAAAAAAAACAACCCGCTTCGATTTTTGTTCCAATGGAAACACCCATGTTTTGCTTTGATAGATAGATAGTCAGAGCTACTGACAGCTTCGCTTGTAATGCATGTCGTACTTTATACTGAGACCTATAAAATACTTTGTTATTTATGATTATTGACAAGACAGCAAATATGGAAATGAGACTATTCGGGATTTCAGGACACCTGCAGAATCAGTCAATCTGATACTATAGACGTATAGAGTAGACGGTGGGTGTGGTGCAGAAGTATAGTGAACTGATACTCGTTGGTTTGATATTGTTATTGGGATATGTTATTGGGATACCACACTATCGCACAATATATTAACTTACAAAAAGTTTGTTTTCTCTTGGCCGGTTTTTATAATTTTTTGTTATAGTGTAGAGTTTGTTTTATAATCACACCAAAGTTCACGCTTGTATGTATTACCGTTTTTACGATAGACCGAGGACTAAAAACATTGATAAAACTAGTTTCTTGTCAAATTTACAGCCCTAAATAGGTAGAGGGCGGACGGACGGACAGACAACTTAGGCTTAGTAATAGGGTCCCATTTTCACCCTTTAGATACCTACTTATTTTATTTTATTTTATTTGGGGAGCTTACAGCTATAAAACAAATAATTCACAAATTTAGTTAGCTATAGGCCAATTACAAGCTTCCACATATAGGTTTCTACTAAACCAATTTGAAAACGCTTAAACTATTAACACTTAATGTTAATAATACACACTTAATGTTAATAATACACACTTAATGCTAATAATACACACTTAATGTTAATAATACAAAGGCTAGTGTTAATAATCGCTGAGTTCGTCCATAAATTTTCTTATAATAGAATTGCGTAAGTCTACACTGCTACAAAATAAGTCAAAGTTGCAATCGTCACAGAACTTGTTAAATTCAATACAAGAGCGGATTAATATACTGTTCCGTCTATAATCCGGGAGTATCCAACTTTTGGAAAAAATATTTAAACTCTTTATCTGTTTAAAATAATGCAAATTAAATAACATTTAATCAAAATTACGCCTTTAAATACAATAAAAATATATTTTTCTGTTTAAATAAAAAATATGCCACAAAAACGCGCCATTATGGTAACGTGACCACGTATGACGTCACTGTTCTAAAACAGAGCTAAGTTTACTAAGTGCAGAGTTGATTTTGCTCGAATTATATGTAAAATGAATTGAAAAACTACTATCAAAGCTGTGCCGTGCCTTGTTGCTGGAACACTACTTTCAAAACACCTACAAAACTGTTTATTCATGTCCCGGCTAAAACAGATATTCGAAACAAGTGGTTGGAACTTGCTCGAGTGAATGTAAGAGATGTATCACCGAAATCAAATGTATTCTTTTGTGAAGATCATTTCGATGTAAGTATCAAGCCAATGCAATATTATTCCCAGGTCAATATTTCCACTAAATAAACCTTACCTTTTTGAGGTTAAGTATGAATGTTATGCGAGGAAATTTAACTACATACTTTACCTATGTCTATGTACTTTACTGAATGAATGCTACAATATCTATCTATGTTTCAGCTCCCCAATGACATGGAGAACTACATGAACCTACCATTTGTTGGGTTATGTTAAGAGGATATCAATGAAACCCTTCGATCAAAATAAAATATGAAACCCATGTTTGCCTTCAAAATTTGCATGTCAACCGGTTCGAAAAAGGAGAACCAGAAATACTCCCTGAGATGCATATTTAAAAAGACAACGAAAGGAACTTGTTGAACAAGAACAACTATTACTGGATAAAAAGAGAATGAAACGGAAGAAGTCGGTATGAACCATTGAGGTACCTACTAGAGGTGACATAGGCAGTGGGACATAGGTAGTAAGTAGGTATATGGGTTCCCTACATTACTGTGAAAGTCAACACTGATTGTCGTTTCATCAAACACTGTTCATTGAATGTCTGTTAATCGATGGTACGCTACATCACATGTCTTGAAATTGATTACAGCATGGACAGGGTCACATTATAGATAGTTAGTTTATTGAAAGGTTGTTATTACTGGTAAGCAGCTAATTAAATAGCCCTGTCCATGCTGTAATCAATTTCAAGACATGGGATGTAGCGTACCATCGATTAACAGACATTCAATGAACTGTGTTCGATGCAACGACAATCAGTGTTGACTTTCACAGTAATGTAGGGAACCCATTTGTAGGTTTGATAACTTAATCAAATTAAATTTTTAAACAGATCACCAAAATTAGAATCATTACGATGGTGTCGAAGCAACAACTAATCTACAAAGTAGGTATCCTTTCGATGGCAAGACATTCATTGTGTTGACTGATCAATACACAGGCTGTAAGAAAAAGTATCTTTAATCTTTAAACCACATACGCTCAGTTGCAGAAACGCTAATTAGAGTTAATCCTTCATTAAATTTCTTGCTGTCACTTTTTGTCTTGTTGACGTAGATAAAGTTATCAAGGGATTTAATGGAGATTTAACCCTAATGAGTGTTTCTGCAACAGAGCGCTAGGTACTCTACCCATCAAACTGAAAAATTTTTACTATGGCAGATAAACCTATCGGCGCAAAAAAAAGTCAGCTGTTCCATACTAAACTGCAATACCTAGTTATTCTACTCAAAAAGACTCAAATGTATGGAAAGACAGATATATATTTTTTTGCGTTGTCACATTTGCTCCCATAGTAAAAGTTGTTCAGTTTGATGGGTAGAGTATGTGGTTTAAAGGTTAATGGTACTTTTTCCTACACCCTGTATAAACCATTTGATACCGAGACTTTGGATGTAGCGTACCATGGATGTAGTGTTCCACCGATGAAGTGTACCATCAATGAACAGTGTTCGATGAAACGACAATATGTGTGTTGACTTTGTAACATAGTAGTAGTAACATAGGGAACCCAGTACCTATAGGGATACGCTACTGATGATGATCATATTTAAGACAGGCCATTAATTCCAAGAAAAATGTATCTAATAAAAAAGGTACAGCGCAGATTTTTATGTAAATTATTAGACCGTACGCTGTCTCTAGACCAATTTCTCTATGTGCCAAGTTTTGGGGAAATCTTGTTGTGTAACAGGGACCAGCCTGATGCAGCGTACGGCCTAATATAAATATTTTTATGATTGTTTTTTTTTATTAAAACGAATAAAACGAACATTGAAACGATTACATGGTTTTATTTACTTATATAACACATTTAAGCAGGGTGAACCTTACTAACGACAAAAGTTTTCTCTGCATTATCTTATATTACATACATAAATGAAAACAGCTATCCAGAGTTGGAAATTAATATGGAAATAGTTTTTATCAGAAGCAAGGCAACGAATCCTCGATAACTGCCAACTAACTCGTATTAAACCCCGGGTATGAATGAGCCAACTGGAGCTAGAATGTTCTCTCTGCATGATCTTTTCATAACATATGACAATATGTTTTGTTTGTTTTGTAAGGTCTTTGGTTTTAATCTTCTTCAAAGTACCTACTGCCCGCCTGCAATAAAGAACACAAAATTTACAAATGCAGTGTAATTTGACAAGTGGGATAGTAAATAGTATGAGCAGATAGACGATGGGGAGCTCTACCCTGCAACTTGGGTTTTTTCCAGTAGCACTCTCTGGACGTTGACGAAGGCTCTTCACTTCTATGAAGCCACCATTAGAAGCTACACAATCGTGGCACCGGATATCCGTGACTTTGCCTTCATCTTTGTTATAAACCAAACTAACATTACAAGGCTTGGCGTGCACTTTGTGTTCAGGACATCAGACGAACAAAAATCTGAGTTGGTGGCAAAATAGTCAGCTATCATAAGGGCATCTATTTTGGGCAAATTCGTACTTTCGCCCTTCTGAAAACCTTGCTCCATTTTTATTAAACAGGTTTATTTTCAATATTTATTTGCACAAAGTAATCTAAAACCACTGACAAAATGCTATTGTTTTTTGAACGATAACGTCACGTTTCCTGATTGGCGTTTAAAGTCACGTGACTCACAGATAAAAAATCGTGATTTTTAAAATTGAAAATAAAATAAATTAATAAATATTTTTGTCTAATTTGTATTGTTTTACGCTTTTTATCAATAAATCTATGAAATTAAATAATTAACTTTTATTTTTTAACACACTGTCAACTCCCGGATTAGTAGTAGGGTGTGGAGCAATTCACGTCTACGCAGTCTACGGGCTGGGACTTTAAGAGCTATTTTGTTAAGGAGCGCTGGACAGTCAATCTTACCTTGATTTATTTATTTATTTATATCTTTATTGGGAAAATCAACAGCCTAATACAAATAACTATTCCTTAAACTTGGATAAATACAGGCCAATTACAGATTTTCCTCAGTTAGTTTAAATTACATTATAACTGAGCTAACGTATTACCTGCAACATGTTACATCATATTCATTATTCATAACAACAACAAAACATTACAACCCACGGAAGAAGATAGCCGAAACCTGGGTATGAAGAGTCCATGAGCATAATTCCATACAATAAGACCACTAGTAAGACTATATAGGTTGATACGGAACCTTAAAATAGCTTTCTAGAGTTTCCATAGCTCTTCACAACGCGCGACCGACGCTCCTCAGTACTAATTAATACCTATTCTGTACTAATACCTAATACATTACATCTGGAAAAAAATTAGGCCATTTCATCAAAGGAATGCGAAGGCAAAAACAGACAAAGACTCATTTGTATCGAAGCTTAAAAAGAGAAAATTGTATCAAATTATGCTTTTGCAGTCCGGCCCTCAACGAGGCAAGTCTTGCATGTTATCTACTTTCCTTTAAAGCTTCGCAAATCTCCCATTTCCATTCGCTCGTTGCCTCCAAGCCGCAGTTGCAAGGCTTTACGTCGACGTAGGAAGAAACTCTTTGAAAATTGCGGTTCTGATAATATAAACGATCAATTTATCTTTGTCAACTCGAGATCATTTGGAAAGGAACGGATATAAATTTGGCAATGTATTGGAATTTGAACGAAATTGAAATGGCAATCGATTGAACACCTGGGTACATTTTAGCTATCTTGAGTTTGGTATTTCAGTCGTTTCGGTTTCGTGAAATTATTATTTTCATAAATAGAATAGAATACTCGTATTTCTAAGAGAATTTTTGAACTGTGACTGTGGGTTCAAATCTTGGATAAGTTTAAGTTTAAGAGGATAGGCGGGTTGAAATGCTAATTTGGAGAATAGGTCACTTTTCCAACCCCATACATATTTATCCGATCCGCCCCACCCATACACCCCACCAACTAGAGTGCGAAAGAGACAACTGCAGCAAGGACAGATTTTATCTATATAAAATCGACGAAAACAGCATTTTGTATTCCCCTGTTTTCTCCTCCAAAACTAAACCGATTTTAATAATTTTTTCGAGAATAACATGAGAAAGTCTTTGGCTATGTCTGTACGTTTTGCTTTTTTTGTTTATATTCTTCAAATTTGTTTGCTGGATGTCTGGAAACGGGCTGTAAAATTTGTCATTTTCAAAGGTCCCAAGTTCATACAGTAATTTAATCGAAGCTACGAAAGCGTCGATGAAAATTGCAATTAGCACTGGCCTCAAAACCCTATCCATATACATGCACACAGACATAATTTGTATGACGCTCAACGTACATAACCTAAGAAAGGGACGTATGATCAAATCGGTTGCGTCCTACAAAAAGGGGAGGTTTGGAGTACTCGAAAGCGACGGGCATCTATGAAGAGATGACGAATGAGGCAAAAGAGGTATGAGTTTTGTTCGTACCTCTTTTGCCTCAAGGATAGTAGTAGTTGGTGAGCCCTCGTCTCTGCCTACCCCAATGGGAAAGAGGCGTGACGTTGTACAAGGTGTTACAAAAATACAAATAAACATTTAACGAGGTGGTTTAGACCATCAAACTGAACAACTTTCACTATTTAACTAAGCCGTTTTATATGAAAAATGAAATGATTTTTTATAGTAATTTCGAAAAAGTAAGAAAACGAATCTTTCTAAATTGTGTTGTGAACAATATTGTTAATTTTCATTTTCTTCCGATTAAAAATGTAAGAGTAAAATGGTTCCAACTGGAAAAAAAGGGGTGACTTAAGATTCCCTTTTCTTCGGTTTTTATTCATTATCACTTCTCACAATCATGTAGGTAGATAGTTAATGATTAAAATTCTTGCAAAGTTACCCAATTTCATGGTAAAACCAGAAGGTAGCCCCGTACAATATCTTGAATCCAGTCACATGAAGTTACTTTTAAAACGTTCGAAAATGTCTACCGCATCGCTGTTATTTAGTTTTCCGTGCCCCGCAACGAGCAATATTATGTTCTGGCAAAAGATACTTCCTCGGCTGAAGCTACTGAAACCATGTCCGAGAGATTACGCTCCTATCTGAATTTTCAACTTTGACATGATACCGCAACTGGGAATTTGAACCTTATTGCTACTACAAAACAGTTAGTAAGCTTACTTTGAGAGTTTACATGTTTTGCTTTAAAACGAAAATTGGTAACTACAAAGTACAAATGTTTCCCCTTGCGTGTATAGCTGATAACAGTGTCAAACTTTACATAGTTCTCTATAAATTCTGTATAACATTTCATGAAACATAGCAGGTATTTCAAAGCAATGCATTTCTTCACACATAGTTAGGATAATTGAAATAACCGTGTACACACCAAAATATAAATAAAATAATAATCTTGATAATGTTTGGCAGCAGTAAACTGTTCCAAAACGCATTTTGTTACTAGATTAAGGCCGGATTCAACTAAACTTAGATTTATAGAAGAGTAACTATACAAGGAACAATTTTACTTTTGGTGTTTACACACCCCGTACTAAAAGAACGAATGTATAATTCACCTAAAGAAAGAGGTCGTTGTATCCGTACTTATTGCAATGTGAGGTTATACAGTTATAATTTGTTAGGTTTCTTGTTGTTGTTGTTACATTTATCCTTGCGGAAAGGCAAAGGGAACATAGCCCATGCAGCCAAGTCTGATTGTCTTTTTTTTTAATTCATTATAAAAGGCACTATGTGCCTGACTGATCTGTGTTAAAATTAAAAATTTTCCCAAGTTTTCATATTCAAAGCAAATTTTTGTTTTTCCGTAGTAAGTAATGTCATTTCTGTGGTTTTCGTCATTTCCGAGATCAAGTTTCTATTTGCCGATGTCTTCAATAAGTTTTCAATATTGACAGGAATCCGTAGTCTTCGAAGTTTTTCGTTTTATCGTAACTTAAACCTAACTCATTGAAATGCGAGGGTGGTTCACACATTGCAATGTTTAAGGAAGTTTTACGCGGGGACATCAATCCGAATCGAACAGTCGCGCCTTACTTTATTTCTCACTTTTACTATATTGTTCTCCATTAAAGGCACATTATTATACTAATTCCACCACATTATCACAACAATAGCCACGAAAAACTAATTTAGAAAATTAATAAACAAAGTCCGCCCGTTTCGTCTTCTTTCCCGCGCAAAACCTTCTTCTGTTAGGTTTCTTTATATTATCATTTTCTTAATAATGTGACATTGACATTTAATTTAGATTAGGGTTGGTAAAACGCAAAATCAGTTACTCTATAGTAACCGGCGACTTAATCTAAGAATAAAATTTACTCGCGTTTGGTCAAATCGGGCCTAAGTTTAGTTTTCTTATCATGTTAGGTATTTTGCTTCATGTCGTCTCTTGATGCTACTTATTATGTGCATGTGGTAATTAGACATTAAGACCTTTAATTTATGAAATATCATGTGTATGTACTATTTTAACAACTGTTGGTTAATCAATAAAAAAAATAAAAAAATGTTTTCTTCATCTGCTCGGTAAATAAACCCCTCTGGATATCTTCAATTACCTGAATGGTATTTTAACTTCCATTAATAATTGTTGATCATGTTATCATCTTTGTAAATATGCCCCATAATATGATTTCGAGTTCCTTCTCCTAAAAGTGGAAACCAAATTAATTATAACGCAAAATCAAACATTCACAACTGTTATTTGGTTAGAGATTCTAATTTCTATTAAGTAAATAGATCTTGATCCATTTCCAATATAGATTTTCGTAGTGTTTTCGGCTTAGATTAAAATTTCAATTTCAAAACATTGTTTATTACAATATTTTAGCCTATTATTTACTTCTTACTTCTGTACAATGGACTCATATCTACCAATCTTTTTTAATCCAAACTAACCTCAGATCTCAGAACTCAGAAGGCATCTGATAAAAAAGTGGAATAATTTTTTTTTAAATTTCGACCCAAGTTTTTAGGTCACCCAATCTTTATGCGCGTCACTGATAAGTAGAATTAATTAGTAGAACTTGTCAGGGTAGGTATACCAAATCTGTATTTCATGACGAAGGACGAAGGCACAGGTCAGGACGTGCTCTACATTTTTATCTTTGTTTAATAGTTAGGCAGCTGACGTCCACTTTTTGACGTCTTTGTTTATCGGGGAAGCAAGACAACGTCGTTATCGCTGACAGTTTTGATTCGCTGAGAATCAAATGTTTTCTCTTCAATATAATTTATGCTGGAGAAACACGAGTAAAATGATTTATTTTACCGTAAAAATAAAGCTGGTTGCTTAATATTAAATGGCTTTCACTTTTAAAAGACAATGCGGGTTTTAGTGTGGAAGGTGGCTTCTTTTTTTTAACTTTTTTTGGCGCGGCCACCAACCAAACTTAAATATTTTAGTTCAGAATAAAGTAAGAAACAAAACTTGTTAAAACGTGTATACTTAGTATCTTTAAACTCAGTCCAAACGGAGATATAAAGGCTTGAAGATGCAAATAATATATTCAAATCTTTTAATTCAACCCTTTATATATCAGTTCAGACTGAGTTTAGAGAAATATACTTGGTCATAACAAGTTTTGTTTGTTACTTTATTCTAAACAAAATTATTCAAGTTTATTGACAACCGCGCCAAAAAAAAATACATGCAAAATATAAGTGGACATGGGCAGACGTACTATGAGAGATAAGACAACTTTTTACCTTTCTGCTTTTACCTTTAAAATTAAGACTTCATTGCTGACTTTTATTAAATTTGTTAGGATTAATTTAGCTCAGTGCAATATCTTAGTTATTAAATAAAATTGTACACTGAACTAAGATCTAATTGGTTCTTTTATTACGCTTTTATCAGAGTTAAGTGCTGCTCGACTATATTGCAACATTTTACTTTGTCTTCATTTAAATCAAATAATTATCCCCACTCTAATACACCACAAGGATGGGCAGGGACTAAGGCTCAATTCACACCAAAAGTGGCAATGGCTGGCAGAGATCGGTATCAGCAGAGGCTGGCAGTCAAATTGACGTTTTTCTGATGAAGTTTTGTAGTTACTGACATCGACATTTGTTCAGAAGTTCTATTTAAAAATTAATTTCATACTTTTAAAATCATGATTGAATGATGCATGACCTTCCAAATTAATTTTGAAATTTCTACTGCTGCATGTGACGTGTGACTTTCAAAAACATCACTCCAGGGCGATTAGACGGATGGAAAGAGCTTCCAAATTACATCATTACTTTGCAATGATGTTTGTACACCCCACTTTGTCAGAAAAGTGACGCAATGCATGGAAGCTAAACAGCTACAGAAAATCTTATAAAAAAAAGTTAGGCTTCTGTGGGCAGAAGGGCTAGCATTCAACACCATGACAAAGCGACAAAAACGTCATTATAATGTTCTTGCTTTCGCATACGCAAAGTAACAAAGGAGGCACGTCTCCATTTTCTCGGTGGTGGCATGATAATACCCGGCCCACAGAAGCCGACAAAAACACTACACAACAAACCTTATCCCTTAGGCTCCTTGTTAAAGAGACGGTTTCTATCCGGTCCGGCGCCGGGTCGGTGCCGGATAAGCTTTTTTCATTAGCACGGTTTGTACCCGGAGGCTAGCCGGCTGAAGTGCGGCCTCATTCGGTCGATTGTCATTGTTTTGTCCGTACATTAAATACTTCACGTTCATTGCTTAGTGCTAAGCAGAAAAACATTATTATCGCTTGGTGCATGAACAGAAAATTCATAATACCGGGTGAAATTGATATAATTACTATTCTTTTAAACTAACTGAACAACTTTTACTATGGGAGCAACATCGAAATCGCGAAAAAAGAAATTGTTGTTCCGTACTAAACTACAAATCTACTCAAGCTGGAACATAAATTTCTTTTTTCGCGATTTCAATGTTGATCCCATTCTGAAAGTTGTTGTTGTTGTTGTTGTTCTGTCAAAACGACCCCCTTAAAATGTTTTAAATGTTTATTTTACTTTTGTAACAACCAGTATAAATAACATTATAATTATTCATAATATTGGGCATTCTTGAATTAATGTAATTTAATGAGCAAATCTTGGTTTATTTCCATATATTTTCCACGGCCTCGTCAATAAGCTCTCATAGACGGCCATACACGACTGCGCGCCGGATGTAGACACGGCGCGGCGGCACGGCACCGTGCCCGGACCGTCGCTAGCGCCGATAGTGTCCCATACATAACTGACGACCGGACGTAGGCACGGTTTAAAACCGTGTATAGCCCCGGCGGAAAACCGGCTCGTTAACCTGGGCTCTTAGTCGCCTCATACGACACCCATGATATGAAATAGGAGGGGCCCATTCTTAGCCGGAACCACACGGCTAATTGTAGATACCTATGGTGGTTCATAATTAATATTTCAAATAATTTATAATACCTGTTATTGTAGTCCTGTTTACTTGGGCCTATATTTGCTTAATTAAAATTTCAGCACATATTATTATTACGCAGTAATTCATCCTCTCAATTATTTCGCATGAGCTTGGAATTGTCTCAAATCTCTCAAATGAATTTGTCTTATGATTATGAGCTACGTGTTCCAATATTCTCAAATAAACGTACTCGCAGCTTTGTCGAAGTCACGTACTACGGTTGCTTTGCTACCTACTTCGTTAGTATGATTTGAGACTTGATTATTTTCATATAGGTAGGAACGCTTGTTTAATGTTATGGGATTTCGCTTCCTTTTTTTTTTCGTAGCACGTATTTTACATACAGGGTCCCACTTAATATGCTGAACGTTTTTTCAAAAGGATGATCACTATTATCATTTATCAGACATTCATAGTGTGTTAGTAACAATGTAGTAGTATGTTAGTACCATAATATCTATGGTACTAAGTTGTTTAGTTTCATGATCTGACCATATCAGGTTAGACTCTTTTTTTAATTAACAGTTCCATGTGACTGACTGATAGTCAACGCATAGTCTTAGCTACTGAAGACAGAAACATGAAAACTTTGAAATACATACCTTACAGAGATAATGTAGAGGTAAGAAAAGATTTTTAAAAGTAACCTCTAATGGAGTGTATTCCAAAATCCAATCGGAGGAACGCTTGGACTTCGGAAAACTTTACAGGCAAAAAGCTAGATTTTTCCGTCCAATATTTACTGCTACGATACTCTTTCGAAATGGTCCATGGCGTTACATTTTATAACAAACCCAATTGCTAAAGGAGCAATTTTATCATGAAAACTTGATGCTTGATTAGTTTCTGCTCTTTTTATCAAGAAACGTTTTTTGAAAGCACCCCGACTCCCGACAACATTCGTTTAATTATGTATGGTAAAACGAACGTTTCTGCGGCTGGTGAAAAAATAGAAGGACGGTGTAAGCGGAATCTTGTTCATTTCCTTTTTATTTCGTCCTTTGTTCCGTCGTTTAATACTTTTCGAATACGAGGTTATAAAGGATAGGAGGACACAGCAATCAAACACGGTGGTCAGGCTTGGACTGGATTATATATTGATATATTAAAACAGGGTACATGCATAATAATAATTGTTCAACTACCTATCATCACATCATCCTTCCTTAATTTTAAGTTTGACAAAGGACACTCCATCTTACTCTAAAGATAATATCTGCTACAAATATTTAATTACTTCATTCAAAAGCGAACCAATATACATAGCTATATATTAAGTTACTTAGGTATTGAATTCATTATTCTGTTGATATTAGCGGTTAATTATTTGATTACAAAAATATTAAAAGTTAATCAATATACATCGTTATATTAGATTACTTCCGTTAACAATAATAATAAAGTTGAACTTTGATGCTATACATTCTGTCTAAATTAATTTCATTTGTAATTACAATTCTGATATCAATGTGAGATGAGAATGTGTTTGATAAAGTATATGTCCAGATTGAGCCTCACTCTTCTGCTGTACAAAACACAAGTGGCCAACTTTCTTTGGTTGGTGTGCGTGAGGCGTCACACTACTCATCTGTGTGCGTGTATGGCGAGCGACACGGTTTATCACCCTTGAGTTTGTGATTTTTTCTTCGACGAGTTCGTAGCTTCGACTGTCTATCTTGACATATAACTTATCAAAGGTTATTCAATTGAATTATAAGATTATAATTTTTCTGAAAATTTACCTTGAGATTTCTTTACAATAATATAAAGTTAAGTACCTATATATACTTACCTAAAACATAACATGCAATTTAAACACAATTCAATCCTGTAATACCTACTTTATTAAAATTTACTAGGTATAGTTCTTTTGCAACATTAATTAAGTAGTTACATAGTTTTACATTTATTAATTAAGTATAATATTATATTTGTATGTATTATAGCAAGTATTTATGTATATAATATATATATGATTATATGTATAAGTAATAGATATAAAAATATTTATGTATACTTTTTATTTCTTTTCATTAATATGTTTAAGCTAGGTACATAACTAAAGCTAAGGTACATTCCTGTATTTCCTTGTTCTATTTACAATGTCTATTTCGAAGCCCCATCTAGTCGGTGGTTTCACTACCCTGCCAGAACGAGAAACATATCTGTTAGGACTGTGCGTTACATTCTCTATGTTTGAATTTGGGAGTGAATTACTATTGCAGGATACATCAATATCATCATACCCTAGTTTATAGTCATACGTGTCCTGTCGCATAGGCGAGTCTTTGATGATGTGTCTTCTGTTTCTTACAATCTTTATGCCTGATGATAGTTTTACCTCATACGACCTATCTTTGACAACACTCGTAACTGTGCCGGATATCCATCGCTTTTTATTTTGATCTAAAACTTTCACTTTCTGACCAACTTGCAGTTTTTGTAAGTTTTTTGCATTGCGGTCATAATACATTTTTTGAGTGAGCTGTCTGTTTATTAATTTTTTATGTACATTTTTGTGGGTTTTTGGTGTTAACTTTTTATGACAAATTGGCAAAATGCCTCTTAGTTTTCTACTTTGTAATAGTTCAGCTGGAGACGGCATGTCTCTTTCCAGCGGTGTGTTTAAACACTCAAGTAATGCTAGTCGATAGTCTGACCCACTTTCCTGAGCTTTAATAATAATTCTTTTAATTGTTTGCACTGTGCGCTCGATCTGTCCATTTGACTGGGGGTACCGCGGTGAAGAAGTTACATGATTGAAATCCCATTCTAAAGCGAATTTCTTAAAGACACCTGATGAGAATTGTGGCCCATTGTCAGACATTACATACTCGGGGATTCCCTGTCGACTAAATATGTTCTTCAGGCATGTCACAATATGCTCTGAATTTGTATACTGTAATTTAACAATTTCAAAAAATTTGCTGTAATAATCAACAAGCAACAAAAAGTTATCATCTTTTAATTGAAATAAATCTACGCCTATCTTCGCCCATGGTCTATTTGGAATATCATGAGGTTGCATTTCTTCTTTTTGATCATTTCTCCTGTGTGATAAACATATGTTGCAATTTGAGATCATGTTTTCTAAATCGTTATTTATTCCCGGCCAAAATACCGACTCTCTTGCTCGTAACCTACATTTTTCTAAACCCATGTGACTATAGTGAATTTTACTAAGCATTTCTTTCCTTAAGTTTCTGGGCACAACTACTCTGTCTCCCTTCCACACCAAACCATAAGCCGTTGACAAGTCCTCCTTATAATTCCAATACGGTTTTACGATATCTGCAATTTTTAATTTATTATCTGGCCAGCCATTACTGATATATTTTTTTAATATAATAATTTCTTCATCTTTTTCCGTCGCTTTTTGTAAATTAATAAATAGCGCGTTGTTAAAGTAGTTAGTGGCGAGCGCCGCGACGCTTCGCGTCACTTCGCAAACCTCCTCATGCAGCGAGTCATCCTCGTCGGCGCCACCGGCGGCCGATCGCGCATGCACAGCGCTCGCTGGCTCGTACGCTCGAGACAGTGTATCCGCAATAAATAAATACTTTCCCGCTTTATACACTAACTTGAATTTATATCGTTGTAGCCTGAGCAACATTCTTTGTAGCCTAGGTGGAGCATCAACTATTGGCTTTTTAATTATACTTATCAATGGCTTATGGTCCGTTTCAATCGTGATGTCATTCCTTCCATATATATAAGCATAGAACCTCTCACACGCAAACACACATGCATACAGTTCCTTCTCGATTTGAGCATATCTCTGTTCAGCCTTGGTCAATGACTTAGAAGCGTAGCACACTGGCAAACCATTCTGCATCAGACACGCCCCTAAACCACTCTTACTAGCATCTACAGATACTGTGATGGGAACATTTAAATCGTAATATTGTAATACTGGTTTATTTGCCAAGCAACTCTTTAACTCTTTAAAACACTTGTCATGTCTTTCGTTCCAGTGCCATTCTGTTTCCTTTGCTAACAACTCTCTCAACGGCAGTGTCTGATCCGATAATTTTGGTATAAATGTACTAACGTAAGTAATCAATCCTAGAAACCGTTCCACGTCCTTTCTGTTCTGTGGTGTTGGCATGTTATTAATTGCCGTTATGTGTGAGTCATCCGGACTTAACCCATTTTTTGTGATTCTGTGTCCTAGGTATTTTATTTCTTCTAGCCCAAACTTGCATTTGTTTTTGTTTAGTTTGAGATTGATCTTTCGACACCTATTCAAAACCTTCCTTAACCGTTCATCATGTTCCGCTTTAGTGGATCCGTATATCAATAAATCATCAATGTACATACAGACGCCATCTATATCATCAAAGTTTTCACACATTCTTTTATGAAACACTTCAGATGCCGAGCTGATGCCATATGGCATCCTCAAAAATTTGTACCTTCCAAAAGGTGTATTGAAGGTGCAATATGAACTACTGTCATCTAGTTCGACGTTCCAAAATCCTGAAGATGCGTCCAATGTGCTAAAATATGTAGCTCCTGAAAGTTTGGACACAATCTCATCAAGCGTAGGAAGCCTAAAATGCTCCCGCTTTATGAAACTATTCAACTCCTTGGGATCCAAGCATATACGCAAATCTCCGTTGGATTTTTTAACCACGGTGATGCTATTAACCCAGTCAGATGGACCTTCAACTTTTGCTATAATTTTCTGTAATACCATTTCGTCTAATTTACTTTTAACCGCATCTTTAATTGCAAACGGCAATTTCCTAGGAGCATGTACGACTGGTACAGCGCCATCTTTCAACTGTATTCTGTATTTTCCCGGTAAACATCCTATACCCTTAAACACATCCTCAAACTCCCTGATAAATCCTGACGAATCGTTACCAGACTGCTGGACCGACATGACACGTCTGACTATATCCAAATATGTGCATGCAAAACGACCTAAAATTGGTACAGAATTCACTTCAGCTATTTTAAATTCTAACAAATACTTTTGGTTTTTATAATATACCTGTAAATTAATTTTGCCAACTACTTTAATACTTGCTCCAGAATATCCACTCAATTTTGTGGTCGTTTTCAACAAATCTGATTCTGAAATACCCAATTCTGATAGATAACTCCAAGGTAAAACATTTACATCGGCTCCAGTATCGATTTTAAAATTTATCACTTTCTTATTTATTTCTAAATCTACGTTCCACTCGCTACTTTTATTAATGGAATGAATTACCTGTTCGTCCGATTCCTCCACATAATACACATTGCACACACGCGCGAAGTGATTTATTCGATTGCACCGTACGCATCGCTTTCCGTATGCTGGGCACTCAAACTTTTTGTGGGCCCTTCCACAATGACCGCACTGAATCACGTTATGGGAATATCGCGTCGTACTCAAACGTCGCTGCTCTGCCGCTGGTCCAGGCGGCTGAGGAGCCTGCGCGTGCGCCCAGCCGCCGCCGGAACCGTGCGCCCGGCCGCCGCCGCCGGCACCGTACGCCCGGCCGCGCGGTACGCCTCGCCACGCCCCGCGACCCCTCGCGGACGTCGCTGTTCCGCCGCCTCTCCGCACGGCCCAAACCTCGTGATCGGGGCTCTCACCGTCTCCATTTCTGACCTCGATCTCGTGAACATCATGTTCATACTCTCTTTTTATATTCTCAGAGTGTACCCTCGACACGACCGCCATTCGACAAATTTCTAGAGCTTTCTTCAAATCCAAATCGCCTTCTCGCAACAATCGCTCGCGTATGTTTGTACTTGAAATACCGCAAACCAAACGATCTTTTATTAATCCATCCTTTAAGTCGCCGAATTCACAAGTCTGCGATAATTTCCTCAAGTCGAATACATACTGATCTATACTTTCATTCTTCCTCTGATCCCGTGTAAAGAATCTATGCCTCTCGACTGTTATATTTTTCTTGATTTTAAACTGCTCGTCTAACTTTTCTAAAACCGCCTTCACTGTGGTGCACTTCTCCGTTTCTGGCAATTGATCGATTATTTCTCGACACTGTTCACCCACTACATGCAATAACACATTTAACTGTTTTTCTAATGATTTTTTGTCTATATCACATGCTTTACTATACACATCATAGCTACGCTTCCATTTCGTCCAACTTTCACATAAGCTACCTGAAGCTAAATCCAACGAATTTTCGTTAAAATTAAAGGGACCCGGCGGATTTAAAACACTTTCCATGATGCACTTTTTAAATATTTTCCGTTTTAACCGATTGCGCCATGTAAAGGATAGGAGGACACAGCAATCAAACACGGTGGTCAGGCTTGGACTGGATTATATATTGATATATTAAAACAGGGTACATGCATAATAATAATTGTTCAACTACCTATCATCACAATTTTGTTGAGGTAGCTTAATTAACCATTTAAAGTGCATGTTGAACTTTACTTGTTTACTTTTTTAGAGTTCCGTAGTCAAGCCCTTATACTTTCGTCCTTTCTGTATGTCTGTCTGTATGCCTCACCTCAATTACTGCACCTTTTGAATCGAAATTTGGCATAAAGACGGACAATTAAACAGAAATGAGGTAATTATGAAGAAACTTTTTTTTTCTTCCCATACAATGAAAAGAGGTTTGGAAAAACATTTTTTTTTAATAAATCGAGTGAGGTGTGTCGTCTAACTAAAAAATCTGAAAATTTTACATAACAATTATAACGGATGCTGCAGCTCAACCAGTTGCAGCTCACCTGAAAAAACCTGTAACATAGATTGATTTTGATGGCGTTGCACAAAGTTATATCGCGCGATGGTAATGTTTAAAAAATATCTCTTCTTTTTATTTTCTACTTATACAACGGCACGTTCACGTTGGCTACGGAACCGTTGGGTTCGTGAACGTGCCGTTGTTGTTGCCGATGGGCGAGTCCGACACGCTCTTGGCCGGTTTTATCTGAAGTCAATGATTTTCTTGCGGTAGCATGATCGAAGCTTATAGGTACCTAACCAATCTACAGTATGTTGTCACCGCGTAGGTAACCTCTAAGAAACAAATTTCTGTCTCCATTATTTCACAAAAATCACTCAAGTTGCTATTAAATACGTTCAATATTACCTTTACCTTTCACATATGTCTTTTAAATTACTTTATTCCAAAAAGAAAGATTTACAGAAGTCGCTGGGGCATTTAAACATTTCGATTGAATTCGACCCTTTTTAGGAATGAATAAACTAAATAAATAAAGAAATAAGCTTGCTACCTTCTTTCGCTTCATTGAATATGTACAAACTGTAAGAACAAGAGTTGAATTTGATGTAACACGTTATTCAAGATAAGATTGTATTCCTTTGAAAGTTAGGTTCAATTCTGATTTCTCGTATTTTTTTTCAGTCAGTGGCAAAATAGGGAGAACCACTTAATTACTAAAAATATTTTAAGGGTGTATTCTGTATATGTCCGTGTTGTTGTAAATGACAAGATGGCTTCGTTTAGACTGATTTATTATCAATTTACCCACAACCAGATACAATATTAAATTATGCTACATCTTTCCCTTTCTAAACAAACAGCTGACATTTAGGTAGGTACTCGTAAGCATGCAAAGTACTTAACTAATCTTATCTTATGTTTTCAGAAGTAACAATTCATTTACTTAAATACTATTGATACATATTATTATGTTTATATGCTTTATAATGATAGGAACATCTATCCATATATATTATACTAAATGTATTTATAGCATATTATCTGTAGGTATAGTTTTTATATTCTATTCTTACATATTTTATAAACTAACTTATAATTGTTGATATTTATCTATCTTTAACTAGCATAGCTAGCATAGCTTTACATGTGCACTGTCACAACTTAGATATGACTTGCAACTTACTTAAAAATGTTGTGCAACTTTTCCTTTGCTTTAAGGGCTGCAGCTCTTTCTACACGTACATGAGCCGTTGCCGTTGGAGGATCTGGAATGTCATGACTGTATGGTTCCACCAACCTGTCACGGTTGGATGATTCTGTGTCATCCAGGGTCTCCGACGGTTCCTCGTACAGGCTGCCCTCACTCTCACTACCATCGTCACGCGTCATCTCCGAAGGAGATGATGTCGGAGACGGAGTGTGAGAAGGCAACTTTAAGATGTGCCTTCTGTTCCTCCTGTACTGTCGATCGCGATTGTCGGTCAGTACGTAGGAGCGAGGCTCAAGTGCGCGGCCCGCGACGCGCAGCCGGCGTCGCTGCTGCCCGTCCGCCGTCACCACCTCGTCCCCCGGCTCCAGCTCGGGAAGTTCGCGCGCCCGCTCGTCGTGCCACCCTTTGCTCCTTGCCTGATTACGCATAATACCTGCGTAATCTTTTGTGTTGTCCCTGTCCGGCTGTAGCTTAACTATGTGCGAGGGTAAGCGCGTGTTTAACCTCCGACCCATTAAGTGTTGCGCTGGGCTTGCGACACCGTCCCTTGGAGATGATCTGTAATTTAATAATCCGATGTAGAAGTCCGTGTTGGTACTTTCTGCCTTGACCAACAGTGACTTGATTGTCCTTACAGTGCGCTCACTTTTACCGTTGGACTGGGGGTAGTGAGGCGAAGACGTTACATGCCTGAAACCCCAATTGCTACAAAACAAGTTAAACTCTCTCGAGACATATGCCGGACCATTATCTGTAACTAATTCTTGAGATATCCCATGACGAGCAAATTGATCCTTCATCGCTGTTATTACGCTTTTTGATGTTAATGTACTTATGGGACATACCTCAACAAAATTTGAAAAGTAATCTATTAAAATGAGAAAATATTTTCCTTTGAACTCAAAAATATCCGATCCAACCTTCATCCAGGGCACGCTGGGTATGGTGTGTGGTATCATGGGTTCTCGCTGCGGTCTAGACGCGTTTTCTGCACACACGCGACAGCGCCGCACCGCCTGCTCCACGTCGTGTGACATGCCGCGCCAGTACATGACGTCCCGCACGACGTAAACCGCTCGGCACGTTACCACGTCACGTCACGTGTGGTGTCGGCTAAGAGTAGCACCATCCCATTTCCTCCC
The DNA here is from genome assembly GCA_963693445.1 of Agonopterix heracliana. Taxonomy (NCBI): domain Eukaryota; kingdom Metazoa; phylum Arthropoda; class Insecta; order Lepidoptera; family Depressariidae; genus Agonopterix; species Agonopterix heracliana. The sequence continues at coordinate 5,097,973 of OY856308.1, forward strand.
GTGGGTGTCGTAAAAGGCGACTAAGGGATCTACTGGAGGATGGGCAGCAGCATCCTCTGAGTACACACATTCAATCCAACTGCGATCGCCAACCCGCCTGCCAAGCGTGGCGATTATGGCAAATCCCCCTATTTTTGGGGAGGCCTATGTCCAGCAGTGGACGTTTATCGGCTGATATGATGATGATGATGAAGATGATGATTCTGTATTCAGATAATGAAACTAAACAACTTTCTCTTACGAAAATAGTTTGAAAAACGATAACAAATTTAGGATTTCCCATAGAAAATCGATCTGCTGATCCGCACTTTTCAATCTATTAATTATACTTCATTGCGTACATTGCACACCAAAACAGAACATACATGCACTTTGACACTTTTGTATGGGAAATTCTGGGAAATCCATAAACATTTCTCGTTTAAATACACTATTAACATTTTGATAGTACCTACTTAATTAAAAAACTAGCGGTGTGTAATAATGTGCAAGGCCAAAGGATATAAAATAAATAGAATTACAAAATGGTTCATTAAATATTGTGTAATTAATCCCTACACGAATCGTTCTGTCGGCGAACCGGCCCATGGCGAAACATCGTTTAGGTGAAACTTCCAAAAACGAATCGTTCTGTCGGCGAACCGTCCCACGGCGAATCATCGTTCGGAGAACAGTCTTAGATTCACACAATGAGCTATTTACTGCATGTGTACTATGAAAATTTAGACTTTTCGTAATTCGATTTATAATACAATATTAATAGAAATGTGATATTCCCAAAGAAATTAAGTACTCAGATTAAAATACATTTATGTATATTTGATAGTAATTAACAGTCTGTTTCAATACCTATTGAAAAAACATTGATGCTGATGGGAGGAAATTCCATCCAGAAGTTAGACAAATAATGAATGAAAAGACAAATCACTCAGCGTGTATTGGAATATCCAATGCATATATATGGGTGCCAAGGGAAATTATGTTTGAAACGTTTTAATGTAGGTACGAATGTGATTAGTGAAGTGCATCTTTAATTATTTTTGTGCTTATAAAAGGATGTTGCGTTCTTTTTTAGGGGATGATCAGACCATCAAACTGAACAACTTTTATTGATTTAGCAACATCTAAATAGTGGAAAAAATGCTGCTGTAGGTACCACTAAATATAAGCAAAGCAAATACAGTAAGTATTATAACGCAACACCCTATATTATGTTACGTAACATACAAAAACACATTATTACTATATTACATTAGTTTGTATGTTTATTATTTTATGTTACTTATTTATTAAATTGTAATAAAACTAATTCGTATGTGATTATAGTCCCCAACAGCTGAAACAAAAACAAAAATTGTATTTGATTGATTTGGATACTACAATTTTTAAATTAATTGTTCTGAAAACAAATTAAATTACATTTAATATAACTATGAGTCCAACGTGGCTAAACTCGTTAATAAATTAATAATATAAAGTTTATTTAGTGTATATCATAGTTAATCAAATGTGATCACAATTTCTATAAGGTTTTAGAGGGCTCAAAGCGTTTTCACTTTTTGTATTGCGGTTACGTACATCAAAGTCAATATAATTTAATCAATATAGGAGCTTGAAGCACACTTATTGAAAATCAAATCTCAAATCTTTTTTAAGCTACCACCGCGTCGGAACGTGTTGTCGCTGTAGAGAAGATGCGGCCAGAAACTCTTCAAAATAACACGACTTAATATAAATTCTTAAGCTACGGTTATGTATACATAACATAGACATCTCAAAGAGTGATAGAAATATAGCTTACGGTTAAAATCATCGTTCTGGTTACATAAAAGAAGTCCAAGCCAGTCATCGCTATCTTCAAGTATTTTATTTGATCGAGAAATCTTTGCGTCTGGAAATGAAAATGATGGGATAATTTTAAATATTATAAAAAAGACAAAACCACAATCAAATAGTCTTAGTTATAGTATTAATAAGACTTAGTATGAAGTTATGGTTAATAAACAATTAGGGAAAAGGTAAATACCTTCATCATAATGGAAAACCCACAGCAGAGATCATTCAATAATACATGTTTTGTATTTATTTAATTTCTATGAATATCATAAGGAAAAAAGCCTTTCATCCAACTTTTACAGCTTCCAACTAATTAACTTTTTGTTTGACTCTACATTCACGTAGGCACGCTAGGTACCGAACTAAAAACTGACTAAACTAAAAAAAAAGTCTGGGCTTCACTCATCAGCTTATTTACCTCTGTGTCGTATTTCGAAGTAGGAAGCTCTAATAACATAATCAATGGTTCTTTAGCAGTAGAATGCACTTTAGCAGCCAATAACAGCACAAGCAGCGTTCGAGCGACAAGGAACGAAAATGAGAAAGTGAAATACATAGAGTGTTCTAATCCGTGGTGAGTCCTGAAAAAAAAAGTTCCGTCAAAATATTACAAAACATACCGTTATCTTTAAACTGTCAATGTCGAATGAGGAGTCTTAATCTCGAGAATTGTTTTATGTAGGTACCTACAAAACACATTTGAGCTAATACAAAATGGCAGTGACCGAAAGCCCTCGATATACAAGGTGTTACAAAAATACAAATGAACATTTAAGGGGATGGTTTAGACCGTCAAACTGAACAACTTTCACTATTTGACCAATATCGAAATCACGAAAAAAAAAATCATCTTCCTTACTAAATTACAAATCTACTCGAGCTAAAGTACCTATGGGATAGCAGATTTTTTATTTTGCGATTTCGTTGTTGGTCCCATAGTAAAAGTTGTTCAGTTCGATGGTCTAAACAAAACAACCCCTTTAAAAGTATTAAATGTTTATTTTTACTTTTGTAACATCCTGTATAAGGTCTAACAAAATTAGCTGAAACTACTTAAGGGTATGATCAGACCGTCAAACTGAAAAATTTTCTCTATGGGACCAATATAGAAATCGCGAAAAAAAATCAGCTGTCCCGTACATTTCAGTTGAGTTATGTTTGCAGTTTTGTATGGGACAGCTGATTTTTCTTTCAGTTTAATGGTCCGATTATGTCCTTAAAATAGTTTCAGCTTATTTTGTTAGATAACCGCCTGAAAACAGACTTGCAACGCGATTTTTTATCATAAAGTTATTATCCCTTACGGAATAGAGAAACTGACATGAGTTGTCAAATGAAACCGTTTTTGGAAACTGTTTGACAGCTTGTCGGCATGATGAAAATTAGAACTCTGTGAATAATTGTGAATCTAACGTAAAATCGTGGATAATTTTGTGAAAGTGTTAATATAATTTAAAAAAAATATCCACGATTTCACGTTAGATTGACAAAATTAACAGAGCTCGAATTTTCACCATGCCAACAAGCTATCAAACAGTTCCAAAAATTGTTCTATTGCCTAGCGTCACGTATCTCTCTCTATTTTTTGTGTCCTTTGAAATAATGACACTGCCGTGTCTGTTAATATATCAGGTTGCCACGTATGTAAGAACGAATCTCGACAAGTACCAGAAGCTAGGCGAACGTCACACGTACAATACGAGAAGTAGAGAACTCCTTAGTTCAATCCCACATTCACTGGAGAAAGCAACCAGAACGATACATGCGATGGGTCCCCCAGTCTACAACAGGCTGCCTGTTGAAATACGCGATGTTCCGAGCTTTGCTAATTTTAAATGCAAGCTGCGTAAATGGCTTATCGAGCAGTCCTTCTACAGTCATAATGAATATATGTTACTTAAAGTAACCACAAAATGATTATTATCTGACGTTATTACTGTTGACATTTATTATTATTATCTTTTGATTCTTTACTTTGTGTTGACATGTTAAATTCGTGTTTATTAAGTAATTATTTTATTTAATTACTTTAGTTTAATTTTATTAATTTATGTGTGACATGTAATGAATATTACAAATAAATTATGATTATGATTATCATTAGCTATACAGTAGTGCCGCTAGCCGCTAGGTACATATCGCTCTCTCAGCTGTCAGCTTCTCTATTCCTGGTATAGTAACTTTATGTTTCTTATACACCATATTTAAAATATTCACATTTTACTAGCAATGGACAAACTCTGTCCCGTGTGACTGGACTGACTGGTTCTAAGCCCGTTGCAACTTTTAATGGAAAGTCGACTCTACTACACACACACAAAATTATACACACCACAAATTGAAGCTTGCAAACTTTTTCATGATAACTTCGTTAACCGAAAAACCAGTGATGTTACAGATGGTAGTCTAATTTTTGTGAAACTGTAATAACTTTCTGGAGTTCTTATTAGCCACAATATTTTGTAGCCTCTTTTAATTACTACTTGTTATTCTTAACAAAATCCAATGCCTAAAAAAGGCGCCTTTTTTATTTTTGTAATGTTTCGTGGCGCGGCCGTCAACGAATCTTAAATATTAGTTCAGAATAAAGTAACAGACAAAACTTGTTATGACAAGTAAACTCAGTCCAAATAAAGAAGATATCTCCGATAAAGGCTTAAAATAAACATAATGAATATATTTTCAATTTCAAGCGTTTAAATTGAAAGAAGATGTTGTGACAAGAATAGAGAAGGGTATGCGTCGTTGGTTTGGTCATGTGGAGAGGATGAGTGATAGCAGATGTACGAAAGAGATATATGGAGCTAAAATAAGTGGATGTGTCGGCAGAGGGCGCCCCTCGTAGGACGTATTCTGATCAAATCAGTTGCGTCCTACAAAAAGGGGAGGTGCGGAGTACTCGAAACCGACGGGCATGTATGAAGAGATGTATGGATGTGAATGAGGCAAAAGATGTATGTAAGGATCGTAGTAGATGGCGCGCTCTGGTCTCTGCCTACCCCATTGGGAAAGAGGCGTGACGTTATAGATAGATAGATAGATATTATCTCTGTTCAGACTGAATTCAGAGATATACTTGTCATTACAAGTTTTACTTCTCACTTTATTCTAAACTTAAATATTCAAGTTAGGTTGATGGCCGCGCCAAAAAAATAGGTGCAAAAAAGATGTCACCTTCCATACAAAAACCCGCATTGTCTTTTATCATCCTCGTTAAATAAAGAATAGATACTTACTCGCATTCACTGAGATGTCGACTTTTAAACTGAAAAGTTATAAAATGACCTTTATAACTTTGCCTGTAAAATTAAATGTCAAAATGTCAATAAATCGGTAAATATTGTTATTTATTCCATAATTATGAATATTTAGACCATAAGCTTTATAGGAAATGCATAATCGTTTCTATGATCATCTTCATCCCACAAAATATAATCATTCGATGGAATGGGCTGTACTCCACAAATTTTACCCAGAGCAGATTAATTAACCGACTTCAAAAGATGCGAACGTAAAATTAATGGGCTGCAATATTATTTCTAACATTTTTTTAAGTTTTGAAGTCGGTTTTAATAAATTAGAGATAAAATAAATAATAATATTATTAGGTTTTAATATTTTGTAAAAATTTTGCATTGAATGAACGCAAATTATTTTGAGGCAGCCTGCATATTCTCTTAAGGGGCTACCTGCCGGTTTTGGGGAACTTTGTAACCATTTTATTCATTAACTATGGCACTTTTCCGGAGCCACGCGCTCGTTCGCATCGATTAGTATGGAGAGTCGTGGTCCAGGGCAGATACGCCTTAACGAATCGGTACATCGCAATTTGACGGTCCTATTTATTCAACTTTACTACTGACTTACTTTACGCTGAAAAAGAGCTGAATACAAATCCAGTACAAATTGCTTCCAAATGATGTCAGTATGTAGATTCCAAAACGACGATTAAACAAAGTAACTAGTCGGTAAAGCTTCATATTTTGTATACGAAATTCAGAGCATGACACACTTTCCTGAAAATAAACATTGTGTTTGAGAATTGCATTAATTTTTGGTTATTATTGGCAACGATCTGATTTGCACTCTTGAAGTTTAAGTGGGCGGGTCACTTAGCCAGACACAATAATCCCAGGCCACAAGGCAGCCAGATGGTTGGTAGACGTCTGTAGAGTAGGCGGCAAACAGTGCATGGAACTAGCATGAGTTGACGTGAAAAAGAAGAGGCCGATGCAATGGGGTTAACCGGGCTCATGAAGTTGAATGTAGGTGACTTAGAGAAGTGACACTCAGAGTTTTGATAATAATATATCTTTTACATTCCAAGTTTGAAGATAACACGATTACGGCGATCGTCGCTTGTGACGTTTTTAAACTATAAATGGTAGGTAACTTAGCATTAAAAAAAATGCCATACGTAACGAGCGCTGTAAGGCGTTCACACATTTTAATACATTTCTTTTTTCAGCATTAAAAAAAAACTCAAAAATACGTTCCTTTTTTTCAGCTTTAAATCAAAAACTCAAAAATACTCAAAAATTACGAAAAGCCTAGAGTATTTTTGATTCCGTTTTCAGTAAGTACTTAGAATAAACAGACATAAATCATGTACTCAGAATACAGAATAAACCAGAATCCGTCAACGCGCTTGAAAGTGAGGTGATCACAACAACTCCAAATTGGAGTGGCTCGAGTCGGTCGATGGCCGACGCCATCGGTCGATGGCGTGCGGTAATTACTGAATAAAATCCTAATTAAATAGATACAGTAATCCTATCTATTAAATAGATTAGGATTATTTATATTGAGTAATTAATTAAAATGTGAAGAGCGGGCGGGGCGGGTGTTGTAACCATAAAGATATTATACCTTACAGGAATAGAGCAACTGACATGAGTTGTCAAATGAAACCGTTTTTGGATGTTTTCAGGAGACTATTCGCAGGCAAAAATTCTAAAACTGTCTATAATTCTGAGTCTAACGTGTAATCGTGGATAAATTAATGAAGTAGTGACAGTATATTTCACAAAATTATCTACGATTTCACTTTAGATTCGCAATTATTTACGGAAACCGAATTTAAAAAATTGGTAAGAGATTAAAAAACGTCACGTATCTCGTTCTATTATACAGTGGTGCCGCTAGGTACATCTCGCTCTCTCAGCTGTCAGATCCTCTATTCCTGGTATAATACCTTTATGGTTGTGACATTGTTTTGGACACAGCGCGCTGCGTACAAATGTAATCGAACACTCCTTCTGGTTTATTCTGTATTCTGAGATCATGTAGGAAGATATTATGGAATCCAATTGTATTTCTATACAATCGATTTATTAACACCTTGTATGGCTATCTTCTCCTACTTTTTCTGAAGAAGACTTCTACTTATACCGACCTGTTTCAAAGCCTGCTTCAACAGCGTATTATGGCAAACGAAGCGTTCAGTCAAGTAGATACTGACAGCCATTATCAACAAATCATTGTAGGTCCACATAAATGTTGACTGGATATTGAATACCTGTAAAAATGACCATACGAATAATTGCATCGCTGTTTACATAGCTACATACGTAGACATATTACTCTAGCGATAGACCAGCTCGTTGAAACAAACAACATGTCACACAAAACAACACAAAATGAAACATTGCGGTCTGTCATTGCCATAGTGACGAAGTGAACTCGGGAACATCAATCAGGTGAGTACACCTCATTCAAGTGGAACATGTTGCTTCTATGGAAGGGCAAGTCTATCGCTGGAGTTTAAGTCTATGGCTACCTAAGTATGTTTAAGCACAGGCTCTCTACTCTTTATGCCTTACAGCAAGATCCTTATTCAGAGTTAAAGGTATTTAATTAAAGGTATTTCACGAAAAAAGGTGAGAAGCCATACTTCAACACGCGGCTCACATTGATAACCAACTCTTAGCGAGTTAGGACTCTCTTAGGTGTTCCTAAGAGAGTCACACCTTTGAGAAAATTCGAAGAGTTGGTGACTATCCCGACTCGGAGGTGGCTCGGGTGCTATGCTACAATAGGGTATTCGTGTTCTAGAAAAATTAAGAATTTTTGTTTTCTCATTAATAAAACTGTTTGAAAACTGTGAAAACTTTTCATACTCTAGAAATCGACTAGAGCTAAAATATGTATGGGATATCAGAACTTTTTTTTTTCGAGATTTCGATGTTGGTTCCATAGAGAAAGTTGTACAGTTTGACGGTCTGAACAACCCCCTTAACAGTTTTAAATATTTATTTTTACTTAAGAACTGTTGGACCACGGCCGGTCCCCAGGCTTCACACTAAGCCTGGTGGAAGATCTTCCCTTTTCAATGGAGGAACATTCCCAAGTAACACCTCCATAATGTTAAACTCGCAATGTTCAGTAATTTTTAGCTTAAGCAAATTTTTTTAATAGTAGGATATACCTACTATAAAAAGTACGATGAGTAATAAAGAAGTTTGCATTGGTGATATTATTGCAACTCGAACGTGGCCGATTTTCTTTACACAGGAGGTGTGTAAAGAAAATCGGCCAAGTTCGAGTTGCAATAATATCACCAATGCAAACTTCTAAGTACTAATAGATACATAATTATCACTACGTCATAAGACTTCCGTTTGCCTCGCCCGATCACTTTTTGTAACGATCTCGTCACACGCATTCACCAGCTGTCTCCTATATGATTATAATTCTTTCAGCTTCCTTATCCCAAATGTAATATTAAACTCCTCAATAGAGGAAGGATGTGGATTAAAGGGTTCCCAGAGGGTTCCGGGTTCATTTCCTTCTCCAAATTTGCACACTCGCATTTATTATTGTAATCTATGTATCAGGCTACGAATAAGAATAAATATGGAAGAGTAACTCTAAACAAAATCGAAATCATTATTGGCACCCAATGCAAAATGACATTTTGTATGAGTTTTGGCGTCTAGTTACAATTTTTAAAGCAAAAATTTAGAACGCGTTACAATTTTTTTGTTGCCACTTTTTGAGCTTCATTTACACTTCTATACATTCTCTTATTCGTAGGTATCAGGCGTGCAGACAGATAGACGGATGGACGCGACGGCGGTGTAGGCTTATAATAGGGTCCTAAAAACCTGCTTAGGGGACACTATAATCGATATTGTAGTGTCTCCAAAGCAATATGTAGTTTCAAATTTACCCTGGATCGCAGACTTCCATACAAATCTTTAATTAATCTTAGCATTGAAATTACAATGATGTAAACGGAAATCTAACTATTGTAACGACACAGATATTGGTTACTAGATGTCGTTGGTTTTTTTTACTTTTTTACTAAAAGGTACTAACTTGCCTCCACCAACACGCACTGGGCCCGTTTGGTAGAGTATGCCCCACTCCCTCTTACCCTTATTCGTGAAAGGAGGCCTTTGCCCTGCAGTGTGATTCTACAGGCTACTTACTAAAATGTGCTAACTAGGACGTAACCACGTTTTGTATGGAGTGCTTTATCAGGAATATCCTCTTAAGTATATAAAAGTAAGTAAGTTATAGCCTGTAGAATCCCACTGCAGGGCAAAGGCCTCCTCTCACGAATAAGGGTGAGAGGGAGTGGGCCATACTCCACCACGCCGGTCCTTAAGTATATAATTTATATTTATGCATACCTCGCCCGCAATCCCTTTCCACAATTTGTAGGATGTAAAATTAAAGATCCATGGTTGTTTATAACGAAAAAACGTTTCCCAGAGATTGTCCGAATTGCACGCCTTCGCTACTGAAAATCCGTAGATTAGGGATGAAAAGTGTTCCACTGAAAAGAAAATTAATTCAAAGACAAGATTTACGGCGTAAATAAGTAATTTTGCAGTGTTATTTTATCTTAAACCGACAGGCCTTTTTGTAATGTAGTAGCGAACTGTGATAGACTGATGGTAATATTGGTAATAGATCGGCATAATAATGCCTGTTTGTGCTTTGGTTATGCTAGGGAATTTACTATCGCATTAATTTGCATTACCTATCTGAAGACACGATGTCACTAAAAGTGAAATCACGATGTCACGAAAAAACTACTATTACGTTACCAATATTTTACTCTTTTCTGTGTTTAATTAAGACGCTCTCATCCCGTCGAGGCCGTTTTTTGAACACGAATGAAAGTTTTTTAAACTGTGTTTTAAAGTCTGAAATTAAATTATGTCTTATTTAAGGATCGGGCGGATGGGCGACTGTTCTCAATTACACGATTAGATTAAGTTTACTCGATAAAAAAAAATCCCAAAGTTACCCCTTTTTATGTTTTTTCAATACTATGATTAAACTGTTGATATTTAACGTTTTATTCTTGTACTTAACTAAATACATTAAATATTTCTAGTGAACTCAGGAGAAGTTTTAGCTTCGAAACTCCCATGAGCAAAGATATTGACGAAAAACACGTTTTTTTGCGATCCTGCTTTCAATTGGAGCGGGATGGCTAATTGTAAACTTATGCTTGCAAGAAAGAGACGCTTGCACTGGGATATCCTAGCCTTAAATAATAAAATTTACTCTCGCTGCCTCTGCAAGAGCCGCCGCGGAAGTTGCGGCTGACAAAAAGCGTGACATTTACTCGTCTTTGGTGTCACATTATCATTTCGTGCCCCTGGCCTTTGAGACCACGGGCTGCTGGGGGTCGAAACCTTCGTCAAAGAGCTTGGTCGTCGACTCCAGGAGAGGGGGAACGACGCTCGTTCCGAGTACTACTTAATGCATAGGTCCATCGCCATCCAACGCGGAAACGCGACAAGCGTCATGGGAACCTTTGCATCCGGTATGACCCGGGGAGGGCTTTTTGACTGATTAAACTTTTGTTAATTTCTTTAACCTCCATAAAATTTATTATTAAATTTAATGTAGGTAAATTATGTAATCAACTTTAATACTTGCATTGCACAAAAGATTTAAGTTTATTATAACTATTCAATCTTGAATGAACAGCAAAAGAATAAAATATATGTTATAAGTTTAAAGGCACGAAAGGAAATAATGACAAGAAATATAATTATGAAAAAAAATATGAATAAAAATAAATGTTCAAAGCGATATATTGATGCGGGAAAAACTTTCTACGTGTAGCAACACTGGTAGGTAAGTGTTGCTAGACGTAGAAAAATGTTCCCCGCACAAAAGCAAGATAAATCTCGTACTTTGGCAATCGTACAATAATTTAAACTGCGTGATAAAACGAAGAATATGCTTGAATTTGAATGTAACACAATTACATGTAAGAATTTCGTTACAGGAAAAATATTAATTTTAATAATAATAATAGCTAATACAAGGAACGAATCAAAATCAGGGGATCTCCCGGCAAACTGAAAACTAATCATAAACATCTGATAGTCTTTGATGGTTCAGATTTTTATATATCATATTCTACAAAACGTCGCCTGTAATGAGAAATCATGCCATAATTTCCCTATTAGTCAAATCCTCGTACAGTCAGCAGCAATAAGTTATACAAGGTGTTACAAAACTACAAATAAACCTTTAAAGGGGTGGTGTAGACCATCAAACTGAACAACTTTCACTATGGGACCAATATCGAAATCGCGAAAAAAAAAATTATATTCTATACTCTACAAATCGACTAGAGCTAAAATATGTATGGGATATGAAATTATTTTTTTCGCGATTTCGATGTTGGTCCCATAGAGAAAGTTGTTCAGTTAACAACCCCCTTAAGAGTTTCAAAAATTTATTGTTACTTAATTGTTAATTTATTGTTAGTACTACGACATAGAACAAAAGTGTATATAACTTATTACTGCTGACTGAACATATTTCTACGAAGCTGACAGCATCATCGTACCTCGTACGAGAGACCCCAAATCTCGTTTTTGTACGAGGAAACTCGTTTGTCTGGCAACCCTGATGCTTCCTTAACTACTTCAGCGAGAATTGTTTTTCTAAAGTGTCAGCAAACTCATCAAGAAAACCCGAGTTTTGTTTTGATGAAATTAAATCTTTTTTCCACAACCAAAAGCTTCATTTCGGCAACTTCTCAAAACACTAATCTCACCTAGTTTAACTACTTCTATGATTTACTTATAGGTTTTTGCGTTATATTTATTTTGGGTCTCGAAAGTTTACAATTATAAGTACTAAAGGTACTTTAACTTACATCAAGAACCATAATTGAATTCTCATAATAAAATAGAAAGTAATTGGTAAAATATAACAATACATACGGTTTGACGAGTATATTTGTGAATAAACAGAGCGATCCAATTTCGTCGCTGTAATAAATATTTCTTTCTTACAATTTATGTTGTGTATTTCGCGAAGTATCTAATTTGATAATGTATGTAAATATGACGAATAAATAATTGGATTGTGAAATAAATCATCATCATCAGCCTATCATCGTCCACTGCTGGACATAGGCCTCTCCCAAGGCGCGCCATAAAACTCTGTCCTCGGCCTTCCTCATCCAGTCGCTCCCCGCTGAAATAAATGGATATTAGAAATAGACATTTTAAGATACTTTTTTCCCTTAATTCTTAATTGTGATGGCTTCTTGCTTCTGGCTTAAAACAAACTACCGTATCTTTCCGTATCGTAAAAGGGGACTAAGGGATAATATAGTTTCTCCGAGTTTTTCTAATGGTACCAACATTACATACACTACATGAAACACCACAAACCACCGCACAAGGCACACTCACCCTACTTATACTAAAACAAGATTCTTAAAATGTATTTAAGAGCATGCTACCGCTTTCATTCATTGCTGAAAAAATAGCGAATCAAAATTGCATGAAAGCTTAAAATACGAATAACATTAAATTTTATTAAATAAAATATTGAAATTACTGTTTCAGTGCAAATATTTAGTAATAAATCAGTTGGCGTGATTTTGCGCTTATTCATTAACACGTTGTATAAAACTTATAGACTCCTTCTTAATACCATGCTGACGATTTTTTAGCAAGTTGATCAGACTATCAAACTCTTCAGTTTGATAGGACCAACAAAAAAAAAGCGAAAAAAAATTGCTGTGCTCATCCCGTACATTTGTGTTGAGTAGAGTAGCAGTATTGTATGGAACAGTTGAATTTTTGTTCGCGATATCAACGTTGGTCCCATACAGAAAGTTGTTCGGTTTGATGGTCTGATCAACCTCAATATATCCTATACAATACAACTCTCCATACCTAAAGCAGCTATCAAAACGATGAACGTAACAATCTTGCAAAGATTTGCCACATTTCTGGTAAAAGGTGGTAATTCTGATTCCATTTCCTCCACTTTCCTGGTCAGATGTGGCCAGGATCTTCCAATACTTGCCAAGATGAGCGAGGACACCATACTTGATGAGTAGAATAGAGAATTTGCTGTAACAGATGATGTAAACATTTTTTTGAGCTTTGAACTAAAAATTTGTAAATTCAATTATGTAATTTCAAGGATAAACGAAATACGAACATAATTTTATTCAAAGTTAGAATAAAATTATATTGCACATAAAAGGTGTAACAAAACACTGTAGTAATATTTAAAGGGGTGGTTTAGACCATCAAACCGATCAACTTTCGACATGGAGTATGGAGACAAATATTTGCTGTCCCATTTAAGTTTGTATGAAACAGCAGACGTTTTAAATTGTTGTTGTTGTTTTGGTTCCATAAGGTTATTGAGTTTGGTGGTTTGAACCACCCATTTAAATATTACTGGGGTGTTTTGTTACACCCTGTATAGCCTCAGAATTCATTAGCTACTTACTGACATTATTTAAGTTGACACCGTTGTAAATAAGCCAGTAGAAACTCAAAAAACACATGAAAATCTGACCAGATAAACTAATCAAATAGTACAATGTGTATGGAGTTTTAAATGTAAACCTGCAAACGCACAATATTTGTTTGAATAAAATAGCACATATCATATTTCATAAAATACGTAAATTAAAATTCCTTGCGATGTTTTCCTTCACCATTTGAGAGCAGTTGGTAATTACGTACATAAGTTAGAAAAACTCATTGGTACAATGGCATGTCGTTCGTGCGGATTCGAACCCGGACCTCAAGATTGAGTTTCAATACCACAATATGCCGCCGACGCCATACACTTAACATACCATGACACTACACATTAAAATCTGTAAAGAAGGTAAATTACTCTTGCCATTATATCAAAGGAGAAGAACGAAATTAAAGGTACTTACTTCAAATCATTGCTACATGGACTCCTTAGACCAGATAAAGGAAGAAGACCCATAATTCTACTGCAGAGAAGTGTACTTCTTAACGTCGAATGGAGACCACCTCTCTCTCTTCTAAGAAGTTGAAGCCTTTTTTCAAAAGCAGGCTTTTTCGTGTTGAAAATTCTTCTTTTCATTCTTTCGCGTCTAAAAAGCATAATTGAGCCTACACAGGATGTTAAAGAAAGCTGTGGTCATATTTAAAGGGTTGTTTAGTTCGTCAAATTGCACATCTTTACAATTGGTAGCAAAACAGAAATCGAGGAAAAATATTATGTTCTATACATTTGAATCGTGTAGGATTTTAACAGTTTTGTATCGAAAAACTGATAACGTATTGCCGTTTCAGGTTTCTAGCAAATCGCCATTGCCAAGTTGTTTTGGCCCTCCTGGCCACCCCAGAATGAATTAGTGTCACGAAGTTATGGGAATAAAACATTTTTTTAATACACACATGCCACTACTACTTACTAACTACTATTTTAAATAAATGTATACCTAAAATAAATACAAAAAAAAAATACTTATAGGTACAGTATGGAGCAGAACAACTAAAGTAAGTTGTTAGTGAAATGAAAGCATAATTTTCCTGAAAAACCGTTTCAAAAAATCAAAACACTCAAAGTGAAGTCGGTTTTCAAGATTATACGAAAAAATAATAAAAAAGGGGTTTTCAGTCTTTGCGAAATAAATCGAGATAGACCAAGTATGCGAACTGAATCAATAAATATACGTAAGTAATTCACATTTATAAATATTTGCCAAACATGTTGTACCTACTTACTATATAACTTTTACAGCAAGAAATTCAACTGCAGTACTTCAACAAAACTTTCACTTAGGTTAGTGTGAAATGTATTTCTTTACTTCACAATATTTAACTTTAGGTACAAGTTTGTTCAAGTTGTTGATATTAGTCCATGTTTGTTGTTCGACAGCTCCTGCTACAGTTATTTTATAAGAAAGCACTTGACAAATGTAGTAGCCATCGAAAGGTTCTAACATGTTTTTCTTTTAATGTTGTTTTTGTTCGTTTACGTATACGTAGAATTTATTTTCCACCTGGTCAAGAGCCCAATATACTTAACAAGCAGTAATAGCACATGAGTAAATACCCCATGTTGAGGACGGTATTAACAGACTTGCGAGGGGCAAAGACGAGAAGAATTAAATGAAAATACGTCTTCTCGTTACGAAAATCTGTATAACACAAGAAACAAAATAATATTAAAAACAAAACAGTAAAATTTAAAAGCATTCCAAAATATAAAAAATACAAATAAATATAAAAAGAGGTTGGCTGTCGCCAACACCCCACAAAGACAAAGCTTACATAGGTATACTACATTGACTTCTACTGGACGAAGGGTTTGCGCTCAAAAATGTCCGAACCAAAAGAGACTTAAAACGTATATAAAAGAGACGTAATGACGCGACAGTCTTTGTTTGAACGGTCGACGACGCGCACGCGAGCGCGCGCGGAGCACGCCTTGCCGCGATGGGTAAAAACTACGCAAGCAAAATGAAAAAGAATTTCAGCATTTTCAATGATTACATTACTATACACGTACTTAGGTTTGTATAGGTTAGTCTCGGAAACTTTTTTCGAGAATTTTGTACTAGACCCAGCGTCCATAGTATTCTACGTCAATGGTATACTATTATAAGGCGCGGCTGTGTGCGTGACATTTCACCGACACGCTAGGGTCCTCCCTATATAACGTAAAATGGTGATACAATTATATTTGAGCTCGTATGTCGTTTTATAATTGTTGAATAGGTCTTCAAAAAATGATTCAGTATAACCGACACATCAACTTTTTACCAGCCATACCGTTTACGAGATATACCGAGCCAAAGTCGATAAAACAACAACGAAAATCGTGTTTGACCAACAAACTTTCAGTGCGCCATAATGAGAGTGTTAATTTACAAAATGGACGTTTAACTTTGACGTCGATCATGGTAATGATAAATAAATTACAAACAATAATAGGTAAAGTTCTACAGATATACAGGGTCCTACTTAATATGCTGACACTTTTTTAAGGGTATGTAAAGACCATCAAACTGAACAACTTTCTCTATGGGACCAACATCGAAATCGCAAAAAAAAAACGGCTGTTCTATACATTCGGGTAGAGTTAGGTTGGCAGTTTTGTATAGGACAACATTTTTTTTTCGCGATTTAGATGTTGGTCCCATAGAAAAAGTTGTTAAGTTTGATGATCTAATCATCCCTTATTATGACCTATATGCGTAACTTAACAAAAGATTGCCCATAAGTTGCCCATACATACATTTGGGTCGAGTACCATTATACCATTGACTTTTTTAACCTTTTTCGTCCCATTGTCGGGCAAAGGTCTCCTCCAAGCTTTTACAGCTTTCTCTATCCCGTGCCATCAGTTGCCATTCTGCTTCGTGCATCCAGGTCGTCGCGCCATCTCTTTCTTGGTTTCTTTTCCTGACATTGCCTATGGGAACAAAACCTTTCCTATGGTCTACTAAACATTTTAACCTCTAAGTCAACGCATTCAAAAAATACGGATATAAGTAAATGTTTTATATTTTGATACTCGCAAACTCACTAACTCGCTCCTATCAAAACCTATAGACAAGAAGCAAGGTCTGACAGCACAAGTAAATGGAGAAAAAATCCGAAACTCGCGTTTGTACGGAACCCGCCGTGCGCGAGTCCCACTTGCGGTTTTCCGGACAAACGGACGGACAACAAGCATAGCATAATCAAATGCTCACGACTATATTCCCCAGAGATAGTCAGAGATATTCTGAAACCTCAGAACATCCACGTTTCACCAGTAGTACCGAAACTCTGTCCAGTGTGACGGGGGGTGAGCCCGTCGCCACTTATAATGGACAATACATGCCTCGAAATTGAAGCTTCACCGAAAAGCCAGTGGTGTTACAAATTGTATATAAATAACAAGGTGATTCTATAAGGGTTCCATATTTTCCTTTTGCGGTACGGAACCCTAAAAATTTAACGTTAGCTTTCATTGTTAACTGTTGTAGCGTAATTAAAACTATCCGTTAATTAAACACATTACCCTTCCTTTGCGTCGCGCAGTCGGGTAAAAAAACAAGTTCCAAACATAACAGTTTATATTAAATGGACACAGAGGTTTTTCGACATTTTAATTTATATGTAAATTTTCGGTTAAGTTAATTAACTGGCATGTAAAATTGGTTTGTCTTCATACATCTAGTCGGATGCACCATGTTAAGAACTGAAAAATAAATATCACTTTTGTAATCATGTTTTTATTCGTGAAAAGACATGCAGTGGGACGTAATCATCATCATCCATCAGCCTATACAGAGTGTGATATACTTTGAGAGATGCTTCAGATCATGAAACTTATCAACTATCACGACTAAATCAGCTGTTTCATACTAATGCGTCAAGTAGCTAATGGTAATTTTTACCCGACTGCGCGACGCAAAGGAAGGGTAAGGTGTTTAATTCTTTGACTACTTATATGAGGACTGGTAACGCGTGTAATTCAACTAACAAACATTTCTGCCACTTTTTGCGGGGGGCGAGGTAACATGCAATCCGCAACTTTGGATTTTATTCCCCATAACTTTAGATTCTAATTTTGAATATTAAAAATCATGAAAAGTAGTCTCGTGTGAACCCCAAACGTTCTAAGTTCGAAATTATTGTTTCGCAATTAATAGGCTGTCTCGTTTAGTGGTAAGGAATAAAATGTAATGTAAATACACATGATCAATTGATCTTATACAGTGGCAGAGGGGAAATGCTACCGCAAGGCGAGTCCTTATAATAAGTACGTAGTCAAAGCAATTTTTCTATGGAACAAGCAATTTTTTTGCACTTTTTTAATGTTGGTTCCATAGTAAAAGTTAAATCTAACCTAAACTGTTATGAAACTTTAACTGAAGCGTGTCTGTACATTGAAAATATTTACAAAAAAAAAGATTACGATATGGTTTATAGGTATGTATACCTGACTCGAAATCAACCTTTATTAAAAATTTTGTCTGTCTGTTTGTTTGTTTGTTCGCGCATCACGCAAAATTTACTGAACCAATTTTGATGAAACATTTTTTGTTTGATAGCTTATGATCTGACTTAAAATCTGGCATATAATTTGTGCGGACGAAGTCGCAGTTAAACACTAGTTTATTATGTTTTTATTCGTGAGAAGAGACATCATGCCCTGTAGTGGGACGTAATCATCATAATCAATCAGCCTATACATGGTGTGAACTTAAATGCGTGATATACTTTGAGAGATGCTTCAGATCATCAAACTTATCAACTATCAAGACTAAATCAGCTGTTTCATACTCACTGAAAAAAATGTTTTGTTAAATACAACCAAACTTTAGTGACTACCGAACTGTTTTGTAAAACATAATCAAACATTTGGTTAAAACAGCTAAATAATTGGCTATTTATAACCAAATATTTGATTATAAGTGTCGACGGGCACATCCCCCGTCACACTGGACAGAGTTTCGGTACTACTGGTGAAACGTGGATGTTGTAAGGTTTCAGAATATCTCTGACTATAGTTGTGAGCATATGATTATGTTTGATTATGTTTTACAAAACAGTTCGATAGTTCAGTTACATTTAACAAACATTTAGTTATTTAAAGAATTCTTTGAGTGCTAATGCGTCAAGTAGGTAGCTATGGTGTTTTTCTATGGAACACGTTTTTTTTTTCGCGGATTTCATTTTGGTTCCATAGTGAAAGTTAAATGCGTAACATATACAACGGGGTGCTGCGGACCATCAAACTGAACAACTTTTTCTACGGGACCAAAAACGCGAAAAAAAAATCTGCTGTTTCTTAGGTAATAAATAAGAACCTATGTTAGGGTCGAGTAGTCATGCATATGTACCCTGTTTAATGTTAAGAATTTAATTTTATTCCCTGTACTATATATTCTAAAAAATTAAACACACAATCCCTGACAACCCGGGCCCTGATATAGGCCTCGGTCTTTTTGGGTTGTTATTGCAACACCTGCATAATATTGGAGACGCTTACTTGAGTCTATTTTAAGGTGTATTATTGTGTCTTGTATTTTGTTGTCTTACAAATAAATAAATCAAGGATCAAAATCAATTGACACAATGTAGAACAAAACCACGCCGAGCGATGATAAGTAAGATAAGTTTCATGCAAATATAGACGGTATTGTTACTATTGGTATATCTGTGCAATCAGGGCCGGACTGGGATCTAGTACCGGCCCGGGCTTTTTAAGAGACAGTCGGCCCGGGTGGGCCGATTGGGTAATCTGGCGAGGTCCAGGTAAGCAGGAAGATATAAAACCAGGAGCAAGCGAAGCGAGCTCGAGATCTTGCTACGTTATAACTAATTGTATAGCTTATGCCAAAATCGACAGTTTTTCTGTTCCCTGTCCACATAGACTTATAAATATGGACTAGACGGTAATATCTCTTTTATCGATTATTGTAGCTGTCTGTATCTTTCTGTGCTTATTCCATTCATCTGTTACAGCCTTAGATCAAAATAAAATTAATGGATAGGCCTAAAGCGCGGTAAGTTGAAGCAAACTACTGGTGCACTTGGTCCATACAAACTAGCGCCATTATCTGTCAAATCTAGGGCACTTGCATACAAATTTGAAGTAAACCTTTGATTTGTTTTGCCTCATTTTTTTTGTTTGAAATGTTCGCGTAAGGCCTATCCATTCATTTTATTTTGATCTAAGGTTACAGCCATATTTCTCATATAAATTGCCTTTTATATATATCATCCGTCTATGCCTACATTTGGATGCCATCTTCATAACGTAATATAACAGATTATTAAATTTTATAGTTACTGCCATAGCAGATAGTTCACTCTACCCGATTTTTTAACTTCAAACTTTGCGCTTCTGGAACGAAAACTATAATAATGTCAATGAGCGACGATTCACCCCTCGGTGGGGATCGGCCGTCAACCGTACCTGAGCTGTGGAGTGAGACAGGCCTGGTAATACCTACCTAAAAGATCGTACCTTCAATTTTATCTAGTATTAAATAAATATTTCTATTTCATTAATGGGGTCTCTCGAATGGCAGAAAGGTAGATAGAGTCGTAAGGGATGCCCGCGGGCCGATCGACCGGCCCAACAGAGGCGGCGGCATGCTCTCTTAGTACAAACTAAGTGGAACGCTGATAAACAGCTTCCGCCATCTATCGGTGACATTTCGAAGCACTAAGTGTTGAAATTTGGGTTCGTATCTAAACTGGAGCGATGGCGCGCTCACCTCACCTCACCTCACCTCACCTCACCTCACCTCACCGCTGCGCTGTAGAAGTCAGAGATTTCGCCCACGTCAAACACTGTCTTTTTGGTCTAGTGATCTAGACAAAAGGCTTACGATTCAGGTGCTTATATGGTTCGAGCCTCGTGTCGGTAAGCCGTTTTTTCAATTTATTTATCAATGTGGCTCCCCCTTCGCGAATAAGGGGCAACGACCATAAATAAGACGTTCTAAAATCCCAGGCGTCTTACCTATCTAGTGGCGGCCCACCAGACATTTGCCTTTTATGCCTGGGTGGCCAGTCCGGGCCTGGGTGCAACTAACGAGGCCCTGTCGTCGGCAGACGTTCGGTATTACACAGGCGGTTTGCTAATAACGTATTGTTCCAAAGTCAATAGTCCCACTTCATGAACGATGGAGGAACAAACCAGTATTTTCTCGGTTATTACTACCTCATTGTGATTCAATGGTCAACCCTAGAGTCAATTTTTTTAACCTGATTGATGTCGGCTTGCATTTTTCAAGTATGACGTTAATTAACTCGTCCTTTGTGTTTGTCATGGTTTCGATACAAAGACAATAAACATTCTATTGTATTTGGAAAGTCAACATGATTATGTTATACATAGTATAGGAGATAGGCGTACTTTCTGTTATGATCAACTCGTACGTTTATCTCTTATACTAGCTTTGACTTAACATTTCAAAGACAGTACAACTTGATAAAAATTACATCATGAATCTTCAATTATGCAAAATTGTGCGCTTCGAACGATAGTTGGTAGTACCATAATTATGAATATAGATAATTTACTATCTATTCACATACAAAGGGTGAAATTGATACCATTAGCATCGGTTTGCTCCCATAGTAAAAGTTGTTCAGTTTGATGGATAGACTCTTAGTTTAAAAGATAATGTTACCTATCATTTTCACCCTGTATAATCTGACTACTACGGTTGTGCTACAGCAATATCGATATTTCTAATATTTTTCAAGGTCAACTATCAATGGTTAGGCAAAACTGCCTTGTCGTCAGCCTTGTCAAAGTTGCCTTGTAGTAGCGAAATAACTGACCACCCCAAATAAGATTGTGTTCGCTACTTTGTCGTTAGATCGATACTTGTGTGCAGTGCGAACCGAGGCGGAGTTAGTATAAGAGATAAATGTACATTTTGCAACCATCAGCAGCAAGGCTGATTCAGTGTTTATGGGGTGTAGAGCATCTCAGTGTGATGGGGATGGACCAGGTCTGCCCACATAACGTCAGTCGGTTTAGGAGTTACAGACGTTTGTAGGTCAGTAAAAAATTGACGATCAGCTGCAAAGCTGATCATAATATGATATTATTGTAGTATGCACTGTAGCTATGTGAACAGTACAAAAACTGGCATAACCTGCCACTCGGTTTAGGAGTTACAGCCGTTCCAAGGTCGTTTGAACGGCTGTAACTCCTAAACCGACTGATGAACCATATTGTCAGTTTTTGTACTGTTCACATAGCTACAGTGCATACTTCAATAATATCATACGATTGATACGACGACGAATCGTTAATTTTTTACTGACCTTCAAACGTCTGTAACTCCTAAACCGACTGACGTTATGAAGGCAGACCTGGTCCATCCCCATTACAGAGATGCTCTACACGGCCCCAAAAACACTGAATTAGCCTTGCTGCTGATGGTTGCAAAAAGTACACTTATCTCTTTTAATAAGTCGAAGAAGTAGTCGAAATCGAAAAAATACCTACACAAATTCTCCCTGCAAATAGTTCTTCTAGCATGACACTGATTCATAAAGAACTGGTACCCCTTCTTATATCTGCTGTACATCATGCAAACTGGCTCGCTATCGTCTTTGGGCAGATCTTGGCACACCGTGTCGCAATCGTGCTCGTATCGATTTTGTAAACCCATTTTGATTAGATGCTTTTGGGGCGCTCCATATGTTAACTCTAGAAGAATACAACTTAAGATTTAAGGTAAGCACATAATTATTGCGACGGGCCGCATCGGAGCGGGCCGCGGCGCAAAAATCCGCACAAAGCGCTTTCCGTCCGTGCGACGCGGCCCGTCGTTATTGGCCATATAAGTACACCACTAATTTTTTATTAGTAACGCAACTTTAAGGGTGTATTCAGACGGTGAATTAATATTAATGAATATTCATTCAACATTTTTCCCCACGGAACTGGGGTCGAAATACGAGAAATATGTTTGAACCTCCCATACAAAATCGATCGGCCGATCCGCACTTTTGTATGCCCGCGCGCGATCGATCCCGCACACTGCCGCGATATTATCGCAACCTGACGCAATCTCTTTCTACTACATTCAGTGAAGGGCGCATGCGTGACGCGAAACGCGGAATCGCTGCAGTGTGTAAGGTGTCGCGATATCGCTGTCGATAATATCGCTCGATAAAATCGCTCGATAATATCGCTGCAATGTGCGGATGCCTTTATTTGGTAGTTAAACTTAGAACGATATTTATTTACTCGACGTCTTTGGCTTTACGGGACAGTTTTGCTTTGATAGTACAGTAAAAAGCTAATGAAGAAAAAAGATTAGCCGTATTTTCCTGATCCCCTGAGCTACGCTTCCCACAGCACGCATAAAGAAATTGAAAACTTGACACAGCACATGCTAACGGTTCTAAAGGGGATGATCAGAACATCAAACTGAATTACTTTCTGCGATGGGACCCGACATTCCCTATAGTGTGCGAAGAACGCATTTTCTGCTGCAATGCGGCCTGCTCATTCCTGATGCGACCCATGTCTTTATATGATTAAATTAAAGTTAAAAAGGTATTTGCCTACATGAATCAGAATTAGAATTATATTTTAACATAGTGTACAATATAATAATATGAACTACAAAAACCAAAAAACTTAACCCTCTATCTACGCAGTCGGGTATAGCAAAGAAAGATTCGCAAAGAAATAGTACAAATTGTTAATACTTATACCTACGAGTACATTTCATCAAACACTTACGTATAGCGAACGTGGTCAACAAACATTGCAGAAACATTTTTCTTTATCTATAATGGTCTATAAAAATTGTTTACTACTTACCAATTCTCTGCCTTAACATATAAATGGTGTCCGGAAAAGGGTTTACCGAAAAAAGTCTCGAAGAAAAATTCGATTGTAAAGGAAAATGGCGAAACTGGACGCAGTTGTTTTGACAAAACCTACAAGTCGTACAGGTGCTGGCTCATAATTATTTTATAAAGAAATACATACATACATACATACATATTCTCACGCCTGTCTCCCACTGGGGTAGGCAGAAACAACGGAACGCCACTTGCTACGATCCTGACAAACCTCCCTAGCTTCCTCCACATTCATTAGTCCTTTCATGCATGCTCGTCGGTTTCGGGTAGATCTGACCTGGCCCTTCTTAAGCACGTCGCCAATTTGGTCCGTATATGTACGTCTAGGCCGTCCCCTTCCCACATTTCCACTTACGCTTGCCTTATAGGTTGCACTCGTCAATCTGCACTCATCCATTCTTTCCATATGACCAAACCATCGCAACATACCTTTCTCTATCTTTGTCACTACATCCTCTTTCAGACCACAACGTTCTCTGATTAAACTATTTTTCAATTTGTCCATAACAGTTACACCACACATACTTCTCAATGAGCGCATTTCCACAGCGTTAATCCTACTTTCGTGCGTCTTCTGCCATACCCAAGATTCACTTCCATACATCAATGTTGGGACTAACACTCCGTTATGAACTGCCATCCGTGCCTTTTTGGACACGTGTTGACTTTTCACAAAAGAATGCAGAGCTCCATTTACCCTATTTCCTGCTTTCACTCTTCTCTCAATATCAGCCTCACACTTACCGTCTCTGGTAAACATGCATCCCAAGTACACAAACTCATTCACCTGTTCCAATTTTTCATCACCTATCTTAATACTGCATACAGTACGTTCGTCATCATCATTCCTCTCTAGCACCATAACTTTTGTTTTACTTACATTCACTTTCATTCCTTTCTTTTTAAAAGACTCATTCATGCATGTCACCATCGCCTGCAAGTCATTCGCCGACGATGCAAGTAGAACTTGATCGTCAGCGTACAACAGACATTTGACCAGCAACTCATTCATTCTTAATCCACATTCACTCTCTTTCAACTCTACTAAACAACTGTCCATGAATAAATTAAATAGCCACGGGGACGCTACACATCCCTGTCGGACACCACGGGAGATACCGAACCAGTCAGTGTATGCCCCGTTAATCCTGACACAAGCACTGGAATTCTGATAAAGAGATTTCAGCGCCTGTATCAAATTACTATTCACTCCATACATGCGCAGTGTGGACCAAAGTTCATTCCTCACCACTCTGTCGTAGGCTTTTTCTAGATCCACAAAAGCGCAAAAGATCTTTTGGTTTTGAGCCAAAAACTTTTCGCTTATGGACCGTAGTGAAAAAACCTGGTCCGTGCATCCCATTCCCTTTCTAAAACCTGCTTGAGCATCCCATATCTTTCGTTCAGTCTCATTCACCACTCTATCAATTAACACTTTTGCATACAACTTACCAACCACACTGAGAAGGCTAATGCCACGGTAATTTTTGCATTCCTGCTGTGACCCTTTTCCTTTATAGAGCGGAACAATCACAGCCTTACACCAGTCCTTTGGGACCTGACCGGATCTCCAGCACTTATTAAACAAAAGGTAAAGCATGTCTATGACTACCCCACCACCATTTCTCAGCATCTCTACCGATACCCTATCATACCCTGCAGCCTTACCTACTTTCATACTTTTCATTGCTTTCATTATCTCTTCCACACTTAATACATCCTCACACTCTGTGTCCACATTCGTGGGCGACACTTCTACATTTGGTGTTACTGCTTCTCCACATTCAAATAGACTTTCAAAGTATGCCTTCCAACAATCCAATATTCTTCCCTCTTCAGTTAACATGCATCCATCACTACCTCTGATTTTGTCAAGTTTAGACCTATCTCCCTTTCCACGAGTTAATTTAACCATTTTCCAGAAGAGTTTGATATTTCTTCGAAAATGGTCAGAGAATCTCGTGTCACTTTTTGCTTTAACCTCCTCTTTCTTTCTATACACGCATTCTTTTACAGCTTTTTTAGCTGCATCATACTTTAATTTCACATTCGCTACATCTTCATCCTCTGCACCTTGTACTCTCTTATTAGAATTTACTGCTAAAAGATCTTGCCACGCTTTCTTTTTCAAATTAACCAATAAATAAATACAATTAAAAAATACAATTAATAAAGAAATACAATTTAAAAATATACATTTTTTAACACCAATACATAATAATTATCATATTATAAAACATCAATAATATGAATATTAAATTAATCAAATAAGCCACTACTTATCATTCTAGGTGCAAGATTAAAACAGAATATCTAAATTTACAATTTACGCTTTTTTTCATCATTTAGTCATAAATTCATCATTAAACTGCAGTAAAACCAGCTCGTAGGTTACAATAGTAGCTCCAACCTGAAAAATATGTAAAAATCTAATCAAAAACTTCGACTTATGGGTAAATACCATTATTTGGTTTAGTTTTACATGCTGTTTCATACATTTGGGACGAGTGACCTTTGACATTTTCTATGGAACAAAATATTTTTTTCACGATTTCCATGTTGGCTCCATAATGAAAGTGGTCTAAAAGTTGTTACAATCTGCCTGTTTAAGAGCTAAAGTTATTTAGCTTTTCTTAGCAGGCCGATAAGTATAATACAATACATATTTTACAATTTTCCTTTCCGTTTAATGGGTGTTAATAAACTAACTTATTTTATTATCTGTTATTTCTTTTTTAATCAAACTTACAGACAGTATCAATCCCTTGGTAACGTAGAAGAACTGAAGTCCACTTAAAGCTACTTTGTCGTTGTGTACCTGATCTATGAATCTTTGAACCTGTAATACAAAATAGTTATGATAGATGTTAGCTAAGTTGGTCATTACAGTCTTCTAGGCTGAATTGCAGCACGAGCTGCAGGCGAGGCTAAAAACGAGCTGAGACTATAATGCCCTCATAAAATGCTCTCTCAGGAGCATCAGGAGTGCTCCTGATTCTAGGAAGTCATTACAGTCTCGGCTCGTTTTCTTCATGTAGATTGCACATCGTTGTACAGTCTTACAGCTCGCCGTAAGCGACTGTTACACGTTAAAATAATATTTAAATCTTTTCCCATCCATGTAATCTAAAATAATCAAAACTTCATACCTCCTCACAATAAACAGAAGAAGGCAGTTCGTATAGCGCAGGCGCAACCATGATGGAGGCCGAATGAACATTAGCAGCAATGTGATACACTGGTAGAGCACGCACAAATATGTAGCAGAAGGAGTAGTAGAGGTTTATTTCCTGCTCATAACCGTGGAATGGTCTGGAAAATTAATCATTACAGCTTGTATTTACCCACTGGAGGAGGAGGTATGCCTGCATCCACTAACTGGAAAGTCAGTGCGCGCGCGAGTTGATTGCCATCGGGGCCTGAGATGAAGCGCGGGCACACCTTCCCCCGCTACCCTCGCCTCTCGCGCCACATGAGTAAATACCCCAAACATATAATAATAAATACCATGTTTATTAATATACTACAAGGAGCAACAGTGAGTGCGTAATATTTCATCACCGACGAGTTTATATAACTAAAGTAAGTAAGTTATAGCCTGTAGAATCCCACTGCAGGGCAAAGGCCTCCTCTCACGAATAAGGGTGAGAGGGAGTGGGCCATACTCCACCACGCGGGCCCAGTGCGTGTTGGTGGAGGCAAGTACTACACTGAAAAAAATGTTTTGTTAAGCATAACCAAACTTTAGTAACTTCACAATTGTTTTATAGCACACAAACAAAAGTTACACTTGTAAATAGCAAAAAGTGTTTCTTTGATTATGTGCTACAAAACAAATTTGTTACCTATATTAAATATTTATTTTATTTTCCGTGTAAGTATATACCTGAGTGAGAGAGGTCAAAAAAGAAAAAAAAATACATTTTACTCACCCATTGGGATAGTTAGGGCACTGATGATGGTTTACGACCTTTGAGCTTAAACTGATCCTGTAAATATAAATTAATTTTAACGTTAAATTGCGGTGTTTAAATAAAAAAATTATGATATTTATTAATAGCTCGATATAATTTTTTAATCATCTCAGCTGATGGACATCTACTACTAGACATAGGACTCTTCCTAGGATTGCCACAACGACTGGTTCTGCGCTGACCTCATCCAACGGGTTCCTGTTGCCTTCACCAGGTCGTCGGTCCACCTTGTGGGGCCTACGCACGCTGCGCTGTCCGGTACGCTGTCGCCACTCGAGAACTTTTCGGTCCCATAGGACATCGGTTTTTTGTTGTGTCACATTTCCACTTTATTCCTTTTTATTTATTAGTTATTAGTAATTTTGTAATACATACGACAACATGTTGAAAAGATGCATGCATATTAAAAATAAACTAGCAGCGAATGATGTGAAAATAACGCCACTGATGACGCCGTCAAAGTTTCGAACCAATTGTGCGGCTCGAGAGTAGTCTTCTCGCATTGACTTCCAAAATTTTAGAGATGTTTGCTAAAAATAAACAAAATCGTAAGCTTCATACAAGTGGCTGCTGTTGGTGTACACAAGGCGACACATCAAGCTACGCAAAACCAAAATAAGCTGTACGTAGCACATAGCACGCGCTAGAGGACGTACGGACAGGTTCACACACTCAACCGGGGTATGTGTGGACCTGTATGTGTGAGTGCACCGACAGCGGCTGTTTGTCAATTTTAATCGTGTGTATAAATAAATACATAAACGGTGATGTGAAACACCGTGAAGAGACCTGCACTTCTGTGATAAGTTCACACTGTTCTCATATAAGTCCCGGAATTAGAACACAGGACCGTTGGTTTGGCAGTCCGGCGTGGTGACCATTACACCAATCGTCAAAATGTCAAGTTGTCTGAATTTATTGTAGACTCAGTTTCGTGAGATTTTTTTTGTGCCTCGTACGTCAGTCAAATGCAACACATGTGGGTGAAGTCATACGAATAACAAAGAAATCTTACAAAATTAAGGGCCTGTTTCACCACTTCTGAATAAGTTCTTGTTAGCTTATCCGACAGATATTTTGACATAATTTCATACAAAATATGTCAAACTATCTATCGGATAAGCTAACAAGAACTTACCCAGAAGTGGTGAATCAGGCCCTAAGTCTACTAATTCTTATCCAGGGCTTATAATTGACTTACAGTTCTTTTAGCAGCAACAATCTTTTTGTTGATCATCTCAAAGATTGAAGAAAGATAGAAGCTCATGCAAATGATGAACACATCTGGGAAGTTCCAACATAAAGTCGTAATTAGGTTGCAGACCTAAAAGTAAAACTTTGTTAGTACTTAGAGTTTTCACAATTATTTGTGCCCTCAAACTTTCTATGAGATATTTTGACAAAAATCGTATGACCAATCGTATTTATGTTTGATATTACCTTTAACTAGCTTTCAAATAGGTCAAACAAAAATATCGCATCTTAGATACCTACGTACGCAGAAAGGGATAAGCAACTTGAAACAACATAGGCTGACGGTTTTTGAGGTGATGATCAGACCAAAATGAATAACTTTCTCTATATCTCTAACATCGAAATCACAAAAAAATCAACTCTTCCATACAAAACTGCAATTCTTCTCGACCCAAATGGAAGAGCTGATTTTTTACTCGCGATTTCGATGTTAGTCACATAGAAAAAGAACAGAGGTTTCAGTTTGATGGTCTGATCATCCCCTTAAAACTGTTTTAAGACCTTGTATAGAGCGAGCGAGAGAAAATCTATGTTGTTTCAAGTAGTTTATACCTTTTTGCGTACCTATGTTGAATTTTTGATGTATTATTAAATACCTGACAAAGAATTCCAACTGCCGTATTGTACTGAATACCTAGATCAAAAAGTACTTTAAACATTTGCTGTGTGTGCACAGAAAACATATCTTCTTTAGAATCTGGAGGTTGACAGGCCAAAACAATGGTCATTCTTGTGATTAATCGAAAGCTGTATCCCACTGAAAAAAATAAAAACCCACGTTATGAGGGTTCAAAAAAAAAGACAAAGCGCTTCGAGAAATAGTGTAGTGTCCTTGCGCTTCACTGGGCTCGTCATGACCGTGCCCTCAGATTCGCCATTAAACTTTGAAGAAAACATATAGTTTATGTGATAAAGTACAAGTTAACCATTTTCAGATCGAACTCTTTACTTTTGCTGTGAGACCTTGCTTTATGCCAAATTGCATGGTTCTAGTTGCGAGTTTCAGGATAACTTGTGACATAAATAGCAGTATCTTACGATTGCATTTATTTATAAGCTTGATTTTTTGCTTCCGGTGCATTTTACCCTAATCCTAAGTTGCCCGACACGTTTATACAACAGAATGCCAAAGTGACTGAATCCCAAATCGTTTCACCTCCAAGGGACGGTAGACCATAGTATTTGATATTAATTTCAACTTAATTCTTTACCCGTAGTAGGTCTAGCGTGCCACATTACGCCAGTGCAGTGCCAGTTCATGGTTTCTACTCTAGAACTCTGGCTTCCCATCGGTGGTCAGTTCTTCGGCCCATTTTTGCTGGTTTTCTGAACTCGGTACGTCTTGATACGACTATGAATTGATAAAGGAACTAGTTCTAACGTCAGGGTCCACGTTTTCGCACCATAGGTCACTACTGGCAGAAAACACTGATTAAACGCCTGATTGGTAAGGTAGTGTGCGTGGATGAAGAAAGCCTAGGAATTTCCGTAATAGACGATGATAATTATGACCTCTACCCGTTCTTAAGAAAAAGGTTAGACAAACGGAGAACAAAGTGATACTGAAATGGTTGTTATTTTTCCGTTTGAGGTACGGAACCCTAAAAAGTCAGTAAAAGGTAAGAAAATTATTACCCAAAGACATCGTAAATAAAACAACAGTGGCAATATTGCATTTCTTCCTCAACTGAGGGTCCATGTATTCTTCTAGATTAGATGCGGCCACGTCTCGTACCAAAGATGGCCACTTCATTGCTACGCGCAAGAACATACATGTTGCCGCAATAGTTGCTCCATAGAATGATACGTCCCCTGTTAGGAAGATCATAATATTGTTAACTCCATTCAATCTAACGATACTTCAATAGTATTGGACTAGAACAAGATGGCGTCGGTATATACGCCCGTCCCACTCGCATGCGAACACCTGGTTTTTAACCGACTTAAAAAAAAGGCGGTGGTTCTCAATTCGACTGTATTTTTTTTTTTTTATGTTTGTTATTTTGTATTTATTTATTTCAGAATCTTACATAGCTGAGCGTGGCTGAGCTCTTCTCGGCTCCTCTAAAGTAACCCTCAAGGTCGGGGTAAGATACTTCAGGTACCGCCCGAAAGATTTTTGACTTGCTTAACCGATTTTTTTTTAACTTATTAAGGCTTGTATCAAATAATGTCTACTAAAAAAAATTCTACTATAAACACCTACCCTTCCTTTACGTCGCGCAGTCGGGTAAACATTTACAAGATTTAACACTACAAAGAGCACAGAGTATTTAAAAGATAGCCTTTGAGGAAAACTCTCTGTCAAAATTATAACAAAAATTAATAATTTTATCAGCAAAAAGAGTGGCGTATTGCTATTTGACTGATTGCTGCCATGAAGAAAAAGAAATTAACATGCAAAAAAAATTTATTATAAGTGACTTGATATTTTTTGCCATTAAATGATATTTTGGGAGGGAGGTTCGCCTGCGACTCGTGCTGCCATCCCTCCTCGTCTGTAATGACCAACTTAACTCACTTGTACATAATGCTTAGATCAAAATTAAATTAATGGATAGGCCTAAAGCGTGGTAAGTTGAAGCCATAGAGGTAGGAATAGAGGAACATACAGCTGAGAGAGCGAGATGTACCTAGCGGCACCACTGTATAATAGAAAGAGATACGTGACGCGAAGCAATAGGACCGATTTTTAGTCTCTAATCAATTTTTACAATTCGGTTTTCGTGAATAATTGGGAATCTAAAGTGAAATCGTAGATAATTTTGTGAAATATACTGACACTACTTCATTAATTTATCCACGATTTTACGTTAGACTCAGAATTTTAGACAGTATTAGAATTGTTGCCTGCGAATAGTCTCCAAAAAACATCCAAAAACTGTTTCATTTGACAACTCATGTCACTGCCTCTATTCCTGTAAGGTATAATAACTTTATGGTTGAAGCACACTACTGGTGTACTTGGTCCATACAAACTAGCGCCATTATCTGTCAAATCTAGGGCACTTGCATACAAATTTGAAGTAAACCTTTCATTTGTTTTGCCTCATTTTTCTGGTTTGAAATGTTCGCATTTTATTTTGATCTAAGACATAATTATTGTTTTCTGTTTTGGTACTTACTTAAATACGCGATATTCGTGGACCCTTTAAACATTTTACGCCAGTATAACATAAAATTTGTCATTTGAAATATTAATAGAAATATGCTATATAAAACTTTGTATGAAATTTTTTTGAATCTGTGAAGAAAAAAAACATTGTTGTAATTTTTAATCAAGCTCTTCATATTATTATAAAAAATTACAAACAACAAATTAATAACTTTAAAAAACTTCTAACGCTTAATAAATAAATTATTAAGGGCACTGTCATTTTGACTTGACATTTTCATTATTAGTTTGCTTTTTCATTGCGATTTGTGTTTTATTACCTTTAAGTGGGCGTCAGGTTAAGGGGGCACCAAAATCATGATTTATTATAGGTACAAAAAAGGAATTGCAACGTGTTGAAAAAAGTGCTGAAAAATCTCGCTTCGCTCGCTCCTGGTTTTTTATTAAATTGATACAAAAATGTAATTACTTAATGATTCTATTCTATTCTATTCTTAATTAATGGCGTTTCCTTGTTAGATTTCGCCAGTGTCAAGTGTTGAGGATATACTAATTAGATATTGTACGGTACAATAGGATATGGCGATCTCAAAGCCCCGTTTTTAAACAAAAACACACTAGAAACCGCCATAAAACGGCGGAGCCACGTGGCTGTCAAAATGGCATGCCGACGAGATGTCCTCTTGCCACCCCCTCAGCCACGTCACTCCTACTTAATGATAAAAAAGGTGACATACCTCAACTTTGACGTATCATCTTCGAGTATTCCTAAAAAAGGATTCAGACCTAAGAACTGTCCACACAGAACGAGGACTCTCATATTTCTATGAAATATTACATCGCCTTTAGTTTTATATTTGTTGTCAAATGTATTGAAAGATACAGATTTTCCTGAAAAAAAAAGGAATACTTAGGTAGGTTCTTAGTACTTACAATATACGGAAGCGTTCGAGTTTTGTTGCTTTTCGACGATTTTCAAAAAAAAATTAAAAGAACAATTTTTTCGAACTTCATTGAGCAGTAATTTGTATCATTCAGCATACAGGGTGTAAAATTTAATGCGTTACATACGAAAGGGAGTGCTTCAGACCATCAAACTGATCAACTTTCACTATTGAGCCAACATAGGAATCTTGAAACATAATTATAGAATGCCGGTCAATGGCTACACGACCCAGATGTATGGAACAACTGATTTTATTTCCGCGATTTTGGTGTTGGCTCCATAGTTAAAGTTGATTAGTTTTATGGTCTGTGAAGCCCACCTTTAATGATGTAGTAAAGCATTTAAATGTACCTACACCCTGCAAATAGGGTTTCTTCTTTATATGCTGACGTTTTTTAAGGGGGATGATCAGACCCTCAAACTGAACTACTTTCTCAATGGGAACAACATCGAAATCGTAAATTATGAAAAATTGCTGTGTGTACAAAGCTGCAATCCTACGGTATGTTTTCTTGAAGCAAAAGACAACCTCCAAAATGGTCATTCGAAATGAAAAATGATAAGAGAAACCTAAAGATGATTTTTTTAAATATATTTAATGATATAGTCCACTCTATATAGTTCGTCAACTTTAATTTTTCAATTTTTCACAATATGGCATCTGGTAGCCGCCATATTGAATTTTGATTACTGTCATGTCTTTAGTGACACTTGCAAGATTAAGACGAATCGATTGACGTAAAAATCATCAAAATCGGCCAACACGTTTGGTCTCTAGTGTGCCACAAAGGTACAAACTTACACACATACCGTACGCTGTTAAACACATTACCCTTCCCTTACGTTGCGCAGTCGGGTAAAAACGGGTCATTTTTGTACTACCAAATATTACTTATGTGCGTCGTCAAAAAAATATGGTAATAATAGTTTGCAATTTCAGCGATATATTATTTTGTCGTACAAACGAGATTTCTCGAATTTTATGATTGTAATTTTTGTTCACATTGTGCAAAAATGGCGGAAAATAATCGGATCGGATTTAGTGGAAGGATATCACAATACATGGACGCATGTTGTAATTTATGGAAAATCTGAAATTATAACATGTGTCCATGTATTGGCTGCCGTTCGGCTAAATTGTGATATGCATGTGATAGCTTTGTTATACGCATTCTAATACAGATAGACGAATATGATAGAATTACAATCCAATTGCAAAAATAGCCCCAAATACAGTAGTTTTGTGTTACAAAATAATATTCAAAGTACTTAAGAGCCTACCGAGCCTATTGTGCTGCCCTCAATAGTATTTTTTTTATTTCTATACAATTAAACAATATTTCCAAAAAACAAGATTTTAAGAAATAGGCTCCAGCCACTCGAAGTAATTACAAATAGCGCAGTTAGCGATACAAAAAAAAAAACAATTCTGCCACTAAATTCGATCCGATTTTATTCCGCCATTTTGGCACAATTTGAATAAAGATATCCATCATGAAATTGAAGAAATCTCGTTTACTTGTACGACAAAATATATCGTTGAAATTTTAAGTTTTAGTATAGTAGATTACACACCGAGGGCAGGAAAGTAATAAAGGTCTCAGATCTCATGTAATTGTACAACATACATGTGATCTGAGGCTTTTGAGATGGAAAGCGACAACTTCGTTTAGCGCAGCGGGACGAAAATTGACGCTTGCCGTCCGAAAGGGAGAATAGTTATTTGTTATGCTAGGCTGCAAAGTTGTTTTTTGGCGCGAGTACTTGTATTGAAACCTGAGCAAGCGAAGGATTCTAAGATTGAACCACGAGCGAAGCGGTTCAAATATAGAATCCACGAAGCGCCACGAAGGTTTCAAAGGTACGAGACGCAGAATAACTTTGCTGCCGAGCGCAACATACAACTTTTCACCTCACAACGGCGAGGAAAAAAAGTGAATTGCTAAAAAGAACATAACATTTTTTTTTTGAAAGAAATGAAAGAAAAAAAAAGAAAAAAAAAACATTTCTGCGATGTTTTGGCGCAATAAGGCGGCATAGACAAATATTGAATAGAGAGATTCGAATTTTAAAAACTCTTTCCACGCTAGCGGATAAAATACACTTTTGCTTTCAGATTTCGAATGATAAACTGATTCTTTCCGAGCTTGTGAGGTGAAAATTAGGTATATTTATGAAAACTATTATTACCATATGCTTGTAAATGGCGGATGGTTGTTATTTAAGTATTATTTTGTAAAAGAGGCTGTTAGCATCCCGAATAAAATAAAATAAAATAAAATATTTTTATGACGCCGCACATAACGTTGGGTACCTAGTACAAAAATTCTGATGATGGTCAGAGCATGTTGTTTAGCTTGATGGTCTGATATTATGTTTCTTAAAAAACCGTCTGCATGACGGGCCCTGTATGAAGTTTTCTAGCACCGTGTTTACATTTGGAATATTTACCTAATATAGGTATTATAAACATCGACCAGAAAAAACTCACTATTTGCATCTTTATCCTGAAGATTTTTGGCATAATTTTTTAATACGTTCTTGTTATTCCTGTAAATAGTGTTGAATAATTAGAAAGGTATTTGAATAAAAAAAGGGATTTCAAAAAATTTAATTTGATGTCCTTTAAAAAATTTTAATAAAATTACCGTAGTTTCGTAGATTTTTTTGAGATCCGAGATTCCAAATTAGCCACCTCCAATTGATTGTAAAGATCGGTGTGTGACCGTTCTGCGAAAATATTTTCTTTTTAGAAAACTAAGGTAAGCATTATTATTATTAAGTATATTATTTTTCAACAATTTATGAAACATACCTAATCAGACCAAAGTGATTAATTTTCAGTTAAATTGAGTATAGAGAAACAATATCTGGATATCGTTTTTTCACATAACCATACCTATTAAGCATAGTACCTATAGGCTCACAACTAAATTGTATTTGCATTGCATAATGTATTTTTTTTGTTGCAATTAAATTCTGCATCTATTCCAGTAGGCAGTTGTGCAAATACTTGACAATTAATAAAACGGAAAACAGTTGTTACCTACTGAAAAATTAAGGGACATATAGAAAACCCATAAAATATAAATTTTCTGTATTTAAACAGTTTTACAATTAAGGAGCAATTTATGAGGCATAATTGGACCAATGTGATTCATTAAGAGTTAAATTTTGTAAAAAAAAAAACTTTCTGTATTTTTGTCTCAATTTCATTAGGCACTCGCGCAAATATGCTTGACATAAATAATAAAATCGGAAAATAATATTATTATTGAAACCAAACTGAAAAATTAGGGGAGGGATAGAAAAACTCATAATTTTTGTTACCAAATGCCGTATAAAATTCTTTGCGGACCGTCGCCATCTTTTTTCTTTAATACTCATACGTTTAGTATCTTTTTAACGTTCTTTTGTAACTGACATAAAAAAAATATATCCTTAATTTTTTCTTCAAATACAATATCAAATTATGAATAATTAATTTTATTTTCACTTTGTCACTAGAAATTATTAGTTTAACGTCAAGCAAATAAAATTACACGTATATTTGTTTACTTATCGTATCAGATTTGATTTCGGAGTCGTAGTGTGTTTTATTTGTACATACCTACTTAAAAATTACCTACTATAAATGTCGCAGAATACAGGGTGTTAGGCTAAACAGTTGCATTACTTTAAGGGGTGGTTGTACATCATGATACTAAACTATTTTCCCTAAGAAACCAATAATATTCGCAATAAAAAAATTTGGACTTTCCATACTAAATGCAATCTGCTGATCGAACAGTTGTTGGGAAAGTAGGAAATAATTTTGGTATTTCCTATAGGTTTCTAAGGGAACGTGGTTCAGTATCATGAGTAATCACAATTTAAAGTAGTGCAACTGTTTACCTGTGTTGCCACCTTAGTTTTAGTACCTAATTGGGGCAGTTATACAGAAGCTAAAAAGGGTTAGATAGGGCTAGATTGAGCACAAATAACAAAAAAAAAGACTTGCTGTAAAAAAACATCTTTACTAATGATTTATATAGGTACTATGTATTTATTTTTTTAGTTTGAATCACAATAACATTTTCCAAAATAAAACTGAATTTGAAGAAATTTTTAACCAATTTAATAGGTACAAAAATTAAAAATGACACAAATCGCGAAAGCTCGATCTTATCGCGATGTTAGCATGGCGCAAATTTCAGATTTTCGTGCAATATTTTTAAGAAAAAAAAGGGCTAGATTGCCCTTTCCGGGCTAAATCATAAGATTCATAAGACAACGGGTTCACCAACAATAAAAAGAGTTAGATCTAGCCCCAAAAGGGCTAAGGTATAATTATAACAGTAGGTACTACAATACAGAATGACCACTCCTAGCCCCTCACTAATTTCAGATTTAATGGTTCCTTGACCAAGTCATTTTGTTTTAGCGTGTTTGTATATAAACAGGATTTTTTTTCCATGTGTACGCGTGAATAAGAGATATGTGTGCTGTACGTGTGTACCTCGTCCCCACCCAAAAACGGCGGAAAATTTAAGTACTAAAACGATCGCTTGCTTACTCCGGATGCTCTAAGTGTGAAAAGAAAGTATTGAAAATTAGAACTGCTTAGAAATATTTGACCACCTGGTTTGCTACGATATATCTGATGGTGACTGTACAAGAATTTCTCAAACTATTATAACCATCTTTACAAAGGTCAAAATTACCATTTATCGTTATTGATTAATGACTATTTCATAACACAAGAATTGTTTGCGTACAGACAGTATAAATGGTATTATTATTAATCATCATAAAACCAACAAAAGAAAATTAGGTCTTAAAATACTTTCAAAATCTCTAGAAAGTTGTCTTGTACATTTTAATAACCAGTAGTGAGAAATTGACTAGGTACCTGTAGAAAAAAGTTTTGTAGTACTGGCACGACAACGACGCTCGAAAGACGCTAGTGTGCGCGGGGTCGACTCTGGCACGACAACGACGCTCGAAAGACGCTAGTGTGCGCGGGGTCGACTCTGGCACGACAACGATGCTCGAAAGACGCTAGTGTGCGTGGCGTCGACGCTGGCACAACGACGACGCTCGAAATACGCTGGTGTGCGCGGAGTCGACGCTGGCACGACGACGACGCTCGAAAGACGCTTGTGTGCGCGGCATCGACGCTGGCACAATGACGACGCTCGAAATACGCTATTGTGCGCGGGGTTGACGCTGGCACGACGACGACGCCCGAAAGATGCTTGTGTGCACGGGGTCAACCTTGGCACGACAAAGACGCTCGAAAGACGCTAGTGTGCGCGGGGTCAACCCTGGCACGACAAAGACGTCAGAAAGACGCTAGTGTGCGTGGCGTCAACACTGGCGGCGTCAACACTGGCACGACGACGACGCTAGTGTGCGCGGCGTTGACGCTGGCATGACGAAAAGACGCTAATGTGCGCGGCGTCAACGTCGCGTCGACACAACGCCGACGCTGGCACGACGACCACGCTCGAAAGACGCTAGTGTGGGGGTGGGTCTCTTACTGATGATTCGATGCTGATTTGATCGAAGATTATTGTAAGATTTAATATGCGTGTTTGATGTTTTTAGGCGATTTTATTTCTGTAGATAAGTACTTAAATGTCATTTCATAATTTATTTGTATTATCTACTACGAGTAGTTGTTTCCTGCGACTTTTTCGGGCTGCAATTTGTATGCCAATTCATAACAATTGTTTCAGCGGTTTAGCCGTGAAAACGTAACACAAACAGAGGTTCTTTCGCATTTGTTATTATTAGCATTGATGGATGGATGCATTTATTTAGTAGCAATTTTCAAAATTTAAATTCATAGTTTATAATAAATAAAGTAGCTGCACACTATACAGTAGTTTTATTTCTCACTAGCGGCGCCCGCGAAATCGTTATCGCGGACTACTGATTTTAAATACTTACTTATTTACTTTTTATTAATCATTAGCAAAGAATATTATATACTAACGTAAATCATGAGCCTAAGCGTGGTGTAAGGAAAGCGCTCCCGAAAACTCAAATGGGTGAAGTACCACCAATATGAACAACTTTTACTATGAGACCAATTAATCTCAACAAAAAAACTAGCTATCTCCTACGACATTAAATTCCTACCGCGCAATGAGTAGGTAAAGCAGATTTTTTTTAAAACTACGACTAAGAGACGAGTTCTTTTTGCAGTGTTTGTTTGTCCATGCTTATACGTGAGATACCAGTTAATTGGTGTACGAAGTATATAGTTTATTGCTATGATAATCTATGGACTTTTTGGTTAAAATACAAAGACCATTTTGTAGCTGTTAGCTATTTATATTATATTATATAATTTATATTATATTATATTTAATTGACAATAAAAATACAACACAGAACACAAAAACAACAAATTACTTAATTTATTAAAACCAATAGGTACATTAGTCTACCTACACCTGTAGCCTTTGGAGACAGTACACGCAACGGGCCTATGGGCCCCTTCGGGTCCACGACAATAACGGCTGCTGGGTGTTAGTGGGGCTGCCCCAGAACTGTAGTGCATCAGGATTGTTTGAAGAGGCGCGTGTCGACTGCTTTTACGCCACTATGCGCAAGATGTGCGCATCCCTGGTGCACAGGGTCCGCGCCAGCCCCAACAGCATCCTCAAGATGATAAAGGCCTCCGCACATTGCAGCGATATTATCGAGCGATAATATCGCTGCGATTTTGCTATAATTGTTCTCAGTACATTTTGTATGGGGACGCGCTCGATCCCACACACTGCAGCGATATTATCGCAACCTGACGCAATCTCTTTCTACTACATTCAGCGGTGGATGCATGCGTGACGCGAA
The DNA here is from genome assembly GCA_963693445.1 of Agonopterix heracliana. NCBI lineage: Eukaryota > Metazoa > Arthropoda > Insecta > Lepidoptera > Depressariidae > Agonopterix > Agonopterix heracliana. Next base: position 5,137,564 of record OY856308.1, read on the forward strand.
TCGCGGAATCGCTGCAGTGTGTAAAGTGTCGCGATATCGCTGTCGATAATATCGCTCGATAAAATCGCTGCAATGTGCGGAGGCCTTAACAGGGTTGACTGCCCCTCTATGCTTCACTTTTGTGCACTACATGTTCCCAGCAGCTAATTATAATGATAATGTACTATACTAACCAGATTAAGTATGTACTAACATAAAAAAAATTTAACAAAAAATTAAAACCGACTTCAAAACTAAAAAGGTAAAAATAATAATATTGCAGTCGTTGACTTTTGCATTCGAATCTATAAGAACATTAATTTGTCTTATCGGACTCGGTGTCAAGACGGTACGATTCGCAACTGGGCTTGCAGTAATTTTTTGGCTTGGCTTGGCTTGACACCGACTCCAATAAAACAAATTAATGTTCTTATAGATTCGAATGCAAAAGTCAACGACTGCCATATTATTATTTTTACCTTTTTAGTTTTGAAGTCGGTTTTAATTTTTTGTTAATTTTTTTTTATTTCAAACTTTTCAGTGTTGAAATCTAGGTGAAATACATTAGTTCGACTAAGCAGTTATAAGTACTTCAATGCAAAGGATACGGTGTACGCTCTACACCTCACTCGATTTAAAAAAATCTAACCCATGTTTCGTACAACATTTCTGTTTTTGGGTTACTGTTATCTGTCTTTATGCCATATTTCGATTCAATAGATGCAAAAATGAGCGAGTTATTGAGGCGGGGCATACAGACAGACAGACAGAATGGACGAAAGTATAAGGGTTCCTTGTTTGACTATGGAACCCTTAAAACGACGAACATTTCTGACCGCCATGATCAATTAAATCTGGGAGTCAAAAAAATCAGCTGTCCCATACATTTGAGTCGGGCCGAGCCGAGCTACGCGTAGGAGCGAAACTCTGAAGCCCCTCAACCTCCCCCCTGGAACCTGGTGGACCTGATCTCCGGGGTCAACCTGCCAGCCAAGCGAGGCCGCAGGCCGAGCGGGGAGTTTTCGAACGTACGAGGAGGCAATCAAAAAGTTTTTCGCAGCAGCGTGCTTCGCTTCAACGGCTATCGCGACTACGTCATTCGAACGTACAAGTTTTCGAAGGTATGAGGCAGTCAAAAAGTTTTTCGAAGTAGCGTGCTTCGCTATGACGTTCTATGTGTTTCGGTACCTATATCCATGAAGTTTAAACCATAAAGTTATTATACGTTTAAACACAACAGTACGACCAAGAAGTTTTAAATATATAGGCATACTAGCTTTTGCCCGCGACTTCGTCTGCGTTGACTTTAGAATTTAATTCAGAGAGGAATTAATAAATAGTGCGATAAAATACTTAAGAGAAGTTTATTCCGAGAGCGCAAAAGCGCGCTGCATACAAACGTAGTCTGGTGATATTTTCAATACTATCCAATTAATGTCAATGAAACTTTTCAGAAACAATCTAGAAACTAATCTCTATGTTCGTATGAAGTCAGATTTTCGTTACGAATTTCGTTTAGAATTCGTCTTTCCATAAAATTCACGCCTTGGTTTTGATTGTGATATATATAAGCGAAGCTTTTGAAGTCATGGTTGTATCCTTCAGGGGCGCTCCGCCCCCCGTACCCCCGGGGGGCTCCTCCCCTCCGCCCCGCCGACCGGGGGTTTCGGGCAAACATTCGGCAAAACTTTCTGCAACTGAATTCGTCTTTCTGTAAAATTCACGCCATGGTTTTGATTGTGATATATAAGCGAAGCTTTTGAAGTCATAGTTGTGTTCTTCGGGGGGCTCCGCCCCCCGTTCCCCCGGGGGGGCTCCGCCCCTCCACCCCACCGACTGGGGGCTTCGGGCAAACATTACAAAACAGAATTCGTCTTTCTGTGAAATTCACGCCTTGGTTTTGATTGTGATATATTAGCGAAGCTTTTGAAGTCATGGTTGTGTCCTTCGCCGCTCCATCCCAAGGGGGCTTTGGGCAAACATGCGGCAAAGCTAAGTACTGTTGAGTTAGCTCAGATTGTACTCAAAGACCAATATACTAAAGAACGATTAATTATAACGATAATACCGCGTTAATCAACCAAATTTGTTAAGCTCATTAGGTTTTGGAATAAATAATTGATGCAAACTTGCTATAAAAAATACCCCTAACGCCATCTATTTATTTGAAAACGAACTACCTACTTTAGAAAAGCTTAAAAGAAAGAGGATTTTTTTAGTATTTTTCCAATTCACCTAGTATCTAAGTATACAAAAAAATCTGCAAGACCTAATAAATAAAATGCTCCGCACTTCTACCCCACCGACCGGGGGCTACGGGCAAACATTCGGCTAAACATTCTGCAACAAAATTCGTCTTTCTGTAAAATTCACGTCGGACATTAATTTGTGATTGTGATAATTAACTAAGGTTTTGAAGTCATGGTTATGTAATTCGGGGGGCTCCGCCCCCCGTACCCCCGGGGGGGCTTCGCCCCTCCACCCCGCCGGGGCCTTTTGATAAACATTTGGCAAAGCTTCGTACCGTTGCGTTAGCTCAGATTGTACTCAAACGACCAATATACTAAGAACGATGAATTATAACGATAATACCGCGGTAATCAACCAAATTTGTTAAGCTCAGTAGGTTTTGGAATAAATAATTGATGCAAACTTGCTATAAAAAATACCCCTAACGCCATCTATTTATTTGAAAACGAACCACCTACTTACTTTAGAAAAGCTTAAAAGAAAGAGGATTTTTTTTGTATTTTTCCAAAAGATGATTAAAAAAATTACTTAAAACTTGGCGGGTTTAGGTCACACGAGCTATAAAATAGTATATGATACTCGTGACATTATTTCACGCCGTGCAATAATGGACTACTTAGGGCACACGTCGATCGTAGTGTACCTACTATAAGGTTATCGTACCGTTTTGTTGGCTCAGATTTGACTCAAATGACCAATATACTAAGAACGATGAATTATAACGATAACACCACGATAATCAACCAAATTTGTTAAGCTCATTAGGTTTTAGAATAAATAATTGTTGCACACGACTTGCTTTCAAAATACGCCTAACGCCATCTATTTATATGAAAACGAACTACCTACAAACTTTGGAAAAGCGGGATTTTTTCGTATTTTTCCAATTTACCTAGTAAGTTTCTGACCATTCACCTTTTACCTTTTACCATTTACTTCAACTGATCGATCTGGAGTGCGATTTTTGAATGTCATTCGGTGGGCTCAGCAGTTGAAAATGTCAAAATTGCTATGGAGATACGCATCTTTCTACTGCTGATTTGACTTTCAAAAATCATACTGCGGGAGTGCGAATTTTGAAAGTTAAATCAGCAGTAGAAAGATGCGTATCTCCATAGTAATTTTGACATTTTCAACTACCTGAATTCAGCAAATGAGATTCAAAAATCGCACTCCAGATCTCAGGATATTACGATTGGAAGTCAGGTCCTTAGCAAATCAAGCCAAGCCATGTAAAATTTTAAAATAAAAAAAGTCATCTCGACCAAGAATCGAACCTCGACCCCATGCGCGAAAATCTAACCGCTTACCAACCACGCTAAACTGATTTTATGAAAAGTGTTGAAAAAAGGAACTGCTATTTAACACTGGAATCTGCCCAAATGCATCTGTCAGAGTCAAGTCGGCGCTAGTGAGCGTGATAAAACATTGTAAATTATCCCACAGAGTCCCACAGCTGGGGTAAAAAGTATCCTATGTGTTAATCCAGAACATATTTTGTCTGAAAACCAAATTTCATCCAAATCCGTTCAGCCGTTTATGCGTGATTGAGCCACAAACTCACAAACTCACAAACTCACAAACATACAAACATCCAAACATCGTCACAAACTTTCGCATTTATAATATTAGTGAGATGAGATGAGATGAGATAAAGATTCTTGGTTATGACAGTAAAAAAAACATAGTTTGACAGTCCCCATCAAAACATTGCTGGAGTGCGATTTTTGAACATCACACGTTCGAATTAGCAGTAGAAAGACGAAATATGCATAATCTCCATAGTAATTTTGTCATTTTCTACCGCTGACTTGAACGTGTGAATTGTGATGTTTAAAAATCGCACTTCTGAAGAGAATCGACAAACAAAAATGTCATCTGTGTCACGGACCTGAAAAAACGACGGACGTAATATCCTTTTATTATATAAGTGAAGCACCCGTGTATTATATTGTGTTTGCGTCGTAGAAAGAGAAGGTAAGTGAGTATGACACGACACGTGCTTCTATCTAGTGAAAGAAGGCCGTGTCGTGTCATACTCACTCAGTGAGAGATGCACATAGCAAATTCGCTCTAGTTAAAAAAGGAGATCGCTACTTATTGCTGTCCTTATCGAGGTAACCACTTTTTTGTTTGACGATGGCTGTCTGACTCCGGAGGCAGACATCTAGCTTCATACAAATTGTATAGGATTTTATGACTATCACTATCTCATACGCGTTTATACTTCACATCTTTCTAGTGTAACATTACGTCCGTATTTTTTTCAAGTCCGTGATCTGTATACATATTTGTTATTTTGCAGATTTTTTCAACAAGCGCTGAATCAATTTCGTGGGACCACCTCGGAATTATGACCTACCAAACAAAATAAGAATCATCATAATCAATTCTCAATTGGCGGTGTAATCGCGTTACAAACATAAAAAAAAAAAAAAAAAAAACATACGGGTCGAATTGAGAACCTCCTCCTTTTGTTGAAGTCGGTTAAAAATTATGAGTCTTGTTAATATATGATTAAAACACCAATATCTATTATTAAAACACCAATATCAATACTTAATTAATCAAATAAGCCACTCCTTATCATTCTAGGTGCAAAACTATCCATTAGTAAAACATATATCAATTTCAAATCACATTGACATAGAGTTTAAATTTGAAATTAGGCTTTGTTCATCATTCCGTCATCATTAAACTGTAGTAAAACCAACTCGTAGGTTACAATAGTAGCTCCAACCTGAAAAATATAAATAACGGATATCAAAAACGTTGAAGGGGTTAAAATCGAATCAAAAACAATACTTGTAGGGAATACTACTTGAAAGTGGCAGTGGCTAGGCCATGTGATAAGGAGGCCTGACGACCATCCATCCAAGACAGCCTTAGAATGGCACCCACCAGGCAAACGAAAGAGGGGACTTCCTTTAATAACCTGGCGTCGCTCTGTGGAAGTAGAGGCTAAAAGACTCAACATGGCCTGGGAGGATATCTACAGAGCTGCCAAAGATCGCAACCGGTGGAGAGCTATTATCCGAGCTCTATCAGCCCTATACCCCACGAAGACAGGAAGAGAAGAAGAAGATGATTTCCATTTGTTTTACATGCTGTTTCAAACATTTGGGTCAAGTGGCCATTGACATTTTTTATGGAACAACAATATTTTTTCACGATTTCGATGTTTGCTCAATAGTGAAATTTGTTCTGTTCTCCTTTTAATATAACTAGGGTGTTTTGTTACACTCAGCCTTTAAAAGTTCTAGTTAATTTAGCCTTTCTACCATTTACTAGACTGGAGAAATGTTAAAACATTCAACACACTAACTACTCAATGAATAATGTTTTCTTTAATATTTAGCAATTTTGCTAACATTACCTTTCTATTAACGATCATCACCATCACAGCCTATATACGTCCCACCGCCAGGGCACAGGCCTCCCTCATAAAAGGTGTATGGGCGTTAGTCCATCACGCGTACCCAATGCGGATTGGTAGACTTCACATACGCATCGGAATTTCTTCTTCAGCTTATGCAGGTTTCCTCACGATGTTTTCCTTCACCGTTTGAGAGCAGTCGGTTTTACGTACATAAGTTAGAAAAACTCATTGGTACATGGCATGTGGTCCATGTGGATTCGAACCCGGACCTAAAGAAAGAGTTTCCATAGCTCTCCGCAACGCGCCACCGAGACTCCTTTCTATAAACGATATATACGAATAATCTTCTTTTTAATCTGATCTGTTATTTATTTTTTATTGAAACTTACAGACAATAGCAATCCTTTAGTAACGTAGAAGAACTGAAGTCCACTTAAAGCTACTTTGTCGTTGTGTACCTGATCTATGAACCTTTGAACCTGTAATACAAAATTGTACATTATGATAGAAGTTTTCCAAATTGGTCATTACAGTCTAGACTGGATTGCAACCCAAGGTGAAGGCGAGAGCTGTAAACGAGCCGAGACTGTAATGATCTCCGAACATGCTCCTGAGAAGGAGCAGTATGACAGTTATTATTTATGTATCGTATGGCTGATTCTATAACACTTAAAAAAAATGTAAACTCTGAATATAAAAACCCAAAAAATTTAGAGCAGCGACGGAGTCATCGAGTCTGCTGCCAGTGTCAGATCGTTGAAATCCTCCATGAGGCCACGGTATGAGTACAAGGGGCATTTAGATACTATATATGTTTCATGGTCTGCTGGGGGTCACCGCAAGGACAAGCCGCTGATTCGCTCCATCCACACTTGTGCCTCATATAGCCACATTTAGCATGACCAGTTCGGAGCCTATTCAGGTGGAACCAAACTTTGTGACGATGGTCAAACCCTGCTGCTGGCCTTTGAGGGCTGAACGTGAAGATGTCAGAGTCCCTGTTCCATTACATTCAGTTAGCTTTCTACTGCTCTGCTATGTCCCACGCTGTGATGGATTTTTATAGAGGGTGGGTGCCGTGATTTTAGTCGTCACCATCACCATCGGAAATCGTTTAATCGTTTTTTCATCAGTTTGGGTGATCCTGTATCTTTTTCAGCTCTCGAATCAATTTGATAGTAAAATGTTTATACTATGCTATGTTATGTTTGATTCTTGTCAATCCACATGATATGCCATGTGGATTGCACATCGTCGTACGGTCTTAAACCTCATCGTTAACAATAATTTCATGTTAAAAGATACATTATTTGAACCTTTTCCCTTATAATTTGAAAGAATCAAAACTTCATTACCTCGTCACAATACACAGAAGAAGGCAGGTCGTAAAGGGCAGGCGCAACCATGATCGAAGCCGAGTGAACATTAGCAGCAATGATAGTCACTAGTATAGCACGCATAAATAGGTGACAGAAGGAGTAGTAGAAGTATATTTGAAACTCATAACCGTGGAATGGTCTGGAAATTAATCAAAATTAATTCAGCCTTTGTTCACCCACTGGAGGAGGAGGTAACCCTGTATACATCCACTGGAAAGCGCAGAATCGGGGCCCCAGGTAAAGCGCGGGCACGAAAAATGTTGCGTAATGGCGCGTACTGGTGTGTCTCCGGATAGAGAAAAGCGTTGCGCTCGCACTGAACCGAACGTTCGGCGCCGAACGTTCCGCACGTGTGTCCCTACGCCACAGATTATACAGGGTGTTTCATAAGTAACAATAAATTTTTGAAACTCATAAGGGGGTTGTTTAGACCGTCAAACTGAACAACTTTCTCTATGGGACCAACATCGAAATCGCAAAGCTCTCGTCGATTTGTAGAGTATAGAACATAAATTTATTTTTTCGCGATTTTGATATTGGTCCCATAGTGAAAGTTGTTCAGTTTGATGGTCTACACCACCCCCTTAAATGTTTATTTGTAGTTTTGTAACACCTTGTATAATACTATACAGTACAGATGCCCAACGTCAAACAATGGAACGCGACTGCCGTAACGCGGGCAGTCTTCGGGCAAAGTAAATTGCTTGATTTTCCGAGACTCATGAGATTTTTTGTAGTCAGATCATGTATTTTTAGTAACAATTTACACTATTACATAAACATTAATTACAAATCGATACCATAACGCCATAATATTGCCATTTTTTAACAAAAATTTCATTTGTTTGGGATGGGACACCATGCCCTACGCTTAAAGTCGGGCCAATTTAATAGATCTCATTTGACATTTGTCAGGTTAAGCTTCGTAGTGAGGTGACCTATTTAAAAACATAGATTAAAGTGAATGAATCGATACGGATTTCAAACAAATGTAAATTGATTTATATGTGAATCTCGCGGTTTGTTGGAGCTACATTTAGCATCGATTTTTTTTTTTGGGTATCAACCCTAGTGTTAAAAAAGAATTAGAGTTCACTGACGCAACATTGTAACGACGTTCAGTTCTTTAGAACACAAATTGTTTATTATGTTTAGAATGGTTTATTAGTGAAAGTAAATCGTAAAATTACCTTCTTTGGTCATTATTACTATAAACATGTAATAGTAATTAAAATGAGTTTCGTTTGATGAAGTATTAATAGATGTCAAAAGTGACCTATTAACTTGGCCCGACTTTAAATCGTCTCTTCTGTTTTTTCCAGTCGGCAGATTGCTCAGCTCAACTTGTATATTTTACTTTAGTCACAGGTTTTTTGTAACTAAAAGTACTTTACGTAAAATCACTACTGAAATAAATACATGATGTGTCACAGGGAGTGAAAGTGGTGGAGAGGGGCGAAAGGGCGAAGGGAGGGGGGAGGAACGTTGTGATTAAGAGCGATTAGACAATTTAGAGCTTGAAAAAAATATACGTCTTTTAAAGTGGAAAGAAATAGAAATACCGCCCAGAGATTTTATCGTTATCTCTAAAAAAAAATTCCTTTTCGGTAAAATTACGTAATTTTGCTTCCCTAACTAGTGAGCACTGCGCCACATGAGTAAATACCCCAAACAGACAATAATACATTTAAGGAAATGATTGACCAATTAGGATATGCCACGTTAGCTTTTTAACGTTTACTTTAAAAGTGTAGCAGCTATTTTTTTCCAGTTACATGCCAAAAACTGAAAAAAGACTGAAAATTTCGAGGATTTTCGAGCACTCGGTTACACCACAGGTTATTTGAAGCTGCAAATTTTGTTTTTATACTACTGGTATCTATCCTAACAACATCCTCAAAAATAGCTCCGTGCAATTAATTGCGATTTGTATGTCTACGGTGACTGACGCATATCTATTTCCACGATTCTAGTCCAAAAATAATAAAGAATTATACGTTATACCACAGCACAACTATATATTAATCCTCACAGTACGGCAACGGATGTAGGTACTTGCGTAGAGCAACAGTGGGGGGCTTGCGGGGAAGCATGAGGTGCGGATTTTCCCAAGATCTGTATGAAGATTTTGGGATCGACTGCACATGACTAAGTAAGTACCGGTGCGGCGGTGGGGCGCGGCGTATTGCGAGCGTTGCCATACTGTATTTACTAATATAGTTATGCTGTGGTTATACTCACCCACTGGGATAGTTACGACACTGATTATCGTTTATGACCATTAAGCTAAAACTATTCCTGTAAATAAAGTAAAGTACTTAAATAAATGTTAATGGTAAAATAAAGAATCTTTCATTAAATCATATTTGCGGTGTATAAATAAACGATATAATTTTATAATACATACGACAAAACGTTGAAGAGTTGCAGGCAAATAAATAACAAACTATCAGCGAATGATGTTAAGATAACGCCACTAATGACGCCATCAAATTTTCGAACCAATTTTGTGGCACGAGAGTAGTCTTGTCGCATTGATTTCCAAAATTCTCGAGATGTTTGCTTAAAATAAACAACATAATCATCATCATCAGCCTATATAAGTACACGACGTCCCACTGCAGGGCACAGGAGTTTAGGGCGTTAGTCCACTACGCGTGCCCAATGCGGATTGGTAGACTTCACATACGCATCGGAATTTCTTCTTCAGCGTATGCATCCTCACGATGTTTTCCTTCACCGTTTGAGAGTAGTCGGTATTACGTACATAAGTTAGAAAAACTCATTGCTACAATGGCCTGTGGTCCGTGCGGATTCGAACCCGGTCCTCAAGGTTGAGATTCGATACCTCTCCGCAACGCGCCACCAAGCTCTCAAACACAGTCATGATAATCACATAATTAAATATGCCTATAGATCGTAAGCTTCATAAAAGCGGCCGCTGTCGGTGCACTCACACATAGCCATGGGGGTTGAGCAATGATTTTTTCCCAGGGGAGGCAGGCGAAATGCGATCCAAAACTTGGAGCGAGTGAAGCGAGCTCGACATTTCACTGAATTCTGGAGCGAGCGTTGTTAGCACGAGATTTTACTGCAAAATGTCTGGGTTCTCGCGATACAATCATACCCGGGAGCGAGCGAAGCGAGCTCGAGATTTTACTGCAATATAGTGATATCACGAAATTCTATTTAAATCCAGTAGTGAGCCGAAGCCTGCTCGAAAGTTAACTGTAAAGTGGTCGCAAAGCCCCAACCACCCCCACTAAACCAAACCGATTTCGACATAGCCGTCAAAAAAAAATGTATCTACATACCGGAAACCTTGCCAGGATTTTTACATGATTTATACTTACAGTTCCTTTAGCGGCAACAATCTTTATGTTGATCATCTCAAGGATCGAAGAAAGATAAAAGCTCATGCAAATGATGAACGCATCTGGAAAGTTCCATTTTAAATCCGTAATTATGTTGCAGACCTGAAAGTTAACTTACGAGCTGAGCGCGTAGGTATAACTAAAAAGCGATCTGGAGATTATGCCAAAAAGGAATGAAAAATCGTGTATTTGTTTGACCTAAAGTCGGGCCAATTTAATAGATCACATTTGACATCTATTGATATTTAACCTTGTAACGGCGGGCATAGAATATTGTTAATTTTATCGAAGTTAGAACTGCACAATAATTGTTTCACTTTTTTAATTAAAACGATTACATGTCGTCGCTTGAGAGTGAAAACCTCGTAAGTACAAAATTTTACAGCGTAACAAAAAAACAGATTTACGAGCATGTTCAGAGCTGATTTTTTATCGTCATTTCGATGTCTGACTCAGGTCTCGATTTAGGAAGGTCTGAGTTAGATGGTCTGATCATCCCCTTAAAAACCGTCAGCATATTAACTTGGTACTGAGTGGAAAACATCGTGAGGAAGGATGCTTCTATTTCGAGGCTTGTATTGTACCCACTGTCATTACAAGTGGCGACGGGCTTACAAGTGAAACGTGGATGTTCTGAGTTTCAGAATATCTCTGACTTGACTACCCTTGGGGAATATAGTCGTGCGAGCTTATGCTTATGCTGTATAAGGTCTAACAAAATAAGGTGAAACTATTTTAAGGGGATGATCAGACCATCAAACTGAACAACTTTCTCTATGGGACCAATGTCGAAATCAAATTTTTTATAAATAATATTTACACTGATCTACTAAACTCTACTATTTTGCTATCATCCCTGAATAGGGACCTGTGTTTTGTTTACTTTGCACGCCGCACGCACGCGGCGGCTTCCTTTGAACTCAACGCGCCCGGCCCCCACTCCCGCCCTTGCTTGCGTTGCGTTGCGACCTTTCACCTTGCTTTGACGTCTTCAGTAGCGAGCGAGCGCTCGCGCACGCCGACCGGTCGATACGTTTTGCGCGCGCCTCACTCAACCTCTTGCAAGGTTACGTCATTACGTGATATGCTTTACCATCATGAACGTGACAACTAGTGACAAGTGTACGGACCTAGCTACTTGGACGATACATACGGATTTCGGTGAATAGGCAGAGGTATTGAGTGACCTGGATAGCGATTTTTGAATCTCATTCGGTGAGCTCAGCAGTTGAAAATGTCAAAATACCTAACTATGGAGATACGCATCTTTCTGCTGCTGATTTGATTTTAAAAAATCTCACTCCTGAAGTATGATTTTTGAAAGTCAAATCAGCAGTAGAAAGATGCGTATCTCCATAGTTATTTTGACATTTTCAACTGCTGAGCTCACCGAATGAGATTCAAAAATCGCTCTCCAGACCTGACCTTTCCATGTTTGCCAAAACAGAACCACCAGTGAGCTCCGACAACGGATAGTGACCGCACACGTGATGTTATTAATACGATTGAGACGTTTTAATCAATAAGTGCAAAGACACATCCAAAGACGTGCAATAAAGTTCATTGAGAAAGGTGTGGGATATGTACAAAATTGAATGTAAGTAAAAGTACCTACTTACCATACCATTTGGATTACATTTTTTAAGCAAAATGCTACGTTCATTATCTACCTAAACATCTGAACTTAGACGTCTCACGTCCCCAACTGCATAGTCAACCCAGCTCGCGGGGCCCCGGCGCGTAGGTTCAGTAACCTCGCCTCGCACGCCCGCTTCGCCACACTCGTTCACAGCAGAACAGGGCCAAATCCAGTGGTAGATATTATTATTTTTTATTTTTAAACAGCAGATTTTTTTTTTCTGTTGATTTCGATATTGGTCCCATAGAGAAAGTTGTTCAGTTTGATGGTCTGATCATCCCCTTAAAATAGTTTCACCTTATTTTGTTAGACCTTATATACAGGGTGTTTCATAAGTAACAATAAATATTTAAAACTCTTAAGGGGGTTGTTTAGACCGTCAAACTAAACAACTTTCTCTATGGGACCAACATCGAAATGGCGAAAAAAAAAAATTTATGTCCCATACATATTTTAGCTCTAGTCGATTTGTAGAGTATAGAACATCAACTTTTTTTTCGCGATTTCGATATTGGTCCCATAGTGAAAGTTGTTCAGTTTGATGGTCTACACCACCCCCTTAAAGGTTTATTTGTATTTTTGTAACACCTTGTATAGAGTGAGTGAGAGAAATATGAAGTAGTAAATACCTGAAAAAGAATCCCAATTGCCGTATTGTACTGAATACCTAGATCAAAAAATAATTTAAACATTTGCTGTGTTTCCACAGGAAATATATCTTCTATAGAATCTGGATGTTGACAGTCCAAAATAGTGGTAATTCTTGCAACCAATAAAAAGCTGTATTCCACTGGAAAAATTAAATTCACCATTGTCCTTTGAAAAACTTAAGAAAATTAGCAGGCTGAATTGGCAATGGGCTGATGGTCATTTCTGCCGAAGAACAGACAACCAATAGGGTATCAGAGTTCTAGAGTGGAGACCACGAACTGGTAGGCGTAGTATGGCGAACGCCCTGCTGCTGCCCGCTGAACGACGAAAAGGTAGCGGGGAGCGACTGCATGAGAAAGGCCCAGAACAGAGTTTTGTGGCGTGCCTTGGCAAAGGTCTATGATCAGCAGTAGACGATGATAGGCTGATGACAACCTTTGAACTGACGTAACGTAGTGCTACGCGACGCCTTTTGTCTCTCGAATTGCGGAAGTTCGTGGATATGCAAATAAAGACTTGATTGATTTATTGATTGAACAACTTGCACAAGTGTGGTTATGAATATGATAGACACTCGTTATCAGCAAAAGTTGGTAAAGAGAATGATCCTGCCTAATAAACCGAGTATCGCGGGTTCGAATCCATTCGGTGAATAGGAATGTCTATATTACATGCATACAAAAGCTCACGCCATTGTCCCATGGGGGTAGGCAGAGACCACGGACTGCCACACGCTTCGACTCTCACACAGCTCTTTAGCCTCACTCACATTCATACATCTTTTCATGTACTTCCGTCGTTTGAGGGTGCTACGCACTGGTCCTGTTCGGAAAAGATAATTGATTTCATCATGGTACGTTTTAATCGAACGGCCTCTCCCAACACTTCCGCTCACCTTTGCTTGATATTCATTCTCTCTACGTGACCGAACTATCTAAGCATACCCCATTCAATCCTTATTAGTATATCATCCTTCAACTTACACCAATCCCTTATCACACTGTTCTTGATTCGATCAACTATAGTAATACCACACATACTTCGTAAGAAGCACATTTCAACTGTATTCACTCGACTTTCATTCCTTTTATTCCATACCCAACATTCACTCCCATACATCAGGGTAGACACCAACACACCGTTATGAATAGCCAGCCCCTTGTCTATATTTTCATTATCTGGTATTACAAGTCTGGACTAGCGCTAGCATGTGCGATACTGAGTGAGTGCGAGCGATACAGAAATACCCCATTGCCTACATTTTTGCTTCCTGTCTGGTGAGGTTATAATTGGTGGCGGGTATAAATATAGTAGATGTAGTATATGACCCGAATATTTAACGACCCGGTTGGTGTGATGTGTACCACGCCGGACTGCCAAACCTGGGTCCTAGGTTCGAATCCCGGTTCGGTCATGGATGTCATATGTGTGTGCCGTTTTTGTGTGGTTCCCATAACAAAAAGCCTGAGGCTCACTTGGGATCATTACAATGGACGTATCTGTGAGCGTTATTTTTTTTATTTATATATTTTTCTTACATATACTGTGGTGAAACGTAACAAAAATATTACCTATAGCCAAAGACATTACAACAACAGTAGCGATATTACATTTCCTCCTCAACCGAGGGTCCATGTACTCTTCTAGTTTAGATGCGGCCACGTCTCGTACCAATGATGGCCACTTCATTGCTACGCGCAAGAACACACATGTTACCGCGCTGGTTGCTCCATAAAAAGCTACACCACCTGTAAAGACAAACCGTTAAATAACAATATTTTATATATAGGGTATAAGGAAAAGTATTATAAATTAACTTTTAAACCACATACTCTACCCATCAAACTGAAGAACTTTTGCTGGGCAAACCTGTCAGCGCTAAAGAAAAACTGCTGCTCCATACGTTTGCGTCGAGTAGATTATTGCAGTCTAGTAGAACAGCAGATTTTTTTTTTGCGCTGACAGTATTGCTGTCCTAGTAAAATGGGTAGAGTATGTGGTTCCATAGGTACGGAATTATGGTTGTTGTCTGTTTAGATCTAGATTCTAGGTTTAGATATTACTTACTAAACGTCGTAACAGTCATGGGTCCTTCAAACATTTTACGCCAGAATAACATACAAGTTGCCATTTGAAATAATAGTATAAATATGCTGTATAACACTTTGTATGAAAAAAATTGGAATCTGTGAATAATGAAAAACATTGTCATTAATACTTAAGTATAAAAATATTAAATAATTTGTTTGTAAAATTTAAAATTTACTGAATGTGATCGCAACCCACCGCACCACAGTATGTTTTTTGACCTGAAAAGCGGTCATGGTCGTTTTATTCGTGTAATCGTTAGTGTTTATCATTTTGAAACTGAGAGTAGACCTCCCGTGCGTCAAGTCTTCTTAATTATTCTTAATATTGAGTTATAATTTTTTTTTTTTTTTTTTCAAAATATCGCTATAACTTCCAAATAATCCGGTTTTCTTCTTTTTTCTCAATTTAGTATAATAAAACGTTAAACGAGGTATTTTATACACATTACAAAAGTTCTCGAACATTTATGTTAATGACGAAATTATACATTTTATAGTTTCTCGTTTTTTATTTTTTATTTCTTTATATTCAGTTATTGGGGTTCAATTTTTACTTTTCAATATTAAGAGCCATACTATTGATGTATAAAAAAAAAATCAGATCTAAATCTGGTAGGATATAGGAGTTATTAACTTCTAATGTTTTTTTCTTATAATTTTAGAACTTTTAGAAGAATTAGTTAATAACTCCTATATCCTACGAGATTTAGATCTGATTTTTTTATTAGACATCAATAGTATGGCTCTTAATATTGAAAAGTAAAAATGGAACCCCAATAACTGACTATATAGAAATAAAAAATAAAAAACGAAAAACAATAAAATGTATAATTTCGTCATTAACATAAATGTTCGAGAACTTTTGTAATGTGTATAAAATACCTCGTTTATTGTTTTATTATACTAAATTGAGAAAAAAGAAGAAAACCGGATTATTTGGAAGTTATAGCGATATTTTGAAAAAAAAAATTAAAAAATCACAACTCATTATTAAGAAGAATTAAGAAGACTTGACGCACGGGAGGTCTACTCTCAGTTTCAAAATGATTAACACTAACGATTACACGAATTAAACGACCATGACCGCTTTTCAGGTCAAAAAACATACTGTGCGCACGGCACACTCCTAGTTACCAAAACAAAATTCTTAAAATGTTTCCATGAGCACGTTAGCGGTTTCATTAATTGCTGAAATGATAGCAAATCATTTTTGGCTCAAAACTTAAAATGCGAATAACTTAAAATTGTAAGTATCAAAATTAAAAGTATTGTTTCAATCTATTTATTTTGTTATAAATCAGTTGGGGTGTATGAGGTTTTGCACTTATTCATTAACACGTTGTAGTTATATAGGGTCCTTCAGGTGGTTTCCGTCCATACAAAACGTTGTCGTATAACACTCGTAGACGGTATTAATAAAAGTAATGTTTTATATATTATGGAAAAATAGCTTAGAAAATCTAGTTTCCGCGAATCAAATAATATTTACAATTTATAATATTATTACGAAGATATCACGCTTTGAAATTATTCATACAAAATTTCAAACCCTTATATCTTCGTAATTATATTACAAATTGTAAATATTATTTGATTCGCGGAAACTAGATTTTCTAAGCTATTTTTCCATATATAATACATTACTTTTATTAACACCGTCTACGAGTGTTATACGACAACGTTTTGTATGAAATTGACAGCTCTCCAACCACCTTAAATGCTAAAACTTTTTTAAAGGCCTCCGCTCATTGCAGTGATTTTATCGAGCGATAATATCGCTGCGATTTTGCGATAATTGTTTCCAGTACATTTTGTATGGGGACGAGCGCGATCCTACACACTGCTGCGATATTATCGAGCGATAATATCGCTGCGATTTTGCGAAAATTGTTCTCAGTACATTTTGTATGGGGACGCGCTCGATCCCACACACGGCCGCGATAACTCTTTCGACTGCATTCAGTGGTGGGGCGTATGCGTGACGCGAATCGCGGAATCGCTGCAGTGTGTAAGGTGTCGCGATAATATCGCTCAATAAAATCGCTCGATAATATCGCTGCAATGTGCGGAGGCCTTAAGGGAATGATCTGACCATCAAACTTTTATAGAAATAAAAAGTATTCATACCTCAATTTTGATGTATCATCTCCGAGTATTCCTAAAAAAGGATTCAGACCCAAGAACTGTCCATACAGAACAAGAACTCTCATATTTCTATGAAATATTAAATCGCCTTTAGTTTTATATTTGTTTTCAAATGTATTGAGAGTCAGAGATTTGCCTGAAAAAACTACATAGTTAGCATTCAAGTTTTGTTGCTTTTCGTCGATTTCCGTAAAAATCTGATAAATCTAAATCCAGTGTGATTTAGCAGAATTTTACGTAGCCTGAACCTCAGTGAACAACTCTTCAATATTCACTCAATTTCAGCATTATACATATAAATATCCCACTGCAGGGCACGGGCCTACCCTCAGTGATGGTGTATGGGCGTTAGTCCACCAGGCCTATACCCAATGCGGATTGGTAGACTTAAAAAACACATCAAAATATCTTCTACAGCGTATGCAGTTTTCCTCACAACGTTTTCCTTTGTGGGGACTTGCCATAGATATCGACACCCACAAGTTATAGCAAAAAAAGCTAACAGATGGCGATACCGTTGCGCTCAGAAATATGCTCCATACAAAGACAACGTTCACCGTAAATACGTAACTCGTAACCGACTAATAAATAAGGTTCACAATCGAATGCGAGACATACATCGCGCAATAGAAATAATCACAGAGATTCGATATATATACAAGGTCCAACTAAGAACTGTTGGACCACGGCCGGTCCCCAGGCTTCACACTAAGCCTGGTGGAAGATCTTCCCTTTTCAATGGAGGAACATTCCCAAGTAGCACCTCCATATTTTGAAATCTCATTTGTATACAAGGTGTTACAAAACTACAAATAAACATTTAAGGGGTGGTGTAGACCATCAAACTGAACAACTTTCACTATGGGACCAATATCGAAATCGCGAAAAAAAAAATGTATGTTCTATACTCTACAAATCGACTAGAGTTAAAATATGTATGGGATTTAAAATTATTTTTTTTGCGATTTCGATGTTGGTCCCATAGAGAATGTTGTTCAGTTTGACGGTCTAAACAACCTCCTTAAGAGTTTTAAAAATTTATTGTTACTTATGAAACACCTTGTATAGAGCATATTGTCCGTTCGAGATTTGAACTCGGGACTCATGATTGATTATCCATACCCTAGTCAACACCTCTCTGCATATAGAGAAACACGTGATTCCTGTCAACGCCCGGAGAGGAGTAAGTATTGTTTATTCCTCCATAGAACATTTTTCGTTAATTTTTTAGGGTCCCCCCGCTATGACGATAGCAGTCAAATTAATCTCTGATCGGTAGACCGTCGGGGATAGCTTGGGGCCGTGTCGCGGCGTTGGACTTTGCAGAGGGGAAAGTATGGGGAAGTACACGAAAACCCACTCCTCTCCGGGCGTTGGAGTCACGTGTTTCTTTATGCATCTCTGCAACGCGTTACCGCCGCTCTTTAAAGATAAATTGCGTTACTTATTAAAGGGGTCGCTTCAGGCGATTTAGATGTTGGTTCCACAGTGAAACTCTTTCAGTTTGATGGTCTAAAGAACCACCCCCTTTAATATGTGAAGGATTTGACAACCCGTATATTTATTTTTAACATTAGCGTTTTTAACATCAAACAGAAAAAAACTCACTATTTGCATCTTTATCCTGAAGATTTTTCTCGTACTCATTGAACATGTTTTTGTTACTCCTGTAAAAAGTCGTTAATCGTTATTATTTAAACACATTTCAAGAATGAGATATTCATTGGAAAGGATACAGTAAAATTACCTACCTTATATTCGTAGATTTAAAACATTCAAAATTAGCCACCTCCAATTCATTGTAAAGATTGGTGTGTGAACGTTCTGCGAAAACATAATTATTTTATAACATCTTTATTTTTCCTGCTTTTTACACAATTTTACAATCAAGAAGCCATTTATGATACTTAATTGGACCAAGATGATTTAAAAAAACTCTCTTGATTTTTTGTATCAATTAGTGTAAAAAGTTCCTCACTTCATTAGGCAGTTGCGCAAAAGCTTGAAAAATAATAAAAATGAAAATAGGTTGTGTTATTATCAAAACAAAACTGAAAGATAGAAAGTTCATAAAATTAATATTTTTCTCACCTATTGCCTTATTATATTCTTCATGGATCGTCGCCATATTGGTTTCTAAGTAGTTTCTTAAATAACTTTCCTTTGTGACTGATATAAAAAATTACATCCTTGACTTTTTCTTCAAAACCGTTGCACGATAACGAATTATAAATATTTAATTTTGTTTTCACTCTGTCACCCGAAATTATTGGTTTAACGTTAAGTAACTACCTAAATAAAATTACATGTATTTTTTTAATTAATCGTATCCGATTAGATTTCGGAGCGTGTTTTATTTGTACAACCTATGAAGTGGTTTCTTATCTATACGATCAACGGTTCCATGACATGAAAAATGTAAATTACGGGTGGGTTGAGTTAGGTATGTAGGTACCTCAGAATACAGAATAAACCAGAAGGACTGTTCGATTACATTTGTGCGCAGCGCGCTGTGTCCAAAACAATGTCACAACACCGCCCCGCCCGCTCTTCACACATTAATTAATGCTAGGTTATCCCAGTGCAAGCGTCTCTTTCTTGCAAGCATACGTTTACAATTAGCCATCGCGCTCCAATTGAAAGCAGGATCGCAAAAAAACGTGTTTTTCATCAATATCTTTGCTCATGGGTGTTTCTAAGCTCAAAATTCTACGGAGTTCACTAGAAATATTTAATGTATTTAGTTACTAGCGACCCGCCCCGGCTTCGCACGGGTGCAATGCACATTTATAAACCTTCCTCTTGAATCACTCTATCTATTAAAAAAAACCGCATCAAAATCCGTTGCGTAGTTTCAAAGATTTAAGCATACAAAGGGACATAGGGACAGAGAAAGCGACTTTGTTTTATACTATGTAGTGAAGTACAACAATAAAAATTTTAACAAAAAATTAAAACCGACTTCAAAACTAAAAAGGTAAAAATAATAATATTGTAGTCGTTGACTTTTGGATTCGAATCTATCAGAACATTAATTTGTCTTATCGGACTCGGTGTCAAGACGGTACGATTCGCAACTGGGCTTGCAGTAATTTTTTGGCTTGGCTTGGCTTGACACCGACTTCAATAAAACAAATTAATGTTCTTATAGATTCGAATGCAAAAGTCAACGACTGCAATATTATTATTTTTACCTTTTTAGTTTTGAAGTCGGTTTTAATTTTTTGTAAAAATTTTTTTATTTCAAACTTTTCAGTGTTGAAATCTAGGTGAAATACATTAGTTCGACTAAGCAGTTATAAGTACTTCAATGCAAAGGATACCTACGCTCTACACCTCACTCGATTTTAAAAAATCCAACCCATGTTTCGTACAACATTTCTGTTTTTGGGTTACTGTTATCTGTCTTTATGCCATATTTCGATTCAATAGATGCAAAAATGAGCGAGTTATTGAGGCGGGGCATACAGACAGACAGACAGAACGGACGAAAGTATAAGGGTTCCTTGTTTGACTATGGAACCCTTAAAACGACGAACATTTCCGACCGCCATGATCAATTAAATCTATGCGTTTCGGTACCTATATCCATGAAGTTTAAACCATAAAGTTATTATACGTTTAAACACAACAGTATGACCAAGAAGTTTTAAATATATAGGCATATAAAGATTCTTGGTTATGACAGTAAAAAAAAACATCTTTTGACAGTCCCCATCAAAACATTGCAGGAGTGCGATTTTTTAACATCACACGTTCGAATTAGCAGTAGAAAGACGAAATATGCATAATCTCCATAGTAATTTTGACATTTTCTACCGCTGACTTGAACGTGTGATGTTTAAAAATCGCACTCCTGAAGAGAATCGACAAACAAAAATGTCATCTGTGTCACGGACCTGAAAAAACGACGGACGTAATATCCTTTTATTATATAAGTGAAGCACCCATGTATTATATTGTGTTTGCGTCGTAGAAAGAGAAGGTAAGTACTAGAAAGAAGCACGTGTCGTGTCATACTCACTCAGTAAGAGATGCGCATAGCAAATTCGCTCTAGTTAAAAAAGGAGATCGCTACTTATTGCTGTCCTTATCGACGTAAGCACTTTTTTGTTTGACGATGGCTGTCTGACTCCGGAGGCAGACATCTAGCTTCATACAAATTGTATAGGATTTTTTGACTATCGCTATCTCATACGCGTTTACACTTCACATCTTTCTAGTGTAACATTACGTCCGTATTTTTTTCAAGTCCGTGATCTGTGTACATATTTGTTATTTTGCAGATTTTTTCAACAAGCGCTGATTCAATTTCGTGGGACCACCTCGGAATGATGACCTACCAAACAAAATAAGAATCATCATAATCAATTCTCAATTGGCGGTGTAATCGCGTAACAAACATACAAAAAAAAAAAAAAAAAAAACATACGGGTCGAATTGAGAACCTCCTCCTTTTGTTGAAGTCGGTTAAAAAGTTAAATATCAGCAGTTTAATCATAGTATTGAAAAAACATAACAAAAACGGGTAACTTTGAGATTTTTTTCAATCTATTAAACTAAATTTAATCGTGTAAGAACGTGTGAGAACGGTCGCCTAACAGCCAGATCCTTAAATAAGGCATAATTGGTTTTCAGACTTTAAAACACAGTTTAAAACACTTTCGTTCGTGTTCAAAAAACGGCCTCGACGGGATAACAGCGTCTTAATTACTAAAAAAATAATACTAATCTATTTTATAGATAGGATTAATTTATCTATTTAATTAGGATTTTAAAACTGAACCCTGAAAAATTTAAGTATTTGGTCTCGCCAACCAATTTAAATACGCAAGTCTTTTACAGTGTGTTTTAAATACGTTACATATTTAGGGAGTGCATCAGTGCTTACATTATACTGTTTTAAATCTATGGCACATTGCACTCAACACTGGTCAGGTTCTCTAAAATCAACCCTGAAAGGCAAGGTGAAGTGCGGTATTTGAATTTAGTGAGGGGCAGGGATGGTCATTCAGTGTGTAGTAGGTAATATTAGATAATATTTATCATTGTATATTCGTGTCACGAAACCGTTGATAGATAAGAAAATATGTCAAAGGTTGTACAAATAAAACACGCTCCGAAATCAAATCAGATACGATAAGTGGACAAAAATCCAGTTTTTAGGTACTTTATGTAAACCAATAATTTCGAGTGACAAAGTGAAAACAAAGTGAATAATTATTCATAACATCGTCCGGCGTTTTTGAAGAAAATGTTAAGGATGTTATAATTGTTTGTCATTCACAAAAGAAAGCTAATAAGAACTACTCGTATGAGTATTAAAGAAACCAAGATGGCGACGATCTACAAAGAGTTTAATAAGGCAATAGGTAAAAGAATATTAATTTTAGTAGCTTTTCTATCTTTCCCCAAATTTTTCAGTTTTGTTTTTATAATAATACAACCCATTTTCGTTATTATTATTTGTCAATCATAATTGCGCAACTGCCTAATGAAATGAGGAACTTAATTGACACAAAAATCCAGAAATTTCTTTTTTTACAAAATGAATCACCTTGATCAAATTATGTATTATAAATTACTCCTTGATTGTAAAATTGTTTATAAAGAATAAAATGTTTAAATGTTATCAAAGAAAATATTTTCGCAGAACGTTCACACACCGATGTTTACAATGAATTGGAGGTGGCTAATTTGGATTCTTTTGAATCTACGGAACTATGGTAATTTTACTGTACCTAACCTTTTCAAGAAATAGGTACAATATCTCATATTTGAAAATAATAATGAGTAAATACTTTTCACAGGAGTAACCAAAAAATATTAAATGAGTACGGGAAAAGTCTTCAGGATAAAGATGCGAATAGTAAGTTTTTTTCTGTTTGATGTTAAAAATACCTATGTGCTATATAGGTACTATGTTAAAAAAATATAGACGGGGTGTTGAATGCTTTACATATTAAAGGGGGTGCTTCAGACCACCAAACTGAACGAATTTAACTATGGAGCGCAACATCGAACTCTCAAATAAAATCGGATGTTCCATCCTAAACTACAAATCCACTCGAGCTAAATGTATGGGACAGCTGTTTTTTTTTTCGCGATTTAGATTTTGGTACCATAGTGAAAGTTGTTAAGTTTGATGCTCTAAACAACCCTAAGTATTACTAGGGTGTTTTGTTACAACCTGTAATACAATCTGTACTTAATTTTTGAGAGTTACGCGGTTATTAATTAAGCTAAAGTTAATCATTATAACGGGTTCTTACCGCGTTTTATAAAAACCCGTTATAATGATTAGCTTTAGCTTAATCTGTACTTAATCTAGAAATAAACGTTTTATAGCTTGAAGTAATTTTCTGTCGGCGAATCGTTCACAGGCGAAAGATTCTGTTGTCGAAGCACCCGATAACGAAACGTACATTAGGCGAACCATTCGACGGAGAATCGACTGTCGGAGAAATGTGTCAGAATCTTGTAATTCAATGAAAATTACCTGACTATTTCGTTTTTTCAGGCAAATCTGTGACTCTCAACACATTTGACCACAAATATAAAACTAAAGGCGATGTAATATTTCATAGAAATATGAGACTACTCGTTCTGTATGGACAGTTCTTGGGTCTGAATCCTGTGTTAGGAATACTCGGAGATGATACATCAAAGTTGAGGTACGCTACCTTTTTATTCCAATAAGTAATTAGAGGACGTCGTGGTCTGATCAAAGAGGATATTATTATGTAGTGACAAAGATAGGCCTCGTTCTAATTGGCCATCGCAATTATCGCAAGCACCGATCGAACGAACCCGCAATAACCTGCATACAAATCTGAGTTCACGTGATCGCGCTATTTAGGAGGGAATGTCGAAAAGGGTTGACACTAGGGTTGACCCGACGCATTAATCTTAAAATGATTTCAAAGTAAAAAACACATCAGCATAAGTCACAAAAATAAAATTGAAATTGCCCTTTATGTAGGTACCTATTTATTTATCTTTTTTTGAATTTGTTACATTATGAAGAGCTTCTAGTCACTAGATGACTCCGGCGAACTTCGTACCACCTCAGAATCTTCCAGACACACACTTGACCATTTTTTTAGCTTATATTCATCATGGATAATGTAACATTCTAATGGTAAAAGAATTATTCAGATCGGTCCAGTAGTTTCGGAGCCTATTCAATACAAACAAACAAACAAAAAATCGGATCTTGCCTTTTTTATCATTTTTATAATATTGACAATGTTTTTTATTCTTCACAGATTCAAATTTTTGTCATACAAAGTGTTATACAGCATATTTGTATTAATATTTCAAATGAT
Source organism: Agonopterix heracliana (assembly GCA_963693445.1). Lineage (NCBI taxonomy): Eukaryota > Metazoa > Arthropoda > Insecta > Lepidoptera > Depressariidae > Agonopterix > Agonopterix heracliana. Next base: position 5,161,778 of record OY856308.1, read on the forward strand.
AAGTTTTATGTTACTTTGGCGTAAAATGTTTGAAGGGCCCATGTCTATTTCTACTTTAAGTAAGTACCTACCTAAACAGATAACAAACCTAATGTAACCTAACCTAACGCTACACCTACCCTACACCTACCCTACACCTACTCTACACCTACCAAACACCTTCCCTACCCCCACCCTACACCTACCATACACCTACCCTACTACACCTACCCTACACCTATTTTCCAACGCTGAGAGCGTTGGCTTGTATCACTTTTTAAAAACTTTGCGAAATTTTGCATGACACTGACCACGCACCAGAAATCCAGCGGCACAATCTTCTTTTTTCACTCTTTATTAGTTTGGTACCGGTCCAGTATAGCAAAATCTCTCTCTTAAAACGGAAAGTGTATCATTCATTTTGCAGTTCATGTTATTTTTAACCCCTGACGCAAAAAGAGGGGTGTTATAAGTTTGACGCCTATGTCGGTCGGTCTGTCTGTCTGTCTGTCTGTCTGTCTGTCTATCGGTCTGTCTGTCTGTGGCATCGTAGCTCCCAAACGGGTGGACCGATTTCGATGCGGTTTTTTCAAGTAGAAAGCTAATTTTTGCGTGAGTGTTCTTAGCTTTGTTTCATGAAAATCGGTTTAGCAGTTTTGAAGTAACTTTAAAAATTGCGACAAAATAAGACTGGTGTTATAAGTTTCTGTCCGTTCGTGGTTTCGTAGCTCCCAAACGGGTGGACCGATTTCGATGCGGTTTTTTTAAGTAGAAAGTTAATTTATGCGAGAGTGTTCTTAGCCTTCTTTTATGAAAATCGATTCAGTAGTTTTCATGTAACTTTAAAAATTATGAAATAACATTAAATTACAAATTTAAAAAACCCCCAACGCCAAAAACGAACATTTAAAAAGTAAAAAATAAAAAAATAAATATAAGTAAAAAATAAATAAATTTATTTTTTTTACAATCACTTGCGGTCCCCGACACATTAATTAACCTAAAATATCTTAAAGAGAGTAAAGAAGTAAAACATACTTTTGCTTACATCAAAAATAATAGGTGACCGCATTATTTTTTACTTTTTAAGTGTTCGTTTTTGGCGTTGGGGTTTTTTAAATTTGTAATTTTATTAGAAAGATGACATTAATAATATTATTCATGAAAAATATTGTTTATTAACCGTTTGTCTTTAAAGGTGGTGTAGCATTCTATGGAGCAACTAGTGCGATTACATGTGTGTTCTTGCGCGTAGCAATGAAGTGGCCATCTTTGGTACGAGACGTGGCCGCATCTAAACTAGAAGAATACATGGACCCTCGGATGAAGAGGAAATGTAATATCACCACTGTGGTTTTATTGGCTATGGCTATAGGTAATAATATTTTTGTTACTTTTTACCACAGAATAAGAAAGATAATCTAGAACTAGGTACATACTGTATGACACTCCCTATCCGCCACCTATTTTAACCTTACCATGTAGGAAGCGTGGTGGAAAATCTAGGCTCGCTCGCACTCATTCAGTATCGCACATGCTTACCTTTTATAGTAAATTGTTTACATTTGTATGTAACGATAGTCCGTCTGCATGTCTGAGAGCTCTTACAGACGAGCGACACTTTTCGGTCGCCGTGGGTCGCAGATGGTCGCTCGACAGTCGCGCTTATTATTATTATTCGTATGGCTTTTTTCTTTTCATTCCTGCGGAGGTTACATTTGGCTCTCGGGGTCAGCTCGTTTAGCTCCCGGATTCCACCGTCGAATCTTCTGCCAGGGCACTCGTTGACAATGTGCTCGACAGTCTTTCGCTACTGTCGCGCGACCCTCTGCGACCGCAATGTGTCGCTCGTCTGTAAGAGCGCTGACTGCCCGTTTGTAAACACCCGTTTCATCAGAAACTGGTAGACGTCATTATCATCATCATCATCATCAGTCTGTCATCGTCGACTGCTGAATATAGGCCTCTCCCAAGGCGCGCCACAAAACTCAATCCTTGGCCTTCCTCATCCAGTCGCTCCACGATTAATTTTCAATCAAGTGTTCAGGTGTTCAGTGCGACCTGCCAGTAATGAACTATCGTGCGGAAACCTATGCGTGGACCCTGGTAGACAGTTAGTACCTACTATTAGTAGTAGTATAAATTAGTCCTAGTTCATAAATTCAAAGGCGCTCAGCGAGATATGGAGAAACTATGATAGGTGTTTCTCTGAGAAATCACATCAGGAATGAGTTAATACGTTAGAGACTGGCAAGTTAAAGTGGCAATGGGCTGGACGTCAAACTGTATGGGATGCCCAGCGTTTCGTATGAAATTGACAACTCTGCAACCACGTAGGTTAATGGTGAATTAAATTTTTCCAGTGGAACACAGCTTTGGATTAATTGCAAGTATTGCCAATATTTCGGACTGTCAACACAGCTGTCAACCTACAAATTCTAAAGAAGATGCATTTCGAGTACACACTCTATCACATTTCATATTTTTTAAACTAGGTATTCCGTACAATACGGCAGTTGGGATTTTTTTTCAGGTAGGTATTTACTAATTTATATTTCTCTCACTTACTCTACAGGGTGAAATTGATATCATTAGCATCCTTTTAAACTAAGAATCTACCCATCAAACTGCACAACTTTTACTATGGGAGCAAACCAATCGGAGCAGAAAAAAATCATCTGTCTCATACATTATTTTGAGTTGAGTAGGCACTGCAGTTTAGTATGGAACAGCTGATTTTATTTTTGCTCCGATCGGTTTGCTCCCATAGTAAAAGTTGTTCAGTTTGATGGAAAAAAAAAGTTTAAAAAGTAGCGGTTTAAAAGGATGCTAATGATATCAATTTCACCCTCACAATAGGTACAGGGTCAAACTCAATAAGCTGGCCGTTTTTCAGAGTATTATCAGACCACCTAACTGAGACCTTTCTAAATGGGACCAACATCGAAATCACGAGTAATAAATCAGCTCTCCCATACATTTGGGTAGGATTGCAGTTTTGTATGGAACAGCTGATTTTCTTTTAATGTTTTCCATGTTTGTCCCATACTGAAAATTATTCAGTTTGACGGTCTGATCATCATCGCCTTTAGAACCGTAAGCCGTAAGAAGTTTCAAGTTTCTAATTTCTTTCTGCGTACGTGTGCGATTTTTTTGTGTGATTTAGTTTAAATTGCCAGCAAATGTTTCTGCTAGGTCAAACAAAAACACAATTTTTCACACGTTTATGTCATAATCTCGATCACTTTTCAGTATACTTGTACCTACGCTCTCAGTTCGTCTAGATTGATACGTCTGTCTACGTCTTGAAGGCAAAAATTATGAAAACTTATTTAAGTAGGTATTGACAAAGCGATTACTTACTTTCAGGTTTGCATCATAAATACGTTTTTCAAATGGAACTTTCCAGATGTGTTCATCATTTGCATGAGCTTTTATCTTTCTTCAATCTTTGAGATGATCAACAAAAAGATTGTTGCCGCTAAAGGAACTGTACGAGTAAGTAATGAAATAAATCAAGTAAGGCTAAGATTTCCGAAGGCATGTAGGTATAATTTTTTTTTGGAGGGCTGAATCGAGATTCCTTTCGAGATAATTGTTTTGAAAACACTGTTTTCTATACTTACTCTAGAATTTAAAATTAAAAATTATAACGAATACTTTTAACAAACTATTATATTTTTTCGTTCAAACGTTAAACGTTAAAAGACATTTTGATTCTTACTACTGTATATAGGTAATTAATTACTTTCATGCTGTGTTTGCCTGTAATTAATTATACATCTTAGCCTTAGATCACTGTAAACTTCATCATCAGCCTATCATCGTCCACTGCTGAACATAGGCCTCTCCCAAGGCGCGCCACAGAACTCTGTCCTTGGCCTTCCTCATCCAGTCGCACCCCGCTACTTTTTTTAGGTCGTCTGTCCAACGGGCAGCAGGGCGTCCCACACTACGCCTACCAGTTCGCGGTCTCCACTCTAGAACTCTGACACCCCATCGGTTGTCAGTTCTTCGGCAGATATGACCAGCCCATTGCCACTTCAGCTTGCTAATTTTCTGAGCTATGTCAGCCACTTTAGTTCTGTAAACTTACAATACATAAAACGTAATTAAACTTGTATCAGATCAGATGTCAGCTGGAGGCAGACCTAATAAATAAAACTACAGAGGTGTTTGGGTTTCCCATTTCCCGCTGAACTTCATCGTTTGGAAAAAATGGTCGCTTATTAATCCTGGTTTCTATGAGTAACAACGGTGGGAATTAATTTTGAGCCTAATGTGCTTGACCATTCGGGCCCGATCATAAAGGTATTATACCAGGAATAGAGGAACATACAGCTGAGAGAGCGAGATGTACCTAGCGGCATCACTGTATAATAGAAAGAGATACGTGACACGAGGCAATAGAACCGTTTTCTAATCAATTTTTACAATTCGGTTTCCGTGAATAATTGGGAATCTAAAGTGAAATCGTAGATGATTTTGTGAAACATACTGACACTACTTCATTAATTTATCCACGATTTCACGTTAGACTCGGAATTATAGACAGTATTAGAATTTTTGCCTGCGAATAGTCTTCAAAAACATCCAAAAACGGTTTCATTTGACAACTCATGTTTGTTGCTCTATTCCTGTAAGGTATAATACCTTTATGGGCGCGATTACGACCTCTAATGCGCGCTATGTGTGAAGGTTTCTATCTGTAGGGATATTTAATCATGTGGTTATGTTCTTTATTTTAAGCAAACATCTCTAGAATTTTGGAAGTCAATGCGAAAAGACTACTCTAATGCCACAAAATTGGTTAGAAAATTTGATGGCGTCTTCAGTGGCGTTATCTTCGCATCATTCGCTGATAATTTGTTTTTCATATGCCTGCAACTCTACAACGTTTTGTCGTATGTATTACAAAATTATAAAATTGTCTATTTACAATAACCAAAACATATATTAGGTACTGCAAAAGAGGCATTGATGGACGAACGTGTAAATGTGGGCCGAGACACACATACGTATGTCCGTCAATGCCTAGTTGTGACCAAGACTTGTATAGTGCTTTTCTCAAACAATGCGCGGAAATTAAAATCAATCAAATTTTCAAAATCAATGACGAAGAACAATAATTTTTCCTGCGTTAAAGCTAGTAACTTATAATTAATCTGTGGTTAAAGTATTCATTCTTTTTTTTATTATAAAGCCTTCTATTTGCAAGCCGGTTCGAAATTAAAATAAAACCTTTTTAAGTTACCTCTTTGGTTGCCATGATCGGAGGAGTAAAAGATCGTTCCATTTTTAAATTACACGACAGATATGAGTTTACTATGCATTTTATTTAACCGCTAAACTACGACAGATAGGTATGGATTTAAAGCCTGACCAGAAATATAAAAAACCTGGATTGGGGGCGCTGCAATCGACATTAACCTTTAATGACAGTGTTCCAAGTACAAAAATTAGTTCCAATAATTTTTCGCAACAAAGCGAGGTTTTTTATATTTCTGGTCAGGCTTTACATACGACTTTTGCCAGCCGCTGCTCGCATGTATTTGGCCAGTACAGCAATTTCGATTTATCTCGAAGAAGGTTGTTAAAATAATGCTCAAAGGCCTATGGGTAATTCTTGTATGGAGGGTAGCGTCTTTTTTTTTAAGCGGCCAGGTACCAATAAATGCTGTGGGTATTTTAGAGCTAATATTATTACTTTACATTTTTATGAAAAGCAATAATTGTCCTATGGTGTAACGTTTCGGAGATATTTAGGTTCTAAGTTTTAAAAAAATTACTTCCAAATCGCACCAAAAGTTACTCGTTTTGGTTTGTTACCACTTTTTTTGTTTTAATTATTTGTGATATCATCACGCATATTTTGTGCTGGAACGCACCGCAATCCTTGCTAGTTTGCGGCCTTTCGCTTTGATTAGTATGAGTTTCTACGCTGATATGGCTAGGTACCAAATGTTGTTGGTATTTTAGGGCTAATATTGATATGCAATTAAAATTATTCAAAAAAAGTGGTAAAAAAACCAAAACGAGTAACTTTTTATGAGATTTGTAAGTCATTTTTTAAAACTTCGAACCTAAATATCTCCGAAACGTTACACCGTAGGATAATTTTTTTTGCATAATAATGTAAGGTAACATTAGCCCTAAAATACCTACCACATTTGGTAACTGGCTGCTTAAAAAAAAAAAGACGCCAATATTACCCCAATTATACAAGGTGTTTCATAAGAAAGAATAAATTTTTAAAACTCTTAAAGACGTTGTTTAGACCGTCAAACTGAACAACTTTCTCTATGGGACCAACATCGAAATCGCGAAAAAAAAAAATTGATATCCCATACCTACATATTTTAGCTCTAGTCGATTTGTAGAGTATAGAACATAAATTTTTTTTTTCGCGATTTCGATATTGGTCCCATAGTGAAAGTTGTTCAGTTTGATGGTCTACACCACCCCCTTAAATGTTTATTTGTAGTTTTGTAACACCTTGTATATTCCAAGCATAATGAGAAAAAAATTTTTTTTATAATACACTGACATTAAAATCTATTTGCAGGAATAGTTTAAGCTCAATGGTCAGGAACAATCATCAGTGCCCTTACTATCCAAGTGGGTGAGCATGTTTTTTTTCTTTTTAGGATTCCGTACCCAAAAGGTGAAAACGAGACCCTATTCATGAGCCTTCGCTGTCCGTCCATCTGTCACGACAATTGACATTTTCACAGAATGTGTGTTATTAGATAAAAAATATATATATATATATAGGTATGTCGGAGGATGACATACAGGACAAGCGGCGATAGGTTGTGGCGTGATACAATCATGTTTTCCAATCAAAAGCAAGAATCGAATTTTTTGTTATTCTTTTGTTTCCTTTATGATCATTCTCTTTTATAATTTTCACTGACTCGATATTTTAGCACTTTTTCACAAATAAACATTATGGCGACTAAACGGCAAGAAACTAACATAGTGCCGTCTCCATATAAAGAAACATAAGTTCTCTAGTAGACTGCCCAGTGCCTCGTTCGACTCTGTTATTATAGTGCACGATCGATGGTAGGGGCAACACGTGAACACGCTCGGCAACTTCAGCGCACCTGCGCGCACTGCGCGCGTTGTTAGACCGTCTGTACTCATGACTATCTCCGACATATATATTATGGCGAATTTGCAGAAATAAAGTTAAACGTTGGAGGTACATGACACGAAACTATATTTTTTTCAACGTTTTTACTTTTGTTTTAATTATGGAACAAACTCTACAGTACAACAACTAATAATAAAAATTGGTCAAGTTTGAGTCGGTCTCCCGCTAAAGGTCCCAGAGAAAACAAAACATTTTTCGAAGTTATATTATACTAGTGTTTTCCCGTGACTTCGTCCGCACAAATTATATACCAGATTTTAAGTCAGATCATAAGCTATCAAACAAAAAAAGTTTCATCAAAATCGGTTCAGTAGTTTTTGCGTGATGCGCGAACAAACAAACAAACAAACAAACAAACAAACACACAAACAAACACACAAACAAACAGACAAACAGACAGACAAAATTTCTAGAAAAGGTTGATTTCGAGTCAGGGATACCTAAAAACCATATCGTAATCATTTTTTTGTAAATATCTTCAATGTACAGACACACTTCAGTTACAGTTTTATAATAGTTTAGATTAAGTGATATTCGTCTGGTTCCTTACAGTTCAAGAAATCCAAATAAAAAAAGAACAGATTTTGGTAATTTTCGGACATAGGCCCTTTTGGCTTAGCACGGCAGAATAATTGTTCAACTACCTATCATCACAGTATGGACAGCATGGAATGAACGTTTTTTTTGTTCTGACAGGTTTGCTCCCATATTAGTATAAGTTTTTCAGTTTGATGGGTCGAGCATGTTGTTTAAAGGTTAATACTTAGATAAAGTATAATGTCTAGAATGAGCCTCACTGTTTTACCGTATAAAACAAAATGGGCCAAGTTTCATAGGTTGGTGTGCGTGAGGCGCCATACAAATTATGTATGTGTGCGTGTATATGTATAGGGTTTAGGAGCCAGTACTGGTTCCAATTTTTTTCGACGCTTTCGTAGCCTTGACTGTCAATCTTCACATATAACTTTATCAAAGGTTAATGATACTTTTCCTTAAAACTGGTTTACTGTATTTTTGTCTGTTTTGGGGTATTTTCCTACACAAATGTGGAGCAGTGCTCACTATTCACAAGGAGGCGCGAGGATAGCTCGAAGAGGTGTGCCCGCGCTTTACTTCGGGCCCCGATGGCAATCAACTCGAGCGCACATTGTACTTTCCAGTTAGCGGCAGGCATACCTCCTCCTCCAGTAACAGACAAACACAACAGAAATACAGACGATGATTAATTTTTCAGACCATTCCATGGTTATGAGCGTCAAATATACTTCTACTACTCCTTTTGCCATACATTCATTCGTGCTCTACTAGTGACTATCATTGCTGCTAATGTTCACTCGGCTTCGATCATGGTTGCGCCTGCGCTTTACGAACTGCCTTCTTCTGTGTATTGTGAGGAGGTAATGAAGTTTTGATTTTTTTGAGATTATAAAGGAAAAATTTTGTATATTTTAACATACATGATTGTTTACGGTGAGAGGTAAGACCGTACGACGATGTGCAATCTACATTAAGGAAACGAGCCCTGAGGTTTCCAGCCCTCGCCTGTAGCTCGTGCTGCAATCCATTTAGACTGTAATGATCAACTTATCGAACTTGTATCTTAATGTATAATTTTTTTATTACAGATTCAAAGATTCATAGATCAGGTAAACAACGACAAAGTAGCTTTAAGTGGACTTCAGTTCTTCTACGTTACTAAGGGATTGCTACTGTCTGTAAGTTTTAACAAAAATGAAATAACAGATGCTAAAAAATAATGATAACCATATAATATCGTTTATAGAAGGGTATTGTGGAATATGAAAGGAAATATTATTAATTCCGTAGTTATTAAATTGAATGTCTGGTAAGTAGTAAAAGACCTGAGTGAGTGTAACAAAATACCTAAATTAGAAATATTAATTTAGACCCCCAAACAGAACTAATTTCACTATGGAGCAAACAAGGAAATCGTGGATAAATATAGTTGTTCCATAGAAATTGTCGATAGCCACTCGACCCAAATGTATGAAACACATTGTACATTTGGGTAAGGCAAAACCAAATTATAGTATTCCCCATTAGTAATTATTTAATTGTTACCCGTCAACATTTTTAACCCGATATTTATATTTTTCAGGTTGGAGCCACTATTGTTACCTACGAGCTGGTTTTACTACAGTTTAATGAAGGGTGATGACGAAATGATGAAGAAAACATAATTGTAAATTTCGACTCTTTGTTAATGTGATTAGAATTTGGTTTATGTTTTACGAATGGATACTTTTGCACCTAGAATGATAAGGAGTGGCCTAATTGATTTATAAATATTGATATTGGTGTGTTAATAAATATGACAATTCTTATGCTATGTAGGTATTTGTTTTTTTTTGAAAATTAAGCCTTAATTTTTGTGTTTAGTGTGTTCTGTGTTGTATTATTATTGTATATTTAATAAAATGTTAGCAAACACTTATAAATAAGACCTAGTATCTCAAGTATAAGCATGAACAAACAGAGAAACGAACACTGCAAAAAGAACTCGTCTCTTAGTCGCTTTATTAAAATCAGCTCCTCCATACATAATAATATGTCCACGACTGTATTCCATATTCTGAAACCTACGTTGCATTAGCAGTAACTTTTTTTGAGATCTCATTGTTGGTCGCATAGTAAACAAACTGATAAGCACTTTACTTATTTCGAATTTCGAATACCGTCATCGCCAATGTAGTATGCACCTTTTCACTCAGGGTAAGTTGAGGTTGATGTATTAAATAAAACACAGAATAAGTAATCGTCTTCACTAGTGAATGTGGCTAAGCGCACGTCCGCACGGCACGGCGGCGGTGGCGAAGCGTATATAGAAACCCTTCCAGTACTCAGAACTCCCATAGTGCTAGGGTCCGGGAGGGATTACAATGGTAAATTTTAATATTTAGATGTCTAAACGCTACCCTGATTTAAGATCTGAGCCGCGGGAGCCGCCGGCCGCTAACTTTTTGGCCGCCAAATTCACACCGGTTTACAATGGACTAAGAAGCATTATAAATCGCCTTATAAAAATAAGGCGTGTGACAGGTGTCAATGGTCTATTCAAACACCGAAGCTCTCCGCTAGAAATGCTTTCATTGAAACTGTGTAGGTATTTAGTAAAGTAAAGTAAAGTAAAGTAAATCTTTATTGTGTATAAATTTAGGTTTTACAATTTGCAGGTGTTAGTACAGTAAGAGGTATTCCGCCAAATCTTGCCCTTTCGGACGTACACACAAAATTGATAATATTCGATTAAAATGTCTACAAAATTGAAGTCAACAACATTCAATAAATAAAAACGAAAAAGTTACAATTAATGAATATGAAAACGAAAATAACTACAATGTCAAAACAATTATAAAAAGAAATATATAAGAAAAAATAATAAGCTAGGTCAGGTACATGTCAGGTATTAAATTATTTACAAACACAAGAAACTAAATTATCAATCACAAGGTGAGTCATAGTTGGTCATATCTACAATCTATAATCTAGGAATTCCTTCGTATTGTAGAAACATCTTTCAACTAACCATTCTTTCAATGTTTTTTAAATATGTTCTGCCTAAGTTGCTTAAAGGAATCTGGAAGTTGATTGTATAATTTTATACACATTATGAAACTACTCTTTGAAGTAACAGCTAGTCTAGTAGAGGGCATGTACAGTTTGTTTATGTACTGAGATCTTAGTGGTCGAATACATACCTCTTGTAGTTGTTGAAAGATGTGACGATTCTTATGAACAAAGATACATATCGATTCAATATATAAACACGGTACAGTCAGCAATTTGAACTCTCTAAACACCGGCTGACAAGAATCAATTTGTTTTAGCATGAAAATAGCACGCATACAACGCTTCTGCATTATAAAAACTCTGTCCACGTCTGTAGCGTTACCCCATAACATAATTCCGTACCGTATTACTGAGGCAACGTAGCCATTGTATGCGGTTATGGCTGCCTGTCTTGACACTACTTGGCTGACACGCCTGAGAGCATGTACAAAACTGTTGATTTTTGAACACACATTATTTATATGCTCCCTCCAGTTACAGTGACAGTCTAGAGTGAAACCCAAGAACTTAGTGTACGTTAATTCTTCAATAGACTCATTTCGGTAACTAACACACAAGCTCTGTGGTTGGCCCTGATAAGTATGAAACTGCATATACTTTGTTTTACTAACATTGACTTTGAGATTATTAGCAGTTAACCACTGAATTGTCTTTTCTAGGGTGTCATTGATTTCTTGTTCATATGGTATAACACCAGTATCGCGTATGGCTATAGTGGTGTCATCGGCAAACAGAACACAGTCATGAGACACTGCATCTGGCAAGTCGTTTATGTACAGTAGGAAAAGTAGAGGTCCCAAGATGCTGCCCTGCGGTACACCGTACTTGTTATGAACGAAAGGAGATGCATATGGTATTTTACTTTTTATCTTTGGACAATAGTTTAGGATTTCTACTGCCTGCATTCTATTATCCAAATATGACCTAATCCAGTTATGTACCGTACCACGAATCCCAAACCCATACAACTTTGCTAGCAAGCGTACATGATCAACACAATCAAAAGCCTTACTCATATCCATGAATAAGACTGTAATAGGTGTTTTCTTGTCTAAACAATCTATGATAGATCTCATTAGCTGAAACGTTGCTAAGGTTTAAGTTTAAGTTTAAGTTAAGACACTCCCCATAAGTAAACGCAGGGCCGGGCCATATTTTGTTGGTTTTTAGAAGCTTCTCTTTATTTGAAAGACACAATAATTAATTGTTAATTAATTTAACGGCCCGACAGCACAGTGACGGCCCGACTGCACAGTCTGTAGTGAACCTGCCTGCTGTGCCGGGGGTCGCGGGTTCGAATCCCGTAAGGGACAAATATTTGTATGACGAATATGAATATTTGTACCGGAGTCATGGATGTTTGTATCTATATATTATGTATTCTATATCGTTGTCTAGTTATCATAATACAAGTCCAGGCTAGATTCTGGAACTTTAAATGTGACTAGATAATTTGTGTGACACTGTCCAAGATATAAATAATGAAAAATATAGCACATTTTAAACCTCTTTATTTGCTATGAAGTATGTTTCTTATTTTTCTATAAAAACATTATAAAACCTGCGTTCAAAGGAAATCCTAAATATTTGAAAAAGTCGGTATTCGTGCATCTACTACTTATATACTTTGATGTCTCTTTTACTTGCGACAAACCATTGTGTAGACCTCAAAGGTGTAGACAATATAAAAATCTAGAAATGCTATGAAGTAAATTTTTTAAGGCCAATTGGTATTTAATGAGTTAATTAGAAAATTTAAAAATTTTGTGCAACTTCTTAGTAGAGGCACAGATTATATAATACTATACAGTACAGATGCCCAACGTCAAACAATGAAACGCGACTGCCGTAACGCGGGCAGTCTTCGGGCAAAGTAAATTGCTTGATTTTCCGAGGCTCATGAGATTTTTTTGTAGTCAGATCATGTAGTTTTAGTAACAATTTACACGTTTACGTAAACATTAATTATAAATCGATACCATAACGCAATATATTGCAATTTTTAAACTAAAATTTCGTTTGTATGGGATGGGACACCATGGTAGAGGTGAGGCGGCGCTGAAAGAGTCAAGGTCGTTCGGTCGGGAAGACCCTTAAGTATAATTTTAGATTTTAAACATCGATCATTAACCCTTAATTTGACAGAAAAAAAAAGTTGGAGTATACTGCTATAATTTTAAATACTGGTTTATGGGGTGTTTAGGAGCCCCTAAAAATTATTGAAAAAAATGTGAAATTTTCAGATTCCAGGAAAATATATGTTCGCTGCGGCGAACATTGCCAATTAAGTAACGGAAAATTGAGGAATATACATGTTCGCTGCGGCGAACACTGCCAATGTATGAACGGAAAATTAGGAAATAAAAGATTAAATGTCAATTAGAAAATTTTAATGAAATAATGTAACTTTTTATGAAAAAATTAATAAATACAATCAGGGCTTTACACTGTGGAATTCTAAATGACAATTTCGGGGAGATTTGCCCGTAACAAAGCAAAGCCTTTTGTCGCATTTAATGCAGAAGACCGTAGTGTTTTTTCTGCACAACACACAACGCCCTTCTGATTTCGTGGACACAAAATGACCCACGTTGTCATAACGTACCGAATCTACGGTTTTGGTCTTGGTATCAGAAATGCCACGAGGTGTCCTCTTTATCATCAACAGCTCTTGGTATATTTCAAATCTAAACTCTTTTAGGGACAGGTTCCTGTTGCCAACACGTCGCTGTAACAGCCAAGCATTGTTTATGCTTATATCAAGCATCTGCGCGAAAATGCCCAAATACCAACGTCGCGATTTGAAGGGTGAATTATACAATGCTATTAGCATATCAGCTAAGTCTCAGTAAGAAAAACAGCCACACACATAAACAAAATAATGCAGAAGAGTTAGTTACATATAACTAGGTAACGTTCACCACACCGAACAAACATGCAACAAGGTGTTTTGTTATATACTTGGCAGTGTTCGGCACGACGAACACGCATTCAAGTGCACTTTTACCCGATATTACTGATAAGCACCGACAAAAATGTGTTGTATTTGATTACATTACATTGCTATCAGTATAAAATCACAGAGAAACCAAAGAAAAGTAATAAAAATCACATAAAAAATAATAAACACCTTGGACAGCGCACAACCACGTCTCTTCGGTGCCATTTTGTTGACACTACTGACTGTCTAGTGTTGCCAGAGTGAATTTTATATTTGCTCCCCATAGCAGAAATATAAAACTACCAATTGTAGTAAAAATGGTAACGCAAATTTAAAAGACAGCTCGCACAGTTTTTTTTTCTATGCTGTTCGGTACGACGAACAAAGTCAAATTAAGGGTTAATAAAAGAACTATCTGAAACTGAGCAAAGCATAGTGTCATGTAAAATCTAAGCAAATTTTTGCAATGTTTACAATTTACTCACCCTACTTACTACCAAAACACGATTCTTAAAATGTATACGTTAGCGCTTTCATTCATTGCTGAATATAACAAATCATTTTTTGCCTCAAAACTTAAAATGCCAATATCTTTTAATTTTAAGTCTCAACATAATGAAATTACTGTTTTAATTTAATTATTTTGTCGTAAATCAGGTGGAATGTTCATACACATAATTTTTTTTTTAATTTGGAGCCTTGATTATTTGTATAGGTAACTATCTAGATTATTATTAAAGTGATCGAAGATACAAAAGTATACTTACCAAACGGCAATACTCGCGCGTTCTAAATCCAATGAATTTTCCGTCTTACTACTGGTAGTAAGACTTGGTTGTAACAGGGGTAAAAAACGATAATTTCAATGCTAGGATTAATTTAATATTTGTATGGATAACTTTGAGCCACTATTACTTTAGAACTAAATATTTAAAAGAAAATCTGACAAATTCAAATATTGGTGCGTTAAAAACATAGTCTTTTTGCTTTAATCACTAAATGTTCAAACTAGGAGGAACTTCGTTTTGTATTGAGCGCCGCACAAATCATTCAAAGTCTGGCCCAGACCTGTTTCATTTCGAGGTTAGGTTGTGACAAACTGATATTGAGTAATAAAACTATTTTACTGTGTGCAGTTATCATTTATTTAATATTTATTTATTATGATACGAATTAGAATTATTAAGTGTTAATAAAATAATCTATTTAGGTACATATCTAATATAAATTATTATAAAGTGTCTTAAGACCTACATTGTACCATGATTTTTCATGAATACAATGAATATGTGCATTGAAGATATTTTCACGGTTAAACCGCTGAACTAATTTTTATTTTTGTTATAAAGATAGTTTAAACCCTGAGCAAGGACATAAACATAAAGATTTTACGCCGAAAAAGTCGCATGAAAACATCAAACACCCATATTAAATCTAACATCAATCTTCGATCAACACAAATTGCCAGTTTTAAATCAGCATCGAATCATCAGTAATATGTAGGTAAGGATATTCCGATACTTAATGCTTAAATTGTAAAATCACCAACTCATGAGTGATCAGTGTTGCAAACATCTGTAAGAAAATGTTTATGTTAGAAACTGTAACGACTAACGACCTGGCGTAGGGTATATCTTATCTTATCTTAACTATTATAAAACCGTAAAATCATGAGGAATAAAAAAGTAGCGGTTCACTTCATATAAAGTCAAATAACATATCGATATCGCGATTTAAAAACGTGCAGCGCCATCTATTGACAAAATTGTTAGTTTGTTTGTTTGTTCGCACATCACGCAAAAACTACTGAACCGATTTTGATGAAACTTCTTTTGTTTGATAGCTTATGATCTGACTTAAAATCTGGTATATAATTCGTGCGGACGAAGTCGCGGGAAAACACTTGTAAATATATATATTAAGAGGCTACGAATAAGAATAACTATAGAAGAGTTATAACACTAAACAAAATCCACATAATTTTTGGCACCTAATGAAAAATTTCATGTATGAGTTTTGGCGGCAAGGACACGATACAGTTTTTTTGGTGTCACTTTTTGAGCTTGATTTACGTTTCTATAGGTACATTCTTATTCGTAGTAATACAGGCCATGTTTTACGCGATAATAGATGCATAATAGCAAAGCTCCATTATTGCTGTGTCGTTATACCATATTTTTGTGCTACGGCTGTAAATTGCAGCGGCACACTAAGACCGGCAAAATCCCATATCAATTTTGAGGTTTTCTCCTCAACAACGGCTGTTTGCGTTTTTTTGGCGTACCTAATTCCATTTGTAGTGTTCTCCTGCCGCGATCTCAGAGGGCATTGTATGTGTTATATAAAATGATAGTGGTGGCATAGAGATAGGTAATTATGTACTTACTACAGTCAAAATTCCATGCGTCACAATAAATAGATTATATCCACTTAATCCTACTTTTGCATGATATACTTGATCAATGAACCTTTGTGCCTGAAAAAATTGAAAAAATCAAATGATCAAAATACTTAGTAGGTACCTTTAAAAAAGGAAATTGATCTTTATGAAAACTTTTGATGATTCAAATAAGGTCTAGGTGTCTATAGATACATAATAATATTATACAGGGTGTTGCAGAAAGTTGCATTAATTTAATGGGTGATTGGATGAGGGCAGTGCAGGACCGGTCGTTGTGGCGATCCTTGGGGGATTCCTATGTCCAGCAGTGGACATCCATCGGCTGATGATGATGATGATGAATGGGTGATGGCGTTTAGTATTTAAATACTAAACGCAATCACCAATACAATTTGGACTTTAAAGTCCAAATTTTTTTTTATGATCTGCTAATTTCTTATAGCTTTCCTAGTTGTTCAGTATCATGGGCATATCTTATCTTATCTTGTTGTGGGGGCTGGCAGGCCAGCAACACTTCGACCCAGTGGGATCTTTTGTGTTAGCCCCAATACTTTTCGCTTTCTTCACCCTTCAAATACGTGGTCAATGAAGGAGGCAATACCATTGAGGGGAAGAAGCCTAAGATCTCCCGGTTTTGGGTATCCATCTCCGAGGAGGCACATGCGTTTTGCCGCCAAGACATCACAGTCACAAAGAATATGTTCCATGGTTTCTTCATCCTCTCCGCATGCTCGGCAGCTGGGATCTAGGGTGAGTTTCATTTTGTGCATCATCGCGCCTGTGGCGTAGTGCCCAGTGAGGGCTCCGACGATGGCACGAGCCTTGCTCCTGCTGTTGTTCAGTATGAACTTTGAGACACGAGTTGTCATATTGCTGATAAATTTCTTGGAGTGTTGTAGACCTGTAAGGCCAGACCACTCCAGTTTGTGTGTTTTATCAGCCCAATCCCTGATGGCCATTCTTATGCTGCATGCCGGGATTCCCACGCTTGGTTCTGGGCCGACCATTTTTCGTTCTGACCCGGCTCTCGCCAGCTCGTCAGCATTCTCATTACCCTGGACTCCAGTATGTCCCGGGACCCAGACTAATCGTACAGTATTGTGAAGACCGAGCTTGTTAAGGGTCTTCACTCCGTTCAGAATTAGCCTGGAACTTACATGATAGGAGTTCAAGGCTTTGAGAGCTGCTTGGCTGTCACTAAGGATATATATAGTCTTGTTGGCTACCTTTCTATATATATTCTCTTGTGCACAGGCTATGATAGCATACGTCTCTGTTTGAAAGACAGTTGCAAATTCTCCTAGACTGATACTTTCGTTGTAGTCTTTGGAATGTATGCCTGCACCCGTACCTGACTCGGTTTTTGAGCCATCAGTGTACCAAACAAGTGTGTTCGCGTCCGGGGTACGCAGTCCACGCTTCCATTCATCCCTTGTTGGGACATGTATTTTGTAGTTCCTCTTGAAGATTCGTATGCTCGGCATTGTGTCACCGATCATATTGAACCTCCTTCCGAGCTCACTGTCCAGTCTTAGTGCAGTGTGTCTCATCTTAGGCATATCGCTGTGCCAGGTTTGGGTCACCTTCATTCTGTAAAGAGCCTTCGTAGCTTCGGCCTGTATGAATATATGAAGCGGTTTAAGGTCCAGCACTATGTCTAGCGCCGCCGTAGGTGTCGACCTGAATGCACCTGTCATAGCCATACAAGCCATGCGTTGTAGTTTCCCAAGTTCTTTCACACATGTTTGCATTTTGGTTCTCGTCCACCAAACTATGCTGCCGTAAGAAAGTATTGGTCTAACCATAGTTGTGTAGATCCAGTATATAACCTTGGGGTTTAGGCCCCAGGTTTTACCGTAAGCTCATGCGCAAAATCATGGGCATAACCACCCCTTAAAGAATACAAACATATTTATTAAATAAAAGCATTCAGAATAATCTCATAAATATAGAGCACATAAATCAGCAACAAGCTTCGTCATAACAATGAAATACAAGCTCAGTTGAATAACCCGCCTCAGTCGATGGCCAATCACCGCAACGAAGGTCTTTGCCTCGGCACCCCGAACTCCCGTGGTCACCAAGGCCGAGTATTTGTCCCACTTCCTAACGTCATCAGCCAGCTCCGTGGCTCCAGCGTCCGCGACGTGCGACTTAGGTAGCTGGCGGCGTAAGTGCTAGCGCACGTTGCGTCCCATAAATGCCTTTCAGCCATGGCACCAAAGTCAAGCCATTTGGCTTCTTGCCATCGGTACAGATGAGACCTGGCCGCCTAGGCGGCTCAAGTACGTATGGGACGTTGGCAGATACGAGAGCCCTCTTGAAGATATCATTGAGGGCATGGTGGCGAGGAAACCTTTCCGAGCAGCGACGGCAACTCAAAGCGTGGTGGCCTCCACCAATGGACCCGCAGATGCATCTATGTTTACACACATTGCAGCCCAAGTAGCCATGTAGCCACGTAGCAAGTCGCTGTGAAGGCATTACATGCCTTGCCCATAAGGCGGTCGAGAGCAAACTTAGCACCGAGGTCGTCCCCAGACCGCTGCATACGCGGGTCCTCAGGCGCGCCCGCACCCAGGTCCAGAGCCTCCCAAGCTGCCAACACATCCCGCGCAAAAGGAATGCTCAAATGGTTACCATCAAAACGTAAAATCTTAGTAACCAAATTCGCAACCCAATGCACCGATGACCCTTTCAAGTACTGCAACTGTTTACCGTAACATCCTGTTATACAGGGTCCAACTTAATGTCCGATTTTTTGAAGAGGATGATCAGACCGCTAAACTGAACAACATTCTGTATAGGAACAATAACAAACCGAACACCATATCCATTGTTACTAATCTTTTCTTTGGACTACGCTACGGTCTGAAATAAATATATTATTATTATTATGTGTCTTACGATCCGTAATCACGGGCAATTAAGTCCCGGACCTTTGGAAGGCGTGCATGGAGCCGAAGCCAACATGTAGAGGCCCGTTCAAAAGACAAGTTAATCTAAATGTAAGGGATACACATGGCGGATACCATCTCCGAGCGCACAACATGATACACACGGGGATTGTCCCCGCCAGGTGCAAAGACTATTGGAGTGCGGCGCTATGGCCGCGATGGAAAAATAAGGTCTTGGGCTATAGAGGTGAAAGTTGGATGGATGGATACTGGGCTATGGGAGGAGACTAACGGACGCCTGCCATGACAACTAGTCTCAAAATTGTATATAGGGCAGGCGGAGACTCGCCGACTCGTCGAGTGGGCCCCATAAAACGGCCGCACGCACAAAGTGCGACAATGGGGCAACATCCCATTGAGCGGCTAAAGGTTGTCGAGAGGTGCGGCACCGGTTTCACCATCGCGGGGTTTACCCCCGTGAGCGGGTTTCCCCTTTATTACGCCATTACGTGCAATACACTTCCAACCTGGAGCATAGGTTCTCTGCTCTTGCGATTCTACTCTGGACGGCCAATGAAGGCAAGCCAGAGGTAGGGGGGTGTGTTACTGTCTGTGGGGGTGTGTGTGTAAGCGCATGTCTGTATGGTCCCCCTGGATAGGGGTTCGCGGTGTCGCCACTCACCGTCAGCTCGCCACAAGCTGCCCCCGCGGGTTATTATTATTATTATTAAAAAAAAATTGCAAAAAAAAATTTCATCTACTAGATCCAAAATGTATGAGACAGCAGATTATTTTTCGCGATATCGACGTTGTCTGATTGTTTGGTCTGATCGTCCCCTTAAAAAACCGTCAGCATATTAAATAGAACTCTGTATATCAATAGTATCCTCTTCTCGGTGATATTGGTCTTCCCGCACGAAGTCACGGGCATAACTAGTTTAGTAATAAAACTTACATAATTGTCATAAACCGACGCGGGCATCGTGTGCAAGCTTTTTAAAGTGAGCCTACTATTACTATGGACTCTGGCAGCCAAGAACGATAGCGCTGTTAGTCTAGCAACTGCCACTGCTATAGAATATATCAAAAACGACATCCTTTCCCAGGAGTATCTGAAAAACAAAAACATTAGGTACAATTTTACTCTCAGTTTCAAATGTTGAAAGTTGAATCACTTACAAACAAAATTTGTGAATTAACTGTGGGCACCGAGCCTAAGTACTGTGCTGCTCTCAATCGTATTTTTTTATTTCCAAGAATGTCAAATTGTAGTCATTGCTGATATCGGGTAACTACATCCTCTTTAAGTTCTCATTTTTCTCTAATTACACTGTTTCGTATTGTATCATTCAAAGTCAAACCACACATACTGCGCAAAGAACGGTCAAATAAATTTAAAAAATTACCTGTGAGAACACTGATCATTTGGAATTGGAATACCGCTGATTCCGCAGCTTTTTCTGCAAATTTAAGTTGAATTGAGATAAGAACTTACATAATTAGGTAGGTTTATGGTAAACACCAGAGTTTCTAGCAAGAGCTTCTTTCGAGCGAAAATATTATAATCCATTTCCTCTGCCCTAAGGTTGCCAGGAAGAAATCGCTTCTTATCGATAAGACAGCCTTATTTTGTTCCTCTTGTATTTTCTCTCCGTGTATCGATTATAATATGCAGATTTTATGTTATTTTGCGATTTCGATGTCGGCTCCATGTTCAGTTTGATGGTCTGAAGCACCCCCTTTGGTATTTAATCCATTTAATTTTACACCCTGTATAATATCATATAAGTAAGTAACTTACTTGAGTAAATAAAACATGATTTCTGCAATATGTACAAGATTATATAAAAAGGAGGCGAACACAAAAGGATTTAACATATCATTAACTATGTTCACTATTTGCATTAGACGTGTATAGTGCCCTTGGAATTCATGCCATGGTAATTTGTTCGTATGTTTCAGTTCAATCTGAAAGAAATAAAAATGTATTTTAAAATGATACATAAAAAAAAAAGTACATCAAAATGACGTAAAAAAAAGAGTTTCTAAACTAAAACATAAAATAAGTAGGATATGGAATGTAAGATGGTCAAAGTAAATAACTTTTCTCATCAATTCTCGTATCGAGTTCGGAAGTACCTACCAACAATCATATAATCATCACAGTACGTCCCACTACAGGACACATGCTACCCTCAGTATGGGCGTTAGTCCACCATGCATGCCCAGTGAAGATTGGTAGACTTCACATCGGAATTTCTTCTTCGGCGGCGTATGCAGATTTCCTTACGATGTTTACCTTCACCGTTTGAAAGCAGTCGGTATTACGTACATAAGTTAGAAAACTCATTGGTAAAAGGCATGTCGTCCGTGATGATTCGAACCCGGACCTCAAGATTGAGTTTCCATAAATCTCTGCAACGCGCCACCGACGCGACGCTCTTATAGCTTAGGCAATGAATAATTGTGGATGGAAAAGTCGAAAGCAGAAAATTTGACTTAGGAACTTTGTTTAGACTAGTTAGGAGATAAACATACTAAAAGTCCTTACCCCTCCGAGGTGCGCTCGAGGGGGGGAGGGCAAAGAAGGTCCCGTTTTTTGGTTTTTTGCTTACATCTTGAAAACGGTGCGTCATACAAAATTTTGTTGTCCTAAGACAAATTTTCTGCTTTCGACTTTTCCATCCACATCCTTTTTTGAGCATTCATTGACCAAAATATTATGAAATACATGAAATGCTTTTATGTCCAATACTTGAAATTAAATTGTTAGAATGATTTGGTTATCAATTATTTTTGAAAATTCATAAAAATCATCTCAATTTTCAATGAAAACGGCTAAATTCCGTACCGGCCGGACCGCTCGTTCACATAGATTAGTATGGAGAGTCATGTTCCCGGGGTCGATAAGCCTTAAAAGTAGATTAACTTGAAAAGTAAAATATAATCTAAATTAAAATGTTCTCCATATCTTTATAGCCGTTTTCTAGAACGCGATTACGGATAATAATAATAGGAAACAAATATTGCTCGTTTAATAGTATGGGATTTAAACTCATCAGTTTAAACCGAATAATAATATGTGCCTTTACTTTTCACTCCATAAAAATGCAATAGTAAAATAAAACGAGGTCTTATAAAAAACAACAAAGTATAGATACATGATGAACACAACGTTTTTATATGACATCGTAAAAGGTTAAAATGTAAGTAATTTACAAAGTTGTACTTTGTACAGTCAACTACCTATGGAACGAAAGTGTACAACATTATTTTAATGCTGTCTGTATACAGGATGTTACAAAAGTAAAACTTTTAAGTGGGTTGTTTAGATTTAGACCATCAAACTGAACCACTTTCAGTAGAGAACCAACATCGAAATCGCGAAAAAAAAATCTGCTATCCCATACATTTAGCTCGAGTACCTAGATTTTTAGTTTAGTAGAGGTAATAGTATATAGTTCTACATACAGAACGGCCACTCCCCTCCCCCCTCTTCAGATACCCTACCTCCCCTCACACTTGAGGGAAACTTGAAGGAATACGTTGGATTTTACTACATAAAATTTAGTCTTTTCAGTGCCTAAAAAACGTTGAAAAATAACGCTAAATTCATATTTTCAGTAATTCTTAAGCTCAAATACTACTATTTTTAATATCAGAACTAACAATAAAAAGTAATGAAATGTAGATGCGTGGTAAGTCAACCCTACACATATGTCAAGGACAATTTGCACCAAGTGCGCACGTGCGAACGTCATCATGTCAAATTCAAAACGTTGTTCGCAGTGCCGGACGTTTAGTATGGAACATCCGTTTTTGTTCGCGATTTAGATATTGGTCCCATAGTGAAAATTATTCAGCTTGACGGTCTTAACGTTTATTTGTATTTTTGTAACACCAGGGCGAAAGTAAAATCTTGGGGAATATTTTAACTAAGACTTTACACAGTTTTTTATCGATTTCCGTTTTGCTCCCATAGTTAAAGTTGTTCAGTTTTAAATGTAAAATTTTATTTTAAATGGATGCCAATGATTTCTTTTATTATGTATTGCTACTTGATTGTTAATAATAGATAAGCAGGGGAATTCAGGGAAAATTTTGATTCTAGATTGAATAGTTAGAAAGATCGAATATATCGATAGTTTAGAATGTAGCAATTATATCGGTAGTGTTAGTGTTGACACATGATATTGTTGCTTATAGTTTTAATAGAAATTGATATAATCAATCAATCAATCAAACAAATATACTTTATTTTACACCAAAATACAAACAGTAAAATACAGAAAGAAAAAACAGTAGGCACAAAAATAAGGCGGTCTTATCGCTAAGAAGCGATATAATCAATTAATACTTACATCTTTAAGTCGTAGAGATAAATGGTGACTGAAGTTTTCAAATAATTTCGAAAGATACATACTCATTGCCATAATTAAAGCATCATTAAACAAAAACTGGCATGCGGATTGAACTTGGGCAAACTGTAAAAAATAAAATTGTTAGATACATTAGACATATTACTCTAGCGAGAGAGTAGAGTTTAAGTCTATGTTAGATACCTATATACTCACTCTAGATATAAAAAACGAAATGTCTAGTCGTCCGTTAAACGGACGAATAAAATAAAATTAGTCGTCCGCTAAACGGACGACTAGACACTTCGATTGCTAGGCGTCCGATAAACGGATGATATTGTATCGGTACTTGACGGCCCAATAGCACAGTCTGTAGAGAACCTGCCTGCTGTGCCGAGGGTCGCGGGTTCGAATCCCGTAAGGGACAAATATTTGTATGATGAATATGAATATTTGTACCCGAGTCATGGATGTTTGTATCTATATACGTATTCTATATCGTTGTCTAGTCATCACAATACAAGTCCAGGCTAGTTTCTGGTACATTAAATGTGACTAGATAATTTGTGTGACAATGTACAAGATCGGCTTATGTTTGATACAAAAACATATCATAAACTAATAAGGTAATTATAAGTATTAAATTGGCAACATTTTTTATGTCAATTTTTATTATTGCGAATGGCAACATTCTCTCTTCTACTTTTGGTTTTTCTCTCTGTTCGAGTCAGTGAAATTAACAATTATAAAATATACTACAGATCTAAATTCGTTTTAGCTTGTTTTACTTAACAGCTAAGTGGTCCTTAAAAAAACGTATTGTAGCATGACTGTGACAATGCATTATTCAATTCCTGCTCTACATTAAATTATTTATACTATTATGTTCGTCAAAAGGAATAGGCCATAAAACAAAGACACTTCCAAATTTTCTTACATCGATCTTCTTTATGGCACCAACATCGAAATCACATCACGATTACGATGTTGGTCCCACGGAAAGCAGAGAGGTTGTTGTTCTAGAGCGCAATCGCGCTAAATAAATCTGAACTGAACCATGATTGGACTGCGTGCGAACCACACTTTTAACACATTCTGTATTGCGCTATTCATGAGACAGCCGTTAGAGCCGTTTTGACAGATCGCTCATACGTTAAAGGCTATCAGTCACATATTAAATAAGTCACAGTTTTTAAACACAGTTGAATAGTAATTTGATTGTAATGAGATTAGAACTGAAATTGGATCGGAATTAATCTTGAATGTTTTAAATTAGCGTAATCGGCCTCCAGTTTGATGGTCTGATCATAACCTTAAAAAGTGTCAGCATATATTATGAAGGACTCTGTATGCTTTTATATATTCATATTAAGTCTATTGCCTATATTCATATTTGTTATGTCACAAGTTTATGCATATTATACATCAAGTCAATAAATGAAAATACGTACCCAAAGTACGAAGCTAATGAAGTAGTTAAATGGCATGTTATCAAAATACCAGTCGTGAAGGGTGATAAAGAAAGATTTGATGTACCACCTAGAGTCATCGGCTCTTAAACGACAATGCGAATGCACTCGTATATAGAAAAAGAGGATCTGCACTGAAAAAAAGAAAAAAAAAGTTTTACAGAATGAACTCCAAACCCAGAAAAAATTAACGTGTGATGTTTAAAAATCGCACTCCTGAAAAGAATCGACAAACAAAAACGTCATCTGTGTCACGGACCTGAAAAAAAGACGGGCATAATATCCTTTTATTATATAAGTGAAGCACCCATGTATTATATTGTGTTTGCATCGTAGAAAGAGTAGGTAAGTACTAGAAAGAAGCACGTGTCGTGTCATACTCACTCAGTAAGAGATGCACATAGCAAATTCGCTCTAGTTTAAAATTCGCTCTAGTTAAAAAAGGAGATCGCTACTTATTGCTGCCCTTATCGAAGTAACCACTTTTTTGTTTGACGACGGCTGTCTGACTCCGGAGGCAGACATCTAGCTTCATACAAATTGTATAGGATTTTATGACTATCGCTATCTCATACGCGTTTATACTTCACATCTTTCTAGTGTAACATTACGTCCGTATTTTTTTCAAGTCCGTGATCTGTGTACATATTTGTTATTTTGTATATTTTTTCAACAAGCGCTGAATCAATTTTGTGGGACCACCTCGGAATTATGACCTACCAAACAAAATAAGAATCATCAAAATCAATTCACAAGTGGCGGTGCAATCGCGTAACAAACATACAAAAAAAAAAAACATACGGGTCGAATTGAGAACCTCCTCCTTTTATTGAAGTCGGTTAAAAAATCATTACGCAACATAGAAATCCAAATTGTACCTCCCAGAAGGCTTTTAATTTAATAATATTTAAACTGACACACTTATTTTAATTAGACTCAACAATATAAATGAGTTTTTAGCAATAAAATAGTCATTGAATTAAAAAAAGTTTTTTTTCATTACAAATACAAATGCATTTTTCTAAGCTTTCTAAGTAGACGAAAATATTTACACGGTGTTTATAATGGTAAAACCTATAAATGTAAAAAAAAATTACCGTCATATTTTCTTAGAACGAGATACTTAAATGCAAATTTTTTTATTTGGGGTTGATGCTGACGTGATTTTGTTTTTGTTTTGTATATTTCTAGTCTCAAATTGGCTCTTAAATGATATACCAAAACAAATATTAATTCTTAATTTTATTACTCCCGGCTCAAACCGTAAAATGACTGGGCTACTACATGAATCAGGCGATGAACTTTAGAGAACGTTAATTTAATTAATCTTGAAAATGGTCTACAAACTTAATGATATTATGTAGGAGAATCTTAATTTAACTTTACCTCATTAATGACATTACCATATGATAGCAAGAACAAAATTTAAGAGGATCATTTACAAACTCGCTTACCATCAGTTACATTTGATGTTGACTGTTTTTACTTACATTATCTGATTTTATTTATAGTGCAGCGGCCACCCGGGAAAAAGTCGTCTCTAAACCAAATCTCGTATGTAAGTTCTGTATATACCTACAACAGGTGTGGGTGTGTTCAGGGTACTCTCTGGATCACGAAACTGCTTGTTGTATAATTCAAAAGTGGTGGAGGGGGTAGCAGTGACGTCATAAAGATGGCCGCCGACGGTTTTAGTTTTTCTTCAATTGTAGCGCACCTATGAGGTCAATACTGTTGTGCAAGGTGTCATTTGAAAGCTTATTCAATTTACTTTAACTATTTCATAGACACCTAACGTGAAAAATTTGTATTTACTGAAATATATTCAATTTATTGAATTTTTTGTTACCTACCAGCAATCATTCCTCCAGTTTTCTCGGAAACGGGTAACTTTATTGTGATTATAGTCATTACATAAAACATAGAGAATTTCATTAGCTATCTTACAACATCAATTGTATAAAAATACAACTTCAAACGACTGAGCTGTGTCAAATTTTCTGGTGCACTGTAACTATGAGTCCAAGCGTGCGTCGGTGTGCGGGCGGGGCGGACGAACTGCAAATAACATTATGATTTATAGATTATATAAAATTAAGGTTTCCATTGTAATATTGATTGGAAAAATATACATTTTTATATTATTTGCACATGCGTTTACATAAATTGTAGATGTATAGGGTGTAATATTAAATGCGTTACATACTTAAGGGGTTGCCTTAGACCATAAAACTGAACAACTTTTACAATGGGACCAACCAATGGGGGTTTGAGACCCTAATGGTATAAACAGACACTGAAGTTTTACTGTTGCTCATTCATTTCTTCGACAGGTTACCAGCGAAGGTCTGGATTCAATGAGGAATGAGGGCGAGTAAATCAAAATACGTTTTAGTCAATAAAATTGTTCAAGCACTCGGACCAGAAATACACTGTTTATTGACGTTCCACGCTTATACAGTATGCGATAGCACAAGCTCATCGTCAGGTTTTTCGAAGAAAAGCACAAGGAAAGTCTTCACAGAAAATTACGATCTTCTGGAAGGATTTGGAACGCTCGTTGACCTAACAGAAGATCTAAAGCAAAAAGGTGAGAAGTTTGATATGGCTATGTACTGTCATAGTATTAGTAAAGTGGATAAACTTCTACCGTCACAAGAAGCTCTGAAACAACATATAAAAAGACCAAATTACCACATGTATAATTTACCACCACCTACAAACCATGGTTGAACATTGGAAAACGAAAAATTGTCACCGATTCTCGTAACAACGTTTAAATCATGTATTTCGTAAAAGATTTGGAATTAATGTCTTGCCAATGCAAAACAGGCTGCCACTACCGGCAGTGCGAGATGCAGATTTGTTAGTAAAATTCAAAAATGCATGCAGGGTGTTTGCCATAAAGTATCAGTGAGGAGGTATGCTTAAATCAGTATAATTTTGGTGATGTTGATGAATCACTCTAGACATTGCATGCGTGCAACTAACAATTGTCTTTTTATAACAATATTAATAAATATTTATAAACCTGTTAACTAAATTGTTTTGGATTTCTCATTCTTTTATTTACTTTTCCAAGGCAGCCTCATTCTTGTATACATAGTGTAAAGTGTAATGCGTTAAGTAGGTACATGTTATATCTGGGAATGGGATACTTAAGACCATCAAGCTGAACCACTTTCACCTTGGAGCCAACATAAATATAGCGAAATAAAATCAGATGTCCCGTAGAACATGTCAATCTCTTCTGGACCAAAATGTATGAAACAGCAGCTAATTTTTCTCGTGATTTCAAAGTTGGTCCCATTGTAAAAGTTGTTCAGTTTTATGGTCTAAGGCAACCCCTTAAGTATGTAACGCATTTAATATTACACCCTATACATCTACAATTTATGTAAACGCATGTGCAAATAATATAAAAATGTATATTTTTCCAATCAATATTACAATGGAAACCTTAATTTTATATAATCTATAAATCATAATGTTATTTGCAGTTCGTCCGCCCCGCCCGCACACCGACGCACGCTTGGACTCATAGTTACAGTGCACCAGAAAATTTGACACAGCTCAGTCGTTTGAAGTTGTATTTTTATACAATTGATGTTGTAAAATAGCTAATAAAATTCTCTATGTTTTATGTAATGACTATAATCACAATAAAGTTACCCGTTTCCGAGAAAACTGGAGGAATGATTGCTGGTAGGTAACAAAAAATTCAATAAATTGAAAATATTTCAGTAAATACTAATTTTTCATGTTAGGTGTCTATGAAATAGTTAAAGTAAATTGAATAAGCTTTCAAATGACACCTTGCACAACAGTATTGACCTCATAGGTGCGCTACAATTGAAGAAAAACTAAAACCGTCGGCGGCCATCTTTATGACGTCACTGCTACCCCCTCCACCACTTTTGAATTATACAACAAGCAGTTTCGTGATCCAGAGAGTACCCTGAACACACCCACACCTGTTGTAGGTATATACAGAACTTACATACGAGATTTTTTTTCTCTTGTCCTGGCCGCTACACTATTATGTAATTAGGTATTTTATATTATTTTTCAACACACTTGCTCGAAAAATAGCTCTTATTCTACAGCTTTTAGGGACATAATGCAACTTATTAAACATGCGTGTGGTAAGTTAAGTTTTTGTCTTTTGTTTGAAACTCCAACCAGACTTCATGAAAAAAATATTAACCATTTTTCTGAACAAATAAACTGTGTTAATTAAAATAACAGATG
The DNA here is from genome assembly GCA_963693445.1 of Agonopterix heracliana. Classification (NCBI taxonomy): domain Eukaryota; kingdom Metazoa; phylum Arthropoda; class Insecta; order Lepidoptera; family Depressariidae; genus Agonopterix; species Agonopterix heracliana. The sequence continues at coordinate 5,190,824 of OY856308.1, forward strand.
AAAGGAGGTCTTCCACTATAAGTTAAACGCAAACTCATGAACATGAGAATTCTTCCGATTCTCACGTACGGTGCTAAAACGTGGTCTTTGACGAACGACCAGAAGTCAAGCCTCAAGGCTTGTCAGAAAGCTATTGGAGCGCAGCATCATAGGCTTAAAACTGATCGACTGAGTCTGAAACAAAGTCATATGCTCCAGAACCCAAGTGACAGACGTCGCCACCATTGCTGCCAATCTAAAGTGGGACCAGCCTAAGCTGGTCATGTCTGCCGCGGGCCAGATGACCTATGGGCCAAAACTACCACCTACTGGTACCCATCGAAATGAAATCGGCGTCGAGGCAGACCTAGATGCAGGTGGCGGGACGAATATGATGGTTTCCTTAATAGAACAAGAGATAAGTGTACTTTTTGCGACCATCAGCAGCAAGGCTGTTTCGGTGTTTATGGGGTGAAGAGCATCTCTGTGATGGGGATGGACCAGGTCTGCCTGCATAACATCAGTCGGTTTAGGATTTACAGACATTTGAAGGTCAGTAAAAAATTAACGATCAGCTGCAAGGCTGATCGTATGATATTATTGTAGTATGCACTGTAGCAATGTGAACAGTACAAAAACTGACATGGTTCATTAGTCGGTTTAGGAGTTACAGCCGTTCAAAGGTGCGACCTTTGTAACTCCTAAACCGACTGGCAGTTCATGTCAGTTTTTGTACTGTTCACATAGCTACAGTGCACACTACAATAATATCATACGATCAGCCTTGCAGCTGATCGTTAATTTTTTACTGACCTTGAAATGTCTGTAACTCCTAAACAGACTGACGTCATGCAGGCAGACCTGGTCGATCCCCATCACAGAGATGCTCTACACCCCATATACACCGAATCAGCCTTTCTGCTGATGGTTGCAAAAAGTACACTTATCTCTTATAATATATAATAAAAACAGGCCTGTCGAAGCGCGGAACAGAGACTCTTGCAAATCGCTCTTGCAAATAAATGCCTTTGCTCAACAGTGGGACATTAATGTCTGATACAAATAACTAACAAATAATTAAAATATGATAAATAACGTCAGTTCAGGGGAGACCTTTGCCCAGGAGTGGGACGTAATAGGTTAAAATAATAACGTTTCATATTATTGTTGTCAACAAATTAGCATTAATTTGAGTAATAAATAAATAAATAAATATACAGTATCGTGGAAATGCTGCCCTTTTCTCACACTGCCCACATATTTTGGTCCAAATAAGGCCAGAAGCGTCCTTTTAAATTTTTTTTTCCATATATTTGTTTTTTTGTTCTACTTATATTTTAGTTTTAGGATATTTTATTAACGGGATATTACCTATTTTGTTCAATTGCTTTGTTTTGTTTATAACTGTTTTACTAAATACAAAAAATAAAAAAATATATTCAGTTTATTATATTTTTATCTTAGGTTGTCAAACTCAAACTTTACAGGGTTTTCTGAACACGGCCTTATGGTAAATTAAGTCATTTCATTTAAAAATCATTTTTAAAAATATAAGGATTGTTTGTGCTGTTATTATACATTTTACATAATTTATCACCTTGGATTATTTGCAATTAAGAAATCTCATACTCCTGACGTTATTACTAGTATACTGGATACAGTCTTGAGCTAACGCGTATGCAAATATTATGTTAATAGTCACTGACATATACTCTAGCGATAAACAGGCCCATTCATAGAAGCAACATGTTCCACTTGAATGAGGTACCCGCACCGCATTGATGTTCCCGACTTCACTTCGTCACTATGGCAATGACAGATCGCAATGTGTCATTTTGTGTTGTTTTGTGTGACATTGTTTGTTTGAACGAGCTTGTCTATCGCTAGAGTACCTATATGTCAGTGTTAATAGTGGTAAACACTTAAATTACGTTATTTGAGGTAAAAAATCGCCTAAGTGTTAAAACTTACCAAAACCAGTTATAAATACAGTTGCTATCACCATGTTAATCTTTCTTATGTTTGGTTGCACTCGAAGAGGTAGCAGCACTAATTCGATAGACTCTATTCGCTTCAACATTTTTCTCCAATTTCGAGATCTCATTATCAGAAGAATGGTTGTGTTTAATAGGAGTACTGAGAGGATTATACCAACTGTAAAATACTCCAACAAGTCAATAAACCAGCACTGGTAGCATGCTACACGTGATACCGCTGTATCACGTCTTTTAAAGAGAGCGAAAATGTGATTGCGTTTATCACGGTGTCATGCTACCCTATGCTGGGGTCTCATAGCTTTTAAAGAAGAGTGTTGGATGTGTATGTTATTTCTGTCTCAATCATAGAGGGACAGTACAGTCAGCAGCAAAGAGATGTATGCACTTTTACTACGTCGTTGTATAAAGATGTATACACTATAGTACTACGCGTAGTACTAAAGTGTATACATCTTTTGCATGAGGAGGCATACATCTTTTTGCTGCTGACTGTACATCAATGAAACTTAGCAATTCGTGTAGAGTAAAATAAAACTAACAAAAATGTTTATTGGTTGTAACCACGGACCTGAAAAAAAACCGGACGTAATCTCGTCTAATCACAAGTGAAGCACCCATTTATTTTTGTATGCGTGCTGACGCACCGAGGCGCGGTACAAAATGGTGGCGAGTTGTAGGACCTAAGCCTAGAACTGGTGCATCTGTGTGAGTGTAGGTCCCTTGTAGAACAAACGAATATGTAGGACCTTGCATGCTTCACATCTTTTTAGTGTCACATTCCGTCCGCCTTTTTTTCAAGTCCGTGGTTTAACCTGTAAAAGTTGGGGGAAAGGTTTAAACGTCATAATCTTTCGCATTAGATAGTCCACTCCATAAAGGTATTATACCTTACAGGAAAAGAGCAACCAACATGAGTTGTCAAATGAAACCGTTTTTGGATGTTTTTTAGAGACTATTCGTAGGCAAAAATTCGAATATTGTCTATAATTCTGAGTCTAACGTGAAATTGTGGATAAATTAATGAAGCAGTGTCAGTATATTTCATAAAATTATCTACGATTTCATTTTAGATTCGCAATTATTCACGGAAACCGAATTGTAAAAATTTATTTGTGACTAATAAATGGTTCTATTGCCTCAATCTCTTTCTATAATACAGTGGTGCCGCTAGGTACATCTCGCTCACTCAGCTGTATGTTCCTCTATTCTTGGTATAATACCTTTATGGTCCACTCCATCTCTTATACATTTATATGGTTTCTATTTAAACGAAAATCTACGATAACCATATAATATTACGATAATTGCAGGATATGAATGAGTGACACTGACACATCAGTTCAACCAAACCCATTAACTTATGAATATTAAGACAATGCCCAAAACCTATGCTAAAGATGCGTCATCAATGCGTCATCATCAGGGAGCAGAATCTAATAGCAAATATGAATAATTGAAATGTCCTACAGACATTGTTTTTTATCGAGTATTCAAGCTATCGATAGTTTTCAGTTATTAGAAATAACATAATTTATTTAACTTTGCAATACAGTACGGTAACCTAAAGAGTAAGAGAGAGAGAGAGAGATACGTCATAATAGGGGGTTATAGGGTAAACTTCCCATGTCGCGGTTGTTATCGTGGTTTGTTTTATTTATGTGTCATCTCATCACAAATAATAAAATTAAATGTACGTTGATTAAGTAATAAAGATCAAAACTGAAAAGTATCGAGACAGCCTGAAAACACGATAAAAAACAATAACACGATTATACATTTTTATGTAAAAAACCATGCCGTTTCCCACCTGGAGGAGCTCAAACTTAGTATGTTGGTTTTGAGAATACAATTCTTTTTGGATTTGTTGAAAACAAGTGGCTATAAAGTTTATTGTTTAGTATATTTTTAGAACCGGCTCATGAAGCCCTTTCATTTGAATTACCACAAACGACAGGTTTCAGAAAAAAAAATGTTTTAAACCGATACAAAAAAAAATATGACGTCATAACTCCATACTCCACCAATTGAGAAAGCGACACCGTTATTTTTCTAACTCTTGAAACTCTACTGAATGCAAATGCAACGATACAACAATGTCGGTATAAAACTACTCTGTCCTATGAAAATCTTTATTTGACGACTTTATTTAAATTGGCATCTCTACTACTAGATTAATGAATACCTACATAATACTTTCACGACCATTAACGATTTCGGGTTGGTAAGAAGCTTTGCTACAATCAAACCAATGAAAAAGCGTGCATATGAATGAATTATTTTCGTAAAGGGACTAAACCAGCGGTGTAAATTGCATGAAAAGGCATACATTTTTTTCTTAAGCTAAATAGTTAAATCATTTTAACTGGTTCTTCCCGCATTTTGATTGATTTTGGTGTTCCCGATATATTGGCAGTGTTACAAAAAATTTACAACCGCGTAACTCCCAAAAACGGTGTATATTTTTTAATAATAAAGCAAATGTAATAATAAAAAAAATACAGTATCTTTCAAACTCCATACTGAAAGTATCTTTCGCGTCAAATAATATACAAGTATTTTTGAAAAGATACAAGACAATACATCTTTCGCAAATTCAACGCTAATAATGCGAGCACATAATAACTGACCGAGTTATTGGCGACTGTATACGAGTAAGCAATGGATTTCCTAAAAAAAAAACAATATTATATTTTATAACCAAACTATAATAATGGACCTCACCAGTTCTTCTTAGCTCAAATGCGGTATTCGTTCTGTCGTACAATCGTACTGCCAATGAAATAATTTGAATAATTAATCCAGATAGAAGAATTAACGAATAAGGTGTCTTCCATGTGCATCTGAAATGAAAAGGAAATACTGTTGTATTTTAATGGCTAACCAAATCAAAATAAAATATTTCTTATTATTTAAAAAATGTGTACTTAAAATTAACCGATCGGGTATTAAACACAGATCTGCGCACCAGAACTGGTATAGCTGACGTAGGCCTTAAAACAGCTTAGCTGAAGTGGGGCTGGGCGGAGCATATCTTCCGCATGCATCCGGAGAGGTAGACCACGATAGCCTTCGATCAAAATAAAATGAATGGATAGGCCTTACGCGAACTTTCAAACCAGAAAAATGTGGCAATACAAATGAAAGGTTTACTTCAAATTTGTATGCAAGTGCCCTAGATTTGACAGATAATGGCGCTAGTTTGTATGGACCAAGTGCACCAGTAGTTTGCTTCAACTTACCGCGCTTTAGGCCTATCCATTAATTTTATTTTGATCTAAGAAGATAGCCACACTACACCTTCTGACATTTATAGAACAATAGCAGCGCTGCTTGTCATTTAAATATTCAAAGTAAAATTGTAAGGAATGAGGTACCTTGTCAACTCATTTGTGTGATTTCTCAGTCCACTGATGGGTATAAAACCTGAAATTCTACCAAAAAATAATGTTGTCCTTATAGAATCATAGAAGCCGTTTCTGACAACAATTTTAACCTTCATCTCTGATTTCTCTTAAGATTTAGTTAGACAACATTGAAAATAAAGACCGAGTTTTAATTTTAAGGACTGAAAACTAGGACTACGTTATTTATTATTGAAAAGAAAGGATGAACCCTATCTTCTAAGACATTTGGTTCTATATAACTTGCATTGCTTTCTAAAGGTTGTCAATTTCTTACTAAACCGTTATTAAAATGTACAAGACAACTTTCTAGGACATAAACAGAAGTCATTTTGAAAGTATTTTAATACCTTATTTCTTTTGTTGGTTTTATGACAATTAATAATGTACTGTCTGTGGTCAAACAATGCTTACGAGACAATATGTATATGAATTGTGTTATATAAGATTGTCATTAATCAATTACGATAAAAAACGGTTATAAGAGTTTAAGAAGTTCTTTTATGGAGTTTTAGATTGCTTTCACATAACACGATTGGCAGCGATCGCGATGCTTAGTTTTTCAGCGTTAGCTTCGTTGTTCGTCCACATAAATTATGTAGAACAATAAAATATAACGATGTAAGCTATAATTCTACGCTATAATTCTGCACCTCAAAATTGCGGAGTATGCACTGAGCAGCAAAGCAAGTATTTGCACGAGTATGAATTGTAGTAATTGCAAGCAGTTTTAAACGACAGACCAAGCTACTCGTATTTCAAAATATACAAGATGTTAGAGTAAATATTTACATTAGTTTAATTTTATTGTACCTACTCATGAGACTGGACAACTTTCCCAAAATGGAAAAACTAACTTTTTTTTGGTAATTTCCTATAAGTGTCCTAGGGAAAGTTGTTCAGTATCATGGTTCATTCCCTTAAGGGGCCATAGGTCCGGACGAATATTTTCTATGAGAAACGCGATTGCCGAGCGCTCCGAAAAGTGTGTGCGTGAGCCGTATTTTCGATTAAAAACAACTAACCAAAGTACTTTTTCTAGATTTTATTTAGGATTGCACTAGTTAAACTAATGGTGAATATGTGAGTATAAATACCAACAATCGGAAACTATTTTAAGTTCTTCTAAACCGAGAAAAATGTTTAAAAATGCATGAAAATACGTCATCTTTGTGACGATTTTCTATCGAGTGAAGTAATTCCAATCGTGTATTAAGTTGATGATTGCACTAGATGAACTATCCAAAAATACTGAGTATGACTTTAATTTCGGTAAATGGTATAAATCTAGTCGTAAAATGAAAAATAAAAGATGCCTCCAAGGTATTTCCACCTACTATTACGTCTTAAAGTAATGCAACTGTTAACCCTAACCAGTGTTGCCATTTTAGTTTTAGTAATGGGGGCGTTGAAGAAGCTAAAAAGAGCTAGATAGGGCTAGATGGAGCACAAATTACATTTCCTTAGTCTCGGTACAAGCTTTACACCTTCAAAATTGGCCGTGTAAAATTTACTCTCAACTTATTCATAGATTAGGGTTGGTAAAACGCAAAATCAGTTTACTCTAGAGTAACCGGCGACTTAATCTAAGAATACTATTTACTCGCGTTTGGTCGAATCGGGCCTGAGAATGATTGTGGAGCCTCGTGACAGGCTGAAAAGCGAACCGCGCGAACACCACGCGAAAGAAAAGTGTTCGGGGTAAAACCCTGCAACGTGACTCTACATTGCTGGTTACTAATGACGCTTAACATGCAGTGCTTCATGTGTCCTAGCATTCTCAGCAATTATAGTCCTTTGTCGCGTTTATTAAACAGGGCTAAAGAATACTAACTACATATTACAATGCCAAGCGGTCTACTTTCTATGAGGATACTTTTCTTTTATTAATAACTAGCTTTTGCCCTCGACTTTATCCGTCCTTAGTGCATATGCTCTGTATGTTACATTTTTCGTGTCACGGAATCTTGATCGTTGATCGTATGATAAGAAATAATTTCAAAGACTGTACAAATAAAACACGCTCCAAAATCAAATCTAATATGATAAGTGGTCAAAAATACATGTCATTTTATTTACTTGACGTTAAACCAATAATTTTCGGTGACAAAGTGAAAACAAAATTAATTATTATTACTTGATATGTTGCGGCGTTTATAAAGAAACAATTTATATTATTTATTACGTCATTCACAAAATAAAGTTAATATGATAGGTACTAAACCTATTAAAGAAACGAAGATCGCAACGGTCCACGATGAATTTAATAACATAGGTAAAAATAACTTTAAGTTTAGAATATTTTCGACCTCAACCTTAATTTTTCAGCAACACTGTTTTCGTTTTTTTTTTTAAATATTTGTCAAGCATTTGCGCAACTGTTTCCTGGAATACAGAATTCAATTGCTACAAAAAGAATATTTAGAAATTGTTTATGTTTATTGTATTAGAGAAACAAAGATGGCAATGGTCCACGAAGAATTTAATAAGGCAATAATAGGTAAAAAGAGCTTTAATTTTAGGAGATTTTCTATCTCAACCTTATTTTTTCAGCATCCTGCTTTCCGTTTTTTTATTATTTGTCAAGTATTTGGGCAACTGCTTACTGGAATACAGAAAAAAAAAACTGAAATTGTTAATGATTAGATAATTTAACTTTAAGTAAATGCTCCTTCATTGTATAGTATAGTAACATTGATATCCCTGTTCTGTTTTCTGTGACATTGTGCAAAAGCAGGAAAATTTTATAAATGTTCTAAAACGACAATATTTTCACAGACCGCTCTCACACCAATCTTGACAATGAATTACAAGTGGCTAATTTGGAATCTCAGATCTCAGAAAAATCTACGAAACTACGGTAATTTCATTATATCCTTTTAAGGGACGTCAAATTAAAACATTTAGAAATCCTTTGTTTTATTGTAATACCTATCTAAGTATTGATTAATTTTTTTTTACAGGAATATCAAAAACGTTTTAAATGTGTACGGGAATAATCTTCAGGATAAAGATGCAAATAGTGAGTTTTTTCTGGTGATTTAAAAAATACCTTTTTAACATGAGACACGTACCGGCGGCGACCGATGGCCGGGCCCATACAAAAATGTAATTTTGTATGGGAAGCCGTTCGCCGTCATCGCCGTATTCTCTGTGGATCCAACATCGAAATGGCGAAACAAAAATCAGATGTTTCATACATAACAAGTAGGATTTCAGTTTTGTACGGAAAAGCAACTTAATTTTTTTTGCGGTTTCGATGTTGGTCCCATTGAGAAAGTTGTTCAGTTTGATGGTCTGATCATCCCCTTTAAAAACCATCAGCATATTATACAGGGTCCGACCTCCGATAGCAGATGACACCAGAAGAAGAAGAAGAAGAAGCCATTGACCGTTCTCTATGGAACAACCAATTTTTGTTTCGCGATTCCGATGTTGTCAATCATCCTCGTCGCCAATTGTTGCGTTCGGACGCAGGGAGTGTAGGTACCGGCGGCGGGAGGGACGACCATCAAACAAGCTGGCTAATTGCACACTGGTTTATTCGTAGATCTTGTCCTCGGGGGTCGCAGCCACCGAGCTTACCCTACTACATTCTTATTTTAATACCCACAACCACATACACAACAGCTCCTTAGTGAAAGTTGATCAGTTTGATGGTCTGACGCACCCCTTTTATATGTAACGCATTTATATTTTAGACCCTGTATGGTGAATGATACAAATTATGGCTCACTGAAGTTCGAAGATTTGCAATTTTTTTTTTTCGGAAATAGTCAAAAAGCAACAAAGCTTTCGAGTTTTGTTGGTTTTTGACATTTCCGTACCTTGTATTGGAATGAAAAGTACCTTCCTTTTTTCAGGCACATCTGTGACTTTCAATACATTTGACGACAAATATAAAACTAAAGGCGATGTAATATTTCATAGAAATATGAGAGTTCTTGTTCTATATGGTCAGTTCTTGGGTCTGAATCCTGTTTTAGGAATACTCGGAGATGATACATCGAAGTTGAGGTAGTATCCTTTTTATTTCAATAAGGAATTAGGTAATGTTGTGGTGTGAAAAAACTCATTGGTACGTGGCATATTGTCTGTGCGGATTCGAACCCGGACCTCATGATTGAGAGTCCATACCTCTCCGCAACGCACCACCGAGCTCTGTAAAGCTCTGCAATGGAATAATACCACTGCAAAACGATCCAAAAGCAGGAGCGAGCGAAGCGAATGTGTTTTTTTCCGTGTTACTGTTGTCTATCGCAAATCGCAATTAAGATCGCAATTTCGATTCCTTGTTTGATTATGGAACTCTAAAAACAAATCTTTATTATATATTATATATCTTTGTATATTAATTATCTTATCCCTCTGTGTATATTTAATAATTGTTTTCATAAAGTGAATTTTCAAAATGATATATTATTTTTATTCTTCACAGATTCAATTTTATTTCATACAAAGTGTTATACAGCATATTTATATTTATATTTCAAATGATATGTTTTATGTTATACTGGCGTAAAATATTTGATGGGTCCGTGGATATATCGACTTTAGGTAAGTGCCTAAACAGAAACAAACATATTTCCGTACCTAAGGAGCCATTTCCCACGCAACGCATTACTAAGCTCAGCTCTCAACAAGGCGTCGCTTTATCTTTCGCTATTATGCAAGGTGAAATGGATGTCATTAGCATCCTTTTAAACTAAAAGTCTAACCATCAAACTGAACAACTTTTACTATGGGAGCAAACCGATCGGACAATCACACCACTCATTTACCAAATGGGTGAGGGTTTGGTCAGGTGCCCCGCAGTCGCACATCGGTGACTCCCTCAGGCTCCACTTGTAGAGGTGGGAGTTGGTCCTTCCGTGGTTAGTTCTGAACCGGTTCAGCTTAGCCCATGTCTTTCGGTCCTTATCAAAACCAGCCGGTTTGCCAGTCGGGTCCCGCACGAGGTTAGCTTGGAGATTCAAGAAGGCCCCAATCTGACCGCAATGCACTATTTATATCGTACTGGGAGTGAATTCAGTCGTCGATCCAGATAGGTTATCTAGCCGGGAGACGGTAAGCAGGAAGATAAGAAAAGAAAGCCACAAAGATGGCTTTTAGAACAATATTCATAATAAAATTAGTTTAGTAAAGGTACAAATTCGTAGCCGACCGCACGCAGTAGCAGCAGACTACGTGACTGAGACTTTACTGGTTTTAATGTATTTATATGAAATTCCCTACGTTGCTAGCAACACGTCTGCCGTTACGGGCTGAGCGGCAGACGACACTGTCGCCTGACCGCAGATCAATAGTCTCATATGCTCTATTCACATTACAACGACAGGCGCGGAGGGCAAATACATTTTAAAATTCAGTACCGATAGAGTGTCTGCTGCTGCGGTCTGAAGTTGGGTTCGAAATCATGACTGCAGCGAGCGTCGTCCGCTGCTGCTGCGTGCGGTCGGCTACGAACTTGTACCTTAACGGTTTGTCTTTAAAGGTGCTGGATTATTCTATGGAGCAGCTAGTGCGGCAACATGTGTGTTCTTGCGCATAGCAATGAAGTGGCCAGTTTTGGTACGAGACGTGGCCGCATCTAAACTAGAAGAATACATGGACCCTCGGATGACGAGGAAATGTTATATTTCCACTGTTGTTTTATTGACTATGACTATGGGTAATATTTTTGTTACGTTTTACCCTAGTATAAGAAAGAGTACTACATACAGTACGTACACGCCTTGCTACCAATTTTATCCTCACTCCCAGGCAGGAAGTTTGGCGGAAAATGTAGGCAGTGGCGTATTCCTGTCTCGCTCGCACTCACGCAGTATAGCACATGCATATCTCTTCTTGTCATTTTTTCTCATTTATCCACTGACACGTCCGCCCACGCGCCCGCACCCCCCCAGAAGAGGTCCACTCTCGCGCAAAATCGGCAAAATTACACAAAAAATCAGGAAAACGATGCAAAAAATCGTGACCATGGCGATAAAACCAAAGATAACTCAAAAACTACTAAAGCTTTAAGACAAGAAATAATCTATTAAATCTGAAATGGTTGATAAATTCAGAATCGAATGATGTATGAATTGCCAATAAAAAATTATCTCCAAGGAGCTACATGACATTTTACCTATGGAGTGGAGTATTGACCGCTTGATGTAGATGGATGTGTAGGAGAAATTAGTTTTTCCACGGCAAAGTTAAGTTTGTACGGAACCCTAAGGACGCGAGTTCGACTCGCAATTGACCAGCTTTTTAATACCTTAACTTTTATGGATTTTTAACACCGTCACACAGATTATCTATTCCTATTTAAGGTGGTTGCATAATTGTCAATTTCATACAAAACTTTGTCGTAGAACACTCGTAGACGGTATTAATAAAAGTAATGTTTTATATATGGAAAAATAGCTTAGAAAATGTAGATTGCGCGTATCAAATAACATTTACAATTTATAATATTTTATTTATAATATAATATAATTACGAAGATATCAAGCTTTGAAATTATTCATACAAAATTTCAAAGTCTAAGATATGATAAGAATTTGAAATTTGGTATGAATAATTTCAAAGCTTGATATCTTCATAATTACTTATATATTATAAATTGTAAATATTATATATTATTGGATACACGCAATCTAGATTTTCTAAGCTATTTTTCAATATATAAAACATTACTTTTATTAATACCGTCTACGAGTGTTCTACGACAAAGTTTTGAATGAAATTGACAACTCTACAAACACCTTAAGTCCAGACTTGTAAATAGATAGGTATAATGTTACGGACAGTATTACAGTTTAGTGTACGTACCTGCCTGCTATTACCATAGATAAAATTATCATGACAGACTAACATTTTTAATCACCAAATGTATTCGAACCCGCGGCAATCTCTGCCCGCGACTCTTGGTTCAGGAGGACAGGGTTGGGTTGGACAGGGTCGCTTTCGCGACTTTTGCGAATTACGAGTGCCATGATACACTTTTTCATGTTATTCAATCAATTTCGATAATCAAATTCGACGGCCCGACAGCATAGTCTGTAGTGAACCTGCCTGCTGTGCCGAGGGTCGCGGGTTCGAATCCCGTAACGGAAAAATAATTGTATGATGAATACGAGTATTTGTACCCGAGTCATGGATGATTGTATCTTTATGTGTATTCTATATCGTTGTCTAGTCATCATAATACAAGTCCATGCTAGTTTCTGGTACTTTAAATGTAACTAGATAATTTGTGTGACAATGTCTAAGATATTTATTTTCACCTCACAAGCTCGGAAAGATTCTGTTTATCACTCGAAATCTGAGTGCAAAAGCGTATTTTATCCGCTAGCGTGGAAAGAGTTTTTGAAATTCGAATCTGTCTATTCAATATACCTATTCCTATAGGAATAGGTTTGCGGTATACAATCCATCAATCAATTTCATGTCACTGGCCAGCACGAAATAAAAACTTTTTAAAATGTTCTTTGTAGCAATTCACTTTTTTTCCTCGCTTTTGTGAGGTGAAAAGTTGTGTGTTGCGCTCGGCAGCAAAGTTATTCTGCGTCTCGTACCTTTGAAACCTTCGATGCGCTCAGGATTCTACATTTGAACCCACTCGCTTCGCTCGTGGTTCAATCTTAGAATCCATCGCTTGCTCAGGTTTCACTACAAGTACTCGCGCCAAAAAACAACTTTGCAGCCTAGCATAACAAATAACTATTATTTAATAATTAATCAAGTCTTTAATCCAAGAACTGCCGCAATTCCAGACGCAAAACCGTTACGGCGGTTCAAAGGTTAATGGTGAACTTTATTTTTTCAGTGGATTATAGCTTTGGATTAATCGCAATAATTACCACTGTTTTTGACTGTCAACCTTCAGGTTCTAAAGAAGATACGTTTCGTGTGCTCATGCAGAGAAATTATAAATTATTTTTTGATCTAGGTATTCAGTATAATATGGCAGTTGGGATTATTTTTCAGGTATTTAATAATCTTTCTCTCACTCACTCTAAACAGGGTCTAACTTTATATGCCGACGGTTTTTAAGGGGCTACCTCCTGGTTTTACAATGAAATTGGGTAACTTTGTAACCATTTTAGTCATTAACTATGACACTTTTGGAGATGAAAAATAAACTGAAACTTTCGTTAGGGAAAGTTGTTCAGATTCACGGTCTGAATACACCCTTAAAGTTTAGTTACTAATTAAAAACTAGTGGTGCCGTGTATATTCATGAACTAGAGACATTGATCTAAACATCCTTTTTTTCTGTAGGTAGTGAGTATAGGTTCCGTAATATTAAGTTGCCCAATAACTTTTGTTAACTTTCAGGTCTGCGAAATAATTACGACTTTATGTTGGAACTTCCCAGATGTGTTCATCATTTGCATGAGTTTCTACCTTTCTTCAATCCTTGAGATGATCAACAAAAAGATTGTTGCCGCTAAAAGAACTGTAAGTACTGAAATAACAATAATAATAGTACTGTAGCCGGGGGACTTTTTAATTACCAAAAAGATTACCGATTGCCGTTTAGAAATTGTTGTAAGGTATTAAATGACTAATATAAAAACCTAAGTCTTACAGATCACAACCCGCCGTAGGAAAAAAAAAATTAAAAAAATAGTCTGACATTGTTAAATTTCGAGGTTACAGTTTTTTTTTCTATTCTGTCATATTCTTCACCTCAGTTCAATACCCATACGTAATAGTAAGACAATCTAAAGTTGCCATAGAAACCTATAAGACCAATCAAAGTTGACTTTTTCATCTGGTCTTATAGCTTTGTATGGCAACTTTAGACAGTCTAACTATTACATAATATGGCTATTGAACTAAGGTGAAGAACATGACAGTATAGAAAAAAAAAACTGGCCAAGTGCGTGTCGGGCCACGCGCAGGGTAGGGTTCCGTAGTTGCCCGTCACAATATACGAACTTAGAAGGGGGCTTTTTGTTTTATACTACGGTTTGACGGCTAATAAAGTCTAAAAAGTACTTTTTTTAAGTTGGTCGACTATTACTCGTTAACTTGTAAAGCTAACTTAGCGGTGATAGTTTTCCTTTTAATTTCATTATATACACTACTGCCATGAATTTTTTCACATATCTAGAAACAACCGTTTAGCTGGCAGAGGGGGGGGGACACTCGACTCTAACAAAAATTAGCACCTTAAAGCTTAATATTTCGCTATCGGATCCCTAAATCGAAAAATAGTTTTCCCACACCCACCGTATTTTTAAAAGACCTATCCAACGATACCCCACACCATGGGATAGACGAGAAAAAAAAATTGCACCCCACTTCACGGGTAGGGGAGGTACCCTAAATAAAAATATTTTTCAAAATTTTATTTTACCACTTTCTCGGCGTGATTAATATGTGTACCCATGCCAAATTACAGCTTTCTAGTACTAAGCGTCTCTGAGCTAAGCCGCGGACAGACGGACGGACGGACGGACGGACGGACATGGCGAAACTATAAGGGTTCCTTGTTGACTTCGGAACCCTAAAAACGGTAACCTCGAAATTTAACAATTTCAGACAATTTTTTTTTCCTACGGCGGGTTATGATCTGTAATACTTAGGTTTTTAAATTAGTCATTTAGTACCTTACAACAATTTCTAAACGGCAATCGGTAATCTTTTTGGTAGTTAAAAAGTCCCCCGGCTACAGTACTATATATAAGCCATGGTAAAAAATTGTAGACTTCGATTTGTGAGATTTTTTGTACATAAGTACCCCTATTTTTAGGGTTCCGTAGTCAAACAAGGAACCCTTATACTTTCGTCCATTCTGTCCGTCTGTCCGTATGCCTCACCTTAATTACTCGCTCATTTATGCACCTATTGAATCGAAAATTGGCATGATGACAGATATATCAGTAACCCAAAAACGGAAATGAGGTAGTCGTGAAGAAACTATTTTTTTCTATACTTCCCGATTACCTACTTTGCCATACAACGAAAAGGGGTTGGAAAAAATAGATTGGTTATTGTTATTGTTGTTGGTTTTTTAATAAATCGAGTGAGGTATCGTTAGTTAGATCTTGTTTAATGGATCAAAACTCCCATTGAATCGTCATAATGCTTCTGTCTCGAGATATCTGCGCTCAAAGTAAAAAATAGGTCGTACCCCGTAGAGACCGTATGAACAGGTGCACAGACACAGCCGGGATAAACCAGGAGTGCAATTCTCTAACGTAACATCCTTCTTGCATCCTTTATAGTCGAAGATTTCACATTAAGTTTGACACAAACCGAATTCTTTTGGTATGTGAGTGGTCCTTTTGGGAAGTGGTCCTTTTGGGAAGTGATCCTTTTGGGAAGTGGTCCTTTTGGGAAGTGGTCCTTTTGGGAGTGGTCCTTTTAGGAAGTGGTCCTTTTGGAAGTGGTCCTTTTGGGAAGTGGTCCTTATGGGCCGAAAGAGTTTCAACCTATGTTTGCGCTTAGAGAATTGCACTCCTGTTCGTTCGACCTCAAACGCGCGCTATGTGTGAGTACACTGACCTGTAGAGATATTTATTTCCGTTCTGGGAAATGGCTGTTCGGGTAAATGTCCATTCGGGGAAATGACCTTTCGGGTAAATACCCGTTCGGGGAAATGTCCGTTCAAGGAAGTGGTCCTACAAGGAATTCGGGAGATGGACGTTCAGGGAAAAGGACGTAACTGACCTGCTCCGTTATGTTGTTTATTTTTAAGCAAACATCTCTTGAATTTTGGAAGTCAATGCGAGAAGACTACTCTCGAGCCACGCAATTGGTTCGAAAATTTGACGGCGTCATCAGTGGAGTTATCTTCATTTCATTCGCTGATAATGTGATTTTCTTATGCATGCAACTCTTCAACATTTTGTCGTATGTATAACAATATTACTAAAAACTAATAAACTGAAGTGGCAATGGGCGGGGCACAATCGATGGCCGATGGGGCCAACGAGTTTTCCACAGCGTGGGAAGGCCCTCCCAACAAGGTGAACCGAGACGACCTGGGGCAGGCGGCGGGAACCGATTGGATGAGGGCAGCGCAGGATCGGTCGTTGTTGTGATTCTTGGAGGCGGGCTATAAACAGCAGTAGACGTCCATCGGCTGAGACGATGATCATCATCGTCTATGATTACAAAATTATATTCAGCTATGGAATAACATAAACACACCGCTAAAACAGAAATATATTTTTTTGAAAGATTATTTGCTTTAACATTAAAATATTATGTTTACAGAAATAGTTTAAGCTCAAAGGTCATGGACAATCATGAGTGCCCTTACTATCCCAGTGGGTGAGTATTAATCCTAAGGGAGCGTGTAATTTCTCTATGGTATTAACGTAATTTTTTTATTTGGACCACTCTCTTGGAAACTGATAGGTAGGTACAGGACGATGAGGAAAACAATTCAGCTTGTCAATCTTCGCGAACGAAGCTTCGTTTGCACAGTCTGTTAAAGAGCAAAATTGATTGCTGTGCAGTCTAATGACCGAATATAGATTTCGTGGGGATCATTTTTGCGGATAACCAAAGAGTATCGTGATTGGTTCACGCGGTTTTAATAAGAGTCGCCGTCGGTCAACGTCGGTCAATGTGTCTCAACCCTAATAGTCAACTACACAGGTACAACCGTAAGCATTGTACACCTGGTACTACTGTAATAATGTAAAGTTGTCTGTGATGAAAGGTGACGTGCTTGTACTCGTAAGAAGTGGTGGTGTGACGCACACAACCACCCCTTGCAATATTGTACCTACCTATCGTAACACGATGATATAGTACGACCAGGAACATTCGTTCGCTCGCTAATTTGCCAGACCAGGGATGACAAAACTCGAAGTTACTTAGTATTTAAAAATCGATAATGATAGCCATAGTCAATGGGTGCTAAATTGGGTGCTTCCGCCACGCCAGCGAAAAGCTCGCGAAAACTATTTGAAAATAGCGGCAAGTGGTATTTTGCTTCTTTTTTTTAGTATATAAGCAAAAATTTGCCTAGGGGTGGTCAGGCGGAAAAGTCCGCGATAGTGAATCGGTAAGATTTATAAACATGGTATCCGCGCTTTACCTCAGGCCCAGATGGCAATCAACTCGCGCGCACACTGTACCTAATTTCCAGTTAGTGGATACAGGCATACCTTCTCCTCCAGCGGGTAAATACAAGCTGATAATGATACATTTTTCAGACCATTCCACGGTTATGAGCATCAAGTAAAAGTCTACTTCTCCTTCTGCTTTATATTTCTGCGTGCTGTACTAATGTCTCTCATTGCTGCTAATGTTCACTCGGCTGCGATCATGGTTGCGCCTGCCCTTTACGAACTGCCGCCTTCTGTGTATTGTGAGGAGGTAATGAAGTTTTAATTCTTTCAAATAAGGGAAAAGGTTTAAAGGTCTCGCGAGATGCAAGACCGTACGACGATATGCAATCTAAGTGCATGCATAGCATAGCATAGCATAGCATAGCATAGCATATGCTCACGACTATATTCCCCGAGGGGGTAGTCAGAGATATTCTGAAACCTCAGAACATCCCACTGTCCATTACAAGTGGCGACGGGCTCACCCCCCGTCACACTGGACAGAGTTTCGGTACTACTGGTGAAACGTGGATGTTCTGCAATCTAAGTACATGAAGAAAAAGAGCTGAGACTGAGTCAGTTCATTACAGTCTCAGCTCGTTTACAGCCCTCGCCTGCAGGTCGTGCTGCAATCCAGACTAGACTGTAATGACCAACTTAGCTAACTTTTATTGTACACTACGATTTTGAATTTCAGGTTCAACGATTCATAGATCAGGTACACAACGAAAAAGTAGCTTTAAGTGGACTTCAGTTCTTCTACGTTACCAAGGGATTGATACTATCTGTAAGTTTCAATAAAAATAAGTAACAGAGAAGAAAATAAAGTTACAGAGAAAAAAATAAGTTTAATCGTGTTATCAAAATTGTATAATTATGAAATGAAAGATTTTTAATTAATTCGAATTTAGTTAGTTGAATGCTTTAATATTTCTCCAGTTTGATATTATGTATGTAGTAGCTAGAGGTAGTAAACTTTTTTTATGACACCTTTTTAATGTTTAAACCTATGATAATCTATATACCTACTTAAATTACATACTTTCGTACAAAAAAAACAATTTATAATATGGAAAAAATGAAAACAACAAGAGTATAGAAATAAAAACCAACTTAAAGGCCTCCGCTCATTGCAGCGATTTGATCGAGCGATAATATCGCTGCGATATTGCGATAATTGTTTCCAGTACATTTTGTATGGGGACGCGCGCGATCCTACACACTGCCGCGATATTATCGAGTGATAATATCGCTGCGATTTTGCGATAATTGTTCTCAGTACTTTTTGTATGGGGACGCGCTCGATCCCACACACTGCCGCGATATTATCGCAACTCTTTCGACTACATTCAGTGGTGGGGCGCATGCGTGACGCGAATCGCGGAATCGCTGCAGTGTATAAGGTGTCGCGATATCGCTGTCGATAATATCGCTCAATAATATCGCTCGATAGTATCGCTGTAATTTGCGGAGGCCTTAAAGTTAAAAAAGGGATTAAAGTAAACTAAATTAAACCTATTTATTAATTGACTTATAACCGCCGAGAAAGGCTAAATTAACTAGCACTTATACAGACACCCTAGTATTATAAAATTTTAATTTTTCAGGTTGGAGCTACTATTGTTACCTACGAGCTGGTTTTACTACAGTTTAATAATGACTAAATTATGAACAAAGCGAGAGAACTACGTAAAATGTCAATGTGATTAGAATTTGGTTTAAGTTTTAATAATTGATACTTTTGCACCTAGAACGATAAGGAGTGGCTTATTTGTTTTATTTAATATTCACATTGGTGTTTTAATAATATGGCATATATACTCTGTAATGTGTTAATAAATGTATATTTTAAAATAAGGGTTGTATTTTGTTATCTCATATTTTTAATCATAAAACACGGCTATTAAAATTCATAAACATAACAATGCCAGTGGAGAAAAACACAACCTAAAATTAAATCCTAAGACGATTTTGCTCATATTTATTGTGTTGAAGTTCCACAGAATTAAATCTTGAAACTTAAAATTCTTATTTAGAGCAATTTGACCGAGGCGAAGCCGAGGTCAACAAACATATGATCTGAGGCATTCTTATTTACTACCCGAGGTTAGTAAAAATAAAAAAATAAAAATAAGTTATAGCCTATAGAATCCCACTGCAGGGCAAAGGCCTCCACTCACGAATAAGGGTGAGAGGGAGTGGGCCATACTCCACCATGCGGGCCCAGTGCATGTTGGTGGAGGCAAGGTAGTGGTCAACTTGCTGTCAGAGAATTTTCAAGCCGCCTCAATAGGCCTCTGACCTGGCTTAACGAATAGTTACAACGCCATCTGACGAAACTATCCGAGACCAACGGCTTAACGTGCCTTCTGAAGCACGGAAACGCTCGAGATGAAATACCACTAAACGGTCACCCATCCCGAGGTTAGTATCTTACTATTTTTCTCCTCGACAGAGGTGGAAAGCGGCAACTTCGTTTAGCGCAGCGGGACGAAAATTGAGGCTTTCCGTCCGGAGGGGAAAAAATAAATAGTATACTAACCTCGGGCAGTAAATAAGAAAGCCTCAAATCACATGTTTGTTGACCTAGTGTGTAATCTAGTATTCCATTGTTGAACGAACGTTTACTTATTTTTTAATCCCTGAACGAACTGTGAAATTGGAAGGGATCTAAAAAACGCTGGAGAGTATTTCACTTCGGCCTTTTTTTTCGAATGAACAAAAGTTTCTTTCAGACGTAGCAAACAATTTTGTACAAAGCTTTTAAATTTTCTGTTAAATCTGGCTATTTTGAAATATCCTGTAAGTATGTAAAGCCTGACCAGGAAAATAAAAAACCTCGCCATGTTGCGGAAAATCATTGGAACTAATTTTTGTACTTGGAACACTAACATTAAAGGTGACAGTCGATTGCAGCGCCCCCAGCGATCCAGGTTTTTTATTTTCCTGGTCAGGCTTTATATTATAATATCACGAGCAATTTTAAACAATTCAGAGAAAATTTTAGATTTAGATTATTTTTGTGGCATATTTGTGAATCTATGTGAATTTTATCTAATAAATTCAATTTAATTTTAATACTAACCGACTTCAAAAAAGGAGGAGGACCTATTTTTTATTTGTGTGTTGTAAATAAAGTATATTTCATTCATTCATTTATTTAAACAATTAATCATACCTAAAATGATTACATCGATACAAATAATTTCATCATCATCATCATGGGTCTTTTTCCATCGAACTAGATGTTTCAAACCAATAATGTTATGTAGGTACAGCTTGGCAAAAAAGTCCTGGAAAAAAATGGCGCTGAAATGACGCTGTCTCCACGCAAGAACGTCAAAATAACGCATAAACTGGCAACATCACGATACTAAAATTTTAGTTCGACGTGTCACCACGATCATGACTTTTTAGCTAAGCTATACTATATTATTATTGTATACCTACACTATAGTGCAGTCTAGAACAATAAAAAGTATTCAATTAACATGCACGGACTTGAAAAAAGACGGACGTAATGTGACACATAAAAGATGTGAAGCATGCAAGGTTCTACATTTTCGTTTGTACTACAAGGGATGAATTAATCCACTAAGATCACCATATTTTTGTCGTCCTAAATCACCTAAAGCCCACCTAAGCATAAAACCTAGGTGTTCAAATTCTACATACTTAGTTTAATTTTATTTTTTTAATTTCCTGAAATCACCTGTTTTAAATTGTGGTAAACTACAAAAAAAAATCCATAATATACAGGGTGACGATCTACACTCACACGGATGCACCGGTTCTAGGCGCAGGTCCTACAACCCGCCACCATTTTGTACCGCGCGACAGTACGTCAGTACGCACACCAATACAAATGGGTGTTTAACTCGTGATTAGACGAGATTACGTCCGTCTTTTTTGAGGTCCGTGTTAACATGATTACATAATATAGGAAAATGCTTTGAATTTGAGAAATAAATAAAAAGTCCTAGTTTTTGCTATAATGTTTCTTAGTTGCGAAAGGGGTTTTGTAAAATATATTTAATATTCTCAAAGCTTCAATTAGTTAAAATACTAACCTCAAAACCCGGGAGTCATAAACAGAGACGTACGCAACCTGCGTCCAGTAAACACATCTTCGTACCACTGTGCATTAAATAAATTAAAAACTCGGTAAAAAGTCGCCGGGGCGCACTAAGTGTGAAAAATTTTGTGAAGTTACGCTTTTTCTTATAAAATGTTTATCAAATAGTGCAGTGAAATTGCGTAGACAGTAAAATATTCCGTAATTTCGGTCAGTTTTCGTCGGTAGTCAGTGACTTGTTTATTAGTGTGGTCGGTGGAGGACATTTATTTATTCACCGGATACCTACTTCACTTTACTGCATTAAAAACTTGACCTCGAAACGATACGATATTTTCACCACTACTTGTAAGAGCTCCGTAGTCAAATCAAGACTAGAGTGGACTGCCGAACCGCGACCGGACGTTCGATCCTGCTGAGCGGCACACAAAATTTTACCTTTTGAATTTTTTTTTTTTCTCTGTTTCGATACATTGATTGCTGCAATCATGGTAAAACCTAAAGATACGCCTACTGTGCCCATCTGCTCCGCCTGTAAATTGGACATTTCCAGAACAGATTTGGTAATTTGCGGTACATGCTATACTGACTACCACAAGGAATGCTGTGGGTTTCCAACAGATATCCGCGTATCGCGTAACAAAGTCTCCCCTATTGACTGGCAATGTACCCAATGCGTATCAAGACCTGGAGGGCGGAAATATGCAGACACCCCTATCCGTACACCTCGGACCTCTACGTCACATTTAAGCGATAATTTTCCGAGAAAGGAACCTACGAGCAAGGAACCTCCGCGCAAGGAACCTACGAGCAAGGAATCTCCGCGTAAGGAATCTCCGAGCAAGGAACCTCCGCGCAAGGAACCTACGAGCAAGGTACCTCCGCGCAAGGAATCTCCGAGCAAGGAACCTCCGCGCAAGGAACCTCCGCGCAAGGAACCTCCGCGCAAGGAACCTTCGAGCAAGGAACCTCCGCGCAAGGAATCTCCGAGCAAAGTTCCCCCGCGCAAGGAATCTCCGAGCAATGAACCTCCTAGCAAGGCTTCAGAGGAAACTGAACTGGCACGGGAAATGAAAATGTTTCGTGAGGAACTGCGGGAGGCCCGTGTCGAAATGAAGAACATGAGGCTGGAATTTTCAAATATGGTTCAATCCGTCAGTCTCTGCAATGAGCGTATGGACAAACTGGATGCGCGTATGGATGCCTTGGAGCAACGCGCTGAAGAGGGCAGTGGTCAAGATATTGCCGCTCTGGAACAAGTTATCGACCAGCTTAAAGCTGACCTCAATGATAGAGATCAGCAGCTTCTGCAAAACGATGTAGACATTGCGGGAATCCCAGAGAGTAAGGGAGAAGGTTTAATTCACGTCGTTATGACGATTGCAAATAAGCTGGGAGTGAATATTGTGGAGCGGGATATCGTGAGCGCAGAGCGTGTCGGTCTAGTCCGTGGATTCATCGAAGGTGGCCCGGCACCTGGGCCACGTCCCATTGCCGTGCGACTGGCCTGTCGCGCGCATAAAGACGAGTTGCTTCGGCAGGCTCGCGTTAGGCGCGGCGCCACCACAGCTGATATGGCATTGCCGGGCCCCGTCCGTTCTTTCTACATTAATGAGAGGCTGACACGTATAAACCGGCAGCTATTCTTGAAGGCACGGGAAGTCGGAGGTCGCTTAAAGTGGCGGTACATATGGACTCGTGACGGCAAGATCTTCGCGAGACGCGAGCCTGGAAGAGACAGCGCACGCTATAGGTTACGCACGAACGCTGACCTTGTTCGTGTTTTTGGGCCCCTTAGTGTTAGCTCTGATAATAGCCACTAGTTTTAAAATTGAAACCAAAAGTAAAATAAATGCCAGTCTTCCAGATATCTCTATTGTTGTACCATTTGGTCTGATTGCTATGATTATGTATAGATATTTTGTAAATAATGTCGCATCATTAAATGTTATGTTGACTTTAACTATCTGCAGCTGCCTTGATTTTGCATACGATGTCGCTGTAGAAATATTTCTCGCTGCAGTGGCAAAGGGTTCTCCGGCTGATTTGATGCTTCTTCAAATTATCGGTTATATATCATATTTTACAAACATTTTTCACAATTATACATTACACTCTAACACTTCTTTCAAACTGTTCAGTCAACTTTACATATTATTACTTGCCTTGAAACGCAAACGTAGCGAAATGTCATTAATCTCATTGTTTTTCTTGTCCCTCCTGTTATCTCTAAGTTGTATCGAGTTTTCTCGGTTTGGTTGCTCTTTCTTGTTCAGAATTCTGATTAATTGCAATGGTACTAAAGTCTAAATTAATAAAATTGGGTTTATATAATGCTGGCTCGCTTGGTACGGGACACGACGATTTTTTGGTGGCGATGAGCAGATTCGATCCAGACATCGTTGCGATCAATGAGACGTGGATGAAGGACGGTCAAGATGCTAAGGCCCCTAAGGCGCCTGGTTATCGACTTCGTTATACTCCCCGACCGCTTAATATGCGTCGAGGGTTGGGAGGTGGAATAGCGTTTTATATTCGGAAAGGGTTTCGAGTTAGAGTTGTCAAGCATCCTTTAGCTCAGATTGAACAAATGTGGCTATCTACATCTATTAATGGTCTAAGGTTAGCTATAGGCACAGCGTATCGTCCAAGGTGGATTAACGTGGACGTGTTTTTCGATGCACTTACTGATACCATCGCAAATTTAGCAACGTATGACAAAATTATTTTACTGGGGGATTTCAATATAAATACTTTGGAGCCTAGCAAGGCCAACACTATTAAATTAAATCAATTTTTGCATTGCACGGGTTTAAAGCAGGTGATCGAACAACCTACTCATTTTTCAACTGACGCTGAAACTCTTATTGACTTGGTTTGTACGAATGCGCATACCAGAAATGTCAGTGCTACTAACATCACAGGGTCATTGGGACATGCTATGATAAACGTTACATTAAATATAAAAAAAGAGAAAATCGTACCTAGAACCATAACTTATAGACCTATCAAGCAAATACATTTAGAGAAGTTTAACGCTGACTTAAATTGTATCGATTGGGATTCCTTATGTCATCTTACATCTGTGGACGACATGGTCGATGAGTTTAATTCCTTACTTCTGGGACTTTTTAATAAACATGCTCCAGTTAAGACAGTTCGGATTCGGGACAAGCCAGTTCCATGGATCACTGACAATATTAAATTAATGATCCGGCTTAGAAATTCAGCTTTTAATAGGTTTCGGAGGACTAAGCTTGAGAGCCATAAAGAGTACTATAAGAGCCTGAAATCTCTTGTTAAGACTAGTATTTTCCATGAAAAACGTGCCTATTATGATGAATTTATTAACAATAAGAACCACGACGCCAAAACTCTGTGGAGAAACATAAAAGAGAATATTACGTTCGACACTAATAAATCGGAGTCTCTCCCAGATCACTTTAACGACCCTAACAATATTAATGATCACTTCCTAGATGTCCCTGGAGCCAGCACGGTCCCTACCACTGAGCTAGATTTCTTCGAATGCCATAGATACTGTGATGCTATTTTCAAACTGAGGCCCGTTAATGAAAACGAAATAGCAAAAATCATACTTTCCATTAAGTCAAATGCCCAGGGGATCGATGGCGTTACCATGGATATGGTAATGCTTTCTTTGCCGCAAACACTTAGTGTTATCACAGCCATGGTTAATTGCTCAATCATAACATCTACCTTTCCTTGTAAATGGAAGGTTGCACTTGTGACTCCTATTCCCAAAGTCAGTAATCCGACACAAATCAAAGATCTCAGACCTATTAGCATTCTTCCTTTTTTGTCAAAAGTAGTGGAACGAGCTATACATACTCAACTGACAAAATTTGTTGAAAATAATAGCATTCTACCAGATTTGCAGTCCGGATTCAGAAAGGGACGAGGCACGACAACTGCCCTTCTAGATGTTGTGGACAATATACTTGTAGCTCAGGATGAACGAAAGGGTACTATTTTGACTTTGCTGGATTTCTCTCGCGCTTTCGACTGCTTAAATATCTCACTACTGCTGGCTAAGTTGTCATACTACGGACTTGACTCGAGCTCGGTGGCCTGGTTTAGCAGCTATCTTAGTGACCGCTCGCAACAAGTAAAAGTCTGTAGAGAGGATGGTTCCACCCTTGTGTCTGATGCTAGGATTGTCACTCGTGGGGTTCCACAGGGCTCCATTCTAGGACCACTACTTTTCATATTATATAGCGCTGACATCACTAAGCATATAAAATATTGCAAGTATCATTTGTATGCGGATGATGTTCAGATTTACCTGTCATTTACTCCTAGTGGAATGACTGATGCATTATCCAAGATTGATGAAGATGTAAATCAGATAGCCCACTGGTCTAGAAGAAATGCATTGGTTTTGAACTCGGCAAAGTCGAAATTTATGATTTTGGGATCTGATAAGCAGGTGGACGACATTGCTCGGGAAAATCCAGTGGTCAGCATCGCTGGGCAAGTTATAGAAAAAGTGGATGAAGCTAGAAACCTGGGGATTCTTTTTGATTGTAAATTGCGTTTCGAGAAACATGTTCTTAATCTGGTTCAAAATTGTTTCTATCGGCTTTCGATTCTCTATAAAATTAGAAATCTTCTTAGTTTGGACATGCGTATAAAATTATGTGACACTCTTATATTATCTAAATTAAATTATGGCGATCTTGTCTACGGACCTCGTATGCTTTTCAAAACCCAGCGCCTTATACAGCGAGTGCAGAACGCGTGTTGCAGATTTTGTTTTACCATTCCTCCCCGAAGCCACATCACTCCATACCTCAACAACGCTTCCATGCTGAATATGAGTTCGCGAAGACAACTACATTTGGCTACCTTGGTTTTCGATGTTGTCAAATTCCAAAAACCTGTATATCTGTACTCCAAGTTGCAATGGTCCTCCTCTTTCAATAGATATAACACTCGAGCATCCCAGTATCTGCTCATCCTCAAGATACATAGAACCGTGGCGTTTGATGGCAGTTTTCGCTATCTTGCTACCAAATGTTGGAATAATTTGCCCCCACCTATGAGACAGTTGACGTCAAAATTTACCTTTAAAAAACTATTTAAACTGTATGTACTCGACTGTCAAAAAAGAATATCTGTTAATTGGTAGCAAAATTAACACACACACTCACACACATACACACACGCGCAAACACACCCCCACACATAATGATGATAAATAGTTGCAGTATAATGTGTTTTACTGGATTCGTTGCACAAAATAAGTATGTTTGATTCAACGCTTAAGCCAGGCCCCAACATAAATTCAGAGTTCGGCTTCCGAGCCGAGCATTTGCTGAGTTGGGACCTTTTTGTCACTGCGGCGCACAAACAATCTCTTTTGTTATTATTCTGTGTTTAATATTTTACAAAAATGTATCTCTCTGGTCATGTAAAAGATTGAATGTATGTCGGAGATCCAAATAAATAATTTTTCTTTCTTTCTTTCTTGATTGCTTTCAATTACATCTCACTTTCACCTTACAAAATGAAATTGGGTAGGGCTCTATCGAAATTTGATTACATTATTGGATCGTGAGATCAAACCTCCATTTACATTTCAATATGAGATGTAGGTAGTCCTCTACACAGTTTATGCATATGATTGAAACCAAAAGGACCAAAAGGAGACATTTTCTCATAATGCTTGCCGTTTTGATTGACCTGTGATTATCGACACGGGTTTTTGAGGTTGGTAACCAAATTACTCATATTTTTATATTAGAAGCCGATATAACAGACTTTTAGTTCAAAAGGATGCTAATGATATCAATTTCACCCTGTTTATCAATATTCTTACTTCACAAAAAATAAATGTCTTTTTCAACTCTTGAGGCTTTTTACGAGTTGAAAAAGACATTTATTTTTTGTGAAGCAAAATTATTGATAAACAGTGAAATTGATATCATTAGCATCCTTTTGAACTAAAAGTCTGTTATATCGGCTTCTAATATAAAAATATGCATAATTTGGTTACCAACCTCAAAAACCCGTGTCGATAATCACAGGTCAATCACATCAAAGGCGCAGCTTGCGCCGGGAAAAAGCATACAACTTTATACAACTTTTAACGATAAACTTGCAATGAAATGTTTTGAATTTTCATTATTTAAAATATGTTATTTTAGGCATGATGACATTTATAGAACAGAAACGTGGTCGCTCACTCAAGGCCTCATAAAAAGGCTAAAAGTCACCCAAATGGCAATGGAGAGTGCTATGCTCGGAGTTTCCCTGAGAGATCGAATTAGAAATGAAGAAATCAGCAGAAGAACCAGAGTAGCTGACATAGCTCAAAGAATTGCTTAACTAAATTGGTAGTGTGCGGGGCACGTTGCTCGCAGAACCGATGGCCGATGGGGCCGAAAAGTTCTCGAGTGGTGACCGCGTACCGGAAAGCGCAGCGTGGGTAGGCATCACACAGAACATCCACGTTTCACCAATAGTACCGAACTCTGTCCAGTGTGGGGGTGCGTGTGGGGGGGTGTGTGTGTATGTGTGTCGGTATTATACGAGTAATACTTTTGGTATTTTGAAACCTTTGTCTTTCAAGTTTCACACATTTTGAATTCTTTTATTTTTTTGGGCTAACGTATACTTGTTACGACACGCTACGTTTTGGTATTCTGATATGTACCCAAAGAAATACGCATTTCTGCCTTACAGATTTTAAAGCGCAAACCTCATTTCGCGCCTCTAAAATATTAAAAGTTCCTATCCATTACGATTTTCTTCCATCTGCAAATTGAAATGGAAGCATTTTGTGAAGTAATCCATTATTGTTATTATTTTTCTTATTCGAATAGCTACCCATCTTTTCGTAATATTTTGTTTGTGAAAAAATTTGGTGTCAACACTTTGTTTCAAGCATAAGCATGCATAAGCATAAGCATATGCTTACGACTATATTCCTCGAAGAGGTAGTCAGAGATATTTTAAAACCTCAAGACATCCACGTTTCACCAACCAATTAATCAGTTCAGTCAGTTTCAATGAATTTGTTTCAATGTCTTGAAAATTTGCTGTCACCCTAAAATAAACGGTAAAGTTTTTAGTCTCTCCAACCAATTTTAATACGCAAATCATAAACCGGATATCTAAAAGTGTTACAAATAGGGAGTGATTCAGTGCTTTAACACTAAACTGTTATAAATCTATGGCACATTCCAATCAGATGTGTGCGTCTGTTGTAGGTATGCGCTTCTTGCTCAGCCTCTCTCAAATCAACCCTGAAGTGCGGGGTGAAGTGCGGTATCTGAAATTAGTGACGAGCAGGGAGAGGTTATTCTGTATGCAGTACTATTATAATATATTCGGTGTCTATATTAACGCAATTACTTTTTTGTGTCACGGTACCGTTGATCGTATAGATAAGCAAAGGCAATAAAGTTTACTTACTTATTTCAGAAGTTGTACAAATAAAACACGCTCCGAAATCAAATCAGATAGGTACAATAAGTGGACGAGAATAAATGTAATTTTATTTACTTACCGTTAAACCAATAATTTCGGGTGACAGCGTGAAAACAAATTAAATACATACAGATTTAAGTCTGTGATTAAATATGAATATTTTATTTTGTGCGTCGTTTTTGAAGAAAAAATGAAGTATGTAATAATTTTTAATGTCAGTCACAAAATAGAGTTAATAAGAAAACACTACTCGTACCTATGAGTATTAAAGAATCCAAGATGGCGACGATTCACGAAGAATTTAATAAGGCAAAAGGTAAAAAGAACATTAGTTTTATGAGCTTTTCTATCTCTGTCAATTTTCAGTTTTGTTTTTATAAAAATACAACTTATTTTCCGTTTTTATTACTATTTGTCGAGCATTTGAGGAACTGTGTAATGAAATGAGGAACTTAAAAAATTTATAAAATCAAGAATGTTTTGATATTTTTCACAAAATTTAACTGTACCTAAATGAATCACCTTAATCCAATTATGATTCTTAGATTGCTCCATGATTGCAAAATTGCTTAAAAATAAAAAAAAAAATTTTTTTTCAAAAAGAAAATAATTTCGCGGAACTTGGGGGTGGTAAATTTGGGATCTCGAATCTCGAAAAAATCTTTGAAACTACGGTAATTTTTTTGTAACCTTTTCAAGGAATATCTCATTTTTAAATCCGATAACGGGTTTCAACGGTTTCTAATCTGTTAATCATATTCAAATAATATGGATTAAATACTTTTTACAGGAGTAACATAAACATATAAAAAATCATCAGAATAAAGGCATCCGCACATTGCAGCGATATTATCGAGCGATTTTATCGAGCGATATTATCGACAGCGATATCGCGACACCTTACACACTGCAGCGATTCCGCGATTCGCGTCACGCATGCGCACACCACTGAATGCAGTAGAAAGAGATTGCGTCAGGTTGCGATAATATCGCGGCAGTGTGTGGGATCGAGCGCGTCCCCATACAAAATGTTTTGAGAACAATTATCGCAAAATCGCAGCGATATTATCGCTCGATAATATCGCGGCAGTGTGTAGGATCGCGCGCGTCCCCATACAAAATGTACTGGAAACAATTATCGCAAAATCGCAGCGATATTATCGCTGCAATGAGCGGAGGCCTTAAAGATGCAAATAGTGACTTTTTTCTGGGTGATGACGTTTTAAAAATACTTATATTAGATAGGTCTAGGTAGGGTATTGAAAATTTTAATTATGCTATGTTAAAAAAAATTATACGTTGTTAAATAAATTGGCATATTAAAGGAGGTTCTTCAGACCATCATTTATTAAATTCACTATGGAGCCAACATCAAAATCACGTAATAAAATCTGGTGTTCCATACATTTGGGTCGAGTCATTGTAGGCATTGGCTGTTTTCTATGGAAAAAACATTTTTTTTTTCGTTCTCTATTGATTCTGGCTTCATAGTGAAAGTTGATCAGTTTGATATTTAAAAAAAAAATTCAAGTATTCATACAAACGTTCGATCACCTGATTGCATTTAGTATAGAAAGTCTTAACATTTTTTCGCCTATTTCCTATAGGTTTCTCAGGAAAAGTTGTTTAGTATCATGAGTACAAATTACCCCTTTAAGTAATGCAACTGTTTACCCTAACACCCTGTATAGTGAATGATACGACATCGACCGTAATTGTTCACTGAACTTCAAGCTTAGGAAATATCTGCAAAATCACAAAATTTTGAACATTTTCCGATATTTTCAGGAATTGTTGAAAAACCAACATAACTAAATCGTTTTCAAATCTTTTACCTACCTATCTACTTATTTATTTTTTTCAGAAAAATCTGCCAATCTTAATACATTTGACAACAAATGTAAAACTAAAGGCGATGTAATATTTCATAGAAATATAAGGGTCCTTCTTCTATTTGGACAGCTATTGGGCCTGAATCCTGTTTTAGGAATACTTGGAGATGACACATCAAAGTTGAGGTATGCACTTTTTAGGGTTCTTTACCCAAAGGGCTCATAAGCCTACAATCAGTAGGGGGGGCAAATCCCGGCCAAAAAAAATGTTTCATTGATGAGCTCTGTCTATAACCAATTAGTAGAGCAGGGAAAAGTCGAGCTCGCGACGCTCGCTCTAAGTTTCTGTTTTTATTACTGTACCTATACGTGATCCTAAAAAGTTCTGACTACAGCTATCGCAGTGCTAACTTCGCTCGATCCATAGCCCAAGTAGGCTACTGTGCACATGTTTTTAATCGACTTCAAAAAAGGATGAGGTTCTCAATTCGACTGCATGTTTTTTATATGTTTGTTACCTCAGAATTTTCGACTGGGTGAACCGATTTTGATGCTTCTTTTTTTTAACCGACTTCAAAAATGGAGGAGGTTCTCAATTCGACTGCATGTTTTTTATAATTATATTTGTTACCTTAGAACTTTCGACTGGGTGAACCGATTTTGATGCTTCTTTTTTAACCATCTTTAAAAAAGGATGTAATGTAATTTAATTTTAATGTCAATTTTAATTCTACTGTCACCATTGTAATAATTTCTTCTTATCTTACCCTTACAGGGTGCTCCATTGTAAAATTACTAAGACCTATGTAAGATTCCCTTACTGTGTACTACAATGTAGCAAAGCAATAAATATTTGATTGATTGATTAAGGAGGAGGTTCTCAATTCGACTATATTATGTTTTTTTTTTATTTGTTACCTCAGAACTTTCGACTGGGTGCACCGATTTTGATGCTTCTTTTTTTTTAAAGCTGGTGCTTCCCGTTTGGTCCCATTTTAATTTGGTGAAGATCTGATGAAGCACTTCGGAGCTACACAATAGAACTCCTCAAAAGTTGACAGCAAATCATCGGCGATTGAAACATTTGCTTGGTATCGATGTACCCTTTGCGTATATAACTGATATCTGAGTCGAACTAATGAATTCACCACTGAAAATTGTAAAATAATTTTTTTTTTAACAAAAAATTAAAACCGCCTTCAAAATAATTAAAAATTTAAAAAATAACATTGCAGCCGATGACTTCTTCGTTCGCATATAAGACAATTAATTTGTTTTATCGAAGTCGGTGTCAAGCCAAGCCAAAAAACAAATGCAAGCCCGGTCGCGGATCCTACAAAACAAATTAATGTTCTTATGATGCGAGCGAAGAAGACGTCATCGGCAGCAATTTTTTTTTTTTATTATTAGTTTTTTTGAAGGCGGTTTCAATTTTTGTTAAAAATTTGTTTGTACGTAACAAGCTCTGGCCTGAACCGATTCGTATTGGGGGGAAAAGTCGAAAACGCTTCGCTTGCTCTAAGTTTCTATTTTTGCTTGGATAAATCAAAACGTGTCTGACCGCCCGAACCCGAATAGATGTACCTACAAAAAATTTTACTTGCTGAAAAAACCCACGCTACGCCACTGCCTACAATGACCGTCCGACCGTCTGTCTGTTTTTTCCTACGTATAAAGGATTATAGCTTTTGAACTACGATAGCTAGTTTATAATTTTATTAAAATAACTGTGTTCGTTTATTATTTACAGATTCAATTTTTTTTCATACAAAGTGTTATACAGCATATTTCTATTAATGTTTCAAACGGCAGGTTTAATGTTGTGGTGGCGTCAAATGTTTGAAGGGCCTATTAATATTGTTATTTTAAGTAAGTACTTAAACAGAAAACAAATATAAATCCGGACCTGTACAGGTCACAAAAGACACTACACACTACTTAACGTGCTTCAGACCATCAAACTGACCAACTTTTACTATACCAACAGGGTGAAATTTATATCATTAAATTAGCATCATATCCTTTTAAACTAAGAGTCTACCCAGTGGGAGGACAATCGCCTTTTGGCATGTGTTTTGAATGTAGTTTGCATAGAAAGTTCAGCCATCTAGTATTACGTTCTGAAAACTACGAAAAAAAAAAGATTGTATGGTCTATGTCGATGGGTTACATATCAGAAAGTCAAAAACTCATTGATCAAATTTGAAAAGAACTACGAACGAAATGTCCAAAGCACGAAAGGACTAAAGTTGAAACATCAAAATTTAAAAGGTCAAAAAGACGATTGGCCGAATCGTTTGAAGGCCAAATGGACGAAAGATCAAAAGGTTGAAATATCAAAAGTTTTATTTCATCAAAAATTTACGAAAAGGCGGATTTTTCAAACCTTAATAAAAGCAAAGAAAATGGCCCTACAGTAGTTTTAGACTCAGTCGGTTAGGTTAGCGAGAAGCGAAGCGACGAGCTTGTTAGGTTTCTTGCGACCACAGCGCACATTCCATACTAAACTGCAATGCCTACTTGACTCAAACGTAAGCTTAGCTGTTTTTGTTTTTGCTTCGATCGGTTTGCTCAGGTTTGCTTCCATAATAAAAGTTGTTTTGTCTGATGGGTTTTTAATAGGATGCTAATGATAAATTTCACCCTGTAGAGCCATACATTTGATTCGAATTAGTATTGCAGTTTTGTATGAATCAGCTTATTTTTATTGCAATATTTCGAAAATAGTACAAATTATTTAGTTTGATGGACTGATGTGGGTCCCTTAAGTATTATCTATTAGGGTGTTTTGTTACACCCTATATAGCCATTTCCCACGCAGTGTTCTCACGACGGCGGCGCGGCGGCGCTTTGACTTTCAACAGGAATAACCTATTGCAATCCACATAAAGGTAAACGCATATCTATCCATAGCGAACGAGCCGATGGAGGCGGAAGAATCGAATTTTAGAATTCGTTGCATGAAATTTTATGAAACCTCGCATATTAACGTGGCTATGCTTAAAAGTAATGATCTTCCAAACAGGTGAATTAGCATTTTATGCAGCAAGTAGTGCGATAACATGTGTGTTCTTGCGCATAGCAATGAAGTGGCCATCTTTGTTACGTGACGTGGCCGCATCTAAACTGGAGGAGTACATGGACCCTTGGATGAGGAGGAAATGTAATATTGCCACTGTCGTTTTATCTACTATGGCTATGGGTAATATTTTTGTTACATTTTACCACAGTATAAGAAAGAGTATCTAGTTCTACATTTTTTTTAAATCTTTTTACTAGCCCAATTCATCCCACTGCTGGGAGGCCTCCCCTTTAATCCTCCAACCATCTCAGTCCTGGGCATGCTCTGACCACGCATCATCGAAAGTATCCAGATCATCTAGTCACTCCTCGCTTCCTTTTCAATCTGGTGTTTAATCAGTGCGTCCCACCAGTAATGAACTATGGTGCGGAAACGTGGAGCCGTTAGCATATTAGTAGTACTAACTTAGTACTTAGCCCACACAGTGCACCGACGACCTGGTGAAGGCGGCGGGAAACCGTTGGATGAGGGCGGCGCAGGACCGGTCGTTATGGCGATCCTTGGGGGAGGCCTATGTCCAGCAGTGGACGTCCATGATGAGATGATGATGATGATGATGAACTTAGTACTTACTTTTATTAGACGTAGTATAGGCTAGTCCTAGTTCATCAATTCAAAGTCGCTCAGAGAGCTATGGAGATACTTTGATTGGTATTTCTCTGAGAAATAATATCAGGAATGAGTTGATACGACAGAGAACTAAAATGGTTGGCATAGTTCAAAAAATTAGCAAGCTAAAGTGGCAATGGGCTGGTCATCAAACCGGCAGGTCTAGTTTGGGATGCCCTCTGACCCACTGGAGCAACGTCTCGGGTAGAGATATCAAGTTGAAATTATATTCTCAATCCGAAGGGAAGCATTTCTAATAAAAAAAAACAATCAGGATGACCACATATTATAAAATATCATGCTGCACTGCACTGCCCTTGAGTTCACATGGGGGCAACTACGAGGCAGTCGAGAGAAATTGGTGGAGGGAGAAGCGAACTGCCCTCGAAAAATAGACCGGCCGTCTAATCACTGCCCTGCTCTGGTTTCTGCCATGGCAGTACTGTCCTGCCTCGGCGCAGCTGTTCACACGAGGGTAGAACGGCCTTCACTGCCCTGTCCTGTTTACTGCCTTGGCAGTACTGTCCTGCCTCGGCACGGCTGTTCCCACGAGGTACTGCCTTCACTGCCCTGACCTGGTTACTGCCATGGCAGTACTGTCCTGCCTCGGCACGGCTATTCTGCAGAACTGCCTTCACTGCACTGCCTTCGTGTGAAAAGGGCATTACGGCAATTCAAAGGTTAATGGTGAATACAATTTTTCCAGTGGAATACAGCTTTGGAATGATCGCAAAAATTACCACTGTTTTGGATTGTGAATCTTCAGGTTCTAAAGAAGATATATTTCGTGTGTACGTACAGAAAATGTTTAAAACATTGTTTGATCAAGGTATTCAGTACAATATGGCAGTTGGTATTCTTTGTCAGGTATTTATTATTAATTTATCTATCTCTCTGTAAATGGTCTAACTTAATTAAAATGCTCACGATATTTAAGACGATCAATAATCCCACCTATCCCCCCTAGTACGTCTCCTTTATCCTGGATACGTGTTTGAGCCTAGTTTTGAAGGCAACAATAATTATGAAAATTTTTAAAATTTAGGCAACTATAATTATGCCAATTTTTCAAATACACTTTCAGGTCTACGACATGATATTATCTTTATGTTTAAACTTCCCTGATGTGTTCATCATTTGCATGAGCTTTTATCTTTCTTCAATCCTTGAGATGATCAACAAAAAGATTGTTGTCGCTAAAAGAACTGTAAGTACTGAAATTATAACTCCTGGGTAAGAATTATTGACTCCATTTTGTGAGATTTTTTTGTCAGGTTTTTTCGAACGAGAAAAATGCAAAATTTTAAATTTGGGGCTTTTGCTAACGTGTTTTTCATTTTATTTTGGTGTATTTCTACGCCCAAATTGGCTCTTCAATGATACATTGAAAAATATATCAATTTTTAATTCGTCCCGGCTCAAACCGTAAAATGACTCGGCTACAACATTAACTGTACAAGGAATTGTCTAAGCTGTAACACAGTGGTTTCAATGCTAGGATTAATTTCAGATTTGTGTGGATATCTTTTAGGTACTGTTACTTTAAAACTATACGTTTTAACGAAAATCGGACAACATACAAGCATACCACTTTGTTTCTAGAAGGTTTCTACAAAATTTAATGGGTACAGACGTTGAGACAGTCTTTATCCTTCAAAAACGGGCAATTCGAGCCATTTATAATCTGCGTTGTCGAGATTCATTACGCGATCTTTTTAAAGATATCAGTATTTTAACTTTCTACAGTCAATATATTTACGAAAATATTTTATACGTTCGCAAAAATTTGTCTCTCTTTCCCAAAAACAGTGACGTTCATAATTACAATACAAGAAATAAAAATAAATTAGTGTTCCCACATTTTCGACTCAGTAAGGTCAACACATCTTTCATGGGGCACTGTATACGCTATTATAATAAGATACCAGAGGATATTCTAAACTTGCCAGACAAAAAGTTTAAATCCCATGTTAAGGGTCGTATAAGCGGACGGACCGTGTCCACTTTAGGTTTTTAACGCTACGCACACAGCGTCTGCGCGCTCACACACACATCTTTAGGTTGCCCAGTGGTTCCCGCGACACCAATTTTGACCGTATTATTTTAATGTTATGTATATCTAAAACTTGCATGTACTGAAAAATTGTGATTAGTGTTTCGTATTGTAGTATAAACAAATGAATAAATAAACTAATACAAACCATAATATTTCCAAATATTTTTTTTACAATCTCTTGCGGTCCCAGACACATTAATTGACCTAAAAAAATATCTTAGAATGAAAGTTAATGAGTAAAACACATTTGCTTAAGTACATCAAAAATAAAACCTAGGTGACAGAATTATTTTTTACTTTTTAAATGTTTGTTTTGGGCTTTGGGGTTTTTTAATTTGTCATTTAATGTTATTTACTCTCGCAAAAGTTCGCTTTCTATTTTAAAATAACGCATCGAAATCGGTCTACCCATTTGGGAGCTACAAACAGAAAGACCGACATAGGCGTCAAACTTATAACGCCCCTCTTTTTGCGTCGGTCGGGGGTTAAAAACAAACGAACAAACATTATACAATTGGCAAATAGAAAAAAATTGCTTTGCTAATTATATCTATAAACTGACCCTGTTTGTTTGTTTTTAACCCCTGACCGACGCTATGCTGACACTTTTTAACCCCCGAAGCAAAATGAGGGGCGTTATAATTTGTCTGTAACATCGTAGCTCCCAAACGGGTGGACCGATTCGGACGTGTTTTTTTTTTAATAGAAAGCTAATCTTTGCGAGAGTGTTCTTAGTTTTGTTTCATGAAAATCGGTTGAGCAGTTTTCAAGAAATCTAAAAAATTACGAAATAATAATAAATTAGTTAAATTACCAATTCAATAAAAAAAAACCAACATCATTTAAAAAGTAAAAATTCTTGTTTTTTATGTAAGCAAATTAATGTTTTACTTCTAAACTCTCTTTAAGATATTTTAAGTCATTTAATGTATCGGGGACCGCAAGTGATTGTTGAATAAAAAAATCTATGTTCATTTCATAGCGGTCCCCAACGCATAAAAATGACCTGAGGTAAAAAGTAAAACATTGCTTACTTCCAAAATAAGTAATAATTTTTAATAGATGACCGAATTATTTTTCACTTTTTACCCGACTGCGACAGAAGGAGGGTTATGTTTTTCGAGCGTATGTAGGTATGTATTTAAATGTTTGTTTTTGGTGTTGGTTTTTTTTTTATTTGTATATTAATTAAACTTGGCACCAATATCAAAATCAGCTGTTCCATACAAAACTGCAAACCTGCTCGAGCCAAATGTATGGGACAGCTGATTTTATTACAGCGGTTTCGATGTTGGTCTCATAGAGTAAGTTGTTCAGTTTGATGGTCTGTTCATGCCCTTAAAAAACTGTCAGCGTACCCTGTATAAAAACAAACAAACAAAGAAAAGATTTTTTTTTCAAAAGTACGACCTATAAAATATATATTTTGCAATAAATATTTCTTTTTATGTAAAAAAAATATGTAGGTACACGTAGATACAAAAATTGCTTTGCTGATAATATCTGCATATAAAAACAAATAACAAAAGATATATTCATTTTATTTTTATTTTTATTTTTATTTTATTTATTTGGCGCAGTAACAAAGTACAAACTGATACATCGATTTTAAACATAATACAAATTAAATTACATCTAATTTGCACCTCAATAATGACTGCGCACAGCATTCTAATTTATTCATACGAATTTACTACATTTGTTGAATGAAACTTTTAAACATAAGAGTTAGGTAGGTATATGAATACATGAATACATTAATAATGTTATTTTACGAGAAAATGAAAGAAAATTGTTACATACTAAAAACGAATGCAAAACACTATAGTTCTTGGCGCATCAGCAGCTTAACAGAGCTTGCGTACTGTCCTGGGCTTTGATGGAATATATCAAGGCTCTTACAATGATCATTATATAACCGGCACATGCGAATCAAAGGACTATTATAAGATACATTGATGGTGGTACTAGGGATAGAAAACAAATGTTGTCTACGAGTGGATCTAATGTTAGGTCTAAGCGAAACGTAGCGAAGAATATCCGTGTCCAGCTTAGAGTTTACTATTTTATATAACGTTATCAAGTCATTGATTTGACGCCTCGACTGCAATGAATCAAAATTAAATTTACTCAGCCTATCGCTGTAGGTAGGCAAAGAGCGTCTTAGACCGAACTTAAAGGATAACATACGAAGAAACCGCCTTTGAACCGACTCAAGCATTTCCTTGTGTATATCATAGAAAGGTGACCAGATAACACTGCCGTACTGAATTATGCTTCGGACTAAAGATATATAAAGAGTTAGAATGGAGCTAGATCTTTTGAATGGTCGTGTGGTCCGCAAGACGAATCCTAAAGATTTTTTTGCCTTTAATGCTACAGAGTCGAAATGTGCACGAAATGAGTACTCTGAGTCCAACCAGATACCCAAGTCCCTTACGACATTAACTCGATCCAAAGGTGTTTGGTTGATATGATAATGAAAATCGATTTTATTAATTTTCCTAGTGAAGGTGATACTTTGGCATTTTCCTACGTTGAGGGACATATTATTGTTCAAACACCACGCTGCAATCTTATCTACGTCAGATTGCAATATATCACAGTCATGAATTGATACAATTCTACGGAATATTTTGATGTCATCCGCATAAGCAAGACGTTCACACTTAAGCGATCCCAATAGGTCATTAATGAATATTAGAAATAGAAGAGGGCCGAGATTAGACCCTTGTGGGACTCCTGATTCTGCAACAAATGGTCGCGACTCATATCCGTGCAATGTGACCAATTGAGAACGGTTCAGCAAATAAGCCCGAAGCCATCGTAAGAGAGAACCGTGTATTCCGAGATGTTCTGCCTTGATACAGATAATATTGTGGTCAACTCTGTCAAACGCCTTCGAAAAGTCTGTATATATGGCATCAGTTTGACCTCTTTCATTGAAAGTCGTACTCAAGTAATGTGAATACGAGATTTATATGTATACCTAATATGTTTTAATAAAAACATATTAGGTATACATATAAATCTCATATGTATTGGCAATTTGGCACTCAGATTCACAATTTGAAACAATCGACTTACATTACTATAGCCGCGCCTATAGATTATAACACCCTTCTTTTTGCGTCGGGTGTTAAAATCGTAAAATGTCGGTCACAAATATATAATAACTATTTCAACGAGGATGCGCAACACATGTTTGTCCAAACGCACACGGTCCGCCAACAGTCTACCTGCTGTAGGTACATTTTTTATCCGATCCACAAGTTCAGTCAACAGACCACTGTGCAAAAATTTTTGTGTACGTACGTATTATTACGCAAGTCAACTTATCGGCACAAAAATCATTCAGAGCGACGTGCTCTCTCCTTGAATGCGCCTGAGCGTGTGACGTGACAGGCACTCGCACTGACTATTATATTCGTTGTTTTCGCTTCATACTAATTAGTATGAGAAATCTTTGGGGAAAAAATCTGTAACTTTGAGTGTTCATTACTCAAAAACGGTAACTTTGTTTATGAGTAAATTCTGAACATACGTTCTTTGGTCTATTATAATTAAGATTGTTTAAAAGTTTTTTCATAAAAATGTATAGGAAACGCTCTATATTTACTACGCTGCGAGCCTTTTTTGCGCGCAAAGGGGTACTTTGTCACTAAATTACCAATAAACCATTACACATACAGTAGTGAAATTTTCTCAATGTGTAGATAAACTTCTTATCTAGAAACAGTATTTTTTATTTTCTGAAATAACTTTGTTTACTACATAAAAAATGGAAAACGCCAGAGGCTGTTTTTACCAAATCTGCGAAGAAGGCCCT
Source organism: Agonopterix heracliana (assembly GCA_963693445.1). Lineage (NCBI taxonomy): Eukaryota > Metazoa > Arthropoda > Insecta > Lepidoptera > Depressariidae > Agonopterix > Agonopterix heracliana. The sequence continues at coordinate 5,231,204 of OY856308.1, forward strand.
TAAACAAGTCCTCTGTAAAAAAGGTTACTATAAACTCGATGATTATTTGAATGACCAAAATGTCTGGTCTTGACAATGTTACACTATGTAATTCAATATTTGTACTTTGTATATTTTGTTTTGTTTAAAAGAAGATGTGTTGTAGAGTTTCTGGCCGCATCTTCTCTACAACGGAACACCTTCCGAAGCGGTGGTAGAATCAAAAATGACGTCAGAAAGTTATCTATGTGATATTATTTTGAATAAAAAGTGTTGAGTTTTTTTTAGTTTTGGTACTATTGAATAATAACAAGATTTCGTTTGTATGGAGTGCACCAGCCGTAAGCTTTAGGTAGGCTTTAGATCGAGTGCGATTTTTGAAACTCATACGTTGAACTCGGCAGTTTTTTTTAAATATTTTTTTATATTGGGATTGGGGATTTTAACCCGTTGTCAGCCCCAAACTCAGCAGTTGAAAATGTCAAAATTACTATGGAGATAGGCATCTTTCTCATGCTGATTGGACATTCAAAAATCAAATCATTTTTTTTGTGCAACTTATTGAGCTTGATTTACGTTTCTATACATTCTTATTCGTAGACTACAGGAGTGCGATTTTAGAAAGTCACACGATCAAATGATTAGAAGAATACATCGAATAACTTTGGAGATTATACGTCATTCGATCGTGATTACGACCCGGTTGGTGTAAACCACGCCGGACTGCCAAACCAGGGTCCTGGGTTCGAATCCCGGTTCGGTCATGGATGTTATATATGACTGTGCCTGTGAGCGTTATTTATTTATTTTATTTTATTTATTTATTTTGTAAGCCATGGTGGTCCAGTGGCTTGCCTGCCGTGCAGGAGGCGATGGTTCGATCCCCGTCCAGGCCGATTCGTACCAAAGAGTTTTTCGAAATTTATGCACGATTTGTAACACCACTGGCTTTTCGGTGAAGGAAAACATCGTGAGGAAACCTGCATTCTTCAATTTCGAGGCATGTATGTATGTACCCACTGTCCATTATAAGTGGCGACGGGATCACCCCCCGTCACACTGTACAGAGTTTCGGTACTACTGGTGAAACGTGGATATTCTGAGGTTTCAGAATATCTCTGACTACCCCCTCGGGGAATATAGTCGTGAGCATATGCATGCATGCATGAAAGAGTGAGATTTAAAAAATAGCACTTTTATTATATTATGATATTTAATCATTTGTGGTTTTGTTGTTTATTTTTAGCAAACATCTCTAGAATTTTGGAAGTCAATGCGAGAAGACTACACTCGAGCCACACAATTGGTTCGGAAATTTGACGGCGTTATCAGTGGCGTTATCTTCATTTCATTCATTGATAATTTGTTTTTCGTATGCATGCAACTCTTCAACGTTTTATCGTATGTATTACAAAAAACTAATGAACTAAAATGGCAATAGGCTGGGCACAGTTAGGTCCCCCAAGGTAAATCGACGCCCTGGTGAAGGCGGCGGAAACCGGTTGAATGAGGGCAGCGCAGGACCGGTCGTTGTGGGGTTACCTATCGAACTTTCGAATTAGAATTTTCCGAATTTTAGTTCTCCGAAAACGTTACACTTTTTATTGTTTCCCTTTTTTTTTGTTTCCCCGAAATATTATACGCCATATTTTCAAAGGCCAGATTTTTACTGCCCTTTTTTTCTCGTAACCGATGGTTCAAAATTCTGCAACACATTTTTCCGAAGTAATGTAAGTCAGATAATTTACATTTTCGAAAATTTGTTTTTCCGTGCAGTCACTTTTCTGCTGAAATATTTTTCAAACAAGCAAGCAAGCATGCAGCAAGCAAGCAAGCGTGTAGCAAGAAAGAATGCAGCAAGCAAGAATGCAGCAAGCAAGCAAGCATGCAGCAAGCAAGCAAGCATGCAGCAATCATGTTGATGCTCCGCTCGCTTCGCTCGCTCCGCTAAGTGTTAAACATGTTCTAACCTAACCTAACCTACAATTTTATAAACACCATTTTGTTTCTCAGGCAGGGGGCATCCACCCCCCACACCCCCTCGCGGGGGTCCCAGCCCCCCTGCACCCCCCAACATGCATACAAGCAAGCAAGCAATAAGCAAACAATAAGCAAGCAAGCAGGCAGCAAGCAGGCAGCAAGCAAGCAAGCAAGCAAGCGAGCATGCAGCAAGCAAGCAAGCATGTTGGTGCTCTGTTGCTGTCTACTAATTATTACAGAAAACTTTACTGTGTTGTCTAGTCATATAGGTACTATATGGAAGAAGTTACTTCGACATTTTAAAACTTCGAACCCAGAAGACCTATTGTCTAAAGAAAAAAAATGGTTATGAAATTCTGATTTTACATTTTCTGAAAAATGATAATTCTGTCAAGTCTTTTTAAGGAGTAATAAATGTATGTGTAAGAAAATATCTATCAATAAAAAATTCTATGAACCGTTTTCGAATAACTGAAATTCGGTCAGTAACGTTTCGAAAGTAAGATAGGTTACCGTCGTGGTTGTGATCTTTGATGGGTAGTGGACTACAAAATTAGAGACAACCAGAGGCTGAGTCGATGATTACAAAATTAAATCGAGCTATTGAATAACATATATATTGTTTTTGTTATTTATGTACACGCGGCGACAGGTCAGGTTACCCTGTTTGGACTTTGCACTATTAGAAGTTGAACGCTGCAAATCGAGCGAGAAGGTGCGGTATGTTGTTGTTGTTTCGTCTCACGGCACGCTGCGCCCGCGCCTTCAGCCGCGTCTATGCAGGCTCTCTACCGCACTATTTTGTGTTTTGTACGTAGTGTAGTTATGGGTATATAGCATAGACTTAAACTCTAGCCATAGAAGCAACATGTTTCACTTGAATGAGGTGTACGCACCTGATTGATGTTCCCGAGTTCACTTCGTCACTATGGCAATGACAGACCGCAATGTGTCATTTTGTGTTGTTTTCTGTGACATGTTGTTTGTTTGAACGAGCTTGTCTATCGCTAGAGTAATTTATGTCTATGGTATATAGGGTGCGTAACATGATATGTCGCCGTGTGTATATGCCGCAAGCAAACATACTAGTACATTTGTTTTTTTAATGATTCTTTTCTTTAATATTACAATATTATATATTTACAGAAATAAATTAAGCTCAAAGATCATGAATAATCATCAGTGCCCTAACTATCCCAGTGGGTGAGTATAATGAAGTTTTTAGAGTTCTGTAGTCAAACGAGAAACCCTTTTACTTTCATCCATTCAGTCAGTCTGTCTGTCTGTCTGTACACTCCACCGCAATTAATGAACCACTGATTAATGGACATATTGAACCAAAACATGAAGACAGATAATAGTAACCGAAAAACAGAAATAAGGTTATTATGAAGAAACTAATTTTTGTCCTCCCATACATCGAAAAGGGGGTTGAAAAATATTTTTTCTCATATAAATCGAGTGAGTTGTGGTTGGATAGGTGCTCTTCGATGCAACAAAACTCCCATAGAAACTAAATCTTTATTCCTAATGCTTCTGTCTCGAAATATTTGCGCTGAAAGACAAAAATAGGGCGTACTCGACTTTCAAGCTCTATTCACATTACGACTGACGGGCGCGGTCGGAGTAAATAAAATAAGTAATGTAAGTAAAATAATACCAATACCGATAGAGTTGTCAGAGAAAACGCACATACGGGCTCCACGGACGGAGCCGGAGCTTTCTCTGTGGACTCAATCTGTATTGAAATAGATATTATTTTACATAGCACCCTCCACCCCCGTCCGCACCCGCCCGTCGTAATATGAATTGACCTCAAGGCGTATCATCTCGGGACCACGACTCTCCGTACTTAGTCATTTTCTTTGAAAAATGAGATTATTTTTTATTAATTTCAAAAAAGAAAGAAAACTACATCATTATAAATTATGTTGTGAACAACATAGTAAATTATCATTTTCTGCCGATTAAAAATGTAAGAGTAAAATGGTTACAACTGGAAAAAAAGGGAGAATTTAGATTCAATTTTCTTTGATTTTATTAATTAAAATCGATTTCTATAAAAACCACATCACTTCTCACAAAAAGCGTCATAGTTAATGAATAAAATGGTTACAAAGTTACCCAATTTCATGGTAAAACCAGGAGGTAACCCTTTAACGAAGCAATCCACTCGCGCGAGCACTGTGCTTTCCAGGTAGTGGATGGATACAGTCTTATATGTACTTTGATACAGGTATACCTCCTCTTCCAATGGGTGAATAAAAACTGATAATGATTCATTTTCCAGACCACTCCACGGTTATGAGAATCAAATATACAGCTACTACTCCTTATGCTACTTATTTGCGCGTGCTCTACTAGTGACTATCATTGCTGCTAATGTTCACTCGGCTTCGATCATGGTTGCGCCTGCGCTTTACGAACTGCCTTCTTCTGTGTATTGTGACGAGGTAATGAAGTTTTGATTCTTACTAATAATGAAAAAGGTTTAAAGGACTCTTAACATGAAATGGTCGCTTGCGGAAAGATGTAAGACCGTACGACGATGAGCAATCTAAGTACACGAAGAAAACGAGCCGAGACTGTAATGACCTCCTAAAATGTCAGGAGGTCATTACCTACATTACATTCAGTTTCTTACAGTCTCAGCTCGTTTACAGCCCTCGCCTGCAGCTCTAGCTGCAATCCAGCCTAGACTGTAAGGACCAACTAAGCTAACTTTTATCATAATGTACTATTTTGTATTACTTACAGGTTCAACGATTCATAGATCAGGTACACAACGAAAAAGTAGCTTTAAGTGGACTTCAGTTCTTCTACGTTACCAAGGGAATGATACTGTCTGTAAGTTTCAATTAGAAAATTAATAACAAAGAAGAAAATAAATAATTAATCGTGCCCATAGAAGGGTATTGTTAACAAAATAGTATAATATGAAAGAAAAGATAATTAGTTCAGTAGTTAGTTCACTTGGGTAGTTGGCCGTTGATATTTTCTATGGTACAAACACGGACCTGAAAAAAAGACGGACGTAATGTGACACTAAAAAGATGTGAAGCATGCAAGGTCCAATATTTTCGTTTGTTCTACAAGGGACCTACACTCACACAGATGCACTAGCTCTAGCGCAGGTCCTACATCCGTCACCATTATGTACCGCGTGACAGCACGCACACAAAAGAAATGGGTGCTTCACTCGTGATTAGACGAGATTACGTCCGTCTTTTTTTCAGGTCCGTGATTTCAGTGACCAAATTATAGTGTATTCCATAAGTCTGTAAAACCAAATTATAGTACCTATTTTCCATAAGTCCTCAAGATTTTTGACATCCATTATTTATATTTTTCAGGTTGGGGCTACTATTATTACCTACGAGTTGGTTTTACTGCAGTTTAATAATGATTAAATTATGAACAAAGCATAAAATTGTCAATGTGATTAGAATTTGATTTATGTTTTACTCTTAGAAAATGTATAATAATATGTCTAGAATGAGCCTCACGGTTATACCGTATCAAACAAAAGGGGCCAACTTTCATAGGTTGGTGTGCTTGAGGAGCCATACAAATTATGGATGTGTGTGCGTGTATATGGGTAGGGTTTTGGGGCCAGTGCTGGTTCCAATTTTTTTCGACGCTCACGAATCTTCGACGTGCTTCGACTGGTGATTTTGACATATAATAATAATAATACTCATTTATTTCAGACCATAGTGAAACCATTTGTGTTAGTAGGTCTTATCAACTATGTTAGTAACATCAAATTACAATTAAAATCAAAAACAAATTATAATAACATAAAATACCATAAAATACATTCAAAAATCATTCATTCATTCATTAAAATTACTTTGAACTGTGCGCCACGTCAAGCATGCAACAGTGGTTCACGTAGCGAGAGTCCAACCTGTCAGCTATCATGGACAGGATGCCATGGCGGCTGGCCCGCACCCTGTAGACCAAGGAAGCACACCGTTTACGCATTGTCGCATAAAAGCAGTCGATGCTCGCCTCCGCGAACACGCCCGATGCACTGCAGGCGCGGGGCAGCTGCAACAGCACCCTGTACGCGTTGTTATATTGCACGCGCAGAGCGTTGTATGATTTTTGAGTGTAATTTGCCCACAAGCTGTTCGTGTAAAACGATGTGCAATATGCTCCAAACAGCGTGATTTTCACACCATTAGACGACTTTATCAAAAAGTTTTTTCTTTTATTCTATCGTAGAGTTTATTCAAACCGCCTTAGATGTGTCGTGGTTTTTATGTAACGAATACTACCACCAGAGATAGTAGTAGTAGGTAGTATGTTTTTCTATTTGATACTTTTGCACCTAGAACTTTACTATAAGTAGTGGCTTATTAGATTAATTTTATTTTTAACTAGCTGTTGCCCGCGACATCGTCCGTGTGGACATCTGAACATTAGAAATAAATCTTACAAAACCAAATGAATATTATTCATTTGTTATAGGGTATACTTAATCCTAAAAAATAGGTAAACTGGTTATGTAAAATGAAAAGATTTTATATAATGTTATTTTAACATAATGTAATTATTTAAAGATCACTTAGGTACACATAATGTAAAGGTATTTTACAGAATACTGATATTGTATTTACAGATTATGCACTGTCGGACATTGGCCTGCTCCTGGCAATTAGCTACAAAATAAATTTGTAGTAATTTAGGGACATCTGTAGGTAGCAATGATCCGATGAGGTGGTATAATTGGCCTAGTATTTTAAAAGTCGGCTTGTAACTCACTCAATAACCTCTTTGGCACCAAATGATGTCATTTGAAATGCACTATTGTACGCTCTGATTGAATTTAGAAATTGTTTGGACTGGGGGTGCATAGCGATTTCAAAGGCTGCGGTGGTTCCGTGAATGGTTTCAAGCATACGTTGCCGGCAGAGCAGCACATTTTGTTGGGCTCTCCCTTCCACTTCAACGCCCCGCAATGGCTACACACTTCGGACATGGAACCAATATGTGTATCGCCATTTTATTTAATGTTAGCGTTGTATCTGAACCCTGATCTCTCTTTGTTCGTCCAGAGTAGTTCTTCAGGTTCGTAAACCATGGATCCGTTGTCACTGGCTGACAATCTGTAAACAGCGTGGCGCTGACGATCTGACTCGAGTTGTTCATCACGCTGTTCAGTAGACTGTCATTGGCGTACTTGATCGACACGGTCTCGTTCCTGAGATCTGTGAGTAGTGAGTTCCCTTTGCCTCCGGTGATAATACTACCTGGTAAACTCCAATCACAACTCATTTTGAGTAGAGGTTTCAGAGGCGCGAGACTCAGCGCGACGTTCACATTTTGCGTGAGGCGCAATTATTGTACACCCGGCCATAGCACACATCGCTTGAGGCAGGCGTTCACCTCATCAGCTCTAGTGCCCCGCGTCACCACCGAGAACGTCTGGCATATATCACCGCAAAAGAGAAATGTGACACCACCCATCGCACGATTATCTCTCCGGATGTCCTGGAGTAATCTGTTTACAGCTTCTAAAGTTTTCTTGTGCGCCATAGTACAGTCATCCCAAATGATTAAACAGCAGTCCTGTATCACACGGGCTTTGTCACTGTTACGTGACATAAGTACACAGACAGGCGTACTGTCCTTGTCCTGTCGTTGTCCATGTACAGTGATTTCCGTGCTGTCTAAAACTATGGGAATCTTAAAGGTGGTATGGGCCGTTTTCCGCCAGGAAGCAATGTAGCAGTGATTATCCCTGAAGATGTTACTTGTCTTGAAGTATGCCAGTGATAAGTTTCGACTTATTTTCGAAACAAATGAAGCCAACCCAAATTGACAATTTTACGTTGAGTTCTTCAAAGATCAACCATGCTGGTTTTAGTGGATCTCTGAAGCATACTCACTTTGTACTGTACCAGAGATTTTTGATATATTTTTATAGATTATGTTACTCCGGGATATAAAGAGTCACTAAGTATAAAAAATTTCGTCAAAATCCATTCAGTGGTTTTTGCGTGATGAGCGTTCAACAGATAAACAAACAAACAAAAGAATTAAGAACCTTAATAACATGTTCAGTTACTGTCTTTAAGTCGCCCTGGTTGTTTTTTCCGATTATATTCAATGTACAGACTTTTGTCGTTTTCGATTTTATTATAATATGTACTGTAATAATAATAATAATAGATGTATAGATAGTACTTATGTAGCATAGCATTGCATAGCATATGCTCACGACTTTATTCCCAGAGAAGGAAAGGGGGGGGGGGGGTTAATAGTATGTATTGGTGTTAATAAATGTATATTTTAAAATTAACGTTGTACACGTTCATAAACATTACTTTAATGCTAATGAGGATAAAATGCTAACTTTTTAATAACCAAAAATGAAACCCTAGAACGATTTTGCTAATATTTATTTTGTTGAAGTTCCACGTCATGAAAACCTGACAATGTGAGTATTACTACAATTAAGGAAAGTTGGTAGTTGTAGCAATGTTTCAGGTTTTTCATTCGTTTTTTTGTAAATAAAGATACCTTTTTCATTCTTTCGTTCAATTTATTCATTTATTTTAACATTTAATTATACCTACAAAGATAATTGATCACCATCATAGTGAGAGTTAGTGTAGTTTTGTCACAGTGCAAAATCGTCACACTGTATAATGAGTGCAATTTAGTCACAACTGAATATTTAATTTATTTATTAATATTAAATAGTGCAATTTGGTCACAGGCCTATATTTTTATAATTTTTAAGTGCAAATTCGTCATACGAGGTATAGGTACCTACTAGCTACTGTATTACCTAACTAATATAGTTACATTAGTTAATATTACTTATCAGAGCCGTAAATAAAAATATTTAGTTGGGTAGGTACACGGTGGCTTCGATCAAATTTTATTTTGATCGAAGCACGGTGGCGCCAAAACCTCACCCCCTCTTCCCCGCGCGTCACCCTGCCCTGCCAGATAGACTCCTGACTAATTGTTTCCAAGTTTGCACTGTCATTATCTATCAGAATTGATCTTCAATAAAAAATTATATGTGAATTATAAATTATTGATGAATTTAAACCGTTCCTTTGCGTCGAACAGTCGGGTAAAAACGTACTTACATCGAGCTCAGACTCCAAGTTATCCATTTGTCTTTGCTGCTCTACCTTAGGTCAATGATATTTTTAAAGTTGTAACGATGTAAGTAAGTTTTTAAATACCTACATCAAATTATAGGTATAAACCATATGTAATTTTTTTTTTTATTGAAGATCAAGTCTGTTTTTTAAATAATGTCCGTAACTATTATTTCGCGAATATACACCCTGAAACCACCCTGAAACACGGTGTAGCAATGTTATTTGTGACCACCCTGAAAGGGATTATGGTCGTGAGTTTATAATAAAGGGTCAAACCTAATATGCTGACGGTTTTTTAAGAGGATGATCAGACCATCAAACCGAATAACTTTCTCTATGGAACCAACATCGAAATCGAAAAAATATACTGTTCAATACAAACCTACTCGACCTAAATGTATGAGACCGCAGTTTTTTTTGCGATTTCGATATTGGTCCCATAGCAAAGTCGTTCAGTTCGATGGTCTGATCATCCCCTTAGGTACACCCTGTGTACAACATTCGCCTGACTATTGTGGCATTTAATATTCATTTTTAACCGACTTATAAAAGGAGGAGGTTCTTCTTTTCATTGTTTTTTTTGTAAATAAAGATACCTATTACATTCTTTCGTTTAATTTATTCATTTATTTTAACATTTAATTATACCTACTTACAAAGATAATTGATCACCATCATAGGCCTTTTTACATCTAACTAAAAGTTTCAAACAAACTATTTTAATATTGTAATATTTGTATAAGTACTTATACTTTATTATAGTCTAAAACAATAAAAAAAATTCAATTAAGGGTATATTATTCGGAGCGCGCTCCATACAAACGTACTATGGTGATATTTTCAATACTAACCAATTAAAGTCAATGAAATTTTGCATAAACAATCTAGAAACTAATTTCTATGCTTGTATGGAGTCAGATTTTCGTTAAAATGTATAGTTTTCATCTTACAGTGCCTCAAAGATTTCCATACAAATCTTAAATTAATCCTAGCATTGAAACTGTATATTTTAACGAAAATCTGACTCTATAGAAGCATAGAAATTTGTTTCTAGATTGTTTCTGCAAAATTTCATTGACTTTAATTGGTTAGTATTGAAAATATCACCATAGTACGTTTGTATGCAGCGCGCATTTTCGCTCTTGGAATAATATTCTCTTAACATGATAACGTACAGTCAGCAGCAAAAAAGATGTAAGTATGCACTTTTACTACGTCGTAGTATAAAGATGTATACGCTTTAGTACTAAACGTGGTACATCTTTATACTACGACGTAGTAAAAGTGTATTCATCATTATGCTGCTGACTGTACAGGAAAATGCCTTAAGAGAATTTTATTCCGAGAACTAAAATGCGCGCTGCATACAAACGTACTATGGTGATATTTTCAATACTAACCGATTAAAGTCAATGAAACTTTGCAGGAACGATCTAGAAACAAATTTCTATGCTTGTATGGAGTCCGATTTTCGTTAAAATATAAAGTTTTAATTCTAGGATTAATTTAAGATTTGTTTGGAAATCTTTGAGGCACTGTAACTTTAAAACATTTTAACGAAAATCGGACTCCATACAAGCATAGAGATTTGTTTCTAGATTGTTTCTGCAAAATTTCATTGACTTTAATTGGTTAGTATTGAAAAATATCACCATAGTACGTTTGTATGGAGCGCATGTGAAAGACATAGTTTTTATTAAAATAAACGTTGCTTCTATATTTTATTAGATGCGAAAAGGGTTTTGTAAAATAATTATATAATAATCCCAAAGCTTAGCGCAATTTGTCAAAATAATAATCTACTACTACTTCAAAAGTCATAAACATGATTGCTTTCAATTATAAATCACCCTTTCACCTTACAAAATGAAATTGGAAAGGGCACTATCGGAATTTGATTACATTATTGGACCGTGAGGTCAGACCTCCATTTACATTTCAATATGAGATGTAGTCCTGCTACACAGTTTATGCAAATGATTTGGACTTGAACCAAAAAGGAGATATTTTTTGATAAGCTTGTCGTTTTCTCAAAGCTTTTATGCGCGTTGAAATAGTTATTTGTTATGCTAGGCTGCAAAGATGCTTTTTTGCGCGAGTACTTGTATTGAAACCTGAGCAAGCGAAGGACCCTAGGATTGAACCACGAGCGAAGCGAGTGGTTCAAATAATAGAATCTTGAGCTTAGCGAAGGTTTCAAAGGTACGAGACGCAGAATAACTTTGCAGCCGAGCGAAACACACAACTTTTCACCTCACAACAGCGAGGAAAAAAAGTGAATTGCTAAAAAGAACATTTTAAAAAGTTTTTTTCCGTGCTGGCCAGTGTCATGAAATAGTTATTTTGCATTTTCAGTGGATTGGCGGTATAGAAAAATATTGAATAGACAGATTCGAATTTTAAAAACTCTTTCCACGCTAGCGGATAAAATGCACTTGTGCATTGCCATTGATAAACAGAATCTTTCCGAGCTTGTGAAGTGAAAAAGAAATTTATTTTGTAAGGTGATGAATGAATAAATATACTTAGTGATAAATATAAATGAAAGCAATATTTATGTAAAAAACTTACCATTAAAGTGAAAAACTTTGGTAACTAAACAACATTTCGATACCAGTTTTCTGAAATTAATAAAGGTTGTCATAATTAGTTTTGGAGAAAAACAAATTGTTTGAAGAAACTATAATTGTCTTCTAGCCGCTTTTAAGTAATAATAATTATGTACTCAGTAATTTTGGTGGAAATGGTAAATTAAACACGACTATTATTATAAACTATCACGACCGACCTGTGATAGTGAAATAAATAGCCTTATGCCCAAAAGGTACAAATACAAGGTGCATGCGCTACGATTTTGACAAGTTTTTTCACCCCATCCACATACCTCTTAATGTATGTCCGTAAGTTGAAAGTGCTACGCACATTTTCGGAAAAAGCCATTTATTTGAACGTGGTTACTAAGATACATGGAACAAAATAATGTGTATATACGAATTCTTCCGTTGAATATCTTTGAAGAATTTTCTAAGAATTCGTTCCTTTTGAAAGTCAATATGGCGCCAATTCAGTGAGCAAACGTTAAGATTCACGTATAGTTTACACAAGGGAGGATACGTTTTATTTATTCGCTGAATAAGGATGTCGGTGTTGTAAGAAAAAACTTAATTTTGTTTATTTTTAAGAGCATAATATGAGGATTATTTGATGTTTACCGGCAAAGACTTTACTCCAGTAAAGTTATGATGCGCTTGTATGGCGAACGTAAATAATTTATAATAGCCGTTTTTTTTTCTTTTATACTTTTGATTATAATCCTAGTTATCATGTAGATTGAAAATCCCACCAAAAATATTGTCATTAATTAGGTAAATCAATAAAAAAAATGTAAATTGGAAAAAAAATAGTATACCTATATGATTTTTTTATACAATTCGTGAATTACATTTCTATTCTATCATAATATAGTAAGTAGATCCCCCTAAAACTTTTCTTTGCTTTCGTAACAAAACTGGACCAAAGGATATACCTACCTAGTTTCAAAATACAAATTATTAATAAAATACTAGATAGAAATAATCGGTAAAAGCGCTGCACAAGAGGAGACGAACGTTTCATTCAAACGTAGAGAGTAGTAAGTTTTCAAAATGACGTTCGGTTTAGTACTTACACGACGTCGACACAAGGGCGTGACGTCATTCGTTCTGACTGGTGTTTTACTTTAAATGGCGGCGGATGGCTAGATTCCGTGTTTTTATTTTCAAAAAATATTATAATTGATCTCGCTTCAAATATGAAAATGAATAAATTTCTTAGAATTGCTTCATTGTATAATATCATTATTTCAGTGATCTTTGTTACTGTCATGATGCCTATTGTTGCATCCGAAATCTCTAATAGAAATATCTACATTACGGAATTCCGAATGAAAACAGGTTTTTTGTAAAATTGAAATTCCGTTCGCACATCTGGAGGGGGAACTTTCATACGAAAACCTGTTTTCGTTCGGAATTCCGGATCGCAATTCTGTATGTGTGTAGCAGGTCTAAATCAAATCAGATAATTATGTACGTTATTTATGTGGACGAAAATATTTGTCATTTTATTTACTTAACGTTAAACCAATAATTTCGGGTGACAGAGTGTAAACAAAATTAATTATTCAGAATTTTATATTGTGCGTCGTATTTGAAGAAAAAGTATATAATTTTTAATATCAGTCAATAAAGAAAGTTAATAAGAAACTACTCGTACGAATATTAATGAAACCAAGATGGCGACGGTTCACGACGAATTTAATAAGGCAATAGGTGAAATTTATTTTAAGAGCTTTTCTATTATCTCCCCTACTTTTTCAGTTTTGTTTTTATAGTAATACAACCTACTCGTATGTTTCGTTATGACTACTTGTAACTGCCTAATGAAATGAGGAACTTAATTGAAACAAAAATCCAATAAGTTTTAATTTTTTTCACAAAATTTTACCGGAAATGAATCACCTAGGTCCAATAATTGGATTTTTTTGATTGAGAATTATTCTGATTCATAAATTGTAAAATTGTTTAAAAGCAGAAAAAATATAATGATGTAAAAGAAAATTTTGTCACAGATACGGATCATTACAATAAATTGGTGGTGGCTAATTTGGATTCTCGGAACTCGAAAAAATCTACGAAACTACGGTAATTATGCTGTAATCTTTTGAAGGAATACATATTTTTTTTAAAGCTGTTAAATTTATTATAATAATAACGATAAAATATTTTTTTCACCTCACAAGCTCGGAAAGATCTGGTCGGAAGATCTGATCTGATCGAGGTCTGTTTATCATTCGAAATCTGTGTGCGAAAGTGCTTTTTATCCGCTAGCGTGGAAAGAGTTTTTGAAATTCGAATCTGTCTATTCAATATTTTTCTATACCGCCAATCCACTGAAAATGCTTAATAACTATTTCATGTCACTGGCCAAAACGAAAAAAAAACTTTTTAAAATGTCCTTTTTAGCAATTCACTTTTTTTCCTCGCTGTTGTGAGGTGAAAAGTTGTGTGTTTCGCTCGGCTGCAAAGTTATTCTGCGTCTCGTACCTTTGAAACCTTCGCTAAGCTCAGGATTCTATTATTTGAACCTCTCGCTTCGCTCATGGCCAAAAAGCAACTTTGCAGCATTGCATAACAAATAACTATTACAGGAGCAACATAAACACATTAAATGTGTACGGGAACAACCATCAGGATAAAGATGTAAATAGTGAGTTTTTTCCTAAATAGTGATTTTTTATGAACAACAGGTACATATTTTACGTAGGTGTTCTAAATGTTTTTCGGTTTGATGTTAAAAATGTAGGTTTGTATTTCAAATGATAACGCAATTTTAGCAAAAAATCATACAGGGTATTAAATGCTTTGCATTTATTATAGGGGGGGGGGGGGGGGGGGGGGTATTCAGACCATCTAACTGAATGAATTTCAGTATGGAGCAAACATCAAAATCACAAGAAAAAACTGTGGTCCATACATACATACAGTGGAAGTTTATTAGTTTGATGGTCTTTAATTTACACCCTGTATAGTCATCGATACAGACATCAACCAGTTGTACACTGAACTTCAAGCCAGAGCCAGAAATTAATTTCTGCAAAATCACAAGATTCTTGACTTTTACAAATTTTTACGGAAATTGTTGATATAAAAATCCAATAAAACTAGTAGGTACGTTTACGAACCTTGTACCTGTGCTTGTACGCTTGTACCTACTTAACTATTTAGTTTTTTCAGACAAATCTGTGACTCTCAATTCATTTGACAACAAATATAAGACTAGAGGCGATGTAATATTTCATAGAAATATGAGAGTTCTTGTTCTATGTGGACAGTTCTTGGGCCTGAATCCTTTTTTAGGAATACTCGGAGATGATACATCAAAGTTGAGGTATGTACCTTTTTAGGGTTCCGTACCCAGATAGTTTCAACTGTCCCTATTCATAAGCTTACAATGTCCGTCCGTCGGTCCGTCTGTCTGTCTTACCTATAACGGGTTGTAGCTTTTGAACTGTGATAGCTTGTTTAAAATTTTAATATACCTACATGGTTACTTGTTAAAGCGTAGCCAAAATGCAACAATATGAACCCCATATATTATATATTGTAGGTATATTATGTGGCAGTTCAAGTTTCTTAAAAAAAATCCACTAAAAAAAAGGAAAAAAAAAGCGTTGTAATCTCTTTTTAACCCCCGACGCAAAAAGAGGGGTGTTATAAGTTTGACGTCTATGACAGTCTGTCTGTTTGTCTGTTTGTCTGTCGGTCTGTCTGTCTGTCTGTGGCATCGTAGAGCCCAAACAGGTGGACTGATTTCGATGTGGTTTTTTTTAATAGAAAGCTAATTTTTGCGGGAGTGTTCTTAGCTTTGTTTCATGAAAATCGGTTCAGTAGTTTTTTAGTAGATTTTAATTGACCTAAAATATCTTAAAAATAATTAAAAGTTAAAATATACATTAAAAATATCGAACAGCCCACGATGAAGCCTGGTTCGAGTCTCTGGCCGTAAAGCGAGCCAAAAGACACAGGGACGATCAGGCTCATGCACCAACCGACACACAGCTCAAGTGCTGCAAATGCGGCAGGTCTTGTCGCTCCCGAATTGGCTTATACAGCCACGAACGTCGGTGTCTAAACCAAACAGACGCCGATTGAAACATCTACTTAGATGAAATAAGGCCCATGATGATATTATTATATCTCGTATTTTTTCTTTTTCTTTCTTTAAGTTTCTTGTTCCTTTTTTCTTTCTCTTTATATTATTTTAGTGGTCTGCGTACGAAAACGCGGGCACAGGTAGTTAATGAATAAAGCTCTGATAATAGCTTTGAACTAAAATTCCAATTGACGCTAAATAATAGGAACATATTTTTTATTTAAGAAATAATGTGAAAATGTGGGTTTTTCGGCAAAAAACCTTAAATTCGAAATATCTCAAAAACTATTGACTTCCGGCTATACATTACGTGGGTTCCCTTTTTGGCTGACCTTTAATCCTACAAGGATTCCGTCGAATTACTCGTACAAGTAGGTTACTTGTACGAGTAATTCGACGAAAAAATCTACGAAACTACGGTAATTATGCTGTAATCTTTTTAAGGAATACATAATTTTTTTAAAGCTGTTAAATTTATTATAATAATAACGATAAAAAATTTTTTCACCTCACAAGCTCGGAAAGATTATGTTTATCATTCGAAATCTGTGTGCAAAAGTGCTTTTTATCCGCTAGCGTGGAAAGAGTTTTTGAAATTCGAATCTGTCTATTCAATATTTTTCTGTACCGCCAATCCACTGAAAATGCTTAACAACTATTTCATGTCACTGGCCAGCACGAAAAAAAACTTTTTAAAATGTTCATTTTAGCAATTCACTTTTTTTCCTCGCTGTTGTGAGGTGAAAAGTTGTGTGTTTCGCTCGGCTGCAAAGTTATTCTGCGTCTCGTACCTTTGAATTTTTATGTGCAGGTTTACTTATTAAGATGACAATAATTTTTATTTTCTTTACAGATTCACATTTTTGTCGTACAAAGTGTTATACAGCGTATTTCTATTAATGTTTCAAATGGCAGGTTTAATGTTATGGTGGCGTAAGCTGTTTGAAGGGCCAATCGATATGTTTATTTTAGGTGAGTACCCAAACAGAAAACACATTAAAATCTGCACCAATACAGCCTTTTCCCACGCAGTGCTCGATGGCACCACGGGCGGCGGCGGCGCTTTGTCTTTCATCATCATCAATTATTTTTTCATTATTTGGGGTCGCAGTTATACGCCATCCTCTTCAATTAATCTCTCTTGAAGAGGTGTCGAAAAAAGACATAATAAGCAACCTTCGATCAATTTTACTTTGATCGAAGTAGGCAACGGCCATCAAGAAATACATTATTAACGCAAATAGAAGACACAAACTAATATAAGATATGCATGAAACTAGTAAGTACTAATATTACAACATCATTGAAAATAATGTTCCTGCTATGGCATGCCATAGAGAATAGATAATAGTATACAGGGTGTAAACCTAAATACGTTACAGACTTTGCTTCAGACCATATCTTTTACTACGGAACCAACTTTGAAACCGCGTAAACAAACAGCTGTTTCATACATTTTCTGTGGAACATCAAATTTTTTTTTGCTATTTGATTTTGGCTCGAGAGTGAAAGTTGTTCAGTTTGATTGTCTGAAGCACCCTGTTCAAAATGTAACGCATTTAATATTACACCCTGTATAGTAGATACTACAGAATGGCCAACCCCTGCCCCTCGCTAATTTCATGAGCCGAGTAAGAGCTCAGATGTAATTCTGCAATCAATAAAAAAACAACAGGTGCACGCGTGTGAGTGGGACGGCCTGTGTACCTATAACGCCATCATGATCTATTGTATATAGTACCTACCATTGAAGCATCGTTAGATCGTAAGGAGTGTCAGGCGGGAGTGTGCCTATGCTTTTATTATTATTAGATGGTTGAGGTCCAACCGATGGCCGATCCCACAAGGTTGACGTGACCACCTGGTGAAGGCAGCGGGAATCCGTTCGATGAGGGCAGCATAGGATCGGTCTTTGTGAAGATCCTTGGGGAGGCCTATGTTCAGCAGTGGACGTCCATCGGATATGATGGATCGGAGATGATGAGGGCCTTAACAGGCATGTGCCTGTGCCACTGCGACCACCACTGGTCTTTTGTGAACGCCCCTTCCATAGTTCCCTACTGATCCCCACTGCAGTCAAGAACGGCATCAGATTTATAACAGGGAGAGTTTGTATCTTATCTTCCGCCACCTGTCTACTTAGATGGATGCTTCGTTTGTACATGAGTGGACCAAAATCGCATAGCAGATGCAATGAAGTTTCCATCACCTCCTTGCAAAATCTGCAGCTGGTTGAGTCATTTAGTTTCAACATGTGCATGTTAATTTAGTTTGCAGTGGCCTGCGAGAGATCTAGAGGCTATGCTTAAAAAGATATGTGACCTTCCTAACAGGTGAAGTATCATTCCATGGAGCAACCAGTGCACTAACATGTTTGTTCATGCGCATAGCGATGAAGTGGCCATCGTTGGTACGAGACGTGGCCGCATCTAAACTGGAAGAGTACATGGACCCTCGGATGAAGAGGAAATGTAATATTGCCACTGTTGTTTTATTAACTATGGCTTTGGGTAATATTTTTGTTTCATTTTACCACACTACAAGAAAAAGACTACTTAGAGTACGGACACTCCCTGCCCACCACCAATTTTAACCTCAGCCCTCACCTCACCCCCAACATCAATAGTGTATTCCTGTCTCGTCTGCACTCACTCAGTATCGCACATGCTTACCTCTTCTTGTAAATTTTGCCCATTTGTATGAAATGACAGCTAAGTGTCCAAGGTGTGGTTTTACCATAGAGTTATTATACCAGAAATAGAGGAACTTACAGCTGAGAGAGCGAGATGTACCTGGCGGCACCACTGTATAAGAGAAAGAGATACGTGACGCGAGGCAATAGAACCGTTTTATAGTCACTAATAAATTTTTACAATTCGGTTTCCGTGATTAATTGGGAATCTAAAGTGAAATCGCAGATAATTTTGTGAAATATACTGACACTACTCCATTAATTTATCCACGATTTCACGTTAGACTCAGAATTATAGACTGTATTAGAATTTTTGCCTGGAGTAGTCTCCTGAAAACATCCAAAAAACGGTTTCATTTGACAACTCATGTCACTGCCTCTATTCCTGTAAGGTATAATAACTTTATGGGTTTTACTTACTGTTTAGGGTTCCGTACCTCAAAAGGAAAATTTAACCCTTATAATAGGTTTGCTTTGTTGTCCGTCTGTCTGTCTGTCCGTTTGTCAACACCCGTTTCATCAGAAACTAGTAGAGGTCATTAACATCCTCAGTTTATCATCGCTGACTGCTGAATTGGTTCAAGAAGGCAGGGTCACTCGTTGACACTACTTTTGCGGATTACGAGTCTCATGACACACTTGTGCAAGTCGTTGAAGTAGAGACAGACATCTTTAGTAGTTGTGATTCGATGAAACGAAACGAAAAAGTGACACTAAAAAGAGACAAACATATTTCATAATGTAGGATTTAGTTTGGGAGAGAATGAGATATAATCATAGACTACGACTTTTTTTTCGATTAATGCAAGACTTGACGATGACAGATGCATTTGGATTGATTCCAGCACAGTGGTAAATAGTAGTTGCTTTTTTCATCGTGATTTTCAGACATGAGGTGAAGGTTCGGATCTAGGTCGAGATGAATTTTTTTTTTTTTAATAAAATTACCAACAACTACCTAGGTAGGTATATCCATTTTCTTTTAGCTTTTTTCTATTTTAATGCAACAATAGGTAGTAAAACAAGATATTTTACACAATTTTTTTTTTTTATTAAAATCTAACAAAAAGGAAACCATAGGTCCAGACGAATATTTTCTATAAGAAACACGATTGCCCAGCCCCCCGAAAAGTGCATGCGTGTGCCGTATTTTAGATTTTATCGATTTTTTTATGATTTCACTAGATATAAACTATATGACGAATATGTCAGTATAAATTCCAAAATACGTTTTCTTTGTGACATTCTCGACAAAACTACACGAGAAATGGCGAATACGAGAGTGTGGAGGCCCTATTCGGCAAGTCTCGCCTATGGATTTTCTTAATTTGTGTATTTTGGCGAGACCCGAGACAAAACCTCTCGGCGAGAATGTGGAGCGGGCTACAATTTTCTGTCGAGTGAAGTAATTCCAATCGTGGAATCAATTTATAATTTTACTAGATAAACTATCAAAAAAATACAAAGGTATGACGACGGACGGAACAGCACGGAACAGCACGCCGCGTGCGATCTTGTTCCGTCTATCTTATATGCTCTAGCAAATGACGTTCCTGAGTGACAGAAAAGGATGGAGTGACGGAAAAATGCGATGCTGTGCTGCCTCGTGTAGTTCAACCCTAACTTCTGCCGTGTGTGAATTGCACACACACACTTTTTTTCTATAAATCGATCAATCAATCAAGTCTTTATTTACTTATCCATGAACTGCCGCAATTCCAGACACAAATAAAAAACATAGTAAAAATTATTCAAGCTCCTATACTGAATCACAAACTAATAATTATGTTGACAAAAGAAAATAAGTTGTTCGTCAAAAGTAAAATGGTGAATTAATTTTTTCCAGTGGAATACAGCCTTGCATTGATCGTAAGAATTACCAATGTTTTGGATTGTGAACCTCTTGATTCTAAAAAAGATATATATCGTGTGCACACACAGAAAATGTTTAAAATATTGTTTGATCAAGGTATTCAGTACAATACGGCAGTTGGGATTCTTTTTCAGGTATTTACTAAGTAATTCATTTTATTTTTATTTTTTTATTTATTTAATACAACACAGAGTTTAGGGGAGACATTTTCCCAGCAGTGGGACAAAACAGGTTAAAAAAAATACAACACATCAAACAGTTACAAAAAGTTAAGAACATGTATGTACCTCATAAACCCTGGAAGGTTTATCCGAAGTACGCGGTGTCGCTGATCTACAGCACATGTACTCATAATAAATATAAATTATCCTTCAACTTATAACTAACTACGCTAATCTCGTTTACTACACTGTGGTTCCGCAGACAATACAGCTTGTCCACTCTGTTCTAAAAAGTGTTCATCTGTTTCTCACTCTGACTGGTCTGCTGACACCATCAAACTGAAACCTCGCATCTTTCTGTAAGGGACCAACATCGAAATTATGAGTAAAAAATCGACCCTCCCATACATTTGAGTCGAGTAGGATTGCAATTTTGTATAAAGCAGCAGATTTTTTTTGTGATATCGACGTTGTCCCGTAAGAGAAAGGTCATAGGAGGTTGGTCCCTTAAAAAACGTCAGCCTATGTTGTTTAAAGTTTTTTATCCCTTTCTGCGTACCTGTGCGATATTTTTGTCTGATTTAGTTGAAATCGCTAAAACATTTTGCTATTGTCAGTATACGCACTCAGGACGTCTAGAAAGTTAAGTCTAGTTTTAAAGGTTTAGGCATGGTGTCCTATTCCATACAAATGAAATTTTAGTTAAAAAATGGCAATATATGGCGTTATGGTATCGATTTGTAATTAATGTTTACGTAAAAGTGTAAATTGTTACTAAAAATACATGATCTGACTACAAAAAAATCTCATGAGCCTCGGAAAATCAAACAATTTACTTTGCCCGAAGACTGCCCGCGTTACGGCAGTCACGTTCCATTGTTTGACGTTGGGCATCTGTACTGTATAGTATTATATAATCTGTGGTTTAGGTAGGTTTTGAAGGTATTATGAAAATTCTTCAAATTGTCAGTA
Organism: Agonopterix heracliana; assembly: GCA_963693445.1. NCBI lineage: Eukaryota > Metazoa > Arthropoda > Insecta > Lepidoptera > Depressariidae > Agonopterix > Agonopterix heracliana. The sequence goes on from OY856308.1 coordinate 5,252,681, forward strand.
CTGACAAAGTGATAACTTAAATTTGTTAACTTTCAGGTATTCGACACAATTACTTCATTATGTTTGAACTTCCCAGATGCGTTCATCATTTGTATGAGCTTCTATCTTTCTTCAATCCTTGAGATGATTAACAAAAAGATTGATTCTGCTAAAAGAACTGTAAGTAGGTACCTACCGAAATAAATAAATTACAAGCCCTGCTTAAGAATTGTAGACTCCATTTTGTGAGATATTTTTTGTGCATCGTACGACTGTCACCTAGGGAATAAAATGTAGTGCCATGGACCACCGCGACTACCAACTTCTACGACGAATTGGCCCGAAGGTGAACAGACAACAACTTCATAGCCCTGCCCTTTTTCTGCATCCCTAAAAGTCTAACCCGGGAAACTATGAATAAGTATAGCTTCAAAGAGGCGATTAAGATATGGAGAAATGCTCCAGGCCTAAATCACTCCAAAGCACTAAGAGCACCGACAGTGGCCGCTTGTATGATGCTTTCAATTTGTAGGTATATTTAATCATGTGGTTATGTTATTTATTTTCAAGCAAACATCTCTAGAATTTTGGAAATCAATGCGAGAAGACTACTCTCGTGCCACAAAATTGGTTCGAAACTTTAACGGCGTCTTCAGTGGCGTTATCTTCACATCATTCGCTAATAATTTGTTTTTCATATGCCTGCAACTCTTCTTCGCTTTGTCGTATGTATTACAAAATTATATCGAGCAATAGAATAACATACAAATACAAACAAATAACATTCATACAAATTGTTTATTTACACGTCGCAAACACAGTTATTTTTTTTAGATTATTTAACTACCACCATTAAAATTAATTTTACAGAAATACATTAAACTCAGAGGTCATGGACCATCATCAGTGCCCTAACTATCCCAGTGGGTGAGTATTGGTAATAGAGGGGTAATAATGTCAACACGTCACTTTGGTGAAGAAATATCACGCACACACCACCACTCCTTGTAGTGTAACACGATTATACAGTCAATATGACCAGGAAAATTTGTCCACTCGCTAATCTTCATGTGCGCAGACCACACCAGAGATGTCAGAACTTGAAGTCACTTAGTAATTAAAAATCAACCATGGTCGATATTCAAAGGGTCGGAAAAATAGAGTGCTCGGTCTCGCTCTTAGGCCCGATTTCACCAATGGAGTTGTTATCGGAGAAAAGCTATCCCATATAAAAATTTACTCGCTACATTTAACTCATGATAACTCCAAATACGTTTCACCACTGCATACAGCAACTTAGAACAACTTTTTCGTGGAATAGTGTTTTTGGTTATTTGTGGCAAGTGAAATGAACGAATGAATGCGAATGGATGAGAATTCAGCCAAAATACATACACCACTTTCTGTGTGCACTAACAGCGTAGCAGGATGTTTTGAATTAAGTCGCATTATGGGTATGGTCACGAAATATCTAAGAGTACAAGTACGGTTGACGTTCTTCACTCTGTTGCACATCTGACACAGATACACAATACTCACACAGCTGATCTTAAAGTTCAGCGCCATTTTTATCCGAGGTAACAAGCCCTTTTACCGCCGACATTCGTGGTATAAAACTATACACCTCTAACTTCGTTATTCTTGTTTGTGAAATGAATTTTTTTATTATTTGATGTAAGGGGTTTATCCTTAGAATAAAACTTATACGACTTTGGTGAAATCGACCCTTAGTCGAATAGCAGACCGACGGACGCTTCGCCAGCGACAAGCATGCGTAAACGATTAGAAAATAGTGAAAAGGGATTTTAGGCGCGCGAACGATCCATATTACAATATCATTTCGCACGCTATTAAATTTTTTCAAGTGCACAGGTAGTTCGGTAAGACTTTTAAACTTATATTACTCTATTATTATATGTTTGGGGAAATACCCCATCGATTTACAGATGCAGTACCTACTCACTTAGACAACGTATATGTCTAGAATGAGCCTCACTGTTTTACCGTATAAAACAAAAGTGGCCAAGTTTCATAGGTTGGTGTGCGTGAGGCGCCATACAAATTATGTATGTGTGCGTGTATATACCCTATACATATGTATATGGTTTAGGAGCCAGTCCTGGTTCCAATTTTTTTTGAGGCTTTCGTATCTTCGACTGTCAATCTTGACATATATCTTTATCAAAGGTTCATCAAGGAAAAGTATCATTAATACTTTTCCTTAAAACTGGGTTAACTGTATTTTTGTCTGTTTGGGGTATTTTCCTACACAAAATGTGGAGCAGTACTCACTATTCACAAGGAGGCGCGAGGATAGCATAGCACGGAGAGGTGTGCCCGCGCTTTACTTCGGGCCCGATGGCAATCAACTCGAGCGCGCATTGTACTTTCCAGTTAGTGGCAGGCATACCTCCTCCTCCAGTAACACAAACACAACAGAAATACAGGCTAATTAATGATGATAAATTTTTCAGACCATTCCACGGTTATGAGCGTAAAATATACTTCTACTACTCCTTTTGCTATACATTAATGCGTGCTCTGCTAGTGACTACCATTGCTGCTAATGTTCACTCGGCTTCGATCATGGTGGCGCCTGCCCTTTACGAACTGCCTTCTTCTGTGTATTGTGAGGAGGTAATGAAGTTTTATTTTTTTTGAGATTATAAAGGAAAAATGATGTATCTTTTAACATGAAATGATTGTTTATGATAAGATGTAAGACTGTACGACGATGTGCAATCTACATTAAGGAAACGAACCCTGAGGTTTCCAGCCCTCGCCTGTAGCTCGTGCTGCAATCCAGCCAGACCGTAATAACCAACTTAGCGAACTTCTATCTTGTTGTACTATTTTGTATTACAGGTTCAAAGATTCATAGATCAGGTACACTACGACAAAGTAGCTTTAAGTGGACTTCAGTTCTTCGAGGTTACCAAGGGATTGATGCTGTCCGTAAGTTACAATAAAAATTAATAAAAAAAAAAAAAAAATTTAATAGTACCCATTATTAACAATGCTAAAGATAATTATTAATATATTATGAATAACTTTAGCAACAATTTAGGTTACTCTCTAATAGATTTTATGTCATTGAACAGTTTTAAACAACTTAATTATGTAAAAAATCATATAAATAGAACTCTAGACTTAGTCATGTGTAATTTTTATGGTGGCGTGATTGAGAAATGTCTTCATCCCATCTCTAGAGTTGATAGTCATCACCCGCCTATTGATATTTCATTTAACTTTATAAACCGCGTTGCACTAAAGGATAAATCTTTCGCTACATATAATTTTAGGAAAGCTGACTATGGATTGGTTAACTCCGAACTATGTAAAATACATTGGGCTTCTGTTTTTGGGAGCTGCGAGGATGTCGATGCTATGGTTTCTTGTTTTTATACGGCTATACGTGGCGTTATTGAGTCAACTGTCCCCAAAGCTAAACCGAAAAGCAGCAAGTTTCCCGTTTGGTTCCCAAAGTATCTAGTGAAGATGCTAAACGAAAAGGAAAAACTCAGAAAAAGATTTAAAACTTATGGTAATCCTAGGGATGGGCTAGAATATAAATTATTAAGTGATAGAGCTCGCACTAGTATAGATTGCTGTTATAGAGACTACCTGCGTAGCATGGAACGGAGCATTTCCTATAATCCGAAAAAGTTCTGGTCATTTGTGAAATCCCAAAGGAAAAGCGCTAACACTATACCCTCCGAAATTAAATTGGACGGAGCTTCGGCCTCCACAGGGGAAAGTATTTGTAGTATTTTTGCTACGCATTTTTCATCTGTCTATGATTCTAATAGCAGTCGCTTCGATTACGATACCGAGCAAGGGAGCTGTTACTTTCCGCAACACACGCTATGTAAGGCCACATGTTCGGAGAGGGACGTTTTAACAATTCTTAAAAAACTTGACGCTAGTAAGGGATCAGGACCAGATGGTATACCACCTATATTTATCAAAAGTTGTGCGGATAACCTTACCTATCCCTTGCTATGTATTTTTAACAGCTCTCTTTCTTCTGGTCAATTTCCATCACAGTGGAAAACAGCCAATGTGATACCGATTTTTAAGAAGGGTGACCCATCAGATGCCAAAAAATATCGCCCCGTATCAATATTGTCAATCTTTTCTAAAGTGTTCGAGCAACTTATCTGCCCATTGCTAACGGCTCACAGTAAAATAATTTTGGAGCCGAACCAACATGGGTTTTGTAGTAGTAAAAGCACGGTTAGCAACTTAGCATCGTATGTAACTGATCTAGGCATTACAATAGACGCTCGTTTACAAGTAGATGCAATTTATACGGACTTCAGCAGTGCTTTCGACAAAGTAGATCACGCGATTCTGATCCATAAGTTGATGTTATGCGGAATCCACGGCAATTTGCTCCGATGGCTAGGGTCATATTTGACATATAGGAATCAGAGGGTTGTAGCAAAGGGTTACACGTCTCCTCCGTACGCAGTAGCGTCAGGGGTTCCCCAGGGGTCGCACTTGGGTCCAATGCTCTTTTTGGTATTCGTAAACGACATAGTCAAGTCAATAAAACATAGTACTTGTTCCCTTTTCGCCGACGACCTGAAACTGTATAGACCCGTCAAAGGACCAAATGACGTTGCTCTTCTGCAAGCAGACCTTTCGGCTGTGCAAGAGTGGTGCATTTCGAATAAAATGGTTCTAAATGCCACAAAATGTTACCACATTAAATTCACAAAAAATTACAATATTGTTCGTTCCGTTTACTCTTTGAATGGTACTCGACTACAAGAAGTGAACACAATTCGTGACCTAGGTGTACAGCTGGATAGTAGACTATCTTTTACGGCTCATTTTGACATTATAGTAGCAAAAGCAAATAAAATGTCAGGATTTATTAAAAGAATTTGTAGCGATTTTAAGAGTCCGTATACATTCAAAGTTTTGTATAATTCATATGTTCGCAGTGTGCTTGAATATGCGTCTCCAGTGTGGAACCCCTACTATAAGAACCATATCGAGCGTATTGAAAAGGTCCAACGAAAGTTTACGAGGTACATGAGATACAAAGACAGAGCATGTTCCAAGGACACAGATTATGTGACAAGATTATCTCACTTCAAGATGAGTTCACTGGAACACCGTAGGAACCTCGTTGATTTAGTAACTTTTCATAAAATTATCAACAGCAAGCTACTAATCCCAGAATTATTGAGCCAAATTAATATAGTCGTTCCTCGAAATTGCAATGTTAGGTGTACAAAAAGACGTATACTATTCCATTTAATTACATTCCGCACAAATTTGCGCTTGACTTGTCCCTTAAATAGAATGATAATTTATTATAACAATATACATTCACAGAGCCATAGTATTGATATATTTGCGGATTCAATAAATAGATTCAAATTTTTAGTTGAGAAAACCAACCCATGGTTGACGGCTGCTACCTTGCAATCGTTTTCTAAATGACTTGTATGTTTCATTTTTTTTGGTTATTGTTTTGTTTTATTTTATTTGGTCTTACATTGTCTTATGTTATTTTATAGTGAATGTTGTGTTTGCTTATAAGTGATGTATTCATCTTCTTTAAAACCACTGTGTGTTTAAAAATATGTATAATTATGAATGTATCGTTAGAAAACCTTTAAATAAATAAATAAATTATTTCAGTAGTAAGTAAGTTGACATTCACGTTTCTTTACTCTAAAAAAAATAGCACAAGAGCGTGTCGGACCCGCCCATGATACGGTCTTCGTGCCAAATTTCAATTCAATAGGTGCAAAAATGAGCTAGTTATTGAGGTGGACCATAAAGTTACTATACCAGGAATAGAGAAACTGACGACTGAGAGAGCGAGATGTACCTAGCGGCACTACTGTATAATAGAAAGAGGTACGTGACGCGAGGCAATAGAACAATTTTTGGAACTGTTTGACAACTTGTCGGCATGGTGAAAATTCGAGCTCTGTGAATATTTTGTCAATGTAACGTGAAATCGTGGATATTTTTTTGAAACAATATTAACACTTTTACAAAATTATCTACGATTTCACGTAAGATTCACAATTATTCATAGAACTCAAATTTTCACCATGCCGAAAAGCTGTCAAACAGTTCCCAAAAACGGTTTCATTTGACAACTCATGTCAGTTCGGTAGGTATAATAACTTTATGGGCATACAGACAGATAGACAGAATGGACGAAAGTATAGAATGTCACATTGTAGTCATTGCTGATGCGGATTTGTTTTTATAGTGTTTGTATAAGCATTGACCATAATAATCCGTAATGTTTTGATGAATTGAAAGCCAATCAGGACTACAATGTGATATTCTTGTTTTTTGAATTGTTGTTTATTGTTTAGAAATAAAAAAAAATACGATTGATGGGTGCACAATAGGCTCGGTACCCTCTTAAGTGATAGCTAGAGGTAGTAACCTATTTTCTTAATTGACTGGCCGGCCCAAAAAGTCTAAATTTAGTCAATTTAGCACTTATCACAGGCAGAGTGTAACAACACATCCTATCCTAGTACCTACCTAATATTTTAACGGGGTGGTTCAGAGAAACGTGGAAATCGAGAAAAAAAAATGGTTGTTTCATAGAAAATGTCAATGGCCACGCTACCCAACCAAACGTATGAAAAAGCATGTAAAATAGAACCAAATTATATTACCTATTCCCCATAAGTCTAAGGTTTTTATTTGATTTTTACCCTTTAATTTTGTTTAACTCTCGTTATTTATATTTTTCAGATTGGAGCTACTATCGTTACCTACGAGCTGGTTTTACTGCAGTTTAATCATTAAACTGCACGGACGGAATGATGAACAACGCATAATGAGGATTTTTCTGATAGACAGTAGAATGTAGTTCCAACATACTGCAATAGATGGCGTTGACGCGAGATGGAGGTGAAGATGGAAATTTAGGCTGCACTGAGCCTAATGTGCTGCCCCCAATCGTATTTTTATTATTTCTTAACAATTAAACAATATTTCCAAAAAACAAGAATGTCACATTGTAGTCATAGCTGATTTTCAATTTATCTGGATTAGTTTTTTTAATGTTTGTAGTTATTATCTTTAAAACCGCCAAAAGTGGCCACTTTTGGCGGTTTTAACGATAATAGCTACAAGCATAAAACATACTAATCCGTAATGTTTCGATAAATTAAAAGCCAATCAGGACTACAATGTGACATTTTTTTTTTTTGGAAATGTTGTTTAATTGTATAGAAATAAAAAAAATACGATTGAGGGCAGCACAATAGGCTCGGTAGGCTCTTAAGCAAAAAAGCATGTCACAAAGACATTTATTTTATTTTATTTGTATTTTATTACCTATCTGCAAGGTCGCTCATCCATGTCTCGTCAACGCTATCTATTGAGCCAGGAAAATCTCTCATTGTAATATCTTGTCTACAAAAGTAAAAATAAACTTTTAAGGTGATTAATATTTATGGTTCAGAACATCAAACTGAACAACTTTCACTATGGGGTATGGGACCGAAATCGCGATACAAAAAATCCGCTTTCCCATACTGAACTGTATGGGACCACTGATATTTTTTTTCAGTTCTATAGTGAAAATGTTTATTTGTATTTTTACAACACCTTGTACAATATGATTAGATTTTTCTTCATGGTTTACTAATGGATTATTTTGCACTTAGAGCGAATAGGAGTGGCTTATTTTAGTAATTTAAGTTCTTCATATTTTGTGTCTTAATCTTAGATCTAAGGTCTTAATACTATGTTTATTAATGTGTATTGGTTTTAATAAATGTATATTTTAAAAAAAACGTAGGTACTTAGTACATTTTGTACCTCATACAGCATGCTTTAAACATAAAGATTAAGAAATATTAAAACAATAAGCCCGGTTTGCACCAACAAGTATTTAGGGTTAAACGTATTTAGCACGTAGCGCGTAGTTCTGTATTTCGCACCGCTTGTACAAATGACAGTGACAGCATTATATTTAAACAGGTTTAAGCCTAAATACTTTTTGGTGCAAGCCAGCCTAATAATATGGAAAGAAGAGTCTTGGAATGATGATAATAATAATTTGAAGGTGGCATCAAAAGTGGGTAATTTAGATGAGAAAGGAAGCTGTTACAGATGAATGCAATAAGCACTTAGATTGCTTAAGGGTCTAGTCAAATTTTTATAAGTCTTGTCTTGTCCCTATGTGGACAAGGGAGCGGACAACTAGTCAAATTAGCAACTCTTAATCGAATATTAAAACGTGCGCTTTGTATGAAAAATTGTACTAAATGTAACCCACAAGTGACGTCATCAACATTTCATTACTTTTTATACCTCATAGATGGTCAACGTTATGGTCTACGTTGACCATGTATGGGTTGGATAACAACTTGGTGCGGGCACTGAAATCTTTGTATGAGGGTTCTAGTGCGTATTCCTGAGATCTACCTCAGCCTCGCTAGATTGGGTGGGTCGACTGTCTCTGAAATGCCCGGGCCAGTATCAGATCCCAGTCCGGCCCTGGTTGCACAGATATACCGAAAGCAACAATACCGACCGCCTATATTAATACTATTAGGTACAGGTTGAAATTGATATCCTAATAGTATACCCATCAAATTGAGCCACCTTTATTTTGGCAGCTAACAAATCGGAGCAAAAAAATACTGCTGTTGCATACTTTTGAGTCTAGTATAGGCATCGCAGTTTGGTATGAAACAGCTGATTAATTTTTTGCTCCGATCCGGTTTTCTTCAATAGTAAAAGTTGTTCAGTTTGATGGGTAGACTCTTAGTTTAAAAGGATGCTAATTATATCAATTTCACCGTGTAGATTCGCTACTTATTCGTATTTGTTTCGCGATTCGCGATGTAAAACTTTGATATTACGTGTTAAGCAGGTGAACGAAACGGTTTGATGACCTAGTAGCACTTGGTCCAATAGGTACGCATTTCGTCCAATACGCAGTTCGTCAATACGCATTTCGTCAAGCAAGCATTTCGTCAAATTTTTTAGTATTTTGTACAGTCAAGTAAAAAAATATGTTTTTTTTTGACCTCGTAGCACTTGGTCCAATACGCATTTCGTCCAATACGCAGTTCGTCAATACGCATTTCGTCAAGCAAGACGAATAAGAATGTATAGAAGTGTAAATGAAGCTCAAAAAGCCCAAAAAAAGCGTACCGTGTTCTAAATGTGTTCTTTAAAAACTGTAGGTACCTGCCAAAACTCATACAAATTGTCATTTTTCATCGGGTGCAAAAAATTTTTCTATTTTGTTTAGAGTTACTCTTCTATAGTTATTCTTATTCGTAGTTTGATAACGAAACGCAGCTCTTCTTTTTTTATGTTTCATTGACGGCTTCTGTCACTTTGACAGCTTGGTCCCCTATTCCTACGTCGGAGTCGCGTGGCTAAGGGGGTAACAAGTGGACGTGTCGGCTTGCGATTTAATTGGCCACGTGGCTCGGCTATTTTATGGCGGTTTCGGGTGGGTGTTTTAGTTTTAAAAACGGGGCTTTGAGATCGCCATATCCTACTACCGTACAATACCCAATAAATATATCTATAACACTTAGACACTGGCGAAATCTAACAAGGAAACGCCATTAAATAAAAATAGAATAGAATATTCCTACGTCGCTTGTACATTTTTTTTTTGACAAATTGCATCCGAGGATGATCCGAGCTTTCGATACGAGATTGATAAAATGAAGTAATTTCTGGCAATCCTCAATGTCGGGATACTTTAACAGTTCAGGTGTGACATGATTTTCTTTGTTTTTGCTTTGTTCCACACGAATGTCATCGCGGCCTTCTATGCCATGCCACCTTCCAAAATCAAACAAACCCATGTCATTCATCATAGTATGCAAGTGATTCCATTCTCTTTGGGTATGCACACTTATCTAACCTTATTGAGACCGTCCGTCGTCGTTGTTCAGTAGAATATCTGATTCTAAATACCGGGTATTTTGGTTTTAGAGTTTGTAGGTTAGGCTTTAAAATCCACTCAAGGATATCTTTAATATGCTCCAGCCACATCTTTATGATCACCATGTCGTGATCTATCTATGCCATGGAAAAATATCTGAGAGGAATGGGACATCCGGCCTCATGTACCTAAACTTAACCTCCAAACACTTAATCAACCGTCTCCGGTAATGTAACTATTATAATCTTTATTCATGGTAAATTATCTCCGCATCAAATATTGAAGATGGTCAGGATAGAGTTTCATTTGATCAGAAAGCTTCTCTTCAGGATGTACACCTAATTATTTCATCTTCTGCCATGACAGAGTGATATACTTGTACCATCTAGCATACTGTAAGATGTTAGAATCTTAAATTTAAGATAACTCTAAGAAGTGTCCGCAATGTTTGTAAAATTTTAAATGTAATATAAGTAACTAACTATCCCAAGAGTGTTTTAACTTAAGGTGGTTTTAGGCCATACAAAACTTTGCGCAGAACACGCGTAGACGGTATTAATAAAAGTAATATTTTATATATGGAAAATAGTTTAGAAAATCTAGATTGCGCGTATTAAGTAACTTTCACAATTTTTAATAATTATAATTACGAAGATATAAAGCTTTAAAATTATTAATACAAAATGTCAAAACTTCATATCTTCGTAATTATAATATTACAGATTGTAAATGTTATTTGATACGCGAAATCTAGATTTTCTGAACAATTTTTCCATAATGTACCTATATAAAATATTACTTTTATTAATATCGTTTACGCGTGTTCTGCGTCAAACTTTTGCATAAAATTAACACCTCTGCAACCATGTTAACCTACCTCAAATGAATCGTTTGTAAAAGCCTGACCAGAAATATAAAAATCTGATTTGGGGGCGCTGCAATCGACTATAACCTTAAAGGTTGTCAGTGTTCCAAGTACGAAACTTAGTTCCATTGATTTTCCGCAACATGGCGAGGTTTTTTATTTTTCTGGTCGGGCTTTAGATGTATAGTCAAGGCGCATCTTATAAATTTAAACTATGTCAACCTCTCCGAGTGAAGGCCAAAATTTTAAAAAATTAACTCTCGGCCCATAATCTCTGCTCATGTCGCTGCTCGTCGGAATATTACAAGTTTGATGGTCAGTTCATCTCCTTAAAAAACTGTCAGCATATTAGGTTGGACCCTGTATACGTAAATGTAAACAATAAATGGTAAATTATCTTGTTTATTAACCTATACCATACAACATTTACTTAATACAATATTCATTAACGACGGGTCATAGAAATATTAATTTACTCAGAATTTACTACGTAAAACCGGGTACGACTTGTAACGAAACGGACGTTTATGGTGAGTGCATTTTTGTATTCACTTATTATTTTTAGTGCTGACGAACCTTGTAGTGGATTTTTATCTTTACATCTGTAAAAGCATGTTTCAAAATTATATTAAATTTTTATAATAAACTAGTGTTTTCCTGCGACATCGTCCGCACAAATTATATACCAGATTTTAAGTCACAAACAAAGTCAAACAAAAAAAGTTTCATCAAAATTGGTTCAGTAGTTTTGTCGTGATGCGCGAACAAACAAACAACCACACAATTTTGTCAATAGATGGCGCTGCACGCATTTAAATCGCGCTATCGAGTGTTATTTGAGTTTATATGAAGTGAACCGCTACTTTTTTATTCTTCATGATTTTACGGTTGTATAATAGTTAAGATAAGATAAAAAAATAAAATGTCTTGGACATTGAATCTGACTATCAGTCACACAAATTATCTAGTCAGATTCAAAGTACCAGAAACTAGCCTGGACTTGTATTATGATGACTATACAACGATTGACGGTCTTAACAACCCCCTTAAGAGTTTCAAAAATTTATTGTTACTTATGAAACACCCAGTAGATATTATTTATAAAATGTTATAACACTTTCGAACTTATGGTCAATACACTTTTGGTATTCTCATTATCTCATATTAATATTGATCTAAAATTGAATATTTCTGGTTTCAACTGTAATTATGTGTTGTTAGCTTCATAATATACAGTTGTTATAAATGTTAGATATCGGCGAACCAGGTTACGAACTATTATCTAAAGCAAGTTCTAGTTTAATATAACAGTGGTGGTCCAGTGGCGAGTAACCTTGCCTGCCGTGTAGGAGGCGATGGTTCGATCCCCGTCCAAGCCGACTCGTACCAATGAGTTTTTCTGAATTTATGTACGATTTGTTACACCACTGGCTTTTCGGTGAAGGAAAACATCGTGAGGAAACCTGCATGCTTCAATTTCGAGGTGTGTATTGTACCCACTGTCCATTATAAGTGGCGACGGGCTCACCCCCCCGTCACACTGGACAGAGTTTCGGTACTACTGGTGAAACGTGGATGTTCTGAGGTTTCAGAATATCTCTGACTACCCCCTCGGGGAATATAGTCGTGAGCATATGCTTATGCTTATGCTATGAAGTTCTAGTTTTTTATAATATTGTGGAATTTGTGGAGTATATCTAACTCTACATCGTATACCTAATAATATATAAAAAATTTGCAGACTTTAATAATTTCAAAACCAATTTTTCTTTATTAACCCGAATATGTGCTCGTTTTATGTTAACATTATATTATTGTAATAATTTTATTTTGTGCACGTTTTTACTTGTATAATTTGTCAAATTAATATTATTTCCAAAGACTAGGATAAAAGTCCTATGGTTTCCCTGATTCGTAGAACTGCATCAAAACTAACTCGTAGGTTATAATTTTACCGATTACCTGAAAATAAACAAAAATTCTGATTACGTATTTGCTTTGAATTTAAGTAAATTGTCGAAAGATTGGAATACATAATTTTCTATGTTATATGCATAGACAAATTACTCTAGCGATAGACACGCTCGTTCAAACAAACAACATGTCACACAAAACAACTCAAAATGACACATTGCGGTCTGTCATTGCCATAGTGACGAAGTGAACTCGGGAACATCAATCAGGTGCGTACACCTCATTCAAGTGGAACATGTTGCTTCTATGCAAGGGCAAGTCTATCGCTAGAGTAATTTGTCTATGGTTATATGCTATCGCCACCTTAATTTTAAATACATACATAGGTACATACATATGCTCACGCCTATGTCCCACTACTGGGGTAGACAGAGACAATAGATCGCCACATGCTACGATTCTGACACACATCTTTCGCCTCCTCAACATTCATAAGTCTCTTCATACAAGCTCGTCGGTTCCGGGTACATTTTATTTGGCCCTTCTTCAGTATGCATCCTATTTGGTCAGCGTACGTGCGCCTAGGGCGACCCCTTTCAACCATTCCATTCACACTTGCCTTGTAAATTTCATAAGTCAGCTTACTTTGGCTCATTCTTTCCACATGGCCAAACCACCTCAACATTCCCTTTTCAATCCTTGTCACTACATCTTCTTTCAGACCACATCTTTCTCTAATCACACTATTCCGTAAACGGTCCTTTAAATTTAAAAGTCTGTTAAAAGAAATTTATATCTTCAAATCTGTCTCACCATCATCAGCCTATATACGTCCCACTGCAGGGCACAGGCCTACCCTCTAGGAGCGTGTTTGGGCGTTAGTCCACCACGCGTGCCCAATGCGGATTGGTAGACTTCGCTTCTTTTGCTGTTATGCGTATGTACGCCTCAGAATTTCATCTTCTGCATATGCAGGTTTCCTCACGATGTTTTCCTTCACCGTTTTAGAGCAGTCAGTAATACGTACATAAGTTAGGAAAACTCATTGGTACGTGGCATGTTGTCCGTGCGGATTCGAACCCGGACCTCATGATTGAGAGTCCATACCTCTCCGCAACGCGCCACCGAGCTCATCTATTGATCATAAAAGTGAAATTTAAGACGGGACACTGTTCTCCAAAAGATACATTATTACTTTTCGTTTAGGTAATCTAGCTCGGAGAAAAGAGATCCTTGATTATTGTTGATTTTGGAACATAGAAGAATGTTTTGATTATAACAGCCATTATAATCAAAACATGTATTCTTTAAATGGCCCGATTCGACCAAACGCGAGTAAAATTTATTCTTAGATTAAGTTGCCGGTTATTCTAGAGTAAACTGATTTTGCGTTTTACCAACCCTTATTTATGAATACTAATCTATGAGACTAAGGAAATGTCAATGTCAAGTAACTAAAAAAATAAAAAATAAACCTAACAAATTAAAACTGTATAGATACATTGCATAAAGGTACGGATACAACGACCTCTATCTTTAGGTGGACTATACATTCGTTATTTTAGTATGAATGAAGTTATTTCGGAACAAACGCTAAGAGTAAAATTGTTCCTTGTATAGTTACTCTTCTATAAATCAAAGTTTGGTCGAATCCGGCCTAAAACATTTATATTAAATGTATTTATACATTTTTTCACGAGCGATGTGGTTTTACAACGGGAAAAAACAAAAAAACCATGAGCTCAAATTCGCGGGCAAAAACTTGTCGATAGGTTGTTAACATAAGTATCAAATATTTTGAGGGACAATAAAAAAGACCCGGAGCAACATCCTCTTCGATAAGGTTTATGTACTCATCTGTCTAGACCTGGGATAATTTAATAACCAAACGAAGACTTCGCCACATAAACGGTAACTCAATATTTGATTGTCTATGACGAGATCCGATCACTCGATCGCAAGTCACACCCAAACTTTTGTTACTACGAACTTTTAGCAAAAGGTTTGTGAACCCTGCTATAGTTACTTTATCCTGATTTTGTCAGGAATAGTTTTATTTAATGAACCGCATGCGATTTGGACAATCATAGTAATCCTCAAAGCTCTCTTATAAACTTTTAGCAGTTTTGGATGGGTTGCTTTAGTGGATTCAATTTCAACGTTTCCAAACTACGCAAGGCACGCCAAGGCGACATAAGGGTGACTGAACGATCCCGCGTTGGTACAGGTGAGGTATATTTGCCTTTGAGTGGCAGGTGCTTCCCTTCCCCGCTACACCACCCGCCCCCCGCTACCATCTAGAGTACCTCGCCTCCCCCAACGTCTGTGCCCCGCGGGACGGGTGCGCACTAACTTGTCTGACAAATACAGGGAGTTAACTTAAATTCAATACAAACTTTTTGGGGTACTTCAGACCATCAAACCGAACAAATTTTTCTATGGAGTCAAGATCGAAATCGCGAAGATAAACAGCTGTTCCGTAGCTAGTAAATGTCAATAGTTAATACTCGATTGGTCCCATAGGACCAACTTTGAAATCGCGTAAAGAAAATCAGTGGTTTCTTCCATTTTGATCGAGTTATAACTATTGATGTTTTTACAATAGAACAGCTGTTTATCTTCGCGATTTCAATCTTGGCTCTATAGAGAAAGTTGTCCAGTTGATTGATGGTATGAAGCACCCCCTTTGTTATGTAACCTATTTAATTTTATACCCTGGATGGCCATCTCTTAACGTATTTTGAAATAATTTGATGTAACAGATAGACAGGCAATTTTAGGGTGGAACAAGAAGTGAAGTTCTTAATTAAAAAGGTAGTTAACCTGCAGCATCATATTACGAGTGACGTAGAAGAAAGATCCGCTAAAGCCAGTAGCAGTGTAGTGGATTTGTCGATAAAAACGTTGAATCTGAAAAAAATATAGACTTATTAAAAGTGATCACGTTAGTTACACTTTTTACAAACTATGTATAAATAGTGAAAGGGTAGATATCTCTTTGCACCCGTGGAGATAGCAATAATATTTTCCAAAGCATTGAATGGGGAAGCATGGTGTAGATTATCTCGTTTCAACATAATCTTAAATCAAAAAGTTACTGCAATACGACTAGGTCGAAAGGCAGGAGCGAGAGAAGCGAGCTCGAAGTTTTGCTAATAACTCTATTTCCAGTGTCGAAATCGAGGCGATTCGATTACTTGATAACGATTATTATCATGATTTTGAGCATGAAATAAAAAACATCAATTCTGTTTTTAAATGGCAAAACTGTTTCATTACTGCCAACTAAATGTCGACCAATCACAGGTATGGGCCAATCACTGGTATCGACTAATGAGAATGTTGTTGGTGTTGAAAAAGTGGGGTGGCCAGTTTACAGGCTCAGTTCAGTTTAGTTTTGGATCTTGACCAGTAAAATCTAAGTAAAAAGGTGTGCGTTATATTTTAGCGTTTTCATTTTACTATGTACATACCTCAATACTATAAACTGTAGCAGACTCAGCCAGCGCGAATGAAGGTTCCTTCGCCTCATAATGCACTTGAGCAGCCAGGAATGAGAGGCTCATGGCCCTCGTTAGTAGAAACAGAAATGAATATGTGTAGGACACGAAATGTTCCATGCCAACGTATGCTCTGAAAGAAGAATATTTAACATGGTGTTTTGTTGGTTCGATCTTTAAAAGTCCTTTTACCTTTTTTCAATAATGAAAACTCGAAACTAAAAAGTGCTTCTCCAACTCCAACGTCATAGATGGCGCTAAGAATTCCTGATTCGATTTAACATTACACTATAGGTATAGAATGTTGAGTTCCACGTTTTTCTTTCTTATTTAATTAAAATATAATTTTCACTAGAATTGATCCTTATGAGGTTTTCACTCTCAAGCGACGATAGGTAACATAATTAAGTTATCCTAACTGTTAATTAAGATGTCCTAGACGAGTCGATAGTGTATATAACTTAAACTGGTTTTTATTGCACTATCTTGTCAATTTATTGTAACGTTTCTTTTATTAATAAATAAATAAAATAATAATGATAAAAAAATACTTACTACTTATAATATGCTTTATAAAACTATTTTGCAGAAATCTTTTATAGGTTCTAAATCTAAACATTCCGCTTCGAGAATATCTGATATAATGTAACTGACTATTTTATTTTCCTCTTTCACGTATGTTTATACTTTAGACCAATAAAAACCTATAAAATTATTGTATGTTGGAGTAGCATTTTTTTTAATATAGGCTTTCAAGATTGAGTAGCCATGAACGGTAAAAGAAGCCTTAAGAGGATAGACGGGCTGAAATGCTAATTTGGAGAATAGGTCACTTTTAAAACCGTATACATATTTGTCCGATCCGCCCCACCCATACACTCCACCGACTAGAGTGCGAAAGAGACAACTGCAGCTAGGACCGATTTTATCTACATAAAATCGACGAAAACAACATTTCGTATTCCCCTCTTTTCTCCTCCAAAACTAAACCAATTTTAATAATTTTTTCAAGAATAATATGAGAAAGACATTGGCTATGTATGTACGTTTTGCTTTTTTTGTTTATATTCGTCAAATTTGTTTGCTGGATGTCTGAAAACGAGCTGTAAAATTGATCATTTTCGAAGGACCCTAGTTTTCATACTGTAATTAAATTATGCAAAAAAGCAAAACATAGGGACATGGCAGAGGTGACATAGATTGTATGGTAAAAAAATATTGGCTCCAGTGTTATTATCCAGGGAGAAAACATGGGAATACGTTTGTATGGAGAAAACTGTACTGGTCTATCCTCTTAAGAAATCTACGAATGAAAACATCGTGAAGAAATCTACATGCTTCAATTTCTTGTGCAATGTAGATATTCAAATAAAATTGTCTCTACATTATAAATACTGTATCTGGCTAGCCCCTCAACAAATAAT
The DNA here is from genome assembly GCA_963693445.1 of Agonopterix heracliana. Classification (NCBI taxonomy): domain Eukaryota; kingdom Metazoa; phylum Arthropoda; class Insecta; order Lepidoptera; family Depressariidae; genus Agonopterix; species Agonopterix heracliana. Next base: position 5,270,276 of record OY856308.1, read on the forward strand.
GCACATAGTTTCTGGGCGCTGGGTTAGTAGATTACCTTTTGACTCCTTCATTGTCACAACCAGGAATTTCTGATCGACGTGGACTGAAAAGAAGGAATTATGACGTTATTGTATTATGTCGTTACTTAAAAAAAAAAACATTTTTTCCTTATCTCGGGACATATTTATGTGTCCCCCTTTGAGAGGCGTGCGTGGGGCCGAAGCCAACACGTAAAAGCCCGTTATTATTTTTATATAAATTTCTTACGGTTTTTTCCCCTTCTGTTACCTTTGTTTTTTTTTTATCTTTTTTATCTCTGGTTATCCCCTAGGGTTCTCTTTCTGGGGACCCTTAGGCTGGTTGATTAGGTTCATTCACTGGCACCACGGTCATCATGTCATCAACAGCCTGAATTCACCCACTGCTGCTAATAGGCCTCCATTTCTTTACGCCACCTTCCTCTGTCATGAGCATCTCGCATCCACGTAGCTCCCACGAATCGATTCATGGTCTCTCTAAATTGTTCGGTTTAATAAGCAACAGATTCTACTTACCTGATCAGGTACTGTATATTATTTCATAAAAAAAGGACTGTTCTGACTTTTACTTACTTCAAAGTATTAAACAATTCAAGGCACAAGAAGAACAAGTTAGTAGAAAAGGAGAGAAGTACAAAGAGATTCAGGTGAGCGTCGATCTCGTTGACAAGTTCCACCAGCTGGGAATAATGCAGACGTAGACGAGCCCAATCCTCTTCAGTCTGAAATAAGTATTAATTATTATACAGGAGCGAGATGGGGCGTTGCGGAGAGGTTTGGTCTCTCTACCACGAAGGGACCGAGGGTTTTTTCACACTCTATCCTTTTCTGTCGCTCAAGAACATCATTGGCTAGAGTGAGAAAGGTCGCAGCACTGCCGGTTGCGATCGCATTTCCGCTATCTTTCTCGCTCTAGCAAATGACGTTCCTGAGCGAAAGAAAAGGATGGAGCGTCAAAAAAATGCGATTCCGTGCTGCCACAAGAGGTTCAACCCTTAGAAACCTGAAGCTGAAGAAGAAATTCTGATATGAACGTGAAGTTTACCAATCCTCATCATACCAGCCTCATGTACCCTTCCTGAAGGTAGGCATGTGTTCTGCAGTATATTCGTATGACGTATTATAGGCTGATGATGATGATAGAGGAATACTTATTTGGAACATACTATTCCTGTTGATACAAAGAAATTCATTAAGGTTTATGTCTCCTCATCCTGTCATCGTTCACTGCTGAACATAGGCCTCTCTCAGGTACCACAAAACTCTTCTCTGGTCATTGGGCCAGCGCAGCGGAGAGACATCTACGCCTGCCAGTTTCTAGTCTTCATTTATAACTCGGACATTCGATAACAATTTTGTAGGTATTAAAATTAAGTTAGATTTTTATTTCATAAGAAACGATCATTGAGATTTCTGATAATTCTATTTACTGCCATCTTCTTCGATTCGATATCAGGATGTACTTTGATGCATACAAAAAATAGGATTGCGGGGCTTCAAAATAATAAAATGAGAATAGCTTTTCTCCTTGGCTGTTTATTTTATTTTAGCATGTTCATTTTAATGTGATATTCGATAATTTATATTAACATTGCATTGAAATTTTGTGTATATGGGACCTTGTATCCTGAAATAAATGATTTTTGTTTTATTTATTTTTTATAAGGGTTAAGTAACTACATTTTTTTATTCCCATTCTTCATTATACTAGATCAACAGAATTTGAAAAACATTGCCAAGCCAATTTGAATTTAATATGCTAATACCTAATTAATATTATATATCAGAATTGTTATTGTCATTCAGATATAGTAGGTAGCTAAAACAAATTGAGAATCGATGTTATTAATTTTATATGTCGATTTAGTTCGTTAACCATTTCTTTGTTGTTTTATAAATTGGACGACCCGGTTGGTGTAATGGTTACCACGACAGACTGCCAAACCAGGGTCCTGGGTTCGAATCCCGGTTCGGTCATGGATGTTATATGTTCGTGCCGTTGTTGTATGGTTTCCATAATTAAAGCCTTTAGTGCTTAGTTTGGGATCATTACAATGTATGTGCCTGTGAGCGTTATTTATTTATTTATTATTTATTTATAAATACTCTGACAAAAACTGGTCGAATGAATTTTGAAGCAAGTAAATATTGAAACAATTAATCATTGATTTTATTTTGTAACTACCCGATTCGATCGGTATACCAAATATAGATGAATTTCTGTTGTTACTAACGATTCTTAAATTTAAATACCTAACTTCAGAGAAATACGATAATCGTAGAAAAACAATATTAAGTCCTTCCAAGATCCCAAAGGCGCGCTGCGAACGAAGTCTGGTATATTTTCAATACTATCCAAATAAAGTTAATGATTTTTTTCAGAAACAATCTAGAAACTAATCTCTATTTCCTATGAAGAATTTCGATGACTTTCGAAGAAGATTTTCGTTAAAGTTATACAGATTTAATTATAAAGGATTATTTTAAGATTTGTATGCAAATCTTTGAGGCACTGTAACTTTAAAACTATTCATTTTAACGAAAATCTGACATCATACAAACATAGAGATTAGTTTCTAGAATGTATCTGAAAAATGTAATTGACTTTAATTGGTTAGTATTGAAAATATAACCGGACTATGTTTGTATGGAGCGCGCCAACGGTAATATTAAAAATGTCTAGTAATAGACATGATACGTTATCGATCTTGTAACATTATAATCGGGAATTTATTTTATAAATGCTAATCTTGGTTGTAGGCACCGTAAGTTTCCTGTAAGGCACTCATTATCCTCGTAATGAAAAAAAAAACATGTAAAGATGAAAATAATAATCGACTTCTTTTACATTCGCACAATTTTTGTTAATCCATGCCAAGGCCTTTGGTTTGCTTCCCTTTGAACCACTGAGTACCCGGGTCTATCTCCTCGTTCAAACGCTGTGTAACTTTGTAACCATTTTATTCATTAACTATGACACTTAAGTATATTTATTTTATTTTTATAACATTTGTTTAAACGCCCTAGAGAAAGACACACCTACTTCGTAAGTCTAAATAATATCGTGTTTTTAAGCTAGCAAAGTATTTGGCATTTGCTCAGACTAAGAAAACCCATTTTGTACTTACCTTAGGCTTCTGAGAGTAGATGATAGAATTCAAGTCGCGGAAGTATGATGACAGGTACATACTAGCACCTATGACCATCATGTCTGCTGCTGACCAAAGGAACGATGCTTGAAAAAATTCTATCTGTAACATGCAACGATATTTCACACAAGATAATATTGTTACCATCATAGAAAATGGTTCGTAAAATTGTGCCGTGCCACAGCCGACTCGCTCGTAGCTTGTATAGGTAAGTAATAAATATTTGTATTTTTTTACATTAAAAATATTCGACATACTGAGAGGAGGTTCTGCTACTTAATTTATGTAAGTAGATAATTAGATACTTTGTATTGTCAAAACAAATTTAGATTTCAAGACATTATTTAACTCCCATCCAGAAGAGCAATTTTTGACCATCATACGAGCGATTCGGTAGTGGAAAGATGCATAATATCTATAGTAATTTTGACACTTTCTACTGCCAATTCGCTCGTATGATGTTAAAAAATCGCACTTCAGAATTTCCAAATTGGTTCACGCGCTCGTAATTTCCACGGAAAATCGTTTTTTTATGACTAAGCCCCAGATGCGCCAACCTGGGTTACCAATAAACTCCAGGTTAAGTTGGTAGCCCATGATTTTTTGTATAGAAAAACAGCTGAAAGAGCCATTTTATCCGGAGTTAATTGATAACCCGTGGTTGGCGCAAGTGGGCCTAAGACAAATATATTTCATCAATCAGACAGTTATTGGCGAAGCATGAGGTGTTTTTTTTTTTTTTTATAATTAATGGCTTTTTGCTTGTGCGTAGCACCGCATTTCCGCCAGTGTCAAGTGTAATTTATGGGAGTATCTATCCCAATCTCAGGGATTGTTTTTGTTCAAGAACAAGAAGAGAATGAGAACGGAGCCTCGTGGCAGGCAAAAACGCGACGCGCGAAAACCACGAGAGACGTGTGCTCGGGTCAATTCCTGCAACGTGACTCCATGTGGTGATTTTATAAGTTGTCGAAGCATGTTGCTGATTACTGGCTGTTGTATTACGTAAGAATGTTGGCGAAGCATGTTATTATACAGTATCTAAACATCTGTTGATAAGAAGAAAATTCTAAAATAACATGCCAATATCACCTTATGCCAGGAATATATACATTTTGTGGGTGACAAGGACAAGGCCTAAAAGGGCCCTTTGTACTCTTCTGGTTCTAATTCTTCTAGAAGTAGTTTTCTTTACATTACCTACCTAATAATGTTTTATTAAATAATTAATAATTACCATTAAAAACATAGCTGTCCAGATGTTACGTGGAGCATAATCGAAAAAGAACGGCATTGCAAGTTTGGCGGAGTTCTTCAATACATCAGGTGTTATGTATATTTCTCCCATACAATTCAATACAATTCTCAAAATGTATGCTTGGATGAGTATATGATTCACTGCAAAGTGATAGATAATACAGACACAGCAAAAACATCGAAAGTATGAGTCCGTACAAAGATCAGCTTTTTTTTTTTGCTATTTTATTATAACCAAATGTGTGCTACAAAACAGTTTGGAAGCCTTAATTTTTTTTTAATGTAGTTATAGTCGTGAGTTTATGTAATGTTATATTACGTCTGTTTTTTTTATTTACTAATTATGTATTCTAAATGTGGGCCTGTTACTTGTATAACCTAACCTAAGCCTTCAACAAAATTCGGTAAGTACCTGTCTTTATTTTAAGGGCTGAATCGAAAACCATTTCGAGATGAAAGGTTTGCCGATATTTTTATGAGGATAGGCGGGCTGAAATGAAAATTTGGAGAATAGGTAGGTTTTCCAACTGTATACGTATTTGTACAATCCGCCCTACACATTCACTCAGCCGACTAGAGTGCGAAAGAGACAACTGCAGCTTGGACCGATTTTATTTACATAAAATCAACGAAATCGGCATTTTATATTCCCCTGTTTCCTCCAAAACTAAACCGATTTTAATAATTCTTTCAACGGTCCTGTGCTAACAGCATTACATAGGAAATAACAAAGTAGATTCTGTTTTTTTACCTAAAGTCATTAACATGGAAATGTAAATGGTGGCATTGGTTTTTCGCACCGTATTTCTGGTAATCCTAATGCCAATGACTCGACGTTCGATTTCTGCAGCTTTCTTCAACATCGAGGGCCAGTTTTGAGCCAGTTTCAGGAATAGAAGGCCAGAAATTAACGCACAAAAATTGAGCATGAAGATTTCTGTAATCGGTAAATACTCATGAACAAAATTTATATGAGATAGTTGTAGAAAAAAACTAAATACTTGGCATGTCTGACATTAAAAAAATGGAAAAAGAAAAGAATTGGGTGGACAGAATATCAGAATGCATTACTTAGTCATTTTTGTCTGTCGTGTGCGTACCAAGTTACGGGCACAGCTAGTTTTAAAATTAAAAACTGTTTCATTCAGTACCATAACAGTACAATGAACAAAAACATACGTTAGTGAAAATAAACAAATGTATTAAGATGTTAAAGTAGATATAGGTACTGTTTTTTTTTTTCTATACTTCCTTTAACCAAGCCTGTTGTAGATCAGTACTTTTTTTAAATCAATTTTTATAAATAATTTAATCTGTGCAAATTTAAAAAGCTGTTTTTAATAATGGTAATGTGCAATGAAATCTTAAGAAAATATCGCAAATTCTTCTTCTTTGGGTTCCTCTCCATTATTTGAGGTTAGCAGTCGGCTCTGCAGGTCCCTGTCTATCTCTTGCCAAAAGAAACTTCAAACTAAATAGTAAGTATTTAATTTTTACACAATGTTGACTTACGTAAAATGTCCATCGAAAATGACGAGTCAATGGAAATTCTTTGTAAACTGGAAAAACACATAACTAATATTCCTAATATTGATGAAAACTGGTAAATACTGTAGATAGACTTCAAATTAAACCTGTAACAGAATTCTGAATTAAATGACCTGTATAATTATAAAAAACTAGATCGTACTGAGAAGAAGAAATTGAAATATTATGTAAATTGAATGAGAGAGGAACACACCACTGGTTACTATCTTCTACCTCCCGTACCACCGATGGGGAGAGGTCAAGATTGGTGAGGGCAGGGAGTATTCGTAATAGACGCATAATCAGAAGATGCTCAATAGAATATTCCCCTAGGGGGTAGTCAGAGATAATCTAAAACCTCAGAATATCCACGTTTCACCAGTAGTACCGAAACTCTGTCCAGTGTGACGAGGGGTGATCCCGTCGCCACTTATAATTTCAACTTCACCGAAAAGCCAGTGGTGTTACAAATCGTACATAAATTCCGAAAAATACATAAATTCTTTGGTACGAGTCGGCCTGGACGGGGATCGAACCATCGCCTCCTGCACGGCAGGCAAGGTTACTCGCCACTGGACCACCACGGTTTTTTTCTTTTCGTACTTAAGGTTGTACAAAGAAAATTCGGAAAATTTGGGAGGACAAAATTTTTGGTTCTATCCAAGATGATCAAGAAGAAATTCTAATGCTTATTTGAAATCTACCAATTCGCATTGGGCACGTGTGGTGGATTAACGCCCATTCTTTTAGGGCTGGCCTGTACACTGCAGTTGGACATCTAAGGTGATGATGATGATGATGTCGATGGGGCCCATTTTCAAGTGGCAACCCCGTACCGATAAGGCGCAGCGAGCATAATCCCTCACAAAGTGGACCACGAGCTAGTGAATGTAGTTGGATGAGGGTAGTGCAAGACTGGTCGTTGTGGCGACCCCTAAGGGTGGCCTATGTCCAGCAGTGGACATCTATCGGCTGAGATGAGCTTCCATCATGCGCTGAATTTTGAGGAAGTTTCCTGGGTTCTGCTCTGGAGTGCGCTGCACTTCACCTCCCACAGGTCTTCTCCCTGGAGTTTGCTGCACCTCAGTTGCAAGGGCCGCACCTTCTTGCCGCGCTTCCGACATGGGCCGGGTGGTAACTCCTTTGGCACCAGCGTCATCCCGTTCATTCCCAGTAGTTCTACCATAGAACTAATGGGACTTTTATTTCCCACTACTCCAATCCCACTTCTGACACCAAATGTTACGAGCGACGGGTTCCGGGATTGGAGTGAAACGCCAAGTCCAAATTTACAGAGTTTATTTGGGTTTCTCTTAAACACGGTCCTCCTAGCATGGTCCTCTTTGCAGAGTCCTCGTCGCAGAGATTCCCTTTACACGGTCCTTGTCACAGGGCCGTCCTGACGGGGGTTCTCCTAACACCATTTTGCTGGTGCCCCGTCCCCCGCACACCTCGCTAGTATGGACCCTGATGGTATACTATACTGTGCCTGTTCGCAAGAATAATAATAGAGGATTAGGACGTATGCTTACTTGATACGATCGATGGAAGGGCTGTCCAAGCCCTCAACTGGAAAGAATCCGACCCATCGACAAATCCGTACGAAAACACGAAGGCAATTGTACATCTCGCATTGATTTGGTTTTATGGATAAATTGTAGACCTTCATGTTAGATCTGTAATGATAATGATGACTTATCATAGTCTAAGAGATTTTTGGGAATGGCCGCTGCTCCCCCTCCCCCTCCCTCTAGAGAGCTGACAAGAGCTCGTGAGGCTTGAGACCTACAATTCATATTTTTCTCATATCCTCCATAATTTTAACTTGCCGACATAATATTATCAGCCTATGTATGTATGTAAATTTGTACCTTTGTGGCACACTAGAGACCAAACGCTTGGGCCGATTTTGATGATTTTTACGTCAATCGATCATGATAGTAATCAAAATTCAATATGGCGACAACCAGACGCCATATTGTGAAAAATGAACAAATGAATGATAACGAACTATGTTGAATAGGTATCAAGAAGTCAATGATAGGTATATGAAAATACTCTAAGGCCGGATTCGACCAAACTTTGATGTATAGAAGAGTAACTATACTAGGAACAATTTTACTTTTGGTGTTTACACACCCCATACTAAAAGAACGAATGTATAATTCACCTAAAGAAAGAGGTCGTTGTATCCGTACCTACTTATTGTAATGTGAGGTTATATAGTTTTAATTTGGTAGGTTTCTTTTAATTAGAATTTTTTTAATTATGTGGCATTGACATTTCATTTAGATTTGGGTTGGTAAAACGCAAAATCAGTTTACTCTATAGTAACCGGCGACTTAAGGGGCCATAGGTCCCGACGAATATTTTCTATGAGAAACGCGATTGCCGAGCGCTCCGAAAAGTGTGTGCGTGAGCCGTATTTTCGATTAAAAACAACTAACCAAAGTACTTTTTCTAGATTTTTTTTTATGATTGCACCAGTTAAACTAATGGTGAATATGTGAGTATAAATACCAACAATCGGAAACTATTTTAAGTTCTTCTAAAACGAGAAAAATGTTTAAAAATGCATGAAAATACGTCATCTTTGTGACGATTTTCTATCGAGTGAAGTAATTCCAATTGTGTATTCAGTTGATGATTTCACTAGATGAACTATCCAAAAATACTGAGGTATGACTTTAGTTTCGGTAAATGGTATAAATCTAGTCGTAAAATGAAAAATAAAAGATGCCTCCGAGGTATTTCCACCTACTATTACGTCTTAATCTAAGAATAAAATCGCGTTTGGTCGAATCGGGCCTAAGCAGTCTTTGTGTTGTAATGTTTTATATTGCTAGTAAAACATTTTCTATTTAATTTGAATAAAACAACCGACACAATATTAGAAACAAGTGAAAAACTTACATTTTATGAAATGACAATGTTAACACATTCATAGACCGTGAACGATAACAAGGGTAATTTTTCAACTCCGTTCTACAAAGAACAGAACAAACTTTGGACCAATATTGAATAAAAGATATGAACAAATAATTTTTCAATTCAGAAGCACGCATCGCACAATCAACGTCGGGGCCGTCAAATACGTTGATTGATTGAGTGTATAACCAAGTGTGCTCTTCATAGGTGACGTGCACGATTTCGAATTTGATTAAGTGCTATTAAGATTTCGATAAGTACGTAGCAGGGTAATTTGACTGGTACAATCATCGAAAGCATCTCTGTGGTGCGTTGCAGAGAGTGGACTTTCAATCATGAAGATCGGGTTACGAAATGTCATGCAACAAAGAGTTTTATTTATTTAGGTTTACCAACAGTAGTTACATTAAAATTTCATAAATAAAAATGTTAAAAGCACTGAGCAAAATGCACTTCCAATTATAGGTACAATGTACTTTCTTACATTAAACTATGTACTTAAATATTATTTAAAAGTTCACAGAAATAAGGAAAACAAAAGTAAAGTAAAGCTAATTTCCAGCCAACATAAGACTGAATAGTTGTAACAAAAAAAAAATTAATACATACGGACCACATTGGCGACGTGCTTAAAAAGGGCCAGGTCAGATCTAGGTATACCCGAAACCGAAGAGCATGCATGAAAGGACTAATGAATGTGGAGGAAGCTAGAGAGATTTGTCAGTATCGTAGCAGGTGGTGTTGGGTGTTAGCAACACCAAACAATAATTAAAAACCCAAAATGTCATAGTTTCTCTCTCTTTGACTTGTGCTCGCCGATGTAATTGCGAAAATATTAAAGGTGATGTTTTTAATGTGAAGAGCCGCCGTTTTATTCATTCAACACAGTCCACTGCAACGAGCGAGATCGCCACATGGTCCTTCGAGCCGGATCATGTGGCGATCTCGCTCGTTGCAGTGGACTGTGTTGAATGAATAAAACGGCGGCTCTTCACATTAAAACATCACCTTTAATATTTTCGCAATTACATCGGCGAGCACAAGTCAAAGAGAGAGAAACCATGACATTTTGGGTTTTTATTTATTGTTTGGTGTTGCTAACACCCAACAGGTGGCGTTCCGTTATCTCTGGCTACCCCAGTGGGAGACAGGTGTGAGAATATGTATGTATGTATGCTAAATATAAAATCTGGTTTTCCTTAGGTTTATTTCACAAACACATTGCCAAAAACGATAATATTATCTCACCTTGTGTTTTGCCAAGAACCTAATAATGCAATAAATTCATTGGAAATAGAAAATTCCTTCCCAGAGCGTACATACATACTACATTTTTATAACTTGACAGTTTCGGACGATAAATGGTTTCATGTTTCCGTTTGGAATTTTGCCAGGTTTTGAAATAACAGGGCTACTTTTATAGAACACCTAACCAATGAAGTCCTAATGCGGAACTAGAAAATTCTGCACTAATATTACGTCGTTATAAGCATGCTGTGATCGCTTCTTTTGGATAGTAGACTAGTATTTATATTTTGTTCTGCAACATTGTGTTTTTGTGAGGGCTGGGCAGAATCTTCGCTTTGACCAAAAAGGTCGATGAAAGAAGTGTGTAAAATCTGAAAATGTTAATACGATAACCTAATATTAGATATACTATCTTCTTTTTATTGAATATGAATATTTGTACCCGAGTCATGGATGTTATATCTATATATGTATTCTATATCGTTGTGTAGTTATCATAATAAAGTCCAGTACAGCTAGCATGCTACCCACGACAAGGCGTTTAAACGAGAAAAACGTCATGCGCGCTCTTTATGCCATACGAAAAATAATAGGGATGGTGGCACATCTCGATTTTTATCGTTTTCTCGCGGATGGCATGCGAGGCCTACAGGCTAGATTCTGGAACTTTAAATGTGACTCAATAATTTGTGTGACAATGTCCAAGATATTTATTTATTTATTACTGGAACTGCTAACCGTTATTGATTCAACACTACCAACAGTTCTCTCACGTCTTTTCAATACTGTAGCAGTTCGTTCGTCACTTGACGTAAGTACTGAGGTAAGCACCTACACTTTGGCGCATCGTAAGCGATGCGCTTGCTTGATTTCTGCCACACACGCCACACGGCAAAGTATGCCACGTTATACGTCGCGCGCTGTACGAATTAATAACAACGCTGAGTTAAGCGTCATTAGATATTTACGGTTTTTATCTTTACGGTCTGACCAGGACCATTAAAATATTTTTGAAGAGATCCCGGCTAATATCAAACCATTTGCGCGTACTATCTGACAAAAGATTTGTCGTTTTCTAAGGAAGTTATGTATCAGTAATCTGTGACTGTAGATATATCTATCTCTCGGAGAATAAAATTATTTGCAAATATAATGTATGCTCAAAAGAAACATCGATGTAACGTATTATAACAGTTTCTTGGAAGTCTACAGGACAGGTGGTCTGTGAGACTACTCTAACAGAATAGCGTTGTAAAGTCTAGATTTGACGTCTCAGTGGAAATAAGTGGAAAGTTGTGAGATATATCATTGGTTTTATAATGTCACTAATCCCAGCTGACTTGAGGATTGTCGAACTGCAGTAGCTAGTTTGAAAAGAAAATTCAGCATTTGGAGTTCAATGTAATATAATGTTTTAAAATGCTGTTTTTTTTTAAATCTTTTTATTTATAATCTTTCTGTATTTTTTACTCTTTTTTATGATAAAGCCATGGATTTGCGTCTCTCGTCTGCGACTCGTGCTGCAATCCCGCCTCGTCTGTAATGACCAACTTTGCTAACTTGTATCATCTTAACTATTATAAAACCGTAAATTCACAAAATTGTTAGTTAGTTTGTTTGTTCGCACATCACGCAAAAACTACTGAACCGATTTTGATGAAACTTTTTTTGTTTGATAGCTTATGATCTTACTTAAAATCTGGTATATAATTTGTGCGGACGAAGTCGTGGGAAAATACTAGTAATGTAATAATACCTGATATCTTCCTTGGTTTGTCCTACCTACCTAATAATTTTCAAATTTTATTTGCTCGATCCAAGTTGTTATAGCTGATTAGTGGTTAGAGAGCTTCTCTTTTCATATTAGAGTTAGGCCTTAGACTGACCTGGTGGCATTGACGAGGCTGAGGTGGGTACCAGTATTTACTGTGTAACACATTTAACACACACACACACATTAACAAAAGTGCTTAATAGCCATATTTTGGGTAAAAGTGTTCCTCTTGCCTAAAATACACTGAAATTAAATAAATACGTCACACTGGATAGAGTTTCGGTAGGTAGGTACTACTGGTGAACCATGGATGTTCCCAGGTTTCAGAATATCTCTGACTACCCCTTCGGGGATTATAGTCGTGAGCGTATGCTTATGCTTATAAAATTAATACCTAATTGAACAGTAATTTATTGAAACTGGCGTTACTTTGCGGAAATCCATGATTAACAGGTAGATGACACGATTGTGTCGTGTGTGTTGTGGGATTTCCGCAAAGTAACGCCTGTTTCAACACAATCGTGTCATCTACCTGTTAATCATGGATTTCCGCGAAGTAACGCCTGTTTCGACACAATCGTGTCATCTACCTGTTAATCATGGATTTCCGCAAAGTAACGCCTGTTTCGACACAATCGTGTCATCTACCTGTTAATCATGGATTTCCGCAAAGTAACGCCTGTTTCGACACAATCGTGTCATCTACCAGTTAATAGAATAGTAGCGACATACTTTATAAATCAAAGATTAAATTTAACAAAACTGTCATAAAACAGTCATAAAACAGTGCTAACACATGGTGCTAACAATGCTAAAATCCGTTTCTAAATATCTTTCCTAACCGTAATAAAACAAAAAAGTAAAAAACTTTTACAACTTATAACTGGCTAAAAAGGAAAACTAAGAAAAAGTTAATTTCATAAGAAGTCTTTAGGAATTCTTATTAATAACGTAAAATAAGAAATCTGTCTGGTTTAAGTGTTTTATAAAAAGGCGAGCAGTTAGAAAAAAGTCTTATTCTAGACTTACAAAACGATTTAAACTTTCATGTAAAAAGGCTCCGAGTAGCAGCGAAATAAATCGTAAACTAAATTGGGTTATAAAGATGGAAACTTGTGAGAAAAATACTTCAAGAGTATCTAAATAGCTGTAAAATATTAAAAGATGTAAAATTTATCAAGTTTTTGCGACAATACTGGCCTTTGAGAGATATTATCACTCTTTCTCAAAAATAAAATCATGATTAAGTGTTCATAGAATCATTTGATAATGACTTAGTGTTCGGCGCAAATGGTCATAGCCACTGGTGGCCGCTGGCTAAGCAGTTCACATGCTTTTTCATACATTTTGTAGGGACTCTCCGCACACGTGTGGCTCGCTCGCTACAGCAGTGTAGCAGTACAAATCGACTCGAGCAAAATGTATGGGATAGCAGATTTTTATTTTCACGATTTCTTTGTAGGTCCCACAATGAAAGTTGTTCAGTTTGATGGTCTAAACAACCTCCTTAAAAGTTTCAAATGTTTATTTTTACTTTTTTAACACGCTGTATAGTAAAACAATACCATATTTACATCGCAAAAGTATGAATAATCTCGTCTATAAATACAGAATCGTCTTCTGATCTCCAACACACAAATCCCTTGTGAGTGCTGCTGTAGAGTATTCGCTAAGTTCATTAAAAGTTGCCCACTTCGCCCAATAATCGGGATTACGTCGGTATTACCTCTAATAACTTTGTCGCTTTCTTCCTTATTACATACGGGTGCATATTGTATTTGTAACCATATTATTTAACAACTTTCTCTAGCCTTAGTCGCAGTTTTTGAGCGTTTTAAACTCAATTGCAGAAACGCTCATTACAGATAATCCTCCATTAAGTTTCTTGCTAGCTTTTACTTCGTCAACAAGACTAAAAGTGACAGCAAGAGATTTAATGGAAGATTTACTTTAATGAGCGTTTCTGCAGATGAATTCGGTTTGTAAATTTTTTTTTTGGTGGGCTGAATCGAAATCCATTTCGAGAAGAGTTTTAAATATTTATTGTTATTTATGAAACACCTTGTAATCTTGTATACAAGGTGTTACAAAAATACAAATAAACATTTAAGGGGGTGGTTTAGACCATCAAACTGAACAACTTTCACTATGGGACCAATATCGAAATCGCGAAAAAAAAAATCTGATATCCCATCTACGAATAAAGAATATCCCATACATATTTTAGCTCGAGTCGATTTGTAGAGTATAGAACATAATGTTTTTTTGTATATGTATGTATGGGATATAACAATTTTTTTTCGCGATTTAGATGGTGGTCCCGGGTCCACAGACACTCATAGTCTGTTCTGCATTATCTTGCGAATGACTTAGAGCAGTAATAGATCGTCCGAACCCGGCTGCAACACAGCCAGTCTGTAGTGCAGCCGCGTTTGTTTGTATTAAGGCAAAGCAAACCCGGCTGCAACACAGACACCCATAGTCTGTGCTGCATTATCTAGCGAATGACTTAGAGCAGTAATAGACCGTCCAAACCCGGCTGCAACACACACACCCATAGTCTGTGCTGCATTATCTAGCGAATGACTCGGAGCAGTAATAGATCGTCCGAACCCAGCTGCAACACAGCCCTCTGAGGTATAGCCGCATTTGTTTTATTTAACTTGCTGCATAAACAGTGAAAATACGAGTAGTGATTAGTTGTACAATAATGTAAATATTTCTAATATACCTACTTATTAATTAATAAAAAACTAATTATTATTCTTTGGTGTATCTACTGGATGTTACAAAAGTAGAAGAAGTAAACATTTAAAACTTTTAAGGAGGTTGTTTAGACCATCAAACTGAAGAACTTTCACTATGGGACCAACATCAAAATCGCGAAAAAATAAATCTGTTGTCCCATACAATATTTAGCTCGACTAGATTTGTAGAACAATCACGCACGCACTATCTCGTCGCTAGGTCAAGGGCGAACTAAATTAAAAACAAAAACAAACATGACTCACAATGGCACGTGCTATCGGCATACAACAGTCATTACCTATTTAACATTTTATTTGAAAGTAATAAGGATCAAAATGACGATTATTACCTCCAATAGAAAATTCGTGCGACGTTGCCGCTTCGTATAGGTTCCCTTCGTACAGGCTACCGATTGATCTGCAGTGCAGCCGTGTTTGTTTGATGTTGGTTTGCGTAGAGTCGTCCGTATCAGGCTGCAATACAGAGCGCTGGCATGCGCTGTATTGCAGCCGGGTTCGGTGGCAATACTGACAATAATGTTATTCGAAGCCGGTCGCATTACAGACGGTCTTCAAGTGTCTGTGCTGCAGTCGGGTTTGTGTGTACTTTATCCAAACGAACCCGGCTGCGTTACAGAGCAGCATGTGTCTGTGTTGCAGCCGGGTTTGTATTTACGCTCCCGGGTCCCATAGAGTTTTAAATATTTATTGTTACTTATGAAACACCCTGTATTGAGTATTTGATTTGATTTGATTTGATTTGAATATTAAATAAACGAAGTGCAGTAAGTAATTCCATTGAAAAAAATTAAAATTACTATTTTGTGATGTAATTTTCAATTTCATGACAATTTTTAATTAAAGGGATGCATCCGATACCGATACCGATATATCGGCATCGGCTATATTTTGATGGCCGATTCAACGATACTTCTCAAATTTCGCGTTTTAAAAATGTAGGAAATATTTATTTTCTGGTGCAATGAAGTCCTATACCCAAACTTGAAAAAAATGGCGCAGAAGTACCTATAACACCTATCACTTTTGGTTTATATGATGTATTATTTAAGTCGTGTCAATTCATGTATCTGGTAAATAAATAAATACAAATACTATACAAGTAGAAGTAAGACATTAGTTTCCAAATGAGTTCTGTCGTATCTGTGAGACACTTTTTTTCACCGCAGCTCTTATTCAAAACGACTTGCGAAATCGCCTTTCTCCGCAGAGCTTAAGAATACTTTGGTTAAAAAAAAATCTAATTAATTTTAATTTTAATTACCTACTTATACTATTAACTAATCTCAACCTGTCTATATTTTTAATATTAATTTAAAAAATTTACCATACTTGTGTTTTATTTGTATTGCCTTCGTTTTTGAATTTAAAGAGCGGTTTGGTACCGGTATCGCTGATATTTTTTTTAAGAGTCGATATTGGTATCGTATCGGCTAAAAGGCGTATCGAGGCATCCCTACTAAATTATAACAATAGATACTTAGTTAATTGCAATTAAAAGTATTTTCATGAAATTATTAATTCTATGAAAGCCTAGCCTATCAATAATGTAAAACTAATTTCAAAAAGCGTTTTTAAAACGTAGCGTTCCAAGGCCAAACACAAGCCCGTATGTCCCCGTGGCACATTCCTAAAGCTTCGGTCACACAGAGGCGGTTCTGGGGGAAAGAGATCAGGGGGCGGACCTGCTGCGGGAAGTTAATATCTCCTAACCCGCGAAGATTTTTGTTTGTTTTGTAGTGTATGGTGTGGTGTGATGGTAATTTCCGAGTTTGTATGAGTACCACAGAGAAATAAGCGCGGGTTCGGAGATATTAGCTTCCCGAAGGTACGCTACCGGACCGCTTTCCCGCAGAACCGGTACCGGAGGCGGGATTTTTTGTAATGTACGTTTACGAGTATAGAAATCCAGGCCGGTAGCGGCGCGGTGCGGTGCGGTACCGGGCAGAACGCTTAATCAGGCGGCCGCGACGCGGGCCGGGCGCGGCGCGGCGCGGGCCGAGAACGTCTCGGAAGCCCCCGCGGCCGCTGTATTCCATTGTAGTCAATGAGAGGTGGCGAGCGCGTCTTGGTCCGAAGGCGGTATTTACCATTTATTTTTGTGTGCGTGCTGACCCACTGTCACGCGGTACATAATGGTGGTGGGTTGTAGGACCTAAGCCTAGAACTGGTGCATCTGTGTGAGTGTAGGTCCCTTGTAGAACAAACGAATATGTAGGACCTTGCATGCTTCACATCTTTTTAGTGTCACATTCCGTCCGCCTTTTTTTCAAGTCCGTGACTGTGATATAAAACATAATAGGTACCGAATACTTTAATAAAAATTACATTGACTGGTAAAATAATATTTTGCATACAGTATAGAACTAGGATTTCCACGCCATCTACTGGTTTGCAAGTAAATAAACATGTCGACATAGAGAAGTGAAAATAAACACATAAAATAATGCTTGATTTCATAACCGTTGCAAAGTTTAAGGAGTACAACACACTTGTGTTAAATTCGATTGTTAATGGTATCGGTTCGGTATTGCCACGACTTAACTAAATTTATTCCTGTCATTTTCTATCATTCGACTAAGAAAAGAGACAGAAAACCAACAACTGTAAATAAATACATAAATAAAAATAAATACGGGTTTGCTGGAAAAAATCTCTTTAGAGATAAGCTCGCCCTTTGCAACAGAGACAGAAAACCAACAACTGACTTTAGTGCTGTCAAAGTGACGCTACACGCCCATAAACGACTTAAATGAGATGGCGTGCATTATGATGCCACAGTGGTTGAATGTGCACGAGCTTTATTTGTTCTCTCTACGACAGACAGCATTTTGCCTTCAACATGACAGAATAACATCACATCGTTGCATTGAACATAAAGTTCGGACTCATATTAGAAGATGGCTACGAAACGCCAATGTAAGTGAATTAAAATCTCAGAGGAAGGATCTCTTTACTATTATAGTTAGTCTCTTTTGTCTTATGACGTACCTTTAATAGTAGAAGGATATGGAACTATAGATAGGTATTTGTTTATGCGGCTGTCCACTTTTTTTGACGTGCGTAGTGTGTGTAAAGTGGTAACTTTTGATCCCTTTTGTCTTACCACGTTACACAACTTTACACACACTAGCACGTCAAAAAAGTGGACAGCCTTGCAATAGTGTGGCTCCCTCTATTCTTTTGAATAAAAAGATCCGCTTAGAGTAAAACCACAGATTATATAATACTATACAGTACAGATGCCGGTTTTTATATTGGACACTGTTTACTAGGTATTATAGATATACCTCAAACTAAATTGATATTACATTTTGATTGTATTTTCACGGGTGTCTTGTTTAATTTGGCTTGTATTAATAACTCTCTATCTATGACGTATAGTGAATTAATTCAATGTGGCATGGGTTACCATTAATGATACAATATTATGTTGTTTCTGCGTAGTTGGATGAGTTAATTAAGTTCGACGGTAGGTATGTTTCGATTATTTTGACGTCGGATTCAATGTTGAGAGTTCACGTGATTGTTTATGGAGTAATTTGGAATATCATCCAATATCACTGCTGGGTTTATAATTATAGTAGTGTAGTACCTACTACTATTTATTCTGTGATAGTGTGGCGACCACATCTTGATTAACAACTTTATCATCCTCTGATGAAAACAGATTATCAGGTACGTCATTATGACAAAAGAGACTAACTACACAAGTAAAATTGATGCGGAATCTATGCTTTAGGTTATAGAGGTCAATGATCTTAGGGATACTCAGAACATCAAACTGAACAACATTATCTATATGGGAACAACTACGAAATAGCGAAAATAAAATCTGCTGTCCCATGCATTTGGGTCGAATAGGATTGCAGTTTTTTATGAAATAAACGTTTTTTATCGTGATTTTTGTGATTTTGGTCACATTATTATGGTCTTGATGAATTAAAAAATACGTGATTTAGTAATGAAAATTGTGTGCTTCTCCGTAATTTAAATCTAGTTTCAGTCACTAACGTCAAAGTCTGGCAAGCGACAGAGCGGTTGCGTTCCAGAAAGTACCTAAAAACCAAGGTAGATACGTGATAATGACAAGCGAATTTTAGGTGTTAGATCATAGTATTTTATATTCGTAAGCATGAGGTAATGCTGCCAGATACAGGGTGTTAGGAAAAATATAATTAACCTTTAAACCATAAAATATACTCTACCCATCAAACTGAACAACTTTTAGTATAGCAACAAAAAAGTCAGCTGTCCCATGCTAAACTGCAATACCTATACTATTCGAAGCCTATACTCGACGCTAACAATATATGGAACAACAGATTCTTTTTTTGCTCTGACAGGTTTGCTCCCATAGTAAAAGTTGTTCTATTTGATGGGTAGAGTATGTGGTTTAGAGGTTAATGATACTTTTCCTTACACCCTGTATGATTGCAACGCGCATGTGAATCGGTACAAACATGTGTTACATCGCTATAATAATGAGTTTGAATCGATACAATCGCCTGTGTAGCGATAAAGTAATGAGATAGACACGCGTTTTTATAGCTGCAAAAAAAGTCGCAATCTGTACGGGTCCTATTTTTAACCCCCGACGCAAAAAAGAGGGGTGTTATAAGTTTGACGCCTATGACGGTCTGTCTGTCTGTCTGTCTGTCGGTCTGTCTGTCTGTGGCATCGTAGCTCCCAAACGGGTAAACCGATTTCGATGCGGTTTTTTTTAATAGATCGCTTATTTATGCGAGAGTGTTCTTAGCTTTATTTCATGAAAATCGGTTTAGTAGTTTTGAAGTAACTTTAAAAATTGCGATAAAATAAGACGGGTGTTATAAGTTTCTGTCCGTTCGTGGTTTCGTAGCTCCCGAACGGGCGACCGATTTCGATGCTGTTTTTTTAAGTAGAAAGTTAATTTATGCGAGAGTGTTCTTAGCGTTGTTTTATGAAAATCGGTTTAGTAGTTTTCATGTAACTTTAAAAATTATGAAATAACATTAAATTACAAATTTAAAAAACCCCTCTAGTTAAAAACGAACATTTAAAAAGTAAAAAATAATGCGGTCACCTATTATTTTTGATGTAAGCAAATGTATGTTTTACTTCTTTACTCTCTTTAAGATATTTTAGGTAAATTAATGTGTCGGGGACCGCAAGTGATTGTAAAAATCTATGGTCATTTCATAGCGGTCCCCTACGCATTAATTAACCTAAAATATCTTAAAGTAAGAGTAAAGAAGTAAAACATACATTTTCTTATATCAAAAATAATAGGTGACCGCATTATTTTTTACTTTTTAAATGTTAGTTTTTAACTAGACAGATGACAGTTTGAGAAAACGGTGTGAAAATCACAGTCTTAAAAGAATAAAAGAAGAACAGACGGAATGTCATCTAATCATGAGTGAAGCACCCATTTCTTTTGTGTGCGTGCTGTCACGCGGTACATAAGGTGACGGGTTGTCGGACCTGCGCCTAGAGCTAGTGCATCTGTGTGAGTGTAGGTCCCTTGTAGAACAAACGAGATTGAATTACCTTGCATGCTTTACATCTTTTTAGTGCAATACTCGGTCCGTATTTCTTTCAGGTCCGTGGTTGCTATATTACTCACCAAATATACTGCTGCAGTCATTTCAAATGCAGTAATACTGCATTTGAGATGGTCTGATCATACGTTTCAAAATCGTCAGCTTATTAAGAAGGAGAGGACGCTATAGTTCTTCATTCTGTGGACATTTTAGTGTAGGGGCACACTTGCGGAACGTTCAGCGGTAGAACTAGGTACCGGTCGTAGTATTCGTTTATGGAAAGTTACGTGGCATTTAGTTCAGCCTCGTTACGTAACGGAAAGCTACGTGGCGTTTAGTTCAGCCGCGTTACGCGACGGAAAGTTACGTGGCGTTTAGTTCAGCCTTGTTACGCGACGGAAAGTCACGTGGTGTTTAGTTCAGCTGCGTTACGCGACGGGAAGTTACGTGGCGTTTAGTTCAGCCGTGTTATGCGACGGAAAGTTACGTAGGCATTGCAACCTAGTATACAGGGTGTAAGGAAAAGTATCAATAACCTATAAACCACATATTATGCCCATCAAACTGAACAATTTTTACTATGGGAGCAAACCTGTCAGAACAAAAAAATCTATTGTTCAGTTTGATGAGTAGAGTATGTGGTTTGAAGGATAATTATACTTTTCCTTACACGCGGTGTAGATAGCTAGATACTTTTCTATACTTCTCACAGAAAGCTACAACTCCATGATTGCAATACCGACTGATTACGACGCCATGTAACTTTCCGTCGCGTAACGCGGCTTAAATAAATGAGACGTAACTTTCCGTCGCGTAACGCGGCTGAACTACACGCCATGGTGTGTCATGCCAACCGAATACTACGACCGATAGTTCAGCCGCGGAATGTTCCGCAAGTGTGGCCCTAGGCACATCTTGGACGCAGTCGACTGATAGCTGTCATTTCATACAATAATGGAAAAATTTTAAAGAGGAGGTAAAAATGTGTGATTCTGAGTGAGTGCACGCGAAACAGGAATATGCATATTTTTGTGTGCATCCGAAGTATTTGATTACATAAAATAATATTTTCATTAAATAATAATAACGATGCCAAAAGAAGTCCGAATTACGTTGGACTGTCAAGTGGATATGCAAAAGAAATATACCAATCGACTCTTTAATGTCAGTGTTCCAAGTACAAAAATTAGTTCCAATGATTTTCCGCAACATGGCGAGGTTTTTTATTTTTCTGGTCGGGCTTTACTTATAAAGATCAATTTTATAGATGTCTTTTAACTCCATCAATCAATTCCGATGGAAACTATAAACATTTTATAAAACTTGTTGGCATGCGATCGCATGAAAAAAAGTAATATTTAAATTCTGATTCACGGAATAACTTTTTAGTATACAATACTACAAATAAGGGTTAAAAAATAAATGAGTTAACCTCCTCCGTTAATTAAAAAGGGCTTAGACTATTAAAAATGAACGACTCGACGAGTGCTCATTGAAATAAATATTTTTGTATTTTTTTTTTTTTTTTTTTTTTTTTGTACTTAAAAATACTCTAATTACTTTTATGGAAATAAAAATATCTTATAAAGTAACATTTTGTAGGTAATCAATAGTAATTAATCCATAATAATAGGCTTGTTAAGTAGTGGGTGGGTATATTTATAATTACAATACAATTTAGTATTAATTATAGTATTTGCAAGACGAATAGATGCTACTAAGTAGTTCCGAAAATCACCCAATCTACAATAATTTTTTTACTAGTACCGTTTATCCCTGGACCACGACTCTCCATTCTAAACTAATCGATGCCAACAAGCGCGTGCCTTCGTTTAGAATTTAGCTGTTTTCTTTGAAAAATAAGATCTTTTTTTTATTAATTTCGAAAAGAAAGAAAACTACATCATTTTAAATTGTGTTGTGAACAATATTGTAAATTTTCATTTCCTTCCGATTAAAAATGTAAGAGTAAAACGGTTACTACTGAAAAAAAGGGGTGACTCTAGAGTCCCTTTTCTTCGGTTTTATACATTAATATCGATTTCTAGTAAAACCATATCACTTCTCATATCGTGTAGATGGTTCAGTTTATTTTTCGGCTCAAATAACGCCATAGTTAATGAATAAAATGGTTACAAAGTTACACAAAACCAGGAGGTAGCCCCTTAAGTATGCAGCGTTTACAAGACTAGCTGTCATCACATATACTCTTTGAACCATTTTTTTGCTCTATATTATAGAGCAATACATATTATAACGAGAACAAGAATCTATACTATTTACACATACCATAATATTTTTTCAGTATAAAACATAACGAGTACGAGTTTATAACGAGTTTTAGCTATATAATATAGTTCTAGCAAAGCTTGTGACAAATATATTTCTGTAATCTGTGTATGCATGTAAAAACCTGAAATTTACTACAGATATTGTTTACTATTATTCATGAAGTATCAAAAAAATGCCATACGATATGATGATCAAGCCGTTTCAGCGTACCTAATTATTATCAACAGCCATCCGTCGATCCTTCCAAAACATGTGAATTTTCTCATTAAAAATATTGCACAAAGAAAAAGATAACAAATTTAATTAAGTGGGCAAAAAGACTTTCCGAGACCTCATTACGTTCGTAAAATTTTTCATTAAATTAATTTACGTCAGTAATTAAATACTAACTTAACTACGCATTAATAATAATATAATATAGTAAAGAAAACAAAAAGTAGTTTTTTAGGTTAAGTTATCACTAGTAGATTTTCGCCTTACTTGCGGATCCCTAACACAAAATGGTTTATCGAAATAAAGGTCGGATTAAATCTAATAGTCAAGTAAACAACTAGGTAAAATAATTGTTCCATCGAGGCAATAAGGTTAACAGTTACTTTCAACGAAACTATGAATGAGCCTATTGTGAACAATTTAAAAAACAAAAACGATATAGTTTATAATCGTAAGTATAGACTTAACTAATTAGTTTTAAAAGTGTTTTTTTCGAGGTACAATTGAGACACTAGATTTAATTATACAATTAAAACTACAAATTAATTAATTAAATAAAAGGCAGGTATGTACAAAATTTACAATCTTAATAATAGCAGGTAAGTTTTAAAAGTTATGTACAAGTGTTATTTATTAGGTACATATATAACGCAGGTTCTTATCGTCGCTGTAATTATTCGAGTTTTCGATATTTCGGCAGTGTCTGTTGATTAAGCCGTGTGGTTCCGGCTGAGAATTGACCATCCCAATTCTTCCCGTCGGTGTCGTACGACGCGACTAAGGGATTAAAGATTTCTTATGCAGTGTTTATGTGGGCGAACGGCTAGCCACCTCTCACTACTTGACACGTCATTCTATCCCGAAACTTAACATAGATAAATAGATAATTAGATATTTATATCTAAATGTGACCTTGCTAAAACTACATTCTTCATACGTTGAATTGAGTAGTTATTGCAGTTTAGTATGGGACAGCAGATTTTTTTTTTGTTCAGACATGTTTGCTCCCATACTAAAAGTTGTTCCGTTTGATGGGTAGAGTACCTACCTATGTGGTTTAAAGGTTAATAATACTTTTTCTTACACCCTGTATAGGCTGATAGATAATGACGTAGGTAACTTAAAGCATAATGCAAAAAACATTATCATTATGTTACTTTATATGACTATAAGTCTTTGACTATTTATTATAAGGACTAGCCCCGCGGTAGCATTTCCCTTTGCCACACGGTACAAGAACAATTAATCATGTGCATTTAAAATTCAATTTTATACCTTATCACTAAACTAGACAGCCTATAATTGCTAAACAATAATTTCGACCTTAGAACGTTTGGGGTTCACACGAGACTACTTTTCATGATTTTTAACATTCAAAATTAGAATCAGTTATGGGGTATAAAATCCAAAGTTGCGGATTTCATGTTACCTCGCCCCCCGCAAAAAGTGGCAGAAATGTTTGTAAGTAGAATTACACGCGTCACTAGTCCAACATACCTATAAGTAGTAAAAGCTATAAGTGTAGAAAGAGAAGGCACTAGAAGGAAGCACGTGTCTTGTCATATCACTCAGTAAGAGATGCACATAGCAAATTCGCTCTAGTCAAAAAAGGAGACCGCTACTTATTGCTGTCCTTATCGACGTATCCACTTTTTTGTATTTCGGCCATCTGACTCCAAAATGTCACTTCATATAAATTGTATGGGACAACCACCTGACTCCGAGATGTCACTTCATATAATTTGCTATCTCATACCCGGTTACACTGATATTCGGTCTACTAGCGTAAGCGAAAAAAAATTCGTCTATGCTATAAGAAGAAATAAAAAAGTTTGTCGTGTTAGGAACTAGATAGACTTGCAGAAAAAAGACATAATTGGCGAATGCTCCACCAACAAGAGCGTGACTCTTAAATAATATCTTGAATTAATAATTATTATATTTTAACTCAAAGTACGTAATACCGACTGCTCTCGAACGGTGAAGGAAAACATCGTGAGGAAACGTGCATCCGCTGAAGAAGAAATTCCGATGCATGTGAAGTCTACTTACCTGCTCAAAAGGACTAAAGCCCAAACACCCTCTCCGAGGGTAGGCCTTTGCCCTGTGGCTTGCCTTAGGCTGTGATGATGATGATAAAGCTTATTTACTTTTTTCAGTTCCTCACAAAGTGTTCTACCAAGAATACTGCATAGAACCCCAAGGAAAACCCAAAAGTCAGCGAGCGACTTTCCAAGCAGCATTGAAACTCACAGTTATAATCGGACAATGTTTTGGACTTCTACCTGTTGTGGGTGTTTGTGATATTGACACATCTAAGCTCAGGTTTGATTTACATAATTATCAGAGGTTTGTTTATGTAGTAACGATAAATACAAGTTGTTATTATGACTTATATGAGCGTTAGAATATAACATTCCATACTTTCCAAGGACGAGAGGGAGGAAAAAGGTTCTTGTGCTGAAATTTTACTAGAGGCTGTATACTCTTATTCCTATTGAAATAGTTTTAATAATTATGATCAATCTAGTCACGGTTTCCCATTTTGAAATTAAACCTTACTAAAGCCGCAAGTTTCAAGATAACAGTTACCTATAATTTAACAATGTGTTCATCCAACGATATCAATGTACTACGTCTATGTGTTCATCTAATTTTTGTAGTTGACGGCTTTGCAAACTAGCAAACTGAAATGTCAATGGGGCTTTTCATATTCATATTTTCCGAAAAACTAACTATTTATGGAGAGTTCGAGTTCTTGGTTATAGACCTCAAACTAGGGAAACCCCAACCCAAACCCCTTTAGCAAGTTGAGCAGTGGACAATGACGCTGATATTAATTATGAAAGCGTAAAATAGTTGATTTTAGCAGTTAGTAAAATTTTCGGACTATTCCATATAAGGCACGCAGACAAACATAATAAAGAATTGTGTTTACTAAAAACATTTGCACAATACTCTTTTCACTCTAGTAACGTTTCTTTTTTGACAGGTTAACATTTTTCTCAGGAAGATTTTTATACAGCATTCTGTCCATTGTGGGACAATGTGGTATGTTTCTGTTGGGCATACTCAAGCTTATCACAAATACGGATGGTAGTCTATCTTATAACAGTAAGGCATTATCTTTCAAATTGTTTATTAGGTAATGCTATACATAATATAAGGAAAGAATTGGAAGACATTTTGGCTGGCTTGTACCAACTGTTGGCAACACCAACATAAAATGTAGTAATTAAAAATGTTGTATTTCCGCTTCCTCCTTCCATATTGGGACGGTGCTTGTGCGTGTAACTAAGCTTGGTGTAAAATTCACTAAAATAAACCTCCAGTGCCTCAAACAAGACTTTCCATTATATCCAACACTCCTGCCATCAGAGGAAACCTAAAGTCCACTGAAGTCTCTCCAGCGAAGCTATATAAAACCTGTAGGCCACGTTGTCTACACCAACAAGTATAAAGACAAATTAAAATAATAAATAAAGCGATCCCATTTGAGAGAGTTCGTTTTAATTTATTTCCACGGATCGAATGGCATTTTATATATCTAGCTAGCTAATAGTAAATTAGAGAAAAGAAAAACTGACATGTTTTTAAATATTTTATAATAAAAACAAAAAGTATCTAACGCACTTACGAGTATATTTTCAAATAAAGAAATCTTGCTCCATTTTAATTCATCATTATCTTTGAATTATCATTTAGGAATACAATAACAAAATGTTAACAACTTTCAGCATATCTAGTATTCTACGGCAGCAACAGTTTTATAACTATACTGTACCTAAAAATGGCGACCAAATGGCCTCGACTTTGTCAACAAATATCTAAAACTGAGGCTGCCGACCCCAACATGGATGACTCACTTATTAAGAGGTGCAACATCTCTTGCATTCTCGTCCTTTCTTTGGCAATCGGTAAGTAAAAATATAATTATGTATAGTATATTTTCGAAATAAAAAATAAAAAATGTAGTTAGTACCTACGCACGCATGAATGGAATATATAAAAAGCTTGGGGCGGGACTATACTAATAAAGTAATAATCATACTAATGAATAATATTAGTAGAACAAAAAACTAAATTTCAAATTAATCAAATGAAAAATAAGTTCTGAATTTTACTGGGGCAGTTCTGAATTTTATTTAATAGTTGGCTATAATATAGTTTGCATTGTAACATCTAAAAAAAAATTAAATATATATAGTTATTTAAATTTAATTATGATATTAAAATCCTGTAAGCCAACTACTCTGCGATACCAATCCTACGAGCCCAAACTCGTGGGTCTATATTGACTACTGCGTAGTTCCTGTATTGCTTCATCATTAGACCATGATTAACATATAAAGCCAACTACTCATTGAAACTAATTAAACGAACTGACGAGCCCAAACTCAGTAGGTTTATGTTGAATAACTACTGCAGAGATCCTGTAGTATCCTTCCGGCACCACCATCAGATTCTGATCCCCATTTATAAAAGCCAACTGCTCAGCGTGACTTGTAATGAGCCCAATATCGATAGGTCTACTTAAACTACGGCAAAGATCATGTCACTACCTTCCGACACCACCGTTAGATCAGCTCCTAGATGCACATAATATTGCATTTTCATGGAGTTTTGTCAAAATTGACTGTTTGGTGTACTTACCTAAAATTCTTCATTTCTTTTACAGTAGAACACCTTCTATCTGATTTATCTGGAATAGCTGTTGCTATGGATTGTCAACCAGAAAAAAATATATTCGATGCCTACTTTCTTCAATGTTTTTCTTGGATCTGGACATTTATACCTTTCAATCGTTTGTACAGTGTTATTTGCAAGGTACGGAATCATCAATTTAATTTAAGAGAATTTTATTCCGAGAGCGAAAATGCGCGCTGCATACAAACGTACTATGGTGATATTTTCAATACTAACCAATTAAAGTCAATGAAATTTTGCAGAAACAGTTTAGAAACAAATCTCTATGCTTCTATGGAGTCAGATTTTCGTTAAAATATAAAGTTTCAATGCTAGGATTAATTTAAGATTTGTATGGAAATCTTTGAGGCACTGTAACTTGAAAACTATAGGTACATTTTAACGAAAATCTGACTACAAACTGACATACAAGCATAGAAATTTGTTTCTAGATTGTTTCTGCAAAATTTCATTGACTTTAATTGGATAGTATTGAAAATATCACAATAGTACGTTTGTATGGAGCGCGCTCCGAATAATATACCCTTAAGTAATGTCATCAAAGAATTTACTAAGGTGAACCGAGGCAAGTGTGACGCGGGGGGCAAGTGTGACTTGTGAATTAAAACCGCTCAACATTATTGTAACTAAACAGTCATCTATCAAATGTTGCACGAATAGTTCTTTATACGTTTGATAGATGACAGTTTAAGTTATAAAAACGTTGAGCGGTTTTAATTCACAAGTCACACTTGCCCCCCGCGTCACACTTGCCTCGGTTCACCTTATATTGTTTTGTGCAGATTTGTACGGAATTTATATTTTAAAGAATAATCAGATTTATCTGCATAGGCTAGACCAACGTTTCATGTTACTTAGTACCCAACTATATGTGCTTATATAAACTATGTTTGTTTCCAGTTCTTCACCCTACAATTAACGTTTAACTGGAACTTTGCTGATGCCTTTGTTATTTGCATTAGTTGGTATTTGGCGTCTCGACTTGAACAAATTACGAAAAGAATCAAAACTGTTAAGGGAAAAGTATTATAATTATAATTGAACTTAGTAATTAATTATTGCTTCTTTGGATTTTTTAACCCGCTTTATCTTACTGCTGCTTACTGCTGCAAATGAGTCCATCATCGACGAGTTGAACATCACGACGAGGCTCTCCACCATCTGTATGCAACGAGTCCTTAAATTCTTTGGGCATACGGTCAGGAGCTGAGATAGTTTGGAAAAGCTCATAATCACCGGCTGTATGGAGGGAAAGAGAGGTAGAGGACCCATGCCTACGCGATGGACCGATGTAGTAAAAGAAATTACCGACAACACTACAGGCCAGCATACAGCGGGCCCAAGATCGAGCGGCCTGGAGAGCTGTGGTGGCAAAAGCGGCCCACGATGGTCACGTCCCTCAGCCATGAGGTTACTACCAAGAAGAAGAAGAAGAATCTTACTTCTGGCCAAGGGTTCCCCCTAAACTATTCCATTACTATTAAGGGGGATTGGACCGTATACCGCCACGCTTCTTAAAATTTTCTTGTCTAAATTCGTTATTACAAAGTCCTGCTGGTTCAGTTGCCTTGTCTGACGATTGCCAATGTTATCTACATTGTAATATTAAAATAGTGCACCATTTTAAGTAGAGATAAACTACGTTGCAGAAACGCTAGTTCAAGTTAATCGTCGATTAAATATCTTGCTAGCTTTTACTACGTTAATAAGACACTTTTTTCGCCTTTTTAAAATTTTTATTAATTTTAATTTATGTCGAGATAGTTAAAAATTATTTATTATTCAAAAAAAATTTTTATGTACGTTACATAGTCATAGTCATGACTTGATTTCTTTAAAATTAATAATATACTTAAATGAAAGAAAAATAATTAAATAACCAAAGTGAAAATACCAAGATTTTTTTTCCCTATTTTGATTTCAGGCTTTAAAGCTTAGCACATTGCAGCGATTTTATCGAGCGATAATATCGCTGCTATTTTGCGATAATTGTTTCCAGTACATTTTGTATGGGGATGCGCTCGATCCCACACACTGCCGCGATATTATCGCAACTCTTTCGACTATATTCAGTGGTGGGGCGCATGCGTGACGCGAATCGCGGAATCGCTGCAGTGTGTAAGGTGTCGCGATATCGCTGTCGATAATATCGCTCGATTAAATCGCTCGGTAATATCGCTGCAACGTGCGGAGGCCTTAAAAACATTGCATTGGTTTTTTTATCTGGCGTTGCGATATTGTTATTATGACTGCTACATCTTTTATAACCGTTTAACCTTTTTAGTTCGGCGTTCCATCGTCATTCTGGCGTACTATGCGTGAAGACTACAGCCAAGCTATCAATCTGGTCAAGAGAGTAGATGACGTGATCAATGGCGTCATGTTAATCTCCTTCGCTAACAACCTCTTCTCTATCTGCCTACAGTTGCTCCATATTCTTGAGTAAGACTTACGTGCGCTTTTTATTAATAGTGTTTTTATTATTTATTCGAGGAACAACATAATTATGCCTAATTATTTATAAACTTACTTAATTATAATATCTGTAACGTATAATATCTACATAAGGTAAATCTCTTTTATTCTAAGTTGCGTCTCATCTTTATGTAAATTATGCATGCGTTTAGAAGTTTTTGCAATACAACTTATTATTATCATCATCAACATCCAAAGCCTAATTTCATACCCACCCCAATCTTTTTTCTTCGTTTATCTAATTAACCATTGCCTATGCTAAGGTCCGCCACATACATACGGAATTTCGATCCGTAATTCCTAATCTGGACTACGATTTCGTATAAATTTTCAAATCTATCCTATCTAACCTATCAAATACAAAATCAAAATTTTGATTCGGAATTCCGGATCGCAAATCCGTATGTGGTGGTCCTAACGGTCTATGAAAAAACTCATGTGACAGAAACAACGGACGGACGAACGGACAGCCACCGAGAAAGTTTCATAAGTGTACCGATTTTGGTAGGTACAGAACACTAAAAAACGTTTCTAGGTAAATATTTTATTTTACAGAGACGGAATCAAACCTGTGGGTCCGGTGAATAACGGTCTAACTCAACTTAGATCCAAAATGAGTTTTTAATGCCATAATACTAATTTTTTTTTTCTCTACAAAATGGTGTTACTGGAATATTCATACCTTTAATAATTCCAGAGATAGACTTATTACAAAACGATTTAAGTCCATTTTTTTATCGTGCACAATGGTTGAAATAGAGTTAGATCATAAAACCAATATAAAATTAGGTGAACATAGATTTACTTCGACTTAAATCCTTCGACACAATTTATTTTGTTTTGTGAAATATGATTTATCTGAGTTAAACCAAATTTCAAAAACCTTAATAGTTAATACCTTCATAAAAAATCAAGTATAGCTCATGAATATGATGCGCGTTTGATAGCGGGCTAAGTACGGAAACTGACATCATCTGGGACTGGGGAGAACGCTATACATCTCACCAAAAATGTATGTCGAATAAGTGAGTTAAACCGTCTATCACCAAATATTTTCTTTTATGTAGTGAGAATAAGAATCACTTAGTATGAATACAATCTGGCGATTTTTTTTTAAGGATGGTACTGCTAGATTGAACTAAGTGATAATTTCAGGCCTTGTTTTAGCTAGGGATTGCCGAACCGCACTTCAAGCATAGGCTTGTACATAGAGTGGTAAAGAAAGAATCTTTTGTTTATTCTTTGAAATTAAACTATTTTTTTCCTAAAATATCTTGTATTTTGTATAATGACAACACTGCAAAGCGAACCGGATATCAAACGTGTATTAAGAATGACAATACATCAGACTGGTCATACAATTTTGAGGCACAGAATCGTGAGTTCTAACTTGATAAGTTTTTAAGCATGCGTCGCTTTAGAATTTGTTTTTGTATTGTTTTTATAATGGTTTTTTGTTTAATATTTCACGTTTCCAGCATTACTGATACCACGCGGCGTTACCCACGTCACAAAATTTTACATATAAGCTAGTGTTACCCATAAAAAAAAAATACCTATACATGATAAAATTCCTTACCTACTTAATAACGAAATGAATATTTTTTCTAGAAAATGTCTAATTTTTGTGTCACTTAAGTTTAATGCTGAATATGGTGGATATTAAAAGCTTAAACAGTGAGCTTAGAAAGTACATTTTGCAAGTGTTTGTTATATTTTTCCTTAAAAATTATATTAAATATTAGATTTAAATCCATACACACAAAATGTTACCTTTGTGAAAAAGAATTTAACTCAAAAAACACTTTGTAATTTTGTGATGAGCTTGTTTTACCTAAATAAAACTACTTTCATCAATTCGTTTTGATTTAATTTACAAAGTAAGTTTTCCGGTGTTGTGTATTTAAGAAAGGGATAGAATAAAAATGAAATTAAAAAATAACATAAACCATTTTACACCAAGGATATTGTGAAGTGTAAAAGGCCCTAACTCAATTTAAATCATAATGTAATGTATTTTTATTAGTGTCAAAAGGTTTAATTCAACTTCTGAACGAAATATCTCCAGCACGGTAAGTATTTCATAGACTAAACCATATAATAATAAAAGACCATAAAAATATCTAGAAGACACAGTGATTTGCTTGAAAAAATATGAAACGGTTTTCGAGAAAATAATTTTTTTTACCAAAAAATTATGTTTTTAGGCTCTCCTGTAAAGTTGCATTTTTTGAGTTGGACCGTTATTCACCGGACACACAGAAACGTACTCCAGTGTGCAATCGGGAACCAGACGAGAGGTAAGACATTTCGCTATCAACTATCGACTTTATTATCACAACAGTATCCATTGCTGGCTTCACTTCTATTTGCAGGCTACTGAAGGGTTACGGGCAGATAGTGTACTTAGTGTACTCCTTTTCTTTCCTCGTCTCGCGTTCGCTGGCAGTGTCTCTGATAGCTGCTCGTGTACATACCGCTAGTCTGGGGCCTGCGCAGGAGCTGTATGAAGTTCCTTCTTCGGCTTATTGTATTGAGGTATTACCTATTTCGTACCCTTATTGCAAAAACAACTATCTGCAACTAACTATCCAGATTTGTCTATAAAATCTATTCAGTTTTCTTTAATTTTGGTTAAATGTTGGTGCAGATAGTTTGTTTTACCAGAAGTGGTGAAACAGGCCCTTAATGTTTAGACTGACAAGTTATAACAGTAACGTCCTAATTTATCAACGCGAAATGTCTTAAACTTATAATGTCCTAAACGCAAAATGTCCTAAACGCGGAATTGACTCATTCATTCAGGTCATTTCACCTTCGGTGTTTCAAAAAAATTGTGAACTTTGCAAGTAATTTGGGTCGATTCACGTTTAGGTCATTTTGAGAATACGTCATTATGCGTTTAAAAAATTATTGGTTTTAGGGCATTATGCGTCGAGAGCTAATTTATCATGGGCTGGCATTTTTATATTTGGACCGTCCATCCATTGACGTCCTTTTGAAAACTTTTTTTACGAAAATAGTGTTAGTGTTATTCATACAATAAAACTAACTGTTGTATAATAATTTGTACAGGTCCAACGGTTCCTAAGTCAGATCCACGGAGACTCGGTTTCATTGAGTGGTCTTCAGTTCTTCAGCGTGAAACGTGGAATAGTATTAACGGTAAAATCTGGTTCTAAATAAGTAGGCCTACCATGAGTTTACACTGTAGTATACTATACTCTGAAATGGAATCCGAGATCAATAATTTCAAACAAAAGAGGCTCTTATGTTTGAAATTTTTGATCTCGGATTCCATTTCAGAGTATATACAGTAGTTTTACTATAGTTTACTACAGTTTTTGTATAGAATTTCGTACAGCGCTCCTAGTGGTTACGTTGAGAACAAATTCTGTCATACAAAATTGGCACCGCAAGTACAGTGAAAACTCATGGTAGGCTTACAGAATAATACAATTATACGGCTATTAAGCTAAACATTGCTGCTGCTGCTGCACTCAATCGTTTTTTTTTCATTTCTACATAATTCGGTACCTATGTCAAGTTTTTTTTGGGATGGATAAATCGAAAATCGTTTCGAGATAATTGTCTCAAGAAAAATATTATCTATGTCTGACATTTTAAAATGAAAGGATTACAGATATTTTTAATAAAATAATGTAGTTTTTCGACCCAAGGAGTGACGTCACTTGTTGGAATATGTTAATAATGTTCCTTGTTTCAGATTGCGGGAATGATAGTTACTTACGAGCTAGTTCTGATGCAGTTTTCTGGAGTCACACCAACGGTGGCGCCCTCTATTGGACCAGTCGTATTTCTACCTAGTGAAACAACGACATAATCCTAAACTGATTGTTGACCTGTCTCCTAACCTAAATATTATTTTTGTCTGTTTGTCTGTCTGTCTATTTATGCGAGCATCGAGAACTAATGAACCGATTTGAAGTGGTTCTCAACTTCTCACCCCACAAAGGATTGAGGTCGTGAGTTTATGTATATCAATGTCTCACACT
The DNA here is from genome assembly GCA_963693445.1 of Agonopterix heracliana. Classification (NCBI taxonomy): domain Eukaryota; kingdom Metazoa; phylum Arthropoda; class Insecta; order Lepidoptera; family Depressariidae; genus Agonopterix; species Agonopterix heracliana. The sequence goes on from OY856308.1 coordinate 5,304,170, forward strand.
TTGGAAGTCAACATAAAAACTACGATATCAGAATTCTGTCGTTATTGAACTCTTATTGAATGCCGTGTTGAATTTCACACAGACGAAATAGCGAGCAAAAGGTAGCAAATAAATCTGGATTAATAATGACACATTTATATGTTTTGAGTGTCTTTAGTATTCATAATGCAACCTAGGTGCTCATGTCCTGTTTTAGTATATTATTTTATAAAGTTCAAGAGTTTGGAATCATTTTAATTGAATAATAATTCCCCTTCAAGAATTTTAATTTCCCTTCAAGTACTTATACTGTTAAAGTAATGTTTACCTTAATTATATTTTTGATTTAAGGATAAACGTATCATTTATTGTATTGAAAAGTGGTGGTAGAAAATTACCTTACGGACTGTTGGCCCTACCGCTTGGTCCCCCTAGTAGGTCCAACAGGATTTTAAAATCCTCGTGGCCCCCCTGCTTGAAAAGACACGCTGGCCGCAAAAGTGCACATATTAGATAGCAAAGTTAACAATAAATAGAAAAAAGAAAGCATATTTAATTAAACATATTTTATCAGAACAAAGATGTATGTTTGCCAATTTGCACTATAGTAATCAAGTATATCTCTATAATTAAATGGCTACAATTATTAAGTGTTTTTCATTTAATTCTTATTGTTCGTATTTCAATATAGCGGCTGCATCTTGAAAATTAAACTACATAACTAACATTTACTTTATCAATGAAATTAAATCATACACCCATTTCTTACACACCTGTAAGGAAAAGTATCGTAAACCTATAAACCACATACTCTACTCATCAAACTGTTACCACTTTTGCTATGGGAGTAAGACTGTTATAACAAAAAAAAATCTGCTGTCTCATTCATTTTAGTTGAATAAAAAATTTAGTTGTTCAGTTTGATGGGTAGAGTATGTGGTTTAAAGGTTAATGATACTTTTCCTTACACCCTGAGGTACCTAATACATATTATACATATTATAAAGAATAGCTTTTAATTTCGCTAAAAATGCTCGATTTTGCTAAAAATACAATTAGTAACATAATCTATCACTCAATACAATCTTCTTCTTCTTCCTTCTAATATATAAAATTCTCGCTCGAGGTGTTTCTAACAAAACTCCTCCGAAACGGCAGGACCGGTTCTTATGAAATGTTGTGTGTAGTAGTAGTTCTGAGAATGAATCGTTCTGTCGGCAAACAGTCCCGTGGCAAACTGGTCGTCGGAGAAAAAAAAATTGTTTATTGAGCAGATAAAACTACAGAAAGTGATATGAAGCCCTGAACCCCAAGATAAAGTATATAATATGTATTTTAAAAATACTGTTATACCCTGAGTTTTGGGGTTCAGAGAAGTTCAGAGAACAATTTTCTGAATCGAGAATAGGACATAAACTATTTCACATGTCCATGCAGACGAAGTCGCGGGCAGCAGCTAGTTATCTCTATAAAATGGCATCGAAACTTGTAGATTTGTAGAATAATGAAATTATCTCATTGCAACAATAGAGAGTAACAAAACACCTGTAGTAATTCAAGAAGTGGTTTAGACTATCAAACCTGTGATCAAACTAAACAACATTCACCAAAATGACAACGTCGAAAAAAAATCTGCTGCCCTATATTTGAGTCGAGTAGGAAAGGTACTGCAGCTCTGTATGAAACGGCAAACTTTTTAATTTTTTTCGATGTTGGATCCCTATTAAAAGTTGTTCAGTTTGATGGTCTATTATACCCAGCATCCAGCACCCAGCAAAGATAAAATTTTTACAATAGCAAGGTTACTCACAGGCCACTGCAAATTTAACAAGCACAATGCACACTGAAATTAAGTGATACGACCGGCTGCAGATTCTGAAAGGAGGTAATGGAAAGTCTTCTGCACTTCTATGTGACTATAGCCCCCTGATGTACAAACGCAGTGCTCATCTAGGTGGACAGGTATTGACACCAGATGAGATATAAACCGCCCCGATCAAAAACCTACTACGATTTCTAGCGGCAGTGGGGATTGGTAAGGAAATGTGAAAAGGGCGTTGCCTAAGCTATGGCCTAAGTGGTACAGGCTAACCCTGTCAAGGCCCCTAACCCAAATAATAATAATAATAAGACGTGGTTTGTCTTCTGGTGCATTTGCATAATGTATTCAGGGATAGACCATGGTTGGTGCATCCCATAGCATTCAGATGAAATTGTCTCAAAGGGGCCTCTACGTGTTGGACTTGTGTCCCCACGCAAGCCTTCCAAAGGTCCGGGCTACGGCCTGTGAGTAAAACTTTACAGAGATACATAATAATAATAATACACCCAGCATATTTTCCAGTTCCAGTCTTGCTTCGTTTCTGTAGCCCTAGCATGAATTTTCTATTCGCGCGACGCGCTTTCACTGCGTAGAAAAAGAAAATTACCGCTTCCCACGCTATTCAGTCGCGCTTGCCTCATGGAAGTCTTTAGTATTGAAAAAGGCCGAGTCGTGCGTAAGTAGAGGAATCATGCTAGAGGGTCAGGTCTAAGAATAGTGTTTGTATAACATTAAAGACTGTGTGGAATAGAGAAATGACAGTTGTATGGAATCCATATTGTGTAGAACCACGAATAAGAAGAAAAGCCATTCAAGAACTTCGAAAAATCCCTGTCATTTATTATAATAGTTGTGTACGAAAGCACAGCACCGTCACTGGCGGCACTTCGATCAAACAATCTAACGATTCTTCAATAGTTCTGCAACAGTACGTCTACTACCACAAAGATGATTTAAATTAAGGCAATTCAACCATACCATCACCGTGTACCGCACCTAAACAGCAGCCAGTAAAACTTTTCGCACGCTCATAAATTCTTTAGCTGGAAAATAAACGGGTGTTTTTGTCGCTATTCAACTTAATGTTTTGATTAGACTCAACAGCTTCAAACACGCATACATCACGGTATCGCGTTATACCGACCTCAGAAGGCTAGCTATATCACGTTTTTTATCTCGTTCGTTCGCGCGCAAATAGAAAGAGAGCGAAGGCGTGATAGCTGTATATCACGCTGCCATGCTAGCAATGCTGGTTTCGTGTCGCCGCGCCGCCGTGAACGAATCTAAAACCGTACAATGCATATGTGTCGCGTTGAACGCGCGTTTGTATCCACGATACACATGCAACAAACAGTTTTTTGAATCTCTGAGTCGCTAGCCGTAAACACGTGTTCGTGAAACAAGCGCGTCGTCTACGCCGTAAAACACGCCCACAAACTACGAATAAAGAAATAAATATGGAACGATAACTCCGAACAAAATCTCCTTAATTTTTGGCACCATGAGTTTTGGCGGCAAACGCCGTAATTGGAGTCGCCATAATGATTGAGTCTTGCGCGCTTGCGTGGTGTACACCAAAGTTCGTGGGGTCATTTTTTGACGTGAATTATATTTCCATATTTATTTCTTTATTCGTAGCCCACAAACAAGCACACGGCTTAGGGCCTATTTTCTACCTTAACCTAACATAACTTGAATTTTATAAACATGCTACGAAAAAAAACATAATTTCCATTTCTTTGGGAAGTGTGATTGCTCCTATTTTGTGTATAATTTTAGGTATCATACTCTTTCATTCATTCATTCATTCATTTATTGGTTGCTTTCATGGGTACATAGGTTCTTATAACGTAAAGTAGTTCCAAGCACGAAACCCGGTTGGGCACTACAACATTTATCTGCTAACAATTTTATTTACAGATTACATAATAATTGCGTGTTAATTGATACAAAACTAATAAAGCTATAAGTTAAGTTACATATACTTACTACTTACTACTCATTCGTTAGTTGTGATACGATTTGATACGAATTCAGTTCGTGACGTGGGCTATTTCTTTTATGATTCACTTCGTTGGCGTTTCGGAAGTTTAGTCTAGTAGAGTTGAAAGCTTTAATGCGGAAATGCGACAATGTGATGTTATTCTGTCAGTTCTGTCACGTTAAAGGAAAAATGTTGTTGTAGGCAGAATTAATAAAGCTAGTGCACATTCAAATTTTAGCTACAGTTTTGAATTGAGCTTCATACTAACAATGACACAAATCTGCTTTAAAGCTAAGCAGACAAAATTAAAGTCCACATTTAATCACAATCGATTCCTAACCATAGTTTTTTTCATAGTATCTTACATGCCGATCTCTAACTAATAATTGTTTATCAAACATAGGTAGGATTAAATCAAATTGTCGAGTAAACAATTATAATAAATACACTAGGACAAGTAACATTGTTAACAGTTTGTTAGGTACTTTTGTTGAAACTATGAATGTGCCCATTGTGAATAATTTTAAAAATAAAAACGAGATTTATTATAATAGTAAGTAAAGTTTTTCTTTGTTTGAAATGTTATTTATACTACAGGTTCTTAACGAGATTGTATTTTTAAGAGGCTATCGAGATTGTATTTTTAAGAGGCTATCTTATCGAGATTGTACCTTTTTGAGATCCAATACTTTGACTATTATGAATATTATGCTGCTAGTGTTGATTATAAATTACTTACTTACGAAACCATGACCTGAGAAGTTCAAATAATATGTTGAAAATCTGTTTTTTTTTTTCATTTTGAAACCCTTTGATAATTTTTAAAAAAGAATATCGTATCCGCCCGGGACCACGACTCTTCATACTAATCGATGCGAACGAGCGCGTGGCACAGGTCAGAATTTAGCAGTTTTCTTTGAAAAATTAGATGAATTTTTATAAATTTTCAAAAAAAACTCGATGTCCATGAACATAGAGTTCAACTATGGGTAATGTAATATAGACGTGAGCGGTGATTTGATACTAAAATTATTAGTAGTATTTATTATTTTTGACATCTTAATGGATATTAATTACATTATCAGATAGTTTATTCTTAATTTTGTTTTTCAGTTCCTCACAAAGTGTATCACCAAGAATACTACATACCACCCCTAAGCAAACCCAAAGGACTGCGAGCTACCTTCCATGCCGCATTGAAACTCACAATTATAATTGGACAATGTTTTGGACTTCTGCCTGTTGTGGGTGTTTGTGATATTGATACATCTAAGCTCAGGTTTGGTTTAAATCATTAGCAGATGTTTGTTTATACAGGGTTACTTTTGAGCGCGTTCCCTAAAGACAGCTTAATTTCCTAGAAACATAATTCGACTCTGTTTACCTGTAACGTCAGAGGAAGGATCTCTTTATTTTAAAACATAGAGTCTGCATCAATTTAAGATTGTAGTTAGGTACTCTTTTGTCTTATGACGTAACTTGAATAGTAGAAAGAGATGGAGCTATAGATATTTGTTTATGCGGCTGTCTACACAGTTTTTGACGTGCTATAGTAGTGTGTGTAAAGTAGTCAATTTTTTGCCTTTTTTCTTATCACTTGACACAACACATACAAACACAAAGTTCAAAAAAAGTGGACAGCCTTGCAATATGTACTGTATGGCCTGTGGTATGGCTCCCTCTATGCCTTTATGTATAATCTCTTTCCCTCTAACGTTTCTACACAATGAGCGTTTTTCTTTTCTTTTTTAAATGTAGTTCCTAAAAAACTCGTCAGATGACATGTTTATCGTCCCATAGAGCCGTAAGCGAAATCCTGTCAAAATCTGGTCAAGTCTGTGCATGCGTTTTTTTTTTGCCAAGGGATCGAGCCCATTCAGCCATGTCAGGCGTAAAAGTTTAGAATTTTCGATTAAATGATTAGTAAATAATGAAATAATGTCATTAAAAGATGCGTTGGCATCTTCTTGACCATCTTTTCACTCTTTACTATTTTAAAGAAACTTCTTCGCACAGACCGTATCGCCATCTATCGATCCCCTAGAAAACAAAAAGAAAAACGCTCATTCGATCACTCTGTATATACCAAACCTAATGTGTGACTCTGTTTGCACTAACGTTTCTCTTTTGTTTTGACAGGTTTACGTTTTTCTCAGGGAGATGTTTGTACAGTATTTTGTCAATAGTGGGACAAAGTATCGTGGTGCTATTGTGCATATTCCAGCTAATCAAAAATACGGATGGTAGTTTATCTTCTCACTGTAAGATCTATAAAATGTTTCTACTTGTAAATATGCAATTCAAATAAGGGCTGAATAAGAAGTTTAAAGGTCAAGTCAAGACACACACATCATCTCCGTAAATGTCGTGAGCACAAAACTCATGGCGTTATTGTTCTTGTCAAAACTGTTTAGCCTGTGGCGTAGTGTGGGTTTCCTTCGCCCGGGGCACAGACTGATTTTGCAAGGAGAAACAACGAAGCGAGCGAACCGAGGTCAGACATCTTTTGGTTTGCAAAAAACATAGAGTGAGCGAAGCGAGCTCAACTTTTCTCTTCAGTTTGAGACAAACTCCTTAAATAACATGAGCACCTAAGTGAAAAGTATGGATCGAGCGAAACGAGCGAAATTTTAGCACTACGTCTGTAGTCAGAACTCTTACGCGTTATGAGTTGCTTAGAAATTCTGCATTCTGCTCCCACGCAGTTGAATCATAGTGACGTCGTTTTGTTTCCTTTTAACTGAATTTATCGTCTCAAACTTGTCGCCGTGGTGTTCCAGTGGCGAGTAACCTTGCCTGCCGTGCAGGAGGCGATGGTTCGATTCCCGTCCAAGCCGACTCGTACCAATGAGGTTTTCGGAATTTATGTACGATTTATTACACCACTGGCTTTTCGGTGAAGGAAAACATCGTGAGGAAACCTGCATGCTTCAATTTCGAGGACTGTATTGTACCCACTGTTCATTATAAGTGGCGATGGGCTCACCCCCCGTCACATTGAACAGAGTTTCGGTACTACTGGTGAAACGTGGATGTTCTGAGGTTTCAGAATATCTCTGACTACCCCCTCGGGGAATATTGTCGTGAGCATATGCTTAAACTTGTCATAACATATTTTTGTCAGTTCCTTATGACGGCCTCCCATAGCCCCATAGCCTAGTTGATAGCGAACCTGACTACTGATCCAGGTCACGGGTTCGAATCCCGTAAGGGGCAAATATTTTGTATGATTAATATAAATATTTGTACTCTAGTCATTGATGTTTGTTTATCTATATTTTTTTGAAAAGGAAATAATGTATCATTAATCTTTAAGCCACATACTCTTCCCATCAAACTGAACAACTTTTACTTTGCGAGCAAACTTGTTCTATACTAAACGGTAGCGCCCACTCCACTCAAATTTAGGTTTGCTCCCATAGTGAAAATTATTCAGTTTGATGGCTAGAGTAGGTATGTGGTTTAAAGGTTAATGATACTTTTTCTTACACCTGTAAATTGTTGTCTGGTCATCATTATACAAGACCGGGCCAGATTGTGGTTCTTTGGGAATAGATCCAAGATGATTATTTCTATAAAGTTTTTTGTGATGCGCTTTTAAAAAAACACTATAGTACAAGTACTGAAGCAAAATAAAATTAATTTTCTCATTTTATATGTCACACTTATTCACAAATAATATTTCATAATGCAGAATTCAGCAAAAATAATGTAACAGCAACTTGACTTTCAGCAACTCTAGTATTCTTCGGCAGCAACTGTATTACAACTATCATTTACCTGAAAATGGCGACAAAATGGCCTCGACTTTGTCAACAAATATCTAAGACTGAGGCTGCCGACCCCAACATGGATGACTCACTTATTAGGAGGTGCAACATCTCTTGTATTCTCGTCCTTTCTTTGGCTATCGGTAAGTAGGTCAGCATCAGATAAATCTAACCTCCTTGCGTTGATAAATAGTTATTTGTTATGCTAGGCTGCAAAGTTGTTTTTTGGCGCGAGTACTTCTAGGATTGAACCACGAGCGAAGCGATTGAATCAAATATATAATCCTGAGCGTAGCGAAGGTTTCAAAGGTACAAGACGCAGAATAATTTTGCAGCCGTGCGAAACACACAACTTTTCACCTCACAACAGCGAGGGAAAATGTTTGGTGCACTTGCCTCTTGCCGAAAGAGGCGAACGAAACGAATTTCCTTTTCATTCTTCTGACGATTCGTACGGTATAGCATATCTATTCACGGCGAAGATGCCGTCCTTCGCCGTTCGCCGCAGATAGATATGCTATACCCTTAAACGTAATTTTTAGCCAAAAACTGCACGATCTATCGGGATCGTATCTATTTGTCAAATCTTGATTCTATTTGTGAAAATGCTCCTTGTTTCTTTTGCAGTAGAACACCTTCTATGCGTTGTGTCTGGACTAGCTCTTGCAATAGATTGTCAGCCAGAAAGGAATCTGTTCGATGCCTATATTCTACAAGGTTTTCCTTGGTTCTGGAGTTTCGTGCCTTTCAATCGTTTGTATGGTGTTATTATCTTGGTATGGAATCAGCTATTTAAATAATTATATGAAATTAGTTTTTATTATTAGACAACTGCGAGCCACAATACAGGGTGTAAGGAAAAAACTGAACAACTTTTACTATGGGAGCAAACCTGAAGAAATCTGCTGTCCCATACTAAACCGCAATACTTACTTGATTGAAACGTATGGGACAGCAGATTTTGTTTTGTTCTGACAAGTTTGCTCCCATAGTAAAAGTTGTTCATTTTGATGGGTACAAGTACCTTAAAGGTTAATGATACTTTTCCTTACACCCTGTATGTTTGAATCTTCATGAACAGTTATTGCCCTCTCGATGTTATATTTTGATCTGAAATATGTACAAACCGTCCGTCCGTCCGTTCGTTTGTCCATTATGTACAAACTTTTCGAAGTATCGCCAAGTAGTTAGTTATAGTTTAAATCTTGTGTCTAACAGGTCGTGTAATCGTGTTCTATAACTTTTTATGCAAATACTATACAACGTGTTAATGAATTAACGCAAAACTAGAAAGTAGTTTGTTTAGAATCGAGAGCAGAATCGAATTATCAAGGTTTCAACATTAGGTAATTTTTTATTTTTATTTTAAATAATTTGTTTTGCTGAAATGACAGGATATCATTTTTGCCTCAAAACTTAAAAATGCGAATAACTTTAAATTTGAACTATCAAAATAATGAAATTATTGTTTCAATCTAATTATTTTGTTATAAATCAGTTGGGGTGTATGAGGTTTTGCGCTTATTAATTAACACGTTATATATAATGCATTGATAATTTATTTGGATCTATGTCCTAGATCCATTTTTAATACTCCAGTATGTTACGGGTCACTTGTATGGCGTAAGCTGATTTTTTTTATTGCTCCGATTGGTTTGCTCAGGTTTGCTCCCATAGTAAAAGTTGTTCAGTTTGATTGGTAGGCTCTTAGTTTAAAAGGATGCTAATGATATCAATTTCGCCCTGTATACAGGGTCCAACTCCAATATGCTGACACTTTTTAAGGGAAAGATCAGACCATCAAACTGAACAACTTTCTCTATGGGACCAACATTGACATTTAAAAGTTAAAAAGGATTTAAGGAAAGTATTTAAGAGTTTAAAAGGATGCTCATGATATCAATTTCACCCTGTATACGTCCCACTGCAGGGCACAGGCCTACCCTCTAGGAGGGTGTTAGGGCGTTAGTCCACCACGCGTGCTTAATGCGGATTGGTAGACTTCACATACCTACGCATCGGAATTTCTTCTTCAGCGTATTCAGGTTTCCTCACGAGCGCTTCCTTTGAGAGCAGTCGGTATAACGTACATAAGTTAGAAAAACTCATTGGTACATGGCATGGGATCTGTGCGGATTCGAACCCAGACCTCATGATTGAGAGTCCATTCCTCTCCGCAACGCGCCACCGAGCTTTTACTTATAACACCGTAATGCCTCCGCGTATGCCGCCTTTTGTATGCCTGTTGGCGGATCTCAGCGGAAATTCTTTATTTGGATGTTTGTATCTATATATGTATACTATATCGTTGTCTAGTTATCATAATACAAGTCCAGGCTAGATCCTGGAACTTTAAATGTGACTAGATAATTTGTGTGACACTGTCCAAGATATTTATTATTATTATTATTATTTATTCAACCTATGTATTACCTGTGATATACAAATAAATAATTTTGATTGATTGATTGACCGTAACTAACTATTTATAAACTATGTTTGTTTGCAGTTTTTCAACATACAATGCACTTGCACCTGGAACTTTGCTGATGCTTTTGTTATTTGTATCAGTTGGTATTTGACGTCTAGACTAGAGCAAATTAATAAAAGGATAAAAACTGTTAGGGGACACGTATGATATCAATTTTAACTAACATAGCTGCTTCATTTAAGTGGGCTTTCACCAAAAAGTATGGTACTTACAACTTATGTACTTTTTAGTCCAAGCCACCCTAGACCACCTTTTAAGGATGCCTGTCCACTGATGCGGAGCTAGCTGGCAGAGCGGGGAAACGTAGTATTATTAACCAATAAGATTGCATAAAATCTCAGCTCCGAGATTTCATGCAATCTTATTGGTTGATAAAACTCGGTTTCTCTGCTCCGCCAGCTAGCTCCGCAACAGTAGACAGGCACCCTTAAACAAGACATGTTATATTTAACAATTGCTGGTAAAAGACTATCATGACAGTTAAAGTAGGTACCTTTAGTTATTACAATATTGTCCTAATCTTCTTTATTCTTTTCAGTATGCCCCATCGTCGTTCTGGCGCACCATGCGTGAAGATTACAGCCGTGCGGCCCATTTGGTCAGGAGAGTAGATGACGTCATCAGTGGGGTCATCTTTATCTCCTTCGCTAACAACCTCTTCTTTATTTGCCTCCAGTTGTTCCATACTCTTCAGTAAGACTTACTTATACTATTAAATTAGGTTTTTTATAATTTTCTTAAATAATATAATGCACCTAAGGTCAGGTAAGGTAAGACAAACATATATACGACCCGGTTTGTGTAATGGTTACCACACCGGACTACCAAACCAGGGTCTTGGGTTCGAATCCCGGTTCGGTCATGGATGTTATATGTTCGTGCCGTTGTTGTATGGTTTCCATAATAAAAGCCTTTAGTGCTAGTTTGGGATCATTACAATGTATGTGCCTGTGAGCGTTATTTATTTATTTTATTTATTACAATAATTTATTAACATAATTAGCTTAACATAACATTAAAATAGGTAAAAAAAATACAACAGTAAAGAAAAAATAATAAGAATAATTATTTATTTATATATTTTATATATTTTTTTAAAATTCAATTTGAGTTTTTAAGAGGATGATCAGACCATCAAACTAAAAAACATTCTCTATGGGACCAACATCGAAATCGTGGTTTGAGTATGATTGCAGTTTTGTATGGACCATCTGTTATTTTTCGCGATTTCAACGTTAGTTCTATAGAGAAAGTAGTTCTGTTTCATGGTCTGATCATCTCCTTAAAATCCACCATCATATTAAGAAGGACCCTATATGCTTATGAATTAATCAAAAACCATTAATTAATTCTTACTTGTTCTAAGAATGATTAAGTTGCTGGACTTCATTGTCTAGTTTTATGAGTGGTCGCCGCTGTTGGCCTTAACTGGGATAACAGTGGTGACCTTGGACTACTTATATGAGGACTGGTAACGCGTGTAATTCTACTAACAAACATTTCTGCCACTTTTTGCGGGGGGCGAGGTAACATGCAATCCACAACTTTGGATTTGATTCCCCATAACTTTAGATTCTAATTTTGAATGTTAAAAATCATGAAAAGTAGTCTCGTGTGAACCCCAAACGTTCTAAGTTCGAAATTATTGTTTCGCAATTATAGATTGTCTCGTTTAGTGGTAACGTATAAAATTGAATGTATTATGCACATGATCAATTGATCTTATACCGTGTCAGAGGGGAAATGATACCGCAAGGCGTAGAAAGAGAAGGAACTAGAACGAAGCACATGTCTTGTCATATCACTCAGTAAGAGATGCACATAGCAAATTCGCTCTAGTTAAAAAAGGAGATCGCTACTTATTGCTGTCCTTATCGACGTAGCCACTTTTTTGTTCTACGACGGCTGTCTGACTCCGGAGTCAGACATCTATTTTCATACAAATTGTATAGGATTTTATGACTATCGCTGTCTCATACGCGGTTACACTGATGTTCCGTCTATCAGCGTAAGCGAAATACTTGGCCTATGCCGCAAGGCGAGTTCTTATAATAAATAGTCAAAGGTGGTGACAGTAAGTGAATGTAAAGGACGTACAATACCTATTTGCATATCTTATATATGAAAGTAATTTCTAAATACTTTATTTTACAGAGATGGAATCAAACTGACTCCACCGTGCAATCGGAACCCTGACCAAAGGTAATCATGATCTTCCATCGATTTATACAATACTAGAGGACCGCAGCAAACTTCGTACCACCTTAGAATCTTCCTGACACACACTTGACCAGTTTTTATAGCCTATGTTAATCACTGTTAATGTAGCATTCTAATGGTGAAAGAATTATTCATATCGGTCAAGTAGTTTCAGAGCCTATTCATTACAAACAAACAAACAAAAAAACCTCCTCTTTATAATATTAGTATAAAAATAAATAAATAAAATAAAATAAAATAAAATCAATTTATTTCAGACAAATGTCCATAGTTTTGTTAGTAGATACATTAATGACTTAAACACTATGTTAGTTAGTACACATCATTTAACAAAAAAAATTTTAATACACAATTTTATTACATAATTTAAATCAATTCAATTCAATCCAATTCAATTTAATTTAATTTAAATATCGATGACTCTCTGGAACACCGGGCAGACACACGTGTGCTCGTACCCAGTGTCGTAGTATAGGGCAGTCAGGCTTTTCACTGATGACCTTCAGGATGGTGTTGGCGCTGCCCCGCACCCTGCGCATGAGTGAAGCGACGCGGCGCCGCATCACCGTGGCAAACCCGTCTGTGTGCGCGTGCGCGAACATCGCTGACGCACTGCAGTAGCGTGGGAGCCCCAACAACACTCTGAAGGCATTGTTATATTGTACTCGGAGAGCGTTAAAGGCCCGCTGCGTATAGCTAACCCACAGATTGCACGTGTACAAGGTTTGGCAAAAGGCTTTAAAAAGAGTTAGCTTTACCTCCATGCCACATCGGCATCGTGCAAATCTGCGTGCCAGCATATTACAGCGGACCGCCATCGCCCTCCTCTCTCTTTCAATGTCTTTGTCATCTTTCAAATCCTCAGTAACCACATGGCCGAGGTATTTGAACTCCTTCACCCTACCAAGAGCAACGCCATTTAGTAGCACAGGTGCCACACTTTCCAGCTTGCGGCTCTTGGCTTGAAAGATCAAGAGTTCGCTCTTTTTGACATTGTATAAGAGTCCATGCAATTTTGCGTACTCTTCACACACTCCTATTAATTTTCTGAGCGCCGCGATTGAAGGGCTGAGCAACACCCATTGTATAGACAACCCATTGCTGACTCTACCTCTGTTTTCAGACCAATGAATGGTTACGAGCAGGCAGTGTACTTCGTGTACTCCTTTTCATTCCTCATCATGCGGTGGCTGGCAGTGTCTCTAATAGCTGCACGTGTACATACGGCTAGTCTGGAACCTGCGCATGAGTTGTATGATGTTCCTTCTTCGGCTTATTGTGTTGAGGTATTATTTTGGGATGAGGAAATTTTTCTTAGATCAGTATGCAGTAAAAATAAAAACGTAGCATAGCATAGCATTTATGCACACGACTATATTCCCCGAGGGAGTAGTCAAAGATATTTTGAAACCTCAGAATATCCACGTTTCACCAGTACTACCGAAATTCTGTCCAGTGTGACGGGGGGTGAGCCCGTCGCCACTTATAATGGACAGTGGGTACAATACACGCCTCGAAATTGAAGCATGCAGGTTTCCTCACGATGTTTTCCTTCACTGTTTAGCGGTGGATGATAGGCCGAGGATATCAATAAAGTATAAACAAATAAAATATAGTAAATAACATAATTTTTTTTCTGTATTACAGGTCCAACGATTTCTAAGCCAGGTCCATGGACATACAGTGTCGTTGAGTGGTCTTAAGTTCTTCAGTGTGAAACGTGGTTTAGTATTGACGGTAAAATTTATCTCTATACGAATGCAACCTAAGATGTTTTATATGTAGATGCATTGCCCGCGCTAGAAAATGACAACAAAAAAGTAAGGTAACTGCCTGGCTTGCCTGGCTTTCAATACAGTCACGCGCCGTCTAGTTTACGGGCTGCACGTCACTTTATTGCGGCGTTTAAAGTGCAATGATTTTGGCGTATGACGCGTCTATTTGTAAAACTTCATTGTATGCAACACTATTTTGCTCGGCAGACCGAATTCAATACTTATCAATATCATCATCAACCAATACACGTCCCACTGCAGGACACAGACCATCAGTCATCAGCATCACTCACGAATATGCGTGAGGAGAAGTAGAAAGAATTCTCATCATCATCATATCGTATGCCATCTTTACCTTCACCTTTACCTGCTTGGATCTGGGGTTTCTTATCGGAATGGAATTATAAGTCATTTTACACTCGTTCTTGCCTTACCTTGATGCCTTACCTATTGGCCTTGATGACGGCCCGTTAGCACAGTCTGTAGTCTTCAAAGTAGTCTTAGATAAAGTTATATGTCAAGATTGACAGTCGAAGATACGAAAACGTCGAAAAAAATTGGAACCTGTACTGGTTCCTAAACCCTATACATATACACGCACACATACATAATTTGTATGGCGCCTCACGCACACCAACCTACGAAACCTGGCCCCTTTTGTTTTAATACGGTAAAACTGCTAAAAAAGCTAAAAAAGTGAGGCTCATTCTAGACATATTCTTTTTCTAAGTCTGTAGTGAACCTGCCTGCTGTGCCGAGGGTCGCGGGTTCGAATCCCGTAAGGGACAAATATTTGTATGATGAATATGAATATTTGTACCCGAGTCATGGATGTTTGTATCTATATATTATGTATAGTGTTTTCCCGCGACTTCGTCCGCACAAATTATATACCAGATTTTAAGTCAGATCATAAGCTATAAAACAAAAAAAGTTTCATCAAAATCGGTTCAGTAGTTTTTGCGTGATGCGCGAACAAACAAACAACCTAACAATTTTGTCAATAGATGGCGCTGCACGTTTTTAAATCGCGCTATCGATATTTTATTTGACTTTATATGAAGTGAACCGCTACTTTTTATTTCTCATGATTTTACGGTTTTATAATAGTTAAGATTCTATATCGTTGTCTAGTCATCATCATACAAGTCCAGGCTAGTTTCTGTTACTTTAATGTGACTAGATAATTTGTGTGACATTGTTCAAGATATTTATTATCAGCACCACCACCCCCGAAACTTGCTGAAAAGGCACTAATTGTGTTCCCTGTTTCAGATTGCGGGAACAATAGTAACTTACGAGCTAGTTATGATGCAGTTTGCTGGAGTCACCGTGGATGACTCTTCTGGATCTACCTAGCGAATCAACGACTCCGTCTCACACCGTGGATGACTCTTCTGGATCTACCTAGCGAATCAACGACTCCGTCTCACACCGTGGATGACTCTTCTGGATCTACCTAGCGAATCAACGACTCCGTCTCACACCGTGGATGACTCTTCTGGATCTACCTAGCGAATCAACGACTCCGTCTCACACCGTGGATGACTCTTCTGGATCTACCTAGCGAATCAACGACTCCGTCTCAAATACATAGATTCTATTACATAAACTCTATTTAGATATTTCTAGTTGTCTCTCAGTTTTTACAAGCGTCATTCGCAATTTATAGCAATTATCTGTTATGGATGTATGTAAAAACGCTTTCAATAATCAGTAGTTACCTTTCACCATTAGCACTATAATAGTTGTTATAAGCATACATAGTAAGTAAGTTATAGCCTGTAGAATCCCACTGCAGGGCAAAGGCCTCCTCTGACCAATAATGATGAGAGGGTTATAATGGTAAGCATACATAGTACTTAAATCAAATAAAATTATAGCAATTATTGCACGTTTTTAATTTCATTTTTGTTTTAAACTGATTCAATATTTATTTTATTTTGTTTATTTATTTAATAACAAAAACATCCTTAAACATCAAACCTCAATTTACCTGATACCTGAAAAAAAAAGTAGTAATTATAGTATTCTGTGATGTGATTAAATTATGTTTTCACCTCACAAGCTCGGAAAGATTATTTTTATCGTTCGAAATCCGAGTGCAAAAGTGCATTTTATCCGCTAGCGTGGAAAGAGTTTTTAAAATTCGAATCTTTCTATTCAATATTTGTCTATTCTGCCAGTCCAAATAAAAAGATAGTAAAAACCATACGTGCGAGAAAGACAAAAAGATTATGTTGCTTACAGACAAGCTTTGCATACTTATATTCGTGCATATTATTGTCTTCTCTTTTTCGCGTATAGATTTGTCCTTCACTATAATTTATTTGAGTGGAAAAAAAAGAGATTATACCTAAACATAATCTCTTTGAAAAGCAATATCTCTTGTCTTCTCTTTTTCACGTATGGGTTTGTCCTTATTTGCATTTGCATATAATTATTTTCCAAAGAGATTTAATTTAGTAATAAGTTTAAATCTCTTTGTTATTTTCCCAGTATGTGGGATAAAAATATCGTTTAAAATAATATTTAAAATGCTTTTTAATAATTAATTCATCAAGTTTACCTATGAGAAGTTATTCCTTTACATTTCCTTACATTTCTTGAATTATTTGTGCAGTGTCTCAGTACACACCAGGACATTTTTTATGCTGATAATTTTTTTTTCAATCAAACTGCTACATTACACGTGACCGCAGTGAGACAGTGATTAAATGCAAGAGTACTATATCGCCGCAATAGAATGGGACAACGTTGTATAAGCTCATTGGGACAACGTCATGAAGCGCGATGTATCTGATGATGATCTAAAGTTAATGCTTGCACCTAACATTTTCCTCGCTGTTGTGAGGTGAAAAGTTGTGTGTTTCGCTCGGCTGCAAAATTATTCTGCGTCTCGTACCTTTGAAACCTTCGCTACGCTCAGGTTTCAATACAAGTACTCGCGCCAAAAAACAACTTTGCAGCCTAGCATAACAAATAACTATTATTATATCAACAGAGAAAAAGCCAAAGAAATAGGAAGTTACTCGTAGATATCTATTCAAAAAACATATGAGCTTGACTGTTGTTCGGTAGTTAGGTTTTGATCAAAAGATACCGTCTGTGACTTATATATAAGAATACATTTTTGTAAGTCTTCATGCTAAGGGTTGACCCTCATTTGGCATCACGAAATCGCATTTTTCTGCTCACGCTCTATCCTTTTCTGTCGCTCAGGAACGTCATTGGCAAGAGCAAGAAAAGAAAAGGAATGAAGCATCAAAAAATGCTGCCAGATAAGGCCCGATTCAACCCTAAATGTCCAATAATATGAGACCTGCTATAAACACACGCTCAAAAATACAAATAGATGGTGTTGTGCAAAGTTTGTGACCAGTCTGAAAGGGATATTATCGTGAATTTATGTATATAAACACTTACATTACCTCGACTTTAATATACAGTACAAAATAATATTTTGAAGGAAAATAAACATGTCAGCATAGAGAAGTGAAAAAACAATGTTTGATTTCATAACAGTTGCGAAGTAAGGAGTGCAACACACTTGAGTTGAGATAATAATTTAGTTTTCTGTCACTGTAGTAGCTAGGTACCAGTCAGGCCAGGCCAGTCAGGTCTGTCATCTGGTGTCAGGTGTGGTAGGAACCGGCTGCGAGCCTTCAGACTTGACTAGTTTAGGAGCCATGTGCCGCAATTGTTAGTTTACAAGTTGTAAAATTTCAATAACGTTTTTATTTATGTTTGTTAATAAATCTTGTCTTTTTTTAATGTTTTTGTGATTGATTTTTGATAACCACGTAATGGTAAGCTCATATTACGTCGGGTCCCATCGGGGCAGAGCGGGCCGCATCGCAGCGGAAAAGGCGTAATTCTGTGCGTAGGTAGGTACTTCGCTCACTAGAGCGTGCCGGGTCGCAACGCATTGACGGATTTTTAGTTTGACGTAGTACGAGCACAGCAGATTGTAGAAAGTTCCGCTTGGTTATAGCACAATACGACGGACCGCGTTAGGGCGGAGCGGGCCGCATCACACAGACGGAAATCCGCCGCGCAATAATGCGACCCGCTCTAGCCTGGCATAGTATGAGATAGTTCATATAAATGGTATTGAAGCGCTTTGTACGAATCTTTGCTTGTCGCATACAAGCAATTGCCTTGATCTATAATTATCTATATCTATACTAATATTAAAAGAGGAAAGATTAGATTTTTTGTTTATTTGTTAGTTAGTATTGAATAGGCTCCAAAACTACTGGACCGATCTGAATAATTCTTTCTTCACCATTATAATGCTTCATTATCCGCAATGACATTAGTTTGTTTACTAATTTCATTGATTATCCGTGATGAACTTAGGCTAAAAAAAAACGGTCACGTGTGTGTCAGGAAGATTCAAAGGCGGTACGAAGTTCGCCCCGGTCATCTAGTACCTATAACAAAATTGTAAAGTTGGAGTGGCCTAACATATAAAATATTTGCAAAATTAATAATTTGGGTTGTTTAGGGCACGCAATGGAATGCATTTTGACCAGTTTTATAATTTTTGTCTTTTTATCTGTTTGTTTGTGAAAGCATCACTTAAAAACGACTAGACCGATTTAGATTGGGTTTTCACAAAAGCATAGGGCTTAGATTAGATTAATATTTAGGCTCTGTTTCAACGCAATTAAGTCACTTGATCAAAAGTTGTCAGTATTATAAGTCAGTGGTCTAATATAGATGGGAATCGATTATGATTAAATGTTGACCTAAATTTTGACAACTTGGCTTAAACGCAAATGTGTCATTTACAAATCGGATGAGGTCAAATTCGATAATGCAAGTCACGTCTGAATGTGTACTAGGTTTGGTCGTTCTGCCTACGACAGCATTTTGCCTTTGACATGACAGAATAACATCACATCAATTCACATCGATGCATTTCTGCATTGAACATAAAGTTTCCGACTCATATTAGACGATGCTTACGATACGCCAATGTAAGTGAACAACAAATTTATCAATTTAATTACTTAGGATGCCTTTTTAGTTGGCCTTGCGGTTACACACTATCATAAACATATTACTCTAGCGATAGACAAGCTCGTTCAAACAAACAACATGTCACACAAAACAACACAAAATTACACATTGCGGTTTTTCATTGCCATAGTGACGAAGTGAACTCGAGAACATCAATCAGGTGCGGACACCTCATTCAAGTGGAACATGTTGCTTCTATGCAAGGGCAAGTCTATCGCTAGAGTTTAAGTCTATGGTTGCAGTGGTGGTTCGGGCTAAGAAGTGAAAGCTTTCGATTCTCCGTGTGTACTTGTTTATTAGGGAAATTGCCACTCAATTTATGCCCAACTACAGGTCCTGCACTTCGAACAACACGTTTTGAATTTGACATGATGACGTTCGCACATGCGCACTTGGTGGAAATTTTTCTTGACGTATAGGTAGGGTTGACTTACCACCGTAGAAAGAGAAGGCACTAGAAGGAAGCACGTGTCTTGTCATATCACTCAGTAAGAGATGCACATATCAAATTCGCTCTAGTTAAAAAAGGAGACCGCTACTTATTGCTGTCCTTATCGACGTATCCACTTTTTGTACTTTCGGCCATCTGACTCCAAAATGTCACTTCATATAAATTGTATGGGACAACCACCTGACTCCGAGATGTCACTTCATATAATTCGCTATCTCATACCCGGTTACACTGATATTCGGTCTACTAGCGTAAGCGAAAAATTTTTCGTCTATGCTTACCACGCATATTATAAACATCATCTACATTTCGTTACTTTTTATTGTTCGTTCTGGTATTAAAAATAGTATTTGAGCTGAAGAATTACTGAAAATATGAATTTAGCGTTATTTTTCAACGTTTTTTATGCACTGAAAATACTCAATTTTATGTAGTCAAATCCAACGGGTACGTGCGCCTAACTGCATTCCCTTGCTTGACTTCCCTCAAGTTCTGCAACCGAGCGTTACAAAATTTGTTTTAATCTTATTAAAGACAAATTAAGTTAGCATTGCGACGGTTAAAATTCAATACCTCCTAAGCCACATTGACATCATTTTGCATTAGAGGGAAAATACGTTCCTATTTTTTTACACCTAATATGGTAATAGTAACTTGTTCTTATTTTACTACCAATGATAGTAACTATCTATTATCTATCTATCAACTAACTACTAGGCGTAAAAAAAATGAAATTGTGGCAAGAGGTATTGAATGATAACCTTCGATTGACCAAAGATGTTTTCAAAGACGTCGGTAAATGGATAATAAAGTTACAACTTTAGGAGACTAGTTGAGATGGGCTGGGATACTCGACTAGTGTAACCTAAGGATGGATGAAAGTCAGTAGACAGATATTGCAAATTTGTAGAGTTACAGAGTGGTGTCGTGGTCAAGCGTATCATCGATGAACAGTGCTCGATGAAGATACTATAATGTGTTGACTTTTGCAGTAGTATAGGGAACCCGGTCTTATCATGCTCTTCTACTTCGAAAGTAAGACGTAGTTCCAACAAATCGCGATATTCACATATAATTCGATTCACTTATGTTTGAAATCCTTATCAATTCATTCACTTTAATCGAAGTTTTTAAGCAGGTCACCTCACTACGAAGCTAAGTCTGACATAATATGTCAAATGTGACCTATTAAATTGGCCCGACTTTATAATACTGGACAACCACAGACTTAAAAGAAGGACCAGACGTAATGTCATCTAATCATGAGTGAAGCACCCATTTCTTTTGTGTGCGTGCTGTCACGCGGTACATAAGGTGACGTGTTGTCGGACCTGCGCCTAGAGCTAGTGCATCTGCGTGAGTGTAGGTCCCTTGTAGAACAAACGAGATTGTATTACCTTGCATGGTTCACATCTTTTAAGTGCAATACTCTGTCAGTATTTCTTTCAGGTCCGTGTGGACAACATATTACATTTTCTAAATACATTTAAAAATAAGCGGTATCTTTTTCTTTAATTTCGTTTTTTAATTAGGATTAAAATGTTTAATGAATTTATATGAAATTGGCGGCATTTTGTGTCCATTGTTTCCTTGGCCGGAGATGATAATGAATGTTGATAAATAAATATTAGTGATATTATCAGTGATTCAGATTACGTCGTGAAATAAATTTATCATTATTTTTCAGTAGTTGGCTCGATGGCGAAATTGAATAATGCAATTCCCCGGTTTGGAAGAGGGCGGGTTCAAGTCCCGCCCGAGACCTAATTTGTCAATCTTTAATTTGATTCGAAATAGCAAAGCATGGCTGTAATTTGTTTAATACTTGAATGTAATTTTAGCTCTGATAATTTGTCAAACTATTTTATTTGCTTTTTTCTTCAAATTTTCAGGCATGTACGCTACCTAACGAATTGTAATAAAACTTGTTAACCTATTTTTCAATTTTCGTTCGTTCACCTAAGATTCGTTCATTTATCTAACAAATAGATCTTTTAGATTTAACTCTAAATCATGAAAAACGAATCATAATAAACAAAAACTTTATTGCAATTTTTAACGAACATTTAAATGTCATTAGCTCCATCAATCAAGTCCGATGGAAACTTTAACATTTTATAGAACTTTAAATTTGTATTCATAAACGTCGGCATGCGATCGCTCGAAAAAAGTAATAAATTCTGTATACGTAACGAGTTTTTTATACGTTTTCGTTATAACTAGTCGAATAAATTTTCTCTTAAATCCTTTGAACGATACTAGGTTTTGCTCAAGACTTCTTCGTGTGAACAACTTAAACTTATATTTATTACTACTCTAAGCGCTTTCACACACGATGACGCATTGACGGCGCGGCAGACGACGGAACGGCAGACGTCAGTCTGTCATTTGTGAAGCAAAGAGTTGTATGCACGTAGAAGCACACACGGTGGGTCAATCCGTCACCGGTTTCTTACAACTCCATTCGTCACAAATGACGGACTAACGTCTGCCGCTCCGTCAATGCGTATCTTAACTATGACTCATATCCATCATGAAATTTATTTAAAATTGGGGTAAAATTTAACAAAATATTAAACACACAATTTATAAAGGGTGTAAGGGACAGCCCTCCGCAAACTGAAACGGTGAACTCAGACCATCAAACCGAACCACTTTCACTATGGTATGGAGCCTACCTGAGGAAACGCGAAAAAAATCAGGTATCCCATACATTTGAGTCGGGTAGGTACGGCAGTTTTGTATGGGACAGCTGATTTTTTTCTACGTTTCCTGAGGTAGGCTCCATAGTGAAAGTTGTTCAGTTTGATGGTCTGAGTTCACCGTTTCAGTTTGCGGAGGGCTGTCCCTTACACCCTGTATACTTTTAAAACGGTACCGTGACTGACTGTCTGACAGACAACGCACAGCTGAAAACTAGTGATTTGAACCGATAACAATTTTCAGAACCGGTATTTTTAAAATACTTTTGAGAAAATCCGGTGTTTACCAATTATTTTCATGTTTTTTTTATCTTTTTAAAACAAGCAAAAATAAACTAAAATAAGCATAAAGTTAAGCTTAGACCGTAAATCATTACTAAATGGCAAAGGCACAAATAGAGAAACACTAGTACAAACAAATCTCAAACAAGGAGGCTTTGGTCCGAGAAGTTGACGTTTATCGACTGAGATATTGATGATTAATAATTAAAATACATACCTATGTATGCATAAGTCAATGACTAAAACTCAGGATATACATTACACAACATTATTGAGTTTCATGTAATGAATATTCAACTGACATGTCCCGCCAAAAAAGAGTATTTTTGGCTTTTATTAAAATAAGTTAAACAAAACTAAAATTTTTAACAAATTTGAGTTTTTATGTATTTTATATTATAAATGTTAATAAAAGCAAATTTTTCAGCCTAAAACCGTCATAATTATAAAAGAGAGCATCGCTACAACTGCATTCTTCAAAAAGATAGTTGGTAATTTTTGCAAAGCCCTTAGGGATTACGCTCGTGAAATCAGAAAAAGTGAGACAGATCAGTGAGTTTATGCGTATTGCATGTAATCCTGTTAAAATATAACTATGTTTGGCCACCCAGAGGGGCAATGCGGCCAGCATCTTAAGGACCTTTAAGCCGGGGTTGCGCAGGGCAGTGCCTTTAGATTATTTATTGATAGTCTGACGAAGCTTTGTATGTTGATTTCATCTTGTGTGCTCGGCTTCACAGCCGAGCTAGTAAATTGTAAATACAACCGTACATAAATTCCGTAGAACTTAGTGGTATAGGTATGGGCTATCGCTCCTAAAGCGAGCGAGCAAGCAGAGAGAAAACAAACTAACAATCACACACATTTCCAAACTATGTTATTCAGAAGCATTAAAGATGTGTTAATCATTCGAATATACAAATCTTCATTCATATAATATGTTGACATTGACATGCATTAATATTTGCATCAGTTTGCAACATTTACAACAATATCGCAATTCTGCATAAATAATTTATATGTATATTTCCGTCATTTGCGAAGCAAGGAGTTGTATGAAACCGCACGTAGAAGCGAACACGATGCGTCAATCTGCACCGTGTGTGCTTCTACGTGCGGTTTCATACAACTCTTTGCTTTGCAAATGACGGACTGACGTCTGCCGCTCCGTCAGTGCGTCATCGTGTGAACGTACTAAGAACCTACCTTACAATTTACCACAGCTACCATTTTTAATTTAGTTGTTTCAGCCCCTCAAACTGCCATCAGTAGATCTTTTCAAAACCAATAAATTTTCGCATATTTAAAATATTACAAAAGGACAAGATAAAAATTTAATGAAGCAGGTAAAATACTTTCTCAGTCCTCGTTACCTTCGTAAAAATTCTCATTAAATTAATTAACGTCAGTAATTACGCGATAATAAATGACGTCGTAAATTTTTTTTAATTTTATACAGTTGACGTTAAAACGAAAGTCGTTTTTCGCGTGACTTGCGGATCTCTAACACAAAATGCTTTATCAAACGATTGGATTAAATCAAATCGTCGAGTAAACAAGTATAATAATTGTATAGGTACTATGACAACAAGGGTAATAGTGCCTTTCGATGAAACTATGAATATACCTATTGTGAATCATTTTAAAAATAAAAACGAGGAATTTAATAGCCGTAAGTAAACTTTTATTTATTATCACATCCGCAGGTTCTTATCGCGATTGAGATTTTTGAGATCAGATATTTTGATTACGAATTACGAGACCTTGGTTTTGGTAGTTCATGATTATGATACAAGTAAGCCAAGTTGGTCATCATTACACTCGGAAGCTGGATTGCAGCCCGAGCCGTAGGCGAGGGCGTAATTGAGCCGAGAGTTTATTGAAATGATCTCGCGTTTCATACAACGTTTTATGCAACAATCCTCACGCTATTCATTGTCTAGTTTTTTGACTTGAGAGGAATAAAAATTCACACATTATTTTTTTATTTCTGAAACTAAAATTTTTAAAAAATGATAGGATATAGATAATATAGGTATACACAACAATTTTGTTATCAGATCCCATTAAAGCACCTAGTGTGATTGATAATGTAAAAAGCACGCGAGTTATTATTTGCTGGGATGGGAGTGGAGTGTTTAGCCTCAAAAACAATCGTTATATAAGACGTAAATGAAGAATTTGTACAAAGATACAAAAGAAAGATACAATAATACGTATTATATTACTTTATAATAATTTCAATATCTATAAAAAAATTAAAAAGTGTGTTTATTATTATTATGTATTATGTTCTCGAAATCAATGTTTAGTCATCAAAGTCTGCCTACATAACTTCAGTCGGTTTAGGAGTAAGGTCAGTAAAAAATTTACGATCAGCTGCAAGGCCTGACCTTTGAACGGCTGTTTCTCCTAAACCGACTGATGAACCATGTCAGTTTATGTACTGTTCGCATAGCTACAGTACATACTACAATAATATCATACGGTCTGCCTTGCAGCTGATCGTTAATTTTTTACTGACCTTTAAACGTCTGTAACTCCTAAACCGACTGAAGTTATGTAACTTCAGTCGGTTTAGGAGTTACAGACGTTTTTTTAAAGGTCAGTAAAAAATTAACGATCAGCTGCAAGGCCTGCCTACATGGCAGACCTGGTCTATCCCCATCACAGAGATGCTCTACACCCCATAAACACTGAATCAGCCTTGCTGCTGATGGTTGCAAAAAGTACACTTATCTCTTATACTATTATCATTTTTGATAAATGTTCAGGATAGCTCAAAAACTATTTTTCTCCCCCGGTTGTTAAATTAATTAGGATGTAAGTAACTTTATAATTATCAGTTTTATTCAAAAAACTTAACATGAACGTATTCTCAAAACATGAATTTATTCTAACGTATCAAAATACAATATGAAAATTCGAGATTTTCAGTAACAATTTCCAACGTTTTCAGATTGGCCTTTTTGCAACGCCTATAAATTATAAACTTTCAGGAAAAGTTATGTCTCTTAAAAAATGAATAAAAATATAAAAAGTAGACGTCAACAAACGTGATAAAACTGACAATTATTTTGATACTCACAAAAAACAATTTTTTTCGACATTAAAAAAAAAATTAAAAAAAATATTCAATCGCTTTTTTCAGTTCCTCACAGAGTGCATCACCAAGAATATTACATAGCGCCCCAAAGCAAACCAAAAGGACAAAGAGCTACCTTCCACGCCGCATTGAAACTCACAGTTATAATTGGACAATGTTTTGGTCTTCTGCCTGTTTTGGGTGTTTGTGATATCGATACATCTAAGCTCAGGTTTGATTTACTTACATCATTAGGAGATATTTGTTTATGTAGTTACGCGGAATAGATCGGAGTGGTGAGAGAAAATACAAACCCTTCCAAGTGCGAATTTGAGTACTCGCGCAATGGTCTCCTAAATTAGGAATCCGAGTAATTAAATTACCAAAAAAATCTATGTTTTTCCCGGAACCTTTAGCACGAACCCGACTCACACTTGGCCAGTCGTTATTTTTTTTTTACTGTAGAATTTGTACTATCAAGCCTAAAGGCTTGTACTGTAAGTGCTCGTTACAGTTTTTACAAAAGAGCCAAAACTGAAAACATGTTTCTTAAATTTTTCCGTTTTTATTTTCTAGCAAATCTGTCAAATTATAACACAATGTGCTATAGCCGGTTGAAATTTTCACAGAATATGACATATTCAACCGGCTACCTATTACGTAGATATAAGTACACTTCAAAAGATAGAGTCATACTGATTGAAAGTAAAATCACCAGCTTAATTATCACGAATGGTTCAGGAGACCAAACTGAGCAACTTTTATCATGGGAGCAAACCTGCAAATAGCAACACAATTTCAGCTGTTTCAAACATTTGAATCGATTAGGCATTGCAGTTTAGCATGGTTTTTTTTTTGCGATTTCAGAGCTTTGCTCCCATAAAGTTGTTCAGTTTGATCACCTGAACAACCCCTGAGAATTTAGCTACACATTTTCTTATAACCCACCCTCTTTTCTTTCATACAATAAATAGTGTACTTACGAGTACCTATAATAGTGGTAGTTTCAATTTCCTAAAAACATTTTATACACAATTCCACTCTGTTAACTCCAACGTTTCTTTTTCACAGGTTTACATTTTTCTCAGGAAGATGTTTGTACAGCATACTGTCAATAATTGGACAAGTTGGCATGTTGATGTTATGCGTTTTCAAGCTTGTCAGCGATACGGATGGAGTTTTATCCACGAACAGTAAGACATAATGTTTTATGCTGTAGCATAGGTACCTAAGCACGTTCATCATCAGCCTATACAGGGTGTTACATAAGTAAAAATAATTTTTTAAAACTCATAAGGGGGTTGGTAAGACCGTCAAACTGAACAGCTTTCTCTATGGGACCAACATCGAAATCGCGAAAACAAAATCTGATATCCCATACATATTTTAGCTCGAGTCGATTTGTAGAGTATAGAACATTTTTTTTTGTTCGCGATTTCGATATTGGTCCCATAGTGAAAGTTGTTCAGTTTGATGGTCTAAACCACCCCCTTAAATGTTTATTTGTATTTTTGTAACACCTTGTATACGTCCCACTGCAGGGCACAGGCCTTCCTAGGAGGGTGTTTGGGCGTTAGTCCACCACGCGTACCCAATGCGGACTGGTAGACTTCACATATGCATCAGAATTTCTTCTTCCGCATATGCAGGTTTCCTGACGATGTTTTCATTCACCGTTTGAGAGCAGTCGGTATTACGTACATAAGTTAGAAAAACTCATTGGTACGTGGCATGTTGTCCGTGCGGATTCGAACCCGGACCTCATGATTGAGAGTACATAGCACGCACGTCTCGAGCACGTTATTGTAGTATCCAGTACTTACACTACTTTAATGTGGCAGTGAGAGTTGGGTATGGCAGAAGAAGCATGAATCTAGAATAAATGCTGTTGACATACGCTCCCTGCGTAGTATGTGTGGACCGGTTACGGAATAGTGTGATTAGAGAAAAATGTGGTCTGAAAGAAGATGTAGTGACAAGGATTGAAAAAGGCATGTTGAGGTGGTTTGGCCATGTGGAAAGAATGAGCAAAAGTAGGTTGACGTATGAAATTTACAAGGCAAGTGTGAATGGAATGGTTGAAAGGGGTCGCCCGAGGCGCACGTACGCTGACCAAATCGGATGCGTACTGAAGAAGGGCCAAATAAAATGTATCCGGAACCGATGAGCTTGTATGAAGAGACTTATGAATGTTGAGGAGGCGAAAGATGTGTGTCAGAATCGTAGCATGTGGCAATCTATTGTCTCTGCCTACTCCAGTAGTGGGACAAAGGCGTGAGCATATGTATGCATGTAGTATAGACACTTTCCCTTACGGACTGTTGGCCCTACCGCTTAGTCCCCCTAGTAGGTCCAACAGGATTTTAAAATCCTCGTGGCCCCCTGCTTGAAAAGACACGCTGGCCGCAAAAGTGCACAAGTGATATTTTTGAAAGCTAGCTAGTAGTGATGTGACCATCATGTGTACCTGCTTGTAGGTAACGTTTGAGCATTGAGATGTACCAGGAGCGCAAAAGTGTACAAGAGGTCATTAGGTTCCGACCTCATGAAAGTTCGACCTCTTGTACACGTCTGCTCTCCTAGTACATTTTGAATTTTTTAAATGCTCCCATCAGCAAGAAAAAAAAATTACTTATAAATAAAACAAAAAATGAAATTTAAAAAAAAATTAAATTATTTATTTTAATATGTTTAAGTGTTACACTTGTAGACTTTTGCGCTCCTGGTACATCTCAATGCTCAAACGTTACCTACAAGCAGATACACATGAAGGTCACATCACTACTAGCTAGCTTTCAAAAATATCACTTGTGCACTTTTGCGGCCAGCGTGTCTTTTCAAGCAGGGGGCCACGAGGATTTTAAAATCCTGTTGGACCTACTAGGGGGACTAAGCGGTAGGGCCAACAGTCCGTAAGGACACTTTCTGTCCTGCGAAACCGTACTGCAGTTTTGTATGGGAGAGAAGATTTTTTTCGCAATTTTGATGTTGGCTCCGAAGTGAAAGTTATTCAGTTTGATGAGTAGAATACATGCATTATATCCGCAGTGATATAAAAATTTACACTGTATTCGAACATAGAATATAGTTTATTATTAATCAGTAATAAAAATTTTTAATTTTCAGCAACTCTAGTATTCTACGCCAGCAATAGTTTTACAACTGTACTGTACCTAAAAATGGCAAGAAAATGGCCACGACTTTGTCAACAAATATCAAAGACTGAGGCTGCCGACCCCAACATGGATGACTCACTTATTAGGAGGTGCAACCTCTCTTGCATTCTCGTCCTTTCTTTGGCTATCGGTAAGTAAAAAAAAGAATGAATGACTGAATGAAATATACTTTATTTACACCAAAAGCAAAATACACACAATAGGAAACAAAACTGATTACGGTACAAATAATGCGGTCTTATCGCTAATAAGCGATTTCTTCCAGGCAACCTTAGGGTAGAGGAAATATAACAAAGAATGAGTCGGTGTTACAATAAAACAATAATAGTAATAACTAGTGTTTACCCGCAACTTCGTCCTACCAATTATATACCAGATTTTAAGTCAGATCAAAAGCTATCAAACAAAAAAAGTTTCATCAAAATCGGTTCAGTAGTTTTTGCGTGATGCTTGAACAAACAAACAAACAAACACAAACAAACAGACAGACAGACAAAGTTTCTTAAAAAGGTTGTTTTCGAGTCAGGGATACCTAAAAACCATATTGTAATCTTTTTTCAGACACACTTCAGTTACAGTTTTGTAATAGTTTAGATATAAAGGAAGACATGGATAGAAAACAGTATTACTGGCATATTTATGACTAATTCAAATAAAAGATCATTCAGGAGCCTTGTTCTTATAATTATTAGATTAAGATAAAGACTTAGATTAAGACTAACAACAATCAACGCTCTAAAAATCACACATTTTGGCTCAGCGCATACGAGCCACCGGCCACATCTAACGGTGGCCGTTCAGCAAACAGTTCACAAGCTTTTTCAAACATTTTGTAGGGACTCGCCGCACACTTGTAGCCTGTGGCCCTAGAACCTGTGGCCGCTACAACAGTGTCCGCGATCGCGACAGCCACATTTGGCTGTGCCCGGCCGGTGGCACTCAAACAAATATCTGAGGGAACTTTTGTCTTAGTACCACTGCATCTCGCTAACAGTAAAAAAATCAATTCTGACGAAAACATGAGACAGTGCATCCATTTCTCATATAATTCAGATCGTTTGCATACTAGCGATGCTTTGAAATTTCCCAGCGAGGATAGTCGTGACGAGATGGAAATTCAAACGGGGATAAGTCTCTAGAGTAAAAGTTTTAAGGCCATTAAACATTTTCTTTATTTCTCTTGCAGTAGAACACATCCTATCTGATATATCTGGACTGGCTATTGCTATAGATTGTCAGCCAGAAAGGAATCTATTTGATGCCTTCCTTCTTCAAAGTTTTCCTTGGATCTGGACTTTTTTACCATTCAATCGTTTGAATGGTGTTATTGGCTTGGTACGGAATCCGCTATTTAATTAATATTGCTTGTTATAATAAATAATATAATCATGTATAATATATAATTATATAATGTATAATATAAATAATGTATAATTTTAGTAACAATGATAATAATGTGTTAGTAAGACTTTATGTCACAACTGTCTCGCTACTTAAATTCTACTAATATCTTGAATCCAATATTTTGTAGCACTTCTAATTTTGACGTACTTACCTAGGGTATCAAAAGCGCCCATAGGCGAAGTACTTTTCGCTTACGCTTCGTTCCTTCTCTTTCTACGTAAGCACCACTACCTACGCCGTGATGCACTGCCCCGTCGTTGCATTTGCAGAACGACACTTTGGTTTTTTCAACGACACCCCATAGGCCTCAAAGAGATGTACATACCATAAAGGTATTATACCTTACAGGAATAGAGCAACAAACATGAGTTGTCAAATGAAACCGTTTTTGGATGTTTTTTGGAGACTATTCGCAGGCAAAAATTCGAATATTGTCTATAATTCTGAGTCTAACGTGAAATTGTGGATAAATTAATGAAGTAGTGTCAGTATATTTCATAAAATTATCTACGATTTCACTTTATATTCACAATTATTCACGGAAACCGAATTGTAAAAATTAATTAGTGACTAAAAAACGGTTCTATTGCCTCGCGTCACGTATCTCTTTCTATTATACAGTGGTGCCGCTAGGTACATCTCGCTCACTCAGCTCAGTTCCTCTATTCCTGGTATAATACCTCTATGGTACATACACTGTTGTACTAATGGTAGCTACACAAATCTGCATAAATAGTCATAGCCTTTTTTTACCATGTTCTGTTTAGATCTGAAATGTCGTGTCACTAAACGAACTTTTCGAAATATCGTGGTAAAAGGACAAAAAGGACCTCGAAACAAATCTTGCGTCAAAGGGTTGGGTACAAGATTGGGGTTGGTTGTGTCTACAACATTTTATGCAGATTCTCACGGCATAAGATTACCTAATCTTTTTAAGGCTGACTGCAAGAATATTAGAATTTAGAATGAAATGGATCCCAATCCTCCTTGAAAGCGGTGAAACATCATAATACTCTTTGGTGGTCAGTAATGAATGATCGTTCTTCTCCGTCGTTGTTTTTTGCGACGTTAACTTTGTCCCTTTCTAATCCAACGTCAAAAATCAACGTCACTCAATTTTCGTTGTTAAGTCATTGGATAGAAAGGGACACACCTAAAATTGGAAATATTGACGACGGTAAATTTTCTTTTGACCAATTTTCTTGTTTCAATTCTTGTAAGGAGGAGTGGCATCCTCTATATTTTAAATCCATGGCTGACTGCCATAGATTAATCCGATAATTTTACCGTTTATCACTGACCAGTGATTGAAGGCCTCCGCAGTCGCACATTGCAGCGATTTTATCGAGCGATATTATCGAGAGCGAATTCGCGACACCTTACACACTGCAGCGATGCCGCGATTCGCGTCACGCTTGCACCCCACCACTGAATGTAGTCTAAAGAGATTGCGTCAGGTTGCGATAATATCGCGGCAGTGTGTAGAATCGAGCGCGACCCCATACAAAATGTACTCAAAACATTTATCGCAAAATCGCGGGGTGCGACTCGATGACGCGTCGCGAAGTCGCAGCGATAATATCGCGGCAGTGTGTAGGATCGCGCGCGACCCCATACAAAATGTACTCGAAATAAATATCGCAAAGTCGCAGCGATAATATCGCTCGATAAAATCGCTGCAATGTGCGGAGGCCTTTAAAGTCATGTTTTTATAGTTCTTAACTACTTTGTAACTGTTTGTTTCCAGTTCCTCAACCTACAATGCACTTTCAACTGGAACTTTGCTGATGTTTTCGTTATATGCATAAGTTGGTATTTGACGTCAAGACTTGAACAAATTAATAAAAGGATCAAAACTGTCAGGGGGAAAGTATGTTAAAATATTAATTCAACCTTCTTTATTGCTAAATTTCATTTCATTTCTTTTCCTAAACAAGTGATGTTCAATTCATGCTAGTTACGATTGTATTGGCAGTTGATATAAATAAATAATACTATAATAAAAAGCTTATTACTCGAATTCCAAGCCAAAATGATGAGTGGGCAAATTCTAGTTTCCGAGATATTAATGTTTTTGTGAAGACAGGTACCTAAACATAATTAGTACTTACCTATTTAGGTAATTGAAAATTTTGTAATTTTTACAAAATAAAAAAAAAACTGTATATAAATTTCATATTGCTTATTAATCAAGCAGCTATTCTAGTTTTCTAGTTTCCTGAAAATTTTACCACACTTGCTTTATAATATTTTGCTTAAGGCCCTCTTATCCGAGTGCAAGCGTCTCTTTCTTGCAAGCATAATTGCAAACTTATGCTTGCAAGAAAGACACGCTAATGCCATCCCGCTCCAATTGACAGCAGGATCGCACAAAAACGTGTTTTTCATCAATATCTTTGCTCATGGGTGTTTCTAAGCTCCAAATTCTACGAATTTCACTAGAAATATTCGATGTATTTAGAACAAAGATTTACAAGAATAAAAAGTTAAATATCAGCAGTTTAATCATAGTATTGAAAAAACATAATAAAAAGGGGTAACTTTGGTATTTTTTCCTATCGAGTAAACTTAATCTAATCGTGTTATTGAGAACCATCACCTATCCGCCAGATCCTTAAATAATACATAATTTCATTTCAGACTTTAAAACACTGTTTAAAACTCTTTCGTTCGTGTTCAAAAAACGGCCTCGACCGGATAATAGCGTCTTAACTTCTCTCCATTTTCTAACCCTCTTAGAGCGTCCCATCGTCGTTCTGGCGCACCATGCGTGAAGACTACAGCCGTGCTGCCAATTTGGTCAGGAGAGTAGATGACGTCATCAGTGGAATCATCTTCATCTCCTTCGCTAACAACCTCTTCTTTATCTGCCTCCAGTTACTTCATACTCTTGAGTAAGACTTACTTACTTTTTTGCTGATTAAATTTTTAAAGCCCGACCAGAAATATTAAGAACCACGCCACGTTGCGGAAAATCATTGGAACTAATTTTTGTACTTAGATCACTGACATTAAAGGTTATAGTCGATTGCAGCGCCCCCAAACCAGGTTTTTTATATTTCTGGTCAGGCTTTATAATACCTCTATTATTATCTAGAGTCTCACTCAAGGTCTCATAAAAAGGCTGAAAGTCACCCAAAAGGCTATGGAGAGGGCTATGCTCGGAGTTTCTCTGCGAGATCGAATCAGAAATGAAGAAATCCGCAGAAGAACCAGAGTAGCTGACATAGCCCAAATAATTGCTAAACTAAAGTGGCAGTGGGCGGGGCACATTGCTCGCAGCACCGATGGCCGATGGGGCAGGAAGGTTCTCGAGTGGCGGCCGCGTACCGGAAAGCGCAGCGTGGGTAGGCGGACGGTGGACCGACGACCTGGTGAAGGCGGCGGGAAACCGTTGGACGAGGGCAGCGCAGGACCGAATTTATACTGTGCTATTAGGCGGCCTAGCGTAGCCCGTAGCGCTACGGTGCTACGCCGTAGCTACGACGACGCTGCAGTGAAAAAATGTTTTTGTTTTTATTTTGTGAACAATGTATTGGGAGTGTCTGTAGGGAAACATACATACACTGAAGAAGAAATTCTGATGCGTATGCGTCATCATCAGTAACAAGAATACTGATGGTTGAAGGGGATGATCAGACCATCAAACTGAACAATTTTCTCTACGAGACCAAGGTGGAAATCGCGAAAAAAAAAACAGATGTTCCATATAAAATCATGCTTTCACATTAAATTATCTCCCGTTTGCATTCATGTATAATATTATTTTGTATTATTATTTCCTACAATTCCCATCTTTTTATTATGATCCATTCTTTTTTGATAAAATTTGCTGCGGGTTACAAAACTGTTCAGAGTCAAACTGAATCTGAGCGTCATCCTTGCTGCAGGATTTATTCATATATTGTAGTGAGTCGTTGCCGCTATTAAAGTTGGGTGACTGGGAGACCCATAATATCTACATAATCTAATTAATAAAAACACTATTCAAAGTAATTTATTTACAGAGAGGGTATCAAACGCACTCCAGCGTGCCACCGAAATCCCGACGAAAGGTAATCTTGAACATCTATCGACTCATATCTCCAGCATCAAATCCATTGCTTACTTCGCTCTTGTTTGCAGGCCAATGAATGGTTACGAGCAAGCAGTGTACTTCGTCTACTCCTTTTCGTTCCTCCTCGTGCGGTCGCTGGCAGTGTCTCTTGTAGCTGCACGTGTACATACGGCTAGTCGGGCCCCTGCTCAGGAGTTGTATGATGTACCGTCTTCGGCTTATTGTACTGAGGTATTTTGAGATCTTGAGCAATTGCAATTCAGGAGTGCGATTTTTGAATCTCATTCGGCTCAGCTCAGCAGTTGAAAATGTCAAAATTACCATGGAGATATGCATCTTTCTAATGCTGATTTGACTCTAAAAAATCGCACTCCTGAAGTAAGATTTTTGAGAGTCAAATCAGCAGTAGAAAGACGCATATCTCCATAGTAATTTTGACATTTTAAACGGCTGAGCTCACCGAATGAGATTCAAAAATCGCATCCCAGTTCGCAATGCATTAACATAAGTGGAACAATTTATTGTATTATTATGTCAGTAATATACATTTTAATTTATAGATTCACGTATACAG
Source organism: Agonopterix heracliana (assembly GCA_963693445.1). NCBI lineage: Eukaryota > Metazoa > Arthropoda > Insecta > Lepidoptera > Depressariidae > Agonopterix > Agonopterix heracliana. The sequence goes on from OY856308.1 coordinate 5,338,970, forward strand.
GGTGACATTGCAATGACTCGAAAAATTGCTAAGCGTGGTTCAGACTATGGTGTGAACAACTTTTATTACGGGAGCAAACACGACATAAATAAAAAAATATCCTGCTTTTAACTAAACTGAAATGCCTACTCAAATTTAATGTACAACCAACGGCAGATATTTTTTTGCAGTTTCAGGTTTGGTTCCATATAAAAAATTGGCAGGTTTAATAGTCTGTACAACCCCTAATGTCAACTAAATTAAATTTCACCTTGTAATATATAATACCTAACTAAGTTGGGCAAAGTATTACCTAATTTTACGACCCGGTTGGTGTAATGGTTACCACGCCGGACTGCCAAACCAGGGTCCTGGGTTCGAATCCCGGTTCGGTCATGGATGTTATATGTTCGTGCCGTTGTTGTATGGTTTCCATAATAAAAGCCTTTAGTGCTAGTTTGGGATCATTACAATGTATGTGCCTGTGAGCGTTATTTATTTATTTATATTTATATTTATTTATTTTACAGATTTCCAGTTGAATTGGACGATGATCCCTTTTTAGATGAGATTGGCGTTATTTTTTTTAGATATTTTACATATAATAGAAGTGACTGTGTTTGAGAAATAGAACTAAGTACTATTTAGATTTAACTTTTTTTTTCTGTAACAGGTCCAACGGTTTCTAAGTCAGATCCACGGAGACTCGGTGTCATTGAGTGGCCTTCAGTTCTTCAGCGTGAAACGCGGACTAGTATTGACGGTAATATTTTAATCTGAATCTAAATATAGAGTGCTTCAGACTAAATAAATAGGTATTGTTAGTTTATTAGATGGCTGACTTGAGACCTACCTAATACCGAAAAACGACCTAACAGACCGAATTATTTTATTGATATTATAATTTTATATGTTGTGCACTTAAAATTAACCAATCGGACTTGTTTTATTTTATTAGTAGAAAGTAGTTAACCAGTATACCCACTGCATAAAATAATTGCAAAAATTGTCAAGGAAAAAAATAATTAATGTTCCTTAGGATAGAGACCAACGAAAAATCTTTTCTTGTAATCGGGTTCTTGTAATCGATTTTTCCTGGCGGGTCCTGGTAGGTCCCCCAGTCAGCAATTTACAAAACATTTCATTTCATCTGGTCTAGATCACCCTGTATAATAATGAGGGGAGTAAATATAGATACTATCTTGCTCCGTACTCCAAACACAACATCGATTTAGTTTTCAAGAAAACATCGTGAACCTGTATTCCTAAGAACTAGAATAGACTTTAAATTTCTGTTCCTCAAGTCTCTGAGGGAGGCTATAACTAAATAATATCGTCGGCACTTGCTTGACTGCTTCAACCTTCAACTAAAGACATCCACTTGGGACGGCTCGGTCAGAACTTTGCTTGAATTTCATCTGATTTCAGATTTAATTATTAAACAAAGATTTTATACAGGGTCAAACTTAATACACCGATGGTTTTTTAAAGTGGATGATCAGACCATCGAAATAAAAAACTTTCTCAATGAGCCCTAAATCAAAATCTTGATCAAAAATCTGCTGTCCCATAATACATTTGGCTCCAGTAGCACAGACTATCTAAGAGTACAACCAGTAGGTATTGCAGTTTTGTATGGAACAGCAGATATTTTTACAAGCTTTTATTTAACTTGCCTTGTTTATTAATTTATTTATTTGTACGTTCGGGTAAAATCTTGCATGTTAATTTTAACCCACTTCTAGACATTCCATCAAGCTGAAACTTGGTACACATATAGGAATCCAATGACAACACAATAGAAATTACACCCTAAAGTAATGCAACTGTTTACCCCTACGGATAAGAATGTATAGAAGACAGTGTAAGGGTTGAACTACACATGGCCGCACGCGATCGCACTTTTCCGTCGCTCCATCCTTTTCTGTCACTCAAGAACGTCATTTGCTAGAGCATATAAGATAGACGGAACGCGATCGCCTGCGGCGTGCGATCGCACGCGATCCTGAGTGACAGAAAAGGATGGAGCGACGGAAAAGTGCGGTCGCGTGCGGCCATGTGTAGTTCAACCCTAAATGAAGCTCAAAAAGTGGCACCAAAAAAAGTATACCGTGTTCTAAATTTGTTCTTTAAAAACTGTACCTAGCCGCCAAACCTCGTACAACATGTCATTTTTCATTGGGTGCCAAAAATTATTTCGATTTTGTTTAGAGTTACTCTTCTAATAGTTATTCTTATTCGTAGGTTTACTCTAACACCCTGTATATTTTAGCTAACGACATGTTCCTTATTTCAGATTGCGGGAACAATAGTAACTTACGAGTTAGTTCTGATGCAGTTTGCTGGAGTCACACCGACGGTGGCGCCCTCTGTTGGACCTGTCGTATTTCTACCCAGTGAAACAACGACACCGTCCTAAATTAAACGTATAATACAGAATGAAATTGAAATCATTGGCATCCTTTTAAACTAAGATACTTTTCATATGGGAGCAAAGCTGACATTGCAATAAGAAATCAGCTGTTCTTTACTAAACTGCAATGCAGATTATTAGAGCGTCACACTCACAATCACACGTATAGTCCTCAAATTCGATTGAAAAAAATGTACTACACAATATGGTCGCATGTGGTCGTATACATAATATATTGTATTAATTAGACATTTAAGACTTAGTTGAACCAACTTGAGAGTGGTTTTAGCTCCCAGAGACAAACCGAGCAATCGATTTTGCGGGATTTATTGTTATAAGTATACCTACGTATTTAGTAATAAATTCCTACCTAAACACAATTAAAAATGAGAAGGTAGTTACGGACCTTGTCCATTTTCACTATAGTCATAATAATCTAATCGCACCTAGTAAATGAAATAAAACATTAGCAATTATAAAAGCTTTTATTCAATTTATCAGTCATAGTTTAAATCAATCATTTATCGTATTGGATTAGGACTAATTCATATTTCAATATGGCGGCCGCGACCTGAAAATTAAATTAGTTGACTATGAAAAGGTTATTATGTTTCTATGGATAAAATAGCATACCAAATATACATATTAATCTATGATGGCATTAACCATTGAGATTATAAGCATTTAGATGAGAGTAAAATCGAAGGTTAACATTTAACAACTTTGCGGTCTGTATACGCAAACCGCTGGTTTGTTTCAGTACAGATATCGGGGGGAAAAGGCTTATAATTTTTAAACAAATAATAGTTTTCATAAAAATAAAGAGCTTAATTTGGAGTAGCATTTAGTATATTTTTTCTCTCAATCTACTTACTTAATAAAAATTTACGAGTTTCCAAAGATTTCAAGTGCGGATGTCAGTGGTTTGCGCGTACTAATGCCGGGAATAGACATCAGATTTTGTTTCCGACTTTCTGATCAGACTTTCTGATCGTATTCACCGGATACACATCCGATTCTTGCGTCAGACTTTTTCTGAACTCAGTCGTTCTCGAGCTATCCACACAGAGCAGAAAGAAGCGGCACTAAATCGTACGCTGTTTCCGACTCGGGCATCCGGATCCGACTATCGGATCGGATGTGTATTGAGTGCAGGAGTGCGATTTTTGAATCTCATTCGCTGAATTCAGCAGTTAAAAATGTCAAAATTACTATGGAGATATGCATCTTTCTACTGCTGATTTGACTTTAAAAATCGCAATCCTGAAGTATTATTTTTGAAAGTCAAATCAGCAGTAAAAAGATGCGTTTCTCCGTAGTAATTTTGACACTTTCGACAGCTGAGCTCACCGAATGAGATTCAAAAATCGCACTCCAGGAAATTATATGGCACGAACGCCTTCCGATAGTCTGTTCAAACTATCGGATCCGACTATCGTATGGCAAAATCGGACGTCTATTCCCGAACTACCAACCTCTAGTAACAATTGACGATCCAGAGAGAAGAATCCCATTCCACTCAGTGCGACAACGTCGTAAGTAAGTTGATCCTTGAGTCGCTTTATCTACAAAACATAATGTGCTATTCATAAAAGTTTAATCAGCGTTGCCGAAGTTGTAAAACATCAAAAGTGGCAATTTACAAAAAATATGCCAAGTTCAGTAGTCGTCACCAACTCTTTAGAATTCCACACAAAGTGTATCAAATTGTATGCTTGTAGAAGTTTTCATTACAGCCTATTTTATTATGGCCTTGACGTTTTTAATAATTTAAATAGGAACTCAAGCTTTCAATCCTGTCGGAACATGATATCCTTTTCCCAAAACACAAGTTCCCAAAACATCCGTTTCTCTGAAGATACATATGACACGACAATTTTCTTTGGACTATGCACATGGAAAAGAAAAATACGAGTAAATAGGGCAAAGGTACAGAACGACCTAACTCAGTTATTTAGCACATGAGAAGGATAATATTGAGATCGTGTCATTTTAGGAAGTTAAGGCACACAAAAAACCAGATTGACGAATGCTACACCAACAAGATGATGAATCAAACCTCAATATTGTAAGCAGATCCCGGACATCCATACAGAGAAGGCAAAGCACGACGAGAATACACATTGACATTAGCTGCAGCAAGGACCACGCTGCAAGCCCTGAGTAGCAACCAGCTTAGAGAGTAGAAATAGTAAACTCGGTTGAGCAGAGCGCCTTGCGATTTACTGAAAAGATACAGGCTTTTTAGAAACTGTAAACATCATAATTGCGATTAAACCTACACCAGGCCTGCCTCACTCCGCACTGTAGGTATAAAAATGTACCTACGCGATCGCGCCGCGACGTCGCGGCCTAATTCAGTCGAGTGCCATGCGCTCATTGCATCGCACGCGTGACCTTATATTAGTTTCCCGCGCCATTCTCCCACTCGTCGATCGTCCGTCATCTTGCGTTGCTGACATCCCTTACCATTCACGCACAGGGAGTCAATATGTGCGTGACATTCACCCACTGAGAGTCAGCCGCGCTTGGATAGAGCGTTCTTAGATAGTGACCCTTCTGTTATACTCTTAGATATTCCGTGCCTACACGAAAATTCCAAAATGAAGTGAACAACGTAACATTATGTCTTGCATGTAAGTTGTTAAAGGATAAAGGCTTTCTGACAGCGAGTTGATGAAGTTGCCTCTTCCAATACGAACTGGGTCCGCAGGATTGTGGCCCACTGTTACCCTTATTCGTAAGAGGATGGATGCTTTTGCCCCGTGATGGGATCCTTTCATCATCATGGGACTTATTTCATCTAAGTAGATGTTTCAAACAGCGTCTGTTTGGTAAAGATATCGACCAGGGTTGCCTGACTTACGAGATTCCTCGTACAAATACGAGATTTGGGGTCTCTAGTACGAGGTACGAGGATGCTGTTAGCCTCGTCCAAATTTGTAGGAGGTTTCGACTTTTAGGGAAATTATGGCATGATTTTCCACTGCAATCGTCGTTTTGTAGAATAAATGAATATTTTAACAAAGAAAGACTATTCTATGTTTATTGTAAGATTTTAATTTCCTGGGAAATCTTCAAGAAACCGATCATCGCTTATATTTTTCCCTTGCATTAGCTATCTTTTTTTTCTGTTTTTCAAATTTTTGTTACAAAACAATTTTGTTGCCTTTAGATGTAACTTCTAAAATTTTAATTGTGTTATATTCCCAATTCTTAGTTTTTTCACACTTTAGAATAATGTACGAGGTTTAATATAGACAAAGTACGAGATTTTTTCTTGCCTTTGTATGAGGAAAAAATATCTACATCTGGCTACCCTGACATCGGCGTTCGTGGCTGTATAAGCCAATTTGGGAGTAACAAGGCCTGCCGCATTTGCGGCACTTGTGCTGTGTGTCGGTTGGTGCAGGAGCCTGTTCGTTCCTGTGTTGTTTGGCTCGCTTTACGGCCAGAGATTCGAAACAGACTTCATTGTGGGCTGTTTAAGCGTCAGCTAGTACCTTCCTCACTCATCCCTACACCCGCATTCCAACTTCGACACTAACCCGTGAGATTATGCAGAATTAAGTAGTCAAAGTGATGCAGATTTTAAATAAAACTTCTGATGAGGCTACATAATACTTTGACCGTTTTATAACTTGTAACTCAATACCAAAGTTTTTATTGAAAATGGCATAGTATCAAGATTTCTTATTTTCTCTCAATTCATCAAAAGCCCTGACATGATTTTGTTTGAAAAGCTCGCTTAATTCCTCAGCAACTAAGTCGGTAATATAATTGGACAAACTTCCGGACGGAGTTAAAAAATTGTACAGGACAGCGATATAAAATGAATTATATTGCTGACTTCATTTCCATTTAGAGAGGGTCAAACTTTATTTCATTTTGAGAGCTCATTACATTGTTAAGTTGTTTTACTTAGTTCGTCAATTGTTTCAACTCAAAGAAAATAAGATTCTTGAAAACATATCTACTTTAATGGAAATGTATTTTCAACTTGGAAACTGGAAATAATAAGGAAATCGTGAGAGGAAAAACTTTTACTCGTTTTTGCGTCATCGTTTAATTGGGTTTCTATACAATTCGGGTTCATTAAAAACAAAATAATGGTGGGCCATAGATTATAACAGAAACGTGTCTTTTATTGATTCCTGGTATCTTTAAATGAATTCTCTTAGAGGTCTTAGACCATTTCACTATGAACGAGTTATGCGTGTAACAAACTTTTCTGACACTTTTTGCGGGTGACGAGGTAGCATGAAATTCGCACTCCCTCCACGAGCGAGACTACTTACCAGTTTTCAATTATTAACTTTGGATTTTATTCCATCACTTTAGATTCTAATTGTGATTGTTAAAAATAATGACAAATGGTCTCGTGTCGTTCTACGTCATTGATGACGATGACTTAGTTTGAAGCTATTATTCCACAATTATAGACTGTCTCGTTAAGGCCTAAGTAAATTTTATTCTTAGATTATGTCGCCTGTTACTATAGAGTAAACTGATTTTGCGTTTTACCAACCCTAATCTAAATGAAATGTCAACGTATAATAAAAAAATTATAATAAAAAGAAACCTACCGAATAGAAACGGTATAACCTCACATTGCAATAAGTACAGATACAAAGACCTCTTTCTTTAGGTGAATTATACATTCGTTCTTTTAGTACGGGGTGTGTAAACACCAAAAGTAAAATTGTTCCTTGTATAGTTACTCTTCTATAAATCTAAGTTTGGTCGAATTCGGCCTAAGTGATACAATTTTATGTAAATTCACTTGATTAGTAGGTCTTGTACCTTGGCAGAGGGGACTGCTAACGCGAGGCTAGACCCTTGTTAAATGGTCTAAGGTTATTATTAATTATTCTTATATTATGGCGCAAGTACCAGTTATTATTTCGTATCTTCTTCTTTCGTGTCAGCCATGACAATGTCGACATAAATGTATTCATATTACACTTACCCATAGATACTTACTTAATCCCAAGGTACAGCTGCAAGCAGATGAAGTACAAATTGTTCAAGTTAGACAGCAGAACTAGGGTGCCGATTTCCACATCAATCATGCGCACGAGGGCAGCCTGGCGCACGTATGCCTCTCTAAGTCGACGCCACACTTGGACTTGCGCGTAGTGGTCAGTGCCGAACTGGTAAAAAAACTTTATTCAGTAATAAAACTTGCATTTGGTCTCACTGTAAACAACAGGCAGGGTGGAATCCTTGAACCAACTTATGAGAACGTGACTGTTCACTCTTGCCTTGAAGATGCCGAGTTTGTATGCATCCGGACATACTATAATGTTCAGAGAGATCATAGAATATTCAGAACATCTACATTTCACTAACTGGGTACCTAGTGCCCTAACTCGTTTTAGTGTCCCTATTCGAAACTGAAGCATGTTGACTTTCTACCGATATCTATTTTCTTTTAAGAAAAAGGCATTAGTATGAGTCTGAACCAGGCTGGGATCGAACCGGCTGCTCCATGCACGGAAGGTAAGATTACTAGTCAAGTCACTAATAGACCATCACGGTCTATTGTATAAAGATAATCATAAACGTCATCGTAGTAAAAATCTGTTACGCTTCTATAGTAAGCGCCAATTTAGTAGCTTGATCGGGTGCGTATAATTGAGTTCGTGCAAAGAGAAGATATAACACGCTGCACCTTCTATGTGAATGTGGCCCACATATGAAAAACTAAGTGGTACCTAGTCACTAAAGTTGAAAAGTGTTGGCACTAGATGAGATAAAAATCGTTACTGTTAAAAACCTAGAATTCTTCTGAAACCTATTTCAGAATGCAGTTGAAATAATCACAAATAGTATAAGAGATAATTGTACTTTGTGCAACCATCAGCAGCAAGGCTGATTCAGTATTTATGGGGTGTAGAGCATCTCTGTGATGGGGATGGACCAGGTCAGTCGGTTTAGGAGTTACAGACGTTTAAAGGTCAGTAAAAAATTAACGATCAGCTGCAAGGCTGATCATATGATATTATTGTAGTATGCACTTTAGCCATGTGAACAGCACAAATACTGACATGAACTGCCAGTCGGTTTAATAGTATCTCCTAAACCGAGTGGTAGTTCATGTCAGTATTGACTGATGAACCATGTCAGTTTTTAAACTGTTCACATAACTACAGTGCATACTACAATAATATCATACGATCGTTATTTTTTTACGGACCTTTAAATGTCTGTAACTCCTAAACCGACTGACGTTATGCAGGCAGACCTGGTCCATCCCCATCACAGAGATGCTCTTCACCCTGAAAAACACTGAATCAGCCTTGCTGCTGATGGTTTCAAAAAGTACACTTATCTCTTATAATAAAAAGACCGCAGTGGTCAAGGCGCGAATTTGTCAAGGCCTCGTAGTTCCCAATGTTAATAAAATAGTTGTCAAAAGTGCATAAGAATTCCTCATGTTAGTGCTGGGGCAGTAATAGTTGAGTTAGAAGGTTTCCAAATTTAGTATGGGCATAGCGTAATAACAATATAGTGAAACAGCTCAGCGGTCGCGTCAGGTCAATCGAGCGCGGTGTGCAGGGAACGGGAGCAGCACTTCCCGGTGCCCTCTGCCTGCGTCCACCCTAATAGTGAATTAAGTTACCGCCTGGCCACGGGACATGGCAAACTGCGGCGTGAATTGCGATTTTAGAATACACTGCTACTACACTACGCATCGCTGCGTGCTTACGTAATATTAGGGTCACAAGTTCACAACCCTCAGTGTATTCTAAAATGGCTATTCGCGTCACCGTTCGCCCTGTCCCGTGGCCAGGCGGTTAGGGTACGCCCATCCACCGTACCCCACGTTCGATTGGCCTACCGTAACCGCTGAGCTATTCCACTATATTGTTATTACGCTATGGTGAAAGTCATTGCCCTCTCTGTACCATGCTCTCCTTTGATCGGAAACGAGTATCGTTTTAACGTATATGAGTTACGTCGTTACACGATCAATTCGAAGTAAAGAGGGTAAAAGATGGTCGGTATTGGAATAAACCTTTTTTTTTTTATTCGAAATGGGTTTGCGTTTGGCTCACATGATGGAAAGTGTAGATGAAGCCGAGGATGTAGCGCACTCGCCCAGAAAAGGCCTATTAAGGGTTGAAATACACATGGCCGCACGCGATCGCATTTTCCCGTCGCTCCATCCTTTTCTGTCACTCAGGAACGTCATTTGCTAGAGCATATAAGATAGACGGAACGCGATCGCACGCGGCGTGCTGTTCCGTGCTGTTCCGTTCCGTCTATCTTATATGCTCTAGCAAATGACGTTCCTGAGTGACAGAAAAGGATGGAGCGAAGGAAAAATGCGATCGCGTGCGGCCATGTGTAGTTCAACCCTTACTCTTCTTTTAAAAATATCCTGATTGTATTTGCTTGGGAAAACAGACGCAGAGTTCCAAACCTTACCGGTTCCGGTTTTCTTTCCGTTCCGGTTCTTTTATAAAGATAAAAGAGGATGCGAACCTTACCTTCTGGACATCCTTATCACGTTTCTCAATAGTCACAAGGTGATGGACGTATAGGTTCAACCTGTGGTACCGGGATGTAAGGCCCATGCTGATCAGTATGATGATCAGATCCTGGAAGTTCCACAGGATAGTTGCTGTCTTGCTGAGTATAAATACTGGGATCGCTAACCATAGTGTGTACTCGTCTGTGAATATTATTGATAATATCATGGTTATTTTACAGATTAGTTCCAGTGGAAGAATCTTATAGAATTATAATTGATGGTATACAACAGTTAAATTAGATAGATATACATATAGGGTCCATCTTAAAATGCTTATTAAGAGTAGTCAAATGGTTTATTAAGAGGATGAGCAGACCATCAAACTGAGCGACTTTCTCTAAGGGACCAACGAAGGAATCGCAAAAAAAAACAGCTTTTTCCTTGCAATTTCGACTTTGGTCCCATAGAGAAAGTTGTTCAGTTTGATGGTTAAGAAGGATCGTAGCATATAAAAATGCACTATTCGGGATGGTCAGAAACGCAGTTGTAACAGGGCAAATCTTCGGCATATTGAAGGTTTCAGCATAGAATTACGCGTAAAGAAACCTTTCCCCTTAGTCGCCTCCATTGACACCAACAGAAAGAAATGTTATAGCACGTTAAGAAATAAGAAGCAGAAAACTGTTTGCAAAAAAAAAGAGAATAGGTAACTAAACAACATTCGAGACAAAATAAACAAACAACAACAAAACAAACAAATATTTGTACCTAGCGTCTATTTATGAGTTTGCGTTAGAAATCAAAATTGTGGTAAGTTTATAAAGTTCTTAGTTACCTAAAAACCAAAAATTTTTTGTGAAATTTTGTATTGTTTTTGCCACAAATGCTAACAAACAGAATGACGTGGTAATCAACGATTTTATTTGATCTTCGCTGACCAAATAAAATCTCTGATGGTAATAATATGTCGTAACTTTACGACAGCTTAAATCGAGATGGCACGTGTACAAAATTTTCCAAAAAGAAAACATTTTTATATCCGACAATTTATAAACAAATTATATTTCTGAGCAAAATCAAAGGACCCGTCTAAAAAGAAATTATACTGAAAAGGAGTCGAATAAATACTATAATCCGTTTAATCAATTTACCCAAACCGCTGTTCCTGAAATTCTGGGTCGGAATATTAACTAAGTTCGACGAATAATAAATTACTTTTGGGTAAAGATTTGCCTGGTGGCTTCCGGCTTACCTTACCATTTCTTGCCGTGGGTGGGCAGAGTTAAAACATAGCTAACTAAAGTTCGGCCGTTCAGAGAATGCGTTCCTGACACGTCGCGATTGAACTGACGACGTACTTTGTAATGGCGTTGCAGTTACGATAAAAATATTTTTGCTGGTTGTTTACCGTTTTAACAATTGATGAGCATTAAAACAACATTATTATATCAATAATCAATGAATTCCATCACTAGTCGTGACTAACTGATAGGTGTCAGGAACGCATTCTCTGAACGGCCGAACTATAAGGTTTCTTAGCAGTATGTTTTTGTTATAAACATTACTGCTAGTGGCCAGCAAAAGAGGCATTGATGGACGAACGTGTAAGTGTGGGCCGAGGCCAAGGCGAGGCACACATACGTAAGTCCATCAAAGCCTAGTTGTGGCCAAGGCTTGTATAGTGCTTTTCTCAGACAATGCGCGGAAATTAAAATCAATCAATTTTTCAAAATCAATGACGAACAACAATAATTTTTCCTGCGTTAAAGCAAGTAACTTATTATCAATCTATGGTTAAAGTGTTCATTCGTTTTTTTTTCATTATAAAGCTTTCTATTTGCAAGCCAGTTCGAAATTTAAATAAAACCTTTGATAAGTTACCTCCTTGTTCAGAAATCAGAAATTTATTGGCCTTGTAACAGAGAATGCTACACTAGCCATGCCATGCTGCTGCCATGTTTCGGAGTAAAAGATTTAAATAGCACGACAGATATGAGTTTACTATGTCATTTATTTGGCCGCTAAACCACGACAGATATGGATTCTCAATCATGCTTGGAAATTTGAGCATTATTTTGACAACCTTACACGTTCGTCCATGCCTCTTTTGCTGGCCACTGCAGTTATATACTATTTCTTTATCCCATGATGTAGGGTATTGTTGGATAGGTCTAATAAAAATATTGTGGGTGCCCAAGCCATTTTTCGATTTAGGGATCCGTTAGCGAAATGGTTGTTTCTGGTTAATACACTACATGTATACAAGGTGTTACAAAAATACAAATAAACCTTTAAGGGGCCACCCCCTTAAACTGAACAACTTTCACTATATGACCAATATCGAAATCGCGAAAAAAAAAAACCATACTCTACAAATCGACTAGAGCCAAAATATGTATGGGATATCAAATTTTTTTAATTCGCGATTTCGATGTTGGTCCCATAGAGAAAGTTGTTCAGTTTGACGGTCTTAACAACCCCCTAAAGAGTTTTAAATATTTATTGTTACGTATGAAACACCCTGAATATATAACGAAATTAAAATTTAAACTATCACCGCTAAGTAAGCTAACGAGTAACATAAAAGTTAACGAGTAATAGTCGACCAAATTATAAAATGTACTTTTTCGACTTTATTGGCCGTTAAACAAAAAAGCCCCATCTTAATTCGTATATTGTGACGGGCAACTACGGAACCCAACCCTACTCGTGGCCCGACACGCACTTGGCAGGTTTTTCCACCATAATTTTTTTTTTATTTATAATTAATGGACTTCTTGCTTGTGCGTTAGCGTCGCATTTCCGCCAATGTCAAGTGGTTTGAGGGAGTATCTATCCAATCTCGAGGATTATTTTTGAGTAAGAACAACTGAGACGGATTGTGGAGCCTCGTGGCAGGCTGAAACGCGAACCGCGCGAACACCACGCGAGAGACAAGTGTTCGGGGCAAACCCTGCAACGTGACTCTCTCCACCATTATTGTAAACGAATATACAATACTTACGCGGCTGAAATAAGAACCCGTGTGAGCTCAGAATGTATCTTTGGAAATATTCTTCTGGTGGGATATCAAAACCAGTTGCTGATATCATACTCATCATGTGTTCCACTGTAAAGTTACAAAATTATTAAAGTAGACTTGGATTCATATAAGGCACCGAAATGGGATATCGATAATATTAAAGTTAAAATATACAGTTGCAATGCTAGGATCAATTTAAGATTTGTATGGAAATCTTTGATGAACTTTACTTTAAAACTGACACAATACGGCGGGCGGCCTTGAAGAAGTCGTACACCTAGCTTATGAATAATTCAGTTTTCAAGCAATAGTTTACTTTTAGAAAATGCGAAAAAACTTGGTCGGCTGACCATAGGGGACGAGTCTTTCAAAAATGTTAACACTTTCGCTGCTAAGCTCAAAACAACGCGCAGTGCTAACACTGTGGAATGCTATACGATTCTGACTCAAGGTGTGAGTCATGAGCACAAGCGGCCCATATGTCGCTGACCTACCAGGTAGGTCGTCAGCAGTTAAAGTGTGAAAAAGTTTTACGCTGAATGGGTACACTACTTATTCACGGCCGCCCAGTCTACAAGCATAGAAATTAGTTTCTAGTTATAACTTTTGAACGTAACAGAAATTTTCAAAGAATGTGAGCTAATACGGCGGATTTGCTACAAAATAATAAGCATAAGCATAAGCATAAGCATATGCTCACGACTATATTCCCCGAGGGGGTAGTCAGAGATATTCTGAAACCTCAGAACATCCACGTTTCACCAGTAGTACCGAAACTGTCCAGTGTGACGGGGGGTGAGCCCGTCGCCACTTATAATGGACAGTGGGTACAATACATGCCTCGAAATTGAAGCATGCAGGTTTCCTCACGATGTTTTCCGTCACCGAAAAGCCAGTGGTGTTACAAATCGTACATAAATTCCGAAAAACTCATTGGTACGAGTCGGCCTGGACGGGGATCGAACCATCGCCTCCTGCACGGCAGGCAAGGTTACTCGCCACTGGACCACCACGGCTAACAAAATAATAAAAATATAAAAAAGTAAATATTACCGGTTGACCGGTTTTACGCTATCTTCATAACTACATTGTCTCAAACAACGTTCTTACCAACTGAACTTGAGTTGCGAAATGGAGCATCGAACAAAGAAAACAACGCAATATTTTACTTTTATCTAGGGTTGTCCAAAAACAATATTTTATTGTAATTTTCTACATGGTTTATTCTGATTAGTTTCAATCTCATCATCCAATCCATTAAAAAATGTGCTAAGTCATTTTTTTTTCATTACTAGAGTAAAGTAACATTTTGGAAGTACAACATGTAATCAAACTAAACAACTTTCTCTAAGAGACCAAGGTCCAAATCACGATGAGAAATCTGCTGTTTCATATAAAACTGCAATCCTTTTCGTCTAAAATATATGGGACAGCAAATTTTTTTATGTTGGTCCCATATAGAAAGTTGTTCAGTTTGATGGTCTGATCAACCTCTTATAAAACATAGTAGCCTCTTATAAAACGTAGCATATTAAGTTGGATATTATTTTAAAGCCTGACCAGAAAAATAAAAAACCTCGTCATGTTGCGGAAAATCATTAGAACTAATTTTTGTACTTGGAAAACTGACATAGCTTATAGTCGATTGCAGCGCCCCCAAACCAGGTTTTTTATATTTCTGGTCAGGCTTTACATAATGATGCGGTTTCCTAGACTAGTAAACTGAAAAGTAAGTAGGTGGCAATATTAAAAGTGTAGAAAAACATGTCACATTGACAAAAATGATACGTTTCTTCTTCAGATATCATATGTCACAATTTTTTTTCCAGATGTCTCATCATATTATTATCCTAAAACTAAGTATTTAAACGAACAAATGAACCTAACAACCGTCTGTTACAATAATACTGTTTTAAAATTATTTATTTATTTAACGCATTTCATGGGTTCTGTCGCAACCCTAAGTTATCTCAAACTCAATATGTTATAATACGGAGTTCGAAATCATTTATGGTTTCCCTGATATCTTTTGAAAACTTACAAATTCCTTAGCTTTGAACAAATAAATATGTAGTTACTGCTATGATCGGTAGTTTTTACAAAGTTGTACTCCTAAGACCTTCCAGTTTAAAAAAAATATAGTTTGAAATAAAAAAAAATAGTTCCTATAACGATGGGCTCAGACGAGACCGTCACTAGGCCTCGCATGACACCCCCAAGAAAACGATAAAAATACCGGTCAAATTTGAGTTGGGCTACTCGCGTACCGGGGGATTCGTACCAAAATACCAAAACACAAAACAACATATTAATTTTGTTTTCTCCGGGACCTTTAGCGGAAGACCGACTTGGTTTTTTTTTATTTGTTGTTGTAAAGCCCGACCAGAAAAATAAAAAACCTCGCCATGTCGCGGAAAATAATTGGAACAAATTTTTGTACTTGGAACACTGTCATTAAAGGTTACAGTCGATTGCAGAGCCCCAAACCAGGTTTTTTATATTTCTGGTCAGGCTTTACATAACTAAGAATCTGCTAAATAATCACACCAAGTTTACATTTTGTATGTATTTTACACCGTTGTAAAAACGGAATTATAGAACAAGAAAAAAAAACGTTGATTATTATAAACTAGTTTCTCGCATGTGGATGCCCCTTAATTTTCGTCATTTTTATTATTTGTTAGCAAATCCGCCATAATAACGCCCATTTTTTTAAAATTTCAAATGTCTAGCTATTACGTTTCAAAAGTTTCAGTCCTAAATAGGTAGGATAGACAGACGGACGGACGAATGGAAAGTGTAGGCTTATGAAGAGGGAGGGTCCCATTTTCACCCATTAGGTACGGAACCTTAAAAACAAGTTTCTGAAACGATGGGCTCGTCTAAGTTAGTAGGCCCCGCATACCACCCCCAAAAAAAACCATAAAAATAATGATCTGCCCCCATTTCACCCCTGCCATTCTGCTTCTGGTTTTTTTACCCGACTGTGCCAGGAGGGTTATTACGTATGCCAAAATGCGCATCCATGACGTTTTTCTCATTTCGTCGCTTTGTCGTGGGTGGCATGCTAGCGGTGCTGTTGTTTTAAACATTTTTTACGACCTCGCATACCTAATGTCATTTGCATCGTAATAAGAAATATGCTCCTGTCATATTGACAGTACCTTCTTTTAAAAAAACAGACACTTACCTACAGCACAAATCGCTACAAAGCTGGTAACCAAAATAATCCTCTTCTTTATTTTATTATCATGGAAATAAGATACCTCTAACGTCTCGGCTCTCATCCAATGAAATGATAAAGATCTCCATGAATATATTAACTTCCAAGATAACACTAGAGACAGCAGTGCATTCCCATAAAATAGAGAGCCAGAGAGACGACCGACTAGTCCACCTGAAACTTTGAAATTTCACACACACACACACAAGGACAAAATGTTAATGCTAGACGCCTTGTACGAACATCTTTACATGTAACTTTTATTATACCTATAGGTACACAATACACATACAACACAAATGATTTTAATATTAATTTAGCTTTAACTTTATTTGAAACTAGTGTTTTCCCGCGACTTTGTCCGCACAAATTATATACCAGATTTTAAGTCAGATCATAACCTATCAAACAAAAAAGTTTCATCAAAATCGGTTCAGTAGTTTTTGCGTGATGCGCGAACAAACAAACAAACAAACAATTTTGTCAATAGATGACGTAATTTAAATCGCGCTATCGAGTGTTATATGAAGTGAACCGCTACTTTTTTATTCCTCATGATTTTACGGTTTTATAATAGTTAAGACAGCACAACATGGCTGCAATATGTTATTAATCTATCATCATCATCATCATCATCATCATTAGCCTATATACGTCCCAATGCCCCTGCAGTTGATAATGCAATGCGTTTTGATGTCAAATTATTATCATCATCAGCCTATAAACGTCCCACTGCAGGGCACACGCCTATCCTCTAGGGTGTTTGGGCGTTAGTCCACCACGCGTGACCAATGCGGATTGGTAGATTTCACATATCAAAATTTCTTTTTCTGCATAATGTAGGTTTTCTTTCACGGTTTGAGAGCAGTCGGTAATACGTATATAAGTTAGAAAAACTCATTTGTACGTGTGTACGTGGCATGTTGTTCGTGCGGTTTCGAACCTGGACCACATAATTGAAAGTACATACCTCTCCGCAACGCGCCCTTGAGCTCACCGAGCGCGTTAATAATCTTTGAAATTAGAAAAAAATATCAAAATTCACTACAGAATGGTATAAGATGGGCGGATGGACAACCTGGTGAAAGCGGCGGAAACCCTAGCATGAAATCTGTATCAAACAAAAGAATACCAACGTCCATCAGCAGTATTCGTAGCGATTCCAGCTATCATTCTGACAAGTTTCCAAATGGCTCCAATTTCCAATGCTGCCAAAATGAGCAGCATAACTATAGCCCAGCAAAGTGCAATGTTGCCACCATATGCAGGTATGCCGAACAATCGCGCTGTTGTAAAAATTGAGATTAGAGTTGATAGGAATTCCTGGAATCACAAGTGATTGTTGGAGGGATACTCAATTAAATTGTTACACAAAAAATATACGCGCCCAGAAAATGTTGTTATTTAAAAATTTTACTTACGTCATGTTTTTTGCTGCCAGTTTCTTTTCCACCAGTATTTGTGCCTAACTTCATTATGTTTGATCTACGACAGAACAATATATTTATATTCGTAGACAATGCATAAGATGAGGTATAGATAGACCTATAAGCTATGTAATCTCGGTATACCAGTTCCCCAAATCGGAATAACCAGAGCTGTCAATTTCATACAAAACTTTGTCGTGGAACACTCGTAGACAGTATTAATAAAAGTCATGTTTTATATATGGAAAAATAGCTTAGAAAATCTAGATTGCGCGTATCAAATAATATTTACAATTTATAATATAATTACGAAGATATCAAGCTTTGAAATTATTCATACAAAATTTCAAAGCCTTATGTCTTCGTAATTATTAATTAATTTCCATATATAAAAACATATTTTTATTAATACCATCTACGAGTGTTCAACGACAACGTTTTGTATGGACTGAAACCACCTTAATAGGGGAGCGGACAACTAGTCAAATTAGCAACTCTTAATTGAATGTCAAAACGTGCGTTTTGTATGAAAAATTGTACTATACTCTGAAATGGAATCTGAAATCAAAAATTAAAAACAAAAGAGGCTCTTTTGGATACCCAGAAGTGACGTCATCGACATTTCATTACTTTTTATAATAAATAACGCTCACAGGCACATACATTGTAATGATCCCAAACTAGCACTAAAGGCTTTTATTATGTAAACCATACAACAATGGCACGAACATATTATAACATCCATGACCGAACCGGGATTCGAACCCAGGACCCTGGTTTGGCAGTCCGGCGTGGTAACCATTACACCAACCGGTCGTTATACTTCATCCTATAATTAAAAAATAGTATTCAAGCTAAAGAATTACAGAAAATGAGAGTTTAGCGTGGTTTTCAAACGTTTTTTTTACTAAGAAGATAAAACTAAAATATATTTAACGCAGTCCGCATTATTTTAATTCCAATCTTGAAAGATTGAGATTAAAAAGGTATCAATATCAACTGAGTAAAAAGGGAAAAGAAAATTCAGTAACAATAATCGCGTTTTAGAAAGGACTAAGCGGCTTTTGTTTTAGAAACCAGACTACAGTCAAATGATTACTGATGACGGCCCGACAGCACAGTCTGTAGTGAACCTGCCTGCTGTGCCGGGGGTCGCGGGTTCGAATCCCGTAAGGGATAAATATTTGTATGACGAATATGAATATTATTGTACCCGAGTCATGGATGTTTGTATCTATATATTATGTATTCTATATCGTTGTCTAGTTATCATAATACAAGTCCAGGCTAGATTCTGGAACTTTAAATGTGACTAGATAATTTGTGTAACACTGTCCAAGATATTTATTTATTATTATTTATTACTACGACGCCTCGCCGGACTGCCAAACCAGAGGTCCTGCGTTCGAACCCTGGTTCAGTCATGTACAGTTAAATGTTTAGTATCGTTTTTGGATGATGGTTTCTATAAAAAGTCTAGTTTGGGATCATTACGATACATTTTTCAGTCATCGTTATAAAATTTATTTGCGCCAAGTTAAGGTACATAATAACAGAATCCCACAAAAAACTCAGTTTCATAATATAACTAAACAGAATAGTACACACCAAAAAAAGGAAAGCATAAGGAAGGTCTCAGATCTCATGTCATTACAACAAACATGTGATCTGAGGCTTTCTTATTCACTGCCGAGGTTAGTATACTATTTTTCTCCTCGACGGAGGTGGAAAGCGATAACATCGTTTAGCGCAGCGGAACGAAAATTGACGCTTTCCGTCCGGAGGGGAGAAAATAACTATTATTGCTAGAACTTACCTCTTACACATTTAACGTCAATATGACTACTGAATAAACTATTTGTTTACAATAATCTTTCGGCAAACTTTGCATATCAGTGCCACTTATAAAAAGTAAATGATTTGGTGTCTAAATTGTACATAATGACAAACTAGTGTGGTTTTATTACACTTTGTTTACCCTTTAGATTGCATGTTGTGCCTATAATTTTAATAATTCATGTTTGTGATCGTAAACACGATCGGGTATGCTACTTTAGGTCTATTTTGAACGACATAATGTCTAGAATCGATTGAAACATAGAATGAATTCAATTTTGAAACGTAAAATGCTATTCTGCAAATTAATAAACAATCGTAAATCGAGATTTTTAACAGTGATCACAAATACATAGGTATAGGTGAAGCAATTTTAATAGACAAGTCCTTGAAAATACATTCTTATTGTTTTATATAAAGGGTGTTTCATAAGTAAGAATAAATTTTTAAAACTCGTAGGGGGGTTGTTTATACCGTCAAACTGAACAACTTTCTCTATGGGACCAACATCGAAATCGCGAAAAAAATAATTTTATATCCCATACATATTTTAGCTCTAGTCGATTTGTAGAGTATGGAACATCAAATTTTTTTTCGCGATTTCGATATTGGTCCCATAGTGAAAGTTGTTCAGTTTGATGGTCTACACCACCCCCTTAAAGGTTTATTTGTATTTTTGTAACACCTTGTATAGGTACTTATAAATAAAAACACGTCAAGTGCGAGTCGGGATTTCTATTCAATAGTTGCAAAAATGAGCGACTTATTGAGGCGGGGCGTACAGACAGACAGGTAGAATGGACGTAAGTATAAGGGTTCCTTGTTTGAATCATCTCAACCGATGGAAGTCCACTGCTGGACATAGGCCTCCCAAGGATCGCCATAACGACCGGTCCTGCGCTGCCCTCATCCAACGGTTTCCCGCCGCCTTCACCAGGTCGTCTGTCTACCGTATCAGCCTACCTACGCTGCGCTTTCCGGTACGCGGTTGCCATTGAATACGGAACCCTAAGAAAAGATAATGTTTCGGAATGTTGTCACCTACGAATATGAATAATAAGTTGTAACTTAGTTTGCGGTGACGTGGCTGAGGGGGTGGCAAGAGGACGTCTCGTGCGTCGGCTTGCGATTTTGACAGCCACGTGGCTCCGCCGTTTTATGGCGGTTTCTAGTGTGTTTTTGTTTTAAAAACGGGGCTTTGAGATCGCCATATCCTATTACCGTACAATATCTAATGAGTATATCCTCAACACTTGACACTGGCGAAATCTAACAAGGAAACGCCATTAATTAAGAATAGAATAGAATAGAACTTAGTTTGCATGTAATGAAACATTATTACTTATTGGTAAATACATTGCACCTGAGAAATTGTATCAATTCAAATGCGGGTCGTATACGAGGACGGGTCGGTCACGCACAAAGCTGATCATCTTTTTCACTATGCCATGGAGTCAATTTGACTATTAAATCTATGTGTTAAATCTAGATTTCTTTAAGATAATTAATATAAATGACAATGATTGATGATAGGTATATCATAACCGTATTCGTATGCTTCGACTGCTTATTGCTGGCAGGCGTAGTGTGGGAAAACACGCAACCTGCTTGTCCGACACGTCCCCTGCGTGAAACATACAAAACAGTCATGGGGAAAGGGTATGGGAAAGGTACGGGACGGGCGTGGAACGGATAAGGCACCAACGCGACAGAGAAGAGGCAAAGATACGGTAAGTTGCGTCATTATACAGGCAAGTTCCGGTTATGACTGGAGGCGAGACGGTAAAGGTAAGGTAAGGGTACGGCACGGGCAAGGAACGGGTATCAAAGAGGCATGCCTGTTCCATGCCGCTTGTGCCCATCCCTTACCCTTGCCCCGTGCCTCTTCAGTATGTTTCACGCCTAAGAAAGGTGGCGGGGAGCGACTGGATGAGGAAGGCCAAGGAAAGAGTTCTATGTTTAGCAGTGGCCCATGAAAGGCTAATTATGATGATAGCTGCTTATTCATAAAAGCAGTACGCAGGATATTGTTTTGTGCGTTTTTATGTGCCCCAAACACAGAAGCACCCTTATGTCTTTACCAGGATTACAACCGTAATTAATCCTAGCATTAAAACCACAGACACAAAGATACAGAGATAAGTGTCTAGCTAGACCATTTTTAAAAAAATATGACTTTAATTGGTTAGTATATTGCAAATAAGATCTAACTTCGTATTTATACAGCGCGATCGGGCGCTTTGCAATGACTATCCTTTCAATCTCATGGAAAATTTTAGGGGTAAGAGTATTGTATTGCATTGTATTGACAAGTATTGTATTGTGGGATGATATGACTTTGTCTAGACCACGACGAATAGTTTAGACCACGGCCCATACTCCAAATGTGGCTTGGGTTGGTGGAAGTAAGTCGGTCCTATTCAACGTTCTTTTAGATATTTTGTCGAAGGGAAAATTAAAAATTATTTTATGTTCTCTGCAAATCAATATTTAATTTTATTTCGTAACATTTAGGCTTGCAATAGATGTATGATCAGCAAAACCTTTTGTGTCGAACTGAATTAGTACAAGTTCGTAAGTTACTACTGCACCAGCAACCTGAAACAATAATAGATTTTTGCAAATTACCATCCTAGGAAAGCCCAACTACCTATTTATACAAAAATCCATTTAGTTGTTAGAAAATTCAGAATTTAGATAATGGGTGAAACTTCAGAGCGTTCAAACGTACCCATCCATCTTTTCAATTTAGATTGTTAAGTACTATTGTAATTATGTTAAAAACATTCCATAGTAGGTGATGTAGGAGGTCGTATATCTTGCTTCGTTGGCTGGTTTGCTTTCGATGTTTGAATTAAATTTGGAACGTCCAGAAGAATCGAAGGTTTGTCATGACTAGGATTCTTTTGTTAGATCTGTGATATGTCGGTCTTGCGTTTTACGAAATAAAAGATAATTTTACCGAATTTCCGTATTTTAAATGATCTAACTCTCTATATTTGGTGGAGGCGCCGGGTATGGGTGCTGGTCTATGGGGCTCTTTTTTTGCAGGTTTTTAGAGCCTCAAAGTACGCGGATGCTCAGGTGGGCAGGTTGGTTTTCAAAGGGTGACGTCATCCGCTGGGGTAGATTTTGAGATGTTTTGACGGGTTGTTAAGGCTGATGAACCACTGACATGGCCTGCCGGTATCCGGGTGCTAGTTATTAGCAATAACTGGACCAGGGCTTATGCATTAGCTCAGGATAAGTTGCTCCTGCTTAGGTAGTCTTTCTAGTGTAGGTTAGGCAGATAGGGAGTGTTGTAATGTGTTGGGATCCTTGGTCTGCTGGACTTTCCAAATTTCCAGTAGGGGGAGGATGATGTAGGAGGTCGTATATCTTGCTTCGTTGGTTGGTTTGCTTTCGATGTTTGAATTAAATTTAGAACGTCCAGAAGAATCGAAGGTTTGTCATGACTAGGATTCTTTTGTTAGATCTGTGACATGTCGGTCTTGCGTTTTACGAAATAAAAGATAATTTTACCGAATTTCCGTATTTTAAATGATCTAACTCTCTATAGTACATACCTAATATGATTACCTAAGATGTGAGATAGAATATGATTACCTATACCACATGCGTCGTGTGTCAGTATAGTCCAATCATTTTGGGGTTTAAGTGCGTTCACACACGATGACGCATTGACGCAGCGGCAGTCGTTAGTCCGTCATTTGTGAAGCAAGGAGAGTCAGTGCGTCATCTATCGCTGAAACTTTGCAGTGTGATAAAGTATAGTATACAGATTACGGTTGACAAAATAATCTACGTTTTTTTTTCGGACCTAGATTATTTGTCAACCGTAATCTGTATACTTTACTTTATCACACTGCAAAGTTTCAGCGATAGATTAATTATTGTTAAGGTGTCCATACAAGGAAACTCTAAAATGACTGGACTAAGTACGTATACTCCCTGCCCTTCACCAACCCACCCCTCTCGATGGTACGGCGTAGAAGACTGCAAGCAGCGCGCAGCGGTGTATTCCATTCACTCAGCATACATTGTGCTAGTCTCTCTTCATGGTAGTGCGATTCCGTTTTTATGAAGATGCCAGGATGTTTTATCTTATAATACAGGGTAAATTTTATATCACTGCGGATAACTTCAGCATTTGTATTTTAGTCATCAAACTGATCAACTTTCACTATGGAGCCAACTTCGAAATCACGAAAAAAAAATTTGTTGTCCCATGCAAAACTGCAGCTGTTTTTTTTGCCATTTGATGTTGGCTCTATAGCAAAGGTTTTCAGTTTGATGAGTAGAATACTAAAGTTATCTGCAGTGATATAAAACTTACCCTGTATAATAAGATAAGACACCCTGGCACCTTCATACAAACGGACTTCATGAGTGAGATAGGAATATACCACTGCGCGCTTTAAAAAAGTTACGGACATAACGTATACACACCTTGGTAAAACTTGAGGGTATACTTCAGACCTTCAAACTGAACAACTTTCGCTATAGAGCAAACTTCGTAATCGCGATAAAAAATCAGCTGTTCCATACAATACGGACTCGACTAAAATGTATGGGACAGCTGACTTTTGTTGTTATTTATTTGTTAAGGTTCAGTTGTTCAGTTTGATGGTCTTAACCATCCCCTTAATTATAACTAGGGTGTTTTGTATAATACCGTTTTTGAGAGTTAAGCGGTTATTATATTTTAATCTAAATAAACCGTGTTTAAATGAGAAACATGGAACTTCCCGTTTTTAAATGGCTCTGTGCTTTAACCTACCTGAAGTAAAATGTTCCTGTCAAGATAGAAGAATCCCAAGCCACTGAGCGCAACAAAGTCTTTAGCAAGCTGCTTTTGCAGTCTCTCCACCTGAACAAAAAAATAGGCTAAAATGTTAGGACAATAAAGTAAGGACGTATCCATTAATTACGAGAGGCGATTTTTCGACCCTCCCCTCGTGAGATGTCGTGGGATTTGGCTCGACTATTTCCCTAATCTCACGAGAGATTTTCAAGATGCGTGTTTTTAAGTTAAATACGTTAATCTGTGCTAGATTGCATTGGATTTAAATTAAAGATTGAAAAAGTCGGGCGGCGGGCGGGATTCGAACCCACGACCTGCCTATCTGGGGCATGTTCAACTCCAACAGAGCTGTTTGCGCCTTGTCGCCCCGCAAGCCACGACGAAATTTTCATCTATATCATCGTCTTTAAGGGACGTCAGCGCCATCTACCAGAGTTATACAAACTACTGACTCACAAGTCTAATGTTGCAATTAGAATTCATGCGATATAGATATCACACCTTATTCCAATCGAATTTATTGATTCTACATGTATGCACATGTTAGCCATGTAATCTTTAATTTGATTAATTAATAGATCAATTAAGTGAGGCTGAGGCCTCCTAACTAGCTATCATATGGCTCTGTAGTATCTATGGTATAAGCATAATAATATGCACACGACTATTTTCCTCAGAGATATTGTGAAAATTCAGGACATTCACGTTTCCCTAGTAGTACTTAAGTTTCCTCATAACGTGTTCCTTCTGAAAAGTCAGTCGCGTTACAAATCTCACTATATAATATTACTAGCTTTTGCCCGCGACTTCGTCTGCGTTGACTTTAGAATTTAATTCAGAGAGGAATTAATAAATAGTGCGATAAAATACTTAAGAGAAGTTTATTCCGAGAGCGCAAAAGCGCGCTGCATACAAACGTAGTCTGGTGATATTTTCAATACTATCCAATTAATGTCAATGAAACTTTTCAGAAACAATCTAGAAACTAATCTCTATGTTCGTATGAAGTCAGATTTTCGTTACGAATTTCGTTTAGAATTCGTCTTTCTATAAAATTCACGCCTTGGTTTTGATTGTGATATATATTAGCGAAGCTTTTGAAGTCATGGTTGTGTCCTTCAGGGGGGCTCCGCCCCCCGTACCCCCGGGGGGCTCCGCCCCGCCGACCGGGGGTTTCGGGCAAACATTCGGCAAAACTTTCTGCAACTGAATTCGTCTTTCTGTAAAATTCACGCCTTGGTTTTGATTGTGATATATATTAGCGAAGCATTTGAAGTCATGGTTGTGCCCCTCGGGAGGCTCCGCCCCCGTACCCCCGGGGGTGCACCGCCCCTCCACCTCACCGACCGGGGGATTCGGTCAAACATTACATAACAGAATTGGTCTTTCTGTAAAATTCACGCCTTGGTTTTGATTGTGATATATAATCGAAGCTTTTGAAGTCATGGTTGTGTCCTTCGGGGGGCTCCGCCCCCCGTACCTCCGGGGGGGGGGCTCCGCCCCTCCACCCGTCCGACCGGGGGCTTCGGGCAAATATTCGGCAAAACATTCTGCAGCAAAAATCGTCTTTCTGTTAAATTTACGTCTGAGATTGATTGTGATTGTGATATATTAACGAAGCTTTTGAAGTCATGGTTGTGTGTCTCCGCCCCTCCACCCCACCGACTGGGGGCTTCGGGCAAACATTCGGCAAAACTTTCTGCAACAGAATTCGTCTTTTTGTAAAATTCACGCCTTGTTTTTGATTGTGATATATAAGCGAAGCTTTTGAAGTCATGGTTGTGTTCTTCGGGGGGCTCCGCCCCCCGTACCCCCGGGGGGGCTTCGCCCCTCCACCCCGCCGGGGCCTTTTGGTAAACATTTGGCAAAGCTTCGTACCGTTGCGTTAGCTCAGATTGTACTCAAACGACCAATATACTAAGAACGATGAATTATAACGATAATACCGCGGTAATCAACCAAATTTGTTAAGCTCAGTAGGTTTTGGTTGCTATAAACTGCTATGCAAACTTGCTATAAAAAATACCCCTAACGCCATCTATTTATTTGAAAACGAACTACCTACTTACTTTAGAAAAGCTTAAAAGAAAGAGGATTTTTTTTGTATTTTTCCAAAAGATGATTAAAAAAATTACTTAAAACTTGGCGGGTTTAGGTAACACGAGCTATAAAATAGTATATGATACTCGTGACGTTATTTCACGCCGTGCAATAATGGACTACTTAGGGCACACGTCGATCGTAGTGTACCTACTATAAGGTTATCGTACCGTTTTGTTGGCTCAGATTTGACTCAAATGACCAATATACTAAGAACGATGAATTATAACGATAACACCACGATAATCAACCAAATTTGTTAAGCTCATTAGGTTTTAGAATAAATAATTGTTGCACACGACTTGCTTTCAAAATACGCCTAACGCCATCTATTTATATGAAAACGAACTACCTACAAACTTTAGAAAAGCGGGATTTTTTCGTATTTTTCCAATTTACCTAGTAAGTTTCTGACCATTCACCTTTTACCTTTTACCATTTACTTCAACTGATCGATCTGGAGTGCGATTTTTGAATGTCATTCGGTGGGCTCAGCAGTTGAAAATGTCAAAATTGCTATGAAGATACGCATCTTTCTACTGCTGATTTGACTTTCAAAAATCATACTGCGGGAGTGCGATTTTTGAAAGTTAAATCAGCAGTAGAAAGATGCGTATCTCCATAGTAATTTTGACATTTTCAACTACCTGAATTCAGCAAATGAGATTCAAAAATCGCACTCCAGATCTCAGGATATTACGATTGGAAGTCAGGTCCTTAGCAAATCAAGCCAAGCCATGTAAAATTTTAAAATAAAAAAAGTCATCTCGACCAAGAATCGAACCTCGACCCCATGCGCGAAAATCTAACCGCTTACCAACCACGCTAAACTGATTTTATGAAAAGTGTTGAAAAAAGGAACTGCTATTTAACACTGGAATCTGCCGAAATGCATCTGTCAGAGTCAAGTCGGCGCTAGTGAGCGTGATAAAACATTGTAAATTACCCCACAGAGTCTCCCACAGCTGGGGTAAAAAGTATCCTATGTGTTAATCCAGAACATATTTTGTCTGAAAACCAAATTTCATCCAAATCCGTTCAGCCGTTTATGCGTGATTGAGCCACAAACTCACAAACTCACAAACTCACAAACATACAAACATCCAAACATCGTCACAAACTTTCGCATTTATAATATTAGTGAGATGAGATAAATGCGAAAGTTTGTGACGATGTTTGGATGTTTGTATGTTTGTGAGTTTGTGAGTTTGTTTGTTTGTGGCGCAATCACGCATAAACGGCTGAACGGATTTGGTTAAAATTTGGCATGCAGATAGAATGTGATCTTGATTAACACATAGGATACTTTTTATCCCAGTATTGGGTTCCTGTGGGATAAGTGGGGATAATTTACAATGATTTACCACGCTGACTTGTGGTGACAGATCTATTTGGGGTGTGTTTTGTTTTTTCTAGTGGTAAATAGTAGTCACTTTTTTCGTCGCTTCTCTTAAAAGCCGTGTAGCGCATTCGGTAAATGGTTAGATTTTCACATATTAATATTAATGATTAATGATTAATGATTAATGAGGTGAGGTGAGGTGAAGGTTCGAGGTTCGATTCTTGGTCGAGATGAAACTTTACTTTTTATAACATTACCTACAACTACATCAATTTTCCATTTTTTTTTTGCTTACTTCTATTAAAACAAGATGTTATCCACAAAAAAGGTGAATATTTAAAACCAAAATAGGAAACCAATCTAAGTGATCGGTAAACCAACTACTTTTACAGATAACTACAGAACCCTGTCAAATATCAATGGCGGTAAACTGGACGGATCTTCTTATCGTTTGGGCAGCAAACCCTGGTGTCAGAGTTTATTCAAACGGCCTTACGGCCTATGACGTGGTTTTTATGTAACGACTAGTACCAGCAGAGATAGTAGCCGGGACCAACGGCTTAACGTTCCATCCGAAGCACGGAATCATCTTTCTTTGCAGACAATCAGGCGATTCAGCCTGCAATGTCCTAGCCAACTGGGGGAAACTTCACAAACTGACATATCACTAGGTGTCCCCGCCGTGGGAATCGAACCCACCACCCCGGATGGACGGAGCAACTGGACGGATGCCCAGGATACTCTTTGGATCGTGACGCGTTTCCGCTGACTGAGGTGCGCGCCAGCCTTCTGGTCACCTGTAGCATTGACTATTGTGAAATCTATTTTCTTTAATAAATAGCTTCCAACTTCCGGGCGTCTGGACCCCAGACTCATGGCACTCTTGGTCACTACATCAAAAGGATCTGTCTAAGACCTGCATATAACCCTCCTACCTTTTGAAGAGCAATTTCCCTCTCTGAGCAGGAATATACATGCTAAGTACATGTACGCGTCTGTACATTTACTTTTGTAATTCCTTTCGGGGTGGTCAGGAACATTGCTAAAGTACCAAAGCATAATTCTGAAGTTTCAGCGAAAGGTAGGTAATAGCGATAATAGTATTTTCCTGATACCTACTTGATATAAGTAGTAGCTGGCATAGTTGAATCGACTCTCTCAAACTATAACTTTGTCTATAAAAAGACGTTTCAGAAACTCGGCATCAGATATTCGATTTTATACTTTGTAGGTGAATAGTAAATACAATAAAAAATTATCTTTCTAAAGCTTATTATAATTTTAAATTAAATTATAGTATCGTCTTCTTTTGAATAGATGGCGTTATTAGTTTTAAAATTAAACTATAGTACCGTCTTCTTTTAAGTAGATGGCGTTAACTGTATTTTTAAAGCAAGTTTGCAACATGAATTTATTCCAACGCGTCATAATGAACTAAAAAAAAAATGGATGCTACTATCACAGCAACATAGTTGTAATTCGTAGATCTTAGTTTAGGTATATTGGTTGTTTGAGTCCAATCTGAGCCAAAGTTACTATAACATTAAAGATGTACAGTAAGTCAAATTTCGTTGCAGAACTTTTTGATGAATAGTTGTTTTGTTTGATCTTCAGTCTCCGTTATGATATTATGAAGGCTTGGTGGTTTGTGTATGTAGATTAACTGTATAATAGCATTTTTCACCCCTCCGGGCGGAAAGCGTCAACTTTCGTCCCGCTGCGCTAAACGAAGTTACTCCTTTCCGTCTCAGTCGAGGAGAAAAATAGTATACTAAGTATTCAGTAGTTTACTAACCTCGGGCAGTAAATAAGAAAGCCTCCTCGGCTTCGCCTTGGTCAACAATTACATGAGATCTTAGACCTTATCTTACTTTCCTGCCCTCGGTGTGTCATCGACTATTACTACTTCGGTCTATAAAATATCTAAAAGTTGGTAAGATTGTGATGGTCCATCATGGTCCATCATATACATAGCACAACAGATAATGAACATAACCGTTAAAATAGGTTAGAGATATAAAGAGCTTGAAAATACTTTCTTCTTCTTATCGTGTCGACTTCAAATTTTGAACAAAGTCGCTAAATAGTACCTTGCCAGAAGTGGGCAACCGATACTGCACCGTCGCTAGCGGTCATGATCTCCCCCTGCACGCTCGGTGTTAGGGCACGCAGGGGCACGATGTGAGATGGGCCATCGTTTGTGGAGCTCCACACAAGCAACTCTCATTTTGCGCATTCGAGAATCCCCACCTGACCATGTTGTCCTTACTGCGACCGACCTGGGTTCGAAGTCGGTTTAACGACTTCCAGGTCGCCCAAGGCAAGTCATGTCCAGGCGGCTCTCAGACGGCGGCACAAATGGAGTTGGGAGGGACACTTTTTTTCGCCATAGATTACAAATATCAATGGCGCTCCTCGCTCGCTCCACCTCGCTTGCGCTGGGCCAGTATTCAGTGGGTCGACATACTTCATAAAGCTGCGTCTGCTTGCCAGCCTTTGCGGCGCAGGAATGAAGCCGTGCATAGGATGTCGTGTGTCGTCCACCATTTTGGCTCTTTCTGAGGAACCTCCCACAACCCTGCGGACATCCGGGGGCGCTATGCCAGCCAGTGGATAGAGCAACTGTACCGGAGTCGGTTTAAAGCAACCAGTTATAATCCGGCACGTTTCATTTAGTGCCGTATCCACCAGCTAATACACCAGAAAATACTTAAACAGCAAGCTAGACACTAGCTTGCTAGAATATATTCGATCCAGCTCTTGCCTCCACCGATCTGCACTTGCTCGCGTGGTGGAGTATCCTCTATCTTCTCACGCTTATTCGTGAATGAAGGTCTGTGATCAGGAGTGAGTCGTAA
Source organism: Agonopterix heracliana (assembly GCA_963693445.1). Lineage (NCBI taxonomy): Eukaryota > Metazoa > Arthropoda > Insecta > Lepidoptera > Depressariidae > Agonopterix > Agonopterix heracliana. The sequence continues at coordinate 5,369,454 of OY856308.1, forward strand.
GATGATGATTATGCTGCTCGACATACGTTTAAATAATTTACGATTAATAGTAGAGTTTAAGTGATGGATAAGTAAAATACCTACATACATAGGTACTTACTGATATTGATTTTACTTCTCTCTCTGAAAGTTTATGACCTTTTAGACGAGCCACGACAAACAATCACATGTCCACGCAGACGAAGTCGCGGGCAACAGCTAGTCGTACATAAATTCCATAAAACTCGTTGGTACGCAAGTTGGCCTGGATGGGGATGGAAACATCTCCTCATGTACGGCAAGTATAGTTACTCGCCACTACACCATCGCGATGGAGATCCTCGCTCAGTGCGTCGCACTTACATACTGCATTGCGGGACGTAATGCGCTCTGTACCCCGCAAACTCAAATACCTACGTGTCAAAGGATCTGACACGAATGTGTTATAGCGTCGATACATAGAGCATAATTTGAAGGTTGTTAAACAGTTTCCTCCAATGTAAGAACACGCACTACAATGTCGTGCCATATTAACCTGAATTTACGATTGCAGTTGGTACATGCTGGCTTCATTGGCACTAACAAATTATTGCCCTTCAATTTGTTCCTGGCAGGGCTTACCTCGACATTGTAACAGCGAGTATTACAGCCGTGTAGATATCGCAGTGCAGTTTTAGAATGGACGTGGACTTCGGCAGAGGATAGGACGACGAAGGAGAATCTGAGGCAGATCCAGCCCAGGGATATCATGTAGTACAAGCGTTTGGTAAGAGCTCCAGAAATTCCTTGTCTGAAAAAAAAATGATTTTTGAAACAATTTGCAAAACAGTCTCACATGCCATAATGTCTCTATCATAAACTTAATTTACTAAATTTACTGTCTCAATGAAGTGCCAATGTGTTCTCTTATTCGATGGGGTAGTGTTAATCTTTAGTCCTAGGGACGATTCAGACCTACCGGCTACGCCGTTCGCGTCCGTCGGAGCCGTACGCGTGTCGCGGCAGCCGTACGCATGGCGTGGCAGCCGCCAGTCCGTACGCATTCGGTAATTCGAAGGTGACTCAACTTGTTGCTAATATCCGTTCGCATTCTGCGAAGGGCGAGTTTTCATTGGTCCCATAATGAAAGTTGTTCAGTTTGATGTTCTGAAGCACCATCCTAGATATGTAACGCATTCAGGTTGACATCCTGTACCTATAACATGACGACCGGTTGGTGTAATGGTTACCACGCCGGACTGCCAAACCACGGTTCTGGATTCGAATCCCGCTTCGGTCATGGATGTAATATGTTCGTACCGTTGATGTATGGTTTAGTGAGCCTTTAGTGCTTGCTTGGGATCATAACAATGTATGGGCCTGTGAGCGTTATTTATTTATTATTTACTAACGTGATTCCCAAAAACAGTTGCAGGCAGATGAAGTAGAAATTGCCGAAGCTCGTGAGCAATATCAGGTAGCCAAGCGATTGATCCACTTTTCTTACTAGCATCGCTTGTTTCACGTAGGCCTCTCTTATCTTCCTCCATGTGTATACTTTTTGGATATCTGTATTCTGAAAAAGAAATCAATTCAGAACCTTTATTATTAATTAATTTATGGAATCAAGCGTTACTTTGCGGAATCCATGACTAAATAGACAACAAAATAGTATCGTAACTTCCGCTTCTAGATAGAAGACTTAGTAACTGCCTTTTTAAGCGTGCAACTGTAGGTTTTGTATAGGATATTTCGAGTGGTTTGTGTTCAAACCATAATTGAACATAAATCAGTTTATGGTAATAAACTTAGAATATAATGGCAACATTCTTGAGATGGCAATACAATTATTATGTTGGGCAACCCTGTGCCCCGATTTGCCTCTTCTCTCTTCCATTCTGACCAAGCACATTGTGCTCTGTACAAAATTATTTCTTTTTATCAATAAACAGTATAACTATTCAAGTTCTTGTTTTTCTTTGACTAACAGTTTGATTTTAGGTTAGACCTTCTTAAGGAATTACGGTTATTAATTTATGTATGTACGTATGTAGTACCTAACCTTTCAATCACAATACATTGCATTAAGATTATACCAGAAGCTTTGCGGCAGTTTTAAAGGGTAGCTCAGTCGTGACGCTGTTATTCTATCCCCTATTGCTATGCTATTCTATAAAGCACAATTTCGAACCTCGACGCTAAACTCGAAAGTGAGATGTTAAATTTGTCAGACTGGATATTTAAAGTGAGATGTCTTTGGTATGGTATCTCACTTTCGAGTTCACCGTCAAGTATCGAGTTTGTGCTTTATAGAATAGGTTAGCTGAAATGATATCTTAAATCAATGTAGATATAGTTCAACATGCTTTTAGTTTGCTTGCGTTTGTGCTTTTAGTTTGATTTGACCGTAAAAGAGTGTGTGAACAACGCATAAAATCATTGCTCTTCGTTGAAAACCTCCATAGATTTGAATATTTATCTTCAAAATTACTTACTTTACACCACTTGGTCTCATTCTTGTCAATAGCACTGACTCTTGCGACGCATTGGTTGAGCCTATGATATCGTGACGTCAGACCCATAGTTATTAACACTATCAGTAGATCCTTGATGTTCCATAGCACCGTGGCTACGTTGCTGACGAAGAGGAGTATTAAGCCAATCCAGAGAGAATAATCACCTGGGGAAAATAATACAGAAAACTATTTGTATGAGCGACGGTGGCGCGTTGCGGAGATATATTTAAACTCAATCTTGAGGTCCTGGTTAAAATTCGCACGGACGACATGCCATGTATCAATGAGTTTTTTGAACTTATTTATGTACTTACCTACGTAATACAGATTTCTCTCAAACGGTGAATGAAAACATCGTGAGGAAACCTGAATACGCTGAAGAAAATTCTTGTGCGAGTTTGTGAAGTCCTGGTGAAGGAGGCGGAAACCCGTTGAATGAGGGCAGTGCAGGTCCGGTCCTTGTGGTGATCCTTAGGGAGGCCTATGTCCAGCAGTGGATGTCCATGGGCTGACGATGTTGACGAGAGAGACGAGATGATGACGATGATGTGTGTATGAGAAACACGTGACGGGAAGCGGTCACGGAATGAGTGGATCGTTATCCCGTCCTAAAACCATACATCATCATCATCATCAGCCTATATAAGTCAAAGTCAAAGTCAAAGTATTTTATTGAAAAACTATAGGTAATTATTAACAAGGTGTTGTGAGAATTTACATTATTGTGCCATATAGTCTACCTTTAAAGGTTTACAATAATCTTAAAAACTAAGTACATTATTTACATTGTCATTGATCAAAATAAGTTTAAAATAAAATGTCCAGAGATTCATCCAAAAATAATTCGATATCTAAAATATAGGTATATACAATTATTATTACGATTACCTACATACTCACATCTGATATGGAATCCATTCAAAAATAATATAATGATTCCAATAATATAAACAAAACATACCTATCATAGATGACACACTGGGCGCAGGCCTACCCTCTAGGAGGGTGTTTGGGTGCTAGTTCACCACGCGTGCCCAATGCGGATTGGTAGACTTCACATATGCATCAGAATTTCTTCTTCTGCATAATGCAAGTTTCCTCACGATGTTTTCCTTCACCGTTTGAGAGCAGTCGGTAATACGTACATAAGTTAGAAAAACTCATTGGTACGTGGCATGTTGTCCGTGCGGATTCGAACCCGGACCTCATGATTGAGAGTCCATACCGCTCCGCAACGCGCAACCGAGCTCACCAAAAAAAAAACTTACATATGTGGTAGAATTATGAAAAAATGAATCCTGTATTTTTTAAGTCCATAAAGTTTAAATTAACATTATTGTTTAATTATTTGATCTAAGTATCTGTTTATTAAATGAAAAATGTTGCTCGGTATAATAACTGTAAGAATTATACTATTGTCTGTTTGTTAGCCGATCCGAAATTCAAACCCAAAACATATCATCACAGAAAACAAACACGTTCGAATACATAAAAAACAAAAAAACAAAAAAAACATTCTTTATTGAAGTTTTACAAATTGTAAACTGACAATTGCGGCACTGGCTCCTAAACTAGTCAAGTCTGAAGGTCCAGAGCCAATAGAATTCTTACAAACACTTACTTGGTATTAAAATAAATGCGTGAGAAGTAAGAATATATTGCTCCAATAACAAGGACGATGGCAAATCGAACTCCACTTGAGATATCACACTCATTGCGTGTTCCACTGTAAAATAAGTAGACAGTAAAGAAATTTCATCAAATTTAAATGTACCTCTAATGATTGGAATGTAATGCATTCATGCATCTTATGATTCAAATGGATTGGATTGGAAAATCCCCTTTTGACATTAGACCGGGTCGCAACGGAAGCATTCGTTTATTGAGTATCCGGTATCAAACATTGAAAGCTCATTTTAAATTATATTGGCTTAATTAAAATGTTCTCTCAAGAACAAAGGTAAAGGAAATGGCAATTTTATTTCGGAGATCGTTTGTTATAAAAATAAAGTTGTGTAGATTTCGTTTTCATTTTTTATTGTGTTATAGGATGGGTGAGTTGAAAGAAATATTCAACGTATAAAAATTATGAAATTTTGTCATAATGTTAGGTTTTAAAAGCTATTAAGGCACTATCCTAGGGCCAATACCAAACTTTATCCCTTTTCCTTCTATGCTAAGGAAATGGGAACAGTTTAATGGAAATGAATACTTACATACAGAAAGTGATACCATAATAATAGTAATAGTAATCATTCGCCTCTTCAAGGTATTATCTGACGGTACATTTATAGTCAATCTCTTTTCTACAGAAGCCCAAAAGGCTGATATATCTCGCCAAGAACACGACAACATCGATGACAGTATGAGAGACATAAATGATGTTGTATAAAACATGGTTCCTGCAAGACGAGCTGTGACACTTCCTGAAATGATAATATTAAGAATTAGTAGATATTATACAGAACGCTCATTCAACTTAATCCTCCATTAAATCTTGCTGTCACTTTTTGACTCGTTGAAGTAATAAAAGCTAGAAAGAGATTTAATGAAGGATTAACTTTAATAAGCGTTTCTGCAACTGAGTGTCAGTGACATAGGTTTATTTACATACTACAGAAGCTGAATCTTTTCTATTAAGCCATAAAGTGATATACAGCCAGAACGAGCAAATCTTTAAAAAAAATACGTAACAATTTACGAGTGAGTTGCGTCGTAATTCGATGGCTCTACATTTTAGGATTGGCAATTTGGAAAGGATTCTTCGAAATAATTATAATGATCATTAATAGACATTCCTTAAACTTTTACTAATTCTGCACTGCTCTCAAATGAGAAAATGCGGCAACCCGGATTAAGCACTTACACACACGATGATGCATTGACGGAGCGGCAGACGTCAGTCCGTCATTTGTGAAGCAGAGATTTGTGAAGCACACACGGTGCATCAATCCGTCACCGTGTGTGCTAGAAGCAGGTGCGTCAATGCGTCACCGTGTGTGCTTCTACGTGGCGTGCGGTTTCTTACAACTCCTTGCTTCACAAAATGCATCATTGTGTGTGATCCCACTTATAGATTTTCTCGGTTCTACTACATTTCGGTTATCCTCGTTTGCATCGAATTCCGAGGGCACGGGCAGTTAGATTTTGAGTATGTCTCGAATCGCGTTGAAAGTGCATCAGAATTCGGCGTTCGCGACCGTCGCGTATCGGGTGGTCTCTGGCTTACACGTGGCTCTGACATTTTTTTGCAGCTCAACTGTGTTTTTGCACATAAAACTATCTATAATATGAGGTCAATGCTTTGAAATTACAATATTAGCTAACTACTTGACAATCCCAGAATTGCAGTGCTAAGCATATGCAACATTTTATCAGAAAAAATTTTATTCAGCGGCGAAAATATAGGTAGGTACCATATCACATCGACAAAATTTTAAAGAAAAAAAAATTGATTTGTCACCTCATATTTGACCCTCTAAAATATTCAACAACATTTTTAAACCGTGAAACTGAGAAACATGACAAAACGTAGGGGAGGCAAAGAAAAGGTGTTTGCTCTGCTTCATTATCATACATACATGCACGAATATAAAAGCAACCCTTTGTGGGCAGAAGGGGTGGAAGAGGTAATGGAACACACAAAGAATTCATAGTTTTTTGGCAAATTGAGCCGGTTTCGAAATTTGCCTTTTTTTATCTTACACATCAGATTAGGTGCAAGTAGAATCCTTAGGATACGTACATACATACCTACATAGCACAATGTGTTTGTAAATGTATATAGAGGTGCTTGTACGAGAAAAAGTAACTGAAAACGAAAATTAAAAATTAAATCTTGACTTACGATTTCCAACAGAATACACAGTTAACCCAGCCAGTGTTTTTATCAGCTTATAAATTGCACCGGCTTCCACAGACATAATTAAAAGGAACAAGAAAATAGCCCAAAACCTCCAAAAGTTTTTCTCAGGTCCCGCAACACCGAACAGACGAGACCAGTAGAAGACTTTTCTCATTATTTCCAGAAAAATCTGCGGAATTTGTAAAAGGAGTTTTAAAAACTGTAGCGGATGAGTTCAAAGCGTTGTTTTTTGTTTAGAAAATGTTTATAGTTTGGAACACTTGCATTCTTTCCTGAATTTTAGCACTTTGCAAAACCTAGCGTTTTCCCGACTCAATGAGAACTAACTGCTGTGCACGTGTTGGGAGGTTATTCTTGGCTTAGATCAAAATAAAATTAATGGATAGGTAGGCCTTAAGGGTATATTACCGTTGGCGCGCTCCAAACAAACGTACTATGGTGATATTTTCAATACTAACCAAGTAAAGTTAATGAAATCAGCTGTCCCATACTAAACAGCACCCGCCGCCGCTGCCTACGTCACTCAAATGTATGGGACAGCAGATTTTTTTTGCTCCGATAGGTTTGCTCCCATAGTAAAAGTTGTTCAGTTTGATGGGTAGACTCTTAGTATAAAATGATGCTAATGATATTAATTTCACCCTTTATAATGACTAGGGAGTCGCGTTGTAGGTCTGCTATTGGGTAGTCGCGTCGCTCGTCGATTGTTGGCCTACAACGAAGCTCCAGTGGGGGCTCAAGATAGTGTTCTTTTCTAAAAACAATCCTTGAAGTCATCAAAATACATAAACTACCGTACAACGTCTAGCACTCTTGCTACAAAAACTAGACATTGGCAAAATTATCAGAGATGGCAGCCATTTTTTTTAAACAGAATAGAATATAATGAGTTGGTACACTATTGCTATTCCTCTTTATAGAATCGAATGAGGTGACCTCAGTCGTAGTTGACCAAGAAATTAAATGATGTGATGAAAATATTCTCAGATTCAGATTCATTCTTCTTCTTATCGTGTGGGCTCGATTAACCTGAAAAAACTTCAGTCCATTAATGGGTGAAAGATACTACGATTTCTATTTCGTTTTCTGACCGAATCCGATTTCCATCATTGGCCTTTCCACCTAAAGATGATTCAAGCAGAGTCTTGGTGGCACTTACGCTCGTGACTATAAAAGCACGATACGATTAGAGTTTGTTATGTCAGTTGGGTTTGCAAGTCGATCATGCCTCCTTTCCCGCTTTTCAGCCAAGGAAACAAACCACGCCCTGTCGTGCACAGCTCTTCCTTGCGCTAAATGTTTTCTCCTATCCTAACCTAACCTAACAACTATCTTAGATATTACTAAAGCACAAAACATTAGTTGATCTAAATCTCTGTTAAAATAACAGTGAAATGACACCCTAGGGATAAAAAATCGGTCAAGTGCGAGTTGGGCTACTCGCGCATCGAGGGTTCCGTACCACACCACCACAGAACACAACATATTAACTTTGAAAAAAACTTTTTTCTTCGGGACCTTAAGCGTGTGACCGACTCGCACTTGGCCAGTTTTTATTATTTGTTGTTATACTCTAGAGTTTTCTCTATAATCACGCCAAGTTTGACGCTTGCATTTATTACCGTTATTACTATAGAGCGAGAAGAAAAAACGTCGATAAAAACTAGTTTCTTGTTGAGAACCCCCCTTAATTTTTTACTTTTAGACATTTTTATTATTTGTCAACAAATTAGTCGTAATAACGCATATTCTGTGAAAATTTCAACTATCTAGCTATTACGGTTCAAAAGTTACAGCCCTAAATAGGTAGGACGGACGGACGGACGGACGGACAACGTAGGCTTAGTAATAGGGTCCCGTTTTTACCCTTTGGGTACGGAACCCTAAAAAGCTTTATTAAAGCACAGTTATTGATTTACTTACGTCATGGCATGGTTGATCAGGACAAATCAGTGGATTTATTTGAGGTATGCGCAGTGGTCTGAAATCGTCCATTTTACTGCAAAAAATGTTATTTTTATTCTTATAGTGTTTTTTGTTAGTTCATGAAGAAAATTCTAGCACATTGTTTTTATGACAATATTTAACATACAAGTAACTTACGTTAAACTTCGACCATCGATGGCTATTTTAGTATTTAGTTAACGTAAAAACAAAATAATGATCTGAAAATTGCAAGTCATTAATTTTAATTAATTATCGGAAAGTACTTTTGTTTACTTGGTTCGTCCAATCAATATAGACCTCCCATCAGAAAATTAACAATGTTTATTTTGTTTCATAATTTTATTAATCAATTTCCTTTCGTAAAAGCTTTTAATGTTGTTTTTGATCCAATAATTTTCACCGGTCAATTTAAACTACAAAAATTATTTCATTCTTATTTATTGAGATAACTATATCCGGTACGTACTTAATCGAATTTCCTAATTTATGTGACTTTATCTACGCAAAGATACAATGATAGTAATATAATATAAGTACAACTTAGAACCATATCATACAACAAAACGTCAATAATTTGCAAATTATTGCGTCAAACTAAAAGTCTTAGAATACCTACTATCTACCTACCTTATTTGTAATCTGTCTTCTCATCACCAATTTTAGTTGCAAACTTAATTTGACCAAACACCGTCATAATCACTTACGACGTTGTTCGGTCGACTTGAATCGTTACGACATTCACCTTGTAAAATGTTTATTTATGTCGTAAGTGAAAAAAAAAGCTTCAATTTGCACGTTTCAACTTAAGGTGAGGGATGATGCAGTATAAAGTAAGTGGAGTCTTCCTAACCAAGTGGCTGAGTTACAATAGACCTTTACAATATACACTAAAAAATAATAGATTGCTAAATAATTGTTACTGATTGATATTTTCTATAAAACTGACATACGGGTCAAGTTAAACTGGTGCGTTCGTAATTTTAAAAGTAGATCACGCGAACCTATCGTTCAACCCTGTATTTAAGCGTCATTTAAAAACCATTGTGTAAACAACTAAAAAGTTTTAAAATTGGTCGTTGAAACGATTCAATTGATATCAATCGTTCGAATATTGTTATAAGTGTAACATACAACACTTTTGTGTCATTTTTGTTGCGATCCAAAGTAATAGATCCATTTATATTGTGTCGTAATTTACTAGTTACTTCGTAACAGATACATACATCATTTCCTTAGAAAATTCTCAAGTTTCACCGTGTGTGCTTCTACGTGCGGTTTCTTACAACTCCTTGCTTCACAAATGACGGACTGACCTCTGCCGTTCCGTCAATGCGTCATCGGGTGTGATCTCACTAAATTACGTACTTAGACGGTACGTACAAAAATATACCTTGTGAAGCTTGACACAGAGTTGTTATTACTTCATACAGAGCACGAGGTTGCCGTCTGGAGCGATTGGCAGAAATTAAGCAAGCGCATCGCTTACGATGCGCCACAGTGACGGAGGCCTGATTACGTCAAAGTTGTACGTATAATTATAATTTTGATGATATCATTCCAATTTGGTATGACTGGTAGGTATTCTAAGGGTTGAACTACACATGGCCGCACGCGATCGCACTTTTCCGTCGCTCCATCCTTTTCTGTCACTCAGGAACGTCATTTGCTAGAGCATATAAGATAGACGGAGCGCGATCGCCTGCGTGCGATCGCACATCATCCAGTCTTCTTTTTTCCAGCAGATTTTGTTTGTCATATTTTAGGTTTGCACCCATAGCAAAATTTTATTTGAGTTTGTTGGTCTGAACCACCCCTAAAAATTTGGGAAGTGTTTAAAAATAACCGCTTATACCTACGGGGTGTTAGGGTTAACAGTTGCATAAGGCACTTTTAGGGGTGAGTGCCCTAGATCCCAGTTGCCGAGCGTTCGGGAGGAGGAGGGGAAAATGGAACATATCCTTCGTCGATTGTGATGTCTTGGCGGCAAAACTATGCCCCCACGGAGAAGGATATTCAAAACCTGGAGATCTTAGGTTTATTCTAAGGTATTGCCTTCTTCATTGACCTATACTCTGAAATGAAATCCGAGATCAAAAATTTCAAACAAAAGAGCCTCTTTTGTTTGACATTTTAGATCTCGGATTCCATTTCAAAGTATAGTCCGTTTTCTATTGGGATCCGTTGTATGGAGAAGTTTACAATTTTGAGTAGAGCCATGCCACTTGGTTCAGGTGTAATACACGTCAAACTAAGCCCAAATAGCCTGATAAGCAGATATAACTCCGTGTCTGGTAGGGATGGGGGATTAAAGTACCGGACTGCCGGTACTCAAAACAAAAATTATAGCTGATGTATTTGAACTCTTAGGTCAAGTTTGGTATCGTTTTCGGGTAAATCGATGTTGTCCAGTTTATTCCTCATACCAGTTTGAAAACAAAAAGTGTATTGGGACTAACACAAAAGATCCCACTGGGTTGAAGTGTTGCTGGCTTTCCAGCCCCCACAACGATAAGAAGGGGTGATTATACCCATGATACTGAACAACTTTCCATGCGAAACCTATAGGAAATAGGCCTAAAAATTTTTGAACAGTCCATACTAATGATTAAACATTTACGTGTGAAAAGAATTTTTTTTTTTTTGAGACTTTAGCTCAATTCACATTACGACGGGGACGGAGCTTTCTCTGTGGACTCTATCTGTATTGAAATAGGCATTATTGTACATTGAACACTCCGCGGCCTGCGCCCATCCGCGCCCGCCCGTCGTAATATGAATTGAGCTATTCCTAAATGTTCCTTTGGGAAAGTTAGTTTAAAGATAAGAAGGGGTGATTATACCCATGATACTGAACAACTTTCCCTACGAAATACGCAAAAAATTTATTGGGGAGTTAATGATTGAACATTTGCGTGTGAAAAGACAATTTTTTTTGCGACTTTAGCTCAATTCACATTACCACGGGGACGGAGCTTTCTCTGTGGACTCTATCTGTATTGAAATACGCATTATTGTACATTGAACACTTCGCGGCCCGCGCCCATCCGCGCCCGCCCGTCGTAATGTGAATTGAGCTTTTCTTAAATGTTCCTTTGGAAAAGTTGTTCAGTAGCATGAGTACAATCACCCTTTAAATTAATGCAATTTCAAAAACGCTGGCATTCAATAAAATGGCGAGATAAGTTAACTTGTTCTACAGGCTAATGTATAAACAACCAACAACCACAGTTTTAATTTAAACAGCCATAAATTTGCTTAACGAGTTAAGTTTACATGCTAAACTTAAGCCTGGCGGCTAGTAAAACACAGCTATCTAAGTAGCTACTTATCTGGAAGATTTTAAGTTTGTTAAGAGTAATGTTCATTTATTAATAAATGAAATATAGGGAATATCGGTTCAGTTTTCGTAGTATTATAAAGATTAATTTGTAGTAGTAGTATTTTGAGGTGATTGGGGATGTACCTCCTAGCGGTCCTCCCCGGGCAACGGCATCACAAGCTACCAAGTTTGTGGTGGCTGCTGAACGATCCCCCACAGCGGTGTGGTAGGCTCCGCAAGGAGCCGCCTGGCTCGCGACCACCCTCCTGCCGGCGTCTGGCGCCAAACAGCTTGCTGCGTTCCGTCAGTGTGCAGGAGTGCCAGTGCACTTCTGGGTAAGCTCGCTACATCTTCGACCCCATCTTTGTCCTGAGGACTAGATAGAGGTCAAGAGTAAACCCAACAATAATTTAAAAAAAAATGTATCAAAGTGGTAAAAGAAATATGTGATTCTTTAAGAACATAATAAGTAATTAAATCGTTTAAGCCTAGGCCTCCAGTTAATTAGCAAGAACCTACGATAGTAATGCTATCTTGGTTGCGCAAATACAACATAACGTGTGAAAAAACAAGATGGCAGTGTTATTATCAACATGTCGATTCCAAGCAGCGTACAGCCCCTATCTGTCAAACCTCTGTCAAACGCTGTCAAATGCTATAACCTCAAAATCTAATTGGTTCCATTTTCGTGCTTTATTTGTCCAAAATCTACAAAACTATCTTATTGTTATTAATTAAGCCATGAGTAAATCGGACTTTACACTTTCCGGTTTATTTACTCGAGAAAATGTTACCTATGTACTCACTTGTGGAATCTGATATTTTCGCCCGAGTTTTCCTTGCTTCCTGAATGCGATCTGTACCCGCGCACAAATACAGGACATTCTCTTTATATTAAAGTCACCACCACTTCACTAATTTCTTCAGATTTATTCTTTAAATGACAATTCGGTATGTCAAGTTTTTTTTTGTCTTCATTTTTAAATTTTTTACGGACAGAAGACATAATTTTAAGATACCTATTTCATTCTTATTGCGATTCATCGAGTTTATCAATATAAATTTAATTTTTAAATTATTTTGATCTGTAATCTCTAAGTGCAAAAATGGTGGAGAGAAAATAATTCGAACTCCATGGAGAAAAACTACATACAGCTGTATTTAAAAAAATTAAAACCTGCCTCTCTTTCTAACTCTATGCTGGAAAAAGATACGGCAACATCAAATGTCAAATTCTGACATTGTGAAAGTATTTTTTTTCTTAATGGCCGGTTATTTTAAGTTGATTTTATGTTTACCAAGGAGTTCAGAGGTATGCCAGTGACGTCACTGCACGGACCGAAAAACGACGTTATTTTATTAAAAATATCTGTAATCCTTTCATTTTAAAATCTCTGACATAGAAAATATGATTATTGAGACAATTATCTCGAAATGGTTTTCAATTCAGCCCTCCAAAAAAAAACTTGACATACCGAATTCTTGCCAATGAACTGCGACGGTACTTTCGAACAATGATACGCGACCAAATTGAAAAGGGTTCCAAATGTTGCCATCGTAGATAGATAAAAGTGACTTTCTTATTTGGCAGTATGGATAGGTCTTTAGGAGTAAATTTGACGTTTTGGGTAGTACGGTGTGACGTCATCAAGAAGTTATCTACTTGTATTAATTGATCTGAGGTTTGAGCCGCCGTTCATTGGCACCGTCATCGCAAATTGTTTGATTTCTCTAACTACCTACTTCGATATTGTACAAAATTAACCTTTAGGATTTCGGATAATGTTAGTAGGGAACATTTTTTTTTTTTTTTTTTTTGAATGAGAAATCTATCTTTTTTGGGTCTGAGGTCACTAACTTATTGTTTATTTACTTTACTGTATAGTATCTATTATTTTATTAAATAAACTATGTATTAATACATAACCGTAGCTTAAGAAATCGAAGCTGGATCGCTCAGTAGCGAAATTGGATAACGCACTTCCCCGGATTGGAAGAGTGCGGGTTCAAGTCCCGCCCGAGACAAATTTCTCAATCTTTAATTTGATTCGTAGCATAAGAATTTATATTGTAATAATTATTAAGTCGTGTTATGCTGTAGAGTTAACCTAACCTAACAAAAGTAGCGTGGAGCGATTGGACGAGTTTTGTGGCCTTAGAGACCTATGTTCAGCAGTGGACGATGATAGGCTGATGATGATGATGATGATTTCAGAAGCAACCCGAAGAAATCAATAGGTGCAGTTCACTATGGTGAAAGGGTGATAATTCCAAAGAGCGGCAGTATATTCAAAATGCAATACGTACAAACTTTCTACCGAATCCTTTATAACGCACTGAAAACAAATATTACAATTGTTTATGCTACTCACATTCAAATCCTCGAGTTGTGTGCAAATTTTGTCAGTATTGGTAAAGTTTATAAACCCATTTTTGGTACAAAACACTGGCTTAAGCGGTGTAAATAACAAGTTTTCTAATGTGTCTAATCAGATATAATAAGTCCAATCAAGTTATTTTGTTATAATTATCAAATTGATTGATTAGCAGCCGAAGAAGTGCCAAAAAACTATACGCCTGATATAGGCATAAAAACATGCTATTTTATCCGATCTAATATCAAGCAATATCAAGTATCTATCAAAAAACTATGTGTTCAACTTCCATTCAATTATAAGATCCAGCTACTTAGTTAAGTTGTCTAAAAGGTCTGGTTTTTCAGACCAAGATTTAAAGGCCATCTTTAGAGCCCAGTCAGAAAATAATTATGATGGAAAAAAATATTTTTTTTTACATCAAAAGCACAAAAAGAAGTATAGTGGGACAAAACAGGTTAAAAAGAAAAAAAAAAAAAAAAAAAAAAAAAACAAGGGGATTCTACCAATTTTATCCAATTCATCTGAACCATGATCCATTTATTTCTCTTACCTCTTGAGATTTCAATTTGATTACATTCTTTCTACAGTTGGTTCTCAGGTCTTAAACAAAACTTTTTATTTGTCAATGTTATGTATTTCCAAATCACAAAGAAAATTGTTTTAGCGGGATGTTTATGAGAAGTACTTAAGGTGGTTGCAGAGTTGTCAATTTCATACAAAACTTTGTCGTAGAACACTCTTAGACGGTATTAATAAAAGTAATGTTTTATGTATGCAAAAATAGCTTAGAAAATCTAGATTGTGAGTATCTAATAACATTTTTTAATTTTTTCTACGAAATTATTCATACAATATTTCAAAATCTTCACAATTATATTATAAATTGTAAATAAAACATTACTTTTATTAATACCGTCTACGAGTGTTCTACGACAAAGTTTTGTATGAAATTGACAACTCTGCAAACACCTTAAGTATAAGAGGAGTTGATAGCTGGTCAAGCAAGCGTAATACGATCACACCCGTCTTTGAACTACCTGTAAGTACAAAGCCTTCAAGATTTCTGCCGTAAAGTTACCATGATTAGAACTGTGGTTTGAGGTATATTTAGTATGTTGATAATGTTATTGTAGTTGGTACTCTGTGATGATGTTAGAAAACAAAGACTTGGAATGTCCGCCATGTAGTAATAATACGCAAAGCAAAAACATTGAACAGGCGTGTAAGTCGATCAGTTAAGAATGGCAAGTTTACATTGAAAACAAAAACTGCGTTTATGAAAATAGGTTTGCAGAAACGGTTGTTACAAAGTAAAGAGAAAATGCTGTTGCCGTTTAGTCCATACAAACGTATTCCCCAGTTTCTCCCTGAATAATGAAAATAGAGCAACAAAAAAAACTCTGCCAAATGAACATACTCCGTGATCTAATGGTTAAGAGCATTGAGTTCTTGATACAGAAATCGTGGATTCGATTCCCCGGGGGACACCTAGTGGTATGTCTGTGTGCGTTTTTCCCCAGTTGGACCCAACATTTCAGGCTGAATCACCAGATTGTCTGTAAAGAAAGATGATTTCGTGCTTCGGATGGCACGTTAAACCGTTGGTCCCGGCTACTATCTCTGGTGGTAGTAGCGGTTGCATAAAAACCACGTCAGAGGCCGTAAGGTGGTCTGTAAAAGTCTCTGACACCAGGGCTTGCTGCCCACATGAAAAGAAGAAGAAGATTCCAGTATCAAATCCGCTGTGATCTTATGAATTGTACATAAAAGAAAGGGGCCAAAAAGCCAGATATACAAGCTGTTTATGGGGTGCCACGCATAAAATGAGGTGTGGTAACTTTGTTTAACTCTCTGAAGGATATTAAGGGGTATATTTATACGATCCATGAGCTATGCTTTGTTTTGTTAGGAAGTTTTATTGACTTGGGCCTTTATTGGTGATATAGTGGGCTTTTCGCATTGATTTATATTTATTTTGAAAGTTTTGAGGTGATAAATTTGTTTGTATCTTTTATCTGTTTTGCTGTAAAATGTGATTATGCTATTTTAACTTTATTTACGATTCCATTTAAAAATTGCTGTTTTGGCACCATAGAACAATAATAGTAGTGCCTTAGTAGTTATATTAGATCGGATTCCGCGAGTCCCATAGAATTGCAAATGTTCATACTATTAACTATGTAAGGTAGGTAGGTATATGAGGTTTTAAATTATAAGTAAGGGGTATACTTTTAGTCAGTGCTGATACCTTCACCACCTTCACTTTGCATTCTACCTATCAAACTTTGTATTTTAGACATGGTAATCGCGAAAACCAAATCTGCTGCCTCATATAAAAATGCAGTACCTACAATTGTACTTACATAAGATTGAAATTTTACTCATTAAACTGAAAATTTTCACTAAGGAGGCAACTTCGAAATCGCGAAAAGAAAATCAGTTGTCTCACATTAAAACTGCAGTATAGACCCCTCGATTCAAATGTACGGAACAACTTTTTCTTTTCGGGATTTCGAATTGGGTCCATCGTGAAAGTCTTTCAGTTTGATGATTAGAATGCATACTTAAAGTTTTTTCATTGATTTATAAATATACAGATTTTTGCTTGTGCATTAGCTGTGCATTTCCGCCAGTATCAAGTAGTTTGTGGGAGTATCTATCCCAATCTCAGAAATTGTTTTTTTTTATCAAAAATAAGAATAGATTGCGGATCGCGGAGCCTCGTGGCAAGCTAAAACGCGAACTGCGCGAACTCCACATGAAAAACAAGCGCTCGCGCAAAACATGCAACGTGACTCTCCATATAAAGTTCTTAATTACAATTTGTCGTTGATAATTATAATAACGAAGGTACATACTTGTCAGGTTTTTTCCCTAATTTCATTAGGTATTATTGAAACGTTTCTGACCACCTCAAAAGGGAAATATAGTCATGAGTATGTATACCTATTATTATAGGGGAAGAACTGGGAATGTTCATCCATTGAAAAGGGAAGATCTTCCGCCAGGCTAGTGTGAAGCCTGGGGGTCCGGCCGTGGTCCAACAGTTCTTAGTTGGACCTTGTATTATATCGAATCTCTGTGATTATTTCTCATGCGCGGTTTGTGTCTTGCATTCGATCGTGAACATTGTTTACAGCAGGTTACGCGTTATTTCCAAAGATGACGGTATCGCCATCTTTTAGCTTTGTTGCTATAACTTGTGGTTGTTGACATCTGTGGTAAGTCCCCACCATAAAGGTATTATACCTTACAGGAATAGAGCATCTGACATGGGTTGTCAAATGAAACCGTTTTTGGATGTTTTCAGGAGACAATTCGCAGGCAAAAATTCGAATACTGTCTATTAATTCTGAGTCTAACGTGAAATCGTGGATAAATTAATGAAGTATTGTTAGTATATTTCACAAAATTATCTACGATTTCACTTTAGATTCCCAATTATTCACGGAAACCGAATTGTAAAAATTGGTAAGAGATTAGAAAACGGTTCTATTGCCTCGCGTCACGTATCTCTTTCTATTATACAGTGGTGCCGCTAGGTACATCTCGCCACAGAGGATTGTACAGAGTAACAGCTTCATAGGAGCTTCGATTACATTAGCCTATTCTTGTAGGGCTGTCTAAAAGGAAATAAATTTGATTGAAGTATGAACGATAATGTTTTACAATATGTAGTAGGTATATTGTTTTTCTTTTTTGTTGTTGTTGTTTGTTGTGTTATTTATTATTTGTTATTTAGTTGAATAAAATGAGTTTAAATTAAAAAACCGTTGCCGCCCGATCCGTCGCTTTACGCGGGTGACTCAAAAATTGTATGTACTTACCTGTCACTATCTTTGGGGAAGGTATATGATGAAGGAGATGTTTGTGTTCCTCCTCGTATTATTAAAGCACACAGTGCAATAATTAACTATTTCGTTTAATATTATTAAACTACTTTTAAACGTGCTCGAGTAAAATGAACGATAGGTATCTCACACATTAAATTCACATGACGTTCTACAATGACAGTGACGATCAAACAGAAAATAATCCATAGACATCTTGATATTAACAGAGGTCAGTGGCTCCAATCTCTTTCCGAAAGGAAGAATGGACAATATCTCACACATTAAATTCACACCCTCGTTACGCCGTAACCACCCGAAGCACAGCCAAAGTGTCCCCTCGGCCTCGTTCGTGAGCCCCGTAGGTGAACGCGCACACAATCATACTGCGCATGTAGTGATGCGCCGCTTTCGCGAGCTTGTTTGAAGCTGTAACTCTGTACAATATAATCCTCTGTGATCTCGCTCTCTCAGCTGTCAGTCCCTCTATTCCGTAAGGTATAGTAACTTTATGGTCCCCACACTATACTATGAGGTGCTATGAGTATTGTACAAGCTCAATAATGCATTTTGCGACATCAAAACGCATTGCATTATCTCTAGCAGGTCTCTAATGTAGGTACTAACTACGTTAAAGCTAATATCATTTTGTACTTACTTTGGGGCAAAGTAAAACCGAATAGCTTTAAGCTAATGAAAATAGAGTCCATAACTTGATAAGCTGATTGCATGTTCATATAATATTCGGATTGGCTACGGTGATAATGATAAGGGCCGAATGTAGGACTGAAAATGCCAGACCAATCGGCAGGATGTAACAAAACGTGCTTCAGACCGTCAAACTGAACAACTTTCACTATGGGCCAACTTTGAAATCTAGAAAAAAAATCTGCAGTTTCATACAAAATTGCAGTACCTACCTAAAAGTAAAAAAAAATACTGTTATTATATCTATACATTTGACTCGGGTAGGTTAGATAGAGCAGTTCTAAATGAAACAGCAGATTTTTTTCACGTTTCCATAAGTAGGCTCCATAGTGAAAGTTGTTCAGTTTGATGGTCTGAGTTCACCGTTTCTGTCTGCAGAGGCAGGGCTGTCCCTCTCCCTCACACACTGTATAATAAAAAAATACACTTTCGAAATAATACACAGTCGGTAATACATACATAAGTTAGGAAAAGTCATTGGTACCTACGTGGCATGTTGTCCGTGCGGATTCGAACCCGGACCTCATGATTGAGAGTCTATTACCTCTCCGCAACGCGCCACCGAGCGTTTACCTATAGGTACACGAATTATATTATAAAACATTAATCCGTAACCTGAAGGTTTATTGTTATATTTCATTTTGTTAGAAACCTGTGACTGACACATCCAAGCAACAGGGTAAGTACAGTCAGCATCAAAAGTATCTAAGCATGTTAAGTGTTCATAAATATCTGAACAACTTTACGATAGCAAACCTTATTTCAACTCACAAAGAAATCAAATTAATTTATCTGTCATGTTCTTATTTGTTAAGTTGAAAACAAATGGTATCTAGTAGGAAATAGGGTTTTTATTTTTATTTTATTTTTTATTTCATTTTATTGACAAAACCAACAGCTTTACAAAAAATATAAACAGGGATAATATTAACACTTCTTAAGCTAATAATAGGTTTCGCTAGTTTAAGTAATTGACTTATCTAATTTATCGTAAGCTAGTTTAAAATCAAGACTTATGAAAGTTTACAGTTTAAAGTTTTAACAGACATTGTTTTTTAATAGGTAGGATATAAATATACGAGTAGGCATTTTTTTTTTATAATATTGTTATAATATTACGTTATAATGTTTTTACACTTAAATAATAAATATATAAATAAATGAATGTATGTACGGTATTGTGTGTTTGTCTAAGGGTTTATTTTCGTGTAATTGTTCAGATGTTGTTGAACGTCGAAGATGCTTAGATACTTTTGATGCTGACTGTACAATCCCTTTCAGAACTGTCTTATACAATCGCATGCTTAGTCATAATTTTATATACATAAACAAATTCATTTCGTTATAATATTATGGACAGCTGCTTCTTCTTGTGTTTTCTCCAGAGCGATGTCAAAAATACATTTACTTTTAGAGATAAAAACATACGACGAAGGTATCCATGTCCTGCTAAGTGAATACAGATTATCGAGATGAAAAACCAACAAACTTACGTTTTCTTTTATGACACATTTTGTTAGCGACCTATATACACATTATATAGCTTAGGACCAAATTCCCTTTCGGGGTAGACAAAAACTAAGTTAGATCTTGTAACAAACTTTTCAGGGTGTAAAGTTTTAGCATATTTAAGATTCCAGTAGGTCCCGCATGCCATCCCTGATAAAAACGATTAAAATATTATATCATTTGCTTTTATAATAAGGTATAGAAGATAATTGTTTTCATCAAAATCGGTTTAGCGGTTTAGCCGAACAGATAAAAGACATACTTTGGAAATTATAATTATTATGGAAGTAGAAGCCAGAATGTTGAGATGGATGTGTGGTGTTACTAGAATGGGCAGGAATTAGTAATGAGTATATTAGAGGAAGCTTGAAAGAGTACCAGTAACCGAAAAACTGCGCAGTAATAGATTATCGTGGTATGGGCATGTGATGCGGAGAGATGAGTGTCATATTCAGTGATCGGAATCTCGGGGCATTTTTTGAGCATACAAGTTTGGATACGACTTGATTTCCCGGAAATATCCGGATTTAATAAATATGGATAAAAATTTCACGGGATTTATTGGGATTACCTATTTAGATGTCAAGAGACGTTTTTTTAAATCAAGAGTATTAGCAGCGCATACTAGAGGCCGCGACTTTGAAACACGCCGCCTGGTACCTTTGACATGTACCGCACTTATGTAAATATGTTGACCGTTATTAAACAATGATATTAAGTAACTAGATTAGTAGTTAGGGCACCAAAGCATTGCCACTTCGAAGATGTCTGCAGGCTTCTTTGACTTCAGTTCAGGCGTTTATCTATGGTGAGCGGACATATCCGTGACGTTTAAATTAAGCTACCAAAATGGGGAAATGCGCCGTAAAAATTTGTAAATCACAGTCGGAAAAGAATAATAAAGGAAGTGGTGTTACTTTTCCCAAGTAAGTTTACTATATTTTGTCAAAATAACATTAAAAAACTAAATAAATTTTTAACGCATTGTTTTTGCCATCAGTGTTACAAGTAAATACGATTTTGATTTTCCCACACTGTTGGGAGTTTCGGTACCCTCTTCGTTATTTCATACAGGGTTAAGTTTTAATCAGTCCGGATAACTTCACCATTCATTCCCCTAATCAAACTGAACAACTTTCACTATTGAGCCAACAACGAAATCGTGAAAACAAAATCACCTGTTTCATACAAAACTGCAGTACCGACCGACTCGACTCAAATGTATTGGACAGCTGATTTCTTTTTTCGTGATTTCGAAGTTGACACCATAAATAAAATAATTAAATACCTAAATAATAAAAATCTTTATTTGCATATTGAAAGTGAAGAGATTACAATATGGTGACGTTATCCGATCTGGGCTGATTAAACATCAACCCTGTATAATATAAGGTCCTTCTTAATATGCTGACACTTTTTTAAGAGGATTATCAGACCATCAAACTGAACAACTTTCTTTATGGGACCAACATCGAAATCGCGAAAAAAAAAATCAGCCCCTCCATACAAAACTGCATCCCTACTCGAGCCAAATGTATGGGACAGCTGATTTTTTATCGCGATTTCGATGTTGGTCCCATAGAGAAAGTTGTTCAGTTTGATGGTCTGATTATCCCCTTAAAAAAGTGTCAGCATATTAAATTGGACCCTGTATAATATGATATATTACTTAAAGTTTATTTATACCTAAATCTGTTCAGAACACACAGAGCCTACATATTCAAGTTTATAATTCAGGTAATAAATTCATTAAATTCAGTAATTAATTCTGGGGAAATTATTTCTAACCACTGGCAACTGTGGCCGTATTTACTGACGTTTTTAAAATAATAATGTCTTTCTCATTTCGTCGTAATTTTTTTGACGGCAGAAGAAACGAGACAAATATAGTTTACTTTGGCGTATGTATCGATTTCCAAGCTACATCTTTGAAACTCTGAAGTGGTTGCGCATTTTTGAGTATTGTTTTCTAGAAGCTATCCCTCTAGTATTGTATAAGCTCACTGTTATTAAATCACCCAGGGCAAAATCTCAATAAAATCAGTCGTTTAATCAATTTCAATGTTATTATTGGATCCCAAATTACTTTTTCGAGATTTCATTACCATATAAAATAATGTTTTGGTGCCGTTGTAGTTGGCAGTCTAATTAAAATTCTCTAAAAATTTTTAAAATGTTGGGACTTGGGAGTAAAATATAACGACAATTTCATTAATGGTTAGGTTAGGTTAATTAAACTTTAAGTAATACAGGGAGTTTGGAAGCGGTGTGCAAATATTTAAGGGGATGATAGTTGACACCATTTAAAACATTTTGAGCCATACATGTCTTAGACGAAGTCTGATTGTTGATTTTAAATGCAATTTTTATTTTATTTTTGAAAAATCCCGATTTCTGACAGTTAATTGCCAACAGTGCCCCTGTTTATGTTGGTATGTTAATTGTTTTTTTTTTGAGGTTGTCAGATGTGTATTTCTAATCTAATAATCCGGGGACCCATCTCTTGACCCGCACGCTCCCCGGACCTGACCCCGTGGTTTTCACATCTCGGGATGGAGTAGCCAAGGATCTCTTTTACAAAATAACAACGATCGAAGTAAAAAAAGTGTGTAGGAAATCGAGGTACCTACACATTTTTAAAATGAATCATTAATTATTTTTACCAAAAATGTTGTTTCATTTGTCCATTTAAAAATCGAATTTAATCTCTTTCAATTTGGTTTTTAACCTCTAATTCTGAGAATTTCTAAGATATCCGCTTAAATGATACCTTGAAAGAAAGGCCATTAGCCGAGCATGTTTTTAAAAAATTTATTTTTATAATTGCCATAAACTTCGCAGTATTGTTAAAATTTTTAAAGTTTTTACGTCTTTCGAAAGCGTCTAGAATTTTTTTCCAATAAGACAGGCGCCTGAAACATAGTTCATTAGATTAATACACATCTGAAAACCCTAATAAAATAAAACAATTAACATAACAACATAAACTGTTGGCAATTAACTGTCAGAAATCGCGTTTTTTCAAAAATAAAATAAAAATTGCATTTAAAAATCAACAATCAGACTTCGTCTAAGACATGTATGGCTCAACATTTTCTAAATGGTGTTAACTATCATCCCCATAAATATTTGCACCCCGCTTCCAAACACCCTGTATATCATATTATACAGGGTTGATGTTTAATCAGCCCAGATCGGATAACGTCACCATATTGTAATCTCTTTACTATGCAAATAAAGATTTTTATTATTTAGGTATTTAATTATTTTATTTATGGTGTCAACTTCAAAATCACGAAAAAAGAAATCAGCTGTCCAATACATTTGAGTCGAGTCGGTCGGTACTGCAGTTTTGTATGAAACAGCTGATTTTGTTTCCACGATTTCGATGTAGGCTCAATATTGAAAGTTGTTCAGTTTGATTAGGGGAATGAATGGTGAAGTTATCCGGACTGATTAAAACTTAACCTGTATGAAATAACGAAGAGGGTACCGAAACTCCCTACAGTGTGGGAAAATCAAAATCGTATATACTTGCAACACTGATGGCAAAAACAATGCGTGAAAAATTTATTTAGTTTTTTAATGTTATTTTGACAAAATATAGTAAACTTACTTGGGAAAAGTAACACCACTTCCTTTATTATTCTTTTCCGACTGTGATTTACAAATTTTTACGGCGCATTTCCCCATTTTGGTAGCTTAATTTAAATGTCACGGATATGTCCGCTCACCATAGATAAACGCCTGAACTGAAGTCAAAGAAGCCTGCAGACATCTTCGAAGTGGCAACGCTTTGGTGCCCTAACTACTAATCTAGTTACTTAATATCATTGTTTAATAACGGTCAACATATTTACCTAAGTGCGGTACATGTCAAAGGTACCAGGCGGCGTGTTTCAAAGTCGCGGCCTCTAGTATGCGCTGCTAATACTCTTGATTTAAAAAAACGTCTCTTGACATCTAAATAGGTAATCCCAATAAATCCCGTGAAATTTTTATCCATATTTATTAAATCCGGATATTTCCGGGAAATCAAGTCGTATCCAAACTTGTATGCTCAAAAAATGCCCCGAGATTCCGATCACTGGTCATATTATATGAATGTGGAAGAGACGACAATCATTGATGAGATAGATGAATTATGTGAAAGATGACATCTGTAAAAAAGGAGTGAACGCTGAAATGACAGCTGCTAAAAGAGATGAATGGAGGAAGACTACATATTGCGCAAACCCCAAGTAATATGACAAAGGCCTGAAGAAGATGAAGAAGAGAAGTAAAAGCCAGACATAGAAGCTTTGATAAGTATAGAAGTATAGATAGATTATTATAAACATCACTGCCTCCGTGGTCTAGTGGTTAAGAGCATTGGGCTCTTGACGTTGGTTAGGACATTGCAGGCTGAATCACCTGATTGTCTGATAAGGAAAATGATTCCGTGCTTGGGATGGCACGTTAAGCCGTTGGCCCCAGCTAATATGGTAGTAGTCGTTACATAAAAAAAACCACGTCAGAGGCCGTAAGGCGGTTTGAATAAACTCTGACACCAGGGCTTGCCCACACGACAAGAAGAAGTATAAACATAGATTTGGTAGTTTTAGTGAAGGTATTGGCAGTCAAAATTACGGTCATAAGTTTGTACACAAAGTGACGATCTAAAACTTGTTATCTGAATACTTACAATTGTATTTGCATCGGTAACAAAGGACATTTCTTTCCAATCGGAAATTCTGTAGAGTACTTTTTGCAGGAATGTCCATTCACAAACAAGTAACTCAATAATCCGTGAAATACACTTGAACCATATAACTAGGGACCAGCCTCTCGTTGGCATTCTCCTCTCTGCCAAGTTACACGATCAATTGATCATGTAGGTAAATGCACATACAATTTTATACCGTATTGCTAAACGAGACAGCCTACTACAATGTAGAATGTGGAACAATAACTTCTTTACCTCATCATCATCTCAGCCGATGGACGTCCACTGCTGGACATAGGCCTCCTCCAAGGATCGCCATAGCGACCTTTAACGGAACCTACCAAACCGTAAACGCTTAATTCTGACTATAATAGCCTACCATGAGTTTTCACTGTACTTTACTACTGTAGTTACGTCGCAAATTAATATGGCAGAAATTAGTTCTCAACGTAACCACTAGGAGCGCTGTACGAGATGCAATACAAAATTGGTGACGTAACTACAGGAGTAAAGTACTGTGAAAACTCATGGTAGGCTATCTGTATTAAATTATTAAACAGGGTGTAAACTTAAATGCGTAAAATTTTGAATAGGGTGCTACAGACCATCAAACTGAACAACTTTTACTACGGGTCCAACTTAGAAATAACGAAAAAAAATCCCGTTTCTTACATTTTAGTTAAGTATTTTCATTTTCTATGAAACAGAAGACTTTTTTTCGCGATTTCGATATTGGCTCCGTGAAAGTTGTTCAGTTTGATGGTTTGAAGCACCTTGTTCGATATGTAAGGCATTTAATTTTACACCTGTAGGTATAACATTGTTTACCCTCTCAGTTCCGGGCAGAAACTTATTGGAATTAAGTACGAAAAAAGTTTGGGGATAAACGTGTTATCTGTTTCTTCTTTCACTTAGTTATTGCAAGTTAAGAACTGACAGAGTTTAAGCATGTGTAAAGGTACCGTGTTGCAAACTGAACATTAGCAGAAGCAAGGCTCTTGCCCTCACCAGGCACTGCGCCACAGGCACGATGATGCACGAGATGAAACTCAACCTAGATTCCAGCTGCTGAGTGGAGGAGACCATGGAACATCCTTTGTAACTTCGATGTCTAAGCGGCTACATGCACGAGCCTCCTCGGTGATGGATAATCCAAAACCGGGAGATCTTAGGTTTCTTCCCCTGAATGGTGTTGCCTCGTTCATCGGTCATGTATTTTAATGGTGAAGACGATAAAAAGTATTGGGGCTAACACAAAAGATCCCACAAGGTCGAAGTGTAGCTAGCTTGCCAAGATAAAGGAACCTTGTGATTAAGCTTCAAACAGCATCGTCCAAGAAGGGTTCCGTAAGAGGCAACTAAATCCATCAACATCCCTGATGCCCCATTTTCAACATTTTAGAATATACCACCTCGTGAATGTGAACTGGGTGTCTATGCGACTCTGTTAGTCGAAAAGAGTGATTTATTAACTAGATTCGCGAAAATAATATCAGCTGTACCATAAAAAAACTACAGTGTCTACTCAAATGTATGAAACCGCCGATTATTTTCTATGCAATATAGTTTACTTGGATCGAAATCCATAATGCATAAACTGTGACATAATTTTATTTACCCACAAAGTAGGTCAACTGCTTACTGACACAAAAAAACACATTATATGAACATAGTCACACGAGTAGTTTTTAACCGACTTCAACAAAAGGAGGAGGTTCTCAATTCGACCCGTATGTTTTTTTTTTGTATGTTTGTTACGCGATTGCACCGCCAATTGTGAATTGCTTTTGATGATTCTTATTTTGTTTGGTAGGTCATAATTCCGAGGTGGTCCCACGAAATTGATTCAGCGCTTGTTGAAAAAATCTACAAAATAACAAATATGTACACAGATCACGGACTTGAAAAAAATACGGACGTAATGTTACACTAGAAAGATGTGAAGTATAAATGCGTATGAGATAGCGATAGTCATAAAATCCTATACAATTTGTATGAAGCTAGATGTCTGCCTCCGGAGTCAGACAGCCGTCGTCAAACAAAAAAGTGGTTACGTCGATAAGGACAGCAATAAGTAGCGATCTTCTTTTTAACTAGAGCGAATTTGCTATCTGCATCTCTTACTGAGTGAGTATGACACGACACGTGCTTCTTTCTAGTACTTACCTTCTCTTTCTACGACGCAAACACAATATAATACATGGGTGCTTCACGTATGATTAAAGGATACTACGTCCGTCTTTTTTCAGGTTCGTGACACAGATGACGTTTATGTTTGTCGATTCTCTTCAGGAGTGCGATTTTTGAACATCACACGTTCAAATCAGCGGTAGAAAATGTCAAAATTACTATGGACTTACGGAGATTATGCATATTTCGTCTTTCTACTGCTAATTCTAACGTGTAATGTTCAAAAATCACACTCCAGCCACAGACCAGAACAACACTAAAAAGATCTGAAGCATGCAAGGTCCTACATTTTTGTTTGTTCTACAAGGGTCCTATACTCACACAGATGCACTAGCTCTATGCGTAGGTCCTACAACCCGCCACCATTATGTACCTCGTGACAGTTCGTCAGCACGCACACAAATATAAATGGGTGCTTCACTCGTGATTAGACCAGATTAGGTCCGTCTTTTTTTCAAGTCCGTGACTCCAGCAAAATAAATGTTTTGATGGGGACTGTCAAACTATGTTTTTTTAACTGTCATAAACAAGAAGTTTTATATGCCTATATTTATATGTAAAGCTTCTTGGTCATACTCAAGAAGTTTCGAATCTATAGGTCATACTGTTGTGTTTAAACGTAAGTATAAAAACTTCATGGATATACCTAGTACCGAAACACATAGATTTAATGATTTTTTCCCCTCCGGCCGCAAAGCTTCAATTTTCGTCCCGCTGCGCTAAACGAAGTTGCAGCTTTCCAACACGGTCGAGGAGAAAAATAGTATACTAACCTCAGACGGTAAATAAGAAAGCCTCAGATCAAATGTTTGTTGACCTCGGCTTCGCCTCGGTCTTCGAATTACATGGGATCTGGGCCCTTTCTTCCTTTCCAGTCCTCGGTGTGTAATCTCCTATAATTGATCATGGCGGCGGTCGGTAATGTTCGTCTTTTTTAGGGTTCCGTAGTCAAACAAAGAACCCTAATCGTCTATTACTTTACTTTCGTCAATTCTGTCTGCCTGTCTGTCTGTCTGTATGAGGGTGTTTGGGCGTTAGTCCACGACGCGTGCCCAATGCGGATTGGTAGACTTCACAATACGCATCAGAATTTCTTCTTCTGCATATGCAGGTTTCCTCACGATGTTTTCCTTCACCGTTTGAGAGCAGTCGGTACTACGTACATAAGTTAGAAAAACTCGTTAGTACTCATTTATGCATCTATTAAATCGAAATATGGCATAAAGACATATAACAGTAACCCAAAAACAGAAATGTTGTACGAAAGATGGGTTGGATTGTTTTTAATCGAGTGTGGTGAGAGCGTACACCGTATCCTTTGCATTTACTTATAACTGATATCTAAGTCGAACTAATATATTTCACCTAGATTTCAACACTAAAAATTTTGAAATAAAAAATTTTTAACAAAAAATTAAAACCGACTTCAAAACTAAAAAGGTAAAAATAATAATATTGCAGTCGTTGACTTTTACATTCGCATCTAAAAGAACATTAATTTGTTTTATTGGAGTCGGTGTCAAGCCAAGCCAAGCCAAAAAATTACTGCAAGCCCGGTTGCGAATCGTCCGGCTTTACACCGAGTCCGATAAGACAAATTAATGTTCTTTTAGATGCGAATGTAAAAGTCAACGACTGCAATATTATTATTTTTACCTTTTTAGTTTTGAAGTCGGTTTTAATTTTTTGTTAAAATTTTTTTTTGCAAAATTTTGTCTGCAACTTCTCAAAATTCTGCTCGCTGATGCTCATTACTTGGACGTCAAAATTCACAGAAGGTGAACAAATAAAATTCTCGGTCACATTTACCGCCGGTAACGGTTCAGAATATTGAGTAGCGAAATACAAAGAAAAGCTATAGATTTTGTTTGTTATCAGCTATATACATATACCTTAGTTCCTAGAACCATCCTAGATTTATGAGTAAAAGAAAATTTATGTTATTTGCTAAACAAATAGAGAATAGCTGTTCAGAAAATATGAACAGTTTGTTTTCTATTGTAGCTAACACACGTGCCAGAATATTTTAACCATAATTGCTTTCCTGGTAGTCAAAAAGTTTGATAC
Organism: Agonopterix heracliana; assembly: GCA_963693445.1. NCBI lineage: Eukaryota > Metazoa > Arthropoda > Insecta > Lepidoptera > Depressariidae > Agonopterix > Agonopterix heracliana. The sequence continues at coordinate 5,398,446 of OY856308.1, forward strand.
AAACTAACCAAATTTTCAAAAGTGCAATAGAATAAAGGCAAACTTTTAAAATATTTAAGGGGCTACCTGCCGGTTTTGGGTAATTTTGTAACCATTTTATTCATTAACTATGGCACTTTTTGAGCTGAAATTTAAACTGAACCATCTACAGGATATGAGAAGTGATGTGGTTTTTCTAGAAATCGATTTTAATGAATAAAAAACCGAAGAAAAGGGACTCTAAAGTCACCCCTTTTTTTCCAGTTGTAACCATTTTACTCTTACATTTTTAATCGGAACAAAATGAAAATTTACTATATTGTTCACAATACAATTTAAAATGATGTGGTTTTTTTACTTTTTCGAAATTAATAAAAAATCATCGAATTTTTCATCGAAAACAGCAAAATTCTGACCGGAGCCACGCGCTCTTTCTCATCGATTAGTATGGAGTGTGAGTGAGAGGAGAGTGGTCCACGGCTGATACGCCTTAAGGTTGCAGGATGGAATGAAGTGTCAAGTAGACATAAGTGGATCCCAAAAAAAAACAGCATAAATATCTCAACGTTGGCGTTGTCGTCGTGCAAACAACGTCTATGGGAAGAAATAGAGATATCTGTTCTAGGTTCCAGTACCACACGGCCAATACCCAAATAAGACGACATACTGAAATATACTGTTTGATAGTTTTTTTATGAGTAAAGTTTATCGTAAAACGCAGACTTTTAGACATTAGGATTTAAAAGAAATTTTAATTTCAAACTATATTCGGTACCTACCTACCTACCTAATTTACCTATTTATAAAAATTTTCATCCAAACAATGTTCGTTAGACAATCAAAAATGAATCTTTGAAACGTTGCCATAAAGGTTATAAGTTCCTATGTTACATAAATTATGTTGTTAACCTAACCACCGTGAAAACAGAACGACCAAAGTTTACAAGTTTGGGCACATTCAAGCAGATACGTACCCAGGACTTTCGGCCCGATACATTAATTAACCTAGATTTTCTGTTACCGCAACACAATTAGCTTAATAAAAGCAACCTTGCTTACTACAACAATTCGAATAGAAAGTTGTATTAAGGTACGGTCAAGATTTTATTTTTTGTTTGTTTGTTTGTAATGAATAGGCTCCGAAACTACTAGACCGATCTGAATAATTCTTTCACCATTAGAATGCTACATTATCAGTAATTAACATAAGCTATAAAAAACGGCCAAGTGTGTGTCGGGAAGATTCTAAGGCGGTACGAAGTTCGCCGCGGTCCTCGAGTGTTTAATATTCTGATGTCTACGAACGTTGAAAACTAGTATACTCATGCCAAAGGTTGTGTTCAATTCTTTCAATCACAAATTTTATTATACAAAACCATCGAATTCAATGTACAAAACATACATTGAAATTGCAATGAAAAACAGCTGATCCATAGACAATATCAATGACGACTCGACACTATTGTATGAAGCAGCTGATATTCATTTCGAGATTTAAATATTGAAAGTGAACGTTTTATTTTTCAATTGTCGGAATAATACACTCTGTAAGTTCTAAAAGAACCCGTTGCCTGATTTAAACTGATAAAAAAACAGTATTTTAATAATTAAACCTTCCATTTTATCCATTTCACCATAGGCCTTTACTTCTAGGTTTAATCAGTGTCTTATAATCCTCTTTCTCATGACTACAGTCTTATAAGAGAGTTGCACAGACATCCGCAGACTCGTCAACCGAACTACACTACTAACTGTTTGGATGACGGTGGTATTGTGGCAGCATCATGTTCTATAACGCTTTGACTACAGTCTTACGAGTATTTAAAAGAGTTGCACAAACATCCGCAGACTCGTCAACCGAACTGCACTAATTTGGATGGCGGTGGTATTGTGGCAGCATCATGTTCTATCACGCTTCTTTGCCAGAAATGCTATCTATAGGCTTCGTTATGTCTACTCATTGCAGCACATCAACCTCTTCTCCTTTATCCCATTCTTTCCGGTCTTATGCGTAAATGCAGATCTTACCAGAACCCTGTTTGATTATTGATATCGTCAATTCATGAGATTGCTGGACGAGCCAAAATGTTTTTTTTTCTAATTTCGATGCGAGAAGATTTATGGAGTGAATACAGCGTATCTAAGGCGACTATCTGGGTGGCTTTTACGGCGGCGGTCTAAATCAGGCATCGCTGAATAGACCTAGGTCATCGAGGACCTCTACGAGCTAGAGGTTTGAGGTAGCAAAGAAGAAAGATGAATGGCGTATTGTTTGAGGCCAATACAGACTATGGGTCCATTTTAGGAGCGATGATAGCCTATACGGAAGAGAGCTTGCACCTCAATCATGAGGCGGCGGTTCGATTCCTGGCCTATACCACTAAGTTCTTCGGAAATTATGTACGGTTGTATTTATCATTTACTACCTCGGCGGTGAAGGAAAACATCGTAAGGAAACCTGCATTCCCGAGAATGAAAAGAAAATACCACAAGTTCGGAGGTATGCGTTAAATATGGGTGAGTTTGGGGCGAACACGAAGAACCAGCGATGGTCCAAGTGTTACATTAACGACCCTTTCTTGCAATAGCCCGAAACAAATAATAAAATAAATGGGTCCCAGGGCCAGCGTTGGTAGGTATCTAAATAAAGTAAACTCTTAACACGGAATTCTATAATCTCTTTTGTTAATATTTGCATGCTTTTGCTTTGGCTAAATTAGGAGATCTCGGAGATCACGAATATCCTACAGTATTGTCGTATTGTACCCTGTCGAATTTCAAATTTCTGGTTTTCAGCGATGAAATCCTGCCCTCATTACATGCCTGTCTAGAAATATGTTACAAACCATGAAACTCCTCAAGAACGACTAAACTTGGAACCTTTCAAGTAACGAGCAGTTGGTAAACTTCATTGAATGTGCAATTCTGTCTTGAATGAATGCAAAAAGTTTCCTTCATTCTTATTCTCTCTTGTTAGTGGTTATACGGATTTCAGAGGAAGAGAAATAATAGTTTTATTGCAAATTTTAAAAGCTTCACCCTTTATTCTTATTGCTTTTATTCTTTCAGGTGTATAAAATCAGCCAATTGAATTGATATTTTTCCTCGCTTCTCTGAATCAAGCAATTTTTTTATTGGTTGACTTTACTCATCTCCGCTCTACTCCGCTTTGGTAGATTCCCTGCCCAAAAAATTACGATAATGTTGGACAAGATGGTTTCAAATTATTTTGCAGACTAAGATGCTATACTGTTTTACTATTATACATCACAGTATCATTGCTGCGTCATAATAGATAGTATAAGGAAGCTAAACACTTAATTACAGTGTAGCCTAAGTGAGAACGCCACTTAACCACAGGCGAAATTCGTACGATAAAAGAAAATTCCACGCGTCATTTTACTAATATATTTTGTCTAACCTATATTTGTGATTTTTTTCCCCTTACATCTGTGATGAAAAACGTCGTATGAAATTTGTTATCATTGTTCATTACAGTCTCGGCGCATTTAACTCCCTCGCCTTCGGGTCGGGCTGAAATCCAGCCTCAAAAAAAACTTAACTTGTATCATTATTCATAATAAACTATTATTATAAAGCATACTCTGAAACCATGATTATGAACAGTTATAAAAGGCGATATTTTACGAGAAAAGACCGTGTTATTGTAAATGTGTGAGTTTGGCGACACGGTCACTCACATAAACCGCATTACGCCACTTCCTCTTCTGTTTTATATTCATTGATCTTTATTGTCCTATAAATAAAGTTGTTTTAATTCGCGAAATAATTCATCCAAGAGCCTTGTTGTGTGCGTTATTATTTTTATTGCGGTATTTATACCTATATACGTATAATTAGTTCCGTGACTGACTGTCTGACAGACAACGCACACCCTCCGATATTTTATGCAATTCTCGAGTACAGTTTTCTCCATACAAACGTATTCCCCTGTTTCCAACCAGGATAATGACACTAGAGCAAACATTTTTTAACCATACAATTTATGTTACCTCCGCTATGTCCTTATGTTTTGCTTTTTTGCATTAATTAATTACTGTATGAACTAGGGACCTTCAAAAATGAACAAGTTTACCGCCCGTTTTCAGACATCCAGCAAACAAATTTGACGTATATAAACAAAAAAAGCAAAACATACAGACATAGCCAAAGTCTTTCTCAAATTATTCTTGAAAGAATTATTAAAATCGGTTTAGTTTTGTAGGAGGAAACAGGGGAATACGAAATGCTGTTTTCGTCGATTTTATGTAGATAAAATCGGTCCGGGCTGCAGTTGTCTCTTTCGCATTCTTGTCGGTGGGGTGTATGGGTGGGGCGGATCGGACAAATATGTATACAGGTTGGAAAAGTGACCCATACTCCAAATTAGCATTTCAGTCCGCCTATCCTCTTAATATTTCTTAGTTTCTCCGCTCCTCAGCCTCGCTCCGCTTCAGTGGACAGGCACCCTAAATCACTGAAGATAGAAATATGAAATTTCTAATACACAGGGTGTAAATTCAATGCATTATATACTTTAGGGGGTGCTTCAGGCCATCAAAATGTCCATACAAAAAAAACTGCGGTCCCATAGAAAACGTCCATGCGACTCAACTCTAATGTATGAAACAGCCGATTTTTTTTGAGTTTTCAATGTTGGTTCAGTATTGAAAGTTGTTCAGTTTGATGGTTTGAAGCCTAAAGTATATAATTCACTTAAGTTTACACCCTATATTTTACAGATGATGTGTAGAAGGATTTTTCGAAAATAAACCCCTAAAGTGGTGTAAAGGGGTATTAAATTATTCCGGACGAAGTCGCGGGCAAAAACTAGTACTAAAATCACTGTTAGTTAATCGAAAATAGTTTATTCCTACAAACATTCACTTACATAAAATATTTATAATTGAACAGTTGAAGAAATACATAAGTTTAATAGTTTTATTTTTTCATTCTACTCCATAATTTATACCTAATAAAATTCACAGAATTTATTTACAATTAATATTAAACTTGTCATAATAAAATACTTGTTTTCACTTCGATACGATTTCTAACTAAGATTGCTCTTCCCATTTAAAATAAATATCCTCAATACATCCTGACCTTAAAGATAGACGTTATTAACACAATCAACAAAATAATTATACCTAAAAATTTACGAATAACTTAAACAAACATTATTTAAAGTAACGTTACATGTTTTTTCTACATATAGGGTCCTTCTTAATATGCTGACACTTTTTTAAGGGTATGATCAGACCGTCAAACTGAACAACTTTCTCTATGGCACCAACATGGAAATCGCAAAAAAAAAATCTGCTGTTCCATATAAAACTGCAAAACTACTGAGTCAAAAGTATGGGACAGCCAATTTTTTTTCAGCTATTTCGATGTTTGTCCCATAGGAGATACTTGTTCAGTTTGACGGTCTGATCCCCTTAAAAAATGTCAGCAAATTGACCAACCGAAAATCACACAAAGCTGAGGAATTTAATCAAAAAATTTTACAAATCTTTGGAGCTACGCGACTACGTGACTACGAAAAGTGCCGTAGCACCCTGCGTAGCTCTACGAAGTACGGGTTTGGGTCTACGAAGGTTAAAACAATTTACTTCATGGATATTGATTGAACTCTGTTACATAACCTATCTTCCGAGCAGAAATATTTGGCACAGTTCAATTTGGCGAGTGTTTTATGTTTAACACAACTATTCAGACATAAACATATTTTTTACAGTACATTTGTCATTACATTCACAAATCTAAGTCATGTAGAAGCAAAACATTCTTGAGAATAAGCTAAATGTTGGGAAACAGGGGTCAATCGTGTTATAAAGCTCCAGTGGCTTTCTTTAAGGTACAGACGAACCAACGGGCGTTGGTAGACTTGTATTACTAAGATTAAGGAACCTTTCCATCTAGTCTGTTTGCGATAGACTGCGTAACTTTAGCTGTAAGTACCTTAGAGAAAGCCTCTATAGAAGCCAATATAGAAAATTATAAAGGGCTGCTTATATCATCAAGACCAGAATGCAACCCATCCATATCAATAAAATAACGACAAAGAAAAAAATATGGAGCTAAGAAGAAAGAAGATTTACAGTCTTACAATTCAATCTGAGAATAAAAAACCTTACTTAAATTCTAATACCGAACATTGTAGTCCCCAGGTCCTTCCATCAGCACGGTCTCTGTTGTCTCAGGAACAGTCTGCGCTGTGGTGGGCATTCCCGAAGGCCTGAGCGAGATGGCTAGAGGTAGCGCAGATCGTGCGCATAGTTGCGAAGCTCCTCGCGTGGAGCCGACTGATCTGTAGCGTGTGCAACGTCCGCGCCTGTGGAGAGAAAGAGATGTCAGTATTATGATAGACGTTCACTGCTAGATATAGGCCTCCATCAAGGATCGCCACAACGACCGGTCCTGCGCTGCCCTCATCCAACGGGTTCCCGCCACCTTCACCAGGTCGTCGGTCCACCTTGTGGTTGTCTACCCACGCTGTGCTATACAGAATGTGAACTTAAAAGTGTTACCTACATACTTTATGGAGTGCTTCAGACCATCAAACTGAACAACTTTCACTAGAGCCTTACATCAAAATAAAATTTAATTAAATAAATAAAATTTTCTTTACTATATTCGTAGACAGGATAAGAAGAAGAGAACCTTAGGTTTCGGTTTCTACTTCTCATCAATAAAACTATAGAAGAGAGAATCGGGCTTAAAATAAAGACTCCTTGTTTTGTGCCTTCCGTATATTTGACTGTGGATCATGTTTTGGTGTAAAATATAGTAGATTACACACCGTCTCCGAGGACAGGGAAGTAAGAAAGGTCTCAGATCCCATGTAATGTGAGGCTTTCTTATTTAGTGTCCGAGGTTAGTATACTATTTTTCTCCTCGACGGAGGTGGAAAGCGACAACTTCGTTTAGCGCAGTGGGACAACCATTGACGCTTTCCGTCCGGAGGTGAGAAAAAGTATATTCTGATTATTTGACTGCACGTTTTCAACGCAATATGTTCACAAAAAATGCATAAACATTGACTTAGCCCGAATGGAACTTTCTGTCAAGAGTGAGGAAGGACAGAAGTTTCAGGTCAAATTCTACGCGATTAAGCCTATGGGAGAAACAAATTGGACCATGTCGAAAGTTAGCTCGAATTTTGCCTTCTGGTGTTATGTATTCAACTATTTCCATTTTCAATTTAATCCATTGAGACACGTTTAAGTTTATACACAATTGTGCTCTACTAATTAATTAAGTTTCAATTAGTGCAGAGTTTCAATTAGGCGTCTAGACTAATTATTAGAAAGCACTAATACTAAGCCGACTCGTACCAATGAGTTTTTCGGAATTTATGTACGATTTGTAACACCACTGGCTTTTCGGTGAAGGAAAACATCGTGAGGAAACCTGCATGCTTCAATTTCGAGGCATGTATTGTACCCACTGTCCATTAAAGTGGCGACGGGCTCACCCCCTGTCACACTGGACAGAGTTTCGGTACTACTGGTGAAACGTGGATGTTCTGAGATTTCAGAATATCTCTGACTACCCCCTCGGGGAATATAGTCGTGAGCATATGCTTATGCTGTTATGCTTATGCTTACTAATACGTATTCCGGGAACCCCTGTATGTAGGAACTGTACCTGAAATAAATTTCCAGTGGCAGATTGGGTTAGACAATAAAATCTCGAGACTAGTTGTAGTTGATTTCTATACATTTTCGGCTTAGTAGAGACATCACTTCTTTCATCATCATCAGCCTATCATCGTCCACTGCTGAACATAGGCCTTAATGCGCGCCACAAAACTATCCTCAGCCTTCCAGTTGCTCCCCGCTACCTCTTTAGGGTTCCGTAACCAAAGATTGAAAACGGGACCCTACTACTAAGCCTACGTTATCCGTCCACCCGTCCGTCCGTCCGTTTGTCGGTCTGTCTGTCCTACCTATTTAGGGTTGTAACTTTTGAACTGTAATACTAATAGCTAAACGGTTGAATTTTTTACTAAATGCGCGTTATTTATTACGGAGGATTACTAACAAAGGCCTATGGCCTGATCAAAAATGTCAAAAAAATTTAAATTAACGTGGAACTCGTTTTTATCAACATTTTTTCTTCTTGCTCTATCATAAAAACAGTAAACATACAAGCGTCAAATATAAAACTTTTTTCTTAGTGTTGTGTAGTGGTGTGATGCAGAGCCCTTGTTGCGCGAGTGGCCCGACTCGCACTTGACCGTTTTTTGTTTATTTAGGTCCAGCGGACCGCAGGGCATCCCAACACTACGCCTGACAGTTCGTGGTCTACACTCTAGAACTCTGACTCACCATAGCTTGTCAGTTCTTCGGCAGATATGACCAGCTCATTGCCACTTCAGCTTGCAAATTTTCTGAGCTATGTCAACAACTTTAGTTCTCTAACGTATCACCCCATTCCTGATGATATCGCTCAGAGAAACACTGATCATAGCTTTATTTACAAAATTCCAGAGGCTGTCCTGTCCATTTATATCGGCCCCAGCAAAATGAAAGGTTTTGAAATGTCCATAGTTTTCAGTCTTACAGACAGCAGGTGTCTATAGGACGCTACGCGAACAGAAATCTAATGAACAGGCACCTGTTCGTAAATATATGACACGAATGTGGTTGAGCTTATATTCGATCCATTTCTTTCATGATGTCATTTATAAATAATTGACCTAAAACTATCATATTTAATAACTAGAACAACTTTATGAGTGTATTCAGATAATAAAACGAAACCACTTTCCTTATGAATATGCTCTCAACTGTATTTCCCAAAGGGGTTGTCAGAGATATTCTGAAAACTCAGAACACCACGTTTCACTAGAAGTAGTACCGAAACTCTGTGCAGTTTGACGGGTAGTGAGCCTTGCCACTTGTAATGGACAGTGGGTCCTTAAAGAATATGGGTCGAAAAACGAGAAAATTGTTGGTATTTCCAAACAAAATTGCTGATGAACCTATCGATTTTCCACAGGAGGTCCAAAAAATACACGAGGATGATGATGATGATGACGCACCATGACAAATAAATACTGTATTTTTCATGGTAACTACCTAATTCCAATAATATTGTTTCATCTTTATCGTGTGGGCATGCCCTGGTGTCAGAGTTTATTCAAACCGCCTTACGGCCTCTGACGTGGTTTTTACACTCAAAGAAATCTTTAACTAAATGTTTGTTAAATGTAACTGAACTTTAGTAACTACCAAACTGTTTTGTAAAACATAATCAAACATTTGGTTATAAATAGCCAATTGTTTAGCTGTTTTAACCAAATGTTTGATTATGTCTTACAAAACAGTTCGGTAGTCACTAAAGTTTGGTTGTATTTAACAAAAAATTGTTTCAGTGTATGCAACGATTATTACCAGAGATAGTAGCCGGGACCAACGGCTTAACGTGCCATCCGAAGCACGGAATCATCTTTCTTTTCAGACAATCAGGTGATTCAGCCTGCAATGTCCTAACCAACCAACCGTAACAACCGTGTCATCATCATCATCATTTTCAGCCTGTATCTACCCACTGCAGGGCATAAGCCTCCTCCATATTTTGCCATTCTTCTCGGTCCTGTGCCAGTCGCATCCAGGTCTTGCCGATACTTTTCCAGATGTCGTCAACCCACCTGGCTGCGGGACGACCCACTTCTCTTTTAAAACAACTTTTTAAACAACCGTGTGTTGTTTGATAATTGTGATAGAGACAAAATGTCGTTAAAAGTTGATTTTTTTGTTGCTCAATAATCATAAAAAGTTATAAAGATATTGCTGGGCGACGACGCATGTTCAGTTTATTGATGTGCGTTTTAATATTCCCCTTTATATAATTTAAGGCCTTTCCTGGTTTTATTAGCCACCGTACAAAAACTTTAGTGAAAGCAAAGTGAATCAAATTTGTTTTTAATCGTTTTTGCACTGTACTCTACAGTACAGTATTGGCAAAGTTTTCCGTTACTTTTTATCCAATACTGGGAACCGTTGAGTTTTATTTGCATCTTCAATATGAGATTGAAACTGAAAATTGTTAATCAAGTTTATTGAATTAAGAGGATATAATTCGGAGCGCGCTCCATACAAACGTACTATGGTGATATTTTCAATACTGACCAATTAAAGTCAATGAAATTTTTCAGAAACAATCTTGAAACTAATCTCTATGTTTGCATGGAGTCAGATTTTCGTTTTAAAGTTACAGTGTCTTAAAGATTTCCATACGCGCAAACCAATGACTTTAAACATAAAAAACTTTTGATTACTTGGACCGATTGCGATGAAATAAAGCCTGAATGCTAATCTAAACTAAGTCCTTTTAATTTTGTCACAACCATGGAGTAAGAGGAGATGGCATATCGCCTTGTTGCTATAGAAAATTATGTCGCCGACAAAGGGGGTGAGGGACGGGTGAGGGGAGACAAAAAGCATTAGGGGAGCGTGTAATTTTTCTATGGTATACAACAATCGCAGTACAAACTAGATGACGTCATGCCAAGTTTGTGGTTACTGTGCACACTTTGTTACACCATCTCTACCAAGAGGAGCGTGTAATTTCTCTATGGTCACAACCCTATTTAAATCGGTTCTGTCGATATCTCGAACGCTATCTCGTATCCTCTATACAGTAAGTGTATAAATAAATTACTGTTTTCAGTTTTATTCTTCTCGTAATATCTATTTCAAAGTCAAAAGCGTATATCCTTAAATTCTCAGTTTTCAAGGTGAATTCTAACATCAAAGAAACCTAGTGTTCTATTGATTTTTCAAATTGTTTGCCTTGGCCTTCGTCCAAAAGCGTGTGCTGGTATTGCCTAGTGCCAAACATGAGTAACCAAAAAACAGTTTTTTACATATTCTATTATTGCTTGAAGAAGAAATTCTGATGCGTATGGGAATCCGCATTAGGCACGCGTGGGGGACTAACGCCCATACTATCACTATAGGTAGTCCTGGCTCTATACAGGGTGTAAACTTTAATACTTTAAATACTTAAGAGGTTCTAGACCATGAAACTGAACTACTTTTATCTTGGAGCCAACATCTAAATCCGGAACAAGAATCAGCGGTTCCATAGAAACCGTCAGTCGCTGCTCGATCCAAATGAGACAGCAGATTTCTTTTTCGCAATTTCAATGTTGGTTCCATAGTGAAAGTTGTTCAGTTTGATGGACTTAATCAGTTACACCTAGTTTAGTTTACAACACATACAATTTTACACAAAAGATATGTTAAGATATCAGCATATATGGCGTTCGATTACCTCTGCCCCAATGAGCAAAAGTCTTTGTAAACGATATGAACATTTTCCAAACCAAACAATTCGAGGTTACACAGTTCTACCACTGCACCAATTTGTTCGGTGTAGGTATTTCTGTCAACACAGCGACACGACACGGAAATCTTGCTTCCTTTCCAAGTTCCAACTTGACACTTTCCCGTTAGCCCGTATTTAGTAGCCACGTTTGTTTCCTGTACAGCTTTTTGTTTCTTATTATGCAAACAGTATTGCTCATTCGCGAACTGTTTTATTTTTAAACTTCTTTCCGGTCTAGTGACTAGAAGCCTTGCTTTTCATTCAGGGGACAATTATTTAATCGAAGTTCTTGTCAAACGCTTTTCTTTCTATTCGTGTTTCTACACAATATGGAATCAGCACAACTGACATTGAACACATTCTCTATACCACACAGTCTTCAATTTTACACAAACATTGTTCTTTAATTACTGACTACACCCTTGGGGAATACAATCGTGAGCATATGCTTATGGTTATGCTTTAATTACTTTACCTATTTACAAATTGTTTCAAACTACCACAAACTTTCTCTACCACTTCAAGTCTTCATAATCATATTAAACTAAATTAAAATTAAAAAGTCATTTATTGCCTCAATTTTTCTTACAGTCTGAGTACACAAAAAAGTATTATTACACAATTGAGACAAAAGGTCGAGGCTCAGCCTGTGCTGGCACGGAGTTGAACCCGCGCAGCGCTGATTTACAGCCACTCCCTTTTCCCTAAGATCTTGAGTGGGAGATGAGTAAATGAGGGCAGAGTGATGATGAGTAAATGTCTATTAGCCGATAGACATCCACTGCATAGATTAATATGTATATCCACTGCTGGACATGGGCCTCCACAAAGGATCGCCACAACGACCTGTCATTATGCTGCCCTCATCCAACAGGTTCCCACCGCCTTCACCAGGTGGGTCCACCTTGTGGGGGGCATACCTACGTTTCGCTGTCCGGCACAAGGATGCCACTCGAGAACTCTTCGGGTCTTTCAAGTATTCCTCCTAAATGCAATGCGGCTATCCTCTAAACTATATTTATCTATTAAGAAGACGTTTTAAGTACCAAAATAAACGATTAAACGAATACCTCTGCTTTATGATACAATATAACAAAGGCTCTACAGTAAATGCAGGAGCAAAATTAATGAACATCATTAATTAACATTTTCATGAAGATTCTGCGATGAGTTGCAGTATTATTTGTAGCGGAAAGCGATTTCATTTCGTGTTATAATTGTTTAGTAATTTTATTATTGTATTACTAATTTACTAGCTGTCGACCGCAATTTCATCTGCGATGACTTTAAAAAAGGATCTTTGTGTTAATCCAGAACAAATTCTATCTGTGTACATATATTCTATCTGTATACAGGGTATAAGGGACAGCCCTCCGCAGACTGAAACGGTAAAATTAGACCACCAAACTGAACAACTTTCACTATGGAGCCTACCTCACGCAACGCGAAAAAAATAAACAGTTTCATACAAAACTGTCGTGCCTACCAGACTCTATCTCACCAATCCGCCGCGTAGCCCCAGCAACGTCCTATGCCGAGGTCCGTACCCCTCTGGGTGCCCCTAGGTCGGTTGCTTAAGTTCATTCATTTGGATCGGTAGACCCTTCGTGGTCCCTCCAATAGTCCGCAGTAAAATGCAGTGAACTGCTCCCTGAGCAATGCTGTATTAATAATAATAATAAAAAAATAAAAAACATACCTACTCAAGTGTCTGGTAGGGACCTCATTAATCCACTACGCGTACCCGATGCTGATTTGTACACATAGGTATAAAAATTTCTTCTTCAACGTATGCAGGTTTCCTCCATTGAGGTACTATGGTGTCAAACATAGTAGGTAACTCAATGGTTTCCTCACGATATTTTCCTTCAACGTTTGAGAGCACATACACAAAGAACAAAGCGATCGACGAGCGATTACATAAACACTCGCTATCAATCAGACGCTACCATTCGCCGCTTTTACGACGACGCCTTTTATTTACCGACCTAATACCGTGGTGTCTGTTTCACCATTCTATTGCTCAATTCGTCTTGACATGACAGATTTAATTGACTGGCAGTAAACTCGATTTTTGGTAAGCTTGTTATTGGACTCTTGCTTGAATGTTGTCTGAGAAGTTTGATAGATTGCTCTAATTGAGTAATGAAAATGATGTCTAGAGCTTTTTTTGTTTTTGAAATTTGTTTTGACAGGGTTTCAGTAGGTATCCATGACTTGAAAAGTTTAAAATCATCGCCTATTATTTGCTTAGGTTACCGTCTACGGTACCGTGATAGGATTACATAGTCCTGGTATTTGTCGGTACTGAACTTTCTTTAACTTGATAATGAATAAGAAAGGGATCCCGAAAGAGATTATGGTCATGAGTCTATGTATTTGTGTATGTTGTATATTTCTTAGTATGCTGGCCCTTTTTTAAGGAGTTGATCAGACCATCAAACTGAACAATTTTCTCTATAGCACCAAATCGCGAAAAAATAATCAGTTTTTTCATACAAAACTGCGAACCTACTCTAGCCAAATGTATGGGACAGCAGATGTTTTTTCGCGATTTCGAAAGGGACAAAGAAAGTTGTTCAGATTGACGGTCTGATCATTCCCTTAAAAAAGTGTCAGCATATTAAGAAGTAGCCTGTATGTATGTTGATAGTGAATTATGTCTTGGTGGTTAAAAGACTTTCAGCAGTTTATGTAAGGAGACCTACATGCTTCAACTTTGAGGCTGTTGTCCGTTTCCCCATTAAAGTTAACAAGTTTAACAACAGGTTCAGTACCTGTTTCACTAAACAGAGTTGGGGCACTACGAGTTAGATGGTAACATTAAAATCAACAATCTTGTGTTTAAAGTTTGATCATCAGCCTACATTATACGTCCCACTGCAGGGCACAGGCCTACCCTCAGGAGGGTGTATGGGTGTTAGTCCACCACGCGTGCCCAATGCGCATTCGTAGACTTCACATTCACATCGGAATTTCTTCGTCAGCGTTAGCAGGTTTCACATGATGTTTTCATCCATCGTTCGAGAACAGTCGGTATTACGTGCATAAGTTAGAAAAACTCATTGGTACTGCTGGTTTTTGGTGATTTAAGGTTGACAACTATGCGATATCCTTCATAAAACTTATTCTAAGGGTTGAACTATACATGGCCGCACGCGATCGCACTTTTTCGTCTCTCCATCCTTTTCTGTCACTCAGGAACGTCATTTGCTAGAGCATATAAGATAGACGGAACTCGATCGCCTGCGGCGTGCGGTCGCACGCGATCGCGTTCCGTCTATCTTACTCTTATATGCTCTAGCAAATGACGTTCCTGAGTGACAGAAAAGGATGGAGCGACGGAAAAGTGCGATCGCGTGCGGCCATGTGTAGTTCAACCCTAATTCTACACCAGCATCCAATCGCGTTGGCTGAACACCCTAAAGCGAATCTCGAAACATCGAACGTGGAATTTAATCCCAAAAGCTTCGAACAATAGACTGTCCCAGCATCCAATCGAATTTGCATTTTTACGCGTCACCGACGTCAGTCACTCTTGACTCCTACCGTTGTCACGACTACGCCTACGGCTGACACATCTATTATACCATTGACTTACTAACTTATGGACGCCGCGTCAAATACAAAATTCTCGAAAAAGAGTCCCAGACTAACCTGCATAAACGAAAGTACGTGTTAGTAATATAAACCAACTAAGACTACTAAAACTGACTCTTACAGCACAGCAGCGCGGCATGACATGCAGACGTGTGCGTTGTAATGTGTACCTAGCGGAAGTTTGAAATTTAAATTTGACAGCTATGGTAGTTTCACTTCTTTTGTGTCGTCTTTACGGCCGCTTACTTTTTATTTGTTTTGTTTCTCTTTTAGTTTGGACACTTTTGAGCTCGAACCCTACGTCCAGTAGTTGGCAAATCAATGTATTATACACAATATCTAGGTAGGTAGCTTTTTCTTTATTCTAGGCCTGCCCGTCTAGTATGATTTTTCTACTTGCGCGCGAATCATTCCTATACTACTTCTTGCGGCAAGCGCGATTTTGTATCTGTAAAAAACGAGGGAACAGGTAATTTTCTACGCAGCGAAGGCGCATCGCGTGCGGGTAGAGAAAACATATAGGACATCTTCGTATCAAATACCAACAACTCCACTTGACATCATTATAATTTCAACCTGAAACCTAAATAGGCTAAAACTTAACCTGCATCCTTAAATGGTTGTTTAAGTCAACACTAATAAGTGTACCCAATGACATCAAACATTAAATCGACTATATAAACAAAAACATAATGTAACATGCTGAAATCCCTATACAAGGTCTTTCATAAGTAACAATAAATTTATAAAACTCTTAAGGGGGTTGTTTAGACCGTCAAACTGAACAACTTTTTCTATGGGGTCAACATCGAAATCGCGAATAAAATAATTTTATATCCCATACATATTTTAGCTCTAGACGATTTGTAGAGTATAGAACATAATTATTTTTTTTCGTGATTTTGATATTGGTCCCATAGTGAAAGTTATTCAGTTTGATGGTCTACACCACCCCCTTAAAGGTTTATTTGTATTTTTGTAACACCTTGTATAAAGAGTGAGTGTGTAATATGTTATGTTACGTTCTTCAGACCATCAAACTGAACAACTTTCACTATCGTCACAACATTGAAATCGCGAAGAAAACAACGCCTGTTAATCATTATTTCAATAAATTTAATAATTTTTCCGTTTTTATTCTATGAATCATAGACTTAAACTCTAGCGATAGACTTGCCCTTTCATAGAAGCAAAATGTTCCACTTGAATGAGGTGTCCGCATCTGATTGATGTTCCCGAGTTCACTTCGTCACTATGGCAATGACAGACCGCAATGTATCATTTTGTGTTGTTTTGTGTGACATGTTTTTTGTTTGAACGAGCTTGTCTATCGCTAGAGTAATATGTCTATGCTTCGAATAAATTAATATTGATGGATACGTCAGAGACGAGCAGCTTTTAAAATATATTAGAAATTTCCTGATAATCATACAATTTCTTGCAAACTCTTTTGCTAGTGTAACCATTTTCTAGTTAGACACGTAAAAGTTTTATAGTGCTGTAAATTTTCTCCACTAGTCAGCTTCAAGATGTCATATCGCGATGACACATTTCCAATTTTCGCGAGGACACAAAGCTATGAAGTTTTATACGGTCGTCGGTTTGGTTTAACTTCGCTGTTAGGTATAAGCTTCTATTTTGTGAAACAACTTACTTATTACTGAACATGCTTAGTAGTTTGGTCAATGAATGGTCAAAGAGGATGTGGATGGAAAAGTCGAAACCAGAAAATTTTACTTAGGAACTTTATTTGGACTAGTTAGGAGATAAACATACTAAAAGTCCTTAACCCTCCGAGGTGCGCCCGAGGGGGGGGGGGGGGGGGGGGGGGGCAAAGAAGGTCCAGTTTTTTAGTTTACATCTCGAAAACGGTGCGTCGTACGAAATTTTGTTAAGGACCTTTAGTATGTTTATCTCCTAACTAGTATAAACAAAGTTCCTAAGTCAAATTTTCTGCTTTCGACTTTTCCATCCACAATTATTCATTGCCTAAGCTATAGACATAGACTGTAGAACATTACCACGACTGGCTCTATACACCCTTTCACTATACTATGGAGAAAAAATCTGCTGTCCCATATACATTTCAGTCCAGCCAGACGGTAGGTAATGCAATTTTGTATGAAAGAGCGGTTTTTTTTTCATGATATCGATGTTGGCTCCACAGTGAAAGTTGTTCAGTTTAATGGTCTGAAGTATGACTAAGGTGTTTTGTTACACCGTATACAGGATCCTCCTTAACCTCCTAAGGCCCAAGGTTAAAAAAAAGTTTATAGTGACTCAGATCCAGTGTACAATTTTAAGCAAAAAATAAATAAAATGCTGTCAGGCCCAAAGCATCTTTTACTTACTACTTTGAAATAGAGCCTAAACACATGTCCCAGACTGTCAAAGTGAAGTTTAAAAAAAAAGTACCCGGTAACTTTAAACAATATGTGCAAAATATTGCACAGTGGGCTTATTTTACTACCATGTTATTTAAGAGACTGGGTCTGACAGGTCAACTTTATTTTGTACAAAAAATCGAAATGGCGAAAAAAAAATTAGCGGTTCCATAAATTTGGCTTGAGTAGGTTTGCAGTTTTGTATGGAACAGCCGATTTTTTTTAGTTGTTATTAGTTTTATTTATATTCAGATTTCTTGCCTTATTATTATTGGTAATTGAGGGCCTTGACAGACTTACGTCTGTGCCACTGTGGCCATCGCTGGTCTTTTGTGAACGCTACTTTTATAGTTCCCTACTGACTCTCGCTTCAGGCACGAACTGCAGTAGGTTTCCGACAGGAAAGGAATGTATCTCATCTGGTACTAATACCTGGCTACCCAAATGGATACTTCGTTTGTACAACAATTGGCCACATTCACAAAGAAGATGCAAAGGAGTTTCCATCTCTTCTTCGCAAAATAAGCAGCTGGTCGCGTCATTTAGTTTCAGCGTATGTATGTGATTGTTTTATTTGCAGTGGCCTTGTAGTGATCTCACTATTGTACAAATTTTGTCTTTATTAAGGCTTTTTGCCTTACCTTTCCATCGACATCATATTCTCATCTATCAATACACTTTGGGACCGTCTAATTAAACATATTCCTTACCATCACCTGGGTGCCCATTAAAATTCGATGCCTTGAAAAGTATAAAGGGAAGTAAACAAGACACTTACCTACTACAATGACAGCGCAGTAGCCTGAGGAAGGCAGCTCTAAAGGTTCTATTGAAGACAGTGTAGATGATCGGGTTGATGGTGGAAGACACGTAACCCAGCCACAGGCAGATGTCCACCACGTGTTCTGTCGACATGAAATACGTTTATCTATTTGTTATAGTACGCATAGGCATATGCATTGTTCTGACCTCAAATAACTTAATTATTTACAGCGTCATCATTGACCAAGACGTCGAACCCAAAAGTGGTTTAGCCATCGTAATCATTAAATACATCCCGCTGCATGACACAAGCTTCCTTTCCCACACGTGACAGGGCACAGTCTAGATTATCGGAGGCAAGCTAGTCAGTACTCAGAATATTTCTAAGTGATTGGGCCTTCGGTATCACTAAGTACTGTTAGAATTTTAGAAAACGGTTTGAGCTGGTTTGAGGGTACCATCAATGTTGACCTAAGATGCCTTTATACTAGCCTTCAAGACACCCAGGTCACCTAGCCAGGTTGAAGTTTGATTTTTCAGAGTGCTTTTTGCTTACCTGGTACTATACAAGTAGGGCAGGCAGCGAAGAGTATGTTCAGCAGAAAGAATGGAGCCCAGCACAACACGAAGGTGAAAAAGACCAGGCCAAGGACCTTGGTCGCTTTCTGCTCGGTGGCCACCGCGTTCGCTGATAGAGACCGGCCTTTCTTGCGATTGGCTAGAAACCTGGGAGAAAAATCTTTAATTAGTATGGTTTATTATTGTTAGTATTTTGATGAAATGAAGCCGCACATATTTTAGTATCGAGCAATTCGAGTTATTTGTAATATGCTTTGTCGAGACTTATTTTTATGACAACACATCTATTCTGTACTGTATTTATAATTCTACTATACAGGGTCCTTCTTAAAACGCTGAAAATTAATTAAAAGGAAGGTCAGACCATCAAACTGAACAACTTTCTCTATGGAACCAACATCGAAATCGCGAAAAAAAATCAGCTTCCCATACATTTGGCTCGAGTAGGTTTGCAATTTTGTATGAAAACCACCGTGCGGATTTGAACTCGGCCCTCAACATTGTGTGTCCATACCTCTCCACAACGCCCCAATGACGCATCGATTTTACTTAATGTAGGTAAGTAGTACCAATTTAATTTTGGTCGTAATTTTTGTGCTGTGTAATAAATAAATAAAACTTTGTTTTTTTAAGATCTGATGTTGTAGAGTTTCTGTACGATACGATATGTATAGGACGTAAATTAATATAACGCTTGCTTTACTAAATTGTATTCCATTCACAAGTACACTTCTCCACATAATGCCAAAGCAATAAAATAACGAATAATAAAATAAGTATGGCGATAAATTGTTATCGGCATACCAATTTTATTTCTCGACTTTTATGTATGATTTCTCCCGACGCAAGTCGTATAAATGAGGAAGAACTTACTGTATAGAAAATAACGCAAATATTAATAAGCACTGTATTTTAGTGACACCCTCTAGCCACCAAATCCCACAGGCCCGCCATAAGAGCCGTATGAGCTTTCAACACTGCACGACGGCTATAAATAATGACCCGTCTGCTACAAGATGCACTCTCTGGAAATAAAGTATGCCTACACCAGCTGAGTTTATTTCCCCACAGGAACAAAATACCTCCCGGAAATAATCTGCAATGGCATAAGCAGACTATATTCCCCGAGGGGGTAGTCAGAGATATTCTGAAACCTCAGAACATCCACGTTTCACCAGTAGTACCGAAACGCTGTCCAGTGTGACGGGGGGTGAGCCCGTCGCCACTTGTAATGGACAGTGGGTACAATACATGCCTCGAAATTGAAGCATGTAGGTTTCCTCACGATGTCTGCAATGGCAAATGTGGAAATCCTGAAATCGATATGGACTCAGGTCCGTTACAGGCTAAATTTGTGCAATGAGGGATTTTCAGAAAGCCATTAAAAAAGAAAAAGTAGTTCCTAATGGCTCGATAGATGGCGTTGACGAGACAGGGGCGAGCGACCTTACAGATAATTAAATAGTAAGAATTTGTGTTTCTAAGTAAGCAGCAAAATTTGAACATAATATATTTCGTCAACGGATGTGTCTGACTCAGTGACATGCATTTTTGCTTACTTTTTAGCCTAAAATGTTCGTCTTCGGACCCCTCTCTGGTCAACGCCATCTATCGCCTTCATGATGAACTACGTTTGAGTAGCCGTAGCATATGCTTATGCGTAATTCTGACCACCGGTAAAGGGGAATATGGTCATGAAATCAGACATACGTATCTGGATATCAAACTTCATTACAAATTACCAAGTAGTGAATATTCAGAGCGTTTGAACGCCTTTTACCTGGCAGAACATTTTCATCTTGTTTATTAAGAAAAAGCTTTATAATATCACTTTTAAATTGTATGCCTTTTCTTATAAACAAGATGAAAACGTTCGGCCGGAAGAATTAGGGCGTTCAAACACTCTGAAAAAAAAAGATATTAAAGGGAAACAGTTTGCGGCTCTTTTGTGTTAAACAAAACAAGTTTATCACCGCAACATTTTTATTTCCTGACATACTGTAGCTTCATGAAAAGCATCAACGTTTCAAGCCTTTTGTTTCCCGGATATGTTTTTACGTCGGCGATTCGCTAAACAATGGGCCGCTATATCCGGCATTATTATCTCAATGGAGCTATTTGGTTGGCGATTGTTTACCCTTTTTGCGGGACATTCAGCACATTTGAGACATCCGGGTCCGGGACTTCTGTAAGTGTCGAGATTGAACCTTTGTTCCGTGCCAATGTTGCCAGAGAAAAAGATACAGTTTTATTAGCTCAGGTTTTTTAGGAAGTATCACAATGAACTAGGGTAAGTATAGTAATCGTATAATTAAGTAGGAGAACCTATTTACTAGCACGGGAGAGAACCCGCGCTGCGCTGATTTGCTGCAAATCCCGTCTCTCTAGGGGGCAGGCTTGATTGATTGCTGGTTGGGCTATTGAAAGTAAGGGTCGTTAGGGACACTGCAACCAACGCTGGTCTATTTTGTTCGCCCCAAACTAACGGTAACCTATCTTACTTTCGAAATTTAACTGACCGAGTTTCAGTTGTTCGAAAACGGTTTATAGAAGTTTCTAGTGACAGATATTTTGTTACACATACATTTGTTACTCCTTATAAAGACTTGACAGAAGTATCATTTTCCAGAAAATTTAAAATCAGAATTTCGAAAGCGATAATTGTTTCCAGTACATTTTGTATGGGGACGCGCGCAATCCTACACACTGCCGCGATATTATCGAGCGATAATATAGCTGCGATTTTGCGATAATTGTTCTCCGTACATTTTGTATGGGGACGCGCTCGATCCCACACACTGCCGCGATATTATCGCAACTCTTTCGACTACATTCAGTTGTGGGGCGCATGCGTGACGCGAATCGCTTAATGGCTGCAGTGTGTAAGGTGTCGTGATATCGCTGTCGATAATATCGCTCGATAAAATCGCTCGATAATAACGCTGCAATGTGCGGAAGCCTTTAAAGTGGATGCGAGATGCTTAGGATTGAAGAAAGTGGCAAAAACAAATGAAGGCCTATACGAAGCTGTGGGTGGATTCAGACTGTGATGAATGATGAAATTATCTTGATCATAATCATAGACTTGGCACGTATTTAAAAACTAAACTTCAATAATCGCGAGTTCTAAAGTCACCTCTCGACTAAAACGTAACCATAAAGAGCCTGCGAGCTCAAGATATTTAAGTTTATTAATACGAAGGTTTAGTATACTGCTTGATTAATGTATTCGGCCGCCCTGCAGAGGTATTCTTCAAACTTTTCCAAGACAATGCCCGGTACTTCAAAACAGTTGCCGGCTCTTTAGATTTATTCTTAGTTTAAGGTTTGCTTTTGTTTAGCCAGATTTAGTTCTCTTTGTTATGCCGAAGCCTAGACCTTTTCTTAATGAAGTCTATTTTACTTTTGAAAGTCACCTTTTTGTATTCTGTTAGTAAAGTGTCAATCTAGTCATTTAGTAAATAAACTTATGAGAATTTAAATAAGAATTTAAATCTTAAAATCTATATAATTTAGTCCCTATAAAAATCTACTCGTAAAACAAAAAAAAGAAATAAATATATAAAAGGAATAAAGTATGCCGCAAATGGCTGTTGCTATTCGTCCGATAAACGAACGAATAAAATAAATTTGGCGTCCGACTATCGGATGAATAAAATAAAGTCATCAGCGAAGGTTATGAATCCAGTGACCATATATATACTTCTTCCTAGCCATGTTCCTTATTTCTAAATTAAGGTAACATTAGCGATTCGGTTCTGGCACTCGCCGACTGCTGCCGCGGCACGCTCGCTTCGCTCGCTCTGCTCGTGCGCTGTGGTCAATATAATCCTAACATGCTCGTCGCTTTGCTCCTTCCTAACCTAACCGACTGAACCAGATAATGTTGTAATCCGTGGCTGACTTAGTAAATTAGATGGTGATAATATAAATCACCAGTACAAATAATATCATCCGACAGTCGGAAGACTAGATGATAGTAGACGATAATTTTATTCGTTCGTTTATCGGACGACTAGACACTTCGGCCGTAAATATTCTGCCTACTGCAGAATATAAGGTCTAACAAAATTAGCTGAAACTATGTAAACTGATCAACTTTCTCTACGGGACCAACATCGAAATCGCGATAAAAATATCAGCTGTCCAATACAAAACTGCATACCTACATAACTCGACTCAAATGTATGGGTCAGCAGATTTTTTTTCGCGTTTCTGATGTTCGTCCCATAGAGAAAGTTGTTCAGTTAGATGGTCTGAGCATACCCTTTAAATAGTTTCAGCTAATTTTATTAGACCTTATAATTTTATGATTCGCGAGCGGATCATCACATCATAATCCAAAACGGACACAGTATTTGGTTGTTGGTTGAATTAATGGAGACAGTAACTAGCCAGCCACTAGCTTTTAAATATTAAAATTGATCACACTTCTCATAAATTACAGTCTGTTTTGATAAAAATAAACTTCTTTGTAACAAAATAAACCAGTTGTGCACAAACTACAAAAATATCAATATCAGCTAGTCAGCCAGAAAAACAACATATCAAATAAATACGAACCTCCTAATAACTAACTGCCTATTGAATATTAAATAGCTTTGTCAGGATTAAGGAAACGAGATATCTGAACGATGATTGTAACTGTAATAACTTCCTCCTTGTAAACGAAAGGGAAGGGAAGTTTATCCGCCCTAGTTCTACAAGTTCACATCTAAATACCGTTACTGTAAATGCTAATAGAAACAGGAACTTTTAACTAAACAGTGGATGCAAGAACAGAAAATTTAAATGTTGTAACGAGTTTCCACCGCGTATGTTATTTGCTAGTTGAGTTCCTAATATTATAGCAGCTTGATTACTGCAGAAACAGTTTTGGAAACTGACAAATAACTTATACTCTTCTACTCCTACTCCTTCACCATCCATGCTGCTCGGTTATGGAACTCACTCCCCGCCGACATTCGCGACTCAAAGTCTATTGCTTTATTTAAAAAGAGAACGAAAGAGCACTATCTTTCTCTACCTTAAGTGATATTTATACAAGGTGTTTCATAAGTAACAATAAATTTTTAAAACTCTTAAGGGGGTTGTTTAGACCGTCAAACTGAACAACTTTCTCTATGGGACCAACATCGAAATTTCGAAAAAAAATATCTCATATCCCATACATATTTTAGCTCTAGTCGATTTGTAGAGTATAGAACATAAATATTTTTTTTCGCGATTTCGATATTGGTCCCATAGTGAAAGTTGTTCAGTTTGATGGTCTACACCACCCCCTTAAAGGTTTATTTGTAGTTTTGTAACACCTTGTATATATAATATTTATTCTGATATATCGTCCCCTTAGAGGGAAAAGTCACTAACTGACATGTGCATAGTTTTGAGATATTGAGGTTTTAAGTTTAAAACGTCATAACAACGTCAAATTTTGATATATTTAATTTTTTGTAAGTACGAATTAATCGTTGAATTAATCCCCATTTTGTAAAGTAAAGTGTAGATCTCTAATTATCACACGAAAGACGAAAAATAGGATAGTTAGTTTTCCATCCAACACATTTTTGCCAAATAAATCGTTAGTGACTTTTGTCACGTTGTTGGTGACTTTATGCAATTTGGAAATGCAGGTTTATGAGTGTCCAATTTAACTAACACTATTATTTGTGTCTTTAATATTACTAAAAGTTATTTAAGCATAGCATAAGCATATGCTCACGACTATATTCCCCGAAGGGATAGTCAGAGATATTCTATAACCTCTGAACATCCACGATTCACCAGTTGTACCGAAACTCTGTGTGACGGGGGGTGAGCCCGTCACCACTTATAATGGACAGTGGGTGCAGCACATGCCTCGAAATGTGTGAAAATGAAGGTTTCCTCACGATGTTTTCCTTCACCGAAAAGCCAGTGGTGTTACAAATCGTACATAAATTCCGAAAAAATCTAAGGTACGAATCGGCCTAGACGGGGATTGAACCATCGCCTCCTGCACGGCAGGCAAGGTTACTTGCCACTAGAAAAACAAAAATTCATGTGAAGATCACCTTCAGTCAGGTATCAGGAACCTTTGTGTGAAGGTCAGGAATTTTTGTTCCTGGTGTGACAGAGCAGTGTGATGGTTAGGTTCAGGGCTTAACTTGACCATCAAAATCTCTTTAAATAATGATGTCACATAAAATAATGTATAAATCACGCTAAAACACAACGCAACGGTGTTCATTGACCGGCTAGCTCGATCGATCTGACTGAAGTGGGGGCAGTGTTTCCAACAGTTAAATTAGCTCTCTACCATATTTAAAACCACAGGAAAACCGCTAACAGAAGGCCCTAACTCTCATAATCACAAAATTTTGCACTAAACAAGAAAACATTGGGTAGTTATATTGGTAATTTGCTACCTTTATTATACATATTGTGCAACATTTACTTGTAAGTGCCGTAAGTGCCGTGTCGTGGTGGTCCAGTGGCAAGTAACCTTGCCTGCCATGTAGTAGGCGATGGTTCGATCCTTGTCCAGGCCGACTCGCACCAATGACTTTTTCTGAATTTATGTACGATTGTAACACCACTGGCTTTTCGGTGAAGGAAAACATCTTGAGGAAATCTGCATGCTTCAATTTTGGCATGTATTGTACCCACTGTCCATAACAAGTGGCGACGGGCTCACCCCCGTCACACTGGAGAGAATTTCGGTACTATAATAGTGAAACATGGATGTTCTGAGGTTTTAGAATATCTCTGTGTACCCCCTCGGGAGATAGGTGTGAGCCCTTTTTCTAACGATTTATTTGTAAGTCCAAAAATATAACTAAACTAAACAAAGTATTGAAATTACACAAAGAAAAACGTATTTGCTTCTGGCCGTCCGTACATGTATAGACCAAAAGTGACAATTATGCTGGCGGCATTTCTCCGCTGCACAGCTAAGGACAGAGGAGGTCACAACCTTTATCTTATCTTTATCGTTAAGGACATCCCAGGTCCCTAAAGAAAGGTTTGGCTTCGAATCCCCATGGCCCTGGTGTCTCGACAGCGAACAGTTGTATGACAAAATATTTTTCTAGTTATGTAAATAATCAGTAAATCAGCTTAGTGGTTGAGTAATCGTCTGTTTACAAATTGAAATGCTGTGTTTAAATCGGACAATTTCAAAAACATGATCGAATAATGCATTTTATAAACTTAAATAAAGGTTTAAGACATTTGGAGAACGAATCAAGCCTTACGAAATTCAAAAATAGCTCTCTTGTAACTCAGACTCGCAAAACCAGTTAAGGGGATCAAAACCATTTTTAATAGAAAATCCACTAAGTTTGCAACACTGAGCGGTGGGCGCACGCAGGGTGCAGGTGAAGTGGGCGGCGGGCGCGGGAGGTGTGTTTCAGTACAATGCTTTCAACGGTTTCTCAGGAGAAATATTCACTAACGGCCCTTACGGAAATAGGGCTTAGGCAAAAAGTCACTAAATGCGGTTAGTTCATTTTTAAAATGAAATAAAGTTCCATAGAAAAAATAACTAATTGCACTTAGTTATTATTTTTGTTGGGTAAAAGTCACCAAGTACCGTTAGTGATTTTTATTCACGTTGGAAAAGTCACTAACTGCTCGTAGCTATATTGGATGATAATGCAGCTGGAGTTAGTTATTATTTCCTGTTTGAATTCACACAAAAGCTGTACTTAGTGACTTTTCCACCTTTTTATCTTGGAAAGTATGGCAGATATCGATACGTGAGTGAGACGGGAACGTAGAACAGGTTATTCTGAGTACGGTGGTGTTAATAACTCATTTTGGCCAAATGTGTCAGTTGGTGACTTTTCCCTCTAAGGGGACGATATATTGTATTTTGTAGGTTGTACGAGTATATCGTCCCCTTAGAGGGAAAAGTCACCAACTGACACATTTGGCCAAAATGAGTTATTAACACCACCGTACTCAGAATAACCTGTTCTACGTTCCCGTCTCACTCACGTTTCGAAATCTGTCATACTTTCCAAGCTAAAAAGGTGGAAAAGTCACTAAGAACAGCTTTTGTGTGAATTCAAACAGGAAATAATAACTAACTCCATCTGCATTATCATCCAATATAGCTACGAGCAGTTAGTGACTTTTCCAACGTGAATAAAAATCACTAACGGTACTTGGTGACTTTTCCCTGACAAAAATAATAACTAAGTGCAGTTAGTTATTTTTTCTACGGAACTTTATTTAATTTTAAAAATGAACTAACCTCATTTAGTGACTTTTTGCCTAAGCCTTAATTCCGTAAGGGCCGTTAGTGATTATTTCTCCTGAGAAACCGTTGAAAGCATTGTACTGAAACACACCACCCGCGCCCGCCGCCCACTTCACCTGCACCCTGCGTGCGCCCACCGCTCAATGTTGCAAACTTAGTGGATTTTCTACTAAAAATGTTGGTTTTGACCCCCTTTTAGCGTAGAAATTTTGCTTTTAGTAAGTGGTTTTGCGAGTGGTTCAATAGACTAAAATTGAGTTACAAGAGAGCTATTTTTGAATTTCGTAAGGCTTGATTCGTTCTCAAAAATGTCTTAAACTTTTATTTAAGTTTATAAATGCATTATTCGATCATGTTTTTGAAATTGTCCGATTTAAAAACAGCATTCCAATTAGTAGACAGACGATTACTCAGCCACTAAGCTGATTTACTGATTATTTACATAACTAGAAAAATATTTTGTAATACAACTGTTCGCTGTCGAGACACCAGGGCCATGGGCATTCGAAGCCAAACCTTTCTTTAGGGACCTGGGATGTCCTTTACGATAAAGATAAGATAAAGGTTGTGACCTCCTCTATCCTTAGCTGTGCAGCGGAGAAATGCCGCCAGCATAATTGTCACTTTTGGTATATACATGTACGGACGGCCAGAAGCAAATAAGTTTTTCTTTGTGTAATTTCAATACTTTGTTTAGTTTAGTTATATTTTTGGACTTACACATAAATCATAAGATAAAGGGCTCACAACTATTTCCCGAGGGGGTACACAGAGTTATTCTAAAACCTCAGAACATCCATGTTTCACTATTATAGTACCAAAATTCTCTCCAGTGTGACGGGGGTGAGCCCGTCGCCACTTGTTATGGACAGTGGGTACAATACATGCCTCAAAATTGAAGCATGCAGGTTTCCTCAGGATGTTTTCCTTCACCGAAAAGGCAGTGGTGTTACAATCGTACATAAATTCAGAAAAAGTCATTGGTACGAGTCGGCCTGGACAAGGATCGAACCATCGCCTACTACATGGCAGGCAAGGTTACTTGCCACTGGACCACCACAACACGGCACTTACGGAACTTACAAGTAAATATTGCACAATATGTATAATAAAGGTAGCAAATTACAAATATAACTACCCAATGTTTTCTTGTTTAGTGCAAAATTTTGTGATTATGAGAGTAGGGCCTTCTGTTAGCGGTTTTCCTGTGGTTTTGAATCTGGTGGAGAGCTAATTTAACTGTTGACAACACTGCCCCCACTTCAGTCAGATCGATCGAGCTAGCCGGTCGATGAACACCGTTGCGTTGTGTTTAAGCGTGATTTATACATTATTTCATGTGACATCATTATTTAAAGAGATTTTGATGAAAGTTCTGTAGTCCTGAAGTTAAGCCCTGAACCTAACCTTCACACTGCGCTGTCACACCAGGAACAAAAACAAGGAACAAAAATTCCTAACCTTCACACAAAGGTTCCTGATACCTGACTAAAGGAGATCTTCACATGAATTTTGTTTTTCTAGTGGCGAGTAACCTTGCCTACCGTGCAGGAGGCGATGGTTCGATCCCCGTCTAGGCTGACTCGTACCAATGAGTTTTTCAGAATTTATGTAAGATTTGTAACACCACTGGCTTTTCGGTGAAGGAAAACATCGTGAGGAAACCTGCGTGCTTCAATTTCGAGGCATGCGCTGTACCCACTGTCCATTATAAGTGGCGACGGGCTCACCCCCCGTCACACACTGGACAGAGTTTCGGTACTACTGGTGAAACGTGGATGTTCTGAGGTTATAGAATATCTCTGACTACCCCTTCGGGGAATATAGTCGTGAGCATTATGCTTATGCTATGCTTAAATAACTTTTAGTAACATTAAAGACACAAAATAATAGTGTTAGTTAAATTGGACACTCATAAACCTGCATTTCTAAATTGCATAAACTCACCAACAACATGACAAAAGTCACTAACGATTTATTTGGCAAAAATGTGTTGGATGGAAAACTAACTATCCTATTTTTCGTCTTTCGTGTGATAATTAGAGATCTACACTTTACTTTACAAAATGGGGATTAAATCAACGATTAATTTGTACTAACAAAAAATTAAATATATCAAAATTTGTCGTTGTTATGACGTTTTAAACTTAAAACCTCAATATCTCAAAACTATGCACATGTCAGTTAGTGACTTTTCCCTCTAAGGGGACGATATTGTATAATATATTTATTTATTGTTTGTTTGTACACAATAAGTTTGCCTTGTAATTATTAACTGTCTCTTTTGCGGGTCTGCTGGAAGAAATCTCTTCAGAGATAAGCTCGCCCTTTGTACATGTTTTCTCAACTTATATGTTAGGATAAACAGTTGCATTACTTCAAGGGGTGGTTGCACCTATGATACTAAACAACTTTCCCTAAGAAACCTATAGGAAATCCGCAAAAAAAATTTGGACTTTCCATACTAAATGCAATCTGCTTATCAAACGTTTAAGTGAAAAGTCATTTTTTTTTTACATTCTTTGTCTCGCAGGGAAAGTTGTTCAACGTGATGGGTACAATAACCCATTAAAGTAGTGCAACATTTTACCCTAACATTCGGTATACAATGTCTATATCTATTTATTATAAAACTTAATTGTACGCACATAATAATGAATTGCATTATAGCCGTGGGGGAACCCACGGTGGCCTAGCGCGGCTTGGACACAAAACATTTGGTACAACGAATAAAGAGAGGATATCACAATATACCTACAAATTATTTACAGCACGCATTATTTTCAGATTTTGTGATCTAAAATACTTAATACACTCACCTAATTCAGAAGACTTTTTACTCACTTACAAATGTTCTTCCCCTTAAATTAAAGCATACCATAGACACTTCATACAAACGGGACTGGTAAGGCTAAGTGTATGCAACGAGTGAGTGCGAGTGAGAAAGGAATACACTGCATTTAATATCGTCTCCACTTCCCGTACCGGAGAGGGTGAGGTCGAAATTGGCGAGGGTCCGAACTTTGCTAAAAGACAAAAAGGGGGACTTCCACTTACCTTAGTGTCAACGCATTTGGAGCAGCTAGCGTAAGCTTCAAAGGTATCAGCCTCGCTCGCCTGGTCTCCGCAGCTATGCTCGGGGGTGTCTGCGTGGCGACATCTCTTCCCCGCTTCACACCTCCTGACCCTGGTCCACTTCCGCAGCCATTCATGTAGCTGAGTTGCGGGTGGGAGACGCTCATGCCGATTTTGTTGCGCTGTGTACTGCTGTCAAGAATTAATATATATAGAATATCACGACTATAATCCCCAAGGGGGTATTCAGAGATATTCTGAAACCTCCGAACATCCACGTTTCACCAGTAGTACCGGAACTCTGTCCAGTGTGACGGGGGGTGAGCCCGTCGCCAAGAATTAAAATAGCAAGTAAAATAAGTTGAACTTTAAAAAAACTTTTTATAATAAAAAAGTAAAGTAAGTTATAGCCTGTAGAATCCCACTGCAGGGCAAAGGCCTCCTTTCACGAATAAGGGTGAGAGGGAGAAAAGAGAGAGAGCAATATACGTACCTACAATTATGCATGCAAAATTTCAGCTCAATCGGAAACCGGGAAGTGGGTCAAATTAAACATGCAAGATTTCATTACAGACACCGGGACAGGTGGAAGTAAATAAAAACTTTTAATAAGTTTGTGTAAGCTTGTTGTGTTCATGTGGGATTTGAACCCTGCTGTAATAATTCTTCAGTTAGAGACAATTTTAAAAAGTGAAATTTACGTCGTGCACGGAGTGAAAAATTTATTGTCGATTTAACAAGTAATACAGTTGTAAATGCGATACATACTTTAGGGGGTGCTTTTTCGCGATTTCATGATTAGTCCCACGGTGAAAGTTGTTCAGCTTTTTGATCTGAACACCCCCTAAAGTATGCAATGTATTTTAGTTTACAACCGACCGTGACCGTACAGACCATGTTAGAAAATATAATGCTAAAAGTCATTGTTAAGTATACCTATTTATTACTATGTCCAGCAGTGGTCGTCCATCGGCCGAGCTAGTATTTATAAAGTAACTAAAATTTATATTCATAAACTTTTTTAAAAATTATAACATAAAGGTAATTAGTAAGTAAATTAATTTGTAATTCAAAATACTTATATTTTATGATATAAATGAATATAACAACAATAATACTGTTAAACATTATTTTCACCTCACAAGCTCGGAAAGTTTCTGTTTATCATTAGAAATCTGAGTGCAAAAGTGCATTTTATCCGCTAGCGTGGAAAGAGTTTTTGAAATTCGAATCTGTCTTTTCAATATTTTTCTATACCGCCAATCCACTGAAAATGCTTAATAACTATTTCATGTCACTGGCCAGCACGAAAAAAAAAACTTTTCAAAATGTTCTTTTTAGCAATTAACTTTTTTTCCTCGCAGTTGTGAGGTGAAAAGTTGTGTGTTTCGCTCGGCTGCAAAGTTATTCTGCGTCTCGTACCTTTGAAACCTTTGCTACGCTCAGGTTTTAATACTCGTTTAAGTACTCGCGCCAAAAAGCAACTTTGCAGCCTAGCATAACAAATAACTATTTCTATGAGTGCCTGTGATAGAAAAGCTACCAGTTAATCTCTTTATAACGTAATAGGCCAAAAACTTTTTTCTTGGAACATTGGTATTCATTGAGCTTAAAATCCAAGTGATCAACGTAGAATAACATTGGTACCCTAACACTCAGTTGCAGAAAGGCTCATTAAAGATAATCCTCCATTAAATCTCATGTTGTTACTTTTTGTTTTGTTGACATAATTAAAGCTAGCAAGAGGTTTAATGGAGGATTGTCTTAAATGAACTTACGTGCATGGCGGTAATACAGATGCTCTTTAAAACATGGGCTTTTCGTGGAATACCTCGCCATCTTTACGGAACAAAACAACCGGAAAATTACTCCTTTGTTTTTGTTTAGTAGATTTTTCAAACATTTCAAAGAATGTGCCTCTTTGGTGCGAAGGTAGGACGGAATTCCAAGGCGTGCAAAATTCTCAAACAAAGAAAAGGTTTTCTTTACTTTAAAGCCATTTCACTTTTAGCAGCAATATTTTTGTAAAGTTAGTGTAGCACTGTCCATTTTCTCGGCGGTTTACCGTGGTCTAATGATTAAGAGCATTGGGCTCTGACGCGGAGGTCGTGGGTTCGATTACCACGGGGGACACCTAGTGATATGTCACTGTGCGTTTTTCCCCAGTTGGTTAGGACATTGCAGGCTGAATCACCTGATTGTTTGAAAAGAAAGATGATTCCGCGTGCTTCTGATATCACGTTAAACCGTTGATCCCGGCTACTATTTCTGTTGGTAGTACATAAAAACCACGTCAGTGCTGCCCACACGATAAGAAGAAGGGAACCGCCGATTTTTATATAACAAGGGTCAAATGCCCAAATAAATCAGAAAACACTGAGACTCAATCCTTTCACTTCTCTGCCCTAACCACCACTGCAATCCTCTCTGTACTCCGAGAAAAAGTTTCTCAGAGAAATCTCCAAACTGGTGACCCCGAAGACTTCGGTGGCTCACTAAACCCGAAGGACGAACATGTCGAAAGGGCACCCAAACGGGTGATCCCGAAACTGAACATGGAACGGCACCGAATTGCGACGCCATTTTCAGATGCGCAAAAAATTCGGAAAAAACCGGACTACATTTTCTTCTCTAACCCTAATTGGGAAAACCGTCGGTCAAATGTCAACCCGGCCGTCAAACAATTTCCGAACAAGACATATCTTTGGTCAACATACAAAAGCATCCATATTTCGTATTTTCGAAAAATGTTACCTACATCATGATACCTATGTGGTTATTCTGTATGTACGAGAATACACAGATGATGGGTAATCTATATTTATAAAACAGTTCCGTAACTGACTGACTCACTGACAGACAACGCATAGCCTAAATGAAGATAGAAACGTGAAATTTGGAATACTCATTCTAAGAAATTCCCCGACTATGACAGCGCTGAGTTTACTTAACGACATATTATCAATGGACATAGATTTGTTCCATTGTACAGTCAGCAGCAAAGAGATGTATGCACTTTTACTACGTCGTAGTATAAAGATGTATATACTTTAGTACTACGCGTAGTACTAAAGTGTATACATCTTTTGCATGAGGAGGCATACATCTTTTTGCTGCTGACTGTACACTGGCCAACTTCACAAAAGTAGCATTAGCCCCATCCAAGGGCTCCATTAAGTACCTGTGTAAGTTAAATAGCAATATTGATACAATTTAATGTTATCGTATTGGGTCGTATTCGGCACACTTCAGCAAATTTCAGACTCCCGTAACACGACAGTTTGGCGCCCAACGTGGGGCGCCAAACTGTCGTGTTACGGGAGTCGGGGGGTCCCAGAGGGGCCCCGACCCCCGTACACTCCATTAGAAATCAAGAAAGAAAAGAAAGGAAACAGGAGAGCTTGCGGGTACGTAGGTTCTTTAATGGTGACAGTCACACGGTGAGGATGATGATGAGGTGATGTACATAAATAGGTATAAAAACATTTCTTTTAAATAAAGTCCATAGTGGTACATTAATAATGTAGCGTGTCTACCATGCTTACCATGATCACTCGCTCCATATCATCTTCATACCATGCCTACCATCATCACTAGCTCCATAGCATCTTCATATCATGCTTACCCTCGCTATTCGTTTCATGGCATCTTTACACTATCCATAATATTTACCATTATTAATCGTTTTATAACATACATCTTCCAGTTTCATCGATTTTTATCAATTTTATAAAGTCTTATATTTGTTTACATACTTGACATTGACTTTTCTACTCATATTGTAACTCTTAATTTGCTTTGTGAAGCATAGAGCTATCCGGCCATGGAGTTTGGTATCTACCTTTTCTCTTACCGGAGAAAAGATGTTATACATTTCTTTCTATTAGAAATCCTGGCCGGTTATCTTTACGCGATTACTTTTATAAATTTCAAAATTCAAAAGTTTGTTAGGAATTGGATTGTCACGAAAATATTATTGGAAGAAATTGGATTGTCACTTTGGAAATGGTAGAAAAAGGATCGTTTTTCTATAATCGTATTTTTATCTTCTCATCTTTATAATTTATCTCAAACTGTACCTAATGAAGTCTGCTAAATATAATATAAAAGTTCCTTGCGATTAGTTGGAAGGCATCACCGTGTGACTGAAGACGAACAGGGTGAGTCTGAAAAGACGAGGTGGTCTGGAGTGCCCAATATTGTACTAGTGGCGTAAGATTTTATACACAAGTCGAAGAGGTTTCCTGATACGCCTGCTGCCCGTATTCATTTTCCCGCACCTCTTACATGCAAGAATATGGGACTGCTGCATCTCACTCTGCTCAGGAGCAATCTAATGCCCTATCTACTGAACGAGGATTCAATGGGTCGTGTGTAGAATCACCCGAATGACAACTACGGACCCGTATCCCTTCCTACCTGGTTCCTACACGTCCTGCCAAGTGACTCTATTTACTGCTTCGTTTGTACCACTATGGACTTTGTTTAAAAGAAATGTTTTTATACCTATTTATGTACATCACCTCATCATCATCCTCACCGTGTGACTGTCGCCATTAAAGAACCTACGTACCCGGAAGCTCTCTTGTTTTCTTTTCTATCTTCATTTCTAATGAAGTGTACGGGGGTCGGGGCCCCACTGGGACCCCCCGACTCCCGTAACACGACAACATTCTCTTTTTTATTTTTTTTATTTTTATTTTTTATTTAATTTCTACAGACACAAAAACATTATCATTACAGGTATGGGTATATACCTGTAATGATAATGTTTTATTTATTTATTTATTTAATTTCTACAGAAACAAAAACATTATCATTACAGGTATGGGTATATATACCTGTAATGATAATGTTTTTGTGTCTGTAGAAATTAAATAAATAAATAAAAATAAAAAAAATTAAAGAAAAAAGAGAATGTAGAGGTAGAAAGGATTTTTCCTAGATCAGTCCCTAAGAGTCAGAGTTTCGGTACTACTGGTGAAACGTGGATGTTCTGAGGTTTCAGAATATCTCTGACTACCCCCTCGGGGAATATAGTCGGACTATGCTATATGCAGTCCCTAAAGGATCCGGATCCCGGATATGTGCATTCACTGGATGTACTCTACAATTTCTTTAAAACAAAACTCACCGTGTCGTGGTAGTGACTCGCCAGGTAAGTTGCCTAGCGACGGACGTGCTCGGGGATAGGTCTGGTGAACTCCTGGCGCCCACTCGCCTGACGCCCTGCGTGGGCCCGGTGTCGAAGCCCCCGCATTGTCTGTCGAAACTTATTACGTTAAAGTGACAAGTATTTTGCATCTTTTTATTAAATTTTTCATAAGCTTGCAGTGTTGTGGACCCTGTCTGTGATGTCAAGGTCAAGTTAGAATTACGCTTGGTTAAATAATTGGCTTACACTTAGTTGCAGAAACGCTCATTAAAGTTAATCCTCCATTAAATCTCTTGCTAGGTTTTACTACGTCAATAAGACAAAAAGTGGCAGCTAGAGATTTAATGGTGGATTAACTGTAATGAGCGTTTCTGCATCTGAGTGTTAGACAATCTTTTATCCAAGGAATTACGGTTATATCTTGGATGATATAACAAATTTTACTAAGACTCAAGAGTCTACCTAAGTATAAAATATGTCTGTAGCATCATCGTACTCCATGCCTCAAATTCTATCAATGTAGGTATTTTTAAAACTGTTTTCAATGTACTGTATATTCCGGTCCAAGCATCGGAAACAATTCTGTACCTCTCTTAACCTCTCGTATGCCGGAACGCGGATCCGCGCGATGAAACAATTATTTGGTTTGATCAATTCAATCGATTCGGTCAATTTATTTTCTGTTCTTTCTGTATTTTCGGCATAAGAGAGGTTAAAGTAATTATTTCCAAAAGTATGATGATGCTTCGACCTATCTCTGCTTTAAAGTGCGTCCGTCCTGTCTATAACATATAATAATTATCAATTTCACATTAAGATATTTGTACCGGATGGCCGCGGGTGGTCTGGCTTTAAGTACATCGCGTTTGCCATCGAGATCAGCTCTACACATAGCCTCAACGTAGAACAATTTCTGGACAGAAATCAACGATTCCGGTCGATCTTTAGCAATCCTCCTCTCCTTCCAACAAACTAAAAGTATAAACAAGTGATATGCGTACTGCCTCCAGCGTTTAAAACCGGCATGTTGGATACAGCAGCATTCACATGAGTGGAAAGGAGTTATTTTAATTACAATATGCCACTCGACACTCGCCACTCGCCATTTCCTCTGTTTCACGCAAAGCGGACATCAGTTATGGCAGATGACAGATACAGCATAAAAAAAGAAACAAAAGTGATGTACAAAAAAGGCGGTCTTATCACTAAAAAGCCAAAAAAAAAAAACCATTTTTCTTTCTTTTTTATTTCATCTTTTACTCCGAATAATTACTGTTTTTCTTTATGGGCAAAAGGCAAAGCCCAGATTCAATTTATACTCAAAGTTAATCTTGTCGTGTCAACCTAGGTTAGCAATAAACTCCAGGTTAAGTTAGTAAACAAAGATTTTTAATATAGAAAAGAACCTGAGAATGCTACTTAACCCAGAGTTAATTGCTAACCCAGATTGACGAAAATGGGGCTTACCTAAAGGTGGTAGTAATTGTAATTACGTTTCTTACCACCCTGAAAGTTATATATTTATGAACAGAGAAACTTAATAAGCACGATTTCCGAAACAGCTCGGTGATCAAATAGGATACGTTCGTAGTAAATCTATTTAGAACAATAAACGCTATCAAAGGATCCGTGGGGCACCACAAATCCAAAGAGGGTCGAATTAAATGGCTAGACATCAAGTCGACCGTTTTCAAATAAATGAAACTATTTAAGGACCCGTTTGGTTTGACTTAATGCCTAACCTCATCAGTATGTAACATTCGTATTTATTCGTAACATTGAATGTTTAAAAACGAACAAAGAATTCTGTGGAAGCAATTGAAAACGAGCTGGATGAATAAATGACTTAGCCGATATAAAACTATGTTTCTTCCATACAATTAATCACACAGTAAATTTTTCAATAAGAGGGACTCTGTGTTTGATGTTCATGAGTCATACAATAATCATTAGTTTGCCACACGGAGAATAATATCTGGTAATAGACAACTGTTTTAGATTTTAGAAGAGTTTACTAGAAATAACAGATTTAACTAGAAAATTTGACTTATACTGGTTTCGGTAGATTTAACTAAGATATACTTATAACAACAATTTACACTGTCACATAATATATTTTTCTCCATTCAGTCTAGCATGGTAACCGGTACTTTTATAAACTTCCATTTAAAATAATCTTCTACAGTCTTTCATTACGACCAGACATAATCTGAACAAGTAATCATGAGCGTTTAAAAAATGCTGAATTGCTTCGAATACGGCTAAAGCACTACCGTGCTCCCGGATAGTTTTCTACAATTCGAACAGATAGGCACACGACGCAATTACAAGGGGTTTGTTGTTAGCTAGGAACTTTTGTGGTTTTAGTTTAGTATCTGCGGAATAGGGAATACCCTAACAGCCAATTAGAATTCTAGTCTGGCCCTAAACAAAAATAGTTGGCGTGGACTTTGGTCTGGACGGGTATTTTAAGTAAATTTTATTACTCTGGCCTTACAAGGACTTTCGATATGTCGTAACCGTTTCTGTCCAATCTTCATTGGAATAGAGTTGACATTGGAACGAAAACGTTTACGCAATTGCGAAAATCAAATTTCATCGTAGGTGCTCTGGTTTTTTCTTCTTCAGAAGAAAACAAACGAAGCAAATCATCTTCCCTGGTGATGCCTGGTTTGGATGTTATAAACTCTACGTGTCCAAATGCCACTCAAAAATTTCAGAGAAAATCTACAAACAACAATTTACTTTTTGTTTAACCAACCGCATTCATTCGGAATTCAATCAGATACCGGATGAGTTGTTTTTACAGTTAGAGAGCATACAGTATTACGTACATAAGTTAGATTGTAACTTATGTACGTAATACCGTCTGCTCTTAAACTGTTAAGGGAAACATCGTGAGGATAGCTACATGTAAGCTGAAGAAGAAATTCTTCAAATTCTGATGCGTATGTCAAGTCTACCAATCTGCAATGCCACACGTGGTGGACTAACACCCATATTCCCTCCTTGAGGGTGGCCTGTGTGTCCTGCAGTGGGCTGTTTATACGCTAATGATGATAATAATGTTTCATTTGGAAAAGGAAACAGTGACGAACAGCGAATGGATCGGATATGAACCTTATGGGGCTGAGATGGTGGGTCGGAAAAAAATCCTTTCGGATTTAATGCATTCAGATTATCGTCTTTCGCTGCAAGTTAATTCGATGCTACGTCCTGTCAGATAATGGTGGGTCGGAAAAAAAATCATTCGGATAATCGTCTTTCGCTGCAAGTTAATTTGATGCTACGTTCTGTCGGATAATGATGGGTCGGGAAAAAATTCTTTCGGACTTCAGGCATTCGGATAATCATCTTTCGCTGCAAGTTAATTCGATGCTACGTCCAGTCGGATAATGAGGGGTCGGAAAAAAATTCTTTCGGACTTCAGGCATTCGGATAATCGTCTTTCGCTGCAAGTTAATTCGATGCTACGTCCTGTCGGATAATGGTGGGTCGGAAAAAAATCTTTTCGGATTTAATGCATTCGGATTATCGTCTTTCGCTGCAAGTTAATTCGATGCTACGTCTTGTCGGATAATGGTGGGTCGGAAAAAAATTCTTTCGGACTTCATGCATTCGGAAATGTGTAATTCGGACTTGCTTTACCGACCCGAGGAATAGGTCAAATAGAAGATTAGTTGGTTACGTCAATGACGTCACCAAATGAACCAAAATAACTTTACGAAGTACTCTATAAACGGCTAAGTATTAGATCGAGCTCACTGATGGCCCATAAAATTCTAATGTAATTGTATGTACACCAATGTTGTCGGGTAGACCAATTTATTGCCTTTTGTATCGGCAATAAAACGAGACGAGTCTGCTTTGGTGAGTTGCTAAGTGTTTGCTATGATGATAGGAATGCTTCGTGGAACAATGATGTGAAATTTTAGGGTTTGAAAGGCGTTTATTCTCCTAACTTCGTCTCGCTATTTCATGTCAAATTACATAATGATTCATTTAAATATAGGGTCCTACTTAATATATGATCAAAACGTCAAACTGAACTACTTTCTCTATGGCACCAAGATCGAAAAAAAATCTGCTGTTCCATACAAAACTGCAAGTCTGCTCGAGCCAAATGTAGGACATCTGTTTTTTTTTCGCGATTTCGATGCTGGGCCCATATACAGGCTGAAATTTATATCATTAGCATCAAATTCACCCTGTAGAAAGTTGTTCAGTTTGATGGTCTGATCATCCTCTTAAAAAAGTGTCAGCATATCAAGTTGGACCCTGCATACACAGGATTCGTCATCAACGCATAAAGGGTCGAACATCAAACAACAAAATTACCTACTCCATTTGTGAAAAACAATAGTAGATTACACACCGAGGGCAGGAAAGTAAGAAATATCTCAGATCTCATGTAATTTATGACCGAGGCGACGCCGAGGCGGCAACTTCGTTTAGCGCAGTGGGACGAAAATTGACGCTTTCCGTCCGGATTGGAGAAAAAAAATTATTGGCTTTCCTGTAAAATTTTCTCATTTGAAGTTCGCCCCTTTGCGTTGCGGCGTAGGCGACGAATCGTGTTTTTTTTTTTTGTAATTATCCTAAATAACACTTTTTGTCTCTTCAGTTCTTTATCGATCTGTTGTGAGTTCATCTCGAGTTGTTTCGATTACTGAGATAAGCTAGGTCGACATCATCACCATTATTTTGATTTTTTTTTCAATGGCACGAGAGGCACCTTACTCTAAAAACGCTACTTTAATTTCTCGAAAACCATTCACCCTAAAAGTGTCGAATAATTTAAAGACAAACTTTATTTTCCATTCCGATGCCACGTTATCTACTTCGTTCTGGCGTTGGGCCAAACGGCATAGTGCTATCTCTAACTGTCCCCTGCATCAATCACCGCAGTGCCGAGTGGACTATAAAGTAGTACCTTGTTTTTGAACTACGAAAACATTTGGACTGGACTAACTGTTTTGTAAACTAGTTTTATTCTAGTCTATATCTACCTAATGTATGATACTTAAACCTGAGGTTTATAAAAGAGGGTGCTTCAGAACATCAAACTGAACAACATTCACTATGAAATGCAATGAAGTATTGAACTATCGCGAAAAAATAACTCCTGTTAAAAATGTCAATCGCTACTCGACCAATACGTATGAAAAGGCAGATTTTTTATCACGGTTTCGTTTTGGTCCAACTGTAAGCGGCTTGCAACAACAAATATATTTAGTGATAGTTCTGTCACTTACAATGCTCATACAAATGAAAATGACAGCATCATAACTTAAACATGTTTAAGCCTAAATACTTTTTGGTGCAAGCCAGCCTAAAAGTTGCTCAGTTTGATAGTTTGACGCACCCCATAAAGTATGTAACGCGTTTAACGGGGGGTATTACAGAACGACACTCAAGTGGTGTCTCCACTTACGACACTCAAGTGGAGACAGGCCTGTCTCACTCCGCACTGTAGGAATAAAAATGTACTACGCGGTCGCGCCGCGACGTCGCGGCCTAATTCGGTATGTCAAGTTTTTTTTTGTCTTCATTTTTATATTTTTTACGGACAGAAGACATAATTTTAAGATACCTATTTCATTCTTATTGCGATTCATCGAGTTTATCAATATAAATTTAATTTTTAAATTATTTTGATCTGTAATCTCTAAGTGCAAAAATGGTGGAGAGAAAATAATTCGAACTCCATGGAGAAAAACTACATACAGCTGTATTTAAAAAAATTAAAACCTGCCTCCTCTTTCTAACTCTATGCTGGAAAAAGATACGGCAACATCAAATGTCAAATTCTGACATTGTGAAAGTATTTTTTTTTCTTAATGGCCGGTTATTTTAAGTTGATTTTATGTTTACCAAGGAGTTCAGAGGTATGCCAGTGACGTCACTGCACGGACCGAAAAACGACGTTATTTTATTAAAAATATCTGTAATCCTTTCATTTTAAAATCTCTGACATCGAAAATATGATTATTGAGACAATTATCTCGAAATGGTTTTCAATTCAGCCCTCCAAAAAAAAACTTGACATACCGAATTCACGCGCTCATTGCATCGCACCCAACGACCTTGATATTTGTTTTTTCGTTTCGAAAATTAAATTAGTATCCTATACATCGTCGGATGTATAAAGTAATATCATAACTTTCATAATCGAAAGATTGTTAAAAAATATAGTTTTTATAGCTAATTTTGTGTATTATTAATTTTTTGGAATTATTCGATTACTTAGATGAACCAAAATGTAAACACATTAGTGTGTAGAAGACGTACCGCGGCCGGCCGGTCTCTTTGCACGCAATACTGACATCCCTTGCACCAGAGTCCATGTGTGCGTGACAATCACGTACAGAGAGTCAATGTGTGCGTGTCAGTCGTGCTTGGAGCGAGCGTTCTTAGATAGTGAGGCATCTTTTTTACTCTTATGTAATCCGTGGTGGAGATCTCTTCATAAGTAAAGATAGACAAGAATGAATGTATATGTTGTGTGTATTTGCATCCTTTTCTATCTATACTCAAGAAGAGATCTCCACTTGAGTGTCGTTCTGTAATACCCCCTAAGATTGTCACTCTGCCCTGTTTAAAGAAAAGTCGGAGGTACTCGATCCATAATTTAATGGACACAACAAAATAACAGTAAAATCTTGCAGAAAACTTAACAATTGTAGAAAGTAACATTTTGAAAGCGAATCTGAAATGCCGTAAAATTTATTAAAGTAGAAATTTATTTGGATCCAAATCGTGCCAATAATTTATTGCGGATGCTCTACGCAATTAGCTTTTGTTTGTTCCTATTTTAAATTAAATTAGATTTTATTGTTTGCCACTATAAGGTCTAACGTTCAATGATGTCGGATGGGAGCCATTTATTCTGGGAGAGACAGAATCTTTTGCCGTAGAGTTTAAGGGTATATTTTCGTTTGTGACGTCATCACTTGCTGTCAATTTTCAATAAAAAATGTTGATAATGTTTTGTATGTTTTCCGTGACCTTTTGTTTGAGCTCCCACCATCGATAAGAAAAGTGTTAAGTATTTTTTGTGAAGAATACCTAGTTAGTAGGTAGGTTTTTTTTCCCACAATAAGAAATTCATTACTTAACTAAAACATTTTAAATTAACCAAAGTGGGAAGTTTCGGTTAATTTAAAGTGTAACCTACATACATACCACTTTTTTCATACTAAATACGATCATCACTGTGGGCAAAAAAATTGTGTATAGAGATACAAAAATTATGATTTCACAACATGTAGAGTAACGGAATATGCCTACATAACTAATTAAATTTATTAAACACTTATTTTTATTAAATATTTTTATAGTTTCAAAATTACACATCTAACCGACAAGGAGGAGATTCTATGATATATATACCGCCGGTATTCTAATTTTGAACATACTGAAAAAAAAAATCACCGACATTTTCGTCAATTCGGTATGTCAAGTTTTTTTTTGGGAGGACAAAATGAAAAACCATTTCGAGATAATTGTCTCAATAACAATATTTTTCACCTCACAAGCTCGGAAAAATTCTGTTTATCACTCGAAATCTGAGTGCAAAAGCGTATTTTATCCGCTAGCGTGGAAAGAGTTTTTGAAATTTGAATCTGTCTATTCAATATACCTATTCCTATACCGCCAATCCATCAATCAATTTCATGTCACTGGCCAGCACGAAATAAAAACTTTTTAAAAATGTTATTTTAAGCAATTCACTTTTTTCCTCGCTTTTGTGAGGTGAAAAGTTGTGTGTTGCGCTCGGCAGCAAAGTTATTGTGCGTCTCGTACCTTTGAAACCTTCGATGCGCTCAGGATTCTACATTTGAACCCACTCGCTTCGCTCGTGGTTCAATCTTAGAATCCTTCGCTTGCTCAGGTTTCAATACAAGTACTCGCGCCAAAAAACAACTTTGCAGCCTAGCATAACAAATAACTATTATATGTCAGAATATTTAAAATGAAAGGATTAAACTAAATATCAACTTAAAATAACTGGTCATTCAGAAAAAATATGTTCAATGTGTCAGAATTTGACATTTCATGTTACCGTTTCTGTTTCCAACATGGAGTAAGAAAGAGAAGGCAGGTAATTTTTATTTTTTTAATTAAATTTTTAAACAACAAAGTTAACAACGTGGAGTTCGAATAATTTTTTCGAGCCCACTTTTGCCATTTACAGATAAACGTCATGAATTGAAAAAAAAATGTTTCTTATAATGATATCTTCTATCCGTAAAAAATATAAAATAAAAACAAAAAAATGCTTGACATACCGAATAATTGTGTGAATAATATAGTAGATTACACACCGAGGGCAGGAAAGTAAGAAAGGCCTCAGATGTCATTTGATTGCTGACCGAGGTGAAACCGAGGTCAACAAACATGTGATCTGAGGCTTTCTTATTTACTGCCCGAGGTTAGTATACTATTTTTCTCCTCGACGGAGGTGGAAAGCGGCAACTTCGTTTAGCGTAGCGGGATGAAAATTTACGCTTTTCGTCCGGAGGGGAGAAAACAACATTTTCTATGTTAGAGATTTTAAAATGAAAATATTACGGA
This sequence comes from Agonopterix heracliana, assembly GCA_963693445.1. NCBI lineage: Eukaryota > Metazoa > Arthropoda > Insecta > Lepidoptera > Depressariidae > Agonopterix > Agonopterix heracliana. Next base: position 5,442,145 of record OY856308.1, read on the forward strand.
TATTTTTTAAAAAATATAAGGTCGTTTTCGACCAGGAGTGCGATTTTTGAATCTCATTCGGTGAGCTCAGCAGTTGAAAATGTCAAAATTACTATGGAGATTTGCATCTTCCTACTGCTGATGCGACTTTCAAAAATCATACTTCAGCAGTGCTATTTTTGAAAGTAAAATCAGCAGTAGGAAGATGCATATCTCCATAGTAATCTCCATAGTAATTTTGACATTTTCAACTGCTGAGCTCAGCGAATGAGATTCAAAAATCGCACTCCAGGGCCCTATTTAATAAACGCGACAATTTCAGGTGAAAGGCGACAGGCGAAAATTCGAAACTTATTTACAGTTCAATAAAAATGTACATTGACAAAATTGTCAAGAGCATTGAGTTCTGCTTACGTAGGTCGTGGGTTCGATTCCCACGTGGGACACCTAGTGACATGTCACTTTGTGCATTTTTCCCCAGTTTGTTAGGATATTACAGGCTGAATCACATGATTCCATGCTTCGGATGGCACGTTAGGCCGTTGATCCCGGCTACTATCTTTGGTTAGGTACATAAAAACCACGTCAGAGGCCCGTAAGGCGGTCTGAAAAAAACTCTGATACCAGGGCTTGCTGCCCACACGATAAGAAGAAGTGTTTAATAAAACAAATACTTATGTCAAGTTTTTCAGGACAAATTGTCATTATGTCTATTCTATTTTTATTAAATGGCGTTTCCTTGTTAGATTTCGCCAGTGTCAAGTGTTGAAGATATATTTATTAGATATTGTACGGTAATAGGATATGGCGATCTCAAAACCCCGTTTTTAAACAAAAAACACACACTTGAAACCACCATAAAACGGCGGAGCCACTTGGGCAATCAAATCGCAAGCCGACGACACGTCTACTTGTTACCTCCTTAGCCACGCGACTCCACTGTCACATGTCACCTGTCAGGAGAAAAATTATTGAACAGAAATATGTCAAATTGTCGCTACAATCCGACAAATTTCTTTTCTCAAACATGCTTGGAAATTTGAGCATTATGTTGACAACCTTCTTTGAAATAAATCGAAATTGCTGTACTATGCGAGCAGTGGCCGGCAATAGTTGTATGAAAATCTATATCTGTCGTAGTTTAGCGGCCAAATAAATTACATAGTAAACTTATATTATGTCGTGTAATTTAAAAATGGAACGATCTTTTACTCCGAAACATGGCAACCAAGGAGGTAACTTATCAAAGGTCTGGTTTAAATTTTGAACTGGCTTGCAAATAAAAAGCTTTATAATGAAAAAAAAACGAATGGACCCTTTAACCACAGATAAGTTATAAGTTACTAGCTTTATCGCAGGAAAAATTATTGTTGTTCGTCATTGATTTTGAAAAGTTGATTAATTTTCATTTCCGCGCATTCATAATTCATAATATTTATTGCATAATCATAATAATAACATAATAGCATTGTTTGAGAAAAGCACTATACAAGCCTTGGCCACAACTAGGCATTGATGGACTTACGTATGTGTGCCTTGGCTTCGCCTCGGCCCACATTTACACGTTCGTCCATCGATGCGTCTTTTGCTGGCCACTGCAGTAATGTACTATAATTTTCCACCGTGACATTTTGACGAAATTATCACATTTTCCACCTGTAATTGTCACGCTTATTGTCACGTTTATTAAACCGGGCCATGTAAACTCCGCGGTAAATTTGAAAAGTACATAAAATAACTGGCCGATAAGAAAAACAAAATTATAATGTCAGAATTTGACATTTTATGTTGCCGTTTCTGTTTCCAGCATCGAAGTAGAAAAAGAAGGAAGGTGTCTTTTTTAGATTAGCAAAGTTTTTTCTACATGAGTTCGAATGATTTTCTTGTGACCACTTTTGCATTTAGAGATTACCGTTCAAATTCATTTAAAAATGTATTTGTATTGATAAACTAGCTAGCTTTTACGGTTCGCTTTCATTGCAACATACTATCTTTCATAAAAAATACTTATTTTATAACTATCTCCCATAATCTGTATATTCTTCTGTCTAGCCCCACACCAAGAAATGGTGGTTGGGCAAAAAATCTCGAGAGAAATATATCTCAAGACAATAATTATATTACTACTATTGTATTGTATGGTATAGTAAAAGTGAATTTACGCTATGGAATGGTGCTAAGGGACCCTCCGTACGTGAGTCCGACTCACATTTGGCCGGTTTTCTTTAAATACAAGGTGTTACAAAACTACAAATAAACCTTTAAGGGGGTGGTGTAGACCATCAAACTGAACAACTTTCACTATGGGACCAATATCGAAATCGGGAAAAAAAATGTTATGTTCTATACTCTATAAATCGACTAGAGCTAAAATATGTACGGGATATGAATTTTTTTTTTTCGCGATTTCGATGTTGGTCCCATAGAGAAAGTTGTTCAGTTTCACGGTCTTAACAACCCCCTTAAGAGTTTCAAAAATTTATTGTTACTTATGAAACACCTTGTATAGTAGTTTACTTAACAAAATTTTAAAAATATTGCTTTTATGACTAGTGGAGAAAAATTAGCCGTGGAATTTAAATATTCCCATTGTTTTGGCAGACGTGCCTAAACCACTGAACCGATTTTGATGGTTGAGATGTCATTCGACTGCAATTTAAGTCTGTGATTGAGTCATAATTGCAAACATGACGTGGATGTACATTGAAGATATTTATAAAAATGTTAATTGGCGGTGTTTGGAATAGGTACCTACGTAATGGAATACATTGAGACCATTTTTAGAATTTTTGTCTGTTTGTTTGTGCACACCTTAGATTATCAAGATAGACAGTCAAAGCTACGAAAGCGTCGAAATAAATAGGAACCAGTACTGGTTCCAAAACCCTATACATACCTATACACGCACACATACATAATTAGTATGGCGCCTCACGCACACCAACCTAAGAAAGTTAGCCCCTTTTGTTTTATACGGAACAAGTGTGAGGCTCATTCTAGACATATACTTTTTCTAAGGTGCACACGTTATTTTAAAACTTCTGAACAGATTTGGATTTCACGAAAGCATAGGGCTTAGTTTGGATTGGCATCAAACTAGTACCTACCTAAGTAATAAAATCTTTTCTGTTCAATTATTCATTGAAATTGGTAGGAAGCAAGTTTTTATTTGTTTTGATATTATTTGCAGTGATTTAATTTCAGAAGTAAATAAAAATTGCATGATTTTCTTATCAAGAATTTTATACTACGTAGGTAATTTAATCTTCTTGCTTAGAATTTATTTGAAACTGTGCGCGACTGTATTGGTAATTGTATATAGGTTAGGTTAGGTTTAAGTACAAAGAAAAAAAGACACTAATGACCAGGCAGTAAGGGCTAGTTCCCATAGCCTATCCGAAAGGATAAAATTAAAAAAAAAAAAAAAAAAAAAAAATATTGAAAAGCCGACCAAAGAGAATGGTCATAGATTTGGTATACGCTACTTAGACGACACTGACATAATTGAAGTCATTTCAATTTGATTGAACAATATGACAAAAATTATCCTAGAATTCGTTATTTTTTTTTGGAATACAACATAATTTTAGCTTTAGAAAAATACAAATAATGAATTATTCCATTCAATTACCTTTGTGTTTCAGTCATCCACAGACGGATCGAGAAAAAAATTGTCGCAAATTATTTTTAAAACATTTGACGCGGACGTGCTCCAGTAACGGCATTTCGCCGTACAATGAAAAAAATCAGAAACAAGGATAATTTTGCAGTTGTCACAGGATGTCAAAAGCTTGAATTTGTTCGCCATTTTGTATGGTAATCACAATATTTGATTTTAAATAATATGTTTTCAAAAATATTAGTGTTTCAGACTAGTATTTAAAAAAATCGATTCATTATGTTTTTTAAATTTATATGAACTTTCTTTTTACGTAAACTGTAAATTCAGCCGTGTAACGTAACCCTTCTAAAAATGTTCCTAAAGTAACCCCATTTTTAGCAATATTTCGACGAACAGTGTCCGGATTTTATGCGATTACTAAAATAAATTATATGAAACATACAAAAAAACGATTCATTACATTCTTAAGTAAAGGCAGTTCTTTCATAATAAATATAAAACACTGGATATGCAATAGCATATCACTGGAAACAATGTTCCTGAAATTAGGGGATTTAGAAAATATACCCTTAAGGGGTATAATTCGGAGCGCGCTCTATACAAACGTACTATGCTGATATTTTCAATGCTAACCAATTAAAGTCAATGAAATTTAGCAAAAACAATCTAAAAACAAATGTCTATGCTTGTATGGAGTCAGATTTTCGATAAAATACACAGTTTCAATGCTAGGATAAATTTAAGATTTGTATGGAAACTTTAAACTTTAAAACTATACATTTTAACGAAAATCTGATTCCATAATAGAAATTTGTTTCTAGATTGTTTCTGCAAAATTTCATTGACTTTAATTTCGTATTGAAAATATCACCATAGTACGTTTGTATGGAGCGCGCTCCGAATTATTTATTGAATTCACATGTAGGTATAGATTGTATAGGTATGGTTCAGAACCAAAATGCAGCAGTTTTTTTTTAATTAAATAAAAAAATTTAAAATGCATGCAGACATGACTTGAATTCGGGGTTTGATTTTTAAATTAAACAACATTCAAAATGAAGCCAACTTCAAAATCTAAAAAAAGCTTTTTCATACAAAAATGCATTTCCCACTACTGGAGAAGAAGAGAAGAAGCAGAAGACATAAATGTGTAAAACAACAGATATTTTTGAAGTGAAACTTTTTATGTGAGGGCTTTGAAATTCAGATCCGCAACCTTTTTGAGTGGCGGAAGATCGAAGAGCGGAAGCTTGAAATTTAAATCGGGAAAAGTTTCACATCTGCCAGGCGTCTCCTGACATTCAACTTTTTTACGATTACGATGTTGGGGCTACAAACAGGGTCCTTCTTAATAATGCTGACACCTTTTTAAGGGGATGGTCAGACCGTCAAACTTTATCTATGGCATCAACATTGAAATCCCAAAAATCTGCTATTTCATGCAAAACTGCAAACCTATTTGAGCAAAATGTATGGGACAGTAGATTTTTTTTAAAAGTGTCAACAATGTTAAGAAGGACCCTGTATAATTAAAGTTTTTCAATTTTACTAGCATAATGCGTGGTTAGTTTCCACACTAACTAAAATGTATCCTGTTTTTGAAAAATTCTGTATTTTTTACACTTTTGGCTAACTTTCCATACCTACCGGAACAGTTAAGGTGATATAATTCGGAGCGCGCTCCATACAAACGGACTATGGTGATATTTTCAATACTAACGAATTTAAGTCAATGAAATTTTGCAGAAACAATCTAGATACAAATTTCTACGCTTGTATGGAGTCAGATTTTCGTTAAAATGTATAGTTTTCAAGTTACAGTGCCTCAAAGATTTCCATACAAATCTTAAATTAATCCTAGCATTGAAACTGTATATTTAAACGAAAATCTGACTCCATACAAGCATAGAAATTTGTTTCTAGATTGTTTCTGCAAAATTTCATTGACTTTAATTGGTTAGTATTGAAAATATCACCATACCTACGTTTGTATGCAGCGCGCATTTTCGCTCTCGGAATAAAATTCTCTTAACAATATTACTCGAAGTTCTTTAAGTTTTAAAAACTTCTTCAAGGACCATAAACTACGAAGTAAATCTTTTAAAGCTGTTTGCAACACTGTCTTTTGTAATTAGGAGAATAACGAAGTTATGGAAACAATCAATTTTGTTTGGTGCCAAGATTGTGAGGTGCCAAAGTTTGCCCGTGACCGCATTTCCGTGCCAAAAAGTTACGCTGTTACCTTTTAATCCATGGAAAATATCAATTTCGTTATTAATATTTTCAATTGTACTACAAATGTAGTACTTAACGAAATTGTTCAGTATCAAATTAAACCATTTTTAAACGGATTACAATTTTGATTATAATAAACGGTTTCGTTTAATCAAAGCAGAAGGAAGTACCTATATTTTATTTTGTTGTCATTTCATTACTACGAGGAAGGATCTCTTTCTAAAGCATAGAGAGAGCTACACTATTGTATGCCTGTCCACTTTTTTTTTGACGTCCTAGTGTGTGTAAAGTTGTAAGAAAAAAGATCGCAAAAAGGGACCAAAAGTGACCATTTTACTACACACACTAGAAAGTAAAAAAAAGTGGACAGCATAAACAAATACAATATTGTTCCATCTCCTTTTACTATACAAGTAAAATTGATGCGGAATCTATGCTTTAGAATAAAGATATCCTTGATCTTAGTTTCATTATACTATAGTACTCTGTGATTATACACATTATACATAGGTATGGGAAGCATTCACCGTTTTTTCTTTTTGCTTTTGCCTCCACAGTGAAACTTTTTAAGTTTGATGGTCCAAACCACCATTTTAAATATTACTATGATAATAAGTAACAAAGATAGAAGAAGAAGTTAGAAGAGGAGATAGAAGGTAGTATGATAGTAAGTAACTATAGTTACTTACTATCATACTACCTTCTATCTCCTCTTCTAGTTTTTAATTAGTAACAAAATGTTGCGGGTGCATTTAAACAATGAAACTAAACAAGTTTACCCTTTGATAAAGAAAAATAAAGAAAAGTTGTAGACCTCCCATAGTAAGTGATTGGCTGATTCGCATTTTTGTATGGGAGGTCCAAACATTTTTCTCGTTTTTCTACCCATGTTCTTGGGACAGTTGTTTAGTTTCATTGTTTGAATGCACCCACAACATTTTGTTACTAATAAAAAACTAGAGGTAGGCCGATGACATTGACTTCTACTGAAGGAAGGGTCCGCGCTCAAAAGTGTCCGAACCAAAAGAGACCTAAAACGTATTAAAGAGAGAGATTTTTGTTTGAACGGTCGACGACGCGCACGCGAGCACGCGGTGCACGCCTTGCCGCGATGGGGTAAAAACTACGCAAGCAAAATGAAAAAGAATTTCAGCATTTTCAATGATTATATTACTATACACGTACTATAGGTTTGTTTAGGTTAGTCTCGGACACTTTTTTCGATAATTTTGTACTAAGACCCAGCGTCCATAGAATTCTACGTCAATGGCCGATGATGAATATAATTATTATTTACCTTCTCTGTATCCCTCCTGGAACTGGTGTGGCAGCCAACCTGGCCTGACTCTTCAGCAGTTGAACGGTCAAAGCGAAGGACACTACCATCGTCAGCATCGGTATGTAGAACGCCACCAGGGATCCGAAGACCCAGAAGAACCGGTTGTTGATCACGCAGACGTTTGGGGTCGGCATTATGTTTGTTTTGTTGATTAGGCCTGACGGGAAAAGGACAAAATCAATATGAGCATTGTTTAGATTGGGTTAGTTTTGTAAATAATGGAAAAAATATAAGAATCCAGATAGCGTGAAAAAATTATTAACTGAAAAGAAAGAATACAAGCTCTACCTGTATATTCTAGGGACTTATAAATTTTGTTTGGCAAATATAACTTGAATGATGTAATAATGGTTTTGCAAGTGGACCAATAAATAATTTTGATGAAACTTTTTGTAACTAAACCATAAACATGTCTAAACGCCATCTAAAAGCTAATAAATGTATACCAGTTTTTAAGTCTAATCATTAGCTTTTAAACACAAACAGCGTAAGGAAAAGTATCATTAAACTTTATCCACATACTCTACCCATCAAACTGAACAAGTTTTTTTTTCTGATCGGTTTGCTCCCATAGTAAAAGTTGTTCAGTTTGATGGGTAGAGTATGTGGTTTAAAGGTTAATAATACTTTTTCTTTTCCTGGTATTTATGTCGCTACGATGACGGACTGTCTATAAAGTCGTGACATGATTGTTTGAGGAACTAATCATTTTAGTATGGTGGTGTTGCCAGGTTATGCTTGATTTTGACGTTCTTGCGTGGAGGTAGCACCCTCATTTTTGGTCACGACTTTATAGACAGACTATACAAGGTGTTTCATAAGTAACAATAAATTTTTGAAACTCATAAGGGGGTTGTTTAGACCGTCAAACTGAACAACTTTCTCTATGGGACCAACATCGAAATCGCAAAAAAAATAATTTTAAATCCCATACATATTTTAGCTCTAGTCGATTTGTAGAGTATAGAACATACATTTTTTTTTTCGCGATTTCGATATTAGTCCCATAGTGAAAGTTGTTCAGTTTGATAGTCTACACCACCCCCTTAAATGTTTATTTGTAGTTTTGTAACACCTTGTAATCGCGGACAAAAGCTAGTAGTTTATAAATTGTTCTGAATGCTCGCAAAATCAATGCCGAAATAAATAATTCGAAACCAAAAGGAGAATTTATTTTATAATTTGAAAGGCGGACCAATTTCAAGGAATGCATTGTATATTTTTTGCGGACAGTATATTGAAAAGAAACAGCACATATAGAAAATATATTTTTCCGATACAAAAATTTCCAATCAGAAATCAGTGAACAAGATTTCATCGTTAACATGGAACGAAGTAGCAAATCAACGAATTGACGACGACGTCCCAAACTAAAGTGAAATTGTTTTGTAACTTGCAAATTGATGTTGGGTACAAGTTTTGAAACGGCCGTTACGATTAGGGATGTTGTGAATTTGCGAAAACGGAAATGGAATATCCGATATCCATATCCGAAAGCGTTTCAGAAATTGCATTTTATTTCCTGACGAATTTCTTGGGGAACTCGTGAAATGAGAAAAGAAACTGAATGAAACATATTCTGAAAGAATGATTTTTTTGAATGGTCAACATAATTACATAAAACATTACAAACTCAACATGTTGTTATTTGTAATTATAATTAGTTTTATATACCTCAGGTATAACAGAATAGTGTTTGTTATGCTTAGAATTACAGTCATTCTAGCACGGCTAACATGCCACCCACGACAAAGCGACAAAACGAGAAATCCGTCATGCGCACTCTTTACGTAAAATAAAAAGAAAGAGGCACATCTAGATTTTTATCGTTTTCTCGGGAGTGGCATACGAGGCCTATTAGGTATAGGTTGACCAAAGTTTAGTAGAAGTTTAAATCACGCTGCACAATATTTCTAAAGGGTTTAAGGAAAAGTATCATTAACCTTCAAACCACATACTCTTCCAATGAAACTGAACAACTTTTACTATGGAAGCAAAATTGTCAGTGTATAAAAAAATCTGCTGTTCCATCCATACTAAACTGCAATAGGTACACCTACTAAACGCAATCATATTATGCGTTTACACACCCTGAATTCAGTATTGTGTCCTACCTAATTAGTTAAGTTCACAACTAATAGCTGCACCGGTGATGGTCCATAATTCTCCCTAAAAGATTTTAATAAATATTCGTAACCGAGTTAAACATTTCTTCAATATCCCTGTGTATCAGCACCCAATATTTAATATCCGAAACTTCACTAGTTTCGAGTCAATTCTCCGTAACTGATTAATGATGGAAGTTTTGAGTTATGAAAGTGGAAACCGATTTTATTGGGCGTAAATGGAGTCAATACTTTTAGATTGACCTTGCCTTAAAAAGGTTTTAGACAGGCGCTGGCAATAATTAATAAATCATAAATAAAACTTTTTTTATTAGCACTGTGCTGATGTAGACGAAATTTATTGAAAGATGTTTTTCCTATTTACTGTTAAAAGTTTTCCATATTTCTGGAACTTTTTTTTGATCCGTATTTTATTTTTGTTTTATTGTAGGTTTTGTCAATTAAAAAATATAGAGATTCAGACTCATACCATAGCGAAAAAATAATAAGGTGGGAAACAGGAAGCTGGAAATAGGTATTGTCTGTACCTGGAGGACAGTCTGCCTTACAAGCGGTGAAACATGAAAATACTCCTTGGAGACGGTAATTTTCGTCCTTATTTTGTAAATTTCCGTCGTTGTTTCCGACGTCCCTTTGTCCCGACGAACTTTGTCCCTTTCCAATCCAACGACAAAAATTGCTAGAAAGGGACAAACTTAAAGTCGAAAGAAGGACATTACCGACCGCCCATGGTCAAGTTTTATGTTTCAATGCTTGTAAGGAGAATTTGCATCCATTCTATCCGTTCTAAATCAATGATGGGAAAGCTCATCGGTCACGAGAGTCGCGAGAGCGCGGTGCACGAAGGATGTTTTGGCTAAATGCGTAATCCAACTCTGGTAATAAATATAATAATCACAGTTCTTACTATTTATAACCAGATTTTGGTTAGGTTTAAATATGAAATACATTAGTTCGACTAAGATATCAGTTTTACATTGTGTAGTTTCAAATCGCGTCATCTGCACCAAATTAAAATGGGACGAACTTGGAGGTAACTCTTACAGAACGAAAAAAAAATCAATCGAATGAAAGAAATTCGATTCAGTGATTTAGTGAAAACTTGGCATCTTAAGGCGTATCTGCCCTGGACCACGATTCTCCATACTAATCGATGCGAACGAGAGCGTGGCTCCGGTCAAAATTTAGCTGTTTTCTTTGAAAAATTAGATGATTTTTTATTAATTTCTAAAAAGTAAGAAAACCACATCATTCTAAATTGTATTGTGAACATTATTGCACATTTTAATTTTCTTCCGATTCAAAATGTAAGAGTAAAATGGTTACAACTGGAAAAAAAGGGGTGACTTTAGAGTCCCTTTTCTTCGGTTTTATTTATTAAAATCTATTTCTAGAAAAACCACATCACTTCTATGGAGGTGCTACTTGGGAATGTTCCTCCATTGAAAAGGGAAGATCTTCCACCAGGCTTAGTGTGAAGCCTGGGGACCGGCCGTGGTCCCACAGTTCTTAGTTGGACCTTGTATATATTATATCGAATCTCTGATATTATTTCTCTTGCGCGATTTATGTCTCGCATTCGATTGTGAACCTTATTTGTAGTAGGTTACGAGTTACGTATTTACGGTGAACGTTGTCTTTGTATGGAGCATATTTCTGAGAGCGACGGTAGCGCCATCTGTTAGCTTCTTTGCTATAACTTGTGGGTGTTGACATCTATGGAAAGTCCCCACACTTCTCATATCCTGTAGATGGTTCAGTTTATTTTTCAGCTCAAAAAGTGCCATAGTTAATGAATAAAATGGTTACAAAGTTACCCAAAACCGGCAGGTAGCCCCTTATATATGAACTAAATATGAACTAAAAGATTATTAAGACTAAACTATTTATTTTTGACGAAGCGTGTTGCAGACACGTTGCAGATTAGAAATTTATTTTTTTACCATAAGGATTTTTAGAATAAGATACTTACCTTCCTAGATCGAGCAAAAAATTATGTCATTCTTCGAGTTAGTTCATTACATCTGTCGATAACATGTGTGTTATTTGCTAATTCAAAGTTCTCCAAACTACGTTTCTTTTAAAAGGAAAATGATAAAAATGCTCGAAGCCAACGATATTGGTGTAATAATGTAAATTCGTGTCATCAACAAGCCGTCATCCCCCAAACGATGCCTCGTCTGATCGTCTAGACCCATTATCTCATAGAAAACTGATTTGTTTTTGTACGCATCCTTCGTATACTAGGTACTCACTCACGGTCATAAACCCTTTGCCGCAGAATAAATAAATCCTTTGCCACATCGATACTAATATTATAAAGAGGAAAGATTTGATTTTTTGTTTGTTTGTTTGTAATGAATAGGCTCTGAAACTATTGGACCGATCTGAATAATTCTTTCACCATTAGAATGCTACATTATCATTACATAGGCTATACAAAACGGCCAAGTGTGTGTCGGAAAGATTCTAAGGCGGTACCTTTGATAAAGTTATATGTCAAGATTGACAGTCGAAGATACGAAAGCGTCGAAAAAAATTGGAACCAGTACTGGCTCCTAAACCCTATACATATACAGGCACACATTCATAATTTGTATGGCGTCTCACGCACACCAACCTATGAAACTTGGAAACTTTGGTTTTGTACGGTAAAACAGTGAGGCTCATTATAGACATATACTTTTTCTAAGGGCGGTACTTAGTTCTCCGCGTTCCTTTAGTAATAAATAATAAATTAAAAAAATTGCTACTACTACCAACAGTCTATCTAAGCGTGCTGTTGTAGCAAGGGTCCCCCTAGCCCAGCCTAGCCCTAACCTTCCTGTATACGATCCTTCTTAATAAGCTTTCTTCTTCTTATCGTGTACGCAAGCCCTGGTGTCCGAGTTTATTCAAACCGCCTTACGGCCTCTGACGTGGTTTTTTATATAACGACTACTACTACTAGATATAGTAGCCGGGACCAACAGCTTAACGTGTCATCCGAAGCACGGAATCATCTTTCTTTTCAGACAATCAGGTGCTTCAGCCTACAATGTCCTAACCAACTGGGGAAAAACGCACAAAGTGATATATCACTAGATGTCCCCCGAGGGAATCGAACCCACGACCTCCCTGTCCATAGCCAATGCTCTATACAGGGTGTTTCATAAGGTGTTTAGTAACAATAAATTTTTAAAACTCTTAAGGGGGTTAATGTTTAGACCGTCAAACTGAACAACTTTCTCTATAGGACCAACATCGAAATCGCGAAAAAAATAATTTTATATCCCATACTATTTTAGCTCTAGTCGATTTGTAGAGTATAGAACATAATTTATTTTTTTTCGCGATTTCGATGTTGGTCCCATAGTGAAAGTTGTTCAGTTTGATGGTCTACACAACCCCCTTAAAGGTTTATTTGTATTTTTGTAACACCTTGTATATATATATGCTGACACTTTTTTAAGGGGATGTTCTGTCTGACCATCAAACTGAACAACTTTCTTTATGGAACAATAATCAAAATCGCAAAAAAAAAACAGCTGTCCCATACATTTGGCTCGAGTAGGTTTGCAGTCTTGTATGGAAGAGCTGATTTCTTTTTCGCGATTTCGATGGTGGTTCCATAGAGAAAGTGGTTCAGATTGACGGTCTGATCATACTCTTTAAAAAGTGTCAGCATATTAAGTTGGACCCTATGTAAAGGGTCCTTCTTAATATGCTGACATTTTTTTTAAGGGGATGACCAGACCACAACAACTTTCTCTATGGGACCATCTAACTAAACCAAAGTCCCTAGAAAACAGTTTGTTTATAATCGATTTCTCATGGTTCAAACACACTAACTAGATTACATTTTTTCAAAATATTAAATATTAGGACCGTTTTTAGTCACTAATAAATTTTTACAATTCGGTTTCTGTGAATAATTGCGATTCTAAAGTGAAATCGTAGATAGTTTTTTGAAATATACTGACACTACTTCATTAATTTATCCACAATTGAACGTTAGACTCAGAATTATAGACAATATTCGAATTTTTGCCTGCGAATAGTCTCCAAAAAACATCCAAAAAAGGTTTCTTTTGACAACTCATGTTTGTTGCTCTATTCTTGTAAGGTATAATACCTTTATGGGTAGAAGACAAATGAAGTTATTTCGGAGGAAACACCAAGAGTAAAATTGGTTCTTGTATACTCACTCTTCTATAAATCTAAGTTTGGTCGAATCCGGCCTTACTATACCAAAACAAAATCATTAAAAGAGCACGCTATACTAATTGCTGAAATAATTAGTATCATTTTTGAATGAAAACCTAAAATACAGATAATTTTCAAATGAAATTCGTGCAAACCTCGTACACTGTACGAGGTTTTGCGTTTATTCTTTAACACGTTGTAAAGAATGATGACAAAAGTTCAAAGAAAAAGGTACAATTTTGGACAGAAACTCCTTCAATCAGAACTGACCCTTACTGTTTTGTGAAGTGTCTGACTAAATCTGTATACGAGTCTGAAAATAAATCAAAGGAAACGAATACAGTTTCACTTTCAAGTAGGTACAAGCTTAAGCACAAGCTTCAATTCTCGATTACCTCCGACTGAGTGAATTCACAAAGACGAGAAAAGATGCGAAGGAATTTAAAAATGGATTTCTCTTGATATAGTGAATTTTTCATCGTTCAATTCGTTCCAGCTGAGTTGTATAAAGAGTCGAATATGCTTGTAAAGTTAATAAATAATGTGTATTTTAGTATGTATGAAATCAGTCATGCGTAAACATAATACAGAATGTAACAAAACACACTATAGTAATAAAGGAATATAATTCGGAGCGCGCTCAATACTAACAGTGATATTTTCAATACTAACCAATATTTTTCATAAACAATCTAGAAACTAATCTCTATGTTTGTATGAACTCAGATTTACGTTAAAATGTATTGCCTCAAACATTTCCATACAAATCTTAAATTAATCCTAGCATTAAAACTATATAATTTTAACGAAAATCTGACTTTAACAAAACATAGAAATTTGTTTCTAGATTGTTTCTGATTTTTTTTTACTTTAATATGCAGCGCGCGTTTGCGCTCTCGGAATAAACTTCTCTTACACTGGGTTGCAGAAACGCTCATTAAAGTTAATCCTCTATTAATTCTCTTGCTGTCAGTTTTTGTCTTATTGACATAGTAAAAGCTAGCACGGGATTTAATGAAGGATTAACTCTAATGAGCGTTTCTGCAACTGAGTGTAAAACTTACAAACTGAAACGAGATCTTTAATCTGAACAACAACGATTATTGTACTTACCTAAGACAGTAATGGAACTTGATACGAACATGCTAAGCAGCCATACTAATGCTATTTTGATGATCACCACCCTCTTGGTCGAGTGATGTCTACTCTTCAACGGATTCCGGATACCGAGGTACCTGTAAATAAATGAAATATGTTAATTTAAAGTATCGAAATTTTTAGATATTATAGACTTTTATCGAAGTAGAGGCCTTTTTTACCCAAAGGTATCAAAGGTTAATTACAAAATTTAAGATTTTTGAAACAAAAAAAACCTGAATAGAAAACCCCGACCGCCTGAAAAGAGAAAAACAAGCTCCTTAACCACTAATCAGCTATAACTTGGTTCGAGCAAATATAATTGGAATGTTTTTAGGTAGGTTTATATTTTATTTTAATTTAAATAGGTAGTTTAAATTATATTCTAACGTTAGCTCGGTGGCGCGTTGCGGAGAGGTATGGACTCTCAATCATGAGGTCCGAGTTCGAATCCGCACGGACAACATGCCACGTACCAATGAGTTTTTCTAACTTATGTACGTATTACCGACTGCTCTCAAATGGTGAAGGAAATCATCGTGAGGAAACCTGCATATGCAGAAGAAGTAATTCTGATGCATATGTGAAGTCTACAAATCCGCATTGGGCACGCGTGGTGGACTAACGCCCACACACCCTCCTAGAGGGTAGGCCCGTGCCCTGCAGTGGGACGTATAATATAGGCTGATGATGATGATGATGATAATTATTCTAACGTAATAAAACTGCGTAGTACGGCGTAGCACAGCGTAGCACGGCGTAGCTTACCGTAGCATGTAGTAAATCGGATATGCCTGCTACCAGTAGCATTATAACGGGATTATGGCCCTGAGTTTTAAATGTATTGTATATCTATACATGGTGAAACAAAACACCCTAGTAATTTTTAAAGGGTTCTAAACCATCAAATTTGTTCTGTTGAACAAATTTCAATATGGAACCAACAAAGAAATCACGAAAAAAAATTTGATGATCTGAAGCGCCTCGTTTGATACGAAAATCATTCAGTTTTAATTTTCCAACCGTAGTTCAGTTTGATGGTCTAAACTACCCCTTTAAATATTACTAGGGTATTTTGTTACACCCTGTATACAAACAAATATTGCTCGTTATAGTTGGATTTAAGAGTTAACATTGTAGGTAGAAACAACAGGAAAAAAATTCACCTAAATCCTTGCACTTTGAACACAAAAATCAAAATTGTTTTTTTTTATATTTCTAATCTGTAAGGTAAAAGCAAACCTTTTAGGTAGGAGCTTTAAAATGTTCTTGTTTGATCATTACTCGAAATCGCACAAACTTTTAATCCAGATAACGTCACGTTACGTGCAACCCGAAAATAGATCTAAAAAAGGAAAATGGGCAAATCCTGTTAGATGACACATGACATGACATTATACAGGGTGAAAGGGACAGCCCTCCGAAAACTGAAACGGTGAACTTAGACCATCAAACTGAACAACTTTCTCTATAAAGCCTACCTCAGGAAACGCAAAAAAAATTGTTGTTGTTCCATACATTTGATTCGGGTATGTGCAGCTGTTTTGTATGAAATAGCAATTTTTTTTCTACGTTCCCTGAGGTAGGCTTCATAGTTAAAGTTGTTGAGTTTGATGGTCTGAGTTCACCGTTTCGGTTTGCGGAGGGGTCCCTTACACCCTGTATATGCGAGGACTATCGCAAAACATTTAATAATAATGTTCGCCGTCTACAAACACCCGGGAGACAGGGGCTAAAATCAAAATTGTTTAAACCAATGATTTTATTTGACATACCTCAAACGAAGCTCTATGCTTTTGGAAAAACATCATCCTGATCGGATTAGTATCGTGCACAAACAAACAGACAGAAAATTATTCTAAAATATTACCCAATCAATAATGTACTTACAGAAACGGCAAGTCAAATTATTATGCATTTCGAATAATTTCGGTCGATTAATATAGAAATGCTCAGTGGTCAAAGAGGGTGTTCAGACCATCAAACTGAACAACTTTCATGGGGCCAAAATCGAAATCGCAAAAAAAAGCAGTTTTGTATTCGATATTGGTGCCATAGAGAAAGTTGTTCAATTTGACGCTCTGATCATCCCCTTAAAAAAGTGTCCGAATATATATATATTTTTTTTAAATATATTTACTAGCCTGGTTACTAGACCTTTTGGCTATATCTTATTTTATTTATAATTTTAATTAAAAAACGTTGGTATTCGACGTTTTGATGGTTCTTTGGAGTTTTTGGAGGCAATCGAAAGACGCAGGAAAAGCAGAGAAGTCCACAGGAAAGAGGTGAACCGACCGCTTTGCCGCGCTAAAATCACGGAACACTTTTCCTGTTTAAGACCCATGCACCATCATATTTCACTGAACTATATATTGTTCACTTGCACGACACTTTGTTACGCAAAACAACACCAATTTTACGAACCAAAACTCACTATAAACAATAAAAATTCGATGAAATATGAGGACTCCAAACGTCAGCTACCAAAGCCCGCCAAAAACCTGTCAGAATATTAAGAAGGACCCTGTGTTACCCAATAAATCTTGCCATTATTGTCAATGTACAATTTCCAATTCAAATGGTTGCAATTCGAATAATTTCCGGTCGATTGAAGGAAATTCTCTGTGGTCAAAGGGGGTGCTTCGGACCATGCCTGAACAACTTTCGCTACAGAGCCAAGAGATAAAACGCAAAAAAAATCTGCTGTTTCATAGAAAACGTCAACGACTAGGTACTAGTCCCAAATGTATGGAACAGCTGATACATTTTATCGCCATTTCGATGTTGGCTCGCCATAGTGAAAGTTGTTCAGTTTGATGGTCTGAAGCACCCACTTTGATATGTAACGTATTTCATTTTACACCTTGTATACTACGAATAAAGAAATGACTTGTATATTAGCAACAAAATTATAAGAAGTACTACAACATTTTTCTATTATTACATAAACAATACAATAACATACCTATGAAAAAATGTGTAGATTTTTTTTCAATGTCATAATATATACTAATATTATAAAGTGGTAAGATTAGATTTTTTGTTTGTTTGTTTGTATTGAATAGACTCCGAAACTACTAGACCGATCTGAATAATTCTTCCAAGTTCTTTCACCATTAAAATGCGATATCATAGGATCCACTGAGCTAATGGTGGACCACAGTGAACTTCAGCGTGCTATTCAATCCACTGGTGGATCGAGATAGTGGATCCTACTGGACAGAGGGGACATTATCCGTGATGAACATAGGCTAAAAAACGGCCAAGTGTGTGTCGGGAAGATTCTACAAAATTCGCCGCGGTCAACTAGTCTTAACTATTATAAAACTGTAACTGAAGTGTGTCTGTACATTGAAGATATTTACAAAAAAAAGATTACGATATGGTTTTTAGGTATCCCTGACTCGAAATCAACCTTTTTTAGAAATTTTGTCTGTCTGTTTGTCTGTTTGTTTGTGTGTTTGTTTGTGTGTTTGTTTGTTTGTTTGTTTGTTCGCGCATCACGCAAAAACTACTGAACCGATTTTGATGAAACTTTTTTTGTTTGATAGCTTATGATCTGACTTAAAATCTGGTATATAATTTGTGCGGACGAAGTCGCGGGTAAACACTAGTCTTATATAAAGTCATACTCGTAAGCAAATGTTGCGTAAATATTAATCAATGACCATCAATATCTAAGTAAGATTGATTACGTCTCTCCGACAAGTACGTAAATAAAATATCATTTAATATTACAAAAGAAAAAAAACAATTTGTCGAAAAGTACTCGTAACTTCACACAATTCTTTTTTTTTTATTCAGAACATTTATCATGAGAACGAATTCTAGGAACGATGAAAAACTTTGTTAACAGGATCATTAGTCAAAACTCTTGTTTTTCTCTTTCTTATTGACAAATTAATGATAGATTTTCACTGTTACATTATTTGGCATCATCTTATTTTGAAGAAATTGCTAATTTTTTAATTAAATATCTTCGTTGACACATTATACAAATACAAGGTGTTACAAAAATACGAATAAACATTTAGGGGGTGGTTAAGACCATCAAACTGAACAACTTTCACTATGGGACAAATATCGAAATCGCGAAAAATTTAGAGTTTTAATATATTTATTTCTACTTATGAAACACCCTGTATACATTATAATATATTGAGATTTAGGTAACGTGTTGTTGTTGTAGAGAAGTTGGTATAATTTTCATAAAAAGTGGCATTTGAAATTTCATTAGGTATCAAGAATTTTACGCCTGGAACATAAATACGTAATTTCGATACGGAACTGGGCATCAGCCGCTTGACTTTTTGTGCAAGCCAGCCTAAAAGTCCATACCAATATCCGTATGAAAACCACTAGCATTACGCCTTGGCTATAAATACAAGAAGTTAGCTTACACTATGTTACAGTCAAGTAACGACTGGTAAAGTTTAAACGTCACTTTAATAAAACTCGTATCGTCTAACAAAAATGTTAACAACTTCGCCCAGTTCTCTTTTATTCTTGAAGACACGAGTAAAATGTTTAAATTTATGCAGTTAACCTTTGAAAACAGACGGTCAACTATTTCGTTTGCTGTACCTACTAATACTGAATGATAGTTACTAGTGAAGCGCTCCTTGGCGTAGTGGAGCTTCGGTATTGGAAACGATCACCGAAGTTAAGCAACGTCCGGTCCGGTCAGTCTTTGGATGGGTGACCGTTTAGTGGTATTTCATCTCGAGCGTTTCCGTGTTTCGGAAGGCACGTTAAGTAGTTGGTCTCGGATAGTTCCGTCAGATGGCGTTGTAACTATTCGTTAAGCCAGGTCAGAGGCCTATTGGCGGCTTGAAAATTCTCTGACAGCAAGGTGACCACTAACTTGCCTCCACCAACACGCACTGGGCCCGCGTGGTGGAATATGGCCCGCTCCCTCTCACACTTATACGTGAGAGGAGGCCTTTGCCCTGCAGTGGGATTCTACAGGCTATAACTTACTTTACTTAGTTACTAGTGAAAGAAAACATCGCGAGGAAACCGGCATACGCTGAAGAAGAACCTATGTGAAATCTACAAATCAATATTGGGCACGCGCGGTGAATTGATGCCCATAAACCCTCCCTTAGTGTAGGCCTGTGCCTTGCAATGAGACGTTCATAGGCTGATGGTGATTATGATGACTCGTTACTACTGGTAGTAAGACTTAGTAACAGGGGTAAAAAACGCAAAGAAATAGCATGAGCTAAAGTCAATGTTCTATTAGGAACTAGTAGGGTCTAATAGAGTTAGTCGTGAAGACTATTTGGTCCGAGAACTATGTGAATAAACTGACCTGACCTTTTCTAAGAAGTTTCCGCAAAGTATTCAATATTATTATTATATTTTCACTAGCGAAGTAAGGAAAGATATAAAGAAAACTGACTCCCAATAGTGAAATGTTGGCAGCTAAAATAATCGGATAACATTTTGGAACTTAGGTCACTTTCTATGTTAATACTTTAGGGACACCATCTGACGCTAGGCTTAAAGTTAAGAAACAAATAAACATATATTCAGTTATTCAAAAGATCTTACTCTTTCCTAAAATTAACTTGTTTTTGTTACGAAATACCGAACAAAGTAGCAGAGTTTTCAGCAAATTGCGTATATTTTAAATATTAACAGAACCTAGGTTCACAATCAACGTTCCAAAAATTGCAGAACCAAAACAGCTCCTAATAGTTCTTTTTTTTTCTAAACATACCAAATATATGAGACTATGTTTAAAATCAAATACCTACAACGTGATGATGATGATGATGATGTCTTCCTCGCCGACACGCCTAGCGCGACTGCTGGTGGTATGATGGGCTTCGCTGATGTGCCCGGATGTGACTAATTTTGCCAATCTTTGCGGTGAAAGTACTCTTTTGCGCTTGCCGTCTCTGAGCTATGGTATTATATCTGTGGTATTGGTATCACCCGACAAAATGCAAATTCGGACAAAACTATGCTAAGATTTTATATGAGACTTGGAGTCTAGAGTATTTATGTCAATGGAAAATTGGTTACATTAGAAGAAAACCAGTTTTATTTTTTAATAAAGATTTAAGAGACAGTCTCAAAGGGATAAAAAAAGAATAACTATAACATGCCGCAACCCTTTTAGTGTCTGTGGACAGAATTGACCCAAGTGTGTTTTATTATCCAGACTAGACCAAGTTTATTCCATGCACGAAGGCGATTCCACTGCACGGTAGCGTTAGCAAGAATAGTTTGTGTTTTTTGTTCTGGAAAATGTTTATGTAGGGTAATTGGGGTTAAAGTCAAAGTTATTTATTGTTTGTTAAAGTTAGTAGGTTCAAAAAAATCAGCTGTTCCATACAAATCTACTCGACCTACATTTATTTTATTTTTATTTTACTAATAATAAATTAAACATTGAGGTAAGTACTATGTTAACATAATTACTCAATGAATTTTTTTTTTTTTTTTATGTTTAGAAGGGCCAGATTTTTTTAGATATAGAGTTGTTTAGTTTGATGGTCTGATCATCCCCTTAAGATAGTTTCACCTCATTTTGATAGAACTTATATAACTGGCACTTATTCATTATATCTCCGTACTAAATAGTCCCCCGTAGTCTACGATAGACTCGGACCATACCGCCTAGTTTAGTGTTCGTAATAAATCTCGAGGTACTTACTGCCCAGCTTTAGTGGAATTGATGAGGTTTTTGGAACATTCACCGATAGAGTTCTACGAAACTAAATTGGACCTGGTTATGCCAAATAGAGCCAATTCTCATCGTAGTGATTTTGACTTATTTGAGTGTTTTAGACCGGAATTACACATCCGATTTTCCATCCGATGGTCTGATCCGATAGTCTCGGTAATAAGTAGCTCTCCCTTCCGTCAGGAATGAGAGCTGATTCCATCCCTCTCCTTCGTGATATATACGAGTACGTCTCTTGCCAGCCAAAAACGCCTTATACCATAGTAAATGTGAGTTGGTAGAATTCGAGTAAATTTCCATCATTAAGCCAGATATCCATTTAAGTCTTTGGCATATGCAAATAGGGTTTATATTACGATGTTTAGCATTAAAATCTCGTTTCTCACCAAAGCGTGGGTTGGCTCTGCTTAACATAACTAGGTCCAAGTGAGCTAAGTAAAAACGACAGTGGCGCGTACACCCTCCTTCTGGTGCAGTCGGGTAAAAATGGGAGAAAAACTATTGTAGTACATACAGGGTGAAATTGATATCCTTAGCATCCCTTTAAACTAAGAGTCTACCTATCAAACTGAACAACTTTTACTATGGGAGCAAAACAATCGGAGCAACAAAAAAAATTTTAACAAATAAAAAAATTTTAACAAAAAATTAAAACCGACTTCAAAACTAAAAAGGTAAAAATAATAATATTGCAGTCGTTGACTTTTGCATTCGAATCTATAAGAACATTAATTTTTCTTATCAGACTCGGTGTCAAGCCGGTACGATTCGCAACTGGGCTTGCAGTAATTTTTTGGCTTGGCTTGGCTTGACACCGACTCCAATAAAACTAATTAATGTTCTTATAGATTCGAATGCAAAAGTCAACGACTGCAATATTATTATTTTTACCTTTTTAGTTTTGAAGTCGGTTTTAATTTTTTGTTAAAAATTTTTTATTTCAAACTTTTCAGTGTTGAAATCTAGGTGAAATACATTAGTTCGCCTAAGCAGTTATAAGTACTTCAATGCAAAGGATACGGTGTACGCTCTACACCTTACTCGATTTAAAAAAATCCAACCCATGTTTCGTACTTAGAAAAAGTATATGTCTAGAATGAGCCTCACTGTTTTACCGTATAAAACAAAAGGGGCTAAGTTTCATAGGTTGGTGTGCGTGAGGCGCCATACAAATTCTGTATGTGTGCGTGTATATGTATAGGGTTTAGGAACCAGTCCTGGTTCCAATTTTTTTCGACGCTTTCATTCTTCGACTGTCAATCTTGACATATACTTTATCAAAGGTTTCGTACAACATTTCTGTTTTTGGGTTACTGTTATCTGTCTTTATGCCATATTTCGATTCAATAGATGCAAAAATGAGCAAGTTATTGAGGCGGGGCATACAGACAGAATGGACGAAAGTATAAGGGTTCCTTGTTTGACTACGGAACCCTTAAAACGACGAACATTTCCGACCGCCATGATCAATTAAATCTATGCGTTTCGGTACCTATATCCATGAAGTTTAAACCATAAAGTTATTATACGTTTAAACACAACAGTATGACCAAGAAGTTTTAAACAAAGTTTTAAATAATATAGGCATATAAAGATTCTTGGTTATGACAGTAAAAAAAAACATAGTTTGACAGTCCCCATCAAAAAACATTGCTGGAGTGCGATTTTTGAACATCACACGTTCGAATTAGCAGTCGAAAAACGAAATAAGCATAATCTCCATAGTAATTTTGACATTTTCTACCGCTGACTTGAACGTGTGATGTTTAAAAATCGCACTCCTGAAGAGAATCGACAAACAAAAATGTCATCTGTGTCACGGACCTGAAAAAAAGACGGACGTAATATCCTTTTATTATACAAGGTGTTACAAAAATACAAATAAACCTTTAAGGGGGTGGTGTAGACCATCAAACTGAACAACTTTCACTATGGGACCAATATCGAAAACGCGAAAAAAAAAAATTATGTTCTATACTCTACAAATCGACTAGAGCTAAAATATGTATGGGATATGAAATTATTTTTTTCGCGATTTCGATGTTGGCCCGATAGAGAAAGTTGTTCAGTTTGACGGTCTTAACAACCCCCTTAAGAGTTTCAAAAATTTATTCTTACTTATGAAACACCTTGTATAAGTGAAGCACCCATGTATTATATTGTGTTTGCGTCGTAGAAAAAGAAGGTAAGTACTAGAAAGAGATGCACATAGCAAATTCGCTCTAGTTAAAAAAGGAGATCGCTACTTATTGCTGTCCTTATCGATGTAACCACTTTTTTGTTTGACGACGGCTGTCTGACTCCGGAGGCAGACATCTAGCTTCATACAAATTGTATAGGATTTTATGACTATCGCTATCTCATACGCGTTTATACTTCACATCTTTCTAGTGTAACATTACGTCCGTATTTTTTCAAGTCCGTGATCTGTGTACATATTTGTTATTTTGTAGATTTTTTCAACAAGCACTGAATCAATTTCGTGGGACCACCTCGGAATTATGACCTGCCAAACAAAATAAGAATCATCAAAAGCAATTCACAATTGGCGGTGCAATCGCGTAACAAACATACAAAAAAAAAAAAAAAAACATACTGGTCGAATTGAGAACCTCCTCCTTTTGTTGAAGTCGGTTAAAAAATCAGCTGTCCCATACTAAACTGCAGTGCCTACTCGACTCAAATGTATGCAACAGCTGATTTTATTTTTGATCCGATCGGTTTGCTCCCATAGTAAAAGTTGTTCAGTTTGATGGGTAGACGGTACTCTTCGTTTAAAAAACCCCCAACGCCAAAAACTAACATTTAAAAAGTAAAAAATAATGCGGTCACCTATTTTTGATGTAAGCAAATGTATGTATTACTTCTTTACTCTCTTTAAGATATTTCAGGTTAATTCATTTGTGTCGGGGACCGCAAGTTATTGTAAAAAAAATCAATGGTCATTTCATAGCGGTCCCCTACGCATGAATTAACCTGAAATATCTTAAAGACAGTAAAGAAGTAATACATACATTTGCTTACATCAAAAATAGGTGACCGCATTATTTTTTACTTTTTAAATGTTAGTTTTTGGCGTTGGGGGTTTTTTAAATTTGCAATTTAATTTTATTTCATAATTTTTAAAGTTACATGAAAACTACTGAACTGATTTTCATGAAGCAAAGCTAAGAACACTCTCGCAAAATGTAGCTTTCTGATAAAAAAACCCGAATCGAAATCGATTTACTCGTTTGGGAGCTACGATGCCACATACAGACAGAAACTTATAACATCCCTCCTTTTTTTGTCGCAATTTTTAAAGTTACTTCAAAACTGCTGAACCGATTTTCATGAATCAAATCTAAAAACACTCTCGCATAAATTAACTTTCTTTAAAAAAAAAAACGCAACGAAATCGGTCCACCCGTTTGGGAGCTACGATGCCACAGACAGTCAGAAACTTTAAACACCTCTCTTTTTTTTTGTCACAATTTTTAAAGTTACTTGAAAACTGCTGAACCAATTTTCATGAAACAAAGCTAAGAACACTCTCGCAAAATTTTCCTTTCTATTAAAGAAAACCGCATCGAAATCGGTTTACCCGTTCGGGAGCTACGATGCCACATAAGACAGAAATTTATAACAACCCTCTTTTACTGTCGCAATTTTGAAAGTTCTTGAAAACTGCTGAACCGATTTTCATGAAACAAAGCTAAAAACACTCTCGCATAATTTAGCTTTCTAATAAAAAAAACCGAATTGAAATCGGTCCACCCTTTCGGGAGCTACAAACAGAAACTTATAACACCCCTCTTTTTTTTTCGCAATTTTTAAAGTAACTTGAAAACTGCTAAACCGATTTTCATGAAACAAAGCTAAGAACACTCCCGCAAAAATTAGCTTTCTATTAAAAAAAACCGCATCGAAATTGGTACACCCGTTCGGGAGCTACGATGCCACAGACAGACAGACCGACATCCAACACCCCTCTTTTTGCCTCGGGGGTTAAAAAGGATGCTAATGATATCAATTTTACCCTGTATACAACACTGGTCAACTTATGGTAGGCCTACTAAAAATGTACTCCACAATTAATGTTTGAGCCAAAAAATAGTAAGTACGACGATTCGATTAGGTACTTCATTTGACTTTGAATAATCCAGTATAATTAGGGATCCTTGAAATGTAAATCAGTTGTGAGTTTAATTGCGTATTTAATTTAGACTAAGACTAACCGCCCTAAACCAGAAAACCGTTATCTTTTCCTACCCTAGGGAGTTAAAGGGTCGGCAATTTTTTATTGGAGCAATGGAAATAAAATAAATAAATAAATAAATAAAATAAATAAAAACGTTTATTTCTCACCACAAACCAAAATGTAACATTGTAGTAAATCATATGCTAGAAGTACACGGAATTCTTTGGTTGTGGATCGCTGGTGCCTGTGGTGGGTAATTAAAACCTATGCTACAGGTCACCAGGCCTCCACTCCCGTCGGATGTTAATAATTTTATAATAGATTTGAAATAGCGACTAACGTAATTGCAATACCTATTACATTTGAACAAATAGATGAGAAAATTGGTGAGAGACAACATACAAAAAAAATAAAAATGGAAAAGAAAACAATAACTTGGTAAATAGTGTATGAGTGTGCGGGAGGTGTGTGAGTGAGTGGGTGTGTATGTATGTGTGGGGGTGTGTGTGCGGTGTGAAAGTGTGTGTGTGAGAATGTGTATGGAGGTCCATGAAGTAAGGAAGCGTGGGTGACGAATAGAAAAATAGGTACTTATTATCCCTAGCCCTACGATAATCAATCTTGGGGTCACTCTATGAGCACTAGGTTAGTCAAGTACAAAATATGTATGACAGTGAGATTGAAATTTTAGAAAGAGGTGTCTGGTGAAATTACGTGTCATTTAATAACATCCAAAAGGCCCTCGGTCACAATGTATGATTGTTGAAGTAGCCATTTTTGTAAGGTGGTTTTACAATTATATCGATTCAGAGTGTGCAGGGACAAAATCTTATGTAGTTTATTATAGATATACGGTCCAAGAAATACGAAGAACCTGTTACTAAAGGCTGTTTTGAGTGAGGTGGCAGTAGCAACAAGGTGGTTGCGGCGAGAAGAATCTCGAGAAAGTAGTGTTAGGGTATGCTGTTTGAGAGCAATGCTGAGAATAAATAATTGCCGGACTGTCAATACTTGACAATATTCGTATAGTTTGTCAGTCGGGAAGAGACGGGGTTTAGAACAGCACACTTTTAGGACGGCTCTCTGTGCACGTTCGATTAGTATGATATGGGATTTAGCCGCACCGCCCCAAGAGGATATACAATAAGTTAGGATAGATTGACACAGTGCTTGATACACCATTTTCATAATATCAGGATCAAAATGCTGCTGGATTCATGTTTTTTTAGAAAGTCTTCCTTATTTAAAATGGACATGGGTTAGAATACTAATGTACCTATACACAGGGTGTAACAAAAGAGAGTAGTGACATTCAAAGTTAAGAGAATTTTATTCCGAAAGCAAAAATGCGCGCTGCATACAAACGTAGTCTGGTGATATTTTCAATATTATCCAATTAAATTCAATTAAATTTTTCAGAAACAATCTAGAAACTAATCTCTATGTTCGTATGAAGTCAGATTTTCGTTAAAATATACAGTTTTAATGCTAGGATTAATATAAGATTTGTATGGAAATGTTTGAGGCACTGTAACTTTAAAACTAAGTATACATTTTAACGAAAATCTGACTTCATAAAAATAGAGATTAGTGTCTAGATTGTTTCTGAAAAATTACATTGACTTTAGTTTGCTAGTAGGTATTAAAAATATAACCTAGTCTACGTTTGTATGGAGCGCGCCAACGGTAATATACCCTTAAAGGGGTGGTTTCGACGATCAAACAGAACAACTTCCAGTATGGAGCCAACATCAAAATAATATTTTAAAAAATCAGCTGTCCGTACTTTGTAGTCGAGTCAGTGCTACAGTTTTATATGAAACAGCGGATTATGTTTAATTTTATTTTGATGTAGAGACACCTCATTAAATATTACTGGGGTCTTTTGTTACACCCTGTATAAATTTGAAATACAAAAATTGTTTTATTTTTGACCCAACACACAAAATGTTCATTGGTAACATTTCTGCAACAATCGTATTTTTATTTCACTTACAAAGTAGTAAAATGTTGCAAAGAAATGAAGACGGCAAAAAAGCACTAAACCTAATTCGGCTTTATGTTGAACAACATTTTGATTAGGGTTGCAACCGTGTTGCAACCAACAAACTTTATAAAAAAACTAGTGTTTTCCCGCGACTTCGTCCGCACAAATTATATACCAGATTTTAAGTGAGATCATAAGCTATCAAACAAAAAAAGTTTCATTAAAATCGGTTCAGTAGTTTTTGCGTGATGCGCGAACAAACAAACAAACTAACAATTTTGTCAATAGATGGCGCTGCACGTTTTTAAATCGCGCTATCGAATGTTATTTGAATTTATATGAAGAGAACCGCTACTTTTTCATTCCTCATGATTTTACGGTTTTATAATAGTTAAGAAGAGAACCGCTACTTTTTCATTCCTCAGTATTTTACGGTTTTATAATAGTTAAGAAGAGAACCGCTACTTTTTCATTCCTCGTGATTTTACGGTTTTATAATAGTTAAGATAAGATATACAATGGGATTTTCCTGTACATCCCTACTGTTGGGGCTCAGCCTACTCTTCAACTACCGTGAAAAAAAACAAGAAAGATAAGAATTTCTATTCTCGCTGGAAGACATTGCTACGAATAATCTAATACGAAGGCAAAAACAAAAGACCTTGTTTTCTCATTTTGCGATACAACTTTTAACATTCGCGTTTCAACCCTAGTTTGTACAGCTCGACATGAAACTTTAACAAAGAAATAAACGAAATACGTAAATTCTTAGTAAAATTTTGAGCAGAGGCAGCCTAGCTGTATTTTATCGCTGCTTCTCAGACAATAAAACCTAATAACATCGGGTAAGCGCCTTAACTGCTTGCCGTGGATATCACGGCCGGATAAACTTTATGTTCCAAGATGTTTTAGTGATGTGACGTAGCGTTGGAAGGTGGGCTGCATAAAAAACAAGTAAGTACTGCTTGACAGGAGAGGAGCAGGCTTACGCATAATTTCCCATACTTTCCCCTCTGCCAAAGACCCACCCCCGCGATGGCCCCGACCTATAGCCCAGATGGGCTACTAATTCGATGCGTTTTACTAAATCGCTCTAGGTTTTACTGCTATTTGTCATAGCTACGGATGAGGCTTTCTTGTTTACTTCCCTGAGATTAGTATACTATTTTTCTCCTCGACGGAGGTGGAAAGCGGCAACTTCGTTTAGCGCAGCGGGACGAATTAATAAAGCTGTACCTTACCTAATAATATTCCTATGACGAATATAGCTAAAAGCTTACCTATAAATTGGCAGCAACAGTATTATTAGTATATGCAACTACCAAGCCAATCCGCCTGCCAAGATTGCCGATTATGGAAAATCCCCTGCCGATCTCTTGTGGCCGATTATAATTCATGTTAGTGGTGCTCGTAAATTGTATAATTGTGGTAAAATGTTGTGTAGGTAAGAGTATTTTTCAAATTAAAAAATATACCTTGTGGATAAAATTACATTCGTTTACGCATCACTCGAAAATGGATGGACCGATTTGAATATTTGTTTAAATGTTCGTAATAGTCCGAAAAATTTTTTTTTACACAGTACAACGTCTGTTGAGTCAGCTAGTTGTTAACATAACCATTATGTTTAATTATGTGCTACAAAGGAAGTCACAAAAGTTTGGTTATATTATAACTAATGTAATCTTTAATCTTATTTTTAATGTACCTATTATAGTTACCTTTATTTGTAAATAAAATACATATTCATTAAAAAAAAAAAAAAAATTTAATCTTTCAGTTAAGAATATCTCAAATAAAAGCACATAATTTGTAAATATCAAAACTTTTTTTTTTTCAATTTTGTGGTACCTACGGATAGTAAGTACGGAACCCTCTGTGCACAAGTCCGACTCGCACTTGGCCGATATTTTTAAAGTAAATACGTCAATCGCCGAAACTCAAAAAAAGATAGACCCCCTTCCGAACATCACTACCACATCGGTCTCATCAAGCGGTCTTGCGTCATTAGCCAGCTTAATTCTGACGTGGAATAATTCTAAGCAAGCCACAGTGACGCGAATACGTCATGCATGCGTTATATTTCTGCGTTTATGTTTGAGGGAATTCCGTGCGAGGGAATTTCGTCGTATTTTGAGAGGAAATGCAGCAATCTTACTCACAAGTGACTACATTGTAGACTTAGCTTGGTACATAAATTAATACATAAATTCAAGACACTATTCCTTCACCGTATCGTATCGGAACGTATCTGGCACATAACACATTGTTTATGTGTATACAGGGTCCTTTCTAATATGCTGACCATTAAACTGAACAACTTTCTCTATGTGGCCAAAATGTATTCAACAGCAGACTT
The DNA here is from genome assembly GCA_963693445.1 of Agonopterix heracliana. NCBI lineage: Eukaryota > Metazoa > Arthropoda > Insecta > Lepidoptera > Depressariidae > Agonopterix > Agonopterix heracliana. The sequence goes on from OY856308.1 coordinate 5,471,994, forward strand.
TTCCTTACACTCTTTATAAAACGTAGCAATAAAGAAACACCAACCTAAATAAAACGTATTTTTGACACATTCCATAACACAATATCTGTAGGCATAAAGCTTTAACTAAATTGTCACCAGACAAACTGGCGGAATTTCACGCAAAAAGCCACCCATTTACACATATCAAGAAATCTGAAATGACAGTCAGGAAAAATTACGCGCAATGCATCATTTTTATAGAGTAGGCGTAAAGTTGTGGGATAGCCATCCCGCTGACTTACGCTATTTGATGTATTTCATTTTGTCGGAACAAAGTTATGATGCCAATTTTTTTTATGAAGCAATTCATCAATGGATTAGACTTGTCTCCATACTTGGTACTCAGTTACATACAATAACATAACTGCCTCCGTGGTCTAATGGTTAATAGCATTGGGCTCTTGATACGGAGGTCGTGGGTTCGATTCCCACAGGGGACACCTACCTAGTGATATATCACTTTGTGCGTTTTTCACCAGTTGGTTAGGACATTGCAAGCTTCTTTTTCTTAGGGGCGACGGGCTCACCCCCCGTCACACTGGACAGAGTTTCGGTACTACTGGTGAAACGTGGATGTTCTGAGGTTTCAGAATATCTCTGACTACCCCCTCGGGGAATATAGTCGTGAGCATATGCTTATGCTTATGCTTATGCTTCTTCTTATCGAGTGGGCTGCAAGCCCTGGTGTCAGAGTTTATTCAAACCGCCTTACGGCCTCTGACGTGGTTATTGCAAGCCGAATCACCTGATTGTCTGAAAAGGAAAATGATTCCGTGCTTCGGATGGCACGTTAAGACGTTGGTCCCGGCTACTATCTCTGGTGGTAGTAGTCAGTAGTATTATTTGTCAACCGTAATCTGTATACTTTACTTTATCACACTGCAAAGTTTCAGCGATAGATGAATTATTGTTAGGGTCAAACCCTAAAATGATTGGACTATACATACAAAACTGGTAATCCTTCCGCTTCGGAAGGAATTCCGCTGTATAGAGAAAATGCGGCCACAAACTCTACATAACTACAAATTAAATACAACATTGAAGTAACGTAGGTATAGTAACGCAATATTGTCAAATCCAGGCATTTCGGTCCTTCAATAACCATCAAGTTTAAATTAAAATAATTATGGAATGACGTATGATCAGGAAGTTGGATCAGGTATGGGTATGACCTATTATTATTATAATTATTTTGTAGGAGCTATTGCCTGCCAAGCCTTATAACACTGCGACCATTCCTGGTCTATTGTATTCGCCCCATGTTCGTCCATAGTTTATGTTACCTATGATTCACAATGTTACAATAAATAATATTTCCATTTTGAACTTATGGTCTTTTTTCGTTCTCGGGTATGCAGATTTCATCACGATGTTTTTCCTTTAACGCGATTTAACTGTACATAAATTCCGGAGACCTTAGTGGTACAGGCCAGGAATCGAACACACGATGACGCACTGACAGAGCAGCAGATGTCAGTCCATAGAACCACAGCCGGTGCGTCAATGCGTCACCGTGTGTGCTTCTACGTGCGGTTTCATACAACTCCTTGCTTTACAAATGACGGACTGACGTCTGCCGCTTCGTCAATGCGTCATCGTGTGTGAACGCACTAAGACTTAAGCTCTCTTCCATATATTTTATGTTTATCATCGCTCTTATAAAAATATCTAAGTTAAAAAAGCTCTATACTCCTTGTTAAAATTTTATAACTGCCGATACCTTTGTTCTTTGTCTCAACATATCAACGGATTCCCTAACGAATTGAGGAAGATTCACACTCGATCGTGATATTTTTACAGAACACGGTCTCATGAGGCGGGATCGAGTACGACTTGATTTTTGTTTTCTCCTGGGACTTGATATTTTTACTTTGATACCAGCATATTGTTGATATATTTTTGCTTCGATAGGAAATAACACCCGTATTTTTAGTTGTTTCCTTGAGGTTTCTTCACTCGAGTTCTACGCTCACTCAAATTTGAATTCAAAAATGACATAAGCGTCCTCGACTTGAGGAATTTCCTTAGTCGATTTGGGTAAGAGTGGAGGAAAGAAACGTGAAATTCAAATTATGACTCGTATTTGTCTTTTGCTATTCTAAACATCGTGAAAACAAAGGACCTAAAATAATTAGAGTCGATTTTTACTCGACCTCAATGGAGGAACCTCAATATTATGACTGAGAATACAGGTATCCTTGAGTGAGTTTGAGTCGAGGAAGCTTTTGAGGAAGCTACTTAGAATAAGTTTGTGAAATGTTAACTCCAAACCACCTCCATTTTGGTTTCCATTATAAACCTAACGCTGCACTCGACTTGCAGCATGCCAATTTTAAAAACAATTAAGGCGACACACACACGACGTATTGAAGAAATACGTGCGTGGTAAGAGGGCCTTATTTTTCGATTTAGCAAAATTACATAGCTACATTAGAATAGACGCATTTTTGGGTCAAATTAATTTTTTTTTAAATGTCTTTGGATTCCCATTGATAAAATGTGGGTGTCAACATTTTTTCAAAAATTACTGTACTTACGAGTACATAAACTGTTAACATACCTGTTTATTATTTACCAATTTTGTTAAAAATTTCCAATACCCATTAGACCCTTAAAGCCTGTGGGTACATTTCAGTACCATATCTATAAATCTGTTTGAGGCTGACTTTCAGTTATTCAATTCCAGCAGATTGCTTTCTTTACTTTTTTAAATCCTACCCAATTTTTACAAAAAAAAACACAAGGTAACAAAAACAGATTTCTATCTAACAAAAACCGCACTTTGATCCGTTAGCGAACGCGGAAAAAATATCATGAAATTTTCATCAAAAAGTTGTTTTACGGTCGCGTGAATTTCACATTTCAAAGCATTTTATTTAAAGCTCGCACATGTAAATGTAGCCCGCGGGAAAGAGATAGCCACTTTTAGGGAAACATGTTTCCGACATAAACGCAGGACCCATTAGGTCTGTGCAAAACTTTTTAATTTTGCTAACGAGTGCGATATTTTTGCGTGTTCAAATTCATATATGAAAATCTAGTGAGAATCAGCTGTAGCAAGGTTCTGCCTAACACGAAGGCCAGCCATCATAATGCCATGCCATGGTTCGCTATTGAGCGACATTCTCAGAAATAGGTCTCACCATTATTCCCGTGGATATTGTATCTTTTATGGCCACAGATTATTTAATAGTTACTATAATAACATGTAACTATATGTTAGTAACTAGTCGGATATTTCTTTTTTCTACGCCTCTTATCTTCTTTGATTAATTCATTGCGGGTTCCAAGACAGATTAGAGTCATCCCCCGGGCTCGCTGGACTTCATTGTCTAGTGTTGTGAATGGTCGCCGCTGTTGATCCTGGTTCATAGGAGTTACAGCGGTGGGAATGTGTGGGCCTATGCCCGAATTTTAACGTAACTACTATAACCTCATATTGCCAATTGACACTACTCAATCCTGCGGCCTAAAGATGCGTCGTTACCGTAAACGACGGCGCCGGCGGGGACAGTCGCGACCTCTGCCCACTGCTTCTACTTCTGAGTCTATACACGCTACAGGTACCTACATTCCAGGCCCCAGCAACGTCCTATGCCGAGGTTCGTGTCCCTCTGGGTGCCCCTAGGTCTGGGCGTATCATCACGGGACCACGACTCTCCATACTAATCGATGCGAACGAGCGCGTGACTCCGGTCAGATTTAGATGTTATAAGAGATAAGTGTATTTTTTGCAACCATCAGCAGCAAGGCTGAGTCATTGTTTATGGGGTGTACAGCATCTCTGTGATGGGTATGGACCAGGTCTGCCTGCATAACAGAAGTTACAGACTTTTAAAGGTCAGTAAAAAATTGACAATCAGCTGCAATGCTGATCGTATGATATTATTGTAGTATGCACTGTAGCTATGTGAACAGTACAAAAACTGACATGAACTGCCAGTCGGTTTAGGAGTTACAGCCGTTCAAAGGTCCGACCTTTGAACGGCTGTAACTCCTAAACCGACTGATGAACCATGTCAGTTTTTGTACTGTTCACATAGCTACAGTGCATACTACAATAATATCATACAATCAGCCTTGCAGCTGATTGTTAATTTTTTACTGACCTTCAAACGTCTGTAAACCGACTGATGTTTTGCAGGCAGACCTGGTCCATCCCCATCACAGAGATGCTCTACATAAACACTGAATCAGCCTTGCTGCTGATGGTTGCAAAAAGTACACTTATTTTTCTTTGTAAAATGAGATGATTTTTTATTAATTTCGAAAAAGTAAGAAAACCACATCATTGTAAATTGTGTTGTGAACAATATTGTAAATTTTCATTTTCTTCCTATTGAAAATGTAGAGTAAAATGCATGGTTACAACTGGAAAAAAAGGGGTGTCTTTAGATTCCCTTTTCTTCTTTCTTGTTTTATTCACTAAAATCGATTTCTAGAAAAACCACATCTCTTCTCATATCGTGTTAGATGGTTCAGTTTATTTTTCAGCTCACAAAGTACCACAGTTAATGAATAAAATTGTTACAAAATTACCCAATTTCATGGTAAAACCAGGAGGTAGCCCCTTCGTGGAGGCGTGTCTGGCTGCAACTCCGCCAATTCTTCCGGTAGATATCGTACAAGGCGACTTAGGACAAGGTTTGTAATGTATTTTGAAAGACTAGCCATCTATCACTACTTTACACTCGCACATAATTCCATCCCGACACCCTCACGTAAAACGATAGCTTTGAAACGTTAAATTTGAATTATGGTCAAGAGTTTATGTAGGTGTACTGACACTACAATAGTACATATTTTCTACAATAGTTAACTCGCTATTTCCCAATTTTTAACTTCATTATACGGTCTAGTGAGCATAAAAAGCTGGTGTTTATCAATATGTTATATATCAAATATCGTTATCAAGGGTCCTATAACGACGGTCCCGGGGTAAAGTCGGTCGTAAAGATAAACCAAGTACTATTTTCTATTACACTATGATGAAAATGCTATAGACGGTCAGCCCATGTCCACTTATTTTACACATTTATCTACTTTACAAAAATTATCGATCGAGATATATGTAAAATGCGCACTCACAGACTCGTGTTTGAAGTGACTCTAATAAACTAAAGGTACAAGACTTTTATTGTTTAAACTAGACTATCACAAAAATATAAATTATAAACTAAATGACTGATAGAATTGTGAAGACTTACAATTTAAATGTTTTAATGAAACATTTGCTTAAGCAGGTCTGTATTTGATATTTGTTGTACTGTAGTTTTGTTTATGAGCTGTTTCTGAAATAAATAGCAGTACATTATAATATGCAAAAAAATAATGAAACATTTTAGAAAATTATATCTCTAACTCTATATCGTAAGATCGTCCAAGAAAGATTCTTCTCAAGATCGTCCAAAATAGAATAAGGCCAAGAACAGAATATTATTTGGGACCGGATCAATATGGTTTTAGGCAGAAAAAAGGCATAAGAGAAGCCATCCTCGCACTCAGACTTGTAATAGATCGACGTATGGACCTGGGCCTCGAAACGCATATTGCTTTCATAGGCCTGGAGAAGGCGTTTGATAGGGTAAATTGGGAAAGAATGATGAGAATTATGAAAGAAGCAGGGCTTGACTATAGAGACCGAAGGATAGTTTACCAACTTTACAAGGAGCAGGAAACAGTAATAGAGGTGGGGGAAGAGAAGGGTACTGCAAAGATAAGACAAGGTGTACGGCAGGGATGTCCACTCTCTCCATTGATTTTTAATATATTCATAGAAGCTGCTATAAGAAAAATATTAGATTCTGACAAAGGGGGTATCAAATGTAACGGGGAAAAAATACATTTCATTAGGTTTGCGGATGACATTGCTGCTCTTGCAGAAGACACAGAACAATTAGAAGAACTATTACAAATAATGGACACTGTTTTCAGAGAGTTTGGGTTGAACATAAACATCAGTAAAACAAAAGTAATGGTAACAGCAAAAAACGGACCAGTTAATAGTTCGGTCAAAATTAATAATACTCCTATAGAGCAAATAAATAAATTTAGATACTTGGGTAGTCTCATTACAAATGACTCAAGATGCACCCCAGACCTCGTTACAAGGATTGCTATGGCAAAAAAAGCTTTCAACGACAAAAAACAACTTTTGAAAGCAAAGATAACAAGCAAAATCCGAAAACGCCTAATTAAAGTGTACATCTGGAGCATTGCATTGTACGGTAGCGAGACGTGGATATTGACCAAACGAGATCGAGACAGACTGGAAGCTTTTGAGATGTGGTGCTGGAGGAGAATGGAGGGGATAAGTTGGACAGAACGAATAACAAATGAAGAGGTATTAAGAATGGTTAAAGAAAAGAGAAATATCTTAAAAACAATTGAAAACCGGAGAGGAAGAATGATCGGACACTTGATACGAAACGACAATTTCTTTAAAACCATACTGGAAGGGAAGATAGAGGGGAAAAGAGGCAGAGGAAGACCCAGACAGAGTTATCTAGCCCAAGTGAAGGAAAAGGTTGATGTCGTGTCGTACCAGGAACTCAAGACACTAGCGGAAAACAAACAAGAGTGGCGAATACTCCACCGACAAGAGCGTAGCTCTTAAATAAGATGATGATGATGATGAACTCTATATCTCATTATAATATGATAGTTCACTTGCCTTCATTAGATATAATAATACTGATCCACTACTTACTCGTAGTCATTGACCTATTATGAAACTAACATGACAAACAAACGTCATACACCACGTGAGAGTAGGGCGGGTGAAAGAGATAATGAGAGATAGCGAGAGAGATGTACTACATCGCTACAATTGAATGGAATGATCGCCTATTGAGCGCGGTTTTTACTCTGTAGGTACATTACTAAAACCTTGTATTTTTTTATCGGTAAAACTTGTGCTTTTGGTTTGTTTGAGTATAGACAAATATACGATATGTATAATTAATGAGAAAATCAAAATTGTTTCTTCATAACACTGACATATACTTTGTAAGTCAATGCTTCATAACATACTTATTTGTGTACTATTAACGTAGATTTCAATTACTTAAACTTTTGATAATAATAAGTAAGTAAAATACATAAATATAATGGACATGACCTGATGTACTACTTTATATAATATTACTATTATATGACGTAGTTTGTTGCCTTTTGGCGCCAACGTAAACGTAATAATAATAATAAATTACGTAGTTTTAACGATCAGTCACGGCCGGGGTCTGGATAGGTGACCATTTAACTGGCATTATATTGTGAGTGGTGGCCCATACACCCTCCCTGAAGGTAGGCCTGTGCCCTGCAGTGGGACGGGTATAGGCTGTGATGATGATAATCGTGAGTTTCTCTGTCTCTAGTTGAGACTGGATACCTATTACATGATTTAAATTAAAGTGCGTTGTACAGGTGTAAAAAAACACCCTTGTAATATTTAAATGGGAGGTTTAGACCATCAATCTGAACAACTTTCACTATGGAGATAGCGTATAAAAAAACTCTACTCAAATGTATGGTACATACATGGTGATGAAGCACATGTGCATGATTCTGGCCGAGCACGCCAGCACGTCGCACGTCATGCACACGTTGCACCTCACTAAACACGGAGCCTACACTTACCTGCCGATGCTGATAAAGCACATGTGCGTGATGCTGGCCGAGCAGGCCAGCACGTCGCACGTGACGCACACGTTGCACTATACTAAACACGTAGACCGCACTTACCGGCCGATGCTGATGAAGCACATGTGCATGATGCTGGCTGAGCACGCCAGCACGTCGCACGTCACGTACACGTTGCACCACACCACGCCCAGGGGCCAGTAACCTTTGGAAACGTATAAAAAAACTCTACTCAAATGTATGGTACATACATGGTGATGAAGCACATGTGCATGATTCTGGCCGAGCACGCCAGCACGTCGCACGTCATGCACACGTTGCGCCTCACTAAACACGGAGCCTACACTTACCTGCCGATGCTGATAAAGCACATGTGCGTGATGCTGGCCGAGCAGGCCAGCACGTCGCACGTCACGTATACGTTGCACCACACTAAACACGTAGACCGCACTTACCGGCCGATGCTGATGAAGCACATGTGCATGATGCTAGCCGAGCACGCCAGCACGTCGCACGTCACGTACACGTTGCACCACACCACGCCCAGGGGCCAGTAACCTTTGGAAACATCAATACATTAGAGGCCAACATATTTTATTTACAACAATTTATCCTAGTTAAATAGTCCATCACGCGTACCCAATGCGGATTGGTAGACTTTACATACGAATCGGAATTTCTTCTTCAGCGTATGCATGTTTTCTCACGATGTGTTCGAAGAGCGTTGGTGGCGCGTTGCGGAGACCTATGGGAACTAAATCTTTAGATCCTGGTTCGAATCCACACGGATGACATACTATGTACCAATGAGTTTTCCTAACTTGACTGCTCTCAAACGGTGAAGGAAAACATCGTGAAGAAACCTGCATACGCTGAAGAAGAAATTCCGGTGGACTAACGACCATACACCCTCCCTGAGGGAAGGCCTATGCCCTGCGGCGGTGGGACGTACATAGGCTGTGATGATAACCTAATGCAATTTTTTCCAATACAAAGGTATCCAATAAAACTTCTATCTAGTCAATTGTCGTAAATTTTTCCAGCCAAGCGTACTTTACCCACTACTATATTATTATATAACCACCACGCCTTTCAATTGAATACAGGTCATAGAAGTGGAAAAGAGAAAGTATTCTTATCTTTTCATGGACATAAAATCGCTATAAAGCTTCTAGCAAATAAAATGTCGTAACTCGTTCGATAACAATAACTTAAAGCTAAATCATCTCGATACTATCTTAGTTTATCCCCAAGTGATAGCGATCCACCGAAAGGAGAAACGATAAATAAATTTCTTACACATATTTTGGTACACCAACATTTGCGCAAGAAACTCTTTCATCATAATGAAATACCTTGGTACGGAAGGGGGCATCCATCAATTACGTGTGGCGATTTTGGCGATTTTTCGACCTCTATTCTCCCCTTGGTGTGATGTCGTGAGATTTGACTCGACCCTCTCTCTGACGAGAGATTTTTCAAAATGCGTATTTTTAGTTTAAATACTTTAATCTGCGTTTTTACATAAGACTAGTTATCACTAGTATTTAAGACTACTAAGAACATGTTTTATTTAATTTAACACAGTTTTCTCTCGATTGTACGGTGTTACTTGAAAAAAAATAATGTGATATTTGCCGAGAACTACCCCTCTCCCTGACGTGAGATTGGGTGAAATTCGGCTAGACCCCTCCTAAATGCCTCACGTAATTTATGGACGCCCCCTTTGTTTCATTTCGCGTCCCTCACGTAGGCACAATATTGTCGCAAAAAAACATCAAAGGTTGTCAGTTTCAACGCAACTATAGCAAATTGACTCCTAATAGAAAGCATCCAGAATTTTAGGGATGAAGTATGAGATACTTGTAAACAATGATTCAAATTCATGGAAAAATTCGTAGAAGTTTAATCTTTTTGATATTTTTGTGGGAATTTCAGGATAAGCCTGTCGAGATCAGGCTAAGTAATTAAATAAGTTAACAAGACAGTTAATTTAAAGCCACCCGACTCTACAGGGTATAAACTTAATAGCGTTACATTAACTGACAATTTTTCACGATGGAGCCAATATCGAAATCGCAAAAAAAAAGCAACATACATTTGGGTCGAGTAGCCATTGATGTTTTTTTTTCATAAAAACAGCAATTTTTTTTTCGCCATTATGCTGTTGGCTCCACCTTGAAAGTTGTTCAGTTTCATGTTCTAAAGCCCCCTTTAAAATATAAAACATTTAGTTTGACAGCCTGTAGAGGAAATATTGCACTGCAACTGGCAATTCCAGGACAGAAACCAAGAGGAAGCCCGAAGACAAGATGGGGAGTCACGTTGCAGGGTTTGCCCTGAACACTTGTCTCTCGCGTGGTGTTCGCGCGGTTCGTGTTTCAGCCTGCCACGAGGCTCCTACAATCCTTCTCAGTTGTTCTAACTCAAAAACAATCCTCGAGATTGGATAGATACTCCTTCAAACCACTTGACATTGGCGGAAATGCGGTGCTAACGCACAAGCAAGAAGTCCATTAATTATAAATTTAAAAAAAAGATAGATGGATAAGCACAGTTCCCAGTGACACGACCGAATGCAATGTCTCCGAAGAAGGCGTCAGGAATAGAGCAAGGTGGAGAGAACAGACGCGGAAGGCTGACACCACTACCATATAGGATTAACAGGCCAGGAAGAGAGAGAAGAAGATGGTTAATTTGAAGAGTCCTGATTAAGATTTGGTCCTGACTTAAGCCCGTGATACACAATGCTTGTTGCTCGCATTAAAGATACCTGATAAAAACGGGCTACTGGCATGTTTACCGAGATTCTGCCCGGACAGTCTCTAGTACAAGTCGTACCAGGAGATCGTAACCCGTTTGATTTTGTCTCCATGCGGGGAAGTGAGAAGGGAGACTTGCATGCCAGTTACAAGCACGCAAGACACGTATTCTTCCTACTAACTCGCAGCCCTCCGTCAAGATCTTTTGTATGTTTAGTGTTTTGTTTATGTTTCATTTTTTTGCTTGAGGTCTCGGGTTACATCAGGTACATTAGATTAAAAACGCTACTAATGTTATGGCGAGTTGTATTGTAATACTATTTAATTCTTCATAAATATTCATTTTGTGGTCTTTAATTCGAACGCCACTGGCACGTTTCGAAGCTTGTCTAGAAACGGGCATAACGGGCATACCAGGCACAGGCATGTGTATAATTTCGAAACAGAATGTCAGTATCCGACATGCCAACTTATTAGCACCTAGCATACCTACTACCTCCCACAGGCAGGTGTATAACGGGCTTTGGAATTAATAATCTATTCAAGGGAATAATTATAAGTTGTTTTTCAATGGATAATTTTAATTTACTAATAAATATTCAATGTCAACAAAGGTAAAGTTTCCTTTTAATTATTACCTTATAATTATAATTTCCTTGTAATTGATACTTCTAGTTTACTATAGTACAGTCGATAACGAATTTCGATGAACATTATTTACATGAGAATAAGATTCTCAAGTAATGAACTTTTGTTGCCGGTCGTACCACTAGGTTTGTCTGACTACTCAAATCTGTTTTCAAGTCGAGATCTGTTGAAGTCACACAAAATTGAAGAACAAGATACACATAAACACATACAGAAACTCGTGTCCGTAATATAGAATAATTATTATGTCCGTAAACCTTTCGGAGAAACAAAAAACAAAGATAACGAACTAAAAATCAATGTTTTTACTTCAAATTAAGTCTCGGACGGGACTTGAATCCTCAAACTTCATTTGTCAATCTTTAATTTGATTTGAAATGGCACAACGTGGCTATGACATGTTTATAATCAATAATTTGAAATGTTATCACTTACCTAGAAATCCAGGAATCGCTCCCATTGGCATCACAAACAAACTAACTAGCAAATCAGCTATCGCTAGCGACAGCAGAAAATAATTGGTCACATTCTGCAACCTCTTATCCAAACAAACAGCTAAACACACGAGTATATTCCCAACACCACCGGCAATTATAAACAATATCACAAAGAGAAAACTCCAATCGTACCCCGCTTTATCCCCGACAAAATCGTCGGAACTATTCCTAAAATTTAAACTACACTGAAATGTTTCTAACACACTAATATTAGATTCAAACGTCCGATTATAATCGTTAAAACACAATATAGAATCAAAATTACAGATATCTAGAAGCGGTATTCTCAACCAGAGGTTTTTTAACGCACTTTCGAACACCACTGTCACCATACTCAGCTTGAACTGAGAATTGCACATAGAATAGTTGCTAACACTGTCCACAGTTTGATTGTAACACGTATAACAACTGTATGAGGTTTCATTTTGAATGTCAATGTTTAGGTCGCAATTTAAGTCGATAGTTTGGCCATCATTTTGGCAGTCGAGTCCTGGTTGTAGGGTGGTATTGCAGGAATACCCTGAAGTGAGGCGACAGGTGACGTCTTGTAAGATTGTGTCTAAGAACGTATAATTAGACATATCCAGGGTCATTCCATATGGGTGGCTTCAGGTCACCTCTGGTTGCATCTTGGGATGTCATCACTGCACGTTCATTATGTGCCGGATATCTGGAACAAAGAGAATTTGGTTAAAATTTTAGGCAAAGTGAGGGTAAAGAGTAGCAACCCAAGTGTGAAACGCAGATAGCCTAGATTTAGGTAGGTCACAAATCTAGTCTTATCTGATTAATCGTAATAAATTACATATTTTGCGCTGTGTGATTCGAGCTTAAAATTTGCAACGATTCCATTTCTTCGTATGGTTTTGTACTAGGCGATTAAGTGATATGGTGTCTTGTCCAGTGTTTTTATGTGCGTTTACAGCTTACCACCATTTGACACGTAATTTTATTGTGAAACCTTTAATATGCAAATAGCCTTGCTATAATTCGACGACCCAATAGCCGGATAGTCGGTAGTGAACCTGCTTACTGTGCCGAGGAGGGTCACGCTTTCAAATCCCACAAGAGGCTAAATTAATATTTGTATAGTTGACGCGAATTACTTGTTCCCAAGTCATAACTAGATGATAATAATTAAGACTTGATTCTGACACTTTCGTGTTAGCTATTTTTCAGCCTGGAGAGAAAATTTGCAGTTCCAAAACAACAGTCCAACATCTTTTATGAATAATACAGACAGACAGAATGGACGAAAGTGTGAGGGTTCCTTGTTTGACTACGGAACCCTAAAAAGGACAACAAAGATCTAGTTTCAGGTAGCAATAAGACTTAAACTTAGTAAACAATAACAAAAACTGAACTTGTGATGTGGATGTCCCACATCACAAGTTCAGTTTTTGTTATTGTTTGTTAGCGTAGCGGTAGCGGTTCAATGGACAATGTTTACTTTCAGCAATGACCTTCCGAACGCTTTATCCTTGCAAAAAATCAGACATATTAAAGCAAAAAGTTCGTACAAAGTAGCTAGGGATTAAAGCCTTTCTTCGTCCACATTAATATGCTAAGACGAGTGTTCTTAACTCTCGCCTTGGCTTGGAGTGTGAACTTGGAAGAGAATAATGGACTTTTACATAAGGTACGTGCTTCTATTTAATTTGCCGTGTGGTTCCACATTAGAATAGACCCCTCTCTTCCCAGCATGGGAGTCGAAAGAGGCGAGGAATAAGGCTTCTGTAAGCCACTTATATACTACTTGACACGTCATTAAGGATGCACCAAGCCTATTGTGCTGCCCCCAATCTTATTTTTTTTATTTCTTAACAATTAAACAATATTTCCAAAAATCAAGAATGTCACTTTGTAGTCATTGCTGATTTTTAATTTATCGGGTCACTGCGGATTTGTTTTTATAATGTTTGTAGTTATTATCGTTAAAACCGTCAAGTGGCCACTTTTGGCGGTTTTAATGATAATAGCTACAAGCATAAAACATAATAATCCGTAATGTTTCGATAAATTTAAAGCCAATCAGGACTACAATGTGACATTGTTGTTTTTTGGAAATGTTGTTTAATTATACAGAAATAAAAAAATACGATTGGGGGCAGCACAATAGGCTCGGTAGGCTTTTAATGAATAAAACATACACATAAAAACTCATAATCCCTATCGGAGTGGACAGAAACATTGTTTCAAAAGACAATGCCCAAGACCAGTCTAAAGATGTATCATCAATGCGTCATCATCATTTAACAAAAATATTTGGTTTGAATTATGAATCCCTTCATACCTATGGCCCTATATGGGGATGTAGGTTTAAAAATAAAATACCTACAATTTTATAGTAACTTTTTTTAAGGAACGAATGCTTTTGTTTTTGTAACCTATCTATTTTTAAAATTAGGATTTTTTAAACATTTCCCATCAAATGTTTAACGATTTTCTTGTTATAATAATGCTTAGTATTTCCTATCTTTAGGTGACATTTTGGCCAGACGCAAGTTCAGCCTTCACATAATTTTGGGTATGATCTTTTGTGTTTAAGAATTTGTTTGTAGCAATGCTCACTTTTGGCAATTTATTTAATGATACCTATTGTATATTGCGTTATTTCACGACGTGTTTGTGTTAGAGAAGGGCGGCCTTTGCCTAGCAGTGCGACGCAATGCAAGCTAAATAAAACCATTGAAGATAGAATCATGACATTTGGAATACATAGGTATTCTAGCGAGCTTGCGAAAAGAAAGAGGAGACCATGGAACACATCCTTTGTGACTATGAAAAGGCGGCAAAACGCATAGTTCCTCCTCGGAGATGGATTTCTAAAACCGGAGAGAAGGAGATGGAGATCTTAGGTTTCGTATTGCCTCCTTCATTGACCATGTATTTGCAGTGAGAAGAAAGCAAAAAGTATAGGGGCTAACACAAAAGATCCCACTGGGTCGAAGTGTTGCTGGCTCGCCAGCCCACACAACAAGATAAGATAAGATACATGACGAGTTTGTGTTACATGAATTGGTGAAGAAGAGCGGCCTTTGCCTAGCAGTGCGACACAAAGGAAGCTAAATGAATGAAATGAATGAAATATACTTTATTTACACCAAAAACACAGATACAGCATTGAAAAAGAAACAAACAAAAAATTTTTATGTAATGTAATGTAATGTAATTGTAAATAAAACCATTGAAGATAGAAACATGAAATTTGGAATACATGCAGTCTACAGAGGACGTAGAGATGACCCCAACTGGGGTGAAACCTTTGACTATTTATATATGGTCTAGTTACGGATGAAATTCTTCTAACAAACTTTTCTGCCACTTTTTGCGGGGGGCGAGGTAACATGAGCAACTTTTTTAATTTATTCCCCAAGTTATAACATTAGCACAGACATTAGATTCTAATTTTGAATGTTAAAAATCATTACAAGTAGTCTCGTGTCCCCAAACGTGATAAGTTCGAAGTTATTGTTTTGCAATTATAGGCTGTCTCGTTTAGTGATAAGGTATAAAATTTTATGTAAATGCACATGATCAATTGATCTCGTACCGTGGCAAAGGGGAAATGCTACCGCTAGTCTGGTCCATACATACATAATAGTCAAAGGGTAAAACGGAGTATTGAAGTTTCACAAAACATTTTCAGACGAAGTTCGCTCAAAACCTAGTTTAATTATAAAAGCTGATTCAATCCCCAGGTATGTCGTTCCGTAACTATGTAAGCTAACATCCTTTTACAGTTCAATTAGTAAAGTAAACATAGTTGCGGTAGGTAAGTATTAACAACTATGTTTAACTTAAATACACTGTTGTTTTAAGTATCTACCTAACTAGTAATAGCTATTTGCTTAAAGGGTTCCTTTCCTAACCAAATAATAATGAATGAAATAAATGTGATGTCCTCGGGGGAAAAGGACAGTCTATCCCGCTGAAGATAGAAACATGTTTATCTAATTATACAGAATGTAAACTTTAAAGCGTTACATACTAAACAGGGTGCTTCGGACCATCAAACTGAACAACTTTTGCTATTGGAACAACTTCAACTTTTGCTATTTGGACCAACATTGAAAGCACGAAAAAAAACAACAGTTTTAGTCTATTCTTTCCTTGTTAGATTTCGCCAGTGTCAAGTGTTGAAGATATATTTATTGGATATTGTACGGTAATAGGATATGGCGATCTCAAAGCCCCGTTTTTAAACAAAAACACACACTCGAAACCGCCATAAAACGGCGGAGCCACGTGGCTGTCAAAATCGCAAGCCGACGAAACGTCTACTTGTTACCCCCCTAGGCCACGCGACTCCAACAATTTTATACATTTTGGTCGAGTACTACTATTGACATTTTCTATGGAATAGCCTACGAATAAAGAAATAAATATGGAACGATAACTCCGAACAAAATCTCCTTAATTTTTGGCACCATGAGTTTTGGCGGCAAACGCCGTAATTGGAGTCGCCATAATGATTGAGTCTTGCGCGCTTGCGTGGTGTACACCAAAGTTCGTGGAGTCATTTTTTGACGTGAATTATATTTCCATATTTATTTCTTTATTCGTAGGGAATAGCAGACTTTTTCTTCGCGATTTCTTCGTTGACTCTATAGAGAAAGTTGTTTAGTTTGATAGTCTGAAGTATCTTCTTTAGTTTATATGTTATGCATTTAAATTTACATAGTCTATAAATAATCACAAAGTAACCGAATTCGATAACCCCGTGTGAAGGCAGAAAAGAAGCAAGAAAATAATTGTATTAACTATTAACTAAGATCGTGGCACTTATCGTAGCGAGTAACTGCCTCTGTCTACCCCGTTGGAACTAAGGTGTAAGCATACACGGTGTAAACAAATGAAAATAAAAACCATATTATACTATACTAGTTTTTTCCCGCGACTTCGTCCGCACAAATTATATACCAGATTTTAAGTCAGATCATAAGCTATCAAACAAAAAAAGTTTCATCAAAATCGGTTCAGTAGTTTTTGCGTGATGTGCGAACAACCAAACACACTAACAATTTTGTCAATAGATGGCGCTGCACGTTTTTAAATCGCGCTATTGATATGTTATTTGACTTTATATGAAGTGAACCGCTACTTTTTTATTCCTCATGATTTTACAGTTTTATAATAGTTAAGATAAAGGACCAGCGTCGCGTTAGCATTCCCCTCTGCCAATGTAAAAGATCAATTTGATCATGTGCATTTATATACAATTTGATACCTTATCAGTTATCACTAAACGAGTCATCCTATAATTGCGGAACAATAATTTCAAACTAGTATCTTTTTGGGTTCACACGAGACTATTTTTACTAAAAATTAAAACTAGAATCTATAGTACTGAACAAAATCTAAAGTTTCGGATTTCATGCTACCTCGTCCCCTGCAAAAAGTGTCAGAAAAGTATATTCGTAGAATTACACGCGTAACTAGTCCATAGTTATTTGGCCTACGATAAAACCTGAACGTTTGTCTAGAAGCCTTTTTGAAATCATTTTGTTTTACGTGATATAAATCTTTCCAAAAAGAAGATGGCTTTTGCGTGAAAACACAATAATCTACAGAACCCTAAATAATTTTATTATAGTTGCGCATTACCTACTACTTCAGAAAAGTCAACAGTAGAAACAATTAACTTTGCGAATTACGTTTAACTATGTTAATATGCAAGATTACTCAACAACAGAAGAGCAACAGAGCAACGTCATTCGTTGCACATTAAAATAGGGTTGCCACTTGCTAGATATATGTAAGTGAGCTAATCTTTAGTTCTTGGAAACGGCTCTAATCTAACGATTTTTTTGACTAATAAAATATCATTTATTCCAGAAACTTAAATACAAATTATTAATTATTAAAATTGGCAACATGCCTCGTCCAAAAGGATGTACAGGGTATATATCCACGACAAGCTTCGTCACAAGAAGGTATACCTACATATATATATCCACAACACGTTTCGTCAGCATAATTAAAAATAAAATTATAATTACACTCATTAATCGGCCCTTTCCTCAATAATCGTACCCGGCACAAAGGATCCCATCAAACTAGCTGCGTTTCCACGCTGGATGGCCAATGAAATCCTCTGCACCAGATACGACCCAGAGCGGACGTCGTTGCCATTTTCCACCATCCTCTTGCCCAGATAACCAACGAACCAGTTATCTAACGATTTGGATGTCATTTTTTATTTTGATAAAGTTTTACTTTCCAAGTTAATCTAGATAGGTATATCCTAATTTTCATCGAGCCGAATCCCACATCCACCCACTGCAATGTACGAATATAAGTTCATTATGAGAACCTTTCGGATTACCAATCGCATATAGATTTTTGACTCACTTTCTCTTTGACCTAATTAGGTCGCCACTTGTTTAAATAGGGTTGCCGGATAGGTAATATTTCGAGATCCAGATATTCATCAAATCTTTAGATCGTAATTTTCATCAACCCATATCCACCCACCTCTCCGTTATGCCACCCAATATAATCCTTTCAAATCGCATGTAGGTTTCGGCTTACTTCTCTTTGACCTAATTATGCCACTACTCAATGAAATAGGGTTGCCACTTGCCAGACTCTATCCTGGGGGGTCGCGTGGCTGAGGGGGTGACAAGTAGACGTGTCGTCGGCTTGCAATTTTGACAGCCACGTGGCTCCGCCGTTTTATGGCGGTTTCGAGTGTGTGTTTTTGTTTAAAAACGGGGCTTTGAGATCGCCATATCCTATTACCGTACAATATCTAATGAGTATATCCTCAACACTTGACACTGGCGAAATTTAACAAATAAACGCCATTAATTATGAATAGAATAGACTCTATCCTGATTTTCTCAATCGTTTTCTCATCAACTCATATTCCATTCCTTTTCCCGATCCTTTACCAATCGTACGAGTATGACAGTAGGTCTACCATGAGTTTTCACCGTTCTTTACTACTGTAGTTACGTCACCAATTTTGTATTGAATTTCATACAGCGCTCCTAGTGGTTACTTTGAGAACCAATTTCTGTCATACGAATTGGCGACGTAACTACAGTAGTGTAGTACAGGGAAAACTCATGGTAGGCCCTCTGGATGTAAAATTTAATACGTTAGATATCTTTGGGGGAGAGCTTCAGACTATCAATAGAAAACGGTAACGGCTACTCAACCCAAATACATTCATACAACTGTTTTTTTTCGCGATTTCGATGTTGGTTCCATAGTCAATGTTGTCAGGTTATTGGTTCGAAGAATCACGTTAGATATGTTGTAAACGCAATTTTAATATTAAACCCTGCATTCGCTCTTCATTGATCGAATCAGGTCAACATCATCTCTCAGCAAGTCTTCAAATATTTACATCTAGTCTGATTTGATTACTTCTTTTAATATTGCGCTATGTCAATTTTGTTTGATTCCTTTATCATTAAAAATATCATTTGTATGCCATTCAGATTGTACCAACAATATTTTTCCAATTAGCTCCGTTCCTGTTTCCATCGGGAATCAGATCCAATTCCATGACAAATATTACGTACGACCATACGGGTATTCTTTTGTGATAGCGTGTGACGAAGTAATTAAAAATATGTAATAAGTATGCATGTAATGGGTATATTTGACTTACAATAATAAGCGTTATGGGTCAGCAGTATAATATGCATTACAAATTGTGCTAAGGAAAACAAATTTTAAATTTAAAAAAATTAGTAAAAAGTAAAATCCCTACATGAAGATCACAATTACAGTCAAATTATACAGGGTGTAAGGGACAGCCCTCCGCAAACTGAAATGGTGAACTCAGACGATCAAACTGAACAACTTTTACTATTGAGCCTACCTCAGGAAACGCGAAAAAAAATAGCTGTCCCATACAAAACTGCCGTACCTATCAGACTCAAATGTATGGGACAGCTGATTTTTTTTCGCGTTTCCTGAGGTAGGCTCCATATAAAGTTGTTCAGTTTGATCGTCTGAGTTCACCGTTTCAGTTTGCGGAGGGCTGTCCCTTACACCCTGTAGTAGAATCTGATTTCCGATAGATGGCGTTGCCAGTCTTGAACAGGGCAAAGATGCAATGTTTGTTCGGAAGGTGGATTTAAAATAAATTTTATTTATTCATCGGGGGTAGACATTTGACGGGACGAGAGGAGAAAGATTTGTGCTCCGGATTTCGGGCTACACATTAAAATCCTTGCTATTTAAATATCCTTGGGTCTCGATATTTTAGTGAAATGTTATAGTGTACTACGGTCATTCAGTAATGGGGTAAGTGTTTGTTTACTTTCGAAATACCTAGCTTGAGAAATTTCCTCTTAGCGGTTGTAACGCGTGACTACAGTGCGTTCGTTTTTGTTTACAGCTTAACGAAACGCCCTTTTCGACATTAGAGCTCAAGCTTGGCTCCTCATTTGGTGGTTTCCCTATGGGATTAACCCTTCAATCACGTTGATGGAAATATAATCAAGACGGGCTGACGTCACGCGCCCGATAGGGATCGCCTATTTCACGAGTTAACCATATGGTCATCGTGGTCGAGCGGTCGCACGTTTGGAGTGGCAATTGAAAGTGCGAGGGTTCGATTCCGCGCTGTGGGTTTTTACTTTTTGTATTTTTAATTGTTTTTATTGTTTGTTTAGTGGCATAAGCCAAACTGTTTGAGTTTTATTGTATTTAATCGTAAAGTTGTTAATTATAATTGAGCAATCTTTATCTAGTGTAAGGACAGGGTGTTTGGTACCACGCCTTGTAGACGATATTGTTCTTATTGTTAGGTGTACGGAAGTGTAAAGCAGTAGTCCGATACTGGCTGAAACTTAGATTGTAAGTTGGGTGTAAATTCCTGCATGTCAAGTGTTTTGATTGAGCTAGCCGAATAAAATCTATACCTAAACTTGTATCCTTTAATTTCCTATCGAACCAGCCCTTATGACCGGGCATTCGCGATCACTACAATGGCGCCTACGGGTATAGGAAATTAAAGGACCTTTATATTGTTAAGAGCATAAAAAGTGATTCTGTTGAATATACCTACCTATTCGTCAAATAATTTCCTGTAACGAATACTTCGTTCCCAAACTTTAAAAACATAATTGTACTGGACTGGAAGTGTCAGTCAGTAATTTGGTGATAAACTGTATACTTATTTATTAAGTTTTTTTATTTTTAATTTTGTAGGTATAGTAATTGAATAGGATCATGTCTTCACATAAGATGGATGTAAACGATCTTTTGAAAGACGAGCTTGAGTTTGAGTTAGAATGTCGTGGTATAGTCAGTATAACTACAGTTAACCCGATGAGGAAAATTCTTAAGGAAATATTGAGTAGGGAGAAAGAGGAGGGTTCGGCTATTAATATCGTAGTTCCGGCTTCGTGCACTAAGGATACCTTAGCCCAAATTGTCATTGGTGAAAAGAAATTTCAGATACTAAATACAGCGTTTGAAGAGAAACCGGACAAAAATATAAAAAAACGTTTGATATCCCGCCTGATTCATTTACGTAACCGTGTAAAACTCATCATTCCATCCGATGTGTACCTTGAACGACATTCGAAACTATGTTCTGATATCCAAAAGTGCTTTGAAGCCTTATCATCTACGGAAGATAAAGAAGATGAAGAAGATGGAGATGAAGAATTATCAGATAAATACAAAGAAATTTTACAACTCACCTTAGGTCAGGAAGGGTTGGATATTATTGCAAAATTAGAACCGTCTTCTGCTCATGGCGAGGAGCAAGGTCAACCGGAGTCGCCCAGTCGGGACTTAGTGAAGAGAGACAACTTGCTTCATAACCGCCGCAAAAATAATGTGCGAACATCGACATTAGATCAAGATTTTATTAAGAGAAAACTTGTTCCAATAAAGGACTGGGGTCTCAAGTTTTCAGGAAGAGGTGATATCAGCGTCAATGCGTTCTTGGAACGTCTGGATGAATTAAAGATTGCTCGCAATGCAGATGAAGATGATTTATGGAGATATGCCATTGATTTGTTCGAGGGAGATGCACTGATATGGTTTAGAGCTAATCGCGATCAGGTAAACAACTGGAATGAATTAGTACACCTTCTCACGTTGTCTTTTCAAAGACCCTATTATCAAGATGAGCTTTTGGAAGAAATAAAAAAGAGAACACAAGGTAAAGAAGAAGGTGTAATGATCTATATAGCAGTTATGCAAAATATGTTTAATCGTCTCCCAGAACAGATATCAGAGCAACAAAAAATATCCATTCTATTAAAAAATATTCAACCATATTTCCAACAAGCAGTTTGCAGAGATACGTTTAATTCCGTAACAGAAATAACAACGGTCTTAAGGATCCTAGAACGTTCAAAGACAAACTGTGAAAACTTTCAAGAACCAAAGAACGCAATGAACGTTTTGGAGCCAGACCTTGCTTATCAAGCAAGAGCCCATCCTGAAGTGGAAGCTATATTTAGCGACCCAACCAAACCAGTATCTAATGAGCAACATGGCAAGGCTGGCATGAAATGCTGGAATTGTCGTTCGATCGGCCATACATTCAGAGATTGTAGATTACCCCAACAAAGATTGTTCTGTTATAAATGCGGGAAATTTGGACAAACCACAAATAAATGCAATTGCAAGAAGCAGGGAAACGGAAATTAGGAAGTCGTTGCAACTGCCGAATGGCTTCCAATTACTCGCCCAGTATTTGTAATGCGAGAGATTGGCAGGATTGGTTAAAAACAATCTCAGTTTATTTTAAAACCGGGGAAATATGTAATTTAGTGAACAAACATAATGATAACAGACCCTATGGAACAGTCAAAATACTTAATAAAAACTACATGGGATTATTGGATACAGGGGCCACAGCATCGGTTATTTCTCGTGGCTTAAGTTTGAAACTTTTTGATTTGGGATTCTCAAGTCAAGATATTCCACTAACCAAGCTATCGACGGCGGACGGCACGCCGCACAACATAAAAAATATGCTGTACTTGCCAATAGAATTCCTCGGCATGTATAAGGTAGTCCCATTCTACATCATGGAAAACATAAAACATGATTTAATATTCGGCATGAATTTTTTTGAGATGTTTAATTTGTCAGTAGAAAAAGCGGCCAGCTTATTGAAGAAAGACAAAGAAACACTCGAACCTAAGGAAATGCTGTTGATAGACATGAGCCCTGTGGTTGTATCACGTAACGAACTCAACCCTAGCCAAGTAAAGGAACTGGACACATTAATACAAACTATGAAAGAAACAATAGGTAAGGGCTTGGGTAGAACAACCTTGATCGAACATCGCATCGTGACAAATGATCATATGCCAGTAAATCAAAGACAATATCCTTTCTCACCTCATGTTATTAAAGAATTAGAAGCAGAGATTGATGATATGTTGGAGAAAGGCGTTATAGAACCTTCGTTTAGCTCGTGGCGTTCTCCAGTCCTCATAGTAAAGAAAGCATCAGGTCAGAATAGACTATGTTTAGACAGCAGACAGTTAAACAGATGTACAAAGAAGGATACATATCCATTACCCAGAGTAACAACTATCTTAGACAACCTAAAAAATGCTCAGTATCTTACAACGCTGGATTTGAAATCGGCTTTTTGGCAAATACCTTTGGAGGAATCTAGTAAGGAAAAAACAGCGTTCGGTCTTACTGGCAAGGGACTCTTTCAATTCAAAGTCATGCCATTCGGCTTGTGCAATGCAAGTCAAACACAACAACGTTTAATGGATAGGCTGTTTCCTCCGGAACATGAGGGTAAGATATTCACCTACTTAGATGATATTGTGGTGTGTAACAAGACATTTGAGGATCACATCAAGTCACTAACCTGGGTAAAAGACCAATTAGAAATGGCGGGTCTAACAGTTAATCTGGAGAAATGTCAATTTGCTCGTCCTTCATTGAAATATTTAGGTTACATTGTTGATAAAGAAGGCTTAAGAACAGATCCGGAAAAAGTAAGGGCTATTATGGAATATCCTAGACCTAACACATTCACTGAACTAAAACGATTTCTGGGACTTGCCAGTTGGTACAGGCGGTTTGTAGAAAATTTTGCTATCGTAGCAGCCCCACTACATGATCTAACTAAAGGAGGGAAAAAGGGGCGACAAATCAAGTGGAGTACAGAAGCAGAGATAGCATTTAATGATCTTAAATCCGCACTTACTTCAACGCCAGTATTGAATTGTCCAGATTTTATGAAGGAATTCACCATCCAGTGTGATGCTTCGAATAGAGGCACGGGAGCCGTATTAATTCAACAAATAAATGGTATTGAGAAACCCGTCGCATATACCAGCAGAAAACTGTCTGAGAGAGAGTCAAACTTTTCTACATCCGAAAGAGAGTTATTGAGCGTGATCCATGCGGTTGAGCAGTTTCGGCCATACATTGAAGGTACTCACTTCAAAGTTATAACAGATCATAGTGCTCTGCAATGGCTTCATAAAACAAAAGATCCACATGGTCGTCTGGCTCGATGGGCAATGCGTTTGCAGCAGTTCGATTATGAAGTAATTTTTCGAAAGGGCAAAGATAACATCGTGCCAGATGCACTCTCAAGGGCAGTACCTAACGACGAAATTAATGTCATAGAAGTCAAACCGGAACACAAGGATGAATGGTACAAATCCCAAGAACTTTTGGCGAACAGCGAAGATGCGTCAGATTGGATGATTAATCAAGGATTATTATGGAAATATTTGAAACTAAAACAATTCCCAGATGAAAACGATTCCTGGAAGATTGTAGTGCCTGAAAAATTACGAGATCAGGTACTAAAGGAGTGTCATAATGACCCGGTAGCGGGTCATTTTGGTGTTAAAAAGACAGTAAATCGAGTAAGACAACATTACTTCTGGCCAACGCTAATAAGAGATGTGAAGGACCACGTGAGGAAATGCGAAACATGTGCCAAGTACAAACCGACAAACATGCCACCGATTGGACATATGGGAAGACATAGAGAAGTGTCGGAACCATTTCAGATAGTGTCGATGGATCTGATGGGACCCTTTCCACGCTCTAAGTCAGGCAACACAATGCTGCTAGTAATATCCTGTTGGTTCAGCAAGTTTGTATTCCTATTCCCAATGAGAAATGGAAAAACATCGAATATAACAAAGATAGTAGAAGAACAAATTTTTCTTGTCTTCGGTGTCCCAAAAGTCATTATTTGCGATAACGGTAAACAATTTGTTTCCGCACAGTTCAAGGAAATGATGAGTAATTACAGCGCGGAAATTTGGTACACGCCGTACTATCATCCTCAATCTAACCCAACTGAACGAGTTAATAAAGTGATAGGTACAGCCATAGCCTCTTACGTCGAGGACAATCATAAGGAATGGGATAAGTACATACCCCATATTGGACACGCGATTCGAACAGCTATACATGAAGTAACCGGAAAAACGCCCTCATATCTTTTCTTTGGACGCGAAACCTCCGTACATGCAAAAATCAACTTTCATAGTAAAACGGAGCCACTGGTTTTTGACAGAAATAATTATGCTAATAATTTAAAAATAAGAGAGGAGATATACAAGGATGTCACGGACAGATTAAGGAAATCTTATGAAACAAACAGTAAAGAGTACAACCGACGAAGACGAATATGTAACTTTGAGGTAGGTGATTTAGTCTGGAAGAAGTTAAAGAAACAGTCCAATGCTGACAAGAATTTCATGGCAAAACTTTCTCCCAAATATGAAAAAGCAATAATCGCAGAAAAGATTTCTTCAGACGTATTCTTGTTGAAAAGTCTAAGAGGAAAAGATCTGGGTAAATGGCACTCGGTAGATCTAAAGAGAGCAATATGATAATATATTTGCCGAATCCTGGTGGATTCCATTTAAAGAGGGGGGATATTGTAGTAGAATCTGATTTCCGATAGATGGCGTTGCCAGTCTTGAACAGGGCAAAGATGCAATGTTTGTTCGGAAGGTGGATTTAAAATAAATTTTATTTATTCATCGGGGGTAGACATTTGACGGGACGAGAGGAGAAAGATTTGTGCTCCGGATTTCGGGCTACACATTAAAATCCTTGCTATTTAAATATCCTTGGGTCTCGATATTTTAGTGAAATGTTATAGTGTACTACGGTCATTCAGTAATGGGGTAAGTGTTTGTTTACTTTCGAAATACCTAGCTTGAGAAATTTCCTCTTAGCGGTTGTAACGCGTGACTACAGTGCGTTCGTTTTTGTTTACAGCTTAACGAAACGCCCTTTTCGACATTAGAGCTCAAGCTTGGCTCCTCATTTGGTGGTTTCCCTATGGGATTAACCCTTCAATCACGTTGATGGAAATATAATCAAGACGGGCTGACGTCACGCGCCCGATAGGGATCGCCTATTTCACGAGTTAACCATATGGTCATCGTGGTCGAGCGGTCGCACGTTTGGAGTGGCAATTGAAAGTGCGAGGGTTCGATTCCGCGCTGTGGGTTTTTACTTTTTGTATTTTTAATTGTTTTTATTGTTTGTTTAGTGGCATAAGCCAAACTGTTTGAGTTTTATTGTATTTAATCGTAAAGTTGTTAATTATAATTGAGCAATCTTTATCTAGTGTAAGGACAGGGTGTTTGGTACCACGCCTTGTAGACGATATTGTTCTTATTGTTAGGTGTACGGAAGTGTAAAGCAGTAGTCCGATACTGGCTGAAACTTAGATTGTAAGTTGGGTGTAAATTCCTGCATGTCAAGTGTTTTGATTGAGCTAGCCGAATAAAATCTATACCTAAACTTGTATCCTTTAATTTCCTATCGAACCAGCCCTTATGACCGGGCATTCGCGATCACTACAACCCTGTATATTTTTTCTTATTAAAATTTCGTTTGGCTTTAGCTCTTCGCCTGATGGAAAGTGTAGATTTTCTTGGGAAACGCATTATTACTCATACATCCTCAAGTGGTAACCCTACATGCAACGAAAGACAAGTGGATTGATATGGAAATGACAGCCAACCGTTGTGCATGAGATAATATGAGTACTCTACGTCAGCACTTTGTGAAATGGCCTTTGAAGTTCTCAAAGGAAAGTCTGGAGATACACGTTTATGTCTTATTTAGAGATTTGCTAGAAAACGTGTGTCACAGACAAGCTTTGTTTTAGTTTTACGAACTGTGTTCACCCGCGATTTCAAGAGTTTTGTTTATTTTACGTTTTTTTTTAATTTGATCTATACTGAATTCCAAATAAGGACGATAAGATATTCCGATTCCGTTATAGCTTTCTGGCCAATTCTGATTAGCAAATATGATTTATTTATGAGAAAGATATACTATCCAACGTATCTTGGAGGTTACTAAAGCGTTCTAAGAATAAGTGAGAGGAAGTGTTTCAAATCTCTGTTTCTGAAATTCAAAATAGCCTTCAGTTTTCGTTGTTATTTGGAATGGAGTATAGTTTTGTTCAAAATATGATGTGTATTGTATTGTAGAGTTTCTGCCGCATCTTCTCTACAACGGAACACTTTCCGACGCGATGTCAATTACGAATGACGTCAAAAAGCTATCTATGTGACATTAATTTGAAAAAAAAAAAAAAAAAGTTCGACAATAAATTTTTAGGATCTATTCTTTGACACCGCTTTTCGGTGAAGGAGTGTTTCTTCGTTATATGAAAAATATGAATCATATAACAATTTTTAAACTCGTCGTAAAAATGACTGTTTAATCTTTTGTTAATAGTAGTTAGTAGGGTAATTCTGATTTCTTCCATTATTTATGTATTTTGGGGTGCTGAATCCGAACCTGAGGTTTGCTAACAAAATTTCGTGACGCAACATTGACAAAATCGCAAAAAAGTTAAAAATTACTGTTTTTTTTCGGAATTTTGCTTACAACTTGGAAACTATTAACTTTTAGTACTTAAATGGCCTGTTTACAAAAATTAAATCTGACAATATTTCCTACAAAACTAGTTGTATGTACTTTTGTCATAGACTTAACCTTTGAGAGCTACAGGGTCGAGAAAGTAACAGCACTTTAATAAATATAAAATTTTGAAAAAAAAATAGGCCATTTACTAAAAGTTCATAGTTTCCGAGTTTTAAGCAAAATTCCGAAAAAAAACAGTAATTTTTCACTTTTTTTGCGATTTTGTCAATGTTGCGACACGAAATTTTGTTACCAAACCTCAGATTCAAATTCAGCACCCCAAAGTACATAAAAATGGAAGAAATTAGAACTACCCCAAAACTTTCCCACTGGCCCCTAGTGGTAGTAAAAATTACTGTTTTTTTGAGTACAAATTCACTGGATTATTAACGAAAAATATGTAAAGCGTAGGAAAATTAATTATATTACGTGTCGTCTCGATGCGAATTTATCCAGGTTTTCCAGCTTGATTTTTATTAATACTGTTATAGTACTGTAGCCCCGGGACTATTTAATTACGAAAAAAGGTTAACGATTGCTGTTTCGAAATTGTTGTAAAGTATTATTATATTATTTAAAAAAAATCATGTCTTAAAGATAACAATAATGATCCCGCAGTAACCATTTATATTGTGTAATGACAAAAAATTCAAAACTGCCTTAGAATTTAAATTTTGAGGTGACCGCTATATTTTTCTACTATCATGTTTTACAACTTAGTTCAATGGTTTGGTCAGCTGTTTTTTTCACGTTTTCAACGTTAGTTCCATAGAAAAAGTTGTTCAGTTTGATAGTCTGATCAACCCCTTACAAAATAGTCAGCATATTAAGATCCCTGTATTATAAACTCTACCGTAAATCGCTTTTCGAGTGGTCAGAATCAGTACTAAAACCCTTGAATTATAAACTCTCGTTATTTTAACCGAGGACACCTACAATTCTGCTATTCAAGTCATTTCATCCAAGCATTATTACGATACGTTGAAGGAATTTAATACAAACTCCACATGTTTGATTCATGAACGGTTTACGATTGGACTTGAAGATGAAGGGCGTTATAAACTAATGCTGGAGCCAAGGTCATAATGTGGAACGTGGACCTACTTAACAGATGAGTCTACTTAAATTAAAAATAAATGTGACGTGACCTAACCCTGTCTTACGCACGACAAGACCTAATTTTCTTACGCAATCTTCGTATTTCATTTCATTCATATTCATAGTCGACTATCGACTTATTTGAAATATAGCCCACATTAGAACCTTCTCACAATCACCTGTATTATAGACATCAAGCTTATCGGTGCGTCATCGTCAATCCGCCCCGGGTGTGCTTCTACGTGCTGTTTCATACAGTACCTTGCTTCACAAATGACGGACTGCTGCTCCGTCAGTGCGTCATCGTGTGTGATTCCACATAAATTTGTCTACAATTGAACGAAAATATCGGTGAACATACATAAAAAAAACATACAGCCGAACACAGAACCTCCTCATTTATTAAGTCTGTTTAAAATAGATAGTTACGAGGCTATTGAATTTACGGACTAAATTCGTAACTTGGCAGGCCATTTTGTGAACCTCTGATTTGTTTTTGTTCATAAAACAATACTTGAGATTACACTTAACCACATTGGCAGAATTTCAAGACACTATCCTTAAAAAAAATCATCCCACATCAACCCACTGCTGGACATAGGCCTCACTTACATTGCGCCATTTTTCACGGTACTGAGCTAATCTGGTCCAATGTGAACCCATCACTCTCACAATGTCATCAGACCAACATTCTGGTGGCTGCCTACAGACTTCCGTCGTCCCTTCTCTAGGCCACCACTCTGATATTGCCTTGGTCCTCCCGGCCATCTTCCCGTCTAGCCAAGTGTCCTGCCCAATCTCCACTTCAACTTTGTGATCCGCTTACCCACGTCTTCGACCTTGGTTCTTCGTCGTCTTGGTTCACTAGTGATATGCTAGAATGTTACGCTCCATGGCTCTCTGTGCTACTTTTATTTTGTGCATGTTTTGCCCTGTTAGCGTCCATGTGTCGGCACTGTATAAGCAGGACACATTGATTGAATACCCTGGTCTAAATGCATTGCGGGAGTTTAGATTTAAAAAAGTTGTCCAGTATTCCAAAAGCCGCCCATCCTAACCGAACACGCTTCTCAATCTCCTGTACCTGGAATTGTTGATCAAAAGATAAACAATGCCCAAAATAGACGAAAAAATTATAAAAACCTATAAATAATTTGTTCCATTTCTAGTTTCTAGCTTGACCTTCAACTTAAATTGGGTTACACTTACACTGTGCCGCGTACTCCTGTAGGAGTAGGAGGTAGCTAAATCGGTCCGCTTGTATGAAGTGGGTGTGCTTTTAGCTAGGCTTTTAGGTTTAAAGTTCAGAGTTATTCTAAGAAAGGTCGCTCAGTTCAACTTCCGCAACTGAATATTATTAGGATCTGACCCTCCGTCTAAAAGTGGAGCTTTTCACTTAAAGGTCATACAACTATGGAACATAAATATAATAGACTAGTGTTTTCCCGCGACTTCGTCCGCACAAATTATACTTACCAGATTTTAAGTCAGATCATAAGCTATCAAACAAAAAAAGTTTCATCAAAATCGGTTCAGTAGTTTTTTCGTGATGTGCGAACAAACAAACAAACTAACAATTTTGTCAATAGATGGCGCTGCACGTCATTTAAATCGCGCTATCGAGTGTTATTTGATTTTATATGAAGTAAACCGCAACTTTTTTATTCCTCTTGATTTTACGGTTTTATAATAGTTAAGAAGACGATAGAACAAGTTAGGCTTAGAACGTTACATAGCGGTAGATCCGCATTTCACTTAAATCGACCTTTTTTTTTATCTAAGATACATCACAAACTTTCAAACTGACCCACAAACTGAACAACTTTTTCCGTGGAACCAACATCAATCAATAATTTTTGTTCGATTTAAATTCTGGTCCCATAGAAAATTTGTTCAATTTGTTGGTCTGATCATCCTCTTAAAAACCGTCAACATATTAAGGACCCATTACCTATGATGATTTATGTTTTATACGTAGCTTAACTTATCACTGCTTGCAGTGTGTTCCTCGAGACGTGTGGACTCTTCCTTATTAGTTTTACATTCCAAGGCCATAACTCATAAACTTATGTAAACGAGGTTATGAAATACTGGGGGAAAATTACATAGTTTATCTACGCCAACAGTTCTGAGGTAAAATGAGTAAATATTAATTATTAAAAATGACAAGGTTTGCCAAAAGAGGCTTTGATTATCATTTGTAAAATAGTACTTACAGCGCGACCGAGCACGCCGTATACAAATGAAGCTTACATTCAATACTAACAAATTAAAGTCAACTATAGTTTTTAACCACGATCTACAGGGTGAAATTGATATCATTAGCATCCTTTTAAACTAAGAGTCTACCCATCAAACTGAACAACTTTTACTATGGGAGCAAACCAATCGGAGTCAAAAAAAATCTACTGTCCCATACTAAACTGCACCCGCCGCCACTGCCTACATGACTCAAATGTATGGGATAGCAGATTTTTTTTTTGCTCCGATTTTTTTGCTCCCATAGTAAAAGTTGTGTTCAGTTTGATGGGTAGACTCTTAGTTTAAAAGGATGCTAAGGATATCGATTTCACCCTGTAGGTACTAATCTCTGGTGCCAGTAGTTTGTCAGATTTCCATTAAAAACATATTCAATTCTAGGTTTAATTTAATGTTTTTATGGAAATCTTTAAGCCATTTGTTACATAAAAACTGAACATTTTATTAATTCGAGAGCTTTCAAACCACAGGCACAAAGATTAAGCAGTATCTAGAGAGAAGTTTCTTACCGAATACCGAATTATCCTCTAAAACGCAAGAGAAATAATAACAGAGATTCGATACATACTCCGTGGAATCGGGGACATCAAACAGAACAACTATTATTATGGGACCAGCTTTGAAATCGCGGTGTATAAAAGTTCCAACTACCAACCGTTAGACCACAGCCGGTTCCCGGGCATCACACCCAACCAGGCGGAAGATCTTCCCTTTTCAATAAGGAACCTTTTACTTAGATCCTTCACTGAAACAACTCATGAATGGAACCACTGACATATTACCCTAGCGATAGACAAGCTCGTTCAAACAAACAACATGTCACACAAAACAACACAAAATGACGCTGCGGTCTGCCATTGACATAGTGACGCGGTGCGCCCACCGCATTCAAGTGTAACATGTTGCTTCTATGAAAAGGCCTGTCTATCGCTAGAGTGTTAGTCAATGAATAGAACTGAATGATTGTGCCAGCTGAAAAACGAATGCTTTCCATAAAGAGAGTTCAATAGGTACCAAATTATTTTTAACGGTGCGCATAAAAATTGTTACGATTCAAACAGATAAGTTTTTATGAAATTTTTATAGATAAGTAATAAAAGATGATTGATCGCAAATGCAGGAAACATTTATCGTCTGTATAGTAAACATAAATAAACACATACTGGGTATAGTGTTGAATACGGAAACATATTTTTTCAGCAGTAACAAAATAATATCGTCCCCTTAGAGGGAAAAAAGCTTTTGGCAAAAATTCGATATTAACACATTAACACCATCGTAATCTGAATAATGTCATCTATTATGTTTCTGGCGCACAATTACGTTTATGTGTCAAACTTTCCGAGAAACGATGGTGGAAAAGTCAATTAAATTCAATGAACAACCTACAGATTATATAAGTACATCATACAGTTTCAATGCTAGGATTAATTTAAGATTTGTATATACCGCCGCTAGACTCGTAAACATGGCATTTTGAGCCCTATAACAATGGAATACAACTTTTTTCACGAGTCTAGCGCGCCGTTGCGCGCGCTCAAGACGTATTTATTCATATTGTCAAGCCACAGATTTAAGATTACACCCTGTAGTCCAATCATTTTAGGGTTTGACCCTAACAATAATTCATCTATCGCTGAAACTTTGCAGTGTATAAAGTAAAGTATACAGATTACGGTTGACAAATAATCTAGGTTTAATTTTTTCCGGTCCTAGATTATTTTTCAACCGTAATCTGTATATACTTTACTTTATCACACTGCAAAGTTTCAGCGATAGATGAATTATTGTTAGGGTGTCCATACAAGGAAACTCTAAAATGACTGGACTACTGTAGATATAATTATGTATGTTTATGTACTGATACAAGCTGAATATTTTTAATGTAGGTAAGTAGGGAGATTAAATACACTCGCTTAAATTTTTTCTTCTTCAACGAGTGTTAACAAATTACGTCTCATTTATATCAAGGTCCGTTCTATTACAACTGGCAGTGCAGGCAGTAACTCACTTCACTTTTTGGAATGTCTTCTTTTCTTTTTATATTATCCTCGCACCCGCTTTTCATGGTTAAATTAACTGTTAAATGGCGTTTAGTCTGGTAACATACAAGTTAACGTAATGAATCCTAAAAATAGGAAAATACTTTTGTAACTTTCGATGTGTTGACGGTTTATTGACGATACGTGAACGCTGTGTTAGCGCTACATTGACGATACGTTGACGCTACGTGGACGCTGCGTTAGGGCTGCATCGACGATACGTTGACGCTACGTAGACGCTGCGTGACCGCTACATTTACGAGACGTTGACGCTACGTAGACGCTGTTTACCGCTACATTGGCGATACGTTGACGCTACGTAGACGCTGCGTTACCGCTACATTGACGATACGTGGACGCTACGTGGACGCTGCGTTGCGCTACATTAACGCTGCGTTGACACTTCCATCGTTCTTTAAAGTTAAGCGCATATTAGGAAGGGCTGCATCGGGGTGGAGCGGGCCGTATCGCTGTTTGGGCGGATTTTACGCTGTGGCCCGGCGCCCCGATGAGCCCCGCCCTATAAATATATGCAATTACCTTAATGAAACTGATAATACTTAATAGAACTACTTTATGATGTATTTTTTTTTTTTTTTTTTTATTAATTACGTAATCTAAGACGAGTGTGCAGTGTCAATATAAACATTGTAATGTTTAATAACACCAAGTAATATGTTACTGTATTTACCTTTAAGTATATACAAATAAAATAAAAATAAAAAATAAAAAAAGTTATGACAAATTAACACAAGCCTATTTTCAAGAAACTATAATGATTTAATTTAATTTTGAAATTCTCAAAACACGATTTGTGTTTATTTCATTTGTTAATTTCAAAAAGATACATAGGTAATATTTTAATATTATAGAGATTCTGTACAAACAGTTCTCAGGGTTTGTATTAATTTGTTAACATCATAAGATGTGCTTCCTTAAAAATACATCAAAGGCCTACGATGAGAGGGTTAAGATTTCGCTTGTAGTTACATAAGGTGAATACACAAACTTCGAAGTTCGTTGCCTAATGAAATTGTTGTTATTTCTTGACAAAGGCATGGAAAGGAAGAAGCTTGCATAGTTTGGTCTTTGTCGTCTAACTTAAGTGTCATTGCGTTCGTAGATATTGTTTTCTTATCAGAATTCTCTCAGTCTTTACATCCACGCGCTCTCACTTTTGGGAAACAAGCCCTATGCCAACCCTACTTGCCTCATGGTGACGACGTAAGCCCGTTAATACACCAGACATGTCAGACTTGACAAGCGTATCAACATTTCTTCTACAGTTCGGCCTAGGTCGGTCGTATAGTAAAGATAACCTACTCAAGTGGCGTTACATAGACGGGTTGGACCTCCAGGGTGAATGCGGTTTTGACCAGCATACTATGGCCCCTCTTGTATCCTGCTATTCCTGCCCGGACACCTGCAAGCGAACGTAGCTTATGCTGCCAGCAATGATATCCGTGTGGTAAAATAATGGGTTGGAAAAATGTTGAACCCGGGCGGACTCCCCGTCACACTGGACCGAGTTTCGGTATTACTAGTCGAACGTGGATATTCTCAGTTTTCAGAGTATCTCTCGGGGAATAAAGTCGTGAGCATATGCATGCGTACATGTACAAATTTTGAATTACTTGCTATCGACTCGGTAAAAGAGATAATATCTTCTAAAGCATAATTCGTATGCAGGTTTCCTCACAACGTTTTCCTTTACCCAAGAGTACCTACCTATATTAGTTACCTTTAGTGTCTTAAATAGTAGGTACATTATTTCGTAACACTTTTAAATTACAGAGCCCAGAGTGAAGTACCCAAGGCAATTTGTAAGTACCAAAATGCTAATCTAAAAATTGTAAGTACCAAAATGCTAATCTAAAAATCTCATTACTCTCAAATGATAGAATTTTTAATTATCTTCTTCATCCAATTCGATGGCATCGTATTGAGTTTGAATTGCCATGCTTCGTTTTGAAACTCAATACGATGCCATCGAATGAAGATAATTAAATTCTAACAGTTGCAGCAAGAAAAAGAGGAAAATACTCATTGAAGTTGCAACGTAGTTGTGTAATTGTATCAAGTTCGAATTTGCATTTTAAAGTGTCTTTCCGTAAAATTTAATCCATGCGGCTGACAGAATGCGCCAAAAATTTTAAAATTCTTGCTTCCGCAATATACTATAATTTACGTATTTTATTCCGACATTCATTACTGCTTTACATAAGAATCTGAAAAACTGTAGGCGATCCATTGCTCTCATTCTGTTTCATTAGATGTAGAAATGTATAATTGTGAAATGTTATGATTTTATTTCCAGCTATTCCATCTTACAGAAGACTAAAGCCTCAAAAATCTTATGCTCTTGACTACATTCCTTGAGGGGGGGGCTATCAGAGACCAGTAAACTGACCTCAACATTGCTGATAGGTTAAGTACGACAAGACGTAGTGCGAGACTGCATCCATACGTGGTAGATATTCCAACAATCCGTACAAAAAGGTTCGCATCCTCTTTTATAATGAGAACTGGCAAGGTTTGGAACTCTCTCCCTGCGTCTGTCTTTCCAAGTGAATACAATCAGGACATTTTTAAAAGAAGAATTAATAGGCTTTTTCTGGGTGAGCGCGATACATCCTCGGCTTCATCTTCACTTTCCATCAGGTGAGCTGAAGCCAAGCGCAAGCCCATTTTGAATTTAAAAAAAATGTAGTTCATGTATAACCAGAATATAATGTGTGACAAAAATTACTCCGAGGGGGCTTCAGGCCCTCAATTTAAACAACTTTTACTATGGGACTAACATCAAAATCACGAGGGAAAAATTCAGCAGTACCATACATTTGGGTTGAGCAGCCATTGACACATTATGTTCTATCATTATCAGCCTATATACGTCCCACTGCAGGGCACAAGCCTACCCTCTAGGAGGGTGTTTGGGCGTTAGTCCACCACGCGTGCCCAATGCGGATTGGTAGACTTCACATATGCATCAGAATTTCATCTTCTGCATATGCAGGTTTCCTCACGATGTTCTCCTTCACCGTTTGAGAGCAGTCGGTAATAGGTACATAAGTT
Organism: Agonopterix heracliana; assembly: GCA_963693445.1. Classification (NCBI taxonomy): domain Eukaryota; kingdom Metazoa; phylum Arthropoda; class Insecta; order Lepidoptera; family Depressariidae; genus Agonopterix; species Agonopterix heracliana. The sequence goes on from OY856308.1 coordinate 5,507,913, forward strand.
GGAAAAACTTATTAGTACGTGGCATGTTGTCCGTGCGGATTCGAACCCAGATCTGATGATTGAGAGTCCGTACCTCTCCGCAACGCGCCACCGAGCTCTTGGTCTATGTTCTATGTTCTACGTTAAATGTTCTATGGAACAAACTTTTTCAATAGTGGTTCTATTGTGAAAAATGTTCAGTTGGTCTTTCTTAAGTTACAGGCTGATTGTACCCATGAACAACTTTCCAAAAGGAACCTAAGGGAAGTTTGATACAAAAATATTCCCTAGATTTGTGTAATCCAGTACAATATACTATCTGTGTGACAATCATCCAAATCCTATTAACAATTTATGCATGATTGAGTCAATACAAATAACATCCAAACGTCGTCACAAATTCACATTCATATTATTTTGTTGGATAAATATAGGAAAATTTTACTAGCGCCTACGCCATGTCCAGTTAATAAAACATGATTGGAAAAAAGTCGACCTCTCTATCCATTAAAATATGGATGACAGGACTTGAAAAACTCGCTATAACACGTTAGGTTCAATTAGTTTCGAAATAACTGCATCGGGGTCAACGTTGTAACGATACTGTATTTTCAGTTTTTCAGGCATACGATATCGGTTTAGTCGATTTTTTTCATGTACCTATATTCGTCACTATTCTTCTATAGTAGGTATATCTAACGCCGGAATTCTATAAAGGTTTTGCCATTGTGTTTTTGATGAAAAAGGGCAAACAAAAAATTTATAAAATAAAAACAAATTGCTGTGAATAAAAATTATTTATGAATGAATTTAAAAAGAAATGTTTTTCTTCTGTCATATTCCAGATTTAGGTTTATTATTATTATAGATCTGTCAACATGCTAATTGAGGTGGGGCATACATACAGAATGAATGAAACTTTATGGGTTTTTTCGTTTGTTTAATTGTTACTTGTTTTACTACGGAATCCTTAAAAAGATAGTGTTTAGTTATATTATACCACAGTTGCAAATCAAAGGTATTACAGTCGTAACGTAAGTATTTGTATGTACATAGGGAGTAAAGTTAAATGTGTTACATATCGAACAGGGTACATCAGACCATCAATCTAAAAAACTTTCACAATGGAGTCCATATCGAAATCGCAAAAACAAACATCAGCTATTCCATAGAAAATATCATTAGCCACTCTAACGATATGTCTGAAACAGGGTATTTTTTCGCGATTTCAAGGTTGTTCCTATAGTTAAAGTTGTTTAGTTTTGATGGTCTGAAGCGAGGACCCCATAATATGATGTAACGCATTTAAGTTAACAGCCTGTATAATAAGAAATTCAGTTTATACCACCGTAATACTCCCAAGCAATTTCTACTTACACTTCAGTCATGGTACCTATCTTACCTAACAATCAGAGAGGAAATGTCAAAAGCAGATGTCAATTTACTTAGAGCACGTCTTTAAACATGCACATATTCCCTTTGTTAACTCTAGACCTTTGAAACTCGAGTCTCCCGAAACGTACAGGATAATGCATTCAAAATTCCGTGCCGACATATCGATAATATTACACTAAATGTCATCGAGCCTCCATTTCACGCTAGTCCGCGCTTGATGCGTGATTGCCCTAGCTGTCCGAGCAAATTGAATTCTGTAAGCAAATGTCTTCTAGTGATGTGGAATTTATCGACAGTTGCTGATGGATGTCTTTTGTCAGACTAAGATTATATTATACATAGACTCATAACCACAGGTTAAAAACTTTGCTAAGTTGAATAACCAACTATCTATTAAATTGAAGATTTCAAAATGAAACCTACCATACCTAAGACCACTCAAACTCAAACTCGAACAATATAAGAGCCTGAAGCCCACTTATTAAACGTCAAATATTTTTTCGAAGCCAGGCACCACCGCTTCGGAACGTGTTGTCTCTGTAGAGAAGATCAAGCCAGAAACTACAACATGACACTTTTTTCGCTTTTATGTCAAATGCCTATTACTTTTAACGTTTATTATTTAGGTATAGTGAAACAAAAGTCTCGAACAAATAGATAATTCTACAGTTCCTGATCATCCGGATAGAAAAGTCATGAGGTGATCCATGTCAGCGTGTCTTTAGTCATTAATATTTTTTCACAAATGCAAACGACGAATAGGTAATAAAACAAAAAAGAAATAGTAAATACATTTTTATCTATACGACAACAATAAAACCGACGACAGAGACGATCTATACGATATCGTCCTTATTCGTGAGAAATAGTTATTTGTTATGCTAGGCTGCAAAGTTGCTTTTTGGCGCGAGTACTTTTATTGAAACCTGAGCAAGCGAAGGATTCTAGGATTGAACCACGAGCGAAGCGAGTGGTTCAAATAATAGAATCCTGAGCGCTTAGCGAAGGTTTCAAAGGTACGAGACTATAGATGCGGGCAGGAAAGTTTCCGAATTATTCCCACGGAATACTTCCGAAATATTCGGAAAAATTCCGAAACTTTCGGAATATTTCCCATAGCATATGCTCACGACTATAATCCCCGAGGGGGTAGTCAGAGATGTTTTGAAAATTCAGAATATCGACGTTTCACTAATACCTACTGAAATTTTTTACAGTGTGACGGGTAGTGAGCCCATCGCCACTTACACTTGACAGTGGATGTGCCTCGAAATCGAAGCATGCAGGTTTCTCATGACGTTTTCCTTCACCGAGGCCAGTGGTGTTACAAATCATATGTAAATTTTAAAAAACCCATTGGTACGAGTCTACCTAGATGGGGATCGAAACATCAAAAATAAATGATAGGTGATTGCTATTAACCGTTGAAGAATCCCACGCATGGATCCTGTCTGCAGCACCAGATATTTATAATTAAGTACCTATTTGGTTTTTAATAAAAATTAATGGAGCTTTCCAAATTGCAAGGCAATGCTATGAACCGTACGAGAAGTTCCCTCGTACGGAGACGATCCTGACTTCAGCACCAGGAATCAGGCCGCTGTCACCATATCATATTATGTGTACCTATACCAAGTTGTAGCTCGGTTGCAATACCTAGAAGTGGGGTAAAATCACTTGCAAGATTTCTACCAAACAAACTAACAAGTAAATAAAAGCTTATTGTAATATCATTAATACAAAATTACGAGAAACGTTCACGATTTATTTATAAACTTTCATTTGAATGTTGAATAAACAGGCGGGTTTAATAAACTCTGACACCCTTGCCCACATGATAAAAAGAAGATTTGAATGTTTCGCTGCGGGGTGCGGTGTGAGGTGGAATTATTCCGGGGGGAGGGAAGAAAGATTCCGAGGCGGCCGCGCGCCGCGCCGTGACTGGCAGCGCCATCTGTTGGTTTGCGACTATAACTGCCGCTTGCAACTCTCTCGAATATTGTAGTGTGACATGTGGTGCCATCTGTGTCGCAAGCTGTTACACTATTCACTAATAACCTTAAGCAGCGATTACATTACCCATAATGCATACGTTTCTTGCTTTGTTCTCTCTGTTATAAAGTGAAGCGATCAAAGCAAGCAATGTATGCCGAAATCAGCCCTGCATGTTGGGTAATGTACTCGCTGCTTTACAATTGAATGTTTCCTTTCGCGGGGTGCGGTACGAGGTAGAAACTTTCCGGGAGGGGTATAGAATCTTTCGCTGCGGGGTGCGGTGTGAGGTGGAATAATTCCGGGAGGGGTATTGAATGTTTCGCTGCGGGGTGCGGTGTGAGGTGGAATTATTCCGGGGGGAGGGAAGAAAGATTTGATTCTTTCCGCGCGTGACGCTTCGCGCGCTTTGTATTAAGTTCTTTTCTTAGCTTTGCTTTTGAGAAATATTTATTAATAGGGTGTTTTGAAACTAAGAAGATAATATTTTATTACTATTTTTATTCCATTGAATACTTCCGAGGAATCGAAATATTCAAAGAAGTATTCCGGAATAATTGCGAATAATTCCGGAGTTTTCCAACTATATACGAGACGCAGAATAACTTTGCAGCCGAGCGAAACACATAATTTTTCACCTCACAACAGCGAGGAAAAAAAGTCAATTGCTAAAAAGAACATTTCAAAAAGTTTTTATTTTTGTGCTGGCCAGTGTCATGAAATAGTTATTAAGCATTTTCAGTGGATTGGCGGTATATAAAAATATTGAATAGACAGATTCGAATTTCAAAAACTCTTTCCACATATCCGGATAAAATGCACTTTTGCACTCAGATTTCGAATGATAAACAGAATCTTTCCGAGCTTGTGAGGTGAAAAAGGTTTTTCCCACTTACTGTAAATTAAGTAAACAAGTATTATATGACACACTTTATTTTTTCCAATAAGAATCACAGCATATCGATATCAGTAGGTACATCACTAACGCACTCAACAGTAAAGCTGTCGACACGGGCCCTCGAGAGCGAGTGCAATATGATTTGACACGATATGCACATGACTAAATACATTATGTTCTGTAAATAGGTCGTATACGAATTTATTACATAGCACATTTTGTAGATAATATACCTGTATGATGGACTAATACTTATATTCCCTGTATATAGTTCCTTCTTGACCTTGCTGACACTTTTTTAAGGGGATGATCAGACCGTCAAACTTTACAACTTTCTTTACGGCACCGGCGGCCTATTGAAATCGCGAGAAACATCTGTTGTTCCATACAAAACTGCAAACCTACTCGAGCCAAATATACGGGGCAGTATATGGACCTCCCATAGAAACTCGATCGGCCGATCTGCTGCTTGTATGGGAGGTCCAAAAAAATTTGTATTCTTCTTTCCACGTTAGGAAAAGATGCCAAAAACTTTTTAGTAAAACAAAAACATAACTGAAAAAGCTTACTGATTGCCGTTTTGAAATTGATGTAAAGTATGACATTACTGATATGAAACCCAAGTCTTGAAAATCACAATCAAAAACCGCCGTAACAATCGTAAAGAAAAACATTATTTATCAACAAATTCTTAGAATTTCATATTTCGAGGTTTCCGCTTTATTTCTCTACCGTCATGTACACATCTTAGTTCAATATCCCACTTACTATTGTATTTAATGCTGGGTTCACATGCACGCCGCCGTGCAGCCCGGCAAGCTTAGGCAATTCGCTGTACATCGACTCGTCTGTGAAGTACGCATCAGCATAATATGCATATTATGCTCACGACTATATTCCCCGAGGGGTAGTCAGAGATATTCACGTTCCACCAGTAGTACTGAAACTGTGTCCTGTGTAACGGGGGGTCTGTGAAGTGATTATTGCTAAGCCTCAATAAGGCGCCTGCACGGCGTACATTTGAACCCAGCATCAGACTATGGAATATAGTCACAAAAAGTTTAAGACCAGATGAAAATGGACAAAAAACTTAAATTTTGATCTATTTTTAAAACTTTGTATTCCATAGTCTTTACTAATATACGTGTAAACTACTTTTTTTTTTTGAATTTGTTTGTCTTTACGTAAGGTCAAAGCGGGTTATGATCTTTGAGACTTGAGTTTTTATATCATGTACCTTACAACAAATTCAATATGTACGGCAATTGGAAACCTTTTTCGTAAACAAACAGTACTGTGGCTACAGGACTACTAAGCTGGGAAGCTATTATTGGAACAGCGCCAGTGAGCATTGAAATCAGCTGAATTATGAACTATGTTCTAGGTGCTTCTAAACTTTTTAATCCAGCAATATGTAGGTATGTTGTTAAATTGGAATTAAATCAAATTTTCCATCGATTCCACACTTTAAGAATCGTCACTTAATTGTATCTCATCCCGAAAGGGATTGCATGTTTCTTCATCATCATCATCATCGTCCACTGCTGGACATAGGCCTCTCCCAAGGCGCGCCACAAAACTGTCCTCGGCCTTCCTCATCCAGTCACTCCCCGCTACTTTTTTAGGTCGTCTGTTCACAATATCAGTTTTCACTAACAAAATTTTAAGGGTGCATTCAAACAATCAAACTAAACAACTTTCCCTAAGGAACATGGGTCGAAAACCAGAATTTTTGGATTTTCGATACAAAAGTGCGGTTTAGTCGATCGATTTTCAATGGGAGGTTCATAAATATTTTTCGTTTACCGACCCATGTTCCTTTGAAAAAGTTGCTTACCTAGTTTCAGAATACACCCTTAAAATTTTGTTAATAAGTAATTAATAACTATACTGCATTCCAAATAAGGACGACGACATTTTCCGATTCCTATTTAGCTTTCTGGCCAATTCTAACAAGCAAATTAATGGTTTCCGTCCATACAAAACTTTGTCGTGGAACACTCGTAGACGGTATTAATAAAAGCAATGTTTTATAGAAAAAATAGCTTAGAAAATCTAGATTGCGCGTATGAAATAATATTTACAATTTATAATATTATAACGAAGATATCAAGCTTTGAAATTATATATACAAAATTTCGAAGCCTTATTATCTTTTTTATTATAATATAAATTGTAAATACCTATTATTTGATACGCGCAATCTAGATTTTCTACGCTATTTTTTCATATATAAAACATTGCTTTTATTAACACCGTTTACGAGTGTTCTACCACCTTAACAGAAAGATGTACTATCCGACATATTATTATCTTGGACGTTACTAAAGCTGTTCTAAGAATAAGTGAGAGTCATTGTTTCAAATCTCTGTTTCTGTTATTAAAAATGGCCTTAAATTTATTTATTTTTTTTTTAATTCCGGGGATGTAGAAAACGTGGTAAGTAATTAAACAAAACAAATTTTCTGTTGCTCTAATACTCCACCGAAAAGAGCTCTTAAATGACGATGATGATGACTAGCTTCAGGAGGTAAACCCTCATCAAATTGGAAGAAAACATCACGTGCCAAAGCTTAACAACGCAACGTAACACGCTGTCAAGTCTTAACTAAGCGTAAGTGGAACGGCCTACTCAAACATTCCTGCCCACCGGCATACCAGCCTGTCTACTTAACTTAGCAACGGTCACATAGTTACTGACTAAGTAACTTAGTCTAACTTTACGGTTAGTTCCGTAGTTGCTTATTGTTATTAATACATGGTGAGATATTCCTTTGAGAGTTGGAAGTGAAATATTGGCAAAATTTTGTCTCTCTTTCCCAAAAACAAAGACGTTCATAATTGCATACATGGAAAAAAAATGGGTAGGTATTCCCACATTTTCGGCTTATTACAACACACCTTTCGTATACGCTATTATAATAAGATCATCATCACATCCTATATACGTCCCACTGCAGGGCCTACCCTCAGGGAGAGTGTATGGGCGTTAGTCCACCACGCGGGCCCATCATGCGGACAGGTAGACTTCACATACGCATCGGAATTTCTTCTTCAGCGTATGCAGGTTTCCTCACGATGTTTTCCTTCACAGTTTGAGAGCAGACGGTATTACATACATAAGTAAGAATAAGTTAACCAGAGGATATTCTATACTTGCCATTCTAAAAGTTGAAGTCCCATGCTAAGCAAGTATCAAGTTATAAGTATTTTACTATCAGTTTTTTAGAACGAGATATTAAATGCTAAATTTTTGTATTTGCTGATGTGTTTTTTTTTTATTTTGGTTTATTTCTAGGCTCAAATTGGCTCTTAAATGAAATCCCGAAAAAAAATCTTAATTAGTCCCGGGTCAAACAGTAAAATGACTGTGCTATTAGACCATGAACATGTTACTTTTCATATACTTACAGTCCTTCTTAACATGCTAACACTTTTTAAGTGGATGATCAGATCATCAAACTGAACAGCTTTCTCTATGGGACCAACATCGGAATTGCGAAAAAAATCAGCTGTCCCATACATTTGGCTCGAGTAGGTAGGTTTGCAGTTTTGTATGGAACAGCTGATTTTTTATCGCGATTTCGATGTTGGTGCCGTAGAGAAAGTTGTTCAGTTTGACGGTCTGATCATCTCCTTAAAAACTGTCAGCATATTACGAAGGACCCTGTATAAACAGGCCGCGAATCCGATCTAAAGTTTGGATGAAAAGTCCGTTTGTTTTGTTTCATAAATAAGTTAAAGTCCATTTTCTTTCAAACATTTCAGCAAATTTGACTTTACTGTTAAAAACATTGGAGTCTAAAAAGAAAAGAAACGAAAAGAAATATTACTTCCATGACAAATGACGTCATAAATCAAAATGTTCCGGCGCGGTCTCTTGGACCCTCTTGGGACTTACTGATATTTTTTACGGGAAATGACGTTTGCGATAACATTCCTAATTAGGACTACAAACACTAGATGGCAATGGCACCACAAACCAAACATGATAGGTAGAGCGGTATAACAAGAATTCAACTTTTAATATTTGTCGAACGAACATCACAACATACATAATGCTGACAGGAGAGCAATCGCGCTAAATAAATCGCAACTGAACCATGATTGGACCGCGTGCAAACCACAACTTTTAACACATTCGGTATTGGGCTATTCATTTGACAGCCGTTTTGACAGTTTGCTCAGGCGTTAAAGGCTTTCAATCACATAGTGAATAAGTCAAGTTTAGCGCGATACGGAATTGAGCACAGTTGTATAATAATTGGATTGTAATTAGATTAGAACTGAAATCGGATAAGGATTGAACTTGGATGTTTTAAATTAGCGCAATCGCCTTCCTGAGCTCGCCTCACGCCATGATTCTAACATCATCTAGTAGATCGGCGAACCGACAAAAAGTCGCTTAAATAAGATTCTGGCACAAGTCATCTCCTTTACAGTGTTATCTGGTATCGATGCATTCAGTATGACTTCCTGATTACAAATATATGAGATGACAAGCGCTCAGACTGTGGGGGTAGAAACTGTGACGTCATAAAGGTGGCCATACAAAGTAAAATTTTGTTTTTGTTTATTCATGCCGTGTGGGGTATCAAATGAAAGGGCTCTATGAGTAAATTACAAATATATAACATAGTATAATATTTTCACTATTTGGTTTAACAAATTATTCGAAAAAGTAAAAAAAATCCACAATTCTGAGTTGACTTTGAACTGCTATAGATTATAAAAACTAAATGGATTTTTGTAGATTATATATCAAATGACTCAGGATATTCTCTATATTGCGTCCAAAAATAATTAACTACATTTATAACAAAATAAAAAATGTACATCCATTTGAAAAACATTGTAAATTTTTGGACGCCTTCTAATAATTTCTTAGACCAAGTAGTAAAAATGGTATAGTATGATATATATTTGTAATCTACTCATAAAGCCCTTTCATTTGATACCCCACATGATAAGTTTAATTTAAATAAAAACTGTGACGTCATGAAGAAGGCCATACAAGGTAAAAAAAAAATCATTTTAATAATGTCGTGTAGGGTATCAAATGAAAGAGCTTTATGAGTACGTTACAAATATATATCATAATATAACATTTTTACAACTTGGTCTAAGAAATTATTAAAAAGCGTCCAATAATTTACAATGTTATTAAAATTGATGTACATTCTTTATTTTGTAATTTATCTGATTAATTATTTTTTGACACAATATAGAGGATATCCTGAGTCATTTGGTATATAATTTACAAAAATCCATTCAGTCGTTTATAATCTATAGCAGTTCAAAGTCAACTCAGAATTGTGGATTTTTTTTACTTTTTCGAATAATTTGTTAAACCAAATAGTGAAAATGTTATACTATGCTATATATTTGTAATGCACTCATAGAGCCCTTTCATTTGATACCCCACACAGCATGAATAAACAAAAATTTTTTTTTGCTTTGTATGGCCATCTTTATGACGTCACAGTTTCTACCCCCACAGTCTGAGCGCTTGTCATCTTATATATTTGTAATCAAGAGGTCATACTGAAGCCATTGATACTAGATAAAACTATAAAAGAGATGACTTGAACGGAAAGTTCCGAAATATCCTTTTTCCAACCCTCTAATCAGCCTATCATAGTCCACTGCTGAACATAGGTTCCTCCCAAGGCGCGCTACAAAACTATGTCCTCGACCATACTCATCTTGACAACCGATTCCAATTCCGATTATAACATGCGGAGAAAAGTATCTAGTAGTATAATGTCTTCTTCTTCTTCCTGCCCTGTCTTTATCCCATTACTTGGGGTCGGCGCAATAGACTGCCTCCATTAAGCCGTCATTTCAGCGTTCACTCCTTTTCTACACATGTCATCTTTTACACAATCCATCTATCTTTTCTTTGGTCGTCCTCTCTTTATGCAGCCATCCACATTCATTTTTAACAATCATCATCATCATAATCATCATCATCTCAGCCGATGGACGTCCACTGCTGGACATAGGCCATAACACTCATCTTACACATATCTCCGCATCACATGCCCATACCATAGACGGCCTGACAGCACAGTCTGTAGTGAACATGCCTGCTGTGTCGAGGGCCGCGGGTTCGAATCCCGTAAGGGACAAATATTTGTATGGTGAATATGAATATTTGTACCCGAGTCATGGATGTTTGTATCTATATATTATGTATTCTATATAGTGGTCTAGTTATCATAACACAAGTCCAGGCTAGATTCTGGAACTTTAAATGTGACTAGATAATTTGTGTGACAATGTCCAAGATATTCATAATGTTATGTTATGTTATGTAATGTTTATTTATACCACGATAATTTACCCCAACATCAGCACAAATGTCTACAAAATATTTAATAGATATACAAAATATATATAGTAGATATTATGTGCTGTGTGGTTATTACCGCGCAGTTTTAGCTTCCTCTAATATACCAATTCCTCATTCCATTCTAGTACTTCTTAAAAAATATTCTTCTAAAATTGTAAGCTGTAGCTTGTAGGATGGAGAATATAAATGGGCGTTTATTGAGCCCATTTTTAGAATCGTTGTCTATTTGTTTGTGCACGCAGAACTTAAATGATACTAAACGGATTTGGATAGAATTTTCACAATAGTAGGGCTTAGTTTGGATTAACATTTAGGCTTTATTTCATTTCAATCGGTTGATTAAATCAAAAGTTATGAGTATTTAAAGTCAGTGTATGTCTCCTAGATTTTTCTTTCTTTTTATCCACAGTTACAGTTACAAACTACCAAATAAATAAAGAGTTGGGGAGAGAGAGAGAGACGGAGAGAAATATGTGACCTAAACTTTATGTGTGTGACTGCTATTTACATACCTTACAATAGAAACTTGTAGTTATATATAAGACTTATTAAAAAAGACAGGATTTTACTTAAATCTACCAGATTTTTTTCTGGTTGCACAATTTTTACATAGATATTCATTCATCAAGTGGTATTTCTACACTGGCTTCTAAAATCTTCAGCAACAAACATCTCCACCTAAAAGCTAAAGTAAATCTTTATAATCTCTTGGTAATGACCCTCCATTCCCCTATCTCATTCTGTAGCAAATTTACCCACCGTCCACAGCCTCAGGCTTCTTATTTGCTTAGGTGGAAACAGGCCCGGACTGGCCATAAGGGCCACCCGCCGCCCTGTTGGGCAGCTACTCAGAATACAGAATAAACCAGAAGGAGTGTACGATTACATTTGTACGCAGCGCGCTGTAAACAATGTCACCACACCGCCCCGCCCGCTCTTCATACATTAATTACTCAAAAAAAAATCCAAATCTATTTAATAGATAGGATTAATTGATCTATTTAATTAGGATTTTATTCAGTACTTAATTACCGATGCGCGCGTCGACCATCGACTGACTGACTAGATATCGAGCCACTCCAATTTGGAGTTGTTGTGATTGCCTCACTTTCAAGCGCGTTGACGGTTTCTGGTTTATTCTGTAGGGCAGCTAATACCAGACCAGGAAAATAATTCCGCTCGTCAATCTTAGTTTGCGCTGAGCAGACCCTGTCAAAACCCGAAGTCATTTAGTAATCAAAGGGTGCAAAGTTAGATAGCAGTGAAAAAAGATAGAAAACAATTAGCCAATCGCGGCACGGGATTGAAGGTGGCACATCCTGAATGGTCAATATAATTTTGTGCGCTATATTCAACTACGCAGGTACAACGGTAAGACTTATAATCCTGGTACTACTGTACGGCTCTATCGAACTTTTGAAATCATGTACATATATTTTGGCATAATGTGCTCCACAATCGAGTTCTAATGTTTCACTTGCACCTGGTTATAGATCCTATTCCTGCTATCTTCCTGGACCGCACCAGCTCTGGTAGTATGCTACACGTGATACGGTTGTATCGCGTCTTTTAGCTCGTTCGTTTGCGTGCAAATAGAAAGAGAGCGAAGGTGTGATAGCGCTTTATCACGGTGTCATGCTACCTATGCTGATTGGGAGGGCCAACTATCTCTACAGGGTCCTTCTTAATACGCTGTTTCTTTTTAGGGGATGATCAGACCGTCAAACTGAACAACTTTCTCTATGGCACCAACATCGAAATCGCGAAAGAAAATCAGCTGTCCCATATAATTATTTTCCATTCATACACTGCAAACCACTCGAGCCAAATGTATAGGACAGCAGATTTTTTTCGCGATTTCAATGTTGGTCCTATAGAGAAAGTTGTTCAGTTTGATGGTCTGATCATCCCCTTAAAAACTGTCAGCATATTAAGAAGGAACTTAGTATATTGCCCGGGCCGCTATCATGTCCGAATCCGGCCCTGGGTGGAAACAGTAATGAACACTTGAGCATCTCTCAGGCTACGATACAATTTGGTTGGTATAAGCACGTATAAGCAACTGAATAGGGCATCGCGTTTCAAACCTTTTTGAATTATGATCTCGAAATGAATCTAAAAAGTCTCGGGACTGCTAAGCTTTCAACCCCGTCGTAATTAATACATACAGGTGTTAGGTTAGGGTAGACAGTTCGGGTTCGAGGTTAGAGTGTTCGGGTATTCTACTGTGTACTTATGATACTGACAATTTTCCGAAAGGAACATAAGGGAAATATTCAACAAAAAATCTGTTTTTTTTTCATAAAAATGGAACGTTCTTTTACTCCGAAACATGGCAACCAAGGAGATAACTTATCAAAGGTTTTATTTAAATTTCGAACTGGCTTGCAAATAGAAAGCTTTTTATTGCTAAGCTTTAACCACTGATTGTTAAGAAGTTACTAGGAAAAATTATTGTTGTTCGTCATTGATTTTGAAAAGTTGATTGATTTTAATTTCCGCGCATTGTTTGAGAAAAGCACTATACACGCCTTGGCCACAACTAGGCATTGATGGACTTACGTATGTGTGCCTTGGCTTCGCTTCGGCCCACATTTACACGTTCGTCCATCAATGCCTCTTTTGCTGGCCAGTGGCCAATGCAGTAATGTACTATTAGCAGACTTTACTATAAAATTTGGTGTTATAAGTAGAATTTAGATCTGCTATTGTCTTAGTAAAGTCTACAAAAATAAGTAGTTGTCAGTTGTCACATTTTACTACTAGAATTTTATCTCCGTGCACTTTTAACATATTGGCTTCAGGATGCAATGAAATGATTTCTGTATTATTTGGCAGCACATACGCATCAGAATTTCTACTCTAGCGTATGCAGGTTCCTCAAGATGTTTTCTTTTATAGTTTGAGAGCATAACCAAGCCTCTGTCACTCGAACGTAGGTAGCCTACGGGCATTTAGGGTAATTTATCTATGGTAGGTACTCAGATAAGTACCTACCATGGTTGGGTACTAAACTTTGGCGCATCGTAAGCTTGCTTGATTGCTTTCTGCCACTCGCTCCAGACGGCAACCTCGCCTACGTCGCGCGCTGTACAAAGTAATAACAACTCTATGCCAAGCTTCACTAAGTACATTTTTGCGCGTACTGTCTGGAGGTTTTTTCAGGAAGTGATGTATCTGTTGAGAAGTAACTAGTAATCTTTGGCATTACCTATCTTAGTTAGAAAAACTAATTGGTATGTCGGCTTGGGCATTTGAGCCCGGTCACTTGTGATTGAGTGCCCATACACCGGGACTCACTAACGGAATAAACGTCTCATGTTTACGTGTTAAAGGAAGTAGGTACGTGGAAATAAAATATGGAGAACACATGTGTCTTTAAGAGGGTTCCGAGCCTCCAGTGCTGCCCTCAATCGTATTTTTTAATTTCTTTTCAATTATACAGGGTGTAAGGGGAAACAGTTTCATTACTTTAAGGGGTGATTGTATTCATGACACTGAACAACTTTCCCTAAGAAACCAAAAGTAATGCAACTGTTTACCCTAACAACCTATAGAAAATTTCTGAAAAAATAAGTATGAAATTCATTGTAGTTATTGCTGGATACTGATTCTCACTTTATTGAAACACTAGTGTTTTCCCGCGACTTCGTCCGCACAAATTATATACCAGATTTTAAGCCAGATTATAAGCTATCAAACAAAAAAAGTTTCATCAAAATCGGTTCAGTAGTTTTTGCGTGATGCGCGAACAAACAAACAAACAAACAAACAAACAAACAAACAAACAAACAAACACACAAACAAACAGACAAACAGACAGACAAAATTTCTAAAAAAGTTTGATTACGAGTTGGGGATACCTAAAAACCATATCGTAATCTTTTTTTTGTAAATATCTTCAATGTACAGACACACTTCAGTTACAGTTTTATAATAGTTTAGATTAAGGGCTATTATAACCAAATTAGTTTGAGTTTTTCTAACGTATGTAGGTACGTAATTACCAAGTTTACCGACTGCTCTCAAACTGTGAACGAAAACACCGTAACGAAACTTGCATTCCCTGAAGAAGAAATTCAGATGCACATTGTGAAGTCTACCAATACTGGGCACTGGCTACTGTACATTGGGCACACGTGGTGGACTAACTAACGCCTATACACCGTTTCGAGACGCCCGTGCCCTACCAGGGGTACGTAAATAGGCTGATGATGATAATGATCGTTAAACCGCAGAATAATGCAAATTTTAAAGATAATAACTACAAATTAACAAATCCATAATGACCCGATAAATTGAGAACCAGCAAAATGTGACATTCTTGTTTTTTGTAAATACTGTATGATTGTTAAGAAATTAAAAAAATACGATTGAGGGCAGCACTGGGAGCTTGGTCCCCCCTTAACATATTAAACGAAAACACCTCTCTTGATCGTGATTTCATAGGTTTCAGGAAAAATACGGTTTTACGGTCCGCGGTATACGGATTAAAATAACTTATCAATCTTGGGATATTGGTATAAGGAAATATTAATGTTATACGAGAAATATTGAGCTCCCGTCAAATAAATAATATACTCAGCACGACCTATTCTATTTCGGGATGATTAAAGTGCAATCTAAATCCAACTTGTAAACGTCGTGAATTAGATAGATAGATAAACAGTTTTGTTCACGTGCGTTATTGGACCAGGTAGTAGTAGGTAGATATTCTGAATATAGAATATATTCATTTTAGTTTTCACTAGGAGCGCCAATGTCCAGTGTGATCGGTAGAAAGCCAGTCCCAATATGTTTTTGCAAAATATAAGCATCGAAATTGAAGCACGTTTAGGTTTCCATTGTAGTTTATCCTGGATTCAGCCAAGTCTTCCTATTCTATTCTATTTTTAAGGTTATGGCGTCCATCTTGGTATAGACAAAGTATAGATGATTTTGCCAATGTCGAGTTTATGTAGCAAAAGTGCTTGACGTTGTACGGTTATTATAGGTATTTTGGTGACTTCAAGGGTCGTTCTTCGAAAAGAACACTATCTTGAGCCACCACTGGAGCCCCGTTGTAGACCTAGGAGGGGGCAACCAACAATTGACGAGCGACGTGACTACCCAATAGCAGATCCACAATGCGACTCGCCAAGTCTTCTTTTCCTACCATATCCTAACCTATCTTATCTTATCTTCATGCCAAATTACAACTTTATACGTAAAGCAGATTTGAGGAAACTTTACTACGACAAACGGATGGATGTTTAAATGATTCCATGTGATTTATTTTTCTTCATTGGTTTCGTTCAGAATACAGTAAGGATACTAGAGCAATAATCACTTATATTAAAAACCCCATCATCTAATGATGATAAAATCATCGCTAAACATAGGTCTGTTTCAAGACGCGCCACAAAACTCTGACCTCGACCTTTCTCATCCAGTCGCTACCAGCTACCTATCTTAGGTCCCTTGTACATAGGTAAACCAATCCGTACTTCAATTCAGGTACACACGGCGACATAACAAGCTATACGAAACTAAAATAAGCCGGCTGCGCGTAGCGTTGGTCCAGTATCAGTCTTCTTCTTATCGTGTGGGCAAGCCCTGGTGTCATAGTTTATTCAAACCGCTTTTCGGCCTCTGACATGGTTACCAGTAACAGATGGTTTTGTATACCATGATGTGTCGCCGTGTGTACTTCAGGCAGTTGATTACGACCGCCGGCACGTTTGAATCTAAAATGGGCAGTTAATTACAAACTCGTCATCATGTTGTGGTATCCGAAATGCACACATGCGGGAACAAAATCTAGCTCAATGGTATTTCCCATACATGGTTGTTCATTGACCAATGATTGAGAAGTAGTTCGACTTTTACTATGGAATCAATATCGAAATCAACATTAATCCGTTTTTGGCCGGAATAAAGACAGTGTTCAAGTGGGATAAGGGTGTAAACTTAAATACGTTACATAGCTACTTGGACAACATTCATTATCAGAAGAAATCAATTAAGAGAAATTAAGAAAAATTAAGAGAAAAATCTGCTGTTTCATAGAAAACGTCAATCGCTGATCGACTCAAATAGAGTAGATTTTTTTTCTCGACTTCAATGTTAGTCCTATATAATGAAAATTGTTCAGTTTGTGGTATATCACCTAGAGGACCACAGGTTTGAGTGCGGTGTTGCTCCTCAGACTTCAGGCGAATCTTGTATCTAAGTACTATAAAATTCAACCTGTAAATAATTAACTAGGTAAGTAGGTTATAAGAGATTGATGTAGGTTGAAAGATGCGATGTGGTACCAAGGATTGAAAGAGGTAGGTATTCTTAAATGGTTCGGTCGGTCGGTCACATACATGGTGTTAGGGTAAACATCAGGTTGCATTACTTTAAGGGGTGGTTGTACCTATGATACTGAACAACTTTCCCTAAGAAATCTAAAAAAAATGTAAATAAATAACTAAAAATAAATAAATAAATGTGAATAAAGGAACTTAAAAAATTTGTTTGCACTTTCTGAATGCAACCAGCTGATCGAAAATTTGTATGAACAGTCGAAAAAAAAATTGCCAATTTCTTATAGGTTTCTTAGGGAAAGTTGTTGTTGTTAAGTATCATGGGTACAATCACCCCTTAAAGTATTGCAACTGTTTACCCTAATACCCTGTAAAGAGATTTTTTTTTTCGAGATTTTATGTTGATCGCGTAGTGAACGTTGTTCAGTTTGATGGTTTGAAGCACCCCCTAATGTTGGTATGTAACGCATCCTGTATAGTTAAATAGCAACGACTTCAGAGGAATAAACCCGTCGTGGGATAACTAATGTACTTTTCCTACGGGCTAAAAGAGAAGGATTACTTCACTTTATTTTCTGGTCCGTCAAAATCAAAAGGTACGAACGAGCGTAATTTAACGTCTCTTGAACTAACCACAAATATTTAAATAAATAAATACTGGTTCGGTACTGAATACAACATTTTTACCTCTACCTATTGATCATTGAAATGCAGCCAAAAATACTAGACGAAATACGTAGAATGCCAAATATAAACAAACAAAATCGACCTGTATAGAAACAGGGCAGGACTGGTGTTCTTTTGGGAGCATGAAAAGAATTTTGCTTATGGCAAGCAGGATTAACAATAAATTACAAATCTGAAACTTAAACGGATATTTTATTTAGTGGACCATTCTAAACTAAGAATTTTAGTTTTCTTGTATATATAGTTTGAAAAAATTTTAACAAAAAATTAAAACCGACTTCAAAACTAAAAAGGTAAAAATAATAATATTGCAGTCTTTGACTTTTACATTCGTATCTAAAAGAACATTAATTTGTCTTATCGGAGTCGGTGTCAAGCCGGACGATTCGCAACCGGGCTTGCAGTAATTTTTTGGCTTGGCTTGGCTTGACACCGACTCCAATAAAACAAATTAATGTTCTTTTAGATGCGAATGTAAAAGTCAAAGACTGCAATATTATTATTTTTACCTTTTTAGTTTTGAAGTCGGTTTTAATTTTTTGTTAAATTTTTTTTATTTCAAAATTTTCAGTGTTGAAATCTAGGTGAAATATATTAGTTCGACTTAGATATCAGTTATAAGTAAATGCAAAGGATACGGTGTACGCTCTCACCACACTCGATTAAAAAAAAAAAAAACCCATCTTTCGTACAACATTTCTGTTTTTGGGTTACTGTTATATGTCTTTATGCCATATTTCGATTTAATAGATGCATAAATGAGTACTAATGAGTTTTTCTAACTTATGTACGTAGTACCGACTGCTCTCAAACGGTGAAGGAAAACATCGTGAGGAAACCTGCATATGCAGAAGAAGAAATTCTGATGCGTATTGTGAAGTCTACCAATCCGCATTGAGCACGCGTCGTGGACTAACGCCCAAACACCCTCATACAGACAGACAGACAGACAGTCAGACAGAATTGACGAAAGTAAAGTAATAGACGATAAGGGTTCTTTGTTTGACTACGGAATCCTAAAAAAGACGAACATTACCGACCGCCGCCATGATCAATTAGGTATAGGAGATTACACACCGAGGACTGGAAAGGAAGAAAGGGCCCAGATCCCATGTAATTCGAAGACCGAGGCGAAGCCGAGGTCAACAAACATTTGATCTGAGGCTTTCTTATTTACTGTCTGAGGTTAGTATACTATTTTTCTCCTCGACCGTGGTGGAAAGCGGCAACTTCGTTTAGCGCAGCGGGAAGAAAATTGACGCTTTGCGGCCGGAGGGGAAAAAATCATTAAATCTATGTGTTTCGGTACTAGGTACGAGTATATCCATGAAGTTTTTATACGTTTAAACACAACAGTATGACCTATAGATTCGAAACTTCTTGAGTATGACCAAGAAGCTTTACATATAAATATAGGCATATAAAACTTCTTGGTTATGACAGTTAAAAAAAACATAGTTTGACAGTCCCCATCAAAACATTTATTTTGCTGGAGTCACGGACTTGAAAAAAAGACGGACCTAATCTGGTCTAATCACGAGTGAAGCACCCATTTATATTTGTGTGCGTGCTGACGAACTGTCACGCGGTACATAATGGTGGCGGGTTGTAGGACCTATACGCATAGAGCTAGTGCATCTGTGTGAGTATAGGACCCTTGTAGAACAAACAAAAATGTAGGACCTTGCATGCTTCAGATCTTTTTAGTGTTGTTCTGGTCTGTGGCTGGAGTGTGATTTTTGAACATTACACGTTAGAATTAGCAGTAGAAAGACGAAATATGCATAATCTCCATAAGTCCATAGTAATTTTGACATTTTCTACCGCTGATTTGAACGTGTGATGTTCAAAAATCGCACTCCTGAAGAGAATCGACAAACATAAACGTCATCTGTGTCACGAACCTGAAAAAAGACGAACGTACCTATGTATTATGTGTGTGCATCGTAGAAAGAGAAGGTACTGGTAGGAAGGTAGGAAGGGAGCATGTGTCTTGTCATATTCACTCAGTGAGAGATGCACATAGCAAATTCGCTCTAGTTAAAAAAGGAGATCGCTTCTTATTGCTGTCCTTATCGACGTAACCACTTTTTTGTTCTACGACGGCTGTCTGACTTCGGAGGCAGACATCTAGCTTCATACAAGTTGTAAGTATAGGATTTCATGACTATCGCTATCTCATACGCGGTTACGCTGATGTTCCGTCTACCAGCGTAAGTGAAAAAAAAATCTTAGTCTATGGTTTGCGTGCTGTCACACTGTCGCGCGGTACATGACCTGCGCCTAGAACTGGTGCATCTGTGTGAGTGTAGGCCCAGAACAAACGAAATTTTAGGACCTTGCATGCTTCACATCTTTCTAGTGTAACATTACGTCCGTCTTTTTTTCAAGTCCGTGACTGTGTATATATTTGTTATTGTTGTAGATTTTTTCAACAAGCGCTGAATCAATTTCGTGGGACCACCTCGGAAGTATGACCTACCAAACAAAAAAATCATCATCAAAATCAATTCCCAATTGGCGGTGCAATCGCGTAACAAACATACAAAAAAAAAAAAAAAAAAAAAAAACATACGGGTCGAATTGAGAACCTCCTCCTTTTGTTGAAGTCGGTTAAAAAGTAGTTAATTTCATTTTTAATATTTTTAGAACAGAATAAAAGTAAAATCATGAAAAATATGCGATCTGTTTTCGGCTCAGGGAATGTTTTAAAAGGCTTTATCTGTCCACCCATACGATAGTAGCGTGTGTGTATTATTTGCCATAAAAATTTAAACAATTAAACTCAAAACCATTATTCGTTTTGGGATGGACAGAGGACTTTGATACAACTGCCAAACGTTAAACATTTCTCCACAGATATTTAACTTTTGACAAAGCGTGTGGCAGATACAGACATGTTTCCATTTTGACGAAGCGTGTTGCAGATTTGAACCTTGTTCTGTTAACTTATTAACTATATTCTTGTATGGAGGGTGGCCTCCTTATTTTTTTTTTAAGCGGCCAGGTACCAAATGTTGTGGGTATTTTAGGGCTAATATTACCTTACATTTTTATGAAAAAAAATTGTCCTATGGTGTAACGTTTCGTAGATGTTTAGGTTCAAAGTTTTAAAAA
Organism: Agonopterix heracliana; assembly: GCA_963693445.1. Classification (NCBI taxonomy): domain Eukaryota; kingdom Metazoa; phylum Arthropoda; class Insecta; order Lepidoptera; family Depressariidae; genus Agonopterix; species Agonopterix heracliana. Next base: position 5,528,626 of record OY856308.1, read on the forward strand.
AATTACTTACAAGTCTCATATAAATTTACTATTTTTTCTCATATAAATTTACTATTTTTTTGTTTCTATAGCCCAGAATTAGTAAGTATTAATTATTTGTGATATCATCACGCATATTTGGGCTATAAAAACAAAAAAAGGGGTAAAAAACCAAAACAAGTAACTTTTAATGAGCTTTGTGTAGGTCATTTTTTTTTTAACTTTATCTCTCCGAAACGTTACACCGAAGGATAATTTTTTTTGCATAATAATGTATGGTAATATTAGCCCTAAAATACCCACCACATCTGGTAACTGGCCGCTTAAAAATAAAAAGACGTCAATATTACCCATACCCCTTTATGTTATAATAACTGATACGCATGTTTGGTGATCTACTGTACCTTTCATTCTTATAAAGTGTATTTGATTGATTGGATTGCGATATGCGAGGACCTTTAACTGGCCTTATTTCATTCATTATAACACTGTTTAATAATATGTATTGCATTGTGCTGTTGGTCTCCCAAAATGAATAAAAAACAATGTAGAGCTGTTTTAGCCCCATCGGTCATTCCCCAATCCGGCCCGTCCAGCATCAAACACACTGGGTGTATTGGCAATAAATTTACGCCATACGGAGCCACTGACATCGTAAATTTTACCAGTTACCATTCATTTCGTGTTTTCACACATTTTTTATGAAGGCATTTTATGAAGTTTCTTGTAAGGGATTCCGATTTGGATTTTGGGTTCGTTATGTTCTTTATCCCCCCCCCCCCCCCCCCCGGACGGAAAGCGTCAATTCTTCAAGGAGAAAAATAGTATAGGTACTAACCTCGGCCAGTAAATAAGAAAGCCTCAGATCACATGTTAGTTGACTACGGCTTTCTTATTACTTTCCTGCCCTCGGTGTGTAATTTAACCACATTAATTTTGGTGGCTCATTGCGGAGAGGTATGGAAGCCTTTTCCGCCTGATCACTAACATTTTTTTTTGCATAATATCGCACAGAATTTTTTGTTTGGAAACAATTCATTCTTTGGTCTATTTGAAGGGCGGGGCTACAGCGCATTATTTTTTTTGTATGCAAGCAAAACTGAGTCTAGTGGTAGGCAGGCGGAAAACACCGCGATATTACATACCTGCGCCGCCGTTGACAAATTTTAACGAAATTATATTGTTTTTCTCAAACATGCTTGGAAATTCTAGCATTATTTTGACAACCTTCTTCGAGATAAATCGAAATTGGAAACTGGATTCAGATTGTACTATGCGAGCAGCGGCCGGCCAAAATTGTATGAAAATCCATATCTGTCTTGGTTTAGCGGCCAAATAAATTATATAGTAAACTAATATCTGTCGTGTAATTAATAAAATGGAACGATCTTTTACTCCGAAACATGGCAAACAAGGAGGTAACTTATCAAAAGTTTTATCTAAATGTTGAACTGGCTGGCTTGCAAATAGAAAGCTTTATAATGAACTAGTGTTTTCCCGCGACATCGTCCGCACAAATTATATACCAGATTTTAAGTCAGATCATAAGCTATCAAACAAAAAAAGTTTCATCAAAATCGGTTCAGTAGTTTTTGCGTGATGTGCGAACAAACAAACAAATTAACAATTTTGTCAATAGATGGCGCTGCACGTCATTTAAATCGCACTATCGAGTGTTATTTGATTTTATATGAAGTAAACCGCTACTTTTTTGTTCCTCATGATATTACGGTTTTATAATAGTTAAGATTAAAAAACGAATGGACACTTTAACCACAGATTAATAATAAGTTACTAGCTTTAACGCAGGAAAAATTATTGTTGTTAGTCATTGATTTCAGTGTGACCATTTTTAGCAGGATCCTGCGATTTTAGCAGGATTGGGCCCCTAAATTAGGGCTTAGCAGATATTGTCGCAGGATTGAAAAATTTAGCAGTTTTTAGCAGGATCGCCTAAAACCTTAGCAAGAATTTAGCATGATTCAGCATTTACCCAGTAAACTGGGTTATTTACTCGAGACACGCATACCAATATTTAGGTACCTACCATTTGTAATAAATGTTTTTATACTGACAACTCTTTAGTATCGTTCTAGATGAATTCCCTGATTGAATCCACGGTCACCGCAGAACTGAAGTGTGATTTTTGAACATCATACGAGCGAATCGGCGGCAGTAGAAAGTGTCAAAATTACTATGGAGATTATGCATCTTTCTACTGCCGAATCGCTCGTATAATGTTCAAAAATCACACTTCTGGACCCATTTTTCATTGGTTAAGTATGGTATCTTTGATTGATTTACGAAATAATAAATAAACAAATATAATTTATCAACTCAATTTATTACTTTCATCATCATCATCATCATCTCAGCCGATGGACGTCCACTGCTGGACATAGGCCTCCCCCAAGGATCGCCATATTTATTACTTTATTTGCATTAAAATATGATTTAACTTTTAGCATGATTTTAGCATTTTTATAAAAATGTTTAGCAGGATTTAGCAGTTTTTGACCAAGAGCCTAGCATGATCATCAATTTAAAAATGGTCACACTGATTGATTTTGAAAAGTTGATTGATTTTAATTTCCGCACATTGTTTGAGAAAAGCACAATACAAGCCTTGGCCACAACTAGGCATTGATAGACTTACGTATGTGTGCCTCGACTTTGCCTCGGCCCACATTTACACGTTCGTCCATCAATACCTCTTTTGCTGGCCACTGCAGTAATGTACTATATTGTTCCTTGTTTAACTATGAAACCCTAAAAAAATATACGGACGAATTGATAACTTCATAGGTATATAAAATCTGTTAAAAAGTATCACAAGTTTTGACACTTTCAATGAAATTCCTTAACACAAATCGAAAACAAAAGATTTGAAATCTTGTAAACAACATTTACAAACTAAAGCTCCAAATTCACGCTCGGAGGGTACAAAATTGATTCTTATAAACTCGTCTCCTTTCATGCTGCCTGCGGTACGGAACTGCTTTCGCATACAATTTCCTACAAAGCTATTTAGGTCGAGAAGGTCGGGGTTTAGCCGACTGTGGGCAACGAATAGCTGTTTACGTTCAGTCTTAATTGTATTTTTCTGTGGTGTAGCGTGGGTTTCTGTCGCCCGGGGCACAGACCGATTTTACCGCCCCTATCTTTATTAGAAGACAGGACTGTACAGTGCAGCTACGAGAAAAAGTCTATACAAAACTTTGACGTAGAACACTCGTAGACGGTATTAATAAAAGTAATATTTTATATATGGGAAAATAGCTTAGAAAATCTAGATTGCGCGTCTCAAATAAAATTTACAATTTATATGTTCTACGTCAAAGTTTTGTGTTAAATTGACTACTCTGAAACCACCTTAAATCATCATAATCTATCATCTTAAATCGCCAGATGTCTATGGCGACGATGTATGACAAAAATGCAGATCGAGCGAAGCGAGCTCGAAATTTTTTAGCATAACTATTCGGGTTTGTAGTCAGACATCGTTTTTGGTTTATCCATGCCAAAATAGAAACTTAGACATAGCGAAACGAGCTCGACTTTTCTCCTCAATAAGAATCGGTTGGGGCCCGGCCCTATCGTTTTTGGAACTTCATTGAAATAGAGATGAGACTTTAACGAAAAGATTCACGAAATATCAACAATCCAAAGTCCGAGTAGATACCTTGAGCTTTATATGTACAAAACATGTGCAAAATAATCTTAGTAAAAGCAAGATCGAGCAAAGAAAGCTCGAAATTTTCAGCACTGTGTTAGCTGTGGTCGGAACACTTTAGTAAAATATGGAGGTACAGTAATTAAAACAGAAACTTGGAACGAGCGAAATAGGCTTGACTTTTTCTTTGCTTTACGAATTGGTTGACCAGTGCTTTATCTTATATTTTACCCGAATTTTCCGCCCCTAGGATGTATGTCAAATGTATGTATGCAATTTCCAAAAGTAACCCGACCCATGTCATGCTCTATTAAAAAATCCTCCAAGACAGGTCTGTATTGCGCAGAAATGCATGCTCTAACGCATTCGAGGGCAAACTGTTCACACACATGCATGCATAAACTTTATACGTGTCGCAGATACGTTCTAAACCCCAGAATATTATAATACGACAGTATATCGTGAAATCTTGAGACTTACTAAAGGTGGTTGTAGGTACAGTCAACAAGAGCACTTCAAGCTAGACACCTTGGACTTCGAACTGTTCTTAATTGGCGTTCGTATTAAGAAACAATATCGCACTTCGATTGTCAAGGTTGATGTGCTCTTGACTGTACAAATCGTGCGACGAAATATGAGCGATGACCTTGAATGCCCAGACATCAAATTCGGGCCTATTTGGCGGGGAGAAGTGGGAGGCGGCCGACGTGCGAACGCCATTGGCTGATTAATCTCCTTTTACGTCACCAACATGAGTTAGAATCCCTACCACTTTTCCCCAACGCTCATGTTTCTTTCCGCGACCTGTTGTAAGGTTTCAGAAAACCCCGAAACGGATTCAGAAGGCGTCGCATGTTGCACGTGATACAGCTACTCGTATATCACGCCTTATATCTCGTTCTTCTTTTAACTGCCTCCGTGGTCTAATGGTTAAGAGCATTGGGCTCTTGACACAGAGGTCGTGGGTTCGATTTCCACGGGGGACACCTACCTAGTGATATATCACTTTGTGCGTTTTTCCCCAGTTGGTTAGGACATTGCAGGCTGTATCACCTGATTGTGTGAAAAGGAAAATGATTCCGTGCTTCGGATGGCACGTCCATATGTGACTCATTGGTGACTATATGGCCTTATAATCACCGTAATTTTTCTGGACATAATCATATTTCAAGAGGTTCGCCATACATAGTCAAGTTTCTTCGGCGGCACTGTAAGGCCGAGCCAGGTAACCGAGGCAGATAGCCGAGATTCGGGAATGTTATTCTCACCGAGGATCGCATAGGTGGATGCACCGAAGCATCCAACGCCCATCCATATCGTTTTTCCCAGGTCCCATGAAAAATTTCCTAAAAATTGGTAAATTATACGTAATAATTTATGCCTTCCCTGAAGCCTGGTGGCCCACCAGGTCTCCGGCGTCATTATACCCGTCTTGAAAAAATCGTCCTGTCTACAATGAACATTCAAAGAAAACGTACAAGGAAATGGACATTCGGGGAAATGGTAGTTAGTGTAATTGAACGGTTTCTAAACTTGCCTGCTACATGCCATAAAGTTGTGTTTACTTTTGGTGTTGAGATGCAAACATCGATCGTGCGAAGTGTGCTAAGTGTACCAGGAATAGTATTAATCAATATAGACAGTTTGCTGATATAGACACTTACAAGTAGTGTTTTACGCATGCATGCACTCACGACTATACTCCACGAGGGGGTCGTCAGGTATATTCTAAATGGAACTAATATTGCTAGAACACGACGCAGTGGAAGCTGAAATACGTTTAACTCCCGATGTTTTCTTTTACAGAGAAACCCAGTGGTAATATAATTTATTTATACAGGGTGTAAAAAAACGGGTGGGTGGATGTTCTGAGGTTTCAAAATATCTCAGACTAACCCCCTCGGGGAATATAGTAGTGGGCATATGCTATAGGTACAGGGTGTAAGGACAAGTATCATTAACATTTAAACCACATACTCTACCCATCAAACTGAACAACTTTTACTTTGAGCCAACAATAAAAATATCAGCTGTCTCATACATTTGAGTCGAGTAGGTAGGATAAGAATAATGAATTTATTCTATGTAGGTAGCTGATATATTTTATGCTCTGACAGGGTTGCACCCATAGTAAAAGTTGTTCAGTTTGATGGGTAGAGCTTGTGGTTTAAAGGTTAATGATACATAGAGTGTAAACTTAAATGCATTACATACTTGAAACTGAACAACTTTTCTATTGGTAATATTGAATTCGCGGAAAAAAATTAGTTGCTCTGTAAAATGTCAACAGCTTCTCGACCCAAATATATGGAATAGCTGATTTCTTTTTTCGTGGTCCTGTAATGAAAGTTTAGCAGTTTGAAGCAGCCCTTAAGTGTGTAACAATTTTATTTTCCGTTCTGCGTAAAAATTATAAACCTGGGTTTTTTTAATAATTTGTATTACCTAATGAATATTAGATTATTAGAGAAGATATTTCTAAAAACACTCAAATCCTTTTATTAAACTTTAATTAAGCTAGTAATACCTAATCAAATTTGTAACACCTGTCGTGTTCTAGCAAACAAACATTATTTTTGGCATGACACCTTTATTGTGTGAGACTTACATTGTTTGGGAAATTGATGAGGTCGGCTCAAAAGCTCCATGGTTTCGTCAACGCGAACACCTTTGTTATTTAAGCTCTTATTTTTATAGCAAAACATTTTTGTCCAAAATATTTGGTAATATTTATAGGTATTTCAGGGAATTAGGGTTAATTACAACATTTACAATATAGGTACACAAACATAAACACTACGAAATGTCTCTAATTAATACTTAACCTAATCAAACTAAAAAAAAAAAAACATTTAAAATAAAAATAAACAGAAAGGCAGAATAGGGCTCCGTCGACCAAATTAGCTTCTACTCGGCTCATGCTAAATAGAAGATGTGCTCGAGGCTGCCGTCTTGGGGAAGAGTGCCGACGACGCTGGCAACATTACCTACCTCGCTGGCAGCATTACCTCGTTGGCAGCATTACCTCGCTGGATGGCAATCAATATGCTTTGCCATTTCCTCGAGGTAAGCGCCAGCTCTTCGGTCGCCGGCCAATCACGACGACAACTCTTTTAATATTTAGTTATTTGGTAGTTTCCAACAGTTTTTTCAGATCGTTCAATACACAGGGTGTTTTGTATTGAAAAATGTGTTCTAAAATACCTACTGGGTGTATTTTTTTACGTTTGAAATTTTCATAGGTGGTTTCAGACAATCAAACTGAACAACTTTTACTATGGGAGCAAACCATTTGAGTTGGGTATAGTACTCAAATGTAGACAACAGATTTATTTGCTACTGTCGATGTCGGTTTGCTCCCATAGTAAAAGTTGTTCAGTTTGATGGGTAGATCAAGTTTACAGTGAAAGTGTGAGGTGTTTAGGCGTATCGCACAAAACGTGCAGTTTAGTGGTGTGAATCGTACAAGTTCTCTTTTTCAATGGCGGGAAATTGGTCACACTATACAACGTGTTAATGAATTAACGCAAAACTATAAAGTAGTTTGTTTAGAATCGATAGAAGAATCGAATTATCATGGTTTCCGCATAGTTTTTTTTTTTTTAATATTTAATTATTTGTTTGTATAATTTAAAATTTACTGTACTCGATCTCAACCCACCGCTCAGGCACTCTCACCCTACTTACTAACAAAACAAGATTCTTAAAATGTATCTATGAGCACGTTAGCGCTTTCATTTATTGTTGAAATGATAACAAATCATAGTAACCTAACCACCTCCGAGTTATTCTAAAATCTAAATCAAAAAGCTATTTTAAATTTTCAACACTGGCACAATATTCCATTTCGTGCACTGAAAGCTGACAGTTGGTCGGGAAAATATCAGTGACATTAAAAAATTGGCTTGACTCCACAACAAATCGCTTTAAAATGTACAATAGCTGTATTTGCCGGTTTCTGCAGCAACATTATGTCATTAGTAGTCACATCACTCACATCATAACATAAATATTGCGCAATTACACAGTGGGAATTACCTTGTAGGTACCTACTACCTAGTCGTAATTATCGAACATCTCTATGTTGCGAACACGGACTTGAAAAAAAACGGACGTAATGCGACACTAAAAAGATGTGAAGCATGCAATAAGGTCCTACATATTCGTTTGTTCTACAAGGTGCCTACACTCACCCAGATGCACCAGTTCTAGGCTTAGGTTTTACAACCTAAGCCACCATTTTGTACCGCGCGACAGTGCGTCAGCACGCACACAAAAATAAATGGGTACCTACTTCACTCGTGATTAGACGAGATTACGTCCGGTTTTTTTTTCAGGTCCGTGGTTGCGAATTATAGCAATGCTTCAAGTAAACATTATATTTATTCGATATGGAAAACCATTCAATAAATCTTTTGTATACCGGGTGTAAGACACGGTGAATTCAGGCCATCAAACTGAACAACTTTTACTATAGAGCATATCTCAGGAAATTTGGAAACAAATCAGCTCTGCTGTTTCATACATTTGCGTCGGATTGGTAAAGCAGTTTTGTATGTGACATCAGATTTTTATTTCATGAACTTCCTTCCAACTTACCAACCAACCACCAACCAACCATTGCAACCACCAAAACCACTAACCAAACAACTATATTTAGTCTGTTAGATAATCACTCATTTAAATAAAACCATTTAATTTTGTTTTTTCAAGACGATCAATGATACCATAGCTAAAAAAATCAAGGAAAAAACTAGTAATTTAAAAAGATATAAAAGATAATAAAGATGTCTAATGTTTGATCCTTCGATTTGGAAATCGGTTTTACCTGTTATTTTTAAGATCTATAAATTCCTTCCAAATTATTTTCCTAAATTCCAACGGTTAATATAATCTATCTTTGACATTCAGATAAGTTCCCCAAAAGATAACGTTACAAGTTTACTTTTTTCTTAAATTGGAATTGGAACGTCAATCGAAGTTCTTAAACGTTTATCTCAATTCCAATTTCGTCGGAGATAGATCTCAGGACATGGCTAAAACGATCTGCTTCTTTAAATTAAATTTGTGATTCGAGTTAAAAAGCCGGTGGTAAAATTATTAAGTTTAAAGAAAATCAAATCATCTTCGAGATACCTAGAATTCGTTTGAATTTACATGTAAACAAAATACCTATCATATTGTACTTTTATGTAAGTATATTATTAAGAGGATAGTTTTTGCTACGCGCTCCATACAAACAAGGTCTGGTTGTTAGAAAAAGTATATGTCTAGAATGAGCCTCACACTTTTTCCGTATAAAACAAAAGGGGCTAACTTTCTTAGGTTGGTGTGCGTGAGGCGCCATACAAAATATGTATGTGTGCGTGTATATGTATAGGGTTTTGGAACCAGTACTGGTTCCTATTTTTTTCGACGCTTTCGTAGCTTTGACTGTCTATCTTGATAATCTAAGGTCTGGTTATATATTTTCAATACCTACCTATTAACTAATTAAAGTCAATGAACATTTTTAGACACGATCTGAAACTGAACCGATTAATATGTCAGATTTCTTTTCCTTCGCTCGACGCGTCACGGAGAAGTAGATATGTTGCTATACACTCAATTATGGGGCTCCGGGTTCAAATCCGCAAGGACGACATGCCATGTAACAATGAGTTTTTCTAACTTATGTACCTACGTAATTACCGACTGCTCTCAAACGGTGAAGGAAAACATTGTTACCGGCTAAGATGTTTATATATGTATGTAGTTGCGGTGCCGGCGCTCCAAAATGGCAACAAAAAAGAAAGGTAATTGTCCGGCATTCACATAGTCACGCGCCGTCTAGTGTACGAGCAAAGTGAATATAATAATAATAGTGAGGGCGCTCTCGGGTCGCGACAGGCCTATCGTGCGGGGGGTGCGGGTGGTGGGGGGAGCGGTCCAAGTACCCCATCTCCTACGCGGTGTACCCCAACTGCCGGTGCGTCACCCCTCCGCACACCGCGCGAGCATAGACTCGCCGCGACCATTAAGCCTACCCACTTTATTATATTTACGCTATGGTACGGGCTACACGCGCCATTGTGACGCGTCTATTTGTAAAACGTCATTGGTAACCGGCATTCGCTGAAGAAGCAATTCCGAATCGTACCTATTTGAAGTTTAATCCGCTAACGCCCATACATCCTCCTTGAGAGTAGAACCTGTGGTAGAACTGTGCTCTGCAGTGGAACATATACGCTGATGATGATGATGATGACCTATCAAACAAGTTTCAGTTGCATTTTTACATATTTTTCTTATACTCTACTTGATGATCATTATCACAAGAACCCAGAGACCTAGTCTAATAAATTACTTCAATAAACCTTTATATTACTTAGAAAAGTCTGTGTGAATAATGCAAAACTGTCAAGAAAACTGTTCTCTCTCTGGAAATCTTTTTCACTTCGTGGAATAATCATTTATTAAAAATATTCATAACCTAACACTACTGTTCTATTCTATTCTATTTTTAAGGTTATGGCATCCATCTTGGTGTAGATGATTTTGCCAATGTCGAGTTTTTGTAGCAAAAGTGCTTGACGTTGTACGGTTATATTGATATTTTGGTGACTTCAAGGGTTGTTCTTATAAAAGAACAATATCCTGAGCCACCACTGGAATTCCGCTGTAGGGCCGGGGATCGGACGACCGACAAGCGTCCGCCCAATAGCAGACCCACAACGTAACTCCTCTAACACTACTGTTATAATAAAAGCTAGTGAAAAGGCAAATGTCACCATATTTAACGGAAAATGTTAAGTACGGGATCGAGACGGAATTTTTAATTAAAATCTTTGTTTTATATCACGAGTTAAGACAGATGTAACGATTAAATTCTCTAAAATACCCTTTTTTACTGCTCACGTGTATTTTACATGCCTGTTTAACTGTAAGACTAAATATTCAGCTGAAAAAATACAAAATAAATCTTAGAATTATAACTGTGAAACCACAGAAATATAATGTAGGTACTTAGTACAATTTAGATTAAAAATGGAATAAAAGTTATTAAAAATTTCTAGATTCTATAATTTTTTAGCAATATCTTCTCTCTATTTATAAAACGCAAGACCTTGCATATCCTATAAAATCAAACAATAACCAAATACACGCGATAATTTTGTTTTGAAAACAAGAAACAATTTGTGAAGTCGAAAAAAAACTTAATCTTTTTTTGCCTTTCAAAAAATGATTACCTATCAGTAAATTAATCGATTGTATTATTAGGTACCTACCTAATTCAAACTATGAATCATAGCTGAATCATTCGAAATGGGCTTGTGATTGATTTGATTTTCCCTAAATTTAAATCGGTCGTAAATAATAATTAAGAATCATCATCATCATCACTGCCGATATACGTCCCACTGCAGGGCACAGGCCTACCCTCAGGGACGGTATAATATGGGCGTCAGTCCACCACGTGTGCTCAATGCATTGGTAGACTTCACATAACATACGCATCGGAATTTCATCTTCTACGTGTGCAGGTTTCCTCACAGTATGTTTTCTTTCGCTGTTTGATTGCAGTCGGTATTACGTGCATAAGTTAGAAAAACTCATTGAAACATGGCATGTCGTTCGTGCGGGTTCGAAACTAGAACCTGAACCTCAAAATTGAGTTTCCATAGCTATCCGCAACGCGCCACCGACGCTCTCGACGACGAATTAGAATAAAAACCAATAAACCAAAATAAGTGTAAGATAATATTATTCGGTAATATCTTTCATAGTAACATCAGAAGGTACAATAATTTGAAACGTTATGGCTTTCCTTTATTGAAAGAGAGATAACAAAGAAAGAGATAATCTCATATTAATATCATCGACAAAGAAAATACAATATTACTATTTTGTAATATTAATGCCGATAGTAATAAGATAAGTATTCCTTTCATCATCCCTGTTCAGTGTGGCTTCGCTGGACCCCATTATAATACCCAATATTCATTCCATTTCTATTTTACAGGGCTCATATTTCTCAAGGCAAATAATGAAGGTACTGTAGGGTTGATAGTAGAGAGGTTGTGCTTATTGATTTTCAAAGATTAAGGGTATATTACCGTTGGCGCGCTCCATTCAAACGTAGTCTGGCCATATTTTCAATACTATCCAATTAAAGTCAATGAAATTTTTCAGAAACAAACTAAAAACTAATCTCTATGTTTGTATGAAGTCAGATTTTCGTTAAAACGTATAGTTTTACAGTTACAGTGCCTCAAAGATTTTCATACAAATCTTAAATTAATCCTAGCATTAAAACTGTATACTTTAACGAAAATCTGACTTCATATAAACTTAGAGAGTCGTTTCTAGATTGTTTCTGAAAAATGTTATTGACTTTAATTGGATAGTATTGAAAATATCACTAGACTTCGTTTGTATGCAGCGTTGCGCTCTCGGAATAAACTTCTCTTAAAATCTTAGCTATACCCATTAAATTATAACTAGTAGTAGTAATACCGTTTTTAGGGTTCCGTATTTTTTTGTGAAAAAAATACTATACAGCGTGTAACAAAACAGCCTAGTCTAGTACCCAATAATTAAAGAGGCGGTTTAGACCATCAAACTGAACAACATTAACTAAGGAGACAAGGCAGCGTCAAAAATAAAACCGCTTTCCCGTACATTTCAGTCGAGTAGGTACTGCAGTTTTGTATAAAACAGCTGTTTTTTTTCGCGACTTCGAAGTTTGCTCCATAGTGAAAGTTTTTCAGTTTTATAGACCAAACCACCCCTTTAAATATTCCTAGGGTGGTTTGTTTTTCCATGTATACAAGGTGTTTCATAAGTAAAAATAAATATTTAAAACTCTTAAGGGAGTTTATCAGACCGTCAAACTGAACAACTTTCTCTACCTATGGGACCGACATCGAAATAGCGAAAAAAAAAATCTGATATCCCATACATAATTTTAGCTTTAATTCTTTTTTTTTCGCGATTTCGATTTTGGTCCCATAGTGAAAGTTGTTCAGTTTGATGGTCTAAACACCCCCTTAAATGTTTATTTGTATTTTTGTAACACCTTGTAGAGTCTTTCTATGCTGACATTTTTTGATGGAATCATCAGACCATCAAACTGAACTATATTTTCTTAGGGAATAAAATAGAAATCGCAAAAAAAAATCTGCTGCTTCTCTTTGGGACCAAAATAGAAATTGCGAAACAAACATGGGTGTTTTACGGGGTGTATAAGTGACAGCCGAGCAAATACTGAAACGGTGAATTCAGACCATCAAACTGAACAACTTTCACAATGGAGCCACCCTCAGGAAACGCGATTAAAAATCTATCTACTGCTCCATACAAAACAGTATGTTTTTTTGCAATTTCTATTTTGGTCCCAAAGAGAAAGTTGTTTAGTTTGATGGTCTGATCATCCCCTTAAAAACCGCCTGCGTATTAAGGACCCTATATACTATTATAATCTGTACTATACCACAGAGTACTATAAGTTATACGTCAGTCAGTAAAGAAAAGCTACAACTTTATCTCTTGGTCCTGGATTAATTTCCTACGTCTCTTTGTACTCTATTACAGCCGTAAATATTGTAATACGTTCAGCTCATAAACCTAACGATCTAATGTAATCACTCAGCGGCATGATGCCAATATGCCGTAAAAGATATAGGTATCTATCGCAATGTTGCTTGCTCTGTTTTCAATCAAAACGCTTTTTTATTTACATTAATCTGATTTAATTTAGGTAAGTACCTACCTACTTTATTTGAATCAGCTATGTACAGTACTATTATGATGATTGTGCGAAGCGTATTTTATTGTTTGACTGGTTCAAGTCGGTTAAAACGTCCCTTTCCCCGAACATTCACCGTAGACCCTATCCAATTATCCAATAAATAGGTATTCAATAAATAATAATAAATTATTCAAGAAATGGGAAAAATTGGCAAGAAAGAAGGCTGAGTACTCTCAGTAACCCAGAAACAAGAAACACATTTTTTTCGACCGAAAAGGGGGTCATTTTTTTAATAAATCGAGTGGGTGTTGTTGGATAGGTCCATACATTCCATACAAAACTAAATCATTGTAATGCTTCTGTCTCGAGGTATCTGCGCTCAAAGTCAAAAAGAGCTCTGTGGCGCGTTGCTGAGAGGCATGGACTCTCAATCATGAGGTCCGGGTTCGAATCCGCACGGACAACATGCCACGTATCAATAAGTTTTTATAACTTATGTACGTATTACCGACTGCTCTCAAACGGTGAAGGAAAACATTTTTTTGCACTCAGATTTCGAATGATAAACAGAATCTTTCCGAGCTTGTGAGGTGAAAATATATTTTCTAATGCAAACTAGTAGTTCGGGCGGCGGTGACGAAGTCATATACCCATCGAGCTCATGAATAATTCAGTTTTCATGCAATAGTTTACTATTAGGAGATGCGAAAAAACTTGGTCGGCCGACCCCTATCCTGGTGGGTTTTGCGCAGGAGGGTGACTAGTAACCTCTCTGAGACGACACTAATTACCCATCGAGCTCATGGACAAAATTATGCTTATCCGATTGGTTTAAGTTAGTGTAACGAAGTACACTCGGTCGTCCGCCGGATATCCTGGCAGGTGGTGCTGGCCAACCAAAAATGGTGGTCAAATTTTGGAGTACTTCTCACCCATCGAGCTCATGGATGAAATGTATGCCAAATCAGAGGTTAGACCTTCACCTTCAATATTTCATCGGTCGTCCTGGCCAAAGCCTGGTGGTTTCTGGCGGCCAACCAGATTTATCTGTCAAAGTAAGATCATGCGTTTCCACGTTCATCCAAATAAATACATTATTAACCTGATATATGCAGTTCTTTTAGCATGAACGTGAACTGTTGTATGGTTTAAAAGTACTCATTACAAAAAAAACTTAAAAATAAAAAAATGTGTCGATAAGCGGCGATTTAAAAAAAAATTTTTTTTTTCGTCATAACTCGGTCATTTCTAAACTGGTTTGGTTGATTGCTTTATCGATCAAAAGAGTGTATTGCAGAGTTCATCCCACCAAAATTTGGTGAGGATCTGAAGAAGCGTTTCGAAGATGTACAATGTTTTAAGTGGGTCAGATTTTACTAGAAAAAATACCAAACGAATTTTATTCTTTTACGAAAATAACCTTCGAGTTCTATTAATTTTTCTTTCTGAAATAAAATCTGTTCTCTTAAGAGGTGCCTATATAAGAAAATATACTAGTAATCACCGCGGCGTTGCTTTCAAAATTGTAGATGTAAAAAAATGTTTCGTCAAGTTAAAGCTAGCTATGTTTATGTGGATGATCTTATTTAGTACATATCTCAGAGTTTTAACATAATTAGCTGAAACTGTTTCTAATGGATGATCACACCACCAAATTGAACAAAATTTTCTATGGGACCAACATTGAAATAGCGTAAAAAAACAGCTGTCCTATACAAAACTGCAAACCTAACTCGACTGGAATCTGAATGTATGAGACAGCTGGTTTTTTTAGCGATTTAGATGTTGGACCCATAATAAGAGTTGTTCAGTTTGGTGGTGTGATCATCCCTTTGAAACAGTTTCAGCTAATTATGTTAAAACTCTGATATATGTACTAAATTAGATCATCCACATAAACATAGCTAGCTTTGACTTGACAAAACATTTTTTTACATCTACAATTTTGAAAGCAACGCCGCGGTGATTACTAGTATATTTTCTTATATAGGCACCTCTTAAGAGAACAGATTTTATTTCAGAAAGAAAAATTAATAGAACTCGAAGGTTATTTTCGTAAAAGAATAAAATTCGTTTGGTATTTTTTGTAGTAAAATCTGACCCACTTAAAACATTGTACATCTTCGAAACGCTTCTTCAGATCCTCACCAAATTTTGGTGGGATGAACTCTGCAATACACTCTTTTGATCGATAAAGCAATCAACCAAACCAGTTTAGAAATGACCGAGTTATGACGAAAAAAAAAATTTTTTTTTAAATCGCCGCGTATCGACACATTTTTTTATTTTTAAGTTTTTTTTGTAATGAGTACTTTTAAACCATACAACAGTTCACGTTCATGCTAAAAGAACTGCATATATCAGGTTAATAATGTATTTATTTGGATGAACGTGGAAACGCATGATCTTACTTTGACAGATAAATCTGGTTGGCCGCCAGAAACCACCAGGCTTTGGCCAGGACGACCGATGAAATATTGAAGGTGAAGGTCTAACCTCTGATTTGGCATACATTTCATCCATGAGCTCGATGGGTGAGAAGTACTCCAAAATTTGACCACCATTTTTGGTTGGCCAGCACCACCTGCCAGGATATCCGGCGGACGACCGAGTGTACTTCGTTACACTAACTTAAACCAATCGGATAAGCATAATTTTGTCCATGAGCTCGATGGGTAATTAGTGTCGTCTCAGAGAGGTTACTAGTCACCCTCCTGCGCAAAACCCACCAGGATAGGGGTCGGCCGACCAAGTTTTTTCGCATCTCCTAATAGTAAACTATTGCATGAAAACTGAATTATTCATGAGCTCGATGGGTATATGACTTCGTCACCGCCGCCCGAACTATAGATGGCGTTTCAGAAAATTTAATCGCGCTATCGTTAAGTACCAAATTTTTTTGGGTAAGAGAATCTACGTTACTACTTAGTTACTACTAGTAGGTAGTACTCTGTGCTACTAGGTATTTTCTTATTCTACTTATGCAATGGCTACGGAACCCTATCATGGGCGAGTCCGACATGCTCTTGGCCGGTTTTTTCTTTTTTCCCTTATTAAAATTTCCACTACCACCACTTTGTTTCAAAAATACAAAAATTTTCAATGCCCGGGGTGTGCCCATGGGACGAGATGGCGTTGTAAGTTGTTTTTATCATCATCCTCAGCCGATGGACGTCCACTGCTGGACGTAGGCCTCCCCCAAGGATCGCCACAACGACCGGTCCTGCGCTGCCCTCAGCCAACGGGCTCCCGCCGCCTTCACCAGGTCGTCGGTCCACCTTGTGGTGACCTAACCTGCGCTGCGCTTTCCTGCGCGGTCGCCACTCGAGAACGTTTCGGCCCCATCGGTGAGATATCATACTTGCAAATAAAATAGTCAATATCTTATTTTTTCTCCAAGTCTACAAACGTATCCCTTTTCGTTTCCGTAAACACACACGTCCGCTCCACGAAGCGTGTATCTACTCAAAACACGCACCCCGTCTTCTGTTTACTTATTCCCTTTTTACTCATACAAATAATTCCAATACGTTAGCGGTAGAGTTGCCATGCGTCTTGCCGATATGAGGAAAATGTTCAAATAAAATGTTCTACTTTAATATTTAAATGACATACAACAAAGATTAAGGCTGGCTTGAACCAACAAGATATTAAATGATGTCTCTGTCAGTGTCACTGTCATTTGTATGAGCAGTGTGAGAGTCAGAGCAGGCTAAGTTTTGTGTTTGAACGCATTAATTATGTCATGATCTATCTCGATCTTGATGATTTTGATTCAGTAGTGCATTTAAATCATGAAAAGAAAAATTCATATACTAAATTTACATTTCATGCACAATAAAATTGCACACATCGGTGTGGCGGCGGTGTAAAAAGGTAAACATAATTATAGTCTAATTCATGGATCTGCAAAAGAAGAGACATTACCTGAATCAATCGATAAACTTACGCACTCGACACTGCTATAATTCCTCGCACTTGATGTTATCTGTCCCATAAATATATACTTTATGGCGACCCTATCCATTATCCTCATCGAATTGATACGATTCAGTGATCGTGAGGCTTTGATGGGTTTTCTTCTTTCTGATAAACCCTACTTTACTTTGTTCACCTTTTCTCATACAAGCTAATTTCAATCGAAACTCTTTTCATTACGTTTGATGAAATTTCGTCAAATTTCTTTTGAGTGTGCGTTTACTCGTAAAAGCTAAGGGATAAGGGATGTGTAGGGGAAATACCAGTTTTATTTCATCAAGTGAGTACGACAATTGTTACCCGACTGCGACAGAAGGAGGGTACATATGTATGTATGTATGTATATATGTATGTATGTATGTATGTATGTTTGTATGTTTGTATGTCTATTTCTTTGGCACGCCCTACAGCCTAAACGGCTTGATGGTTTTTAACGTATGAGGTGCCATTAGATTCGTAAAAATCGTGAGAGTGTCATAGGGTACATTATTTCAATATGGCGTCTGCGAATTAAACAAGAGAGGGGGAAGAATCAACTTTTTTTCGTAAAAAATTACAATATGGGTATCAA
Source organism: Agonopterix heracliana (assembly GCA_963693445.1). Classification (NCBI taxonomy): domain Eukaryota; kingdom Metazoa; phylum Arthropoda; class Insecta; order Lepidoptera; family Depressariidae; genus Agonopterix; species Agonopterix heracliana. The sequence goes on from OY856308.1 coordinate 5,546,557, forward strand.
ATGAAAGCTGGTTAAGAGTAGATTCCAAATATACATATATTATAGTACTTTTATACTACCGTTTTGACATACACAAGACTATAAAGTATGAAATAAACTAAATTATTAAGAAAAACAAAAAACCCGACTGCATAAAAAACTAATAACTGAAAAGATAAAAATAAGCTCCTTTAATCATCTATAGTAACTTTGTTTGTGCAAATTAATACAATTTGAATGTTATTACTTATTAGGTAGGTATCGCAAACGGGGACAAAGAAAAACATACCTACTACCTATTTGGTGATTATTGGCTTGTCCCCGCCTGCAATACCTAGGTACCTAATAAGTAATAACATTCAAATTCAGCAGGCGGGGACAAACCAATAATCATCAATTAGGTAGTAGGTATGTTTTTCTTTGTCCCCGTTTGCGATACCTACCTAATAAGTAATAACATTCAAATTGTATTAATTTGCACAAACAAAGTTACTATAGATGATTAAAGGAGCTTATTTTTATCTTTTCAGTTATTATTGTAATAGTATATAATATGTATATTTGAGAGTTTTTTTCGTAAGTGGAATTACAATTTTTATGGGTAGTACAAGAAATTTAACTCTTATAGACAGTTCCTGGTTGGTTATTTGATTAATCAGGAACATTATCTTTGCGAGTGTGAGCTCTGGTACGCCGAGCGCCAGACCATGCTTGACTCAGCAAAATCGTTTTCTGGTGTCCCTTATTAAGTACATATTATAGCAATTAGGGATAACTTCCGTGCATTCACATGTTTTTGCCATATTTAAGCAGAATAAGTCATAGTTTCAGTACAATTTTAGATTCCTCTTTGTTTGCAATGCTAAATTTTTTGGTCCATTTGCAGTAGGGTCTTCAACTCTGCCATAAATTATCTCTGGAATTGGCTCTCTAATAGCCATGCTTTTTCTTATTGCTGTCTCCCGTTTGCAATGGAGGATAGTCTCTTCTTTAAATGTTTATTCTACGACACTTTATGCACATGACGACAAAGCTTAGTGGGATCACACACACACGATGACGCATTGACGGAGCGACAGACGTCCGTCAATGAGTCGTCGTGTGTGAAAGCGCTTAGGCTCTTCAACACAAACGTCAAAATGGTTCTGCTATACGTCTGTGAAACTTAGTTCGTGCGAAAAACGGTCACAGATAGGCTCTAAATCTTAATCAACAAATGCCTCAGGCAAATCTTACAGATTTTCTGGCCAAACACCAACTCAAACGATGTGCTATGGAGACGGGATAACAGCGTATAGAGAAAGTGATCCTTACTCGAAAGTGGCAGTGGCTAGGCCATGTATTAAGGGTATATTACCGTTGGCACACTCCATACAAACGTAGTCTGGTTATATTTTCAATACTAACCCATTAAAGTAAATTAAATTTTTCAGAAACTTATCGTTAAAATAAATAGTTTTAAAGTTACAGTGCCTCAAAGATTTCCATACAAATCTTAAATTAATATTAGCATTAAAACTGTATAGTTTAACGAAAATCTGACTTCATACGAACATAGAGATTAGTTTCTAGATTGTTTCTGAAAAATTTAATGGACTTTAATTGGAAAGTATTGAAAATATCAACAGAGTTCGTTTGTATGCAGCGCGCATTTGCGCTTTCGGAATAAACTTCTCTTAAGGAGACCTGACGATCACCCGTCCAAGACAGCCTTACAATGGCACCCACCAGGTAAACGAAAGAGGGGACGCCCTAAAATAACCTGGCGTCGCTCTGTGAAAGTATAGGCTAAAAGCCTCAACATGACCTGGGAGGATATCTACAGTGCTGCCCAAGATATGCCCTATAACCCACGTAGGGGTAACAGGAGAAAAAGAATAAGACGAGACTTTATCGTTAGAGCATAATTACAATGTTTCCTAGCATTTTTTTCCTTCCTCGCAATAAATGTAGAAAAAAAATTTATGCAATGTGCAAGATCGTCGCTATGACCTCACGATTACGATTCAAAACAAATTAACTAGACAAATAATGGTAATTTACTAGGTACAAAGCCTTGACTCTAAAATATAGAATTACATATATGTGTAACCTTTAGGTATACAATACACATTATGTTTTCGCGTTTATGATTATTTATATGAGTCATAATTCATAAAGTATAGTATAGTAGATTACACACCGAGGACAGGAAAGTAAGAAAGGTCTCAGATCTTATGTAATTGTTGCAACAAACATGTGATCTGAGGCTTTCTTATTTACTGTCCGAGGTTATACTATTTTTCTCCTCGACCGAGGTGGAAAGCAGCAACTTCGTTTAGCGCAGCGGGACGAAAATTGACGCTTTCTGGCCTGCGGCAAATATGTCATTTTATGTCGTTTTGTGTGACATGTTGTTTGTTTGAACGTGCTTGTCTATCGCTAGAGTATATTTTATGTCAGTGGTCCTACCTATATAGGGCTGTAACTTTGGCAGTTGACATTTTCACAGAATTTGCGTTATGACGCATTTGCTAACAACGTTTTTTCTTCTCGCTCTATTGTAAAAACGGTCATACATACAAGCGTCAAACTTGGTGTGATTATAGAGTAAACTCAACAGTATAACAACAAATAATAAAACCTAGCCAAATTTGAGTCGGTTTCGCGCTAAAAGTCCCGGAGAAAACAAAACTTTTTTGTAAGTTAACATTATGTTGTGTAAGATAATATAAGATACTAGTGTTTTCCCGCGACTTCGTCCGCACAAATTATATACCAGATTTTAAGTCAGATCATAAGCTATCAAACAAAAAAAGTTTCATCAAAATCGGTTCAGTAGTTTTTGCGTGATGCGCGATCAAACAAACAAACAAACAAACAAACAAACACACAAACAAACACACAAACAAACAGACAAACAGACAGACAAAATTTCTAAAAAAGGTTGATTTCGAGTCGGGGATATTTAAAAACCATATCGTAATCTTTTTTTTGTAAATATCTTCAATGTACAGACACAGTTCAGTTACAGTTTTATAATAGTTGTAATCTTTTTTTTGTAAATATCTTCAATGTACAGACACAGTTCAGTTACAGTTTTATAATAGTTAAGATAAGAAGATAAATATTCTGATGGTGGTGGTGACCCGAGTCGCACTTGACCGGTTTTATTAAGATAGGTAGGTACCATAGAGAAATTACACGCTCCCCTTGGTAGAGATGGTGTAACAAAGTGTGCACAGTAACCACCAACTGAGCACTATAGTTTGTACGGCGACCATAGAGAAATTACACGCTCCCCTAAGCTTTTTGTCTCCCCTCACCCGTCCCTCACCCCCTTTGTCGGCGACATAATTTTCTATAGAAACAAGCCGATATGCCATCTCCTCTTACTCCATGGTAGGTACCTATCTGAATTACAGTGCGTTTTTTGATGTTGGCTCCTCAGTGAAAACTGCACAGTTTGATGGTCTGAGTTCACCGTTAGGCCGCGTTCAGATGACCCACGCACGCCCCGCGCCCGCCCTGCGCTCAGCCCGCGCGCCCTCGATGAGGGCAGGCGCGGGGCGGGAACGACGCGAGTGCGGGAAGGGCGCGAGGCGAGCGCGGGGCGGGCGCGGGTGTTTCCCCAAAACTAAATACGAGATTTATTATCGTGTCATAAGACTCAAATTGCAAGCAATGCATTTTTAGGCCGCGGGGTGACCGCGGGCTGAGCGCGGAGCGAACGCGGGTCGTCTGAACGCGGCCTTAGTGCGTTCACACACGATGACGCACTGACGGAGCAGCAAACGTCAGTCCGTCATTTGTGAAGCAAGGAGTTGTATGAAACCGCACGTAGAAGCACACACGGTGACGCATTGACGCACCGGGTGTGGTTCTATGGACTGACATCTGCCGCATGCGTCAGTGCGTCATCGTGTGTCAACGCACTTAGAGTATTTGCCTGTCTGTCCCCTACACCTTGTACCTATCGTACTATTAACATAAAGAGCCTGGAGCCGCCCCCGTGTCCTGACCTCTTTAGACTAGTGAATAGCGCTGTGGGGCTGAAGAAGTAGTATAAATGTGACGCCAACCTGAATGAACTCCACAGCCATTCATATGTGCTCAGGTAAAAATAGATTCTACTTCTAATTCTACTAGTAGCTAGCGGGAAAAGAGTTCCGTAGTGTTAACATTATGTAACAAAATTACGTAATACTCATTATTTCTACACCTACAACTATAAGGTAAAATTTAATTAAGTAGTTGGCTAATTTAAGAAACGCATTTCGTATCTGTTACTGAGTACAATTGGGTGGTAACGAACCCCCGCTCGATCATATGATTCTGAGGTCAATGTCCGCCCGCGCCCGCGTACTGTACACACTGCGCGTACGTTACGCACGATAATAGTAATTTGGTTAATCATCAATACCAATTATAAACATTGATAATGCAATCTGTTATCATTAACAGTGCCCTGGTTCAGTTTCGCCAACTAATTAAAAATAACCGTATACAGGGTGTAAATTTAATACTTTACATATCTTAGGGTGCTTCAGACCATCAAACTGAACAACTTTAACTTCGGAGCCAACATAGAAACCGCGAAAAAAACAGCTGTTCCACACATTTTGGTCGAGCAGCTCTGCTGTTGGTAGTTTGAAGCACCCTCCTCTGAAGCATAATGTCGAAGTGAACTTTCTTTATATGTGCCTCTTTTGACTTTTGACCCTTAAAAAACCGTGTCAGCATATTATGAAGGATCTATACCCACTTATATTTAAGGTTTTAGGGTAGAATGGCGTGTCAAACTTTTGCCCACTAAACACATCATATGAAACCTCATCTCTTAGTCACATCGTACGAAACCTACGGGAAGAAATGGGATGGTCATTTAACCATCAAGTTTGAAAAAAAAACTATGGTACCACAGGCGACCGGGAATTCTACTAGAATTTTCAAAACGTCAACATCAAAGCTAGTAGATAGGTATTGTGATAAAGCTATCTTATTAATAACCTTAACAAAGGATCGTAAAGTGCATTATTCAATAACACAACTAACTATGGAGATTACTCTGGCTGCATAAATGCTTCGATACGAACATTTTGTTTGATATAACGCATTATCGCGTCCCACGCATGCAATATCCATCATCGAGGATCAATGCTATATCCCTTCCATCTATTTATGTTCTTTATTATGTTCACTATGAAGGTAAAAGCAAATACTTACTTTATGTGTACCTAGCAGACTTTCGGCACACTGAAAAATGTTTTGATAAATATAACCAAACTTTTGTCAATTTCAAACTGTTTTGTAGCACATAATCAAAGTTGTTTGTGCATGCAAAAAGCATTAAGCCTAAAATCTTAGAGAGAGTTAATACATTTGCTTACATCAAAAATTATCGGTAACCGCATTATTTTTTACTTTTTAAATGTTTGTTTTTGGCGGTGGGGATTTTTTAAATTTGTAATTTAATGTTATTGCATAATTTTTAAAGTTACATGAAAACTATTGAACCGATTTTCATGAAACAAAAGCTATGAACGCTCTCGCAAAAATTAGGTTTCTATTATTAAAAAAAACGCAGCGAAATATGTCCACTCGTTTGGGAGCTACGATGCCACAGACAGACTGACAGACAGACCGACAGACAGACGGACAGGCAGACAGACCGACGACATAGGTCAACAAACAGACGACATCAAACTTATAACACCCCTCTTTTTGCGTCGGGGCTTAAAAATACAAATGACTACAATTCGTATTAAGTTGGAAAGGATACCCACAAAAGAATGTGAAAACAAAAGAGAGGCCGTTAATTTACGGGAACGTAGGTTATTTTATAGTCTGAGAGCCAACTGTGCAAACCGCTTGAATAAGCGAATTTACATATTTCAGTACGATATGCTTATTTTATTGTAATTCGTAAGAATATTAATTAAAACAGTTGCGTTTGTTTCGAAGGTAGGTCTCATCTTCTGTAATAACAACATAATAATTTTGTGGGTTCAATGGTGCGGTAGTCATAATATAAAAAATGTATAGGTTAGTTTCTCAACCCTTTTGTTCTAGTTTTCGTTGAATAAGGCATTACCGGTTAGTAGTCGGTTTTATATTATCTTCTTTGATATACGTTACACAAAACTTAAAGACGCTAGTCAATATCATGGAATACGTGAAATAACTATGTATGCGGGAACAGACATTTTTGTACACTTATTATAAAGATTATGAGAATAAATACTGCTTTTGAGAATATTTAGTGCCTGTTTAACCACTTCTTACTAAGTTCTTGTTAGCTTATCTGACAGATCGTTTGACATTATTTTTCATACAAAATAATTATGTAAAATTATATGTTAGATAAGCTAACAAGAACTTACTTTACTAAGAAGTGGTGAAACAGGCGGCCCTAAATAAAATTACAAAAAAAAATATCTTAAGAACTAAAAGCATTGGTAAATACAATGTCGTTTTAGATCTAATCTTACTATCTCCTCGCTGAATACGTGAGCTACGTCTATGCTATAGTTACGTAGAACAAAAACGTTTTTGAAACGTCCTTCATTTCAGTCAGTAGAGGGTCATTCGCAAAAACCTTAAGTATCGAAATATGTTATGTTAAGCGCTTTCACAAACGATGACGCATTGACGGAGCGGCAGAAATCAGTCCGTCAAGTGTGAAGCAAGGAGTTGTATGAAATCGCACGTAGAAACACACACAGTGCGTCAATCAGTCACCGTGTGTGCTTCGCGGTATCTTAGAACACCTTGCTTCCCAATGACGGACTGACTCTCCGTCATCGTCAATGCGTCATCTGATCCCACTAAGATCACTTATTACTTTAGAAGTATAACACCGAAGTTTATTACGATTACAAGACGTTTCACGTTCTCCACTGCGGCTGCGTCCCTCATACATTAACTTTTTTTTATTCAACTTCATGAATCAAAATTAGATGAGTTGAAGTGACACACGTTAGTAATCATTATTATAATGTTTCCACTTAACAACCACATTAAAAAGTACGAGTAAAGTAAAAAGGCATTGGGAAGAAACTAGTTTTTACCAAGAAACGTTTTAAGCTGTCAGCTCTTCTACTATTTAAGGTACTCGGGTCATTCATATGATTTGTACGCAGTCTCGAACATACTTGAAAAAATTTATGGCCGTGAAAAATTGGTGCGTAATCTACAAGCCACTTTAGTAGAAGGGACTGGCAGTGCTAACTCATATGTTAGGTCTGATGCTTAGATACGATCTCGTTTTTGCAGAGCTAACCGAAGTAGGTAGGTAGGTACGTCAAGATTTGCGTTCAAATAATTTACTCGCAGAATTTTGGTTGGAAGGTGTCTTATTTTGCTGTTAATACAAAGTGTTAGGGTAAACAGTTGCATTACTGAAGTGATTGTACCCTAAAAAACATAATATAGGAAAATTGCAAAAAAAAAAAAAATACATTCCATACAAACGTTCGATCAGCTGATTGCATTTAGAATAGAAAGTGCAAACATTTTTTACTTTTCTATAAGTTGCTTAGGGAAAGTTGGTCAGTATCATGCATCTGTGGTATCATGGGTACAATCACCCCTTAAAGTAATGCAACTGTTTATCCTATCACCCTGTATACCTATCTACCTAATGCAGCATCACATGATATCAGTTATTTATGAAATTCAATCATGGGGCCCCGGGTTCGAATCTGCGTAAGTAAAACCTGACCAGAAATATAAAAAACCTCGCCATATTGCGGAAAATCATTGTAACTAATTTTTGTACTTGGAACACTGACAGAGTACGTACTTTGTACGTCAGTCAAGTAACTGTAAGAGACTGTAATTTTCTGTTTCCTACAGCCAAACCATAAAACATGGTTTTGTAGGACTTTATGTAAAAAATGTATTTCGAAACTTATTATTAAATAAATAAATAATAAATAAATAAAATAAAATTTTTAAGGTTATAGTCGATTGCAGCGCACCCAAACCAGGTTTTTTATATTTCTGGTCAGGCTTTACCTACACTGCGAGAAATTAACGCTGGCGCAGACATAACAAAGGGCGGGAATGACGAGAAACGCATTATATTTCAATGCCAGTTGTTGCGGCTCGTCATATAAATTCTAAAAGGAAGACAACGAAGACAACGATAAAGTTCCTTAGGAATTTCCCAAATGAATAGCGGAAACGGAAGAACGTTCGTACATCAAAAATGTATGTAAACTGTGATGTAGCGCTTAGTCTTTGAGATTTATTACACGTGTTTCAAACACTTGTACAGAGCTGTGCATTGAAGTTCAAATTTCGGAAGTTTTCGGCCTTTGTTGCTATTCACAAAGAAGAATGGGTGAAACTGCCGTGTGGGCTGACATGCCCCGTATAAATAAATGAAGAACTATAATAAAATAAACCGGTCAAGTGCGAGTCGGTCTACTCGAGCAATGAGGGTTTCGTATCCACATAAAGTTTTGTTTTATGCTTGACTCACACTTGGCCGATTTTCATTTTTTTTTTTTTTTTATCTTGGACAGTGTCACACAAATTATCTAGTCACATTTAAAGTTCCAGAATCTAGCCTGGACTTGTATTATGATAACTAGACAACGATATAGAATACATATACAGGGTCCTTCTTAATATGCTGACACTTTTTTAAGAGGATGATCAGACCATCAAACTGAACAACTTTCTCTATGGGACCAATATCGAAAGCGCGAAAAAAAATCTGCTCTTCCATACTAATCTGCAAACCTACTCGAGCCAATTGTATGGGACAGCTGATTTTTTTTTCGCGATTTCGATGTTGGTCCCATAGAGAAAGTTGTTCAGTTTGATGGTCTGAACATCCCCTTAAAAAAGTGTCAGCATATTAAGAAGGACCATGTATAGATACAAACATCGATGACTCGGGTACAAATATTCATATTCGTCATACAAATATTTGTCCCTTACGGGATTCGAACCCGCCACCCCCGGCACAGCAGGCAGGTTCACTACAGACTGTGCTGTATGTATTTAATGTTATACTGTAGTTTTTTCTATAATCACATCAAGTTTGACGCTTGTGTGTATGACCGTTTTTACGATTACCGAAAAAACGTTGATAAAAACTAGTTTCTTGTATAAGGACCCCCCTAATTCTTAACTCTTGTAAATTTTTATTATTCGTTAGCAAACCCTCCACAATAACCCACATTCTGTGAAAATTTCAATTGTCTAGCTATTACGGTTGATAAGTTACAGTTACAGCCCTAAATAGGTAAGACAGACAGACGGACATACGGACGGACGAATGGTGCTGTTTTCACCTTTTGGGAACGGGACCTTAGGAGTCACGTTGCAGGGTTTGCCTCGAACACTTGTCTCTCGCGCGGTGTTCGCGCGGTTCGCGTCTCAGCCTGCCACGAGGCTCCAAAATCCTTCTCAGTTGTTCTTATTCAAAAACAATCCTCGAGATTGGAAAGACACTCCCTCAAAATACTTGACACTGGCGAAATATAACAAGGAAACGCCATTAAATAAAAATAAAATAGAATAGAACGGGACCCTAAAAAGTTACTGGGTCTGGGTTTTTTCAAAACGTTTATTTTTTATAAACATTTTTTTTTTAATCCGAATCCAGAAAGGAATAGTAAAACGAATTATTAATTAAGAGGATATAAATAGCCGTTAGCGTGATCTATACAAACGAAGTCAACGAAATTTTTACACACAATCTAGAAACTTTCTCTGTGCTGTGGTCAGATTTTCGTTAAAATGTATAAGTAGTTTCAAAGTTACAGTGGCTCAAAGATTTCCATACAAACCTTACCCTAACCCATTCCTAATACTAGCATTGTGACTGTATAGGTATGAGTATTTTAACGGAAATCTGTCAAGCCGCAGACACAGAGATTAGTACATATCTAGTTCGTAAAAAATGTCATTGACTTTATATGTATTGTATGTATTGAAAATAGTAGAACATTTTTATTTAATGCAGCGTGTTAGTATGTAGAACCTATACAGTATTACCTATTGTGTGGTGGTAGGCCGCTGTGCAAGGAAAAACTCCCCTTAGGTATTTTTTGGTAGTACCGAAACATAGTTGGTTGAGATTTACCCTTAAATTATTCATGCCGTGTTTGAATTTTTCATATAATTATCATTCGTTTATGGTAAAAAATCCTTTAACGCCTTTTTCTAGTATTTTCCTGTCAACATTTGCTCTTTAAAAAACTGATAAAATCGATATCATCCAACTTCATGAAAGCACTCAAAAAAGTTCAAGGTTCGAAGACGTTCGTTTGAATATTTCGGTCACGTATACACTTTATAAACCTTACAAGACATTCAAATAAAAAATTACCATTCATGTCAAAAAAGAGTAGGTAGGTACATCGACAGTTTGTCCAATATCCTACAGGATAGTAGGACAAAAGTTCGAACAGCTGGATTCTGATTGGATTTAGTATGGAAAGTCCAAAATTTACACTGAAAAAAATGTTTTGTTAAATACAACCAAACTTTAGTGACTACCGAACTATTTTGTAAAACATAATCAAACATTTGGTTAAAATAGCTAAACAATTGGCTATTTATACCCAAAGGTTTGATTATGTTTTACAAAACAGTTCGGTAGTCACTAAAGTTCAGTTACATTTAACTAACATTTAGTTAAAGATTTCTTTGAGTGTACGGTCCTGCAAAGTTATAAGTGATCTTGACGTCCTTGTAAAAAAAGTGGTGCCCTCAAATTTTTCAACTCTTTATGGTCAAACAGTACCTAAGTGAATCCTTCTCGCTTCTATTCCTTCTCAAGGTGCACTTTAAATTCCAAACACATTTCTTTAAATGCAAATAAACAACTATCTATGTTCTTAGTGGATGGAATATTTCCCAGGTGTAAAATTTCACAATGACGGATTTCATATTTCAAATTACTTCAGTCGTTTTGCGAAAGGCTCTTTCCACCATGACTAATGGGATGGGACACCATCAATCATTCCACGACCATGCACCATCAACAACATTTTTAAAAATCTGGCAGAAAAGCAGAATAGCATCAATCAAAATGTTTGATGAATCGTTGAATTTTTTGTCCTTTTGGATTGTGTACCAAACTTTAACCAGCACCTAGTGAGATAATTATAGCCTACGAATGTTATAGCACGTTAAAGAAACCTGCTGAATTAATAAGGAAATTTCTGACATCTAGTAAAATGTAGTTCAGCATACGAACTCCTCTCTTTTATGATCGGGTAAGGATTACTTTGCACTGGCATTAATACTCAACAGAGAAAAGAACGACTGAACATCATTTAATGAAAAATGTGTGATGAATTTTGAAATTTTATTTTTTAGTTTTCATATAATTTTGTTCCCGCCTTGATTTTTTATTCATACAGGGTGTTACGCTAAACAGCTGCATTACTATAAGCAAACCAAAGCAACCTATATAGGAATAATTTCCGAAAAAAAAAACGTTTTTTTTAACTTTCCATTATTTAAGTACTAAATTCAATCAGCTGATCGAAGGTTTGTGAAAAGTATAATTTTTTTTTTTTAATTTTCCCCTTGTCTACCGTTGGGAAAGTTCGTCAGTAGCATGGGTACAATCATCCCCTAAAGTAATGCAACTGTTTACCCTAGAGTACGTACAAAGATTTATTTTTCTCAGTTTTTGATTTGCCTAAAATAGCAATTTACTAAATGTCTCATAAGCTTAAAATCAGTTTTTGGACCAAGATTTACATTAAAAATACATGTTTAACTAAAATTTAACTTAATTTACTAACTTACCAACATTCATGTCACGGTTATCCAAAACTGCCGCCACTGCACGCTGTCCATGAATATTTAAACTGAAAAGTTAACCAAACTTTCCTAACAGTGTATTAAACCAAACTCTGAACCACAATTTCAACTTTACAGCACAAATTGTAAAACTTTCAGTCACATAAATAATACTTTTATTGTTTTATTATTTCATTATTCAACGAAACAAAGTTTTAATGATCAAAATACGAGAGATATCTGCTAAGTTGTTAGCACACGTCCGCTGCATTCGGCATCTCGTGGGAAACTGGCGGGAAATCTGTGAGGATGGCGGGAAAATCTCTGCGAGTATGGGATAGACCTGGGTTTTTACTACAAGTTTTCAGTGGTTTTCTTCTGATGAATGAGATTCGTGGAGCTCATTACGAATATCAATGATTATGTATGACGGAAGCGGATTTACCTTTTTGCTATTACTATTTCTATTCGCTATTAAAGGTTTTGTGTTTGTTAACACTTTGGCTAATGGATATTTTTTAGGTGGAAAATTTTAGTTGGCAATTTTGTTTATCTTATGTTGTTAGTTTATCACCTGTAAGCCTGAATCACCTAAATGCCGCTTCGAAACCACAGACTTAAAAGAAGAACCAGACGGAATGTCATCTAATCATGAGTGAAGCACCCATTTCTTTTGTGTGCGTGCTGTCACATAAGGTGACGGGTTGTCGGACCTGCGCCTAAGGCTAGTGCATCTGTGTGAGTGTAGGTCCCTTGTAGAACAAACGAGATTGTATTACCTTGCATGCTTCGCATCTTTTTAGTGCAATACTCGGTCCGTATTTCTTTCAGGTCCGTGTTCGAAACATAGAAAGCTGTGTGCCCAGTTGTTCAAAAAACTGCAATGCTTAGTGCCCTTGAACACTTATACTGGACCATATAATGAGCGTTTTTCTTGTTTTCTAGGGGAATGATAGAGGTGCTTCGGTCTGTGCGAATAAACGTCACAATTAAAAAAAATCTTTAAAATAATAAACAGGGAAAAGATGATCAAAAAGATGCCAACGCTTTTTTTGATGGAATATGTATTTAGCATAGCATAAGCATATGCTCACGACTATATATTCCCCGAGGGGGTAGTCAGAGATATTCTGAAACCTCAGAACATCCACGTTTCACCAGTAGTACCGAAACTCTTTTCAGGGTGACGGGGGGTGAGCCCGTCGCCACTTATAATGGAAAGTGGGTACAATACATGCTTCGAAATTGAAGCATGCAGGTTTCCTCGCGATGTTTGAATAGGTATTTAATTATTTACAAATCATTTTAATCGAAAATTTGAAACTGTTTACGTCTGACATGGTTGTATGGGCTCGATTCCTTGGCCTTTACAAAAAAGGCAATTCAATTCAATTCCATTTTTGTTTAATGGCATCCGATGTGTTATCACAATTCAGCCGACGTCTCGTTATGTGAAGATTATACGTAGAAAAATGATCAGTAGTTTTAATTAAGCCTAGAGTGGCAGTTTTGCCAATGGAAATAGTTTAGAGTCTCAACTGATTGTTTTAAGGTTAAAACACAAAAGAGTTCACAAAATGGCGGAGCCACGTGCGGACCTAATGCGACAATACGCACGACACGACCGTACACCGCCAGATCCGCATCTCGCGACTCTACAAAAAAGGCAGGCACAGTCTTGACATGATTTTGACAGGATCTCGCGAACGTCTCTATGGAGCGATAAACATGTAATCTGTCGAGTTTTTAAAGAACTAAATTTAAAAAAGAAAAGAAAAACGCTCATTCTTACGCTGGGTGCGGCTCAACACTATTTATTTCACTCAGTAGGCAACGATTTTTTTTCGAGGTTTTATCGTTGGTCCAATTGGTAAGTAGTGAAAGTTGTTCAGTTTGATGGTCTAAAGCTGTAACGCATTTTATTTTACACCCTGTACCTGTCTACAAGGAGTTACAAAAATACAAATAAACATTTAAGAAGATGGTTTAGACCATCAAACTCAACAACTTTCACTATGGGACCAATATCGAAATCGCGAAAAAAAAAATTATGTTCTATACTCTACAAATCGACTCGAGCTAAAATATGTAAGGGATATCAGATTTTTTTTTCGCGATTTCGATGTTGGTCCCATAGAGAAAGTTGTTCAGTTTGACGGTATAAACAACCCCCTTAACAGTTTTAAAAATGTATTCTTACTTATGTAACACCCTGTATACTTAAACATGTTTAAGCCTAAACACTTTTTGATGCAAGCAAGCCACACTATACGCATATACTTACGTGCTACAGTTTTTTCGTTGTTTCGATGTTGTTCCCATTGTAAAATTAGTTCAATTTGATGCCTGAAGCACCCTAAAATATTATTATGTAGTAACAAATTTAAGTTTTCATGGTGTAAGTGGCAGCCTAGCAAATACGGAAACGATAAATTCAGACCATCAAACTGAACTACTTTCACTATGGATATGGAGCCACTCTGGAAACGCGAAAAAAAATCAGCTGCTCCATACAAAACAGCTCTACCTACTCGACTCAAATGTATGAAACAGTTGATATTTTTTCGCGTTTCCTGAGGGTAGCTCCATAGTAAAAGTTGTTCAGTTTGATGGTCTGAATTTATCGTTTCAGTGTTTGCCACTTACACCCCCTTGTGCCGAGGCCGTAAGGCGGTTTGAAGAAACTCTGACACCAGGGCTTTGCAGCCCACTCGATAAGAAGAGGAGACCCCCTTGTGCGATTTTTGAAAATCCTACGTTCAAATCAGCAGTAGAAAACGCATAATTTCCATAGTAATTTTGATGTTTTCTTCTGCTGATTTCAACGTGTGACTTTCAAAAATCGCACTACTGTACAGGAACTACCGTACGTAATGCATTTTTTACACACCGTACCTTTGAACCTTTGATATCGATTGTTGCTTATGACTTACGACGTTTTTCGGCGCCTGAATCGCCTGATATGTGACGTCGTAAGTGAAGAAAGACATTATTCCAGATTACGTCACTTAGTCATAAAACCATGAACATTTTTGTAGAGTGCACGTAATAAAATCAAATGGTAAAACGTTGCAAAACTCAGCGCTGATTGAAAAGTTTTTTCAACGCTATCTTCATTGACGGTCATTTAGTTTCGCAGAGCTTTTCTCGTTTTCAACCACTTTTCCGTCCGTTAGTCCGTGTGGTGTCGGCTAAGAGTAGCACCATCCCATTTCCTCCCGTGGGTGTCGTAAAAGGCGACTAAGGGATCTACTGGAGGATGGGCAGCAGCATCCTCTGAGTACACACATTCAATCCAACTGCGATCGCCAACCCGCCTGCCAAGCGTGGCGATTATGGCAAATCCCCCCATTTATGGGGAGGCATATGTCCAGCAGTGGACGTTTATCGGCTGATATGATGATGATGATGAACCACTTTTCAACAGATCTCATTAGTCAAGCTCGTACCTAATGCTATTTACGAAAAAAAAAAAAACATTTTAACTCCATTAATTAAAAGCTGGCAATTTAAAAAGAAATTGGGTTTGAATATAGAACAGAACTTACAACTTGAAAAACTAAGGGTCTGTTTCAACACTTTTGGATAAGTTCTTGTTAGCTTATCTGACAGCTTATTTGACATATTTTTTAAATGGTCTGTCAAATAAGCTATCAAGAACTTATTCAGAAATGGTAAAACAGGCACTAAAATTAGTTAAAAAGATGTATAGGTTCCTATTATGCTGACGGTGTTTAAGGGGCTATCTGCCGGTTTTGGGTAACTTTGTAACCATTTTATTCATTAACTATGGCACTTTTTGAGCTGAAAAATAAACGGAACCATCTACAGGATATGAGAAGTGATGTGGTTTTTCTATAAATCGATTTTAATGCATAAAATCGAAGAAAAGGGACTCTAAAGCCACCCCTTTTTTCCAGTTGTAACCATTTTACTCTTACATATACATTTTGAATCGGAAGAAAATGAAAATTTACAATATTGTTCACAATACAATTTAGAATGATGTGGTTTTCAAAATTTTTAGAAATTAATAAAAACTCATCTAATTTTTCAAAGCAAACAGCTAAATTCTGACCGGAGCCACGCGCTCGTTCGCATCGATTAGTATGGAGAGTCGTGGTCCAGGGCAGATACGCCTTAAATAAGATGATGAGACCATCAAACTGGGCAATATTCCCTATGGGACCATCGTCGAAGTAGTAAAAATAACTGGCCAAGAGCGAGGTGTATACTCGCACATAGAGGGTTCCAAACCTAATGTTACCGTAAGAAAAGATGAGAACAGTGTTAACGAAAACCGGCGTTGTTCGGAAGGTACAAAGTGGTATAGCGAGCACAAAATAAAAAAAGTGCAACGATATAATAGAGAAATTATGTCGATAATTTGATAGCTTACAGCCGTTTTAATATTATAATATTAAGTAAGTATTTAAAGTTTTAATGTTTAAAGAACATGATGTATTGTGACCATGCTCAAAGAAGTGGCAATGGTCTCGCTACATGAACACTTACATCGGACAAGTTTGAGTACCTACTGCACGAACAATTTTACGTAATATTTGGAATTCAATATGATTACTAAGAAAATCCCTGAATATCCCAATTAGAGAATAGGTAGGGAGTCTTAATGCAAATGTAGGTAAGACATCGCGTGGGTCATGAATTGTTTCCAGTGAAAGAAAGTGGATGGATTATAGCCAAGTATTTTTGTTAACAAATGGGTGGGTACACCTAACACGGTAGAGACCAGTATATTCCTTGCCTAACACCCTCTAATGACTACCACCTGTATTTTAAGTTCACTAAGAAGTTTATGCGTTGCAATCTCATTCAATCATTAGCAATCTTTTTGAACTATGATTCTAGAAAATGGATATAAACCCAATGATATTAATGACTAGATTAGTAGTATAGGGCACTAAAGCGTTGCCACTTCGTCGAAGTCCGCAGACTTCTTTGACTTCAGTCCGTCGCTTATCTATGGTGAGTACAGACATATCCGTGACGTTTAAATTAAGCTACCAAAATGTGGAAATGCGCCGTAAAAATTTGTAAATCACGGTCGGAAAAGAATAATAAAGGAAGTGGTGTTACTTTTCACAAGTAAGTTTACTATATTTTGTTAAGATTATTCAAGATAACATTGAAAAACAAATAAAATTTTCACGCATTGTTTTTGCCATCAGTGTTGCAAGTAAATACGATTTTGATTTTCCCACATTGTTGGGAGTTTCGGTACCCTCTTCGTTATTTCATAGGTACAGGGTTAAGTTTTAATCAGTCCGGATAACTTCACCATTCATTCCCCTAACCAAACTGTACAACTTTCACTATAGAGCCAACATAGAAATCGCGAAAACCCTCATTGTATAAACCACAGACTTAATGTACTGACTTAAACCACTACTGTAATACCTAAGTCTGTGGATATAAACCATGGATTTAGAACGTAGAAAGAGAAGGTATAGAAGGAAGCACGTGTCTTGTATATTCACTCAAAAAGAGACGCACATAGCAAATTCGCTCTAGTTAAAAAAGGAGATCGCTAATTATTACTGTCCTTATCGACGTAACCACTTTTTGTACTACAAAGACTGTCTGACTCCAGAGTCAGTCATCTAGCTTCATATAAATTGAAAAGTCATTTTCACCGCCTGTACGGAAGTTTGCTCTCCTCTCCAGGTGCTTATAGACGATGCCATCTTTCTGTTCTAGAAGTTAAAATTTATTGTAATGAGGCGGGTTATTGACGAACAGAAGAACTAGGTTTATCATTTTCTCACATTAGTACCAGCACCCGAGTTGGATAGAAATACATGACTCCAGTTTGTCTTCTCGGTATGAAAGCCTAAAACCAAGAATTTTGATGATTCAATCTTCATGCCTAAAAGACTAAAAGGTGCATAAGCTAGCGTAAGCGAAAGTTAATGATCAAGAAGGTTGTAATGTAAGGCACTGTCTCTAATTTCATTGCATGTTAACGATCATGGTTAATGAAGCTTGGAAAGCGTTGATTGAGTATTTTATAGATTCGCAGACTGGAATGGTCATACTGGAAAGGGACAGAGATATGAAACAAAATGTATTAAATCTCGTACCTTAGCCCGACTAAGTTGTATGATTTTGATAGCAATTTCAACTTCATCAGCATCAGCATAGCGTATACGCGTGTCTCGTTTTCGCGATTACTATTATTTTAATGCCTTTTCGAGTCATTGTATTTCTACGTTGGAAAGGTATATTGTCCATGATCAGGAAGGTGGCAATGGTATTCTCTATACATTGGTTTATATCCATGTCTCACAGCTCACAAGAAGGATCTCTTAATTCTAAAGCATAAAGTCCGCATCAATTTAAGACTGTAGTTAGTCTCTTTTCTCTTATGACATACCTTTAATAGTAGAAAGAGATGGAACTTTAGATATTTTGTTTATGCGGCTGTCCACTTTCCACGTTTTTTGACACTTTTTGACATGCTAGTGTATGTAAAGTTGTGTAAAGTAGTAACTTTTTGTGCCTTTTGCCCTACCACATGACACAAAACATAAAAAAACAAACTTTAAATTAAAGTGGACCGCCTTGCAAAAGTTATCCTCCTTCTATGCAAGTATAATCTCTTTGATCCATGTCCATGATTCACTACTGACGTATGACTGACGTGTAAAGATTTTATTCCGATTTGACCAAATCATTATGATGATAAATATTTCATTTGTGAAAATCATTATTTCAATCCATCTTAATAACGTAGCTGTTGATATGGCTTAATATTTTGTTTCTTTCCGTAATTCTCTTATATTATGTTAGGATTTTTTCAATAATGAAATACGGTTTGCTGTAAAGTTATAATTTTTAAGTTTCCTGCATTGTGAATCGGACCTCACATCCTGTCATTCAAGCAAAGTTAAATATGTTCAAATTACTGTTACCTTCCCGAAAATATTTAAATTACAATTTACAATTTATTCCCAATGAAATAGTGATTTTTCACAAAAATCTTAAGCACCTACCTTTTATGCCTACCTACCTCTGGATATAGATAGGTACTCTAACTAGCTGCTTATACCAAGTTTCACCGATACCGGTATGTACAATCGTTCTTGCATGAAACCATACAAATCACAAATCAAAATATCGAAAATATTTATTCATTTTGTACTTTTTTTAATGAGTAGGAATAATTGTAGGGTGTTATAGAATAGATTTAGTGGAATTTAACTGATTTACCGTCTTTAAAGAATGTGTTAAGCAAAAAACAGTGACGAAATATGGCTAACAACAAAACTTCACAACGGAGTTGGTAATTCATCGAAAAACTAGCATTTTTGTTGTCTTTGTTCATTTTTATGACTTAAACTGGTGTTAATTTATTGGATTTTATTTAAAATGTAATATAAAAAGTTTGTGTCTATGCTCATCAACGAAAAACATCAACTGCAACCCTAAGTTTGTTTGTACTGTATTTTTTCAATTTTCTCAAAAACTATAATCAATACAGACACCGCTATAATTTTCCTTCAAAATTCAATAGTTCATCGACATGTAAGAATTATTTCAGATTTTTTGGCTTTATATGTTCGGAGATCAGGGGGGGGGAACCAAATTTTTTCGTGCAGTCGGGCTTATAAATGAATAACTACGCATCACTTAGTAAAACGAACTACCAATACGAAATCTACGTTCAAAGTCCTTTCAAATGATACCAAATTCGGCTAGGTTGGAAAACTTTTTTTTTAAAAGTCATCAGTTTTTGGACCTTAAAAATTTGTAGAAAAATTATTTTCTACATTTTTAGTCTCGCTTTACGTTTGGGTTAGCATGATTGACCACTATGCCGAATTTCAAGTCGCTAGCTTCTATAGTTGCTGAGAAAAGTGGCTGTGACAGACGGACGGACGGACACCACAGTGAGCCCCGATAACAATTGTGGGGGCTTCAGAAAATCATAATGACCATCTTTTACTATGGAGCCAAGATTTCAATCTTGAATTTAAATCGTGAAGTTAAATATATAAGCACAATATAAGAAAGATTATCTACTTGTAGTACTTATATCATAAGTTCTTATACACTGTGCATAAGTGTGGGCGTCCACGGCATACCCAGCTTTTTTATTATATCTAATGGTCGTGGCTGGCTTTTCGGTGAAGGAAAACAACGTGAGGAAACCTGTATGCTTCAATGTCGAGGCATGTATTGTACCAACTGTCCATGATAACGGGCTCACTCCCCGTCACACTGGACAGTTTTGGTACTACTGTTGAAACGTGGATGTTCTGAGGTTTCAGAATATATCTGACTGCCCCCCTCGGGGAATAAACTCGTGAGCATACTTATTATGCTTATGCTTATATTATTAATTTATTTATGTGTGACATGTAATGAATATTACAAATAAATTATGATTATGATTATTCTTATGCGAATGCTTTTTATAGGTCAACCAAGGAATCTCATGGAACAAAAAATAAAAACGTGCGTTTGTCAATCGAGTGACTTTATCGATACACTAGCAATTAGCAGACGTTTGTATCGATTCAAACGCATGATTGTAGCGATAGCGACACAAATGTTTGTTGTGGCAAGGGCTGTCGATGAATAACTGATCAAATTATTACGAAAGATTTGCATCGTGACAGTATCGCGTTTGCATCTATGATTTTTCGCGTTTGCATCATCGCAACTCAATCAATGCTTCGCGATGCTCAGTCGCGATGTGTAAATGGCCCTTATTTAATAACGCACCAGTGTTGCATTCTCTAACATTTTATTTCCCTATTTGCCATCAGTTTCTGGTCCACCTATACCTATTCAATATGGTCATGAGTGACTGATCTAGATGCCGAATCTAACCTTAATTCAAAACCCTACAACCGGACCCTTTTTGCGTGGACGCCCACAAGTTTACACCCTATACTATACAGAGTGTAAGGAAAAGTATCATTAACCTTCAAACCACATACTCTACACATCAAATTGAACAACTTTTATTATGGGAGCAAACCTGTCAGAACAAAAAAATCTGCTGACATTTGACTCGAGTAGGCGCTGCAGTTTAATATGGAACAGCAGATTTTTTTTGTTCTGAAAGGTGTGCTCCCATAGTAAAAGTAGTTCAGTAGTGATGGGTAGAGTATGAGGTTTAAAGGTATACGATACTTTTCCTTACACCCTGTATAATTAACATACAGTATTTTAAGCATAATTCTCGGGGTACCTATTAACAAGTTGATAATCATTGTGCGTGTGAAACTAAGGTCATTTATACACGAATAGTTTTAAATGGAGGATAGATATGAAACAATTAGTAGGTAGTTGAAAGGATTCAAAATAGTGTGATTACTGATTAGACAATAGGAATTAGGATTGTGGAGAGAATAATACCCACCAGGGCGCCCGCGCACTGCCTACAAACGAAGTTTCATCCTATTTTCAGTACTAACAGTAACAAATACTTAGTATATCATGTCCTGATTTAACAAGCATTTTTTCGCGTTTCCTGAGGTAGGCCCAATAGTGAAAGTTGTTCAGTTTGATGGTCTGAGTTCAACGTTTCAGTATTTGCTAGGCTGCCACTTACACCCTGTATAAATAGTCTAAGATAACCACAGAGTTAGTATTGCATAGAGATTTATCATCATCATTCTACAGGATGTAACAAAAAACCCTAGAAATATTTACAGGGCTGGTTCTGACCATCAAACTGAACAAATTTCACAAAGGGGGGAAACACAGAGAAAAAAATCGACTGTTTCATAAAAACTGCAGTACAGTAGTACCAGGTTTACAAGGCTTATTGAAGTACCTGCGCACTTAGAGTTACTACTGGATACTTACCTCTATGCCTGCGCAGCTGTTAACAAATTTTGATAGCGCGCGAAATTGTATTGACCAATCAGGATGTGCCACCTTCAATCCGTTTACGCTATTGGCTAATTTGTTTTCGCGCCATTTTCGCTGGAGTCCTACTTTGCACTCTTTGATTAGGTACTAAATGACTTCGGGGTTTGTCGGGGACTCGGGCCTGCTCTGCGAAAACGAAGATTAACGAACGGCCATATTTTTCTGGTCGTACTGGTAGATACTTACCTACTTATTCGACTCAAATGTATGGGACAGCTGATCCACTTCCACTTGAATGTTATTAAGTTTGATGGTCTAAAGCACACCTGTAAATATAACTATAATGCTTTGTTACATCCTGTAGACATCATTGATATGAAGTCTTCAATGTGCAAGCGCCCTAAAGTTAAGTAAATTTGGCAAAATTTAATTAACTTTTGAGCACGTGTGTTCTAGACTTAATTACTTATTAAAGTTATACCCGTGCTAATTAGTCCCTTCCGAATTATAAAGTAACATTACGGTATTAGTTTAGAAAATAGTTGTCTATGCAATGTGTTAAAGAATAATTAAAGTTACGATTAAATTAGTAATATAAATATTTGTAAAGATTTTAAGCCAGTGTAACTTTAAAACAAAACTTTAATGAAAATCTAACAATCCTGACAAAGATGTTATTAGTTTCTATAGGTACTTCGTTCCAAATAACAACAACGAAGTTTCTTAAATGAGAAAATAATTTATTTAAATGAGAAAGATGTACTATCTGACATATATCTTGGACGTTACTAAGAATAAGTTCTTGTTAGCTTATCCGACAGATATTTTGACATAATTTCATACAAAATATGTCAAACTATCAGTCGGATAAGCTAACAAGAACTTACCCAGAAGTGGTGAAACAGGCCCTAAAGCTTTTTTAAGAATAAGTGAGCCTTAAGTGTTTCAAATCTCTGTTTCTGTATTAAAAATTAATAGCCTTAAATTTTCGTTGCTATTTGGAATGGAGTATAGTTCGTGTTTAATAAAATTCACATTTAATGGTTGTACTTAATTGTAATTAGTTGATATTCATGAAATAGAATCTAACTTCGTTTTGAAAGTTTCTCGCCGTATCTTCTTTGCAACGGAACACCTTCCGACGCGATGGTATAAAAGTAATGTCAGATAGCTATCTATAGGGTCTTATTCTAAATATGCTGACACTTTTTAATTGGATGATCAGACCGTCAAACTGAACAACTCTCTCCATGGCACCAACATCGAAATCACGAAAAAAATCTGCTGTCCCATACATATAGGCTCGAGTGTATCGTATAGAACAGCAGATTTTTTTTTGCGATTTCTATGTTGGTGCCATAGAGAAAGTTGTTCAATTGAACGGTCTGATCATCTCCTTAAAAAAGTGTCAGTAGATATACATGCCTCGAAATTGAATCATGCAGGCAGGTTTCCTCACGATGTAGGTATTCCTTCACCCGCCTTCAAAAGCCAGTGGTGTTACAAATCGTACACAAATTCCGAAAAACTCGTTGGTACGAGTCGGCCTAGACGAACCATCATCGCCTCCTGCACGGCAAGCATGGTTACTCGTTACTGGACCACCACGGTTTTTTTATTTCATATGCAACTTTAAAAATTAGAAAAAAAGTCGCCGCTTTTTCATTCAAATCGGATTCGTTGTCGTTTTTCGATTTAGTACGAAACTAAAATAAAATTTATGTCCAAAAAGTTGCATTAAGTATTTCTTTTTTTTAAATAAACACTAGTTGATCATGATAATTTCGAGAAGAATATATAAAAGGTTTCAAAATAAAATACACTTATGAATTATTTGGTAATTATTTTCTGTATTCTTTCAAAACATAATTAAGTAGTTTGCTACCTATCTTAAACTTAACATATCGATTACCTACCTACGATTATTTTTTCACCCATTACTTGGTGCGTCCTACGAATAAGAATAACTATAGAAGAGTAACTCTAAACAAAATCGAAATAATTTATGGCACCCAATGAAAAATGACATTTTGTATGAGTTTTGGCGGCTAGGTACAGTTTTTAGGGTTCCGAAGTCAACAAGGAACCCTTATAGTTTCGCCATGTCCGTCCGTCCATCCGTCCGTCTGTCCGCGGCTTAGCTCAGAGACGCTTAGTACTAGAAAGCTGTAATTTGGCATGGGTACACATATTAATCACGCCAAGAAAGTGGTAAAATAAAATTTTGAAAAATATTTTTTTTTAGGGTACCTCCCCTACCCGTGAAGTGGGGATGAAATTTTTTTCTCGTCTATCCCATGGTGTGGGGTATCGTTGGATAGGTCTTTTAAAAATATGGTGGGTGTGGGAAAACCATTTTTCGATTTAGGGATCCGTTAGCGAAATATTAAGCTTTAAGGTGCTAATTTTTGTTAGAGTCGAGTGTCCCCCCCCCTCTGCCAGCTAAACGGTTGTTTCTAGATATGTGAAAAAATTCATGGCAGTAGTGTATATAATGAAATTAAAAGGAAAACGATCACCGCTAAGTTAGCTTTACAAGTTAACGAGTAATAGTCGACCAATTTAAAAAAAGTACTTTTTAGACTTTATTAGCCGTCAAACCGTAGTATAAAACAAAAAGCCCCCTTCTAAGTTCGTATATTGTGACGGGCAACTACGGAACCCTACCTTGCGCGTGGCCCGACACGCACTTGGCCAGTTTTTTAAAGAACAAATTTAGAACACGGTACACTTTTTTTGGTGCCACTTTTTGAGCTTCATTTACACTTCTATACATTCTTATTCGTAGGGTGCGTCTAGCTAAATATTCAAAGTACCAGATTCTAGTCTAGAAATTATTATGACTAGACAACAATATATAATATACAGGGTATAAACTTCAATGCGTTACATATTTGAGACCCAAAACTATGAAACAACATTTTTTAACGCTTTCTCATAATGCAACGGATTTGTTATTACACCCTGTGTGTGAGGTACAAATCCATGAATTGAGTTGGTAAAAAAATATTCGTTTATTTCACTTCACTTTTAAATAATAAACAAAATACAATTAAGATTCTCGGAGCCATCCTTTAAATCAGCCAGGAAAAACTCTATTAACTACAAATGCGGTAAAATCCCTATCAGGTAGGTAGGTATAGTAATGTACCTATGTTACATTTAGCACCCCTTTTGTCCTATCTACCTTACAATATTATTGTTGTGTACCTATAATACTTTGTCTTTACTTTGTTATCATCGATTGTACTAGGTACCTATTAATTTTGTATACAGAGTCCAATTGAATATGCTGATTGTTTTAAGAGAACAACTTTCTCTATAGGACCAACATCGAAATGGAACAGCTGTTTTTTTTCCTATTTCGACGTTGGTCCCGTAGAGAAAGTTGTTTAGTATGATGGTCTGATCATCCGCCTGAATAATTTTTGGTGTAAGCAATTCTAAATACTTACATACACAATTGAACAAAAATTTCGAATAGGTACCTACTATATAGGTACTAGTATCTTCTTTTTTTCGAGAAACCCTATACAGGGTGTAAACTTAAAAGCGTTGCTTCAGACAATCAAACTTAACAACCTTTAATATGGGACAAAGTTTGAAACCGGGGAAAAAATTCCCTTCTCACCTCACAAGCTCGGAAAGATTCTGTTTATCATTCGAAATCTGAGTGCAAAAGTGCGTTTTATCCGCTAGCGTGGAAAGAGTTTTTGAAATTCGAATCTGTCTATTCAATATTTTTCTATACCGCCAATCCACTGAAAATGCTTAATAACTATTTCCAATCCAACCATGACAATGGCCAGCACGAAAAAAATCTTTTTAAAATATGCTCTTTTTAGCAATTTACTTTTTTTCCTCGCTATTGTGAGGTGAAAAGTTGTGTGTTTCGCTCGGCTGCAAAGTTATTCTGCGTCTCGTACCTTTGAAACCTTCGCTAAGCTCAGGATTCAATACAAGTACTCGCGCCAAAAAGCAACTTTGCAGCCTAGCATAACAAATAACTATTGTCTATTGTTTTGGCCGAGTCGTTTTTTTTTACTACCTAGTTACCTGTTGACATTTTCTATGGAAGAGCAGATTTTTTTCTTTCATACATCTTTCCTATCTACGATATTGGCTCCATATTGAAAGTTGTTTAGTTTGATGGTTTGAAGCACCATTTTCGAAAATTTCATTTAAGTTTACACCCCGTAGCTATAACAGAATTCGGTACGGACCTGTTGTGTTTTTCGACATACTACTTATGGGGACGGGGAGCGTGAAGTTTCCAACTTCGTAACTCTTGAATGGGTTGAAGTAGATGACATGAAAGCCTGCAATGGGTCTGGCGATGGTGAGAGTACACGAGGTGGCGAATCGACTGGCAGGAAACGGGCCCCGTTCCTTGTTAATGTACCCATTTCGCCTTCAAAAAGTACATCGTTTATTATTTTTTCTGCGAACCTCCTTTGGTCGGGTGCTAATCTGTTTAACTTTGTAGCCCAGTATTTTAATATGACGTCGCTTTCTGTGTCTTGTGTCGGTTCTTGTGTTTTGAAATCGGATGTTGTCGCGGTAACGAACTCTTTAGTTGAAGTAGTCTTTTTCTTCTTTCGAAGTATCTCCTCGCTTTGTTGTTGTGATTGTAAAGCTTGCTCGGTTGGTTGCTGTAACAATGTAACATTGTAAGATTAACAACATAATATTATGCCTTGACGAAACGTGTTGTGGATTTTTTACTGTAACTGCCTACATTGTAGGCACCTAACACGGACCTGAAAAAAAGACGGACGTACCTAATGTGATACTAAAATGATGTGAGGCATGCAAGGTCCTACATTTTCGTTTGATCTACAAGGGACCTGCACTCACACAGATGCACTAGCTCTAGGCGCAGGTCCGACACCCGTCACCATTATGTACCGAGTAACAGCACGCACACAAAAGAAATGGGTGCTTCACTCGTGATTAGACGAGATTACGTCCGTCTTTTTTTCAGCTCCGTGGCACCTAAGTGTTATGTATGTCATCTCTCTCTTATGAGCCATTAAAAAAAATGTACATGTGACTAACATAAGTAGGTACTTAATCAAAATTGTGATTCAACTGTTTTGTGACATACCTACCTGTATAGTTTTTATGCTAATGTGAGTCACGTTTATTCTAAGGTAGAGTTTACTCTAGAATAAACGTGACTCACATTAGCTCATGTAAGCATGAGCAAACTAAACGTTTATGAAATAAGTAACTAAGTATAATTAAATAAAAACTTAAGTAATCGAAACCTTTATTATTTAAAAAAACACTTTCTTTTAAACTAAGGGATTTATTTTTCACCTTTCCCCCTTTTTTATCATTTCTTCTTTTATTTGCCTCCCGCCATTGTTTTCTTCTTTTTTTTTTGTTCTGTTTCCGATGTCTGACCTATAGGTTTTCTTTTATTTTTCATATATTCAGCGTGTTTTCTTTTTTTTTCTTCGTATAAGTCAGGTTCATGGCTTTTAAGTTTTTCTCTGTGCTTTCGCTGACGCTCACTTGCGCTCATCGGCATTTTTCTAAAAATAAGAATAATAATAAAATCTAATTAGGGATTGTAAAACCGAGTTCCAACAAGACACTGCTCCGACAGACCGCAGGTCCGACAGGTCGTAACTCCGACAGACCGCATCTCCAACAGACCGCAGCTCTGACAGAACATAGCAGTTTTGTACACAACATAGCCTCAAAAAGCTACAATATCCGATTACTTTACAATACAGATTAATACGACACATAAGTATTGCCTACTTGTTAAACGATTTTATTTTTGTTTCAAAATAATTGAAAATAATACTCACTTTACCTTCTTTAGAAATCACTGTGATTCACATGTAAATTTTTAAAGAAAATCGCAACCGAGTTGCGTGACCACTCAGACTGACACTACATTTAAAATGGTTAAATGTAGGGATCCGCAAAAAGTATCGATACCTGAGTAGTATCGATACTTTTAGTTCGATACCTAGTATTTTTGTACTCGATACTTTTATTAGAGTATTTTACTAAGTATCGATACTTTCTGAGTTACTCGATACTTTTGTCTCCTCACTAAACTGTCAGATAAAAGTCAGTAGATAGTACTTCCTTTTCCGATGCATAGCGTCGTCTCTCTCGATGGAGTCAGGAATTCGGGGGAAAACCCTATTAAAGTTTGAATAATGCATGTGTGACTATGACCATATAAATACATTTAGTAGCAATACTAGCATTTATCAAGTTTTAGGAATCTCTTAATTGGGGGTTAAGTAATAAGTTGTTAGTTCCTATACTTTGTAATTGAATTTTGAAGGAAATTGTGTATTTTCTTGTGATTTCTAATATTTTAAAAATATTACTCGATACCAAGTAGTATCGATACTTTTGAGTCGATACTTTTATCGGTATCGATACTTTTTATTCGATACTTAGTATCGAGTAGGTATCGATACTTTTAAAAATTTGCGGAACCCTAGTTAAATGGCGGAGATTTGGTAGGAACAGTAAGTTTTTTTATTTTTTTTAAAGAGTTTTACGGCTCTGGATTCAGCGTTCTTTTGAGCCAGTCTTTATCTCACTATATTATAATTAACTTTGAGTTCGAAGAACATTAGGTATGGAGGAAAATGTTGCCAGGTTTGAAAAATGAAGTGGTAAGATTGATAAAGCCTGACCAGGAAAATAAAAAACCTCGCCATGTTGCGGAAAATCATTGGAACTAATTTTTGTACGGGGAACACTAACATTAAAGGTGACAGTCGATTGCAGCGCCCCCAATCCAGGTTTTTCATATTCCTGGTCAGGCTTTACAAAAACCTACTAAATCGACCGTGACATACTCTGAGTGACTCACACATGTTTCAATCTCGTACACATTAAAATTCATTTTTGAACAGTTAAAGTACTTCTTAGAATGAAATTGTTTTAAATAAATAATAGGAAATATATTATGTTACTAGTTACTAGGTACATAAACTTACCTACAGTTAGATTACTAATAGTAGATTACACACCGAGGACAGCAAAGTAAGAAAAGTCTCAGATCTTATGTACCTAATTATTGACCGAGGCGAAGCCGAGGTAAACAAACATGTGATCTGAGGCTTTCTTATTTACTGTCCGAGGTTTAGCATACTATTTTTCTCCTCGATGGAGGTGGAAAGAGGCAACTTCGTTTAGCGCAGCGGGACAAAAATTGGCGCTTTCCGTCCGGAGGGGAGAAAAAGTTTTAAAAGACATCACATTAGAGCCTTAATTTATGATTATTCAAACCTGTTGAATCTGTTCTAATAGAACGTGAAAGGTTCCAAAACAAAAAACATATAGGTAGGTACCTATTTTATTTATAGATGCCATATTTCGATGTACCTATCTATTACCTATCCTTGAAGAGGAAGGTTCATATTTTTGGAAAAGTTGCCCAACTTAAAAAATGCAACACTGAATTCGTAAAAAATACATTTTCTTCCCTCCGGAAAGGGTCAATTCTCGTCCCGCTGCGCTAAACGAAGTAATCGCTTCCCACCTCCGTCGAGATGAAAAATAGTGGGTATACTAACCTCGGACAGTAAATAAGAAAGCCTCAGAAGTCAGATCACTGACATCAATTACATGAGATCTGAGACCTTTCTTACTTTCTTGTCCTCTGTGTGTAATCTACTATTTTTTTAAATGGCTTGTCAACCCATATTGTAGGTGGTATCACCATCATCAAGTGGTATACAGGTGTAAAATGTCATGTGTTAGGTAGGACATAGAATTAAACGTGGTGCAATAATGTTACTCATGTATTATCTAACTAAAACTCAAGAGGAATTAAAATTCACAAGCAGTAGGTAAACAACAACCCGTTCGTTCAAAACGTGTATAATGTGTCGGCGGCCGGCCAGACGGCCACCCGCTCCGCACCGCGCTGAGCATAGATTAATATGGCGCTGAGCGAGTGGTAGTGTTGCCAGAAATAGTTTCTGAAATATCCCCAGTTCATATTTTTTTTCCAAAATTCTTGTATTGATTTAAAAAAAAATGTCTTTTAGCAAAAACACAGAAAACAAACGGTCGTTCAATCACATTGAGTAATTATGTTAACATGGTACCTCAATGTTCAATCGATCATCATATATTTTTCAGTCAAGGGTTGTTTTGTGCGATTTGTCAGTCAGTTCAGTCCGTCCCTTAGTCTAGTCAAGTCACTGTGAAGTTGGAGATCTTCAGTGAAATAAAATGGTTTTCATCCGAATCATACAAAATCATTTATTGTAGTTACCTATTATAAATCATAGGTAGGTATAAAGTACAGACGGTAGGTTGCCCTATACCTACGGCATGCAGATAATAATTTGGAGCCTTGGGAGTTCCTATCGATATCCATTCGGAGCGTTTTACTTCAATATAGGTCCCAAATATTGCACACTAATACGCTGTTAAAATGAGATCACAATCTCACAATATTTATAGTTACAGTTACTAAGGTAGAAAGAAACCGACATTACTTGACAAAATATTACCCCCAAAACTCCACACAACCATATACATCACACTGCGTACTGATAAGCATAAGCATAGTCAACCCATAAATTCCCCACTTTTCATTCTTTTATTCCTCAACGACAATTTCCCCAAATACCAAATTTTCCCCTAAAGTCGCGAACAATTCCCATATCTGGCCACTCAGCAGAGTGGCCCCCGACGCGACGCACCGACGAGCTGGCAACGTCGCACTTTCTCAACCACGCGATGTGTTACGGTACCGGAATTCTACCATAAGAATTATTATTGTTAAATCTTGTAATACTTTTATGTAATAGTGTAGGTAATTAATGTATTATTCTTATGGTTAAAGGTATGTATACCTCTTTAAAAACGCGCTAGTACCGTTATGTTATACCGGTAGCTTAACCTCATACCTTATCAGTTTTCAGTCCCTGGATCACACCATTCTCATCGTTGAACACCTCACTATTATTTAATTGGTTGCGATTTTTCACTGTATTGTATTCATCTTGGTGTTTGCACGACAAGTGGTAGAGCAGATTGGTTCCGTGCTCGCCCTGGATGTATAAAAATAGTGATAAAGTATTTAATATCAATACCTACTCAGGGTTTAGAACCATCGATATACGAACTTATCGTAATAAGTAAATCATACTTTTTCGTCGGTGTTCACATGTTTTTGAAAGATTAGGTAAAGATTTTTTTTTCACCTTCGGGCGGATTGCGTCAATTGTCGTCCCGCTGCGCTACACGAAGTTGTCGCTTTCCACCTCCGTCGAGGAGAAAAATAGTATACTTACCTCGGACAGTAAATAAGAAAGCCTCAAATCACATGTTTGTTGACCTCGGCGACCTTTCTTACTTTCCTGTCCTCGGTGTGTAATCTTCTATAACTTCCGCACTCACAGGGTAAATTTTGTATCACTGCGCTGCGGATAACTTCAGGTCAGGATGTATTCTACTCATCAAGCTGAACAACTTTTACTGTGGAGCCAACATCGAAATCGCGAAAAAAAAACAGCTGGGACCATACATTTGAGTCGAATACGTAGGTAGCTACTGCAGTTTTGTATGGGACAGTTGGTTGTTTTTTTTCGCGATTTCGAAGTAAGTAATTTGTTCAGTTTGTTGTGTTGAATACATGCTGAAGTTATCCGTAGTGATATAAAATTTACCCTGTATAGGTAAGTAAATCCAACAAGACAATAATATTCATTGTAGTGTAGATGTGTTATTAACTTATTACGTACTATTAACAAATAAGACGAAAAAAAGACTACTTACTCACCTTAATGTTAGAGAAACAGACTAAACAAGTGGAAATATTAGCTTCTTTATCATAAGAAAAGAAAGAATACACTGCGTTCTTGCGTTTTCTTCCCATTACGATTGTAATAAAAAAACACCACGCGAAAAACAACCGAATTATTCAATGTGTATAATGCGAATGCCGGCAGCACGCTCCGCTCCGCGCCAAGCGGCCCGTGGTTATACTGCACAAGCTGGCAACGTCGC
The DNA here is from genome assembly GCA_963693445.1 of Agonopterix heracliana. Taxonomy (NCBI): domain Eukaryota; kingdom Metazoa; phylum Arthropoda; class Insecta; order Lepidoptera; family Depressariidae; genus Agonopterix; species Agonopterix heracliana. Next base: position 5,578,144 of record OY856308.1, read on the forward strand.
ACTATAAAGGTTAAAGTAAAGGTATAGCCGGTACCTCTTCAAAAATGCGCTACCATTATTTTTACCGTTAGCTTAACCTCATAGTTATTGTTATTGGTATTGGTACCTTAACCGTTTTTAGTCTCTGAGTGGAAATTAAATAAAATGTGTCGTGGTATAGGTAGGACTCATGCTTCTGCACACATGCGCTGTATTTTGTTTGTTCCTTAAAATAATCTGCATTTCCGTTTTGGCGCGTTATGCGGCGTTATATACTGGGTGTAAGGGACAGCCCTCCGCAGACTGAAACGGTGAACTCAGACCATCAAACTGAACAACTTTCACTATGGAGCCTACCTCAGGAAACGCGAAAAAAAATCAGCTGTCCCATACAAAACTGCCCAAATGTATGGGACAGCTGATTTTTACCGTATAAAACAAAAGGGGCCAAGTTTCATAGGTTGGTGTGCGTGAGGCGCCATACAAATTATGTATGTGTGCGTGTATATGTATAGGGTTTAGGAGCCAGTACTGGTTCCAATTTTTTTCGAAGCTTTCGTATCTTCGACTGTCAATCTTGACATATAACTATATCAAAGCATTAACCTTTTAAACCACATAGGTACTCTACTACCCTACTACTCTACTACTACTTTAGTATGGAAAGTCAAGAAAAATTGTTGAGAATTTTCTTTAGGTTTCTTAGGGAAAGTTGTTCAGTAGTATGGGTACACCCATCCCTTGAAGAAATACAACTTATTACCCAAACGCCCTGCATAATAATAAGTAGGTAAGTAAGTAGACAGGGGAATTTGTATGATTCTGAATACCTTCAGATTCGTAATGGAATGTCTACAGCTCCAGGCAGTTCCAGTTTGTTCTAGATTCCAGACTGAGCTAACAATGTTTGTGATCTGGGTCTTAACAAATACGCTATTAAATTGTTGTTTGTCTGTTGATTTGATCAGACTTAAGAGAATATTATTCCGAGAGCGAAAATGCGCGCTGCATACAAACGTACTATGGTGATATTTTCAATACTAATCAATTAAAGTCAATGAAATTTTGCAGAAACAATCTAGAAACAAATCTCTATGCTTCTATAGAGTCAGATTTTCGTTAAAATATACAGTTTCTATGCTAGGATTAATTTAAGATTTGTATGGAAATCTTTGAGGCACTGTAACTTGAAAACTATACATGTTAACGAAAATCTGACTCCATACAAGCATAGAAATTTGTTTCTAGATTGTTTCTGCAAAATTTCATTGACTTTAATTGGTTAGTATTGAAAATATCACCATAGTACGTTTGTATGGAGCGCGCTCCGAATAATATACCCTTAATGTATTCAAAGCAAACTCTTACATTTGATTTCGTAATAGGTACCTATTTGCAAGAAATAAATAATGTACTCGTAGTTACCTACACATTCTAAGGTTTCAGAATATCTCTGACTACCACCTCGGGGAATATAGTTGTTAGCAATTGCATACGAATAGTTAATACAGTTATTAACTATTCTTATGGCAATTGCTAATCAAGGACTTTTTTTGTAAATATCTTCAATGAACAGACACACTTCTGTTACAGTATTATTCTAACCTAACCTAACCTAAACCGGAGTCACGTTGCGGGGTTTGCCTCGAACATTTGTCTCTCGCGTGGTGTTCGCGCGGTTCGCGTCTCAGCCTGCCGCGAGGCTCCAAAATCCTTCTCAGTTGTTCTTACTCAAAAACAATCCTCGAGATTGGATAGACACTCCCTCAAACTACTTGACTCTGGCGAAATCTAACAAGGAAACACCATTAAATAAAAATAGAATAGAATAGAACACCTAAACCATCCAGTAGGTACACACCTGGACGCCACGTCATGGCTGTTTCGGTTTAGATAATCCTATAATTGGACATGTGTAATTGATCATGGACTATCTATGATGCATTCAGTGTCCATTGCAACAGTAATCAAATTACGTTCACCTGTTAAACAACGCGTGTCGCATCTTCAATTATATTGTTTAATTGTGTACGTAATACGTAGGTAGACACAAGATTAAGCTTACATAATCGATTGATTCAGTTTGGTACGGGCAGGGCCGTATAGTATAAGAGATAGACGTACTTTTTGTTATCATCAGCTGTAAGGCTGATTCAGTATTCATAGGATGTAGAGCATCTCTGCGATGGGGATGGCGATTTTCGAATCTCATTCGCTGAGCTCAGAGGTTGAAAATGTCAAAATAACTATGGAGATATGCATCTTTCTACTGCTGATTTGACTTCCAAAAATCATAATTCTGGAGTGAGGTTTTTTAAAGTCTAATAAGCAGTAGAAAGATTCATGAGAACGCTTTTGTATGAGATTTAAAAACCGTTCAAGCTCACCGATGACATTCAAAAATCGCACCCCAGGTCTGCTTGCATAACTCCAGTCGCTTTAGGAGTTACAGCCGTTCAAAGATCAGTTATGGTTGCCAAAAATGAATATGCATGAATATGCAGGTATTATTGTAATATGCACTAGCAATGCGAACAGTAGGTACAAAAACTAACTTGTTCTATCGGTCCGTTTAGGAGATACAGCCCTGTTCAAAGAGATGCTCTTCAACCTATGAATACTGAATCAGCCTTGCCTTCCAGCTGATGATAACAAAAAGTACGTCTATCGCTTATACTAGTAGCTAGAACTGAATTTAATAGATAGATTCAGGTAGGGAAGTCTCGGCCCCAGTGGGGGACAACGGGAAAAAAATGCTCGCTGTCCCCCCGCGTCACCCACTGGGGGCCATCGGAAAAATAGGTAATTAAATTAATATGGGACAATCTATGGGAGATTTGGCCAACGCATCACGTAATCATTTTGTGCGCTCACCCACAGATAATTTTAAGAGCACACAAAGTGATGGTACCTACTGAGTACAAAGGACAATATGTGGCGTGGCGATTTGTTCTCTGCCTACCCCAGTAGTGTGACATACAGAGTGAAATCGATATCATCCTTTTAAACTAAGAGTCTACCCATCAAACTGAACAACTTTTAGTATGGGAGCAACCGATCGGAGCAAAAAAAACTGCTGTTCCATTACATACTATTAAACTGCAGTGCCTAGTTGCCTACTCGACTCAAATGGATGCAACAGCTAATTTTATTTTGGTTCCGATCCGTTTGCTCCTAGAACAATTTAGTTTGCTCCCATACTAAAAATTGTTCAGTTTGATGGGTAGACTCGTAGTTTAAAAAGATGCTAATGATATCAATTTCACTCTGTATATGTAAGTACGTATGTTTTATATAAAGACGGGAAATACCGAAAAGTTAAACAGCAGCCTTAGCAGGTTCTTAAACAAACGTATGCGAATCCAATTTCCAGGGACACATTATAAAGTAGGCAAACAAAATTCCTCAATATACGGGACCCTCTTCTGTACATAATTACATTTAAACAACAAAGCTTTTTTGAACAAATGCTATCTCGGATGGTAAATGTGATCATGACATTTTTTGTTCATTGTTTTACGTTTATATTGTGATGATCATAAATTATTTTACTATGTTGTACTGTTTGCTTTGAGGGTGGAAATGGATGCGCACGTGCTACTGGGCTGCACAATATCGGACTTAACACCTCGGACTCCGGGTTTCTGCTGCTGCTGTTTCTGCGGCTGCTTCCGGATGTTTTCGGCAGCATTAAAAAGCTGGTGGGCTTCCTGGGGGAGCTGGGATGGCAGGATTGAAGTGAGTCCAATGAGTTGCGGAAAACGAATCCGCTCAACCAACACCAAAACCAATGGAGACCGTTATTTTTAGGATAGGGCTATAATGAACAGTAGGTACCTACAGATGATAATTAAATAGATCTTATCTGGTAGGTAGGTTTTATCTCAAGTCATACCTACACTACATATTAAATTACAGTTTGCTCTCTTAATACTCATCATTTTTTTAGCCGACATTTTAGTTTAATCAAAGGCCGACATACGTCTATAGCTGGACAAACGTCAAGGATCACCACAAAAACCGGTTCTGCACTGCTATCAAGGCCCCATTCAACGTATTCCTGCCAGGTCCACCAGATCTTCGGTCCACTTATTTTCGGGAAAACGAGAAAATAGGAACCACTCATTTTTTGGGTTTGCAGAATATTGTTGCCCTAATAATAAAGAATAGTAATTTTTGAATGAAAAAGATCTCTAAATCGTTATTTTAGAGATCTTTTTCAATCAAAAATTACTATTCTTTATGTAATCTTGCGTAAGTAACTGAAAACCATCTGGCAAATCAAAGTTCTTAACTTCATTCAATACATTGACATTCATTCATTTCACTAGAGTTCGTTCACCGCAACAAAATCTTTCCTACGCTAGACGCTAAGCCACATTTATCTGAACTTTTCCTTCCACAAGACTTAAAGTCCTAAAGCCAAGGATTAAGCTGCTAAGTCGGAGTGCAGCAAACTCTGAGCGAATTGCAAAGTTTACTTGGAAATTTATTCTTTCCACCACACCTCGCATCTCCACTACAACACTGTCACAACTTGAAACTATTACTTTGCTAGAAATTGCAAAAATGTCGAATTTCTCGAAGATAAACTTTGTTGAGGTTGGTAGTGACTCTTTTTTAGAAATACCTACCTACTATAATTTCAGAAATATCTACTTATAGAAGTGTCCAAAGTACCTACGTATGTGTGGTGTATGTATGAGTGCGTGTGTGTTTTTTCTATTCAAGAATGACGTTATGATGAGAGTGACATTTTGAGTCATGATAACATTTTGCCAATGTGACATTGTGCGCCTGTTCCCTTTTAGTTGGCACTATGTGCCCACGGTCCTGAAAAAAAGACGGACGTAAAGTGACAATAAAAAGATGTGAAGAATGCAAGGTCCTACATTTTCGTTTGTTCGACAAGGGACCTACACTCACACAGATGCACTAGCTCTAGGAGCAGGTCCGACACCCGTCACCATTATGTACCGCGTGACAGCACGCACACAAAAGAAATGGGTGCTTCACTCGTGATTAGACGAGATGACGTCCGTCTTTTTTTCAGGTCCATGTATGTGCCTTATACAAAATATGCGAGTTTGGGGGATTCTGATGAACTGATGGGTTCACAGGGCAAGGTAGGAAATTTAACGACGCATGTTGCTGAAGCAGATTTTGTTTTTACTAAGATGGTTGACGACGCACGTTGCTGAAGTGGAGTGTGAGTAATTTTAAATTTAATTTTATTTCGATAAATAATATCTGATTTAGTTCACAGGGATCCCCTGGGTAATCGGGCTAGTTGATCCTGGTGGCCAATCTCTATTTAGAGATGCACTACAAATATGATGATTTAGCAAGAAGATAGAGCTCAATTTTCTACATGCGTAGATATTTTAACTTATGACATAGCTACTCCCAAAATAGTTACGAACTTTTCTTCTACAGACCAAGAATTTTCCATTATTTTTTCGGACTGTCCCCACCAAGCACTTCACGCATTAATCCAATAGAAAAAAAACGCGAATTGATAACCTCCTATTAATTTACGTCGTTAAAAAAACAACTCATACAAAAAGTAAATCTTACCTTTCGTCCCAGTTAATTCTCATTCATTATTTACCAAATAAAACTCCCAGGCGGGTGTTTTAAATTCCCGTCTAATCTCGGATTAATGGGAACACTTTTTCCTTCCCCCGGGATAAGGATTAAGGGAGACGTTTCCAAACAAGTTTGTAACCAAACAAGAGATTTGCTTTTGCATACTTAGTCCGCCGCGTTGTTGCAAACATTTGAATTTTTAACTCTATGTAACGAATTTACCTTACATAATGTGTCAGAACTAGCCCAAGCTGCACAACAATATCTAATAAGAGGGTATAGGATAACTACTAGAATTTACTTCCGTTGTCTACCATAAGAGCAAATGTCCGTGTAGACCTCTCCTAGAGCTCATATAGACACAGTTACCGAAAAATGGGCAACGTTTATAGTGCGAAACCAGGATAGTCATAAGACAACGAGTTTCGGAGCCAACTCTAAAGAGTAACCTTTACCGGAATACGTTTAAACAGTTTCTAGAGCACACATTTAGTGTAGTAGATAGCCTTATGATAATATTAGGATAGTAAAACAGACGTTCTTTAAACCATTTTATAACCGATCGGCTAAAAATTTATAATCACAAGAATCATACAAGAATAAACCGCTTAAAATAAATTTTATTTCCTAATGGCGTACGTTTGACACTTATGATATTTATTTCAACATGGCGTTTACATTTTATTAACATTAACATCATAATTATTTATCACGCGTTGGTATTTCGTATAGACAGCGCGAATGAGAGTGCGGATTTAATTGTATCGTGGGAAATATGGAGATGATTGTATAAAACTAAAGCGCTCGCTGTATTATAACATTTAAGCTAAAATAAATTATTTTTAACATTTTCATAAATTATAATGCATTTTAGTTTTTCATTTAATTTCAATAAAAATTATATTTTTATGATGCTTCCTCATAAAAAGTATCCATTTCAAGTAATTTATAGTTTTTAGTGGTCAAAACAAGTGTTTAAAGCTACATCAAATATGTGTAACTCTTTTTAGGTTCCATTTTAATTTTTAAAATGGCGACGCTTTGCGCCTTGAACCGTGACAAGAGTTTTTATCCTATAGAGAAAGCTATAGAACACAATATGACTTTCACTAGATTAAAATACTAGTCACTGACATTTCATTCCGTTAAATAGTAAATTACTCCTATGAAGCTTGTATGGTGGTCTATAAAATGCAATGTTTATATACTGTAATTTCTTGTCATAGTCGTACCAAACGTTTACAAGGCTCTGAGATGTGAAGTGCAAGTGTGAAGGATTCATACAATATTTAAAATTAAACAAGAAAACAGGTAGGTAGGAAAGTTAAAACCTTTTTATTTATTTCTTAAGTATTATGTGAACATGAGCAAAAAATCTTGATAGTAGTCCAAAATAATAATGATTTTTCAATCATATAAGAACATCAGTCATCTTGTTAGAGTTAAAGGAAAATAAAATATTAATCTAATATCACCTTTATGAGGCAGCCCATGCTAGCAGGCAGGTCAGCCCTTGTTAGCGATGTTCATTGACTTTGCGATGTCAGACTTAGCATATCCTCATGACAATATTCCCCATGGGTATGTCAGATATAATATTCTGAAAACTCAGAACATCCCCGTTTCTATAGTACCTAAACTCTGCCCAGTGTGACGGGTAGTAAGCCAGTGTTTGTTAGACTTTATTGTTTGATTTAAATGGGAGTGCTTGGAGGGTTATTACTGATGTAAGTGTCCGATTAAATCGTTCACAAGATCGATAACGTGGGTGTCTATTATGACCCCCCCCCTAGGCATATTACACTGGCTCACAACCCGCCACACTACCTATTAGGCAATTATTAAGTAAACTTTACGCCCCTAGTGTGGCTGACAGGAAAAAAATGCTCACTGTTCCCGCATGTCCCGGGTTATTCCCGTTGTCCCCCAACGCTACGCCCCCAGTGAGGGGGTCGAGATGTGTACCCCCCCCCCCCACCCCCCTCACCCTTTTTTTTAGTCCAATTTTTTTTTGAGTAGACTAGCTAAACAGTAGCAATTCGGTTCTGGTGGTCACAAGAAACCTAACATGCTCGTCGCTTCGCTCCTTGCTAACCTAACCGACTGAGTTAGATCGCGCCCCGATCGTTCCCTTTATAAAACATAATTTTTAAAATATCTAGATAACGGTGAATCCTAGCGAAAAAATAGCTAAATTTTTGAATCCCTGGGGTACACGGAAACCCACCCTTCCGCATGAAAAAATTAAAAAAAACATATTTTTTAAAATTTTACAAGTCCAGCCCCCATACTAATTTCACCCGAAAGTCGATGGTTCATACAATTTCGATCAAAATTTTTCTAAGTCCCAGCTCCATATAAAATTATCATACAATTTTTCTAAGTGTGCGACCCTCTTTGCGGCACCCTAATAGCCGAAGAGCGGACAGTTGGCAACCGTACCTGATCGAGTAACAGGATGCGACCTTCCTACGGTGTAGCACATCAGAAAGGTACGTCTAAAAGTACAGGGTTGCCTGGGCGTAACCTGGAGGGTTTTGTACAGTGAGCAAAAAAGTGGTCATTTTTTTTGGTGTAAATTACCTCATTGAGTAACAAGTTGGCATATAGTACAGTCGATAGAGCTCATCGACAAGTGCCAAATTATATAGGGTTGCCTCGCCTAGTCCTGGTACTTTCCTGAGTCGGCCTGATTTTATAGTGGCTAAAAATGCAAAAAAATACCTCATCGAGTAACAAAATGAGACTTTGCCATTTGATAGCTCTAGTCTTCCTATTAATTATTAACATAGGTTGCCGACCCTAAACCTGGAACTTTTCTTAGTCGGCCGAGTTTTATGTTCGAATGTAAAAACTGATTGATGCAACAACGTCGTGGAAATGTGTCCATGGATGGTTGAGAGATTGGTGGCATGTGGTAATCAATTATAGGTATTAATTTGGAGGGACACAAACTTAAAAATTGTGTACCGTAATCAAAAAATATCAAAAAAGTGGCGACACAGTCAGTATGCAACCAAACCTATGAAAGGCGTGTAAATACTGTATATTTTATTATAATTGTTACGGTCAGTGTAATAAATCTGGTCAGTCAGTATTAAGAGGAAAAGTACATGAAATTTGAAGAATTGGTATTTCAGAGATCTATTACTTTCGGGGTGTAAGGGGTAAACGCAGGACACTATGGCGACAACCTAACTGCCAACCTCATCTGCTCGTGGTGCACCCTGCCGACTAACCAACGAAGCTCTGGCGACCGACTGTGATTCCGGTATATCCATCCAAAGTAGGCTATACCAAAATCCTTCGACCTATGATGGGCAGCAACATCACCGGTGCAACTAGTATATCCCTGCGATCACCAACCCGCTATGCCAAGCGTGGTGATTATGGCATTTAGTCCCACATGGCCCCGCCCCCTAGTTCCCGGCAGCTCTACTATTCCAGGCTACGGCAGTGGTCTAGCTATCGGTAGGGCGGGGGGTGCTAAGATAAGAATACCCGGGTTACTATACTAGAGGCTGCCAACATCAACGACTGTTATTGGCAACGTTAACGTATAACGGACGAACACTGATGGAGGTCGAAAAGTTCACGAAACTCGAGATAGAACTAAAAAAGATTGAGAGGTATATTCTTGGGTTGTCAGAGGTCCGAAGACAGGGGGTGGATACGATGACCCTAGAATCTGGCCGCTTGTTCTACTTCCGAGAAGGCGAAAGGCTGTCCCAGGGTGGCGTAGGATTTCTCGTCAACAAAACCCTCATCAACAATGTAATGGAGATAAAGATAAAGAAGATGCATTTATTTGTATGACATGCGTAGTTTTACAAGCAGGTGTTACAATAATTATTAGGTCCTTCATGTCTTACCTTACGGGTTACAAATTATTATTTTGATAATGTCCGAGATGATAATTCGTGTATTAAATTAACTCATTACAATATCTTATAAACTAATTATAAATTCATGGCCAAGCTTAGAACAGATCAGCAGTGTGTCGAATCGGGTAGAATACCGCGTGCTAAAATTCTCCAAAAGGTGCAGCTTGAAGGTTGTACAGGTATACGCCTACTACGACGGGCTCTGACGAAGAAGTCGAATCGGTATACGAGGATATCTCTAGACCTATCAACGATACTGCAAAGACTCATTTCACGGTTGTGATGGGGGATTTCAATACCAAAGTGAGTACAGGAGAACGATGAGTCGAAGGTGGGTCAGCACGGTATTGGTAACAGAAACCAGAGAGGGCATATGCTGCTTGGTTTCCTAGAGAGGCAAGGGCTATACTTGATGAACTCATTCTTCTAGAAGCAGCCCCAAAGGAGCTGGACCTGGCGAAGCCCTGACAGCCACATATAAACGGCACATATTCAGAGACGTATCAGTGATCAATAGGTTTAACAACGGAAGTGATCGCCGACTTGTCCGAGGCACTCTGAACATAATTACAAGCTCAAAAGAAGACGTCTGATGAAATCGACTCTCCGTTCCACACTTCCACACACAGCACCAAACTGTAGTTGGAAGTGACAGCTTCCAACTTGACCTTCATAACATAATTGATTCGTTGGAAACCACCGAAGACGCGGACGTTGGCGAGGCTACAAACCAACTAACCAACCAACTAGCTCTACGTGAAGTGGGCTACAGGCATTTCAGCATGCAGCGTGTGGCAAAAGCTTCCAAGCTCTCAAGCGAGACTCTGGAGCTTATGAGGCATAGACGTGAAATCCTGTCTGAGCAAGAGTTTTCGGCAGAACATCGGGCTCTCAATAAACAAATAAAAAAGCTGATAACCAGGGGCGAAAGTGTTCGCTCAGCAGCTTGGGAGATGCCAAGATTGTTTCCTCTACGCCGGAGCTCCTCGCTGAAGTTGAGAAGTTCTATGGAAGTCTGTATGCATCATACGCTCCAAAGCCTGTAGCTCGTAACACTGACCCCAGGTCCCCAATAATAAGCCACTACACAGACGATATGCCGGACGTTGACTCGAGTGAGATTAGCAAAGCCCTCAAACAACTGAAAAATAACAGTGCTCCGAGTGAAGACGGAATACAACAATGCTTCTGAAGGCTGGAGTTACTCTGGTACCTGAGGTGTACTCTTTGATTCCGGTATTCACAATGGTATAACACCGGAGGTATGGAGCGGAAGTGTTGTGGTATTGTTCTTCAAGAAAGGAGATAAAACCCTCCTCAAGAACTACAGACCGATCTCACTTCTGAGCCATGTCTATAAGTTTTCGAGTGTTTATTACGAAACGTCACGCTCGAAAATTCGACGAGTTTCAGTCCCCAGAGCAGGCCGGGTTTCGAAAAGGCTACAGTAGTAGGTACCATAGACCACATCTGCACTGTAAGGCAGATTATACAGAAAACTGAAGAGTATAAGCCGTGGTGGTCTAGTGGCGAGTAACCTTGCATGCCGTGCAGGAGGCGATGGTTCGATCCCCGTCCAGGCCGACTCGTACCAATGAGTTTTTCTGAATTTATGTACGATTTGTAAGACCACCGGCTTTTCGGTGACGAAAAACATCGTAAGCAAACCGGCATGCTTCAATTTCGAGTCATGTATTGTACCCATTGTCCATTATAAGTGGCGACGGGCTCACACGGGACAGAGTTCCGGTACTACTCGTGAAACGTGGATGTTCTGAGATTTCAGAATATCTCTGACTACCCGTCGGGGAATACAGTCGTGACTCGTGAGCATTATGCTTATGCTTATGCTACGCTTATTCTAGATTAAGATATGTATTCTATGGGTCTGTTACAATATTGTACTGATAAATAAAAAATAAAAAATTCTAGCCTATTTCATCCCACTGCTGGGCAAAGGCCTTCCCTTTAATCCTCCAACCATCTCTGTCCTGCGCATGCTCTGGCCACGCGTCATCGAAAGCATCCAGATCGTACCGCCACCTCTTCCTAGGACGACCTGGACGCCGATGACCGTTTTCTGGGATCCAGGGCGTGACAATTCTTGCCCACCTTTCCTGATGCATCCGACAGACATGGCCGGCCCAAAAAAATAGCTCGCTGAGGGACCTGGAATTTATGAACTAGGTAGTCCCATCGTCAGGGTCCATGTTTTCGCACCATAGGTCATTACTGGCAGGACGCACTGATTGAATACCTTCGTTTTAAGGTGTTGTTGTAGAGCCGAGGCAAATATATGATGAAGTTTCCCGAAAGCAGCCCATCCTAGATGGATGCGCCTAACGGCCTCCTTGTTGAAGTTGTTTCTTCCTAGTCTTATAGTCTGTCCAAGGTAGACGTAGTCTTTTACAACAAGATCACAATACTTCCGCTCCACGACTCCGGTGTTATGCCATTGTGAATAACGGAATTAATAAAAAGCCTTTCCTGAGTACCTCCAGCTTTCAGAAGCATTGTTGTTATTCCGTCTTCACCCGGAGCTTTGTTATTTTTTTGTTGTTTGAGGGTTTTCCTAATGACCGTACCGTAAAAACGTAACGGTACCGTAATGCTATAAAGGTACCGTACCGTTATCTTATAAAGGAATACGTACGTAATGAAAAACGCGGCTGGCCATTGTTGCTGCCACGTAGCGAATGAAACGAATTGAAGCACTGAAGCATGGTAGAAGCGCGGCATGGAAATTTATCAAAGAAAACCTGTATTCATAAAGATTAGTTCATCATCAGCCTATCATCGTCCACTGCTGAACATAGGCCTCTCCCAAAGCGCGCCACAAAACTCTGTCCTCGGCCTTCCTCATCCAGTCGCTCCCCACTACTTTTTTTAGGTCATCTGTCCAGCTGGCAGCAGGGCGTCCCACACTACGCCTACCAGTTCGCGGTCTTTTTTTTTTTATATCTTGGACATTGTCACACAAATTATCTAGTCACATTTAAAGTTCCAGATTCTAGCCTGGACTTGTATTATGATAACTAGACAAGGATATAGCATACATATATTGATACAAATATCCATGACTCGGGTACAAATATTCATATTCATCATACAAATATTTGTCCCTTACGGGATTCGAACCCGCGACCCTCGGCACAGCAGGCAGGTTCACTACAGACTGTGCTGTCGGGCCGTCAGGGTCCACGTTTCCGAACCATAGGTCATCATTGGCAGAACGCACTGATTGAACACCTTCGTTTTGAGGCATTGTGGTAGGGCCGAGGAGAATATATGACATAGTTTCCCGAAAGCAGCCCATCCTAGCTGGATACGCCCAGCGGCCTCCTTGTCGAAGTTGTTTCTACCTAGTCTTATAGTCTGTCCAAGGTAGACATAGTCTTGCACAATTTCTATCGCCGCCTCACCGATGTATACCGCCTCTGGCTCGACATGAGAATTAAGCATGACTTTCGTCTTGTCTAAGTTCATGCCGAGACCGACCCGTCGGGAAGCGGCATTAAGGTCGCTATGCATCCCACTGAGGTCATGCAGCGATTCCGCCATGACGACAATGTCGACAAAGATTAGTTAGGTGCTGGTATTTAAGAATACCGTTTATTTTCCGGTACCGTAATTTATTTCGGTATTGAAATTTTACTTTAACCAGAATTTATCGGTATGACGTCATACCGTTAAATAAATATACCAAATTTTTTCGGTAATTCAGTCCCTGATCTGGGGTCGGTGTTGCAAGCTACAGGCTTTGGAGCGGGTGTTGCGAGCTACAGGCTTTGGAGCGTGTGTTGCATACAGACTTCCATAGAACTTCTTAATTTCAGCGAGGAGCTCGGCTTAGAGGCAACGATCTTCCCGTCCGCTGTTTTGAGATTAGACAGGTGGCATCTCTCGAGCTGCTGAGCGAACACTTTCGACCCCTGGTTCTGCTCAATCGCCTCCTCTATGGAGCGTGTGTGTTCAGAGGTCGCGCCGTATCAGCTTTTTTATTTGTATACTAGCTGTTGCCCGCGACTTCGTACGCGTAGACTTAGGACTTGTTTATGTTTTTTTTGTGTCTCTGACTTGTTTTTGTGACTTCTGAAAGAACACCCCCTTTCACCCCCTCTATGCACCCCCTGCTCACCGCTTACGCACCCCCTACACACCCATTTATTATTTTTATTTTATTATTTGAAAGTGTTGGGCCTTGACAGGCTCGCTGAGCCTGTGCCACGTAGACCATCGCTGGTCCTTTGTGAACGCCCTTTCTAAAGTTCCTTACCAATCCCCACTGCGGCCAGAAATCGCAGTAGATTCTTGATCGGGACAGTTTGTATCTCTTCTGGTGTCAGAACCTGCCTACCTAGACGAGTACTACGTTTGTACATCAGGGGGCCACAGTCACATAGGAGGTGCATAGGAGTTTCCATCTCCTCCTCGCAGAATCTGCAGCCGGTCGTATCGCTTAGATTTAATGTGTGCATGTGCTTATATTTTAATTTGCAGTGACCTGTGAGTGACCTCGCTAACGTACAAATTTGATCCTTACTGAGAGCAAGGAGTCCGTTCGCAAATGGCAATGCCGATTTAGTATGGGCGAGTGGCGTCATTTTTTTAAGTATATATTTTTTTGAGCGTCCACCAACCACTCCTTGTTTTTATGGAAGATATTGATGTGCTGAACAAAACAAAGTATTACAATCATACCTCTACATGCAGTACCGACGGAGATATAAAGGTCTGAAATGTCAGAATTCTAGTACTGTGAACTGTGACTGGAGCATGCCCCTCATGCTCTGACATTTCAGACCTTTATATCTCCGTTGGTACTGCATGTAGGTATGATTGTAATACTTTGTTTTGTTCAGCACATCAATATCTTCCATAAAAACAAGGAGTGGTTGGTGGACGCTCAAAAAAAATAATTAAAAAAATGACGCCACTTTCCGGCATTGCTATTTGCGATTGTAACCTTTTATAAGTGCTTTGGAGTGGCACATGCCTGGGGTATTGCACAAAAGCTTGATTGCTTCTCCAAAGCTGACTCTATTCAAAGAATCTCGCGTTAGACTATTAGGGACTCCAAGAAAGGTTTCGGGGCCTGTGAAGTGGTTTTTAGTGCCTCTTCTGGCCAGCTCATCCGCTTTCTCGTTCCCCTCTATGTCTGAATGTCCTGGCACCCATTGTAGCACAAGCTGATTGTTTTTGCCTAAGGCATTCAGTTGTGACACGCAGTCCTGTACTAGCTTAGACCTTACGATCGGAGAGTCTATGGCTAGCAAGGCTGCTTGGCTATCAGAATTGATTGTGATATGTTGGTTGACGTAGCGCTTGCTCAGGTTTATTCCAGCGCAGGCTGTGATGGCGTAGACTTCAGCCTGGAATATGGAGGCGTAGTTGCCAAGATTTTGGGCTTGCCGTAATCTTGGGTTTTCGCCGTATATTCCGCTGCCAACGTCATTGCCCTTCTTGGATCCGTCTGTGTACCAAGTTAGGCAGTTGTCTTTGATGGACGTTTGACCCTTAAGCCAGTCATCCCTCGAAGGAAATTTAACTGTGTAGTTTTTGGTGAAATTGTGTCATGGTGTCTGTGGTCATCTTTAGCACTGGGAGGCACGTGGCATCCTCCTGCAGGTTAATCAAACACTTCGACTGCCACTTACGGTTCTTGTTTGGGTTAACTCTAAGAATGCATGCCTTCGCTTCTCTTTGTGCAAAGATGTGTAGCGGTTGGATGTTGAGTAGTGCATTAAGAGCTATCCCAGGGCTAGTGGACATCGCGCCTGTTATTATTAGGCACGCAGTCCTTTGGAGGCTATTGAGTTTGTCTATTGTGGATTTTTGGAGGGTCTTTTTATACCAGACCGCTGCGGCATAGCATACAATTGGCCTTACTATGGCAGTGTACAGCCAAAGGGCTATTTTGGGGGTTATTCCCCATCTAGTCCCTGCCATGCGATAACTGATGCCGAGCGAAGTCTTGGCCCTCTGAATGACGTTTTCAATATGTGAGTTCCAGTTGAGGCGTTGGTCTAAAGTTACGCCTAGGTATTTAACCGTGTTGGAGTAGGTTATAGTTTTTCCATTGAGTCTGGGCACTCTTAATTTTCTGAGGTCCCGTTTGTTCGTGAATGGTACTATAACGGTTTTGTCTGCGTTGACGGACAAGCTGTTCTCAACACACTGTGTGTGAGCTGAAGAGCTCTTTGCACAAGAGAGGACACTGTGTCTAGACAAGGTCCTCTAATGATTACTACAAGGTCGTCGGCATACCCTTGTGTGGGTAGTCTCTCCTCGGCCAGTAGGTGCAAGAGTTGGTCAACCGCGACTGACCACAGGAGGGGGAATAGTACCCCCCCCTGAGGGCAGCCTCTTGTTGTTTTGACTGTATGGAATTGACCATTCAGTGTGAGTTTTGCAGACCTGTTACGGAGCATTGACTCTATCCAACCTGTAGTGGTCCGATCTACCTCTTTAGCAGTTAGTCCACTAATTATGGTATTTGTTGGGGTGTTGTCGAAGGCTCCTTCAATATCTAGGAATGCACAAAGGGCAATTTGCCTGTCCTCGATTGATTTCTCGATCTTGTCGACTAAATCAACCAAGGCAGTTTCTGTTGATTTGCCCTTTAGGTAGGCATGCTGATCTTTATGCAACGGGTGTGTCAATAAGGCATTTTCCCGTATGTTTTGATCTAGTACCTTTTCCATGGCTTTCAGCATGAAAGAGGTGAGACTTATAGGTCTATAGGACTTTGGTTGGGCATAGTCCTTTTTGCCTGTCTTTGGTATGAACTTAATTGTGACTTTGGTCCATGGCTCTGGTATGACGTTGCACGCAAAGCTGGTTCTAAAGATTTTTATTAGAATTGGAGTTAGGATCTCCGCGCCTTGTTGTAGTAGGCCTGGGAATATTCCATCATCTCCAGCTGATTTAAAGGGCTTAAAAGTTCTTAGTGCCCATTTAACCTGATTAGGTCTGAAAATTGCTGACGCTCTCCGCCAGTCCTCTGAGTGAGGCCTTTGTGCGTGAGCGCTTTTGTTACCCCTTGTACTTGTGGTAGTGCTTGGGTCTGTTTCACTGATGGAGCCAGGAAAGTGGACTGCTGTGAGCAGTTCCAGAGTATCCTTCTCGGTACGTGTGAAATTACCATCAGGCCTTTTGAGAAGACCTAATTGGTTTTTTGGTGCTTTCGCGAGGATCTTGTGCAGTCTAGCTCCTTGAGGAGTTTGATTAACTTCCTCACAGAACTTCCGCCAGTTTCTCCTCTTTGCTTGTTTGATTTCCCGTTTGTAAGTTGATAGGGCGGACCTGTAGGTGTCCCAACTACACCTATAGGATTTAGCTTTTTTGAAAAGCTGACGGGATTCGGTTCGAAGTTTTTCTAACCTACGATTCCACCAGGGAGTGTTCCTCTTTTGCTTGGGTTCTTTTAGGGGGCAGCTTTTGTGGTAGGCGTCAATGATGACGTTATTTAATATAAGTACAGCCAGTTTCAAGCTTTCAGGATCTTTTATGGTTTTAGGAAAGTCTACTAGGTTCTCCTTTAGTAGGTACACACCCATACGCACGCCCTTCGTACCCCCTACACACCCCCACGCACCCCTTCTACGCACCACCTACTCACCACTCCTACACACACCTACTCATCCCCAACGTACCCACTACTCACCCTCGCAACTCACCCCTACTCACCTCTACGCATCCTCTACGTACCCCTACACACCCCTATGCACCCCTACTCACCTCCTCTACTCACGCCCTACTCATCACTTACGCATCCCCTACTCACCCCCACGCACCCCCACACACCCCCTACACACCCTTACTCATCCCCTAAGTATCCCCTACTCACCCCCTCTACGCATCCCTTACCCACCACTTACGCACCCCCTTCTCATTCCCTATTCCCTATATAGCAGAGTAGGGGATGAGTAGGGCGTAGGTAGGGTTAAGTAATTAACGTCCCAAAAAACCCATAAAAACAACACCCATAATGATAATTTAGACATTTCAACCCCATCGCACCCCAACAGGGGATGATGGTATTTCACATCCGCCACGTTGGATTTTAAAATCATTGTTGTTTTCGTAATAAGCGACCCGATAAACCATACAAACGATACCCATCTTGATTTTCAGACTTTGTCACCCCATTTCCCCCTTTCAGGGGTTGAATTCTGAAAAAACCTGAAACACAAATAGCTACCCCGGCCGAATAAAGTGGTAAAGTGCGATTACCACTATTTCACTTTTATTGCATTTTTAGGTTCCTTACAACCAACTACATCACTGAAATTAATTTTATTAAATTCCGTATTGTATATGCAAAGTTATTTGAAAAAGAGTGTTTTTGTACATAAAAGGTTTGTAAGATAACTCCGAAGAAGATGGCGGCTATGTTAGGTTACGCCAAGTTAACAGAATCGATGTTTGCGTACACAGCTATTACCACTTTATTCGCCGGAAATGTTTGATTTAGTTAAAATCAAACTCTATTTGAGCCTTTTTTAGTCAATATTTTATTAAATTGCTATTATGCAATGTTTTATTACTCAAAAAATTAAATATTTCAAGAAACGTAATATTATTTTACTTAATTTGTGTAGATGAATTGTTAATGTAAACCCAAAGATTATAGGTAGCGCAGCCTTGATTCGCGAAATGGAATCTTCTCTGTTCGTAAGTAGGTAATCAATTCAGCCAAACAAAGGATAGGGAAACCGACCCAAGTTCGAAGGCGAAGACTGGTTTGATGATAACGATAGATCATTGACAGAGGCGATCTCAAAACACCTAGCCCTATTCGAAAGCCTGCGTCGCGTCGTCGACGCAGATACTCCCAAAAGGAACATTTAGAGATAGAGAAATGCCTCGGTGCGGACTTTTAAACGAAATGTTCAGGATCTGAAAGTAAGGAGGTGGCAACCCAAGGCAGATTACATCAACTGGCTTTCGCAGTCGAAACGATTTAGTTTACTTTACGTTGAAGAAGGAAATATAATCGGTAGCATGCCACTTGTTAAAAGTACCACTTAAATCTATGGGACCAACATCGAAATCGCGAAAAAAAATCTGCTACTCCATACAAAACTGCAAACCTATTCGAGCAAAATGTATGGGACAGAAGATTTTTTTTCGTGATTTCGATGTTGGTCCCATAGAGACAGTTGTTCAGTTTGATGGTCTGACCATCCTCTTAAAAAGTGTCAGCATATTAAGTTGGACCCTGTATGAAAATGGGAGACCGTCTTAACTGCAATTCCTACCGGGCATCTGGCTGCATTGCATTCCTGGTAAATTCGTCACTGAAATTCTTCTGAATCAACTCATCATATCCGTTTTCAAAGCCGTGTAACCAGAAAGCCAAAAAATTTGGCTTCAGGCCTGAATGAGGAATTTGTGAAGCAATCTTCAAAATCTGTGACAACTACATTAGAAGAGTAAGAAGAAAAACTAACTGCTACGTCTCTGGTTCTAGAGAAAGCTTTCGAATGTATTCCTCGCGATGCCCTATGGCTGGTCCAAGAAAAGTTTATAAGGCTAATGCTACTTCTGCACGACAATAACGATAACATTTTATGTGATAGTGAAAGGCGAGCAGACACAGTTTAGTTTTAGTTTGTCACCTGTAGAGTAAGGATATGTTTTGGCATATGTATGCTGATCGCCCTGTACTTTCCCGTGGCAGTTCGAGTAATCATAGAGCACACTTTAACATGCATTTTAGGACTGATGGAAGGCTGTTTAAATTGACCAGCCTCAAGGCACAGATCAAAATCTTTAATGACATTATCACAGAGATATAACGTATGTAGCTATACTTTGTTTTCTTGCGGCTTCTCCGGGAGTCCTCAACAGCTGACGAATACGCTCGATGAGGCAATCTTTAGGTACGGACTGAACATTTTCATCTTGGACAACTGCAGACTAAATAATAAGACTACGGTTTGAAGTAGGTTGACAAGTTTAAACACATGGGAACTACCTAACCTAACAGATAAAGAGAGTTGAGATCAAAAATAGGATTGGCGCTACTTCCGCAGCATTCGGGAAGCTGCAGCTAAAGCTGTTCCTCACACGACATCCAAAAGCCAACTAAGATCCTGCCCAACCTTGTACATCTGTACTCAGCTGAAACGTGAAGTGTAAATATATCGCGGCCACATTTACTGTGACAATGACATCGACGTTGGATACACTAAAATGTGTATTATAATATCACCACAAAGATCGGCTGCGTCAACCACATCTGGAAACACCAACGAAGCCCATCATACCAGCAGCAGTCGATCGAGCTGTTATTAGCCAAAAATCGTAGTTATAAATGTTATTTAACATATTGATTGATCGTACTGTTGCTTGTTTTTGCTAAAATTTAATTTTTTCTGTGAATATTAATATATTTACGGGTTTTCCGACGAAAAATATGTAAATTACATACATTTTTCCTAATTTTGCTATATCCGCATACAAAAAAATACTTATAACCTTAAATACGTATAATCTAGATACTCAAACATTTGAATAACTGAAATAACCAAATAAGGTGGTAAAAATCCATTGCATCAGCTACATTTCACAAGAAGGGTTGATAAAAACATACGTAAACTCGCATTACTTTACAAAAAATTCTATGAATTTCCGACGAATAAAGTCGTAATAGTTGCTTACACTTTAGAGAAGCATATCACTTTCAAAAGAATAAAAATGTAATAGGTTTTTTAAATATATTTCTTGTTTCGAGGAAATTAAGTAAATACAAATTATAACACTTATTAATAAATTTTTTGCCGCTTTTATTGATACCTCGATCTCTGAAATTGGGCTAGCAGATCCGACATAAATGCGATTTCAACGTTTTTATTTTTTCCTGTAAAATTGACATTTTGATAATACCACTTTATTCGGCTGGGGTAGCGTTAATGTTTACTCATTTATCAATAGGAGTACTCCTGTGAAGTTTTGAATAAAATAGTCCAACTAATCTTTTTCCCCATACAAACTTTGGACCCCCGTTTCAACCCCTTAGGGGGTGAATTTTAAAAATCCTTTCTTAGTGCACCCCTTGACTTTAAAAGGAACCTACGTGCCAAATTTGGAATCTCTAGACCAAGCGGTTTGGGCTGTGCGTTGATATGTCAGTCAGTCAGTCACTTTCTTCTTTTATATAATTATTTAGATTGAGAGCCCGATGTTCTGCCGAAAACTCTTGCTCAGACAGGATTTCACGTCTATGCCTCATAAGCTCCAGAGTCTCGCTTGAGAGCTTGGAAGCTTTTGCCACACGCTGCATGCTGAAATGCCTGTAGCCCACTTCACGTAGAGCTAGTTGGTTGGTTAGTTGGTTTGTAGCCTCGCCAACGTCCGCGTCTTCGGTGGTTTCCAACGAATCAATTATGTTATGAAGGTCAAGTTGGAAGCTGTCACTTCCAACTACAGTTTGGTGCTGTGTGTGGAAGTGTGGAACGGAGAGTCGATTTCATCAGACGTCTTCTTTTGAGCTTGTAATTATGTTCAGAGTGCCTCGGACAAGTCGGCGATCACTTCCGTTGTTAAACCTATTGATCACTGATACGTCTCTGAATATGTGCCTATTATAAGTCATGATTAAGTCGATCTTATTTTTCGTCCGGCTGTCAGGGCTTCGCCAGGTCCAGCTCCTTCGGGGCTGCTTCTAGAAGAATGAGTTCATCAAGTATAGCCCTTGCCTCTCTAGGAAACCAAGCAGCATATGCCCTCTCTGGTTTCTGTTACCAATACCGTGCTGACCCACCTTCGACTCATCGTTCTCCTGTACTCACTTTGGTATTGAAATCCCCCATCACAACCGTGAAATGAGTCTTTGCAGTATCGTTGATAGCTCTAGATATATCCTCGTATACCGATTCTACTTCTTCGTCAGAGCCCGTCGTAGTAGGCGTATACCTGTACAACCTTCAAGCTGCACCTTTTGGAGAATTTTAGCACGTGGTATTCTACCCGATTCGACACACTGCTGATCTCCATTACATTGTTGATGAGGGTTTTGTTGACGAGAAATCCTACGCCACCCTGGGACAGGCTTTCGCCTTCTCGGAAGTAGAACAAGTGGCCAGATTCTAGGGTCATCTTATCCTCCCCCTGTCTTCGGACCTCTGACAACCCAAGAATATGCCTCTCAAACTTTTTTAGTTCTATCTCGAGTTTCGTGAACTTTTCGTCCTCCATCAGTGTTCGTCCGTTATACGTTAACGTCGCCAATAACAGTCGTTGATGTTGGCAGCCTCTGGTAACCCGGGTATTCTTAGCACCCCCCGCCCTACCGTTAGCTAGACCACTGCTGTAGCCTGGAATAGTAGAGCTGCCGGGAACTAGGGGCCGGGGCCATGTGGGACTAAATTCCATATTTGGGAGGTAGAAACGCCATAATCACCACGCTTGGCAGAGCGGGTTGGTGATCGCAGGGATATACCAGTTGCACCGGTGATGCTGCTGCCCATCATAGGTCGAGGGATTTTGGTATAGCCTACTTTGGATGGATATACCGGAATCACAGTCGGTCGCCAGAGCTTCGTTGGTTAGTCGGCAGGGTGCACCACGAGCAGATGAGGTTGGCAGTTAGGTTGTCGCCATAGTGTACTGCGTTTACCCCTTACACCCCGACAGTAATAGATCTCTGAAATACCAATTCTTCAAATTTCATGTACTTTTCCTCTTAATACTGACTGACCAGATTTATTACACTGACCGTAACAATTATAATAAAATATACAGTATTTACACGCCTTTCATAGGTTTGGTTGCATACTGACTGTGTCACCACTTTTTGTATATTTTTTGCTAACGGTACACAATTTTTAAGGTTGGGTCCCTCCAAATAAATACCTATAATTGATTACTACATGCCACCAATCTTTCAATCATCCATGGACACATTTCCACTACGTAGTTGCATCAATCAGTTTTTACATTCGAACATAAAACTCGGCCGACTAAGAAAAGTTCCAGGTTTAGGGTCGGCAACCTATGTTAATAATTAATAGGAAGACTAGAGCTATCAAATGGCAAAGTCTCATTTTGTTACTCGATGAGGTAATTTTTTGCCTTTTTAGCCACTATAAAATCAGGCCGACTCAAGAAAGTCCCAGGACTAGGCGAGGCAACCCTATATATTTTGGCACTTCTCGATGAGCTCTATCGACTGTACTATATGCCAAGTTGTTACTCGATGAGATAATTTACACAAAAAAAAATGACCACTTTTTTGCTCACTGTACAAAACCCTCCAGTCTACCCTGTACTTTTAGACGTAGGTACCTTTCTGATGTGCTACACCCTAGGTAGGTCACATTTTGCTACTCGATCAGGTAGGGTTGCCAACTGTCCGCTCTTCGACTATAACCATATAAATAATTAATAAGTGTTGTTTTCGAATTTATGACATTATTATTTTATTATTAATGTATAAAGCACACTATTTTACTCCAAAAACGAAAAGTTGATTTTGCAATAACACCATTTACAGTGTTTCCATTAAAATCCATTGATACTATTTTAGTGGGGGACAACGATAACATATTTTCCCGGTCGGCTCCAGTGGGGGACAGCTGCTATTTTTTTCCTGAGACAAATCCACTATTGTATCTTGTTCTAATATCTCATTATTTTCCATGTATTTACGAACATTTCGCCGAAATCCCCCGGAATATTTGTTTTTTTTACTTTTTCCATTGCTGGATAGTTGAACACCGTCCAGCAGTAGAATAAAAACACTTATTAACGTATCTTTTCAAAACTATCCTCTATAAACACATTTAAGCGGGAAGCCTTCAGATTTTACTCTGTACAATAGATATAAACTGTGTCTGTCTAGAACATTCTAATAAACATTTATTTATAGACCAGTATTAAACCACATTGATCACGTCTAAAACAAATTAGCTTATGATAGTCAAATCACCCTACAGAAAGTCGTAAAATATGTCCCTTTCAGAATTATTACTCTAAACAAACACTTTTTCCAAACTAAGTGTAGATAGCAACTAGTTTATTTACACTAGATTAATCTTTTAGTTTAAAGGAGGTTCTAAAACGTGGATCTGAGACACTATACTCTATTAGAATGTTTCATCTTATTATAAATCACCTTTAGAACACTGTTGTCTATATATTAACCACTAATAGGCAATTTATAGTGTATAAAGGTTTAAAGCAACTTGCTGGTGTTACTTGGGAGGGTTGCCACCCGTACTTTATAATAAAGTATTGTACGTTATTTCAGGTAATTGTACTCTATACTTTATGAGAATAATAAAGTACACGAAAATACTTTATTTCGCATGATTTGATTTCTTTGAGATTTTGAAAAATTTAGTCTTAAGTATTTTTTCGTAAAATGAAATATATCGATTGGTGCTGAATCGATGTCAACGTTTTATAGATCCTAGTAAATCATGGACAAGAATACGCCACATAGGTACACCTACAAAACGTAATTTCGATAGTGAAACGTATCAAATAGGTCGTGAATATGTTACACCGAAAAATATAATTATAAAGACAGTAAAGATGCTGTGCAATTGTTTAATAGAGATACAAATTTGACACAAACTGCAAAAAACAATAACAAATATGTTTTAAACATAATAATAAAGAAAAATAAATTGTAGGTAGGTAGCATTGAGTAATTATGTAGGTATAGAGCAGACAACGCGAACAAAATCTGTGCACCATGATCAGCAGTGTGGGGCGCGTGCTGGGAGCGTCAGGGTGCGACGAGCGCCTGGCACAGGCTAAGTGAGTTAGAGCGCGTGCACCCTAACGCGTGTTACAAAACATTACTTCTCGGTAGCTTCTCTAGTTAACATAGTACCTCAATGGTAGGTAGGTACTTTATTTTGATACGATGTACTTTTTTTTTCTTAACTAAAATAACCGATGTACTTTAATTCCACAAAAAAAAGGTGGCAACCCTAGTCAGAACTGAAGAAAAATTGATTAACGACGAAAAAAGAAAATGTGACGATATAAAATGACGCATTATGCGTCAAAGGATGGCCATCGACATCCTTTGGACGAGATAATGACTCAGACCGGTTTCTTCGATTACAGTAGTTTTATTTATTTACTAAATTAGATCATAATTATTTATAGGAACACATAACAATGACCTTAACAAAGTCGTGAGTCGTTAACCTATTCATACGACATTCTTATTCAGTATAAAACACTCTATTGTTATGACTTGGGCTCCTGCCAAACCATTACAAGCAGGAAACGACGAAATATTAAAAACGACACTTTGGGTTTTTGCCATTCTAATATAATTATGACATCCATCATCATCAGCCTAAACAAACTGTAGTACTGTTATACAAGGTTTTACAAAAATACAAATAAACCTTTGAGGGGGTGGTGTAGACCATCAAACTGAACAACTTTCACTATGGGACCAATATCGAAATCGCGAAAAAAAAAATTATGTTCCATACTCTACAAATCGACTAGAGCTAAAATATGTATGGGATATAAATTTTTTTTTTTCGCGATTTCGATGTTGGTCCCATAGAGAAAGTTGTTCAGTTTGACGGTCTAAACTACCCCCTTAAGAGTTTTAAATATTTATTGTTACTTATGAAACACCCTGTATATAACTATATACCATACCTACCTACTCTGTGGTACTGTGTCATTTATAACTTTGAAATTGAGAAAAAAATCCTGTATAGGTACGCCCCACAATACTTCATACCAACGGGCTAGGACTGACAAGAGGTAAGCACGCGCGATACTGAGTGCGTGGAGCGAGAGAGGACTACACTACACCATTGTCCAATGTCGTCTTCCTCCCGTCTTCCGCGAAGGAATAGGATAATGGTGGGGAGCTGGGAGTGCCCGTACTATATGTAGTACTATAAAATCTTTCTTATACTATGGCACGGGTAGGCCTGATGCGTATTGGTAGACTTCACATACGCATCAGAATTTATTCTTCAGTTTATGCAGTTTTTCCTTCACCGTTTGAGAGCAGTCGGTATTACGTAGGTACATAAGTTAGAAAAACTAATTGGTACGTACACACGGCAACAGATCAACCTACCCATAGTTGAACTCTATGTTCATGGACATAAGGTCCAACTATGGGTAGGTTGATTTGTCACCGTGCGTACATGGCATGTCCACCGTGCGGATCCGAACCCAGACCCTCGTAATCGTCATCCTATTCTTATTTATATGTGGATAACGTATTTATGGTTGTTCTAAGCAATTTTAAATAAATATTGTGTTTCTTCGATCATCATTGTCTAAAATTGAGAACCAAATATTAGGAAGCAGAATTTCCAAAAACTGTCAAAAAACACCATGTCGATTTGATACCGATCGAATCGGGTAGTTACACAATAAGAGCCCTGGTTAAAAAAAAATATACTGGCTTAAAATTATATTTCAGTTCAAAACATTTCTTAAAACCTAATTAAAATACTTCCCTAATATTCAGTCCATTTAGCACTCCAACAAACATCACTGTAATTCACCACAATTACTTATAACAACTTTGGCTGACACTGTACCGGACTTGCTGCCATACCGTTCCATTTTCTTCATGACATCTGTTCCTGATATGACGTGGCCGAAAACTACGTGTTTACCGTCCAACCAGTCGGTCCTGAAAGAGAAAATAATTTTAGCTGTGTGCCCTAAAGTGGGACGTATACGTATACAATACAATAAGTAAGTTAGAGCCTCTATGATCCCACTGCAGGGCAAAGGTCTCCGAGGCCTACGAGAGAGGAGGATCCTTATACCTGAATTTAGAATAAGGTAAAAAGGTAGGTATAGCCTGTAGAATCCCACTGCAGGGCAAAGGTATCTCACGAATAAGGGTGAGAGGGAGTGGGCCATACTCCACCACGCGGGCCCAGTGCAGTTTGGTGGAGCTAAGTTAGCAAGCTTTGCTGAGAGCTGTTGTCATTCGCATGGTTTGCGTTTGAGCTTGCCACGAAGCACGCACCGCCATCTCTTAACTGTGTATTTGCTAAAAAAAAACAATCCTCGAGATTGGGATAGATATTATTATACTTGACACTGGCAGAAATGCAGTGCTAAACCACAAGCAAAAGTCCATTAATTTATAAATAAAAAAAGGCCACAATACAATATAAAATAAAAACGCCAGTAGATGGCACTCGCGTCTACTAGCGTTCATTAAAACTATCGACAGAGTGTCGGTAGCTTCATTGGGTGAGAGTGAAACCGCAGATTTGCAGGTTGCTACAAGTTTCATACTGAATTTCCTAATCTTTAATTTAATTTAAAACAGCCTTAACAGCGACCGTAGTATTGTGCGTGCGATACGGCTATGTCACGCCTTTTATCTCTTTCGCTCGCGCGCAAATAGAAAGAAAGCTAAGTCGCGATAGCGCTTTATCACGCTGCCATGCTAAGGGCGCAGGTATCAGAACTGTAACTAATATGTAACTTACTTTGCCGTACAGAGGAAGAACTGTGATCCATTAGTGTTAGGTCCAGAATTAGCCATGCTCAGCACGCCAGGCCCCGTGTGGCGAAGCGTGAAGTTCTCATCCTCGAACTTACGCCCGTATATTGATTTACCGCCGGTTCCGTTGTTGTTCGTAAAGTCACCGCCTTGACACATCTGAGTGCTTGTTAAGAATTATTTGTCTATTGATGCGGGATTCAATTTAGAGACCAAAAGTACTAGCAAATATCCCTAAATACTAGTTTCGAATTACCTCCGTTGTCTAAATGGTTAAGAGCATTGGGCTCGTGACACGGCGGTCGTGGGTTGGGGAAGACAACTAGTGATATGTCACTATGTGCGTTTTTTCCCAGTTAGACATTGGATTTCGGCAACTACTCGTCACACCATATTACAGTTCTAACGTTCCTTGGATTTCGAGTTGGTTCGAATCCATCCAACTACAAACCAACTTTATAAGCTGCCAGTAAAGTTGTAGTTGAAATAAAATAAAAAGGATACAAAATCTGGTATAATCCTATGGAAGCTGCAGCCCTGATAGCCGAATCCTTTCTCATGCGTACACAAAGCTCGGAAGTTCTCTGCAGTCTTTGGAACAATGTCCGCCCGCAGCATCATGATGATCCTGCCGATCTCCTGCTTGCCCACGCTGATGTCGAAGTACACTTGAGGGTTACGCTTCTCTGCCGGTTTGGCTGGTATCTGAAATGGGCAAGTTTTACATTAAAATCTATCTGATAATGAAGGATAACATATTTCGAGGTGACAAAAAATCAACATGAAAATATGGTTGGTAGACAAAAATTGTATGTTAGATGCAAATTTTGTTTTTATCTCTGTATTTTACCCTACGAATAAGAATAAATTTTACCGTTTATATTTTGGAGTAAAATAAAGATATTTGATTGATTAGATTTTTAACGTTACTTGATAGAAACTGCACATGAAGGTGAAAATTTAGTGTGTATGCACAACCAGAAAATGCTTATTTACATCTCCCTTGAATAAAATCATTTATCAAAGCAATCATCTAGTGCTTAGAGTACAAGGTGGAAACTATCCACTTTTTTTCTAGGCACTGATCGAAACAATTTATAAATGTGCCTATTATTAATGTTATTATCTTATGTACACGAATTACTTGAGAAGTGAATAAATTATTATTATTACAACCAGAAAATGCTTATTTACACCTCCCTTGAATAAAAGCATACCTGTATGCATTAACTATTATAACGCATACATGTATGCCTTTATTTCTATGAAAGTTTTTTTTAAAGGAGGACTCTATTTCCCGGAACGGAAGTCAGTCAGAGATATTTGAAATATACCACTTTCAGTTTATCAACATTTAAAATTCTGTCGTCTGACAGTTAGTGACTAGTAGTGAGCCCTTTGTCACTAGAAATAAAAGTGACTTGACGGCCCGACAGCACAGTCTGTAGTGAACCTGCCTTCTGTGCCGGGGGTCGCGGGTTCAAATCCCGTAAGGGACAAATATTTGTATGATCAATATGAATATTTGTACCTGAGTCCTTCGATCAAAATAAAATGAATGGATAGGCCTAAAGCGCGGTAAGTTGAAGCAAACTACTGGTGCACTTGGTACATACAAACTAGCGCCATTATCTGTCAAATCTAGGGCACTTTCATACAAGTGACAAGTAAAAATTTCATTTGTTTTGCCTCATTTTTCTGGTTTGAAATGTTCGCTTAAGGCCTATCCATTCATTTTATTTTGATCGAAGCCTGAGTCATGGATGTTTGTATCTATATAATATGTATTCTATATCGTTGTCTAGTTATCATAATACATGTCCAGGATAGATTCTGGAACTTTAAATGTGACTAGATAATTTGTGTGACACTGTCCAAGATATATAGATATATATATGTATATAGATACTTAATATGGGGAAAATTCATGCAGAATTAATGATATTAGTGTGGATAGGGATAGTACAAATCAAACATACACTGTCAGCATCACTCTTTTCTTTAGTTCCTTCCTTGTCTGTGTCTCCATCCTTGTTCACAGAAAGCGTCTCGCCGGCATGCTTCTGAAGCCAGCTGTCCTCCGACCACACCGGACGAGTGGAACCTTCCTTGATACGCTGCGGGGCTGCTATATTCACACGTATCGTACGACCAAACAGTTCTGCATCATTCTGAAATATTTTACACAGACATAAACACCACAGTAT
The DNA here is from genome assembly GCA_963693445.1 of Agonopterix heracliana. Classification (NCBI taxonomy): domain Eukaryota; kingdom Metazoa; phylum Arthropoda; class Insecta; order Lepidoptera; family Depressariidae; genus Agonopterix; species Agonopterix heracliana. The sequence continues at coordinate 5,607,276 of OY856308.1, forward strand.
ACGAAGAAAGAATATTTACCTACTTAGATACAGTAACGGATGTCAGACACTCTCTGGCCGTCCACCAATTTTGACATCACCCCCCTCGGTGGTATGGTAGGGGGATTCTATTCTATTTTATTCTATTCTATTTTTAAAAATATGGCTGCCATCCTTGGTTAATGATGATTTTGCCAATGTCGAGTTTTTATAGCAAAAGTGCTTGACATTGTACGGTTATATTGATTGATATTTTGGTGACTTCAAGGGATGTTCTTATAAAAGAACAATATCCTGAGCCACCACTGGAGTTCCACTGTAGGCCGGGGATGGGGCAACCGACGTGCACGTGACCGCCCAATAGCAGACCCACAAAGCAACTCCGGTAGGGGGATGATAATAAGTAGTGGTGTATTCCTCTTCCACACACTCTCACTCGGCATACATGTGCTAACTTCTTCTTGTCAGCATGAGCCTGTTTGCATGTAGTCCAAGGTTTTTTAAACAACTAAAATAAATTCTCTCCCGCAGTGGTTCAAATGTTTGCTATAACTAGCATCTGCCTTTTGAAGGTGCAGGCCGCACGGTGTCATATTCCAACACCTATACCTACATGGTCGACTGGTCCGTCGTGGGAGCTCCCTGTTGCTCTTGCAGCTTTGCACAGACCTCCTTATACGGACTCCATAGTGTATAAGGAGGTCCGTGCAAAGCTGCCGCCGTCCATATACTCACAATCACAATCCCATTCACTACAACCTCCAACCATCATTTTAATTTAAGTGCTTAAAAATGAAAGAGAAATCTATTTCTACGGCATGTTCTATAGTTTAACTAATTTACTTACTTACACACTTTGTTATTTTAAATCATCTGATTACTAGGTGTCGGCAAGAAATTGAAATTTTAGGCTATGTTTTTATACATCTCAAGAAAGACTGTAATAGAATTACACTTACCATGTTGTCTATAGCCGCGGCCGCATCTTCAGCGTTCTCAAACTCGACGAAGGCGAAGCCCCGGTGCTTCTCCGTCTCATAGTCCAACGGTATCTGAACATCCACCAGGTCTCCGAACGGAACAAACGCCGCATTCAACACTTTTTCGTCTACCTCTTCTGCCAGTCCGCCTACGTAAATGGTACGCTTTGAATTAGGTTTACTAGTCATTTTGGAATGTTATAACAGAAAATGTTGAAATAGTTACGGTATTTTATTGGGAATTTCGTTTATTTTGGTTTATTTTGTGGATAATAACCTAGAAATCCCGGCGCGTACTGTAGTGTGACCATCCGGAAAATAGAGAATCTGCCACATACTAGCTAAAAATCTGCCAAACACCCTAAAGAAAAATGCCAAAAATATGCCGCATATAGTTTATTTTAGTGTGTTCAAACACTTATTTTAAAGAAAATGTGCAGGGTTCACCTTAAAACTTAAGTTACTGACCTTACCTTTCTGTACATACACAGCGACACGACAGATCAACCTACCCATAGTAGAACTCTATGTTCATGGACATAAAGGTCCAACTATGGGTAGATTGATCTGTCGCCGTGCGCGTGCGCACACAACAGCAACATTTTGCTTCATATCATATCCTATCTTTTTTGGTCATTGCCTTTGGGAAAAGAAATTTGAAATAAAATAGAAACAAAAACTCTTTCGCGTTCTTGTAGAGACTACCTTGGAACAGGAGACCAGTTCAACTAAAATGATTGCATGTCGGTAATTTGTGCTTAGTAACAAGTTTTCTGTTTCTTCTCCAAAAATTATAGAGAGTAAGGTAAATATTCCCAAATCTGCTAAATCCTGCCACTTTTCTAATTCGTCAACAACATCTGCCAAAGTGAAAATTCGATAGCTAAATCTGCCAAAATGGCAGAAAGAAATGTGCAACAAATGGTCACACTGGCACACTGATTGACATCTGACAGTGACAGATCAGCGATGACATTCACGTTGTCGTTCAGAAATATTTATAACTGCGATTCAGAGTCACGTTGCAGGAATTGACCCGAGCGTCTCGCGTGGTTTTCGCGCGTCGCGTTTTTGCCTGCCACGAGGCTCCGCAATCCTCAATCTTTTCTTGTTCTTGAACAAAAACAATCCCTGAGATTGGGATAGTTACTCCCATAAATTACACTTGACACTGGCGGAAATGCGGTGCTACGCACAAGCAAAAAGCCATTAATTATAAAATAAAAAATAACTGCGATTCAGCACGGCTAGCATGCCGTCGTTTAAACGAGAAAAACGCCATGCGTGCTCTTTCTGGCATACGTAAAATAATAAAGATGGTGGCACATCTCGATTTTTATCGTTTTCTCGGGGGTGGCATGCAGATGGGTGTAACAAACACTCAGTGTAAGCAGTAAAAATTTCTTCGTTTTATTTTATTTCATCTGCCTAAAAACAAGATCTCTGTAATTCAGGCCGAGATTCAGAGACGATTTTGTTTGTCTTAGCTCGAGCTAAGTAGAATCCAGAATTTTTTTTTAATATCAAAATCATGCTTTAATCAACTTTATGAACGTGGCCACTTTATCAAGAAAAAATGGTTTGCTAGCCTTGAGGTGGAAAAGAAAAAAAATCCTTCTTTTTTTATTCTAAGTTATTAAGGCAATGAGATTTTTTTTCCATGTAAATGAGCCAGTGTTTGGCAAATTTTATGTAAGTACCTACCTACAATCTCTTACTATCTTCCAGCTTCAGCAAGAAAAAGCCTAGGTACTTAATTAATCTTGTTTTCATAATAAATTAGGTACGCCCAGTACTCGTAGCATGCTACGTGATACGGCTGTATTAAGTCTTTTGTCTCGTTCGTTTGCGCGCAAATAGAAAGAGAGCTAAGATGTGATAGCGCTGTATCACGGTGTTTTGCTACCCATGCAGGAAAGGTATGGTACGCCATTAAGTAAATAATATATACTTAATTATAAAGTTCCTACCTATGTACCTACCTTTATTTACCCCTAGGTCCTTTAATTTCCATGGGTCAATTTGCACCAAACAAGAAGTTAACATCTGTTTCAGATAGTAAGCCATTCATTTACGAATTGTCGATCGATACGAAACAAAGATAAACTTCAAAGTGATAAGAAACTTGTAGGAGCGGAAGGTCGATTACGTCTCGCCAGTCGGCGATCCGTTGACGGGTGCATTTACTTCAATTAACCGTATTAAATGGGTTGGAGTACAGTCAGGGACGTTTGAGTTTCGTAATACCTAGTAGGCAGATAGGTACCTATCTACTTTAATCTTGATTCTTGATATTGCCGTGGTTGTCTAGTGACAAGTACCTAGGTAGGTAGGTGTAGCCAATCTTCACATGCAGAAGACACCATAAGATCATGCTATCCAGAATTTCCTGAAACGCACCCGCCCCGATATAGCCTAGCAAATACTGAAACGGTGAAGTCAGACCATCAAACTGAACAACTATCACTAAAGGCATTTTTCAGGAAACGCAAAAAAAATCTGCTGTCCCATACAAAGCTGCTGTACCTATCAGACTCAAATGTATGGGACGGCTAATTTATTTTCGCGTTTCCTGCAAAAAGCCTATAGTGATTATAGTTGTTCAGTTTGATGGTCTGACTTCACCGTTTCAGTAAGTATTTGCTAGGCTGTCACTTACACCATGTATACTCTTACACCTGTATTCTTAATTTCTTAGGCCGAGATTCAGAGACGATTTGTAAGTCATAGTTCGAACTCCCGTACGTCAAAACTTCGACCCTACTATAGCTGGAACTAAGACTAAAAAAAATCGTCTCTGAATCTCGGCATTAGTTGCTTCTTTGAGATTTCCTCAGTCAAGTCGAGGATTTTTTTTGTCATATTTGTAAAATGTCAAAATGAAAATTTTCTGTCGCTTCCTTGAACTTTACCTTAAAAATTACTGTATAAGTGGCTTCTTTGAGAATTCCCCAGACAAGACAAGGACGTTTTATAGGTAAGTACATAACGATTAACGACACTTCCTATATTCATCATCATCAGCATATACCTATACGTCCCAATTCCTCTAGGAGGGTGTTTGGGCGTTAGTCCACCACCCGTGCCCCAATACGGATTGGTAGACTTCACATACGCATCAGAATGTCTTCTTCTGCATAATATGCAGGTTTCCTCACGATGTTGGGAGCAGTCGGTAATGTAATACCGTACATATAAGATAGAAAAACTCACCGAACCCGGACCTCATCATTGGGAGTTCATAACGCTCCGCAACGCGCCACGAGCTCTCTTATTTACTCCCTATAGGTAGCAATTATAAGTCGATAATTTGAAAGTAACAACGTCCTCGACTCATTTATGGAAATGTCAAGGAAGCAACTAAAAAAAGGAGATGTTGAGGATGAGTGCATTCAGTGGAGGAATATTTTGACAGAGTCACTTAATCTGTGCCGAAAAAACTTCAAGGAAACAACTGAGAATACCTACATGTTCTAGTTAACCTGATCACATTTATACGCAGCTGATATTTTGTGGCAAAATAGGAAATTTCTAAAAAGTATGTAAGTAGTTTATTCGAGAAGGTATCTATTATCTTATCGTTTTATGGGGGCTGGCAAGCCAGCAACACTTCGACCCAGTGGGATCTTTTGTGTTAGCCCCATTGACATACTATGGAAAGAGATCTTTGCTATAGACGCGGGTCTAATACCTACAAAATTCTCGAAAAAAGTGGCCGAGACTAAACTACACAAACCTAAGTAGGTACGTGTAGTAACATGAACCAACTAAAAACATTGAAAATGCTGAAATTCTTTTCCATCCTACTTCGCATCGGGGCACGGAGGTCAAACGAAGACTGTTGCGTAATTTGTCCTCTTTTTACATTTTGGTGTTCTTTTGGTTCGGACACTGTTGAGCGCGGACCATACGTCCAGTATTTGGTAAGTCAATGGTTAGCCCCTATTGGGAAGGCATACAAACCACAGGCAAAGAAAAAGTCCGAAACCATGCCTGGCCACAACTCTTTCTTGTCATTCTCAAAAGCAGTTGCACTCAGCAGTACCTACCTTCTTAAGGTAACCGGTGGCTCCCCGTTAACAAATACATTATGCATTAACTCGTTATCTAACATAATCAAATCAATTACGTTCGCTAGGAAGTACACTTACACTATCTGGTGATCTACAAAAAGTTCATACCATTTTAGGGTAAACTGTAATGAGCTTGTTTCCTTTGTAAGCTTTCTATGGAGAGTCGACCGTTTAGTACTGCTAGAGCCTACTGACGTTTATATTTTGTTTATTTAGATAGGAAATGGAAGCGTTTCGAATCAAAGAGTAGTATAAAAGCATAGAGTGTGGGTCCTATAATTATGAAAGTTAGGTATAACTATAGAAGGTGTAGGTAAACATAAATGTGCTACATATTTACTTTTTAGGGGGTGTTTCAGTTCAGTTCAGGCCATCAAATTGAAACACACCCAACACACATTGACACTATTGAAATTGCGAAAAAACGCAGATGTCCCGGGACAGCTAATGCAAACAATACACATGCACATGGACATGCGTGCTGCTGCTGATGCTAATGTACGGACATTAGGGTCGAGAAGCCAATAACATTCTCTATGGAAAAACTAATTTTGTGTGTCCCATAGGTTACTAAACGTTGTGTAATTTAATGGACCGAAGCATCCCCTAAAGTTACGCATTTAAGTTTACACCATGTAGGCTGTAGACACCTATATGTACATAACGACTAGATTAGCCTCTCTTCTCTTTCATTACTTGTTTATAACGGTATATAATAACTTCTATTTGAGCTTCTATTCTGTAAATAGAACCACAAAACTTAAAAGTATTTCTGATTGTAGGTAATGTAGGCCTTATTATTATAATACGTATTATTTTATTGGGCTTTGATATTTATTCCAAACTGTCTGACTCAGAGACTATAATATTTTTAACCCCCGACGCAAAAAGAGGGGTGTTTGACGCCTATGTCGGTCTGTCTGTCTGTCTGTCTGTCTGTCTGTCTGTCTGTCGGTCTGTCTGTCTGTGGCATCGTAGCTCCCAAACGGGTGGACCGATTTCGATGTTTTTTTTTTTTTAATAGATAGCTTATTTATGCGAGAGTGTTCTTAGCTTTGTTTCATGAAAATCGGTTTAGCAGTTTTGAAGTAACTTTAAAAATTGCGACAAAATAAGACGGGTGTTATAAGTTTCTGTCCGTTCGTGGTTTCGTAGCTCCCAAACGGGTGGACCGATTTCGATGCGGTTTTTTTAAGTAGAAAGTTAATTTATGCGAGAGTGCTCTTAGCTTTGTTTTATGAAAATCGGTTCAGTAGTTTTCATGTAACTTTAAAAATTATGAAATAACATTAAATTACAAATTAAAAAAACCCCCAACGCCAAAAATGAACATTTAAAATGTAAAAAATAATGCGGTCACCTATTATTTTTGATGTAAGCAAATGTATGTTTTACTTCTTTACTCTCTTTAAGATATTTTAGGTTAATTAATGTGTCGGGGACCGCAAGTGATTGTAAAAAAATAAATGGTCATTTCATAGCGGTCCCCTACGCATTAATTAACCTAAAATATCATAAAGAGAGTAAAGAAGTAAAACATACATTTGCTTACATCATAAATAATAGGTGACCGCATTATTTTTTTTTTTTAAATGTTAGTTTTTGTTGCATAAGCATATGCTCAAGACTATATTCCCCGAGGCGGTAGTCAGAGATGTTCTGAAACCTCAGAACATCCACGTTTCACCAGGTAGTACCGAAACTCTGTCCAGTGTGACGGGGAGTGAGCCCGTCGCCACTTATAGGTAATGGACAGTCGCTCGGTACAATACATGCCTCGAAATTGAAGCATGCAGATTTCCTCACGATGTTTTCCTTCACCGAAAAGCCAGTGGTGTTATAATATTTTTGGTTGCTAGGAATTTACCAGAATAGTTCCCATAACGGGGCAAAGAAATTATGTTACAGATATATTATTACGAGTAGGTACACATCAAAATAATGAATGTAGACAACAATATATTCCTACCAACTTTAAAAACCAAGACAGCTCTACCATTCTTTTATCCTCGTCTAACTCGCATTAGCATTTTACTAACGACCATTCATATTCGTAATTACAGGTTGTAAAATACATAGCTATTAAACTTATAGTATTATAATCTTAATGTTAATGAATCTAGGATAGTAACAGTCTAGCAAAATTCCGTTATTCTGTACAAATAATTACATCGATCGCCGGAGGTACTTTACTGCTAAAACGTACGCAGATTAGAGTGATTTGCAACTTTGTATGGGAAACTAACTGTAGGAAAACGTAAGTGAGCCGTAAAGTTTGTTCAACTTTAATCTGAGAGCAGTTTAAATTTATTTTAATGATTATAGTTACCTACAACATATGAATCCCCAGGATCAATTACCTACTAAATGTATATCACTTGATTTTTTTTAGACTATTAAGTACCTTACTACTTACGTCTCTTGTCGCATCTCATAATGTCAATTGGCAGCTTGCTGATGCTTGGGCTCAGGAACGATTTCACTTATCTCTTTGCAAGGCGGCGACATTATCTTTGCATAACTGTATACAGTGCAGTACAATGTTGCTAATGTGTAATTATATGTTTGTTATTCTCAATAGTTACATAATTTACTTACTAGGTTCCTAGTAGTTAACGATGGTTAGGGTTGAACTACACCATGTAGCACAGCATCGCATTTTTCCGTCGCTCCATCCTTTTCTGTCACCCAGGAATGTCATTTGTTAGAGCATATATAAGATAGACGGAACGCAATCGCACGCGGCGTGCTGTTCCGTACTGTTCCGTTCCGTCTATCTTATATGCTCTAGCAAATGTCGTTACTGAGTGACAGAAAAGGATGGAGCGACGGAAAAATGCGATGCCGTGCTTCCTGACGTAGTTCAACCCTTCTATGACTTTACTACAGGATGAAAACGATATCATTGGCATGCTTTTAAACTAAGAACGATCGGAACAAAACAAAAGACGATTCGGTCAATATCATAAACTTAAGGTGGTTGCAGAGTTGTCAATTTCATACAAAACTTTGTCGTAGAACACTCGTAGACGGTATTAATAAAAGTAATGTTTTATACAAGGTGTTTCATAAGTAAGAATAAATTTTTGAAACTCTTAAGGGGGTTGTTTAGACCGTCAAACTGAACAACTTTCTCTAAGGGACCAACATCGAAATCGCGAAAAAAAAAATTGAAATCCCATACATATTTTAGCTCTAGTCGATTTGTAGAGTATAGAACATCAATTTTTTTTTTCGCTATTTCGATATTGGTCCCATAGTGAAAGTTGTTCAGTTTGATGGTCTAAACCACCCCCTTAAAGGTTTATTTGTATTTTTGTAACACCTTGTATAGGGTCCTTTTTAATATCCTGACTCTTTTTTAAGGGGATGATCAGACCGTCAAACTGAACAACTTTCTCCCGGACCAACAACGAAATCGCGAAAAAAATATCAGCCCCTCCATACAAAACTGCAAACCTTATCGAGCCAAATGTATGGGACAGCTGTTTTTTTTCGTAATTTCGATGTTGGTCCCATAGAGAAAGTTATTCAGTTTGATTGTCTGATCATCCCCTTAAAAAAGTGTCAGCATATTAAGTTGGACCCTGTATAATATGGAAAAATAGCTTAGAAAACATAGACGTAGACTCTAGCGTTAGAAAATAATATTTACAATTTAATATAATTACGAAGAAGAATAAGGCTTTGAAATTTTGTATACTTAAATAATGTCAAAGCTTGATATCTTCGTAATATAATAAATTGTAAATATTATTTGATACGCGCAATCTAGATTTTCTAAGCAATTTTTCCATTATACAAAACATTACTTTTATTAATACCGTCTACGAGTGTTCTACGACAAAGTTTTGTATGAAATTGATAACTCTACAACCACCTTAATAGTCAATATACCTAATGCATTGGATAATCATGAATAAGAGATAAATTCAATAAGATATGGCATTTTAATTTACAAACACGGTCAATGACTCTATCAAGCGTAGGTGCTAAATAAAATGGTGTTAATAGACATCTCTATTTAACAAACCATTTAGCAACTATTACTTTCAACCTATCAAATATTGCGGACTACAACTCAATCCACATATCAAGCCCCGTAACCTAGTTTTAATGCTAATATATTACGTATGAAAATAGCTTGATTGCGGGACTTTTGACGACGAAAGACAATTTGTTCTTCGCTGCCATTGACACCAAAAGATTTCTTTAAGGCGTATCAGCCGTGGACCACTCTCCTCTCACTCACACTCCATACTAATCGATGAGAAAGAGCGCGTGGCTCCGGTCAGAATTTGGCTGTTTTCTTTGAAAAATTCGATGATTTTTTATTAATTTCGAAAAAGTAAAAAAACCACATCATTCTAAATTGTATTGTGAACAATATAGTAAATTTTCATTTTGTTCCGATTAAAAATATAAGAGTAAAATGGTTACAACTGGAAAAAAAGGGGTGACTTTAGAGTCCCTTTTCTTCGGTTTTATTCATTAAAATCGATTTCTAGAAAAACCACATCACTTCTCATATCCTGTAGATGGTTCAGTTTAAATTTCAGCTCAAAAAGTGCCAGAGTTAATGAATAAAATGGTTACAAAATTACCCAAAACCGGCAGGTAGCCCCTTAAGATAGATAACAGAGAATCCGCGAATCGCATTGTCCCTAAATCTACGTACGATTTGTTATGCTAATCTGCACTGCATACTGACTAGGTTAGATAGCCGATGTTTACAGATGTGCGTTTTGAACTCGGCGTTTTTCGAGGTCATGGGCGTTTTTGTGGGTTGGTGCCACCTTTTTTTTGCACTTCTTCTTTTGTCGTTTCGAATATGCCATTGAGTTTGCCATCGAACGTGGTGTACGAGTAGAACTTTGCTCACTAGTATGGCTCTATTATGAAACCCTGCGTAAATTAACTGTGCTTAAACTTGGCTAAAACAAATCAACTATGCTTCAATTTTGCATAAAAAATCTTTTTAATCTGGCATTGTTTAACCTGTATAAATCAACTATGCCCAATGTTGACATAAAATCTATTTCTTTAAAATCTAACTATGATTTTGACAAATCCTAAAGTAAATCGCATGATGTTTCGATATTTGTATAATCATTAGCTTTGCCTGATTAAACTTAAATATATTTTAAAGTGCCAACAATTAAGTTTATGTCAGCACTGCTTGCAAGCGACTAAAATAAACAGTCGTCGAAAATGAATTTCTCATTTTAATATGATATCGCTTGTCGAACACTGCGTTTTTCATTCGGAATTATTCAGCGTTTCAAGCGCTCGTCTTGGATCTCGTTCGTCGAACCCTGCGTTTTTCACTCGCAAGTCTTATTCAGCGTTTCAAACGCTCGTCTGTGCCAACACTGCCATTGATCTAGGACAATAGCACAATAAACCTGTCTCCAGCTCAATCAGTAAGGACCGTGCACAATTCATCCGTCACTGTTAGTGAAAGTGACACACTGATGCGATTCTCTGTTTGTTTTCAAAAGAGCGCGTCGTTTTATATGGATACTCAACAATAATAGAATACACGTACGTACGTTTATAATTTTTTCTCCCCTCCTGACGGAAAGCGTTAATTTTCGTCCCGCTGCGCTAAACGAAGTTGCCGCTTTCCACCTCCGTCTCCGTCGAAGAGAAAAATATTATGCTAACCCCAGGCAGTAAATAAGAAAGCATAGATAGCTAGCTTCGCTTCTTTAGCCATCGGTGTGTAATCTACTGTATCTCTTAACTAAATTTATCTTATTAATTATGTCATGCGGTACTGAAGAAGAAAAGATTCTCTTCTTTCGATTTTCTTCTTTCTCCAATAGTGGACAGACTCAAATGAAAACACAATTTACTTTTTATGGCATTAAAAAAATATTTCAACGTGCGTTCGATTTGTTGTTACATGACACTATCTTAACTATCATCATCATCATCAGCCTATATACGCCCGACTGCAGGTCACAGGCCTGTGAATTATACTTAGTAGCTAAAATTCTATATTTCTATAATTTTACAAGAAATTGAATAGGTAGACAGGTATCATAATGGAAATCATTAAGCACCCCAACTCCACAATGCTACAAACGCAGTTAAAATTATCAATAATAATATCATGTTTTTGATTGCTACCTACTTAAAATTGGCCACTATGAAAATTACAACGAAATTGTTCTTGCTTTTAGTTTCTGCATATCAAATCCGAATTAATTTCTAGGTTTGCTGTTTTTCAGGTCATGAGTGCTATTTTTGAATTTTATACATCCTGATTCGTATACGAATAATGCATGAATGCCAGATTTTATGCCACTTTCGTACATGAATTATGTGAAATTCAAAAATAACACGCCAATTGTTTCAAGTGAAATCCTGTCATGTCTTCATATAAATTACTTCACTATTATACTTCTTAAGAGAAGTTTATTCCGAGAGTGAAACTTTTCAGAAACAATCTAGAAACGAATCTCTATGCTTGTATGAAGTCAGATTTTCGTTAAAATATACAGTTTTAATTGTAGGATTAACTTAAGATTTGTATGGAAATCTTTGAGGTACTGTAACTTTAAAACTATATATTTTAACGAAAATCGGACTCCATACAAGCATAGAGATTTGTTCCTGGATGGTTTCTGCATAATTTTATAGACTTTAATTTGTTAGTATTGAAAATATCACCATAGTACGTTTGTATGGAGCGCGCCAACGGTAATATACCCTTAATTAATCTTTTCTGTATGTACCTACACGTGGATTAACAGGTTGATTCCACCTACATGCTAGGTCTCAAGCTCACCGCTCCACAGTAAGATTGTAAGGCAGATAATGTTCTCGTTTGTAAGAGACAGATTGACTAATGTAAGACTCAACGCTGCAGTGAAGCATTGATGGATAGTTGGGTAGACTACACCTAATATGAGCTAGCGACAAAATAAAATGTAGGTTGGAGTTTTTGGGTCGTTTAAGTAATTTTATGTCATTATCAGCCTATATGCGTCCCACTGCACACAAGGCTACCCTCAAGGATGCATTGGCATTAGTCCACTACGCCTACCCAATGCGGATTGGTAGACTTCACATACGCATTATTTCTTCTTCGGCGTATACAGGTTTCCTCACGATGTGTTCCTTAACCGTTTGAGAGAAGTCGGAATTACGTACATAAGTCAGAAAAACTCATTGGTTCATGGCATGTCGTCGGTGCGGATTCGAACCTGGACCCTCATGATTGAGTGTCCATTCCATACCTATCTGCAACGCGCCACCGACGCTCAAACTGATTTAGTGAATTTATTTACTAAGTCAAAATAGACCGTCCTAACTTAGGTGTTTACTTTTCTATTTATGGTCATTTCTAGAATATTAAAACCAGTATCTGTGAGGTTGAGATTCTGAGTCGAAAGTTGTTTTCGAGTTCGAACTCCCGTATGCTAAAATCCATACATCTCTTACTAGATTCAACTCACGAGCAAGACATCTCTAAAACACCACAAACTTCACAAACGCTCGAAATAAAACAAGCCCGAAGGAAGACAATCATTACTGCTCTAAGAACAGACTTTAAAATTAAAAAAATTCAACACAATTTTTTTTTTCTCTGCTCGTAATCATACTATCAAAAATACCTGAAGGTTATAATTATAAGGCCAGTCGGTTATATGACCTCGCTGATCTGAAGTCCATCACATCGAACAAACATTGAAGTTCTATTCTTACCTAATTTCAGATCTAATCACATTGCAATCCAATCCAATTACTATTCAACTGTGCTGAATTCCGCATCACGCTAAACTCTATGTAACTCTGTCAAAACGGCTCTAACGGCTGTCAAGAGCAGTACCACGATTAGCGCAATATGTGTCAAAAGTTATGGTTCGTACGTAGTCCAATAACGGTTCAATCACAGAATATTTACCGCGATTGCAGCCCTGATACTCGTTTGAATAAAGATTATTAAAAATGTATAACGACACATTTTCCTTGGTCCTTTAGTTTTTTTAGCACGCTGTCAAACTATCATAATCATCATATCATCGTCCACTAATGAAGAAAGGCGTCTCCTAAGGCGAGTCACAAAACCGATGGGGAGTCAAAGTTCTAGAGTGGAGACCACAAACTGACAGGCGTCGTGTGGGACGCCTTGCGGCCCGCTACTGGACCGACCACCAAAGAAAGGTGGTGGGTAACGACTGGATGATGAAGGCCGAGGATAGAGTTCTGTCAAACTATCATCATCATCAGCCTACATACGTCCCACTGCAGGGCACAGGCCTACCCTCAAGGAGGGTGTAAGGGCGTCTGTTCACCACATGTGCCCAATACCGATTGGTAGACTTCACATACGCATCGTAGCGTAGGTATGCAGGTTAACTCACGATGCTTTCCTCCAGCGTTTGGGAGCAGCCTGACCAGAAATATAAAAAACCTGGTTTGGGGACGCTGCAATCGACTATAACCTTTAATGTCTGTGTTCCAAGTAGGTACAAAAATTAGTTCCAATGATTTTCCGCGACATGGCGAGATTTTTTATTTACCTGGTCGGGCTTTACATGGCATGTCATCCGCAAGGATTCGAACCCGGACTCCTGTCAAAGTATAAAGTGGCCATATTAAGGTAATTTGTGCTTAGATACGAGACGATGCAAGTGCAATCTCATGCTTCCCGTACAAATTGATAATGAAATTACGTAATTAGGTACGATGTTTATAATTGATTCCCATAGCTCTGGGAAGCTCTAAAACATTTATATTATGTCCATTAAAAAGTCAATAATCATAAAATTGCTGAACATGGTATAATAGTAAACTTTAAGCTCTATAGGTGCTTAAGTTTATAGGTTAAGGTGAGTTTTCACGGTTGGGTTTTTCACGGAAATTCGGATTGGTAGAGAATAAATAATCATCTAAGCGTACTCGGTTCGAGTGCACTCATTCACATATTTTTCACGTTATACAGGGTCCAACTTAATATGCTGACACTTTTTTAAGGGAATGATCAGACCATCAAACTGAACAACTTTCTCTATGGGACCAACATCAAAATCGCAAAAAAAAATCTGCTGTCCCATAGGTACTGGCTCGAGTAGGTTGCAGTTTTGTATGGAGGGGCTGATTTTTTTTTTCGCGATTTCGATGTTGGTCCCATAGAGAAAGTTGTTCAGTTTGATGGTCCGATCATCTCCTTAAAAAAGTGTCAGCATATTAAGAAAGACCCTATATACGGTGTTTTAAATGCGTTACATTACACTTTAAGCCCTAAAGTTTAGGGGGTGCTGCATACCATAACATTTTACAAACTTTTAATATGGGATCTACAATGAAAGGAAAAAGAACAAGATCACTTTATAATTAACTGTATTGTGGGAAACGATATTTTAATTCCAATTTTAGGTACGTACCTACGTTAACCACCATTTACCAAAAATATAGTCTTTTTATATTTATCTATACTAATATTATAAAGAGGAAAGATTTGATTTTTTGTTTGTTTGTTTGTAATGAATAGGCTCCGAAACTACTGGACCGATCTGAATAATTCTTTCACCATTAAAATGCTACATTATCAGTGATTAACATAGGATATAAAAAAGGCCAAGTCTTTGTCGGGAAGATTCTAAGGCGGTACGAAGTTCGCCGCGGTCCTCTAGTTTATTATAATTCAACTTAATAAGCATGAAAACAAAGTTTAATTTTTAAATAGTGCCTACATACATATGCTCACAACTATGTTCCCTCTAAGTGTGGTCAAAAACCTTTCTATAACTAGTACCCGCCAGCACCTTTTCAACTTAATCATGCACACAGCAAGACGCAAAATTCCGTACGTCGATTCCGATTGGTGTGCGGGATTTTTCTGACATAAAAATTCGTATAATTGTAAATATTCCGAACGGAACGATGGCATTTCTAAAAATAACCACTTTTTACAAATGAACATGTCCAAACTGACGAAGACACTGTCAAAGACAAACTAATAATCAACGTCACATTATTTCCGAGAGAAACAAGCAAAAATTACAGGAAAGTCGAAGTACGGCGGACATAACCAGTTAAGTGAGATACCTGAGCTTATTGACTTTTTTGAGTTTTGTTTAGTCGACGCGGGATGAGGGAGGTCTAATGTCGCTGGATAGACAATGAGTAGTTGGTTACACATGGTCTGTTGGGTTGGCATGCAGAAAATGAGCGGTCAATTCATACAAATGGAAAAAACTGAAAAGAAGAGGTAAGCATATGCGATACTGAAGTGCAAGCGAGACAGGAATACGCCATTGCCTACATACATTTTACGCCACGGGTCCTACCAAGCGGGTGTGAGTGGTATATACAAGTACCTACAAATTGGTTTCCGAAACTTATTCGAAAAAAAATAGCGACTGCTCTCAAACAATGAAGGATAAGTTTCTGAGATGACCAGTAAGTGCGTTCACACACGATGACGCACTGACGGAGCGGCAGATGTCAGTCCATAGAACGACAAACGGTGCGTCAATGCGTCACCGTGTGTGCTTCTACGTGCGGTTTCATACAACTCCTTGCTTGCTTCTCAGTGCGTCATCGTGTGTAAACGCGCTAAAATGTAAAAAAAATATAATTTTTAAATGTTCCAAAAAACAAGAATTAACACTGTTCTATTTGTAATTATATATTAGCAAACGGTCAGGGACAAAATTTTGTTTCGTTAATGTTGTCTTTATTCGTTAGTCACCATAGACATCTTTCCTATTTCCGTAGCAAATGGGACTCGTTGAACTCTTTTACTTGACGTTTTGGGCGGTTTAGACAAAATAATCTAAACAATCAGTTAAAACTTTTCTGCTACTTTTTTTCAGTCAATGTTACTGTTTTTGTGTGCATGCGTACACGATGCGAGGGGATTTGTGAGATTCTTTCTTTTTTTGCAGATCGGAATATGAGTTGCTTGTATGGAGCCCCACAAACGATGGCCCATCTCACATCGTGCCCTAACACCTGCACGCAGGAGGAGCTCATGACCGCTGGCGACGGTGCAGTATCGGTTGCCCAATTCTGGCAAGATCCTATTTAGCGACTTTGTTCAGAGTTTGAAGTCGACACGATAAGAAGAAGAACCAACAAACTCAACAAGCAGGCAAGCAGTGTGTCCCAGTAAAAAAGCTAGTATAAAACGAGTACGGGCGGGTGATTCGCGTCTACTCGCCCAGCAAGGTCAAGTGCGAGCGTCCGAGTCATTGCTCCTCGCGTGCGCAGCATACCTGCGCCGGCGCAGCCAGTGCTTTTACAGTGACCGGTGTTTTGTGTACGGTGAGTTTTTGAATTTTTAAGTTTTTTGAGGTGGTGGGGTTGAGGATATGAGGGGGTTGTGAAGTTAAGGAAATAGGATTACTCAAAGATTAAAAAAAAAGGGTTAAGAGTTCCTGAAACATTCAGTATAAGTGAAATTGTTCCTAGTTAAGTCTGAAATAATTTACTTCTCAATTTGCACAAATTATGAGAGCTTTTCTAAAAAGCTTCATTACCTTTACCTAAGGTTCAAAAAGCTTTTTGGCCGTCTGTTCTTGAATATCAATATCAGTTTTAGGTCAGATCATAAATAATTTTATTTAAGTAGTTACGGTAAGTAAAAAAAAAGTAAAATAAATAACATTATATTTTATTCGGTTATGAAAATAATAACTGAACCAAAATTATTTAAGCATTCGTTTTATTTAATTCTTTCTTTGTTTAATAAAACAGAAACTGGATGTTTTTGCATTCTATATTAATACTACAAACCACAATTTAGAACTATTTTCCACTAGGCTAGACTAGGTTTGCAGTTTTATATAACAGCTGATTTTTTTTCGCTGTTTTGCTTTTGCTCCCATAAAGAAAGTTGTTAGTTTGATGGTCTGATTGTGATCATCCCCTAAAAAATCCGTCTATTTATTTAGAAAGACCACGTGAATGTATAAATTATGCTATGTAATTCCAAGTCTGTCCACTATATTTACAATTTCATCGTTTTAAATACTTAAAACTCAATTAGTACAATAAACCAGAAACATACACGAAGCTTTTTTTGGCCGAAAACAGTTTTAAAGATTGTTTATGTCAATAATACATTTTTATTTTTATAATAATTATTTAAACCTTACAAACAAACCACTTAATAAATTGTAAATAAATAATATCCTCTAAAGCGCCCACTCGAGGCAGAGTAGATACCTAGGAAGCTGACCGCATTGCCTCTTTGAATGGCCAAGCTGACCCTTTGGGCAAAATAGCTGCCAGGCCTCCTGTCTTCCTATGCCTCAAACCAGGCGCCTCAAGAGGCACTTTAGAAAAAGTTTCGGCGCGGGACCCCAACAGCCTGAGGTCTCCATAGCGAAAAGCAGGAATTCTCACCCAAACCCTGAAACTTCCTTCTCTTCTCAGACTCTGTTAGAGCTGCTTGGTTATAAATGAATTATGATAATACATAATTAAGTTATCTTGAGTCTGTGGAGGTATATAATATAGGTTCAAGTGTTTCCTGTAACGGCATTTCTTAAACCGGATGCTATTAAAACTAATGGAGTTCTAACATTATTCGAAGAAAATACAAAATGTTGTCTATTTTCAGTTCATTTCCATACATAATTATCAATAAAAAATAACAAATATTATGTATAGTCACAAAAGCTTATTATTGGCTTAAGTTTACGATATACTACAGGGTAATATTTAGCAGGCTTCGATAGCAATTTATTTTATTATCGTATTGAATACGACAATAATGTATGAGTTACAAAACACATGACATGGTTATTAATTTTCATCTTCTATCAAACGAACGTTTCAAAACAATTGACTGTTTAAGTGATAAATAAAAGATTTGTTTGTTTAAATAATTAACTTAGGACCTGTTTCACCACTTCTGGGTAAGTTCTTGTTAGTTTATCCGACAGATAGTTTGACATATTTTGTATGAAATTATGTCAAAATATCTGTCGGATAAGCTAACAAGAACTTACCCAGAAGTGGTGAAACAGGCCCTTAACAATTTAAACAAACAAAGCTTTTATTTATCACTTAAACAGTCAATTGTTTTGAAACGTCCGTTTGAAAGAAGATGAAATAATAACCTTTTTTTTTGGAGTCACTTTGCAGTGTTTGCCCCGAACACTTGTCTCTCGCGTGGTGCTCGCGCGGTTCGCGTTTCAGCCTGCCACGAGGCTCCACAATCCTTCTCAGTTGTTCTTACTCAAAAACTATCCTCGAGATTGGATAGATAGGTACTCCCTCAAAACACTTGACATTGGCGGAAATGCGGTGCTAACACTGCTAACGCAAGCAAGAAGTCCATTAATTATAAATAAATAAAAAAAAACCTTTTTTTTGGAAGTCGGTTGAAAAGGGCAAACAATATTGCAAAGTTTGTACTCGTTTTAATAATCTCATTTTTACTTAAACACCGTGTAATCTGACAGTGCTTAAAAGGATTGGTTCAAGACAAGGCAAAATTGGTCCAAGCATAATATAATTGGCTACATTGAGTACCTAGGTATCAGGTTACATGCTAATTTAATGATTATGCCAAAGTGGTCGGCCAGAGAAATGGGAGTCGATAAGTGACAGTAATTAAAGACTGGACAAAATTGTATTGTTTCTTTAAGAAATAGCGTCTTTGCATGCCATCATTATTTATTACCATTGATCTACCATAGGAGATACTTAGGAGACCAATCGCGCTAAATAAATCTCCAATGAACCGTGATTCCACAACCACAACTTTTAACACATTCGGTATAGCGCTAATAATTTTACAGCTGTTTGAGACGTTTTGATAGATCGCTCAGACTTTAAAAGCTACCAGACGCATAGTAAATACATAATTCAAGTTTAGCCGATTAATAATACCGAATTCAGCACAGTTGAATTGTAATCGGATTGTAATGTGATTAAAACTGAAATTGGATTAGGGTTGAACTTCGATGTTGTAAATTAACACAATGGGCGCCCATATCTATGACAAATTCCAAATGTGTCAATATTTGATACGTAGACGTCACGTCAGTCCTAAAACTATTGTGAATGTGTGAGAAATTCTACAGTTGTCAGCGATACTTTCCGCAATATTTTCTGGACGATATGGTTAATTATGGTCCATTTTAAAGAAGGTGCCGTTCCTGAATATGAATAACTTTGGAGGAAAAGTACCTGCGGTTACAAACTACGAATATAAAATTTTCTTTGGTAACTGGTTACGTAGCACGAAAGTTTATTTCTTTTTTTGACCACTCTCGTTGCGAAACTCAGTTGCCACCGCGGTCGAAGCGGGTCTTCCACGGGCTGTAAGAATTTCAGGGATCGTGGGACTATACAGAGAGTAAACTTAATGCGTTACATATTCAATGTTTCAGACCATCAAACTGAACAACTTTCACTAGCACGAAGCACCCTCTTTAGTTTGTAACATATTTAATTTTACACCCTCCGTACAACCTAGGCATAGCCAGCTTATTTTGGTTTTGTATATCTTGATGTGTCGCCGTGTGTAGGTACATTTGATTCGTTGAACGTGACACCTCTGTCCACATTTCATACCGTTACCAATCGTACGACCCAGTCGTTTCTTGGTGTGACGGTTACCACGCCGGACTGCTAGTTGAAAGGCCCTAGGTTTGGATTCCGGTTCTGTCATGGATTTTAGCTGTTTTGTTCCCATAACAATGGCCTTGTTTTAGTTCAAACCAATGTACATACGTCTTTAAGATGATAGGCGAGTACGGTTTTTTCCCTGCATAAAGATTAATGACACTAGAGTAAAAAATTTTTTACCATACTATCGATGTTTGTTTTGTTTTGCTTTTTTGCATTAATTAATTACTGTATGAACTAGGGACCTTCGAAAATGACAAATTTTACCGCCTGTTTTCAGACATCTAGCAAACAAATTTGACGAATATAAACCAAAAAAGCAAAACATACAAACATAGCCAAAGTCTTTCTCATATTATTCTTGAAAGAATGATCAAAATCCGTTTAGTTTTGGAGGAGGAAACAGAGGAATACCAAATCAATTTTATGTTGATAAAATTGGTCCGGGCCGCAGTTGTCTCTTTCGCACTCTAATCGGCGGAATTTATGGGTGGGGCGGATCGGACAAATACGTATACAGTCGGAAAAGTGACTTATTCTCCAAATTAGCATTTCAGACCGCCTATCCTCTTAACGAATGGTCTATTTCGGGGTAGGCCAACAACAATAATAATCACATTGCGATTTTCATATTTTAGTGGCTGACCTTTAGCCCACAAATAGTTTGTAGAATAATCCCCCACCTATACGGTGTTAAATAAAATGCGTTAAATATTATTTAAAAATAGTGCTCCACAGCCAGACCACCAAACTAAACATCTTTCACTATGGAGCAAACATCAAAAAAATAATTAAAAAATCTATGTTGTTTCATAGAAAACATCAATGTTTACTCTACCAAAATATACGAAACAGCAGATTTTTTTGCGACTTCAGTTGGTGATCATGGTAAAAGTGGTTCAGTTTGATGATCTGAAAGATCCTCTTTAAGTTTACATCCTGTATAATAATATGTCACTCACGAGATGGTCTATTCCGTGAACAACATTGAACTTGAATGGGGAAACAATGTTTTCTAGATTTGACACCATTATAAATATGTTTTAAGACTATACCTCACGTATCCGCTTTCTCCTATGACTTGTACCATTGAGACTTTTTTATCAAGTTGTACCCATTCTGGAGAAAAAACGGTAGGTACGTGTTTACACAGGCATTTCAACCATTCAAAGAGTCTTGAATCATGATCTCCAATGGACATGATCTCTTTTTAAAAAGTAATTTTCTCCGAATTCGTTTTTGTGAACGGTGTTTTTGCTGATTGCCCGGGTTCCTTTACGTTTATTGTAACTTAGTAAACTATTAGGTTTTACTATATTTTAAGATATCCTGCAGTGAATTTAAAAGACTGCACGGCCTGATAGCTTCGTCTGTGGAGCACCTGCTGTGCCGAAGGTTTGATCAAACTCTATAGAGTTTTACTAGCCTTCGTGGTGAAGAGATTTTCTACTAGACATAAGGCCCACAATAGAATGCAAGACATAAATCGCGCAAAAGAAATAATCACAGAGATTCGATATACAAGGGTTCAACTTAATAATGCTTACGCTTTTTTAAGGGTATGATCAGACCATCAAACTGATCAACATTCACTATGGAGCCAACATCGAAATCGTAAAAATAAAAATCGCTGCTCCATACAAAACTGCAAACCTACTCGATTTCGATGTTGGTCCCATAGAGAAAGTTATTCAGTCTGATCATCCCCTTAAAAAAGTGTCAGCATGTTAAGAAGGACCCTGTATACAAGGTCCAACTAAGAACTGTAGGATCACGGCCGATCCCCAGGCTATCAGGCTTCACACCTATAGCCTGGCGGGAGATCTTCCCTTTTCAACGGAGGAACATTCCCAGTTGATCCTAAGAACTGTTGGACCACGGCCGATCCCCAGGCTTTTGCCCATCAGGCTTCACACCTGTAGCCTGGCGGAAGATCTTCCCTTTTCAACGGAGGAACATTCCCAGTTGATCCTAAGAACTGTTGGACCACGGCCGATCCCCAGGCTTTTGCCCATCAGGCTTCACACCTGTAGCCTGGCGGAAGATCTTCCCTTTTCAACGGAGGAACATTCCAAGTTGATCCTCCATAATGTTGACAGATCATCAGTCAGATGCCTAATTGAATGTAACTATGAACTATACTGCATTCCAAATAAGGACGAAAAGATATTCCGATTCCTGTATAGCTTTCTGGCCAATTCTGATTAGCAAAGATGATTTATTTATGAGAAAGATATACTATCCAACGTATCTTGGACGTAACTAAAGCTGTTCTAAGTATAAGTGAGAGGAAGTGTTTCAAATCTTTGTTTCTATAATTCAAAATCGCCTATTTGGAATGGAGTATAGTAATTTTGAATACCAGTGCTTTATCCTCAATAAACTTTATTAGGTCCCATCCACCGCAATCAATAAAGCAATGCTTCAAATATCTGTTACCACTAAACATAATAAACTTCCCAAATGGCCGGAAGATAATAATTTATGCCGTTTTTTGCTGGACTATCTAATTAACTGCTAATCCAAACGATGTTATGTTATGTCGAAATACCCGTTAGATGGCTGCAAAAACACTTCACTTCATTGAGGTATGTTGTGGCCATCTATTGATGTGTGAGGTTCTTGCTCCATGGGATGTAAAGAGGCATGCGGAGGCGATGCTATCACGCGTTAAAGGTATCCATATTGCCCGCCATCGGTCGCTGTCAGTCAATATGTCCTGACCCTGACCCTCACCCTCCGCCAGCATTTTTGCCCATAAAACATGCCCAAATATGCCCAAATATTCCAAAAAGCACCTCGTATGACTGCTACGGGAAGAAAAGAGCTAATCCATTCCAGACCTACTATAAAGGTGGATATGACCTTGAAACCCAGAATCTTTAAGCCTTAAAACGCAAATTTTATAGACCACTGCATACAAACAAATGGTACTTAAACCAGTATCTTTTAAAACAAACAGTTAATAAATAAGCATTAGTTAGGAACACGTTACGGTCACTGTAACAATATAAACGTAACGGTTATAGCAATTTGACGGTACACAGTTTCTCACATGTACACAAACCGCAGCAACTATAAAGTTGGGTTTTTGATAACTATGCTTAAGCTTTCGGGTGAGCTTTCATTGGAATGTCGGGTCAAAGACTCAAAGTGTATTAAACAGCTTAGGGCAAACACTTGCACTACTTTTAATGATGTGATGGGTGAATGGGTGATTGAACACATTATTATACTGAACAACTCTCCCTAAGAAACCTATAGGAAATTAGCAAAAAACCATACTAACACCCCCTTAAGAAAACCTTCAGCCGAACTTCAGCTTCAGAAGGTACAACCTGCAAAATAGAGGGTCAGAGCATTATTTTAAAGGATTGTATTCATGATACTGTTTTTTTTTTCAAGCAGTAGATACTTATACGAAATTAACAAAAAATAATTCAACTTTTCTTACAAACTTTCAATCAACTCATTTCATTTCCTTTTTTTTTCAGTAGGTATGATACATAACTATACCATCACCTTTTAGAGCAGGCATGTCAACCTCAAGCCTCGTGACGCTGACGCTCAACATGATCGGCAACGTTGCTTCTTTCAAAGTGTCTTCTTTTTGCATTAGAAGCAACGTCGCACGTTGTTTTGCAACGTTGCCGAACATGTTGAGCGTCACTTGTTGCACGTCAATTGTTAATTGCCTAGAGGATATGAGGCTTCAAAGCCGATGGTGGGCCACATGCACGCACAACAATATCTTGTTAATCATTTCGCCAGCGGCTCCGCTCGTGTGGTCGTCATATGCATAGTTTATTGCACCATTGTGATATGCATCTTCGTTCTTGCTATGACTTAATCTGTCCCCCCCACTTCCATACGCTTCGTTGCTTCCTTGCTTGTAATCATCATACTACCGCTCGTCCACTGTGTGTTATTTTAAATGGCTGTCCTTTCAAGCGTTGCATTAAACCTATAGTTTTATTGCAGACTATGGCCACAGATTAATATCTATGTTATGCCTTACAACCACAATAAGTATACGTATCGATAAATGGTCCTACAGTTATTATTCCTATAGAGTGTACACAGTAGGTACGGTCAGCTACAGAATAAGTACCTACATGTATGGATATTTTGTAAAAATATATTTTCACTATTTATGAACTTAACATAGATACAGTACGTTTTTTTGCAGTTGAAGCTCTGGAATCTTTTTTTGGTTTTGTAGTTTTTAAACAATTTGCTGAAAAAAATATGTTTAATTGAAAACACAATTCGAAGATAAAAATCATCGAAATCGGCAAATACTTACAGTGTGGAAAATTAAATACGTTAGGTACAATAATTATCTAAGGGGGTGTTTCACACAATCAAACTGAATAACTTTCATTCACTAAGGAGCCAACAACGAAATCGCGAAAAATTATCGAAGATGAGATAGGTATGTAATTTTACACCCCATATAACCTGACCGGTTCCGAAGCTTAAACTTTAGTAAGGGTCTAAATTGTTAGTTAAAAATCTATTAGGTCCTGTTTCACCACTTTTGGATAAGTTCTTGTTAGCTTATCCGACAGCTGACATATTTTGTATGAAGAATATGTCAAATGAGCTTTCGGATAAGCTAACAAGAACTAATTCGGAAGTGGTGAAACAGGCCCTTAGTCTTTCAAATCAATCAATTAATCAATAAAAATTTATGCAAAAAAGTATACTATATTTTTTAAGGCGGTAACCAAACTGTAACATATTAAATTTCCGACATTCTTCGGCCATTTGATAATAAATAAGAACCATGCAATTTTTTTTCTAACTTATTTCATCCCACTGCTGGGCAAAGGCTTTAAACCCTTTAATGCAATATTTTATACAAATTAATACAAATATTATTTTCTAAATAAAATGCAAAATTGTTACATCTTGACTGTACCTAATCTGTACATGTACCTACCTATACCTACTATAACAAAAATTAAAAATAAAATGTTATGAACAACAAAACATGTCAAAAAATACAAATAGGCAAAAACAAAAAACGTGCATCTCTATTACATCTTAACTTCCGGAAAAGCGTATATAAAAGATAACTAACTGTAAATCTGTAATTAATAGCCATTAAAATTACCATGAGGTCTCGCCGTAACTCCACGAAGCGAGTTTCTTGATTAAAACTGTCATTCAGTTGAATTATAATTATTTATGAGATGTTGCTGCAATTTGTTGATTGAATAAGACGGCTTCATGTCAGTCGTGCTTGTAAGACTGTGTTTTTGAATTACTGTGACTTGACTCTTGACTACGTTCTTTGAAATATTAAGAAAGGTGCGATTTTAAGACCAGACATACAATTAACATTTTTTAATAAATTAAAATGAATGAACATCCTGAGCGTTTTTGTACAATAAAGATAACATAACAGCATTCTCTTACGTATAGTATCTTTTTCAAACACGATTTCTTTCATAAATAAAGAAACCACTTACAGTATTGACAGGCAAAAAATCCGTGAATATACAATTTTCTAATGTCAGTGTTTGTTAGGTATTTTATTTATGTAAGGTGCGGTGGGGTAAGTTCGGATGGTTTTTAGCTGCATTCATAATAAGTTGGCAATTTATTTTTTCCTCAAAATCGATATCAACTAGCGTAATAAAATAAAGTAGAATCTGATAATCAATAAACAACCTATCAGAAAAATGTTTTCGACATAGCATAGAATTAACGACTGCTGTGTTACGGGAGCTTAAAGTATAGACATACATTTAAAAATACATGGGAAAGATCGGACAATGTTGGGGAAAGAACGGACTACCCTCTAAAATATCATGTGGCTAAGAACGCAAGGTTTATAAAAAGAAAACATCCGATCTTATACTTAGTTTTTTTTTTAAGCAACCAATCTTACGCCCGGCCATAACATACGATCGACACGACGAAATCACCGATGCAGACTGAAGGGAGTTGAAAAAAATCGTACCCCAACACACCTTACTAAACTGAAATGCCTACTAGACTCCAAATGTATTTTTAAAACAACAGATTTTAATATTTTCCATTTCAGTTTTGCTCCCATAGTAAAACTTATTCAGTTTGATGGTCTGAACCACCCCCGAAAATTTGGAAAGTGTTTACAAAATAACCCAGTAGAGGTGCACTTTTTAATTTATTAATTTAACTATCGCAATTTAAAAAAAAAATGTTTCAATTTTAAAAATTTCATGATATAGTTTTTTTTTAAAGATTACAAGTGGCGCTAGATTTGCACTGCAGTAAGCGCCTTAAATATTGTCCGTCATAAACTAATGGTCACTAAGTATCTAGTGCTCCCATTAAATTTAATGTCCGCAAACCAGATCGACTTATACGCCAGGAATGAAAAAGGTATAAAATAATAAAATTTACGAACTAAGTAACTGCTTTCCAGGAACTTTAATAGCACCAATCAAAGCTGTTTCACTGAATAACGCTGATACAAGTACTCATATACAACAAAGTTGTTGTATTGCTGAATCCGGTTATAATGACACTAGTTTTTGCTCGCGGCTTCGCCCTAGTAAAATCCTCTTCATGTTTCCTTTTTATTATGATTTTTTTCACTATTAGTATAGGATTAAGCTAAGGTTAATCATTATAACGGGTTCTTACCGCGTTTTTATTTATTTTGGAGTTACCGATATTTCGGCAGTGTTACAACTGCCATGATCACGGGATGACTGACATCATCATGATGAGAAAAACGCTGTAAGAGCCCGTTATAATGATTAACTTTAGCTTAATTAATAACCGCGTAACTCTCAAAAATATTATAGGATTTATTTAGTAAAACTGTTGAAATGGGGTTTGGGGGGAAAAATGCCTATTACAACTTTTTAAAGTGTCGAAGTGCTGAAAACTAGATTGAATGGACCAACTTTTGAAATCACTTTCCAGGTTAGCGCTATGAATTTTTATACAGTGTGTATCTCAAAATTATTTTCTTTAATACTATGGCATAATCCTTTATTTTTTTATTATATCCACTGAAAAATTATTCAGGATTACGTAAGGTACATGCCAGTATTTTCATGATACATTTAATAATATCCCAGTCATTTTACGGTTTGACCCGGGGCCGGGACTAAATTGATTTTTATCGGTATTTGTTTTTAAGAGCCAATTCAAGCCTAGAAATACGAGTATACCAAAATTTTAAAAAGTCACGTCAGCAACAGCCCCAAATTTAAAAGAATTATGCCCGAAACCAGGCTAAAGATGCGTCATCAATGCTTCATCATAATTTATTTAAAAAAATGTTTGGTCTGAGTTATGAATCCCATTAAATGTATATGTGGCCCTATAGGAATGAGGGTTTTAAAATAAAATGCAATTTTATAGTATTTTTTTGTATTAATG
Source organism: Agonopterix heracliana (assembly GCA_963693445.1). Lineage (NCBI taxonomy): Eukaryota > Metazoa > Arthropoda > Insecta > Lepidoptera > Depressariidae > Agonopterix > Agonopterix heracliana. Next base: position 5,634,295 of record OY856308.1, read on the forward strand.
ATTTATTTTAATAATCTATCTATTTTTTAACTTAGGATTTTTTAAATATTACCCATCAATTATTTAGCGATTTTGTTGTTAAAATAAGGCTTATTACATGTCCTATCTTTAGGTGACAATTTGACCAGACGCAAGTTCAGTTCACTTTCATAGAATTTTGGGCATGATCCTTTTGCATTTAACTATCTCGTTCTAAAAAACCTGACGGAAAATTTTTGTCTCCTTAGATTAATATTTTCTCTTTTTTTGATTTCGATTGCAATTTTATTGCTCAAAACTAGTTCTATGCATTGGTATTAATATTATTAAGTTAAAAGCCTTCTGTGAAATACAATTTTGATTTCTATGTTGCGTAGCGGTTTTTTTTTTCATGTTTTCAGATAGTTGATTTTTTTTACATTTTGAAAGTCCCATTCATAATTATTTCCTACCCCTCCTAACAACACTCCGTAAAATGACTGGGCTATAACTACATCTAAAAGTGCAGAGTAGGGTTGCGATTTGATTTTTCCTATGATAAAAAGTCAAAATCTCGAAAACTATCAAACTTTATTTCGTTTTTTTTTCCCTGGACAGTTTAAACTTGCCTATCTCCTGCTTTCAGCTTGACGTTGAGTTTTGGGACACACCGTATACATATTCCATCTCAAAAGATTCCAATTGCAATAAATAAGGACTAAACAAGCGAAGCATCTGACGAGGCTTGTCACATAAAACTTAATGCCTTGCCTTGTAGAGGTACACAAGAAATGAGCCTTAAGAGACCTTTTACAGTTCACTGGCGCCCTCAACACTATATTAAAGATTTTCCAGCAATAGTGAACCTTATTCACTTCTGTCGCCAATATCAAGCCTAAATTAAAAATGTCCTACTCCAGTAAACAACAAAAGCCTTAAGGGTATATTATTCGGAGCGCGCTCCATACAAACGTACTATGGTGATATTTTCAATACTAACCAATTAAAGTCAATGAAATTTTGCAGAAACAATCTAGAAACAAATTTCTATGCTTGTATGGAGTCAGATTTTCATTAAAATGTATTGTTTTCAAGTTACAGTGCCTCAAAGATTTCGATACAAATCTTAAATTAATCCTAGCATTGAAACTGTACATTTTAACGAAAATCTGACTCTATAGAAGCATAGAAATTTGTATCTAGATTGTTTCTGCAAAATTTCATTGACTTTAATTGGTTAGTATTGAAAATATCACCATAGTACGTTTGTATGCAGCGCGCATTTTCGCTCTCGGAATAATATTCTCTTAAAGCTATTTTTATACAATGTTTTATAGGTTTTTATGGTCTAAACATACAAATTTGAAAAAAGGAAAAACGCTGCCGCTTTTACATTTATCTTGATATTCTATTTATTTATTATTGTTAAGAGGGCGCAACTGAACTGTAAAAGGAGCCTTAACAATCGATAACAACTTAATTAATCGCCTCCTAGACTGACGCCTAATAAAAAAAATGGTCAAGTAAGAATCCGACTCGCGCCAAGAGGGTTCCGTACTAACTGGTTTATATGACGGAAAAACAACTTGTATCTGACATAAATGACCATATCTTTTGATTATCTTGACTTAGCTTGCATTTTGCACCAACAAGAGGCGATAGATCTTGGTATTAATTTCAACTTGATAACTCTACTGGTTCCTGACAAAAGGATTCTTGACAGAAGGACAAACGGACGGCCGATCTGTAGCTATATCGTATAAATTGCAGGTATCGGTGTAAATCACAATATTATAGCTACTGTGTGAGCGAACACTGCCCGACTATGTATTTCGTTTGGTTAAATGAGATATTTCATATACGATGTACACACCGCGTCATATCAAGCTACGCAAAACTAAAATAAGCTGGCCGCGCGTAGGTAGAGTCATGTATAACGTCGTGCGGCCAACTTATATTGGTTTTGCGCAGCTTGATGTGTCGCCGTGTGTACCTACAATAGATTTTATGCACACTCTATTATATTTTTGTGTTCAAATATACTCAAATGTAAGTATACAACTCAACTCAACACAAAAGTACCTAGGTAGGTACCTACTTTCAATTACTGATTTACTTACTTTTAAATAATCTTTAGTAGATAGCGCCATTTATACCTAGGCTAACAACATTAAGGGTATATTACCGTTGGCACGCTCCATACAAACGTACTATGGTGATATTTTCAATACTAACCAATTAAAGTCAATGACATTTTGCAGAAATAATCTAGAAACAAATATCTATGCTTGTATGGAGTCAGATTTTCGTTAAAATGTATAGTTTTAAAGTTACAGTGCCTCAAAGATTTCCATACAAATCTTAAATTAATCCTAGAATAAAAACTGTATATTTTAACGAAAATCTGACTTCATACAAGCATAGAGATTCGTTTCTAGATTGTTTGTGAACAATTTCATTGACTTTAAGTGGTTAATATTGAAAATATCACCATAGTAAGTTTGTATGCAGCGCACATTTATGCTCTCGGAATAAACTTCTCTTATAAAACACCGATCGTTTTAGTAATTTACAAAAATGCATACAAATGGGAAATTGTGATGAAACTGTAACTTATTTATCTGTAATCATAATCAATAAAGCAATGTGCTTATTTCACAACGGAACCCTAAAAAAATAAACGAAGACTAAAATACAGTGTGTAAACTTTTTGCTCATCACAGCAATCTCTAAACTACATGTCATTCTGATCGATTTACGCCCGTTAGCTGTTATGCAAATGACTCATAATTAACTATTCAAAATAATTGATTACATTATAGAATGGAAATATTAATCATTATTGTCGGTCATTTTAATAAAATACTTTGAATTATGAAGTAACGGTGTGTTAAACAGGAATCATAATTTGATTTCATAATAGGTAGTTTTAAAGAAAATGGTTCGAAATTATAATCACACCAAGTATGACGCTTGCATAATTGTATTGCTGTTTTTACGATCACGGTACCTTAAAAAAACTCTTTTCTTGTATATGAACCCCTTTATTTGATACTTTTTGTATTTTTTTATTATTTGCTAGCAAATCCAAAATGATAACACACGTTCTATGAAACTTTCATCGCGTAACAAAAATCTGATGTTTCTTACAAAACTGCAATCCTACTTGACCCAAATCAATCAGACAGTTGTTTATTTCTTTACCCATACAAAAAGTTGTTAAATTTGATGGTCTGTTCATCCTCTTTAAAACCTTCAGCATATTAAGTTGGACCCTGTATAACCGTAGCGGTTTTCTGTTCCATGACATACTCAATGTAAACCATAAACTTATTGTACTTAGTTGGCAAAATAGAAAAACTATTTGTAGTTGCAATCTTAGATCAAAATAATTTGATCGAATGTAATGTAATAGTACAAGATTATAATGAAAAGGTACCATTACCATTTCTTCTATCTTATGGGATCCAGTAAAACAACACGTCTTCCCATGATTACGAAACAAAAAGTTGATTTATATGAACTAATATGCAGGTAGTTAAGTACACAGCGTAATTCTAAGTTAAGTTGATTAGACAGGACGCATGATGAGAGTTTGTTGTATTTAAGCGAGATAGAAATGTTACAGTTGGTCGCCCTAACACATGACAAAAACTTTGGTGGCATAGTAAAGACTTCGGTGCAAGAGCAGCGCGCAGATCTAGGCCTTTAGGAAAGTTTTACGAACTTAGGAACGAAAACCTACATTCTTAAATTTCAAGGCTGTTGAAATGGATATTCCAAACATGCTTAGGATATCTTTGCCTATTATTTGTGTCCTGTTAGGAAATATCAGGGATGTTGTATTAAGAATGGATGACTTTTTTTTAAAACGAAATAACTATGGCCTCATTTTTCTCATTCTTGGTTATGGTATAGTTTCCTTTGAAAAAAAAAGACAAACATAGATAAATGTCACCGTCCTGAACGTCAAAGTGTAAGTTTCTGAGTCATTGTGATATCCAGCGTGATACCAACGTGGTTGTGTTATTTTGTGTGAAATTATATACGAGTTTGGCATTAATTTCGAAAATAAATATTGAGTGCGTGTTATATACGCACTATGGCATGTGTGGTCACTGGATGCACTAGCAGAATGGGAGTTTTAAAAGAAGATAATCAGAGGATATCTTTCCATCGGTAAGTAATCGACTACTGTTTTTAAGGTGTTGACCTAGGTAATGAATGAAATAATTCATTCAGAGTAAAGCTTTTTTCATTGTGAATGTGTTACCTAATGTGGAGTATCATTTCAACCTGTTTTATTTACCGAAATTATAAACTAAAATCATAAATTCGTTTGCACTGACAGTTTATGTACTCTATTTTATGCCAATAGTGTTGACCCACGACGACGACTTAATTATCGACAATTGCACACGGTGTACCAAAATCTGATGGCAAATAAGGAAATAAAATTTTAGAGTATGCAACGCCGCGCTGGGGTAATTGGATTACGGCCCTTTTCACACTGCGACTTTTTGCAGCGCTTCTGCATCGATTCAGTCGCGATGCAGCATCGATGCAAACGCGATACAGCCACAATACGGCCTCGACTGAAAACATTCGTAATATTTGATCAGTCATTCGTTGCCAATCTTTGTCGCAATGCACACGCGCGTTTGATTCGATACAAAAAAAACCGCGCATTTATAATTATCGCTGCAAAAAGTCGCAGTTTGTGAAGGGCCTACTTAGACTAGACAGACGACAGTTTGGCATTACCATGTGGAATAAATATATTTTTTTTACTTTTTTATGCCATGAGATTCTGGTAGACCTAGTTATACAAAATTGTTACATCTTTGTCATTACATTAATTTGATACTATTATTTTGCAGACGGACGGTTCCAAGGCATACCAGACCTTCCAGACCGGAATTGGTTGAGCCGTCAACATCCAAGGAGAGTGTTCAGGAAGACATCAAGTTGAGATTAATACCAAATAAATACTAAGTCTATATAGGGTGTAAGGAAAGCATCATTAACCTTTAAACTACATAGGTAGAGACCCATCAAACTGAACAATTTTTGTATGGGAGCAAACTGTTAGAACAAAAAAAATAAGCTGTCTCATAAATTTGAGTCGGGTAGGTATTGTAGTTTAGTATGGAACAGCCTGATTATGGTTTATTGTTGTAGTTTAAAGGTTAATGATACTTTTCCTTTCCTTTATGCCTTATGCCATTCCTGCATAGCTGCTGGTTTCATCAGTAAATAAAATAAAAAGTTAAATGGTGCCTTTTTTATTTATACATAAAGTCAGCCCATAAAGAGTAGAGATTAAACGATAGTTTAATCTCTACTCTTTATGTGCTATTTTCTTCGTAACTGACACATTTTTGACATAAACTGCTTGAGTATGGCAACAAATTTTATATAAACAAACACTAGTGTTTACCCGCGAATTAGTCCGCACAAATTATATATCAGATTTTAAGTCAGAAAATTCATCAAAATCAGTTCAGTAGTTTTTGCGTGATGCGCGAACAAACAAACAAACAAACACACAATCAAACAGACGGACAATATTTCTAAAAAAGGTTGATATCTTCAATGTACAGACAGACACATTTCAGTTACAGTTTTGTAATAGTTTAGATTTTTCATAATTTATTAGGTTATATTAGTTTCTCTTTTCTTCACTTTTACGTTTAAACTTTGATTTAGATTTTTATCGATATGTTATCGATAGGAGTAATTGAAGTGACATGAACAACTCTAGTTCGTATATACATAATTATATCAAGTTTCTATAGATAATCGGTCTCATTGGCACGAAAGGTGACATAGACAAAAGTCTATCCAACCCTTTATTCATATGGAATTTTTTTAACGTAAGAAAGAGAAAACCGATGCAAATGTTTCGTCTTAAAAAAAAGTATTCCAGTTCTGATACTTCTTCCTAGGGAAATATAATCACAAGCATTATATGCTTATGCTACGCTTCCGTACGTAGCGTAGTGGAACTAATTTTCGCAACTATCTATGCCATCTCCGATTTCCGGGCAGTTGCTTCGGGATAGTTCCATCCCGGTAGGATGACACTGGTATCGATTCGGTATTGCCACGACTTAACTTAACTAAATTTATTCCTGTCATTTTCTAACATTCGACTAAGAAAAGAGACAGAAAACCAAAAACTGACTTTAGTGCTGTCAAAGTGACGCTACACGCCCAAAAACGCCTTAAATAAGATGGCGTGCATTATGATGCCATCTTATTTTGGGCTTGTAGCGTCACTTTGACAGCACTAAAGTCAGTTCTTGGTTTTCTGTCTCTTTTCTTAGTCGAATGTTAGAAAATGACAGGAATAAATTTAGTTAAGTCGTGGCAATACCGAATCGATACCACTATCTATTTGTTAAGCACTGTCTAACTAAGGCCCTATTGATGTGGTTTGAAAGAACTCTCTCATTAAGTTCTCCACTAACCTGCCCCCACCAATCAGCCCTAGATATATCCATTAAAAAAAGCCTGTACTTATATCAGTTCATAGGCACATAATAAACCAGTCAACTGTAAAATAATACATCTCTTTGTCTATCTAATAACAGCTTCTGTGGCATTTTGAAATTACCCACGATGCGTAATCGAAATAGTAGGTACTGGTACGCTATACGTAATCATAGGCTTTTTTTCTAGTTTTTGTAGTTCATGTATAATTTTCTGATACATTGTTAACGTTTATAGAGCAATGAATTGAGCAATTATATGCAGGGGAATATAAGTTAAATGGAGATGCAATCGATGGGTTTAATGGTTCGTTTATCTCGTGTAACAATTATCGTATTTGTGATGCAGTTGTCAACGTTTAACAGCATAGTTTGTGTGTGATCCAACTTGTCTTATTGCCTAGTGATGAGAAATTTAAGTTCAGGAGTGCGATTTTTGAATCTCATTCGGTAAGCTCAGCAGTTGAAAATGTCAAAATTACTATGGAGATATGCATCTTTCTACTGCTGATTTGACTTTCAAAAATCATACTGCAGGAGTGCGATTTTTGAAACTCAAATCCGCCGTAGAAAGTTGCGTAGGTCCATAGTAATTTTGACATTTTCAACTGCAGAGCTCACCGAATGAGATTCAAAAATCGCACTCCTGGCAAGTGACAAAGCTTTTTTTATCTCTAAGTATGAAGGGATTATTATTTGGAGTAGGTAGACACAGAAAAAGGTGGAGACATAACCTGAATGCCTTCTTGGATTGATCAAGTTTGGTACATAATAAAAAGAATTGGAGAAAGAGAGGGGTGGCATTTGCACAGTAGTAGGAAAGTGAACAGGCTACATAAAATATTAAAAGGTACAATATATTTAAATATTAGGATTGTTTTATTTGTATGTGCCATGTCATTCATGACTAATTTGTTTAGGGTTTCTGGCAGTATCTTCATTCGTTCATATCACAACTACGAACCGGTAGTAGATTATATTGATTCTTACAAAAACCGTTAACAAGGTGTCTAATCTATACTGAATAGATGATTTGGTCATAAGAACAAAATCCTTGCTGGCTTTCCTTTTTTTCGTAGACACCGTATACTAGACATACTGCTAATTGTTGTGCGTTTGTTCAGACTTATCAATGGGGTGCAAGGAAAGAACCTCCTGAAAAGGCTGAGTTCGTCTGACGCACCCTGGGTAGTCAAACTCGAAACGAACATTTCTGACTGGCTATAATCTTTAAACTACAGCATGCATAGAGAAACACGTGTATCCTATCAACGCCCGGAGAGGAGTAAGTATTGTTTATTTCTCCATACAACATTTTTCTGCCATTTTTTGCGGGGGGAGGGACCGTTGCTATGACAATAGCAGTAAAACGCATGCCCATCTGGGCTAGATCGGGGCCGTCGCGGGGGTGAGACTTTGGCAGAGGGGAAAGTATGGGAAATTTTGCGTAAGCCTGTTCCTCTCCTGTAAAGGATTACGTGTTTCTTTATGACACCATACCATGAGTGATTGTCATGTGACGATAATGCAATTTTCTATGGAACAGTCTTTGATAAAGTTATATGTCAAGATTGACAGTCGAAGATACGAAAGCGTCAGTAGGTAACCAGTAGGTACTGGTTCCAAAACTCTATACTATACACGCACACATACATAATTTGTATGGCGCCTCACGCACACCAACCTATGAAACCTGGCCCCTTTTGTTTTATACGGTTTAGCCGTGAGGCTCATATACTTTTTCTAAGGGAACAGTTGTTTTTTTCGCGATTTCGATATTTCCTTCATGTGAATATTGTTCAGTTGTTCCGGCTTCAAAACGACTCCGATTCCAAAGTGTATTTATGGTGGTAATGCAGATAAAATGTTATCGAATAAGCACCTTTAATATCATGAACATTTGACACCGACAGTTAATCGGGCGAAGCCAACAAACTATAATTCGATCTACACACAAAATCCCACCAATCATTATATTCTCATACTTATGACTTTGGTAATAAAGGTTATGTCAGAGGCTGTCTTAGATGGAGGCTTTATAATAGCGAGTTGCGAAGCTCATTACGCAAGTCTCCGGCAGATGCGAGGCTGCGTACGCGCATACCTGGAGCAAGGCCGTGGGGGTTCGATGACCTGCGCAGTGCCATCTAGTGAGAAAAAACATCTAAGAGCTGATCTTTTATGATAACACTTTAATTAATGTTTTACATCGACAGATTGGGAACGGTCATCGGTGAACTGGGTTCATACCTTAACTCACAATGAATGAGTTGGTCAACCTCTATCGTTCCCAACTTTCCACTGCTGGGAAAAAGTCATGGTGACGGTGTATAGGCGTTAGTCGACCACGCAGGCCCAATGCGTTATTAGTGGACTTAACATAAGTAGGTAGTACAAAAAAATTTCTTCTTCGGCGTATGAGTAATTTACTTACCTATTGGTACTATAGAGGGTCCTGATGACACTTTTTTAAGGGGGCGATCCGACCGTCAAACTGAACAACTTTCTGTCTGGCATCAAGAACGAAATAGCGAAAAAAAAAATCTGCTGTCCCATAAAGGTTCGAGTAGGTTTGCAGTTTTGTATGGAAGGAACAGCTGATTTTTTTTCGCGATTTTGATATTTCGATGTTGGTGCCATGGAGAAAGTTGTTCAGTTTGACAGTCTGATCATCCCCTTAAAATGTGTCAGCAATATACATGCAGATTTCCTTACGATATATGTGGCCAGAAACTTCCACTTCCTTCATGCAAAGATGCCAAGTAGTTGAGTCATTCCCAGTTCATATTTTGTGTTCTTATGTCGTTCAAATGTCTGATTTGTGAAACTACAGTTTTAGTTCGGTTTTTGTTAACATCTTAAGACAGTAGTTTAGTCGTGAGCATAGGCTTATGCTAAGCTTAAGGCAGTCCTATTGGAGTGGTGTATCATTTCATTGTAACATAATGACGTCTATAAATAGATAAGTACTTGAAGAATCCAGTGAAATGATTACAGGATGTCCAGGTAAATTAGTTCCTACATTTCATCCCAACAAGTCCACTAACGTAACCCTTGTATCAGAGACATAAGTATGCAAATTACTTGATCCATGAGCCTTCGCTAAAGCTACTGTAGTTAGCAGAAATAGACCAATAGAATCTTGCGGTTTTCTTTTTGTTTAAATCGCAATGTAATAGGCTGACGCCTTTGAAACTTTTTTTTATGGCATCAGGATAAGTGTAAGTTTAGTAATATTATCTGCGTAATTTTTTATTGCAGTTCGCATTAAACCATTTTGTTTTGACGTACGTGGACGTACCTACCAAGTACCAACCAACGTAGATATCTTAGGCCGAGATTCAGAGACGATTTTTTTAGTCTTAGTTCGAGCTAAGTAGGGTCGAAATCGAAATGTATGGATTTTCACATACGGGAGTTCGAACTATGACTTACAAATCGTCTCTAAATCTCAGCCTTAGACTCAGACTAAGACTTAGAGACATGTGTTTATAGAAAAAATGAGCTTTTACATAAACGGCGTAGTGTAAGCAGGTACCTTCCTACGCTTCGAATATGTCAAAACAAATTTGATATTAGGAAAACTTTGATTGATTGATCTGAACTGGATGAACAGACAACAGAAACATAATTCTTAATGTGCTTAATATTTTTTTAGACTTTTAGTCCAATCAATAATATAAAAGAGGGCCTACCTACTAAAGATTAAAAAAAAAGAGCCAACCACAACACCTACTCTGCCTCGAATTGTTGCTTTAGTGAATGTTTTATTTGTAAACTGTTATAGGCACAGACCACTAATATGTAACTATTTATAACCATTGTTTAAACATATTAATCAACAAACCTCAGTAAGCTCGGTTAGCTTCGATACGACTATCGTCTGACTAATCTGTTGACTACAGCATGAGTGACTGTCGTGCAATATAGCTCTTAGGCCCACTTGCGCCAACCACGGGTTAGCAATTAACCTTCATTCAGTTGTTTTTCTATACAAAAAATCATGGGTTACCAACTTAACCCGGTGGCGCAAGTGGGGCTTAGTGACAAGAAAAAACATTTCGTAAAATAGGTACACCTATTGAAATAATATAATTTAAGGGGCCATGGGTTCCGACGAAGATTTTCTATGAGAAACGCGATTGACGAAAAGTGCGTGCGTGTGCCATATTTTCGATTAAAATGAATGAACAAAAGCACTTTTTAAAGATTTGTTTTTTTATTATTTCACTAGATAAACTAATGGTGAATATGTTATTATAAATACCAACAACCGGATTTTAAGTTCTAAAACGAAAAAAATGTTTAAAATGCATGATAATACGTCATCTTTGTGACGATTTTCTATCGAGTGAAGTAATTCCAATCGTCTATTCAGTGTATGATTTCACTAGATAAAATATCCAAAAATACTGAGGTATGACTTTAGTTTCGGTAAATGGTAAATGAAAAATAAAAGACTCCTCCAAGGTATTTAGTCCTACCATTGGGCCTTAAAACAGAACCGCACGGAACTTTTTAGTTTCCGTTTATTCCTTTTGAGAACCCCACAAGCTCTGCGAACAGACTATATTCAGAAGCGATAGGAAGTAATTGTGAAAATTGTATAGGAGAGCGTTATTCTGAGGCCATTTTACATAAAAAGCCGGATAGAACCTAACTAAACGGCTTAGATGAATAAATAAATACTTAACAGTATATTAAATAACCGCTATCACAAAATTAATAAATAACGAATACTATTATTACCCTATTACTTAGGTACTTAATTATAGACTTTGAGAGTTACGAGGTTTAATGAAACCTATACTATACCGGTTAATAACTTTGCCCACCACCACAAAATATAACCACGAAGGTTTATGTACGCTAAAATACAAAAAACAGGATACGTTTCCATTTTCTCACTTCTTAGCAAATTTGTTTAGTTTGATTTATTTTTGTCTTTAAGAAACATCACTTCTTGAACTTCTTCAGACAATGGGCGCATCTACATTGCACGACTCGATATCGTCGGATACTAATCTCATACACATACTAATTAAGTATCTCACACTAAACGCTTTCATACCTGCACCGTGTCGTTATCGTCCACGATATCGTCACCGACCACGATATCGTCGCCGACCACGATATCATCGGATAGATAACCTCTTAAACATGCTAAACACATCCCATACTAAACGCTTTCAAACTGTATGGCATACATTACACGGTAGGTTTTGCGTCAGTCAAAACCATCAGTCATGAATGACGTTTGACTGATGGTGACTGATGGTGACTGATGGAATTAGTAGCCACATTACACAGTCATTCTGACTGACCGTCAGTCATGCTCAAAATTTCACAAAGGATACAAGTGTTCACGCAAGACAGTATGGATATGAATGAATGAAATATACTTTTATTTACACCAAAACACAAATACAGCATAGAAAAGGAAACAAAGAAACGATAATGGTACAAATAAGGCGGTCTTATAGCTAAAAAGCGATTTCTTCCAGGCAACCTAAACAGACAGACAGATATTCATAAAAGAAAAGCCTGTATTGGAATTTTGATTGCGATATTGAGTAAAAAACGTGTTAAAAGAAATGCTACATCCTACTACCAACATATAATAAGGTGTTAGTTGGGGGTGCAACCCGTGCAACCCTTAATAACCCCCTACGAGCTAGGGGTTGCAACCCCTAATAACCCCTACGTCCTAGGAGGTTCACCCCCTAATCACCCCCACGAGCTAGGGGGTTCACCCCCTAATCACCCCCACGAGCTAGGGTGCAAATTCTAATCACCCCCTACGAGCTAGGGGGTGCACCCCGAAATAACCCCTACCTCCTAGAGGGTGCACCCCCTAATCACCCCCACGAGCTAGGGTGCACCCCCTAATAAGCCCTACGCCCTAGGGGGTACACCCTCTAATCACCCCTACACAACCCCTTAATCACCCCTACGAACCCCCTACACAGTAGGGGTGCACCCCCTAATCACCCCCACGAGCTAGGGGGCGCATCTCCTATGCACTACGGGGAGTATCTATCATGTCCGACTCCATCGCTGTCCGCGCGCTGACTGACGGTGATTGACGAAATGCGATACCCATTCACTCAAAAGTCATGACTGATGGTTGCATGATGAAAATCTAGATTTTCGTCATGCAACCATCAGTCACCATCAGTCATCGCATTACACGGTAGGTTATTCATCAGTCACAGCCGTGACTGTGGCAAAACTGACAGCAAAACCTACCGTGTAATGGGGGCCTATCGATAGGTATAGGTACCGTCTACGACAAAGGGCGGGGGAGTAGCGGGAGCGGGGGAAAGGAACGGCGTCCAGTGTTACCAATACAATTACAAATCATACCTATTTATTGTATGTCTTAGCTTGCTAAAATAGAAATCTACTAAAAGTGGTAACACATTACTCTACCCGGACATTCGAACTTCGCAAGAATGTCCGGGTAGACCCCGTCATGATATATTTTCGTTATCGTATTTTGTAATGTGAACACGCCCATTTCTAATTGCAAATTAGTGCAGTCGCTGCGCTCTCAATACCTGCAACTTTCTAGTTATACAGGCTGTCAGGAAAAGTATCCCATCAAACTGAACAACGTTTACTATGGGAGCAAATCTGTCGGTCCAAAAAAAATAGCTGTCCCATACGTTTGCATCGAGTATTGCAGTTTAGTATGGGACAGCAGATTTTTTTTTTCGTTCTGACAAATAGATTTGCTCTCATAGTAAGGTGTTCAGTTTGATGGGTAGAGTATGTGGTTTAAAGGTTAATGATACTTTTCCTTACACCCTGTATGAGGTAGAATGTATAACATCATCTAAGTATACTAATATTATAAAGAGGAAAGATTTGATTTTTTGTTTGTTTGTTTGTTTGTAATGAATAGGCTCCGAAACTACGAGACCGATCTAAATAATTCTTTCACCATTAGAATGCTACATTATAAGTGATTAACATATAGGCTATAAAAACGGCCAAGTGTGTGTCGGGAAGATTCAAAGGCGGTACGAAGTTCGCCGCGGTCCTTTAGACAATCAATAATTCAATGAAGACGTTTGTCTCCTCCACGGATCATAAAACTTTCTGACAACAACTTGTGGGTCCCTTGACTATGCCAAGTCACGTCGTATACGTGCTACGTGCAGGGATTCATTCAAATGCCTACAATCGATCGTTACCATCTGTTTAGTGTCCAATATTTTAATATGACTGATCCGCTAAGGTCCGGGTGTTCAGTTTGACCTATTTGTGTGATTTCTGGCTATTTTCAGGGTTCCGTAACCAATGGGTGACGACGGATTCTATACAATTTTGTAAGCTTACGCTGTCCGTCCGTCTATCCTAGCTTCAGAAGGCTGTACCTTCTGAACCGTAATTGGATTTGATGGCAAATAATAAAAAAATACTAAAGTAAAAAATTAAGGGGTGGGGGGGGGACTTACTTTTTTTCTTTATGTATTTTATACAAGAAAAGTGTTTTATTTAAGGTTTTTTTGTATTTGCTCTATCGTAAAACGGCATTACATACAAGCGTCAAACTTGGTTGATTAAAGTGTATAGCCAAGCCTTGGAGTTTAAGAGAATATTATTCTGAGAGCGAAAATGCGCGCTGCATACAAACGTACTATGGTGATATTTTCAGTAGGTACTAACCAATTAAAGTCAATGAAATTTTGCAGGAACGATCTAGAAACAAATTTCTATGCTTGTATAGAGTCCGATTTTCGTTAAAATATACAGTTTTAATTCTAGGATTAATTTAAGATTTATATGGAAATCTTTGAGGCACTGTAACTTGAAAACTATACTTTTTAACGAAAATCTGACTCCATACAAGCATAGAAATTTGTTTCTAGATTGTTTCTGCAAAATTTCATTGACTTTAATTGGTTAGTATTGAAAATATCACAAATAGTATGGAGCGCGCCAACGGTAAATACCCTTAAAATTACTTGCCGACCCCTGCTTTATGTACTTCAGACCTTCAAATTGCACAACTTTTACTATTGGACAAACTTTAAATTGCGAAAAATCTCCTGCTTCATAGAAAATGTTAATCGCTAGGTGCTACTCGATCAACATTTATGGAACAGCCGATTTTTCTGCGATTTCAATGTTAGTTTCGTAGTTAACGTTTTTAGTTTCATGGTCTAAAACATCCTGTTCAGATTTAATTTTACACCTGTTACCGTTACCTATATAGTGGTGGTCCATGTCCGTAGACATCCTTAACATAAAATTTTTTAGAGTTACGCGGTTATTAATTAAGCTAAAGTTAATCGGGAACTCCAAAATAAATAAAAACGCGGTAAGAACCCGTTATAATGATTAACTTTAGCTTATATAATTTTTGGTTCGAATCACTCCCTCCACTTCTACACGAGGCTAAAGTTGTTAACGGTGTTCTTACTGAGATGTTAATGAACTTCTTACTTGTTAATGAACTGTACGATGGATTCACTAAGTCACGCGTAGGGCTGCCGGCCATTCGTAATGAGTTCATAGAGTTACAATTTGTGTCGTCATTAAAGTAATCATATCATCATATTTCTTCTCTTATATTTACTGCCCCGTCTCAAAAATCCACCCTGTATAATCCTAAAGGAATGGGAAAAACTCTACGTAGAGTTAATTCACAGAGCAGTTAATTAAAAACTTGACAAATATGTACGTATTAGGACAAGAATTTTGTGAAGTTTTAGAATCTAGTGAACATAAGATTATTTACAGAATTTGTCCCAAAATGGAAAAAAAATATGTCATATCTCGAGGTGTGGTAACCCTACTCCAGACGAGGCGTTGCGATAGAACTCATTGGAATAGATTACTTAAGATTATTATGTTACTAACATTATGTTCCAATATATACTTATCTAGCAGTAATAACACTAATAAGAACCCTAACACTCAAGAAAATTAACTGAACTCTGAGGGTGTAAGGAAAAGTATCATTAACCTCACCACAATTATACTCTACCCATCAAACTGAAAATTTTTACTATAGGAGCAAACCTGTCAGCGCAAAATAGAATCAGCTGTTTCATAATAAACTGCACTGCCTACATGACTCAAATGTTTCAGACAGCAGATTTTTTTTGTTCTGACCATGTTCGCTCCTATAGTAAAAGTTGTTCAGTTTGATGGGTGGGTGGAATATGTGTTTTAAAGGTTAATGATACTATTCCTTACACCCTGTATAACAGGGATCTACAGAACACAAAGTTTGACACTGAACTGTGTGTGATAACCATAAAGGTTTAAAATTACCATACAGGAATAGAGCAACTGACATGAGTTGTCAAATGAAACCGTTTTTGGATGTTTTCAGGAGACTATTCGCAGGCAAAAATTCGAATACTGTGTATAATTCTAACGTGAAATCGTGGATAAATTAATGAAGTAGTGTCAGTATATTTCACAAAATTATCTATGATTTCACTTTAGATTCGCAATTATTCACGGAAACCGAATTGTAAAAATTGGTAAGAGATTAGAAAACGGTTCTATTGCCTCGCGTCACGTGTATTTCTTTCTATTATACAGTGGTGCCGCTAGGTACATTTCGCTCTCTCAGCTGTCAGTTCCTCTATTCCTGGTATAATACCTTTTTGGTGATTACTGATAATAGTTTTTAACTAGGTAACGATAAATGTAAATCTTGACATTGTTTTAGTCTTATCTAGTTAACGTAATTACGTAAGTAGTCTGTTTTTGCGACATTAAATGCGTGTATCCGATTCGAGATCAATCTTCATTGATTAATCTGTATTATTTGGATGGAATCTTGTATTGTCTACTGCTTGTTTACTGTGTTGGCATCATGTTGCTTGGTGCAAGTATTGATGTGTGAAATTATAGGTGGTATGGCAGAGGCATAATGAAGGCATTCTTGTGGTAGAGGCTTAGTATGTGAGAGATTTTATCTATGTGGATATTGGTCCATTAATAAACCTGCACTTAGAAATTGCAGTTTAGTAGGTAGGTAGGTATTTTATAATTAACTATGTAACTAAAATGAGGCTACAGATTACAGGGAAAATTATACTTGGGTGATTAAAGTCGACTTGAATTCCAATGATGGTCCAGTGGCGAGTAACCTTGCCTGCCGTGCAGGAGGTGATGGTTCGATCCCCGTCCAGGTCGACTTGTACCAATGAGTTTTTCGGAATTTATGTAGTTACGATTTGTAACACCACTGGCTTTTCGGTGAAGGAAAAACATCGTGAGGAAACCTGCATGCTTCAATTTCGAGGCATGTATTGTACCCACTGTCCATTAAAAGTGGCTACGGGCTCACCCCCCGTCACACTGGACAGAGTTTCGGTACTACTGGTGAAACGTGGATGTTCTGAGGTTTAAGAATATTATCTCTGACGGGTAGTCAGAGATATTCCTCGGGGAATATAGTCGTGAGCATATGCTATGATATGCTATGCTATGCTAGCTGTGCTAAGGGGAACAGAAAATACGCACACTTATTATTATAAATTTAGGCCAAAAACATTATGTTATCTATGTACGAACTAGGCTGAGTCGGTCATCTTCATAAAATTACACTAAATTCAAATGTTCTTTCTCAAATCAAGATAGGTAGCCTACTTCCATATAATGGACGCAATTTTGTATCTGATAGGCACCTAATTTGCCGCATTTGCTAGTCAAATAAAATATGGTTCATTATCTCCAGTGAAATCGCAAAATAACTAAGTAGGTAAGTATGTAGGTATTTCACTCGGTTTAAATTACCTACACTATGTCTACACTAGATAACGATAGCGTAGGATATAATATTATTAATCAATGAGCGTAGGTATCGTAAGTGAGAAAATTTTATAAGACTACTTCCGCCTACCATACAGTCAATTACAATAATATAATTCAAAACAAAGTTCTGGTGGATACGATTGGAAATGTAGTACCTACTTATATATAAATCCCACCTATCCCCCCCCCCCCCCCCCCCTGGATACGTATGCTTGCTTGCCAGCCCCCACAACAAGATAAGAAGATAACTAAGGCTTTTGTTATCCTGAATAAAACAAAATACTTACCTAAATCAGAATAAAAGAAAATAATGTTGTAATTATGGATAGCAATAAATATTGAGTATTGATTAATATCTACCAGGGGTGCGATTTTTGAATGTCATCAGTGAGCTTGAACGGTTTTTAAATCTCATACAAAAGCGTTCTCATGCATCTTTCTACTGCTTATTTGACTTTAAAAAATCGCACTCCTGAATTATAATTTTTGGATGTCAAATCAGCAATAGAAAGATGCGTATCTCCGTGTGGTATCGGCTAAGAGTAGCACCATCCCATTTCCTCCCGTGGGTGTCGTAAAAGGCGACTAAGGGATCTACCGGAAGATGGGCAGCAGCATCCTCTGAGTACACACATTCAATCCAACTGCGATGGCCAACCCGCCTGCCAAGCGTGGCGATTATGGCAAATCCCCCCATTTTTGGGGAGGTCAGCTATGTCCAGCAGTGGACGATTATCGGCTGATATGATGATGATGATGATATCTCCATAGAAATTTTGACATTTTCAACTGCTGAATTCATCGAATGAGATTCAAAAATCGCTCTCCAGAGTCCATTTCTTCGTCAAGCCATGCACGGAATATACAGGATGTAATAAAAAGTATCATTAACCTTTAAACCACATACTCTACCAATCAAACTGAACAACTTTTACTATTTGAGCAAACATAATATCAGAACAAAAAAATTATCAGCTGTCCCATACTAAACTGACAACAGCAGATTTTTTTTTGCTCCAATTAGTTTGCTTCCATAGTAAAATTTGTTCAGTTTGATGGGTAGATTATGTGGTTTAAAGGTTAATTATACTTTTCCTTACACCCTGTAATGGTCATTTAGGACAGTCAAAAAGCTAATTTTCACGATGCATTTTTGTCCTCAGGTACAAAATGATGCCAAGACAAGTTTTGCTGGCCTGCTTGCTGTGCGTAGCTGCACAAGCCATCGCGAGCAGTGACGACAGGTTCATCAAAAAATATGCTATGATGAAGGTAAATGAAATAAACATAAAATACGTTGTTTAAATTAAAAAGAAAAAGACAAAAAGTTTCGCAGTCGGTAGGATTCGAACCTACGCTCCCAGAGGGAATCTGATTTCTAGTCAGACGCCTTAACCGCTCGGCCACGACTGCTGATACCGTATGTGTTAAAATATGTGTACACATTCACTCTTTCATACATTTGTATCAAATGTGAACTCTTTTTTTTATTTAGACCAAGATCCGACTGTATATTTATGCACCTTTTTAAATGGTGAACGAAATGTGATTTAAATGAAAGTTTGTACAGGGGTTCATACAACGCCACCGGGTAACCTAGTAAAATCTTGCCGGCCAGTAAGTACCTTTACATTTACAATGAGGATTTATGGTACCTAGGTACCATTTTTTCCACTGATCTATTTGGGAAAGACAATTTGGTGCCATCTGAAGGAGGCAAAATCTAAAGAACTAGAAAAACTAGTTTTGCCACCTCTCAGTCTGCCGCAACCTCGCAACTACAGGGTTAAAAATGACTTCTTGAACCTGGCAACCCTAGAGTTGCGGCAGACTGAGAGGTGGCAACCCTTTTAGAGTTCTTTGCTTCGCATCGGTCTCATTCAGATGGTTCAAAAAGTGGTACCTACCATAAATCAAGATAAGTAAGATAAATATGATTTTGCTAGGCAGCCTGGCGGCGTTATACCTATAAATCCCTGTATAAACTTTAACTTAAATCACATTTCGTTTACCAAACCAATAGATGCATAATTTTGCGGTCGGATCTTGGTACATAATAGTTGTACATAGCTATATTAAGTATGGTGCTACTAGAGCTATTTGTTGAGATGTTCTATTGGGAAAAATTATGATTTTGTTCTTTCTCAGATTTATGAAAGCTGTTTTGGTCCAGAAGTCGTAAAGCAAATCAGAAAAGAAATGAAAGATGCCTACACAAAATGTTCATCGCCACCACCGCCGCCACCGCCATCTTTCGACGATTCTTCGAACTCTCTACCGTCCATCTTGCTCGGAAAGCTCCCACCCGGTTTCTCAATAGACCCGAGCACGCAAACCATTACAAAACCGACAGATGGCGCTTTACACAATCAAGAAAACGATTTGCCTCACGACCAACCACAACAGCACCAACCACAAAAAGGACCACAAATGGGAGGCAGTGGAATTTTGTCGTTCAGGCCGCACGGGGTAATTATAAAATAAAAAGTAGGTTACGATGCCTCCTGTGAGGATTGAACTCACGACCCCTGGTTTACGAGACCAGTGCTCTACCACTGAGCTAAAGAGGCGATACATGGTGGGTCGAAATAACCATCCAGTTTACACGGTCATTATTTAGTGAAGGCAATTAGTTTTTTTTAACAAAAACCAATGGTTTTTAACAATGTTTCGCTAACATTTCGTTAATCAAGACGAATGAATACTAAATTAACTTAATCTAGTTTTAATACCAGACCACAGATTTAACATCCCCAAGTAGGTCCTAGGTAATTATTTTGGCAATTAGCGGTTGTTATTCACAACTTGTTAAAGAGTTGTTAATCGCATTCCATCCGTTCACAATAGTAAGTACCTACCTAGGTACAGTAGGTACCTACCTAGGTACAGTAGGTATACCTAGGTACTAAGTATAAAAAATTTAGAACGATAAAATGTTTTCTACTTATATGTACTTAGTTACATAGTTAAGTAACTTTTTTAGGTAGTGAGTAGGTAGGTAATTGAGTTTAATCATTTTTTTTTCAATGAAAAGTTGCAATAAGTTTATAATAATGTACCTACAGCAGTCAGTAGGTAGGTACCTTACTTCTGTAGTTACCATTTGTATAGTAAAATAATTTATTTAAGTATGTTATTACTTTAATACAAGTACCGACTGTTAGCATCAATGCTACTTTGTTTAAGTACCTATAAGTGTTATTTTTTTAATGTTCAGAAAGTTGTAAAATATTTGTAGTATTTATGTAAAAATGAGTGTTCAGTGACTTTTATTCTAGACTGTACCCATACCACGTAACAGGATAAAAAATGCTGGACCATAATTTATTTAAAATACTTACTTATAATAATATATAAAGTTAAATAAGTATAGGTAGGTACTTACAATAATTTATACCTAAAGAAGTGTAGGTTTGTACCGACGTAGGTACCAACCACGCATTGTAAGCGTAATGTAAACACTTTTATCAATAAAAAGATGACTACTGTGGATCCTATAGGTAGGTACACCCAAGCTGCACAACAATATCTAATAAGAGGATATAGGATAACTACTAGAATTTACTTCCGATGTCTACCATAAGAGCAAATGTCCGTGTAGACCTCTCCTAGAGCTCATATAGACACAGTTACCGAAAAATGGGCAACGTTTATAGTGCGAAACCAGGATAGTCATAAGACAACGAGTTTCGGAGCCAACTCTTAAGAGTAACCTTTACCGGAATACGTTTAAACAGTTTCTAGAGCACAAGTTTAGTGTAGTAGATAGTCTTATGATAATATTAGGATAGTAAAACATACGTTCTTTAAACCATTTTATAACCGATCGGCTAAAAATTTATAATCACTAGAATCATACAAGAATAAACCGCTTAAAATTATTTTATTTCCTAATGGCGTACGTTTGACACTTATGATATTTATTTCAACATGGCGTTTACATTTTATTAACATTAACATCATATTTATCACGCGTTGGTATTTCGTATAGACATCGCGAATGAGAGTGCGGATTTAATTGTATCGTGGGAAATATGGAGATGATTGTATAAAACTAAAGCGCTCGCTGTATTATAACATTTAAGCTAAAAGAAATTATATTTAACATTTTCATAAATCATAATACATTTTAGTTTTTCATTTAATTTCAACAAAAATTATATTTTTATGATGCTTCCTCATAAAAAGTATCCATTTCAAGTAATTTATAGTTTTTAGGGGTCAAAACAAGTGTTTAAAGCTACATCAAATATGTATAACTCTTTTTAGGTTCCATTTTAATTTTTAAAATGGCGACGCTTTTCGCCTTGAACCGTGACAAGAGTTTTTATCCTATAGAGAAAGCTATAGAACACAATATGACTTTCTCTAGATTAAAATACTAGTCACTGACATTTCATTCCCTTAAATAGTAAATTACTCCTATGAAGCTTGTATGGTGGTCTATAAAATGCAATGTTTATATACTGTTATTTCTTGTCATAGTCGTACCAAACGTTTACAAGGCTCTGAGATGTGAAGTGCAAGTGTGAAGGATTCATACAATATTTAAAATTAAACAAGAAAACAGGTAGGTAGGAAAGTTAAAGCCTTTTTATTTATTACTTAAGTATTATGTGAACATGAGCAAAAAATCTTGATAGTAGTCCAAAATAATAATGATTTTTCAATCATATAAGAACATCAGTCATCTTGTTAGAGTTAAAGGAAAATAAAATATTAATCCACTATCACCTTTATGAGGCATGGTCAGCCCTTGTTAGTGATGTTCATTGACTTTGCGATGTCAGACTTAGCATATCCTCATGACAATATTCCCCATGGGTATGTCAGATATAATATTCTGAAAACTCATAACATCCCCGTTTCTATAGTACCTAAACTCTACCCAGTGTGACGGGTAGTGAGCCAGTGTATGTTAGACTTTATTGTTTGATTTAAATGGGAGTGCTTGGAGGGTTATTACTGATGTAAGTGTCCGATTAAATCGTTCACAAGATCGATAACGTGGGTGTCTATTATGACCAGTGATCGGAATGTCGGGGCATTTTTTGAGCATACAAGTATGGATACGCCTGAATTTCCCGGAAATATCCGGATTTAATAAATTTGGATAAAATTTCACGGGATTTACTGGGATTACCTATTTAGATGTCAAGAGACGTTTTTTTTTAATCAAGAGTATTAGCAGCGCATACTAGAGGCCGCGCCTTTGAAACACGCCGCCTGGTACTTTTGACATGTACCGCGCTTAGGTAAATATGTTGACCGTTATTAAACAATGATATTAAGTAACTAGATTAGTAGTTAGGGCACCAAAGCGTTGCCACTTCGAAGATGTCTGCAGGCTTCTTTGACTTCAGTTCAGGCGTTTATCTATAGTGAGCGGACATATCCGTGACGTATAAATTAAGCTACCAAAATGGGGAAATGCGCCGTAAAAATTTGTAAATCACAGTCGGAAAAGAATAATAAAGGAAGTGGTGTTACTTTTCACAAGTAAGTTTACTATATTTTGTCAAAATAAAATTAAAAAACTAAATAAATTTTTCACGCATTGTTTTTGCCATCAGTGTTGCAAGTAAATACGATTTTGATTTACAAACTTTTACGGCGCATTTCCCCATTTTGGTAGCTTAATTTATACGTCACGGATATGTCCGCTCACTATAGATAAACGCCTGAACTGAAGTCAAAGAAGCCTGCAGACATCTTCGAAGTGGCAACGCTTTGGTGCCCTAACTACTAATCTAGTTACTTAATATCATTGTTTAATAACGGTCAACATATTTACCTAAGCGCGGTACATGTCAAAAGTACCAGGCGGCGTGTTTCAAAGTCGCGGCCTCTAGTATGCGCTGCTAATACTCTTGATTTAAAAAAACGTCTCTTGACATCTAAATAGGTAATCCCAATAAATCCCGTGAAATTTTTATCCATATTTATTAAATCCGGATACTTCCGGGAAATTCAGGCGTATCCAAACTTGTATGCTCAAAAAATGCCCCGACATTCCGATCACTGATTATGACCCACACTACCTATTAGGCAATTATTAAGTAAACTTTACGCCCCTAGTGTGGCTGACCGGAAAAAAATTCTCACTGTCCCCGCATGTCCCGCAGGTCAATGTCCCGGGTTATTCCCGTTGTCCCCCAACGCTACGCCCCCAGTAAGGGGGTCGGTCGGGATGTCGCAAAGAGGGTCCCATACAAAATTAGGACTCAGAAAATTTTCAACAAAACACAATCGCCAAATATAACATTCGGGATCCGGGGGATGACCCCACCCCCTCACCCTTTTTTTTAGTCCAATTTTTTTTTTGAGTAGACTACCTAAACAGTAGCAATTCGGTTCTGGTGGTCGCAAGAAACCTAACATGCTCGTCGCTAAATTTTTGAATCCCTGGGGTACACGGAAACCCACCCTTCCGCATGCAAAAATAAAAAAAAAACATTTTTTTAAATTTTACAAGTCCAGCCCCCATACTAATTTCACCCGAAAGTCGATGGTTCATACAATTTCGATCAAAATTTTTTAAGTCCCAGCTCCATATAAAATTATCATAAAATTTTTCTAAGTTTGCGACCCTCTTTGCGGCACCCTAATAGCCGAAGAGCGGACAGTTGGCAACCCTACCTGATTGAGTAACAAGATGCGACCTACCTAGGGTGTAGCACATCACAAAGGTACGTCTTAAAGTACAGGGTTGCTTGGGCGTAACCTGGAGGGTTTTGTACAGTGAGCAAAAAAGTGGTCATTTTTTTTGGTGTAAATTACTTCATTGAGTAACAAGTTGGCATATAGTACAGTCGATAGAGCTCATCGAGAAGTGCCAAATTAAATAGGGTTGCCTCGCCTAGTCCTGGGACTTTCCTAAGTCGGCCTGATTTTATAATGGCTAAAAATTCAAAAAATTACCTCATCGAGTAACAAAATGAGACTTATGCCATTTGATAGCTCTAGTCGTCCTATTAATTATTAACATAATTAATAGGACTAGGAAATACTAGGAATACTTTTAGATAAAAAGCTTACCTTCTTGCCTCACTTGGAGAACATTATCAGCAGATCATCTAAAATGTTGGGTTTTATTATGAGGAGTACTAGGGTGTTCCGTGGTACTAAAGTCAAGATATTACTATACAATAGTTTAGTCCGCAGTATCCTAGAATATTGCTCCCCGGTGTGGCGGCCACATTTTGCTGTGCACTCTCTGAGGCTAGAGAGAGTTCAAAAAAGGTTTCTCTGGCATCTGGCTTATTTGGTTGGCATTGCTAAAAAGACTACATCTTATGACGATAGACTTAAGCGGTTCGGCATGTCAACACTGTCGAATAGAAGGGATATGTTGGATATGTCCTTATTGTCAAAAATTTTGAGAGGCGAGATTGATTGTCCACAACTTCTATGTAAATTTAACATTCGTGTGCCAGCCAGATACCCGAGACACCGTGTTACACCGATGGCCCCTCCGCTTAGAAGGACGGAACTGGGTTTTAATTCCGTTATTGCCAGACTTTGCAGACTATATAATGCGCGTAGCGACACCCTTGACATATTTTTACACTCACAACACCAACTCAGAAGGTCGTTCTGTACGAGTTACTTGAGATAACTCTTATTTGCCTACTTGTTTCCGATGTATGTTAAATTATTATAGCAAGCATCCTTTTGCAAATTAATATTATGTGTGCATGCTGTGTTTATCTGTAATTAGTTGTACATTTAGATAAAATCTGTTAAATAAGTACTTAAGCTTGCATTGATGTAACAACTGTTGATGAACCAATAAAATAAATAAAAATAAAATAAAACATAGGTTGCCGGCCCTAAACCTGGAACTTTTCTTAGTCGGCCGAGTTTTATATTCGAATGTAAAAAGTGATTGATGCAACAACGTCGTGGAAATGTGTCCATGGATGGTTGAGAGATTGGTGGCATGTAGTAATCAATTATAGGTATTAATTTGGAGGGACACAAACTTAAAAATTGTGCACCGTTAGCGAAAAATATCCAAAAAGTGGCGACACAATCAGTATGCAACCAAACCTATGAAAGGCGTGTAAATACTGTATATTTTATTATAATTGTTACGGTCAGTGTAATAAATCTGGTCAGTCAGTATTAAGAGGAAAAGTACATGAAATTTGAAGAATTGGTATTTCAAGCCCTATTACTGTCGGGGTGAAACGCAGTACACTATGACGACAACCTAACTGCCAACCTCATCTGCTCGTGGTGCACCCTGCCGACTAACCAACGAGGCTCTGGCGACCGACTGTGATTCCGGTATATCCATCCAAAGCAGGCTATACCAAAATTCCTCGACCTATGATGGGCAGCAGCATCACCGGTGCAACTAGTATATCCCTGCGATCACCAAGCCGCTATGCCAAGCGTGGTGATTATGGCATTTTTACCTCCCAAATATGGAATTTAGTCCCACATGGCCCCGGCCCCTAGTTCACGGCAGCTCTACTATTCCAGGCTACGGCAGTGGTCTAGCTAACGGTAGGGCGGGGGGTGCTAAGAATACCCGGGTTACTAGAGGCTGCCAACATCAACGACTGTTATTGGCAACGTTAACGTATAACGGACGAACACTGATGGAGGACGAAAAGTTCACGAAACTCGAGATAGAAACAAAAAAGATTGAGAGGCATATTCTTGGGTTGTCAGAGGTCCGAAGACAGGGGGAGGATACGATGACCCTAGAATCTGGCCACTTGTTCTACTTCCGAGAAGGCGAAAGGCTGTCCCAGGGTGGCGTAGGATGTCTCGTCAACAAAACCCTCATCCACAATGTAATGGAGATAAAGATAAAGATGTATTTATTTGTATGACATGCGTAGTTTTACAAGCAGGTGTTACCATAATTATTAGGTCCTCCATGTCTTACCTTACGGCTTACAAATTATTATTGTGATAATGTCAGAGATGCTAATTCGTGTATTAAATTAACTCATTACAATATCTTATAAACTAATTATAAATTCATGGCCAAGCTTTGAACAGATCAGCAGTGTGTCGAATCGGGTAGAATACCGCGTGCTAAAATTCTCCAAACGGTGCAGCTTGAAGGTTGTACTGGTATACGCCTACTACGACGGGCTCTGACGAAGAAGTCGAATCGGTATACGAGGATATCTCTAGAGCTATCAACGATACTGCAAAGACTCATTTCACGGTTGTGATGGGGGATTTCAATACCAAAGTGGGTACAGGAGAACGAAGAGTCGAAGGTGGGTCAGCACGGTATTGGTAACAGAAACCACATATGCTGCTTGGCTTCCTAGAGAGGCAAGGGCTATACTTGATGAACTCATTCTTCAAGAAGCAGCCCCAAAGGAGCTGGACCTGGCGAAGCCCTGACAGCCGGACATATTCAGAGACGTATCAGTGATCAATAGGTTTAACAACGGAAGTGATCACCGACTTGTCCGAGGCACTCTGAATAAATTACAAGCTCGAAAGAAGACGTCTGATGAAATCGACTCTCCGTCCCACACTTCCACACACAGCACCAAACTGTAGTTGGAAGTGACAGCTTCCAACCTGACCTTCATAACATAATTGCTTAGATTATCAAGATAGACAGTCAAAGCTACGAAAGCGTCGAAAAATATAGGAACCAGTACTGGTTCCAAAACCCTATACATATACACGCACACATACATAATTAGTATGGTGCCTCACGCACACCAACCTAACAAAGTTAGCCCCTTTTGTTTTATACGGAACAAGTGTGAGGCTCATTCTAGACATATACTTTTTCTAAGCATAATTGATTCGTTGGAAACCACCGAGGACGCGGACGTTGGCGAGGCTACAAACCAACTAGTAAAAGCTCTCCATGAAGTGGGCTACAGGCATTTCCGCATGCAGCGTGTGGCAAAAGCTTCCAAGCTCTCAAGCGAGACTCTGGAGCTTATGAGGCATAAACGTGAAATCCTGTCTAAACAAGAGTTTTCGGCAGAACATCGGGCTCTCAATAAACAAATAAAAAAGCTGATAACCAGGGGCGAAAGTGTTCGCTCAGCAGCTTGGGAGATGCCAAGATTGTTTCCTCTAAGCCGGAGCTCCTCGCTGAAGTTGAGAAGTTCTATGGAAGTCTGTATGCATCACACGCTCCAAAGCCTGTAGCTCGCAACACTGACCCCAGGTCCCCAATAATAAGCCACTACACAGACGATATCCCGGACGTTGACTCGAGTGAGATTAGGAAAGCCCTCAAACAACTGAAAAATAACAGAGCTCCGGGTGAAGACGGAATACAACAATGCTTCTGAAGGCGGGAGTTACTCTGGTACCTGAGGTGTCCTGAAAGTCCTAGGAAGGCTCTTTAATTTCGGTATTCACAATGGTATAACACCGGAGGTATGGAGCGGAAGTGTTGTGGTCTTGTTCTTCAAGAAAGGAGATAAAACACTCCTCAAGAACTACAGACCAATCTCACTTCTGTTCTGAGCCATGTCTATAAGTTTTCGAATGTTTATTACGAAACGTCACGCTCGAAAATTCGACGAGTTTCAGTCCCCAGAGCAGGCCGGGTTTCGAAAAGGCTACAGTAGTAGGTACCATAGACCACATCTGAACTGTAAGGTAGATTATACAGAAAACTGAAGAGTATAAGCCATGGTGGTCTAGTGGCGAGTAACGAGTAACCTTGCATGCCGTGCAGGAGGCGATGGTTCGATCCCCGTCCAGGCCGACTCGTACCAATGAGTTTTTCGGAATTTATGTACGATTTGTAAGACCACTGGCTTTTCGGTGACGAAAAACATCGTAAGCAAACCGGCGGCATGCTTCAATTTCGAGGCATGTATTGTACCCATTGTCCATTATAAGTGTCGATGGGCTCACACCCCGTTACACTGGACAGAGTTCCGGTACTACTCGTGAAACGTGGATGTTCTGAGGTTTCAGAATATCTAATCTCTGACTACCCGTCGGGGAATACAGTCGTGAGCATTATGCTTATGCTTATGCTACGCTTATTCTAGATTAAGATATGTATTCTATGGGTCTGTTACAATATTGTACTGATAAATAAAAAAAAAAAATCTATCCTATTTCATCCCACTGCTGGGCAAAGGCCTTCCCTTTAATCCTCCAACCATCTCTGTCCTGCGCATGCTCTGGCCACGCGTCATCGAAAGCATCCAGATCGTACCGCCGCCTCTTCCTAGGACGACCTGGACGCCGATGACCGTTTTCTGGGATCCAGGGCGTGACAATTCTTGCCCACCTTTCCTGATGCATCCGACAGACATGGCCGGCCCAAAAAAATAGCTCGCTGAGGGACCTGGAATTTATGAACTAGGTAGTCCTATCGTCAGGGTCCATGTTTTCGCACCATAGGCCATTAGGTACTGGCAGGACGCACTGATTGAATACCTTCGTTTTAAGGCGTTGTTGTAGAGCCGAGGCAAATAATATGATGGAGTTTCCCGAAAGCAGCCCATCCTAGATGGATGCGCCTAATGGCCTCCTTGTCGAAGTTGTTTCTTCCTAGTCTTATAGTCTGTCCAAGGTAGACGTAGTCTTTTACAACAAGACCACAGTACTTCCGCTCCACGACTCCGGTGTTATGCCATTGTGAATAACGGAATTAAAGAGCCTTTTCTGAGTACCTCCAGCCTTCAGAAGCATTGTTGTTATTCCGTCTTCACTCGGAGCTTTGTAATTTTTTTGTTGTATGAGGGTTTTCCTAATCTCACTCGAGTCAACTTGGGGGATATCGTCCGTGTAGTGGCTTATTATTGGGGAGCTGGGGCAGGGACTGAAAGCGGTTACGGCACTCGGTACCAGTACTGTAAAAATGTAACGGTACCGTAATGGTATAAAGGTTAGGCATAACGGTACCGTTATCTTACACTTTGACGGTACCGTAAAAACGTAACGGTACCGTAATGCTATAAAGGTACCGTACCGTTATCTTATAAAGGAATACGTACGTAATGAAAAACGCGGCTGGCCATTGTTGCTTCCACGTAGCGAATGAAACGAATTGAAGCATGGTAGAAGCGCGGCATGGCAATTTATCAAAGAAAACCTTTATTCATAAAGATTAGTTAGGTGCTGGTATTTAAGAACACCGTTTATTTTCCGGTACCGTAATTTATTTCGGTATTGAAATTTATCTTTAACCAGAATTTATCGGTATGACGTCATACCGTTAAATAAATATACCTTAATATTTCGGTAATTCAGTCCCTGATCTGGGGTCGGTGTTGCGAGCTACAGGCTTTGGAGCGGGTGTTGCGAGCTACAGGCTTTGGAGCGTGTGTTGCATACAGACTTCCATAGAACTTCTTAATTTCAGCGAGGAGCTCCGGCTTAGAGGCAACGATCTTCCCATCCGCTGTTTTGAGTTTAGACAGGTGGCATCTCCCGAGCTGCTGAGCAAACACTTTCAACCCCTGGTTCTGCTCAATCGCCTCTATGGAGCGTGTGTGTTCAGAGGTTTCGCCGTATCAGCTTTTTTATTTGTTTATTGAGAGCCCGATGTTCTGCCGAAAACTCTTGCTCAGACAGGATTTTACGTCTATGCCTTATAAACTCCAGAGTCTCGCTTGAGAGCTTGGAATCTTTTGCTGCATGCGAAAATCGACGACGATGTTCGAAGACCTCCTAACTAGCAAAAAGCAAATTTTACAGGAGGCTAAAAAAACGTTTTATTTCTTTTTGTACATTTTTTATGAAAATGTGTTCTAAAGCAAGTTGTTATTAAATGGGGCTGCGAAATTGATGCTAACATTGATTTTACGTACTGACAAGTGGTTTTCGTTAGTGTTAGTTAGGAGTTATTAGTTTCACTAATGTCCATGTCAAACTTATTTTGATGAAGTTAAGAGGTATTACTTAATAAAATTTTTAGGAAATAATATTAACAAACACACTCTAAAATAAATCTAAAATAAAACCTAACTTAAAAATTATACTAAAAACATAAAAAAAAGGAATAAAAACAAACAGAGAGCGAAAATGAGTCTCCGTCGAGCACATCTTCTACTCGGCTCATGCTAAATAGAAGATGTGCTCGAGGCTGCCGTCTTGCGGGAGAGTGCCGACGACGCTGGCGGCATTACCTCTCTGGATGGCAAGCTCTGCAGCAGCCGCTGCCGAGCCAGCTCTTCGAGAAGTGGCAGAGAGGTGTGAGGGCGCTACGGTGTCGACGCAAGTAGCGACCCACACCACGGTTCTGCCATTCCTCCAAGGGATGAGAGTCATTCCGTCGGGCGTCCTGCCGTCATCTCGCGCAACGCCATTTGGTTCGCGTATGGCCGGCACGTTGACGCTGACAATGGCCCGACGGATGACGTCGTTTAAGCTGGCGTGGTGGGCGTGGCGGCCAGCACTGCGCCGACAGGAGAGGCCGTGGTGGCCAAGTGGATCAACGCTCGCGCCACAGGCACCGGTGGGGCTCATTTGTCGAAAAAGAGGTTAACGAAAAAGAGGTCCTGTCAAGGAGTGTTCCCACGTGCGATGACAGCAACGCGTTTAGCCAGTAGCCAGACTCTGGCTCGCTTGAGGCCAGGAGGCGGGCTTTCTCTGCAAGATTGATAGCGTTGTCTCTGAGGATTTGTTGACTCTGGATGCAGAGTGGCTGGTCCCTGACCTCTGAGAAGCCGGGTTTATAGGGAAATTGCAGTTCGGACCGGCAGCACTTGTCCAGGAGTTTCTGGCTTCAGTTAAGCACGTGACCTCTGCACCGCCAAGTGATGGGTTTATATTTCTACCGAAGAGGTCAAGCGTGCTGTGAACTGAAGACAGAAACGCCGGAAGCCCTACATCAGACACTTTTCGGATGCCAAGACCACCACACCTAATAGGCAGGGTGGCTTGGTGCTTGGCACCAACTACGGTCATTATCGGATAGGGGGCAATTTAAGATTTCTGATAGGGTTATTTTGATAGCGTTCTTGAAAAGAAGCAAAAGCGAAGTGTGTTTCCAGAGGGTTGAACAGCGTAAAACATACGTTAATTTAGGTACGAACAAACGAAATTTGATAAAGCAGTATGCCATATGGGGACTGATTGTGGGTAAATGAATTTCTCTATTCTTCAACTTCCTTTCTATTGCACTATGGACTGAATCGCATTCCATTTGTATCAAAAACTTTTGAGTTATTGTTACTCCATGCAGTTTGCGTTAGCAAGATTTACGTTTCGGTTTTGGTATGTACATCCGTCAGAAAAAATTATAATAGGAAGTTTGAGAGGCAAGCAGTGTCTTGCTAGGTATCCAATAAGAATGAGACGAACGTATTCGCTGTTAAATCTGCTGCAGTTTCGTTGAACCAGTAACAGTAGAATGTAAAATGGTTAATAGACAAACAAATCTAAATAGATTGAAAAAAAAAACATTTAAGTACGTACTTAACGTTTTGTATCAGGAGCACTAATATTATCTGACGGTAAATTTTAACGCACGAAATATTTTACGTGCTCGTAGTCCTTCCGTCAGTCTCGCCCTCGACGACATTTCGGCTAAAACAATCAAATCTATCAAGTAGGTATGTTCATGATACGAGTAAAAATAAGCTAATAACTTCTGTATCAAACAAACAATTATAATATTAAGTTCTAAAAATAAAACGAATAAGTTCTATCTGCTAGTTAGAAATCAAAACGTATTTGAAAATACATGATAATTATTAGAACTAATAGCTCCTATCTTCTAGATAGGTAATAGTAGGTTCTAAATAAACTTGGAATAATAAAATTAATAACTCCTATCTTCTAGATAGGTAATAGTAGGTTCTAAGTAAACTCGGAATAATCAAACTAATAGCTCCTATCTACTTTATAGGTACTATAGTAGGTTCTGTAAACTTGGAATAATCAAACTAATAGCTCCAATCTACTCCTAACTACTTGTTTTTACATAAATATTGACACTAAATAAAAAACCTGTTGTCCCTTTACAAAAAACAACGACAATGGCCGCCGCACGCGCCTCCCGTGACGTCGTACCACCTCACGCCACTCGATAGTTCGATCTCTTTCGCACACTGTAGCCAATTCGTCAGTTCTCCAGCAGTTTGATGGTAGATAGGAGGTATTGGCAGCAAAATTAGTTCGGAAGTAACTTAGGAGATATTCGTTTTGGTAAGTTAGACTATATTAGCAGCATTTCAGGCTAACACGCTCAAAGCGTGATATTAGGAGGTATTCTCATTAAGAATTTGTGGCGTTATTAATTACAAAATCACTTAGGAGTCTTTGCCAGTCGGTGCGAAATTGAACTCTAAGTACAGTGGCATAGATAACTCATTTTGACCCGGGTGTCAGGAGGTATTCGAACATCGTCGTCGAGAGCTTTTACTAGTTGGTTTGTAGCTTCGCCAACGTCCGCGTCCTCGGTGGTTTCCAACGAATCAAATCTGTTTTGGAGGTCAAGCTGGAAGCTATCACTTCCAACTACAGTTTGGTGCTGTGTGGAAGTGTGGGACGGAGAGTCGATTTCATCAGACGTCTTCTTTCGAGCTTGTAATTTTATTCAGAGTGCCTCGGACAAGTCGGTGATCACTTCCGTTGTTAAACCTATTGATCACTGATACGTCTCTGAATATGTCCGGCTGTCAGGGCTTCGCCAGGTCCAGCTCCTTTGGAGCTGCTTCTTGAAGAATGAGTTCATCAAGTATAGCCCTTGCCTCTCTAGGAAGCCAAGCAGCATATGCCCTCTGTGGTTTCTGTTACCAATACCGTGCTGACCCACCTTCGACTCTTCGTTCTCCTGTACCCACTTTGGTATTGAAATCCCCCATCACAACCGTGAAATGAGTCTTTGCAGTATCGTTGATAGCTCTAGAGATATCCTCGTATACCGATTCGACTTCTTCGTCAGAGCCCGTCGTAGTAGGCGTATACCAGTACAGCCTTCAAGCTGCACCTTTTGGAGAATTTTAGCACGCGGTATTCTACCCGATTCGACACACTGCTGATCTCCATTACATTGTTGATGAGGGTTTTGTTGACGAGAAATCCTACGCCACCCTGGGACAGGCTTTCGCCTTCTCGGAAGTAGAACAAGTGGCTAGATTCTAGGGTCATCGTATCCTTCCCCTGTCTTCGGACCTCTGACAACCCAAGAAACTGCCTCTCAATCTTTTTTAGTTCTATCTCGAGTTTCGTGGACTTTTCGTCCTCCATCAGTGTTCGTCCGTTATACGTTAACGTCGCCAATAACAGTCGTTGATGTTGGCAGCCTCTGGTAACCCGGGTATTCTTAGCATTCCCCGCCCTACCGTTAGCTAGACCACTGCCGTAGCCTGGAATAGTAGAGCTGCCGGGAACTAGGGGCCGGGGCCATGTGGGACTAAATTCCATATTTGGGAGGTAAAAATGCCATAATCACCACGCTTGGCAGAGCGGGTTGGTGGTCGCAGGGATATACCAGTTGTACCAGTGATGCTGCTGCCCATCATAGGTCAAGGGATTTTGGTATAGCCTGCTTTGGATGGATATACCGGAATCACAGTCGGTCTCCAGAGCCTCGTTGGTTAGTCGGCAGGGTGTACCACGAGCAGATGAGGTTGGCAGTTAGGTTGTCGCCATAGTGTACTGCGTTTACCCCTTACCCCGACAGTAATAGATCTCTGAAATACCAATTCTTAAAATTTCATGTACTTTTCCTCTTAATACTGACTGACCAGATTTATTACACTGACCGTAACAATTATAATAAACTATACAGTATTTACACGCCTTTCATAGGTTTGGTTGCATAATGATTGTGTCACAACTTTTTGTATATTTTTTGCTAACGGTACACAATTTTTAAGGTTGGGTCCCTCCAAATAAATACCTATAATTGATTACTACATGCCACCAATCTCTCAACCATCCATGGACACATTTCCACGACGTAGTTGCATCAATCAGTTTTTACATTCGAACATAAAACTCGGCCGACTAAGAAAAGTTCCAGGTTTAGGGCCGGCAACCTATGTTAATAATTAATAGGACGACTAGAGCTATCAAATGGCAAAGTCTCATTTTGTTACTCGATGAGGTAATTTTTTGAATTTTTAGCCACTATAAAATCAGGCCGACTCAGGAAAGTCCCGGGACTAGGCGAGGCAACCCTATATAATTTGGCACTTCTCGATGAGCTCTATCGACTGTGCTATGTGCCAACTTGTTACTCGATTAGATAATTTTACACCAAAAAAAATGACCACTTTTTTGCTCACTGTACAAAACCCTCCAGTCAACCCTGTACTTTTAGACGTAGGTACCTTTCTGATGTGCTACACCCTAGGTAGGTCACATCTTGCTACTCGATCAGGTAGGGTTGCCAACTGTCCGCTCTTCGGCTATAACCATATAAATAATTAACAAGTGTTGTATTCGAATTTATGACATTACTATTTTATTATTAATGTATAAAGCACACTATTTTACTGCAAAAACGAAAAGTAGATTTTGCGATAACACCATTTACAGTGTTTCCATTAAAATCCATTGATACATGAAGTGGGGGACAACGATAACATATTTTCCCGGTCGGCTCCAGTGGGGGACAGCTAGCTATTTTTTTCCTGAGACAAATCCACTATTGTATCTTGTTCTAACTAATATCTCCTTATTTTCCATGTATTTACGAACATTTTGCCGAAATCCCCCGGAATATTTGTTTTTTTTACTTTTTTCATTGCTGGATAGTTGAACACCGTCCAGCAGTAGAATAAAAACACTTATTAACGTATCTTTTCAAAACTATCCTCTATAAACACATTTAAGCGGGAAGCCTTCAGATTTTACTCTGTAGAATAGATATAAACTGTGTCCGTCTAGAACATTCTAATAAACATTTATTTATAGACCAGTATTAAACCACATTGATCACGTCTAAAACAAATAAGCTTATGATAGTCAAATCACCCTACAGAAAGTCATAAAATATGTCCCGTTCAGAATTATTACTCTAAACAAACACTTTTTCCAAACTAAGTGTAGATAGCAACTAGTTTATTTACACTAGATTAATCTTTTAGTTTAAAGGAGGTTCTAAAACGTGGATCTGAGACACTATACTCTATTAGAATGTTTCATCTTATTATAAATCACCTTTAGAACACTGTTGTCTATATATTAACCACTTATAGGCAATTTATAGTGTATAAAGGTTTAAAGCAACTAGCTGGTGTTACTTGGGCAAAGTCCAGTAAGTCAGTTCATCTCAATTCTAACGTCACAATTTTAACTTTAGTTCAATTAGATTTTATAACTACCTCGTACCTAGTGATAAGCTATTTTACACACCTCTATATCAACAGATTAGATTAGATTTCTTTATTGTATTCATGTACCTACCTACAGATTAAGGTGGCAAAAAATTACAAGCAAAGTATTTACATAAACCCTATATTATATCGATCTATGAATATAAAAAATTAGACAATAAAATGTAGGCATTATACATCATTAATTATAAATCAAAAGCCTACAGACCTCTCAAAATTACAAAAAATATCAGAAAACAGCAAAATGTTGAAGCTAGTTTTTTGTTTAGGTACATCATAATACTTGCCTACTAGAATAGAAAGTGCATTTAATTAACATCCAAACTTTCATCCACAGCCATCATTCCCCCAACAGCCCTCAATACCTCCGTACATGATGCAGAACAGCCCCCAATTCCGCCCCTTCAGCCAAGCCCCCTTCTACCAGTTCCCCTACAACTCGCCGGGGATGTACTACCCCCCAGGGGTCCAGTTCAACCCCTACGCTTACCAGCAACAACAGCAGTACCAACAAGGGTTCTATCAGCAGCCTTACTTCGGATCTAATAGGATTTCGGTAAGTTTGAAGTCGGTTTAAAGGCATTTTATGGTGCCCATGTCACCAGTGTGACCAGAATACGGCGAAGCGAGAAAAATATAAATTTGTCATGCATATTCATTCAAATAGGCATTCGCTAAGTGAAACAGAGGAACATCTCGATCATTTTCCATGGAATGCTTTTCACTAAACCATAACCTTCCTCTTCCTCCTTTTATATTTAAATACTAAAATTCCCCCACAGCGTGAAATGGACCTTCGTGACCGCCTAGACATAATCTCGCGAGGCCCCTCCCCCAGCGCCGGCCGCGTGCGCAACATCACCTGCGTAATGCAGGAGCTCGGCTACATCGACCACAACCTGGAGCCGAACTACGAGCAGATCACGCAGCGCATCAGCAACCTGCCCGTGTCCAGCGAGCTGAAGGGAGACATACAGGACGGTCTGCAGTTCTGCCAGAAGTTCTCGGTGCGTATTGAACTTGCTGAGTTGTTAGTAGACTTTAAAGAGCTCGGCTACATCGACCACAACCTGGAGCCGAAATACGAGCAGATAACGCAGCGCATCAGCAACCTGCCCGTGTCCAGCGAGCTGAAGGGAGACATAAAGGACGGTCTGCAGTTCTGCCAGAAGTTCTCGGTGCGTATTTTGTACTTGCTGACTTGTTAGTAGGCTTTAATGGTATCGGCTACATCTACCATAACCTGGAGTCAAACTACGAGCAGATCACGCAGCGCATCAGCAACCTGCACGTGTCCAGCGAGCTGAAGGTAGACATACAGGACGGTCTGTAGTTCTGCTAGAAGTTCTCGGTTCGTATTTCCTATTTGCTGATACCCATTGGAGGGACTTTGACAAAGACAAAAAGCCTCCTTTACGTACCAAAGGCGCTGCATTAAAACCAACTACTACCCTTTGGTATCTAAGTCACAGGCTAGAAGGTCATTAGGGAATGCATCAGTAATAGTCAATTTGAGGAGGGCCAGTTTCCAAAAGGCCCTGGTACTATAAACTTTTCTGTGCCAACCAGCCTGTCCCGCCCGCCTTCTAAACCTCTAGGAGGAGGGTATCTTGCTCGTTGCAGTTGGGGGTCAATTTACCTAGTCAGTTGCGTACTTTGCTTCTAAAGATTATCGGGTACTACTTATTATCCATCTAATTAGAATTAGGAGTAGTAATGCATACACTGCGCATTCCCAGTGCTGATTGATGGGCAGATTCTAATAGGGAAATCTAACTGGAATTGAAACTAATACATTCTTTCTTTCTTTACAGCAATGTGTGCCAGACGTGAAGCGTGACGTAGCACCCCTGTCTCAAGAGCTGATTAAACCCATGTTCTTCTTCCGCTGTTATAAGGTATTTAAACATTTTTAGCTTTCAAACAAATAATAAGTTCCCAGCAGAGATAATAAGGAATATAGGTGCTTCCTGAATTCGCAGTATTTCTTACTTATATTCAGATTGACACAGAATCTGTGACATATTCCCTACACCTTCTGCCTTTAAGTTATAAGGATTAGTTTTTCATTATAGTCGTTGCTCATGCTCTAAATCTTGTTACAGCACAAGAAGCTGGAAGCTTGCATCATGAAGGATATCCGTGAACGTTTCACCAGCGAGGAGGAATTGGACACTGACAGTGATTTCAGGTTTGTTTTGCCTTCTTATCTGCCGTCTTCTGAATTAAAAGTCCTTTTAAAAAACAGTAGTTCCCAATAACGTTTTACAGATAGACGCGTCATACGCTAACATCACTGCACTTTAAAATGGCACGATATAGTGACGTGTAGCCCGTACACTAGACAGCGCGTGACAACTATGTGAAAGCCGGGCAATTACCTTGCTTTTTTGTTGTCATTTTGGAGCGCGGGCAACGCATCTACATATAAAAACATCTTAGGTTGTTCCATATGAAACTACCCAAATTGGGACAGCTTCTTCCTTTTTCGCGATTTCGAAGCTGGTCTTATATAAAAAGATTTTCAATTCGATGGTGCGATATTTTTAAAAATAAGTCAGCATATTATAAGAAGATCTATGGGTACAAAACGTAGATAAGTAAATAATTATTAAATTGCTATTGCTATTTCCCCTCCAGGTCTCTCTCCCGATCAGCCCGATCAGTCCGTGACTTCAGTGACCCAAGGTTCGAGGCACTCGACGAGATGGCTGTCTACCTCTACGATTACCTCAGCGGTGGGAACGGGTTCGACTTCGATCTGTACATGTAAAGACTGATTGTATAAAGACTTAGGTCGCTAAGTCATCTCTATTTCTTAAGCAGTAAAGTCGTGTTTTAAACTGGCCTTTTACGGGATACGTAATTATACTGTAGGACTCAGAAATTACTAAAATAGATATAATTTTTAAGATTGATAAAATTCTCAATTTTCTTCTGTATTTTAGAGAGGGTAATTTAATGGCCATTAAATTTGCATTTAATTTTTAGTTCTAGATTTCTATGATTTAATTTTAATGAATAATGTTTATTGTAAGTTTTCTGGCAAATGGTAAATTACTTGGGATGTTTGCTACGGTCATAAACCGGGAAATAACGCAGATTTAAAGAAGATTTTGCTGCATGGGCTTATAAGCTTCTGCCTTAGACCACATATTTTGGGCTCTGCCAAATTTAAAATTCGCTACACCATTAGGCAACCTAGGCAACATTATTTCTATAAATATATTTTTTTTTTTAACTGAGGTCAATGTTCAAAATTTGTTTATAATTCGTAGCAAACTTAAGTTCTTGTCAACTAAGCTCTAAATGTGAGCTTTTTAGGCGATAGCTTCTTATAACATAATTTTTTCTAGTTTCTAGCAGTAAGCAAACCTTTTGAGATTAATTATGTCCAATTGAAATTGCATTTATTAAGAAGTTAGTGCTTCATTAAGTTATTTTAGTTGTGCCTTGAGACAATAAGTGTATAATAAATGAAATAAATAATTTAAAAAACATTGTTATTATTCATTTCATCCCTTTACTGAGGTAATGCCTTCTTCCTCTTCTTATCGTGTAGGCAAGCCCTGGTGTCAGAGTTTTTTCTGACCGCCTTACGGCCTCTGACGTGGTTATTAAAACGTATCATCATCAGCCTATTTATACGTCACACTGCCGGACGAAGTGGAAGAAGTGGGAGTGAAATTTGAATTTTAGCTGAAGTATTATAGACTCTTAAGGAGGGTGTGTGTGCGAGTCCACCACGCATGTCCAATGCGGATTAGTAGACATCACAAGCGCATTTCCTCTTCATCGTATGCAAGTTTCCTCACGATTTTTTTCTTTTACCGTTTGAGAGCAATCTGTTTCACGTAGGTGCATAAGTTGGAAAAACTCATTGGTATGTCGTCCATGCATATTCGAACCAGTACTTCCCCGCAACGTGCCACAGACGCTCAAAACGAATCAGATAAAAATTCACAATTTCAAAACGTCTGAAGTAAAAATTGCACAAGCTCGTTAATATCTTTGTTACCATCTCAGTAAAAAAAGCACAAAATGTTTCCATTATATTTTTATACCTTGTTATAATCCAACTGACAAACAAAATTATTGCATGAATATTAGATAGGTCTAAAAGGGCACGCGTGCTGAAGGCACAAAGGGCACGTAAAGGTGACTGTCTATCAACCATCACAACTTGGCATTGCGAACACAATAATTTCCTTGTCAGTACTGTATTGTGGAGCTATTATTGTTGAATTATAAAGTCCAGTTTTTGGTTGAGATGTCACGTGGCTATAGAAAACTACTGAACTGAAACATCAACAAGAGATGTTGATGTGTCGATAACTTTTAGAGATACAACGACATGGCTCGTGCTGTATAGGGTCCTTCTTAATATACTTACTGACACTTTTTTAAGGAGACGATCAGACCGTCAAACTGAACAATTTTCTCTATGGCACCAACATCGAAATCGCACAAACTTCATTAAATTGACGTCAGAATTAAACTAGACTGTTAGTTTTAATTTTTGATTCAGTATCAGCTTTTGAATGAAACTGCCAGCGGCCCCCAATAGCGTTGCATACAAACGAAATCTAGTCCTATTTTCAAACTAACCAATTTTTTTTTTTAAACACGACCTTGAATCAAATGTCTCTGTTATCAATTTTCACCCTGTATAATTATATTTTAACGGAAATCTGACAAAATACAGACACATAGATCATGTTTAAAAAATGACTTTTGAAAATAGAACTTCGTTTGTATGGAGTGCGCTGAAAGACACTTTTTACGAAGAAAGGAGGCACTTTGGCATGATTTGCCATGATATTTAATTTTAGATTGTAACGTCTATTTTTACTGTAAACCTTTGCTGCTGTTAGGCAGGTAGGTATTTCACGATCGTATAATTATGCTTGTCTGTGTAATAAAATAAGTAGGTTATACAAAATGATTTTATATGTTACGTTGTTACGTGAGAGGAGGCCTTTGCCCTGCAGTGGGATTCTACAGGCTATAACTAACTAACTAACTAACGTTGTTACGTTATACCTAAATAGAACGTCTCAAGAATAACTAAAATTATTAAATAATTCGTAATTTTAATCGACTATCCTTGCACGGAAATAGGGTTTCAATGCAAGTTTTCTCATTCAATGCCAAAATTGCAAATTATACATTCAGCAAATAAATGGGACTGGACAAAAAACACATCTGTTTGGGAAATTAAAAACCCCTTTTGTAACCAAACCCCCGTGGACATTTCAGAGAAAGGTCCAAATACTTTTTTGCTATAAAACCTTAATAAAAAAAAATTTGCTTTATGCATGTTTGTTCGAGAACAGATTTTTGTACAAAACTTTCACCAAGGTCCTTTTGGGCGACTTAGTTATTTTTTTTGCGAAACTAAAAATTTACCTGCTGCAAAGAAAGAGGTATCAATGTGGGAATTTAGAGCAAAGGACAAGTATTTTATGGTCATCTTTCTACTGTTTTCGCCGCTAACAGTACTTTTTTCGAAAAACAAAAGAATAGTCTGATTGTTTAACAGGATTGTAGAGGATTAAAATTTTGGCGCTAAAAGAGAAAGGAAGCGGTAATTTTGACGGACATAATTTGTTTGTCTGTTTGTTTCTGTTGATGTTTTATTGCTTAATTTATTTATGGCGTTTCGGATTAGGTAGTTAGGGTACCGTTATTTTTTGAATAAATGCCATATTTTGAGTAGATAATGTACAAAATGGAAACAAAAGAACGCAAAAAAAAAAATGGAAACATCTCTTATAATATAATTATAAAGACATCATCACAGCCTACGTCCCACTGCAGGGCCCAGGCCTGCCCTCAGGGAGGGTGTATGGTCGTTAGTCCACCCACGCGTGCCCAATGCGGATTGGTAGACTTCACATAGGTAGGTACGCATCGGAATTTCTTCTTCAGTTTATGCAGGTTTCTTCACCATGTTTACCTTCACCGTTTGAGAGCAGTCGGTAGTACGTACATAAGTTAGAAAAGCTTATTGGTACATGGCATGGTCATCCGTGTGGATTCCAGCCTGGACATCAGGATTGAGTTTCCATAGCTTTCCGCAACGCGCCACCAACGCTCTATACAGGGTCCAACTTAATATGTTGACAGCTTTTTAAGAGGATTAAAAAAAATTAAAAGTTGTCCTTTTTTTACAGCCTCCAGACGTAACCAGAATTTTTTTTAATGATTTCGAAGTTGGCCCGTAGTGAAAGTTGTTCAGTTTGGTGGTCTGAATCACCCCCTTATGTGTTACTAGGGTCAAAAAATAGCACATGTAAAGCAGATGTGTTATCGAATGAACACTTTATTGTAACATGCAT
The DNA here is from genome assembly GCA_963693445.1 of Agonopterix heracliana. NCBI lineage: Eukaryota > Metazoa > Arthropoda > Insecta > Lepidoptera > Depressariidae > Agonopterix > Agonopterix heracliana. Next base: position 5,676,130 of record OY856308.1, read on the forward strand.
TTGACTGCACATATGTGGCTATTTGCACTCAACCCGTCCGTGAAGTACACCTTTCGGTAGATTTAGGGTAGATGTCATTGTTGTGGACACATTCGCAAAACATTTGTCCTCGAAATCATTCTATAAATTCACTACAACAGTTATTAATAGATACCTACCTACGTAGGTAGATAGATTACTACGAGAGGTGCGGAGTACTCGAAACCGACGGGCATGTATGAAGAGATGTATGGATGTGAATGAAGCAAAAGAGATATGTAAGGATCGTAGTAGATGGCGCGCTCTGGTGTCTGCCTACCCCGTTGGGAAAAAGGCGTGACGTTATAGATAGATAGATAGACCTACCTACGTAAATAGAAAGAAAGACAATAATAATAATAAACTAATTATTTATTAAATTCACACAAAAGCTTTTTACAAATGAATGAATGAAAAAGAGTTGGTAGTTGTAGCAATTTTTCTGACCATCCGAAATGGGTCCATCCAACTGACGACCGTAGTCAGTATGTGTGTATGTACCTAGGTAGGTAAATAAGTAGGTACACTGTAAAAAATTATAATAATATGTACGATTCTGTGATGTATGCGATTTCGATTTCAAAAAATAGGTAATTTAAGTAGCTTTATGTTATATTTAAGTTTAATTATGCGGGATTGGATTACAGCGGTATTTAATAAACTAATGATTTTAATTACCTATCGTAGAACTAAGTTTTAGAACATAGCTATAGGTATGGATGAAATTAACCTAGTTACTCGTATTATAATATCCTAGTTTGCCTAGTCACTATACTAAAGTATCAACCACAAGCACATTTACCCTACAAAAATATAGAACACCTTTCGTTGCAGGTAAGTAAATAATATCGAAAAAGAAAGGTTTTGGAGATTTTTGTCAAATAATCGCCTGCGCAAGAGTTCTGTTAAGAACCCAGATACAATGGTCCTTTCGGAAAAAATTGAAAAAAGGATTGACGTAAATGATTTTTGGTTCAATTTTGAGACGCTTCATGGAAATTGCGATGATGTATCTGTGTTAGTGACATCCGCAAGGTGTTTGCATTGATTTGAAGAAGTGAAGCGAAACTGTGAATTGTAATTTTTTTCTTAATATCACCTTTATCGTTATTTCTATCAGACTTCACAGTAGGTACTTTGTATTTTGTAGCAACAAGGGCAAACATGATATCCTTTTATTTGATTACAATGCATCATCATCATCAGCCTGTCTACGTCCCACTGCAGGGCACAGGCCTACCCTCAGAGTGGGTATATTATGATATTTGCGTCAGTCTGCCACGCTCTGCCCATTGCGAATTAGTAAACTTCACATACGCAATCGAATTTCTACTTCAGCATATTTTATGCATCAGGTTTCACGATGTGGACACCCTAAGGGCAGTCGGTATTACGTATACGTAGGTACATACGCAGGTAGGTAGGCTGATGATGAGGTACATACGTTAGAAAACCTCATTGATACAGGGCATTGTTTGTCGTCTGTGCGGATTCGAACTCCGAACCTTATTACAATGGCAAAAGAATAATCTTTTGTTATGTTAATTAAACCAGATAAAGGCCTCCGCTCATTGCAGCGATTTTATCGAGCGATAATATCGCTGCGATTTTGCGATCATTGTTTCCAGTACATTTTGGGGACGCGCGCGATCCTACATACTGCCGCGATATTATCGAGCGATAATATCGCTGCGATTTTGCGATAATTGTTCTCAGTACATTTTGTATGGGGACGCGCTCGATCCCACACACTGCCGCGATATTATCGCAACTCTTTCGACTACATTCAGTGGTGGGGCGCATGCGTGACGCAAATCGCGGAATCGCTGCAGTGTGTAAGGTGTCGCGATATCGCTGTCGATAATATCGCTGCAATGTGCGGAAGCCTTGAAACTGTCGCGTAAGACTTGGTTGCCTAGGACGTCAATCTCTTTGCTATTTAAAAGGATTCAGTTGTTACTCCCTGAACAAAGCTGTACACCTATACAAGTCGTCTAAAAAAAGTTCAAAATTGTCTCCCATATGACAAAATCGCAAAATTCCTGCCGTGTAACTAAAGGAAGTCTTCCTACTGAACTTTCACCCAAACTCCAGAACATCCTAAACACCACTTTCAATCCCACCCCAATTTGAACATTCGCTTCTAACTACAGAATCCAATTTCCAATGAGTACCGCTTTAAGTGTGAACAAGAGTCTTGAAAGTGTGAAATCCTGTCAAAAAAGTTTTCAAGTGTTGTGTCCACGTGCTGACGCAGGTGTTGGGTTCCGTAGCTAATGAACAGGGTCCCACGGGACGCGAACCTTGAACCGCGAGGTATTTCCTCAAGACCAGCACTAATTAGGGGTATCCAGACGTTTATAATGAGCATGAGTGATGATTTTTGGTGGTATGTGGGAGGCAAATGAGATCTTAGTGAAAGAAAGTAGGAGGTTGAACATAAGGAGAGAAGATTGAAGATAAATATTCTTTATTTGCACACTAAAATACACAATAAAACAACAAATCGTCGTTGCGACTTTAAGATATCCTATGTGACACTTTTTTAGAAATTCACTTTTTTATGTTAATGCATAATTTATGATGTCCTCCATAGGATGCAAAAACTCCCATGTCAAAATAACAACAATTTCACGGCTATTCTACAGTTAGAAAAATACTCTTAGGTAGTCATGAGAAGTTGGCAATTTAAAATCTCAATTTCCCAACACTTTTACATTTTGCACATAGGAGATCTTAAAGTCGCAACGACAAAATGTAAAAATCGGCCAAGACAAGTGTAAATCGAAATCTACATCAATGCGTGTCGTGTCAATTTGCCGGAAAGAAACAGAATCAGCGACTGGTTCAACGAAAGGTTTAAATTTCATTCAAACTACACCTTACACCGAATTCATTTAATGCTAGCTTTTAAAAGTGCTAAGTAAAATTTGTGAAAACTCTGACACTAAGTAAAAACTCAAAATAAAAGTAATAGTTATAGCCTGTAGGGTACCACTGCAGGTAGGTATGATTGTTTTTCTGTGGCAAAGGCCTCCTCTCACCAATAAGATAGTGGGCAATACCTCTCGATCACGCTGGCCCAAAATCAAGACTCAGTTCAATTTTCTCTGAAAAAATATGTGTTAAACATATATGACTACTTAGGTATAAACTCTGAGCTGTAAGTAAACCACAGTTTCTTGTGTAATTACACACGGCGACACATCAAGCTACGCAAAACCAATATAAGCTGGCCGCGCGACGTTATACATTACTCTACCTACGCGCAGCTATTTTGGTTAAGCGCAGCTTGATGAGTCGCCGTGTGTACCATATGAGTACCATAATCGTATCAAATGGCACTTACTTACTTTTTTTTAATTCTTCAGTTCCTGTCCAAAAATCTTTGCATTGCTTTTTTTCTAACCGCCAAAACAATAAATCACAGCATTTTAATATGGGAACTTTGGTAAGTTCCGGTGTATCCCGAGTCATCCCTCGGGTCAAATAAGTCATGAACCTCGTTTCAGACCACTTGGCATATTCCCAAAACAATCATAATATTTTTCCCGGTACATTATTATTGGAGAAGGTTATTTGAAAAATAACTTTTCTACGTAAATGCGGGAATTTTTTATTTGCGAATGGAATAAGTTTTTGGCCCTTGTGTTTCAAATTATGTGAAATTTAGTATTAATAAAAAAATTAAAATGTGATCCTTGCCACCATTTGATCCATTTCAAATAGCGACGAAATTTTAAGACTATTTTGAATTACAGAAACAGAGATTTTAAGTGAGAGCACTTATTCTTAAAATAGCTTTAGTTACCTTCAAGGTTACGTCCAAGACATTTCGGGTAGTATTATCTTACTGATAAATAAATCGTATTTGCAAATCAGAATTGGCCAGAAAGCTATACCTATGGGAATCGGAAAATATTTTCGTCCTTATTTGAAATGAAGTATAGTAAAGTGGAGTGTGTTTTTTTTTTCATTTCACACATTCTCGTATACGAAAATGTCATCATAATCATTTTGTATGAACTTGATAGAGTAGAAGAGATCCCAGTGGAGTTGGACTGTGCTCAAATAATACGAGTTCATGTAGAGCAGGACTTCCCAACACGTGGGGCGCGCCCCCCTTGGAGGGCGTAGCGGTATTGTAGGGGGGGCGCAATGTGTTTGCATTTTAAAAAGAAAAATCCAGTTAACGACGAAAATGTCACTTATTAATTAATTTTATTAATTCCCTCGTCCATTCGAATTCGAAACCCTGATGTAGAGTCTGAGTACTGACTTTCTGAAATATTAGCTTTGTATAAAAACTTAACATTACTTTTACAAACCACGACGAACATACGCTAAACTGCGATACAAAGAACTTAAAAATGTTTATTTAACGACCCACACATTTTAAATGCCCACCAAATACGCAGTACTAAAATTAACGAAACGAAACGTCCAAAAAACAAGTCAAAAACGACGAAACCCGATATCTGACGATGTCTAAAATGTAGCGACAAAAAGGTCCAATCGCCGCCCTCCGACCGACCGGGGGCCGTACAGCGCCAAAAACTGTACATTTTCGATGATTTATGGCGCAAATTAACGAGAATATATCCTCATTCCTGAACATCATTTCCTGCTAGAGCGACCTCGCAACATGCCAGAAAGAAACCTTTTTTAAATCGTACGTCCCTAACATGCTCTAGTTACTTTTTACAGTTTCTGTAGTTTCATGATTGATGATGATAAGGTACCTATCTTTTATTGAAAAGATAACAGTTGGTAACATATATTTGGTTAATTTTATGTAAAAAGATAGAAATTTAATCTAACTGTTGAAATTCTGTACCTAAAGGATGTATCCTAGGTCACAGACTTTAGAAAAGAGATGTATCTAAGTCGCATAATTAGTCAAATGAATCTCTATTAATTTTTAAACAATCCATTTTTGGTTTGGTGGCTGGCGAGTGAAATTTGATGGTCGATTAATTATTACAAATATTGATATAGCTACCGACAATTATTATTAAGACTTGTGACATTGATTGGTTGAAACGCGAGGGCACAAGATTCGATTGTTAGGCATATGCCCTGCAGTGAAATTTTGATGTTCATGATGAACACCTTTGTAGGCGGAACCTTCACCAATCTCTTCTCTTCCATCAAGACTATGTGATGCATCTAAAAATCGATTGCAAACATCTGAAACCGCAGAATACCAACCAAACCGTTTAATTAAGGTTTACAACAAATAAGTATATAGGTAGTTACATTTTGTGAACCGTTATTTTAGAGTTTCCATAATTGACTTAAAATGCCAATGTCACTAATTTATAGAATAAATGGCGAAGTGAATCGATCCTCGACTGACATCCGCATGCCGAGCGGCTCGTGTTACATCACTTTTTATATTTTCTTTAAAAAAAAAGTTAATAAAAAAGTTACAAACATGAGCGTCGGCAGAGCAAGTGCGTCGACCGCGCAGCCGCCCCCGAATCTTCAGTGTCATAGATTAAAGTAGAATAGATGAGACAGAATTGTTTAAGGTTTTCTGCCTACTAGTATCATTGTGTCACAATGGCTAGGAATGAAAATTATTAGAATGCAATTTAAAACAACATCGTGATTTCAGATTAGGAATGATCGAATTATTGGAAGTACTTAGTGACCTACACTTTTACTTTATTATCTCGATTTCGATTTTGATCCCATAGAGAATGTTGTTCAGTTTGGTCTGATCATCCTCTTCAAAACTGTCAGCATATTAAATTGTATCTTGTACCTATAATGAAAAAAAATCTTTTTCAGAATCTACGCCAATTAACTCTACCCACTATTATTAGTTACTAGTGTTTTCCCGCGACTTCGTATGCACAAATTATATACCAGATTTTAAGTCAGATCATAAGCTATCAAACAAAAAAAGTTTCATCTAAATCGGTTCAGTAGTTTTTGCGTGATGCGCGAACAAACAAACTATTTTGTCAATAGATGGCGCTGCACGTCATTTAAATCGCGCTATCGAGTGTCATTTGAATTTATATGAAGTGAACAGCTACTTTTTTGTTCCTTATGGTTTTATGGTTTTACGGTTTTATAATAGTTAAGATCTACAACCACGGAGTACCTACTTACTACATAATACAGCGTAAACATTGCTTTGCATTTTGTAATTATAAAAAATACATCGAACGCGTTTTTAAAACTTTTTCATTATTGTTCTCAATAAATATGTAGCTATATTTAATAAGCAAGTCTACTCTACTCTATATGAAATAGTTACTCTATGGCAAAGCTCGAGTCATTCATTAGTCGGGTCGTCAGTCTTCATTGCATGTGACAGAGATAGTTTAGAATTTAAACGACTGTTTCTTAACTTGGTTTAAAAAGCAATAACATTATTAAATTTTATTTATAACATGAAATAATAACAAACTATTATTAGCTTAGTCAAAATCTGTTTATTATTGTATTATACCATAATTTTTACATTTTCATCTTAACTTCACTGATACGAAATAGCAAAAGACGAACTTACCTATAGCAAAGAAAATATACGCTAACGCAAACCTATAGTAAATACGTACGATCAGCAAATACATAAAAGATACCAGTTAACTTTTAGTTTTTATAACAATAAGTTATTTAACATTCAATGAAAAAATATACTTAGGTAAGAAAGACAAAGAAATAGGTATTTAGGTAGGTACTTAATTAGTATTTCATTATCTGTATTAAAGTGTACATTCAGTTCTTATAAAATTTGTAACTCTAACGGGCATTTAAATTTAACCTCAATATCACTAACACTAAGGTCCAATTCCAATGTATATTTGGAACTAACTTCAACCACATGCGAGGTACAGAGTGTGGCATGAAGCCGTGGACATGGCCTGTCAGCATCAGAAGTACACCCTCATCAAGAGCTGATGACTCGCCGCTAGCTCAGGAATGTTTTGTGTTAGTGTGGCAAACATTTGCGACCAACAAACATGTTCCAAAATGTTGGTGACATTCATTAGATAGAGGTATGCCTAGGTACTAAATATTTGATCAAATCTGTTCTTTAAGGAACATTTTTTTTAGCAATAATACATTTAGGGCCTGTTTCATCACTTCTGAGTAAGTTCTTGCTAGCTTGTCCGACAGATAGTTTGACGTATTTTGTATGAAAATATGTCAAAATATCTGTCGGATAAGCTAACAAGAACTTACTCATAAGTGGTGAAACAACCCCTTAATCTTTTTTTCGCTATCACAGAGTTTTACCATCGAGTTATGTTCCTGAAAATATTCGGAAGGTATTTCGCACAACTTATTTCAGGCAACAAATCACGTTCTACGCTACATCATTTTTTATATAAATACTGTACTGTAAGTATGTAATTGTATTGACCACGATACCTACTTCAAACTCAAACTCACTCAACTCAAAATAATGTACTTATTTAATATAAATGATCTTGAAGCCAATCTTTTATTGAAGCTACACCGCGTCAGAACGCTGTAGAGAAGATGTCGCCCGAAACTCTACTTCTCAATTCTTCAATTTCATGTATTCACCGAAGTAACAAGAGGTCAGACTCTAGTTGCAGCATTATTTACCTGGCACCAATGATATCCTGAAATCGAATTGGGCATGTGATATTTCGGCACCTCTACTCAGAGAAGATTCGCACCACCTTTTTGGAACCACACTCAATAATATAACGACAAAGCTTTCTATTTATCCACTCAAATCACTTCCTTAAACACTGGCAACCAAGAAGCGTACCTAATTCTTAAAAAGCGGTCGGTGGTCGCACTAAAAAGAACCCTGTAAAAAACCCGCAGACTCTTACAAAACGGCGCTCCAAAATTGGCACAAACATAAAAGGTTTTTTATCGTACCCATCTGCAACTGGACACTGAACGATAACGATCCACCACAAAGACTACTTACAACATAAATCTCTTTCCAGAAAATTTACAATTATTTTAAGAACGTATTTTTTTTAAACGTGATTATTGATCGTCCACCCTCGCATCATGAGTCCATTGTGACTAAAAAGAGTAGATTTTTTCTGGTCATTTTAGGGGCTATTGTAAAAAGACGTGTCCCAAATGTCCCCCTTTTTGGTTTAATAGCTAACAGCTGAAGCGATGTTTTGTTAGATGGACCGTTTGGTGAAGAAAGTTGAGATCACTCGAATGGTCAATGTAACTTATACGATAGTGTTATATGATACCAAAGCTTAAGGATTACTAGAATCGTTCAATTCAGGCTAAAACGTGCCACATGCAGGACACAGAACACTGCAAAATTATAATTAGCTTGTGGTCGCCGAAATATGAAAGTTAACTTTGACACAAATGAACGCTATTGTTTTATAGTGTCTAAGCTTAGAGTGTCAAAGTGTAGACACTCTTAGACACTATAAAACAATAACGGTCATTTGTTTCAAAGCATTCCATGACCATTCCTAAACTAATTCCTTAGGTCATTTATGAGTATAAAGAGATTTTAAAAGATGCAAAATAATCAAAGGTAGATCATTATGAATGTAGGTAAGTATTAAGATATAATGATAACTACGTTATAGGTACTACAAAAATGTATTGCTTGAGTGTGATTCTAACTCTCACAGACAAACCGAGCAATTAATTTTGTGATATTCATAGTAATACGTGTTTTTGTAATCTATGTATAAAAAGCACAAAAATAAGGTAGGTTTTGTAGTACCTATACTGTCTGTGCCCTTAGATACCTATCTATTTTTAAATCTTAATTACGGGCCTTAACATTAACTTATTTGGATTTTCCCAGTTTTTTTTTTATAAACCGTAATTTTTGCATAACTTTCAAAAACTTTGTTATAGGGGTGGTCCGATGTGGTCAGAGAACAATTAGGTTGGCCATAAAATAAGTTAACATGATCCTCGGAGGCTCAGCGGTAAGATCGGAGAGATAACAGTTTTGCCACCTTCATAGCAAATTACGAGGTTGCTTTGACAGATGGAGATTAATTAGGGACGGTGCAGTAAATATTTTGTTTTTGATGGGTTTTAGCTATTTTCAAATGAAATGCAACCATAAATTTTGCAATGTGTCAATGTCAATATGATGTGTAAATTTGAGTGAAGTTATAATTACCAGGCCCATAGACGAAAAATTTTTCGCTTACGCTAGTAGACCGAATATCAGTGTAACCGGGTATGAGATAGCGAATTATATGAAGTGACATCTCGGAGTCAGGTGGTTGTCCCATACAATTTATATGAAGTGACATTTTGGAGTCAGATGGCCGAAGTACAAAAAAGTGGATACGTCGATAAGGACAGCAATAAGTAGCGGTCTCCTATTTTAACTAGAGCGAATTTGCTATGTGCATCTCTTACTGAGTGATATGACAAGACACGTGCTTCCTTCTAGTGCCTTCTCTTTCTACGACCAGGCCACTTTTCCGCAACGCCGCGGACATAGCCATTGAAAAAGCCGGACATTTGGGTTCCAAGGCCGGACAGATGGAACCTTATAATATTCAATAATACAAAACATACAATAAAGGCCTCCGCTCATTGCAGCGATTTTATCGAGCGATCATTTTCGCTGCGATTTTGCGATAATTGTTTCCAGTACATTTTGTATGGGGACGCGCGCGATCCTACACACTGCCGCGATATTATCGAGCGATAATATCGCTGCGATTTTGCGATAATTGTTCTCAGTACATTTTGTATGGGGACGCGCTCGATCCCACACACTGCCGCGATATTTCTTTCGACTACATTCAGTGGTGGGGCGCATGCGTGACGCGAATCGCGGAATCGCTGCAGTGTGTAAGGTGTCGCGATATCGCTGTCGATAATATCGCTCGATAAAATCGCTCGATAATATCGCTGCAATGTGCGGAGGCCTTAATGCTTCCCCTAGGGGTCACAAAACCGGAGTAATATTTGAAAACCGGTTTTTCGGTTTTCATTTTATGACAAAACCGGTTTTCCGGTTTTTCGGTTTTGTTTTCGGTTTTCATTTTGTTTTTTAAATAAAACGTTTTTAAACAATTGAAGCATTTTTGATAAATTCGTATCACTTTTATTGCAAATAATATACTTAATCAGTTTTGAAATACAACAAATTTTACCTATTTAGTCGGCGTATGACAGGTATAACTATGAATGTACGAAATGTTAGTTCATTCGATTGAACTAACAATCCATACCACCAATTAATCAGTCGTATCAGCCCATATCAGCCCACTGCTGGGCGGGCAAACCTGTGCTGTGTATCCTTCTTATTGCTCCATTCTTCAAAGATCTGTGCTAATCTGATCCAATGTAAACTCTTCACCTTCAAAATTCCATCAGACCAACGTGGTGGTAGGCCACCTTATTGACCTCCGTCGTTCTCTTGGCTTCCACTTAGATAATGTCTTAGACCATGCACCGGCCGCCTTCCCATCTTCCAAGTATCCTATCTCTTCTTCAAATTTGTGATCCGCTTACCCGTCTTCGTATTCGACTCCACCAGTGATTTATGCCTAGTATAGAACCTAGGCGCCATATCTCTTTGTTCTTGACTTGTAAGCGGTAACCCTTATGATCCAGATATGGTATCCCCTTGTCACATTCTTCGGTTAATGGGAACGAGTCTGGTTAACTCATGTTATACATCTGCATAACTTTACAGCTCCTGGAGGATATCCACATATCTCTTGTCAATATTTTATGGAGAGAATGAAACATGACCTAGTGCTCAACACTGTCGGTGTCAAACAAGGTAGTGGAAATCTCTGCATCTTTCTCTCAGCTGCTTGACTGCATGAATGTGGTCTATCGTCGATGAGTCGGAAATAATTTTCCGGAAGTCTATCTGTTCGGCAGGCTGATACTCATCCAAAAAAAGGGTAATTTCACAGAGCCTTGACGAACAGTTTGTAGACTTGAGAAAGTAGACTGATTGGGCGGCAGTGAAGGTTCTTTAGCAAGATCGTGACCACTGCTTTCTTTTGTCAACCTTAAGTCGTCTTAATTGCTGCACCATGTTGAGCAGTTTATACGAGAACTTGGTAGTTACTTGCCACATTTTAATTTTGCTCAAATAAAAAAGACTTCATTTTCAAATATCGGGTCGTCGTCGAGGAGCTCCAAACGTTTACTAGCGTTTTTAGCGGTTTGCTTGTTTCTAGCGTTGAATTTCTGCCAATGTCGATTGAGTTTAGGGAATATGTATGACAAAACCGAAAAATCGAAAACCGCGGTTTTGGCTAAACTGAAACCCGGTTTTGGAAATTGTCGTCAAAACCGGTTTACCCGGTTTTTCGGGTTTCGGTGAAACCGGTTTTGTGACCCCTAGCTTCCCCCGTGTTTAATTGAGATAATTTGTTATCAAGACAACAAATCTTATCTTTTGATAAATTATAAAACATTGACTGAATCACGCGCTCATTGGTTGATCACACCCGCATACTTTTATAGTTTAACTAGAAATAAAGATAATAACATTTATCTTATTTAATAATTTTTGATGAAAGCTGTGAGAAATTACTTAGAGGTTTGGTAGGTTAGGTCATCCTATTCTATACAGGGTGTAAATTTAAATGCTACATATCAAACAGAGTGCTTTAGGCCATCAAACTGAACAACATTTATTATAGGACCAATTCTGAAATCAGGAAAAATATCACCTCGTTTCATACATTTTGATAGTGTAGTTAGTTTCGGTAGTTAGTTGTATTATACAGGGTCCAACTTAATATGCTGACACTTTCTTAAGAGGATGATCAGACCATCAAACTGAACAACTATCTCTATGGGACCAACACAGAAATCGCGAAAAAAAATCAGCTCTTCCATACAAAACTGCAAACCTACTAGAGCCAAATGTATGGAACAGCAGATTTTTCGATATTTTTATGATCGCTCCTTAGTTAAAGTTGTTGGTATGGTCTGAGGCACCCCGTTCGATATGTAACGCATTAAATTTAACACCTTGTATAATGGTTGTGTCCATTCTGTTTTACACACATAAATGTATCTGTGACCCGACAAAGGCCCCTAAAAAAGGACACAAATTCCTAAATCAAGTTTTTTAATTGTAAAAAAAAAAAATATTTCGCACGTATTGCAGATTCCCGCCCTATCATTTTCTTTGTGGGCGGATCATTTGGGCTAAGGACATATGTGGCTTTTAACGTTAAACAATATGGTTATAAAAATAGCATGTAAATAATTAGACCTACGTAGATTTTTTACAATAGTTACGTTACAAGTTTACGTTACGTTACTAGCTATTTTAATAAGATACCAGAGGATATTATAAACTTGCCAGACAAAAAGTTTAAGTCCCATGTTAAGCAAGTCCTCTGTAAAAAAGGTTACTATAATAACTCGATGATTATATGAATGACCAAAATGTCTGGTCTTGACAATGTTACACTATGTAATTCAATATTGTATTTGTAAGTGTACTTTGTAAGTATATCTTGGTTTTTTTTTTTTTTTTTTTTTTTTTTTTTTTTTTTTTTCCCTTTTTTAATGCAATCTGTCCTGCATGGACATTCAGCAAAAATTTGTGTTATTTTCTATGAGATGTCATTTAAGGAATGGAACCACTGTTCCACCCTTACACAATATTCTAATCCTTGAGAAGATCTTGAGGTGCTTTTCTTTTTAATCTTGTGAATGTCTTTTGATCTTTCATTAATTCCACAGCCTTTTGGTTTGGATGTTGTTTAAGTCTGTCTCTGTACGTAGCAGTTCTGATTTTGATTTCCTCCTTAATTGTAGTTATGTTTAGATCATGGTGAATTTGTTCATTTGTGACATACCACGGAGCATCTACTATTATTCTCAGTGTTTTAGATTGGAAGCGCTGTAGAATTTCCAGATTAGAATTGGCTGCTGTTCCCCACAGTTGCAAACCATAACTCCAAATTGGTTTCAGGATACATTTATAAAGTTGCAATTTACTCTTCAGAAATAATTGTGACTTTCTGTTTATGAGCCAGTACAGATTTCGAAGCTGCTGTCCGAGAGCTTTTCGCTTTGTAAATATGTGTTTCCTCCACGTGAGTCGTCTGTCTAGGTATATCCCTAGGTATCTAGTTTCCTCAGCTTGGGGGATTTGCGTTCCATTTAAGGTTACCGCTGGGCAAGTGTCACGTCGAGTGGTGAATGTAACTTGTATGGACTTAGTTTCATTCGCCTTTATCTTCCAGTCTTTAAGCCACTTTGAAATTGCGTCCAAACTAGATTGTAATTTGGCAGAGGCACTGTTTGGACATTTATCCGTGGCGAGTATTGCCGTGTCATCGGCGAACGTTCCGGTTACTACTTCATCATTAACAGGTAAGTCGGCAGTGAATAGGATATACAGGGAAGGGCCAAGGACGCTACCCTGTGGTACGCCCGCTTGAATATGGTAGAGTTTAGTAATTTCCTCTCCTTGCTTCACTAAGAAAAGTCTATCACCAAGGTATGCTCTAAGAAACAGATAGAAATTTGTAGGTAGTATTGTTTTAATTTTGGCTAACAAACCTCGATGCCAAACACGATCAAATGCCTGAGATATGTCCAAGAACACAGCAGAACAGTATTCCTTTTTCTCAAAGGTGTAATTAATTTTTTCTACCAGTCTGTGTACTTGTTCTATGGTGCTGTGTTTTTGTCGAAATCCAAATTGATGTTCAGGTATAAGTTTTCTTTCTTGAATTAGTGGCAATAGGCGTTTGAGAAATAGGGTTTCTAGTAGTTTAGAGGCGATCGGGAGCAAGCTTATTGGACGGTACGATTTAGCATCCCTTGCACATTTTGGTTTTTTTAAAGATGATTGTTGTAGAGTTTCTGGCCGCATCTTCTCTACAACGGAACACCTTCCGACGCGGTGGTAGAGTAAAATGACGTCAGAAAGCTATCCATGTGATATTATTTTGAATAAAACATTAAGAGTTTGAGTTTGAGTTTTGAGTTATGTACAACACGGATCTGTGCGCTGTCACGCGGTACATAATGGTGACGGGTGTCGGAACTGTGCCTAGAGCTAGTGCATCTGTGTGAGTGTAGGTCCCTTGTAGAACAAACGAAAATGTAGGACTTTGCATGCTTCACATCTTTTTAGTGTCACATTACGTCCGTCGTTTTTTCAGGTCCGTGATGTACAAGCAGAAATCAAAAACAAAAAAAAATGCAAGTGCTGCAGCTTAAACAAAGCAGGTGTGTGTTTCGAACTTTTTTCTTCCCTGTGTCTTACTTTTTTCACTCACCCATATGTCATTTTATATGCCAGTGCTAAGGGCGTAAGGCATTCGAAATTCAAACGGCAGCTGAGAACAGAAATAAATAGGCGGCCATGACACGCGCCGTGCGCCCTCCCTTTTATAATTATTTCATTTTATTTTTAAATTGTTTTTTCTGTTCCACAAAGATTCCCCTCTTTATGTTTCTCTCCAAAACAATGTATAGTTTCCCCTCGTACCTAATGGAAGCATTCGGTCGTGCGTTGTTTTAAATTGGATACGGGTCCATAATAATAAATTGACGGTTTTAACCGGGCTTAGGAGAGCGTGAGTAATGATAATTAAATTGATCCTTATTTTTGTCTTTTTCGGATGCGTCTTCTATAAGTAGTAGGTATGTGATTCGTTATGTGTTAGTTTTATTTAAAAAAAACTTTGGAGCGTTCGTGAAGTTTGTGGGGTTTTAGAGATGTCTTAGGGCCTGTTTCACAACTTATGAGTAAGTTCTTGTTAGCTTATCCGACAGATATTTTGACATATTTTCATACAAAATACAAGAGTAAGGACTCTTGTAATGAAAACCTAAGCGTGTGTTTAGCTCTTGGATAAGAAAAGCTTAGAAAGTATCATATTTGCAGAACTTCAAAAACTTGGGGCATTACGTATAGGGAAAAGTAAAAGTGACATTTCTTGGTCAGCGGTGCATTAGCATATGCTCACGACTATATTCCCCGAGGGGGTAGTCAGAGATATGGGGCAGTAGGTACCTCCAAAAAAAAGATGCATCTATCAATTGTCATCGTTGCTCTGTGGTTATAAAAAATAAATCGTTGATTCACGTTGCAAGTTGCAAAAACAATCCTTGAGATTTTGATAGATAATCCCACAAACTCTGGCGGAAAAGCAGTGCTAATGCACAAGGAAAAGTCCATTGACTAATTTTATAGATAAAAAAAAAGAAATCATTTACTTGGCATTCTTTTTAATCAAAGGACCGGCGACGTAGCTAAGTACTTACTTTTTAGACTCACTGAAATCTGCAACCGAAACAAATCTTAGCAAGCTTCCGTCATTTCTATGTTTCATTCAAAAGCTACTCGAAGGCCGGAAGCCGGTAACTCGATCGTACGCAGTCAGGTAAACATCACAATATCTAGAAATTCGATCTCCATAGGGCGTCGTCGACACGCGACAGACCCAAAATAGCGACCACAGATTCCACAGAATGCCATATATTGACAAATCTTACGGCCTCAGTGAACCAACACAAGCCGTATTATTAAAATCCCAAGTAACTCCGGCAATATATCAAGGCAGTCACTCCCCTACGCGGAAGGGAGAGAACAATTCTATTTTTAAAATACTTCCCTACTTATTTTATATTTTTTCCGTGAGCGTGTATTTTTACGCGTTACCAACCAGTATTTTTTGACCCGTGTGATCGGGAACTAAACGCAAGAAGCTAGATGAGAAGGGAAGGTTATCAAAAAATGGTGACATCATAATAATAAGTTGCAGCCGCGCTACCGTATGTTACATACGAGCGCGTGCGTTCCTTATTTGAATTTGAATGGTTGTACGCGTGCGCGGAGCACGCGTCTTTATCTTTTTTATTGGGGCGAAGGCAGCCAATCAGAGGGGTTTTATTAATGGTAAAAAAGTTAGGGGAGTTTTTTATCGTACCTACGCGGTTTTATTTTGGTTTTTTGTAACAATGGGGCGTGGGCAGAGGCGGACTATGTGTTTATATCTGGTTTATATAAGAAGTTTATATCTTTATTCGTTTATCAAACATTGTTAAGATTTATTATTCGGCTATTATATTTAAAAACAAAATCTATCAGCAATAACTAAAAGTTTCTGAAAATGAAATCCGTACCACAGAATGAATAATGGAAACCATGGAAAAAATATTTCCCGTGTGGTATTATTCGATTAGCAGGTCCGAGGGCAAGTTTCATAAAAAAAATATGGTTTAATACTTTTTTAATACACTTACGTGGTTTTTTGCCACGGGATAAACTACTAGTAGAACTACGCGTGGTAGGACCACGGGAAACAAACAGACTGTAGCATATTCGATTCATACAAAGTTTCCAATAATGTGAAGCAAGGTTAACTTTTAAAAGACTTTTAGTACGTATAATACTACGAATAAAGAAATAAATATGGAAATATAATTCACGTCAAAAAATGACCCCACGAACTTTGGTGTACACCACGCAAGCGCGCAAGACTCAATCATTATGGCGACTCCAATTACGGCGTTTGCCGCCAAAACTCATGGTGCCAAAAATTAAGGAGATTTTGTTCGGAGTTATCGTTCCATATTTATTTCTTTATTCGTAGGTATAATACATACATGTTATGGGACAGGAAGGCAAATATTGAAACAGTGAATTCAGCCCATCAAACTGGAGTGCGATTTTTGCTGAATCTCATTCGGTGAGCTCAGCAGTTGATAATGTCAAAATTTCTATGGAGATAATATGCATCTTTCTACTGCTGATTTGACTTCCAAAAATCGCAATCCTGTAGTATGATTTTTGAGAGTCAAATCGGCAGTAGAAATATGCACCATAGTAATTTTGAAATTTTCAACTGCTGAGCTCACCGAATGAGATTCAAAAATCGCACTCCTGAACAACTTTTATTAACACGTTTTGAACGCCGTCGGGTTACTATAAAAATACATAGATTTTCCATTGTTTGTCGGTCATTTTGGCAGTCAAAGACGGAGCCTTGAAATGTGAAAGGAGTTTCAGTGAGGATTGAAAGTTGTTCAGTTTGATGGGCAGGAGTGCGATACTATGGAGATATTCATCTTTCTACTGATGATTGGACTTTTGAAAATCGGACTCCTGGATTGTGATTTTTGAAAGTCAAATCAGCAGTAGAAAGATGCATATCTGCATAGTAATTTTGTCATTTTCAACTGCTGAGTTCAACGAATGAGTTTCAAAAATCTCATCCCTGAATTCACCATTTTAGTATTTGCCTCGAAGCGCTCGTTGGCGTAGTAGAGCTTCGGCATTGGAAACGATCACCGAAGCTAAGCAACGTCAGGTCCGGTCAGTCTTTGGATGGGTGACCGTTTAGTTGGTATTTCATCTCGAGCGTTTCCGTGCTTCGGAAGGCACGTTAAGCAGTTGGTCTCGGATAGTTCCGTCAGATGGCGTTGTAACTATTCGTTAAGCCAGGTCAGAGGCCTATTGGCGGCTTGAAAATTCTCTGACAGCAAGGTGACCACTAACTTGCCTCCACCAACACGCACTGGGCCCGCGTGGTGGAGTATGGCCCACTCCCTCTCACCCTTATTCGTGAGAGGAGGCCTTTGCCCTGCAGTGAGATTCTACAGGCTATAACTTTTTTTTTTTTAGTATTTACCTGGTTGTCCCTTACTGTTTAAAGAACCTTTCTGAACATAGACATTAATATAAGTCTAACTGAGGAAATATAGTTACCCCTTATAGGTAGGTTTTATATTCCTAATCCCCTTATTTTCCGCAACCAACAAACATTTCTTATGGATAATTGATTTCCAAATATTAAGTTACCGGAATTGGTTGGCTGTTTGCCCGACAACAACTTTGCAAGAACATGATATATTTTGATTGTTACTTGCAAACTGTGTGTTTAGCATTAACTGTACAAACAGGGCTTGAAAATTGCTCCTAGGTATTTAGACTGCTCTGAGGACCTAAATTTCACAATTCAGTCCTTTGATGTCTTCCGTTCAATAAGTTTCTGATTTTGTCGTAACGTTTTATGACTGTACTAGGCAATTTTTAAGTAATATTTTGTTTTAAATCGGGTAGTTACACAATACCACCCTTATTGTCACTTATCGTAGCTCACTCTAAACTAAAAGTAAAAAAAAAGTAAGTAAAGCCTCTAGAATCCCACTGCAGGGCAAAGGCCTCCTCTCACGAATAAGGGTGAGAGGGAGTGGGCCATACTCCACCACGCAGGCCCAGTGCGTGTTGGTGGAGGCAAGTTAGTGGTCAACTTGCTGTCAGAGAATTTTCAAGCCGCCTTAATAGGCCTCTGAACCTGGCTTAACGAATAGTTACAACGCCAGCATCTGACGGAACTATCCGAGACCAACTGCTTAACGTGCTTTCCGAAGCACGGAAACGCTCGAGATGAAATACCACTCACTCATTCTAAACTAAAGGAAGGAAATTTTCCTGGTCCTATACAGGGTGTAAGGAAAAGAATCGTTAACCTTTAAGCCACATACTCTACCCATCGGTTATTAGTTTGCTTGTTTTGCCCCACAAAAGGGCACATCTGACTGTCTGTCAACAGTCAAATTAGGCCAACTTAACAGCAACTGGTCAACCTTGAGGCAACTGACTTCCACATACTCTACCCCTCAAACTGAACAACTTTGACTATGGGAGCAAACCTGTCAACGCAAAAAAAAACAGCTAACTATTCCATACTAAACTGCAATGTCTACTCGACTCAAACGTTTGGAACAGCTTTTTGTTTTTCGGTTCCCTACACCCAGTATACCTACCTACGATACTATGTTCTTTGCCTTAGTTAGGTACCTGGTTAGTTATATGAAGTTCTCTATAGAAACTAGAAATGAGTCTCTGGTAAACTCATGCCTTTTTCTCAGAGGGATAGACTATGGATCTCCACTTTGGGAAGTTCTGACACACCTCTCTTGCTTCCTCTAGGGTTTCCCTCTAATATAAAAATTTACTTCAGGATGTCATGGCAGGCAGACCTAGGACGTACTTACCTAGACCAGATCAGGGACGTCACAAAAAAATGCCGACGTATCACCGACCAAGTATCGACGGGGACGTATGACAAGATGTTCCATACATCTTGTCATACGTCCCCGTCGATTTCGGCTACATTTAACCTGGCATTTTTTTATGACGTCCCTGATCTGATCTAGGTAAGTACGTCCTAGGTCTGCCTGCCATGACATCCTGAAGTAAATTTTTATATTTGAACATTGCATTAATTTATTAAGCAATATTTGAGTTGCTACAACGCTTTAATATAATAATTGTTGTGTCTTACAGTAGGCTAACTGTGTATGGTTAAACATATTATACACTCACGCCCATTTTCCCTTTCTGGATAGCCAGGAACTTTGCTGCAATTACCGACTTAGGTTGGGTACCAACAAAAATATCCCTTCGAATGAAAAATTTTTATAGTCGAATAAAACAAATAAATCCACAGTCTATCCCAACTACTCCAAAGAAAAATAAAATAACAAACACGACGGTCTACAGCAAAAAGAAAGAAAATCTACAACTGACTTGCACCCAGCTTTCACTTCCCATAAAAATATTGATGCTGCTTTTAGCGAGTCCAGCGATGTGGGGGAGATCTCCCCGTTGCCAGGGTAACGGCCGGGGCGACGAGGGGAAAAAACGGGTAAAAATTGCGGGAGCGAACGGACGGTGATTTTTTATGGCATCGTACATTTTTTCCTACGAGCGCCGCGACGCCGCCGGGCGCTGGGGGGTTAGGTATATGTGCGTGTGGGAGATGTACAGGGTGATCTGGAAAAGTCTTGAGATTAAATTTTATTGCAGGTGTTAGGTTCTTTGTAGTTAGTCTGTAAAGCACTGTCCACCTTACCCTTATAAACTGTTACTTTCGCGGGACAGATGGAAGAAACGTGTGTTCTTCTCTGTTTCAATCAATACAAGGTATTTGTGAAGATAAAGTGTAAATAATAAAAACTAGCTTTCCAAGATGAGTATTCTGCGTTTTTTAGGATTCCATACCTACCCAAAATGTGCCAACGGGACCTGGTGCTGTTTTTTTGCGATTTCGAAGTTGGCTCTTTAGTGAAAGTTGATTAGTTTGGTCTGTTAGATATGTAACGCATTTAATTTTACATCCTGTATAATGTGTAATAAAAGCATTAAAGGATTTGGCGCAATCAACATCCTCTAATCATTCTAATATTATTTGTTTATTAATCTGGAAAAGTATCGGTAAGACCTGGATGCGACTGGCACAGGACTGAGAAGGATGGCAAAATGGGGAGGAGGCTTATGCCCTGCAGTGGGTAGATACGGGCTTACTATCATCATCATCACAGCCCTACGAATAAGAGAATGTATAGAAGTATAAATGAAGCTCAAAAAGTGGCACCAAAAAAATTGTAACGCGTTTTAAATTTGTTCTTTAAAAATTGTAACTAGCCGCCAAAACTCATACAAAATGTCATTTTTCATTGGGTGCCAAAAATGATTTCGATTTTGTTTAGAGTTACTCTTCCATATTTATTCTTATTCGTAGTCACAGCCTATATACGTCCCACTGCAGGGCACAAGCCTACCCTCAGGGAGGTATGGGCGCTAGTCCACCACGCGTGCCCAATGCGGATTGGTAGACTTCACGTACGCTTCAGAATTTCTTCTTCAGCGTATGCAGGTTTCCTCGCGATGTTTTCCTTCACCGTTTGAGAGCAGTCGTTATTACGTACATAAGTTAGAAAAGTTATTGGTACATGGTGTATTGTCCGTGCGGATTCGAACCCGAACCTCAAGATTGAGTTTTCATAGCTCTTCGCAACGCGCCACCGATGATCTTGCTTCTTGCGCTAACTATGATGATCTTAAATTTACAATCTAAAATCATTTCTTCAGTAAAATAAATAGTGAATCATCCTCTATCCTTGTCCGAAACCCGCCGAAGAGCGCTAAATCGTGTTACACATGTGTGAGTGAGAGTAGGTAGGAGTAGCGGAGGCTGCAAATATTATAAGTATGGATTTTATACACGTCCCGTTCCAACTCTCCCCATCCCTTTTTAGCATCGGGAAAAAAAATATCGTCTAAGGGAATCTAAAATTATGAGGGAAAGTTCCAGGCTCGTTATATGAAAAGGGAATCTGAAGTCATTTCGGTTCATAAATCTTGTGATATTCCTCCGATGATGGGTTTGTTTGCGTTGGAAAATTGTTAGTGTTATTTTCCTTCTATTTTTCCTGCCTCACCTACTATTGATAGGTTGAAGAGCTCATTTAGAGAAAATTGGATTTCTATTTCCATAATGAGAGAGTCTGTAGCGTGTTGTGCAGAGGCGCGGACTTTCAGTCCTGAGGTTCCGGGTCGAATTCGCACGCACTGACGGCATGTACCTACCAATTAGGGTTAGACCATCAAACTGAACAACTTTTGTTATGGGACCAACTTTGAAATGGCGAAAAAAATGTGTTGATTCATACTTACATGTTGGTCGAGTAGGTATACTTAGTATATATCTTAGCTATTGAAAATTTTTATGGAACCGCGGTATTTTTAACCCACGACGCAAAAAGAGGGGTGTTATAAGTTTTTATTCGCGATTTCGAAGTTGGTCCCATAATAAATAATTAAAGTACAGTAAGTATATTTAATTAAAGTTTTACAAAAAATCTGCTGTTCCATACTAAACTGCAATGCCTACACGACTCAAATGTATGAAAGAACAGATTTTTTTTGGTCTAACAAGTTTACCCCCATATTAAAAGCTGCTTAGTTTGATGTTTACAGTATGTGGTGTAAAGGTTAATGATACTTTTCCTTACACTCTGTATGTAGTAATATTTCTATTTATGGTAGGTACATGTGTAGTAGGTAGGTAATGTAGGTACCAATGATACATTCACACGCTGCTATTATAGTTGAAGCGGGGTGTCAATTGTCAATAAAAGGGTGCAACTCTAAATGATTATCTTTTGTTCAACCCCTTTAGCCAAATCACTGTACGCATCAGCATCAAGTATGTAACAATATTTGTTTAGTCATCACTAGATTTTAGGGTATAGTAGGTAATCTTATTTTAGGGTAAAACACCTATGTACCATTTCATTTCTATCTATCATTACAATAACACCCAATCGCCACTTGATACATAATTCCATCCTGAAAATATCAGTAAGCTAAAAGTAAGTAGTTTAGCAAAGTTTTTGATCACCTCAAAGGGAATAATGGGTTCAGCGTATTAGGTATCTATCATGAATTCATGAGTTTCATGACCAATGAAATTGGAAATTGTCGTACCTATCAACTTCATACTTACATGTTTTTTTTTACCGTTCCTAAACATTCAGGGGTGGTTCAGACCATCAAACTGAACAACTTTTTTGTTTGTTCGGGCATCATGCAAAAACTACTGTTTTGATGAAACTTTTTTGCATCACGCAAAAACTACTGAAATTTTGATGATAGTTACTTTTTTGTTTGAAAGCTTAAATGATTTGACTTAAAATCTGGTATTGGTATAATATGTGCGGACGAACATATTATACGACGGTGCGAGCTTACGCTCACGCGCTTTCACACACGATGACGCATTGACGGAGCGGCATTGCAGAGTAAGTCGACGTGACGGATTGACGCACCATGTGTGCTTCTACGTGCGATTTCTTACAACTCCTTGCCTCACAAATGACGGACTGACGTCTGCCGCTCCATCAATACGTCATCGTGTGTGATCCCACTAAAAACTCGTTAGGTAATACAAATTATGATAGAAAAATAGTTTTCAGGTTTCTTTATTCATACCCTGGATAAATATTTTTAAGCTCATTGTTTCAATACTTATTTCATCACAAAAGACCGAGTACATTTTGTAACACACATGACGCAGCTTTCTCCCAAAAAAAATAATCAATAAACAGGGGCTTTGAGCTTTCACCAACCCCATCGCAAGTGAGCTGTCACAAAAAACTGAGGGGGTGTGGGAAGAATGAAGCACATTTATTAAATCCGCCACGAAAGGGTTGGGGTCGGCAACTCGGGACCCCTTGTCAAACCGCCATGTTTTATTCATGGTGAGTAGAAAACGAATCAGGATCGTGTATCTCTGATTCGGATCAAATCTTTTGTTATTTTATTTACCTAGTCTTTGTTGTCTATTTACTTGTAGTTGCTATTTGCATTGAATATTTATTGTGTTGTACCTACATTACCTTGTTTTGGACAGCTTCCATGCCCCTAATGATGAAATCAATAAAATTCTTCAATCAAACATGGGACCAACATCGAAATCACGAAAAAAACAGCTGTCCCATACATTTGGCTAGAGTATGTTTGCAGTTTTGTATGAAACAGCTGATTTTTTTTTCCTGGTCGCGATGTTGGTGCCATTTATGACAGAGAAAGTTGATAGGTCTGATCACCCCCATAATAAGCGTCAGCATATTAAGAAGGACCCTGTATATGGTTTTGTAGGAGTATACTTAAATAAAACAATTACTTAAGTACTTAAAAAGATTTAAAAAAACTATGTTTTTACCTCAATTTCATTGGTCATGAAACTCATGAATTCATGATAGATACCTACGCTGAACCCATTATTCTCTTTGAGGTAATCTCAAGTCAGTTAAAAGTACAAAAGACTCGTCAAAACCAACCAAATAAGCTCCAAACTCGAGGGGTTTATTGTACCCATTGAAGAGTTCCACTATCTAGATCCTGGCTCCGTCTTCATCAGCTCGATAATTGTACCAAATTCTAGTATTGTCATCCGTATTACATACGCTTGCAAAGTTTCAAATCGATACAACTTAGGTTAAAATCGACTTCCTTAGAATAAGACGCTCCCCATAGGTAAACGCAGGGCCGGGCCATATTTTGCTGGTTTTTGGAAGCTATCTACTACTAAATACATGACATATGAAACCTGTGTTCGAAGGAAAGCCTAAATATTGGAAAAAATCTGTACTATATGTGCATCTACGTTTTTAAGTTGAAGTCACTTTTCCTTGCGACCAACGTGGTAAATTTTTTTAATTTTATTTTCTTTTATTTTATTTGGAAGACCAACAGCTGTTGACACAATACAAGTATGGATGGCTAACAGAAAGCTAATTACAGGTCTCCGCTGATAGAAACAGAACTTACAAAAAAACAAAGCAGATCTTAGACAAAAATACAAATTGGGTAACAAAAAGATAGCGAACGTTACAACAATCGACCGAATAAGAAACAGTCTTCCTCGCAATAATATAGATTACAATACAAAGCAAAGGATATTATATGTATAAAATATAGATTACAATACAAACATTAACACCAATAAAACCTCATCACTCGCTAAAAAACTATAAAGACAAAAAAGTGCTATAAAGTCAATTTTTTCAGACGAAATTTTAATGAGTTCATTATAAGGTGCGAATTCTTACGATTTTCGAATTTGATTTCCTTGGATTAGAAGGCAACACAGTTACATAATGAAGGACAAGCTAGGCAAAAATAGGTATACCTACTAAAATGACGTAGTTTAGTAGAGATGAGGCGCTCTGAAAGAGTCAAGGTCGTTCGGTCAGGGAAACCTCTGAATCAATGCCTTACATTATCTTACATACCTACTTAGTTTGTTAGTTACATAGGTACAGGTGAAGCTAGTACATAAAAGAGCTCTTTTTCTTTTAGGATATCTATTCGGAGACAGTAAAGTTATTTCGGTAAAGCTGGATAAAGCACGTAAAAACTATAAAATACTAACGAAATGTCTTTCTGCCACAATGACACAAGATCGATGCACTTTTTTTAAATTTCGCTACTCATTTTTTAACTCACTTCTGTCGTTCCTTCATTTCACCTCACCACCACTCTATTTTAAGCCTTATTACCTAGAGTGAAGCCTCTAAAATACAGTAACAAGTATGGTTCTCTTTCAAAGAACATAATTTTTTAGAATCTTTTGTAAGTAGTTTTTAAAAAGGACAAGGCGATTAGGAATGTCCATTTTGTATCGTTTTATAGGTAGGTTTTTGAATAGCGGCAGTAAATGCCACATTTGATGGATGATCCACGTTTGCACCTGCACTTTGTGCATTACTTGGTATTAGCGATTTTTTTTCAACATTAAAAATATTACCTAGATGACAATTTCTGAAGTATTCTTCAAAATTTCGAGGAAATTATTATAATTGTCAGGCACATTTGTGAAGGAATTCTTCCTCCGTGGTCTAATGGTTAAGAGCATTGGGCTCTTGACACGGAAGTCGTGGGTTCGATTTCCACGGGGGACACCTAGTGATAATATGTCACTTTGTGCGTTTTTCCCCAGTTGGTTAGGACATTGCAGGCTGAATCCACCTTATTGTCTGAAAAGAAAGATGATTCCGTGCTTCGGATGGCACGTTAAGGCGTTGGTCCCGGCTACTATCTCTAGACTCTGGAGGTAGTAGTTGTTACATAAAAACCACGTCAGAGGCCGTAAGGCGGTTTGAATAAACCCTGACACCAGGGCTTGCCCACACAATAAGAAGAAGAAGTAACCATTAGGCGTCTTTCGAACGAATAAATCCCATCTGCACCGTGTCAACTTTCATGATGAAAAATTACAATCAATGGTCAAATGTAACGGTCCGATTCAACATTTGGACACAATTTCCCCGCCCTTTAAAATGTATGTGAAACGTGAACGGAAACTAACACATAAAATGTGAACTACAATAAATCGACAGCCGTCAAGGGGTATTTTTGAGCCATTTTTAATTTATCTGCCCTTTGGCCATTATTTTTGTGCGAGGGGTCAAGCTCACAATGCAATTTTGGCCATTTTAATGTGTTTTCGTTGAGTGCATTTTATTGCCGATCCAAATTTTGGGGCCTGCGTCTAATATGCACATAAGTGTTGTTATGTAACATATAGAGAGGGATTTTATACGGTAAAGAAAGGGACAGACAGGTCTAAGCATTTCGGAAAATACGCTATATACAAGGTGTTACAAAACTACAAATAAACCTTTAAGGGGGTGGTGTAGACCATCAAACTGAACAACTTTCACTATGGGACCAATATCGAAATCGGGAAAAAAAAATTTTATGATCTATACTCTACAAATCGACTAGAGCTAAAATATGTATGGGATATGAAATTATTTTTTTCGCGATTTCGATGTTGGTCCCATAGAGAAAGTTGTTCAGTTTGACGGTCTTAACAACCCCCTTAAGAGTTTCAAAAATTTATGAAACTTATGAAACACCTTGTATACCTAATTCAAGAATGAATACGCTATTATAATACGATACCAGAGGATATTCTAAACTTGCCAGACAAAAAGTTTAAGTCCCATGTTAAGGGGCTACCTGCGGGTTTTGGGTAACTTTGTAACCATTTTATTCATTAACCATGGCACTTATTGAGCTGAAAAATAAACTGAACCATCTACAGGACATGAGGAGTGATGTGGTTTTTCTAAAAATCGATTTTAATGAATTAAACTGAAGAAAAGGGACTCTAAAGTCACCCCTTTTTTCCAGTTGTAACCATTTTACTCTTACATTAAGAATCGGAGCAAAATGAAAATTTACAATATTGTTCACAATACTATTTAGAATGATGTGGTTTTCTTACTTTTTGGAAATAAAAAAAAAATCATTGAATTTTTCAAAGAAAATAGCTAAATTCTGACCGGAGTCACGCGCTCGTTCGCATTGATTAGTATGGAGAGTCGTGGTCCAGGGCAGATACGCCTTAAACAAGTCCTCTATAAACTCGATGATTATTGGAATGACCAAAATTTCTGGTCATGACAATGTTACACTATGTAATTCAATATTGTATTTGTAAGTGTACTTAAGTATATATATTTTTTTAAAGATGTGATGATGACCGGAATACCTTCCGACGCGGTGGTATAGTCAAAAATTACGTCAGAAAGCTATTTTGAATAAAACCTTTTGAGTCGAGTTTGAGTTGAAATGACACGGGACGGTTTTTTATACCATGAAACTGACCAACTTTCTCTACTATAGGACCAACGTCGAAATCGTGAAATCAGCTGTTACTTACAAGACTGCAATCCTATCTCGACCAAAATGTACGGCATGACTTTTTTTCGATTTCGTTTTTGGTCCCATAGAGAAAATTGTTCAATATTTGATGACCTGATCATCTTCCTAAAAAAGGGTCGGCATATTAATTTGGACCCTGTATTATGTGGAAGAAGAAAAGAAAATGACATAATTAAGAAAGTCATTTTTTCATATAGGCATTTAGGTAGGTATTATCATAATATGATCAAAGAAAATTGCTTGTTCACGCAAATGAAGTCACGGGTAAACAAAAGTCTAAAGTGATTTGATATTCACTTATACATTAAAATAATAAAAATTCCTATAAGTACATATCTATTCAAAGTTTATCGGCAATAGGTAGGTGCCGATGCCGTTATAAAATCCTACGAAAGGATCCAACGGATCATTAAAAAAAAACATTTTTCCAGGATTCCTTTATTGAAATGACATAGAATTCGCAAATCGTTCGATATTTGAAATCCTCAATATTCTGAGGCGATCACGGCTGTGAATTGAAGCTCGCAAATTGGCGCTAAGCCAGGGGTCATGAACAATACCACGGTCACACATATTGACACCCCGACAATGCCCAGGGGTCACTTTTATTTGTTACAGAAACTTAATTTATAATCTTTTCACACACGCCATTAAGAAGATTACTAAAATCTACCCTTTTTCCTTGATAACAATTGTACATTGTTACATTTTTGTCCGTAAAATAAAATAAAATGTAACCGTATATTCGGCCGCCATTGTTGGCCGGCCGTTGCTTTCGATTTTGACACATTTTCGAATCGAACTTCTTGTGTTCGAATGTTGATTTATGTTGGAAATTGAGGATTACTTTAGGGATGGGAAAGATGTTTAGGTTATGGGTCAATAGGTGGGATTGTGTGGATATAAATGGTATAACGGTCAGAAGGTCGCACACGTCTTAGGTGAGAGGTTAACGGTCGTAAGACGAGGTGATTCTCAAGACATTATCCTTGCGATTGTGTATCTACCTACCTACCTACCTACTCTTCCATTCCAAATATACAATGTACTTACATAAGTGGATAGTTTACATTGGGACATCACCTAGCTGGTCCTAGCTTGTCTAAGTATATGCTGATAAACGTTACAAAGATTGTTTTATGATTGATTTTGTGCTATTGAAGTCAAATTGTTAAATGTGATTACATATTTATATTGTTGTCAAATGTAAAATTGTTTAATTCTGTATTTAAGCACTGGATTGAATTAATAACATGTATGTACACACGGCGACTCAATCATCATCATCATCATCTTGATGGTATACAAAACCAAAATAAGCATTATTTAGCAAGTATTCACCTACATGGGATATTAATTATTATATATTTTTTTATTTTTAAGAACCAAAATCTTTAATAAAATAACTCATGTAGGTAAATAGGTACTTGCTAAATATACTACCTATGTATACATGTAATTAATTAAATTTGCTAGCGCTAAAATGTAGAGTTAAACAATTGAATTTAACAACAATGACACGGGTGATATTTTTCGAAATATGTAATAAATCGTTGACCCTCGACCATTTTGACCCCAATGGGGTCCGAACAAAAGGATCCGACGTCTTGGTACGGGGACCTTGACCCATAATAATAACACCAATTACAATGCTTATTGAGATAACATAAATTATAAATTACAGTTTTACAAAAGGGACACAAAAGTTCAAATAAATCTTTTATTGACAGTACGTTACACATTTTTCTTTTTTTTTAGTACAAAAAGAACATCGCTTATGTTCCTATATTATTTACTTATTGATACAATATCAATCCTAAAAAAGCAAATTAAATATACGTTGCACAGATTAGAAGCCAAAAAAACCCTCGTAATAAAAAGCTTACCCTGTAAACATCCCCCAATCAAGTAGAATTAACACGATACACGAATAAAAACTATTTAAAAAACGTGAGAGAGATCAATATCTATACAAAAAGCAAAAAGTCACCCTAAAATAGCGCGGGGTGTAAAAAGCGCCCGCGGATCGCGCGGCTAAATCGTTTTGTCGATGATAAAAAAGAAAATAACCTGCCTTTTTTTAGTACCTGACTACGCGACCGACTCCTCTAAATAAGCCGTGAATCGGCTTTTTTCATTCACGATTACACCTTTTTGGGTCACAATGAAATGAAAAAATGATTTTGTTTGTGCACTTTTTTATCAGCATAAGCAAGTGTAAAGAAATTTTGCGACCTACTGTTCTGCAAAATGTTCATAAAATGTCTTAACATTTTTAATATCCGCAATATTTTACGTATTCTTTTATTATAAAAGAAACAATAAAAACTTTCCGTTTCGTTACCGATTTTGAACAAAGAGAATAGAAAAAAATTTCATTTTGTTCACTTTCATTTAATTTTGTGCAAAGTCCTTCTTGGAACGCACGCAGAATGCTACCGGGTTTGTGACTAATGCCCTTTAGAATTAAAAAGCTGTTTAGGAACAGAAGTTTTGCAAGTCAATTATTTTTAAGACATTTTGCTAAGAGACAAAATATCTAAACTACTTATTATAAAACTTGTAACTGAAGTATGTATGTACATTGAAGATATTTACAAAAAAAGATTACGATATGGTTTTTAGGTATCCCTGACTCGAAATCAACCTTTATTAGAATTTTTATCCGTCTGTTTGTTTGTTCGCGCATCACGCAAAAACTACTGAACCGATTCTGATGAAACTTTTTTTGTTTGATAGCTTATGATCTGACTTAAAAATCTAGTATATAATTTGTGCGGACGAAGTCGCGGGTGAACACTAGTAGGTAAGTAGTAATAATATAAACTTGGGATTTGATAAAATAAAATTTTTTTGTAAGTACCTACTACTCTTTTAAAAGGTTTTTTTTTATTTTAGCTACAATTTTAACGCGTGATTAATTATTTAAATAGGTAATTGATATTTTGTATCATTCTTGTTTTCAGCTCTGTATAAAATGAGTTTCAGTGTTTATTTTTTAATTTAAATTAGCAAAGGCATCACTGGCAAGGTCGCCGTATAAAGAAAGGTGTTCTCGATTAATATTATGAAGATGAATACGGTAAATGTTTTATTAATTGAAAATAATAGACGGCCCGACAGCACAGTCTGTAGTGAACCTGCCTGCTGTGCCGAGGGTCGCGGGTTCGAATCCCGAAAGGGACAAATATTTGTATGGTGAATATGAATATTTGTACCCGAGTCATGGATGTTTGTATATTTATATGTATTCTATATCGTTGTCTAGTTATCATAATACAAGTCCAGGCTAGATTCTGGAACTTTAAATGTGACTGGATAATTTGTGTGACCATGTCCAAGATATTATTATTTATTTATTATTTATGTATTATTTATTTATTATTTAATACACACAATGTGAAATTCTTGTTTTTTTTTAATGTTTTATAATTCCTAAGATATTTTAAAAACTTGATAAGAAAGGAAGCCGAACTTGGTTTGACGTCAAAAATTTAGTTATGTTATTAGTATTATTATTTATTACACATTTTTAAATAAATAAAATAAAAACAAATAAATATCTTGGACAATGTCACACAAATAATCTAGTCACAAATAAATCTAACCATGACAAATTTATTAATTTGTTCTCGGAAATATAAAAAATGTCGTACTTATACATTTTCGTTTATGCTTGGTAGGTTATACAGGGCCCTTCTTAATATGCTGACGGTTTTTTATGAGGATGATCAAGCCAACAAACTGAACAACTATACGACGAATCATAATACTGATTCAAAGAAAAAAGTTGCAAAATTCGATGTCGATTTCTTTGGTGACAGCTTTTGAGATTCAATACTTTAGTTTGTTCAATTTTTTTACAGTTTTCGGAAGAGGAAGCGCGGCATGTGGCAGCTGCGTCTCGTGCCGATGCGATGCGCCTGCGCCGACGCTTTTTGCACGCTCAACTACCAACAGCCATTTTTTTTCACTTTTTGTTTTTCTGTAGTTCTGAATTTTTATGAACAAAACTAACGATTGTAAGGCGGGGCAATTCCCTCAGTCTCTATAACTTTTGTTCTATAAGATTATAGTAGGTAAGGTAGAGAAACATCATGCTTGCCATGCAAATAATATCAAACTGTATTATTCGTTGCTCTGTCTAAAAAGCTTATAGAACCACCTACACCACTGACGAAATTGTACCTTATACAGGGTCCTTCTTAATATTCTGACACTTTTTTTAAGGATGATCAGACCGTCAAACTGAATAACATCAGCAGCTCTTCCATACAAAACTGCAAACTTACTCGAGCCAAATGTATGGGACAGCAGATTTTTATTTCACGATTTTGATGTTGGTCCCATAGAGAAAATTTTTCAGTTTGATGGTCTGATCATCCCCATAAAAAAGTGTCAGCATATTAATAAGGACCCTGTATTAGAAACGGTTGGTATTTCCAACGGTTGGTATTTTTGGTATTTTCGTAAAACAGTCTTATTTTTGATAAAATATGTCGAAATATACTAATCTATATTTACAATAGTGCCTATAACAAATAATAATAACCTAAACGGGTTTTTTTTACGATACGCATACTACTTATTTGTTTTGTCATTATAAAAACTAGAGCACTTTTGCGTAACAAGATCATTAACTAAGTATATCTACAACATCTAACCGCAACTATAATTTGCCTATCATTTTCAAAAAAGAAGAACAGGCATAGCGCATGGTATAGTAGGTACAACGAAGATATACAAGGTGTTACAAAAATACAAATAAACCTTTAAGGGGGTGTTTTAGACCATCAAACTGAACAACTTTCACTATTGGACAAATATATGTTCCATCCATACTCTACAAATCGACGAGAGCTAAAATATGTATGGGATATCACTTTTTTTTTCGCGATTTCGATGTTGGTCCCATAGAGAAAGTTGTTCAGTTTGACGGTCTAAACAACCCCCTTAAGAGTTTTAATTATTTATTGTTACTTATGAAACACCCTGTATATTTAATTTTGACCTTTTTCTTCAATTAATTCATAGAAGAAGAGAATGTACTTAGTATAGGCTAGAAACTTCTCGAGTCTATCTGATACATGTATGATACTAGTGTCCTTATGATAAGAATTAGTATTGGTTATTGTGTTTATTGGATAGAAAACATTATATATCGACAAACTGGATTCACAAGTTTTCAAAAATATGAAAAAAACGAACGAAAGTGTCAGCATATTAAGAAGGACCCTGTATAGTACTCTGTGCACATACATATTTAGAGTGAAATGGAGTAGAGTTTTATCGTTCGTTTTTTTCATATTTTTGAAAACTTGTGAATCCAGTTTGTCGATATATAATGTTTTCTATCCAATAAACACAATATTCAATACTAATTCTTATCATAAGGACACTAGTATAATGCATGTATCAGATTGACTCGAGAAGTTTCTAGCCTTTGCTAAGTATGTGCTTACTTATTTTCAGCCGAAGCTTATGTACACTGAAAACACTGTTTTATTTCTATTTAAAACAAAGACATAATTGAACAAAGCGTAAATGATGCCACATTGCTATGCCAATTTTGGCTACTGAATGGTCCAATACTTGATTTATGATGGGCAGCTGATTTCTACGGCGCGCCGGACAAAAAATGTTTAAAATAACGCTCACTTTCATGGGTCAACTTATTTGCTTCACATACAGGGTGAACGTTTTAAAACGCGATTGAAAATAGCGACAAAATATACCTACATGTAGATCAATGATAGAGTAAGACGAATTACTAGAAATTTAACCAATTATGATGTTATGTAGGCACGAGCGAGATACAGCTATATCATGTCTTTTATCCCGTACGTTGCTGCGCAAATAGAATGAGAGCGAAGGAATAATATCGCTATATCACGCTGCCATGCTATCCATGCAGAATGCGTAGCATGTTGTACGTGATACGGCTATATCATGCCTTTTATCCCGTTCGTTCGTGCGCAAATAGAAAGAGAGCGAAGGTGCACATGCCATGCTGTTATAGCCATGCAGGTAAACTAATAATCCTCCTCCGATGATCTCCTCTCCGGACGGAAAGCGTCAATTTTCGTCCCGCTGCGCTAAACGAAGTTGCCGCTTTCCACCTCCGTCAACATTACATGAGATCTGAGACCTTTCTTACTTTCCTGCCCTCGGTGTGTAATCTACTATAATAATTTTGTTAATCTCATATTTTTATGATTATAGGTTCTATACAAGATAGTAGTATTATTAAGCAATTGAAGGATTAAAAACATAGTTTTATAACACTCGAAAACAAAAACGCGTAACATCAAAGACAAAACAAAACATACAAAGAAAGGGATTATTATTAAATTCTTCACAAATTCTTTTTATCAGTTTGAAAAACACCGAACCTTATCTAAATATTTTTATTACATAGTACAGTAGCACCCTGTGCCTTCCGAAAAGGTACCTACACCGAACAATAGGGGTGGACCGTGGTCGACGCAAAACTTGGCGAATCTGGCGAAAAAGCCGAAACAATCCGGCGTTCATTGCAAAGAGCAATAAATTACTTTATTTTAACAGAATACGCTTTTAAGACCACTCTCGCTTTTTGCTTCTTGTTTTTTGCTTCCGGATTCTGTGATTTGAAGCGAAAAATCGACACGTGGCGGTTGTTAACTTCGTTATTATGTGGACTACTGCAGAGTTTTTAAACGACTCAAAAAAGGAGAAGGTTTTCCATACGTGCGTTTAAATTTTACTAATACTCCAGTAACCGTTCCTGGTTAGAGATTGCATCAAAGAAGTTTAATAAAAAGCCTAAGAAGTTAATAAACTTATAGTTTTTCCATCATCACTAAGTAGACGAATGAGTCAGATTTCGTATTAATGAGTAATTATTTAAATGAAATTCAGTAGAATAATCTTAAAGTACCTAGAGGTAAAAAAACATGACACATTTCTGGTACGTACAAATATTTAACATTTTGTTGTGTAGCACATGGTTTACCACGTGAATTCTTGATACCATGTGGATTGTGATATACATTGTCATGGCAAAAATATAGTCACCACCTTAAATGTCAAAGTAAGCTATGTTTTTTCTCAATTTTTATAACGTGCTAAGTATGAGCAGTTTCTTTGTATATAGGGTCCTTCTTAATATGATGACGCTTTTTTAAGGGGATGATCAGACCATCAAATTTAAACTTTCTCTATGGGACCAACATCGAAATCGCGAAAAAAAAATCTGCTGTCCCATACATTTGGTTCGAGTCGGTATGCAGTTTTGTATAGAACAGCTGATTTTTTATCGCGATTTCGATGTTGGTGCCATAGAGAAAGTTGTTCAGTTTGATGGTCTGATAATCCCCTTAAAAAAGTGTCAGCATATTAAAAAGGACCCTATATGCTATGTATGCTATAAAAGATGTTTGTTATTTGTAGCAAAATTTATTACTCCAAAAGGGACTGTATTCGTGAGCTTTTATGTATGAAATAACACGTACCTACTTATTCAAAAAGTGCGAAAATTGAAAATACGAAAATTGTATTTTGGAATTTTCCAGCAATTGAAATTTTATTGTGCGTGAAAAAAAATGTAACCTATATCTTGTTTTTAAAATTCAGAATATTTTTTCACAAGTATAAAGTCTTATTTAAACTGTATATTTAGTCAAGTGTGCACAAGCTTTGTCTCTCAATGTATTTTTGGCTCAATATAATATTGTTTCATTATTTCATTGTTAGCTTATTTTTTTAAATGACGTGCGTGCGTAATTCCACAAAATATATATATGTTGACGCAGCTGATTTAATGTTTTTACGACAGTTAAGTATACACATTATATTTAATTATATACTTTTATACTTGATATATTGACGTAGTCAGTGCTCCATCGGCCGCGGCCATCCACTATTTATGTCTTCATAAAACGTATTCAATGTAGTAGGAAATCTTCATACAAAGAGTCAAAACGTTTTTACGTCAACTAAAACCTCACAGTAATGGTTTTGATCTCATTTGATTCAGTGCACTGTATACCCACATTGATAGGTTTCAATTTAACTTTAAAATCACTTCCTGTTTGCGTGAATTGCAATATCCCACCAAAAACATTTTCATGTAAAATGTTGCCAAGACGAGACCTTATAAAGTTATCAGATCTCATTTAGAGCCAAACTTAGAACTCTACACGCTCTAACTCTACAATCCCTAACTTCACAAACTCTACACATGTGGCTTGGACATTTCGCTACATTCACATGGGCGAGCGTAAACCAGAAGAAGCCTATTCACTCGTACTTTAAAGTAAGGGTTGTAAGCGCTCGGAAATACTGACGCAGGCAGGGCATTCCACTCCTTGGCTGTGCGTATTATAAAAGAATCAGAAAGGCCTACAATCTGTAGAGTTTCAGGGTTTCAGCCCGACAATAACTTGCATTTTCACTAGCACGCATTTTCCTAAGTTTAAACTATACAAGGTGTTACAAAAAAAAATTTTATTTACAAAAATTAAATTTTAAATTACTCACATATCAAATTTCAGCAACATGCGTCGTCAACAGAACTGCTTCAGCAACATGCGTCGTCAAAATTTCTTACCAAAACTCCTTCAGCAACATGCGTCGTCAAATTTACAAAGCACTATTCAGCTACAAGCCACGTCAAACACTTAATCGAAAAGACCGCCCCTAGCCGTACCTGGCCCAAACGTTCCCATAATGCTGGCAGCGTTTCCGCGTTGTATTGCCAACGACACTCGTTGGACCAAGTACGACCCAACACGTAAATCATTTCCCCTTTCCCTTAAACGTTTGCCCAGTTCCTTCGCAAAAGCCTTTGCTTCATGTCCCCATGGACCTGCCGTCTCCACTGCGAATGGCACAAAAAGATAATTTTGTTTTAAAACGGCGTATTTATTGTGCTTTAGCACAGCCGCCGCCTCCGTCCCCGACCCTGCCACTCTCGCCGTTACAAAAATACAAATAAACCTTTAAGGGGGTGGTGTAGACCATCAAACTGAAAAATTTTCACTATGGGACCAATATCGAAATCGCATCAAATGGTGTAAATAAAGTAATATTTCATTCATTCATTCATTCATGTATGGGATATCAATTTTTTTTTTTTGCGATTATGATGTTGGTCCCATAGAGAAAGTTGTTCAGTTTGACGGTCTAAACAACCCCCTTAAGAGTTTTAAATATTTATTGTTACTTATGAAACACCCTGTATACTAACCTTCTTCTACAGCATGGTCAAATTATTGGCATGAGTCAGTCGTCGTCATCGTCTTGGTCTTATTTTAATGCTACGAACAGCCACAAAACAATGAACATTTGCTTTTTTGAAAATTGTTTGACGTGGACGGCTACGAAATGCTACGAACCTACAAAAGACATCAACGGGACATTTTAATTTGCATTGTATTAATTCGTTTTGATAAACATTCCATAAAACTATTAAAAAAAACAGCCACTAAAATAAAACAACAACACAAATATCCAAAACTATTCTAAAATAGTGGACAATAAAGTACATTTCAACGTCCAACAGTTAACACAAAACCTACACTTGAAAGTACCTACAATTTTATTCTCGTATAAGTTCAAGTCATTCATATACGTACGAGGAGGGAGGAAGACATTAGGGGGGGGGAGTGGGGTGACCTTAGGGAGCGGCCCTCCTTTCGGGATAGATTTGAAGGTACAATCATTTTTTATGCGAGGGGGAGATGGGGTAGGCTGGTGGTGTACTAAGCTCTGGGTTTATACCTATTTGTAGCTTAATTTAAGCTGTGGTCATCGAGTCGCTACCTTCCGTTTAACCTCTTCCTGTAGGGCAAGCATGCCTCGCACGAGTCGCACGACATAGCGACAAAACCCTCAAGGACGCTTGTTTTCACATACGTAAAGTAACAAAGATAAAGGCACGTCTCGATTTTTGTCGTTTTCTCGGGGGTGGCATGCTACGCCCACGAGACCAGCTTCTCTAGAATATATGTTTTCTCTACTCGTGCGCGACTCGTCTTTTGTCTATACTAGGTACACATGTCAAACGGTAGAGGAAAATATCGTGAGAAAACCTGCTAATGCTGAAAAAGATATTCTGATGCGTATGTGAGGTCTACCAAACCGCATTGGGCACTAAGGGTAGGCCTGTGCCCTACATGGTGAAATAAAATTGACGTAATTAGCATCCTTTTAAACTAAGAGTCTGCCCATCAAACTGAACTTTTATTAAGGGAGCAAACAGATAAAAAAAAAATCTGCTGTTGCATACATTTTGGTCGAGTAATGTATTGCAGTTTAGTATGGAACAGCAGATTTTTTTATAGATAGATATAAAAATATAATATCAAAATACAACATAGAGAAAGTGGTTCAGTTTGATGGGTAAACTCTTATATAGTTTAAGGCAGACGATGATGATGATGAATTCGAAAGCTCCTGAAATGTTTTCTAAAAATCTCAATTGACTTTCCCCGTCTCTCGGTGTGCCCCAAGCCGCACAGAACTGGCCCTTCGTAATAAAGAGTGTGTCTCACAACTGCCATAAAGGCTGTACGCATTACTTTTTACTCGGCGCGATAAGGGCGCTTTTCTGACCCTAAGCTGTGGGCGCATATTTCTGCGGACGGTACCGACCGGTGCGCTGACCGGAAAATGGTTTTCGAGGGCCTTTCTTGGTATGTTTATAGGGAATAGGTATTGGGAGAGAATGGATTAGGCTTTGTAGTTAGATAGCCATCTTATTAAAGACAATCGAACTATACAAGGTGTTACAAAAATACAAATAAACCTTTAAGGGGGTGATATAGACCATCAAACTGAACAACTTTCACTATGGGACCAATATCGAAATCGCGAAAAAAAAAATTGATGTTCCATACTCTACAAATCGACTAGAGCTAAAATATGTATGGACTATGAAAATTTTTTTTTTGCACTTTCGATGTTGGTCCCATAGAGAAAGTTGTTCAGTTTGACGGTCTAAACAATATTTATTGTTACTTATGAAACACCCTGTATAGGGTCCTTCTTATTATATTGAATTGACACTTTTTTAAGGGAATGATCATACCATAGAGGAATTCCATGGATCAGACAGTCAAACTGAACAACTTTCTCTATGGCACCAACATCGAAATCGCGAAAAAATATTAGCTGTCCCATAGAAAACTGCAAACCAACTCGAGCCAATGTATGGGACAGTTGATTTTTTTTCGCGATTTCGATGTTGGTGCCATAGAGAAAGTTGTTAAGTATGTAAGTATGTGTTTTTCATTCTTTGCAATCAAAATCAAATAATCGTTCATCAAAGGGTTTAATTTAACTATTAATTAGTTTTTAATCGATACCAAATCAATTACAACATCACTTGTCTAGCCTAGACTAATGAAAGCGGTTTCTTTAACCAAAATTTTTCCAACTTGACAACACCAGTCTGTTGGCGCCAACGTAATCGAATATTAAGTTAATTAATTAAAAAACGATTTCAATTCTTTAAGTTTTAAATGAGGTGTGTGAACAAAATGGCGCCGAAGTTCGCGGTGTCGCTAGTATCGGGCCACTGGCAAACAATAATATTATTTTCACCTCACAAGCTCGGAAAGATTCGGTTTATCATTCGAAATCTGATTGCAAAAGTGCATTTTATCCGCTAGCGTGGAAAGAGTCTTTGAAATTCGAATCCGTCTATTCAATATTTTTCAATAACGCCAATCCACTTAAAATGCTTTTAACGATTTCATGTCACTGACCA
Organism: Agonopterix heracliana; assembly: GCA_963693445.1. Lineage (NCBI taxonomy): Eukaryota > Metazoa > Arthropoda > Insecta > Lepidoptera > Depressariidae > Agonopterix > Agonopterix heracliana. The sequence continues at coordinate 5,714,886 of OY856308.1, forward strand.
GCACGAAAAAATACGTTTTAAAATATTATGTTCTTTTAAGCAATTCAAATTTTTTCCTCGCTATTGTGAGGTGAAAAGTTGTGTGTTTCGCTCGGCTGCAAAGTTATTCTGCGTCTCGTACCTTTGAAACCTTCGCTTGCTCAGGTTTCAAAACAAGTACTCACGCCAAAAAACAACTTTGCAGTCTAGCATAACAAATAACTATTTCTCCCCGCCGGACGGAAAGCGTCAAAGGTCGTCCCGCTGCGCTAAACGAAGTTGTCGCTTATACAAATAGTATACTATGACCTCGGACAGTAAATAAGAAAGCCTCAGATCAGATCACATGTTTGTTGACCTAGGCTTCGCCTCAGTCTTCCCACTTTTCCTCACTTTTCCTTACATCCTGTATTATAAAGGCCTCCGCACATTGCAGCGATATTATCGAGCGATTTTATCGAACGATATTATTGACAGCGATATCGCGACACCTTACACTCTGCAGCGATTCCGCGATTCGCGTCACGCATGCTGCCCACCACTGAATGTAGTCGAAAGAGTTGCGATAATATCGCGGCAGTGTGTGGGATCGAGCGCGTCCCCATACAAAATGTACTGAGAACAATTATCGCAAAATCGCAGCGATATTATCGCTCGATAATATCGCGGCAGTGTGTAGGATCGCGCGCGTCCCCATACAAAATGTACTGGAAACAATTATCGCAAAATCGCAGCGATATTATCGCTCGATAAAATCGCTGCAATGAGCGGAGGCCTTTATTCTACCGCTAAAACATATTAGTTAAAATTCATAAGCATAACATGACACCATTTTAAAATTAGCTATAATACATTCTACTTTAAAAGACAAGTAGCACGTATACTCCGTTCAGGAATTAGAGCGACAAAATGTAAACAAAGAAACGTCACTGTCAAAGTGACATTACGTGGTCAGAAACCTTTGGTGCATTTTTTAAGAATATAATTATGTCGGCACGGCATTTAATAAATTGCGTTGACATTAAACATTATTGTCTATCTATAAATAATAAAAACAATCGTGACAATTTGAATGAAATTTATTAATTATGTTATGTAGTCCACTGCTTTGTCTGTGTGGGTTTTTTGTGCTATGCGTAGCATCCGCGCATAGCGTACGGACTCAGACGAAGGCATTAAACAATCAAGAGACGCGTTTACGTTAAAGTGTACAATAAAAAATATTTTTCTTTAAGAACATTGATAAAACGAACCAAAGGTCTAAAATATCTGATTGTTGCCAGACCACGAAATATAATTTTTACAGTCTAGCTTTCTTTTAATCTAAAATAAATTATAACTTGCGTATTTTTTGATTATTTTCCATACAAAATTAACATATCATTTGTCGTAATCCTTTGCGAGTAGAATAGGTATTTTACTGTTATTCATTCCAGAGATAAGTTTTCTACCGTTGCGAGATGGTATTTTCTACACTGGTATCATCGTTGTTTACATTTTGTCGCTCTAATTCCTGAACAGAGTATAGTAACATGTGGTATCTTAAAATAACCATATTCTTTTGTTTCAATAACGTATTTGTTATTTATGAAGAGACTATTTTTTAAAAGACAATGCTATTTTGTGTCGCCTTTACGAGTAAAAACTCTTTCATTAATATGTATGAGTGTTACATTTGCCGAAGATGTTTTTGAAGCGTTTCTATGTTTTCTGACGGCATTGGCAAATTGTAAAAATGTAAAAACATTTTAAAGAAAAGAAAAACCTTACAAGCAGTTATTGTATTATACCAGTATGCTAAAAATATCATTCGAATGGGCTAAATATGCTAAAACAGACTGAAACAAATTTATTTAAAAATGCCCTTGGTAGATTGTCATTTGTGGCACCTACCGAACATAGAAATCAAAATGCGAACCGCGTCTCTTTTTTCTATACTTATAATTAATTACCTGTTATTATTTACCGCAATACACTTATAACGTTTGGAATCTTCGATCAACAATATCCAACTAGATAACGCGTCAGCGCTCAAAACATGTCCCGGCAAATAACGCCTCACTATTGGAGTGAGGTCTTATTTTGAATTAGTTGCGTTCGAACAAATCCAACGTAAGCACGTCTCGCAATGCCGCAGTGTTCCTTTTTTAAATTACTAGGAATTATGGTTGCTTTTAGGTCGAAATTATAATGTACTCGGACTGTTTTCTCGGTTCGTTAACAAAAAATGTTGTATATTCACGAGGACATAATTTCTCTTTGATTTTGTATGCGACCCGTTATCTAGTTGTATATTGTTGATCGAAGTTTGGAATGGAACATATTTTCGTAACCATCACTTTTCATTTGATTTCCATAAATGCCAATAAAATCGATCAATTCTCACACCAGTGCTTGAATTATGCCACTGGTATGGTACTACAATGCTGTTTTTGAGAGTTACACGGTTATTATTTAATTTAATATTAATCATTTTTATCGTGTTCTTACCAAGTTTCGCTATATTAGGTATAGATTTTCCCGATGTTTCGGTAGTTGCCAGTTCGGTAATAGTACTGTAGCCACGGAATTATTCGTGTGATATCCGGTGTGGAATATAATTCCATCCTAAAGTCAACATTGACGATCAAATGACTGTGCATCGTTTTTTATTTTTTTTATTTTGTTACGGCGGGATATAGCTAATCAATTTTGTGTCCATTTTAACCATTATTGTGACGGGTTCTTACCGTAAATACCTAGGTACTTACTTGGTTTCTTTGCCGTAATTGTCAAGATCACGAGGTGACCTCGTGCAGGTACCTACCTCGTGTACACACGGCGACAGATCAATCTACCCATAGTTGAACTCTATGTTCATGGACATAAGGTCCAACTATGGGTAGGTTGATCTGTCGCCGTGCGTACCTATGACGTGACAACTAGTGTAACAATACCACAAAACCGTCATTTCGGAAACTCAAATATTTATTCAAATACGGTATTATTGTTCTTAATGAACCCGACATATTACTTAATTGATTTAATATAACGTAAGTATTAAGTATTAATAATATTTGATTTAATTTAACGTAAGTATTATGCTCTCAATCGTAATTTTTTATTTCTAAACATTTCCATAAAAGAATAATGTCACATAGTTATTGATATTTTTCGATTAATCGAGACTACTTATATAGAATTACAGAAACTATTACCTACCTATTCTGTGACATTACCTCCGGATGGCTATGTTTTGTTTGTAGCTATTATCGTAAAAATCGCCAAAAGTGGCCTTTAACGTTATAAAAACAAAGACTAAGCTCAGCTTGCACCAACAAGTTCTGTCACTCACAATGCTCATACAAATGACAGTGACAGCATCATATTTAAACATGTTTAAGCCTAAATACTTTTTGGTGTAAGCCAGCCTAAGTACAGTCTGTCTATAAAGTCTTGGCAAAAAATGAGGGCGCAGTCTCCACGCAAGAACGTCAAAATCAAGAATAACCTGGCAACACCACCATACTAAAATGATTAGTTCCTCAAACATTCATGCCACGACTTTATAGACAGACTATATAAAAAAATAAAAAATATAATAAAATCATTTATTCAAGTGACCAGGACTCGTTTTGTTAGTAACACAACTTAACTTAAGGTTAGTAACTTAGAACAATATACATTCAACGACGACGATTCATTCTATATGTGACGTTCATGATTTTTTGGAAATGTTGTTAGTAAATTGTCAAGAATGACGGCAGCACCGCTAGCCCCTTAATAATTTAGATCAGTTGTAATGGAATTTTTATAAGAGTTCTATTTTGAGCGTAACCTATACTATATTTATTTACACAACACAGATAAATATGTTAAACAACGAAATAACACAATTATCTATATATTTACACCCCGGCCCCGGCGTCAGTTTAAGTACATAATGTTATTTAATAATGTCGTATCGTCGTTGATAATTATGTACTTACTGCACATTTAATAAAAAGAAAATTTAGTTTAAGCTTAGAACAAGACCTTTAAAAAATATTGATTAAGTACCTACCTATAAGATTTAGTACTTAAACTATAAATATTTTTAATTTAAGTTTTTCTTATTTTTAAAAATAATGCAGGTAAATATAATATTTTCTTTAGAGCAGAAAAATATATCTTTAATTTGCTCTGTGCGTCACTCGGTTTTTTACATAGTAGGTTTATTATCAATATGTAAGTATTATCAATTATTGTAGCTGTTACACGTAGACATGTATGCGTGTGTGTGTGTTGGTGTCATATTGTGCTGGTTTACTTCAAAACAAAAAACATAGCCAATGTGAAAAAACAATCTGTTTGGTAATATTATTTCTTTTCATTCATTAATGTATGCCAACTTCATGCGTCATTCGTTTGTTGTGCTTAGTACACACGGCGACAGATCAACCTACCCATAGTTGAACTCTATGTTCATGGACAGAAGGTCCAACTATGGGTAGGTTGATCTGTCGCCGTGCGTACATTAATTTTGCGTTTTATTTTTAAGTGATAAAAAACATGTTTGTCTCAAATGTACGAAAACCATTACAAACGATATTTATCTATGATAAACAATAATCAGATACTTTGTGATATTTTTCCTGTTTGTTTTTTGCATTTAGTAAAGACAAGAAACATAATTCGAATTATCTTAACTACTTTTTCCTTAACATTATCACAACTACTTTTTCCTTAAAAATGTTTTCGAGATGTAATAAATAAGTGGTGTTATTAATATTTTCTAGGGTTATATTTGTAGTTTGGTTATTTGGTAAGATTTAAGTTATTTTTTAGTACCTACAAAATTATCTTAAACAGTTCTATGTTTCTGACCACCCTTAAAGGGAATAAGGCCATGAGTTTAATTGTGTACAATTACCTACATTTTTGTTTTTGTTTTTACATAGTGACTGAAATGATTAAATGAACTGAAATAAATAAATAATAATAAATTTCTTGTACGTAATAGTTAATTACCTACGTGTTTAAATACATAAAATAATTTACCTACCATTTCAATAATGTTAAATGATAGTAAAATTGCTTTGTTTTAAGATTCTATCCAATTCACTAAATGGTGCTTGCAACATAATATTTTAGAGATTTTTATTTTATTGTTAAAGTTTTTGTATAACAAAACATAATTGAATGTAATATGTATAAGACATACACATAATAAATACAACACTAACAAATGTGTTATAGGTATGTAATGTCGAGAATAAAGCCCACGAACACCCTCGAATAAAATCCAAAAATAGTTACCTTTGCTTTTTATTGGCCGCAGCGCTGTCGATAAAAAATTAAAGAACGTTCTTTTTTTAGTGTCGGCGTCGCGATTGGTTGGTTGAATGACGTAAAAAGCCTCTACGCCCCTCGCAGCGCCTGCCCTTTCCGTAGCTTTTTATAGGGAGCTTTTTAATACCTACGTGGACAAAAAATTACATGATGAGATTGGGGGAATTTTTAAGGGGAATAAAACATAGCAACCCGGTTTTTTCTGATGTCATATACTTCGTTTTTTAAGTTAGTAAATAATGTTGATTTCGTTATTTTTTCTTTTTCATCTTAATTACGTATTATCTGGGATTGTTATGAACAATAAACTATCCATTAACGAAATGTCAAACAAACATAGAAATCGCATTAATACTCCACGCAAACAATATAAAAACAATCTCATTTCCCTGCATATCACACTTTTATTGTCTCATAATAACCCAATACCATAACGCCTATGCTTTATTACAATGCTCCCAAAGTATAGCAAAGCTTATTTTTTTATTATTGATATCGCATAAACAATAACTTAATATGTTACCCCACCCTATACAGTAGCGCGGGCTCGTATTGGCTCGAATAAAAATAGGCTGCGGGGGTGCGAAAAAGACACGCATATCTGACGTTATGTCTGTCTCTGTCGCACAAGAAAACTCGACGACTTCAAACGTAGAATACCATATCGATGTTTGGGGCATAAAAATTGACAGATTTTTCTCAGTTCATTGTCAAATGCGGCAACGGTCACACCGCTTTCTGCCACCGAAGCGAAGGGTTGTGTTCCAAAAAACGTTCATCCTTTACGTGTTTAAAAATAACCTGTTTTGTTTTGTGTAAAGAACTAAAGTGAAAGTTACGTGTAAATTAAATGACATTTTGTTCAGTGTTGTGTTTTGATATCTGCTGTTATTGAAAGGGGAAAGGTAAGATTCGTGCCTCTTTAATTTATAATTAATTTTATACTTATTTATCTTTATGATACACCAAGTGTTGAGTGTTTTAGTGTGTGTTCTTAAAACATATCTACAGTTAATACATAGGTTAGTTATACAATAATATGGTTTATCTTAAAGTTGACTGACTTTATCATTATAAGTATACCTACTTACCCAGTTTTGAATATTAATTAATTAATATTTAATATTAAATTCAACTACCTAATGAAAAAGTTTTGAATATTAGGTGTTTGTTTTTAATTTAAAACCCGGCTTTTTCAATAATTGCATTTAATATTAATTAATTATAACCTTCCAACAAACGATATTATAAGATCAAATAATATAATAGCAATTTTCATTTATTAATCTCCAATTATTGATTCAAAAGTACCTAATTATAAACCGCGAGATAAATGGATTCGTTGGAAACAAGATAAAATAAGACGCTGCCTTTGAAAAAAATACTAATAGCTGTAATTAATACAAAAATATTTGTCATTATAATTGACCTAATCGATTGTCGGACTCTTTAAGAATTATCTAATGGTTATAATAATAACCATCTTCGAGCTTCGTACGTGACATTTTGTTCCGCATTTTTTATTTTTCGCTACCTATTTGCTGCGACAGCAAATTTTTTGGTTTCGTGTTTATTTATTGCGTAATTGTTAAACAACGTGATTATGTGTGAATTAAAAATAAACTTTCTGTCAATTAATGCATTAACAACCGTCGGTAAAGATTGAAAAAAATATTTGTTTTGAATCGGATTTTCCTACTTAGAATATGTAGGTAATTAACATTCATACTTAATCAATTATGGACGTTTATTAGGTTCTCAAACATGCTAAATGGGCTGGACCTAATTTTAATTAACTTGGCATAGAGATAGTTCAAGACCTAACCTAACCTAACCTAACACAAATCTAAACAAGTTACACCATGCTGAAGAAGTCATAAACAAAAGCTAGTATGTTCTAAATAATTATTAAACTTAATCGCGTTTAAAATAATAATAAAATAATAAATCAACTGTACCTAGTGGGTAAAGGCGGGTTTACATTGGAAACGTTTTTTAAGGTCTATTGCAAAAACGAAATCCTCTTAAATACCTATTCTAATACATAATATAAACTCAGTTATTAAAAAAATACTATGGTAGTCAAATAATTACTCAGTCTGACTACTAATAGTCGTGCATTAGTCTAATAATAGACCTTTTTCAGTCTCAAAATAGTATAACAACAAATTATAATAATACTCTCCTCTTCTAGGTATGTTAAGTTGCGCCTCCCCCGCCGGCATGCCGCCCGCACCTCACTCCTCACACCCGCCCTCGTGGGGCGCCTTGCTGCAGCCTCCCACAGTCGTAAGTATCTATCTTATGACTAAAGCTACAAGGTCCTGCTAAGACGATCTACAATCCACGGCCGACTTCCGACACCGTGAAAACAGACTGCAAAATTACCGCAGACATTTTGTTCAACTTCCTTAGGCAACCTTGGATTGACTATCGTCGAAGCAGGAACTTATAGATCAAAAGAATACTATCTTCAGATGGTAATGTAGTTCAATGTCTAACATTTATCTCTTCTTTCTAGAAGTCCGAGCCAATGGACGAAGGAAGCTTCTCGAAGGAGCAAGCCAGTGGGTTCTACTCCGAGGGTTTCCATAGCGCGTCGCCTTCTGGCTCAAGTAAGGACTCCAATGGTCACTCCCCTCGCAGCGTCGGAAGCGTCGGAGACCCATCACCGTTCTACGACAACCTGCCTCTCAAAGCTAAAGCTAATCTTGGCATGCATTTGGACGCATTCCGCAACGGAGTACCCTATAGTCTGCTCACACCGCCCGGTTTCGAGCCGAGGTCCTCAGACGGTCGCGAGCCTTCACCAGGCTACGAGACTTCGTACTCCCCCAGATCGCTTGCACCACCAGCTCACGTTTCTACACCTATAGCGCGTGCTGACGCCACACCACCCAAGTCACCCAGAACACCCTCATCACCCGACAGAGATCACGACAGACGATCCTTCGAACGGTTCCAAGATTCCGGCTTCGACGCAAATGGTGTTAAAACTGACGGCGATGATGGTCGCGATGGATCAGGTCTCGATGATGACTTCGATGAAGAACCAGGCCTTCGCCTGCCTGCCGTCAACTCTCACGGCAAAGTGAAGACATTTAAGTGTAAACAATGCGAATTCGTTGCCGTTACGAAACTCAGCTTCTGGGAGCACAGCAAGGAGCACATAAAACCAGAAAAGATGTTATGTTGCCGCAAGTGCCCTTTTGTTACTGAGTATAAGCATCATCTGGAATACCACATGAGAAACCACTTAGGCTCTAAGCCATTCCAGTGCACACAATGCTCATACTCGTGTGTCAACAAATCCATGCTTAATTCTCATCTCAAATCGCATTCAAACGTGTATCAGTACAGATGCTCTGATTGCAATTACGCCACTAAATATTGTCACTCTCTGAAACTCCATTTACGTAAATACCAGCACAATCCCGCCATGGTTCTAAATATGGATGGAACACCGAACCCTCTGCCAATAATCGACGTGTACGGAACTCGCCGTGGACCAAAACAGAAGCCGTTATCGAAAATGTTTGAGCAGCACACGAACATCAACAACAACAGCCCGCTTCAGCACCCACCGCCCACGCACTCACTCTTCGGAAGTCACTTCCCTGTCAATCTGCCTTACTTGCCACCACTCCTACCTCACTCGTTCTTATTCCCGCCGAACAATAACTACGAGAGGACGTCGCCGAAACTCTCTGACATGCCTTCTGAGAAGCAGTACTCATCTCCACCGCCTTCGATCTTGCAAAGCCGTCTGGCATACGGAGAGCGACCATTAGACGCCGGTACAACTTCACCGCCAGCAAAATCCCCTGCAAGCTTACCTCGCACGCCGACTGCTAGAAGCGCAACTCCAGTCCAAAATAACGACGCTCTCGACCTGACAAACACTAAAACCAGCGAAGCCGGATCACCGCCTCCGAACACAGAGCGACCTACTCCTGTAACACCGACTACTCTCAAGAACAGGAGAAAAGGTCCCGCCTTCAAGCTACAGCCAGCTGCGCTGCGACTACAACATGAGGATGAGAAACGTGACGTTGAAGCGTCAGACTCCGAATCGGACGCGTCAGCCGAAGTTCCAACAAGCACATCGCAGAATTACACGTGTCAATACTGCGACATCACCTTTGGGGACCTGACAATGCACACCATCCACATGGGTTTCCATGGCTACAACGATCCCTTCATGTGCAACAAGTGCGGTGAACGAAGTACTGATCGAATCGCGTTCTTCATTCATCTAGGACGCGCCCAGCATGCCTAGCTTCGTATATATTGTTTGTAATCCTAGTCAATGGTTGCTCGATTGCAGTTTGCCGCTTAGGGGCTTTTATGTAAACGCCAAATGTTTTGGCAAATCAAGTGAGTGTAAGACTTGAAATAATAATAGATTGACAGTCGATTTAAATTATTGATAATGTAAGTTACTTTAGAATGTTTCATATAACTGAATTGAAATTATGGCCAAAGATTATGGACTATACTGTCGTGCCCGAAAATGGTAGTTCATTTTAAACTTTAAATGAAAAAACTAGTTAGACTTTATTTTAAACTTGTAAATATATAGGTAGGTTAATATAATGATTATCACATTTAGGTGTACTTATGAAATTAGGTGGCATTAGTATTACTTCTAAAAATAGATTAGATTCTGATATGTATATTCTTAAGTAGTTAAATTAAACCCTGTGTTAAAATAGTTATACGGTTTAGGAACAAGTGACCAATGTGGAAACAAGACTGTAATCTTGATTAAGTACAAATGAATGAAATGTTCACCTTTTAGATATGTTTTTCGTAGGTACTGTCGCTAAATAAAGTGGTTGTCGACACTAAACAGGCGTTATTTTGACGAGCTATGCCGATATACATTTTTGCTTTTACCCACGTATTCTACAGCAATATGACAGTCTGAAGAAGTGAAGATACATAACAACTTACCTACCTCAATACTTTAATACTGCTCATGACATTAAAATGTCGAATATTTTCAATACACATATTCAGGTGTTTTCACGCTTTATTGTAACCGCATCAAACCACTTTCGTTACCGACTGTACAATATTATTTTATGTATAAATAACTTGTGTACATTAATAAAACAACGGTGAAGTTACCTATTAGTCGTAGTGCTAAATAATGTATTGTGAAATATGAATAAAATGTATCTAAATTCATAAGTTAATGTAAGTCAGAGCGTATTTAATTTATTGGAAATGAAGATTTTATTATATTTATTTTATTCTAAATAATGTGTTAGAGTATGGCGTAAATATAGCTTGGATTAAAAAGGTACGTGTTTTAAATTCAACGAGTAGCACTTTTGTTTAAAACTGTATCTAGCATTTTTAGAGTGGAAAATGTGTACGAATTCAAAAAATGTTTCTCTACTTTTAGTACATTTATCTGTGTGCTGGAGCCAATAAAAAGATTTTTTTTTTAACTTTTTTGTTTTTTTATACATAGCTTCTCAACCTCAAAACCTTTAGTGATTTAGTTGACCAAATAAAATACAGTAAGTAAAGTAAATTACGTAACTGTTGTCTATTGTTTTCATGAATTATACTAAATGTATAAAATAATGAATCTCGGTGTAAATTCGAATGTCAAGGCGATTCAGAGTGACGCCGATTTAAATTCACAATTGTTCTCCCACCAGTAAAAAAACATACATACTTACAAAACTTCAGTGACTAGTAAACCTAAATACATGGGAGCCCATTGAGTAACTTCTACAGCTTCTAGTTATCCGATCTTTACGTAATACATAATTATTCGTTTATAGTCTTTCAGCTTTCTAGTTCTTTCAGCTATCACTTAGTTGCAGAAACGCTCATTAGAGTTAATCCTCCATTAAATCTCTTGCTAGCTTCAAAGTCAACAAGACAAAAAGTTACAGCAAGAGATTTAATGGAGGATTAACTCTAATGAGCGTTTCTGCAACTTAGCGTAAGTCTGGTATAGTATTAGGATAATTCCTACCATCCTACTTTAAAAAGTCAATAGCGGACAAAGTCGAGGACAAAATCTAGTGTTTAATAAAAAATAGACATTAATGACGTAGAAATAAGAGAGACCGCATCTAGTGAGGATTGAAAGATACTTACGGATTTCTAAGAAAAATATCCCATTTTTAATAAATTCCAAGAGCACACTCGATGCACCTTTTCGCCGTATTACTTGCATTCATAGTATCAATATGTTTCACGATTAAGGTACATCACCAAGTCCCGCGAATTGAAGTATTTTGCACTCTGTTATCTTAAACTTTAGAGCTCTGTGAAGAGATTTCTCATGTGGAATGACTGTAGGATATGCCATCGATACCAATGGGCGATGGTAACTATTGTCGCCTGACCTAAATCCAACGGATGTTGCAGTTTTCATATGAAAAGATAAAAAAATAGCTTAAAAAAGAATTCGGTTTAACTCTGCAAGAGGGTAACAGAATAACAGAAGTGGTGTAGAGAGGCTATTCAAATTATAATAATAGGTATCACATATACATCGAATATTTAGTATGCGAACTAACAAAATTAAAAATGTTTATCAGAATATCACAAAATATATCCCGACGCGTAGCTTCTGTTTTATTTTTGTATGAAGTTAAAAAATTTGGTATATTACCTATGTACTTACTATTACAAGGTTTTACATACACAAACCCGCCCATATTCTGCTGAGGTGGGCAGAAACTTTGCAACGATTATCTCTAAAGTCTAAACTTTAGACTTTAAAGTGTAAGCAAACTTTATTTTGAACGTAATTTGTTTGTTAAATGAAATCTAAACTATTATAAAACTGTAACGGAAGTGTGTCTGTACATTGAAGATATTTACAAAACAAAAAGATTACGAAATGGTTTTTAGGTATCCCTGACTCGAAATCAACCTATTTTAGAAATTTTGTCTGTCTGTTTGCTTGTTTGTTTGTTTGTTCGCGCATCACGCAAAAATTACTGAACAAATTTTGATGAAACTTTTTTTTGTTTGATATAGCTTATGATCTGACTTAAAATCTGGTACAGGTATAATTTGTGCGGACGAATTATAAAACCACAACGTCTACTCTACAGATCTTCTATTCTCAGTACATTTTGTGAATAAATCCATGAATCGGTGCGTCTATCGAATAAAGCGCACTTTTTTGCAAGGTTCGTGCCATGCAGGTGGCTCGCAGGCGGTTTTTAAAAAAAAAACTTTAGAAACCTGCGTAAAAATGTTCAGTATCACAATAATACATTCATGAGTAGGTAGGTAGGTATGTAGGTTGATTCCTTTAACCGTTTGCAGTCGTTACAGAATTGCATTGATACTTTTTATCGTTGAATTATTAGGGTGTCCCACTGAGCGGTCTTTGGAGTACGATTTATGAATCTCATTCGGTGAGCTCAGCAGTTGAAAATGTCATAATTACTATGGAGATATGCATCTTTCTACTGCTGATTTGACTTTCAAAAATCGCTCTCATGTAGTACCTACCTATGATTTTCGTATCTCCATAGTGATCTTGACATTTACAACTGCTGAGCTAACCGAATGAGATTCAAAAATCGCACTCCAGAAAGCTAAACATGTTTTAACGCTGTTTATATTATTAGAAAATTTACAGAAACACATTTTCTAGTAGGTATATGGTATGATGTATGATACAAGGGAAAAATTTGAGGTAAGTTTGAATTTAAAACCAATCGTTGATTTGCTCTTGCGCTTGAACCTGCCTGCTGTGCCGGGGATCGCGGGTTCGAATCCCGTAAGGGACAAATATTTGTATGACGAATATGAATATTTGTACCCGAGTCATGGATGTTTGTTTCTATATATGTATTCTATATCGTTGTCTAGTCATCATAATACAAGTCCAGGCTAGATTCTGGAACTTTAAATTGTGACTAGATAATTTGTGTGACAATGTTTAAGGTATAGCTTGGCAAAAAAGTCATGATCGTGGTGACAGGTGGAACTAAAATTTTTGTATGGTGGTGTTGCCAGGTTATGCGTGATTTTGACGTTCCTGCGTGGAGGCAGCGCCCTCATGTTTTATCACGACTTTTTTGCCAAGCTGTATTTATTTATTTATTATTTATTATTATCTAAGGATATGTATGTGGCCATGTTTAAAGTGGATATTCTTAATAAAGCTATACGGGGTGTAAGGAAAAGTATCATTAACCTTTAAACCACATACTCTACCCATCAAACTGAACAATTTTTACTATAGGAGCAAACCGATCGGAGCAAAAAAAAAGGCAACTGTTCCATACAAAACTGCAATACCTACTCGACGCAAACGTATGGAACAACAGTTTTTTTTTCTGATCATTTTGCTCCCATAGTAGGTACCTAAAACTTGTTCAGTTTGATGGGTAGAGTATGTGGTTTAAAGGTTAATGAAACTTTTCCTTACACCCTGTATACAATTAGAATATCTCTGACTAGGTAGCCAATGAACATTATGTTATGACTTCTTTTGCAAGGATAGAACTGATTTCTTCTGTTTGTCTCAGTTAATATTTCTAACATCCAATACCTAATCAATCAATATTCGCTACCTTTTCGACAAGGAACGTTATGATTAAAATTATTAAATACTTCCCCAACGATTTCATCCCACATCCTCCAAATTCATTTATCAAAGAGGCGGCGCCAAACTTTTTAATGACACCTTTAGACTCGCCATACAATTGACCGCTAATTTGTGATTCTTCACACACCTCCTTCGCATCTTGAGTAAAAAGACGTATAAAGTATTAATCATTTTTTGCAAAACGATTTAGCGAATTCTTTGCGTTTTTGTGGTTTTTATTTTCACGCCGGGTTAGAGTCGGCAGCGGCACGTTAACTATTTTTAAATGATTTTTTAATCTTTGGCACAGTTTCTAGCCTAAAGATTTGAAAAACATACTATAAATAAAAGTATTTTTGTGCACCCTTGGTGTTGGTAAAAACTAGCACATAGGTACATTTAAAGTAAATAGACAAATCAATAACAAACATAACTTATAGGGTACTTACAGACTTACAGACGAAGAATCAGAAAGTTTTTTATTATTTTTAGTTTTAAGTACATAAATAGCACAAAGTTAGATAGGTAATTAAATGGCTTCGTCATGATGGCTACTAATTATTACCATTTTGAAAATAATCAGTACTGTTTGTCATTAATTTCATAAAACACGATTGGCCTCTATTCCATGGTCGTTCGAAACAATATCCGTATGTAAATTAATTTTGTTAATTAAGTACATACTAAATGTTTTTTTGTTTTGGTTACCAATAAATATACATTGAAATACATTTAATTAGTAGGTACCTACTTAACATACTTAGAAGTTTGTAAAAGATAAACCGAATAGCGTACCTACCTAAGATGTTAACAAATTACCCCACACCCTGACAAACATTTGTAGAAAATCGAAAGAGTTTTATGACATACAATTTCGTTTTCGTCTTTTCGTACAAACTCGAAAGCCGAAACAGCCAATTTTATGAGAGGTTCCTATCGGAGGTTGGCTATCATTCGAACTTCATTTCAAAATTCGCACTCCAGAGCTCTACCACCGCTTCGGAAGGGCCAGAAACTCTACAACACTCTCTCTCTCTCTATTATGGTTAGCCAACTTTGTCAACTTGGTAACATTGACCTCTTATATAACGTTCAATGCTTGGTAAAGACTTAATAAATAGGTAGTGTTTATATTATCAAAGAGGCTCTTTTCATGTACTCAATGTACGATTTCCTTCAATGTTAGCGCTCTTACAGACGAGCGACACTGCGCCCTCATAGACTTTACGGTCGCCGTGTGTCGCTCGACCCTCTGCGACCGCAAAGTGTCGCTAGAGCGCTGACGTGTACCTACCTATACAGGGTAAAATTGATATCATTAGCATCCTTTTAAACTAAGAGTCTACCCATCAAACTGAACAAATTTTACTATGGGAGCAAACCAATCGGAGCAACAAAAAAATATGCTGTCCCATACTAAACTGCACCCGCCGCCGCTGCCTACACGACTCAAATATATGGGCACAGGTATGGGACAGCAGATTTTTTTTGTTCCGATTGGTTTGCTCCCATAGTAAAAATTGTTCAGTTTGATGGGTAGACTCTTAGTTTAAAAGGATGCTAATGATATCAATTTCACCCGGTAGACTTAATAAATAGATAAGAAATTTTATTTCCAAGTAGCCATATGTTCATAACTGACCACATACGGGTAAAGCGGTCCTTCTCAGTATCAAATAAAAAGGTAAATTGTAAAGTAAAAACGCGGTAAGGGGCGGTTCAAGGGCGGCACGCTCCCAAACCTCAAAATGTACGATTTTTTTCTTAAATTCGACTTTTTTTTTTTCTTCGTAAAGAAGACAGCTGTTGTTTGATGACCACTCATAGTGTTCAGTTCTTTTTTTTAAGTTAACTGATACTATGATTGAAGAGGATTGTCCAGAAACGCATAAAAATGAGAACAGATGTGTTTCGCCGGACTGTAGACATTCAAATTGAAAGAAGAAATCCGCTATAATATAATAAGCATAAAAGTTCTGTGGTCACGGAAGCGAATCAAAATCAGACAATTAAAATAAATGTAAAAGACATAAATTAACATTTAATAATCTAAATTCAACAATTTTGTACACCTACAGTGTATTCCGTACTGGAACTACTTTCAGTGACCAATCGAAGTGTTGATAGGTGGCTGCAAAAGAAATCTTATTCTATTCTACATTCTCCAATGGTACTACAACACTAAAATCGGTTCGTCTAAGTAGGATTCTAAGCCGGAACCACACGGCAGCCATCAAGTACTTAGTTATAAAAAACATTAAGGGGCTACCTGCCGGTTTTGGGTAATTTTGTAACCATTTTATTCATTAACCATGGCATTTTTTGAGCTGAAATTTAAACTGAACCATCTACAGGATATGAGATGTGATGTGGTTTTTCTAGAAATCGATTTTAATGAATAAAACCGAAGAAAAGGGACTCTAAAGTCACCCCTTTTTTTCCAGTTGTAACCATTTTACTCTTACATTTTTAATCGGAACAAAATGAAAATTTACTATATTGTTCACAATACAATTTAGAATGATGTGGTTTTTTTACTTTTTCGAAATTAATAAAAAATCATCGAATTTTTCAAAGAAAACCGCAAAATTCTGACCGGAGCCACGCGCTCCTTCTCATCGATTAGTATGGAGTGTGAGTGAGAGGAGAGTGGTCCACGGCTGATACGCCTTAAGTATAGATCTGGAGTGCAATTTTTGAATCTCATTCGGTGAGCTCAGCAGTTGTAAATGTCAAAATTACTGTGGAGATATGCATGTTTCTACTGCTGATTTTACTTTCAAAAATCATACCATAGGAGAGCGATTTTTGAAAGCCAAAACAGCAGTAGAAAGATGAGTCGGTGAGTTTGAACGGTTTTTAAATCTCATACAAAAGCGTTCTCATGCATCTTTCTACTGATGATTTGACTTTCAAAAATCATACTTCAGGAGTGCGATTTTTGAAAGTCAAATCAGCAGGTGAAGGATTCATATCTCCATAGTAATTTTGACATTTTCAACAGCTGAACTCACCGAATGAGATTCAAAAATCGCACTCCTGCTCATAAGCAAAAGGCAAATGATTTGCCTTTTGCTCAACTAACAACCCCTAACAACCATCTTAATTTTATTATTAGTGTTAGGTACTATGAGTTTACGTGGTGTTACTAAATTAACTAAGTATAAGTACGATATCAAATCTTAACGATGTCTAGATTCAACACAACTCCACAAGCTTCTCCAAACCTGACTAATCCAAAACAAATGTAGATTTCTTTTTAACCAATGCAAAAACGTTACACACATTTCTTTGCCAAAAAACTAAAGCTTCGGTCCTAATCCCCAAAACAAGCGGGAACGAAAGATGTTATTGGAATAAAAATCGATTTGCCGCTCTTCCCAGAAGTGAAACACCCCAAGAATGGGGAAACGAAAACAGCCTGTACGGGGACACTTGCTTAATCTGCCATCGCATCAGATGCCACTCTATTATATCTCGACACGTGTTAGACATTATTTTTTCTTATTTTTTACATTTGAACAAATCAAGTTACGTTTTTAAATTGTTTTAGGACGTCGACGTTCGTTAGATAGAATCGATTTATTCAGGTTAAAATTAATCGAACTTACATTGAAAAGGACGACAATAAAGGCGAGGAAAAGGGAGGTTTTCCACAATATCTCTCCTCAATATTGGTCCTTAGACAAATCTGTGCAGTTTTCGCATTAGTTTTCTTTTGAGAGTTAGATTTTCTTAAACTAAATAATCTCATCGAAATGTCCTAACGAAGAGAGTCTTAAAATATTACTAACTTCGAAGATACGAAGAACAAGAGACAATGGTTCGTTGCGCATTGTACTTTGGACCTTCTTCTTTGTAAAAGTCTAAAAATATTTTTCGAGCATCTTTTTAATGAAATTGGATTAGTAATTTTGAGAACACCTTGTCAATTTCAAGCCATATAAATTTTGATAGCAACAAAACTGATAAAAATGTATTAAGACGTAATAGTATGTGGAAATACCTCGGAGGCATCTTTTATTTTTCATTTTACGACTAGATTTATACCATTTACCGAAACTAAAGTCATACCTCAGTATTTTTGGATAGTTCATCTAGTGAAATCATCAACTGAATACACGATTGGATTTACTTCACTCGATAGAAAATCGTCACAAAGATTATGCATGCATTATTTTCATGCATTTTTAAACATTTTTCTCGGTTTAGAAGTACTTTAAATAGTTTCCGATTGTTGGTATTTATACTCACATATTCACCATTAGTTTAACTAGTGCAATCATAAATAAAATCTAGAAAAAGTACTTTGGTTAGTTGTTTTTAATCGAAAATACGGCTCACGCACACACTTTTCGGAGCACTCTGCAATCGCGTTTCTCATAGAAAATATTCGTCGGGACCTATGGCCCCTTAACATTAACAATACTCGTAATACCACTAATACCGACTGCTCTCAAACGGAAAAGGCAAGCATCGGCATCGTGAGGAATGGTTCCTAAGATATATGCATATGCTGAATAAGAAATTCTGATGTGTTGTTAACTCTACCAACCCGCATTGGGCACGCGTGTAGTGATTAGGTACATTATCTTTGACGCGTGGTGGACTGACGGCCATACATACACCCTCCATGAGGGTCCTACAGTGGGACTTATATAGGCTGATGATGATGATAATAAGTACAATGTTCAATACCAATTTACATAATACAGGATAAATTTATATCACTGCGGATAACTTCAGCATGTAAAGCCTGACCAGGAATATAAAAAACCTAGTTTGGGGACGCTGCAATCAACTGTCACCTTAACAAAAATTAGTTCCAATGATTTTCCGCAACATGGCGAGGTTTTTTATAATTCTGGTCGGGCTTTAACTACTTATTCTTCTCCTGAGCTAACATCGAAATCGCGAAAAAAATCAGTAGTACCATACATTTGAGTCGAATAGGTACCTACCCTGGTTTTTTTTCGTGATTTCGAAGTTGGCTCCATAGTGAAAGTTGTTCAGTTTGATGAGTAGAATATAAACTGAAATTATCCGCAGTAATATAAAATTTACCCTGTATTTTTCCTTATAAAACACACATACATTAACTCTAAAACTATTGTTATAAAACTGAAGGCAAAAAGACGTAAGTAAGATAATCCTTTAGTCGTATTCCAATCGAGAAATCTCAATTTTACGCATTATAAATCGATATCTCTATCGCAATTCGCAATCGACACCCTAAGAAACCACATCTCGTAAAAGATTATAGATTTATCGATACTCTACATAATAATGTGTTACAGCTTGTTTAACTTTTGATCTTTATCTGTTCTACGGTGTTTCATATTAACAGGTTTTATTGTTAAGTTAATTCGAACCGTGGGGCATTATATAGGGTCTATGCTGACTCTTTTTTAAGGGGATGATCAGACCGTCAAATTGAACACCTTTCTCTATGGCACCAACATCGAAATAACGAAAAAAAAATCTGCTGTTCCAAACAAAACTACAAACATACTCGAGCCAAATGTATGGGACAGATGATTTTATTTTTGCGACTTTGACGTTGGTCCCATAGAGAAAGTTTTTCAGTTTGATGGTCTGATCATCCTCTTAAAAAACTGTCAGCATATTAAGGAGGACCCTATATACAAACGAAAAAACCATAGAGTTTAAAAATAATTTATTTAAGAAAACGATGTCCCATACACACCGGGCCACCAACCTTTACCGTGATAAGTCGGATAGCTTATTCATATAAAATACATTTCAACCCTCCCACCCCCGAAACCAAAGTCTGGACACGTGCTTGGATGTTTACATACGCTAATATGGATAGGTACAAAATACGAAAGACGATGAATGAATGAAATATACTTTATTTACACCAAAAGCAAAATACAATACATAATAGGAAACAACTGATTGTGGTACAAATAAGGCGGTCTTATCGCTAATAAGCGATTTCTTCCAGACAACCTTAGGGTAGAGGAAATATAACAAAGAACGGGTCGGTGTTGCAATAAAACAATAATACTAAAAATGTGAAGGAAGTTAATACAACATAATACACATACATACATACTACATATAATTAAAGGTACATGGACAAATAATACATATAATATACACACATACATAAATACATATACACTATTAATAATACATATTCATACAGTGCTGCAACAACACATAAACATGCCTACACATACCGGATTGATTTAGATATTAATTACAAGGGGGGAAAGGAAAATTCTAGATCAGAGGTCCAGGAAATATGCTTTGACTTTCGATTTAAAAACATCCACGGAAGGAGCATGTCTGATAGACTCTGGCAACGAGTTCCACAGTCGCGCAGCCTGGACTGTAAAGGAATGGGTGTAGAAGTCGGATGAGTGGGATGGGATGTTGAGAGAGAGATTCTTAGAGGAACGTAAGGGACGACGGCCAGTAGTAAGGGAGCTAAAGATGAAGCGTTCTTTGAGGTAGAGGGGAGTCAGAGGATTAAATAGGATAGAGTAGAGGAGGGACAGGACATGAGTGTCTCTTCGACGGCGGATTGGGAGCCAATTTAGTTTAGCGCGGAATTCGGATACATGGTCGTATTTCCGTAAGCCAAATATAAACCGTATTGCAACGTTTTGAAGGCGTTCAAGTTTGTTAAGGAGCTCCACTGTGAGGTCGAGGTAACAAGAATCAGCATAATCAAGGATGGGTAACAGGAGGGATTGTGCGAGCGCAATTTTAGTACTTATGGGAAGAAAATTCCGTAGTCGTTTGAGAGCTGTATGCGGCGAACATCTTCCTACTTACCTCGGAGACCTGCGGTACCCAAGACAACGTTTTATCGAAATAAATACCCAGATTTTTAACAGTCTCACTGTAGGGTATGCAGACACCGTCGAAAATTACAGAAGGCAGAGTTTCAAAGCTGATTCTCGAGACAAGCCGTGGACTACCGATGATGATGACTTGAGTTTTAGAGGGATTTACCCTGAGACCAAAAGATTTGCTCCACTCATGGATTCGAGCCAAGTCATCATTTATTGTTTGGACTGCCTGTGAAATATTATCCAAGCTTGATTTTGAATAAATCTGGAGATCGTCTGCATATAGATGGTAAGAGGAAGATAGTTTTTGAGTTATAGAGTTGATAAATAGAGAAAAAAGAAGAGGAGACAAGACGCCACCCTGCGGCACACCAGCGAGAGTATCACACCACGATGAAAAGGTGTCTTCAACCCGTATCCGCTGCCGGCGCCCGTGCAGGTAACTTTGAAACCAGTCAACTACTGTTGGAGATACATTAAGAGAACGAAGTAGCCCCAGTAAAATGTCGAAGTCGACTGTGTTAAAGGCATTGCTAAAATCAAGCAACGTTAAGACTGTAAGCTCTCTATTATCCATGCCAAGTCTAATGTCGTCGGAGATCTTGACCAGAGCCGTTACCGTGCTATGTTCAGGACGGAAACCAGATTGGGAAGGATTAAGGAGGTTATTAGTGGATAGGAATTGGCTTAACTGCCGATGCACAAGGCGCTCTAAAACTTTAGATAGGAAAGGGAGAATGGAGATAGGACGGAAATCAGAGAATACGGTGGGATTAGTTTTCTTAAGCAATGGAATGATTTGTGCATCTTTCCAGACTGAGGGAAAGGTACAAGAGGAGACGGATTTATTGAGGATCTTGGTAACGACGATCTAATGTCCGAAGAGATTTCTTTCAGCACCTTCCTTTACTTCCGAGCTATATGCTGGGAGTCGAACCAACTACATTGCTAATGCGAGGCAAGCTTACTCCCTATATACTAGCTATACAAGGTGTTACAAAAATACAAATAAACCTTTAAGGGGGTGGTGTAGACCATCAAACTGAACAACTTTCACTATGGCACCAATATCGAAATCGCGAAAAAAAAAACTTATGTTCTATACTCTACAAATCGACTAGAGCTAAAATATGTATGGGATATGAAATTATTTTTTTCGCGATTTCGATGTTGGTCCCATAGTGAAAGTTGTTCATTTTGACGGTCTTAACAACCCCCTTAAGAGTTTCAAAAATTTATTCATACTTATGAAACACCTTGTATACCTAGCTCTTTCAACAAATCAATGATTACTACCAATTTATTTGTAACCACTACTTTTTCTTTTCCCCGGCTGTATTTTTTCCTCACAAGGCCGCCCTCGCAGTATAATAAATACACTGATTGGAAATTCAAATGAGGCTAGCCGAATTTATGGCCTAACTCTCCCTTCGGCATTTATTACAACACCCTCTTTATTTTTACCTACGAATGCGTTTACTTGGGTTTTTATTCTTCTTTGTTATGTTGGCAAATGAATAGAAAAGCTGAAAACCTACCTATATCGAACGGTCATATTTTTTTTCTTAACGAACGCTAGCATGGTCTGCGTGGTCATCCTATCGTAACGAATGCTTCAATTTATACTTAGGTCATAGAATAATAGTAGGTAGATTAAACACCGAGGACAGGAAAGTAAGAGGTCAACAAACATGTGATCTGAGGCTTTCATATTTACTGTCCGAGGTTAGTATACTATTTTTCTCCTCGACGGAGGTGGAAAGCGACAACTTCGTTTAGCGCAGCGGGACGAAAATTGAAGATTTCCGTCTGGAGGGGAGAAAAAGTAAATAATTATAATACTAGCATGTAGTACCTAAGAAGGAGGAGAAGGCATTTTGAGCAGCGCCTCTTTTGCCCAAAATTTTAATCGTCATAATATTAACACATTCAATTAGGTATTTTTTTGACGATACGTCCTACTTACTTGTATAGGTACTGCTGAACAACGTTTTATGTAAAAATTTTGGACTAATCATTCCACTACAGCATTAGTAGGTAATTTGTCATGCAATACAGCTCATGCTAGAGTTGCCAGGTGTCCCGATTTGCGCGGGACGTCCCGATTTTCAGGGTCTGGGGACGCGTCCCGATTTGCACCTGATCGGGACACTAAATGTCCCGATAAATCACCCCTGACCCACACCAGAAATCAAATGAATCACTTACAAATAAGTAGAGACATCAATAGTAAAAATAAGTAAACTAAACACGATGTTATTTTCTTGTGTTTCGTTTCGTCCACCTTCTTGAAAAGTCAATGTGGTCAGAATGTACTTTTCAAATCAAAGTTTTCAGCAAAATCTTGCAAATCTTGAAGCAAAATCTCGAGCTCGCTTCGCTCGCTCCTGCCTAGACACATTACAGTGAAATCTCGAGCTAACGTCGCTCGCTCCAGAATTGGGTAAAATGTCCAGCTCGCTACGCTCGCTATAGGTTTTGGATCGTGTATCTTTTCATAGCGTAGTTAAATCTTGAGCTTGCTTTGCTCGTTCCAGCTTTAAGGTCGTAAAAACTTGAGCTCGCTTCGCTCGCCCCAGGATTTAAATCTTATTAAACTATATTGCCGTAAAATCTCGAGCTCGCTACGCTCGCTTCTGGATAGACACATTGCAGTCAAATCTCTAGCTCACTTCGCTCGCTCCAGAATTCGGCGAAATGTCGAGCTCGCTTCGCTCGCTCCTGGCTACGATTGTTAATTTTTAAAATACTAACCTTATTTTTTCGTGTCCCGATCTAAAACCCTAAATCCCGATTTGTTTTACCTTCTGCCCCGATTTAAAACAAATCAGACCTGGCAACCCTAGCTCATGCTGTCACGAAAAAGAGAATAGTCCAATCATTTTAGGGTTTGACCCTAACAATAATTCATCTAACGCTGAAACTTTGCAGTGTGATAAAGTAAAGTATACAGATTACGGTTGACAAATAATCTAGGTTTAGTTTTTTCCGGTCCTAGATTATTTGAAAACCGTAGTCTGTATACTTTACTTTATCACACTGCAAAATTTCAGCGATAGATTAATTATTGTTAGGGTGTCCATACAAGGAAACTCTAAAATGACTGGACTAGAAGATTTTTTGGCGTTATTGTTAGGAGAACCTATTAACTATGTTGAAGCAAAAAAATAGTCCAAAATGTAACCAACGTTCGGCAATTATTATTTTAAGATGAATCCCTGTCAAGCGATGTCGGATTATTTATTTAAAAGAAAGTTTTTATTGTAAAAAGCAAGGAAAGGAAATGCAAAAACGCGCGGTACCTGCACTGTCCCTTTACAGCCACATGCACATTCCATTTTTAAAATGTTATTCCAGTGATTGCCACATCAAAAAAATACTTTTCATAAGTTTGCCGAGCGAAAAAACCTTTTGTCATTATTATTCTGATTTCTTTGTCCTGTGCAGTGGATCGAAATATGTTCTCGATTTAATCCTTTTAATATAATGTATGTTCTCGGTAATTTTGTTACAAAACACTGATGGAAACTCATATTTACTTGAACGATCACTTTAAGCAAAGGACGAGATGATAAAAAAAGTTATCAATGGACAAATATACGGTTACTTACAATGCATTGTTTATTTATTCTGCAGCTATTTACTTACTTTATGTAAATAGGTCACAAAAACAAATAATATTTGTAAAGATGTTGTTCGATTGATTAAAAAGTATCACGTCTTTGTCTATGTACTTACAATACCTACATACTTACTTACTATTTACGACATCATAATTAGGTATACTTAAGTAAGTTAAGTACCTACCAAATGCACCAAAAGTTTTGTACTTTGGTGTACGTAGGTACTTATTAATTATTATGTAAGTAGGTAGGTACTTACACTATGTATTATGCAAAATGTTTTGACCTAAGAGTGTACATAAGTAATTAAGTAGTGAGTGTAGGTAGGCAGGCACTATGATATTAGAGTTCGCCAAAAATTTCGAATTCCTAAAAGCCTTATTTATCAGAGATATTGAATAGTTTTTTGTCGATTCTGTACAAACTATTTCCAGGTTATGCTTATGCGTTCATTTGTTAACACATTCTAGGATGCGTATTATGTAGGTAGTATGTAATTAAGTATGATTTAATTTTCAAAAATTTCTAAATTCTAAATTAAATTTGAAAACAAAAGTAATTGTTTATCCTAAATTGCTAGGTATGTCTTACCCTGGTCTTACCAAAGACGCTCAATAACTTATCCTAAAAAAACCGTCAAATGTTTTCCATTGATTTGCATTTTATTATTTAACTCTTTGTCAAAGGCATAGCGCATAAACAAAAGTTTCTTCCCGTCAATAGTTTCACGTGAACAAAATGCAAATCCGCCTTCAATATGCAAATATATTTTTGTGTTAACAATGAAACGCGGCACCCGACATTGCCAGTCGTAAAAAGCTTAGAAAAAAGACAAAGAAATTGTTCTAAATATTACCGAAGCTAACGGTATGTTCAAACTGTGTCGGTAAAAAAGGGTTGGTCATCAAAAGCGGACAGTTTTTGCTATGCTAAATCCTTTTAGCATTGATTAATGGACAATGGCATTAATTTTAAGTTATTGTTTAGTTAGGCTTCGTGAGTACACAGATCTAACGGTGTTTTAGAAATGTTGGAAAGCTTTAATGTTACCGCGAGAGTTTTCAAAAATTATTTGGCTCTTAAATAACACGTCTTCGTCCGTGGGCGTCGTCACAATTTTTACGGGTGGTAATTAAACAGACTTCTTTTTAATAGCAGTATAAGCCTCTAAAAATCTACATTGCCTTCTAAATTACTAAGTCAGCCACAATCAACGCGCGTCTAAATAATACTATCTTAGCCACTAGTTATCTTCTATATAAGACACTCTAAATACAACTTAGCATGGTGGTTATTTCTTAGCATCTAAATTTGTAATATGCATTCAAGCAGTAATCTTCTAAAATATTAATAAATGACACCAAGAAAGTAGTTCAATTAGCTTCTAATTTTATAACTCAGTAAGTTTAAAATTTAACTCGTCCTACATTAATTAATCGTCAAAATTTACCTAAAATTGTCATCAAATAGTAAATTATGGCCACTAAATACCCAGAAACTATTGAAGGAAAACAAAACAAAAGACTTTTTAAATCAATTCATGTACTTTGAAATACCATAATTTTACGTATAGTAATTAAAATAAAGATATATTAGATAGATAATAGAAGGTCCCATACAAAATTAGGACTTCGAAAATTGTCAACAAAAAACAATCGCCAAATGTAACATTCGGGATTCGGGGGATGACACCCCCCCCCCCCCCCCTTTTTTTAGTCCAATTTTGTTTTGAGTAGTAGACTAGCTAAACAGTAGCAATTCGGTTCTGGCACTCGCCGGCCGCTGCCGCGGCACCGCTCGCTCCGCTCGCTCGGCTCGTGCGCTGTGGTCGCAAGAAACCTAACATGCTCGTCGCTTCGCTCCTCGCTAACCTAACCGACTGAGTTAGATCGCGCCCTCTTCCCTTTATAAAAACATAATTTATGAAATATCTAGATAACGGTGAATCCCAGCGAAAGAATAACCATTAAAACTCATCTAAAACTTTTATTTAATTACAAAAATTACAATTGAAACAATTGCAACACGAATGCACGAACGAATTTGGTGCAAATGGCCGGTCGCTGTCGTCTCACGCACTCGCACCAAATCGTACAGTGGCTTTTTTCACGATAAAAGAATATGATGTATTAATTTACATGCTAAGTTGTAATATATGATGTTGTCTATTGAAGCTTGAACTATATTTTTTTGTGGAGCTTATGTTGAAGCTGTAAAACGTAAAATGGTGATGAGTTGTAAAATCCGTGGCTGAGTTAGTAAATTAGGTGGCAATAGATAAATCAGTAGACAAGTTAAAATAATTGCTGAACTTTACTTGACGCTTTCTTTGGAATTATTTAGTTGGTGATGTAAAAAAGACGAATTAGTTTATTAGAAGCTATCTTATTTTCCCGTTGCTTAGTTAAAAAATGAGAAGTTTGATCACGTGGCCAAAAAAAAATTCAGTGGCTAGACTTATAATTTCTCAATTTTTACCACTTTTCAAACAAACTTTAAAATTGTAGCGACCAATTTTTTAATAAAACTAAAAGCAATAATCGATTCAGTAGGTACTTTGTGGATTTACTTGGATCAAAACAAATTAAATCGAGTCATTTGAAACTATTTTATAAAAAAATTAGCCCTCTTCATACGTTTGCTTTAAATTTATGTAAATTTTTTTTATAAAACTTAGTAGATACAATTAAACACACATTAATACCTGTTTCAGGAAAAAAAATTAAAATATGTACTATTTGCCAGGAATTAGGTGAATAATGGAAACTGCAACACCCGCCTCGGCTGTAATGACCAACTTTGCTCACTTGTACTATTTGATATGATAATTATATATTAGTTTAGTATGGAACAGCAGATTTTTTTTCACGATTTCGATGTTGGTTCCATAGAGAAAGTTGTTTTATAGTGTGGTAACGGTATTGAAAGTGTCTATTTTCCACTAAACGTATTTCTTCAAGGTTAAGTCGAACACTCGTTACATCACGGTAGGTAATTGGTAAATAAATCACTTAAAAAAACGAACTTCAGTTAGTGACTTAAATTTACATACTTAACATTTGCAATTGTATGATAATATTCTTGTATATTTTAGTGGTAAAGTATTAGGTAATCAACATTTTTAATTTGCTTTATTAGCTTTACAAATCAGTTTAAATAAACTGAATTAGTTTTTAGAATTCGATCTATCAGGAAATCGAAAGAAATTCGAAATACCTACCTACTTACAATCATTTAATGAATGAAATCATACTCTTTTCATTTGAGACCACTACATGGTATTGTGGTAGACAGTTGCATTACTTCTATTTGTATTTGTATTTATTTATTTACCAGATACATGAATTGACACGACTTAAATAATACATCACATAAACCAAAAGTGATTTTTAGGTGACATAAAAGATTCTGCAGGTTCTATAATAGGCAAACAGTTCATTAGGTACATAGCTCAGGGCTAAAAGGGCGATTGTACTCATGGGTACATACGTGGTACATACGAATTGTACCTACTAAGCCTACGTTCTCCGTCCGTCCGTCCTACCTATTTAGGGCTGTAACATTTGAACCGTAATAGCTAGACAGTTGAAATTTTCACAGAATATGCGTTATTAAGGCGGATTTTTAAAAAATTACAAAAAGTTATAAATTAACGGGGTCCTCATACAATAAGCTAGTTTTTATTAACTTTTTTTCTTATCGCTCTATCGTAAAAACGGTAATACAACATACACGCGACAAGCGTCAAACTTGGTGTGATTATAGAGCAAACTCTACAGTATAACAACAAATCATTGAAACCGCGGTCTCGCGCTAAAGGACCTGAAGTTTTTTTAGTTAATATGTTGTGTGGTGTTGTGGTACGGAATCTCGGTGCGCGAGAAGCCCGACTCGCACTTGACCGTTTTTTTTCTTAGTTGGTGTTGGGATTTTTCAAATCAGTTAAAAAAGATTCATAATAATATCCGTGTGGCCAAGAATGCTTTTTGAGGGCTGAGGAGTTAGCAAAAGAACCCTTCTATCGGTCATTTTAATTTGAACGATGCTCCAAACCTCCAAACAATCCATTTTTATTTTTTATTTTCTTATAAATTATACAGGGTGAAATTGATATCATTAGCATCCTTTTAAACTAAGAGTCTACCCATCAAACTGAACAACTTTTACTATGGGAGCAAACCAATCGGAGGAACAACAAAAAATCAGCTGTCCCATACATTTAAGTCGTGTAGGCAGCGGCGGCGGGTGCAGTTTAGTATGGGACAGCAGATTTTTTTTTTGCTCCGATTGGTTTGCTCCCATAGTAAAAGTTGTTCAGTTTGATTCTAACTCTTAGTTTAAAAGGATGCTAATAAAATGATATCAATTTCACCCCGTATAAGGTCTAACAAAATTAGCTGAAACTATTTTAAGGGGAGTATCAGACCATTAAACTGAACAGCTTTCTCTATGGGACCAATATCGAAATCGCGAAAAAAAAATCTGCGGTCCCATACAAAACTGCCAACCTAACTCGGCCCGAATGTATGGGACTTAAACTCCGTTTGTAAGGCACGCTAGAGGGCAATCCTCCTAAACAAATAAAAATTGTTAGTTGTAGTTAATAAAAAGACAATTAACAAGCTACTTTTGCTCTAACATTGACTCTCAAAAAACTGAAGTGGCAACACATTTTAACCCCCGGCCTCCTTATAAGAGGGTTCTATGTGTCTGTACACAAAGCCGGAAGTCCTGACATTTGCCCGCCCCGCGGTAAAACGCTGCACGCGACCACGAAAAAACTGACATTATTTTTAACTTTTTAATACTCCCCTAATTTTTGGTACTTACACGGAAGTGTGCCCTTTGCGGTTTTTTATTAAAAAGCTCTATTATAAGGGTAATTTGACACGAATTACAGGTGCTGTTTAGTTTGTGGTTTATCGCTTGTTATGCTGACATCAATTAGTTAGATTCAGAGACGATTTTTTTAGAATATAATATTTTTAATAGAATTTCAGATTTTTTTTTAATCTACTGACTTAACGACGCTCTACCGATTTAACTATAGTGAAGATAGAGCGTTAATTACCTATCATTTTAAGTAGGTATTTCTAGTAAACTTGATTTATACGTTTTTCTAGTTATAACAGTATTGAAGGAAGGTTTATAATATATTTATTATAAAAGGTATAACAATCACCCTATAGCAATATTTAAAGGGATGTTTTAGAATGTAGGTCCTAGAAAACTGAACCGTAGTGGTTCATAGAGCCAAAATTGAAATAAAAGAAAAAAATCTGCTGTTCCATACATTGGAGTCGAGTTGGTTATTTTTTTTGGCTCCATAGTGGATGTTGTTTAGTTTGCTGGTCTGAACATACTTCATTAAATATTAGGTAGGTACTAGTATTAGACATTGAATAATTATGTAGTTATGGTAGTTAGTTATGTATAGAGCAGACAACAGGAACAAAATCTGTGCACCAAGATCAACAGTGCGGGGCGCGTACTGTTTATAGCCCAGTAATTTTACGGTTTGAACCTGGACTAATTAAGATTTTTTTTTCCGGTATATCATTTAAGAGCCAATTCGAGCATAGAAATATACAAAAATTAAAAATAAATCGTGTCAGCAACAACCCCATTTATCTCGTGATGACTGGGCTATTAATTAATAAACGTGACAATTGACAATGACAATTCAGAGTACATTGCTGGTTACTAATGAATGACGCTAAACTTGTAGTGCCTCAAGTGTCTCAGCAATGTACTCTGATGATGCCGTGTTTATTAAACAGGGCCCTGGGAGCGTCGCCGTCGCGGTGCAGTAACAGCACCTGCGCAGTGCACCTGGCACAGAGTAAGTAACGTTGTACCAATTGGCCTATACGAGTGTTACAAATAATTCAGTCTGGGTGTCGCCTGTAATACCTTAGTGGCAATAGGGTGATTTGTTACACCCTGTATAAACGTTATAATGAAATGTGTGATCTGTGTGTTACATATCGTTAATAAAGAAAAAGGTAGAAACTCAAAAAAGTCACTTTTTATCCCAAAAACTAAACTAATTCCACCCAGACAAAAGTTGTCTATAAACATTACAAATACTTGTACATTAAATTGTGGTCGCCCACGTTGTAACATTTTTTATTCATAATCATAAACTAGGGTCCCTCTTCTTAACACCTCGCCATATACTTCCGTCAACAATTGTCTTTCTCGCCTCAGTCGACAAAAAAACTTCCCTTTTTTTAAAAAAGAGTCCGATTATTTGACTTTTAAAATTGAGGGGACTTTTTTACAACATTTTTTTACAAAATGATTACCTACGCGATAATTACCCGCTTTTTGAAAAGTCTAATAGATTATTGGGGTGTGTCGTATTAAAACATAGTTGTTTTATACTTTTCTTTTTTTCACTGGGTCACTTCTCTACTGTAGGTCGGTCGGTACGTTATTACATATTTTGAATAATAAGTACCTATACACGGACCTGAAAAAAAGACGGACGTAATGTGACACTAAAAAGTTGTGATGCATGCGTGGTCCAACATTTTCGTTTGTTCTAAAAGGGACCTACACTCACACAGATGCACTAGCTCTAGGCGCAGGTCCTACAACCGTCACCATTATGTACCGCGTGACAGCACGCACACAAAAAAAAATGGGTGCTTCACTCGTGATTAGACGAGATTACGTCCGTCTTTTTTTCAGGTCCGTGTACCTATAGGGAAAGAGTGGGACGAGAAGCGATTTCTTCGCAAAGAACACACAATAAAATCCAGACTTCCTTCGGTAGAGGAGTTAATTTGATATTACTGACATAAGAAAGCATAGGCGAAGGTGAGTAGGAACGAAATTTTTATGAATATGGGATAACAAGCGCCAATCAGGATCCATCAGAACAGTTGCGTTGGTATCAATTAAAGCTTTCAACCTCTAGTGTTCAAAAACTACAAAAATGTTTTATATTGGAATATTTTATACCTCCTAAAAATACCGAATTATGAAATATGTAAGTACCTACTTCACACTGCAGGAGAGCGATTTTTGAACATCAGACGTTCAAATCAGCAGTAGGTGCAAATCTCCATAATAATTTTGACATTTTCTACTGCTGATTTCAACGTGTCATGTTCAAAAATCTCACTCCTGCATGGGTAGCATGGCACCGTGATACAGCGCTATCACACCTTAGCTCTCTTTCTATTGGCGCGCGAACGAACGAGCGAAAAGACGTGATACGGCCGTATCATGTGTAACATGCTACGGCTTCTGGCTGCGCGATGTGATACGTTATGCAACCTACCAGAAGCCGTAGCATAATACACGTGATACGGCCGCCGTCCGTATACTCAGTTTCTTTCTACTATTAGACACTACTCACTATCACTTAGATGAGTATTTGGACCTATGTCCAAAAAAATATCGCTTTTTAGTCTTTTTATCGCCCGTAATTTTACGCGTTACATTTTATTAGATTAAGCCGCAAAAAGCATGAGACAAATCAAAACTCAAAGATCAAATATGCCCATCGAATTAGGCAAAAGATCAAAGTTTTCGATAACTCGGCCAATATAACAGCTGCTGGTTGCCACGCGTCCACTTAACGACTCTATCACACAATTGAGCTCTCAAAATCGAAAACTAAAAGAAAACCAATTTCACGAACCATCAAAACACGATATCTTCTTCAATCTTCTATTCTTTGCAGATCTCCAAACTAACCGATTTTCTCTCGTTACAAAATCAAGATGTGAAACCGATCCGTTTGTATAACTTTCAACCAAAGTTTCTACCAATGGAGGAATAATCTGTATCAGAAATGAAAAGATTATGAGAAGCATTTGTTGTAGACTGTACGTGGTAATCCCTATTGCACAAAAGTACCTAGTATTCGGTCAGTCAACGGCCCTTAGCCCTTTGTTCAACTTTTTCGACTTCGCGCCACAAAAAGAAATAATCTCCAAAAAGTGACCCCAAAGTGTGCTTAGAATTGTGCCTGAATGGTCCATCGTCGGACAAACGTTGGGCAAAAAATCTTTTTAATCGGGTATTTGAAGGTACCCATTTTTATTCGGATGCGTGCTGCTAGATACAGAGTGTTGTTTTTTTATAGACTAGGTATAATTTTGTTTGTGATCTGATCATTATGATTTTTATCGTTATCAATACCCCGTTACCCACTATTATTCCTTTTTGGAAATGTCAGGTGAATGAATCTAAAATCTAGAAACAAAAAAGTTAGACAAGGACATGGCAAGGACCAAAAGTTTGTATGCCTGAGGGTTCAAGAAATTTCTATAAGTAAACTTTAATCAAAATCTATTTAGCTGTTCAGCCGTGAAAACGCAAGATATATAAAACGCTAGTATGTAAGTATCTGTCCTTCTATTTTATTTTATTCAACGCGTCGACCGCGACTAAATGAAATTAAAAAAGAAAATATACTTATTTGCAAAGCGACTTATGTTTTACGTTACGATCGATATTTATAGAAAAATTATGTTTACACAAGTGAGATAGTTGTACCTAAATGAAACTAAGGAGTCACGTTGCAGGGTTTGCCTCGAACACTTGTCTCTCGCGTGGTGTTCGCGTGGTTCGCGTCTCAGCCTGCCAAGAGGCTCCAAAATCCTTCTCAGTTGTTCTTACTCAAAAACAATCTTCGAGATTGGATAGACACTCCCTCAAACTACTTGACACTGGCGAAATCTAACAAGGAAACGCCATTAAATAAAAATAGGATAGAATAGAAATGAAACTAACGTAGGCACTCCAATAATGCTTTGTGTAATCTATCTATCTATATAACGTCACGCCTCTTTCCCAGTGGGGTAGGCAGAGACCAGGGCGCGCCAACTACTACGATCCTTGCATACCTCTTTTAAACTTTAAAAGTGTAAGCTTTATACAATTTGATCAATAATAAACATTAATAAACTTATCTGAGTTAGCCTTTTTATAAAATGTACAAAATGTACCTACATATTTACCTATTGACGTCACAACTTACGTAACCATTACATAAACCGAAGGCTAGCAGACATTATTTGCATTTCCACAATAAAAGATTATAATAATTATGAAAAAAATTGGTACCTATCTACTAAAATTTTGCAAAGCATCTACCTATAAGTTTGCCTTTTTACCTACCTACTACTGTATTTTTGTGTTTGTTGTGAATCAATTAATTATTTTAATCAAATTGTTATTATTATGTACTTAGTAGAAATTGTATAGCTAAAATGAAAAAAAATAATTTTTAGCCACGTTTTTAAAAACATTTAAAAATAAGTTAAAAAATTCGCAAAAAAAGAGAGACGTATTTTTCCGATTTCATTTTTGATCGATTTTTCTATTTCTATACAAGCTTTGAATCTCATCATCTCCAAATGGTTTTCTACTTTTGGTACAGCATCAACTTAGCAATGGAAGCTTCATCCCCTGAAAAATTAGTTATTATTTCAGACTAAACTGTTACGTATAGCCCCGAACACAATAAAAATCATTTTAAAACGGAAAACATTTTGTCAAATATTCAAACATCCTGTAGAGGACACAATGTGCGTGATGGGATGGGTGCCCACTCCATAAGTATCGATAGTGCAGCTTGTCCCGTGAACATAATGCCAAAGGGCCAAAGGGATGGACGCGAGCCAGCCGGGTCGCGACACACCTGCTTTAGAAAAAAGCAAAATGAAAAAAAAATTGCTAAAACAAATACGTGTACGGGCTATGGTATCAGTCTTACTTAGCCAGTGTCGAGATTTTATTATATTCAGAAGTAATATACAAGGCGGTTTTTAAGGGGATGATCAGATTAACAAACTGAACAACTTTCTCTATGAGACCAATATTGAAATCGCAAAAAAAAAATGTCCCATACATTTAGGTCGAGTAGGATTGCAGTTTTGTAATGTAACAGCAGATTCCATTCGATGTTGGTCCCATACACAAATTGTTCAGTTTGATGGTCTGAAAAACCTACCTACACAAAATCTGAAATCTGAAAACCGTTTTCATATGATGTTTCTACAATCAGCGAGGTTCATTTCGCCTTTTCTATGAAAACCTGAAACCAATTTGTGTGAAATAAAGTAGTTAGGTAGTTACATGATCGGTAGGTAGGTAGGTACTCAATAGTTACATTTATCTAGCTATGTAACGTTATTCATTTGTGGATTCTACAATAAACTGTTTTCAGTATACCGTTACATATTATTATTCAGGCAATCAAACTGAACAACTTTTACTATGGCAACATTGAAGTCGGAAACAAAATCTGCTGTTGTATACACGGTTTCGGTTGCGTGAGTCGCCTGCCTGCCATTGACGTTTACTATGAAACAGCCGATTTTTTTTTGCGATTTCAATGTTGATCTCTGAGTGAAAGTTGTTCACTTAGTTGTAATTTAATTGTACACCCTTTATTTGTTTGCTAAGAAGAAAGTTCAGTAACCTTAATTTTGAAAACTTTTTTCATGCCAAAAATTACAGCTGTCTTGACATCTCAAAACCAAAAAAAATCTAAATAATCCATCCGCCACCATCATAAGACGTAGCATAACTGCCAGCACACTCCGGATCAATATCGCTCGCCGTTTCATCACGTCGATGGGAAAAAAGAGGAGAAAAAATACATAACTTTTTAGGGGCGGTCGTCCCCCAACGTCCCCCTCCCGCCGCACCCCACCCAGTCTCCGAGGGGGAACTCCGTACCCACACACGAATATAAAAAAATATAAAAATATCGACGTCGACCTCGGCGCGTGCTCACAATACTCCTCTATAAAATATCGTATCAAATTTATATAATGGGAAGCACTTTTGTTGGCACGGGAAAGGAGGAAAAAACTCCTTTGATTCGGGTTCTGAATGGCTGGCTATTAGGGTCGCTTTGATGGATTTAGGGAAGAACTATACCTACTTTTTATTTTATACTATAGGTAGGTAACGTACCTAAGGTGTTGGACGTTTGATGAAGAGAGTTTTAGAGTTTCAAAGGTTTCAGCTTATCGGAGAAATTCTCGAGAACTTGACTCAAGCGTCGGTGGCACGTTGCGGAGATGTAGGTATGTATGTATTGTATGGATGAAAGACTTCGAATCCGCACAGACGAGTAATACCGACTGCTCTCAAATGGTGAAGGTAAACATCATGAGGAAATCTGTATAGGCTGAAGAAGAAATTTACCAATCCGCATTGGACACTCACTCATGTCGGACTAACGCCCATACACCCTCCTTGAGGGGAGGCCTGTGCCCTGCAGTGGCACGTATAAATATAGCCTGATGCTAATAGCTTTTGATTTTGTAGGTAGGTACACACGGCGACACATTAAGCTACGCAAAACCAAATTAAGCTGGCCGCGCGACGTTATACGTTATTCACCCTACGCGCGGCCAGCTTATTTCGGTTTTGCGTAGCTTGATGTGTCGCCGTGTGTACTTACTGTTTTGATGAAGAGTTTTAGAGTTTGAAAGGTTTCAGCTTATCGAAGAAATTCTCGACAACTTTGATGCTTTGAGTTATTGCGTTTTCCACAGGGCCGTTTCTAGGGTCGGTCCTTAAGGTCAGCTAGGTACATTGATGAAATATTCTTCTTCTTATCGAATTCAGACAATATTAGAACACTTTTTGTAATACCTACTAAAAAGATTTGAACTTTGTGCGCGGGTCTTATGACCTCTACAGCGAATCCTCTCAAAGTGGCGAAGACACCTTCAAGCCCTTCATAGGTCATATGATCTGATTGATCAGCTTTGAGAAAACCACAACCTCCTGAAGCTTTCTCCTCCCCGTAGCTTTGACGAATTTCGCCCAAGCCCCGTATAGGCTTCTGTCTGACACCTTAGGTCTAATGGTGCAGTGCAGGCATCCCGCATTTACCCATTTGTGTATTTATTACACACCTGAGTCATGGTGTCCTATCCCATACAAATGATTTTTTTGTTAATAAAATGGCAATATATGGCGTTATGGTATCGATTTGTAATTAATGTTTATGTAAAAGTGTAAATTGTTACTAAAAATACATGATCTGAATACAAAAAAATCTCATGAGCCTCGGAAAATCAAGCAATTTACTTTGCCCGAAGACTGCCCGCGTTACGGCAGTCGCGTTCCATTGTTTGACGTTGGGCATCTGTACTGTATAGTATTATATAATCTGTGCCTGAGTATTAGGGCTAGGGCTTTGGGGCTGTTGTTGTAGGCCAGTTAGGGAGATCCTGTGAGTGAAGGACCTCTAGCTATAGCTCACCCTTTCATATAAAGAATCCGTTTTCAGTCTCCCAGTGCGATTTTTGAAAATCATACGAGCGGTTCGGCAGTAGAAAGATGCATAATCTCCATAGTAATTCTGACATTTTCTACTGCCGAACCGCTCGTATGATTTTCAAAAATCGCACTGTCCGTTCGAATTTAAGATCCGAACACAAAGTTCTACTCAAATAGGTGTGACACAAAGCTCAATATAACTACAATTGTCGATGATTTCCAAATTACAAAAAGTACAACATATATTTCCAAGTTCCCACCAAAAAAGAAACAGCAGATTTTTTTTCGCGTTTTCGACTTTGGTCCCATTGAGAAATTGTTAAGTTTGATGGTCTGATCATAACTTAAAAATAAAGTATGTTTTCCTGAGGACCACAAATAAAGTTCCAATGCGGGAACTGTAGTTAGATAGGTACCTACCTCAACGTAGTAGTTAAGAAGTATAAGTAAACACATTTGAAAGGTTGGACGGAAGCCAATCAACTCCCTTAATTTCATACTTGAATTCTATTTTCAGAAACCGATTTTTATTGGTTCAGTTTCAACTGAATGTGGGTGAACCTAAAGAAGGAATTCTGGTGTGAAGTCTACCGTTTAGCATTGGGCACACGTTGTGGACTGACGCCCATACCTCCTTGAGGGTAGGTCTGTGTCCTGCAGTGGGACGTTTATAGGCTGATGGTGATGTTGTTGAAAGTTGGATGATAAAGAAAATAACATCTTAATCAGCCTATCATACTCTACTGCTGATTAAAGGCCTAAAGCGCGCCAACAAAACTCTATTCTTGGCCTTCCTCATCCAGTCGCTCCCCACTACCTGTCTCAGGTCGTCGGTCGGTCCAGCACCACAGGGCGTCCCACACTACGCATCGTGGTCTCCATTCTAGATGAAGAAAATATACCTACCATGAACTAAATGAAACTACCCTTCATGCTTTGAACTTAAAACAACATAGGTTTTGTTACGATGTTTTCCTTTACTGAAACTCCAGTCGCCCTTAATGTAAGTCGCTATAAGTCTTCCAAATGTAAAATGTTATATTTTACAACTTATTGGCACTAGTCAGGGGTCTTATTGTAACTACCCGATTCAATCCGTATCAAATTGACATGGTGCTTTTTGGCAGTTCTTAGTGATTTTACTTCTTAATATTTAAGTTACAATGAATTTCAGGCAATTGATATGATGATTACCTACATTTACAAAGTATTATTTTAAAATTTCCTATCACCTATCTTGTAAACGATATTATTGGAAACTTGAAAAATAGCCTTACAGATCTAGGTACCTAGGCAAAGCGTGTCGGTGGCGCGTTGTGGAGAGCTATAAAAACTCAATGTTCGAATCCGCACGGATGACATGCCTAATACCGAATGCTCTCAAACGGTGAAGGAAACATCGTGAGGATGCATAGGTACGCTAAAGAAGAAATTCTGCGTATGTGAAGTCTTCCAATCCGCATTGAATACACGTGGTGGACTGACGCCCATACACCCTCCCTGAGGGTAGGCCTGTGCCCTGCAGTGGGATGTAGGTATATAGGCTGTGATGATGACTGCTGGATAGAAGCGACAGCAATATCCTTATGAAGCATTGCTTCCTCGACCAGGGGTGCGATTTTTGAATCTCATTCGGTGAGCTCAGCAGTTGAAAGTGTCCAAATTACTATGGAGATTTGCATCTTTTTACTGCTGATTTGACTTCCAAAAATCATAATTCAGGAGTGCGACTTTTTAAAGTCAAATAATCACCAGAGTAATTTTGACATTTGCTACTGCTGAGTTCGACGTAATGAATGACATTCAAAAAATCGCACTCCAGCACTGATTGACAAGTCGCTGGTAAATAAAATTGACATACCTACCTAATTATTATTAAACTGTGGACAAGCAATGAACCAACCAGAAACTTACAGCTTATAAAATAAAAGTCCACTGTCGCAGATCCATTCAAACTTCAACGGAAACCGAATTTCCATCACAAAAGCTCAATCGAAACTTAAAATACATTGTAATATGCAGAAAAAAATATCAACATCTGGCCATTGTCTCGTCCCGCGGGGGAGTTCGGTATAAAAGTATAAAATAAAATAAATAAATATAGGTAACAAAACGTCGCGGCCGCACGCGTCATTATTCAAGTGCGATTGACATCCACTTCCATGGGTCGGGGTGGAAGCTGGCTCAATAATACGCCTACTTATTGCTCCTGGGCAACCGTTGACGAGTTACCATTTTGATACTTGCGTTTCAGAAGTATACAGCATAGGTAGCATGACACCGTGATACAGCGCTATTACCGATTGCGCGATACCTTCGCTCTCTTTCCATTTGCGCGCGAACGAACGAGACAAAAGACGTGATACAGCCGTATCACGCAGGGACGTTGTATTTTTCCTAGGTATCACGTGTAGCATGCTACGAAGGAACTAACCGAAAGAAACCCGTCCAAGGAGGACCATTATAATGATGTGTTTACCTATTTAGGTTCTTGTTGACACCTAACAATAACAACGGCGCCCTGGTGAAAGCTTAATTAATTTCGGACCTAGAGTCTGCTACTCGTGACACTCGTAGTATGCTACACGTGATACGGCTGTATCACGTCTTTTATCTCGTTCGTTCGCACGCAAATAGAAAGAGAGCTAAGATGTGATAGCGCTGTATCACTGCGGCATGCTAGCTATGCTGCAGCCGTAGCCTAATGCGCGCGATAAAGCCATATCACGCAAAACCTGCTACGGCTTCTGCGGCCGTAGTATGGCAGTGTGATACAGCGCTAAAGCGCCTACGCTCTCGTTTTTGTTTGCGCGCGAATAAACGAGATTAAAAGCATTATATACCTACCCGTATCACTTCTGGTAGGGGTAGCATGCCACGCACGACAAAACTTTCATGCGAGCGCGCATTTGCATGCGCAAAGTAACAAAGCCAGAGCACGTCTTTATTATTATCATTTTCTCGGGGGTGGCATGCCAAGCCCTCTGCATGGTCAGCAAAACAAAATGACTTGTCTCTCTTGAAAATGATTGATAAGTAATTAGATACTTAACAACCGTGGATTAAATAACTAATACGTAAGAAACGATCGATCGTGAGTCGTGACTAAGTAGTTATTAGAACCAACCTCTTTTACTTGTCCATAATTATGTTGATAAAAACATGCTAATTTATTGGTAAAATATCTTTTATGTTAGAAAAACGATTACCTATATTTATTATGCTATTTTTAGAACACTGCGAAAATAGAACGTCTAATGACACGATATCCAAAAATATCTCGCAAATATCAAGACTATAATTCAGTGTTAATTACTTAAAGGAACCTATTCTTAAGACGCGAACGCGCGTGTGCTGTCGATTTGAACAACGGTGGCGAATCGCAAACTTCATGAATAAATATAAATTCGATATTCCTTTTGAATAAAAATGTCGAATAAAAAGGCGATTTATCAAAAACGTCCGCTCTATTCAGTGATATCTTTTATAACTTTTAAATAAACATCGTTTTTGGGATGACGTACAAAACGGTGCGTGGCGAATAATGTTTTTTTTTTTCGAGGTCTTCTCGGTGGGACAAGGGGTGCTAATGAGTGGAGGACACCCACGCTTCGTGACAACGCATTTTCTTTCATATTTCGACAATGTTTGCCAATCTAATGCCATATGTACTTTTCTCTCACATTTTCGAGTACTTATGTATTTTATAAATTATTAGGTAAAATACCTACCTACCTATGTAAGGAAAAGTATCATTAACCTTTAAACCACATACTCTACCCATCAAACTGAACAACTTTTATATAGGAACAAACCGATCAGAGCAAAAAAAAAAGCTGTTCTATACTAAACTCCAATACATGCTCAGTTTGATGGGTAGAGTATGTGGTTTAAAGGTTAATGATACTTTTCCTTAGATCCTGTATATTATCTACATTAATATATTTATGTACTTACTCATTCCACTAGGAAATACTTGAAGGGGCACCGAGCCTCCAGTGCTGCTCTAAATCGTATTTTTTTAAATTTACCTATCGAAACAATTCCTAACTATAAGGTATGTTTTATGTTCGTAAACCGGTAAAAGCGAGCGCACTTTCAAAAGATACTCAGTACTAAACAAAAACTAAAAAAAAAAAACAAGTCTTAGGCCGAGATTCAGAGACGATTTATGTAGTCTTAGTTCGAGCTAAGTAGGGTCGAAATGTATGGATTTTGACGTACGGGAGTTCGAACTATATATGACTTACAAAAGTTACAAATCGTCTCCGACAAATTGAAAACCAACAATGTTTGACTACAATCACAGATATACTGTACACAAGTACTGATGCCAGAAGGTGCAGCGTGGATAGATCCTAGGCCCCACAAGGTGGACCAACGGTAAAGGAAACCCGTAGAAATCGTAGAATGACGACAACGCAAAAGTACGGTCGTTGTGCTGCCGTGCTAATTAAGAGTGCAGTAAGGTGGTTCGGCATCATAGAGGTAAGTTACCTCTATGACTGGTGCTAATTAATAAAGCAGCAAATTACCATACTGCATTACTTATTAGTCTGAATTGACAGAAGCCTTTGAAAATTAGGTAATGCTAAGTGCAGTGGCTATGCTTACTGCACTCATAGTTAGTAATTTAGGCATAAGCATAAGCATAAGCATATGCTCACGACTATATTCCCCGAGGGGGTAGTCAGAGATATTCTGAAACCTCAGAACATCCACGTTTCACCAGTAGTACCGAAACTCTGTCCAGTGTGACGGGGGGTGAGCCCGTCGCCACTTATAATGGACAGTGGGTACAATACACGCCTCGAAATTGAAGAATGCAGGTTTCCTCACGATGTTTTCCTTCACCGTAATTTAGGTGTCTGGCGAAAACCTTACTGCACTCTTCTTATAAAAACTATCGGTTCTAAGCATGCTAGCTACATGGGAATCAAATCATCATATAGAGCTTATTTTCACGATCTCGAATCTGTATTTAACTCATTTTTTGAAAAAACCCTACTTACTGCACTCTTTGTTAGCACGGCAGTGTGGCGATCCTCCCTTTTCTTTCGGGATGAAGATATACGTCCAGTGGCGCCACCTATGTGCCGATCCCGATAACCCTCATCGGTGCACGTTTCGTTTCATGCATTGAAATGTTTTCTCGCGTTAATGACACTTAATATTTGCCCTTCAATTTCACCACCTCAAATCAAGATAATTAGGAGTTCCACGAATAATTGTAATTAAATAAATTATAAGGATAAAGCTCAGCGAACTAATAAACCTTAATGGAGAATTCTCTAATACCAACAACTTTTCTGCTTATTCGGGAACGGACTGACATTGACAGTTGACTGACTGACTGACAGATGAGTTGACAGACAGTTTGCTTTGCCGGACTGCGCCAATCGTGACTTTCAAAAAAATATTTTGTGTTTATTTCTAATTAAATTCCTGTAAGTATATAAACATAATTTACTTTAAAACACCTGCCCTTTTCATCTAAACATAAAAAGATGTAAATTACTCATGTATTTACCGTAAAATCAATTGATACACATAACCTCTTGACTCTACTCAATGATGATGCTACAGTTTTGAATGCAATTTCCTTTTACCAAACACTTACCTACCTTACTACACCTCTACTTCTAACTCTTAAGCAGGCACTACACTCTCGCGAGAACTTCTCGGCGAGAATTCTCGGCAATAACATCCAAAGGAAATTTACTACGGCTCAGGATGCCGCGAGAACAATGAAAGGCATCCACACCCTCGGTCTCGGCCCTTCTCGTCTGTTCTCGGCGAGAATGTAGCCTGCATTAAAAAAAAAAACAATTCAAATTTTAAAAACCGATTTTTTTTTCAGGATAATGGCCTTGTCTGTAGTGAATGCCTACACAGACCACAGCGTCTCAGAATGGATGAACGCGCCGCACAGCACGGGTACCTCGATCATGGCGTGTGAATTCGACGGCGGTGTGGTGATCGGCGCCGACTCCCGCACCACCACCGGCGCGTACATCGCCAACAGAGTGACCGACAAGCTGACGCGCATCACGGACAATATTTACTGCTGCCGGTCCGGCTCCGCCGCTGACACGCAAGCCATCGCTGATATTGTCCAGTATCACCTTAGTGAGTATTGATTTTAGTATGATACTATAGTAATGGCACAGTATAATAAAAAACTGGTCAAGTGCGACTACTCGCGCACCGAAGGCTCCGTACTACACCACGACACAACACAACATATTAACGAACCAAAAAACTTCTTTTTCTCCGGGACCATTAGTACAAGACCGACTCACACTTGGCCAGTTTTTATTATTTGTTGTTATACTGTAGACTTTGCTCTATAATCACACCAAGTTTGACACTTGTATGTATTACTGTATTTACAATAGCGAGAAGAAATTTATTTGATAAAAACTAGTTTCTTGTTGAGAACCCCCCTTAATTTATATTTTTTGACATTTTTATTATTTGTTAACAAATCCGCCATAATAACACATTTTCTGTGAAAATTTCAACTATCTAGCTATTACGGTTCAGAAGTTACAGCCCTAAATAGGTAGGACGGACAGACGGACAATGTAGGCTTAGTAATAGGGTCCCGTTTTCACCCTTTGGGTACGGAATCCTAAAGAAGAGTATCTAGTACTACATATTGTAGTACACAAAATGTAAGCAATGTCACTGCGTAAAATGTAAGCAAATGCATATTCCTGTCTAGCTTGCACTCACTCAGTATCCCACATGATTACCTCTTCTTTAAAATGTTTCCCATTACGTGTCGAAGGTGTGCCATAGCATTTACATAGGTAGGAGTAGATAATTGTAATAGGTTAAAATTAGGGATGCAACGATAATGAGCATTTACATAGGTAGGAGTGGATAATTGTAATAGGTTAAAATTAGGGATGCAACGATTATGAAGCAGTGCATCGTTTTGCATCTGTAATCGTAATACTTATGATTAATAACTATGCAAGGCACCATAGTAAGAATCGTACAATTATTAATTGAATTGAAAACGTCAATCGGATTGCACTTGTTGACAAATACCAGACCTGAATACTGAATACAGAAAAAACAACTTTAAAAAAAATCGGATCTCTCTCTCACTGCCATATTAGCTAATCTTGGAGCTAAATCTAGTTTTTTATAATAAATAAATTATCTAAACTATTATAAAACTGTAACTGAAGTGTGTCTGTACATTGAAGATATTTACAAAAAAAAGATTACGATATGGTTTTTAGGTATCCCTGACTCGAAATCAACCTTTTTTAGAAATTTTGTCCGTCTGTTTGTTTGTTTGTTCGCGCATCACGCAAAAACTGCTGAACCGATTTTGATGAAACTTTTTTTGTTTGATAGCTTATGATCTGACTTAAAATCTGGTATATAATTTGTGCGGACGAAGTCGCGGGAAAACACTAGTTTTTTTATAATTCTACTGATTCCTCTCTGAATGCTTTCTCGTTCTCACGATATCTCGTCCACGTTTTAAAACATTAATCTCCTACATAAGTCAGACGAGATATAGCTTGATTAACGAGATTATACAGAATCATGTTCCATTTTGTGTTTTTCAAAGCAAATTGACTTCTACGCATCCAAAAATCTGAATCCTGATCAAGTGAGCCTTTGACTTCGATCTCAAATTAGAAGAAAAAGTTGCAAAATCTTGTTTTTTTTTAATGATTGAATGAACTATCGTTGATCCCACGGACGATATTGATTGTAATCCGTGATTGATCATCACAACACAGATTATAATTTCTTCATAACAGATACATCACTTCCTTAGAAAACGATAAGTTTTCACGCTTTAATAATTTACTGCCAGACGGTACGTGATAATATTTGGTAGTTCAAAAATGTATTAGATTATCAACTTTGTAATAAATTGAGCTAACAACATTTGAAATTAATAAAAATATAAATCAAGCATTGACCAGGCAGCTAAAGCTAACCTGTATTATTCACAGATTTCCACAAAATGGAGCTAGGTGAGGAGCCTCTGGTGCAGACGGCAGCGGCGATATTCCGTGAGCTGTGTTACAACTACAGGGACCAACTCGTCGCTGGCATCCTCGTCGCTGGCTGGGACAAGAAGAATGGAGGTACAAGAGTGGCATTACTT
Organism: Agonopterix heracliana; assembly: GCA_963693445.1. Taxonomy (NCBI): domain Eukaryota; kingdom Metazoa; phylum Arthropoda; class Insecta; order Lepidoptera; family Depressariidae; genus Agonopterix; species Agonopterix heracliana. The sequence continues at coordinate 5,759,610 of OY856308.1, forward strand.
AGATATTGACTCATAGCTTCAGTGATCTCGTAGCCATACATTAAAATGATTATCTCACTCAGCTAAGTTCTCGGTCATGAGATACTCTAGCTAAGTTCTTTGAAGCTGGATTGCAGCTCGAGCCGCAGGCGAGGCTGTAAACAAGCCGAGACTAATAACCAACGCTCATGCGTTTCATACGTTTTTCAACACTTGTGAGGAAAAAATTACTTACTTAGTAAAATTTTACAAAAACGTTTACACAAATATTTGTTAAAATGGCGCCCAGATTTCATTCTTCCCGCGCTGTGCATTTGTGTTTAAACTAGTTTTGCTGGTATTACCGCACTAGTTCGATAAGATCCAGTTCACGAGCATGTCTCTTAAAAAATAATTTAAAAAAATCTAGATTATTTGATTAAGAAGCGCTCGTTGGCGTAGTGGAGCTTCGGTATTGGAAACGATCACCGAAGTTAAGCAACGTCAGGTCCGGTCAGTCTTTGGATGGGTGACCGTTTAGTGGTATTTCATCTCGAGCGTTTCCGTGCTTCGGAAGGCACGTTAAGCAGTTGGTCTCGGATAGTTCCGTCAGATGGCGTTGTAACTATTCGTTAAGCCAAGTCAGAGGCCTATTGGCGGCTTGAAAATTCTCTGACAGCAAGGTGACCACTAACTTGCCTCCACCAACACGCACTGGGCCCGCGTGGTGGAGTATGGCCCACTCCCTCTCACCCTTATTCGTGACAGGAGGCCTTTGCCCTGCAGTGGGATTCTACAGGCTATAGCTTACTTTTTTTACTAGATTATTTGTTCAACTCTTTGCTCATCCATAATCCATGCAACTTACACAATTTTCTGCTCTGTCCATCTGTGCGCTTTAGGGCCTGTTACACCACTTCAAATAAGTTCCTAATAGCTTTTATCTAACAAGATTGTTTTACCAGTAACATATAATATCACTGATTTTACCTATCTTTCATACGAAATGTGTCAAACGGTCTGTCAGCTAAGCTATTGAGAACTTATCCAGAAGTGGTGCAACAAGTCCTTAGTCTTCAAATAACCAATACCCAATTACCAAATTGTGAAATGAGCAATTAGACGCAGTTTTGAAAAAAAGATCCAACCCACTAAGGACTGGGTTGTGTGTGGGTTGGATTTGGTTTGCAAAACTACGTCCAATTCTAAAAATAACGGATTCTACCATAACGAAAAAACACAAGTCCATGTTTTAATCTTATTTCTTAACAATTTCAGGTCAAATCTACTCAGTACCAATAGGCGGCATGCTTCAACGCCAAGCTGTCTCCATCGGCGGGTCTGGTTCCTCCTACATATATGGTTACGTTGACGCTAACTTCAAGCCTAAGATGACCAAGGAGGAAGCCATGAAGTTCGTCACAAACTCGCTAACGTTGGCTATACTGCGCGATGGGTCCTCGGGTGGTGTTGTCAGGCTCGGTGTGATCACTGAGGCAGGTGTGGACCGTTCGGTGATCTTGGGCGACCAACTGCCTAAGTTTTATGAAGGTTAATTTGTGTTGGAGTCTTTTGTATTTCCGTTTATTTTAAGGTAATAAAATTTTAAAGTATCGATTTGGTTTAATTTTTTTATTAGACAGTCGCCATCGTTATTCGTTTGTTAACGTAAAATTTAACAAGAACTAAAATAAAAGTTCAGCACGTCTAGCATGATTTCTCTACTAGCGCGCGAATCTGCTTTATTCCATACTCCATGTCGTGGCAAGAGCGGCTCTCGCTTCGAGCGAAAAGCGCGGGAAGAGGCGAAGGAGCGTCGCGCGCCTGTAGAGTAATCATACTAGACGTACACACGTTAATAGTACAGTCAGCATCAAAAGTATCTAAGCATCTCCGGTGTTCAAAAACATCTGAATAATTACACGAAAATAAACCCTATTTCCTACTAGATACCATTTGTTTTTAACTTAACAAATAATAACATGACAGATAAATTAATTTGATTTCTTTGTGAGTTGAAATAAGGTTTGCTATCGTAAAGTTGTCCAGATATTTATGAACACTTAACATGCCTAGATACTTTTGATGCTGACTGTACCTAATTGTTTTGTATCTGGTAGCGACTGGAAAATTGATATTTTGGAAATGTATTTGGCATCGATATCTTATATTTGATGATGAGACAGTAAGTAGTTAAAAAAAATGAACACCACTCTTAATTTACAAAAATACGTTTTATTACCATAGAGTAATTAGGTAATGCTAAATTCATTAATTTTACAAACAAAATAAAGCTTGCTCTTAAAATCAAAATTAAATAACCTACTGTTCTCACTAAATGCGTACTTTCTATTAGAATAACTACCTATCAAAACCTTTATACAAACAAATGTTTAAATCATGCATTAAATCTAATTCAAAGCTAACATAATCCTATACGAATTAACCATGAATTAACGTTTTATAGACTGCAATTAACCATGAATTTACAATTTACATGCAAGCTATGACTGCAAGAGTAATATCTCAAAACGACAATATATTAGTCACTATGCATGCACTCATCTTGCACCATTCTTGATTGAGGCCTATGAATAAAGATTAATATGAAATCAAACATCAGTTAAATTATTGTAAAAACAAGAATCACAGCTTTGAATATTTGATCATAATCTGTCCGTTTGTCATAATCTGACGTCACACTTTCATATCCTAAAGAATGTTATTGATAGTATGTTTGTGTATTGAATGCACAAATAATATATCTCTCGCGAGCTGCTGTATCATGCGATTATTTAGTTTAGGCAGAATAGATAATAGGAAATTACTTATACTGGGTATAAAGTTAAATGAGTTACATACACGGGGTGCTTTAGACCATCAAACTGAACATCTTTTACTATGGAACAGCAGAACACAGTAACGGTGCGTTCCGAATTACGCCGACATCGCTGTGAGCCCGATAAATGTCGTCCCCATTTGACGTGAGCGCGTCCACAATCGAAAACGTGACGTCATTAATGACGTCACTACCTACGCCATCTTGCAATAACAGTGCTCACGGCTCGGGGCGTTATCACTGTGAGCGAGTTGTCAAAAGTGGCGTTTAACAGTTTTGCTGTCGTACATTTTTGGTTTGTTTAGGTCTCGATTTAGGTTTCTTTAGTAGTATTGGGTTTGATTATGTTCTAAAAAAGACGAACAAAAGTTTAATAACGATTAGTGATGAAGAAAATAATAGGAATATTTGAATGTTGTGATGTGAACGGTGTGAGCGCGATATTTAGCGTTCCGAATTGATAGAACGCTATCAGCGCTGTCGGTGCGCTAACGCAAATGGAACGGGTGTTAGCGCTGTAATCGCTCACAGCACTGTTTTTAAGAATCGGAACATACCGTAAGTTGTCATGCGCGCTCTATTTGGCCAGCGTAAAATGAATGACAGACAGGAGCATCTCGATTTTTCTTGTTTTTTCGGGGATAGCATGCTAGGCTTACTGAACCATCCCTTTAAGTATGTAACGCATTTAAGTTTACACTCTGTATAGTAGGCTACATACAGAATAGCCACTCCCTCTATTCTATCCTAAAATTGTGTCTTCATCGTAATGTTGATAATTTTGCCAATATCTATCTTTTGCCCGTGCTTGACGTTGTTGTACAGTAATAAATATTGGATGACCTCAAGGATGTTTTATGCACAAACATACACTCAAGCCACCACTAAATGGCGGAATACCCCTACACCATCACTAATGATGCGCTTGCTTGATTTCTGCCACTCGCGCCAGACGGCATCACATACGTCGCGCTGTACAAAGTAATAACAACGCTGTGGCAAGCTTCACTAGGTACATTTTTGCGCGTACCGTCTGGCAGTAGTTAATTAAAGCGTGAGAATTTATCGTTTTCTAACGAAGTGATTTATCTGCTAAGAACTAGTAAGTAGTCTGTGGTGGTGTTTCTACGTGATGACGCCGAGCTCCTCCATGGTGTCGAGGTCTCTCATCAGCATCTGTATAGTCTGTTTGGTGCGCGGGCAGTAGTCGGCCGTCTCGTCGTCTTCGAACGACGGGTCTTGAGACTCCAGCTCTGCAAACATTAGCAAATTCATTATTAATTTAACAGGTTCACAGAGAGCTATAGTTAGAGTGAAGTGGAAATCGTTTTGCAGAGGAATGGATATACGGCTTTTAATCTATAATCTAATATCCAAAACCGGGAGATCTTCCTGTTTCTTCCCCTGAATGGTATTGCCTCGTTCATTGAACATTTATTTGAGGGGTGATTTAAATAAAAACAAACACTTAAGATCCCACTGGGTCGAAGTGTTACTAGCTTGCCAGCCCCCATAACAAGATACATTCGGATAGGGACGGGTGGACGGGTCCCACGCGCGGGACAAATAGGTTTGCAATTTTTTTCGCGATTTATAACTCCTTTAGAGAAACTCTATTTATGGTCTGATCATTCCCTTAAAAACAGTCAGCATATTAGGAGGACCCCGTAGACTGCAGAATAAATTGGCATAGAGGAAAACTATGCATCTTTTGAATGCGGTTAGCTCAGTTGTGAATGTGGGAAGGAAGTTGTAATTGCCTCGGGCCGCGGGACTATCGCGGGACACTTGTTGATTATTTACCTGCGACCTGCGCCTCTATGGAGTCTAGCCTGGCGTCTATGAGCGCCTGGCAGCGCTGGATGTGCTTCAGCAGCCGCTCTCGACACGCGCTGTTCTCTATCGCCGCCTCGGGCTGCGGGATTATCACTCGGGACACTTCTTGTTCTGTCAAACAAAGGATTTTAATGATCAAAACTGTTTGCACATTAACAGAAAAGAAAGACAGTAGGAAACACATTTGGACTATTTAGTTCGAAAACAAGTGACCAAAAATACTAATCAAATTAAATTCAACCTTATCTATTAGTCTTTATGACTGAATCTTCTATTCTATTCTATTTTTATTTAATGGCGTTTCCTTGTTAGATTTCGCCAGTGTCAATTTATTTGAGGGAGTCTCTATCCAATCTCGAGGATTGTTTTTGAGTAAGAACAACTGAGAAGGATTTTGGAGCCTCGTGGCAGGCTGAGACGCGAACCGCGCGAACACCACGCGAGAGACAAGTGTTCGAGGCAAACCCTGCAACGTGACTCCGACTGAATCTTCACAAAATTTTCTTTTCTGTACGAAATGAAGGAACTGACAATACTGATATCATGGGCACGCGGGCTTCACCTACATGCGACTTATATTTTAGGAGCACGTTATTTTTATGTGATCGAGCACGTTCATGTGCTTTTGAAATACATTGCTGTCTGCAATGTGTGGTTTTCGTTGAAACAGTAAACAAGATAAACGATAGTAGTAGTGGTACGACTAAGTTTCTGATCCAAAAGGAATTACGAGCATGTGTGACAGCAACTGGTCTACCTTGAGGAAACTGTCTCCCAACCTCCCTGACGCTATTAACCCATTGAATGTCGTAGGGACACACGGGTGGGCGGAAGATTTTTTGGTCTAGCGTGTCGTATGGACACACGGGTGGGCATAAGCCGACCGCTCTGATTGGCTTGCGATTTATGGCGTGGCGTTTCGTTTCACCATACTTTTTATATTTCCATTAGATTTATTGGTTTCATTGGGTTCGTTTGAGTACAATTCTGTGAAAAACGAAACGCACGGTAGTCTATAATAAAAAATATATTCGGACGAGTCACAGCAACCGCCATTGACGCGCGAACATGGCGCCGATGTTTTTCAATGTTTATGACGTTGTTTTTTTTAAACAAGTGTTGTTTATAAATAGCTCGTAATATTATGAGCTTTTAGATTATCATAAAGGTTTTGTACGTTGTTAAGTGTAATTAGGTGTAAAATTGGGAGAAAGTAGAGGTGGTGTTTGTCTGAAATTATTTCGTGAAATGGTGTCAAAGAACACGGAATATTTCATAAGGTAAGTCCTAGCATAGAAAAATAGGTGTTTAGAATGATAGGGCATCTTATTTACTTTACGTAGATATCTAATTTATTGCCATAATTTCATAAAATAACCTCGAAAAATACATTTTTCAAAACGTGGTAAAAAAAGTTGTCATGTCCTCCAACACCGCGACACGCGTGCGTTTTTTTGTTGGCAGAGCTCTATCGCGGTACGGGTTAAGACTAACCTGGCACAGTCTTGGCCAGCCTCTCCAGCTGTAACGACGCTCCCCCTGGACTGGACAGTAGGCCGCTCAACAGCCCGTCTCTGTGAGAGTACAACAACTAACCTTGCACAGTCTTGGCCAGCCTCTCCAGCTCGGGACGTGCTGATGGGCAGGTCTAACGACGCTCCCCCTGGACTGGACAGTAGGCCGCTCAACAGCCCGTCTCTGTGAGAGTACAACAACTAACCTTGCACAGTCTTGGCCAGCCTCTCCAGCTCGGACGTGCTGATGGGCAGGTCTAACGACGCTCCCCATGGACTGGACAGCAGGCCGCTCAACAGCCCGTCTCTGTGAGAGTACAACAACTAACCTTGCACAGTCTTGGCCAGCCTCTCCAGCTCTGACGTGCTGATGGGCAGGTCTAACGACGCTCCCCCTGGACTGGACAGTAGGCCGCTCAACAACGCTTGCGATCCCAATCCGTCTCTGTGAGAGTACCTTTCCTGCAATACGTGATATGTATTTTTAGTTAATGCTAGTCACAGGAAGACTATGTTTCAAACCCGTAAAATAGGCTTTTTATGGACTGAAATAAGCGAAAACGCTAGATAGAGATAAGCATGGGCGTAGTTAAGGGGGAATGGGTACACAGGAAGTTTAGGCTATCGCAGTGATTCAATCGCGGCTATGCAGCAGCGACACCGCCTACACTCAAAAATCGCTTGATAAATGTGATAGATCTCTAAAAGGGAATCATCATATGTACCTGTTCCTCAGAGGGCGGTGTCCCGATATTAAGCGACATGTTCATCTCCTCAGGCTTGACGGGTAGGTTCTCCTTGCCGATGTTGGAGATCATGATGTTCAGGTCGGAGTAGTCGGAGTTCAGTCTCTCCTGCGTCATCGTTATTTCCGCCGTCTCCCAGTCCTTGGCCCATAGGTACAGCTTCGGGTGGTCTTTTTTACTGAAACAAGTAATGTTTAAATGTAAAAGCCGTGAGCCGTTAGAATGGAAAACCCCAAGTCTTCCCGTGGGTGTCGTACGAAACGACTAAGGAATTAAAGGAGGAAGCATATTTATCGGCGAACGAGCCGAAGGAGGCGAAAGAATCGAAATCGAATTTAAGAATTCTTTGTAATTGAATCGGACGAATCGTCAGAGGAATTAAAAGGAAATTCGTTTCGTTCGCCTCCTTCGCCGCGGTTAGATATGCGTCCACCCTAAAGGCCAGGCCACACAGAGGCGGGACTGCGGGAAAGCGGTCCGGGGGCGGACCTGCGGGAAGCTAATATCTCCGGACCAGTGCTTATTTCTCTGTTACAGGGGACATACAAACTCGGACATGACCTTTCCACCACACCATACACTACAAAACACACAAAAATCTTCGCTGGTCCGCAGATATTCGCTTCCCGAGGAACCGCCGCCGGCCCGCTTTCCCGCAGGACCGCCTCTGTGTGGCCTGAGCTTAAAGGTTTCTTATTCGGTGTTTATGTGGGCGAAAGGCTAGCCACCTCTCACCACTTGATACGTCATTCCATCCTGAAACTTAAAATTGCTAAATGGGAGCATCACAATAACTAAATTCATAAACAGAAAGTTGGTAATTGTTGTTTCTGACCACCCAGTAAGTTTATGTACGATCGTGAAATAAAATAAAATACTATGGAGGGCTAGTGGCTATTAGCCTCGCTTCCGATTCGATCCCAGCCTAGCCCAAACTAATTAGTTTACTTACGAGTTTTAAGAAAAACATCGTGAGGAAACCAGCATACTTCAATTTCGAGGCGTGTATGGTCCACTGTCCATTAAAAGTGGAGAAACACAAAGTGTTATTAGCAAGACTTATGAAACTATATGGTTGGTTAGTAAATAATTACAAAAGCATAACTTATGATTTGGGGCATGTGCCGTATCAAAGAACACTGGTTGCTTTCAGCAATGGCCTACAGGATACTATGCCCCAGGCCACTACCCCAAACCCGACACCGATTATTGCATTATTGCATGCAACTTAGAGTATCCAGTAGTATAGAGCTCGCACAACGAAGTGGGAACAGTAGGCACGGGTGGGAACAAAACGACGTTCCCGCCGCGAGCGCTTGTAGTCGTGGTTGAGTGCTAGCACTGTGCGTGCCTCTAGAGATTTTTTAAATATTTACGAATCAGAATGGTTAAATGTGCGATTCGATCTTGCAAAAACGATACTAGGAAACACACGAAATTTAAATCCAATGTCACATTTTGGTAAGTCGATTTTTATACCTATTTTGATGAAAACAAATCACGCATCGCGGGGGTGAAGGAGACGTGGGAGGCGGGCTCGCACGCGCAGAATTTTGTGGAGCTAAACATACATACATACATAAAGTCACGCCTTTTTCCAAGAGTGGTAGGCAGGGACTATGGACCTCCATTTTCTGACACATCTCTCTTCTTCTTCTAGGTATTAAAATTAGAAAGTGAAGGTGCAATACTCACGTAGCAACATAGTACTTGACTCTGAGCGCGTGCAAAGCGTCCTCTATCCGCAGCAGGTTGCCGGAGAGCTCGTGGGAGCGCCAGAGGGACTCGCAGGGCAGCAGTAAGTGTTTATATATCAAATACTCACGTAGCAACATAGTACTTGACTTTGAGCGCGTGCAAAGCGTCCTCTATCCGCAGCAGGTTGCCGGAGAGCTCGTTGGGGCGCCAGAGGGACTCGCAGGGCAGCAGTAAGTGTTTATATATCAAATACTTACGTAGCAACATAGTACTTGACTTTGAGCACGTGCAAAGCGTCCTCTATCCGCAGCAGGTTGCCGGAGAGCTCGTGGGGGCGCCAGAGGGACTCGCAGGGCAGCAGTAAGTGTTTATATATCAAATACTCACGTAGCAACATAGTACTTGACTTTGAGCGCGTGCAAAGCGTCCTCTATCCGCAGCAGGTTGCCGGAAAGCTCGTGGGGGCGCCAGAGGGACTCGCAGGGCAGCAGTAAGTGTTTATATATCAAATACTCACGTAGCAACATAGTACTTGACTTTGAGCGCGTGCAAAGCGTCCTCTATCCGCAGCAGGTTGCCGGAGAGCTCGTGGGAGCGACGCAGGGACTCGCAGGGCTTCGCGCCAGGCAGCAGCCCCTCGTACAGGCGGTCCTGGTCGTGCAGGAACCGCTGCGAGCGACGACCCCGCCGCGGGTTCAGGCATATACTGCACGTGTATTTTTCTGGTACCTGGATATATGATAAATCATTAGTTTTAATAAGGTTTTTCGCTGAAGGAAAATATCGTAAGAAAACCAACAAGCTTCAATTTCGAGGTTTCGACTCTGTACATGTCAATTAAAATGTAGGTACAGAGGTTGGGCACAGCTAGTGAAATGTTAAAGTAGTGCAACTTGCTTATTAGATACAATCACAAAAAGAAGCCTACATTTTAAATTGATTGACCGTACGCACATCCCAATTATGAATGTTACTCTCCTTTTAGTTCTAGTGTGCATAGTGTAGTTGGGTAATATAATATAGTATTCCTATTCATACCTCCGACTCCTTCTGAATGTTGTGGCAGAGCGCGTGTTGCCAGCACAGGCACAGTTCGCACTGCACCATCAGACCGTCCTCCTCACGGAACCCGCAGTGACAGTTGATGATCTCTTCACGCTTCATGTGCACTATCTTTATACGTTCCCCACCTGTAAGAGGAAAATTACAACCCGTTATTACTCGATCATGCGTACGTAAAACATCGTTAGGAAATCTACATACGCTGATGAAGAAATTCTGATGAATCAAATTTCAACTTTTTGTTCGTTCGACGATCGGATATCAGCTGATTGCATTTAGTGATGATTTGCTGTCAACTTTTGAGAAGTTCTTTTGTGAAGCTCCATAGCCCATCATCAGATCTTCACCAGATCAAAATAGGGCGATTTCGGGGGTAAGGTCAGAACAAAAAAAACATCCGAATCGTTCAAGATATGCCGAGCGATCGCGTAACACATTTAAAAAAATAATAACCGAATTAAGAACCTCCTCCTTTTTGTGTAGTCGGTTTAAAAGAGGAAGACTACAACCGATATTAGAAAATTATACATACATGGACGAGACATATTTTGATGTTACTTTAAAGTTTTTTAATGTACTTTTTATAGTTACATCAAATCTAAAAAATTTAATCGAAATCCATCACTTTGATTGAACTTTGGCGTGCATGACCAACCAGACTTTCCGTCACACTCACTCCCAACCAGGTGGTCTAGCATGACAGCGCTATATAAAACTGTCGCACGTTTTCTCTTTCTCCTAAGCGCAAATGACAGAGATAAAACTTTGTCGAACGAAACGTAACGTAAGTAATGCGCTTGCTTGATTTCTGCCACTCGCGCAAGACCGCAACGTCGCAAGCGTCGCGCGCTGTACTCTTTAAATCTTATTAGATTTATTAGATCGAGACATTTTTGCGCTTTTAGCAGTAGGGAATTTATCATGACGTATCTGTTACATAGTAATTCTGGAGTAATCTGTGGTATAGTGCTCGGATGAGAGCGGGCTCGAGGGAGTTTTCGACCGGTTGCGATCTAGGGCGGCACTGTAGATATCCGCCCGCAATAATCCCAAAATACGCGAATATACAGGGTGTAAGTGACAGCCTAGTACATACTGAAACGGTGAACTCAGACCATCAAACTGAACAACTTTCACTATGGGCTTTCCTCTGGAAACGCGAAAAAAAATCAGCTATAGGTACAGCAGTTTTGTATGGGACAGCTGATTTTTTTTCGCGGTTCCTGAAGAAAGCCCATAGTGAAAGTTGTTCCGTTTGATGGTCTGAGTTCACCGTTTCAGTAATTGCTAGGCTGTCAATTACACCCTGTATACAAAAAAGAAAACAGTACTCACTCTCCGAAAACATGTAAGCATTGGGATCCTTCTGTTCTTCGTTAGACTCCGACGAAACGAGCTTCTGGTCCATGGTCTTGGAGTCCGGCGTGCCGGACCGCGGGTAGCTCGACCTCGTCTCCACATCAGAGTTGTTGTTCATAGAGAACCACTCCTCATCCTCACTCTCCTTCTTCGAGATCTTAGCAAACGATTTACGTTTCCTCTCACTTTTCTTCTTTATATCCAAGAACGGCTTTGTCACTGTATGCGTCGAAATAGCCGTTTCGAAATCTAACGTTTCCAAATTTGGGAGATCTTTCACTAGGAGTAAAGGAACGTTTTCTTCATCGTTCTCTTCCGTTTTGTGTTCTATGGTTTCGTTTATTTCAGGTCTCCGAACTGGTAGTAAGACTTTAGGTCGTTTCACTGGTTTGTTTATTAAAGCGTGTCTTAGCTTCGGTGAATCTTGAGTTTTAGGTAACTTTTCGGCATCTGTTTTAACTGGTGTAGTAGGAGCTTCGACGTCCAACTCTGCTGATATATCTTTAGGTTCCAAAGTAGGTTTAGGATCAGTAAAGCGTTTTGGTAGCCTAGGTATTTTGATCCTGATTGTTTTGTTGTTCTCAGCTTCGAACTTAAGTCTTCTCATTTCAACCTGGGAAGGTCTTGTTCTAGCGTAAGCTAGGTCCAAGACTTTAGGTGTGGCTCCTAACATTTTCCGAAGTTCCCTGTGGTAATGTTTGATGTGCATTTTCAGGAGTGTATTGTTACGGAAGTTTTTGAAGCAGTTCTCGGCTGGACAACGAAGGAGGTTCTCTATTATTTGTACTTTGAGAGAGCCAACGTAAACTGAAAAAAAATATTAAGAACATTACTATTATTTCTTATGAGAAAGGCGTTTATCCTGCGAGGTGGGTTGATGACATCAGTGGCTATCATATTGGTGTAGACGCTAGTAGAAAATGACAGAATGTATGAATTTCACATTGCCGATCGAAACATTTTGACATTTCGTTTTCGTCACCATACGTCAAGTCCATACAATTGTATGTTTTCTACTGTCGTTAACGCTAACAATTATTTAACGAACGTGAAGAATTATCATCATTAAGTTAAACATTATCGATCCCCGTCCTCCCATATCCCATACTCATAAAAAAGCTGGTGTACCGCAGGGAAGTGTCATGGGGCCAACTCTTTTAATAGTCTTACAACCAACACAATGATAAAATAAAACAGCTATAGTCTTACCGTATCCATCTTCAAGTGGAGGTATGTCGATCGGAGCCTCATCTGCAGGCCGAGATTGATCTCCACTGACTCCAGGTGCAGCATTCGCTTCCGAGGGAAACTGGAATGGAAAACATTAATTTATAAGCAATTTGGTTATTCACTATCAGTTACATTTTCTTAGATGTATATAACCCTTATTTGACCTCCACACATCTAACCCGTGCCACAGGTTATACTTACTTCGTAAGAGATACATCACACTTCCTCAGAAAACGATAAATTTCACGCTTTAATCATTTACTGCCAGACGGTACGCGCGAAAATGTATCTAATGGCGCTTCACTCAGCGTTGTTATTACTTCGTACAGCGCGCGACGTATACGTTGCCATTTGGAGCGAGTGGCATAATTCATACTAAAGTGTAGGCACTGATCTCGGTTCCTACGGCCGAGTGACGGAGGCCTGCCCGTGCTGCTGATATAGCCGCAAAGGTGATTTCAAAATAAAATCTCTTTCCTCCTCTTTAAATATAGGAAGGGATAAATCTTACTTGAACCAAGCTTTGCTGCTAAGTCAAGCGTCCGTCAAAGGCCGGCCGCCACACCATAAGAATTTTTTATCGGAAAATCCCGCACGCCAATCAGAATCGTCGTCTGGCAAATTTTAGTGTGTGGAGTTTAGAAAAAAATGTATGACCGGAGTTCCTTCCGGCAAGCGCGAGCGGTTGGAATTTGTCTATTAGAAAATTGTCGTAATGTGCGGCCAGCCTAAAACCTATGTCAGTTTCCTTTCCCTTTCTCTTGAGTCTACCATAATGTGGCTTCAAATTTTATTGAAACCAACTTGAATATAACAAGTTATTATCAAAAACACATACTTACCTGCTGTAAGCATACAACGAATAAATTAAAACAAGTTAAGTATACAGGGTGAACTTGATATTTGATATCATTAGCATCCTTTTAAACTAAGAGTCAAACTAGCTACCCATCAAACTGAACAACTTTTACTATGGGAGCAAACCGATCGGAGCAAAGAAAACTAGAAAAATAATAGAAGTTGTTCAGTTTGATTGATGGGCAGACTCTTAGTTTAAAAGGATGCTAATGATATCCATTTCACCCTGTATAATAAAAACTGAACTCACATTTCGATACTGAAACTCCCTGGGTACCTTCAACTTGACGCACAGCTTCTTTTTCTTATCTTTCAGCTTGCTCTTCTTCAAGCTCAATTTCTTTCGTTTCACCAGCGGCGATGTGCTGGCCAAAGTGCCGGCCGGCAAGGGCACCACAGTAGGCTCCGCGCCGGGGGTCGTTGTGTACCAGCCCATGCGCCTCGACAATTTGAGGTGGACTCCAAAGTCCATCAGTGATAACTCAAACGGTTTTAGAGCTTCGTTGGGGTTGTTCTCTAGATAGTTACGCATATCTGTTTTGGTGTGGAAACGGCGGTTGTCGGGACTAGAAGTAAAAAGGTTAGTATTACCACGGAATAAATAATAGTACTACCGTACAGAAGTTTCGCTTTCATACGATGCGCAATAAAGTTGATAAAACATACCTACGAAATATAGCGATTCAATAAGAACCGTGAGCACATCGCGAAAGGTAAATATTACACTAAACCAGTCTATGCCATGCGAAAACCGCAAAGTTCGCCCGAAATGTATATGTTTTCCCTGCTGCGTTGCATCGCATAGGAACTGATGTTTTTTTGGATCTACAATGCAGTGAGCCAGCGTTTTGTCCAGCTTCAAATAGCACCAACTAGTCGTAAGAGGAGAATAAACAATCACATCATAATTGATTTACTTACCTCACTAAGACAACATCCCACTTCCCAGCTGAATGACCAACGCTCCTGCGAACCATGTGTTTCGTCCAACCTTCTGGCAATCTCTTGTCTTCCACCTTTAAAGACAAGCACAGAAAGATATTAGACATGGAACAGAGACGTGCAGTCGCTTAATCAAGGCCTCATAAAAAGGCTGAAAGTTACCCAAAGGGCAATGGACAGGGCTATACTCGGAGTTTTCCTGCGAGATCGAATCAGAAATTAAGAGATCCGCTCCATACCCAATGCAAGCAATGGGCGGGGCACATTGCTCGCAGAATATATGGCCGATGGGGCCGAAGAGTTCTCGAGTGGCGGCCGCGTACAGGAAAGCGCAGCGTGGGTAGGCCCCCCACACGGTGGGCCGACGACCTAGTGAAACCTTTCGGCCCCATAGACCATCGATTCTGCGAGCAATGTGCCCCGCCCATTCGGCATCGACTGGGTTGATGATGATAATATATAAATTCTAGTATAACGATCAGGCACAGAAGTTCTGCTATTCCAAATGACCCACTATCCCGTATACGATAGAGCAAACAACAATCAATTACCTGAACACTCCTCCTCGGCAAACCCTGCTTGTTACTGCCGTCGACCTTGACCTCGCTCTCCAGCTCGGACACCATGCCGACCGGCTGGCCGTTCACCCACTTGCAGCACCACTCCCCGGGCAGCAGGAAGCTCTCCGGCATCTCCGGGTTCACCTTAGCCTTCGCCAGCTCCTCCGTCTTCATCAACATCTGCTTCTTCATCTCCGCCACCTGTTTCTTTATCTCCTCCAACTCGCACTTTGCTTTCTCCACTTGTTTCTTTACTTTCTTCTCCTGTAACAATCTCAATTTTTTACTTTTCTTCACCTTAGATAACGGTTTCCTTGGCTTCTCCTGGTTTTCGCCTTCACTTACTACTTTTGGTGGGTTAATTACGTTTTCTTCATTTATCTCTAGTTTAGGGGGATCTAAGTCTTTGTTATCGACTTGGTTCAAACCGCCTTCGAGTTTATTAATTACTTCCTTTATCCTTACAATTACTTGCTCGTGTTTCACGTCGTCCGTCTGCTCGAATTTCTCAAGTTTAACCTCTTCATCGCCCACCTAGATTTCATAAAAATAGAGTAAAATAATAGTACCAATCAAGTGAATACAATACTATGAGCCTGTTTCATCACTTCTGGATAAGTTCTTAATAGCTTATCTGACAGAACGTTTGACACATTTTGTATGAAAGATGTATCAAATGGACTGTGAAATAAGGTATTTAGGAACTTATTCAGAAGAGGTGAAACATACCCTTAATGTAATGTAATGGCTTAGTGTAAAGGTAATAAACTACCCCAAGATACGAATATAGTAGGGATTAGAATGCAATGAGGATCTCCGAGGTTTTTTATTTTGAATGTAGTATTAAAGTACAAGAAAAATCCAAAACATTGGTGTTTTTATTTTTTTTCTACGACGAAAAATGAGCGAGCTATGAGCAATTGAATGTAGCAACTGTTGAACTAGCTGGCGGCAAGGTGCGTGACGTCATCGCACCCGTTAGTACTGCGCTTGTAAGGTATTATGGCATTGTAGCTTTATATCTCGGCTATGGTGCGTCTCACGTCAAAAGTGCATATTACAAAAAATGCTCGTATGGACAATTTCTACATATTGCGTACATAAAAAGTGGAAGTCATACAGACACCTAAAATTTTAAGAATATTTTATGTCCTGGAACCAACGATATTTGACTACTAGAGCCCATGGAGGCTAAAGTTTAGTGTCCAACGGCACGAATTTAGGGGGGATTGTCCCCCGACACACTCATCTCCCTCCCATGCCTCCATTAAACCCCCTCCCCCCACCCCCTTCCTCCCACCACTGATGGGGGAGAGGAGACTCCGTGTATAGTGCTATTAATTTAGGTAGGAGGTTCAGGCAAACATAAATGGGGGGTACGTAGGTTTGTAAGTAGGTATGTATGTAGTTTAATAAATCAGTCAATCAAATATAAGCTCGAACAAAATTAGCTGAAACTATTTTAAGGGCATGATCAGACCATCAAACTCAACAACTTTCTCTATGGGACCAATATCGAAATCGCGAAAAAAAAACAGCTGTTCCATACGATCCTACTCGACCGAAATGTATGGGACCGCAGATTTTATTTTTCCCGTTTTCGATATTGGTCCCATAGAGAAAGTTGTTCAGTTTGATGGTCTGATCATCCCCTTAAAATAGATTCAGCTAATTTTGTTAAGTAAGTGTGTTTTTTGTAGGTAGCTATGTATGCAGTTGTGGGTATGTATGAAGTAACATGAACAACCTGACCTACTCGAACAACATGAACAACTTTGCCAACTCTAACAACATGAACAACTTGGTCAACTCAGACAACACACAACTCGAACAACATGATTGAACAACTCGAAAAACTCAGGTCAACAACTTGGACAACATAAACAACTCGAACAACTTGGTCAACTCAGACATAATGAACAACTTGGTCAACTCTGTCTGAGTTGACAACAACTTGGATAACATAAACAACTCGAACAACTTGGTCAACTCAGACATCATGAACAATTTGGTCAACTCTGTCCGAGTTGACAACAACTTGGATAACATAAACAACTCGAACAACTTGGTGAACTCAGACATCATGAACAACTTGGTCAACTCGGACAACATGTTTCAAGTTTTCAGGTGGGCGCCGCGCCGGCGCAGCGCCGCCACGCCGGGTTACCCGTGCCGCCGCCGCCGCCGACGGCGCCGGTTGCCGTGGTTGCTGTGTGCGTGCCGTCTTCCGGCGCTAGTTGAAGGGCTAAAATGTACTTTACATGGGCTCTTTGTTGACGACGCCAGCGCTGACAGCCAAGTTGGCTGCTGGCGCTAGTTACAGGCTTAAACTGTACTTTACCAAGGGCTACTCTCCGCTGACGGTGCCAGTCGCACATTTGTTTTCCGGCACTGCTTGCCAAGCTAGCTGCTGGCAGCGCCCTGGTTGCCGAGTTAAGTGCCGGCGGCGCGGGCTGCCGAGCTAGCTGCGCGCTTGTTACAGGGTTAAACTTTTTTTTTTTTTTTTTTTCAATGGGAGGAGGAAATCCTCATGGATACTACTCTGATGCAGCATGCCCGACTCTACTGGGAATGTTGCCCAGCAGCCTACGGACTAAAAAACCTCCTCCCACTACGTCACCGCCCTTTCCGGAAAGCAACGTGCTTAACTTCAGAAAGGAGGCGGATTTAGTTAGGGGGCATTTTTTTTTGTCTTTCCCACTCGTCTTTTTCTCTTTTTATCATTATGGCCCGCAGGAGGTTGGACAGTTTGTTCCACTCCTCTTCGCTGCTAAGCATACGTGGAATGAGATTTCTTTTGGTTAGTGGCTCCTCTCCCTGGGCTTTGGCTCTGATTTCTGTGAATTCACAGCATTCGAATATCGCGTGTTCGGGTGTATCCATTTCTCCGCAGTACTCGCAATCGTCCGATGCTGCTTTATCTATTGCGTGTAGGTATGTGTTAAATACGCCGTGGCCCGTAAGTGTCTGCGTTAGCCATCTGTCCACTTCTCCGTGCTTTCGTTGTATCCACGCCTTTAGATCTCCGATCAGTTCTCTAGTCCATGGTCCTTTTCCAGGCGCCTTCCACTCGTTTTCCCATTCCGTCAGAGTTTGTGCTGCTACCAAAAACTGCCGAAATAAAAAAAAACTACCAACAACCTTCGATCAAAATAAAATGAATGGATAGGCCTAAAGCGCGGTAAGTTGAAGCAAACTACTGGTGCACTTGGTACATACAAACTAGCGCCATTATCTGTCAAATCTAGGGCACTTTTATACAAGTGACAAGTAAAAATTTCATTTGTTTTGCCTCATTTTTCTGGTTTGAAATGTTCGCTTAAGGCCTATCCATTCATTTTATTTTGATCGAAGCCAACAACAACCAAAACGTAGCAATGACAACCAAAAACAAAAACTACCAACAACGATCAGAAACATCGGCCGCGGCATCGCCTGACATAAAAGGCGTTGCGCCAACGACAAAAGGCGTACCTACCTAATACTGTGCTCAAATTTCTTTTTAATACGGGAGGGGTTGGTAAGACCCCTCGTCTTACCAAGTCCCCCTCCACCATAGAGTGAGTAATGGTGGAGTACCATGGTCCTCTCACTCCTAAATTCGAGCCACTGGATATTAAACTTTAGCCGCCACGGGCTTCAGTAATAAAATAACGTTGGTTCTAGGTCTAGAAATACTCTTTAAATTAAAAGTGTCTTCATGACCTCCACTTTTTATGAACACATTATTTAGTACTTGTCTATAGAATCATTTTTGGTAATATTCATTTTCGACGTAGGACGCACCATAACCGAGATATGAGACTTTTAATGCAAAAATAGCCAAAATAGCATACAACCGCAGTACGAGCGGGTGCGCTGACGTCACACGAGTTGGCAGGAATTATTTTTTTCGGGCACGGAGCGGCTAACTTCAAACCTCAATAACTTTGGAATTACTGAACCGATTTTAACAATTCAAAAAGGAAAATCATTAGTAAATCATAAAGAATAAGATTATTAATAGTTTTGACGCATTTGCTATAGCATTGGAGATCCTCATTGCATGAAGTGCCATATTTTTAGCTTATAAATGATACATTTTTAAAGAGACATGGAACGTGAAAAATGAATGTGGATGTTCTGAGTTTTCAGAATATCTCTGACTACCCCCGCGGGGAATATAGTCGCGAGCAGCATATACACACATAGATATATATGGAACAATTGCTCTCAGTTTTATTATTATAGTAGGTATTCGTTTGTATTGCATGTAGTACGAATAATGTAGTAGGTATATTAATAAGTACTCTGAGAATTTTAAATTGTTATTTTCAAGACCAATTCCAAATCAAATTAACAATATAAACACCACAGAGAACAAATATGTTTTTCACCTCACAAGCTCGGAAAGATTCTGTTTATCGTTCGAAATCTGAGTGCAAAAGTGTATTTTATCCGCTAGCGTGCAAAGAGTTTTTGAAATTCGAATTTGTCTATTCAGTATTTTTGTATACCGCCAATGCACTGAAAATGCTTAATAACTATTTCATGACACTGGCCAGCACGAAAATAAAAACTTTTTGAAATGTTCTTTTTAGCAATTCACTTTTTTTCCTCGCTGTTGTGAGGTGAAAAATTGTGTGTTTCGCTCGGCTGCAAAGTTATTCTGCGTCTCGTACCTTTGAAACCTTCGCTAGACGCTCAGGATTCTATTATTTGAACCACTCGCTTCGCTCGTGGTTCAATCCTAGAATCCTTCGCTTGCTCAGGTTTCAATAAAAGTACTCGCACCAAAAAGCAACTTTGCAGCCTAGCATAACAAATAACTATTACAAACATAATTTAAAATAGTGATAAGTATGTAAAATAACTTACTGGACCGTCGTCATGTTTCATGTCCATAGTCTCAGGAGCGCTGAGAGTTTCACTGTCGTCAAGCTCAAGGTTATTATCCACTTCCATTTTAATCTCTTCCTTAGTTTCTTCTTCCTTAATGTCTTCTTCCTTGATGATTTTATTCTCTTGTTTTACTTCTTCTTTGATTTGATCTTTAGCTGCAGTGCCAATTATAGATGCAACCGCATCTACAATGGTTTATTTAGGTATTTATAAAGTCCAACAAAATTAGCTGAAACTAATTTAAGGGGATGATCAGACCATCAAACTGAACAACTTTCTGTATGGGACCAATATCTAAATCGCAAAAAAATCTGCTGTTCCAAACAAACTTACTCGACCTAAATGTATGGGACCGCAGATTATTTTTCGCGATTTCGATATTGGTCCCATAGAGAAAGTTGTTCAGTTTGATGGTCTGACACTCCCCTTAAAATAGTTTCAGCTAATTTTGTTAGACCTAATAGAGTTCCAGAAAAATGTTTTAATCATGTTAAGTAATTTTACAGTTTAGTGGCGTCCTTTTCACAATACTTATTAGAGATTTTCAAAAATGAAAGAGTTCTACTCCCCTAAAAGCTTTTTTTTATAGATTCTAAACATACCACTTTTAAGAATGTCGAAATGAATGCAAAAGTGACTTTGTATGTTTATAGGTTTAGAACTATCATCATAATCATTCTCTTGCCCATTTCCCATTATTTGGGGTAACAACATATAAAAAACATAATTTTAAAGTATTATACAAAAATAGCTTTAAGGCTTTTGGAGTAGCACTTTTTTTATTAAGGGTTTCTTGATTGAAAAATCGTTACTTAGGACATTGAAATCAACAATTTATACACACACAAAACTTCTAAATCAGGAAAATCCCTTCTTAGTGTACCCCTACATCCTCTGTAGAATATACAGGGTGTAAGGAAAAGTATCATTAACCTTTAAACTACAGACTCTACCCATCAAACTGAACAACTTTTACTATGGGAGCAAAACGATCAGAGCAAAAAAAAATCTGCTGTCCCATACAATTGCGTCGAGTAGGTATTGCAGTTTAGTATGGGACAGCTTACTTTTTTTGCTCTGATCGTTTTGCTCCCATAGTACCTAAAAGTTGTTCAGTTTGAGGTACAGTATGTGGTTTAAAGGTTAATGATACTTTTCCTAACACCCTGTAAATTCGAAATTGCATGTTTCTGTCTTAGTAGTTTAGGCTGTGCGTTTCTGTAAGTTAGTCAGTCACGGAACAGTGTGTGTAGATGATATAAACAGAATATTTACCAGGAATTTCCTTCTTCACCTCAGTCTTAATATCCACAAGTTCTATTTTAATCTTTTTCTTTACAACTTTAGACTTTTTGTCTTTAACAACTTTCATAGTCTTCTCTTTAGGAGTGACATCAACTTTCTTCTTCTTTTGTCCAATATTGAAGATTTCTTTGATGTTCAATTTGCGTTTCATTTCACGGCGTTCGCTTTTAGAACCTAAATAGTCGCGGGTGGGGTCAAAGAGGTGTGTGTGGTAGGCAGGGAGCCCAGGGTTCCCAGTCTGCCCAACACTGGGCCCAGCGCCATAGACGGGGGACAAGGTTGATGTGGTGGAAGGAAGAGTAGTTGTGTCCACGCTTAAACAGTCTTTCCTGACATTATCTTTCAATTTGTATAACCTTGCTTTTGTGCAAGTCCAACGGACGCCATCGTCGAACATTATCTCGTAATTGCCTGCAGACAAAAAAAATATTAAAATAAACAAAGGTTTAGTACCTTAACGCATTTAATAATGCATGTACGAGAATGATGCAGCGTTCGAGAAGCTACGCAGTATCTTCATGACCCAAATACCGCAGTATCTTAAAACGAAAGTCTTCGACCAGTGTGTGTTGCAGTGATGACAAAACGAACAGAGACGTGGTCGCTCACTCAAGGCCTCATAAAAAAGCTGACTGTCACCCAAAGGGCGATGGAGAGGGCTATTCTCCGAGTTTCCCTACGTCGGAGTTTCCCTACGAGATCGAATCAAAAATGAAGAGATCCGCAGAAGAACCAGAGTAGCTGACATAGCAGAACCGATAGCTGATGGGGCCGAAAGGTTCTCGAGTGGTGACCGCGTACCGGAAAGCGCAGCGTGGGTAGGCCCCCGACAAGGTGGACCGACGACCTGATGAAGGCGGCGGGAACCTGTTAGATGAGGGCAGCGCAGGACCGGTCGTTATGGCGATCCTTGGGGGAGGCCTATGTCCAGCAGTGTCCATCAGCTGAGATGATGATGATGTACAAGAATGGACTACCAGCGTGGGTGTCACACGAGGCGACCAAGCGAGAGTGGGCGAAAAGGCTATCACGCGATTCCATCCATTGTGAGTATATGAAAATACGGTCTTTCTTAATATGCTAACGATTTTATAAAGGGATGATCAGACCATCAAACTTAGCAACTTTCTTGATGGGACGCCGAAATCGTGAAAATGAAATGAGCTGTTCCATGCAAAACGACAACCTACTTGTCCCAAAAAGGTATGGGACAGTCGATTTCTTTTTTCGCAATTTCGGCTTTGGTCCCATTCTTCTTAAAGCCCTGCAAGCCCAAGCCGGCAAGCCCTGGTGTCAGAGTTTATTCAAACCACCTTACGGCCTCTGACGTGGTTTTTTTATGTAACGACTACTACCACCAGAGATAGTAGCCGGGACTAACGGCTTAACGTGTCATTTGGTCCCATTGAGAACGTTTTTCAGTTTGGTCTGATCATCATACCCTTAAAAAAACATTTCAAGATGGACCCTGTTTGTAAGTGTATTAACTTCACCCAAAACACCGACAGAATATACTACAGTTATACTAAAGTTATGAAAAGCCCCTTCATAATTTTAAGAACTGTAACACACTGTGTGTTACGACAAACAAAATGCAAAGCTTAGGTACCATCTCCAAAATCCTGGCTAACAGTCGCGGCAAATCTTCTGTTATCCCTCCAGCGAGCCAAGACTCTCTCATCCACTTCAAAAGTCACCTTCCTCTTCTCTTCGGTCTTTGGTTCTCTAAGTGGGACTGAATGACTGGCAGCGACTGGTTCACTAGTGGTTTCTGCTTCTGCCGGTTCAGGGATCGGTGTTGAGGCACCAGAGCCTTTCGGCCTTAATCGTGGACTGCTCACACTTATCCATTCGTCGAGTCTGGAATTGGCTTTTTGAGGAACACTGAAACAATTTGACGTTTGTTATATTTTTCTGATTAGAATCTTAATATGATTTGTTAAAGCTGGTTTTAAGGCTTGCTAATACATCATATTTTATGACATTCAGAGCCCAATTGATTCAGTGGCAATTTCAATAAATTTGAAAATGAACATTAAATTTTATACAACATGAGAAGGATTTCAAATGCAGATAAAGGAAACTACATTGTGGGAATGTGGGCCAATACAAACTCACAGATAACTATAGCTATAGACGATATGTATATGCATACACAAAACAATATTTTAAATAAGGGATTTCACGCATACGCCTCGCATTTCGCCTTAGATGAAATCTTACTTTGATCTCAGACTTTCGCAACTATCCGCCACGCCTGCCTAATGCAGATTGGTGGACTTGGTGGTTTCCATCAGCATTTATTGGACTTCACATTTGCATCAGAATTTCTTCTTCCTTGTGTTGTTTTCCTTCAACATTTGAGAGAGATTGAAGTAATAGGCTCTAATTTAACACTTACTTTTTGGAAACATCATCATAATGCACCAGAACCTCCATCTCCTCATAGTCTACCTCTATAATCTCTGCTGGATACCAGAAGTCCCTATAATCTCTGGCTTCGACCTTCGAACCAACTGATAGGGCATTAGTGTTTGCTGGAAAGTTAAACAATTTATTTGTTTTATTACCAGTAAATATGAAATAATAACTAGACACAATTACCACATCAGCAACATCAAAAATTTGACGTCATTTTTACTAGTATGCGTTTTCGTCAAAAAACATCCTATTACTGAATATTCGTAATTGGCGATTATCAGAAGGATATTGTTACCAACACATATGGACAAAAAGCCCTGAAATAAATTATATACGTACAATACAATTAATATAGTTTATTATAGAAACATTCAAACATATTTGATGTGTTTTTTTAAACAGACTTTTAGCAGCACTTAGTCAAAGAAGGCAGGACACTTTTTATAGCCTTCTAAAATTATTTTTCCCTGTTCATATTCCCTATTCATTTTATGAATATAAATTCATAAAATCAAAACAGTATTTGTTACACAGAATGTTGTTACATGATTCATTTTATTCAGATTTCTACTGAACAAGTAATCACTACCAGATTTCTATATTTGACAGTGCATTGCATTTTGAAGGAAGTGTCATCAAGGCTATTCAAAGAATATATAATGTTCTTGATTCAAAGATAACATGGCTTTTCTGACATTTATTATAATAGTGTTGGACATAAAAAAAATACCAAATTGTAACTAGCCTTTATCTCCTGAACTAACACACTCGCTGGCAAGAGTTTTCCCATCGCATTTCTCCGCTATTTTAGCTTCTGATTGGGTCAGAATCATATCCATAACACTTGAAGCAACTGCTATTGTTTCATCTTTTTCAACATTTTCAATAACTGGCTTTTCTTCAGCAGTCTCGACTTTAACTTCTATCTCCTTGATGGAAGGTTCAGTTTCTTTAACAACTACAGTCTCAACAACAGGAGTATTAGCACCGGATTTTTGGTCAGAAATCTCTTTATCCTGATCTTCAATGAACTGTTTGATAGCTTCTACATTCTCCCCTTCCGACACTTTCCTGCTGCTTAATTCTTTGCCAGTTTTATTTGTTTCTTCTGCTGTTTTATTTGTTTCTTCTGCCGTCTGCTCCTCCATATTTGAAGTTTCCGTTTTGTCAGTTACTTTCCAAGGAAATATTGATGGCACTGCATCTGTTAAGTAATCAGAAAAGAAATATAATGGGATATTAGAGGAAATATATTTTGAGTAGCATGCAATAACTACTTAATTTGCTCGACTATCTACTACAATCACAACATGTATAGAAAAAATGTATAATCATAATTATAAAATGACAGATATGTATAAACAATAGTACTTATTACTTATTAGTTATTTGTCAAATGTCTGTTGTATGCCGATGACCAAGTTCTGCTTGCGTCATCGGTAAATGATTTGCAGGAGATGGTAACATGTATGAATGAATCATTTAAGAAGAAGGGAATGAATGTTAATGTAAATAAGACGAAAGTAATGGTTATCGAGCGCGATGAAACAGTGACTGAATGTAAGATTATGATAGGTGATGAAAGGCTAGAGCAAGTCAGTGAGTTTGTGTACTTGGGTTGTATGTTCACAAGAGACGGAAAGTACGACGAAGATATAGAGAGAAGAGTGAAAGCAGGAAATAGGATTAATGGAGCCTTGCACACCTTCGTGAATAGTCAAACTATTTCTAAAAAGTCTCGTTTGGCGGTTCACGAGGGTGTGTTGGCACCAACTTTAATGTATGGAAGTGAGAGTTGGGTATGGCAGAAGAAGCATGAATCTAGAATAAATGCTGTTGAAATGCGCTCCCTGCGTAGTATGTGTGGTGTGACTTTAAAGGACCGGTTACGGAATAGTGTGATTAGAGAAAGATGTGGTCTGAAAGAAGATGTAGTGACAAGGATTGAAAAAGGAATGTTGAGGTGGTTTGGCCATGTGGAAAGAATGAGCCAAAGTAGGCTGACGTATGAAATCTACAAGGAAAGTGTGAATGGAATGGTTGAAAGGGGTCGCCCTAGGCGCACGTACGCTGACCAAATAGGATGCGTACTGAAGAAGGGCCAAATAAAATGTACCCGGAACCGACGAGCATGTATGAAGAGACTTATGAATGTTGAGGAGGCGAAAGATGTGTGTCAGAATCGTAGCATGTGGCGATCTATTGTCTCTGCCTACCCCAGTAGTGGGACATAGGCGTGAGCATATGTATGTATGTATGTATGTACTTATTACGTTAAATATTCCTCAAAACAACCAAATAACATTCCTTCTTTTTAGTTTGTTTACTAAAGACTGCACACAATAGCTTTTGCAGGTATGTTGGTATGACGGAATTGGTTAAAAAATATTACCTTTGGTCAAATTAGAAGGGTGATATATAAGTAAGTACAATAGTTTACTTATTTCTGGATACTGTAGCACATGCAATCGCTAATAAACAAACTTTATTCACATGCTTAAAGTAACTTTTAACCCTATCTATGCCATGGATAAATAAATCAATAACAGCAATCAATTAAAAAACACCTAGCTTTACATTGCAATAATAAAAATATCAAAATACAAAATTATTAAAAAATACATAACATAAAAAACCATTTATAAAAATCTAATCTACAACAAATCGCTGCTAAAAAGTACCTGACTTAAGTACGTATTTCGAATCCTTGTATATTTTAAAATCATTTTTACAGAAATGCCTTGAGCACACATAAGTGGGCCCATTTACTTCATTCCTGCGACTAGCCGTGATCCAAGCATCACGGAGTGTGGTATCTTTCGGAAACTTATGGTATGTAACACCAATGTCTTCTTTGCGTGTTGAACAAGAATTACATTTCTCTATACAACATTTTTTTACCGCCATCCTAATGTTAGATTAGAACACTTGTGTTAGTAGTGTGTTAATAAATATGACATATTTATAATCAGGGCTGGATTAGAAAGGTAATGTAGACAGCAGCAGCAGCAGTGCTAGCATGATACCCCGCGACTTCGAGTCTCTCTATACCATATCTCTATTTCAGCACGTCTTCGCCTCTGTCTCTACAGTAGCTAACATGATGCCCGCGACTTACGATGACGCGAGCTCTCCACTGTCATTTGTAGTCTCTAGTCTACAAATGCGAGCATGATCACCGTTCGGTAGAGTTTGTGGCTCTATGTTTACGCAATGAAATAGGTAAAAGAACGAATGATTTTGAGGCAGCTCTAATCACCGATTCGGCGATACCCTATTCAAATTGATCGATTTAACCGTATGATAACCCAGCGAAACCGGGCCGCGACTTTGCTTTCTCTTGGTAGAGTGGCTGACGAGCTGTCAAATCATGCTCAGCATCGCGGGATAAATGACAGGCGCGGGTATGGACTTCAAACCCGCAGGCGCGCGTCATGCGACTAATCATGCTAGCACTGCAGGTTTTAATATCAAAGAACTTAAAAAATTGTTTGTGGATCCTTGTTGGACAGTAATATTTTGTAGCTACTATAGCAGCCTCTGTCATATTAAATCATCAGCACATGTTAAAATATGAGTGATTGCTGTAGCAGTCGACACATGGCAGTCAACTGCTGTAGCAGCTCTGTCATATTACATTCACAGTGCACGATAGTATACGACAGCGATTAATATAGAACGGACAATTGCAGATGCCATGGTAAGCAACTGAATAAAGATTAAAATGGAGTCATGTTGTGTTAAGGCCTGTGTAGAAATGATACAGGATTGCACCGACAACAGTCATTATCATTATCAGCCTATAATGTCCCACTGCAGGGCACAGGCCTACCCTCAGGGAGGGTGTATGGGCATAAGGCCCCCACGCGTGCCCAATGCGTATTGGTGGACAATACACATGCATCAGAATTTCTTCTTCAGTCTACACACAGGTTTCCTTACGATGTCTCCCATAACAGTGTACCTCTTAAATAAGATGTAATAAATAATAAAATAGATCTTTTTTTTTTGCTTAATTGCAATATTTTCCTGTTTTCCCAACACTCAACTTGTCTATTCTAATCTTGAAATTGTGACTCGATATTGTGGTGTCAATGATTTTTCAAATCTTCAGTATAAATAGCAAATGTGAGATTGTTTGGTAATAGATATTTAGGTGATCTAAAAGATTGCTTTTATACAAAAACACACCTAGGCCACAACAAAATAGTGGAGCTTCAACAACAAACAACAACATGCGACCGCCCAATAACAGACTTGCGATGGGACTCTCCTCATCCTCAGTTCATATCAGAGTAGACCCTTGTTTTATGTTTATTTAGTATTACCATACTATTGTTCAGGTTGCAATAATGTAAGGTTATTGATGGTGCTTTTTATTCTTTGTTGTTAAGTAGTAAGTTAAGGCCAGGCCACACAGAGGCAGGACTGCGGGAAAGCGGTCCGGGGGCGGACCTGCGGGAAGCGAATATCTCCGGACCCGCGCTTATTTCTTTGTGGCTGGGGGGGGGGGGGGGGGGGGGATATACAAACTCGGACATGACCTTCCCACCACACCATACACTACAAAACACACAAAAATCTTCGCTGGTCCGGAGATATTCGCTTCCCGCAGGTCCTCCACCGGACCGCTTTCCGCAGTCCCACCTCTGTGTGGCCTGGCCTTTAGGCACATTAATTAAAATGTTAAAGTCGCTACCAGCCCTCACCGATTTTAAGGTTAGATTTATATTGTATTGTAAGAACTGTTTATGCAGTTCTGCAGTTATGCTAAGAAAATTAAGTTGATGATTAATCTCGTTGCACGAAAGTAAGAATAAATTGTAAATAACAGCTAAATTACAGTGGTTGCAATCAATCAATACCAACCTGAAAGCGATTGTTCTGCTGCTTCCTATTCAATTTTCTTGTTTAGTTTAGCATTCATTTTATGTTCATCCGTGAAACACAGGTACTAAATCCACGAGAAAACATACAAAAATATCTGTAGTCTACACGTAAACTTGAAGCAAAATATTTAGTTGCATCATATTGCGCGATTTGTAAAATGCAACATTTTTTTTGTTTGTTTACTTTTTTTTTTTTTTTTTTTTTTAAATATATTTACTAGCCTGGTTACTAGACCTTTTGGCTAAATCTTATTTTATTTTTAATTTTCTTCTGTTTTCACATTAAAACGTTGGTATTCGACGTTTTGATGGTTCTTTGGAGTTTTTGGAGGCAATCGAAAGACGTAGGAAAAGCAGAGAAGTCTACAGGAAAGAGGTGAACCGACCGCTTTGCCGCACTAAAATCACGGAACACTTTTCCTGTTTACGACCCATGCACCATCATATTTCACTGAACAATATATTATTCACTTGCACGACACTTTGTTACGCAAAACAACACCAATTTTACGAACCAAAACTCACTATAAACAATAAAAATTCGATGAAATATGAGGACTCCAAACGTCAGCTACCAAAGCCCGCCAAAAACTCTCCTTGTTTGTTTTGTTTACTTTTTTTTTTTTCAATTTATTTACTAGCCTGGTTACTATACCTTTTGGCTAAATCTTATTTTATTTTTAATTTTCTTCTGTTTTCACATTAAAACGTTGGTATTCGACGTTTTGATGGTTCTTTGGAGTTTTTGGAGACAATCGAAAGACACAGGAAAAGCAGAGAAGTCCACAGGAAAGAGGTGAACCGACCGTTTTGCCGCGCTAAAATCACGGAACACTTTTCCTGTTTACGACCCATGCACCATCATATTTCACTGAACTGTATATTGTTCACTTGCACGACACTTTGTTACGCAAAACAACACCAATTTTACGAACCAAAACTTACTATAAACAATAAAAATTCGATGAAATATAAGGACTCCAAACGTCAGCTACCAAAGCCCGCCAAAAAATCCCTTGTTTGTTTACCAACTTGCAGTGTTGCCAACTCGGTATCAGGTTTTCGGGCTAAATAGAGCTTAAAAAAGGGCTAGATTTGCCCAATAAATTAAAAAAAGGGCTAGATTGCTTTATTTATAAAAAAATATAAAAAAGAGAGTCTTGTTAACTATTGTTTACTTATTAAATAGATATACTCAAACGCACAATCAAAAATTTAACAAAGTTAATTAAAACAAACACTTAAATGTCTAAAGCAGCTATTACATTACCAGACATTTAGGGCCGATTTTGGTATACATTGCTTGCTTTGAACGCTACACTTTGAAATAGAGAGAACAAATCAGGCAATGTATGCCGAAATCGTGCCGAACACAAGATTTCACTCCCACTTTGTGCTGACGTAGTTGCTTATCGTTGAAGTTGAGCCTTATCTGTTTCATCAGGGGCAGCTTTGCTCAATATAAATTGTGTGCCAGTGTAGTTTCCTTACACGATTTTGGGGCTAGAAATAGGGCTAGGGGCTAAATAATTATTTTAAGAGCTGAAGAAGCATAAAAAGGGCTAGATCTAGCCCCGAAAGGGCTAAGTTGGCAACGCTGCCAACTTGGTTGAATTTTTTGACTGGCAACACCGAATTCTAGTTTTTTTTTGTTTTTTTTATATTTCCGGTTTTTATAAAGTTTATTGTTGAAAAATATAGATTTTTGTATAAGTACCTACTGTAAATAGAAGAAATATAGTAAAAAAAGGTTTTTTTTTATTGGCTCTTTTAAATTATTCACTATTATTTTTGTGTGTGAGAAACAGCAGAAAACAAACAGCGATGAGAAGCCGGAACGACAAAAATCGATAAAATTGGATGACGTACACCACCAAAAGTTTGACATTTGGTAATATTTATTTTGACGTCTGCACGATTCGTGTAAAATATTTTCTAGTATTGTGTACAAATGAAGAGAAAGCGACAAAATTAACATTAACCGTACAAGAAGTGATGTTTCTTATTTGAAAAAACAATGGATTTAGCTAAATCGTTGTTCACATCACGCGACCACGACGGCTATGTGGGGCGCGAAGATCACGAACGTAAAATCAGTGCAGCGTTAGCAGACGATGACCCCGAAGACATTATCGATGCTATCCGAGGCTTGAACATTGCTGATGAGCTCCTGCCAGCGCCCGGTGGACCGTTCTCAGCGCTGACGCCGAGCATGGTCCCTCAGGACATCATGGCACAGCTGGCCCAACCAGAATGCGAAGGTCACAGCGGCGGCCTTCCCGACTACAGATTCGACGAATTCGGCTTTTGTATCGAAGAAGAAGATGAACCCGAACAAACCTCGAACTCACCATCAACAAGCGCATTCGTGGAAGATGACCAGCACCATCTCCAGTGGGAGTTTTACAGCAAAGAAATTAACTTTTCAGAAAGTGAAGGCAAGCTTGAAAGGACGGATCAGTTGCAAAGAATGGTGAAAGATGGTGTGCCGCATACATTACGACCACAAGTCTGGATGCACCTGTGCGGTGCTATCAAAAAACGGGCTTCAACCGAAATTACATATCATGAAATTGTGAGAGCTTCCAGTGACGATGGATTAGTTACGAGTAAGCAAATAGAGAAGGATTTGGTGCAGATATTGCCGAACAATGTCTGTTTTTCGCATCCTACAAGCACGGGTGTGCCACGGTTACGGCGAATACTTAGATCTTTGGCATGGCTCTACCCTGATATAGGTTATTGTCAAGGCACTGGAATGATTGCAGCTTCTCTTCTGCTTTTGATGGAAGAGGAAGAAGCATTTTGGATAATGTGTACCACTGTGGAAGATTTACTGCCGGCATCTTATTACTCTTCAACATTGATCGGCATTCAAGCTGATCAGAAAGTGTTAAGGAGCCTCATATCCACATACCTTCCCGGTATCGATCAGGTTCTCAACGCCCACGATATAGAGCTCTCTCTCATAACAATGCACTGGTTTTTAACACTATATGCCAATGTTGTTAACATGAAAATCTTACTAAGGGTTTGGGATCTCTTCTTCTTAGATGGATCTCTAGTACTTTTTAAAGTTACTTTGGCTATGTTGAAAATAAAAGAAAACAGGTTTACTGAAATATCAAACTCCGCACAGATCTTCAATGCATTGTCAGATATACCCGGAGAAATTGATGATGTTGAACTTCTTATTAAAACCATAGATGAAGTTTGTGGTGATACTTTAAGTCCTACTTTAATAGAGACTCACAGAAGAAGGCATCTGGCATACCTGATGGCGGACCATGGGGCTCTAGTAGGGAACCCTGGTGCAGTACCTAACCTTCCCAAGCAACAGCTGCAGAGGCGCCAAATAAAGAGGAGTAAGTCTGTTATTCAGACAATTCTTTTTGGGGAAGACAGTAATAATGAAGATGCTATTTCCAAAAACGTTAAACAGACTGAAATACTTGTTGATCTTAGAGAAGCGATATTGCAAGTTGCCCGCCACTTCCTTGCCCTTGAAGCACAGATGGCAGCCGAGGTGCAATTAACAGCTGACTACACAATGCAGAGCCACGCGGCAGACAGAGACAGATATGTTAATGTATCTAGGAGTAAGAGAAGGCGAGCCAAAGCTCTATTGGATTTTGAAAGGAGAGATGGTGATGAGCTGGGATTCAGAAAGAATGATGTAATAGAAGTGATAAGTTCCAGAGATGAACACTGTTGGATTGGTGAACTAAATGGCTTAAGAGGCTGGTTTCCGGCCAGATTTGTTAAGTTATTAGATGAAAAAGGAGTCAAATACAGCAGAGCAGGAGATGATTCAGTCACAGAGAAAGCTGCTCACTTAGTAAGAGGAGTTTTAGCTCCTGCTTTCAAAAGAGTTTTATTACATGGTATCAAGAGGCCCAGCTTTTTAGATGGACCTTGCCACCCCTGGCTATTCATTGAGGAGGCTTCATCAAGAGAGGTCGAAAAAGACTTTAATTCAGTTTACAGTAGACTCGTTTTATGCAAAACATATCGTTTAGATGAAGATGGGAAAGTATTAACACCAGAGGAATTACTGTACAGATGTGTCCAGGCCATCAATTTATCACATGATAATGCACATGCTCAAATGGATGTCAAATTACGTACATTGATTTGTATGGGGCTGAACGAGGAAGCATTGCATTTATGGCTGGAAGTTCTCTGTTCCTGTGTAGATGTTGTTCAGAAATGGTATCATCCATGGTCTTTCATAAACTCACCCGGCTGGGTCCAAATAAAATGTGAACTGAGAATACTGTCTCAGTTTGGGTTCAATTTAAATCCAGAATGGGAACTGCCATTGAAGAAAGATACCCAAAATCAACCGCTAAAGGAAGGAGTTAGAGATATGCTTGTAAAACATCACTTATTTTCTTGGGACTTGTAATTAATTTTATCATAATATTACCTTTTATTAAAGTACTTAAAATGCTATCAAATTTGTGCAATACTGTAAATATTTTAATATTAGTTCTTTCTTACTACTGCACCACATAATACTAAGTTGTTAGTTGCTCTATGTTATTGCTTAATCAAATAAATTTTATTAAGTAGACTTTACGTAATTTTAAAAATAAACTATCGCTACACACCCTTAATGATTTTTTATTTCAAAAGATACCAATTTTTTATTTTAAGAATACTCATTGTGTCTGATATTTTAATCATATTTCAGTCAGTAGGAAGGAAAATAAATATTGAGTGGGTAGCGATGGGCTCTGCCCACCCTAATTGAACACAGGCGTGAGTATACTAGAGTTGTGGAACTATTCTTGGATCAGGGGTGCAATTTTTGAACACCACAACGTTGAAAAATCAGCAGTAGAAAATGGAGATTATGCATCTTTCAGCAGGGCTAGCATGATACCCCGCGACTTCGAGTCTCTCTATACCATATCTCTATTTTGGCGCGGCTTCGCCTCTGTCTCTACAGTAGCTAACATGATGCGCGCGACTTACGATGACGCGAGCGCCCAACTGTCATTCGTAGACTCTAGTCTATAAATGCGAGCATGATCACCGTTCGGTAGAGTTTGTGGCTCTACGTTTGACGTTTATCTTTAGAGATATATGTCTTGCACCGATGGGGTCCGCGACTGTTGTTTTAAGTGGACTTTTCAGTAATAATTCATGAAATTTGGCAGTGAAAATAATATTCTTATGGTATTCATTCACTGTGGCGGCTCAAATGACTTGAAAAACACATTAAATATAAAAGATTGCATTAATTAAAACAATGATAAAATCCGCAAGTAAACCTAAGTTTTGAAATGAACACACACAAACAAACAACATCTCACCCTCAAAGCGTATTACTCCATTCCGTCGTGAAAAAAGAAACCCAAGCATGTTCTACTAGCCATGTGCCTTCGCAGAGTTCCCCACGATTTTGTTCTGCTCCAACATCAGGCCCTCAGCAGTTCATGTACAGAACGCATGTATGAAGTTACTCACTGTCTCACCGAACACTATCAAAAGAGCCCAAGCATGGTCAACTAGCTATGTGCCTTCGCAGAGTTCCCCACAATATTGTTCTGCTCCAACAACAGGCCCTCAGCAGTCCATGTACAGAAGCTACTCACCGTCTCACCGAACACTATCAAAAGAGCCCAAGCACGGTCAACTAGCTATATGCCTTCGCAGAGTTCCCCACAATATTGTTCTGCTCCAACAACAGGCCCTCAGCAGTCCATGTACAGAAGCTACTCACCGTCTCACCGAACACTATCAAAAGAGCCCAAGCACGGTTAACTAGCTATGTGCCTTCGCAGAGTTCATGTTGTTCTGCTCCATCATCGGGCCCTCAGCAGGTCATGTACAGAAGCTACTCATCGTCTCACCGAACACTATCAAAAGAGCCCAAGCACGGTTAACTAGCTATGTGCCTTCGCAGAGTTCATGTTGTTCTGCTCCATCATCGGGCCCTCAGCAGGTCATGTACAGAAGCTACTCATCGTCTCACCGAACACTATCAAAAGAGCCCAAGCACGGTTAACTAGCTATGTGCCTTCGCAGAGTTCATGTTGTCCTGCTCCATCAGAAGGCCCTCAGCAGTTCATGTACAGAAGCTATTCACCGTCTCACCGAACACTATCAAAAGAGCCCAAGCACGGTTAACTAGCTATTTGCCTCCAGAGAATTCCTCACAATGTTGTTCTACTCCATCATCAGTAGACAAGTGACAGAGAAGGAGTTGGTTCTTCACGGTAGTACAATAATAAAGCGATTACTATTGTCAAAGAAAAACTCATATTTTATTAAAGCAACAGATTTTATTAAAATTTTTAATATCCCGGACCCAAAAAAAATAAAACTTCAAATTGGTATCTTTATTGCTAAGTTAGGTACAGATAGGTACATAATATACTTTGAAAAATCTATGCAGTTTCATTGTCACGTACGACAGCTAGAAATTTTACAATAAAGAACATTAAATACATTCAATAAATCTAATAAGTAGGTACAATTTAGTTGATATCCTTAAGTCAATAAAGTAAATTAATTACTTACAACTACAGGGTGAAATTGATAGTAGCATACTATTAAACTAAGAGTCTACCCATCACACTGAACAACTTTTACTATGGGAGCAAACCGATCGGAGCAAAAAAAATCTGCTGTCCCATACTAAACTGAAACTGCTAAAATGCCTACTCGACTCAAATGTATGCAACAGCAGATTTTTATTTTGCTCCGATCGGTTTGTTTCCATAGTAAAAGTTCAGTTTAAGCTAATGATATCAATTTCAATAATAAACTTCCAAAAATTAACTTACATTACACACAAAGAAAACAATAGGTATAACCACTTATAAATGATGAACAACTAGTTACTACATTACAATAATTAATAACTAAATGCACTGATGAACAATGATGATCAACAACATTGCAACAAATGAAAGATTATAATTATTACAAATAAATACAAGAATATAACTTATAAGGTATTACCTAAAAATAATAAGGTAGTTTTAGGTACGGTTTAGAGTCATCACTATGACTCCCATGGGAGATAATTTGGTACAAATTATATCAATGGCTACAACATCAAAATTGTGTCCTAGTGACCCGGCCCCAGCTTTACCCGGTTGGGGGTAAATAATATAAGTAAATATACCTACTATGAGAGCTCAGTGGCCCGTTGCGGACAGGTATGGACTCTCAATCATGAGGTCCGGATTCGAATCCGCACGGACAACATGCCACGTACCAATGAGTTTTTCTAACTTATGATCGTATTACTGACTGGTCTCAAACGGTGAAGGAAAACATCGTGAGGAAACCTACATATGCAGAAGAAGAAATTCTGATGCGTATGTGAAGTCTACCAATCCGCATTGGACACGCGTGGTGGACTGTGCCTGCAGTGGGACGTATATAGGCTGATGATGATGATGATACCTACTATACACATAAATATTTCAGAAGAAATTCTCTGACAACAGTCTCGACTGCTGTAGCAGTTCTGTCATATTGCATCCTCAGCGCACGACCATGCCCTTAACGACATCTTCCAAAGGGCTCTATTTTCTGCAAAGATATCATGCGTGCCTTCAGGCCTCAGCCGCACCAAAAGTAACAGGCTTGACGGCCTAACTTTGACGCCCTGGCAGAAGGGCAAGCGCCTCCCGTGGGATGCTACATGCATCAGCACCATCGCCGCCAGCTACCTTAGCCGCACCTCACGGACCCCTGGAGCAGCTGCAGAGAGTCTGGTACTCAAGACTTGAAGCACCAATATCTGTTTGTTCCGGTCACAGGAGCCTGAAATCGGGCATAAGACTTAGGGAGAGGAAATGTGACCCCCACTCTGGGTGGTTCTTGATGCAAACCATGGCCATAGCAATACAACGCGGCAGCGGTGCTAGCGTTATGGGCACTTTTGCACCTGGATCGATACGGGGCGGGCTATTTGATTAAGTTTAGCTGTGAGTTTCTTTTCTTTTGTTTCTCTTAATTTGTTTTGTTTATTATGTTGTATATAAAGGATTTAACACATTATACCTTCATTTAGTATCTCCTAAACTTTGTTCAAAAGACTAAGATGACATACTTACATGGTTACTCCTAGATTGTATGACTTAAGGTAATTCTGATTCTTCCACTGGTTTATCGTTGTTGGAACATGGATACACGAAAAGCTTTTTATAACTGTATCAGTATCTTCTCGTGCCTTCAGTTAAAGACAAGTAATCCCGTATATCCGCCAATGGTGAAGTCTTCAAATTGTCAGAAAGTTTATTTGCTCTCACTGTGCTTAGATTTCTGAAAATTAAATGTAAAATTACGTTATAACGTGAAATACAAGTAGGTAGAAAGTCGGAAGAAAAATGTATATTTGACATCCAATAATACTTACATAACATTGTTTTCTTTAGCAAACATGCTGACGTGACGATTATTTACTGAAAAACAGATTTATTTCGCTATTTTAGTTGTGTAAAACTGTTTATTCTTGATTTTTCCAAAATAAAATTTTAGTTTTCAAATGTCAAACATATGTCAAGTGAAAAAAACCAATAGCTTTAATTTAAGAATAAAACATAACGTGTAAGCGAGACGTCGCTATACCAACAGTATCTCCTTACTCTTTACTCGAAACATAAGCACTCAAAGCACGCAACGAAATAGGCAAAAGAACGAATGATATTGGGGCAGCTCTAATTACCGATTCGGTGATACCATATTTAAAAATGATCGTTTTAACCGTATGGTATCCCAGCGAACCCGCGCCGCGACTCTGCTTTCTCTCGGTAGAGTGGCTGACGAGCTGTCAAATCATGCTCACCATCGCGGGATAAATGACAGGTGCGAGTTTGATTTTCAAACCCGCAGGCGCGCGTCAAGCGACTAATCATGCTAGCACTGCGCTTTCTACTGCTGCAGTGCTAGCATGATTAGTCGATCATTTTTAAATATGGTATCACCGAATCGGTAATTAGAGCTGCCCCAATATCATTCGTTCTTTTGCCTATTTCGTTGCGTGCTTTGAGTGCTTATGTTTCGAGTAAAGAGTAAGGAGATACTGTTGGTATAGCGACGTCTCGCTTACACGTTATGTTTTATTCTTAAATTAAAGCTATTGTTTTTTTTCACTTGACATATGTTTGACATTTGAAAACTAAAATTTTATTTTGGAAAAATCAAGAATAAACAGTTTTACACAACTAAAATAGCGAAATAAACCTGTTTTTCAGTAAATAATCGTCACGTCAGCATGTTTGCTAAAGAAAACAATGTTATGTAAGTATTATTGGATGTCAAATATACATTTTTCTTCCGACTTTCTACCTACTTGTATTTCACGTTATAACGTAATTTTACATTTAATTTTCAGAAATCTAAGCACAGTGAGAGCAAATAAACTTTCTGACAATTTGAAGACTTCACCATTGGCGGATATTACTGATAGTGTCTTTAACTGAAGGCACGAGAAGATACTGATGCAGTTATAAAAAGCTTTTCATGTATCCATGTTCCAACAACGATAAACCAGTGGAAGAATCAGAATTACCTTAAGTCATACAATCTAGGAGTAACCATGTAAGTATGTCATCTTAGTCTTTTTAACAAAGTTTAGGAGATACTAAATGAAGGTATAATGTGTTAAATCCTTTATATACAACATAATAAACAAAACAAATTAAGAGAAACAAAAGAAAAGAAACTCACAGCTAAACTTAATCAAATAGCCCGCCCCGTATCGATCCAGGTGCAAAAGTGCCCATAACGCTAGCTCCGCTGCCGCGTTGTATTGCTATGGCCATGGTTTGCATCAAGAACCACCCAGAGTGGGGGTCACATTTCCTCTCCCTAAGTCTTATGCCCGATTTCAGGCTCCTGTGACCGGAACAAACAGATATTGGTGCTTCAAGTCTTGAGTACCAGACTCTCTGCAGCTGCTCCAGGGGTCCGTGAGGTGCGGCTAAGGTAGCTGGCGGCGATGGTGCTGATGCATGTAGCATCCCACGGGAGGCGCTTGCCCTTCTGCCAGCGCGTCAAAGTTAGGCCGTCAAGCCTGTTACTTTTGGTGCGGCTGAGGCCTGAAGGCACGCATGATATCTTTGCAGAAAATAGAGCCCTGTTAAGGGCATGGTCGTGCGCTGAGGATGCAATATGACAGAACTGCTACAGCAGTCCAGACTGTTGTCAGAGAATTTCTTCTGAAATATTTATGTGTATAGTAGGTATCATCATCATCATCAGCCTATATACGTCCCACTGCAGGCACAGGCCTGCCCTCTAGGAGGGTGTTTGGGCGTTAGTCCACCACGCGTGTCCAATGCGGATTGGTAGACTTCACATACGCATCAGAATTTCTTCTTCTGCATATGTAGGTTTCCTCACGATGTTTTCCTTCACCGTTTGAGACCAGTCAGTAATACAATCATAAGTTAGAAAAACTCATTGGTACGTGGCATGTTGTCCGTGCAGATTCGAATCCGGACCTCATGATTGAGAGTCCATACCTGTCCGCAACGGGCCACTGAGCTCTCATAGTAGGTGTATTTACTTATATTATTCACCCCCAACCGGGTAAAGCTGGGGCCGGGTCACTAGGACACAATTTTGATGTTGTAGCCATTGATATAATTTGTACCAAATTATCTCCCATGGGAGTCATAGTGATGACTCTAAACCGTACCTAAAACTACCTTATTATTTTTAGGTAATACCTTATAAGTTATATTCTTGTATTTATTTGTAATAATTATAATCTTTCATTTGTTGCAATGTTGTTGATCATCATTGTTCATCAGTGCATTTAGTTATTAATTATTGTAATGTAGTAACTAGTTGTTCATCATTTATAAGTGGTTATACCTATTGTTTTCTTTGTGTGTAATGTAAGTTAATTTTTGGAAGTTTATTATTGAAATTGATATCATTAGCTTAAACTGAACAACTTTTACTATGGAAACAAACCGATCGGAGCAAAATAAAAATCTGCTGTTGCATACATTTGAGTCGAGTAGGCATTTTAGCAGTTTCAGTTTAGTATGGGACAGCAGATTTTTTTTGCTCCAATCGGTTTGCTCCCATAGTAAAAGTTGTTCAGTGTGATGGGTAGACTCTTAGTTTAATAGTATGCTACTATCAATTTCACCCTGTAGTTGTAAGTAATTAATTTACTTTATTGACTTAAGGATATCAACTAAATTGTACTTATTAGATTTATTGAATGTATTTAATGTTCTTTATTGTAAAATTTCTAGCTGTCGTACGTAACAATGAAACTGCATAGATTTTTCAAAGTATATTATGTACCTATCTGTACCTAACTTAGCAATAAAGATACCAATTTGAAGTTTTATTTTTTTTGGGTCCGGGATATTAAAAATTTTAATAAAATCTGTTGCTTTAATAAAATATGAGTTTTTCTTTGACAATAGTAATCGCTTTATTATTGTACTACCGTGAAGAACCAACTCCTTCTCTGTCACTTGTCTACTGATGATGGAGTAGAACAACATTGTGAGGAATTCTCTGGAGGCAAATAGCTAGTTAACCGTGCTTGGGCTCTTTTGATAGTGTTCGGTGAGACGGTGAATAGCTTCTGTACATGAACTGCTGAGGGCCTTCTGATGGAGCAGGACAACATGAACTCTGCGTAGGCACATAGCTAGTTAACCGTGCTTGGGCTCTTTTGATAGTGTTCGGTGAGACGGTGAGTAGCTTCTGTACATGACCTGCTGAGGGCCCGATGATGGAGCAGAACAACATGAACTTTGCGAAGGCACATAGCTAGTTAACCTTGCTTGGGCTCTTTTGATAGTGTTCGGTGAGACGGTGAGTAGCTTCTGTACATGAACTGCTGCGGGCCTGATGTTGGAGCAGAACAACATCGTGGGGAACTCTGCGAAAGCACATAGCTAGTTAACCGTGCTTGGGCTCTTTTGATAGTGTTCGGTGAGATGGTGAATAGCTTCTGTACACGACCTGCTGAGGGCCTGATGATGGAGCAGAACAATATCGTGGGGAACTCTGCGCACATAGCTAGTTAACCGAGCTTGGGCTCTTTTGATAGTGTTCGGTGAGACGATGAGTAGCTTCTGTACATGACCTGCTGAGGGCCTGATGATGGAGCAGAACAATATCGTGGGGAACTCTGCGCACATAGCTAGTTAACCGTGCTTGGGCTCTTTTGATAGTGTTCGGTGAGACGATGAGTAGCTTCTGTACATGACCTGCTGAGGGCCTGATGATGGAGCTGAACAGTATCGTGGGGAACTCTGCGCACATAGCTAGTTAACCGTGCTTGGGCTCTTTTGATAGTGTTCGGTGAGACGGTGAGTAGCTTCTGTACATGAACTGCTGCGGGCCTGATGTTGGAGCAGAACAACATCGTGGGGAACTCTGCGAAAGCACATAGCTAGTTAACCGTGCTTGGGCTCTTTTGATAGTGTTCGGTGAGACGGTGAATAGCTTCTGTACATGACCTGCTGAGGGCCTGATGATGGAGCAGAACAACATGAGCTCTGCGAAGGCACATAGCTAGTTAACCGTGCTTGGGCTCTTTTGATAGTGTTCGGTGAGACGGTGAGTAGCTTCTGTACATGAACTGCTGAGGTTCTCATGATGGAGCAGAACAACATTTTGGGGAACTCTGCGAAGGCACATAGCTAGTTGACCGTGCTTGGGCTCTTTTGATACTGTTCGGTGAGACGGTGAGTAGCTTCTGAACATGGACTGCTTAGGGCCTGTTGTTGGAGCAGAACAATATTGTGGGGAACTCTGCGAAGGCACATAGCTAGTTGACCGTGCTTGGGCTCTTTTGATAGTGTTCGGTGAGACGGTGAGTAGCTTCTATACATGAACTGCTGAGGGCCTGATGTTGGAGCAGAACAAAATCGTGGGGAACTCTGTGAAGGCACATGGCTAGTAGAACATGCTTGGGTTTCTTTTTTCACGACGGAATGGAGTAATACGCTTTGAGGGTGAGATGTTGTTTGTTTGTGTGTGTTCATTTCAAAACTTAGGTTTACTTGCGGATTTTATCATTGTTTTAAATAATGCAATCTTTTATATTTAATGTGTTTTTCAAGTCATTTGAGCCGCCACAGTGAATGAATACCATAAAAATATTATTTTCACTGCCAAATTTCATGAATTATTACTGAAAAGTCCACTTAAAACAACAGTCGCGGACCCCATCGGTGCAAGACATATATCTCTAAAGATAAACGTCAAACGTAGAGCCACAAACTCTACCGAACGGTGATCATGCTCGCATTTGTAGACTAGAGTCTACGAATGACAGTTGGGCGCTCGCGTCATCGTAAGTCGCGCGCATCATGTTAGCTACTGTAGAAACAGAGGCGAAGCCGCGCCAAAATAGAGATATGGTATAGAGAGACTCGAAGTCGCGGGGTATCATGCTAGCCCTGCTGATGTGACTTTCAAAAATCGCACTCCGGGGTATTAATTTCACTTACCTACTTATCCAAATTCGTATGCGATAATAGTAAGGGATTTTTGAGATCGTTCGGATGTGCCAAAACCGTTTCGTTTCACTCAAATAGTAACAGTTAAAACCGGACTTTACCGCCAATATTAGGCATCGGAAGCGAAAAGGTATTGGGTTAAATCCATGGGATCGGAGTAGAAGGTCCCATTCACGTCCAGTCCCGGACTGCAGACACAGTTTCATACATTTTGCTCGGTGCCGCAGGATACCATGCATCTAGGAAAGGCATTAAAATAATAATAGTCGCGAAAACGAGACAAGCTTATACGCTAAGGCCGAGATTCAGGGACGATTTTTTCCGTCTTAGCTCGAGCTAAGTAGGGTCGAAATGTATGGATTTTGACATACGGGAGTTCGAACGATGACTTACAAATCGTCTCTGAATCTCAGGCCGAGATTCAGAGACGATTTTTTCAGTCTTAGCTCGAGCTAAGTAGGGTATAAATGTATGGATTTTGACATACGGGAGTTCGAACTATGACTTACAAATCGTCTCTGAATCTCGGCCTCAGCCTCAGAGACGATTCTAAAGTCATAGTTCGAACTCCCGTATGTCAAAATCCATACATTTCGACCCTACTTAGCTCGAGCTAAGACGGAAAAAATCGTCTCTGAATCTCGGCCTTAATCGCATTGAGTGAGCAGGTGAAAATCTATGTTGTTTGTTCCTTTCTGTGTATGCCGCTGAAATGCCTCAGAGTACTGAGCAGTTTTCTTCTTATTTATTTTATTTTTACACGTTCTACGAAAACTTCCGAATAGAATAACGCACCTTTAAGATAAAACCGGTAAACAATATCGAAAACCGGTAATATAAAATGATGGTTGGGAATCTGGGAATACACATAATTATGGCAACACTGGAAATTAAATGTCAGATTTGACGGGAGTTTTTGGCGGGCTTTGGTAGCTGACTTTTGGAGTCCTTATATTTCATCGAATTTTTATTGTTTATAGTGAGTTTTGGTTCGTAAAATTGGTGTTGTTTTGCGTAACAAAGTGTCGTGCAAGTGAACAATATATAGTTCAGTGAAATATGATGGTGCA
This sequence comes from Agonopterix heracliana, assembly GCA_963693445.1. Taxonomy (NCBI): domain Eukaryota; kingdom Metazoa; phylum Arthropoda; class Insecta; order Lepidoptera; family Depressariidae; genus Agonopterix; species Agonopterix heracliana. The sequence continues at coordinate 5,802,247 of OY856308.1, forward strand.
TGGGTCGTAAACAGGAAAAGTGTTCCGTGATTTTAGCGCGGCAAAGCGGTCGGTTCACCTCTTTCCTGTGGACTTCTCTGCTTTTCCTGCGTCTTTCGATTGCCTCCAAAAACTCCAAAGAACCATCAAAACGTCGAATACCAACGTTTTAATGTGAAAACAGAAGAAAATTAAAAATAAATTAAGATTTAGCCAAAAGGTCTAGTTACCAGGCTAGTAAATATATTTGAAAAAAAAAAAAATGTCAGATTTGACAGTTCGTTTTCGTGCTTGACGTTTTCTTTCAACTTTTCTCTTCTATTCGCGAAGTCAAAAGTGCTTGTTCTCTTCGAGCTAAGGCCTCTCGGCGACTTGCACAAATATTAATTAAAATGGCATCCAAGGCTGAATTAGCTTGTGTTTACTCCGCTCTCATCCTGGTCGATGATGATGTCGCCGTAACTGTAAGTAATTATCCAGAATTCCAATGTTTATAATTTGAGGTTATGACTACGTATGTCTTCATCTTAATCCACATTCATCGCCATAAATATGAACAATATGTCCTGTTAACGCATGTTCCCAGCTCCCATGAAAACCAATGTCAACGTTTCTGTTAATATTTCGATCGAAAACTTGATATTGTAGTGGCGCGTAGATAACCTCTTATGTTGTTGTAGGGTGAGAAAATCTCGACTATCCTGAAGGCCGCCGGCGTTGACGTCGACCCATACTGGCCCGGTTTGTTCGCCAAGGCCTTGGAGGGCGTCAACGTGCGGGATCTGATCACCAACATCGGGTCGGGCGTGGGTGCCGCGCCGGCCGCCGGCGGAGCCCCCGCCGCCGCCGCAGCCGCGCCCGCCGCTGAGGCAGCCAAGGAAGAGAAGAAGGAGGAAGAACCCGAAGAGTCTGATGATGACATGGGCTTCGGTAAGTTACCCATATTGGCTTAGCTTGTTAAACCTTGTGGCATTCATAAAAGAAAGTGCTGTGGTCTGAGAAATATCTCCTTTTATATGAAAGAATTAAGTGAACCTACCTAATTTTGAGGCTGTGTAGTTCAAATATATGAAGATATCACAGATAAATTTAATTCTTGAAACTTAACCAAATTGTAACTTGATGAACATGTGCCATGTATAACTTTTGGCACATCTAAAAACGAACGCAGCTTAGAAGGTGCCTTAAATACCACATGACAATCTTAAAATAATACCATGAACAGTATGTTTTAATTAAAAGTAAATTAGGCTGTACATTCTTGTGAGAGCCTTGGAAGAGGATGACATACTGCGCCGACCCCAGATAATGGGAAATGGGCAAGGAAATGATGATGATTCTTGTGAGAGCCTAGCCGAGGCCGCTGTACATGGACTCTTCTGTAAACTAGTTCTGTTTACATAAACGTAAATGTACATTGGGCCTGTTTAGCATGAGAGAGTACAGCCGCCAGTATATGAGAAGAGTTTTAAAGTAACCCAACAACCAAAAGAAATACTGAAAATCTGACATTCACTAGATGGCTAGTATGATTTCCCTGAATGCGCGCGACACTGCATAGAAAAAAGACCTCTTCCTGCGTTTTTCAGAGACTTAGCGTCGCGCTTGTCGTGGCTAGTAGTATGGAAAAAAGCCAAGTCACACCCAAGTAGAGAATTCATAACAGAGGGGCAGGAGGCCTAGCATGCCACCTCCGAGAAAACAACAAAAATCAAGTCATGCCTCTGTCTTTGCGTGTGCTATAGAAAAACTAATTAATGATTTTTTCCACTTTGTCGTGTGTGGCATGCTACAGGTTTCGAAAAGTGTCTTTTTTATTTCACTTTACCCTACTGCCCCAGAATGTTTTTATTATTTCCATTAACAACTACATATAGATAGATAGAGAACTACAGCACTAATTTGATTTAGATAAAATATTCAATGATGTTGATTGCAAATGTATTAGCTTCAGAATCTAAATGATCAGAAAACTATTCACTGAGACTTTACTCTTAGAAAAACCAACTGTTTCTTCCTTATTCAGCCTAGTTAACATTTGTTTTACTTTGTTTCAGGTCTCTTCGACTAAAAAGCTTTACTTAGAGCTGTATTCCACTAAGCTTTATGAAGCTTGTTTAGTTGTAAGAAAAATAACTTTATAATAAAAAGTTAAGAAAACAGAAAAATAATTGTTTTTATTTTTAAAATCACAAAATGCAGTACCCAGCAGACAACATGAAAAATGAGTGAGGTGGTGAGGGGTATGATCAGTAGCACTTTAACCTACAAATTTTATTCTCGCGCAGTCAAGGTTTGTTCAAGATATTAGCTGGCCCATTATACACTGATGGTGAAATCTTAGTAAAATTTCAGGCAGTTCGCTGTGGTTCGCACATTGGCTAATATCTGAAAGACTATTTATCCATCCCATTTCCATGATTAGGACATTATAAAGTCCAACAAAATTAGCTGAAACTATTATCAGTCCATCAAACTGAACAACTTTTTTCGTTCATTCCCAGTAGTTCTACTGAACAGTTCTACCGTAGAACTAATGGGACTTTTTTTCCCCACTAGTTCCAACGAAATCGCGAAAAAAAAAAACCACTGCCCCATACATTCGGGTCGAGATAGGTTGGCAGTTTTGTATGGCACATATGCAGACACTTTTTTAAGGGGATGATCAGACCATCAAACTGAACAACTTTCTCTATGGGACCAACATTGAAATCGCGAAAAAAAAATCCCCATACATTTGGCTCTGGTAGGTTTGCAGTTTTGTATGGAGCGTCAGATTTTTTTTTCGCGATTTCTATGTTGGTCCATGGAGAAAATTGTTCAGTTTGATGGTCTGATCATCCCCTTAAAAAAGTGTCAGCATATTAAGAAGGACCCTATATACTATCTTGATTATCAATAAATCCATCAAATCAGCCTGCTGCTGGGCATAGGCCTCCGTTTTATTATAGCCATACCTAGCTTATTGATTACCTACCTACCATTCAAAGATCCCTACCCTATTTCAAAATCAATAACTGCTATTTTCTTGGAATGGTAAGAAATAAAAACCATTTGTTTTAGAATACTTGTGAGGTTACACATTATAGCCCTAGAAAAGGAGAAAAACCACTTCACACACTGTTATTTCGCGCGTAGCATGCTAGCCATGCCGAGCTTCGCTACACATCTGCCCCCTAGTATGATTTCTCACCGCGCGCGACGCGCCTTTGATAGAAAAATGACCACTTCTCGCCGCCCTTTTAGTGTGAATTGACCCTAAGGCGTCTTATTATGGAATGCGGCTGCTCTTTGAACTCGACGCGCGCGGCGCCGCGCTACCAGTTTCAACTTTATTTACTAGTAAGATTGCTAATGCAAATGCTATGATAAAAACTTAAAATTGCACCGAAAATCCGGCCGTTGCTCTTTCAGTGTGAATTGACCTTTAAGAGCTTAAGTTTGGGATCAACAAATTAATGTGTGTGACCATTATTTATTAGATTTCTTAAATTCAACCGTCAGGTTTACAAAAGCAAAAAGAAGACTTATTAAAAATTGCCAGAATAAATTAATTATTTATTAAAACTAAAACAAAAAACTACATAACTAAGCTAGTTTAATTCTATCCCCACATGGCTCGCTGTACTCCGGATAATTTGTTGTAGTCCGCCAGATGTCGCCACACAATGCGGCTCATACGCCACTCTTTGACAATACCTCGGGGCCTGAAAATTTTATACAATATTAATAAGATGCTTAAATACTATAGAGTAAAGGCGCAAATATTTGTCTGATGAATATGAATATTTATATTGAATTAATGGGTGTTTGTATACAGGGCGTTAAATTGTATGCGTTTATTAAACGGGGTGCACGCCCTGTATAGATACAAACACTCATGAATTGAATATAAATATTCATATACATCAGACAAATATTAGCGCCTTTACTCTAAATTGCACCGCCTATTCCGATCTCGCTATTCAGCTAGTATTTTACTAAAATTCTATGAGAGGTTATTTTATTTTCTTTGGAGCAAAACAGCATAAAACATTAAGAGTTAATGTACAAAATAGCGTAGGTACCTTGAAGTAACGACACATCTGTTATTGATCCTCATAGGAATAGCGTTCATCTCAAACTTATTGATCTCCTTGTCGGCCAGCTCCCTTATTTCAACGGGCAACACGTCGTTCTTCCTCAACGCGTTGACTCTGGTCCTCTCGAGGAAGTTCTCCGCACTCATGCGACGTCGCTTCACGTCTCGTATCATCATCCAATTTGCCCATTTGTTTCGTACTTGCTGGTACTGGAAAGAGCATAAAAAATTCAGTCCTGAACTTTATGTGTAAATGAATAATTATATGAAAACGTAACTTACTCCAAAGCCAGCAACCGCCTGCGATTTCCACACAAATTTACTGAGGCAAGATATATTTAAATTCATTTTCTTGTTTTCGATTTTACATAACCTAAAATTTTAATTGTCATTTTTTTTTTTTTTTTTAAGTTTATCCTTTCGGATAGGCTATGGGAACTAGCCCTTACTGCCTGGTCATTAGTGTCTTTTTTTCTTTGTACTTAAACCTAACCTAACCTAACCTTAATACCTAACTCTTGAAATGCGAGGGTGGTACACACATTCCAATGGTCAGGGGAGTTTCACGCGAGAATCAATCCGAATCAAACGGGAGCGCCTTCTTTATTTCTCACTCTTACTATATTGCTCTCCGTTAATGGCACATTATGAAACTAATTCCACCACATTAACACAATAATAGCCACGAAAAACGAATTTAGAAAATTAAGAAACAAAGCCCGTCTGTTTCTTCACAATTCCTGTGCAAAACTCTCCTGATGACGATGGGATGATAGATGAACGATGAGGATGAAATTTTGGTCGATTTTGTAAGCACGCGCGTTGCCGCCAAAATCACCAGTACGATTTAACTTGCACCAAAACTTTTGTTCTTTCTTCGTATGTATTTGAGATTCCTGTTATGTTGGTCGATTTACGCAACTTTTTGGCACACAATCCGCACGAAATTATGTCACAAATATCACTAAAACCAATTTTTCACGAATATCAAATACAACTTTGACCGAACAAATTTAATGGCGGGAAGCCAATCTTCTTTTAATTGTCAAATTGTTGTTGTTGTTGATTGAATTTCTCCAAAGGGCAGGCCTGTAAAGGCAAAGGGATCCCAGCAACACATAGAAAAAATAACAGCCCAGTCCAAAGTTCTTGTTTTGTTTCATCGGTATAGGTATTTTAATGCGTGTGTGATTGATGAGTTTCATTCACAATGAGTACGTAGTACTCTCTATTAAGTCTGTGTCACAATGATTTTAATATGGTCCAGCACTCGTAGTATGCTACACGTGATACGGCTGTATCACGTCTTTTATTTCGTTCGTTCGCACGCCAATAGAAAGAGAGCTAAGATGTGATAGCGCTGTATCACTGAGGCATGCTAGCTATGCAGAGAAAGTGAAGACGTGAAACGTTGCGTCGGGCTTTTTTCGATGACTTGATTGATTTGACCATAAGGGTTGAACTACACATGGCCGCACGCGATCGCATTTTTCCGTCGCTCCATCATTTTCTGTCACTCAGGAACGTCATTTGCTAGAGCATATAAGATAGACGGAACGCGATCGTACGCGGCGTGCTGTTCCGTTCCGTTTATCTTATATGCTCTAGCAAATGACGTTCCTGAGTGACAGAAAAGGATGGACCGACGGAAAAATGCCATGGCGTGCGGCCATGTGTAGTTCAACCCTAAAGGTATTATCTTTATTTTGACGACTATGACCAAAGAGTAATATAAGTAATGATGACTAGAATGAAACGGAAAAACGTCACAAACGGCTGTATGTGCTCGATCCCTTTGCTTGTATGCCGTACGAAAAAAAACAATGTCAAAGTGACATTTTTGAGTTTTGAAAAAGGCGGTCGCCGTTCACTTCGTAAAACTTGTTTTTTTTTGTAAACAGTTTTAAAGAGAAAATTGAGACTTCGGTGTTAATAATGAGTGGTAAAAGAGCTTCGCCTCGAAAAGCTAGTGCAGCGGCAAGCCAGAGCAAGAAGTTAAAAACTGAAGACGCCAATACCTACTTACACAAGACTTTGCAGGAAAGTGGATTAACTTTAAAATATCCCCCAGACAAGTGCGTAGTTAATCAAGAAAATATCCATGTTATACGGAATATAAAGAAGAATTTGCAGAAACACTTCGACTATCCTCGCAATGTATCACAATTCTTTACCGATTTCGAAAAGGAATGCCGTAACCTCGACGTTTTAAAACATTATTTGTTTCCCAACATCGTCAGGATAACTGATGATAGCCCAGACGATCAGCATCCTATCAGCGATAGTGTAATAAAAATGCTACTAGGTATTCCAATTCTTCAAAACAAATTAATAGATTACATTTTTGAAAAGGCCATTGACTTGGCTGCCGAATCCAAATGTGGACCTTGGATACAAATGATTTTGAAATGCCTGTCGTCACTAGACAGCATAGTTGATACAGACAAAATGTCCACTCACCTTGTTAATTTACTAGATATCACTACGGAGAAAATGGTGCGACTGGAAATCATTACCGCCATACCAGATATAGTAGGAGATCAGGAACATAATAACATAGCTACTGAAATGAGTCGGATCTTGACCGAGGATCACGATCTAATCCCAGCAATATTAGACTGTTTGTCTTACCTTTGCCTCTCGGATGAACAGTATGAACAACTGCAAAAGAAAACTTTGGTCATTCTAACGAGTTTATCGAGATGCAGTCACTTTGCTAACTTTGTCAAGTTCCTCCTCATGCCTGGTAGAATGAGTGATAATGCTTATTTAGAAGCTGTACAGGGTTTGAGGAATTCCCTCAGCTGGCCGACATCAATAGCGACACCTCAAGATATTGCCACAAGTCAGGTCCTGACTGCCACAGCCATCCGAAACACTATGGTCTCTTCTAAAGTAACAGCAAACGCATGGTTTAAAGTAATATCTTCTTGCAAAGTAAACTCTGAACACAAACCAATAGATTTCATAATACTGCTCATATTTTACTCAACATCTGAAGATAAACAGAGACAAGTAGAGAATATTATTAGAAAACAAATAAAACTAAACATTCTAAAAGAAGATTTATTAGATGAAGCCTTTGAAAAATACAAGCCAATTTTGAAGGATTATTTAAAAAACCTTGTGGATCTTACCAATACACTTTTGAAGACAAAGGACCCACTGGTGGAATCATTTGCTTCCCATATCTACACATTGATGTTTTCACAGCTTGTTGATTGCTGTCAACAAATTGTCGCAGAGCTACTTCAACTTGGTTTAGACTGCAAACAATGTGTCATGAATATTTTAATCATACTAAATAATGTTGCATCCAAAGATATGTCGCTACTAAAGCCTCAAAGTCTCCAAATGTTGACATTACTAGATAGAATGGATGGTATGTCTGTAGCAGAAATAAGCGCAGTCATGAACTTGGTGTGCGGCCTGGCGTACAGCTACGAAAATTCAGTAATAAGGGATGACATTCATATGATTATAAGGAAGGAATTAAGTAGTTCCACGCCCACAATTAAAATTCAAGGAATACTGGCCGGAATTCATGCTGTGAAGTACCTCATGGCCACAACAACAGATGAGGATCATTCCATAGAAATGCCAGATGATGTCAGTTATAGCTCTGTGACACATCTATCTGAAGGAGACCTCCGTGAAGCTGCGCAAATAATTGAGTTGATAAGTCGAAGTACTAGACAATTTCCTGACATGATTGCATTTTTCTATGATGAACTGTCCAAAATTATCTCCTCGGCATCTCATATCAACAGACATTTCATTGCATGGTTGACTGACGCAGTAACTAATGATTTACAACAAAACTTTATAGTGGACTGTATTGAAACGGAGAGAATTGGTGAATTGAAATTATCCATGCAATATTGTCTGAATGCTGAAAGTGAAATGGATGAAGTAATTGCTATAAATGTGGCAGGATTAACTTTAAAATCAAAAGATGAAGTAGTGGTGGGTATATTATCACCCCTCTTTCAGCTTGTACAAACATTGCATTCTAAACAACATGACAATAATTTGTCAAGCATAGATGCATTATTGGGATGCCCAGTTGTTATGCCAAAGATTGATATTGACCTAATAGAAGATATGGATCATACTTCCATCACCAACATCTTGGATTGTTTGATACATTGTATGAATTGGTTCAGGGAGCTACTCAATGCTTTTGCCACTCAAGATGATGAGGCTCTGAAGACAAAAATATTACAGAGAGTCCTTCAAATCGAAGAATTAGAATCACTAATTGGGCAGATCTTGCTGACAACAAAAATATCATATAAACCACCTGTTTGCACATTTAATATAAATAAGTATGATGGTGATCGAACCGAAAGAAAAACCTTAAAAGCTTCAAATTCAAAGCAGAAAGCGCAGAAAAAACCACAAGATGAAACAGTATTACCTGAAACTGCAAAGTCCCAAGCAACACAAAATATGAATTCTATTAAAAACAAACTTGATGTCATACATAACTTGCCTTTCAGGCCCTTGAGCTTGAAATTGCTCCATCTCTTTAAAACTGATCTAACTGCAGATAACAATAAATCAGAAAGTGATCTGACTATTAAGACTTTCAAATTCCTTTTGAAATGTGTAAACAGCAACTTAGAAAAAGTTCTTATCTCAAAAATAAAGAGAAAGACCTTTCTTACCAAACCAGAAGACAGTGATGCCTATGATCCTAAGAAAGCTAAAGAATGTGCAAAGTCTGTAAGTGAGATACTTCCAAAAATAATGGACCATTTGAAATTTGTAACCACCTACTTGGATAACCATACTACTGGAAATGATACACAAAACGAAAGTGGGTTTATTTACACTACAGAAATGATGGATTACATTTTGGGTCTCGAGTATATTTACAACTTTCTCACTATATATTTCAAATGGATTGGATTCAAGAATCATAACAATGCCTTATTAAAAAGTTCTCTGAGAACAATAGCAAGTGCAGATGATGCCACTGTTGTTACATTGAAAGACCTACTGCTGAATGTTGCAAAATATTTACAAAAACACGAAAATTATTGCTATCAATTATCAACAGCTACAGCATTGATTGAGTTTTTAAAAGCAATACAAGAATTCTCTGAAAATACTACTGTTCTTAAAATACTGCGAGATATGGCTCAAAACTTTTTATCCCAACAATGGAAATGTCCTGATGGAATACCAGAGAAAGGATTAGTCTTTAATCAAAGCATTGATAGTCTAGCTGGGATTTACTTTATAAATAATGAGATAATATCACTGAAAAACTTGACACTACAATTAACAAATGATATAAAAGTTTTAAAAAGCAAAAATGACACACTGCCGTCCTTTAAATGCATTAATAAAGGAAACTTTCCCATTTTGTATAGAAATCTCGGAACAGCACTTCATGAAGCTACTAAAACTCGTTTGAATAAAGGATTAACAAACTCTGAACATATAGGATTGTGGAAAGATGTGGCTACTATACTAAAATACATGGCAGATATAGCCAAAACTCTCGAAACTCGTAATAATTTGTCAGCCTTTTTTAAAAAATCCCTTCCTGTCTTAAAACTGTTTTTGTCTCAAGGTATTCCCATTCTTGACATCCAATTTAAAAGTGAAACACAAGAAGTATTGGAGATCCTCAAAACCCTGCAGCAATCCACAAGATTTCTGCAATCATTATGCTGTCATTCCAGGCTGAAGAAAGATACAGCACTGATTAGCAAAGTGCCATTTATGAGGCAGTTGCTGGAGACCCTGATTTACAAAGTGAAAGCAGTGCTAGCTGCTAATAAATGCTCTGAAGCATTCTGGATGGGAAACCTTAAAAATAAGAATATTCATGGTGAAGTGATATCTACTCAGCAGAGTGTAGAAAGTGAGGAGTCAGTGGAAGATTGTGATGAACAACTGCCAGATGATGAAAGTGATGAATCTGATGATGAAATGCTCAATCCAGATTCTAGAAGTGTTAGTGATATTGTTTAATTTTATTTAAAATAAATACGTATAACCACAGATTATATAATATGTATAACTGAACATAATTATGCTGTACCTAATTTAATTTTTCATCACTTTTACTCTTGTGCCTTGGTCAACTGGCTTGCTGGCAGTGTTGGGCAAAAATGTAATTAATTACAAATTGTAATTGTTAATTGCAATCAGGTACTCAATTACTTTTTGCCCAAAATTGCTTGCTGGTCAGTGGTGTGGGCACAAATTAATGTTATAGTTGGGTCCAATTGGTTCATTCCGAAGGGCGATTTAACGCAGTCATTACAGTGGCGTATTTTTTCATCTTGCACATATCAATTTTATTTAATAGTAGTTTAGTCATGAAGTTATTAATAAAGTGCCATGACATAATGAACGCCCGTTCGTCGGAATGACTCTGTTTCCATGTTTTCATCCTCTCATATATTTCCACCCACGCTGACCATAAAGAGAGAGGAGCACCGTGCGAACTATTTATGGTCAGCGCACATCTAGCGGAGAACTGTTCGAGCAGTTCTCATTAATCAATTGATAATGAACTCAATATATAATATATAATAATCGCTATAGAAATAGATGTGAAAATAGCGAGCAAGAAATAATGTGAACATGTCACAGGGACAGGGATCTCTTGCATGCTATTTTCGACTCTATTTAAATTCTCATTTCGAACAGTTCTCCACTAGATGTGCGCTGACCCTAAAATGCTCGAGTTTTCATTGATAAAGAATATATATCACAATAGAGCTGAAAATAGCGTGCAAGACATAAATCCCAATGTCATGTGCTCGCATCATCTCTGCACACTATTTAAATTGTTATTGAGTTCATTATCAATCTACACAGCTCGAGCCTTTTCTCACTAGAAGTGCGCTGACCAAGGAATCTACTATCTACCAAAAGACGCTGACCACAGAGTAAGAGATAATATTAAAACCAGCCTCTTGACTGCAAGATCTACTTTATGCAAATAGGGTGTTAGGGTAAACAGTTGCAGTAATTTAAGGGGCGATTGTACCCATGATACTGAACAACTTTCCCTGGAAACATAGGAAATTCGCAAAAAATAAATCGGACTTTCCATACTTAATGCAATCAGGTGATCAAATGGTTGTATGAAAAGTTGTTGAAAGAAAGTATCATGGGTAGAATTTACAGCCTGGTGGCTGCTCAGGTTTGTCCTAAAACTAAAAATTAAAGAAGTAACTTTAGTAGTCAAGTTTATTACAGCTTAGTACAATCTCTGGGGTGGTCCCATGGTGGACTTCATGTGTAGTGACCGCACGTTCTGCCAGTGCTTCTTCAGCAGAGACACAAGGAAGTTGATTGAGAGATGCACATTCTGTGCGAGCTCGTCAGGGGTCATGTCCACGTGTCCGACCGCCACGGAGAGACACAACACCTGGAATAAGGAAAATTGATTTTTATTTATGCCTTCTGTAAGGTCTGGAATGTGTTTTTAAGTGGGCAAGAGATATTCTAAATCGTGTATTCCCAGTTGTCGCCACTGATGACAAATGGGAAAAAAGCCTCAGTCATCACCACTGTTTTGTCACCACAGGCGACAAATGGGAATAAAAAGTCTCGATTGTCACCACTGGTGACGCATGGGAAAATATTTTCTCACTTGTTACCATCGATCGGCGTAAAAGATTTGACAAAGTTTCGTAACCGATTAAAAATTTTCTGATTCTGAACAACTTTCGCTATGGCAACATTGTCGAAATCGCGACAAGAATCTGCCGTTCCACTTTTTTAAGGGGATGATCAGACCGTCAAAATGAACCACTTTCTCTATGGCACCAACATTGAAATCGCGAAAAAAAATCAGCTGTTCCATACTAAACTGCAAACATACTCAAGCTAAATGTATGGGACAGCAGATTTTTTTTTCGCGATTTCGATGTTGGTCCCATAGAGAATTTTGTTCAGTTTGACGGTCTGATAATCCCCTTAAAAAATTGTCAGCATATTAAGAAGGTCCCTGTATACAATAGGGCAACCTTTATAGACCTCGAATTTATGGTTCGTGATTTTAGTGTTGGTCAAATCTTCGATCAAAATAAAATGAATGGATAGGCCTAAAGCGCGGTAAGTTGAAGCAAACTACTGGTGCACTTGGTACATACAAACTAGCGCCATTATCTGTCAAATCTAGGGCACTTGCATACAAGTGACAAGTAAAAATTTCATTTGTTTTGCCTCATTTTTCTGGTTTGAAATGTTCGCTTAAGGCCTATCCATTCATTTTATTTTGATCGAAGGGTCAAATAGAGAATGTTGTTTAATTAAAAGTCTGTCATCGCGTTAAAAACCGTCAGTATACTAAGAAGGACTGTCATGCAGTCTGAGGACTATCAGACAGTCCATAAAATGCATACCTATAAGCGTTATGGGGACACAAACAAGCCTCTGACCTGGCTTAACTATTAGTTACATACATCACCTAACATAATTAGATTTAAAGTGAAATTACCTTCTTCATCTGGAACTTGATGGTAGCCTTGACCTCATCGATCTTCTGTGTCATGGACTCCTGGTGGGAGAGAAGACCAGGGAACTTTCCGGCCTTGTTCAAACCAGGACCCAGGAGACGAGGGATCTGCTTGATGAGGGATTCTGATGCAAGGAAGGCATCGTACCTGAAAAGTTAATGTTTTTAGTTGTAGACCAATAAATAAATATCTTGGACAGTGTCACATGGATTATCTAGTAACAAAATGTACCAGAATATAGCCCAGTCTTTTATTACATCTATGACTCACAGGCACTGTGCCTATTCATAATATAAACCATTCAAATATTTGCCCCTCACAGAATTCCAACACACGGCCCTCAGGTTAGCAGGCAAATCAGGTTAGCAGGCAAATCTACTACCAACTGAGCCTACCTTTGTTCACAATTTAAAATAATTTTAGTTCAATTTATAATTGATTGATGTAGACTTAATTGTTTCCACTTTCACATCCTCTCAGTGTAGACAAACAAACACCCAAAGGTATGCAGCTGCCGTACGTAGCATGGTATTGTGATATAGCTCTATTGCGCCTTAGCTCTCTTTCTATTTGCCGCGCGAACAAATGAGATAAAAGGAGTGATATAGCCGTAATAAAACACATCATCATCATACACATGATTTGAGACTTGAACATTTGGAACCTGGTAATTAAAAGTAATTAAGGTAAGTAAAAGGTTTGGTAATTAAAATAAATTCAACTCACTTCTTAGCTAGTTTCTTGACAAGTTTCTTGTTCTTGTTAAGTTTTTTCAGGGCTTCAGCGTCCATGCATGGTACGCTCAAGCTCGTAGCCTCGTCACAATGCTGCTGGTCTCCGAGAACGCAAACCTGCATCTTAGGACGAGGGATGTACTTTAGCCTGCAAAGAAAAGTAAGCTTTAGTGTGGTAAGAAGAAGAATTATAGTTGATGCGAGTAATTTCAAGATCAGTGGTTAAGTTTGTCATCAATATCAACAGATAATACATGCATAAAATCATCATTTTAATTTTTTTTCTCTTAATTTTAAGGTTAAGGCACATGGTCCTTATATCAGGTTGAAAACATTGATGGGTCCAACATTCTGACAAAATTATGTTTTGAACATGATTGCATGTTAGATTGAGTCTGTGAAATACTCCCTTGTAAATTATTTAACACTTTCGCTGCTAAGCTCAAAATCATGTTCCTCGCACAGAGCTAAAACTGACGCCCCTCATAGCTCTTGCGCAGTCAGCTCACCTCGTGAGTCAGACCGCACATAAGCTATGAGTACAGGCGAATTGCAATAGCACTTGACCCCACACGTAGGTTGTGTGCAGTCGTAACAGTGAAACAATAAACTGGCTCGTCTTGTGGGTCATAAAGTTGTCGGTGACTCGCGCGGTAAGTCACGAGCACAGCCGAAATGCAATATAACTGACTTGTTACGTGGATTCTTCGGCACTGAGGCCCATTTGTCGCCGACCAACGCCGTCAGCAGCGAAAGTGTTTAAGAGAATATTATTCCGAGAGCGAAAATGCGCGCTGCATACAAACGTACTATGGTGATATTTTCAATACTAACCAATTAAACTCAATGAAATTTTGCAGAAACAATCAAGAAACAAATCTCTATGCTTCTATAGAGTCAGATTTTCGTTAAAATATACAGTTTCAATGCTAGGATTAATTTAAGATTTGTATGGAAATCTTTGAGGCACTGTAACTTGAAAACTATATATTTTAACGAAAATCTGACTCCATACAAGCATAGAAATTTGTTTCTAGATTGTTTCTGCAAAATTTCATTGACTTTAATTGGTTAGTATTGAAAATATCACCATAGTACGTTTGTATGGAGCGCGCTCCGTATAATATACCCAAGTGAAAAATAAATGAAAAATTGTAACTGGATAGGTGTTTAGACACCTGTAAGGTAGCATGCCACACATGACAAAGTGAGAAAACTCAGTTTCCCAAATACAAGGTAACAAAGAGGTAATACTCAATTTGTTTTTTACTTATGTTTGGTTATCACATGTCTACTGGCATGGCATGGCATGCTAGGCCAGGTTATTATTATAAAGGTAAAAAAACAGTTTAACTTACGTGGTATATCTTACCAAGAAGCTCTGTGACATTATCCTAGTCGGTAAGCCGAAGCAAACCTACCCGTTATTTAAAGACTCTGGGTGGAGTCCCGTCAGTTTTCACCGACTCCCTGTCCAGAGCCAGTTTGGAAGAATATCCGCGTTCATATCACGGAAATATTCAACAAAAATGCTCTTTTCAGGTAAACGTACTTGACGGTACCGGAGAAACGCTTGTCCTTCTGCGGGTCATAGTTCTTCAGACCGATTTGGATTTCCACCGTCTCCAGGAAGTTACGCTTCTTGTCCTTAGAGGTTTGGAGTACGGCGTTAACGCACTCGTAAAGCGTATCACGCGATACTTTCGACCTATAATACACATAAGTTAGGTTATGTTTAAAGATCTTCAAGGAAAATCGCAAATAATTGTAAAAATAAAAGCACGGTGGAAACAAAATTAGAAAGAATATGCAGATATTTACTAATATTTCATGATTATTTAGATATAAGCGGATTACTTACGACATTTTCGGAGAAAAACCTCCTTGCACTACAACGTCAAAGAAATGAAAGACAGAAACGTCAAGTACAAGTAGTGATGTCCACTATCGTGTTTTGTTTATTAGTTGCTAAATCGATCGACTCGTATTTTCAAAAAATAAATTTTAGTTAAAACAATGTAGCATATTTATTATTTTTTCTAACTTTATCGAGTATTAAACTATTGGGCGAAGAAGGCTGTGGATATCTTGGGATAGAAAGAAACCATGTAGCTTTTGCCAAAACAGGATCGCATTGCCACCAACCATACTAAAATAAATGATAAGAACATTAAACTTTTATGGCCATTTAAAGTATAAGATTTAAGAGGTTTCCCCGACTGAACGACCTTGACCATGTAATGTTAGCGAAAAGTTTTAAATCGATGACCTTGACCCTTTCAGAGCCGCCTCACCTGTAATAAACTACATTTTCACTGGCTTTCCTTCATTATGTCACTGTGGTGCCTTTTAATCCATGGAAATCAAATTCGAAAATCATAAGAATTCGCACGGTCTTAAAAATGTTTTACTTCATAGCATCTTGTCGCAAGTAAAAGTGAAGTACACTGATGCATATAATACCGATTTTTTTCTTATTTCTTGGCTTTCCTTTGAACACAGGTTTCATATTAAATATGTATTCTATTCTATAGAAAAATAAATAACACACACACATATACTCAGTACAACATCTCGGCTTTATTTGATATGAAGTCTTCGTCTTAACTATTATAAATCCGTAAAATCATGAGGAATAAAAAAGTAGCGATTCTCTTCATGTAAATTCAAATAACATTCGATAGCGCGATTTAAAAACGTGCAGCGCCATCTATTGACAAAATTGTTAGTTTGTTTGTTTGTTCGCGCATCACGCAAAAACTACTGAACCGATTTTGATGAAACTTTTTTTGTTTGATAGATTATGATCTGACTTAAAACGTACATAATTTGTGCGGACGAAGTCGCGGGAAAACACTAGTGTCTTATAAATTGATGAACACCGGCTGCACGCACGAAAAAGTGTCATTGTCATCTAATACAGATACAAATATTCTGTGATAATTTGAACCGGCTAGGTATATATTTTTCATTAATTGGCGTACCTTTCAAATAACGAGAAGATAGCTTCTAGCATAAGCATAGCATATGCTGACGACTATATTCCCGGGGGGTAGCGTAGATAGCTTCTAAAAACCAACAACATATGGCCATATGGCCCGGCTCTGCGTTTACATAGTGGGAGCGTCTTAGGACGAGATTCAGAGACGATTTGTAAGTTATAGTTCGAACTCCCGTGTGTCTAAATCCATACATTTCGACCCTAACTACTGTATCTCGTACATACATCCACATGACTAACACGGCGCGCGATCTGCGCGGTTGCATTCAAGTTGCATTTTATACTTGTGCATCGCGTGCGGCGCGTTCGCCAGATGTGGACGCAACCTCAAATAAACACAGCTATAAAATGACTTACGTCGATAGATGTTGTAGGAGGGAATCTATACATATCCGCAGGACCAACAGGTTTTATGACTCCTTTACGTTTCATTTTATTAAATCTTTGACTAGAACCATAAGCGAATCCATTTCCTCTTCCCATATAACAGTCAATAATCCTGACGACTTCAGCATCAGGTCTCTGAAACTGTTAGATATACTTACTGCTGGTTTAGATAAAAGTCAGTGCGTGCCTACCCAACATTTCCGCTGCTACGACCTGTCGGTCGTAGATCAGCAACAAATGGACCGCAGCGCGCAAGAACCCGGAGTCAGTTCTATTGCATTTCGCCTGTGCTTATGAGCTACCGCGCAACTCGCGCAAGTCACCAAAAACCTTATGCCTTAGGCAGCGCAGGTGACCCAATGGGGTGAGGTGAGCCACTTTGATCGTTTCCACGTTTTACGATAAGACTGTGCGCGCGACCTACGAGGGGCGTCAATTTTAGATCAGCGCGATTATCATTGTTTTGAGCTTATCGGCGAGTGTTGCGAGAATTATTACCTACCTATAAAAATATTCTTACATTTTTAGGACATGTCGAATATTTCAAAACTTTCTCCATCAGTGGTTTCACTTCTTCTATGATTAATGGCTCTTTATAATCCTCGATAAGAATATCTTTGAAGAAGTTTTGAGGGCCATAATGGGATAATCCAAAAAATTCCATTTTAAAAATATTTTGCACAAACAATTAAGAGAGACAAGCGTTTAAATTATCTTTGGAACAAGAACCAGTAAGAAGAACCATGCTAGAATATTGCTATCACAGAGTACTTTTGCTATATATACCTTCGATCAAAATAAAATAAAAATAAAATTTTATTTTGATCGAAGATATATACCAAAAAGAATAATATACTTACTTAAGCACCCTTGAGGCCGAGATTCAGAGACGATTTTTTTAGTCTTAGCTCGAGCTAAGTAGGGTCGAAATGTATGGGTTTTGACATACGGGAGTTCGAACTATGACTTACAAATCGTCTCTGAATCTCGGCCTTAGACGGGCTGTTGATCGCAGGCTTTCTGTCATGGTCAAATTGCAAAGGTGGGTGGAGGGGAGCAGCGCGCGCTCCTAATTGGCTGAGATCAGGTTTACGGATTCCTGTCAATATAGTAAGCTTATTGAAGACATCGGAAAATAGAAACTTGATCTCGGAAATGACACAAGGAAATGACGAAAACCACAGAAATGACTTTATTACGGAAAAACTAAAATTAACTTGAAAGAAAACTTGTAAAAATAATAATTTTAACACAGATCAGGCACATAGCATAGTGCCTTTTATAATGAATTTATAAAAAAGACAAAATCAGACTTGGCTGCATGGGCTATGTTCTCTTTGCCTTTCCCCAAGGATAAATGTAACAACAACAACAACAGAAAAAAAATATTTTGAACTAAGAATCTTGTTTTTTGCAATTTAATTTACCATTTTATTGTTAATTATCGTCAAATTGTTTCTCAAAAAATGAAAGTAAAGACTTGCAGAATTTGCCTCATCACTGGCGACAATTTTTGTTTTTTAGGAAACCCTCTAAAGGATTTCATTGAAGAAATATTCAAAAATAAAGGATTCCCTCAGGTAAAGATTCACTGCTTTTTAAGACTCACCTTCAGGTTTCATCACTACAGCAAGCTACAAAACGGAATTCTAATTGCCACTACCACTAATGCTACTTCCACGTTCGTACGAGCTTACGCGAGCCCGATGTGCAAGTAAACAATTTTCTTGTCGACCTGTCAAGGTCAAAACACGGTTTTGCTCTGGAAGCGGCTACTGCTTCTTACTGCAGATTGTTGGAGGAACCACGAAGGCTCCACCGAGCCGGTGAATGAACTTAAGCAACCAACCTAGAGGCACGTAGAATGGGTACGGACCTCGGCAAAGGATGTTGCTGGGGCTACATGGTAGTGGGGATTGGTGAGAACCGGCCTGGAGGGCAATCACGCTAATTTAAAACATTGATGTTCAATCCTAATTCAATTTCAGTTCTAATCACATTGCAATCTAATTACTATTCAACTGTGCTGAATTCTGTATTACGCTAAACTTGATTTATTTACTATGTGACTGACAGCCAGATGTGTGAGCGACCTGTCAAAACGGCTCTAACGGCTGTCAATTGATTAGCATGATACAGAATCTGTTATAAGTTGTGGTTCGCACATAGTCCAATCATGGTTTAGTTAAGATTTATTTAGCATGATTCCCCCCAAAATTAGAAGGAAGGAATGTACAATGAGTCATCATCATATCAGCCGATAAACGTCCACTGCTGGACATAGACCTCCCCAAAAATACAATGAGTACCATCGAATAAACCCGGTGGGGATGGGTGGGGGGGGGAGAGAGAAGGGGGCCCACACGCCCCCTAGAGGGAAAAAGTACGGAACCAAAACTCTTAAGGGGGTTGTTTAGACCGTCAAACTGAACAACTTTCTCTATGGAAGTCCCATAGAGAAAGTTGTTCAGTTTGACGGTCTAAACAACCCCCTTATGGGACCAACATAGAAATCGCGAAAAAAATAATTTCATATCCCATACAAATTTTAGCTCTAGTCGATTTGTAACTATAGAAACTATAGAACATAATTTTTTTTTTTCGCGATTTCGATATTGGTCCCATAGTGAAAGTTGTTCAGTTTGATGGTCTACACCACCCCCGTAAAGGTTTATTTGTATTTTTGTAACACCTTGTATAGCTATGGGACCAACATCGAAATAGCGAAAAAAAAACCTATATAGATAAGTTGTACAGTGTTATAAGTTCACGCAAGCGTGTGGAGGTAGTATAAGTAATGAGGATGCTGAGTCTTATTTCTAACTTGTTCTGATGCATAACCAACTTTTATTTCATCTTCAGGACCTAGACGTTCGCAACTACATATGTTTCGAGTGCAAAGCTCTCCTGCACAAGAGTTACAACTTCATACAAAAGGCTCTACGCGCGCAGCAAGCTATGTACAATATTTTGGAGACACAAGAATCTGTAAGCTATTTACATCCGACTCTGATACATTTCTACACATATTTTATTCCGTGACTGACACAGCAGACAAAACGCACAGCCCTAAACCTCTGATGATAGAAATTTGGAATACATAATCTACAGAGGACGTAGGAGTGCACCAAGACAGGATTTTTCTTAAATCAACCCCTAAAGGGGTGTTTGCCATCCCACTGTTTGGGATCGGTGGAATGGATCCTGGATGGATGGAAAGATTTACAGCCAGCCTGATAACCATGATAATTAAATATTCTCCACAATATACAATCGAGAATACATTTTTTATTTGATTATTTTTACTATTAACAATGTTTTATTAAATTTTAATCATGATTTCTTATAATCAATTTCAGATAAACATTTTGGAGTTGCAATCTATTGACAGAGTCCAGTTGGGTCTATGCTCGACACTGTCTTACTGCAAAATCGACATAGATTTTTTTATAAAAGACTCTGAGAGCATAGCAAAAAGTGCAATTGAAGAAGATATATTTTTCAATACCTCCAAACTTAAAGATGAGGTTTCCGACTTACCATATGAGTATGAATGTTACGTAGAAGACAAAATCTCTGTTGAAAACAACAGAATAGAATCCAATTTTGAACCAGATTCTATATTCAGCAGTCAGATTGAAATTAACATACCTCCACTAGATGATAATGATATAATAAAGAATGAAGACCTGAAAGGTCAACTATCTCCACAAATTATTACTGACAGCGGAATACTGGGTCGTAAACTAAGAAATACAATACATAACTTGAAAATCGAAAAAGATTCAAATGGAAATAGTAAATATAACAAATGCAAAACTAAACGGGTACAAAATAAATCTAGCCCACGGAAAGTTAAATGTAAAAGGTCTAGAAGGAAAAAGAAGAAGTCCAACATACCAAAACTGAAGTATCCTAGGAAATGTGATCATGTAAGTTAAAAGTTAGAGCTAAATTAAAATACAGGGTGTAAAAAAACACTAGTAATACTTAAGGAGCTTCAGACCATCAAACTGAACAACTTTCACTATGGAGCCAACATCGAAAACGCAAAATAAAAATCAGCTGTTCCATACAAAACTGCAGTATCGACTCTACTAAAGTGTATGGGACAGCAGATTTTTTTCTCGATTTTGTTGTTGGCTCCATAGTGATAGTTGTTCAGTTTGATGGTCTGAAGCAAAAACTATTTTGCGTGATGCGCGAACAAACAAAAGGACTGACAAAATTTCTAAAAAAAAGGGTGATTTCGAGTCAGGGATAAGTACCTAAAAAACCATATCATATTTTTTTTTTGTAAATATCTTCAATTGTACAGACACACTTCAGTTACATTTTTATAATAGTTTAGATAACTCTTACCTAGATTTAACTCTCTACATCTTTATTGTTTCAGTGTAACTACACAATAGAACAGGCAAACCTACACTTCAAACACTATTTGTTTTGCCATACATCTGATGAATATCCGTATCTTAAAGAGGCTACATTTGTCTGCCAGTTTTGTGGTACAGCCATGAGGGTGAGTCTTTTTTGTTACTCTATTTACCTCTGTAGTCTAATAGTTAAGAGCATTGGGCTCTTGACACACAGGTCGTGGGTTCGATTCCCACGGGGGACGCCTAGTGATTTGACACTTTGTGCGTTTTTCCCCAGTTGGTTAGGACATTGCCGGTTGAATCACCTGATTGTCTGAAAAGAAAGATGATTCCGGGCTTCGGCACATTAAGCCTTTGGTCCTGGCTACTATCTCTGGTGGTAGTAGTTGTTACATAAAAACCACGTCAGGGGCCATAAGGCGGCATGAAAAATCTGATACCAGGGCTTGCTTGATATTTCGGTAATCTAAAGGATTGTTTTTGTACAAAAACACTCGAACCACCACAAAACGGCGGAACCACGTGGCCACCTAACCCGCGCGTGATCGAAACTCGTCCGTCCGTGAATCCTCTAGCCACGCGACTCTATAATTTTCTACATCTACAAAAAAGTAGCAAATGATAATTTTAGAATAACCTGGAATAACAGAACTGTATATACTTTAACTGCTGACGACCTACGTCGTAGGTCAGCGACAAATGGGCCGCAATGCGCACGACTCAAACGTTGAGTCAGAATTGTATAGCATTCCACAGTGGTAGCACTGCGCGACTATCATTGTTTTGAGCTTAGCAGCGAAAGTGTTCACAAATCTATGCCAATAAAACACATGTCGGAAGTCGCGCTGCAAGTCTGACTGTGGGCTGTGTGTATCTTCTTCTCGCGGGCACGTGGCTCTGCCAATTTGTAACGCTCTAATTTGTTCTTGAACATATAATAAGATTAAAACACTAAAATCCTTGATATTGGCATAATTACCGGCCATTCATTTAAGAATGAAAAAACATGCCATCTTTACCATGTAAAGGTAAAGACTACCCCACTAGCGTGACGTTATAGATAGATAGATAGGTCATCTTTAATTGCATTACCACTTCATGCATTGTTTCTAACCCAGACGTCCTATTCACAGAGCATACAAACCCTTAGACGTCACGAGCTGACTCATGGTGAGAAAAACTACAAATGTGATCAGTGCCCGATGAAGTTCCACCATACGGAACGTCTCCGCATCCATAAGATTAGGAAGCATGGTAAACGACAGGTTATTTGTGATTACTGCAACAAAGCCTTTAAACAGAAGCAAGATCTTGTGTTACATATAAGGGTATGTCATTCTCATTTATTAAATCAAATCAGAGCAAAGAACTGGTAATGAGTAATGTAAAGCGTATAGCATATCGCATACAGAAGGAGACGAGGCGCGGGCGCGCCTTGGTGACTTTGACATACGGTCGATAATTGTATATCAAGAATAAATCCGAGCACCGGATCGGTATGGCATACAATTACCGACCGTATGTCAAGGTCGCCAAGGCGTGCCCGCGCCTCGTCTCGTTCTGTATGCTATACGCCTAAAATTCAGATGCAATTTATGAATGCATTAATAACTACACTGATTTTAACAAATGACCCAAGGGCCTGGAGTGATGCGTGTGAAAACCTATCGCGCCTTTTATCTCGCTCGTATGTGCGCAAATAGAAAGAGAGCCAAGACTCGACAGTGCTATGTCACCGTCGCGCTGATTTGTTAGACCATCCTATCTCTTGACATCATTCCATCTTGCGTCAAGACTCAAGAGCTACCCTAAAAAAAATCATCAGTTTTGAACAAAACTGCAATCCTATTGACCCAAATTTATGGGACACCAGATAATTTTTTCGCGATTTCGACTTTGGTCCCATAGACAAAGTTGTTCAGTTTGATAGTCTGGTCATCGTTTTAAAAATACCATCAGCATATTAAGTTGGACCCTGTAACTTTATGTACCTATTTATTTATATTAATTAAATTTTTAGCAGTCAAGGAATTTAACTCTCTTCAATCTTAAAACTTTGTTAGCAAAATCTGTTAGTTAAACAATCTTACTATAATTTATTAAATTGTTTATTCCAGACGCACACAGGCGAGAAACCATTCAAATGTCACATCTGCGGAGCAGGATTTGCACATCGCGGTAATATCGGCATTCATCTTCGGAGTGCTCACAACATTGATGCCGTTGCGCCAATGAAACCGGATAAAAATAGAAAGACTATTTCTGGAGAACCTGGCACTGAACAATCTAGTTTATTGAAAGCTAAAAAGAAGAGAAAAGCAGCAGATTGACGGCAAGTTGACGATATGAATGTTGGACAGAAATCAATTGTGCGCACAGAATAGTGCGGCGGGGACACCCTGTGAACGAATTTGATTAACGAGGTTGTCATGCTATAAACTTTCCTGCTGTACAGTAGTACCAGCACTCGTAGCATGTTACACGTGATACGGCTTTATCACGCCTTTTAATCTCGTTCATTCACGTGCAAATAGAAAGAGAGCGAAGGTGTGATAGCGCTTTATCACGGTGTCATGCTACCTATAAGGCTTACCAATGTACCTGCGTAGTTGACAAATTTTAATAGCGCGCGAAATTATATTGACCAATCAGGATGTGCCATCTTCAATCCGTTTACGCTATTGGCTAATTTGTTTCCGCGCCCTTTTCGCTGCTATCCGACTTTGCACTCTTTATTAAATGACTTCGGGTTTTGTCGGGGACTCGGGCCTGCTCTGCGCAAACGAAGATTGACGAACGGACTTATTTTACTAGCCGTACTGTAACTGGGTGTTTGATGTATCTATAGATGTATGAATATGTTATGATGAGTATCTCCATTCTCCACTTACCTCTTAACTTCCAGCCATCCATACCATATCTATTATATTTAGGAGTGTACAGTAAGCCTCAGAACACCTAGCGGAGAAATTTTCGAGCAATTTTATTAATCAATTGATAATGAACTCAATGTCGATTGAAATAGAGTTGAAAATAGAGTGCAAGAGATCCCTGTGACGTTTGGTTCAAAGATACTGGAAGGATGGCGTTACAAACGCGCTAATTTAGCTGTCAGATCGAAAGTGTTACATGTTTTTTTGGATCCCCTAATTTTAGGGAGCAATTTGTTAATTCGTTAATAGGATTATGAAGGTTATTTAATGTGAAAGACGTTTTGATGCTTTGAATTAATCAACTTTGTGTGCAGTTCGCGCCCTTTGCTATTACCCCTGTGAACCAGCAAGCAGCAAGTGTCTGAAAAATTAATATTTATTAGAGTTAATGATATGAACCTAATGATTGTATGTACTTGTACCCTGGGTAAATAGGTACTTTATTAAATTGATGGATATTGTATGTTCTTTATAATTTAATTTTTAAATTATTCTGTTTGCTGAGTTTGCATCGAACAGTTCATTGATGGAAGTTATTTTAGTTTCGTTGTTAACTTGATAAATAAAATGATTTTTAAACAGTGTTCGTTTTGTTATTAGTTTATCATGCATATAAGTAGGTATGTCTACCGTCATATTAAGGCAAATTTTACTATAGGCCGTTGAAATCTTAAAATTTACAGTATCTGGCAAATAACTTGCAAAAAGGCAGGGGCTGGGGAGACTGCACAGAAGCGCTTTCGCGAATACGTCAAGGCCGTGCTCAAGATGTTTGCCGGTCGTTTAAGGGTTGAACTACACCACGCAGCACAGCATCGCATTTTTCCGTCGCTCCATCCTTTTCTGTCACACAGGAACGTCATTTGCTAGAGCATATAAGATAGACGGAACGCGATCGATCGTGTAGTGATCCCACAGGAAAAGGAGGGAATTGAACACAAGACAATGGCTGTAAGGGCTATATCTCATCGCCTTTCCGAGAGGAATAATTTCTTTTTAAAGATTTTTACGGAGAGTTTTGCGCGGGAAACAAGACGAAACGGGCGGACTTTGTTTCTTAATTTTCTAAATTAGTTTTTCGTGGCTATTGTTGTGATAATGTAGTGGAATTGGAATAATAATGTGCCTTTAATGGAGAACAATATAGTAAAAGTGAGAAATAAAGTAAGGCGCGACCGTTCGATTCGGATTGATATCCCCGCGTAAAACTTCCTTAAACATTGCAATGTGTGAACCACCCTCGCATTTCAATGAGTTAGGTTTAAGTTACGAAAAAATGAAGAACTTCTAATACGGATTCCTGTCAATGTTGAAAACTTATTGAAGACATCGGCAAATAGAAACTTGATCTCGGAAATGACACAAGGAAATGACGAAAACCACAGAAATGACATTATTACGGAAAAACGAAAATTAACATGGAATATGAAGACTTGGAAAAATTATAATTTTAACACAGATCAGGCCATAAAGTTATGATCAGGCACATAGTTTCTTTTATAATTAATTTATAAGCATAGCATAGCATATGCTCACGACTATATTCCCCGAGGGGGTAGTCAGAGATATTCTGAAACCTCAGAACATCCACGTTTCACCAGTAGTACCGAAACTCTGTCCAGTGTGACGGGGGGTGAGCCCGTCGCCACGTATAATGGACAGTGGGTACAATACACGCCTCGAAATTGAAGCATGCAGGTTTCCTCACGATGTTTTCCTTCACCGAAAAGCCAGTGGTGTAACAAATCGTACATAAATTCCGAAAAACTCATTGGTACGAGTCGGCTTGGACGGGGATCGAACCATCGCCTCCTGCACGGCAGGCAAGGTTACTCGCCACTGGACCACCACGGACTCGGTTAATTTATAAAATAAGACAAAATCAGACTTGGCTGCATGGGCTATGTTCCCTTTGCCTTTCCGCAAGGATAAATGTAACAACAACAACAACAAGATTTTTACGGCTATGGATTCAAGACTGGCCGAAAAAAATGATTTTTATCCATTCTCTTTCTACGTTTTTATGAGATTTTTACGTAGAAAGAGCAAGTAACTTGGCCTATGGATTGTTATTATGAAAGATTTTTATGGCTCAGCGGGGCTAGTACGCCAACCCGCGATAGCGTGATTAGCGCTATCACGCTTCCGCTCTCTTTCTATTTGCACGCGACAGAACGAGACAGAAGACTAAATTTGACAGATGGATGTGTTAAATGTGGTTGGCGTACTAGCCCCGCTGGATCCGCTAAATCCTTCGCAAAAATTTTAATAATTTTGCAGTTTTAATTTCACTTTTTCTTCAGTGTGTATTTTTGCGTAACTCTTTAAATAGTTTTTAAAAGTGTCAACTTTTTAAGGGGATGATCAGACCTGTGGATCAGACCATCAAACTGAACAACTTTCTCTATGGGACGACGAAAAAGGACCCTATAGCATAGCTCCTAATCGATTTAGGCCACGACAACGGGACGGGGCGACTGCTCCGTTGTTGAATTCTTTGAACCTCTGTATTTTCTCATGAGTGGTTGTAATGTAATGTGTACGTAATGCTTGGGTAAAAGCACAGACTAAGTAGGTAAAAGAGAGTAGAATAGTAGAAACGATGCAGACGGGACAAAACTGTTTCTTTTGTCTTATTTAATCGATCGATTGATTGATTTTTCAGGCGATTATTAAACATTTTTCTATTCGTAAGCATGGCATGATATAGAGTTTGGCAGGTTTTAGCAGTTTTCAGGATCTTTAATTGGACCTAGTTATGCTTAAACGTTCCAATCCACAGAGAGGTCTCTGTGGATTGGAACGTTTAAGCATAACTAGGTCCAATTTATGGTATGGTCACACTGTTTGTTTGACAGATGTATACCGAGTGAAACATTGATTTGTTAAAGATTTATTTGTTTATTGTGGAATTAGTTAATAATTAGCGCTTAAAAGTACGTGATTTTGATTTCAAAATGAAAGTCAAAACCTGTAGAATTTGCCTGGCTATGGGTGAAAACATGACATTCTTAGGAAACCCAATAAAAGATTTTATTGAGGGCATTTTTAAGAGCAATGGATTCTCTCAAGTAAGTTTTAGTAATAACTGGTTTTATTTTAGTAATAATGATAACTTTAAAGCCAAACGTTCTTCACATCACATTGAGCTTTTATTTGTCGCATGCTGTTTGATTTTGCAGGCAATGAGTAGGTCCCAGTTATCCACATATAAATTATGAAAGGGTGTGTAGAAAGCATGGAGTAAGAGGAGATGGCATATCGGCTTGTTTCTATAGAAAATTATGTCGCCGACAAAGGGGGTGAGGGACGGGTGAGGGGAGACAAAAAGCTTAGGGCAGCGTGTAATTTCTCTATGGTCGCAGTACAAACTAGTGCCCAGTTGGTGGTTACTGTGCACACTTTGTTACACCATCTCTACCAAGGGGAGCGTGTAATTTCTCTATGGTAGAAAGTGAGTGAGCGTAGAAAGAGAAGGAACTAGAAGAAAGCATGTGTCTTGTCATAGCACTCAGTAAGAGATGCACATAGCAAATTCGCTCTAGTTAAAAAAGGAGATCGCTGCTTATTGCTGTCCTTATCGACGTAGTCACTTTTTTGTTCTACGATGGTTGTCTGACTCTGGAGTCAGACATCTATTTTCATACAAATTGTATAGGATTTTATGACTATCTCTGTCTCATACGCGGTTACACTGATGTTACGTCTATCAGCGCAAGCGAAAAATACTTCGCCTATGGTAGTGTTCCTTATGCACCTTCTCAGTTGGTAGCAATGTTTCTGACCACCCTGAAAGGGACTAGGGTCGTGAGTTCATGCATGCATATTTTAGAATTGAATCTTACCTATTAATATTATAAATTAACCTGAAAGTTAGGATATATGGAAGGATGTTTGATACTTACACAGTTCTTATTACTGACAACATGCATTGTAGGTCATGATGTGGCCTGTGGTGTGCATGAACCCACATGAGTCTGTTGAAATAATAATATAAAAGACGTTTATTCAACCACACTTACAATTGGACGTAGTTTTGCAAAGAAGATCCAACCCACTATGGACTTTATAGTTGGTTGGATCTTTTTTGCAAAACTACGTCCAATTACTGGTGAAACGTGGATGTTCTGAGGTTTCAGTTCAGAATACTTTGGGAATATAGTCGTAAGCATAGCTGTTTGTACTTACAATTACAAAAGAACAATATTTATAAAAAAATAGCTAATAAGTAAGTGAATTAAAACACATTACATTACACACACACACACAGTACTCACATATCATTTTTGAAAGTGCAGTAGAATAGGACAGAGCCTCAGCATTGCTACCTGTTTTTCAGTCTCTTCCTTACGACTCAACTGCGAGAACTTAATATCCAATCTGTAATAAATGTTTATACAGTACAGATTGTAGGTAGTGCTAGTTATGTATGTATATTGGCCATCGCAATTTATTCACACTCTGCTGCTGATGAAAATGTATGGGTACAGTAGATGTTGGCTTGGAAGCCGTGCCATACATTTTCATAGTGTCTACTTGTCTAGTACCATCGCGTCATGGTAGCCGAGCGCGCGTGTTTATCGCATCGGCCACGGAAGTCAACCTTTACTTACTTTTGATGAATTCCTTATGGATTCCATGACATGACTTTTTTGTTTCTCTTATTTTATCTGCCATCGGCCACTGATGGCCATAATCAGATAATTTCTCTATTGCTTGTGAGTTTTTCCAATTCTCCTGAAATATCCTCAAAGTCAAAATTAGCATGCCAGAGTTTACCTATCTGCGCCGCAATCATCACATGCCGAATTTGTATGAAACAACAGAAATGTGGATTCTGCGGCCACATCTGTGCTTTCATACAAATTCTGTGTGCCTTGTGGACAGGCGTATGTTCACAATTAATACCACTTCTTTGTGTTTTTCAACCTGTTTTTAATTTACATCCTAAATTCTTTCTCACTTTCAGGACCTTAATGTTCAGAACTATGCATGTTTTGAGTGCAAAGCGCTCTTACTCAAAAGTTACAACTTCATACAAAAGACACTACGGGCCCAACAGGCTATGTACAACATTTTGGAAACGCAAAAAGTGAGTAAATCTTTTATTTAACGAAAATTATTATTTGTCATGTAAGTACTAAAGCCTAGATCTGCCTACTAAATACTGTCTTTTATTTATTGCTAAAAAAAGTATTTGGTCTAGTTTATATTTAGCACTAAAGGGTCTATAATAGTCATTTACTAACTAACATTTATATGCTTAAGATAGGTTCAACGCTTCAACTGTTCAACGCTCCGAAAAGGGCTTAGCCTGTGAGCGTTATTTAAAAAAATTAAAATTAAAATTCTACTATTGCACAAATTTCAGATAAGTATACCGGCCTTACACTCAATTGACAGAGTCCAGTTGGGCCTAAGTTCAACACTCTCTCACTGCAGAGTTGAAATAGATTTTTTCATAGAAGAAAATGAGAATGATATAAAAAGCACAATTGAAGATATTGACAGCAAGAGTAATTTGATAGATCTTTTAGATCCGTCACGAATAAAAATTGAAATTGATGAAATAACATATGATAAAAGTTACACATGCGATAATATTACTGAAGAAGTAGAAAGTGTAATAAAAACTGACCTCGAAACAGATTCAACACCCACATTATTTCAGTTTGAAATTAATAAGAAAGATTGTGAAAGCAAAAAAGAAAGTAACAAAAAGTGTAAAGGCGATCTCCCTTCGAAACCAAGAGGATGCAGACGAAATCAAAATATTAAACAGAAAAAAAAGATAACAATTTTGAAAAAAGACGATTCCAAATCCGTGGAAGTCCCCATCGAATTTGAACCTCCAGATAGTAAAGTTGGTATCGTAAAACTTATTAAAATTAAAAAGCGCAAACAAAATTCACTTAAATATCCAAGGAAATGTGATCATGTAAGTTGAAATTGTCATAAATACAGTACCTACCTACTTACCATAAATTCACTTCCTATTTCCTTGCATATCAAATTCCTACCCTTTATAATGATGTACTTCTGCAGCATATCTGCCAGTTACAGGACTCCACTCACAAATAAGTGTGAGAAAGGGCCGAATAAATCAGTTTATTCCTCCACGGATGCATATTGTTAATGGTGCACTTGCATTAATCTTTTCAAACTATCTCAGTAGGTACGAGATAGTGATATATTTGTCAAAGGCCATATTAATTACTATTTTATTACCCACTCGGGAAATATAGTCGTGAGCATATGCTTATGCTTACTGTTCTATTAATTTTCAGTGCAGCTACACAATAGAGCGAGCAAATATGCATTTCAAGCACTATTTATTTTGCCATACTACAGAAGAATACCCGTATCTCAGAGAGGCGAAATTCGTTTGCCAAATATGTGGAGTGACCAAACGAGTGAGTAATTTTTTATACTAAGGGCCTGTTTCACCACTTCTGAGTAAGTTCTTGCTAGCTTATCCGACAGATAGTTTGACGTATTTTGTATGAAAATATGTCAAAATATCTGTCGGATAAGCTAACAAGAACTTACTCATAAGTGGTGAAACAGGCCCTAAGTCCAGCAATATTTGAAGGATGCAGATCCGAAACTGATTTTATTCTACGTGATTGAGTAGATATTGAAATATCTCTTCAGCCAGTTAACAATATTATATTCTTTCTAAATGATACTTATTCTTGCTTTGTTTTGGCTCTCTTTAAGGTCCCATTATGTAACAAATTTTATTTTAGAAAAGGTACTAAAATTCGAAAATCATTTGGATTTGGAGATTGTCATACAAAGCTTATATAGGGTCCTTCTTAATATGCTGACACTTTTTTAAGGGGATGATCAGACCATTATACTGAACAACTTTCTCTATGAAACCAACATCGAAATCGCGAAAAAAAAATCTGCCCCTCCATACAAAACTGCAAACCTACTCGAGCCAAATGTATTGGACAGCTGATTTTTTTTTACGCGATTTCGATGTTGGTCCCATAGAGAAAGTTGTTCAGTTTGATGGGCTGATCGTCCCCTTAAAAAAGTGTCAGCATATTAAGTTGGACCCTGTATATAAATTAACCGATTTTCCTATCTTTTATTTCACGAGTTATTTGAAAAATTACAAGCTAGGCTGAATGGGATGCATTTCCTTTGCCTAAATCTGAATCTTATCATCATCATAATCTTCGTCGTGAGCATATGATATATGCTATGCTATGCTATGAAATTTTCTTAATCGTCTTTCCGGCCAAGGCAATAACGCCGTGACGCCTAGGACGACAAATTATTATAATGAATAAAAATTAAACAAAAAAATATGTATCACTTATTTTATTTCTAATTATATACTTATATATAATTTATTTAACATAAATTGGTGATGTAACAATTCTTTGAAATAGGTTAAACATGGTTATGTTTAAATTCCAACAGAGTGCACAAACTCTAAAGCAGCATGAGCTGACGCACGGCGAGAAGACCTTCCACTGCGACCAGTGTTCTGCCAAGTTCCACAACGGCGACCAACTCCGTCGCCACAAGAGTCGCCAGCACAGCAGCCGGCAGCTGATCTGCGACTATTGCAACAAGGTGTTCAAAATGAAGGGTGATATTGTGCTGCATCTGAGGGTGAGTTAAAGACAGCTTATTATTCCTCATGCCTTAGGTTATTATTAAAATTATTAGGTAAAAAAAAGCTGTGGTGGTCCAGTAGCGACTAACCTTGCCTGCCGTGCAGGAGGCGATGGTTCGATCCCCGTCCAGGAGAGCGATTGCGCTAACTTAAAACATCCAAGTTCAGTTCTAATCCCATTGCAATCCAAAAACTATTCAACTATACTAAACTTGACTTGTTTACTATGTGACTGACAGCCTTTAGCGTCTGAGCGATCTGTCAAAACGGCTCTAACGGCTGTCAAATTAATAGCGTAATACTACAATATAATCCTCTGTGGTAATACTGAATGTGTTAAAAGTTGTGGTTTGCACGTGGTCCAATCATGGTTCAGTTGCGATTTATTTACCGCGATTGCGATTACAGTTTTTCGGAATTTATGTATGATTCGCAATACCGCTGACTTTTTGGCGAAGGAAAACATCGTGAGGAAAGCTGCATGTTTAAATTTCGATGTATTGTCATGTATTGTCCCCACTGTCCATTACAAATGGCGACGTGCTTACTCCCCGTCACACTGGACTGAGTGTAGTACCGAAGTACTACTAGTGAGAAACGTGAATGTTCGAAGATTTCAGAATATATCTGACTACCCACTCGTGGAATAAAGTCGCGAGCGTATGCTATGCTTATCCTATGTATTCTGTGGCTCCACTAAGCAATAGTGAGTCTAAAAATGTTTCATAAGATATTTTTCGAATTTAAAAAGCTCATGTTATATTTTTTATTTCAGACGCACACAGGCGAGAAACCATTCAAATGTCACATCTGCGGAGCAGGATTTGCACATCGCGGTAACATCGGCATTCATATTCGAAGTCGCCATCAGAATAGTGGACTCGAATCAAAGAAAGGGGAAACTTCTAAAAAAGTTATAGAGAATAACTAAGAAAAGAAAAATAAGTTGAAGTAGCGCGTGACGCCGATGAAGCAGTATTGGCCATACGAATTGCCCCTTCATAGAAAGAGTATGCTCTACCCTCCGCCAATTTACACCCCCTCTCGGAAGAACGTAGGAGGCAGACAGTAAGGCCTGTGACAGCTTTAGTTCCCATGGTTCCGTTTTGGCGCTGCGGTCTAACAGCGCTTTATATTGCGCAGCGTATTGTTGTGTCATTATTTCCTCATATCTTGCGTATTTTCTTGCATTTTTGTTTGAGTTCAGATCCTTGAGACTACAGCAGAAACTAGAAGGCAATTTGAATAATATTTAAGCAAAGGATTTTTACTTAAATAACAAACATAGAAAGACATTAAAAGAGAGTGAAAATGTCAGAGTATAAAGAAAGAAAATGACAGGAAAAAAGGAAACACAATATTCTTAAGAGACTACAATGCAGTAATAAAGTAATAAAGTTGTCATCATCATCATCATCATATGCTCACGACTATATTCCCCGAGGGGGTAGTCTGAGATATTCTGAAACCTCAGAACATCCAGTAATAAAGTTGTGTTTTTCATTAAACTCAACACAAAGACGCCGATAATTAACTTACATTGTTTGGCATTATACCGATGAATAGACCAATCTTGGCCAATGATGCCTAGTTTTTTTTGCGTTGTGGACTCACGATATACATACCTACCTATAAATATACAAATGAGCTACGGTCAATATTGACGACAGCAGCGCCAAAACGGGACTGTTGGAACTAAGCAAAAATTACACTGTCGCATCTGTATCCAGGGGGGGGATAGGTGGAATTTACCCCCCCCCCCCCCCGAAATCCGAATATTTGTATGGAAAAGTGATTACAGCACTTACTTTTTCAATGTTTTTCTATGGATATCCCCCCCGAAAAGAAATAGATAAAAATCGTGATATAGCCGTGTCACGTGCAACATGCTGCGGCGGCTGGGCGTGTGTGTTCACAGATTACTAGTTACATCGTAACAGATACATCACTTCCTTAGAATCAGACTCTTAGCCCGGCTTGCACCAACAAGTATTTAGTGATAGTTCTGTCTTTCATACTGCTCATACAAATGACAGTGACAGCATCATATCGACCCTTTTGGCCTCAAAGGTCGTAACGCCACTTTTGGCCAAAATGAGTTAAAAATGCAGTTTGTTTATTTTTTTCGCTCTATCGATCGGTGTATTCCCCTCTAAAAAGTCCTTTATAGCGTTTACGACAATTGAGGCCAGAGGCGTCGATATTTAAACATGTTTAAGCCTAAATACTTTTTGGTGCAAGCCAGCCTTAGTTTAAAATCAATTTCACCTTGTATATGAGACAGTTTAAAAAACCATGTATACATGTACAATGGAGTGTAAATCTTATTTTTATTTAACTTATTTATTTATTCTACACTTCTCGCGAGTCGCGCTAATGAAGAATGGTGTTTAAAGCCAAGAATATTATTCTTGGTCTATTTAATTTATTGTGTACTTGAGCAAAATATTATAATGTAAGTACGTAAACCTTGTATATTGTTTAAATTAATTAACTCTGTTAAATGCGAACAAGACAACTCTGTATAACTAGATTTTGGCCATTAAAATGTGTTTACTAAAGTACAGTATAATGTACACACGGCGACACATCAAGTTACGCAAAACAAACATAAGGTGGCCGCGCGACGTTATACATTACTCTACCTACGCGCGGCCAGCTTATTTTTGTTTTGGGTAACTTGATGTGTCGCCGTGTGTACCTACCATTAACTTATTTTCCCGCTAGTATACAGTATACGTTTCATACTAAAGGGAGTCCTTCTGACCATCAAACTGAACTACTTTCACAATGGGACTAATATTGAAATCACAACAACAAAAAAATGTTTTCCATTCATTTGGGTCGAGTTGCCATTTACATTTTCTATGAAACAGATGATATTTTTTTATCGCGATTTCAATGTTGATCCCAGAGTGAAAGTTGGTCTGAAGCACCCCTTTAACTATGTAACGTATTTAATTTTACTGTCTGTATATTATGTTTATGTTTATGGTATCGAATTTGATTCCTAAAGCAACGATTACACTGGGAGTTGGTCGGGCCCGATTTCCGCATACATCGCCTGATTTGTTCTCTCTATTTTAAAGTGTAGCTATTAAAGCAAGCAATGTATGCTGAATCGGGGAATTTAACCGCACCTTTACTATGAATGAACTAGTATTATAAGAGATAAGTGTACTTTTTGCAACCATCAGCAGCAAGGCTGATTCAGTGTTTATGTGGTGTAGAGCATCTCTGTGATGGGGATGGACCAGGTCTGCCTGCATAAGTTCAGTCGGTTTAGGAGTTACAGACGTTTAAAGGTCTGGAAAAAAATTACGAACAGCTGTAGGGCTGATCGTATGATATTATTGTAGTATGCACTGTAGCCATGTGAACACTACAAAAACTGACATGGTTCATCAGTCGGTTTCGGAGTTACTGACGTTCAAAGGTCTGACCTTTGAACGGCTGTATATCCTAAACCGACTGGCAGTTCATGTCAGTTTTTGTACTTTTGGCATAGCTACAGTGCATACTACAATAATATCATACGATCAGCCTTGCTGTGGATCGTAATTTTTTTCCAGACCTTTAAACGTCTGTAACTCCTAAACCGACTGAAGTTATGCAGGCAGACCTGGTCCATCCCCATCACAGAGATGCTCTACACCACATAAACACTGAATCAGCCTTGCTGCTAATGGTTGCAAAAAGTACACTTATCTCTTAGTCTATAGTTTATAAATGTATCTTTCATCTACACTACAGCTACACCTAGGAGCCGGCACACTCCTGGCGAAGTGTAGCGCAGAGCATTTATCACTACCAAACTTTTTTCAGGGGATCAGACCGTCAAACTGAACAACTTTCTGTATGGCACCAACATCGAAATCACAAAAAAAATCTCCTGTTGTATACAAATTGCAAACCTACTCGAGCCAAATGTATGGGACAGCTGATTTTTTTTCGCGATTTAGATGTTGGTCCCATAGAGCAAGTTGTTCAGTTTGATGGTGTGATCAATGATCATCCCCTTAAAAAAGTGTCAGCATATTTGATATCGTTGGCGTATATATTATGAAGAAGTAAGGACGCTGTATAGTTTGCTTGCGTTGTCATAAAACCGAAAATCAATTCTAGATTCTAGAATTGATAGATTTTTTTTATTTTTTTTTATTTGATAGATCACAACCTCCGCCTCAAGTCGCTTCGATGCTTTCGGCGGGTAGTTGTTGTGTTAATAGATTTTCGATGTTATTTCAACGCGAGCAAAGTCGATAATGGTGTGGCAGATAAAAATGCTCGGCGCTGTGCTTCGCCAGGTGTGCGATTTTTGAACATCATACGATCAACTCGGTATTAGTAGAAAATGTCAAAATTACTATGGAGATTATGCATCTTTCTACTGCCGAGTTGATCGTATGATGTTCAACAATCGCACTCCAGGCGACCCCGCCGCCGCCGCCGCCGGAACTATGTGCAGATAAAACATTCGATGTTAAAATTTATTACTTAATTTGTAATTTTAAATATTTAGTCATTACTTTACCTACAAATGAATTCAAACAAATTGCTTTTAATTATTTTGTATTTATTTATCCTCATGAAACTAAACTGTTTTGTTCTGTATTTTCATGTAAAATAAATTTTCGAATAAATAAAAATCATTTTTTTAATCCTGACAGCGCCGCCAAACCTACATCACATCCGTATCGGAATTTCTTCTTCAGCGTATGGTTTCCTCACGGATATAAATAGGAAGTAGGTACTACGTATGACATGTCTTCCGTGCGGATTTGAACCCGGACCTCAAGATCGAGTTTGCATACCTCTCCACCGACGCTCCTCCAAGCTTATGGCGAATGCTACACGCTCGATATTTATTACTCGATATCGGTCGATATTTATCAAGTCACGGCAAGTTTATTTAGACATAGAAAAACTGAAGACTTGGCTTCGGCCTGAATATACAGAAGAAAATTAACATTTGACCAGGCCAGGCTGTATGGGCTCGTTCCCCTTGCCTTTTCGTAAGGAAAATGAAACAATCATCAAAAAACAAGTTTCTTGCTTGGAAAAAAAAATACCTACCTACTTTTCCTTATTTTTTTAGGTTTAGAGCAGTGATTTTGTGATTTATTTCGCGATTTGGATTTTCATTTAACTTTAAAATGAAAGTGAACACTTGCAGAATTTGTCTGGCCATGGGCGAAAATATGGTTCTCTTAGGAAACCCGCTAAAAGATTACATTGAAGAAATTTTCAAGAGGAATGGCTTTTCTTTAGTAAGGATTCCTTGTTTTTATTATCTACAGCTAATACGTGGGCGTTAAGGTGGTGAGGTGTGGAATCAAACACAAACACGGCACTACAGAGGACATTTTTGTTATGTTTATGTACCTACACTAGGGTGCATCCTTATCTGGCAGAAGTGGCGAGCGGCTCGCGAGCTGCGCATTCGCCGCGCGTTCGCCAGATGTGGACGCACCCCAACATTTTCGCCGAGAACAGAAGAGAAAAGCCGAGAACGAGAGTGTTGATGTCCTTCATTGTCCTCGAGGTGTCCAGAAGTAGTGCTTGATGAAGGGTAAAGGAACAGAATTCTTGGGAACCAACATCTTTATCGATGCTGACACTTTTTAGGGTTTCATACCCGAAGGGTGAACACGGGACCCTATTCATAAGCCTACGCTGTCCATCTAGCTTCAGAGGGCTGTATCTTCTTAACCATAATAGGTACCTAGCCGGTTCAAATTATCACAGAATATTTGTATCTGTATTAGATGACAATGACACTTTTTCGTGCGTGCAGCCTGGGTTCATCAATTTATAAGACACTAGTGTTTACCCGCAACTTCGTCCGCATAAATTATATACCAGATTTTAAGTCAGATCATAAGCTATCAAACAAAAAAAGTTTTATCAAAATCGGTTTAGTAGTTTTTGCGTGATGCGCGAACAAACAAACAAACAAATAAACAAACAAACAAACACACAAACAAACAGACAGACAAAATTTCTAAAAAAGGTTGATTTCGAGTCAGGGATACCTAAAAACCATATCGTAATCTTTTTTTTTGTAAATATCTTCAATGTACAGACACACTTCAGTTACATAATAGTTATTAAGATTATCACGTCAGAAATTAAGGGGGGGGTAAAAGAACCTTTTTTTTTTAGGTTTTTGTTTTTGCTCTATTGTAAAAGCGGAAAAACATACAAGCGTCAAACTTGGTATGATTGTAATTTATAAGGTAAAACACCAAATAATACAAGCATGGAATCATATTTGTTCACACTCTATCCTTTTCTGTCGCTCAGGAACGTCATGTGCTAGAATGAGAAATGTTGTAGCAGTGTCGGTGGTGTCTCATTCCCGCTCTCTTATTCGCTCTAGCAAATGACGTTCCTGCTCAGGACGCTCGACAGAAAAGGATGGACCATGATTAAATGTGATTCCGTGCTGAGGTTCAACCCTTTTATCAGCAAAAAGTGTTGCTTATTGTTATTAAAACAGATTGATAAGAAGCAGAAAGAAAAAAGGAAAAAAACACCTTTTCCATTTAAACTCTCTTTATATTTAGAACTAACCAAACCGCCGGACTGCCAAACCAGGGTCCTGGGTTTGAATCCTGGTTCGGTCATGGATGTTATATGTTCGTGCCGTTGTTGTATGGTTTCCATAAGAAAAGCCTTTAGTACTAGTTTGGGATCATTACAATGTATGTGCCTGTGAGCGTTATTTATTTTATTTAACCAACTTGTATTTCGATTTCAGGACCTTAATGTTCAGAACCATACATGTATGGAGTGCAAAGTTCTCTTAACCAAGAGTTACAATATAATACAAAGGGCATTACGGGGTCAGCAAGCTCTGTACAACATATTGAAAAATGAAAAGGTTAGTTGCTAGTTGCTACCTAGTTAATAAAACCCTTTCGCTGCTGACAACCTTTCTGACTACCCTCGTAGGTCAACTATAATGTGGCCCATGGTGCGCGTGAACTTGCCTGGCGGGTTGTTTGAGGTATGAGACTAGCAGTGACAACCTGACTGCCTCACACTTGACAGTTCTCGGTTCAGCTTTAGTATCATGCTACTAAGGGGAGGGGGGGATGAGTGGTAGGGCTAGAGGCTAGGTTAGGATCCTTCCTAACCTAGCCTCTAGCCCTACCACTCATCCCGCGTGTGAAGCCCCCTAAAATTATTTCAAACAATGCAGTGGCATAAATAGCTACCAGCTGCCATAATTGACAAAATGTCTGTCAACCGTTTTTACCCAATCTCACTATGATTGAAGGACCTTGACGACCCCACTATAAGATTTTGCCAGGGTCCTCAAACAATGTAGTTATGCCGCCGACACTGGTTCTACTGCATAGTTTTTGTAGTATTGAGGACTAACATAATGAATGTTATGTTATGCTCAGTGCGTGCAGAACGGGTCATTACCACGCAATTTTACTTAGTAAATGATACCAAATGCGTGTCTCATGCTGGGTTTACATGCACGCCGTGCAGCCCGGCAAGCAGAGGCAATTCGCTGTACATCGACTCGTCTGTAACGTGATTGTTACTACTTAACTTTATAGAAGCCTCAATGTACAGCGAATTGCCTAAGCTTGCCGGGCTGCGCGGCACGCGTATGAACGCACCTTTAAGTTTCGCCAACTAATAAAATTTAACCTTGTACACTTTTATCTAAATTTCAGGTAAAT
This sequence comes from Agonopterix heracliana, assembly GCA_963693445.1. Lineage (NCBI taxonomy): Eukaryota > Metazoa > Arthropoda > Insecta > Lepidoptera > Depressariidae > Agonopterix > Agonopterix heracliana. Next base: position 5,841,572 of record OY856308.1, read on the forward strand.
GTATCATCATTGGAAGCAGTCAACAGGGTTCAACTAGGACTAAACACAAATCTCTCTTACTATAGAGTCGATATAGATTTTTTTATAGAAGAAAGTGAGAAGAAGCTAAAAAGCACAATCGGGCCAGATATTAATAATGCGAGCAGTTCTGTCTATTTTTTTTCGACACCTGATGGTAAAACTGAAGTAGATGAAGCATATGAGAATTGTTACTTAGATAATCATGTAGAAGAAGAAACTGTAACCGAGACGGACCACAAAACTAATGCATCAACCACCCTTATTCAATACAAGGTCAAGACTGAGTGTACAAATGAAACAAGCAAAAAGAAGGTTAAAGGTGGTCTACCTCCGGAAATCAGAACTGACAATATAATACTGGGTTGCAGACGAAGAAATTTGCAATATGCGGAATCTGACATCGATGAAACAGAAGATCCAAACTATTGGACACAAAATAAAAAGAAAAAAAAGAGAAAGCGTCCAGAAGATGAAGATTATGAACCCAAAGATGTGTCTGAAGAATCAGACTCATCTGATTCTGATACCAGTTATAACGAATTTGGAATGCCAATTAAAAAGCCCAATAAAGATTTACTTGAATATCCAAGAAAATGTGATCATGTAGGTGTAAAATAATATCTATACATAAAATAAAATTTTAAACTTGGTGTGGATGTACACACGGCGACACATCAAGCTACGCAAAACCAAAATAAGCTGGCCGGTTGGCTAATAGCTTGATGTGTCGCCGTGTGTACTATCACAGACTTTTCCGCCTGATCACTTAAAATTTTTTTGTACATAGTTTCGCGCATAATTTATTGTTTGTGTTTGGACACAATTCATTCATTGGTCTATTCAACATTAGGAAGGGGCTAGACAACGCTTTTATTTCTTACTAGTGTTTACACGCGACTTCACCCGCACAAATTATATACCAGATTTTAAGTCTGATCATAATAAGCTATCAAACAAAAAAGTTTCATCAAAATCGGTTCAGTACTTTTTGCGTGATGCGCGAACAAACTAACAGACAAAATTTCTAAAAAAGGTTGATTTCGAGTCAGGGATAGGTACCTAAAAACCATATCGTAATTTTATATCTTCAATGTACAGACACACTTCAGTTACAGTTTTATAATAGTTTAGATTATGCAAGTATTAATGAGCCAAGTGGTGGTGGTCAGGCGGAAAAGTCTGTGATAGTACACACGGCGACACATCAGGTTACGCACCCTATATACCCATAACCACGCTACGTACAAAACACAAAAGTGCGGTAGAGAGTCTGCATAGACGCGGCTGCCGGCGCGGGCGCAACGTGCGATGAGACGAAACAACAACAACATACCGCACCCTCTCGCACGATTCGCAGCGTTCAACTTCTAATAGTTCAAAGTCCAAACAGGGTAGCCTGAGCAGACGCCGTGTGTACATTGAGGGTACGTGTACGTATTGGAATGCTTTGAGATCATTTTATAATTTTTTTTTGTTTGTCTGTGTTAAGTTAACTTGGGGTCGCATGATGAATAGGTATAATATCCGGCAAACAACAACAACAGGCAAAAACCTTGACTGCACAAAACAAAATTTGTAGATGAAAGCGCTACTGCCTTCGATCAACAATATATCGAAGGCTACTGCGGACACCCCTCTCCCCCGCCCCATTGGTAAAGTTGTTTGCTGAGTAATATACACTAATCGTCTTGTCTATCCATCGTTCGCATTCTCTCCTTGCTTCACTTAGTAAGTAAGTAGTAAGTTATAGCCTGTAGAATCCCACTGCAGGGCAAAGGCCTCCTCTCACGAATAAGGGTGAGAGGGAGTGGGCCATACTCCACCACGCGGGCCCAGTGTGTGTTGGTTGAGGCAAGGTAGTGGTCAACTTGCTGTCAGAGAATTTTCCAGCCGTCTCAATAGGCCTCTGACCTGGCTTAACGAATAGTTACAACGCCATCTGACGAAACTATCCGAGACCAACTGCTTAACGTGCCTTCTGAAGCACGGAAACGCTCGAGATGAAATACCACTAAACGGTCACCCATCCAAAGACTGACCGGACCTGACGTTGCTTAACTTCGGTGATCGTTCCCAATACCGAAGCTCCATTACTATTTGATATAATTATTATTTTTAAGTTTTTTCATTTCGCGCGGCCAAACTTAAGACTTTGCATATCGATAGAACACGTTATTACAAACATACTTTCTTATTTTGCAAAATCTCCTAGCTTGCTGTTTTAAGCTAAAAGTTTTTATTTTTCAAGACTAAGGGCCTGTTTCTCCACTTCTGAGTAAGTTCTTGCTAGCTTGTCCGACAGATAGTTTGACGTATTTTGTATGAAAATATTTAAAAAAAAAACAAGGATTTAGGTATCCCATGCTCCATATAAAAATGTTCTAACCCCTTTGTTTTAAATTTCAGTGTAATTTTATGATAGAGCAGGCAAAAATGCATTTCAAGCACTATCTATTTTGCCATACAGCAGAAGAATACCCATATCTACGAGAGGCGAAATTTGTCTGTTTTATTTGTGGAAAAGCCAAACGAGTAAGTAATATTTATTTTTTATTATTTGAGTGAGTTTGTGTACTTGGGTTGTATGTTCACAAGAGACGACGACGAAGATATAGAGAGAAGAGTGAAAGCAGGAAATAGGATTAATGGAGCCTTGCACTCTTTCGTGAAGAGTCAAACTATGTCTAAAAAGGCTCGTTTGGCGGTTCACGAGGGTGTGTTGGCAGTCAACTTTAATGTATGGAAGTGAGAGTTGGGTATGGCAGAAGAAGCATGAATCTAGAATAAATTCTGTTGAAATGCGCTCCCTGCGTAGTATGTGTGGTGTGACTTTAAAGGACCGTTTACGGAATAGTGTGATTAGAGAAAGATGTGGTCTGGAGTGCGATTTTTGAATCTCATTCAGTGAGCTCGGCAGTTGAAAATGTCAAAATTACTATGGATACACGCATCTTTCTACTGCTGATTTGACTTTCAAAAATCTCACTCCTGAAGTATGATTTTTGAGAGTCAAATCACCAGTAGAATGATGTGTATATCCATAGTAATTTTGACATTTACAACTGCTGAGCTCACCGAATGAGATTCAAAAATCGCTCTCCTGAAAGAAGATGTAGTGACAAGGATTGAAAAGGGAATGTTGAGGTGGTTTGGCCATGTGGAAAGAATGAGCCAAAGTAGGCTGACTTATGAAATTTACAAGGCAAGTGTGAATGGAATGGTTGAAAGGGGTCGCCCTAGGCGCACGTACGCTGACCAAAATAGGATGCGTACTGAAGAAGGGCCAAATAAAATGTACCCGGAACCGACGAGCTTGTATGAAGAGACTTATAAATGTTGAGGAGGCGAAAGATGTGTGTCAGAATCGTAGCATGTGGCGATCTATTGTCTCTACCTACCCCAGTAGTGGGACATAGGCGTGAGCATATGTATGTATGTATGAGTCGGTAAATATCAAACGCCGGTATGTCCCACCTCTGGGACGTCCCATTAAACTAAATAAAAATAAATTTTATTAAGTTTGAATGGACCTGTCAGAGTAGATACGTCCCTTCAAACTCAAGTAATCTGTAAATAGTTCGCTCAAAGAATAATCCAAAAGCAGGTGTAGAGTGCGTGAGCTGGATCGTAAGAAATTTCTTCATAAATGTGTTCAGGATGCCTAGAGGGTAAACATACTAAAAGTCCTCGCCTCTAGGGGGGGCGCCGGGTGGGGGGGAGGGGGTTAAAGTTCCCACTTTTGAGTTTTTCGCTAATATCTTTAAAACGGTGCGTCGTAGAGAAAAATTGTCTTCTACGTAATGAAAGCTAATAAAATTTCCTACAACTTTTGTCTTACACTTTTTTTCGAAATTCTAATAAGTTTTCGAATATCACGCTCCGAAATAGTGAAAATGAATGTTTTTTCAGCGTGACGGGCATTACCTGATGTTAAATGATATTTTATTGATAGCATAAGCTGGGAGTACCTCCAAGCGGTGAAGGCTGAAGGCGGTAACAGTTTGAGATCGCGTTTTCGACCAAAAGCGGGTAATAGAGCGAAGGTGGGTCACCACTTTTCTTTCCATATATCTCCGATGCTCACTGTCACAGAAAACGCGATCTTGCTGGCTAAAACTCCCATTCCCGTTATCATTCATGCCTTCGGGCTTATGTTGTCATCGTCTCTCATATCATTTTTACCTGATTGGAAGTAGCCCACCCGGTAACGCAGGGGAGCAGCCACAAGGCCTAAAAGATTATTTTGATCAATACATTACTTATAAACGTTATTAGTTATGAATCGGATTACCGCTATGAGTAATAATAAGTGTCCTGTGTGTGACGAGGATGTCGATAAAGGGAGTAAGTACGTCACTGAGATGAAAGAAAAGGGAATAGTGGGTCTTATAAAAGCTAGTCAAGAACGGAAAGATGAAAAGCATCAAATTTTTCGTGGTTTGACATCCCTTTTAATTCACACGAATTGTCGTAAAAATTACACCCGAGTTGACACAATTCATAAGGATGTAAGAAATGCATCCACATCTCAAGAAGAAGCAGGGCCATCTCAGCTTAGGTCTTCAGCTCCCCAATTCGATTTCAAGAGTAATTGTTTTTTGTGTGGGTATTATGTACAAGAAAAAACCAAAACACCTCATAGCAAAAGGAGAATAGTACATAAAGTTGAAACTCTTACTCTTCAATATCGTATCTGGGAGGTGTGTTCTATGAGGAAGGATTCCTGGGGTGACGCTGTTCTTGGTCGCTTGTCCTCGATTAACGATCCTCGATTATACCACAAAGACTGCCACAACACCTTTGTAAAGCCTATCAATTTCCCATGTTCAAAAGCTGAGATCCCCAGAGACAGCCATGTCACAGAGGCTATGCAAGAGATTTTTGAATACATGGAAAGTAGCATCGATTATCAGTTCTCTCAAGACGAGATACTGGGTGTCATAACAGGGGTTAATCATAGACGTATATCGTTGGGGTTAAGCCTCAGTGGCGAACCATCAAGGCTGGGTTGGAAAGAAAATATGGGGATCGACTCACGATCACTCCAGGGGTAAACAGATTTAAATCACCCGTACTTTGTTTTAGAGACACTGGGTATAAAATTATCAACCAAGCATGGTACGAAAACAAGGCCAAAAACGAAGATGAGGAGAGGTTGAGGATTGTTGCCAAAGCTGCGGAAATTATACGACAAGACGTTCAGAGTCAAGTGTACAGCAAAGATACATATCCACCCAGCGATGACTTTCTGAAGAATCCTGGTACTCTGCCTCAATCCCTCACCTTTTTTCTTGAAGGCTATTGCCAAAGACCAAAAGAGTAGATGAAACAAAGAAAAAATGTGTAGCACTCGGAAATGCCATCACTGCTATTGTCAGACCAAATAGTTTCTTTCTATAGAAAGTATGGTTCACAGCACTTGATCGATCTTCTTGCCAGTTTGGGCTTCTGTGCTTCGTATTACGAAGCACAGAAGTTAGAAATTTCTGCGATCTACAGTGCCAAGCCAGATGTACTGTATGGCTGAACAGATTTGTATGAAATTTGGTATGTAGGTAAATTAGGTCCTGGATTAACATGCCGGCTATAAAATATATAACACGATTGAAGTAGCAGGCAAGAGGTAACGTTTGATAAGTCGTTTTTTTTCGAAAATTTCACTTTTCCACAACGTGTACTTCAAAAATAGTTAGGAATTATAAAAAGTGTTTAAGACAAAAGTTGTAGGAAATTTTATTAACTTTTATTACGTAGAAGACAATTTTTCTCTACGACGCACCGTTTTAAAGATATTAGCGAAAAACTCAAAAGTGGGAACTTTAACCCCCTCCCCCCCACCCGGCGCCCCCCCTAGAGGCGAGGACTTTTAGTATGTTTACCCTCTAGGCATCCTGAACACATTTCTGAAGAAATTTCTTACGATCCAGTTCACGCACTCTACACCTGCTTTGTTAAGTGGACTAAAAGGCCATTGAACCTCTTTGTATGGGAGGCTGGCATAGTGATGACCATAAATTTTCAGGAATTTCAAAAACGTGGCGCACCCTGAAACCTATGTATATCGATAGAGGATCTATAGACGAACATAAAATGTCAAATAACATATAGTCCTAAAGTGCAACGTTTTCGAGATAATCCATGTTAAGGATCTTGTATAGATAAAAATCCTAACACATTTTCCTCCAATACCAATCTCCGTGGTCCAATGGTTATAAGACTTGGGATCTTGACACGGAGGTCGTAGGTTCGATTCCCATGGGGGACACCTAGTGATATGTCACTTTATGCGTTTTTCTCCAGTTGGTTAGGGTAATGCAGGCTGAATCACCTGATTGTCTGAAAAGAAAGATGATTCCGTGCTTCAGATGGCACGATAAGCCGTTGGTCCCAGTTACTATCTCTGGTGGTTTTTATTCGTTATATAAAAACTACGTCAGAGGCCGTAAGGCGGTCTGAAAAAACTCTGACACCAGGGCTTGCCCACACGATAAGAAGAAGAAGATGTATGGAATAGAAAATGTTTTTGGCATAAACAAGTTCTATGACACCTTTCTGTAATACCCAGTATGAGAAATATACCGAGGTAGGTAGGTACTTATTGATGATAATTTATTTCGAAAAAAGTTCCTGTATTAATTGCAAACATTTATTTCATCTGTGCAGGTATACACGTACACACGGTGACACATCAACCTATACAAAACCAAAATAATAAGCTGGCCGCGCGACGACTCATACGTCATGCAACCTAAACCTACTCGCGGCCAGCTTATTTTGGTTATGAACAGCTTGATGTGTCGCCGTGTGTAAGTACAAATACGCCTCACGACGCGCTGCACTACTTCGCGGTCAACTTATACTGGCAGTGTAAGAAGCAAAAAAAATAAAAAAAAAATACTGGCAGTGTGTAGTGCGTCGTCGTGCAGGTTGTATTTGCTATTGTACCTCAACAGATGAAATAAATGTTTGTCTGGGCTATGTCCACATGGAATATATTTTAATCATGTGCTATGTCTATGTTTTTCTTAATTGCAATTACAATTTAATTGAAATAACAAAAAATCGAATGAGAACTTTTTTCGAAATAAAGTACCTACCGCTGTATTTTTTCACCAAAAAGAGAAAGGTGTAATAGAAATCGTTTATACCTAAGCACGGACTTGAAAAAAAGGCGGACGTAATGTGACACTAAAAAGATGTGAAGCATGAGCATGCAAGGTCCTACATATTCGTTTGTTCTACAAGGGTCACACTCACACAGATGCACCAGTTCTAGGCTTAGGACCTACAACCCGCCACCATTTTGTACCGCGTCAGCACACACACAAAAATAAATGGGTGCTTCACTCGTGATTAGACAAGATTACGTCAGGTTTTTTTTCAGGTCCGTTTACCTAGGTAGGTATCATAAACATCAACCAAGAAGGGGTGGTATCCCGCGGTGCGTCTGGAAGTTCGATGATAGTAGAAAGGGGAAGGCGGGATGAGCTCATGCAGCTCTGGTGCACACTCACCGAAGTACAATCTGTAGAAGACCGACAAGCAGGCTACTCTGCGGCGGTGGGCTAGGCTATGAAGCTTGGTTTCCACCAACCAGATTACTGTCGCCAATGAGCCTCTAGTTGATAATTAGCTGAGCCATCTCACATGTGGCAGCAATACTTCATACACGATCGGACCTGAGCTTTATGCAACATTAAGAGCTGTCCAGGAGTGAAGTACCTTGTTTAAGATGCCCAGCTTTTTGGGACCTGGCCTCACATGCAGACTACGCAATGCTCTGCGGACCTCTTTCGTGTGTATTGTCATCTCCGGCATGTGTGGCTGTTTGGCACGAGCGTCCAAACGTGAATTGCTCCTAAACAGAGAAGCATATAAATTCGCTTTCTCAGTCAGTGACCCACCAGGTTTCTGCATGGGAGGCAAAGGGGGACGGTAGAAATTGGATTCGACCGATTTTGAAAGGGACCAGAACTGTTTACTACCAGAAGGGTAGGATGCCAGTCTGTGCAAAGACCGATACTGAGTGCTTGTCTGGATCTGATGTCAGCAGAAAGTCTAAACGATTGGGCGTATGGCCATCGACATCCGTTACCCGCGTTGCTTGATTCACCAGCTGGGTGATATCTAGCGATAACGCAAACTTACGCGTCTCTCTGCCAGCATGGTTAGTTTTCTGGAACAGGAACAGCCACTCGCTGTGGTGGGCATTTAAGTCCCCCAGAAAAACAAGCTCCGCTCCGTCGAGATATGCTCCTCAGTTACCCTGATGGACCTCTTGGGCTCGACTGACTGATGGGAAACTCACTTGTAGACTGCGGGGACGCCCGATCCCCCCTGCAATGGCCACCGGGACCTCCCTTCCAGTCGCCAAGGCTGCAGTGGGGCAGCCTTTCACTCGTGGCGAGCGCACTACTTGGGCCCCCTACTAACTGCGGTACCGACCCACGACTGTCACCGTGCTTCGGATCCCGCTACCCTCCAGAATGAGTTTCCCGGTACAGTGTTGCTCAGAGGCCAAGACCGGTTCCGAACAGCACAGCTGATTTTCTCCCATTCCCCAATAGCACTGGCACTCCTGCACACCGACGGAATGCAGCAAGCTGCTTGGCGCAAGACTCCAGCAGGAGGGTGGGCGCAAGCCAGGTGGCTCCTTGCGGAGCCTAGTACCGCTGTGGGGAGATCGTTCGGCCGTCACCACAAACTTGGTAGTCTGTGGTGGCGGCGTTGTCCGGGGTGGAGGAGGTAGATCCTTAACCACGTCCACCACCTACGTTCCACTGCAGGGCACAGGCCTACCCTCATGGAGGGTGTATGTACGTTAGTCCACCACGCGTGCACAATGCGGTGCGGTAGACCTCATATACGCATCGGAATTTCTTTTTCATCGTATGCAGGTTTCCTCAAAATGTTTTCCTATGCCGTTTGAGAGCAGTTGGTGCTACGTAGGTACATAAGTCAGAAAAAACTCATTGGTACATGGCATATGTCATCCGTGCGGATTCAGACCTGGACCTCAAGATTGAATTCCATAGCTCTCTGCTACTCGCTACCGACGGAGCGTTGCGATTCTATTGATATAATTATGATCAACCTAGCAAATACTGAAACGGTAAACTCAGACCATCAAACTGAACAACTTTCACTATGGAGCCTACCTCAGGAAACGCAAGAAAAAAATCTGGTGTCCCATACATTTTAGTCAGGTAGGTATAACAGTTTTGTATGGGACCGCAGATTTTTTTTCGCGTTTCCTGAGGTAGCCTCCATAGTGAAAATTGTTCTATTTGATGGTTTGAGTTCACCGTTTCAGTATTTGCTAGGCTGTCACTTACACCCTTACAAGTAGGTAGGTACAAGGTGTTACAAAAATACAAATAAACATTCAAGGGGGTGGTTTAGACCATCATACTGAACAACTTTCACTATGGGACCAATATCGAAATCGGGAAAAAAAATTAATATATTGTATGAGATACCTATCAGATTTTTTTTTTCGCGATTTCGATGTTGGTCCCATAGTGAAAGTTGTTCAGTTTCATGGTCTAAACAACCCCCTTAAGAGTTTTAAGTATTTATTTTTACCCTGTATACACAACATCTTTAACATGCATTATCTCGAAAACGTTGAACTTTAGGACTATAGTTTATAGGACATTTTTTGTTCGTCTATACATTATCGATATAAATAGGTTTCAGGATGCGCCGCATTTTTGAAAAATTTCCGAAATTCCTGCAAAATTATGGTTACCACTATGCCAAAAAGTTCAAAGCCCTTTCAAAAGTGGTTTGGAGTGAGCGAAGCGAGCTCGACTTTTCTCAGCTCTACAAATTAGTTATAGACAGTAGCTCAATCAATCTCATATATTTTTCCTGAAATTGCCGCCCCTACTAATGTGCCGCCCGGGGCATTTGCCCCCCCCCCCCGCTACGCTACTGGGTATATAGAACAATGCAGCTGCTAATAAATAAAACACTAAACATAATAATGCAATTTCGAAAAAAAACACATGTTGATGTACCTACTTTCAAATGTATCAGAATTGAGGACCCTTTTTAAATATTAGTGAAATATATTAACAGAGTAATCCATAAACCATTTAATATATCGTGTAAGTACAGTAAGTAATTGATAGTACCTAAAATAAATTCTTGACAGTCATTTGAAAGTGGCTCTGGCATACAATGCTCAGTGGCGTATTCAATGTTTTATTTTGGAACAGCCGAATGATTTCGAAATAAATAACCATGTAATTGTGTTGTGTTTGTGTTGTTGTAATTTTTGGAGAAAATAAATAAATGTATTATTATTTTATTATTATTAATTAATTTCTAAAATCAACAGTCATTGGTCAGTCTCCGCTATCACGAGCTCACCCACGGAGAAAGAACCATACCTTGTACCAAGTGTTCTGCGAAATTCTACAATCCGATCAAGCTCCGTAGTCACATGACTCGGAAACATGGCAGTCGACAGTTGATTTGCGATTACTGCAAGAAAGTGTTCAAAATGAAGGAAGATATTATACTACATATAAGGGTAAGAAGTTCGAAAACCACTGAGAAAATAATTTGACCCTGATAACATTAATTTCGCAGACAAAGCATTGACTACCAGCTTAGACCATTTTCACTACATACATACATATTCTAACTCGACCATTTAACTATGGACGAGCACGGACCTGTAAGGACGGGTGTGAAGGGTGGACGTGTGATCCAACGAGAATGACACTTGTACGCTTGGTAAATTGCGTAAAATACAATAATTGCCAACATGGTGGTGAGAATTGACATTACGACGTTGTTCATACTCAGGTGGTTTCCGATATTCTCTAGGCTGGCGCTGTTGCTGCCGACCGCATTTTGTGCAATAATGGTTTCTTCTTTCGAGTATGTTTTACCCATTTTTACCGATTTGAATATATACATTAACCAAGGTGAAAAAACTTTTGAGTCGTAGTAGATCGCAATGTTACCGACGCTGGAATTTGTCACACGCGCGCGCTCCGCGCCTTATATGGCAGGGTCGCCATGTAAGGACGGGTGTATTGAAGAGAAAGACGGTGTTGATTCTAGTAATGATTTATTAAGACTAAAGCACTTTCATTAGTACACGAGATTATAGTTGGTTATAGTATAGTATATATTGATAGATATTGGTAGTTTGGGCTCTGCCTCACAGACCTGAAAAAAAACCGGACGTAATCTCGTCTAATCACGAGTGAAGCACCCATTTATTTTTGTGTGCGTGCTGTCGCACTGTCGCGTGGTACAAAATGGTGGCGAGTTGTAGGACATAAGCCTAGAACTGGTGCAAATGTGTAAGTGTAGGTCCCTTATGTATACAGGGTCCTACTTAATATGCTGACACTTTTTTAAGGGGATGATCAGACCATCAAACTGAACCACTTTCTCTATGGCACCAACATCGAAAGCGCGAAAAAGAAATCAGCTCTTCCATACAAAACTGCAAACCTACTCGAGCCTAATGTATAGGACAGCAGATTTTTTTTTCGCGATTTCGTTTTTGGTCCCATAGAGAAAGTTGTTCAGTTTGATGGTCTGAACATCCCCTTAAAAAAGTGTCAGCATATTAAGTTGGACCCTGTATAGAACAAACGAATATGTAGGACCTTGCATGCTTCACATCTTTTTAGTGTAACATTACGTCCGCCTTTTTTTCAAGTCCGTGTGGACTTGTAAGGCTGTGTTACCGGTTTCCAAATACGGAATCCATACTCGGAATTCAGTGAACCGAGAGTACACGTTCGTTTTTTTTTTCATTTCGATGACTTTCGAAGCGAACATTAGGAATTATTTCCGAACGGAAAATTCCCAAACGTGTGTGCGCCGTGTAGATCTTTGTATGAAATGCATGCAATCGGGTGTCCAAGTGTGCGGTCAGGAGTGCGATTTTTGAAAGTCACACGCTCAAATCAGCAGTAGAAAATGTCAAAGGAGATTAGAACATTTACTACTGCTGATTTAAACGTGTGACTTTCAAAAATCGCACTCCAGGCTACTAACAAACTTTTCTGACACTTTTTTGCGGGGGAAAGGGGAACATGAGACTAGTTTTCATGATTAGCCAACTTTGGATTGTATTCCACTGCTTTAGATCAGGCGCAGGCATGTCTAACATGCGGCCCGTACCGCATTTTCTTAGTGGCCCGATCCAATTTTAAGAATCAAGACAGGAAGCCTGTCGCGGCCCGCGAGTATGCTGACTTTTAGAAGTAGGCTTATAATGTACTGTGGTCAAAATGGTGGTAAAAGGGCTACGATGTCGGGAACCGGTGTGGACGAAGTCGCGGGCAAAATCTAAATAATATTAGCTTTGTTATTTGTGATTACAGACGCACACCGGAGAAAAGCCGTTCAAGTGTCACATATGTGGAGAAGGATTTGCGCATCTTGGCAATGTTGGCATTCATATTCGAAATCGCCATCAGAATAGTGTAGTTAAACCTAAGAAAAAGAAAACTTCTAAAAAACGAAAGAAGGTAAAGTCTACGACGGAAGAAGAGGACTCTTAATAACCGCATCGCCCGGGACAGCAAAAAACTTGTCATTTGAATGAAGGCTTTTTGTCGTATATTATATAATTCATTTTATTATAACAAGATAACTTAGCCAACAGCTCGTGGCAAGCGCGATTTCAGCTTGTGGCGGTCGCGCCACGAATTCAAATCTTGCCGCCCGCGGCCCTATTGGAGCGGCTATAAGATTCTGCGGACCAATGGGAACGCGGGCGGAAAGAGGAGGATTCGAAAAACGGTTTCGGGAGAAGAGGTTCTGTAATGTGATGTAAAAGATTTACGTGGTGATTAAACTGATCTTGCATATAACCTACGTGTATCATTATTTACTGGAGAGCCTTCGAGACCCCAAAGTGGTGACCCCGAGAAACCGTGTCATCGAAACATTGAGTGACACGGAGCAGCTCCAGCGCGTACCGCGGAGCTCGAACACATCTGCAAAGAGCAAACCCAGCCGATCAGCGTGCGGGCCTTCCGTGCTTCAGTTCCAGCACCTGCCCAAAACACATTCCACATCGCCGGGCTGCCTATTCTGCAGCTTAAATGCGAGGTCTCGCTCTTCACGACACCCATCAGCACTAGACAACAATCAGCACCTAACCTCAACATCATAAAAACAGCAACCAACCCCAGCGAATCCGACTGCAGCATTTCATCCTGATTTTCACAACGTCAGTCCCCGACCAGCGCGGCATTATACCTACTCAGTCGAAAATAGGTAGACCGGTTACGTGTGTGGTTAAATAGGCTACCGACTTGTTTACGAAACTGTGACGAAGAAAAACTTTATCTAAGTGTTCACATAACAAGAAACTCTGTGTCCTGGACGGCTGTTGTTAGATTAAAGTGAAGTCAGTGCAGTGTTAACCTACCTACCTATTCTAAAAGAAACTATAGGAAACATATTATGGTCAGTACCTACTAGTCTAGGTTAAGATTTAAATTAAGTTTAAGATATTATTTTAGTTCCTTAGGCTTGTGTGTAGGTAAAAGGTAATTATTATAACCATTTGTACCTAACTAGGTAAATACCTACAGTTTAAAATATCATTTGCAACATCTAAATCACATAACTTTTAAAAAGCCCTGTTTTTACAAGATAGAAGCCGGACTGTGGGATACTAAATCCCCATCTACCGGCCTAACTAATAACATTCTACTTTCTCATTTTGTGGACTTTGAGCTAAATAATAAATAAGTATAAAAAAACAAGTTACTTACCTATTTCAACTTTCTTATGTTCTTATAATAATTTCAACTGTTTTCAACTTAATTTGTCATACTCAGGTAAGTAAACATTACTTAAGACCGGTATTATTACCTACCTACTAAGTAATCTTTCTTATTAAGTACCTAATGGAGATGTTATAAGAGAACTGAATACTAAACCGTTGTAAATTGACTCCGAAAACTCTTACTAAACTACGAGTATTATACTGATTTCTATTTCTGTTGTGTGGGTTTATTGTGTGTTATCATTAAGGTGCTATTTAATAATAATTTTTAAGATTCCTCTCTTATTGATGATAATCTGATAAGTAATAAATGATCCATGGTATGTTTTAAATTTAGGTACTTACATTTTGGGTTAGGTATTTACCTATAACTTTAATGAAAAGGCTATTCAGTTTATTGTCAATTATGTGTAATTTCATACAAACTTTTGCATAGTTAAAGTAATATTGCAGTAGATATTTTATTGTGTTCTTTTATTTTTATATTCCGAGACAGATTTTGAGCGATCATAGTTGAGCATTTCATTCATTTTGAGCTTTCATAGTTGAGCATTTATGTTTTATTAATTTCATTATTATTATATTTTCACTTTTTCTTTTATCTCAACATGTCGTTGGAGGAGGAATTACAAAAACAAGTTGAGGAATTACAAAGGCAACTCGCACAACTATCTCAGGCAGACCCTAGTGTATGTGGTGTGTCTGTGAAATTGGCCACATTTTGGCATGACAAGCCTGTGTTATGGTTCGCTCAAGCAGAAGCGCAATTTGAATTAGCGGGCATAACACAGGACTCAACTAAATATGGCCACCTCTTATCTGTACTAGATTCTCGATTAGCAGACGAGGTAGAAGATATCATAACTCACCCTCCCAAGGAAAACAAGTATGACAATTTAAAATCCGAACTAATAAAACGTTTTTCCACATCAAAAAAAGAGCGTGTCCGTCAGTTGCTATGTCAAGAAGTAATCGGTGACCGTAAACCTTCATCATTTTTACGGCATCTACGGGCCCTGGCTGGCAAGACGGATGGAGACGACAGCATCGTCCGCGAATTGTGGACGCGCAGCTTGCCCCCTGAGGTACAACGCATACTCATTGCACAATTAGATTTACCTCTCGATAAAGTAGCAGAGATCGCTGACGCCATGGTCGACGTGCCTCCCGCACCTCCGGCTCCCCCCACCTTAAGTGTAAATGCTGCAACTTCTGTTGATCTTGAAAAAATTATGCGCAGTGTAGACGAGCTTGCAAAAAAGGTTGAGGCTCTCTCAAATGACCGCTCAAGGTCAAGGTCAACATCGCGATCACGTTCACGTTCCCGAACTTCTTCAAGATCACCGCCGAACTCTGGCCCGCGTATGTGCTGGTATCACAAGAGGTGGGGCAAGGACGCGAACAGGTGTCTCACCCCTTGCACGTGGAAGTCGGATCAACAGGGAAACCCTACGAGCAATCAGAAGTAGGTGCGGCATCTGATTGCGAGTTTCCTGGCCGCCGTTTGTTTATAAGAGATTCCGAATCACGGATCAGATTTTTAATCGATACAGGTTCGGACATCTGCTGTTTTCCGCGTTGTGAACTTAAGGGTCGTTACAGCCCAACAAACTTCGATGTCCGCGCGGCCAACGGAAGCACCATCAAGACGTACGGCAACATTGCGCTCCGACTGAACCTAGGCCTACGACGCGATTTCCGATGGAATTTCGTAATCGCTGATGTAGGAACGGCCATAATAGGATCCGATTTTTTAGCGTTCTACCACTTACTACCTGACTGTCGTAATTTACGTCTCATAGATGGCACCACACGTCTATCCACACCTGCCGCCATCGCTCAAGTTGACCAAGCCAGCGTCAAAACGATTTCCACAGACTCTCCCTACGCTGAGATCTTGCAAGAATTTCCAGACATTACCCGACCACCTGGTCTTCCAAGGACGGTTAAGCACTCCACGGTTCATCACATCGTGACTACCGATGGTCCACCTGTATGCTGCCGCCCCCGACGTCTTGCACCACAGAAACTAGCTATTGCAAAAAAGGAATTTGAAGAGATGGTCAGGTGTGGAACAGCCCGCCCGTCAAATAGCCCGTGGTCTTCTGCGTTACACTTGGCTAAGAAAGGAGAAAACGGTTGGCGTCCATGCGGCGATTACCGCGCCCTTAACGCCCGCACCGTGCCTGACCGCTACCCCGTGCGCCATATAGGGGACTTTAGTCAAAATTTAGCGGGGTGCACAATTTTTAGCACAATTGATTTGGTGAAGGCCTACCAACAGATTCCGGTGGCGCCTGACGACATCGGAAAAACGGCGATAATAACACCCTTCGGCCTTTTTGAATTCCCTTATATGGCGTTCGGGCTGCGAAACGCGGGACAAACGTTTCAACGTTTTATTGATGAGGTCGTGCGTGGCCTTGATTTTTGTTTCGCCTACGTTGACGATATCCTCGTTTTCTCCAAAAGTCCTGAAGAGCATGCTGAACATCTTCGTATTCTATTTAAGCGTCTGTCGGAATACGGGGTCGTAGTAAACCCTTCGAAGTGTATTCTAGCAGCTGATGAAGTCACTTTCTTGGGTTACAGGATTTCTAAGGACGGTTCACGTCCACCAGAGGAAAGAATTGAAGCACTGCGGAGTTTTCCTTTGCCCAAATCTGTAGAAGGTCTTCGCAGGTTTTTGGGCATGGTGAATTTTTACCGTCGCTTCCTACCAAAAGCGGCAAAACTACAAGCTCCACTCATAAATATTTTAGCTTCAAGCCAACTTAAAGGTGCTAAGCCTGTTCCATGGACGCCTGAGCTCGAACGTGCTTTTCAGGACTGCAAGGAGCAGCTCGCAGAGGCGACCCTCCTAGCTCACCCTGTAACCGACGCTCCTCTTGGACTCTTTACAGATGCATCTTCCAGCCACATCGGCGCTTGCCTGCAGCAGCAGGTAGACAACCATTGGCAGCCACTCGCTTTCTTCAGCAAAAAGTTAACACCTCGTGAAGCTGCTTGGCCGGCGTATTATAGAGAGCTGTTAGCGGTATATGAGTCGGTGCAACATTTCCGTTACATAATGGAGGCCCAACATGTTACTGTTTTCACCGACCACAAACCGTTGATTTTTGCATTTTCCCAGCGCCGAGAGAAGCTACCTCCTGTGCAGCAAAACCATCTTTATTTCATATCCCAGTTCACTACGGACATAGTCCATGTCCAAGGTAAGGACAACGTCGTGGCGGACACTATGTCTCGCGTCGAGACCATCCACCTGGAAGACGACTATGCCGCACTGGCTAAAGAGCAAACGACTGACACGGAACTTTTGAGAATGCTTTCAGATTCTTCACTAAAATTAGAAAAGCTCATCATTCCTGGTACCGCGGTGGCGATCTTTTGCGACACGTCCACAGGAAAACCACGCCCGTTTTTAACACCAAGTTTTCGAAAGGTATACTTCGACAAATTACACAACCTCAGCCATCCCGGCGTGCGGACGACCACGCGTCTAATTGCTGACCGTTTTGTGTGGCCCAGCATGCGAAAAGATTGCAAACTTTGGGCTCGAGGTTGTATTCCATGTCAGCGCAGCAAAATTTCTCGTCACGTAATCTCTCCGTTATCAAACTTTGGCGATCCATCCGGCAGGTTCCGCCATATACACCTGGACATCATAGGACCACTTCCATCCTCCAATAGTTATACCTATTGTTTGACAGCGGTGGATAGGTTTACAAGGTGGCCCGAGGTGTGGCCCATGTGTACCATCACAGCCGAAGAAGTAGCCGACAAATTAGTGAACGGTTGGATTGCTCGTTTTGGTGTGCCATCGATCATTACTACCGACCAGGGCAGGCAATTTGAATCCGCGCTCTTTCAACGCCTCATGAATATCTGCGGCACTCATCGCATCCGAACAACAAGTTATCATCCATGTGCTAATGGTATGGTTGAAAGGTTCCACCGGCAACTAAAAGCCGCTCTCATGTGCCATGCCGGGAGTTGGTCGAACGCCTTGCCCCTTGTCCCTCTGGGAATACGCTCCGCACTCAAAGAGGACTTGATGGTCTCATCAGCTGAATTAGTGTATGGAGAACCGCTTCGGCTACCTGGAGAACTGATTGCACCTCCGCAACAGGCATCAAGCCCAGTCGACACCATTGACTTTGTAAACCAACTGAGAACCCGAATGGGTGCTCTCAGACCTATTCCATCCTCCCGGCACTCAAAGCAATCACCATTCGTCTTTAGAGACTTGGCGACTGCTTCTCATGTATTTCTGCGGGATGACACCGTTAGGCGTTCCTTACAACCTCCATATACAGGCCCATATAAAGTGGTAAAGCGCCAGGATAAGACTCTAACACTGGATATGGGTGCGAAAGAAATCACAGTGAGCATAGATCGCGTCAAACCCGCCCATATTATGTCGGATCCTGAAGGTGACCAACACCCAATTCACTCGGAGAACTCGGACTCCACCGGTTGAGCCTGTGGTGCCTGCTGGCCCCGTTAGTTCAGATCCCGATCCTGCAGCTAAGAGATTGCCGCAAAAGCCGGAATACACCACGCGTTCGGGTCGTAGCGTACGTTTTAAGACACCTATTGACGTATAGTTGCTAATTCCTTCTTCAACTCAACATGCTTCCTTCCTATTATACCTATTTTATGTTTCATAATTCACTATTTTCAATTTTGTTTGTATTTACTTGTGTTTTTCCCCTCCTTGTTGGGGTTATCATTCTCCGTAGGGGGGTGGTGTGGCGGTCGCGCCACGAATTCAAATCTTGCCGCCCGCGGCCCTATTGGAGCGGCTATAAGATTCTGCGGACCAATGGGAACGCGGGCGGAAAGAGGAGGATTCGAAAAACGGTTTCGGGAGAAGAGGTTCTGTAATGTGATGTAAAAGATTTACGTGGTGATTAAACTGATCTTGCATATAACCTACGTGTATCATTATTTACTGGAGAGCCTTCGAGACCCCAAAAGCTAACATCCACTATTCAACATGATATAATGCAGTGTCTCAGACTATTCCACACGATATATAGGGTGTTCGGGTAAACAGTTGCATTGCTTTAAGGGGTGATTGTACCACGATATTGAACAACTTTCCCAAAGGAACATGAGGGAGATACGGTAGCTGATTTCCCATAATTTTCTTAGAGAAAGTTGTTCAGTATCATGGGTACAATCACCCCTTAAAGTAATGCAACTTTTTACCCTAACGCACTATAGATTATCGTGGCATGGCCATGTTATGAGGAGAAGGCTTGCTGCGTTCCGTCAGTGTGCAGGAGTGCCAGTGCGCTTCTGGGTAAGCTCGCTACATCTTCGACCCCATCTTTGTCCTGAGGACTACATAGAGGTCAAGAGCAAACCCATCAAAAATAAAAATAAATTGTCTCGTATTTCAATGTGGATGACTGCATGAAGAGAGGACGAACAAAGAACAGATGGATGGATTGTGTGAAAGATGTGTCAAAAAGGAGTAAGCTCGGAAATGACGACGGCTTAAAGAGATGAATGGAGGTTATGCAGGAAGACGACATATTGCGCCGACCCCATATAATGGGTTAAGGGCAGGAAGGTAATGATAGACATCGTCTCAGAGTCAAACCACATGGATCCTTTGCAGCCGCAGCGGTGTCGCTAGAGAGCTTATTTCTCCATACGAGACGAGGTGCATGGGGAGGGGTGAAGAGGTGCGACGCCGGAGCGTCAGAAGAAAACATTATGAAGAGAACAGAAAAGTCACGTTGCAAGTGTGATCTCGAGCGGTTGTGTCTTTCGCGCGGTGTTGTATTTTGATACACGAACGTCGAACGTAGAAGGTCTTGACGTTCTGCACGGGCGACAACGTGTGTCCAAGTGCAATGGGGGGGATAGGTGGGATTATGAATACTACCTGCACTGGTAGCATGCTACACGTGATACGGCTATATCACGTCTTTTATCTCGTTCGTTCACGTGCAAATAGAAAGAGAGCGAAGCTGTGATAGCGCTATATCACGGTGTCATGCTACGTATGCTGGTACCAGTGCTAAGATTACAATAAATTAAGATATGTTGATTTTATGTAAGCTAGGTACTAAGCTACAACTAGATGAATACAAATTGTAATTGGTTTGGTTCGTTTTGTTTTTCTATTAATTCAAACAAAATTCATCCGATAACATTAGAGTGTAATACACCCATGAAAAAAATATGATCTCTAAGTCTGATATGACTTAGAGATCATATTTTTTTCATGGGTGCATTCCACTCTAATGTCATCGGTTAACTTGATATAGTTAAGCAGCGATTGCTGATCGGGCTTGACGAATTGGCAGCGTATAATCACTGCTTCAGATCCTATATAAGTACCTACTTATCACGGATTGGGTAGGCACTTTGACTACTTATATGAGGACTAGTAACGCGTGTAATTCCACTAACAACCATTTATAAAATCATGAGGGTAGTCTCGTGTGAACCCCAAACGTTCTAAGTTCGAAGTTATTGTTTTGTTTAGTGATATTATGAGAGGTAAGTATAAAATTGAATGTAAATGCACATGATCAATAGTTCTTATACTAGTGGCAATGGCAGAGGGGAAATGCTACCGCAATGCACCGCTTCCACTAAGTTCAACTCAAAGTTCAACCAGTTGAAATAATTGGATTTTTTTTTCCGATTATTTCAACTTTGAATCCTTTTTATAATATGTAGTTGAAAAAAAAGGAATAATTTTTCCAGTAAGTTCAACTCAAAGTTCAACTAGTTGAAATAATTGGATTTTTTTTTCCGATTATTTCAACTTTGAATCCTTTTTATAATATGTAGTTGAAAAAAAAGGAATAATTTTTCCAGAAAGTTCAACTCAAAGTTCAACTAGTTGAAATAATTGGATTTTTTTTTCCGATTATTTCAACTTTGAATCTTTTTTATATTAGTTGAAAAAAAGGAATAATTTTTCCAGTAAGTTCAACGAAATAATACACCACTAATTTTTAACCTGCGGAAAGTGCGGATCGGCCGGTCGATTTTTTATGGGAGGTCCAAAAAATTTTCTCGTTTTTCGTCCCATGTTCCTTAGGGAAAGTTGTTCAGATTCACGGTCTGAATACACCCTTAAAGGTTCGTTACTAATTAAAAATTAGTGGTGTATTATTTCGTTGAACTTACTGGAAAAATTATTCCTTTTTTTCAACTAATATAAAAAAGATTCAAAGTTGAAATAATCAGAAAAAAAAATCCAATTATTTCAACTAGTTGAACTTTGAGTTGAACTTAGTGGAAGCGGTGACCGCAAGGCTAGTCCTTGCAGTAACCCTGCAGCAAAGAAAATATATACTCCCTGGCCCTGCAGCATCTATTCTATTCTTAATTAATGGCGTTTCCTTGTTAGATTTCGCCAGTGTCAAGTGTTGAGGATATACTCATTAGATATTGTACGGTAATAGATAAGGCGATCTCAAAGCCCCGTTTTTAACAAAAACACACACTCGAAACCGCCATAAAACGGCGGAGCGTGGCTCCGCTGTCAAAATTGTAAGCCGACGACACGTCCACTTGTCACCCTCTCAGCCACGCGACTCCCCCTGCAGCATCAGGATTCGAAGGTTATTATCCAATTCCAATTCCAATTTTGGTTTTATGGCTGCACCGTTATTTACGGTGATTCTGCCAATGTCAGTGTTGGAAGATACAAGGTATATATTATATTTATATATATTATTATAACAATTTTGACGATGAATCCCGTTGAATATCTGAAAAAGAGGGAGGACAAACAACAAATTACACATTGCCACCACCATAATACTGACATGAAAAATATTAAATTGTATGTAATATTAACCACCACCATATATAAATAAATACACACATACATACAAACACACACACATACATAACTCAACTCAGATAAAGGGGCCAAGTCTGCGAATCACACAACAATATTATGCAACTCACAAACCCGACCCCTCCTCCCAGAATCAGTTCTCTCCAAGAACACTATCACATTAGGAGAGTATTCTTAGAGAGAAATGCAATTTATCATTAAAAATTTAGCTAGAGAGTATACTAAAGGGGTATGAACATGACATAACAAATAATTGACATTAATTGGCCTAGGGAGATCCTTCGGTAAAATATCATGTAAATCCACTTTGATACGAGGACAGCTAAAAAATATATGCTCAACAGATCCTTCCGCCAGACCACATTCACAAAGTGAGTGATCTCGGACCCTAATTTTCGCCAGAAATACAGGGGAGCAAATATGGCCCAACCTTAGGCGAATAATGGTAGAAGTTATCAATTTTGGTATTTTTTGGTGAAGGAAAAACCAGGGCTTTGTGGGCAAAGAAGGCTGTAAGTTACCGAAATGTCGACCTTTAATAATTCTAATCTTTTGCCACGATTCTTCCCATTTTTCTAATAATTGCAGTCTGACAGAACACCGAAGATCAGAAGCGAAGCATTCACTATAATCCAAAGACCCACTAGAAATGGCGTCTTTGGCACATCTATCGGCCATTTCATTGCCGGAAATACCCTTGTGACTCGGAATCCACGCAATAGTAACATCTAAACCCATTTTATGACATTCAAATAATTTTTCTCTTATTTTAAATATGATTTTAAAGTTAGATTTGGATCTAAATGGGGGTTTAATTAAAAGATGGAGGCAACTCAAGCTATCCGTAAGGATTAATGATTTATTACGATTGTGAGATATAACATATAATATAGCCTCTAAGATAGCAATAGCTTCTCCGGAGAAGACAGAACATTGAGGTGGACATTTGAAATTAAGGATAACGTTATCTTTAGGAATCCAGACTGCTGCACCAACGCAGCCGGTCGGATTTAATTTTGAGGCATCAGTGTATATAGTAAACCACTCCTGCCAGTTGCTGTTAAAAGTTTGTAGGAACTGATTATTAGCCTCCGTTGAGCATTTATAGATGCCGAAATCAAGTAAGATTGAAGGTTGGAAAGTCAGAGCTTCAAAAGGAGTTTCGAAAAGAGGGTTTTTTGACAATTTTGATACTGGATCCGAAAGAGTCTTATATTTGATAAAACTTTTTATCAGAGGTGGGGGATCTTTGTGAGACCAATATCTAGACCTAGAAACAAGATTTGACAATCTTTGTAATTTTTGAATGAGAGGGTGATGCGAGTATTGACATATATTTAAAAAGTATCTATCACAGATAAATTGCCGCCTTAGGTGAAGCGGAGGTTCCAGGCACTCAACCTGAAGCGCATTGATTGGAGACGATTTCATTGCACCAGTAATAATTCTAAGACATTTTGACTGTATTAAGTTCAATTTATTCATAGCTAATTTACTGCATGGCTCTAACACAAAGCTGCCATAATCAAAATGGCTACGGACTATGGCATTATATAACAGCTTTTGACTAAATGGATGGGAACCCCAGTGAACACCGGACAAGGATCGTAAAATATTGACACTACTTTCAGCCTTGTTACAAATATAATTTAAGTGATGGACCCCTGACAATTTTGAATCAAAAATTATGCCTAAAAACTTAGCTTTGTTTTTAACTTCGATTTGTTGACCATCTATATAAATGCTAACGAGAGGAATAATTCGTTTACGAGAAAATACAACAGCATTGGATTTAGAAGGAGACAGAGATAAACCATGATCAACTAGCCAAGTATGGAGGTAGTTTAGAGCACTATTTATACGATCCGAAGCATCTGTAAAAGAGCTGGAAGAAGAATATAAAACTATGTCGTCAGCATATTGGAGGATGCCACAAAAGCACGCTACAGATCTATCAAGGTCATATGTATATAAGTTATACAGAAGCGGGCTTAGGACCGAGCCTTGGGGAAGACCCTGCCACACCGTTCTGGAAGATTGAATGCTACCATTAACTCTAACAGAAATAGATCTAGCCATAAACATACTGCAAATTATGTTAATCAACCTCTCTGGAAGACTCAGATTGAGCATCTTCTGCCTGAGCACCGGGAGTTGAACATTATCGTAAGCTGATGTGACATCCAAAAACACACCTATGACAGAATGGTTAATAGACATTGCTCGACGGATATCAGTCGAGAATATACTAAGGCTATCGAGGGTGCTCATGCCTTTTCTGAATCCAAATTGAAATTTAGACAAGATATTCCTATTTTCAACCACCCACTCTAATCTGTTTTTTACCAAATGTTCTAGGATCTTACAAAGGGTAGAGGAGAGAGCTATAGGTCTATAGGAAGAGGATTCTTTAGGGTCTTTGCCCGGTTTCAAAACAGGAATAATTATTTGAGACTTCCATGATGCTGGAACTATACCAGATATAAAGATACAATTTAATATATTTAAAAAAACCTTTTTTGTCAAATCTGAAGAATGAGTAATAAAAGAATATGGGATCCCATCAACTCCTGGAGCAGAATCCTTCAGGCCATCGAGAGCACAATGTAACTCTGCAAATGAGAAAGGAGCATCCATACTTCCTCTAACATTGACAGGGGGAGAAGAGGGAGGGAAAGAGTCTTCAGAGGGAACAAAGGGAGGAGCTAGTTTGTCCATAAAATTAGGAAGCCATAAGTCTATCTGATTACTAGATAAGTTGTGGTTTTGTTTGCAATATCTTCGAAAACGACTTATTTTCTTCCACACCAAAGAAGGAGGAGTGCGGGGAGATAGAGATTCACAAAATTTTCGCCAACCAAGAAATTTCTTTTTTGAAAGAACTCTTTTAGTTCGGGCATTAACCTTCTGGAAGTTTAAAAATTTTGGCATAGAGGTAAGGTCCTCAACAAAGGTAAGCTCAGCTTCATTCCGCTTCTTGACTTGAGCAGTGCATTCAGCATCCCACCATGGGGGTGAGGGAACTTTATTGCGAGCAGAATTTTTTAAAGGGATAGCTTTATCAGCAGCGGATAAGAGAGCAGAAATAAACATATCATATACTACCAAAAAATTATGAGAGTCAATATGAGGAAAGGAAGTTATAGAGTTATCAACGAGAGAAGAAAACATTTTCCAGTCAGCCTGTTGAACTTTATATTTTAAGAGGGGTGATGGATCTAGCTTAGGAATTTCAGATGTGGAACTTAATGAAGTTAAAATGGGGAAATGGTCACTACCGTGAGATATATTAAGAACTCTCCAGACAATGGATGAAATTAGATTAGGGGAAGCTAATGTCAGATCCACGCAACTTCTATTCTGATTAGGGGGGGTTCTGCGGGTCGCAGAGCCATCATTAACAATGCAAACATTCAGATCATCCATCAACTCAAACAAGGAAGCTGAACAAGAACAACATTTGTTTGAGCCCCATGCATAATGGTGGCAATTAAAGTCTCCAAAGATAATGATGCTACCAGAAATAGATGATAGAACAGATTTAACCTCTGAAATAATATTTGAAGAAGGGTGGGGGATGTAGACAGATACAAAAAATATATTCATAGCTTTAACAGCAACCACCTGGAAGGTATTGCTATGAGGGGGAAGGGAAATTTGAGAAAAGGGAATGGAACGACTAATCAAAAGGGCTGTGCCAGCTTTCCCATCATCTCTGTCCTCTCGGAGACAGCAGTAACCCGGGATCCGGAAGATAGAACCAGGTCTCAGCCAAGTCTCCGAGACAGCAAAGATGACAGGATTAAATTTATTAATAAGAAATATCAAATCCGATTTTTTATGACGAATGCTTTTACAGTTCCACTGCAGTAGCTGGAGCATTTTTATTTTTATTTATAAAGCTAGTGAGAGTATCAAGTAGGTTAAGGACATTGGGCGGTATAGCATCATTAAACTTGGTTAAAATATTGACCAGAGTAGATACCAACAATTCTATCAAGTTGTCATTTGGGGAGGGAGATGGAGTCCTTTCACGGTGGAAAGCACTTCCATTTGGAAATGAAGATTGGGGCTGTTGAATTATGTCATGGGCTACGGAATCGAAGGTTTTAGGGAATGTGGGACGAGGGGCTCGGTTTACAGTAATAGTTTTTTTATAGGCTCGACTTAGAGAGGGAGGGGTACTAGGATGAGGATCTTCATTAATGGGGGAGAAAGAAATATGAGGGTCAGGAGGAGAGAACATTGTCCGCGCCATTTCAGCGTAAGATGGTCGTGATGGCCGATACCTCTGTGAGGCCTCAGAAAAGCTGATGTTCTCTTCTGACATAACAATTTTTATAGCTTTTTGACGTGAGTGCTCAGGACATTTATCATCAATCGCTTTATGTCTACCAAGACATAAAAAACAAGACGCTTCTAAGTCTGGGACTGGACAACTTTCACCCAAATGGTTCATAGCACACTTATAGCACCTGGCTTGTGATCTACATTGAGCAGCAATATGGCCAAAGCGACAGCACTTTCGGCATTGAATAGTAGGAAGCATATAAACTTCCACAACCATTGATGTATACCTGAAACTATATATCCTCTCTGGAAGGTGTTGGCCTTGAAAAGTTATAACAACTGAGGAGGTAGGAGTCCATTGGGGGGATCCATCTTTATATGATTTTCTGTTTAAACGTCTAGCCTTAATGACTGGACCACATTTTGGGGAATATGTTAAACTTGACACGAACTCTTCAAGTGTCCACTCGACAGGGACGCCGCGGACGACTCCCATGCGAGTAACGTGGTACTTGGGGATCTGAACTATGTAAGATTGCAAAATAGTTTGGTTAGAGATGAAAGAGTTGGCATCATTTGCAGTTTTGAACTCAATTGCAATTTTGTTGCGACCTAAAGCCTTGATACCTCCGTCAAGGATGCCCTGGATGTTATTTTTGTGTAAATATTGCGCCAGTTTTAACGCTCGAATTGTAGAACCAGCGGAAGGGTCCGGGATCACCCGCGAAACGTGAACAATGAAGGGGCCAAAATCGTCATTACCATAAGTCAAAGCAGAATCACCCTCGAATTCGGGGTTCACAAAAGTGCTTTGAAGAGACGCCGATGGGCTATTTGAATTTGTTTTTTTAGGTGATGGATCCTGGGATGTTGAAGGGGCTGGGCGTTTAACCGCAGAGGATTCTACGTCCATATTTACCGACTGTGAAAACAAAGGCTGAGACACATCTATCCTCACAGAGGAAGGAAGACTTTTGCCTCCACCCCCGTCCCCGTCATCATCGTCCGACATCTCGAAATTACGAAATGTTTATATTAAACTTACCAAATTAGACAATAAATACAATACACAGAACAAATACAACGTCACAACACAAAAAACAGCACAGTTAAGTAGAGACTGAACGGGAAAATACTATATAATCGCGGTTCAGACACGGGCACGTGTATCAACCAACAAACCCGACGACAGAATCCCTAAAATTATAAGGTTATTATCATAAATGTCATTATGGGGGACGAGCAGAACGCAGTATTTGAAAAAGTTGTCGCCAGATGTAAAAACCGCGCGAAAACTTCGGCAGTGCAACCACAGATAATTTCATTTTTAAAATATATTTAATGGCTCTGGATACTTGTCTCTTTGAGCCATTCGGTAATTTATTTTTAATCAATCAAAACCAAGAAGCTTCGAATGATCTATAGTGGAGTGCAAACTGCCTGAGGGTTGAACTACACATGGCCGCATGCGATCGCACTTTT
Source organism: Agonopterix heracliana (assembly GCA_963693445.1). Lineage (NCBI taxonomy): Eukaryota > Metazoa > Arthropoda > Insecta > Lepidoptera > Depressariidae > Agonopterix > Agonopterix heracliana. The sequence goes on from OY856308.1 coordinate 5,868,982, forward strand.
CCGTCGCTCCATCATTTTCTGTCACTCAGGAACGTCATTTGCTAGAGCATATAAGATAGACGGAACGCGATCGTTAGCGTTTAAATTCTCTTTGACAGTGCCTTTTTGAATTGTACACTTCTTTTGGTTCGGACACTTTTGAGCGTGGACCCATCTTCCATAGTGTTCTAATTCGATGGCTATATGGGTTAAGATAAACTTCTGTAGAAAACGGCTGTAAGGGCTAGATCCCATTGCCTTTCCGAAAGGAAAAACTAAACAACAACAATAAAAAAAAAAGTTCTCCGGCTGACGGCTGACTGAATCCATCCACAAAATTTTTCAGTACCGTAAAATTTTATCGTTTTCCAAATTGCTTCTGTGAAAAAGTGCAAACCACAAACAGAGGCAATATTAGTTATATTACTAATGTGACTGTGACTGTATATAGCTTCTAACTTCTTGCATTTTCTTTTCATTACCTAGGTTACCTATTGAATAAATTATCTGTTAGTCATCTTCGCAATTATCATTGTTTGCACAAGTGTTCAACCGCTTACTATTCACTAATTGCATCATGGATTTGGTGAGAATAATTTGGATTCTTATTATGTTCCATCTAAATATTATTGGTATGTTCAAAGAAATCTATGAAAAACCCTAACTTACTTCTTTTCAATAGTTCGTGCTAATATTCTGACAATACAGGAATATAGAATAACTCATAACCTGGCAAGACCACCATCTGTACTAAAATTAGTTCCACCTCCACCTGTTACCCTTAGACCATTTAACTAGGCACCCACCTCGCGTTAGCATTCCCCTCTGCAAAGGTACAAGACCAAATGATCAAGTGCATTTACATACAATTTTATACCTTACTAGTGTTTTCCCGCGACTTCGTCCGCACAAATTATATACCAGATTTTAAGTCAGATCATAAGCTATCAAACAAAAAAAGTTTCATCAAAATCGGTTCAGTAGTTTTTGCGTGATGTGCGAACAAATAAACAAACTAACAATTTTGTCAATAGATGGCGCTGCACGTTTTTAAATCGCGCTATCGATATGTTATTTGACTTTATATGAACTGAACCGCTAAGCTTTTTTATTCCTCATGATTTTACGGTTTTATAATAGTTAAGATATCACTAAACAAGACAGCCTATAATTGCGGAACAGTAGCTTCAAACTAATCTCATGTGGGGTTTACATGAGACTATTTTTAACAATCAAAAGAATCTAAAGTAATGGAATAAAATCCAAAGTTAGTTGCTACCTCGTCCCCCTTAAAAACAAAAGTTTGTTAGTAGAATTAACTGCATAACTAGGTAAATGGTTAAAAAGAGTTTGATCAGAGACTCTTGGAGAGAACAGAGGGAGGCCTTTGCTCGACAGTGGACGTTAATGGCTGATAGTAGTAGTATAGAATGCTTGATAGCCGTGAATAATTAATTTGCTAAGCTTCAGCACCAACTATTCTATTCACTATTCACCAACTTTTCACTTGTGATGCCAATAGGAAAGAGAAAAATAGAATAATGAGATAGATTCTCTCACAGTAGGTTTACATGATTTGAAACGGACCTTTATTTAATATTTGCACTGCTCTGAAGTGTAAAATATGATTATATATTATGGGATAGCTAATTTTTTTTCGCGATGTCGATGTTGGTACCATAGATAAAGTTGTTTAGTTTGATGGTCTGATCATACCCTTAAAAAAATGTCAGCATATTAAGTTGGACCCTGTATATTCAAGATAGAACGATGTGTCAAGTGGTGAGAGAGAGAGTGGTCTTTCACCCACAAAAACACTGCGTAAGAAACCTTTAATCCGTTAGTTGCTTCGAAAGACACCCACAGGAAGAATAGGGGAGGTCCATTCTACACCGGACGGAACCACTCGAGCCACGCACTTTATAAATTATTGATTTCTATTAACAAACAAACTTTACACTTTTCAGTTAGGTACACCAGAAGAGGAGAAACGTAAGGTGCCACCGATGTTGCAGAAAGTGTTACGCTATGATGTACAAATCACCAAGAGGTTTGTGGAAGCGTCGCTCAAAACCACAGCGCTGAGGTCTCTACGGAACCATGCTCAGTTTTTGGAGGTTCGTTGTTGTAAAATTGTTTTTTGTTCAAGAAATTTGAAAGAATCTAGTTACTCATAGTACACTACCTGGCAAACAACTTAACCAATGGGGTGGGGGTGGGGGGTGTGCGTAGTAGTGCCATCACCTAAAAATTTTGTTCACAGTCAAGGTTTTTTACCAAGTTGTTTGTTGGCCATTATACATTTTTTTTCGGGTTTGTGTCTGCCATCAGATGAAAGACTATAATCCAATGGGTTTATATGATTTACTGGCTCTTAAGAGTGAAGCCAGCCAGTGCCCTATTGCCATTATACTATTATACTACAATGGTCTTACTGTGATATCTAGTCTTACCGTGAATAGATAACAACACCATACATCAATTTTGTACATCATTTGAGCAAGGCATGGTCCACATCATACAAATTTTGAAAAACAACCTGTGCTTTACATGATTTAAAGCTCACTTTACAATGCTTTACTTTGAGTTGTTATAGAGAGTGATGGCCTCAAAAAGCACCACTTACAAATTGTATTGATTTAAGAATTAATGACATCAAATATTCGTTTTTGTTTGCAGGTGTCCTGCCATGGAATTGTGTGGCTTGCTGGCTGGCTAAGTTTCATTTGGTTCTTCAACAACAAAGAGCTTTACCAGCTTCAAGTTAATATGTTGATTGGTAAGTTATTTACTTCTGTTCAATAGATGTTGAGGATGACATAATTAAGATAACAGTATTACTGGATCACTACAATGTGGATGCTACAATATACCAGCTATTTTTGAGCGTAGGCGTTGATGGAATGATATCGTTGCAATATCGCCATTTTAGCATGCATTTATTTGTTCACGACTATATTCCCCGAAAGGGTAGTCAGAGATATTCTGAAACCTCATAACATCCAAGTTTCACCAGTAGTACCGAAACTCTGTCCAGTATTCGCCAAATCCCATCTATCCCTGGATACGTGCTTGGAAATAAGTGTGACTTGTAAACATGAAAGAAAGATATATGGAACAAAACTATACAATTATACCATCATAATCTTTTGTAAAATAAACCATATTTATATTGCAAATACATAATTATTCTTATTTTCAGCTCTCATCCTGGACATAATAGTAATAGCAGTTACCAAAGCATTTGTCCGAAGACGAAGACCGGTGCCAATGAATAAACTAATGGCCGTTGGACCCGACAAGTACTCATTCCCCTCCGGACACGCAAGCCGAGCCACCTTGGTCGCCTTCACACTACTGGTTCTAAGTCCCGTGACTATCATATTTTACCCTCCGCTTCTCGCGTGGGTGGTGGCTGTCTCTATTTCTAGAGTTTTGCTTGAACGTCATTACATTTTGGACGTGATCTCGGGAGTCGGTATCGGCATCGCAGAAGGCCTCGTAATGTGCATCGTTTGGCTGTCTCAGAGTACATCGGCTAGCATTTTGTCTTCATTGTCCGACGAGAAACTTGATGGAGGAGAATTCCATGTTTAGTTATGGTTATGTTTATATTTGTGAACTGTTTATTTAAATATTAACCATGTGATATTGGTAAAGTAGTAACAAATAATTATTACTTAATAAAAATAAAATAATTTATTGCAAACTATCTAGTGAGATTTACAAAATCTAATGTTACTGATCTAATTATGAATAAAAGATGTGTGTACTTTGTGTGTTTTATTGCATTAACGTTTTATATTACTCCAGCTTCCTGTTATCAAATTAAAAAGGGGATTAAAAATGAAATGAGAGTTTAAGTGTTATTTACAAAATATTTTATGCAGTCCGCGCATAAAATATTTTGTTATTTACAAAATAAATAACATTTAAGTACATGTTATAAAAATGAATACTTAATCTTATTTTGTAATTAAATTTAAGTAATTTTTATAATATTTTGAAATTACGTTTATTTAAATAAGTACTTCAGAGATTATTCTTATCATTTTTAAGCTTAGTACAGTCTATCGCAACTGCATACATGCGAGAAAATATATGAGACGGAGGAGAACTTTGATGGGCGTCTATATTCGTCTCTTTTCTTGACGGTCTCTTTCATGAAATGTCACCTGACGTAATGAGTCTGCGAAACGGTCTCTGTCAAGATAACTTTTGGAAATTATTTAAAATGTTTATTGGGTGAATAAACCTGAATATAAAACTGAAAACACATTTAAATACAGGGTATTACGTGATATTGCACCATAAAAGCTTAAAATGAAGTACAGGAAATGTGAGATATGCAGTGAAATGTCGGAAAGAAAAGATGGCAAAAAACGTAACATCATAGCAAGATTTTCGCTGGATGAATCTCGGTAAGCATAAATTTATCCTATTTATCAGCCCTGGTTCATATTTAGGCAAAAATGCGATCATTTTAAGTTTAAGAAATGTGTCTTCGTTTTCATAAAGAGCGGAGCGGTATTTGTAAAGTGAGGGATTTGAAGAAATATCGATATCGATATTTTTGATACATACTACATGCATACGCATACGTATGCTCACGACTATGTTCCCCGAGGGGGTAGTCAGAGATATTCTGAAACCTCAGAACATCCATCATACATAAATCATCCATCATATTTTTGATGATAATATGATAAACTTATACACAGGTATGTTTATTTTCAGATGTAAGAAATGGTTCAAGTTACTGGAAATGAAGACCTAGCGAAAAACTGAACCAATGAGGCGTTTTCCAAGACTAGTAAATCGAAAAGTCAGTAGATGGCAATATAAAAAGTTCAAAAAAACCTGTCAAATTGACAGTAAAAAGTGTTGTTTGTCTATGGTTTGCATCACTCAAATGACGTTTGATAGTGGTGGTGTTGCCAATTGATAATTTTTCTCTACCAATAAATACGCAATAGCACCGATATTTTTCGTTTATTGTACATAAACGAACATTGACTGCACAAAAAGTTAATCAATCTGAAGTATCAAAACGACTCTCATATTAAAACCATAATAATCTTAATAATAAATCAAAAAATTGCTCCCTAAAATTAGGGAATCGAGTAAAACATGTTTCGATCTGACAGCTAAATTGGCACGATTATAACGCCATCCTTGGATTTGCTCTGTGGCTCTGCTATTGGGTGGTCGCGTGCGCGTCGGTTGCCCCATCCCCGGTCCACAGTGGAAATCCAGTGGCTCAGGATATTGTTCTTTTATAAGAATAACCCTTGAAGTCACCAAAATATCAATATAACCGTACAACGTCAAGCACTTTTGCTATAAAAACTCGACATTGGCAAAATCATCACATACCCAAGATGGCAGCCATTTTTTAAAATATAGAATAGAATAGAACGCCATCCTTCCAATGTCTTTGAACAGTTTTTTTTTTAATGAAAACGCCTCATTAAATAGAAGACATGGCTGATGCGGTAGAAAAAATTGGACCAGGAGCGTGACTCTGATGCTGACAAGAACAGTAATATGGATCTGACTCGTGCGGACGAGGACACCGCATTTATAGGAGAAGCCGTATTAGCGATTGAATCAACCCCAAAGTAAAGTACCTTACACGCCATAGATAATGATGACTAGATTTTATCATTTGTCTACTCAGCAACATTGCAACATTGGCAATGAGCACATGCTCATTGCTAGCACGAGAGCATGATAATTTCGAGCAAAATTAATGTTTGTTAGTAATATGTGTAAACATACTTTGCTACAAATTAGCATGCTTATTAGAACCTTGCTCAAAAATGTTGATTTTCGAGCATGCTAGCTACCTGAGGCGCGGGTGTAAGAGGGTGTGCTCTATGCTTTATTAATAAGCACGTGTATACAGTTGAAAAGCATGCTCTTTTAGGAGTATGCAATCTAGTATGCTTATTGCTAGCAAATGTAAATAGTACAGAGCAGCCTCATTTTTAGCATTTTTAACATCTAAAATAGCATGCTTTCTAGCATGCTATTTTAGAGTATGTCTATCTAAAGAGGCCCATTTCACAGTAGTCCGTCTTGCAGGACTACAGATATAACTATGAACTGTTTACATTTCATAGCAATAAGCATGCTAGATTGTAACATACTTCTGAATGAGCATGCTTTTCAACTGTAAATACGTGCTTATGAAGCATAGAGCACACTACTTATATTATTCTTAGATCACCCTCTTCCACCCGCGCCACAGGTAGCATGCTCGAAAATCAACTGCCTACCGATTTTTGAGCAAGGTGATAATTAGCATGCTAATTTCTAGCAAAGTATGTTCACACATGCTACTAATTAGCATTTGCTCGAAATTAGCAGGCTCCGTGCTAGTAATGAGCATGTGTATAATATGTACCTTTACAATGGCATCAGTCTGTGGTTCTTGTGCTGTGTCTGTTTAATTTCTAAATATTGATTGATTGATTGTGTTAAATTACGAATAAAATTGTTTAAAACGAATACCCGCTTCTAATTTGTAAAAAAAGGTACCTATATAAACTTATTCAGCCAACCATATGGCCAATTTTTTTTTTCTGAAACTATCGACATCTTAAGATTCATAGCACATCACTACTCTACACTTGTCATTTTGTTTTCAAGGTTGGCAACATTTTGCTCTATGTTGGCTTTGGATGGTAGCCTCGAGTTGACGTTTTGTAGGATTATTTTGCTTCAAGGAGTCCCGTCTCTTAAATGTAATGATTATATTCTCTTTGGCTTAGTAGACTAAACAATACTTAAAATAATAAGATTGACATCATTATTTCATTCATAAATGCTCTAGAATCAATAAAACTGCACTCGTAGTATGCTACACGTGATACGGCTGTATCACGTTTTTTATCTCGTTCGTTCGCACGCAAATAGAAAGAGAGCTAAGGTGTGATAGCGCTGTATCACTGCGGCATGCTAGCTATGCTGGAGATGTTTCCTCCGCGACGTCCACGGCCGGTAGTCTTCATATATTAATTCCTAGCCTTATCATTTAAGTCTATGATTGTCTACGGTTTCCACATATTGATGGTGACGGTGCATAGACAAGTCAGCGTGTCAGTTTCTTTCACCCCTCTTCGTTCTTCATACCCCTGATTCGCCATGCCGTACAAAACAAAATGGCGGCGTCCGACTCTGCCGCCATTCCTAAATTTCAAAGTTGTTGATGAAGTTTTTGCTAGAAGTTTTTGCGTTGAGTTATTTCCTTTCTTTTTTTTTATTTACTAATAAGTACTCTCTCCTTAGTTTTGTTTGTTGCGCTGACGTTTGGAGTCCTTATATTTCATCGAATTTTTATTGTTTATAGTGAGTTTTGGTTCGTAAAATTGGTGTTGTTTTGCGTAACAAAGTGTCGTGCAAGTGAACAATATACAGTTCAGTGAAATATGATGGTGCATGGGTCGTAAACAGGAAATGTGTTCCGTGATTTTAGCGCGGCAAAGCGGTCGGTTCACCTCTTTCCTGTGGACTTCTCTGCTTTTCCTGCGTCTTTCGATTGCCTCTAAAAACTCCAAAGAACCATCAAAACGTCGAATACCAACGTTTTAATGTGAAAACAGAACAAAATTAAAAATAAATTAAGATTTAGCCAAAAGGTCTAGTAACCAGGCTAGTAAATATATTAAAAAAAAAAAAAATATAATAAGTTAAGGTGCAATTACATTAGCCAATTTGCAGGGACCAACATCAAGGGAAGCCAATATGTAGGGCGCAGGGTCTACCATTTACATTACCCAATTTGCAGGGCCCTGCGGCGGCGGCCGCCAGTCCGCGTTTGGACGTCGCGGAGGAAACATCTCCAGTTTTATTGATTCTAGAGCATTTATGAATGAAATAATGAAGTCAATCTTATTATTTTAAGTATTGTTTAGTCTACTAAGCTTAAAAATGATAAGAATAATCTCTGAAGTACTTATTTAAATAAATGTAATTTCAAAATATTATAAAAATTAGTTAAATTTAATTACAAAATAAGATTATTCATTTTTAAAACATGTAAATGTTATTTCGAGAATCACTATAATCGATAGAGTATTTTTTTTTATCAATCATCTAAGTAACATACATAACCTACTTTTTTGACTTAGTTAATAAAGCAGAGAACAACTATTTACTACTACATTACGTGTACATTACATTACAAATAATAATCGTATGTTACTTTGTTTACGCTATGCTATACGTTAAACTCGAGTTTACTGGAGACACACGTCCGCTCGCGACGCTTGCCGCGCGCGGACTGTTAGCCAGAAATCGCACCCTAACCGCCCTAAATGCATTTACATTGCCCGACACAACCAAAAAATCGCACGCAGGGCGGTCGGGACGGCCCGACCTCCCTACATGTAGGGAGAGAGCGCCAACACGCATTTACACTACCCTACACTAGATGTTGGCTCCCTGCAAATTGGGCAATGTAATTGATGCTTTAATAACAATTTGTGAACTTACAATAGGTAGAGGTACGCATTATAAAGCATCAATTACATTGCCCAATTTGCAGGGACCAACATCAAGGGAAGCCAATATGTAGGGTGCAGGGTCTACCATTTACATTACCCAATTTGTAGGGCCCTGCGGCGGCGGCCGCCATTCCACGTTTGGACGTCGCCGAGGAAACATCTCCAGTTTTATTGATTCTAGAGCATTTATGAATGAAATAATTATGTCAATCTTATTATTTTAAGTATTGTTTAGTCTACTAAGCTTAAAAATTATAAGAATAATCTCTGAAGTACTTATAAACGTAATTTCAAAATATTATAAAAATTTTATAGTTAAATTTAATTACAAAATAAGATTATTCATTTTTAAAACAAAAGTACTTAAATGTTATTTCGAGAATCACTATAATCGATAGAGTATTTTTTTTAATCAATCACCTAAGTAAAGTAACATACATAACCTACTTTTTTGACTTAGTTAATAAAGCAGAGAACGACTATTTACTACTACATTACAAATAATAATCGTATGTTACTTTGTTTACGCTATGTCATACGTTAAATTCGAGTTTACTCGAGACAAACGTCCGATATACATACTAATCTATGACGTCCGCTCGCGACGCTTGCCGCGCGCGGACTGTTAGCCAGAAATCGCACCCTAACCGCCCTAAATGCCTTTACATTGCCCGACACAACCGAAAAATCGCACGCAGGGCGGTCGGGACGGCCCGACCTCCCTACATGTAGGGAGAGAGCGCCAACACGCATTTACACTGCCCTACACTAGATGTTGGCTCCCTGCAAATTGAGTAATGTAATTGCACCTTAACGCATAATGCGAATAGACGTAGAAAAGTTTTCTTGCGAAGATTCACGTGAGATTTCATCCAGTCTATCGCAACTGCATACATGCGAGAAAATATATGAGACGGAGGAGAACTTTGATGGGCGTCTATATTCGTCTCTTTTCTTGACGGTCTCTTTCATGAAATGTCACCTGACGTAATGAGTCTGCGAAACGGTCTCTGTCAAGATAACTTTTGGAAATTATTTAAAATGTTTATTGGGTGAATAAACCTGAATATAAAACTGAAAACACATTTAAATACAGGGTATTACGTGATATTGCACCATAAAAGCTTAAAATGAAGTACAGGAAATGTGAGATATGCAGTGAAATGTCGGAAAGAAAAGATGGCAAAAAACGTAACATCATAGCAAGATTTTCGCTGGATGAATCTCGGTAAGCATAAATTTATCCTATTTATCAGCCCTGGTTCATATTTAGGCAAAAATGCGATCATTTTAAGTTTAAGAAATGTGTCTTCGTTTTCATAAAGAGCGGAGCGGTATTTGTAAAGTGAGGGATTTGAAGAAATATCGATATCGATATTTTTGATACATACTACATGCATACGCATACGTATGCTCACGACTATGTTCCCCGAGGGGGTAGTCAGAGATATTCTGAAACCTCAGAACATCCATCATACATAAATCATCCATCATATTTTTGATGATAATATGATAAACTTATACACAGGTATGTTTATTTTCAGATGTAAGAAATGGTTCAAGTTACTGGAAATGAAGACCTAGCGAAAAACTGAACCAATGAGGCGTTTTCCAAGACTAGTAAATCGAAAAGTCAGTAGATGGCAATATAAAAAGTTCAAAAAAACCTGTCAAATTGACAGTAAAAAGTGTTGTTTGTCTATGGTTTGCATCACTCAAATGACGTTTGATAGTGGTGGTGTTGCCAATTGATAATTTTTCTCTACCAATAAATACGCAATAGCACCGATATTTTTCGTTTATTGTACATAAACGAACATTGACTGCACAAAAAGTTAATCAATCTGAAGTATCAAAACGACTCTCATATTAAAACCATAATAATCTTAATAATAAATCAAAAAATTGCTCCCTAAAATTAGGGAATCGAGTAAAACATGTTTCGATCTGACAGCTAAATTGGCACGATTATAACGCCATCCTTGGATTTGCTCTGTGGCTCTGCTATTGGGTGGTCGCGTGCGCGTCGGTTGCCCCATCCCCGGTCCACAGTGGAAATCCAGTGGCTCAGGATATTGTTCTTTTATAAGAATAACCCTTGAAGTCACCAAAATATCAATATAACCGTACAACGTCAAGCACTTTTGCTATAAAAACTCGACATTGGCAAAATCATCACATACCCAAGATGGCAGCCATTTTTTAAAATATAGAATAGAATAGAACGCCATCCTTCCAATGTCTTTGAACAGTTTTTTTTTTAATGAAAACGCCTCATTAAATAGAAGACATGGCTGATGCGGTAGAAAAAATTGGACCAGGAGCGTGACTCTGATGCTGACAAGAACAGTAATATGGATCTGACTCGTGCGGACGAGGACACCGCATTTATAGGAGAAGCCGTATTAGCGATTGAATCAACCCCAAAGTAAAGTACCTTACACGCCATAGATAATGATGACTAGATTTTATCATTTGTCTACTCAGCAACATTGCAACATTGGCAATGAGCACATGCTCATTGCTAGCACGAGAGCATGATAATTTCGAGCAAAATTAATGTTTGTTAGTAATATGTGTAAACATACTTTGCTACAAATTAGCATGCTTATTAGAACCTTGCTCAAAAATGTTGATTTTCGAGCATGCTAGCTACCTGAGGCGCGGGTGTAAGAGGGTGTGCTCTATGCTTTATTAATAAGCACGTGTATACAGTTGAAAAGCATGCTCTTTTAGGAGTATGCAATCTAGTATGCTTATTGCTAGCAAATGTAAATAGTACAGAGCAGCCTCATTTTTAGCATTTTTAACATCTAAAATAGCATGCTTTCTAGCATGCTATTTTAGAGTATGTCTATCTAAAGAGGCCCATTTCACAGTAGTCCGTCTTGCAGGACTACAGATATAACTATGAACTGTTTACATTTCATAGCAATAAGCATGCTAGATTGTAACATACTTCTGAATGAGCATGCTTTTCAACTGTAAATACGTGCTTATGAAGCATAGAGCACACTACTTATATTATTCTTAGATCACCCTCTTCCACCCGCGCCACAGGTAGCATGCTCGAAAATCAACTGCCTACCGATTTTTGAGCAAGGTGATAATTAGCATGCTAATTTCTAGCAAAGTATGTTCACACATGCTACTAATTAGCATTTGCTCGAAATTAGCAGGCTCCGTGCTAGTAATGAGCATGTGTATAATATGTACCTTTACAATGGCATCAGTCTGTGGTTCTTGTGCTGTGTCTGTTTAATTTCTAAATATTGATTGATTGATTGTGTTAAATTACGAATAAAATTGTTTAAAACGAATACCCGCTTCTAATTTGTAAAAAAAGGTACCTATATAAACTTATTCAGCCAACCATATGGCCAATTTTTTTTTTCTGAAACTATCGACATCTTAAGATTCATAGCACATCACTACTCTACACTTGTCATTTTGTTTTCAAGGTTGGCAACATTTTGCTCTATGTTGGCTTTGGATGGTAGCCTCGAGTTGACGTTTTGTAGGATTATTTTGCTTCAAGGAGTCCCGTCTCTTAAATGTAATGATTATATTCTCTTTGGCTTAGTAGACTAAACAATACTTAAAATAATAAGATTGACATCATTATTTCATTCATAAATGCTCTAGAATCAATAAAACTGCACTCGTAGTATGCTACACGTGATACGGCTGTATCACGTTTTTTATCTCGTTCGTTCGCACGCAAATAGAAAGAGAGCTAAGGTGTGATAGCGCTGTATCACTGCGGCATGCTAGCTATGCTGGAGATGTTTCCTCCGCGACGTCCACGGCCGGTAGTCTTCATATATTAATTCCTAGCCTTATCATTTAAGTCTATGATTGTCTACGGTTTCCACATATTGATGGTGACGGTGCATAGACAAGTCAGCGTGTCAGTTTCTTTCACCCCTCTTCGTTCTTCATACCCCTGATTCGCCATGCCGTACAAAACAAAATGGCGGCGTCCGACTCTGCCGCCATTCCTAAATTTCAAAGTTGTTGATGAAGTTTTTGCTAGAAGTTTTTGCGTTGAGTTATTTCCTTTCTTTTTTTTTATTTACTAATAAGTACTCTCTCCTTAGTTTTGTTTGTTGCGCTGACGTTTGGAGTCCTTATATTTCATCGAATTTTTATTGTTTATAGTGAGTTTTGGTTCGTAAAATTGGTGTTGTTTTGCGTAACAAAGTGTCGTGCAAGTGAACAATATACAGTTCAGTGAAATATGATGGTGCATGGGTCGTAAACAGGAAATGTGTTCCGTGATTTTAGCGCGGCAAAGCGGTCGGTTCACCTCTTTCCTGTGGACTTCTCTGCTTTTCCTGCGTCTTTCGATTGCCTCTAAAAACTCCAAAGAACCATCAAAACGTCGAATACCAACGTTTTAATGTGAAAACAGAACAAAATTAAAAATAAATTAAGATTTAGCCAAAAGGTCTAGTAACCAGGCTAGTAAATATATTAAAAAAAAAAAAATATATAATAAGTTAAGGTGCAATTACATTAGCCAATTTGCAGGGACCAACATCAAGGGAAGCCAATATGTAGGGCGCAGGGTCTACCATTTACATTACCCAATTTGCAGGGCCCTGCGGCGGCGGCCGCCAGTCCGCGTTTGGACGTCGCGGAGGAAACATCTCCAGTTTTATTGATTCTAGAGCATTTATGAATGAAATAATGAAGTCAATCTTATTATTTTAAGTATTGTTTAGTCTACTAAGCTTAAAAATGATAAGAATAATCTCTGAAGTACTTATTTAAATAAATGTAATTTCAAAATATTATAAAAATTAGTTAAATTTAATTACAAAATAAGATTATTCATTTTTAAAACATGTAAATGTTATTTCGAGAATCACTATAATCGATAGAGTATTTTTTTTTATCAATCATCTAAGTAACATACATAACCTACTTTTTTGACTTAGTTAATAAAGCAGAGAACAACTATTTACTACTACATTACGTGTACATTACATTACAAATAATAATCGTATGTTACTTTGTTTACGCTATGCTATACGTTAAACTCGAGTTTACTGGAGACACACGTCCGCTCGCGACGCTTGCCGCGCGCGGACTGTTAGCCAGAAATCGCACCCTAACCGCCCTAAATGCATTTACATTGCCCGACACAACCAAAAAATCGCACGCAGGGCGGTCGGGACGGCCCGACCTCCCTACATGTAGGGAGAGAGCGCCAACACGCATTTACACTACCCTACACTAGATGTTGGCTCCCTGCAAATTGGGCAATGTAATTGATGCTTTAATAACAATTTGTGAACTTACAATAGGTAGAGGTACGCATTATAAAGCATCAATTACATTGCCCAATTTGCAGGGACCAACATCAAGGGAAGCCAATATGTAGGGTGCAGGGTCTACCATTTACATTACCCAATTTGTAGGGCCCTGCGGCGGCGGCCGCCATTCCACGTTTGGACGTCGCCGAGGAAACATCTCCAGTTTTATTGATTCTAGAGCATTTATGAATGAAATAATTATGTCAATCTTATTATTTTAAGTATTGTTTAGTCTACTAAGCTTAAAAATTATAAGAATAATCTCTGAAGTACTTATAAACGTAATTTCAAAATATTATAAAAATTTTATAGTTAAATTTAATTACAAAATAAGATTATTCATTTTTAAAACAAAAGTACTTAAATGTTATTTCGAGAATCACTATAATCGATAGAGTATTTTTTTTAATCAATCACCTAAGTAAAGTAACATACATAACCTACTTTTTTGACTTAGTTAATAAAGCAGAGAACGACTATTTACTACTACATTACAAATAATAATCGTATGTTACTTTGTTTACGCTATGTCATACGTTAAATTCGAGTTTACTCGAGACAAACGTCCGATATACATACTAATCTATGACGTCCGCTCGCGACGCTTGCCGCGCGCGGACTGTTAGCCAGAAATCGCACCCTAACCGCCCTAAATGCCTTTACATTGCCCGACACAACCGAAAAATCGCACGCAGGGCGGTCGGGACGGCCCGACCTCCCTACATGTAGGGAGAGAGCGCCAACACGCATTTACACTGCCCTACACTAGATGTTGGCTCCCTGCAAATTGAGTAATGTAATTGCACCTTAACGCATAATGCGAATAGACGTAGAAAAGTTTTCTTGCGAAGATTCACGTGAGATTTCATCCAGTCTATCGCAACTGCATACATGCGAGAAAATATATGAGACGGAGGAGAACTTTGATGGGCGTCTATATTCGTCTCTTTTCTTGACGGTCTCTTTCATGAAATGTCACCTGACGTAATGAGTCTGCGAAACGGTCTCTGTCAAGATAACTTTTGGAAATTATTTAAAATGTTTATTGGGTGAATAAACCTGAATATAAAACTGAAAACACATTTAAATACAGGGTATTACGTGATATTGCACCATAAAAGCTTAAAATGAAGTACAGGAAATGTGAGATATGCAGTGAAATGTCGGAAAGAAAAGATGGCAAAAAACGTAACATCATAGCAAGATTTTCGCTGGATGAATCTCGGTAAGCATAAATTTATCCTATTTATCAGCCCTGGTTCATATTTAGGCAAAAATGCGATCATTTTAAGTTTGAGAAATGTGTCTTCGTTTTCATAAAGAGCGGAGCGGTATTTGTAAAGTGAGGGATTTGAAGAAATATCGATATCGATATTTTTGATACATACTACATACATACGCATACGTATGCTCACGACTATGTTCCCCGAGGGGGTAGTCAGAGATATTCTGAAACCTCAGAACATCCATCATACATAAATCATCCATCATATTTTTGATGATAATATGATAAAATTATACACAGGTATGTTTATTT
Source organism: Agonopterix heracliana (assembly GCA_963693445.1). Taxonomy (NCBI): domain Eukaryota; kingdom Metazoa; phylum Arthropoda; class Insecta; order Lepidoptera; family Depressariidae; genus Agonopterix; species Agonopterix heracliana. The sequence goes on from OY856308.1 coordinate 5,884,329, forward strand.
TCAGATGTAAGAAATGGTTCAAGTTACTGGAAATGAAGACCTAGCGAAAAACTGAACCAATGAGGCGTTTTCCAAGACTAGTAAATCGAAAAGTCAGTAGATGGCAATATAAAAAGTTCAAAAAAACCTGTCAAATTGACAGTAAAAAGTGTTGTTTGTCTATGGTTTGCATCACTCAAATGACGTTTGATAGTGGTTGTGTTGCTAATTGATAATTTTTCACTACCAATAAATACGCAATAGCACCGATATTTTTCGTTTATTGTACATAAACGAACATTGACTGCACAAAAAGTTAATCAATCTGAAGTATCAAAACGACTCTCATATTAAAACCATAATAATCTTAATAAAAATCAAAAAATTGCTCCCTAAAATTAGGGAATCGAGTAAAACACGTTTCGATCTGACAGCTAAATTGGCACGATTATAACGCCATCGTTCCAATGTCTTTGAACAGTTTTTTTTTTTAATGAAAACGCCTCATTAAATAGAAGACATGGCTGATGCGGTAGAAAAAATGGGACCAGGAGCGTGACTCTGATGCTGACAAGAATAGTAATATGGATCTGACTCGTGCGGACGAGGACACCGCATTTATAGGAGAAGCCGTATTAGCGATTGAATGAACCCCAAAGTAAAGTACCTTACACGCCATAGATAATGATGACTAGATTTTATCATTTGTCTACTCAGCAACATTGCAACATTGGCAATGAGCACATGCTCATTGCTAGCACGAGAGCATGCTAATTTCGAGCAAAATTAATGCTTGTTAGTAGTATGTGTAAACATACTTTGCTATAAATTAGCATGCTTATTAGAACCTTGCTCAAAAATGTTGACTTTCGAGCATGCTAGCTACCTGAGGCGCGGGTGTAAGAGGGTGTGCTCTATGCTTTATTCATAAGCACGCACGTGTATACAGTTGAAAAGCATGTTCTTTTAGGAGTATGCAATCTAGTATGCTTATTGCTAGCAAATGTAAATAGTACAGAGCAGCCTAATTTTTAGCATTTTTAACATATAAAATAGCATGCTTTCTAGCATGCTATTTTAGAGTATGTCTATCTAAAGAGGCCCATTCACAGTAGTCCGTCTTGCAGGACTACAGATATAACTATGAACTGTTTACATTTCATAGCAATAAGCATGCTAGATTGTAACATACTTCTGAATGAGCATGCTTTTCAACTGTAAATACGTGCTTATGAAGCATAGAGCACACAACTTATATTATTCTTAGATCACCCTCTTCCACCCGCGCCTCAGGTAGCATGCTCGAAAATCAACTGCCTACCGATTTTTGAGCAAGGTGATAATTAGCATGCTAATTTCTAGCAAAGTATGTTCACACATGCTACTAATTAGCATTTGCTCGAAATTAGCAGGCTCCGTGCTAGTAATGAGCATGTGTATAATATGTACCTTTACAATGGCATCAGTCTGTGGTTCTTGTGCTGTGTCTGTTTAATTTCTAAATATTGATTGATTGATTGTGTTACATTACGAATAAAATTGTTTAAAACGAATACCCGCTTCTCATTTGTAAAAAAAGGTATATCAACTTATTCAGCCAACCATATGGCCGATTTTTTTTTTCTGAAACTATCGACATCTTAAGATTCATAGCACATCACTACTCTACACTTGTCATTTTGTTTTCAAGGTTGGCAACATTTTGCTCTATGTTGGCTTTGGATGGTAGCCTCGAGTTGACGTTTTGTAAGATTATTTTGCTTCAAGGAGTCCCGTCTCTTAAATGTAATGATTATATTCTCTTTGATTTCATCTTCGCTTCGTGATATCGCGCCATCCAAATCCAACTTTATTTACCAGTAACGTGATTACTAGTGGTAATCCCTACGGTAATCCTGAGACTGCGTACATCAACCATCAACACAGACAACATGAATACTGTAAGTAATAATTTTATGAATGTTTTCCACTTCTTACTTTGTTGCTTAGAGGATAGGGTAGGTACCGTTTTTTCCATACAAACGTACCTATTCCCATTGTTTACCATGCAATCTAGTTACCTCTGCTATGTTTTGCTTTTTTACATTAATTTTCTTCCCTCCGGACGGAAAGCGTCAATTCTCGTCCCGCTGCGCTAAACGAAGTTGTCGCTTTCACCTCCGTCGAGAAGAAAAATAGTATACTAACCTCGGACAGTAAATAAGAAAGCCTCGGATCACATGTGTGTTGATTACTAATGTATGGACTAGGGACTTTCGAAAATGACCAATTTTACCGCCCTTTTCATCCAGCAAACAAATTGGACTAATATAAACAAAAAATAAAACATACAGACATAGCCAAAGTCTTTCTCATATTATACTTGAAAGAATTTTTAAAATCGGTTTAGTTTTGGAGGAGGAAATTTTATGTAGATAAAATCGGTCCGAGCTGCAGTTGTCTCTTTCACTCTAGGTCAGCGACTCTAGTGAAAGTGACCTATTCTCCAAATGAGCATTTCAGCCCGCCCATCCTCTTAAATCAGAACAGAAGCGGCACCTGTGACATCGTATGCGCAGACAACTTGAATAGTTAGGTACAACATACCTACTTATCTTCTTGAAAATTATAAATAGTAGGTATTTACTCATAACTTTCATTAAGTAAAGTAAACCAACTGAACGATTAAACAAACCCTAAATGTTGATCCAAACTAAGCTTTGTGAAAACCCCATCGAAAACAGTTCAGTAGTTTTAAGGTGAACGCACACTCAGCCGCACCAAAGTCTCCGCAGTTTGAAAAAAAAGAGAGACTGCGGCGCGGCTGAATGTGCGTTCACCTTTAAGTAATGCGTGCACAAACAAACAGACAAACAAAAATCCTAAGCAAATACCTGTCTTGCTCCTTTAAAATTTCAATGCACCACAACATTTAGATACAGTCATAATTTAGGTAGCTTAGATAAGTTAGATAGCTTGGATAATGAATTAGGTAGAAGCAAGGATTTATGCCAACATAAGTAATGAAACATATTTTTTCTTTCCAGTAAGTGAGCACATATTGTAAGTAAAAAAGACAGCATCATGAGGATCACATCATCACACTTAAGGTGCAATTACATTAGCCAATTTGCAGGGACCAACATCAAGGGAAGCCAATATGTAGGGCGCAGGGTCTACCATTTACATTACCCAATTTGTAGGGCCCTGCGGCGGCAGCCGCCAGTCCACGTTTGGACGTCGCCGAGGAAACATCTTCAGTTTTATTGATTCTAGAGCATTTATGAATGAAATAATTATGTCAATCTTATTATTTTAAGTATTGTTTAGTCTACTAAGCTTAAAAATGATAAGAATAATCTCTGAAGTACTTATGAACGTAATTTCAAAATATTATAAAAATTTTATAGTTAAATTTAATTACAAAATAAGATTATTCATTTTTAAAACATAAGTACTTAAATGCTATTTCGAGAATCACTATAATCGATAGAGTATTTTTTTTAATCAATCACCTAAGTAAAGTAACATACATAACCTACTTTTTTGACTTAGTTAATAAAGCAGAGAACGACTATTTACTACTACATTACAAATAATAATCGTATGTTACTTTGTTTACGCTATGTCATACGTTAAACTCGAGTTTACTCGAGACACACGTCCGCTCGCGACGCTTGCCGCGCGCGGACTGTTAGCCAGAAATCGCACCCTAACCGCCCTAAATGCATTTACATTGCCCGACACAACCAAAAAATCGCACGCAGGGCGGTCGGGACGGCCCGACCTCCCTACATGTAGGGAGAGAGCGCCTACACGCATTTACACTACCCTACACTAGATGTTGGCTCCCTGCAAATTGAGTAATGTAATTGCACCTTTACTGCAAAAATGAAGTTGCAGAGAAATTGTCAAGAAATAAAATTGGTAAGTTTTCAATCAACTTCGATCAATTTGCTACTTTTTAAGGAAGCTTTACCCTACCTTTCCCTACTCTTACCTTTTGGGGGGACAGAACAGATAACAGAATAACATTCAGCCCTTTATAGGTAGGACAGATTGCATAGGCTTAGTTATCATCCTTTCGGAAAGGAACCCTAAAAAGACGCCCTAAAAGCATTCATAGCATCACATCCATATCTTAAAAAATGGAACCCTAGAAAGATAGAATCACTTTGTTCTTCCACCTTTCAGTCTGTTTTTTTGTTATTGTTGACATAATTAGGGCCTGTTTCACCACTTCTGAGTAAGTTGTTGTTAGCTTATCCGACAGATATTTTGACATAATTTCATACAAAATATGTCAAACTATCTGTTGGATAAGCTAACAAGAATTTACTCAGAAGTGGTGAAACAGGCCCTTAATCTAATGGAATTATTGTATTAATTTGTTTAACTTGCTTTGCTTTACCACAACCAAATAAATGGTCTTCTCCAAAGTGGACAAGTGCGTAGCACCCTCAACCGACGGAAGTGCATGAAGAGATGTATGAAAGTGGATGAGGCGAGAGAAGTGTGTCAGAATCGTAGTGTGTGGCGAGCCGTAGTCTCTGCCTATCCCTGTGGGATATTGGCGTGAGTATATGTATGTATGTAACTTGCTTTGCTTACCATTGCAATGAAATTTGTTTAGTAGTTGAATGCATACTTAATTAGGTTTTTGTATTTTAATGCCGTGGTTGGTCCAGTGGCGAGTAACCTTGCCTGCCGTGCAGGAGGCGATGGTTCGATCCCCGTCCAAGCCGACTCGTACCAATGAGTTTTTTGGAATTTATGTACGATTTGTTACACCACTGGCTTTTCGGTGAAGGAAAACATCGTGAGGAAACCTGCATGCTTCAATTTCTAGGCGTGTATTGTACCCACTGTCCATTATAAGTGGCGACGGGCTCACCCCCCGTCACACTGGACAGAGTTTCGGTACTACTGGTGAAACGTGGATGTTCTGAGGTTTCAGAATATCTCTGACTACCCCCTCGGGGAATACAGTCGTGAGCATATGATCTGCTATGCTGTATTTTAATGTTTTTTTGTTTGTTTGTGCAAGTCTGGAAAGACAGGATTCGGTGTGCCATATTACTTTATTGCAATGTTAACAGCATAATGTACCTGAATTCTATACACAATAAATGATGTGATTGATTGATTGATTGTTTGTCTGGCAAAGCCCCTTTTGTCAGGAAAGAGTAGAGGCACAGATCTAGTAGTTACTTTACAGGGTCCTTCTTAATATGCTGACAATTTTTAAAGGGGATGATCAGACCATCAAACTGAATTACTTTCTCTATGGGACCAACATCGAAATCGCGAAAAAATCTGCTGTCCCCTACGAATAAGAATAACTAATAACGTAGCTAATAACTATAAAAGAGTACTTACCTAACTCTAAAACAAAATCCACATAATTTTTGGCACCTAATGAAAAATGACATGTTGTATGAGTTTTGGCGGCAAGGTAACATAAAGGTATTAGTTTTTAAAGAACAAATTTAGAATACGGTACAGTTTTTTTGGTGCCACTTTTTGAGCTTGATTTACATTTCTATACATTCTTATTCGTAGGCTGTCCCATACATTTAGCTCAAGTAGATTGGTAGTTTAGTATGGAACATCAGATTTCTTTTTCGCGATTTCGATATTGGTCTCAGTGAAAGTTGTTCAGTTTCATGGTCTAAACCACCCCCTTAAATGTTTATTTGTATTTTTGTAACACCGTTTATTCTCTAACAGCCGAATCACACGGCGCGGTGCGGCAGCGGTGCGGCGCCGCTGCGGTGTCATGCATATAAAAATCGATGGTATGTATGACAATTCGCTTCGCAAGCTTAGACAATTCGCTGTACACACGGCGACACATCAGGTTACGCACCCTATATACTTTACCCATAACTACGCTAGGTACAAAACACAAAATAGTGCGGTTGCCGGCGTGGGCGCAGCGTGCCGTGAGACGAAACAACAACAACATACCGCACCCTCCCGCACGATTCGCAGCGTTCAACTTCTAATAGTTCAAAGTCCAAACAGGGTAGCCTGACGTGTCGTCGTGTGTACATTGAGGCGTCTATAAAGTTAAATAGTAACAGTCACTTTACAGACGAGTCGATGTACAGCGAATTGCCTAAGCTTGCCCCGGCAAGTTGCCAGGCTGCACGGCGTACATGTGAACCCAGCATAAGGAAAAGTATCATTAACCTTTAACTCTTTCGCTGCTGACGACCTACGGCGTTGGTCGGCGACAAATGGGCCGCAGTGCTAAAGAACCCACGTAACGAGTCAGTTATATTGCATTTCGGCTGTGCTTATGACTTACCGCGCGAGTCACCGACACCCTTACGCCTTGCGCGTCAGTTTTAGCACGAGGATCATGATTTTGAGCTTAGCAGCGAAAGTGTTAAACCACATTCTCAACCATGAAACTGAACAACTTACGATGGAAGGAAACCGATCTAAGCAAATAATTTTTCTTTATAAATAATTTATTACATACTTCACATAAAATACAAATTTTGAGTCTAGTAGGTATTGGAGTTTAGTATGGAATCCACTAAGTTGCAGTGCCGGATTAGCCATGAAGCAGGAGTCAGCAAATGAAACGGGCCTCGCGTCTAGGGGGCCCTCGCGACTGTGCTTAAAATGAGTCTATCGAGTAAGACTCAGTGCCATGACCTAAGGACTAGGCGGTGCCGAGCACCGGGGCCTCCGACCCACCCTTCTGAACATAAATATAGCATAAGCATTTATGCTCACGACTATATTCCCCGAGGGGGTAGTCAGAGATATCCTGAAACCTCAGAACATCCACGTTTCACCAGTAGTACCGAAACTCTGTCCAGTGTGACAGGGGGTGAGCCCGTCGCCACTTATAATGGACAGTGGGTACAATACATGCCTCGAAATTGAAGCATGCCGGTTTCCTCACGATGTTTTCCTTCACCGAAAAGCCAGACTCATTGGTACGTACGAGTCGGCCTGGACGGGGATCGAACCATCGCCTCCTGCACGGCAGGCAAGGTTACTCGCCTCTGGACCACCACGGCTAGTCAAATATACAGGGTGAAATTGATATCATTATCATCCTTTTAAACTAAGAGTCTACCCATCAAACTGAACAACTTTTACTATGGGAGCAAACCAATCGGAGCAAAAAAAAAATCTGCTGTCCCATACATTTGAGTCGTGTAGGCAGCGGCGGCGGCGGCGGGTGCCGTTTAGTATGGGACAGAAAATTTTTTTTTTTGCTCCGATTGGTTTGCTCCCATAGTAAAAGTTGTTCAGTTTGATGGGTAGACTCTTAGTTTAAAAGGATGCTAATGGTATTGATTTCACCCTGTAGGGTAGGGTCCAACTTAATATGCGGACACTTTTTTAAGGGGACAATCAGACCATCAAATTGATCAACCTTCTCTATGGGACCAACATCGAAATTGCGAAAAAAAAACTGCTGTCCCATAAATTTGGCTCGAGTTGATTTGCAGTTTTGTAAGGGACAGCTGATTTTTTTATCGCGATTTCGATGTTGGTGCCATAGAGAAAGTTTTTCAGTTTGACGGTCTGATCATCTCCTTGAAAAAGTGTCAGCATTAATAGGAAGGACCCTGTATAAATGTTCAAGTTGCTTCGCACGTCGATGGATTGCTAAGCGGCGACAGAGACGCATATAAATCTAAACAGCAAATTACAAACAATGACTGTGCTGGCAGAGTCTGTTGACCATACTCGTATCTGTTAAACTTTGACAAGCAATTTTGGGTTTTGGGTTCAAAAATCTGCGCTTTTGTTTTGCTCGGATTGCGCTCCGGGGCGTCGATCGTTCCAATTGATGAATGAAAACTGCTACAGTTATCCGCTAGGTGAGCTCTGACCCTTATGAAGCAAGGAAGTAATTCCCGTAATTTGTACGCCAAATTCATTACTTTTTTTTTCGAGCAGTATAGGTGTTTTGTGATTATGAAAGAATTTAAAAACAATCATTGCCACTTAAGACTTTTCATTTCTGAGATAATGGGTATTTAGTTAAGCTGTGAATAAAAAATAATCATTTATTCACAGCTTTTAGAAAAGTATCAATTGACTGAACAGAACCACACAGAACAGAGTATTTTTTAAATGTTTCGGCACGGTGTCCGAAAGTTTCTGAAAAATCGTAAATTAAAACCACTCAACACTTAAGATCTTAGTAACCACTCATATTCGACCACCAGTTAAATGGGCTTAATTTATACAAGTGACCTCTAGTCTAGTGTGACCTCTTTCGAGAAATAGGTGGGCGTCCTACCTGTTCCAGAGGGTATGGTATAGTACCTTTTCTCGAAGAGATTCGGCGTATTTTTGGGCGCTAATAACATCGGTTAGGTACTCCTGTGAGCTCAAATTTGGACAGCATGTGGTTGTCACTCTAATAAAATGTAACTTCAGATTTCTAGGACTTCGAGAAGTACCTGTTAGGTTTTGATGATCAACAATTCAACAGTGAGTGAGTTAGTGAATGACGAAATCAACGAAGTTTGCATATTAATAAAATCTAAAGTAGCAAGGCTATAAATATGAAATTGGGTAAATTCTATAAGAGTGATACCCACATGCTGCCCTGAAAATTTGAGCCCACAGCTACTATCCAGACTGAAGTTATGAGCCGTCAAAAATACGCCAAATCTCTTAGAGAAAACTTTTATACGCCGACTGAATCATGGATGTTCTGAGTTGTCAGTACGAGTATATATCTGACTACCCCCTCGGGGAATATAGTCGTGAGCTATGTATGCTGTGCTATGGCTACCTTCAATAAGCTATGAGTGAGCCTTGTTACTACTGTGTGCTAGACAGCTGATAGTTGTAGCAATGTTTCTGACCACCCTTAAAGATATTACGGTCGTGAGCGTATGAATGTATGTATGTATGTGTATTCTTTGCTCTCAAAACTACACACATAATTAAAATAAAATAAAATAAATAACGCTCACAGGCACATACATTGTAATGATCCCAAACTAAGCACTAAAGGCTTTTATTATGGAAACCATACAACAACGGCATGAACATATAACATCCATGACCGAACCTGGATTCGAACCCAGGACCCTGGTTTGGCAGTCCGGCGTGGTAACCATTACACCAACCGGGTCGTCTAATTTGTTGTTTAAATCATTTATGTAGGTCTTAGGAGGCAGAAAATGTGTAGATTTCCGGTTTTTTGGCCGCCATCTTGAATATCTCTCTTCCGGCTGGGATTTCGAGTTGGTAACAAGCATTTTGGGATTCAGCGGGGTCGAATTAGTTAGAAAACACTTGTTACTTAAAAGTAATATGATTTGCTTCTAGACTTCAAACGGAGGCCTTTTTTCCCAAATCATGACCAGACTAATTGTTACTAACCCCAATGGATCGATGTCGTCTAGAAATATATAATTTTTTAATTTTGAATAGTGAAAGTTGTTCAGTTTCATGGTCTGAACCCTGCACCCCTTTAAGTTTTACTAGGGTGTTTTGTAACACCAAGGAACCAAGGGCCTCTTGTACGCTTTTGCTACGGGCCTCGCGCAGGCTTAATCCGGCACTGCTAAGTTGGCAACACTGAGCCATGTGGTTCGGCTCTAAGGCCGAGATTCAGAGACGATTTTTTTTGGCTTAGTTCGAGCTAAGTAGGGTAGAAATGTATGGATTTTGACATACGGGAGTTCGAACTATGACTTACAAATCGTCTCTTAGGCCGAGATTCAGAGACGATTTTTTTAGTCTTAGTTCGAGCTAAGTAGGGTAGAAATGTATGGATTTTGACATACGGGAGTTCGAACTATGACTTACAAATCGTCTCTGAATCTCGGCCTAAGTCTATTTCTAATTCCGGCACGCTCTTGACATTTTAACATAGAATGACACGGACCTGAAAGAAATACGGACCGAGTATTGCACTAAAAAGATGTGTAGCATGCAAGGTAATACAATCTCGATTGTTCTACAAGGGATCTACACTCACACAGATGCACTAGCTCTAGGCGCAGGTCCGACAACCCGTCACCTTATGTACCGCGTGACAGCACGCACACAAGAAATGGGTGCTTCACTCATGATTAGATGACATTACGTCTGGTTCTTCTTTTTAGTCTGTGTAGAATGAATGAAACATGAATTTATTATTTATTTTATAGTTTACTGTTTAAAAGTATCCTTTACATTACAACGTTCAACGTTAATATTACAACGTTCTAATCATTACCTACTCACTTTTAAGGAATCAATTAACCTACATTCATTTCCTTAAATCTTACAAAATGATTTTACAATTCACGGGGGGTTTCAAAGAAATTTCATTTAGATTATATTGGAACATTGTTATAGCATATCTTAGCTCTATTTAGTTCTTTTAAAAGATTTCAAGCTAAAATTAAAAGTGTCTCGACTCACAACAGCTCTAAGTAAATTTAAAAAACTTAATTTCTTACTGTATTACAAGATTTCGGATAGTTCTATGTTTTAAATTTGATTCTCTGACTTATTCTGCAATAGGATTATATTAAACTACCACAACATTTGAAGCTTTGGGTACCTAACTACATGTTATTATGGAGGTATCTAGATAGCTCGCTGCATTGACTAATTTATAAGTATTTAGGATCTATTTCTATAGGATAGGACATAAACATTGCCTTATTATCCAGTCTCCTGTCGAGTGCACAATAACTTATATAAAATTTCACCCTCACTAGATAACTACAACTACGATAGTTGGGTCAAACTCAAAGATTATTCCAGACATAGGGTTCGGTTGACTTCTTTTTCCAAGTACTAAGTACTGAAAGTTCATCTAATTTTGTTAGAGTGGGACAGTTTTCCTGGTTCTGTAAGCAGATGGTTTCAGTTTGGCTTTGGGGTGCTGGAGAACTTTTGGGAAGATTGTCTGGGGGGTGTTTCTGACTATGTGATGCTGATCGCCTGAAAAAGAAATAGATATTTAGATTTGTGTTTGTAGATATTTAAATGATGTAAGGACGGTCGGTCGTAGGAAACAAACTTTTAGGAAAAGGGGAATTTAGAGACAAGGTTCAAGTTCAAGGTGAATAGAAGATTATAGATTTGATTTATAATTTAAATTTACGATAGCATCTTGTTATCATTGATAAACTTACCTTGGAGTTCAGAAAAGATTTTTGATGAAGAATTTTGCTGCTATTTTCTCCAGGGAATCCCTTGTAGAGGATCGCATTGGGTCGAAATTTGTAAATTGATTGTATGGTTTCCGGGAGTACTGGGGCTTCCAAACCCTTTGTCCTGCACTATTTCACGGTTTTCTTTGATAAATTCGTAGGTTGTGAAAAGTTTCAATTTTAAAACGAAAACGAACTGACTGTCAAAACTTGTTTTTTTTTTTTTTAAGTTTATCCTTTCGGATAGGCTATGGGAACTAGCCCTTACTGCCTGGTCATTAGTGTCTTTTTTCTTTGTACTTAAACCTAACCTAACCTAACCTTAATACCTAACTCTTGAAATGTGAGGGTGGTACACACATTCCAATGTTCAGGGGAGTTTTACGCGAGAATCAATCCAAATCAAACGGGAGCGCCTTCTTTATTTCTCACTTTTACTATATTGTTCTCCATTAATGGCACATTATCAAACTAATTCCACCACATTAACACAATAATAGCCACGAAAAACTAATTTAGAAAATTAAGGAACAAAGCCCGTCCTTTTCTTCAAGATTCCCGTGCAAAACTCTCCTGATGAAGATGGGATGATAGATGAATGATAAGGATGAAATTTTGGTCGATTTTGTAAGCACGCGCGTTGCCGCCAAAATCACCAGTACCTACGATTTAACTTGCACCAAAACTTTTGTTCTTTCTTCGTATGTATTTGAGATTCCTGTTATGTTGGTCGATTTACGCAACTTTTTGGCACACAATCCGCACGAAATTATGTCACAAATATCACTAAAACCAATTTTTCACGAATATCAAATACAACTTTGACCGAACAAATTTAATGGCGGGAAGCCAATCGTCAAAACTTGTTGTTTGGTTCTCCTTTTCGGAAAGCAATGGGATTTATACTCCGTTCAGGAATTAGAGCGACAAAATGTAAACAAAGAAACGTCACTGTCAAAGTGACATTACGTGGTCAGAAACCTTTGGTACATTTTTTAAGAATATAATTATGTCGGTACGGCATTTATAAAATTGCGTTGACATTAACAATTTATTTTCTATCTATAAATAATAGAAACAATTGTGACAATTTGAATGAAATTTTTAAATTATGTTATGTAGCCCGCTACTCTGTCTGTGTGGGCTTTTTGTGCTATGCGTAGCATCCGCGCATAGCGTACGAACTCAGACGAAGGCATTAAACAATCAACAGACGCGTTTACGTTAATGTGTACAATAAAAAATATTTTTCTTTAAGAACTTTGTTAAAACGAACCAAAGGTCTAAAATATCTGATTGTTGCCAGACCACGAAATAGAATATTTACAGTCACGCTTTCTTTTCATCAAAAATAAATTATAACATGCGTATTTTTTTATTATTTTCCATACAAAATTAACAAATCATTTGTCGTAATCCTTTGCGAGTAGAATAGATAATTTACTGTTATTCATTCCAGAGATAAGTTTTCTACTGTCTCGAGATGGTATTTTCTACACTGGTATCACCGTTGTTTACATTTTGTCGCTCTAATTCCTGAATGGAGTATAGCCCTTAAAGCCTCACCAGCACTGGTAGCATGCAACACGTGATACTTATCTATCTCGTTCTTTCGCACGCAAATAGAAAGAGAGCGAAGGTGTGATAGCGGCATGCTACCTATGCAGAAATATAAAAAACCAGCCCTCGTAGTATGCTACACGTGATACGGCTTTATCACGTCTTTTATCTCGTTCGTTCGCACGCAAATAGAAAGAGAGCGAAGGTGTGATAGCGCTGTATCACTGCGGCATGCTAGCTATGCTGGTTTGGGGGCGCTGCAATCTACTACACTGCGACATAAAAGAGTAAAACTACACACGCATAAGCTGGCAAGACCGACCTACTATTTGTACTAAAATATTTAGTTCCTGCTGTCACCGTTTTCTACTCTTTTATGTCGCACTGTATTTTAATATCATTTGTATAAACGATCTAGCAACAAAAATTGCTTATTATAAATTATTTATGTGTCATCGAGCAACAGTGTTGCTGGTTGGGATAAATTAATCCGATTATTCCCATCCAGTAACACCCCTTACTGTCACACTGTTACTGGTTGGGAAAAATATTCGTCATCGAGTAACAGTGTGGCTGGTTGGGATCATTTATTCCCGTCCAGTAACACCCCTACTGTCACACTGTTACTGGTTGGGAAAAATATGTGTCATCGAGCAACAGTGTTGCTGGTTGGGATAAATTAATCCGATTATTCCCATCCAGTAACACCCCTTACTGTCACACTGTTACTGGTTGGGAAAAATCGTAGAAAGAGAAGGAACTAGAATGAAGCACGTGTCTTGTCATATTTCACAGTAAGAGATGCACTTAGCAAATTCGCTCTAGTTAAAAAAGGAGATCGCCACTTATTGCTGTCCTTATCGACGTAGCCACTTTTTTGTTCTACAACGGCTGTCCGACCGGAGTCAGACAGCTATTTTCATACAAATTGTATAGGGCTTTATGACTATCGCTGTCTCATAGGCGGTTACACTGATGTTTCGTCTATCAGCGTAAGCGAAAAATACTTCGCCTATGGGAAAAATATTCGTCATCGTGTAACAGTGTGGCTGGTATGTATTTTATACTACTTCTTCAATATCTCCTTGATTGTTTTTGTATCCCATTACCAATGAGGAGTTTTCTGACCGCTACAAAAACGTAGTTCATTATACTGACGATAGATGGCGTTGACCAGAGAGTGGTCCCTCAGATTAAATACTACAAGTAGATAAAATCTTGATGACGTCACACCGTACTACCCAAATCATCAAACTGACTCCTAAAGACCTCTATCCATACTTCCAAATAAGAAAGGCACTTTTATCTATCTACGATGGCAACATTGGGAACCATTTTCAACTCGAAGACGAAAAATTTAGGCTAAAAAGTAAACAAAAATGTCTGACGCATCCGTTGACGAAATATACGCCCATATTTTCTTATTATTTTTTAATTCTTACTATTTTATTATCTAGAAGGTCGCGTGCCCCTGTCGCGGCTTTCTGAAAATCCCGTATCCCGTTTTTCGTATTGGCTTGCACCGTAGAAAGAGAATCAACTAGAAAAGGCATTAAAATAATAATAGTCACGAAAACGAGACAGCCTTATACGCTAATTACACAGAGTGAATGCGACAAAATCCATGTCGTTTGTCCCTTTCTGCGTATGCGATATTTTTGTTTGCCATAGTTGAAATTGCATACAAAATCTTGCAACTATGGCAAACAAAGGCACGATTTCTCATACATTTTTGTCATATCTCTGTCCCTTTCGAGTATACGCTGTCAGGAAATCTATAGAATACTCAACCTACGGCTTGCACAGTATTTTTGGAATCGATCGATTGTTCCTTTAAATCAGCTCTATGATATTTGACACTGACAGTATCTTGACATTGACGTTAGTTTGTTATCGATGTGTGACGTGTAAGCGCTGAAATAGTTTCGCTTTTCCTCTTTTGGAAAACGCCGAAAGAATTAATACAAAACTGAATTTAACCGACCCTAATAAAATACTATCATATTACACTAACAAGGTACGAGTTAGCTCCATTAATTTCGTTCGAATTGTCTGTTTTCAATTGTTTTCCTTACTTGTACGTGGCACAAAGTTTTTCTAAATAATTTTCGTATTTCAGCTAAAATGAGGAAGTTAAAAGGGGCTGTAAAAGAAACAGCGCGTCAAAAGCGAGAGAGGAAACAGGAGTTCGCGAAGTCTAGGCAACAAATCCACACAATCGTCTTGCCTACTTTCGTGGTTATTTTCCTCCTGATTTGCACCTATGTTTACCTGAAAACTCGTCCTACGTCGATGCAATACGCGTAACATACTTCTAAAGTAATCAGTAGATACCACATAGTAAATTATATTTGTATATTTAATGTTTTGTCATTGGTATTAAAAATTCTTTTTAATAAGGCATGGTTGTGAATTGGTCGGAAGTAAAAAGTAAAAAAACTAGTATTTTATCTGCCTAACTGTTACCTGATTACTACTTATAGATAACATTCCATATAAAGTACCTGTTAACATTCCACAAGTAAACATATCAAGTTTTGTAAATATGATATTGTAAAACTAAAAATATATTTATGAATACTAATAAATACTTACTTTATTCCTTAAATCCTGTTTATAATTACCTAAACTGTTTCTTATCTGTTTACTTTGTAAGGGTTGAACCTCATCTGCCAGCACCACATCACATTTTTCCATCGCTCCATCCTTTTCTGTCATTCGGGAACATCATTTGCTAGAGCAAAAAAGATAGCGGGAACGTGAGCGCACGCAGTAGCACTAACAGTGCTGCAACCTTTCTCTTCTCGCTCTCACTCTCGCGACTGAAGAGGATAGAGAAAAAATGTGGTGCGGTGCTGCCATATGAGGCTCAACCCTAACAGACCTTGTTAAATAACACAGGGATTTGATAATAATAATTCCTAATATTTATGGCCAGACAGGCGGGTAAGGACTTGTGCATCTGTGTTCATATGTACTTCAAAATATCCTGCATACCTGAACGCTTTTCTATAAAGATTAGCAGTCGCCTTAGGCAAAATTCAGTAGGAATCCATCATTGGTTTCGGCAGTGGGTACTACTCATATTGGAAACTATAACCCACTTTCGCTGCTAAGCTCAAAACAATAATATTCGCGCAATGCTTATACTGTGGAATGCTATACAATTCTGACTGAATGTTTAAGTCGTGTGCAATGCGGCCCATATGTCGCTGACCTACAATATAGGTCGTTAGCAGTTAAAGTGTTAAGTCTCTAAGCCAAAGGAGTAAATGTTAGCCATGATTTTTGGAAAAATTGATCCACCAGGGTCCAACATAATATGCGAACACTTTTTTAAGGGGATGATCAGACCATCAAACTGAACAAGTTTCTCTATGGGACCAACATCGAAAACGCGAAAAAAAAATCTGCTGTCCCGTACAAAATTGCAAACTGACTCGAGCCAAATGTATGGTACAGCAGATTTTTTTTCGCGATTTCGATTGGTCCCATAGAGAAAGTTGTTCAATTTCACATCCTTGTGTTGTTTAACATGATGGTCTGATCATCCCCTTAAAAAAGTGTCAGCATATTAAGGTGGTTTCCGTCCATACAAAACGTTGTCGTATAACACTCGTAGACGGTGTTAATAAAAGTAATGCTTTATATATATATGGAAAAATAGCTTAGAAAATCTAGTTTGCGCATATCAAATAATATTTACAATTTATAATATTATTACGAAGATACCTATCACGCTTTAAATTATTCATACAAAATTTCAAACCCTTATATCTTCGTAATTATATTACAAATTGTAAATATTATTTGATATGCGCAAACTAGATTTTCTAAGCTATTTTTCCATATATGAAACATTACTTTTATTAACACCGTCTATGAGTGTTATACGACAACGTTTTTTATGAAATTGACAGCTCTCCAACCACCTTAAGAAGGACCCTGTATATTTTCAGATCCTTGTGATAAGCTTAGCATCGACCATATTTACTGCTTATCATTCTACCTCTTCCAAATGAGATGACAATAAGGATCAAAGTTCAATATTGAGCTCTTCACAAGAATTCCCCACCAAAAAAATACTGCAGTCTTGATAAGCATGGCAGCAAAATGTAAAGCTAGTTTTTGGCAAGGCAAGAAGCAATTCTGTGTCTAATAAAAAACATTTTTGACATTATTCAATTTTTATTCATGTAAAGTAGGTAATTGATATTTTACATTCATTGTTTTACAACCTATGCTCCGTGGCCATAGAAAAGTCTCTACGTAATTTTACGCACATTTTCAGTAAAATATTTTTAGCACTGTATTTAATTAAAATCTTTGTATAATTATCTAGAAAACAAATTGTTACATACAAAGTATAAAATAATCACCACTACTTTTTAAAACATAGTGCTTCTTGTCTCAACAGTGAAAGTTGTTCAGTTTGATGGTCTATACCACCCGTGTAAATATTACTGGGTGTTTTGTTACACCCTGTGTATAGCTGCTATTTTTTACCTCTAAATGCAGATAACAATATTTTATCACAGATACCTACTAACTCTAGTGGAATGAGTAACAGAAAATTCCTAATGCATGCCTTTTGCGTGATCAAAAATGGATTGATTGATCTTATGATGAATAAATGATTATTTCTCCCCTCCGGACGGAAAGCGTCAATTTTCCTCCCGCTGCGCTAAACGAAGTTACCGCTTTCCACCTCCGTCGAGGAGAAAAATAGTATACTAACCTCGGGCAGTAAATAAGAAAGCCTCAGATCACAGTGACCTTTCTTACTTTCCTGCCCTCGGTGTGTAATCAACTAAATATTAATCAATTCATAATTTAATTACAGATTAATGTAAAATACAATATAAATTATGTTTGTTAAAATAAGCTGTCACAAAAGCTAAAACCAAAACTATTCCATATTGAAATAGGTATGGAATAAAATTTCTACTAACCAAGGTGAACGCGGCAAACTGAGAGGATAAAATTCAAGAAACATTGTAATGTATTTCTTAAAATACATACTACAGATTACATGAGAGTGCCTGTATAACTCGTAACAACGGTAAATAGTCGTGTCACAAATGGCCACAAGAAAAAGCCATATCAACTTGACCAAGTATACCTTATTGTTAAATGCATTACAATAAGCAGACCAGTGAGTATGGTTATGTCACCCAGACATTAACGCTCTGTTTCTGTCTACGAGCGACCATCCAGCCTAGTAACCAAGCGCACGCTAGCAGCATGAACAAACCACTTATACACTAATACTGAGATGTTATAGGCAACGATAGCGTTTGGACCAGAATGAGAGTTAGGATAATAGAAACATAATTGTAATCCTGGTCACGTCACCCGGACATTAACGCTCTGTTTCTGTCTACAAGCCTGGACCATCCAGCCCAGTAACCAAGCGGACGCTAGCAGCATGAACAAACCACTTATACAGTAATACTGAGATGTTATAGGCAACGAAAGAGTTTGGATTAGGACGAGAGTTAGGATGGACTGCAGGCCTGTACCGAGGAGCGTGTTGATGCCGAATATTAGCCCGAAGCAGCTCTCGTCGCTGAGCTGGCTTGCTATTTTTGCGCTGAAAAAGAGAAATAAAGAAAAATTTAATTCTGGTTGTATTGTTTCCAGATAACATAAATTAATGTAACGTAACGATAACCTCGCTGGGTGAATACAATAACGGCACAAGTCAAAATTTGGCAAATTCGAGTTAGATGCGGATTCTTGCTCTGTGCCAAATTTTCTCGAAATCGTTTTTTTTTAATTGTGCCGTTATTGTATTCACCAAGCGACCTACATGATACAATTACAGAGCGAGCCGGATATTTTCAGCACAACTACTGGACAAAGCGAAGCAAACTCAACTTTTCTCAGCAAAACGAATTGGTTGCAACCAAATTGTTTTTTGCAAACCGACAAATACCTACAGCATAGCCCAGGAAGCGATTACTGCGTATTACTGCGGACTATGGAGGGACCACAGACTATGGTAGGTCAACCGAACCATTGAATGAACTTAAGCAACCTGCCCAAGGGCACCCACCCCTAAGGGGTGTTGGCCTCGGCAATGGGCGTTGCTGGGACTAAGCGGCGGATTGAGTAGTGGGGATCGGTGAGATCAGTCCGATGCAACCAGAGCTCGGGGGTGTGATAATACAGGATGTAAAAAATACGTATATTACTCGTAAATATCGAACAGGATGCGTCAGACAATGAAACTGAAAAAATACTTTACTCGACCTAAATGTATGAAAAAGTTTTTTTTTCGCGATTTTAATGTTGGTACCATAGTAAATGTTCATTTTGATGGTCTGAAGCACCCCATAAAGTATGTAACGCTCAATAATTAAACTGCAGCATGTAAACTATTTATGCGGCTTATAATTACTCACCTAGCCAAAGTGATAGTGTAATGAAACAGCATGCCCATCACGATGTACCCGGCGTAGGAGACGAGCACGTTGGGCACGAAGGTGCCCGCGAACACGGCGAGGCCCTGCGCGGCGGCCACGGGCGCGGGCAGGGCGGCGCGCGCGCACAGCGACGCGACGAACGCGCCTCCCGCACCCAGCAGCGTCTGTATCGCTTCTACTGCCCCGTTGTATGCCACCTGGAGATTCATATTATTGATCTTTAAAGTTTAAACTAAAGGCACCGATTAATTATTAATAGTTACGTCAGATTTCCCCGTTTGAATTCACCAATAAACCAGGCTTCGAAGTGATAATTATCATGATAATCATCAA
Organism: Agonopterix heracliana; assembly: GCA_963693445.1. Taxonomy (NCBI): domain Eukaryota; kingdom Metazoa; phylum Arthropoda; class Insecta; order Lepidoptera; family Depressariidae; genus Agonopterix; species Agonopterix heracliana. The sequence continues at coordinate 5,903,752 of OY856308.1, forward strand.
AGAAAATAATTATCTTGATAATTTCGAACCCAAAAACACAAAAATAAAGATTTAAGAATACTCAACTACATTTTTTTTATGTATCATCAATTCATCACTACATAGTATAAAACGAAGTCGCTTCCCGCTGTCTGTCTGACCCTTTGTATGCTTAGATCTTTAAAACTACGCAACGGATTTTGATGTGTTTTTTAAATAGATAGAGTGATTCAAGAGGAAGGTTTATATGTGCACTGCACCAGCGCGAAGCCGGCGCGGGTTCAATATAAAGTAGATTTAGGCCTTTACTTTTATTTGTCTATAAGACAATGGTGAGATTAAGATTGTAAAGAAACAACATTCTTCTAAGCTAATATTAATTATGTAAATCTTAACATCAGACAGCAAATAAGATAAAGTTATCTCTTTGGTGCAGAAAACTAAGCGTAATTATGTATTTGGGCCATTTCTTAAAGTTTTAGCTTTCTATATCAAGGTCTCAGAGAAAACACCACCAGTGAGAGTCGAGTTTTGGAACAACTTTGTCTACGTGCACAAACTCCTCAATACTCACGGGCGCGTCGCTCTGCTCCTGTATCAGCTTCCACAGCAGCTGCACGTAGGTCTGCGCCTGCACAAACAGCGCTAGCGCGGCGGCGTATAGCGCCGACCACGCCAGCACTTTGGGCCTGGAGTATGCGGAGCGCGCGTGCCGAGCTATCAGCGTCGACGCTACCATTATGTTTGAGCGGAGAGATTGCTGAAAACACATACATTTGATTGTGAATAAATGCGGTAAGGGGCCATAGGTCCAGACGAGTATTTTTTATGAGAAACGCGACTGCTCAGCCCTCCGAAAACTGCGTGCGTGTGCCCCGTATTTTCGATTCAAAAGAATTAACAAAAGTACATTTTATACATTTTTTTTATGATTTCGCTAGATAAACTGATGGTTTAACTATTTTAAGTTCTTGTAAAACGAGAAAAATGTTTAAAAATATATGAAAATATGTCATCTTTGTGACGATTTTCTATCGAGTGAAGTTATTCCAATCGTGTATTCAATTTATGATTTCACGAGATAAACTATCCAAAAATACTGAGGGTATGACTTTGGTTTCGGTAAATTTTATAAATCTAGTCGAAAAATGACAAATAAAAGATGCCTGCAAGGTATTTCGTCCTACTATTGGGCCTTAATATCGAAGACAACAATAGGGAAATAGGCGCGTTAAAAGACTTGTCCCTAAGAGCATCGAAGCGACATGAGGCGAAAGTTCTGTTAATTGATTTACGATGTTATTTCAACGCAAGCAAAGTCAGGTAGTCGGGTTTGGCAGTGAAAAATAATCTGCGCTGCGCTTCGCCAGGTGTACGCCGGCTCTAATTGGTAATCATTATTCGAAGACCAATTTTGTAGTCTAATTCATAAGTTAAGTCAATGTTTGTATATAGGTATCACATTGTATGTGTAATATAATGTAATGCGATCCGTACTAACGCGGACTTTTCCGCCTGACCAACAATAGGCTCATTTTTGTTTGCATATTAAAAATAAAAGTGCAGTCTAGTCTAGCCCCGCCCTATTGATGAATAGACCAATGAATGAATAGTTTCCAAACAATAAATTATGCGCGAAATTATGCGTTTTTTTTTATTGATCAGGCAGAAAAGTGCGCGATAGTACATTGATTGGGTGTAGTGTAAGTGTAGACAGTAGTTGCATAACTTTAAAGGGTGAATGTACTCATTTTACTGACTGCAACCGAATTTGATAGACTGTTGACCGATTTTTAGGGCGATTATGTTCAGCAATGTATGATGATAGGCTGATAAATGATTCTAATATAGTTAGTTGTGTGAAAGAAAACGTTTTTAGATGATTTTTTTTACCTGTTTTCACTGCTGGGCAAAGGTCTCCCCTAAATTCCTTTTTTTATTGTACACACAGACATTATACACAATGATACACATAACTAGTTCATATGACAGTCAATTGTATTTTATTCAACTCACACTGTTTTTTCAATGTCTTTTTAGTTGTGTAAATAAATAATAATTATGTCAGTTTTATATACCTTCACAGCCGGCTGCAACTGCTGTTTCTCTACCGGTGAGTCGATGTTTAGATGTGCAGCATTATGTACGCTGCGCCGGTGAAAATAAATGCCATATTGGACTGGAGGTAACCAGAACGCCCAGAACGTTGCCAGGATCTGAGCTGAAATGATTAGATTAAATTTATATATCTTATCTACATATATTATATCTTAATCTCGCAACCATATGCCCGAGCACCCGACATAGCTATAGGTATACTTACAGGAATAGAGGAACTGACATGAGTTGTCAAATGAAACCGTTTTTGGATGTTTTCAGGAGACTATTCGCAGGCAAAAATTCGAATACTGTCTATAATTCTGAGTCTAACGTGAAATCGTAGATAAATTAATGAAGTAGTGTCAGTATATTTCACAAAATTATCTACGATTTCACTTTAGATTCGCAATTATTCACGGAAACCGAATTGTAAAAATTGATAAGAGAATAGAAAACGGCTCTATTGCCTCGCGTCACGTATCTCTTTCTATTATACAGTGGTGCCGCTAGGTACATCTCGCTCTCTCAGCTGTTAGTGCCTCTATTCCTGGTATAATACCTTTATGCCAGGAGTGGACATCTATCGGTTGAGATGATAATGATGAAGTAAGATTTTATGTTTACATCAATCAAATCAGTCAGTCCACATCAACCCACTGCTGGGCATATGCCTCCTTTTTATTGCTCCATTCCTCACGGTTTTAGCAATATTTTGCTTATCTAGTCTAAAACAAAACAAAATAGAACGGATCTACCTCAGGTACCTGTGAGCGTGATGTAGTTGAGGTCTCTGTAGTCCATCAGGTGGAAGTGTGTGAGGAGTTGCGAGGAGACGCCGGAGAGGAAGCGGCCGGTGAGCGCCGCGATGCGCGTGTACGACGAGACGCGGGGGTACTTCCCCGAGTCCACCTGACGAGTTATTTCTTGATTTAATTAGTGCTGTGGTGTGCTGCAGCTTAGATTAGATTAAATTTTTCCTTGTTTGTCGTAGGTTACTGTTATATTGATTTTGTGAAAAGGACACCTATCATCAGTTAAAAAATATGTATTTTAAACACATAATAATAAAACACAGTGTGACTAAAAGCCAGGCCACATAGAGGCTGGGAGTGCAGAAAAGCGGTCCGCGGGATCTGCAAGAAGCAAATTTTTCTGGACCCGAGCAGATTTCTTCAGGTTGATAGCACATACAAATTGGAACATTACCACCACACTACAAAACACATACAATCCACACGGGTCGGAAGAATTAGCTTCCTGCAGGTCCACCCCTCCCGTACCGCTTTCCCGCCTATGTGTGGCCTGGCCTATAGGTCTCAAATACCGCAAAGCATTTTTAAAGATATGCGCGCCATTATAGGCGAGGCGGTCGAAGGCACCGCATCGACAAAAACTCAATTCTCTTAAAATCATAATCTTGTACCTGTTGTGTAGTTCAGTTCAATCATGTAGTAGGATAAATGATATTGTGTTCATTAGGTAGTATGATTATGAATTAGGTACCATTGATTTAACAACCGAATGCATCAAATATTGAATTATCTTTGAGCTCATAATATGAGCGAGATAATGAGCACGACAGAATCTTGTCGTGCGTATGTGCAACTTTGTAGTTGCTAGTCCAAAGTTTTGAAAATGTCGAAAATCTGTTTCTTTAGGAGTTCTAATGATGACGTCAGAGTTATGAATTGTATTGCTTCCGAAATATGCCTTTAATAACATAAATTGTTGTGATAATTATAGCAAATTGAATGCTTGATATATCTAATGCTGATTGTATTTAACTGTTCTTAACATAGAGATGGCTTACCTTTGCATAAATATAAGTTAGGTAAGCAACTTCCGTCGCCATATAAGTGCCGTAGAAAAACTGTGACACTTGAAGCCATTCTAAACTTTCTGTCCATAATAATATGGCATAAACTGCAATTCCACTTAAACCTGAAACAAATAGGTATTTAAATTATTTTAAAAAGTATATCGAAAATATATTTCCCGAGGGGATATTAAGACACATTCGAAATCTAGCTGTGACCGACATACAAGTTGCAAGGCGTTTTTTTGCTAGAAACCTTTGCGGGAATGTGCACAACAACCCACCAATGTTTCATCGCAATCTGACGGCCGGTTCAGAACCGCATAAGGGACAAACAAACATAGATTTTTTACAGGTTCCAACTTAATATGCTGACACTTTTTTAAGGGGATGATCAGACCATCAAACTGAACAACTTTCTCTATGGGATCAACATTTAAATCTCGAAAAAAAAATCTGCTATCATACATTTGGCTCGAGTAGGTTTGCAGTTGTATGGAATAGAAGATTTTTTTCGCGATTTCGATGTTGGTCCCAGAGAAAGTTGTTCAGTTTGACGGTCTGATCATACCCTTAAAAAAGTGTCAGCATATTTTTCCTGAGGTGACTGGACATGAAGAAATAGCTATTTCTATTTTTAGATGTCCCTCTCTTTTTTCAGTTTTGAATTACTATGTATTGTAATGTTTTGGTGTGCAACGAAATAAGAGTCCAAAAATAACATAATCTGCTTAATCAGGTACAAGAGGGAAAAAAAACTATATCTATAACTAGGTAATTCAATTATCAGTCTATTACTGTCTACCGTTATATGAACAATAAACTGTGACCGTGACCCATACCTAATGAACAGCAACTGCTTGTTAATTGTCGCAATCTGGGAACATTTACTGTGTCTTTATGTCACGTTTCAGGACTACAGTTTTAATATTGTAAGAGAAATCATATCAAGAAACGTGATGACTGTGGAGGAGGCAAAAGAGGTATGTCAGGATCGTAGCCGATGGCGATCAATTGTCTCTGCCTACCCCAATGGGACACAGGCGTGTGAGTATATGTATGTATGTAAATCATATCAACAACATTTAGTTGTAATTTGAGCTCTCTGGTACTATCCAGACCAAAATTATAAGCATTCAAAAAGACGCAAAATATCTTCGTCTTGGTGCTGTGCCCTAATAAGAAATAATTGGGGCCTGTGAAGACCTGCAGTGGGAGAAGAATTACTTTATAGGCTGATGATGATGTTGAAGAGATAACTTTGAAAGCTATGTGTATTTGATTGTTACATTTATTTAAAAACGTAAACTCTGTCGGGAATTTGTGAAGTGTGATGGGGAGTGAGCCCGTCTCCACTTATAATGGAAAGTGGATAAAAAAAACAGACAGACAAAATTTCTAAAAAAGGTTGATTTCGAGTCAGGGATACCTAAAAACCATATCGTAATATTTTTTTGTAAATATCTTCAATGTACAGACACACTTCAGTTACAGTTTTATAATACCTAGTAATATATAATTATATACCTAGTAATAACACCCCCACATACACACACACACATACACACAACCCCCCACACACCACACACGCATAAGCACTACACTCACTTCATAAGAATGCCATGAATTTTAGTTACCCTATATTTTGGTTAATTTTATGATCTTGTTAAGGGTTAGATTTAGATGTTAAGAGCGTCTGTATAATTCATCTGCCCTCATTACCTCATCTCCCACTCAAGACCTAAGGGAGAAGGGAGGGGCTGAAAATCAGCGCTGCACGGGTTCAATCCGGTGTCAGCACAGGCTGAGCCTCAACCTTTTGTCTCAGTTGTGTAGGTTTTATTTTTTTTGTACTTAGATTATAAGAAAAACTGTATTGAGACAATAAAATGATTTTTAATTTTAATTTTTCTTTATATTAATTAATTTAATAGTTTCATCAAAATCGGTTCAGTAGTTTTTGCGTGATGCGCGAACAAACAAACAAACAAACAAGTAAACAAACAAACACACAAACAAACAGACAAACAAAATTTCTAAAAAAGGTTGATTTCGAGTCAGGGATACCTAAAAACCATATCATAATCATTTTTTTGTAAATATCTTCAATGTACAAACACACTTCAGTTACAGTTTTATAATAGTTTAGATGATGTTAGTTAATGGAGACAATCCCATTGAAGTGGGGTACAGGTGCATACATTGTAGGCACTGTTATTGTATAAAAAGCATAAAAAAGATAAGTTATCCATAAAAACAAACGGTTGAGATAAGCGCACAATGAGTTGATTATTCAGGTATACTGATATCTTTATTTTTATTATTTACTTTATGACTAAGTTTTGTCCGCACCAGCTCTTGTCATCATTGGTTCTATCTAATCATAAGTTTTTAAACACAAATAGTTTCATCAAAATTGGACCAGTAATTTTTGTGTGATACTTGTAAAGTAACACTAACTACTTGTAAAGTAGTAAGATGAGATCGCAAAGATACCTAAAGAAAACTGGATGAGCGCGGGCAACGACAGAGAGTTGTGGAAGAGGATGGAGTAGGCCTTCACCCAAAGCGGGGTCCATATCTCAAACAACGAAGAAAACGAATCATACTAAAAAGTGAACATACTAACAGTACTAAACTAACAACATCTGAAATGTAGAAACCATAGGATATGGAATGTAAATAATGGCTTTTTTATTTTGTATTTTATTTACTAGTAAGTAAATCATCCTTAAAGTGAATAAAGTACATACATACATACATACATATGCTAACGCCTATGTCCCATTACTGGGGTAGGCAGAGACAATAGATCGCCACATGCTACGATTCTGACACACATCTTTCGCCTCCTCAACATTCATAAGTCTCTTCATACATGCTCGGCGGTTCCGGGTACATTTTGTTTGGCCCTTCTTCAGTACGCATCCTATTTGGTCAGCGTACGTGCGCCTAGGGCGACCCCTTTCAACCATTCCATTCACACTTTCCTTGTAAATTTCATACGTCAGCCTACTTTGGCTCATTCTTTCCACATGGCCAAACCACCTCAACATTCCTTTATCAATCCTTGTCACTACATCTTCTTTCAGACCACATCTTTCTCTAATCACACTATTCCACAAGTGAATAAAGTCATAACTATAATCCGTTTCAGGATGGTCAGAAACTTTGCTATGACTTCCATCTTTTGGTATAACATTCCACTAGAATCTGCATGCTTTAATAAAGTTATATGTTAAGGTTGACAGTCGAAGATACGAAAGCATCGAAAAAAAATTGGAACCAGTACTGGCTCCTAAACCCTATACATTTACACGCACACATACATAATTTGTATGGCGCCTCACGCACACCAACCTTATGTAACTTGGCCAGTTTTGTTTTATACAGTAAAACAGTGAGGCTCATTCTAGACATATACTTTTTCTAAGTCTGCATGTTTTATTTTAAATTAATGGTGTTTTGTTTTGTCTAGCACCACATTTCTGACTTTATTTACTTATACCTTTTACTTTTAGGAAGATACAGGACATTTACATTTAGGAGCTTGAGATTTTACTGCAATATGATTAGCTGGCGTCACAAATTTGCAATATGATCTAAAATCGCAATAGGTAAAACTAGGTTATTTCTATACAGAATTTTACAGCAATATGAAGATGCATGAAATATTATTTTTAAAAAACTAAACACCCTTTGTAGTCAAGTATGTATTAAATTCCAATCCAATCCAAGGTAAAAAAACGAATGAAGGTTAACAGAGTTAACAACTACATTAAAACAACTTTTGAGACATGGTAATAAAATGATACTATGTAAGTAAAAGAAAAATCTATACTTATAAAGAGTTCCTTGGCTGACAGAGAACACACAGCCCAAACCGGTGAAGATAGTAACATACAATTTGGAATACATATTCAACTGAGGATTTAGGGATGCACAAAGAAAGGATTTTTCGAACATAGACGGCGGTAATCCACATGGACAAAATCACCAAGTGGTTTGAGGGAGTATCTATCCAATCTCGAGGATTGTTTTTGAGTAAGAACACAACTGAGATGGATTGTGGAGAATCGTGGCAGGCTGAAATGCGAACCGTGCGAACACCACGCGAAAGGCAAGTGTTTGGGGCAAACGTATGTTTACGTAAAGTTAAGTTATAACAATTTTATAATGACAGGCCCATGGCTAACTCAAATACAAAATTATGTCACTAACCTGAAAGTATGATAACTGGCTTGAACCTCAAGAAGTCAGTGATCAAGAATATAACAACCAGTTGCGCCAAATACGAGTACGTTCCCACCGGGTAAACGTCCCTATTCAGTTGCTCCTCCGTTATATTCCTCCATTTCCCGAGCAGGAACTCCGAGACGAAAGGCTCCGACGGCCTTATCTCCCGCAGGGTGCCAAACAAACACAGTATGAGAGTCACTTTGATCCAATCTTGCATTTTTATGGCCAGTTTATGTCATGTAGGGACGAAATAGTTCGCGGATTGTTCGCGCGGTCCGCCGTGTCCGTCGCGCCCGCCGTGCCAGCACTAAGTGGACACGCGATGCTGACTCGTGCATCACTTAACACTGTGTCGTGCATTGTATAATTACGTAAGTAAATTGCTTACGCAAATACACCTGACCGACATAACCTCTAAACTAGAAACTGGTTTAGCGTAAAACGACACTTTCTTGATTTTACTGTTTGGGTTCGAAACAGGTGAGTCTGTAGCGCAGTGAGCAGGAGAGTTGTATGTAATGTTTTGTTTTTGTATTTGTTGAAATTATTTTGGCTATAACGCAGAGAAAAACAAACAGACGAAACTCGAAACAGCTGATAATTGATTGATTACTAGCCTGGTTACTAGACCTTTTGGCTAAATCTTATTTTATTTTTAACTTTCTTCTGTTTTCACATTAAAACGTTGGTATTCGACGTTTTGATGGTTCTTTGGAGTTTTTGGAGGCAATCGAAAGACGCAGGAAAAGCAGAGAAGTCCACAGGAAAGAGGTGAACCGACCGCTTTGCCGCGCTAAAATCACGGAACACTTTTCCTGTTTACGACCCATGCACCATCATATTTCACTGAACTATATATTGTTCACTTGCACGACACTTTGTTACGCAAAACAACACCAATTTTACGAACCAAAACTCACTATAAACAATAAAAATTCGATGAAATATGAGGACTCCAAACGTCAGCTACCAAAGTCCGCCAAAACCCTCGAAACAGCTGTCAAACTCAGTGTTGCCAAGTTCCAGCCAGTCTGAATCGCCAAAAATCTCGGGCCAAGTAGCCTAAAGTCGCCTAATTTTTTCCCCGTGTAATATAGCCTAAATTCGCCTAAAAATACCGCAAGTTAGCCAAAATAAATGCTATATTAGCCAATGACAGAAAAATATATTTTTTTTACAACTGCAGTCTCTACTCCAGCTCTACCGCATAACATCACTTACGTTAAGTGTGTTATTACAGTGTACAGTTTATACAGTCTACTATAAATATATCATATCATTTTACTTACAGGAGGTATTATAATTGAGATTTTTCTTAAAATAGCCTAAAATTACCCAAAATAGCCTATTTTTCTTAATATAGCCTAAAATCGCCTATTATATTTTAGAATATAGCCTAAATTGCGACCGGTCGCCAATCGTATTTTTTGGTCGCCGATAGACCCCCTGATGTAGCCTAAAAAGCGATAAATCGCCTAACTTGGCAGCACTGGTCAAACTGCCAGTTTGTTGTTGTTGTTTCATTTTTCCTTACGGAAAGGCAAAGGGTACATAGCCCATGCAGCCAAGTCTGAAGTTCTCCCTTAAACCACTTGACATTGGCGTAAATGCGGTGTTTAACGCACAATACAAGAAGTCCATCATCGAATTTTTATTGTTTATTGTGAGTTTTGGTTCCTAAAATTGGTGTTGTTTTGCGTAACAAAGGGTCGTGCTAGTGAACAATATACAGTTCTGTGAAATATGATGGTGTATGGGTTGTAAACAGGAAAAGTGTTCCGTCATTTATAGCGCGGCAAAGCGGTTGGTTCACCTCTTTCCTGTGGAATTCTCTGCGTTTCCTTCGTCTTTCGGTTGTCTCCAAAAACTCAAAGAAGCGTCAAAACGTCGAACACAAACATTTTTATTGCTACAAATTAGAGAATGTTACACATACTCTTTGATGTTACACATCGGCTGTATGGGATATAATAACCCTTTGCCTTGAAATTAACAAAAAAAAAATACTTTGACATTTGCCAGCTGATTGTATTTTCCCGTATTTTCCATTTTTTTTCCTCTAAAATTGCGCGAAAATTGCCTTATTTCTCAAGTGGTTTTATCTTCGCAATTTTCATGCAGATGTTATTAAAATTCCAATTTTAACATGACGTGGACTTGTGCTCACTGTGCTAAGGAGTTCAAATACGAGAGTGAGAAAAGTAGGCACGAACAAAGTCACAATCCTCAGTTCGAGTGCAGCGTTTGCTCGAAGAAATTCAGTTTTCTGTATGTATCTTACGTGTTCTTTATTTTAAATTTCGTCAAAAACTACGTATTCAATTAGACCTGCTTAATTTTTAATGGTTTTGGAAACCCTTGCTTGGGTATTTATGGGTCGTAAGGAATTAGCTATATTTATGAATTGAACTATAAAATCGCGTCTAAAGTGGGTGGAAACATATCACAAACTAGCTTTTGCCCGTGACTTAGTCCACGTAAAATTAGAATAGCATAAGCATATGCTCACGACTATATTCCCCGAGCGGGTAGTCAGGGACATTCTGAATCCTCAGAACATCCACGTTTCACTAGTAGTACCAAATCTCTGTCCAATGTGACGGGGAGTGAGCCCGTCGCCACTTATGATGGACAGTGGCATACAATACATTCCTCGAAATTGAAGCATGCAGGTTTCCTCACAATGTTTTCCTTCACCGAAAAGCCAGTGGTGTTACAAATCGTACATAAATTACGAAAAACTCATCGGTACGAGTCGGCGAAGATGGGGATCGAACCATTGCCTCCTGCACGGCAGGCAAGGTTACTCGCCACTGGCCCACCATATAAAATTAGAATATCAAATAATCCTTTCTTAGTGCATTTAATGTTTCTATCTTCAGCGGTTTTGGGTATGCCAGCTGTGCATTGTTTGTCATTGTCAGTCAGTCTCAGAAAGTTTTTATAAGTATTGCACTATAATTAAAAATTGATTATGGTTTGCATGCCATGCCATTAGATTAGATAGTTTATTGCAAAACAAACTACCAGATATTTGATGTTTGCTCATTTCTATAAAAGTTTCCTTATGAAGTTTCACATTGCTGTATAATAGAGTGATGCGATGATAGTAACTTGATCACAAGGCGGTGGTTTGATTCCTGGCCTGCATGGAATGTTTTTATGTAGTAAGTTCAATGGAATATAGCCTCATTACGGTAAAAGTTTAGAATCATGGGGCACAAATTTGTGGAGGTGAAATAAATTACTTATATTGTAGGCTCCGCCTTGATTGTTCTCCGTGTAGCTCTTCCATCCGAGGGAACCCGTCCCTTTCTAAAAAACGGGAGGTTTCCTCACTCCCTTGGGGATTGGGGATACTTATTTAATGACAAGACTTAGGAATCCATTCCTCTATAACAAGGAGTTAACATGGTCTACAAAGGTTAAATATCTGGGGATGATCCTAGATAAAGAACTGACGTGGAAATCACATGCTGAAATGGTTATAAAGAAAGCCGCAATGGCTTTCAATATGTGCAGATCAGCTTACGGTAAAACCTGGGGCCTAAACCCCAAGGTTATATACTGGATCTACACAACTATGGTTAGACCAATACTTTCTTACGGCAGCATAGTTTGGTGGACGAGAACCAAAATGCAAACATGTGTGAAAGAACTTGGGAAACTACAACGCATGGCTTGTATGGCTATGACAGGTGCATTCAGGTCAACACCTACTGCGGTGCTAGACATAGTGCTGGACCTTAAACCGCTTCATATATTCATACAGGCCGAAGCTACGAAGGCTCTTTACAGAATGAAGGTGACCCAAACCTGGCACAGCGATATGCCTAAGATGAGACACACTGCACTAAGACTGGACATGGACAGTGAGCTCTGAAGGAGGTTCAATATGATCGGTGACACAATGCCGAGCATACGAATCTTCAAGAGGAACTACAAAATACATGTCCCAACAAGGGATGAATGGAAGCGTGGACTGCGTACCCCGGACGCGAACACACTTGTTTGGTACACTGATGGCTCAAAAACCGAGTCGGGTACGGGTGCAGGCATACACTCCAAAGACTACAACGAAAGTATCAGTCTAGGAGAATTTGCAACTGTCTTTCAAACAGAGACGTATGCTATCATAGCCTGTGCACAAGAGAATATATATAGAAAGGTAGCCAACAAGACTATATATATCCTTAGTGACAGCCAAGCAGCTCTCAAAGCCTTGAACTCCTATCATGTAAGTTCCAGGCTAATTCTGAACGGAGTGAAGACCCTTAACAAGCTTGGTCTTCACAATACTGTACGATTAGTCTGGGTCCCGGGACATACTGGAGTCCAGGGTAATGAGAATGCTGACGAGCTGGCGAGAGCCGGGTCAGAACGAAAAATGGTCGGCCCAGAACCAAGCGTGGGAATCCCGGCATGCAGCATAAGAATGGCCATCAGGGATTGGGCTGATAAAACACACAAACTGGAGTAGTCTGGCCTTACAGGTCTACAACACTCCAAGAAATTTATCAGCAATGTAAAAACTCGTGTCTCAAAGTTCATACTGAACAACAGCAGGAGCAAGGCTCGTGCCATCGTCGGAGCCCTCACTGGGCACTACGCCACAGGCGCGATGATGCACAAAATGAAACTCACCCTAGATCCCAGCTGCCGAGCATGCGGAGAGGATGAAGAGACTATGGAACACATTCTTTGTGACTGTGATGTCTTGGCGGCAAAACGCATGTGCCTCCTCGGAGATGGATACCCAAAACCGGGAGATCTTAGGTTTCTTCCCCTCAATGGTATTGCCTCCTTCATTGACCATGTATTTGAAGGGTGAGGAAAGCGAAAAGTATTGGGGCTAACACAAAAGATCCCACTGGGTCGAAGTGTTGCTGGCCTGCCAGCCCCCACAACAAGATAAGATAATTCCATCTGTATGCAACATGTCCTTCCGAAGTCCGATCTGATAGTTTGGAAAAATTAAGATCTTCTGACTGAAGAGTGGTAGAGGACGCATGCCTACAAGATAGACCGATGCGGTAAAAGAAATTACCGATACATCACTACAGGCCAGCATAGACCAGGCGCTAGATCGAGCGCCCTGGAGTGCTGTGTTGGCACCAGCGGCCCACGATGGTCATGTTCCTCAGCCAGCCATGAGGTTACGACTACAGGTCGGTTAACGAAAGCTGGCGCGTGCCACACATTTACACAATGCCTTTGTCTCACTGCACACATACTGAAAAGTTTCTCTATCTCTATCAAGCACGGACGCAGTGACAGGAAATACGCATTTGTGTGTGTCTGTGAACACGCCAGCGTTAGTTAACCATGAATTTGTCCATCCACCAGATCAGCAGTGCGTCGGCATGAGAAGCAGCATGAAAGAACGGGCAGCGTGCAGTGCAAGCAGTGCGGGGGAAACTTTAGAGATGAAACACTTCTTAGGCGACACATACAGTATGCTCATAAAGGTAAACTGAACTGTGATAGGTAGTGAATACAACAAGTTTTTTAGTTTAGACTTTACACCAACGTCATTGCTTTAGACCTATAAAAAACCTTTAAATTCTTGTACAAAAATAGCTTTTGTAGTTAATTGGAGTAGCTTTTTTTTTAATTTAGGCTTTCTTTATTGAGAAATTGTAATTGTTCAGATGGTTTTGAACAACGGAGATGCTTAGATACTTTTGATGCTGACTGTACAACGCCGTATGTTTGTGTTTCCGGCAGCCCGCTCCGCACCCCACGGCGCCTGACGCACCGCGTCTCCTTGAACGAGGCCTTAAGAGGATAGACGAGTACAGTTTTCTCCATACAAACGTATTCCCCTGTTTCCTCCCTGGATAATGATGACACTAGAGCAAATATTTTTTACCATACAATCTATGTCACCTCTGCCATGTCCCTATGTTTTGCTTTTTTGCATTAATTAATTACTGTAAGAACTAGGGGGACCTTCGAAAATGACCCAATTTAACTCCCGTTTTCAGACATCCAGTAAACAAATTTGACGAATATAAACAAAAAAGCAAAACGTACAGAAATAGCCAAAGTCTTTCTCATATTATGCCAAAGTCTTTCTCATATTATTTTTGAAAGATTTATTAAAATCGGTTTCGTTTTGGAGGAGAAAACAGGGGAATACGAAATGCTGATTTCGTCGATTTATTGTATTTAAAATCAGTCCGAGCTGCAGTTGTCTCTTTTGCACTCTAGTCTGCGGGGTGTATCGGTGTGGCGGATCTGATAAATACGTATACAGTCGGAAAAGGGATCTATTCTCCAAATTAGCATTTCAGCCCGCCTATCCTCTTAAGCCTAAATACTTTTTGGTGCAAGCTACCCCTATAGTTATTTGTCTATTTGCAGGTTCTCACACGTGCACAAAATGTGGAAGCACGTTCAACAGTGAGCCGGCGCTCCGCATCCACGAGAAGACGCACAAGCCAGAGTCCGAGCGGAGGTTCCGCTGCAGCTTCGAGGGCTGCGGCAAAACCTTCAACTTCTCCCACCACCTGAAGCACCACGAGATGACCCATTCAGACGATAAGCAGTACTTTTGTAAAATATGCGGGAAAGGTATTTATAGGACCGTTACATATTAACTGACATTACATTTTGCCTTAGAAAATCCATTTTCACATTTCTTGTTTATTTTTCCAACACTATCTACAGTGGTATGTGATAGCAGTAGACTGAAAAGCAGTAAGTTCTCGAGGATGAAATCTATCTAGGTTGGCATCTATCTAACTTGTAAAGTAAAACTTTTTTTAAATTACTTAAATACAAAATTTCATCAAAATCGATAGAGCCTTTTCCGAGAAACCAATTGTTTAAAGAGCTCGGTGGCGCGTTGCGGAGAGCTATGGACTCTCAATCATGAGGTCCGGGTTCGAATCCGCACGGACAACATGCCACGTACCAATGAGTTTTTCTAACTTATGTACGTATTACCGACTGCTCTGCTGCGCTGACTCTCAAACGGTGAAGGAAAACATCGTGAGGAAACCTGCATATGCAGAAGAAAAAATTCTGATGCATATGTGAAGTCTACCAATCCGCATTGGGCACGCGTGGTGTACTAACGCCCATACCCCTCCCTGAGGGTAGGCCTGTGCCCTGCAGTGGGACGTATATAGGCTGTGATGATGATGATGATGAATTGTTTATACAAGTTACAACTTAATATTCTGACGGGTTTCTTAGAGGATCATTCTCGCGAAAATCGCAAAAAACATCTGCTGTTCCATAGAAAACGTCTCTCCCCAAATTATAGAAAACTCGACCCAAATTATATAACATCTGATTTTTTAAATCTGATTTCAATGTTGGTTCTATAGTGAAAATTGTTCAGTTTGATCAAACCATCACACGTTGTTGTAACGCATTTAAGGTTTTAGGTGATTTTTTAAACACTTTCCAGATTTTCAGGACTAATGCCCATACACTTTTACCCTACCTGAGGTGATGATGATAAGAAGTAAATGATAATATTTTTGTTACAAAGATTCATTGACAGTTAAAATTAATACTAGTAACTTATTATTAATCTGTGCTAACACTAACATTGAATGTGAATTTACTTTGCAGGTTTCATACAGTTACATCACTGGAAAGTACATTTAAAGAACCACGAGCCGGAAACGTGGCTGGATTGTATCGCTCCTGACTGTAACAAGAAGTTCACCAATGAATACGCGAGAAAGAGACATTTTGCCACTCATAGTAAGTACATTAATTTCATCATCATCTACCTACATTATACTTATCAAATAGTTCCGTCAGGTTCCTATACTTTGGCGCATTGTAAGTGATGTGCTTGTATGAATTCTGCCAAGGAAGTTGCCAGGGGGCAGGGAGGGGCAGCTGCCCCCCCTAGAGATTAAAAAAATTTAGCCAACTGCAAAGCAAGCAAAGTCCTATGGCCGTGCAATTGACGTGCAATTGACGTGGCAAAGACTCGCGCTGCAAGTGTAAAGCTTCATGCTCTTGACTGTACCTACAATTCATATTTTTCTCATCCTCCATAATATTAACTTCGGTGTTGGTTCCGTGTAGAAAGTTGTTCAGTTTGATGGTCTGGAAGCTCTTTGTTCGACATGTAACGCATTAAATGTTACCCCCAGTAAAGGTACTATAATTATGTTCCAAATCATAGATTGGTTCATGATCCAGATTGAGACAGAGATTAAAAGTAGATATAACATTAGATTCGCTACAATAAGATCTGATATTTTTTGGTCTGCTTAGAACATAATCATTTTAATTTTCCAGAAATCAAAGCTGACAGTGGAATATCATCTGACTCCAGTGCTAATGGTGAAGTTTCACATTCAAAAGTCATTATGAAAGGTTCGTATTACACTATATTTACATTATATTTCCACGCCACTTTCATTTCCACGGTTTCACTTTTATTCAAGTCTTAATTTAGAATTTTTTTGTCACCCTTATTACGATAACATAAGGTTGTGTTTACATTACAGATAAAGTGTTATGTGCATCTTGCGGGGAGTGGATATCGCCACGAAAATACGAAAAACATACAGTCAACTGTTTCCCAATTAAAGAAGAAAATCGTGAAGTATTATCAGTATCTTCACTTGAACGAAGTCTTAATGAAATAACTGAAACTATACACAAATCCGAAAGAGCTTTAGGGCGAATAGATGAACAGGTCGTACTTAAGACAGATTCGATAGATAGTGAAATACCGAATTGCACATCGATTTTAGGAGGCTGCATAGTAACAGGGAATTCGCTGATAAACAACAGTTGTTTATGCGCACAAATAACTGACACTGTTGAAGATTCAAATGACTTTGTAGTGCCAAATGAAAATAACAATGTTATAAAACTGAGTAATAATTTCGAACCCATAGATGTTACTATAATAAATATGGATGATATGCCAGAATTTGAGCAAAGACCGGATGGAAGAATTAAGATAAAGCAAAATATAGATATGGAAATTAGTAATACAATGAAAATGCAAAATAAAAATTACAGTATTAAATCTAAAGAAAACTGTAATGACCGAAATGAGAAAAGAGACTTAAAAACTGTACTTTACAATAGTTGTAAAGACATATTAGGTAATTGTATAGTAAGTGGCAATGGTACTATAGACGAAGAGTGTTTGTGTGCAAGAATGACTGCGGACGACCAGCAGATGACTGCACAGGAAATTGAAGATATTACTCCGTGCCCAAAGAATACTTGGTTAAGTGAACGTCTGTGATATATTACGTACTTCTTTAGTGTAAGTGTTGAATAACTATTTCATTAAACATTTATTCGTATTGTTTACTATTTTAATGTTTATACTGAAAGTACTTATTGAAAAGACTTCAAAATGTAATTAGAATAACGCTAGATGCTCATTTTGGGGGTTGAGTGAAATAAAAATGTTATATCATTAACTTTAAATTTATTTACAACATAATTCTTTACAATTTCAACCATATTATACAAAATATAATCTTAGTTAACAAGAGCTACTATAATTATTATTTTACAATCAGACCTCACTTCTTCATATCACTAAGTTAAAATATTTATTTACGAATGGAATGTAGCTATTTATCTGCAAGTTATCACATACGGCATGGCAGAAATATTACATCAATACAGAGCAATCATCATCATTAGAAAATAAACCTTTTTATTATGTAAACATAATTTTACATAATTTTATTTTCCACCCAATACCTAAACTGTTCGATTCGGGAATAAATTTTGATAAAATAAGTCTATTATTATATTTAACTATGGTAACAATTTTAAAATAGGACATTTCAGGTATATTCTTGCGAATCATTATACTATGGACATAACGCGATAATGATAGGATTTTTTGGGTATAGGTACTTATATTTTTACATACTTGTAGCAATAAATAATCTAAAATTCTCAAGTTGATGACTTTTCTTATATGTTTGACTAGTCTAAAGAAAATTAAGTTTTATATCAATACAATAAAAACATAATATATAGCTCGTGTAGGTACCATTTGTCCTACCTGCATCAAATAAACCAATGATTGTAAGTACATCACCGCATTGGTTTCGACTGCTACCTAATATATTGTTCGACAGCATCACAGGATATGAATCAGAAATATACAAACTTATTGAGTAAGTACTAACTACATTTTAAGCACCCACTACGCTTCGTTATTAATAACAGAATCATCTATTGTCCTTCTATCACTCTTTTTTGGCGAATCGCTTATATCATTATATTGTTGAAGATTTTCACTTTTGTAATTTTTCTTGAGCGCTTCCTTCTCATCAATCCTTTCTTCTACTATAGGAACAACGCTGAGATAATCACTATCATCGTCCAATGTCTTTGATTCTACAATAATTGTCTTCTCCGTAGCAACAGTCGCCGGACTAGTAGCTTCATTTTCTAATCCATTTCCTGCAATAGTAGATTTACGCTCCTTGCTGATATCTAAATCATCTGTATCTAATAAGAATGAAGATATCGGCACTATAACTTTCTCTTCCGATTTTTCTTTATTTTTAGTATGTTCTGTTGTAAATTCTTCTGATAAACTATCGCCTTCTTGCTTTGCTACATTTTCTGTCTTATCTTCTTCAGAGTACTCATTAAAGAAGTCGTTGAATACAGCATCGTTTTCTACAGTACCAGCTATTGTATTATCTTGTCCTTTTGTTGCAATGGACGATTCATTCCTTTCTTTTGCAGGTACACTTATTCCTTCTGACACGGCAGTATGTTCTTCAGTATTTTCAATTTGCGTATCATTTAAATTGACTGGTTCAAGGTCGTGACCTTCTTGGAGTTTTTTAACAAGGCTCTTATTATTTTCGACTTCGGGCAGAAAAGGGTTCATCTCTGTTTCGTGTGTCTCGTGTAGTTCATATTCAGCTGAATTGGGATTCGTTGATTTTGACACGGAAACTGTATGGTTGCGGTGATGACTAGATATTTCGTAAATTGTAACATTTAAGTTGTTTACTTGAGTTGTGTTTAGAGCCTGGTCCATATTTTCAGTGTTATTTAAACTTTCTTGATTGTTTTCAAGCATTGTTGTAGCTGATGGCATTGTTGATGTAGGTGCTAATGTTGTTGTAGTGCTAACCAATATAGTAATTGGTTCGACGAGATCTGGATTTAAAGTGCCATCTTTTTTCGGTAATTCTCTAACACTTAAATCCTTATCAATGTCAGATTCTTCCCAGACTGGAGCGGGATCAGCATTTGTCATATCGTTATGATTTTGCGTTGCGATTTCAGTCGAAAATTTATCGGCCGTTTTGTAGATGTACTGGCTTACAGTCGTCATTTCAGAAGCAATATTTCCTTCAGTTGTAGTGTCTTTTAAAATGTTTTCCGAAACCTCAGTACTTTTTTCAGTTTCCATTAATGGCGTAATTTCAGTTACGCTTGCAGCCTTTTCTGACATATCAAGTTCTTTGGTAGCATTCTCTGGTGCAATCATTTCATTTATTGTTGGATTTGTATTAATTTTGGCTATGATGTCTTTTGTAGTATTTGCTGCGGTTATGTCACCGACTTCTGTATTAACCCTTTTTACTCGAGAATCTTCATTATCGTAATCATGTACCATGCCATACATTGGTTCATCCCGTTCAGGAGATTTACTTGAACCCATGTTGTTTAAATAATCTGGTTCAAAATCGTCATTAGTCAGCCCAACTTTAATTATCTCCTCTATTTTAGTTTCAGTTGGATCTGTTGTTTCAGTTCTTTCTACTTTATTCATCCCCACGTCCCCGAATTTCATTTCCACGACAGGTTGAGCTAACCAGTCTGACTCCGTTGTTTCACTGTTTTTAATATCGATTGATTCTGTGACTTCAACCGTTTTGTTCTGTCCCTCGATTGATTTAGACGAACGATTGTAAAGCGAACTTATACCGTCAAATGTTATGTCTACTCCATCTTCAGATGCAATATTTTCCGTCGTCGTTTCGTTAACTTCGGAATTAACTTTTGTTTCAAGTGCTGCTACTAGGTTTTTATCAGCTTCAGATTTTTCCCTGTATTGTGTACTGAGTGAATATTCGGTGACATTTTCTAACTCTTTGACGGTAGTTGTTTCTACATGCATTGTTTTATCGCCTTGAATACTTTTATTTAAAGCCATTAATCTAGATTCCTCAATATGTGTATTTACTTTAATATCCTTAGGAAGGGACTTAACACTCAGTGAACTTGTCGAATTTTCGGAATTAGTCATTAGGTCATTTTGGTCGGTTTCTAAAGGTGTATTTTTCACAATCTCATCCTCTGGTTCAATAAAAATAGAGGTTGATGTTGTTATTTCTTGTTTAATAGCATTTGTTGTTGTTTCTGGTACTGGCACACCATCTTCATTTGCGATGAGAGCGAATGAAATATCTTCTTCTGTTGTGCTGACCTTCATTGTGGTAGTTGTCGTTGAATCTGAAGGTTTATCATCAAGTGTGTCGAACGATCTCTCTTGTGTTGAGTGCTTGATACTCATTTGTTCATTCATATAATTCAGATTGTTGGTTGTTTCTGTATTATTTTTGTTTTCTGATTCGGAATTTGTTTCTTTTTGTGTTGTAATAAATTGGAGCCAATCGTTATCGTTTAACGTTTCGTGTTCATTGCGTTTATCGCTCAATATTGATAGTATTTCGGGTTTTTGTTCTTCAGATTCTCTAACAACTTTCGGTTCAGTTATTGACATTCCCGCAGTTGTTGTTTCCATAGGGTTTTCGGTTTCATCACTAGTTTGGGTCTCGTGCTTATATTCGTTAACATAAACAGATGGCTTGATTTCTAAATGCGTATTTTCTGTAGAGTCGTTTGATTCGTCTAAAGTAGGTTTTGGTTTAGGCTCTGGAAGTTCTGGCTCTTGTGTGGGTTTTACTTCTGGATTTGCCGTTGGTTGTGGTTCTGCTGAAGATTCTGGTTCTGGCTGAGCTGGTGTTTCTGTTTCGGGAGATGTCTCTGGTTCTATTGTGGTCGATTCTCCCATAGTTTCTACACTGAGTGGAAATAAGGGTACCGAAGTAATAGGCTCTGGTTCGGAGGCTGGTTCAGGTTCAGAGGATGGTTCGGGCCGAGGTTCGGAGGCTGGTTCAGGTTCAGGCTCTGCCTTAGGTTCAGCTGTTGGTTCCGGCTCTGAAGAAGGTTCGGGTTCAGATTTCGGTTCACCTTCGGAATTAGGCTCTGGTTCTGATGTTGGTTCCGGCTCTGAAGAAGGCTCGGGTTCCGATTTCGGTTCACCTTCGGAATTAGGCTCTGGTTCTGATGTTGGTTCGGGTTCAGGATTTGGTTCAGCCACTGGAGTATGTTCTGGCTCAGAAGTTGGTTCGGGCTCTGGTTTTGGTTCATCTAAGTGAGCATGCATGAAATGCATGTTTTCCTGCTCATCTGGAGTGGGTTCCGGTCCAGAAGTAGGTTCCGACTCTGCCGTTGGTTCTGGCGTCGGCGTATCGTGTTCGGCACTGTTCTCTGTCTTCATAGTTTCTGTTTCATGATCATCACGGGCTTCGCCTTGACTGCCAAAGATATGTGAGCCGCGAAGGTCAGGATTGGTTTCAGTAGTTGTTTCGGCTACAACATGATGAGTTTCTTTCCAGTCGAATGTTTGTTCAGCGATGTGAACTGATTCGGTATTCGGTTTCTCTTCCTCTGGGACTGGTCTTGTTGTTCTGGTCGTATCTAAATCTAGAACTCTAAATTCTTTCTGTTTCGGATCTTCCGTTTTAGCCTCTTCTTTTTCGGCGCTCTCGAATATCGACATGCATCTCTTAGGATTGTGCAAGTCGAGAATCTGTCCTCGAGGGCAGGTGCAAGTGAAGTCGAGTGTCGTCTCGTCGAACACGCAGCCGTGGTTGCAGTCGTTTTTGTTTATCTGACAGAGGTCGAGTACTTGTCTTGTGGACATTTTCTCCTCGGCGACGTGGAAGATGCTTATCATTCTGTTGTTCATCTCGAGGTAGTTGATCAGGCTTTTGTTGAGCATTTTCGGTGTTAGCAGATCTTCGGTGTGCTCGGTGCTTACTTTGGGCGTCCAGTGGATTCTGTAGGTGACGATTACTGATCCATTCCTGTAATAGAAATAACACTAACGTAAGAACCTCTTCAGAAATTCGTGATTGATGATCCCTTGAATATTATTGCTTATTTATGTAACTTTCGAGGATAAGGGGAGGTCTCCCACGGGCAGATGGAATGCCTTGAGTCGCGATTCAATAAAAAAACGGGCGGCTGAGGCAAGGTGAGAGTAGTATATTCCTTGGGCAAGGTAATCAATGACTATACCTAAAATTCGGTATATCAAGTTTTTTTTTGGAGGGCTGAGTTGTCAGAGATAGTAGTAAAATGAAAGGAACATATTTTTAATAAAATAACGTCGTTTTTCGGACCGAAAAACTCCTTACTGAAATTAAAATAACTGGCCATTAAGAAAAACAATATATTTCACAAAGTCAGAATTTGACATTTGATGTTGTCGTTTCTGTTTCCAGCATAGAGTTAGAAAGAGAAGGCAGGTGATTTTTATTTCTAAAAAAAAATCGTTTGTTTTCTCCCCTCCGGACGGAAAGCGTCAATTTTCGTCCAGCCGCGCTAAACGTAGTTGCCGTTTTCCACCTCCGTTGAGGAGAAAAATAGTATATGTACCTACTAACCTCGGGGAGTAAATAAGAAAGCCTCAGATCAAATGTTTGTTGACCCTCGGTCTGTAGTCTACTATTAGATGATGTCTACTATCCGTAAAAAATATTAAATCTATACAAAAAAACTTGACTTAGGTACCTATACAGGGTGCTAAATTAAATGCGTTACTCGTTACTCTCTGTTCTGTACTCTGAAGCACAATGTTTAATATGTAACGCATTTAATTTTACCCTGTATTTTATTTATCTATGGCGTACTTACTAATATAAAAGTACATTAAAGGATTATTCACCTGATTTTCACTACTTCCAGCATAATGTCGTTCTCGCCGTTTTCCAAAGTGCCTCTGTCAAACAAGGCGCGCTTCATAGCACTGGTGAACGTTGAAACAAATTCCCTGTACTGCTCGCTCTCGGGGTCTTCGAGGGCCGGTGAGAACACCTCGTTGTCGATCTTCAGTTCACCTTCCACTGTTTTTGGAACTGGAATAGAGGAAGAAAATAATCATTGGCGCATCTAGGGTAAGCTGAGGTGTGGGCGACGCCTTCCGTAGAAAAATGGAAAGTAGTGACGAAATAATTAAATAATAGTAGGCACAGTTTCAATATCATTCTGTAAAATTCTAGCCAAATCTCAGACGCAATATTGAAAAATTTTGAGCTCGCTTCGCTCGCTCCAGATGTATGGCCGGTTGCCCCCCTCAAGGAAGTGAAGTATCTGCTACGTAGTAACTAGTAATCTGTGGTTAAGCGGAGACCTTTGCCCAGCAGTGGGCTCAAACAAAAAAATCTTGACATTAATCACTAAGTGACGTTTCGACCCCGGCATGGATTGTATTGTATTCATAAAAAAGAAAATATACTCTACTCATAAGTTCTACGTTTATCGTTTTTGTAATTTTTTTTCACCACCGAGCACATGACAAATAGGCCGGGAAAGGGTGAATCTTCAGAGCGATTAAACGCCCTATGCCTATAGCCTATAGGCTGTGATGATGATGATATACTATTTTCACTATTAAAAATAATATTATATAAAAATAATGTATGTATCAGTTTCACGTACCATACATAGTGGAATCGTTACTTTCTTCCACATTGGCGTCTGCTTCATCGTTCTGCGTGTCCGTAAGCTGATGCTCTTCCATGTCATCTGAGTGATCGAGGGCAGTGTGGTCGTGATGATCGTGGTCATGGTCGTGATGATCGTGGTCATGGTCGTGGTGGTGGTCGTGGCCGGTGAGCCCGCCGAGTGCCCGCGCGGAGCTGACAGACGAGTTGTACTGTTCGAGGGGCGTAGGGGAGTTCGAGAATAGTACTCCAGCTGGAATCGATACGGAGAAATAGCTTTAATAGTCTTAATCTCAAATGTGTTATTTGTTAACATTGGTGGAAATACAAATAAGGTTACCTACTAACAAATGCGGATAGAACTCTGCGGCTGCATACCTATCTAACCTTCTCTTCAAAGTCACCTACGTTTTACCAGGGCTGCCAGATTGTATAATTGGGTGCCTGTTTGTATCCTCTATGTATCCTGGACTCTTATATATAATTGGATAAAAAAAAGGGAATTGTATCAACTGAAAAGCTCTGGTGGAGTCAGAAAATCGCAGATGTTTCGTTTTATAATGTTGTTTCTCTCGTTTGAACCGACAGATGCTGTAAAGTTGGTGAAGAAACGCGTGTTTTGGGTCAAAAAATCAACCTAATTTCAAATTACGTCGGTACCGAATAATCAGAAAAATCATAACAAATTAAGGATTGAAAAATTTGTCTCGGGCGGGACTTGAACCCGCACTCTTCCAAACCGGGGAAGTGCGTTATCCGACATGGCTGTAACATGTTTATAATCAACTAGAGGACCGCGGCGAACTTCGTACCGCCTTAGAATCTTCCCGACACACACTTGACCGTTTTTTATAGCATATGTTAATCACTGATAATGTAGCATTCTAATGATGAAAGAATTATTCAGATCGGTCCAGTAGTTTCGAAGCCTATTCATTACAAACAAACAAAAAATAAAATCTTTCCTCTTTATAATATTAGTATAGATAATAATGCGTGGATGTTCTGAGGTTTCAAAAGATCTCTGACTACACCCTCGGGGAATATAGTCGTGAGCATATGCTTATGCTTATAGATAATAAGTACCTAGTATAAATCAGAAAAATCATAGTTTTATTTATTTTCGTGTTTTTCTACACCAGTATGTATCCGGCAAGTCAATTTTGTATAATTTCAGTGACGTGGCTGAATAATTATAAAAAATCTCCTGGCAGCCCTGTTACCACACCCTGGATACTTAATACAAACGGGTTCGCAGTGACACTTCTCACGGTCACCCCTCTTGTATTTCCACGCACAATACTCAACTAATATAATAAACTTTAACTCACTGGCAGCAAGCACTATGACCGCCACGACGGCAGCGACGACCAGCGCCAGCAGAGTCCAGCACAGCGGCCGCTTGCATCCCCCCTTCTCACCTCTCTTGTCCGCCGTCACGTACAACTTTTCTCCTCTGTGAACAAGAGACGTACAATGTAAAAAAATTAGAAAGCGTAAAGTATTATTTTGTAACTGGGTAATATTAATATGAATTTGATTTGGGACACCTGCCTAGAGGACGCTCTCCGGCCCACTGGACCGATGGCCTATGAAAGGTAGCGAGGAGCGAATGGATGAGAAAGACCGAGGAGAGTTTTGTGTCCCGCCTTGTCTTTGCCTGGCCTATGTTCAGCAGTGGACGGACGATAACATAATGGTGACTTTGGGACAATATGACAAAAATGGTTGCTCATCATCAAAATCGTGGGTACCTACTATGACTAGCAACAATCAAGATTTTTTAAACTAAAACGCTTCCGATTTGCAATTTGAACTACATCGACCGGTTAGCCGGATCTCTATAAGGTCTAACAAAATTCGGTGAAACTATTTTAAGGGGTTCTCGCGGGTAGCGCTCGTTGGCGTAGTGGAGCTTCGGTATTGGAAACGATCACCGAAGTTAAGCAACGTCAGGTCCGGTCAGTCTTTGGATGGGTGACCGTTTAGTGGTATTTCATCTCGAGCGTTTCCGTGCTTCGGAAGGCACGTTAAGCAGTTGGTCTCGGATAGTTCCGTCAAATGGCGTTGTAACTATTCGTTAAGCCAGGTCAGAGGCCCATTGGCGGCTTGAAAATTCTCTGACAGCAAGGTGACCACTAACTGAGTATGGCCCACTCCCTCTCACCCTTATTCGTAAGAGGAGGCCTTTGCCCTGCAGTGGGATTCTACAGGCTATAACTATTTTAAGGGGATTATCAGACCATCAAACTGAACAACTGTATAGGACCGCAGATTTTTTTTTCGCGATTTCTATATTGGTCCCATAGAGAAAGTTGTTCAGTTTGATGGCTTGATCTTTCCCTTAAAATAGTTTCACCTAATTTTGTTAGACCTATATAAAGGAATTTGAATTATGTATAAGTACAGATAACACGCTCACGCAGCATGTCCTTCAAAATGGATGCTTTCGGTGGCACTAATGTTAAGCGGTTTTCATTCACCAATAATAATTTATAATTGGTTTTCAGTGTAAACGTCCTTAGCGTCCATCACGGCGCGGCGTCCATTTTGGGAGATTGGGAGATTGTGGTGAAAATTAAAACCAACAAAACAAAATCCCCTCAGATAACAAATGCATAATACTAAGAATACGTACGTTTCGACATCTTCTGTCTGACCAGCAAGAAGTTGCTGGGATTCAGGTGCTGGTTGTTCAGAATTATCCAGAAGAAGCGGGGACTCGGCCGATTCCGACATTTTCTATCTACGACCACGCGTGACTGACTGATTTGACTTCAGTTCGAAACCGTTTGTTGGACGATTTTGCAACTACCCACAATTTTGATACATATTTGTCTTTTGTGGATCGCCAATAGCAAAAGATCATTGTGACTGCGTGACATAAATAAGTCTAGAATACGACAAATCTTTCTGTTTGTCAGAACAGTACATCGAAGGTTTACAAAAAACGTATGTAACTAAAGGTTACTTACCTTACACAGGTACAGGTTACCTTACTTTACACAGGGTTCTTCTTAAATTATGCTGATGTTTTTTTAATAGTCCAGTCATTTTAGAGTTTCCTTGTATGGACACCTAACAATAATTCATCTATACTTAGCTGAAACTTTGCAGTGTGATAAAGTAAAGTAGGTATACAGATTACGGTTGACGAATAATCTAGGACCGGAAAAAATTAAACCTAGATAAAACAAATAACAAACAAACAAATAACAAATATGACAAATATGTCAACCGTAATCTGTATACTTTACTTTATCACACTGCAAAGTTTCAGCGATAGATGAATTATTGTTAGGGTCAAACCCTAAAATAGTTGGGAATAATCAGATCATAAAACTGAACAACTTTCTCTATGGGAAAATATAATTCGCGAAAAAAAATATCTGCTATCCCATAGAAAACTGCAAACCGACTCGACTAAAATGTATTGGACAGCATACTTTTTAGTGAAAGTTGTTCAGTTTGACGGTCTGGACACCCGTCAGCTGATTAAGTTGGACTACGCTTTATGTTATCGAATTAGGAAACTTCAAGAACCTAATAGCTTATGTTTCGTCCAAACATGTTTAGATGTTATTAGGTAACCCGCTTCAATAGTCAATGTGACATTAAGATAAGATAAATATTCTTTATTTGCACACCAAGAATAGAAAAAAATACAATTTAAAACAAGAATGAGAAGGGTACAAAGGGCGGTCTTATCACTAAAAGCGATTTCTTCCACACAACCATTGAATGGAAGAACTGTTTACAGAGACAAATGCTGCGGCGGTGCACTAGTAGGTATCTATATACCCATCTACATATATAGATTGGAGTGACATTGGATTTATCAATGAATAAATAAAAATATAAAATAACGTTGTATTGGTAAAAGCAAATATTTCAATCGAAACGTCTCAAAACAAGTTTAGACGTTTAGAATCAAAGAGTAGTTAGGTAGATAGTACCTACGTATTTTTATCACATGGTAATAACTCCATATGAACCTGACAGTGTCGGAATCTTGATAAAACTTCATTCGTACCTATATAGGTATGTAACTCAGCACAAAATAGGTACCTCTAAGTATTTGACGAATTTCAACTCCAACTTAACCTGGCTTCCGATGCACCTATGCAAATAAGTGTGGCTGTGGCATGCAGCTGGTTATGGGATTTTGAAGGTCGGAATTTGGTCTTTGAACCTCTCTTGACATTCTTTGCGTCTGCCACTTTAATTCTTTTCGTTTGTTTTGTCATTCAATGGACCGTATCATAAAGTCCGTATTAAAGCTGGCGTATATTTTCTACAATATTAAAATATGAATAATTCATTTTGTTTTGTAGAGTTGCTTCTCGCCAAGTACGATTACCTTTGCCCTTTACATCTAGTAGCCTTTATATTATGTTTCATCACCGTTTTCCTCGATCGCATCTGCAAGACTGCAAGTACAGATGCCAACGTCGGCGTCTGTTCTTTAAGATACAGATAAAATATTGCCTATCAATATAGCGTTAGAATAAGACATGTCTTTTAATAAAATCCGTGTGTATCCAGGACCGAGGTGAGTGCGGTCGGCGGGTCGATGCCCTGCGCTTTGTTCCCTGAGCATGCACAGGTTCCCCTCCCCCCACTGCAACTACCTGCCTCCAGTCCCTATGGTTTGCTTTGACGTGACCCCTCATTTAGGAGATCGCCGGTGGCATTTCGCCACTCATTCGCTAAGTGGAAAGGTATGAAAAAGTGAAACTTTGTGTTTAGCCACCACCGATTTAAATTTTCATAGGTAAGTATGTAGGTACATACTTAATTATATTTAAAAATACAGTGCTATTAATGAGGGTTATACAGGGTTAAATGTACGGTTGTTAGCTCGTTCGTTCGCGTGCAAATAGAAAGAGAGCGAAGGTGTGATAGCGCTTTATCACGGTGTCATGCTACCTATGTAGGACCATCAAACTGAACAGCTTTCAACATGGGACCAACATAGAAATAGCAAAAAATTTGTTCGAGTCGCCATTGACGTTTTATATGAAACAGCTACTCCCATTTTGAAAGTTGTTCAGTTTGACGGTCCTGAAGCACCCTACCTTATTAATAACACTGTATTTTGAAATAAAAGCACCCCTAAAGTATGTAACGTATTTAAGTGAACACTCTGTGTAAGAATTAAACATAACATACTTAACATAATTACATTAATAAACAAGCATATTTTGTTGTTATTTTGTGTAGGACTCACAAATTAAGTGACCCAGTTTCCCACGCATGAGGATCGATCACAACGGGCCATTGAGCAAGCTGTGGACGGATGAATGAGCCAAATATCACACTGTCATTTCAGCTCACGCGCACGCAATGCAACAATAGTGTCGCATGCGCATGGTTAAAGATCATTCCTATGGTGTAACGTGTACAATACAATAGGAAAATTACATAAGTAGGTATGGGTACCTACAGTATAGGGTCTAACTTATTTTGCTTAAATACTGCTTAAATAATTACCAAGGTTTTTCTAGAGAAAACGCTAAATAGCTTATTTCTTGGGCGACAGCGACATGGCGGGTCGGGATAGCGTCATACGTAGGTATCTATTGTTATGAATTTCTTTCAGTCGACGCAACTTTTGTTTTGTCAAATGAATATGCAACAGCTTTCTATGGACAATACGGAATAGCAGAGAGTCAACGCTTGTTGTTTACAAGAAAAATATACTATGAACATACTGTAAGAGAAATCTTTTGAAATACTTTACTTTCTGCCGGATTTTGTTTGAAACGAAAACTGTGATGCAATGGAACTGTTTTGAAGCTCATTCAAACTGTTTTGAAAAAGAGATGTTTAAAACGTTTTTGTATCACAACCGTGCTTAATTTAATTGTTACATATGTTTAGTTTCCTTTTTTTCAGCAGCGTTCGTGTTTCTTTTGAACTAGTAAGTAGTAGGATTTAACTTTCAAAGTTAAAAGTAGCTTGTTCGTTGACCGCAAGTGCATCGCACGTGGGTTATGCAATATCGTTGCATAATTATTATGAGTCGTGACAAACTCTTCCGGTTCTCCTCACCTACGTGTGATTAAAACATGTTTCGCTTTTTAATATTTTCGCCATTTTGCTTTGTCTGTAACGTGGGAAATAGAAGTTTTGGAAACAATGTCAGATTGTTTTATTGGGGCATCAAGTTAAGCTTTTCTTTAAGTTTTCTTATAAATAGATGAAGGTGCATACACAATGACCGAACGTCGTATGCGCGCGTTCTTCGTTTAGTTATAAAATTCAAGCAAGCGATACCTACCTACTTAAATCAATTTTCATACATTTTCGTTTATTTAAAAACATCGTTTAATTTTGTTTTTTCAAGAGGTCTATTTTTTATTCTCCAATGTAGTTCATTGATATCAGATTGATATCATATACCTACATGCTACAGGTTGTTTATTCTCCAATGTAGTTCATTGATATCATATACATACAGGTTGTTATTATTAAATGCGTTAATATCAAACAGGGTTCTTCAGACCATCAAACTGAACATCTTTCACTAAAGTATATGGAGCAAACATCGAAATCACAAAAAAAATTTGCTGTTCCATAGTAAAAGTCAATATATAGCCTCTCGAGTCGCTCGAGTGTCGACCAACATTTATTTAAAAGTTTTTTTTTTTCGCGTTTTCCAATTTCGTCTCCAACGTAAAAGTTGTTCAGTTTGATGGTATGAAGCACCCTGTTCGATATATAACGCATTTAATATTTTACACCCTGTGTAAGTTATGTCATACCTATTTAACAGTTTTATGACGACCCGGTTGGTGTAATGGTTACCACGCCGGACTGCCAAACCAGGGTCCTGGGTTCGAATCCCGGTTCGGTCATGTATGTTATATGTTCGTGCCGTTGTTGTATGGTTTCCATAATAAAAGCCTTTAGTGCTAGTTTGGGATCATTACAATGTATGTGCCTGTGAGCGTTATTTATTTTATTTATTTATTTAATAAAACACGTTTAAATTTTTTTTTGTTTTTACAATTAGGTCAAATATAAGTAGGTACCATTTTATTTCACAAATAACAACTGAATAGACGTGCCTTAAGATTCCAAGAACCATTTAGGCTTGTTTAGGTACCTATGCCTAAGACAAATGACTCATGCCCGTTGCATTCCATTCAAATCACCTTTTACTTAACCATTCAACGTACCTAATGACAACGTAATGCTAGTAATTTAACTAATTTAGTTGAAGGAAACATATCGATTACAGAACGGAAATAATATAAGTACGAGTGAACGTGAATATAACTGGTTTTTTGATAATTATAGTACGCTAGGTGACCTTGTGAGATGCTAAAGTTGAAATGTTGATAGTGAAACGGAGATAATTATAAGACCATCGGTATCATTTCAAATTAACCGTCTAATTCTTCAGTCATAGGTTTTATAGGTTCCGGTTTAATTTCAAGAAGTTTACCTAAGGCTTATACTCTTATACTTATAATCCGTACTAAGGCTGAGATTTGAATAAGTAAGTACTTCTTTGATAAAGTATATGTCAAGATTGACAGTCGAAGATACGAAAGCGTCGAAAAAAATTGGAACCAGTACTGGTTCCTAAACCCTATACATATACACACACACATACATAATTTGTTGGGCGCCTCACGCACACCAACCTATGAAACTTAGCCCCTTTTGTTTTATATACGGGATATTAGTGAGGCTCATTCTAGACATATACTTTTTCTAAGAAGTACTTATTGTTTGTCTTAGTTTGAATTTAACTTCCGTTTATCAAAATCCATACCTATAGTCTGTCTAATGTTTGAGGAACTAATCATTTTAGTATGGTGGTGTTGCCAATGCTTGAATTTGACCTTCTTGCGTGGAGACAGCACCCTCATTTTTTGCCAAAGCATTATAGACAGACTGTACCTTCATTTACCGTCTCTATTTTGAAGCTCACGCACAAAACACGTCGCTCAATCTCATCCTAAGTAAGTAGGTATTTTTAATCTGTTTCATAATTTTGGAATGTTAAGGGTATATTACCGTTGGCGCGCTCCATACAAACGTACTATGGTGATATTTTCAATACTAACCAATAAGTCTATGAAATTTTGCAGAAACAATCTAGAAACAAATCTATGCTTGTATGGAGTCAGATTTTTGTTAAAATGTAAAGTTTTAAAGTTACAGTGCCTCAAAGATTTCCATACAAATCTTAAATTAATCCTAGTATTCTGTCACTAGTTCCGTCATGGAACTATTCAATGGCACTAATTATAGTGAGAATGATCCTTGTCAAGATCCTTCTATAACTACGTGGGATTGGCTATACCTAGGCCAGGGTTTCTTAATCTTTTTCTAGTCATGGACCCCTCTCAAATTTTCAAAGAGCCCACGGAACGGACCCTTTCCAAAAACCAAAAACGGTGTTTAACTTCAATCAGCTTTTATGGTTTGCAATTAAAACATTTAAATGATATAGTATAGGCTATACTTTACTGTACCTACTGGCGTGGCAGTTAGTCACATAGATTTTTCAAAAGGCGTGTTGTCATAGCTGTTATTCCATTTCATGTATCGTTTCTTTTCTTCCCTTGAGTCATGCGAGTTTGTTTTTGGGCATCGCCTTTTTAAAGTCGACTATTTCTAAATTTAAAACCCGAACAAGGTCCGTATTCGTTTCGTCCGTTCGCTTCGATGGTTCCTAATTTAAAATTCACGAGATGTGGCGCTTAAACTTGAATTCCATTAAGGATTCGGCCGTTGGCGACATAGGCATTTGATTTAATTAAGCAAATTTAGCATTCAAGGTCGCAGTTTTCGTCATTTTGTTTAAAATAGTATATTTCATGTATCCATCTTCATTTTGACCTATAATAAGTTCGATTAGATCTTGCATTAGAAGAAGGGTGACATCACAGTTCAGTGGCCACGATGTTGCATAACGTTCACCGATCGGAGACCACATCCGAACCGCATTCCCCTTGACATGACCAACCTACATTAGTCTGAAGGCTTGTCACTATACGCGGGTCTTGTCGACTCTAATGTGGTCGTAATTACAAAACATGACTATGACGACATCGATTATAATTAATTGCAGAGTATAAACGATGGTGATGTTGACCGCGACTAGATCATTGTTATAGCTAGATAAATGAGAGCGGCAGAATAAGTGAGCTTCCAAACAACGCTTAAAAGCCCGTCGGTTGTTAATTATAGGTGCAGTGATAACTTGCTGATGAGAGACTTGGCAATTAAAGAGTTACGACGACTCGGGAAGAATGGGGTGGACATGACGAAAGCTTACCCAAAATAGGGATGAATGGAAAAGTAAAGCGAAAATGACAGACAGAGAGTTCTAGGCGATTCCGTTTCTCAATCTAAGAATTGTGGAAATAAAAACATAAGTACCTATCAAGTCCAACATCGAATTTGAAGAAGCTATATTTGTGCGGTACGCTATAATATTAGGCAAGTACTTCTAATTATTTAAAATGTATTCTCAATTTATCATAAGAATCTCAGACACTACAAAATCGTTGATCAATTTCTCATTAGAAAAATTCTGAACAAAATAATGTTTCTGTCCTGAGCTGCTGGAAGGATAAAATATTGAGCGAACTGCGAATTTAATTAACCAGTTAATTTGCTACCATTACACTCCCGGGATCCCGGAGTACTCGGGTGTAAGTATAAATTTCTCACGATGCAAGATCGTTGGCTCCATTGGGCATAATACTTTTGCGAAATTCTACTAAAGTCTGCGAGTAACATTTTTATGTGGTCTCAAGACAATGCAAAGCGACGCGTTGCTTCAAAATTAAACATTGTGATAATATCATTGAGCAGGTTTTTGAAGAGTTCAGATTCAAGATTGTCAACTTTAAAGATCCTTAGTGTTACTACTACAGTATAGTTGCTGTAAGGTTCAAGTTCACTTCAAATGTGATCTTTATTACGTTGAAGTAAGGTCCAGGTGTTTACATGAATCAAGTCCACATCCGTGTGTCACGAACCAGAACAATTCGAGGACATTTATTTTCTGAGAACCTGCTAATTTTAATTTCACAGGCCAAAGAACTCAAGGACAATGCCTGAATGGCTTTATGTTGGTAACTAATTAAAGTTTAACTATTGAAGCGGAAAGATGATTATTAGACACGCTATTAATAGCGAAGAATTTGAATATTGTTGATTTTGTGCTCTCTGTCACAACAATGTTGAGGAATAGGATCACAAGATGGAATAGAATAAGAGATCAATCTATAAATAGAAGACTAAACACCACCATACAGAGTGAATAAAAATAGCATAGGCTAGGTATATTCTAATCTTTAAAGTTGTGGCTCCATCTTAGCGATGATGATTTTGTAAATCTCCAGTATAAATAGAAAATGTTCATGACGTTGTACGGTAAGAAATGCAAAATGGTGGAATAGCAAGCAAGTGACATCCCAATAATGGATTTCTAATACGTTTCCTATTATAGGCTCAATGGGCTGATAATTACGATGCCAGATATTAGAGTGTCTTGGGTTAGCAAGTCCCAGGAGATGGGCGCCAGACAATAGTTTGGGTTGGCAACCCAATATCATGGGTAGGCACCAGACAATTCAGGGGTACGCCAATGTCAGTGGAGAGATCAAATGAAAGACCAAATTAAAACCTATGAAAGAATAAGAGATACGCAATTAAATAAATCCTCTTAGATACCTTCCTATGATACATAGAAAATGATGGCAAAATAGAAGATACCTTTGTCAGAAGCCAGCAGTTATTAGATTGGTTTTCGTTATCGGTGAATCAGCAATTGATCTCAGATCGGAAGACAGTGAATGTAAGGCTGCAGGCCACGTACATTGTATAGAATAGATAGCGGTACGAACGGTATCTGTATTAGACAAACATCTACTATTGTTCCTTTCAAAAAGTCGGGCAAAGATGATTCAACTATCATTATGTTATTGTGGTTTGTTTTACTGTAAGTCTGTTAGTGTTCTTTAACGTTTTTGAAAGTAAAGTTAACAGTTCCATCGATCTTTTCTTGGACATGTTTGTTCGTTGACAGTTTCCTCACTAAAAGAGATACCTAATCGAATGTCGTTAAAGTACGTTTTACGTCAACACTTAATACCTACTGCCTAAGGTACTGCAGTAATCTACTAATTAAGGTTAGTATTATATTCGTCGTTGGTAGCCCTACTGGATAATGGAACTACAAATATACAATAATTATTAAGTAGGTATTGCTGACGGTTTTTTAGGGGATGCAGACACTAAAACACTTCACAAAATTGGCATGGGCTAGCAAACATAATATCTCCATAATTAAAGCTTGGTAAATCAAGATCTGTATTTTCTACATCTTTTGTGTTAATATATAGCTTCTAGTGGTTTCAAGTTTTTAATGGTCCAAGTCATAAGCCACGTCATCTTATAATAAATTGTTCTAAATCAAATAATCTAATGTTTGCATCCAAATTCATCTTTTCTAAATAGTATACAACAAAATGCACAAACCTCATATATTTCCTGTGCTCATTAACTGGAACGAAGTACTCGTCATACGGATTGTTAACGTTCATGTCAACCTCCACGTCTTTCTTCTTCGCGCTCCCATTCTTTGGAGTCAAATTTATCAGTTCTAAATTAACAGCTTCCAGTGTTTTAGTGTCCCCATTGGGTTCTTTACTGTGTCCGTTTTGTCCGTTTGATGTGAATGAGTCGTTGTGGTTGGGGTCTTCGTCGTGTTGGTAGGCTCGGTTGTCGAAAGCGGCGGGAGGGGAAGGCGTCGGGGGCGAGGGGGGGCGGTGTTGAGGGCGCGCCGCTTCTCTCGGCGACGCCGATCTGCTGTGGCTATCCATTATTTTTGGAGCGGACTGACATCTGTGGAAGAAGGGTCTACATTATTTCTGATTGGAAGGGGAATACGGTATTTGGCGTCATTGCATCAATAACAAAGTGTTTAAATTACTAAATGATTCATGTTAGTTCATTTGGGCGTTGTTTTACCTCGAAAGATTTTCGGAAGTTTTAAAAGTTAGTTTTTTTTAGATTTTGAGCTGTACATTTAGAATTTTTACTTTGTCACCTTTATCTTTGCCGCTCGCACCGCCTTAATTGGAAAATGGCGCCTTAAAACAGTTTTTTGACAATATTTTACTATACTTGTTGGAAAACCGACAGAGCTGAAATATTCTGCCTGAATCATCAGCACGAGTGTTTAGTTTTACCACAGGTTTTACAGTATTGTTCGCATTGTTTTACGGATATCAAAAGGAGAAAGTTCTCAATTCAACTGTCCTAGGTATAAAAAGCAACCTTTTTGTATACGGAACACGATAACCTCGGAATTTCTTGACCTATTAAGAAAATCTTTTTTGTTTTCTAAAGGAGATGCCCCCAAGTTGGATACATTTTAATTTGGTGAAGATCTGATGAAGCGCTTCGGAGACAAACAACCGAACTCCTCAAAAGTTTATAGCAATTCATCAGGGATTGAAGAATTTTTGTTGTGTCAATTTCAGTTTAAAAGTAGCCTAACACGAAATTGTTTAATAATACTAAAATTTGCGATTGCAGGCTGCTCTAAATATCTAGCACGAAATGCATTGGTCACGCTCCAGCACTATTTCGTCTGTCTGTGACAATAACTCTGTAACTAATAGGCAACTAACAAAAGCTAACAGAAACTGTCAGCCAATATTGTCAAACATTATTGATGATTTCGACAGCTTCCAATTATGCGATTGGATAATAGGCTTTTGGTTTTATGTGAACACATTGTTTTTGACTTGAATAGGTTCGTCACGGAGACGATTTTGGTCTTTGTATTTTAAAAATTTATCTTAGATATAGTGGTCATTGCGAATTTTTAGAAGAACTGAAATTATGATCTAAGTACTTATAAAGAAGATTATAAGATGCATGTCATTTTGCGGGCAGGAAGATGCTTTATGAATCAGAAGGAATTAAGGACCAAGGAATTAATACAATGAAGTCCAGCGAGCCCGAGGGATAATCTGTCTTGGAACCCGAAACGAATTTAATCAAAGAAGGTATAAGTAGAAAGGAATTCACACTACCCATCATTCTGCCTAAAGACTTATATAATCAGTAAATAATCTAAATATCCAGTTAACAAGTAACACTATGCGTTATAATGACAAACATAATGCGTGCGCGCAGCTAGCTGTCCTTAATCCCAATACTGCCTTATAACGAGGCTAGCCACCTCTTACTATGTTAACTTGTTTAGTCAGCAATAATACGATTGTTTGTACTAAGCCCCCACGGATAAACAATAAACATCTTTACATCTTTCATAAAACATCGTAGGTACCTGATGATTATATTGGTGTTCGAGTCTTTTCAGGAAGAACATCGTAACTGCCTCATTTTACAAGAGAAGATTTCATTTTCGTTATTTAAATGTTACAATTATACGACTTTACTCTGCTTCTAAATGATGAAAAGTAAAATTTTCCGTTGTAAAATGTAAAAAACAGCGCATACGATGTTCTTCCTGAAAAGGATCGAATTATTATAATATAATTTATGTAAGTATTCTGTTTCAATAAGAAAGTTATATGTAAGTTGTAAACACTAAACAGAAAATTTATTTATTAGGTAGTTACTTAACTTATACTGGTATGTGTTATGTTTATTTACATATTTCATAATATAGATATTGTGTGGTTTTTGAAGAAAAGTTTGGTTTGTAAAGAAATTCTAGTTTTGGAGTTATTTTTCTATTTAATAGTTGTTGTCTAAAACAACAAATAAGTATAATTTATTGTATTTTAGGATGATGATTAGCTAATATACTTCGGGGTCATGAGAAACAGCACGAGACAGCGAGATTCTTAGCAAAATGATGTCGATTATTATAATAATTGTCACAACATTTGACATTTTAAATCTAGCTCACAGTTGTAGGCTAATAGATGGCTAAGAGCATCTTAAATGCATACAAATTCTATAAATTGGTGACACAGATTGTTGTCTTAAATCTAAATTTATTACAGTCCAATTGCTTTCTGGGCTGGATGGTGCCGAGCACACAAAATACACCTAATTTATTGTCATTTCACACTTACCATTTTTTTATAGGTAACGGACAAGATTGAATTTATTATGAGTATGTGTTTAGCCTACTTAATCTTACATTTAAATAGATTATTATTACGTAAAATTCGATTCTATTTTTAAAACATGGCTGCCATCTTGGTTTGTGATGATTTTGCCAATGTCGAGTTTTTGTAGCAAAAGTGCTTGACGTTGTACGGTTATGAAGATATTTTGGTGACTTCAAGGGTTGTTCTTACAAAAGAACACTATCTTGAGCCACCACTGGAGCCCCGCTGTCGAGCTGGGAGGGGGCAACCGACGAGCGACACGCGACACGCGACCACCCACTAGCAGATCCACAACGCGACTCATTACGTAAAATGTTGTAAAGCTATAAAACTCCGGGCTGATCAGCATTTGTTTCTAACATACAACACCGTCTATTATTTCCAATGTCAACTAAGTACCACAAATGTCAAAAAAATCGTACCTATATCCCCAGTAATTCCGCGGTGGAAGTTCCGGGGCGGAACTAGTGAGAGTTTTTTACTGGGACCTAATATACTTATAACTTTTATTCCTATTAATTATAAGTAGTTCCGTGAACAAAACAATATAGTTATATATACAGATTAAACGTGTAAGTGTGTATTTTTGTTTGTCGGGTATGTAAAAATTTATCATTGTGTAACCAAATCAAAGTTAGGAATGGTTAATTCCTAACCAAAACAAATAGGTACTCGATTATTTAGCAATAAACCCTTATTAGAGACTTCTAAGAAACCGTTATTTAATAGTTACATCACAAAATAGATTAATGTTTTTAAACATTAATCTAAGATTAACCTTTACAATGGTTAGTGGGATTCCTCTGAATGTTGTAATAACGTCGCTTCTGAGTCCTACAGTCTCGAGTCGATTCAAAATTCCTGCCAGGAATTTGACTTTTTGACGTCGATTGTTTGATTTTTAATGTTTGTTGTTGATGGTTACGTGATGCAGAAAACGAGCGCATAATCTTTGAATTAAACGGTATGCGGACAGCTGTAACCATTCAATATTTTCCCTTTTTCGAGATTAACCCATTGGAATGTGAAATACATTTAAAGTCTGTATTATGATTCGACGAAGCCGTGTGGTGCCGGCTTATGTAGTATGGATAATTTGACGACTAACTGACGTAACTTACCTATGAATGAACTATGAATGGTTTGATTCATATGTTACGTCGAAGTTGGTTTTCGAATTATAAATTAGGTACATAATATACTTATAACAGATCAATAAATCGACATAAGTACAGGATGTACGTTTAAATGCTATACAGTACCTATACTTAAAGGGCCCACCATATATTTTCACCGCTGTAACTCCTGTGAACCAGGATCAACAGTGGGGACCATTCACAACACTAGACATTGAAAACCAGTTTCCATATTTCGAGTTGGAACTCGAACTCGAACCCGGTTGGAAGTGGACTTCCACCTGTCTATAACAGTACAATTCCTTGACAGACCTACCTTGATGGCGTATTTGACCTCCCAACCAGTCCAGGCGTATTCACAATCAAGGACCTGGTGTAGTAGTACCGCGCATGCGCCGACCGTGGAGCCCGCGGCGTCTTTTTGTACCGCGGACTCCTCCCCAAGTTGCCTCCACCTGGCATTATGCACTCACATTCTCGATCCCTTTTTAATAACTTTAAAAAAAAGTAAGTTGATGGTCCGATTCGAGGTATAGCACTGACGCGCGCTATCCAGCCAGCCGCGCTCGACTTTCAGGTGACAAAGAAAACAAGCATGTAAACAATAATATTGTGTTTGCAACAATGCGCACGGGGTGTGCTTTTTAATATCGAGTAGATATGTATGGTATAGGTACTTCAAATTTATCATCGTAATTATCAGTCCCACTGCAGGGCACAGGCCTACCCTCAGGGAGGGTGTAATGTAAGAGTATAATCCACCACGCGTGCACAATGCGGATTGGTAGACTTCACTTGAACATCAGATTTTCTTCTTTAGTGTATGCACGTTTTCGCACGATGTTATCCTGCACCGTTTGAGATATACTTCAAATCAAAGATGGGAAAATTTAGTAAGTACTGGACAGGGCTTGAATCCTCAACCTCGTTTTTGAATCTCTAATTTGAAGTGTAACTAGCTTAGACCATAAAACTAGGGACCAGCTTCGCGTTAGCATTCCCCTCTTCCAAGTAACAAGATCAATTGATCATGTGCATTTACATAAGTACAATTTTTTACCTTAGATAGGTATAGACTGCCTATAATTGCGGAACAAAAACTTCAAACTTTTCTCGTTTGGGGTTCACACGAGACTATTTTTGTTAAAATAAAAAATTTGAATCTAAGGTAGGTACTGTAATAATATCAAAAGTGAGCCTGTTAACTTAAACAGTTAAGGGGACATAATTCTGAGCGTGCGTAATTTTTTTGAAAAAGGAAAGGAAAAGCTTCGAGTTTCGAAATGTTTTAGATAAAGTGGTTTAGAATCAGCCTTGTAAGTCCTTTGTCTACAACTAATGAAAATAGAAGTCAGAACACTCTGTAGCAATATAATATTCAACATCAATGACTTCATGCTAAAAGAATACAAAAGAAAATCGTTTTATAACAACAGTTTCAGTCACAGTGTTTACTACAAACTATGCCTGCATAAAGTAATTTAATCATTGTACTTCGTTATATGCTAGTAGGTTATATGGCTTCTTCGTGATAATAGATTAGACATTGTAGTATATCAATTAGAAAATAGAACTTCAATTAGGTAAGTTCGTTTAATTTCTAATTATTAAATTAATGTAACCTAACTGGCATGCGATCGTAGCACATTTTAAATTGACATGCTACGTGGTAGGCCATTAATTTTGATTTAAAAAAGTCCGCAGTTAAGGCACCTTAGGTTCTGACGAAAATAGTCTAAGAGAAGCATGGGCCAGCGCTCCACGGAGAGTGTGCTCATGCCTATGCTCATGCCGTATTTTCCATTGAAAATAATTAATTGGAGCAGGTTATAATTTTTTAATGAATTCACTCCGTGAACGAATGTGGCTATATGAGTAAAATACCAAAAATTTTAAACGTTATAATAAGAAAATAATATTTTTGTCATTTCAAGATTTTTTTTTTCTGTCGGGCGATGTAAAGTAATTCAAATTGTGTATTCGATTTATGATTTCATTAGATAAACCAACTAGGTACCTACTTAATGTAAGTTTTTCGTTTCGGTAAGCGAAGGGCTAGAGGATTCACAGGCGAACTTGATTCGTGCGCGGGTTAGGTGGCTACATGGATATTTTATTTGTGGTGGTCAAGTGTGTTTTTAAAAACAATCATACTTTACTTTAGACCAACAGCTGTTAACACAAGTTTGGATAGCTAACAAAACCCGATAACCGAAAAACGTCAACCCCATTTGCTATTTAAACTAAAAATTGGCAAAATTATTGATACCAGGTTGGAGCCACAATTTTGAGACACCTTTCCAGGTACCTTTCTGGACGCAAAGCGCCTTAATCCGCAGATCGACAGCGCATTTTTATCACTTTTCTTAGTATTTTCCTCAAAACAGTAATGATCATAGTTCAAAACATGACATCGATCGATGGCGCGCCTTCACTTGCTGTAATGCAGGAATGCCAGCCATCCAGTTGTGAAAGGCTGACTGTACATAGTCATAGCTCGGATACTAGACTAACTGCATTTTAACCTAGCCGTTGACATCGTCACTTGCCTCGCGATTGTCAAAGTGGGCCATATCTATCTTAAAATCACTGTCGCATTGTCTTTAAAAGTAGTCAGTGCAGTGCTGCAAATAAGTAGGTAGGTAAAAGAAAGTACTGTAATAATACAGGCTGCCCACTGCAGGGCAAAAGCTTCCTCTCACGACATGAAAAGAGTGAGAGAGAGTGGGCCAGACAGATTCTACCACGCGGACCCAGTACGGATTGGCGGAGGCAAAGTAATTAGCCAACTTGCTGTTCAATAATTTTCCAGAAGAGTTAGTTACACCGCCATCTAATTGAACTATCTTATCTGGGAACAACTGCTTAACGTGCCTTCCGAAGCACAGAGACGTTCGATATGAAATGACCATTTAAACGGTGATTACTGATCATTCAAAGATCCTTGATAACGAACCGAAATATTGAAGCTACACTACGTCAATGAGCACTTAGTTTTAATTAGTAGGGAAATACATACACATGCTCACGCTTATGACGCACTGGGGTAGGCAGAGACATAATAGATCGCATGCTACGATTCTGACACACACCTCCACATTAAGTCGGGGTTCGAATCGCCTACGACGACTATGTTGTAGGGTTTGCTACTTTAGTTACTAGACCACCACATGGATCTATAGATCAGTCTATAATATGTCAAACCCTTTGTCACATAAGGTGTAACATACTAGCCCAAAGTTTAGATAAGGCAGTAATAAGTGCCATTAAAGATTGTTCACGGTAACCATTGGAGCATTTCGCACGAAGCCGCAACTAATCCTATACGAGTTGCTCGCCAGCCTTGCATGTGGCCTGTGAAAGTGCAAGTAGACTGGCATGTCTTGTAAGTATCATGTGAAATGAGACGAAAGATAGTCTAGAAAGATAGCGGGTTTTGGGTAGCTATATAAGGTCTAACAAAATTAGGTGAAACTATTTTAAGGGGATGATCAGACCATCAAACTGAACAACTTTCTCTATGGGACCAATGTCGAAATCGCGAAAAAAAAATCAGCTGTTGCATACAAACCTACTCGACCAAAATGTATGGGACCGCAGATTTTTTTTTCGCGATTTCGATATTGGTCCCATAGAGAAAGTTGTTCAGTTTGATGGTCTGATCATCCCCTTAAAATAGTTTCACCTAATTTTGTTAGACCTTATATATTTTATGTTTTTTTGCGATAGTGGTGTTAATACAGACACTTGTGCACTTGTGCAGTATTAAGAGTACATCACCCTTTAAATTCATCCAACTGTCTACACCATTGAGTATACAAGGTCTAGGTATACTTACACCCTGTATAGTCTTTGTTGTTCTTCATATGAATGCAATAACATGTTATTTATTGTATCGAATGATTCGAGTGAAGATGTTATGGCTAAAAGCCGAACCGGCAACTAGGTGCAACCGCACTTCGGCTTTTAGCCGTTAGTAAGACATAAAAATTAATTATCAGAACTGGAGTGTGATTTTCTCATTCGGTGAGCTCAGCATTAGAAAATCTCAAAATTACTATGGAGATACGCATCTTTCTACTGCTGATTTGACTCTCAAAAATCATGCTTCAGGAGTGCGATTTTTGAAAGTCAAATCAGCAGTAGAAAGATGCGTATCTCCATAGTAATTTTGACATTTACAACTGCTGAGCTCACCGAATGAGATTCAAAAATCGCACTCCTGGTGCCAAAACAGTGCCGCAGTTCTATTGGAGTATTCGGAAAAGCGTACGTGGCAATTATGGAACGTTCCTTCCACAACACAGAGAGGTTCGAGACTCGAGATATCTTTACTTGCATTTTTGAAAAAAATCTGGTGTCAGTTTTGTAACGAAGTCTTGTCAAGGTCAGGATTTCGTAGCCTATCAAAACTGAAATCTACAATTAAGGTAAGTGAAATCAGTGAAATACGTAAACTAATTAGATTTTCTGCTAGACATTTGTTTTAAATTGCATAATTTCGAAATTTAATTCGTGACAGTTCAATCCATCTGAGATAATTATAATTTGATTTGTAAGAAATGGCCAGATTCAGGAAATCGCATCCTTTGGACGAAAAAATTACTACTTGAACGACAATTTAACGATCAAATTGGCTTTTAATGATTAAAATAACCCCCTGTTCACATTTTACGAACTAAATCTGGGGGCACGGCAGTGCCCCTGCCAAGACGAGCCAAGCGAAGCGCAAGGGCACTACCTACCTTTTCTCGAAGCACTTCGTCGTTTTTTTG
Source organism: Agonopterix heracliana (assembly GCA_963693445.1). Taxonomy (NCBI): domain Eukaryota; kingdom Metazoa; phylum Arthropoda; class Insecta; order Lepidoptera; family Depressariidae; genus Agonopterix; species Agonopterix heracliana. The sequence goes on from OY856308.1 coordinate 5,947,645, forward strand.
AACCGTCATAAAGGCCTCCGCACATTGCAGCGATTTTATCGAGTGATTTTGCGATATTTATTTCCAGTACATCTGTATGGGGTCGCGTGCGATCCTACACACTGCCACGATATTATAGCTGCGACTTCGCGACGCGTCATCGAGTCGTACCCCGCGATTTTGCGATAATTGTTTTCAGTACATTTTGTATGGAGTCGCGCTCGATCCTACACACTGCCGCGATATTATCGCAACATGACGCAAACGCTTAAGACGACATTCAGTGATGGGGCGCATAGGTGACGCGAATCGCTGCAGGGTGTCGCGAAGTCGCTCTCGATAAAATCGCTGCAATGTGCGGAGGCCTTAACTTGGTTTAGTACCTTTATTTCCCAAAACAATTGTAAAATCAAGAATGTAGAAGCGATTGCAGTGTTTTGCTACAAATTATGAAATTTACACCCTGTTTCACTTACGTTACCCAGTAATTTATTGCTTATACTTATCTACTGTGCAATTATTAAGTTAATACGCGATGTAATTAAACTGGTACAGTAAATTAATCTTGTTTTTTAGACCGGTTAACGTTACTACAAAATGTTCTTGAATCAACATTAGTTGAATCTGCATAATTTATTCTTTTCATAGCGAGATTTAATTTGTTCGTTTCTGAATAATATCAATTGTTAACTTAATTTTAATATCCTATGCAGGGAAGTATCACATTTCACTTAGAAAAAATATTACATAACTTTGTTTTCCCGGCTCTACACCAAGAGAATCCTTTGTCCTTATAAACAGTAAGTTATAGCCTGTAGAATCCCACTGCAAGGCAAAGGCCTCCTCTCACGTATAAGGGTGAGAGGGAGTGGGCCATACTCCACCACGCTGGCCCAGTGCGGGTTGGTGGAGGAAAGTTAGTGGTCAACTTGCTGTCAGAGAATTTTCAAGCCGCCAATAGGCCTCTGACCTGGCTTAACGAATAGTTACAACGCCATCTGACGGAACTATCCGAGACCAACTGCTTAACGTGCCTTCTGAAGCACGGAAACGCTTGAGATGAAATACCACTAAACGGTCACCCATCCAAAGACTGACCGGACCTGACGTTGCTTAACTTCGGTGATCGTTTGCAATACCGAATCTCCACTACGCCAACGAGCGCTTGTCCTTATACAGGGTGAAATTGATATCATTAGCATCCTTTTAAACTAAGAGTCTACACATCAAACTGAACAACTTTTACTATGGGAGCAAACCAATCGGAGCAAAATAATAATCGGCTGCTGCATACATTTGAGTCGAGTTGGCACTGCAGTTTAGTATGGTACCATAGACATATTACTCTAGCGATAGACAAGCTGGTTAAAACAAACAACATGTCACACAAAACAACACAAAATGACACATTGCGGTCTGTCATTGCCATAGTGACGAAGTGAACTCGGGAACATCAATCAGGTGCGTACACCTCATTCAAGTGGAACATGTTGCTTCAATGGAAGGGCAAGTCTATCGCTAGAGTTTAAGTCTATGTATGGTACAGATGATTTTTTTTTGCTCCGATCGGTTTGCTCCCATAGTCAAAGTTGTTCAGTTTGATAGGTAGACTTTTAGTTTAAAAGGATGCTTATGATATCAATTTCACCCTGTATACTGCAGGCTATTCTGTTTTGCCAAATATTTTAAAGTCAACATATAAGTACCTACATGCAGATTTCATATTAAGCTGAAATACTGAAGATTACTGATATTTGATTCCTTCATTAAAATTTTAAGACATATACCTAATTAGCTGACCGAGGTGGGTACGTATTTACGTAACATCTTCCAGTGCACCGGCTTCCTTTTGTACGCGACCACTGAACCGTGCTAGCTGCAGATTTTGGTCCGGATGCATTGTTCGGTAGCACTAGTCTGTCCCACTGAAAAGTATCCTCTTAACAGTCTTATTTTAAAGACTCAAAGTTGAAATTTGCTTGGTTTTGGCGACTTTTAATATGCATCGGATGGACAATAGTGAAAGGCACACCGGATGGGACTAGATGCGTTTACTTTAATGTTGTTTAATGGTTCATTTTAGTTAGAGGTCGAGGTGAATTTAAGAGGTAGCGAGAAAGGATTCATTTTTTAATTTGTTTATTATGGTAGGTAATACTTACTGGTACCCGAGCATCCAGTGCTGCCCTCAATTGTATTTTTTTAATCGAATTTATTATTTTTACATGTATGCCATGTTAGCTTAATCAAATTAAAGATTGAAAAAGTCGGGCGGCGAGCGGGATTCGAACCCACGACCTGCCTATCCGGGGCATGCTATACTCCACGCCGACGACGACAGCTCTGTTGGAGTAGAGCATGCCCCGGATAGGCAGGTCGTGGGTTCGAATCCCGCTCGCCGCCCGACTTTTTCAATCTTGAATTTGTATTTTTTTATTTCAAATTTTACGTTTCCAAAGAACAAGAATGTCACATTGTAGTCATTGCTGGTCTTGACTGACTCATGTACTTATTGAAAGCTTTTGGGATTATTATTATAGCTTTTTATTATAGGTATTAATTATGAAAAATGCATGTCTTGTATTTGTTTGTATATACAGTTTTATCAATCTCCAATAACTTCACGATTTACTTTCAATCACTATTTGCTATTAGCATGCAATGACATGATAATCTTACAAAAAACATCCGGGTTTACCGAGCATCTTCAATATATATAATGATGTCATATAAAGTCACACTGTCACATGGGTGTGTTGAAAAAGAAGTATCTCTACATTAGTCTAGTACCCCCAGCTCAGTGGTAAAACATTAATAGACAGTCGGTACCTTAAGAGGATAGGCGGGCTGAAATGCTAATTTGAAGAATAGGTTACTTTTCTAAACGTATACATATTTGTCCGATCCGCCCCACCCATACACCCCACCGACTAGAGTGCGAAAGAGACTACTGCAGCTAGGACCGATTTTATCTACATAAAATCGACGAAAATAGCATTTCGTATTCCCCTGTTTTCTCCTCCAAAACCACACCGATTTTAATAATTCTTTCAAGAATAATATGAGAAAGACTTTGAATATGTCTGTACGTTTTGCTTTTTTTGTTTATATTCGTCAAATTTTTTTGCTGGATATCTGAAAACGGGCTGTCAAATTGGTCATTTTCAAAGGTCTCTAGTTCCTACAGTAATTAATTTATGTAAAAAAGCAAAACCTAGGGACATAGCAGAGGTAACATAGATTGGATGGTAAAAAAATGTTTGCTCTAGTGTCATTATCCAGGGAGAAAACAGGGGAATACGTTTGTATGGAGAAAACCGCACCCGTCTATCCTCTTAAGGTTTGAGAATGGATAAAAATTCCTCATGAGGATATAATACAGCTACCTATATGCGAATACAATATTTTTTACCAGTTAAGGTCAATGAAATTTTGTTTCAAAAATGCGGCTGTGGTTTATCAAATTTCCGTTAAAATTATCACCATAATCAGCCTATATGTAAGTCCCACTGCGGGGCATAGGCATTAGTTCCGTTAAAATATATAGTTCCAATGCTAGGATTAATTTAAGATTTGTATGGAAATCTTTGAGCCATTGTTACTTTGAAACTATACATTTTACAACTAGCTAGGTGGTGTTAAAATCTTAATAGAACTGCTTAGGTAATATTCCAAATAAAATGCAACGTCACTCGTTTGTATGGCGTGCGTTATTATCCTCTTAGGATGAACCTATACTCTATTCGATCCGATCTCACAGTGGCGCATTTCCATAAACATTGCATTAGGAAAACCTATTAAGATCTATTAATACAGCATTAGGTATACTAACTAAACCACGCGGGGGTTTTCTTTACTTTATAAAATATGTAGAAGTATGACACAATTCAGAGGAAATGTAGGCGTCTCTGGCATAGGGTAATACCACTGAATATTAAACACTTGCTTCATTTTAATATTTATTGCATTTGGAAAATCCCTCCCATCTACTTAAAGCGTCTTCTCTAGGTAGGTATATTTCTATACTGTACACTACAGGGTGTTAGAGTAAATAGGTTCATGACTTAAATGGGTGATTGTTCTTGGATACTGAACAACTTTGCTAAAGGAACATAAATGGGAAATTCGCAAAAAGAAAATCACAACTGTAACATCTTTTGTACACAGTTTGAACAATAAATATTCTTATTCTTTTAACTTTTCATAACGTTCGATTAGCTGATTGCATTTAGTATAGGAAGATCAATCTTTTTTGCTTATTTCCTATTTATTTCTTTGGGAAAGATGTTCAGTATCATGGGTAAAATCACCCCTTTATGTGATGAAACTATCTATCCTAATACCTTTGTATTATATATCCTTGGATAATGTACATACCTCACCTACTTGCTCATGAAGTACGCACCTTTGTATGCAAGTTTGTAAAATAAAGTTAATAGGGCAAAGAAGTGGCTTGCAACATTGATTAGCACGCGTCCAATTTTGTTAATTACCCGTGAAGGCCATTTGTTTTTATTTCACTTACAATTTACGCTTTTTGAAATGTAGGGCAGATGATTCTTAGATCTGTTATCGTTTCATAGCTATCCTGCCCTCGTAGTATGCTGCACGTGATACGGCTGTATCACGTCTTTTATCTCGTTCGTTCGCACGCAAATAGAAAGAGAGCTAAGGTGTGATAGCGCTGTATCACTGCGGCATGCTAGCTATGCAGGAAGGGGTACTGTCTCATATTATAATATTATGCGCTCACCAATCCACACGACACAGCATCATTGCGAAAAAACGTTTTTCTATAGCTGTCCCGTCAAAAATAATCCATCCTGTATATCTCGGCCCCAATATTACTTAGCTATAATATGTATATAGGTATGTGATCCATAGTAACATTTGTTTCCTTTAGTAATCTCATAGATTAGATTAGATTAGATTCATTTATTTAATATTATAACATGTTACGTTCTAACATAAATATTTTACATAAAATGTCCATTCATAACATGACTACATATTTTTACTATTTCCATCAGGTTCAAAACTACTCAAACTTTACCCAAACGCCTTTATGCAGATCTAAGCGTTATTCGTATAAAATCTACAATCTAATAAGTGTTTTAATGTACTGGGTTGATAAGGTATAGAAACAAGTGTTAGGGTTACTTGTGTAGGGTACTTGTTCTAATATAAACAAATAAATAAACAATAACGGTCTATATTTAAAATTTTTCGGAAATTCATCAAGTACAATGACTTATTAATATTAGACAAGGTTTACTGGTAAAGGCATTGAACTCGAAACATTGAAATAGAGTTCAACGGAATCAAGGCAAAGTGTACAGTAGCCGTAGGATGAAAAGTTATACCTTCAAATGATCTGTGGCAGATTCATTGATAAATAGGTACATGTTATTGTATTTACGTGTAACTGTATTGCATTTTCGCTCACCAAAACGTTCAAGAACTAATGAGAAAATCATACTGATAAAGCTGGCTTGCACAAAAAGTATTTAGGCTTGAACATGTTTCAATATCGTGCTGTCACTGTAATTAGTATGATCAGGGTGAGAGACAGAGCGTTCACTAAAACACTTACCCTTGAATGTTTTAAGACTAGCATGTTGATTCAAAATTTTGGCACAATAAGGATATTGCGATTTGCAACCTTCGGATTTAAAACCCACACTTACCAGTCTCCCCAAGTAACGCCAAGGTCATAAGGTCCAAATTAGCATAGACCTCGGATTCTCAAAACATACAAATGCCTTATAAATTCGATCAAAGATTCACTACGGATCGCGTTGCAGTCACTGCTCCACGTTGGGCAATTCCGATCGAGTCTGTTGCGAGTTGCGACACACTGTGGAATCTGCATACAATCGCTGTTCGAGTTGTTCCAGTCCAATGCGTGGATTAACTACAGATCTGAACCTTTATTGTTGGGATGAGCTTTGGTATGTTCACATACACACATCTTGTTTGAATCGGTCGATGCGATTGGTAGAATCTGTCTGTTGTTTGTAGTGTCAAAACGTACGTTTTGATAATTAGCTTAGACTGATTGTATATGTATTAGCCAGTAAGCGTAACCAGGAATTAACACGTCGAGCTGGACTAGAGCCAATAAGTAACAATTTTATTTTAAAACAAGGAATATGTTGTGATCAGATCCGTCATGGTAGATGGGCAGGTAATACGTCGAGGAATACATCTACCTGGGCCAGATAGTCTCTTTTGAGAATAGGTAGGATAAGGAGGTTGAAAGACGCATCCAAAACGCCTGGAAGAGCTACTGGTCCATGAAGGGCAACCTTCCCTTAGGGGAGAGTTGGATATTACCGCGCGCCTGATAACTCCGCGCCCCTGGTATATCTCAATAACTACATGTAATACGAGCATTATGGTCATGTTGTACCATAGCCCGACTCGGATTGTCCCCCGCGCATGCGCTGACAGTTCTTCCAAAGAGTGATGGACCGCAATATTTTAGGTGTAAGACTAAATGATTGTGTTGGAAACACCTCGATATACCACAATACTCTTTGAACGGCGATCATACATCTAAGTACAAGAACCGCAGGTAATGGACATAGCATGCAATAGCAATATTTTTAAAATAGTTAGCCTTCAGCCAGGCGGTTAACCTTTGTTATTAAAGTTATTTAGAAATAATTCTCATTAGTACACGGTTTTATAGACGGGGCCATAAAAATAGCGATAAAAAGTTTATGAAGTGATGTCCTCGTTTATCCCTTTTAATTTTTGCAAATGGGTTGGAAATAATAAGTAGAGCTTACTGAATAACAATATTTACAACTGTTACGTAGATTTTGGATACTTCATTGTTATTTTTGTCTATCAATCAAATAGCTTTGTTTTGTAACGTTGTTATTTTTCATAAAGGCCATTGAACCTCTTTGTATGGGAGGCTGGCATAGTGATGACCATAAATTTTCAGGAATTTCAAAAACGTGGCGCACCCTGAAACCTATGTATATCGATAGAGGATCTATAGACGAACATAAAATATCAATTAACATATAGTCCTAAAGTGCAACGTTTTCGAGATAATCCATGTTAAGGATCTTGTATAGATAAAAATCCTAACACATTTTCCTCCAATACCAATCTCTGTGGTCCAATGGTTATAAGACTTGGGATCTTGACACGGAGGTCGTAGGTTCGATTCCCATGGGGGACACCTAGTGATATTTCACTTTATGCGTTTTTCCCCAGTTGGTTAGGGTAATGCAGGCTGAATCACCTGATTGTCTGAAAAGAAAGATGATTCCGTGCTTCAGATGGCACGATAAGCCGTTGGTCCCAGTTACTATCTCTGGTGGTTATTATTCGTTATATAAAAACTACGTAGAGGCCGTAAGGCGGTCTGGAAAAACTCTGACACCAGGGCTTGCCCACACGATAAGAAGAAGAAGATGTATGGAATAGAAAATGTTTTTGGCATAAACAAGTTCTATGACACCTTTCTGTAATACCCAGTATGAGAAATATACCGAGGTAGGTAGGTACTTATTGATGATAATTTATTTCGAAAAAAGTTCCTGTATTAATGGCAAACATTTATTTCATCTGTGCAGGTATACACGTACACACGGTGACACATCAACCTATACAAAACCAAAATAATAAGCTGGCCGCGCGACGACTCATACGTCATGCAACCTAAACCTACTCGCGGCCAGCTTATTTTGGTTATGAACAGCTTGATGTGTCGCCGTGTGTAAGTACAAATACGCCTCACGCTGCATACTTCGCGGTCAACTTATACTGGCAGTGTAAGAAGCAAAAAAAATAAAAAAAAATACGTGCAGTGTGTAGTGCGTCGTCGTGCAGGTTGTATTTGCTATTGTACCTCAACAGATGAAATAAATGTTTATCTGGGCTATGTCCACATGGAATATATTTTAATCATGTGCTATGTCTATGTTTTTCTTAATTGCAATTACAATTTAATTGAAATAACAAAAAATCGAATGAGAACTTTTTTCGAAATAAAGTACCTACCGCTGTATTTTTTCACCAAAAAGAGAAAGGTGTAATAGAAAACGTTTATACCTAAGCACGGACTTGAAAAAAAGGCGGACGTAATGTGACACTAAAAAGATGTGAAGCATGAGCATGCAAGGTCCTACATATTCGTTTGTTCTACAAGGGACCTACACTCACACAGATGCACCAGTTCTAGGCTTAGGACCTACAACCCGCCACCATTTTGTACCGCGTCAGCACACACAAAAATAAATGGGTGCTTCACTCGTGATTAGACAAGATTACGTCAGGTTTTTTTTCAGGTCCGTGTACCTAGGTAGGTATCATAAACATCAACCGAGAAGGGGTGGTATCCCGCGGTGCGTCTGGAAGTCCGATGATAGTAGAAAGGGGAAGGCGGGATGAGCTCATGCAGCTCCGGTGCACACTCACCGAAGTACAATCTGTAGAAGACCGACAAGCAGGCTACTCTGCGGCGGTGGGCTAGGCTATGAAGCTTGGTTTCCGCCAACCAGATTACTGTCGCCAATGAGCCTCTAGTTGATAATTAGCTGAGCCATCTCACATGTGGCAGCAATACTTCATACACGATCGGACCTGAGCTTTATGCAACATTAAGAGCTGTCCAGGAGTGAAGTACCTTGTTTAAGATGCCCAGCTTTTTGGCTGCACTTTGAGCCTTAGACTCGATGTCAGCGCCGAAGTTGAGTTTCGTAGTCAACCCATGCTCAGAAGCTCAAGACTGTCGGAAACAGGGACAGATTTATCTTCTCCGGAAAGTAGGAACCAGAATAAACGAACTCCTTTTGGCGTTGAACAGACAAGCCTGTGTTTTGGTGGCGTTGAAGTTGACTAGATTATTGTCACCCCATTGGGAGACAAGACTTAAAGTCAAGTTTGTCCGCTCAACCATGGCTTCCCTCTGCGAACGTATTTCATCCCCGCCCCAAGCGCCGGATAGATATCTCTCTGTGACAGTACTGTCATCTGCATACCCAATAATACCTGACACAAAGAGGTCAGTGATGTGTAGCAGGAAAAGTCTCGCAGAGAGAACAGACCCCTGAAGAACCCCAGCATCAATTGCCATGAGGTCTTCCGACCTCTGAGCAGCTGTCAATGACAACTCTAATCGACCGTTCACTCAAGAAATCAGATATCCAGCTGCAGAGATCAGCAGGGATGCCATAAGCAGGAAGCTTGCTCAGCAATCTAGCGTGCCATACCCTGACAAAGGCCTTCGAGATGTCAAATTACACAACTAGTGCTTCGCTGTGTTTCTCGATGGCCTCGCCCCACCAGTGCGTGACATACATCAATTATTAATTTAATTAAATAGACTATGTATTACTGTTTAAATAACCTTAGCGTAAGAATTTATATTGCAATAGTATTAAGTCGTGTTATGCTGTAGAGTTTCTGGCCGCATCTTCTCTACAGCGACAATACGTTCCGAAGCGGTGGTAACTTAAAAAAGAATTAACGTTTAATAAGTGTGCTTCAGGCTCCTATATTGAATAAATTATTTTGAGTTTGAGTTTGACATAAGAAGATCCCCAGTCGATCGCCCCCGGCGAAAGCCATATTGACGATCACTGTGTCATCATTATCTTCTAGGTATGTCCGCAACTTACTGTTAAGTACTCTTTCCATGACTTTACAGAGAATGGAAGTGATGGCTATAGGTCGGTAGTTGCAGGGGTCGGAATGAATGCCCTTCTTGGGAATCGTTCTTGTTCTGAGAGAGAGGCGACACAGGCGTGTTAAAACAGGAGACAACTCAGGCGCATTATATCTCAGCACTCTTGCAGGTATTCCATCAGGACCTGGCCTCACATGCAGACTACGCAATGCTCTGCGGACCTCTTTCGTGTGTATTGTCATCTCCGGCATGTGTGGCTGTTTGGCACGAGCGTCCAGACGTGAATTGCTCCTAAACAGAGAAGCATATAAATTCGCTTTCTCAGTCAGTGACCCACCAGGTTTCTGCATGGGAGGCAAAGGGGGACGGTAGAAATTGGATTCGACCGATTTTGAAAGGGACCAGAACTGTTTACTACCAGAAGGGTAGGATGCCAGTCTGTGCAAAGACCGATACTGAGTGCTTGTCTGGATCTGATGTCAGCAGAAAGTCTAAACGATTGGGCGTATGGCCATCGACATCCGTTACCCGCGTTGCTTGATTCACCAGCTGGGTGATATCTAGCGATAACGCAAACTTACGCGTCTCTCTGCCAGCATGGTTAGTTTTCTGGAACAGGAACAGCCACTCGCTGTGGTGGGCATTTAAGTCCCCCAGAAAAACAAGCTCCGCTCCGTCGAGATACGCTCCTCAGTTACCCTGATGGACCTCTTGGGCTCGACTGACTGATGGGAAACTCACTTGTAGACTGCGGGGACGCCCGATCCCCCCTGCAATGGCCACCGGGACCTCCCTTCCAGTCGCCAAGGCTGCAGAGGGGCAGCCTTTCACACGTGGCGAGCGCACTACTTGGGCCCCCTACTAACTGCGGTACCGACCCACGACTGTCACCGTGCTTCGGATCCCGCTACCCTCCAGAATGAGTTTCCCGGTACAGTGTTGCTCAGAGGCCAAGACCGGTTCCAAACAGCACAGCTGATTTTCTCCCATTCCCCAATAGCACTGGCACTCCTGCACACCGACGGAATGCAGCAAGCTGCTTGGCGCAAGACTCCAGCAGGAGGGTGGGCGCAAGCCAGTACCGCTGTGGGGGATCGTTCGGCCGTCACCACAAACTTGGTAGTCTGTGGTGGCGGCGTTGTCCGGGGTGGAGGAGGTAGATCCTTAACCACCCCAAACGTCCACCACCTACGTCCCACTGCAGGGCACAGGCCTACCCTCATGGAGGGTGTATGTACGTTAGTCCACCACGCGTGCACAATGCGGTGCGGTAGACCTCATATACGCATCCGAATTTCTTTTTCATCGTATGCAGGTTTCCTCAAAATGTTTTCCTATGCCGTTTGAGAGCAGTTGGTGCTACGTAGGTACATAAGTCAGAAAAAACTCATTGGTACATGGCATATGTCATCCGTGCGGATTCAGACCTGGACCTCAAGATTGAATTCCATAGCTCTCTGCAACTCGCTACCGACGGAGCGTTGCGATTCTATTGATATATGATCAACCTAGCAAATACTGAAACGGTAAACTCAGACCATCAAACTGAACAACTTTCACTATGGAGCCTACCTCAGGAAACGCAAGAAAAAATCTGGTGTCCCATACATTTTAGTCAGGTAGGTATAACAGTTTTGTATGGGACCGCAGATTTTTTTTCGCGTTTCCTGAGGTAGCCTCCATAGTGAAAATTGTTCTATTTCTTAGACTAAGTTACTTTAGTCTAAGTTCTATTTGATGGTTTGAGTTCACCGTTTCAGTATTTGCTAGGCTGTCACTTACACCCTTTAGGTAGGTACAAGGTGTTACAAAAATACAAATAAACATTCAAGGGGGTGGTTTAGACCATCATACTGAACAACTTTCACTATGGGACCAATATCGAAATCGGGAAAAAAAATTAATACAGGGTCCTTCTTAATATGCTGACACTTTTTTAAGGGGATGTTCAGACCATCAAACTGAACAACTTTCTCTATGAGACCAACATCGAAATTGCGAAAAAAAAATCAGCTGTCCCATACATTTGGCTCGAGTAGGTTTGCAGTTTTGTATGGAAGAGCGGATTTTTATTTCGCGATTTAGATGTTGGTCCCATAGAGAAAGTTGTTCAGTTTGACGGTCTGTTCAACCTCTTAAAAAAGTGTCAGCATATTAAGTTGGACCCTATATTGTATGATATCAGATTTTTTTTTTCGCGATTTCGATGTTGGTCCCATAGTGAAAGTTGTTCAGTTTCATGGTCTAAACAACCCCCTTAAGAGTTTTAAGTATTTATTTTTACCCTGTATACACAACATCTTTAACATGCATTATCTCGAAAACGTTGCACTTTAGGACTATAGTTTATAGGACATTTTTTGTTCGTCTATACATACTCTATCGATATACATAGGTTTCAGGATGCGCCGCATTTTTGAAAAATTTCCGAAATTCCTGCAAAATTATGGTTACCACTATGCCAAAAAGTTCAAAGCCCTTTCTGCTTTTCACTGAAGTCTGCAGAGACCTATTTTTCAGCAATCTCGAGTCATGTGTTGCAGAGTACCTAACTGTATAAATTCTCAATCCCACCTAGCCTTTAGGTACTATTCCCATAGTGAATGTTTTGTGTTGTTGTAATTTCGATTATGGTTCCACAGAACGATCACTAAAATCACGATAATTTTGGATTTCACTGTCAGTTATATGGAACCATAATCGAAATCACGACACTCCTGGGTCGAGTAACGAGTACCTGGGCGAGTAGTATTGACTGGAGCACAGATAATATAATACTATACTCATTTAAGTTTGTACCCCGCATTTTCTTTAGTACCTATAACATGTTCAAAAAGCTCAATGACCCTCTATTTTAATGGCCTCACTAAACTCGAGGCATTAATCCGTCTCTTTCCATTCAACCTTAAGTTTCTTCTCAGCGCAGGCGCGTGGGACAGCATTTAATTGTTTTCACGCTTTGAATAACCAATACATGCAGAAGTAGAACCCACTGGCAGCGGCACCGCCTGGGAATTAATTTTGGCATTAATATGACGTCAATTCAATGTTAGAATCAGGTATTTTAATTAAGGCCGAAGCTTTGATAGTTTGTTGAGATGATTTAGTTGTGAATCATCATTGGCGAGATATCATTAATATACACGTTTCGCTAGTATTTACGGTAGTAATTATAGTACTCTGTGATAGTACCGAAATATATATACTCTGTATAGTGTGACGGGTAGTGAGCCCGTATACTCCTACTGAGCTACGAAATTCAATACAAAAACTTTAGCTTACTACAGTGTAGTTTTACTGTAGTATCCTACAGTGTAAAATTATGGTAGGCCTACAGACTGTTCTTATCTATGTATCTAAAAGCTCAACTGTGTTTGGCTACTGAGATATAAAACGCATGGTCTAACATTTGGGTAAAGGTAAAACAATTATAATTTGTCTTGATTACCAGTAAAGGCTCAAATGATCATCAACCGGCGATTACCGGCCGGATAGCACTAATCGGAAGTGTACACAATCGTTTGTAATTGTCTTATAGCTGATTGTTATTTCAAAGCACCTTATGTACGTTATAATAGGTGTACATGAATGGGTATGAAGCTTTTGAACCAAGTTTTAATGTTCCTCATCATCAGCTTCCTGCCCTTATTGGTTTCATTGCGCCTAGCCCGTTACTTGGGGGGCGCAATATGTCGTCTTCCTCCATTCATCTCTTTAAGCCGTCATTTCAGCGCTCACTCCTTCTTTTTACACATCATGTCACACTTTGACACTCATCTCTCCGCAACACATACTCATACTACGATTATCTACTTCCTCTGTACAGGGTCATAAGTGACATCCTAGCAAAAACTGAAACGGCGAATTCAGACCATGAAACTATGAACAACTTTCACTATGGAGCCACCCTCAGGAAACGTGAGAAAAAAATCAGCTGCACCATACATTTAAGTTGAGTAGGTACAGTGGTTTGTATGGAGCAGCTGATTTTTTTCTCGAGTTTCCTGAGGGTGGCTCCATTTTATCCATATTAGACTATTCCTCATTATAATCAATAGCTGATTAACTTATCCCTGCAGGGCTTTAACTTTCATAAATAAGGATGAGAGAGAGCAGATAATTCTCTATCATGCCGTGTTAGTATGGATTGGTAGAGGCAAATTAGCTGTCAACTTTAATTTTCTATTACGCGAGCTTACTGATTGATGACAAGTTAGTAGACGCATACCGTCAGTGTTTTATGCTGCCTACATAGGCTCTAGCTGTGCCTCGTAGGTTTTCGTATTACCTACTGAAATCTATCGCCAGTATTCAGGGACCAATGCGCAATGTATCATGTCTTTTAAAGCACAGAAGCGGTCGTGATGAAATACCTACTAACTGAAATTACCGTTTAAGTTACAGAGAACTATAATGATTGTTTTAGATGACAATACTCCTTTGAATCACGTAAGGTGACCTTATTGGTTTGTGATAAAGTTTAATTTAGAATGATCTTGGGCCTTTAAGGTAGACATGTTATGAGTCACGGTTCTCCTATGACGGAGCTTGGGCAACGTGAACCTTGAATTAAAGCTTTCATGCAAACATTCGAGGCATTTCCGATTTGTCGAACAATGCATATGTAGGTTGATATGATAATAGGCCTTTAACTGAGCTTTAGTCATCTTTGTAAGCATCATTACATTCAGATGAGAGATCCTTTATATGGTTTTATCATAAGCAACAATTTTAACTTTGAGTTCGATATTTAGTCGTTATTAACATGTGCAGAATTTATTGGTTGGATCCGTTGGATCTGTTCACGATTTTGTTGAAGACTAGCGACTTCGTGCGCGTGGAGGTTGGAAAACCCATTTAACGGTAGATTTTTGAAAAATCATTTCTTAATGCACCCATAATCGTCCACCGAATATGTATACTATTCCAAGTTTTTATATATTTCTATCTTCAGTTGTTTAGACTGTGCGTTGTCTGTTTTATATTTACTTTATGTCAAGGAACTGTTTTATATTTACTTTATGTGAGATGAAGTAAATTTTATAAGTAGTATTAAACTAGATTAATTAGAATGTTGCAAGTCTTTGTTATGTATTTTTGTGTAAATAAATTAACTATATAGAATTGTATTTTTATGCATACCTACTTACTTATTTTTATTTTATTATGATTGATGATTAATAACAATAGGTTTACAATGAGTTCAGAAATCAGTTTTTCAGTTCGTTCATAAAAAACGGCTGTTCTTTCAACGTCTGTACAGTCTTCTGTTCCGATTTAAAGTCTAAAGATTTAAAGTCATTAATGCATGAAGTTAGTTAGCTAAACACCAGCTAATACTTGTGGTCGTGTTGCACAATCTGCCCCCGCGCATGCGACAATCAAGTGGTGCGGTGGTGGGCGACCTCGTCGCAGCGAGCTTTGGGTTAGAGTTGACAAATCTGTCGTAATTATTGACTCTGTGCCTCACAACTGGGTGACATTCTATGATATCTGTACCATACTAATTCTTACTGTGTTACTTTCTTCTTTTACTGTGCCTATTCCAGAATTCCCAAATCTAAATATAGATCAGAGGTTTGAAAACTGTGTTGTTTTCCTGTATTGTATTGTATTGTATTGTTTTGTGTTGTAATGTAATTATTGTATTGTTTAGAATAGGTTAGGAATTGCATTAAGTAGTCGGATAAATTTTATACTCGTAGTGTTATTGTTGTGTAAATAAACTATCTTTTCCTGTGTTTTCCAGGTGAAGTTATTAGGTAATGAAATGTTATTTGGGTAACATAAAGGAGAATGACCATAAATGTAAGGCGTTCTGGGTCACCGAACTAAACCAATACAATAGAAATACGATATAATGTGCGAAATTGTTAGATGTAAATCTGTTTTTTTATGGCGATTCATCTTAGACTACGGTACCTATATTAGGATAGATTATGCTCTGTCTATGGAATGTGCCTGCTGGCAAGCTGAAGGGTTTTGCGAACCCTGATCTAAAATGGCAGCTCAAAGCAACTTGACACGTTTGACATAGCTAAGTTACGTTAATGTTACTTATTTGTGGCTGAGCTGGTAGGAAAAAAAACTGTTTTCTGCTCTCCCATTAACAACAATTTCAAACAAATGGAGTTCTAACGGTAGACATTTTCCACGAACGTGACTTCCTGTCTCCACCTTGTTCTTGTAGACTTTAATTGTCGGACATAAGGTCTCTATTTGAAGCATTCATCGTTTGCAAAAATAATTTCAGATCAGCACGCGAGGTGTGAATGACATGAAAACAGATTAAATAAATGGTTTCGATTATGATTCCGTTTTGACTCCAAAATTACAGTTATACGGAAATTATGATTGATGGCAGTCATTACCGTAGACCGTGTGGGTGGTGTATGACTTAGCTTGAACCACCATTTTTGGAGTGAACTGTAAAGTTAGGTTTAACCCAGGGGTTCTCAAACTTTTTAGCATAAAACGGTTGTACAGTCAGCAACAAAAAGATGTATGCCTCTTCATGCAACTACGCGCAGTACTAAAGTGTATACATCTTTATACTACGACGTAGTAAAAGTGCATACATCTTTTTGCTGCTGACTGTACATATCTACCCTTTAAATATTACGTCATTAGCTCTCTACTTAAGGGGCGAATATAGAGAGCCTCTTCGAATAAAATAATATTGAACTTCCGATGGCAATTGAAACTCGATGACATATCAACACAACAGAAGATTAGCTTTTTATGGAATTATTTTAGGACATTTCTACAGGGTCCAAGAAAATGCGTAAGCAAATGTTGTTCGGTACAGATCGACTGACGTGACTTCGGCACGATACATGCTGACGTTTTTAAGGGGATAACTTTCTCTATGTTTATTACGGTTTTGATTGTTTTTTGTCAATTTTGACATTGGTTTCATAGAGAAAGTTTTTCAGTTTGATGGTCGGATCATCCTCTTAAAAAACCGTCATCATATTAAGTTGGACCCGATACTTATGATACTTAATGACACAGAACACATGAATGACTACAGTTTGAGAGCCTTGTGAGCTTGACCGATGACCACCAGTCCAGGTAATGAGGCTGGTCGTCTATTCCTCGAGGTAAACGACCCACGGAGCGTGGGCCCATGTTATAGTTCTCAATCTCGTTTTATTGACACTAATGCGATTTTACGATCACTTCGAAAATTACCTTCTTTTCTCTTTTGAACTTGGTATTCGATTTGCTATAAAGCCCTTCAGATGATCTCCTTTTGTCACTTCACTAAAAGCCGCGAGACTGAATACGTTTTCTGTGATTGTTTGCACGATTTTAAGACTTATTTCAAATTGCTCTAAGGTCTAGAACTTTGTGAAACGGTCAAAGAAAATGCAGTTGCTGCGTGTAAATGGCTACCATAAAAGGGTACATCTAAACAAGACATAAAGCTTATATGACCAGAAGTCAATAACCAAAGGATGTATATTTCTACCTCATGAATGTTTCTATAAATCCTTGCTTAATAAATCTATAAAAACTCAAAGATAAACGGTTATCTTTGAGTTTTTCTTCATAACTCATATACAGGTTGAAAATTCAAACTAAAAAAAATCTGCTCGCCTCACACCCTGTATTATGGAGTAGCACTTTATTATTTTGAGTTTTTTGTCTATCTGTTCGATAATTCGTCGAGCATCACGAAAAACTACTGGACCGGTTTTGATGAAACTTTTTATTTACAATGATTAGAGTTAAACGTGTACATTTATGATGGAGCCGGTACGGACGAAGTCGCAGGCAAAATCTAGTCGTTTTACAAAACAAAAGGCCATATTACCTAAACAATACAGTCATGGCAATTAAAGTCTATACTGGGCAACAGAAAGGTAATCTGAAAGCTATGTACCTAGCTCCATTCCGATACACGACAAGGTCACAGACCGCGTTCCAATTGACTAATGAAATAAAGTCACTCGGAGTCGTGATCGTTACTAACAATAGATTAGAATGCTTCGACGTTAAGGGCGTTGTTAAGCATTTAAAAGCTTATGTATAAAGGAGGCAAATGTGGCGCGAACTGTCAAAAGAAGATGATATCATTGTTGTTTTAATTGCATTGTGTCATGACACACAAGAAATACCATCGGCTTTTTCATTGCTGCCCAGGAAAAGCTAGGCCCACCAACACATTCTCACCACTTTAGGTAATTCGTGTAAATTAGGATCAACAGTGGCGACCACTTACAACACATGGTATCTTCCTTGGAACCCGCAACGAATTTAGTTAAAAATGTACCCCTATATTTTTTATCAAATTAAAACTCTCCCCAGAGAAGGAAAAATTACTATCAAGGAGTAAATGTTAAATGGGATTGTGCTAGTCGTGTCTGTCATAATAAACATATTGAAGGATGGGCAAAAACCATAATCGTACCTGTGTATCCGACACAGATTTCAAAGCAGCGTCTAAACTAGCTAATTGGTAACCATTTCATAACAATCACATGTTTCCGACTTGAATCATCGTCTTGTAACAAAGATCTTTTTACTATACAACCTTCGAGTACACTTGCAGCGTTCTACTCATCAAGACCTCTGATAACGCTCTTGTTACAACGAGAAAGGCTTCAAAATTGCTTGAATTGTGGGATTACGTGTGCGAAATAGTAAGTGTTGAATTATTTGGGCGTGGGCGCAAGTCACGCCTGCAAGTTTCTGACATAACTGAATTGAATTATTTCCTTTAATAAATGCAACGCAAAGGAATTGCAATTGAGAACAATATAGGTAGGTATATTTAGTAACTGACTTTGTTGTGGATAATTTATGGAATTTTTGTTATTTATGGATTAGCTTGTTTCTTAATCTAGGCTTTGGTGACTATGTTAGAAGATAAGGAGGTCTATAAACAATTTGAATTAACAAAGAATTAAGTTTTAACAAAATTAGTTTTGTTCAAGACAATACCTTTGCGAGCTTTCTGATTGTTCAAGAAATTCGGAAAGAGTATCAATTTGACTTTTTAAAAGTTTTACTTATGAAAAAAACAATCTGAAAAGAGATTTTTATCCAATTCCGCTAAATACTGGCACGACTTCGTCAAATAAAATCACAAAGAGCCATAAACTTTAAAAAAGAACAACAGATTTTTTTTCTTTTTTGCTTTTCTGGCGATCGAATATTTTTTTTTTACTTCCAGTATTTGCAATGCGTTTTGATCGAAACTCTTTTTTGAAATCTTTTTTGTCTTTGCGTAATTTGTACCTATACAGAAAGAAGATTATTGAAAACAAAAAGCTCCCGAACGAAAAGAAAGTATTTAAAATACATAACTACAACTATAAAACAAAGTGTGTAACAATTAAATTTCTCTTTGAATATAATCGAACGGTTAATAAATAACAATAGTTGCATAAGGAAGTAAATGGTTCAACTTTTACTTGACAATGAACTGATATAAAGTTATTGTGACCTCGGGGCCTGATTTATAGAGATCTATCATTGCAGGCTTCGAACACATTTATGACAGTGTAATTATTAAGATCGGATGTAAAATTAGCAAATTTTTTTATTTAATTAACATCGAATACTCTCTCCACTTTAAGGCCAACATTCAATGATTTCTTTTGAGCGTGAGTTAGTCTAAGAAGGGTAGAAAATTTATGGATTTTGCTGACATGAGGGTGTTAGAAATAAGACTTGAAAAAAGGCAGTGAAAGTTGTTCAGTTTGATGGTCACCACTCCTTTAAATATTACTTTTGTTACACCTTGTATAGCTAGTTGGCACTTCAACGGAAATTTTCAAGTACTTGGCAGTTTGCCTTTGTGCGCAAGCCTTATTGGTGGCGGTCATATCTGCGCACGCGACTGCACCGTTACTTCCGCTGCAGCCGGATGTGGGAGTGAGCGGTGCGCTCATTGATCGTCGTTCATTTCTTATATCACTTCATTAGTCAGACAAGTGAATTGTTTGATTTATGATTGTGAGTGATCTTCTACAGTTGGTCTTCTATTCTACTGATTGGGATGATTTCTCTGTTAGATTCACGAAATTTTGTCTCTGTAGTTTGTTTGCTGAGATAAACACTTTTTAATTGGTGAAAAAACTCATTCATTTTTAAAATGTTGTTTCTTTTGTTGTTTTTTTCGTATGCGTAATTATTTTTTAAAACATCGCGTGAACTAGCAAAAACCACCAAAGTTTGTGCAATGCAATGAGAAGAATGGTATAGGAACGAATAAAGGGACAAACAAAAATGGAAATGAATATGGAAATTATCTCTAATATCAGCGAAATATTTCAAGGTTTTGTTCTTTCGTCTCAAATAAAACAAGTCATTGTCCTGAAACTTAATTGGGCTAAAAGTGATCGCTTACCCAGAAGACATTGTTTTGTTTTACACAAGTATAAACGTATAATTTTTATTGTTTATTGTATTAATAAGATACTTAAAAATTATAGGTAGATTCTTCTTTCTTCTGGGCAGATTCTTATTTATTTTGTATAGTCTTATAGTTTTATTTTAGTTTTAGGATATTATTAGGGTTGCCACCCGTACTTTATAATAAAGTATTGTACGTTATTTCAGGTAATTGTACTCTATACTTTATGAGAATAATAAAGTACACGAAAATACTTTATTTCGCATGATTTGATTTCTTTGAGATTTTGAAAAGTTTAGTCGTACTTAATTTAATTTAATTTTAATTTAAGTATTTTTTGTCAAACGAAACGTGCCATAGCGCCACATCACTTAAAAAATGTTTTAATAAAATGATAGGTACGACAAAACAGAAAAATAAACGATTGCAGAAGTATAAAATTCAGTGGGAAATCGAACTTGGGGAATCGATCCACAAAACGAATATACTTAATGGATAATACAAATGTAAATGCAAATTGTAGGTACTTTATTTTGATACTATGTACTTTTTTTTTCTTACCTATAATAACCAATGTACTTTAATTGCGAAGAAAAAAGGTGGCAACCCTAGATATTATGTTCATTCATTTGCTTAACATTTATATTGTTTCTGTTAAATAAATTTAATATATCTTCGTTATTTGTTATATAATTTATAATGTACAACAAAAATTATTTATAAAAGGAAAACATCTTTATGACGTAAGTTTTTGACTCTTTCACCGCGTCAGAAGGTGTTCCGTTGTAGAGAAGATGCGGCCAGAAACTCTTCTGATCTTATAAACAAAACAAAACATAACTTCTTAACAATGATTGACACATACTTGTAAATTCAGAATCACTCTCACTACGTGTACATTAATCACGAAGTGTCACACACTCGTGTAGGATAGAAACCGAGAGTGTACGGGCTCGCACGGGTGTGGGCAGCCCAGACGACCCTGAGACTACGCCTGCGGCCATCGAGTCGAGCAGGCCAACTTGCGTAAGGTACCTAGAGATAGCTCTAACCATCGCCCTAGGGTAGGTATACGAGGTGAAAAGTGAAATTGATTTCTAGGGCTTTACCCTGCTTTTATTTTGATCGCATCTAAATTAGCATTCTGTATCCAACAGCTAATCAATGTTGTTTTAAGTGGTAAAGAGGCAAAAGAAAAAATGTAACAACAACTGTATATAACAATGTAAACCCCGACCAGGAAAATAAAAAACCTCGCCATGTTGCGGAAAATCATTGGAACTAATTTTTGTACTCGGAACACTGACATTAAAGGTTATAGTCGATTGCAGCGCCCCCAAATCAGGTTTTTTATATTGCCGGTCAGGCTTTAATAAGCTATTTGCCGTCTCTCTGGAAATAAATGTTTATCGCTATTTCGATGTTGGTCCCATTATTGAGCTGTATAAGAAATAAGACTTTTTTTGTCCATTCTGTTATACTGTATAACTAATTGTATAACTAGATGGACTAACCCTAGAGAAACTTGTTCAGTTTGATGGTCAGATCATCCCCTTAAAAAAGTGTCAGCCTATTAAGTTGGACCCTGTATTTGCTCTGACCTAACCTCACGATTAATTAAAAATAAGGTAGGCAGTGTTTAAAGAACATTGAAACTAATTTAAGTCGATGTTGTTTGCAAGATTGTCAGGCACGGTGTAGTGCCCCCGCCAATACAAGCCAAACTTAAGAGGATAGGCGGGCAGAAATGCTAATTTGGAGAATAGGTCACTTTTCCAACTGTATACATATTTGTCCAATCCGTCCCACGCATACACCCCACCGACTAGAGTGCGAAAGAGACAACTGCAGCTAGGACCAATTTTATCTACATAAAATCGACGATAACAGCATTTCGTATTCCCCTGTTTTCTCCTCCAAAACTAAACCGATTTTAATAATTCTTTCAAGAATAATATGAAAAAGACTTTGGCGATGTCTGTACGTTTTGCTTTTATTGTTTATATTCGTCAAATTTGTTTGCTGGATATCTGAAAACGGGAGGTAAAATTGGTCATACAGCAATTAATTTATGCAAAAAAGCAAAACATAGGGACATAGCGGAGGTAACATAGACTGTATGGTAAAAAAAATTTGCTCTATTGTCATTATCCAGGGAGAAAACAGGGGAATACGTTTGTATGGAAAAAACGGTACTCGCCTATCCTCTTAAGGGTTAGGTACCTACTACCTCACCTTTACTCGATCAATATTAATATTTTAGGACGATATATTAAGGCTAGGTTATCCCACTGCAAGCGTCTCTTTCTTGCAAGCATAAGTTTACAATTAGCCATCCCGCTCCAATTGAAAGCAGGATCGCAAAAAAACGTGTTTTTCGTCAATATCTTTGCTCATGGGAGTTTCTAAGCTAAAACTTCTCCTGAGTTCACTAGAAATATTTAATGTATTTAGTTAAGTACAAGAATAAAAAGTTAAATATCAGCAGTTTAATCATAGTATTGAAAAAACATAACAAAAAGGGGTAACTTTGGGATTTTTTTCTATCGAGTAAACTTAATATAATAGTGTAATTGAGAACAGTCGCCCATCCGCCCGATCCTTAAATAAGACATAATTTAATTTCATACTTTAAAACACAGTTTAAAACACTTTCGTTTGTGTTCAAAAAACGGCCTCGACGGTATAACAGCGTCTTAAAGTGAAATTTTTCAAAAACTGCATAATTGAATTCTCGAAGACAAGATTAAGGTTTCACCACTTCTGGATAAGTTCTTGTTAGCTTATTTGATAGATAATTTGATTTATTTCATATGAAAGATATGTAAAATTATCTGTCAAATAAGCTAACAACATAAGTTCATGTTGTTGTTCTTCACATAGGGCCTGTTTCACCACTTATGGATATAGTGTTTTATTTAAGTATATAAAGTAATTTCAAGGTTAATGACGTATGTTGAAATGTCTTCAAGAACGTTATAACTGCAAGTTTTATAGTCTTATAGTACATTAAAACATGTCTATGAGCCAATGTTTGTATAAATACACTCGTAAGTATGAATTAGCGTGATTTTATTTACATTATGGTCATACGAAACTTATTGCCAAATAATTGTCCAAATATGGACTTTGCAAGTTGATGTGATTTCGTAATTTGAAAAGATTATTTTAGAGCATTGACGTATTCTTATACATTTTCGTATTTATTTATAAAGAGTGGCTTCCAAGGTGATACTTTGATAAAGATTCCTAAGTTATTTATTTATCTTGCAAGAGCTACATGAGCTCATCCCGCCTTCCACTTTCTACTATCGGACTTCCAGACGCACCGCGGGATATATTACCTTCTTGGTTGACATCCCATATATATACGCATCAAGCGCCTTTCAGAATCTTTTATAATGCGCACAGCCAGGGAGGGGAATGTCCTGCCTGCGTCAGTATTTCCGAGCGGTTACAACCAAAATTGAGTTAATAGGCAGCTTCTGGGTAAAGTGGGTATAATATTTAAGATATTTAAGATATTTAAGATATTTATTCACATTCACATTTACATAACATCCTTACGGCTAACGTTATAGGATATCAAGCGAAACATTTATATTTATACATAGGCGCACAAAATAACAACATTAGTAGAAAAGTTATTATAAGCTATCATAAGGAGGTGGCTAATGGTCTCCACACGAGGTCCAGAACTTAAAGTTCTGGCCTGTCTTGCGGTGGCCATTATAACATCGTCAGAGTTAACAAAAATTGGTTGAATTTGCAACAGTTACACTATGCTTTGTTTTATAATTTAATTTATTTGAGTGTTGTTTTAATTAATATCAGGCTCAATACACACCGGCTGGAGTTGCCGGCCGCTGCCATATTGGTGTGAATTAAGCCTAAGAATAAGTAGAGACAACCGATACCCGAGTTTTGAACAGTTGCAGACCAAAAAAACTTTAATTTACAAGTCGTTGGACTTCTATTAAAAACAACAGTTAAAAGTTACTAACCACAATCACACATGAAATATTTTGACAAGCCCACTCACCTTGCGGGTCGTTTCGACACGATATCAATGTCGACCGGCAAACGACAGTTATCTGGATTAAGATCGTACAACTAGCAATTACTTGCATTTACATTACGTTTTTAATTTCTGAACTGAACCTTGGAGGTTTGGACGGTGTATCATACATGCGTAATTATTTACGCTAAGGAAATTATTTTTATGGGCTAAGGCACGGTCTATTGCTTGAGGAAATGGGTCCAATATACAGGTTCTGCACCCGGACTTTCGATTTTCAATATACAGGGTGTAAGGAAAAGTATCATCAAACTGAACTACTTTTACTATTGAAACAAAAAAGAAATCAGCCATTCCATAGAAAGCTGCAACACTTATACGACTCAAATGTATGAAACAACAGATTTTTGTTTTATGATACATTTCCTTCTACCCTTGGTGGGGCCATCCTGAAACATACAATATAATAAAAGTGGGTGCTTCAAATGATTGATGGTAGTTGTAGCAAGATTTCTGACCACCCTTTAAGGGATTATGGCCGTGAATGTATTTATTGTACGTAAAAACGGTCAATACATGAATACATTAATTAACAAACAAAAGAAACATATTAAAAAAAAAAATTATATCTTCGCTTGATGCTCGCGTTGATGTCTCTTGTATGGGAGTATAGAAAATCCGATTACGGTGTAGCAACATATTTCTTACAAGTGTTTTCCCGCGACTTCGTCCGCACAATTTATATACCAGATTTTAAGTCAGATCATAAGCTATCAAACAAAAAAAGTTTAATCAAAATTGGTTCAGTAGTTTTTGCGTGATGCGCGAGCAAACAAACAAACTAATAATTTTGTCAATAGATGGCGCTGCACGTCATTAAAATCGCGCTATCCAGTGTTATTTGAGTTTATATGAAGTGAAAAAGGAAGTGAACTGCAACTTTTTGTTACTCATGATTTTACGGTTTTATAATAGTTAAGAAGATTACCAATGTTATAAGGTTATAAGTAGGTAGCTGTGTTCTTTAAATTGAATTGATTTTATAAATTTTGATTTTATTAATTTTCAGCTTATCCAGTGACTTAACTAAGTTTAATTAAACATTGTTGAAAATTGAATGCATTGACATGTCATGACAGAGTGCGAAAATTAGAGAAACATAGAGCGGTAATAGTTTAGCGGTGCTTATTATTATTTATTATGTGGTAAAAGCACGAATAGTCAGTCACTTGGGCAATGCGCTTTGCCCAAATACTATGGGAACTATTAATAAACGCATCAATTTAACGCTGAATAACAATTACCAGTTGAAAGAAACATTTTCTTTTATTTTGTCCAAAAGCTTATTTTATTATGAACTATCTATTTATACCATGACGCCTCTTTCACATTGGGGTAGGCAGAGACTAGGGCGCGACACTTATCAAAATCCATACATTTGGCTTCATGCACATCCATAATTTTTTCATACATGATGCTGATTCCGGCATGCCTGTTTCGAATTAACCGAAATATTTCCGTAACTAAACTTCGAGCTTCGTTTGTATTTGTTTTCTTGTGTTTGGTCACGTTATAGAACTGTATGTTTTTCAAAAAATGTTCTATCTTTAACTCCCATTACAGTATAAATCTTTATAACCCATCAATCATACAAATTGATTGTATAAGTAACGTGGTCACATGTTTGTCGAGTGCTCTGCCACTCACACATTATGTAACGTTTGAACTTTCTATCACACGTTTAGTAATGTATGTCTATTTACTGTATGAGAGGTCGATTGCATGTCTGATTCGATATGCAAATCTATTGCATGGACTTAGAAGCATTTTTTCAATTTCGATGAATGCGGCTGCCAGAATTTCAAGTCGACCACTAGTTTGCCTCTACTGAACCCGCATGGTATAGTGTATTGGCCCCATTTGTATTTATCATCATCATCATCAGCCTATTTGTCTGTACAGGGTGTAAAGGACAGCCCTCCGCAAACTGAAACGGTGAACTTTCACTATGGAGCCTACCTCAAGAAACGCGAAAAAAAGTCAGCTGTCCCATACAAAACTGCCGTACTTACCCAACTCAAATGTATGGAACAGCTGATTTTTATTCGCGTTTCCTGAGGAAGGCTCCGTAGTGAAATTTGTTCAGTTTGATGGTCTGAGTTCACCGTTTCTGTTTGCGGAGGACTGTCCCTTACACCCTGTGTAGGTCCCACTGCAGGGCACAGGCCTGGTAGGATGGTGTATGGGCTTTAGTCTATAATGCGTGTTCATTGCGAATTGGTAACTTGTCATACGCATCAGAATTTCTTCTGTAGGTATGTGTTTGTCTGGGCAAAGGCCTCCCCTTTTACTCTCCAATCCTCTCTGTTGTGTGCTCTATTATTTGAACAAAACTACTAAATGCCGATAGAACCAATAAATACAATAGATTTTAATTAAAAGAGGGTACACTAAAATCTGATAAAGTAAAAATCAATTGTATTGTAATTATAAACCTTACTTCATTGTGATAAAGTTTACATTCGAATAAACCTGGCTCTTTAAAACAAGTATCTTTTAATATAATACAATGAACTAATCCTAAACAAAACCTTATTGAGCTGGATTAGCTAACGAAGACAAATCTCAATTTCACTACAGGAATCTTAATTTGCACAATTTTCAACTTTACTGCTCGCCAATAATGTGTTAGTACTGAAACAGCAGCTGCAAAACCATCTTTGCTCTTGAACACGAAAGCTCACAGTTGCGAGATGGTTGCACGAGTAAAATTAAACTAACAAATACCAGTAATAAACATTCTACGCTTCGTCCTTTCTAATTTGAACGGATATTGATTGCTTTAGGATAAGATGAGACTATTTCTTTATTCGTAGGATGAGACGGTATAATGTGGTAAATGTTGTCTACTTGTCTGCGACCGATATATTATTGAAAAAAAAAAACTTTTTTAGTGAGATTAAATACAGTCTAAGATTAAATACATTATAAGGTATAAACCAGAGTTATTCTGAATTTTTAAGGGAAAATATTAGCAGGGTTCTACTCCATACCAATTTAAATATGACACTTAAATTATGTTTACGAGTTCAAATGGCTAATGTAATTGCACGTTGAACATACACTGTTTGAAATTTCATGGAGCTCGTATGATGGGAACTAGTGAACGAATGGGATTTTTAAAACTAAAAAAAAATAGTTAATCATTATGACGGGTTCTTACCGCGTTTTTATTTATTTTGGAGTTCCCGATATTTCGGCAGTGTTACAACTGCCATGATCACGGGATGACTGTAGAACTGCAGGAACCCGTTATAATGATTAACTTTAGCTTAATTAATAACCGCGTAACTCTCAAAAATTGTGTTAAAAAGAAATAGTCAAAAAAAATTTAACCACGCATCTGTAAGCAAATTCGTGCATTTAATTTTAAAGCAAATCGTGTTTTAAATTAATTGACTCTTAAATTTTCAACCTTGATGTAGCACCACTCGTGAAAAGTTTCTAATCCTCAAAACTTTACATAAATGTGTGCTTCTTTTTTAAATTACCTAAACTACATTATCTTTGAGTTAAAATTAAGTTTTTAATTGTCCAACGCTTTAACAATCGCTAAGTGGTTATTCTTATCTCCCATTAACAATACAATGTTATTCAATAATACTTTAACCCTAGAAAGCTTAGTATCTGTTTATAAAAACAATTTGTTTGACCAGTTCCGTTTAGATTGTCGATTTACTGTTAAATTAACTGGTATTAACTGGTTAAAGCCATTTTATGTTATTTAATGTATTTTACAGTTGTTAATACCTAATTGACACTAATTTTTTTACAGAAAGGGGTTTTAGATGTTTGTCTTCATGTGACTCAAAAAAAGAAGTTCTAGATGATTTTTTTTATTTTTTTTTTTATTTTATATTATTCGGGATGCTAACAGCCTCTTTTACAAAATAATACTTAAATAACAACTATCAGCCATTTACAAGCATCCACATATAATTTTATCTTGATTCTGTAGGTAGTTAATGAAGTTTGAATTTTATGCCAACTGTGCCAAAACTCTTGTAAAATCCATGACAATCTTTCATTTAACTAAACGGTACTCATTGGGAGAATTTCGCAAATGGGATAAAGTCATGCGTATCGTAAGCTCTTATTGTTAAATTCTGTCTACTGTACAAGTCTGAGGATTGATTAGGAAGTTCTAGAGTTTCATCTGATTCAAAGTAAAAATTCCTTGGAATGTCGTGGTTAACGCTCTCTTATCAAAGTTTGCGAAACAAATGCCCGCGGGTACTGTAAACATAAAATCTAGATTTTTTCTGAAGAAACCATTTTTCGCAATGAAAAGTAATCGGAAACAAGTATTACGCCGTAACAAAAAATTACAAAAAATTGAGTTCAATATTTCTATAAAAAATAATTCTTGAATTATGGATAGATCGATATTATGAGAAGTTTTATGTTCCTATAATAATAAAACTAGTATAAAAGTAAAAGCTAACGATCTAAAGTCAAATCTACAAGTAATTGGAGCCTCTTCATTCGAATGTTATCTCAATAACGATGTGTTCTCTCGTTTTGTGGAGATGAGTAAATGTGTTCAGTAAGTGGCATGCGCAAGCGCATGCGCAGTGTTGTGCTAATGGTTTACACTTTCGCTTTATGCGTATACACGGTATACTAGCTTGTTAGCCATACTTTAATCTCTCACATTATTGGAGATTTTTTGGTAATTTATTGAATACTTATCCGCGACTCAATCTGCATGAATCTTAAAAAAGTATCCTATGTATGTACATATTCTATCTGCGTGCCAAATTTCATCCAAATCCGTTCAGCTGCGTGATTGTGTGACGAACATCCAAACATGCAAACTTTGACATCTATACATATAATAAAATGTAATCTTGGCGTGGATAAAACAGTAATAGTCGTTACAGTATTTTATAATTTTTTAAAACCTAGTTTTAGTTCTAGCGATTAATGAATAGTGTGAGAAATTAAGAATAAATATTTCATCTATTCTTACTAAATCGAATTTGATGTTCCTTTCTGGGCCTAATCCTGTCAATATCTGCCTTTTAACTATCAAAATAATGAAATCGTTGTTTCAATCTAATTATATTTTGTTATATAAATTAGTTGGAGTGTATGAGGTTTTGCGCTTATTGGTTAGCACGTTGTAGAAGTCAAATAAAGTTAATACTTTCCAGACATCTCTAGATAATATGTACCAACTCACCAACTGACACGAGATGGATTGAAGGCGCGTCGTCGTGACGAAACAAATATTGTCACTTCGCAATGTGTTTATGGAAAACGTATGAGATGTTTAAAGAGCCATGGAAATTTTTCTTGTCACCCTTCTTGTGGTAGAGACTTTCTTTTTCTATTAGAATTACAAGTCATTAGGCACTATAGTCTTTATTATACTTCGCACTAGCACCAATAGCATCATGAATACGTTCTCTAACAGGTTAATATAGCTTAAATCGACAAGAAAGGTACTTTCCTTAGATAACGTATATGTCTAGATAGAGCCTCACGGTTCTACCATATTAAACCAAAGTGGCCAACTTTCTTAGGTTGGTGTGCGTGAAATATCAGCTACGAAGAGCTCGAGGGGTAAGCTACGAAGCTTCTTCTCATATAGCTTATCAAAGTAACCTTATTTTGTGAGCTGAGCTTGTTAAATAATTATGCTTGTTTAAGTAGTTAATTAGTTTGTTATGTTTTCGACGACCTCGAAAGGGATTGCGGGCGTGAGTTTTGTATGTTATTAAATTAGTCAAGTTTTATGTAATTTGTGTAGAGTATACGGCTTAGTATGAAAAATAAGCATGTATAAATTGAACATTATTGTGAATTGTAATACCGTCGTATGATTCTGAACGCTTCATATATTATGATGTCGACATTCAAAGACGAGCCAGTCACGAGTGAGATGCACGAGGTGACCCAAACACGTCTATTTACGATTTCACTGAGAATTTGCTTCATAAGATTTTGCATAAACGGCTAAATTGATAGTGAAACTTGTTAATAGAGATATCACGATATTTTCATGTAAGAAAATTTCGTGAAATTACCACACACTTTAACAATTTAACATATTTTGTTTGGTTGGTTCCCGCGCGCCTTAAAGGGATTTAAGTTTTTTGCTTGAACGGAGATCTTCCTCATCTTCTTAGAGGGATGTTTCCAGTCTTCTCAGAACGGTACCGTAGTGGGTGAGGTTTTGGAGGAAGTTCTCTTTTGAAGCTGTTCGTAAAGTAAAAATATTTTTCTCCCCTCCCGACGGAAAGCGTCATTTGTCGTGCCGCTGCGTTAAACGAAGTTGTCGCTTTCCACCTCCGTCGATTAGAAAAATGGTATACTAACCTCGGACAGTAAATAAGAAAGCCTCAGATCATACATGAGATCTGAGCCCTTTCTTACTTTCCTGTCCTCGGTGTGTAATCTACTATAATTAAAAACAATTTGGCTATTTCCAATTTTGATCTCGAAAACTATAAGTACCTATGTTTGGCCTGAATGTGAACCTAGGGGATGGAGCATGTAATTTCTCTATGATGTGAACTTTGCTACAGATGCACGCTAAAGGAAGTTGGAAGTTGTAGCACAATCTCGACAGTTTTGTCTTCCAGAAACCAGCGAAAAAATATCTACTTTTTTTCCTTAGCTCTATTTCATAATGTTTCATAATTATGTCTTATCCAACATTTTATCTCATTACGAACGCGCAAGTGCCGTTGGACTCCGGCGCAGGCGCAGACGGCTCGGCTGGTGATTGACTGGAACTGGCAAGAAAGCAGTCCTACCTTATTCGGCGAGCGGCTGCCATTGCTAGCGACTTTCTGATGCCCTGGTATCTGTTTTATTGCAACCGGTAGCTTGCGTTATAATCAAACACTTATTGATAAGATAGTTTGTGTTTTGTGCGTTTTTGAACATTGCTGGGAAGAAATAGTTGAACATAGGAGTAAGAATATAATCTTTCCATCAATCCATCACAACCTTTGATCAATCCGTCGTTAGATATAGCCCTCTTCTATATTTCTCCAAAACATCGTGACGTTCTGTCCTTTGCATTCTGCATCCAGAACGTATCCTGACGTTCGGGGGGGGGGATAATACTTGAAAAACAATGTTCTGCCAAATTCAATCACTGTTCTATACAAATTCGGATTTCGGGGATAAATTCCACCTATCCACGTGAAGAGATGGGCAGGATATGTTGCGCGTATGGATGCTGAGTGTTCGACCAAAAAAATAATATACCGAGTCTATTTTTTTCTATTTATATAATTAATGGACTTCTTGCTTGTGCGTTAGCACCGCATTTCCGCCAGTGTCAAGTGTTTTGAGGGAGTACCTATCTATCCAATCTCAAGGATTGTTTTTGAGTAAGAACACAACTGAGATGGATTGTGGAGCCTCGTGGCAGGCTGAAACGCGAACCGCGCGAATACCATACGATGGACAAGTGTTCGGGGCAATCCCTGCAATAATAATAGTCACTGCGTTTTATTATCGAACAGATTTATTGTGTGAGTGACAGTATATTAATTACGTACCATACATAAATTTGCATAATTCAGTACTAATTAATGCAAGGGCCAAACTTACGTAATTTACCCAGATAATAATTTTACCATGTAGTTAATTTCATTGAGATTTGGAATATAGATTCTACCGAGGATTTTGGGATACACTAAGAAATGATTTTTCGATATTCTAATTTCACGCGGACGAAGTAGCGGGCAAAAGCTAGTCACATATAAAGCAAAGTTTGTAGAACATGTTGGGATGTATTTAAGATAATTTTGTCATAGTTAATCAGCGTAATGAAATCATACTTATCGATCTAGGCGATAATTTCGAGACCTCAATAGCAGTTTCTATTTTTGGTCAGTTTAACTTTAGAGCTACTATTGCAGAATATTTTTTTGCTCAATCTGATTGAATCGGTAATTTATTTTACTGACACAAGGTCAACGACTGAGAAGTCTAGAAAATTGCTTAAATATCCGTGAAGTAAGACTTAGACTAGTATTAATTTGTTGGTTGGTACCACTTATGGTATTCCAATAGGACAATCTTAAAATATAAACAAACCGCCTAAAACAAGAATTTATTAACAAATCTAATACGTAAACTGCATAGTACACAGGAAGCCTACTTACGAATAATGCATAGAATTAATAATTTTATTTACATTTTAGTATATGAATTAAGTATAATGTGTTAAATTAAAAATAACACTCCCATGTGAAACTCATTGCACTCACATGACATTGTTACAATTCTAGCCCCAATCAAATAGGTCTAGAATCTAGTTCGAATTATGAGGCCTAGACAACGATTTATAATAACATATGTATATCGACAGAATAAAGATTTTGGTAACATTATTAGTCTTCACCATAGTAGAAGCCCGTAGTAAGATCACATACCATACTGATATCGGCCGGCCAACAGTTTTAATTACAAAATAGTATCTTAACTATTATAAAACAGTAAATTCATAAATTCTAAATTCATAAGGAATAAAAAAGTAGCGGTTCTCTTCATATAAATTCAAATACCATTCGATAGCGCGATTTAAAAACGTGCAGCGCCATCTATTGACAAAATTGTTAGTTTGTTTGTTTGTTCGCGCATCACGCAAAAACTACTGAACCGATTTTGATGAAACTTTTTTTGTTTGATAGCTTATGATCTAACTTAAAATCTGGTATATAATTTGTGCGGACGAAGTCGCGGGAAAACACTAGTAAGAATATAAACAAGCAACAATTTACTGGTATTTTTTGAGAGGCTACTTTTATGTTTTGGTTTTAAGATTTCTCTATTGGAATAGAATACAAAATGCATTGGCAACAAGCTTCCAATGCCAAAGTAAAATATTTCTTTACAAGAAGATTGCTTAGCAAATCGTTTATAACATAAACGATTTGACTTCTATTGACAATATTTTTTCAAGCATAACGAATTAATTGTATGCAGACTTTAGAGCGCTAATTTGTCGAGCTTCACAAACTTCGGTTGCTACATAACAGACAGCATTTCAGCGTAAACGCAAGATGTATGAAGCGAGAGTAGATTATGTAAAGCTGGGAACAGGTTCCGAAGGACCGAAACTGGGTCGCTGCGAGCTTTCCACGTAGAATGTGCGGGCCACTGCGGGCCCAACCGCAGGTCCCTGCCCTCTGGTTGTACTGAAAACTGTAGTTACGACGTCTGTATCTTTTAAACAAGTGATAACTAGATGGCGTTATCATTGGCTTACAAATGAAATTGTCGTAGAGATGGAATGCAGATTATCGACATCCGAGATATCGATATAGATAGATTAATAATATGGTTTGATGGAATCTCTTTAGAAAAGCTGATATTTTGAAGTGCATAAGACAGTGTTTGCGCTAAACACGGATGCACTCTGTCGTTCTTACCTACTCTACTATTATCTCGTCAAATTTATAATTTTTACTGTTGTATTTATTGATCAATAATCTAATTACAGACTTATAGAATAAAGGCAGGAGGTAGATGGGAAGTGCGTCAGTGGCACGTTGCAGAAACTGGAGCCGTATGGACACTGAATCATAAGAGTCCGGGTTCAAATCCGAAATAACGACGTGCCCATGTACTTACCAATGAGTTTTCCTAACTTTATGCACGTAATACCGACTGCTCTCAAACGGAGAAAGAAAACATATGCACATAGTGCACATGCGTATAGGCTGATGATGATGAGATATAGGAAATAGGAGTAGTATTAAACACAATTTTTAGTATCCAATGTCTTTAAATAATAATGGTTAACGTAGATCGTGGCTACAGAATCTCAGTGGTAGGTCAATGGCCGCGTTAAAGCTAGTTAGTTACATTCAGATCCATTATTTGTAAGTGCTTTTGAGATTTGAGATATCTTGCAATATTGTATTTTCTTTGTTCTACTTTATTTTATTATACGGGCGTTCTGTGGTTTGCTCATTTGAGTTTAGCGCTCTTGACTTCTCAGTACAATACAATATAATATCCTTTATGGACAAAATAACTGTAAGCAAAAGATACTTGCTACGATAAAACAAAAAGCATTTCACAAGTATTTTTGTATTAAGAATACTGTAGCTTAATTTTGTGAATGAACCGTAATAGTTTTCTATTAAGGTAGCTTTTTGTAAAGTATTCAAACCTCCTACAGCATAAATTGTACTATTGTCTAGATATATCGTTCAATTAACAAATAATGTGACT
Source organism: Agonopterix heracliana (assembly GCA_963693445.1). Taxonomy (NCBI): domain Eukaryota; kingdom Metazoa; phylum Arthropoda; class Insecta; order Lepidoptera; family Depressariidae; genus Agonopterix; species Agonopterix heracliana. The sequence goes on from OY856308.1 coordinate 5,981,923, forward strand.
GTGTCAAGGTACTGTGTGAATCAAGTGTATCAAAACTAATCGATCCTTCTATTTATAACCATTTATGTACGAACTTGACATATTTTACATCACGACTTCATTTAACAATTTAAACGCTATTTTATTGTAGCTGATGTGTGATTGCAGTAACCTGTGCAATTCACAATATCGGAATTGCTTGAAACTAATAATATGTTAAGAAATAGTGTCTAAAATCCGTACATATAAGAGTAGGAGAGAGCAGAATATTTAGACCGATAGCGCTAGGTTTTGAGGTTTCAAAAACTCTAAAGTTTTTTGTTTTTTGCATATAGGTTCCGGACCATGTGTAAAACCTAATACATAAGTTTGTGTCATTTTAGGTACTTGCATAGGTAGAAATTTAGGTATTTGTATTTTCGATCAGTATTGGACGAAAAGAAAATTATAGATGAAAAGTTTACTTTCAGGATAATAACGAAGTAGTAACTGATGTACATAGGCATTTTGTGTCATCTCTGTCCACGGAAATCCAAATATTTAACCAGTACCTAACATGTCGCCCAACTAGCTCAAAAAAATATTACAATAGGTTAAATAGGTGTGACGCGTTTTAGAGTACTGATATCTGTTGTTTATAATATTTTGTGTCGAATTCATCCACGAAGTTTACAGATATTTTATTTTTTTATCTCAACACCCTGTAAAATCCACAAAAGAAAATGCAAGTTCTTCGAGTTTACGTGTTTTGATTATTATAGTGTAACAAAACACTATTCATAATTTGTGCTGTTTTTATCCACGAAATCTTATTATTTGAACAAAATACCAGACTTCTTCGCACGAAGGGCGAACGCGGGGAAGAGCGCGGGCGCGGGCGGCGAGCACCGGCCGGCCCGATGCGCGGCGCGTGTTTTCTTCGTACTCGGTGCAAGTTGTGACAAAATAAGTGCGTGCGTTATTATTAATTTAAATTAGATTTGAGATTTGATTGATTTAAAAGTTAGTTATGATTGTGAAGCTATGAAAGACTAAAATTGAGGTTGAATATAATGTGTTATTATGTGGTCTCATTATATACCTACCTATCTCTCTCTCTCTCTCTCTCTCTCGTCTATGTAATCTGAGGACTAGGTACATACATAGCGACAATGCGGCTATCGTCATAGTGGTTGTTATCCGATTAAGCTTGTTTAGGTATCTATGGACCATAATCCACTTTGTGAATTTTTTTCAGATTTTTCTGATGAATATCCGCCGACTTAGATAAACGTGTAATGTATAATGATACTTTATTCCCAGTCGATAGTAAAAAAAATCTGGAATAGTACCTATTTTTCATGTTATTAACATAACAACATCAAGCTACGCAAAACCAAAATAGGCTGGCTGCGCGTAGGTAGAGTAATACTATAGGTACAGGGTGTAAGTGACAGCCTAGCAAATACTGAAACGGTGAACTCAGACCATCAAACTGGACAACTTTCACTATGGAGCCTACCTCAGGAAACTCAGCTGTCCCATACAAAACTGCTGTGCCTACCCGACTAAAAGTATGGGACAGTAGATTTTTTTCGCGTTTCCTGAGGTAGGCTCCATAGTGAAAGTTGTTCAGTTTTATGGTCGGAGTTCACCGTTTCGGTATTTGCTAGGCTGTCACTTACACCGACCGACGCGAGCTTATGTTTTTTTGCGTAGTTTGATGTCGCCGTGTGTACATTGCGTCTTTATTCCAGGGAACTTTTATTGTAGTTTATAACAGCAATGATTATTTTTGTATTTATGTTGAAAATAGCATATTATGCTCACGACTAAATTCCCCGAATGAGCAGTCATAGATATTCTGAAACCTCAGAACATCCACGTATCACTACAACTTAGTACCTAGTAGTATTTTGGGAATGTTTAACGGTTACCATTATTACAGTTTAATTCTCACAAAATTATCCTCGATATGCCCACCGCAATGTTTAATATGCTACATATTTAAAATGGTATGCAAATTGCAATTAAAATATAGAAGAGGCATGTGTTATGGTGCAGTGAACTGATAAGTCTGTTTATTGATGATTATGACGACCCGGTTGGTGTAATGGTTACCACGCCGGACTGCCAAACCAGGGTCCTGGGTTCGAATCCCGGTTCGGTCATGGATGTTATATCGTCGGTCCAATCGTAAACTAGCCAATCTGAAAATTTCTAACTGTTGGGGAGACTCAATAAAAATTTTGGGGAGATTAAATTAATTAGGTACTGTAAAGCAAGTTTTTCACGTAGATATTTAAAAAAATCTGTGTATTGGTCCTTTCTGGTCACACTTTAAAAACAACTGATATACTTGCTTAGTTTAATGTGTAATGACTATCTCACGTAGATAGGCGAAAAGAATAATAGCAATATCTTCTCAATTATTGAGGTTACACATACGATACTTTGCCACAACTTGAATCGAAAGGAAACATACATTTTGCTATAGTAAAGTCTAAAATGCCAAAATGACAGATTGGCTAGTTTACTATTGGACCGACGATATGTTCGTGCCGTTGTTGTATGGTTTCCATAATAAAAGCCTTTAGTGCTACTTTGGGATCATTACAATGTATGTGCCTGTGAGCGTTATTTATTTATTATGAAACAAAAAAAACTTGGTACTCGTAAAATATTCTACAAGGCTTCTTGAAGGCATTGTGTTATACAAGACTAGTATTGAAATATTTATTTCTTCAATGAATATTTCGGTTTTATTCCAGGGAAATTTAATTTCGTTTATGACGTCAATGTGTATTACATAAATTATTTCGGAAAATTTTTTACGGTTATCGCTATTGCAATTTTATTCCATCAAAAACATTCTTAAAGTTTTGAAGGACTTTACAAGGCTATTAAAATGATGACGTTTATATCGTCAATGGACATTGTGGTTTTATTCTAGGGAACTTTCATTTCAGGTTATTACAGTGATGTATATTGCATGACTTATTTTAGAAATATTTTACTGTTATTACAATTTCATTCCTTCAAAAACATTTTAAAACGTTTAGGCACTGTACTTTACAAGGTTAGTTTTAAAATTTTGATTTCGTCAACGGACATTGCGGTTTTATTCCAGGGTTTTACAGCAATGTTTATAACTATGACCGTCTATGATTTGATACCTACTATTCATAGTCAAAATTCATCCTCATTCTTCTTCTGATTTCCCCACAATAATAAAAAGAAACTTAAAATAAAGATTCGCATAACTCCGACAAAATAAAATCCATTATGAGTTAAGAAAACCACCTGCCAGGGTGGAAGAAAGCCTACAGTTTAAAATAAAGAACTTTAGCAAATTAGATTTCCTGTTTTCTTAGAGAACGCAAGAAATAATCACAATACAAAAAACCCTTTTTTTCCTTAATCATCAGCCTATCATCGTTCACTGCTGATCTCCCAAGGTGCGCCAAAAAAATCTATTCTCGGTTTTTCTCATCCAGTCGCTCCCCACTACCTTTTTAGGTCGTCTGTCCAGCGGGCAGCAGTTCGTCCCACACTACGCTTATACCCCATCGCAGTTCTTTGACAGATATTACCAGCCCACCACTTTAGCTTGCAAATTTTCTGAGCTGATGTGATCTCCTAGAGAAAAACCGAGCGTAGCTCTCTCCATAGCTCGACTTTGAATTGATGAACTAGTCCTATCGTCAGGGCCCACGTTTCCACACCATAGGTCATCATTGGCAGGATTGAACACTTTCGTTTTGATTCATTGTGGTAGGGCCAAGGAGATTATTATGACGGAGTTTCATGAAAGCAGCCCATTCTAGTTGGATACGGCTAGCGGCCTCCTTGTCGAAGTTGTTTCTACCTAGTCTTATAGTCTGTCCAAGGTAGATAGTCTTGCAACTTCTAACGCCGCCTCACCGAAGTATAGGTATTCCGCCTCTGGTTCGGCAAGATAATTAAACATGAATTTCGTTTTGTGTTCATGCCGTGACTGACCCGTCGGGAAGCGGCATTAAGGTCGCTAAGCATCCCACTGAGGTCCTGCAGCGATTCTACCATGACGATAATGTCAGCGGCAAAACGCAGGTGTGAGAAGTACTCGCCATTCATACATAATATGCCCCGTCCTTTACTTAATCCGTACTTTTCCTTAATGAACTGTAAACCCTGTGCAGAAACATTTAAATTCAAAGCTAGCCATACTTAATAAAAGTCTGCGGGAACTTCGTACTCAGTCAACCGCTGCCGACCGGGTCCGTCCCCGTTGTTCGATATGATCTCAACACGAAGTTCGTACGCGTGCGTGGGCCCTCATGCGCCTTTCATTGTGAAAGAAAACTCGGAGACGATCACTGTCTAGAATTGTGTTCCAAATTATTTTCAGGTTTATCTGGAGTATGTGTAAAGTAATGTGATTGAATTTCCAGGGCCTTATTCCTGGTATCCCTAGAAAGGTTCCCCACATAATTGGTGACCCCGACCTGATCAGTCAATAACGGAAGATAACCAGACGCCAGAGCCGCATCGTGCAAATGCGACACCATCAGCAAGGCCGCACTCATCATCGGGGGCCCCCTGCCGAGTTAGCATAAAGGTACCCAAATTCACCAATTCATCCTGGCCAGGATAACTGAAGAGCGCACCAAGTTCTACCACGTAATATCGCAGCTGGAGAACCAACAGCTAGGCGTTATAATGACGCCACCAGAGACGGACAAATACGGCAAGCTAACTCGGCAACCGGAGCGCAGCCGGCGCCGACTGCAGACTGACTGACTTTCGATACTCGAAAGAACCTGGTTTTAATTCCCGAAGTACCGGTGCTAGGTAGATTAATATACAGAATTTCCGGTATTTTCGGTACTGGGATTTCCCGGAAGCATCAGTGATAACAGTAGCTCATTGCTGTTAAGTTTGACTGTCTTATACAAAAACATTGGCTTGTCATGTCATTGGGACAGGCATATAAATTATATTAATTTTACTTAGATTGGTACTATAAGTAGACTCTTAATCTTCTTACCGACAATCTTTGGGTTTAATCAGAAATAAATTATTATTTTATATAATTTTAAGACGTTTTAAAAGTGAATTGAGTCAACAAGTCAACATTACAAAAAACTTGTACCTATACAGTAATATAAGTTGTATGCTACTATTGCTGAAACAAACTTTTAAAAATGTTCCGGGAATAAAACCGCAATGGCATGGCGCGCTTTCCGAAATAGTTATAGCGGTAGTCAAAAATTCCTGCAAATGGTGTTAAAAGCATGAAAATCAGAACGATTGGTCTTTAGGCCATATAAATCATTTGACCCGTAGCACCAAAAAAAAAATTAAGAAGGAGAGAAATTATGACGTCATCTTTTTTTTGCCTGGGAAAAAGTTTTTTTTTTGTTCGGAAACCTATCGTGTGTGGTATCAAATGAAAGGGCTTTCTGCGCCAATTCTAAAAATATATCACATCATTACATTTCAGTCACGTGTTTTAAATAAAAATAAAAATCATTTTCAAAACATCCCAAGTTCCTCCTCCAAATACGATACGGATGATTTTTTTTTTGTAAAATATACCTCAAATGATACCTGATATCCTCATATCTAACACTAAGAAAGCAATTTTGAAAATATTTACATTTAGTCGAATAACATTTCCTCAGCCTGATCTTGTATCTGAAGAGGAGTTATAAGAGGAGTTAGTTCCTGAAATGTTATGATGGAATATATTTCTAGAACCTGCGCAGAAAGCCCTTTCATTTGCACACGATAGGGTTCAGAACAAAAATAAATTGTTTATACAAAAAATAGATGACATCAAAACTCCTCTCCTTTTTTTTGGTGCTTCATGTCAAATTGATTTATTTGTACTTAAGATCAATCGTTCCGATTTTCACGCCACTTAATGATACAGCAATGTTGTTTTTAATTATTTCTTTCAGATTCGTTTTATGGTTGATTGGGTAAAAAATAACACATTTTTTGGCATATAAATTTGAACTACTTTTGAACATATTGAGTGATTTTACGTTTTTTTTTTTTTGGCAAAACAGAATTTGTCAATTGCTGTTTTATTCCACTAAGCCTTCGCTAGGTACCTATCAGAAACTACTCCGTCAGACTGGTCAAGTGATCACCCTCACCGCACATAACAAAAATATCGAGTAATTGTATTTACTTCGTGTATATTTTGTTTTGCTGACTGTAAACTAGGTACCTACTCGAAGCGGGGCGCGCGCTGGGACATCGAGAAGCGGTATAGCGAAAAAGCCGCTAGTACCTAAGATAAGTAGATGCCAATATTAGTTCAAATTCGAAGCGCCAATCTAAAATAATATTGACCACATTGACCTTTGATATTCGTAGATATTATTTTTATCTATAGTTGGGTTAGGTATGACATTTTGTCATTACGTTATTAGCGGATATAAGAGTCAATCAATACTCAATATAATACGTAGGTAGTAGGTACCTATATAGGTAATTTGAGGTAATTTGTTTAAAAACGCTTCGCATCGAAGAAATCGTAACGTAACGAACAAACACTGTGCGTGCTTATGCCCCCCGCCTGCCGCCTCCGCCTGCCCGCGTCCGCCCGCTTCGACCGCAAGATTCTTTTTGTGATATATTCATTTAATAAAATATAAATATCGTGCATGAAAATGACACAAATTTACAATGTAAATTTTTCATGCATATAAGATATTGAATATGTGAACTCTAATAATTGTAATATTTTTTTGAAGCGATTATAGCTTGAAAACACGAAATAATTAAAAATCTTAAAATTGCGTGCACTAATTTGGCACAAATTTGTTAAATAGGCATATCTAAGTGATCTGAGAAAGGAAATAGCAATTTCACTAATTTGGATTTTTTTTTGGCTCTGTTTTTACGTGATGACCGGGGGGCAGTTTGCACTGGACGAAGATGACACAAACTGGGTTTGCACACTCCGCAGGCTACCCTAGATATGATACCATAATTATTTTAAACTTTAAATCAATTTTGCCAGTTTTGATTTGAATAAAAAGAATCAACCACAAATCATCAAATTACTGAAAATGCAAGTAACAGATGTGACACAAAACTTGATAATAAGCTTCATATGTACAACTGTATCCACAGGCAAGAAATAAGCAACTTTAGAATTATTGAAACTTATGACATCAAAATAAGCCAGCGCTATCGGACTAATTTGGAAACGGAACAGATTACGAAGATAAGCTAAAATTCCAGCGTTAAAATGCAATCATGTCACATTTGACATTACCCTTTCTTAAGGTTTTGCCACGGTCAGGTAAAAAAACCTTTTGGTGACAATGTGTTCGTGTGGAGAAACATCAAAGATCAATCCTAATCCAATTTCAGTTCTAATCACATTGCAATCCAATTACTATTCAACTGTGCTGAATTCCGCATCGCGCTAAACTTGACTTGTTTACTATGTGACTGATAGTCTATCTGTGAAAATGGCTCTAACGGCTGTCAAATGATTAGCGCGATACTGAATGTGTTAAAATTTGTGGTTTGCACGTGGTCCAATCATGGTTCAGTTGAGATTTTTTTAGGGCGTTTGCTAATTCTAAATCTCATTCTTCATTCTTCTTCGTTCTAGTGAAACGTGGATGTTCTGGGGTTTCAGAATATCTCTGACTACCCTCTCGGGGAATATAGTCGTGAGCATATGCTAAATTCTTAATACGAAACGAACGCCGAAAAGGAGAAAGTTATTATTTTTTAAAAAATGCTATGACTTCAAACTTTGTTCATATCGGGGATTCGAAATAAACATCTCATTTATCGGAAAAGCTTTCTAACTTTCCTTTGGGTTTCTTTTCCTCAGTTACTTATATTTACTTACCGAATCCATATCGAACCATAAACATTTAAGTGCGTGAGTTAACATAATCTTCGTGTATTTTAAATGTATGCTCTCTCCAATATAAACAAAATTACGTTATGAATAGTAACTAATAAGACGCTAATAAGGCATTTACATTTTTTTTTAATTTAAGCACTGGAAGGATGGCGTTACAATGTCAGATCGAAAGTGATGCGTGTTTTTATCGATTTGACGTTTCACGAAAGACGTAGACATTTTGTTACTTTGAATTGATCCACTTTTTGTTCAGTCAATGTTCGTTTATGTAGGTACAACAAATGATAATTTTCGGTGCTATTGCGTATTAATATTGGTAGTGAACAATTCATCCATTGGCATCTCCACCTGTCAGACATACTGCAAACCATAGACATACAGCAACTTTTTACTGTTATTATGACAGATTTATCAGATACTTCTGGGTAAGCTCGCTACCTGATTCGCTACATCTTCGACCCCATCTTTGTCCTGAGGACTAGATAGAGGGCAAGAGCAAACCCTTAAAAGTATATGTCTAGAATGAGCCTCACTAATATTCCGTATAAAACAAAAGGGGTTTCTTAGGTTGGTGTGCGTGAGGCGCCCTACAAATTATGTATGTGTGCGTGTATATGTATAGGGTTTAGGAACCAGTACTGGTTCCAATTTTTTTCGACGCTTTCGTATCTTCGACTGTCAATCTTGACATATACTTTATCAAAGAGCAAACCAATCAATAATTAAAAAAATATGTATATTTTATTTAATATAGCCATCTACTGACTTTTCGATTTACTAGTCTTGGAAAACGCGTCATTGTCGAATAATGACAAGTTCAATAGCCGATGTGCAGGTAGTTGGTGCAAGTATCCATATAAATCGTGGACAGGCATGGTCGGGCACACCCTGCACTTTCCCCGTCCCGCTCCCACGTTCGAGACATGCATTTTATATTAGATGGACCTCACATTGAGCCTTGAAAGCTCTGTTGTGGTTTTGTGTTGTTGAGTATGTGTTTAAATTAAAAGGATTTAGCTTTCTAATTAAAGTGTATCAGTTCTTGGCTATGTTTTTTTTCATAATGAGAGCATAATCGTAGTTTTAAAAATGTAGGTATACAGAAGATAAAGACGTACACACGGCGACACATTAAGCTATTCTGAACCAAAATAAGCTGGCCTCGATTAGGTAGAATAACGTATAGTGTCAAGGGCCAGCTGATGTTTGTTTTGTGTAGCTTGTAAACCAGTTTTAAAAAGCAAAAAAAAATTTTTTGACGATAATTGTTAGCTTTGAACTATATTTACAAGCAAGCTATATTGGAACTTATTTCTTAAATACTCGTATTGCATTGTTTAATGTCATTAGTATCTTAGATCAAAATAAAATTAATGGATAGGCCTAAAGCGCGGTAAGTTGAAGCAAACTACTGGTGCACTTGGTCCATACAAACTAGCGCCATTATATGTCAAATCTAGGGCACTTGCATACAAATTTGAAGTAAACCTTTCATTTATTTTGCCTCATTTTTCTGGTTTGAAATGTTCGCGTAGGGCCTATCCAATCATTTTATTTTGATCTAAGATTAGTATAGTTCAATTGAGATTAAGACAAAACGGAAATGTATTTCACATAAAAATAAAAATTACTTTAGTAGGTGAGTACTTACCTAACTTGTTTTTTTCAGCAAAATAGTATTAACCAGTATTAACATATGTTGAAGACCTTGACTGTTAAATTGTGTGTGTCCAAGGGCAGAATAGCATACGATAACGGAAACCGAACGCCGGAACAGCCCCATCACGATGACAGTCGCCATGATTGCAATGCGCGGGAAAACTAGTGCGGTCAGCTATCGGTAGCGCAATCGAGATCTCGATTATGACTCTAATTTGTTAATTAATGTAATTCGTAATCCAGTTTGATTGGGCGGTATGGTGATGTGAGTTTTCTAGACATATTTAGTTTGCATTTGATCCGAGATTTTAAACAGTTTGTATAATAACATGGTTACTAAGTCAGTCTTGAGGAAGTTTTTAACTTTAATGCGAATAAAATATGCCCCTACTTCCTGAAGAAGATTGTGCGAACAAAAAAATAATTGCTATGATTAGTAACAAAACGTAAGTACATATAAGTTGTAATTATTTTCTCAAGGCTTTAAATTTTCGATAAAATTACTCGGTTTTTATACTTACTGTATACGAGTAAAAAATTTATGTTGTTCCTCATACGCCGGACAAACATGAGAGACTATAATGAGATAGCAATTTTGATTCGCGATTACTGCGTAAATTATTTTGATCGATGTCAACGAACAACATACAAGGTGAAACTGAAAAAAAAACTGTATTGTATCGAATGAGGCTTAATGCTGTTCATACGATATGAAAACCAACAATTACCTAAGTACTTATAAGAGCTCAGAGGGAAGATAAAAAAAAGATTATCATCTTTGTAGGTAACTGTAGGAGGTAACTTAGGTATATTTCATTCATATATTTCTTCATGGAGTATCGAATTTTGGTTTTAAACCATAAGACGTGAGAAATGAAGATGAACCGTTTAAAATACACTGTGCAACAATGTGTTTATAGTGCAGTAGTACCTATTGCAGTGCAACGTTTCAAAATATCCTTCAAAATAAATTGCAAAGAGCATTTTTCATCTCTAATTTACGAGCATTGTTAAAAAATACTTACCAAGGCTCTACAGCCAAATTGATGAGCGTGGCCCAATATATCCGGCAAAAACTAGTTTCACTTCACTACAGTTCTACCTTTTTTATATTTTATTACAGTTCAGTCGTAATTAGAGGATGGAAGCACTTAGTGGCGGGTTTAGTTTCACTATTTATTGACAGTTCACGCACATGATGAAATTGGCGCGCAAAGAGATCGATACGGAGTTAAGTCGATCGATTCGTTGCGTTGGACATCGCACGCTCTACTGTCGGCAGTAGAGTTATCTGAAACAAGATGAAATATTTCGTTATTAAAATGAATTAATTAATAAAATTATATACCAACTTTGTTTACGTAATTTAAACATGAAAAACAGGTTGACAATTATTTTATGTTAGAGGTTTTGTATCGTGGACTTTACCATTAAAAAAAGATGTATTTGCACATTCGCATTTTTTTTTTTTCAAATTTTCGATACTTAGCACTTTTATTTTACCTCTGATTTAAGGCAGGTTTGTGTTTAAATAAATATGGAACGAACCAAGAAATGGAAAAAGTGCTTCCAACAGAATTATGCGGCCCCCATGCCTATCAGGAAAACGCTGGACTCGATTCCTACATACCGTCTTCCATCCAGATCACCTATCTGGACCGACGACCGAATTCAGTCCCAGTACGATGTAAATAGCGCATGGCGGGCAGATTGGGGCCTTTTTGACCATCCGCATGCAAGCCTCGTGCGAGACCCGACTGTCAAACCGGCTGGTTTTGAAAAGGACCGTAAGACCTGGGTTAAGCTTAACCGGTTCAGAACCAACCACGGAAGGACTAACTATCACCTCCACAAGTGGGGTTTGAGGGAGTCTCCAACCTGCGACTGCGGGGCACCTGACCAGACCCTCTCCCATGTGGTAAACGAGTGCACTCTGCGCCGTTTCCCCGGTGGAATCGAAGAACTCCACAGGCTAACCCCGGCAGCGGAAGACCTCGAAATTTAACCCCCCCCCCCCCCCCCCTCGGATCCAAGCAGGAAGACAAAAATGCCATACGATATGATGATGAATATTATGCTGACGGTTTTTTAAGGGGATGATAAGACCATCAAACTGAACAACTTTATGGGATAAAAGACGAAAAAGCGAAAAAAAATCTCTTGTACCGTATATTTCGGTTGAATAAGATTGGTTTTTTATTTATTTATTTAACGCTTTATTGTACACACGGAAATATACATTAAAAAAAAAACAGCATAATAGACAATTACAAAGGGCGAGCTTATCTCTAAAGAGATTTCTTCCAGCAAACCCGTAATACATACAGCATAATGTTTTGTATGAAACAGTTTAATTTGATATGATAATTTTTAGTTAGGATAGTTTTTTCCAGCTTGAATTCTAGATATAATTTACTCTACTCTAACATTTTGTATACATAATTACCTACCTATCTCAACATTTAATGCTCGATAATAAAAAAAAAAGTATACAGACAAATATCGACACCCGTTCGCAATGAAGAAGTAAATTTTACGCTAGTTAAACAAAGTCATACATACTGATTGGCATTAAAATGGAATCGCACAATTTATGAGAACAGCTCTATGTAATTTAATGAAACTACGTGAGAAATATGGTTTAATTTTTTCCTCTGATTACACCATTGCATTCATTCTCATGGTTACTAAAGTAATTGACATAACAGTAAGTGTAATGTAATGCGTGGTAATGACCTGTAATGTTTACATCTTTAAAATAAATGTAATAAAGTTTAAATTAAATTATAGCACGTAAACGAAGTGGTTAAAGTAAATTGTTGAATGATGCGTCACTAATAGTAATAAAATTGCCCTTTATGCGTTGATTATTGTTCAAGTATAAATAGATGTTTATTTTATTTGAGATAATGAATCTTCTTCTTATCGAGTGGGCTGCAAGCCCTGGTGTCAGAGTTTATTCAAACCGCCTTGCGGCCTCTGACGTGGTTTTTATGTAACGACTACTACCACCAGAGATAGTAGCCGGGACCAACCGCTTAACGTGCCATCCGAAGCAAGGAATCATCTTTCTTTTCAGACAATCAGGTGACTCAGCCTGCAATGTCCTAACCAACTGGGGAAAAACGCACAAAGTGCCATTTCACTAGGTGCCCCCCGTGGGAATCGAACCCACGACCTCCGTGTCAAGAGCCCAAATGCTCTTAACCATTAGACCACGGAGGCAGGTATAGTTAGGCGGTACGGAGGCGGGATACTGAATAATTATTGATTAATCACGTTTTACAAATGACTATCTGAATAACTTTACGTATATAACTTCACGTTAGAGTACCTACCTATATTTTCTTTGCTATAGAGCCTACATCGGAACCGTGAATAAATTATGATTCCATTACCGGCAATGGCTGCTCTACTCAAATAATTTAAGACATCCGTTTTTTTCTCGCGATTTAGATGTTAGCTACATAGTTTACGTTTGATAATCTGACACCCTCTTTGATATATAACGCATTTAAATGTACACACGGCGACACATCAAGCTATACAAAACCAACATAAGCTGGGCGCGCGACGTTATTCGTTACTCGACATAAGCGCCGCCAGCTTATTTTGGTTTTCTATAGCTTGATGTGTCGCCGTGTGTGCATCTGTCTAACATACACACATAAACACACGCTTTTCTTTCATAAATGAATATCCATAAGTACCTAGGTATAGGGTGGTATAGGTAGGTACTTAAGTAATTTTGATTCGCGATTAGTAGTTTATGAATTGATTAATATAATTATTACCTACCCCATTTTTTGATAGATAAAATGTTAATGAATGTTAACTTATTAAAAAAAAAATTCAAGTCCACTGTGATGAACTTGAATGTACGAGTTTTGACCACCAAAAGTCAGAAACAGACATAAGATCAAATTAGTAACGTGTAAATAAATAAATAAATATAAATAAATATCTTGGACAGTGTCACACAAATCATCTAGTCACATTAAAAGTTCCAGAATCTAGCCTGGACTTGTATTATGATAACTAGACAACGATATAGCATACATATATAGATACAAACATCCATGACTCGGGTACAAATATTCATATAAGTACATAATACAAACATTTGTCCCTTACGGGATTCGAACCCGTGACCCTCGGCACAGCAGGCAGGTTCACTACAGACTGTGCTGTCGGGCCGTCGAATATAACATTAGATACAATAATGATCAATGTCAGGTGTACCACGACCTCACCTTGCAATCAAACAAGTCAAACGATCGTGACAGTCTACTAAACTGATCCGAGACACCGAATTAGTTCTATGTACAGTCAATATAACAGACAAATAAGTAACACGACACTTCACAAAATCAAACATAAATACACTTTGAAGGAGAAAATGTATACACTCAAATGTATTTTTCACCTCACAAGCTCGGAAAGATTCTGTTTATCATTCGAACTCTGAGTGCAAAAGCGGATTTTATCCGCTAGCGTGAAAAGAGTTTTTGAAATTCGAATCTGTCTATTCAATATTGTTCTATACCGCCAATCCACTGACAATGCTAAATAACTATTTCATGTCACTGGCCAGCACGAAAAAAAAAACTTTTTAAAATGTTCTTTTTAGCAATTCACTTTTTTTCCTCGCTGTTGTGAGGTGAAAAGTTGTGTGTTTCGCTCGGCTGCAAAGTTATTCGGTGTCACGTACCTTTGAAACCTTCGCTAAGCTCAGGATTCTATTATTTGAACCACGAGCGAAGCGAGCGAAGCGAGCGAAGCGAATCCTAGATTCCTTCGCTTGCTCAGGTTTCAATACAAGTACTCGAGCCAAAAAGCAACTTTGCAGCCTAGCATAACAAATAACTATTCCTCTATTTTCAAGGTATTACTAAAAATACCTTTGCATGGAAAATATGTCTTTAAAGACACATCGTATGACATCCGCAATAACTTGCTGAATTAATAGTTATGCGATTTAAATTGCAATGCAAATATAACTAGTCCTATTGCAAATTCATTAATATTCAAAATGGATGAATTGCTACAACAATATTTACATCATGGTTGCATTATGTTACAAAACATATTTGTTTTTTTTTAAATTGCAACTAATGATGTAAAATTTATGCTAAATAAAAAACGGCTGAGCGGAATTTAAGGAGCATCTAAAGGTGCCAACACACTGATCGCTCGACTCACGCGCACGACTAAACGCCAACCTGCATATTCGGAGCATACTGCAGCGCAATTATTACGTTATTTTTTGTGTTGGTTGCACGAATTTATGAATTCGCTGATGCGTCGAAAGTTGATATTGCGTAGGTATTTAGGTGATTAACAAACTAGCACCTACATAACTACCATGAACAGTGCAATTCTACAAGAACTAGTCAACAGAAAATGACTTCTGTTGGCACACGCGGATAGTATGTTGATTAGTTACTTCATTTAGTATTCTTAGCTATCTATAAACGCGTATCTTATCTTCGCGTGCAAAATATTGAAATTAAACAAAATCTTTTAGTCCCTGAAATACTTACTTGACCAGGTAAACCTTAAGTTATAAAATTAAGAGATCTAATCAAATACGGTAGGGCAAGGTCACAAAACGTGATCGAAAACAACTTTGGGAATTTGCTCAGAAAATTTACTAGTTAATATGCACATGTCGGATTCGGTATGTAAATGTCAAATCGACTGGCTAACCAAGTGGGCGTCCTCGTTACGAATGCTTGACCCACTGGTTGACGGCACCTGCCGATTACCGAAAATAATGTTTTACGTAATAATTGCGAATACCTACGCAACATAATGTAGACGCAGCTTAAGAAATAAGTGCAAATTCGGCTAGATTTTCAGATGTTTCTTGACCTAGCTATATTTATCTCACATGACATGTGTTGCAATACCTAGATAGATTTTAGCTAATATATGCGATTTTTAATGTTATATTCATAATTAATCACTTAAAAAGCAATATGTGGCGGTTTAGAATCGGCACGAAAAAACTTCTAACTAGGCGATGTAATAATTTGATTAATAAATTAGATGTTGTGATAGGAATATTTATATAAATCACTTGTCATTGAGTTAAATTGAGATGCGAGTTTCATTTGAACTAATGATGTTTTTCCGCTTATTTGCGCCCAACTGATTAAAAACACTTAGATAGTTATCCAACTTTGCCCTTTCTAATCCAAGCATTCAAAAATAACATTTATTGTTTGGTACCTACTCTACTTTTCCAGATTGGTTAATTTCACCGGAATGCATCATTTTCATTGAGGTAACTCGTTGATTGACAGAAACGTCTGTTTCTATAATACTAGAAACAAATCTAACGTCATTAGGTAATTGCGATATTACGTGGACGTTGTGATTTTATATCACAACTTCTATTTTACTGTAAACACATTCTTGGCTTTTTATTGATACTTTAGCCTTAGATAAAGAATCTAGATTAAGCCTCACGCTTCTAACGTATAAAACAAAAGAGGCCAATTTTTTTAGGTTGGTGTGCGTGAGGCCTCAACAACTTATCTCTGTGTGCTTGTATAGCGACACAGTTTATCACCGAGAGATCGGTGATTTTTTTTTCGACGCGTTTGAATCTTTGACTGTCTATCTAGACATATAACTTATCAAAGAAACCTACAGCGCAGCAGCCTACATTTACACCATGTATATTTACACTTTGCCGTCTTTTACTGTATCACGGCCACGGCGGGTTTCAGCTCAAGACTCAAGAGATATCAAACTAATTCTTTGTCCTTACCTACATAAAGGACAACGGTATAAGCATATGCTCACGACTATATTCCCCGAGGGGGTAGTCAGAGATATCCTGAAACCTCAGAACATCCACTTTTCACCAGTAGTACCGAAATTCTGTCCAGTGTGAGTCCGTCGCCACTTATAATGGACAGTGGGTACAATACGTGCCTCGAAATTGAAGCATGCAGGTTTCCTCACAATGTTTTCCTTCACAAAGGACCACTGTAAAATCAACTAAATGCAACTGCAATACCTTTTTAGCTGTAACTACGCAACCAGCACGTTTATTTTGACGTTTTGTCGGCCTGGCGCATAAACAGAACAATTTATTGTCGTAGATCATAAATGGTTGCAGCTCGACTATAAATACTGTAAGAATTCACTATTTATAACGCGGAAATGTGTAACAAAGATATGTTTATGTGTTAGACATGAGTTTTGTATGCTGATGATGTTGCGTGCATAATCTGCGTAAAGTTATTTGACGTTTAATTACTTATTTTCAAGGGCAAAGAATGAAAAAAGCCAAATAAAAAGTCTCTACATACTTATTGATTCACTAAGGATGGGTTGCATCAAAACGTACGATAAAAATGCTGTTTATAAAACACGCGTTCATTTTAATTTACATTACCGCACTAGTGTGTAATTTGAACACAGGCACACAGCGCAAAACACAACAAGAAAGAAAGAAACCTGGATGCAATTTTTCATAAACATTTGTCTTCTCTTCTTTCTTTCTTTCTGTGTCTTTATTTATATTTCTTTCCTCACAAGTGTGTTGAAAAACATCGTACGAAACCCGTGAGCGTTATTCATTAGTCTCGGCTCGTTTACAGTCCTCGCCTGCGGCTCGTGCTGCAATCCAGCCTCGATTGTAATGATTAATTAGCTCACTTGTATCATAATTATTGATAGGCGGCATCATGTTGTCACCATTATCGGTATGTTCAGGTGGAGAGACAGAAGGTCAATATACAAAGGATTTATGAGCCTAAATACCTAGGTTTTGGTGCAAGCCTAGTGCAAGTAAGGGGATAATCCGAACATCCAACTGGACAACGTTCTATACGGGACGTTTGGTCCCATCGAAATGTCGAAAAACTAGCTGCATAATAAGAACATATAGGCTGATGATGATGATGATTGGTTCTATACCTGGTTTACATTGACGCAGTTGGTATGGTAGGTAGAGTTGAAAACCTTCTTAAAGTTGACAAATATTTTTTAGCGTTTATTACCTACCTAGCTACTAATATTAACTCAACAATCGAACCGACGACCTTTGTTTTGCAACCTGATTGCGTAAACCAATTACATAAGCTATAGAGCTTTTTGTCATTTCAGAGATGATCGCTGGCTTGAAATATAAATGGTATCTTAGCAGTTAGTCTCGAAGAATGCCTTATTTTACAAAACGACTTTAAATAAAGGAGGAGGTTCTGTATTTAGGATTGTGTTTAGTCTCATTTCATTCTAACATTAAGCAAATATGATGAAGTTGAAGGTGCTGAAATACACCCTGTATTTTTATATTAGGGTAAAGGTTGTATTAGGGTAGAGAGGTAGAGAGGTAGTAGGGTAGAGAATTTAATGGGTGATTATACGCATGATACTGAACCACTTTCCAAAATGAACATAAGAAAAATTATCAAGAAAGAATTTCGACTCTTCATGGTAACGTTCGATCAGCTGATTGCATTTAGTATGGAAAGCCAACAATTTTTTTTGCCTACGACCTCTATGTTTCTTAGGAAAAGTTGTTTAGTATAATACACACCCCTTAATGTTAAGCAACTGTTTGCCCTAACACCCTGCGTATAGTGGATATCTGCTAAACTATCTATGACTGGTTTACAATGAAACAGTTGGTAAAGTGAGTTGAACCTCCTCAAAGTGGACATGTGACTTATACGTTCTATTACATATTTATAGGGATAGTCCTATGAAGTCCCGTAAATCAATTCATTGTCGTACCTATATCTTAGACATAAAGTACTTTACCGTAACTTTTTAAACGTGGAATTGACTGTAGTTTAACTTCGGTTCGTGATTCCGTCGTGAAGCGGAGTGGGTGTTGAAGGTAGACCACTTAAGGAAAGGGGACCTGTGTTGTGCTCGAAACTATAGGTACCTACCTAGTACGAGGTAAACATAAATCGTTTAGTGCTTTAGTGGTTTAAACCAGTAAATTGAACGTTCAGAGCCAGGGCTGTTGATAGATAGTAGAAAACCTTTATTTTGACGTTTTAGGTAAGTACCTCTAGCTCGCCGTTTTATCAGTTTACGGACGTAATCTAAAAAGTCTTCATAAACACAATCAATTGATTCGATGCATTCGATTTAATTGAAAGAAAAAAGCTCGTTATCGAGTATGGATCAAACACATTTTCAAATGTGCATAGATGGACGAAGCTTGACGTCACACTGTTTAGAAACAAAATCGACAATTTGTATTCCAAAAACATTAGCACAAACGAGCAGTTGCAGAAACACTCATTAGAGTTAATCCTCCATTAAAACTCTTGCTAGATTTTACAACGAGACAAAAAGTGGCAGCAAGAGATTTAATGGAGGATTAACTTTATTAAGCGTTTCTGCAACTGAGTGCATGTCTGACAAAAAGTGTTGTCATACGGTTGATCGGTAGAATTAACTGTCCGAAAAACGCAGCTGACTGTCCAGAGTATCAACGTGAAAGTTAACTGAATTATGAACTCTATTCTTTTGAGAATAAGGCGTGTGTTATGCTAGTTTGGTTGGTGACCGTACAGTGGAGTCGCAACTCGAAAGTAAGCGGCGACCGGTTGTCGAAGGCCGACGGGTAAGCGCTTTAGTCTAATACGAGTCGAAAGTCAAGAGCTGTAGCGATTGATTGAGGACTAGATTCTAGCACCTTCAAAAATTCATTTTAAGAAAACACAGATTGGTGTAAGTCATTTTCTATCTAAATATTCAACACTATTGTGCTCGAAATTCATAAAAGATTCTCTCTTGTCTGTTTGTACTGAATGGCCATAGAAAGAGAGTAGCAAGAATGAGCATAAAAATAATAATACTCGCGAAAACGAGATAGGCATAAGCTAATTATAGAGTGAGCGAGAGAAAATAGATGTTGTTTGTCCCTTTTTTTGAAATTGCATGCAAAATTTTTCACACATTTTTGGCATATCTCCGTCCCTTTCTATCCTCATATCAATAAAATACTGTATCAACGAGTTCGAATGATTTTCAATGAAAAATTACGAAAAATCACTGATCACTGTTCCATACAAATATTAGGATTTCGGGGGGGGGGGGATAAATCCCACCGATCCCCCCCCCTGGATACGTGCTTGAGAACTGCTTTAGTAACGTCCAAGATTTGTCGGATAGTACATCTTTCTGATCATTGACTAGTTGCTAACTACTGGACGTAGGGTCCGCGCTCAAAATCTTTTCGTACTTATATGGAATGAAATGTTAAGCTATCTTCTAATTCCACTCTTATTAGAAGACAAAAGGGCTGACGAACCCGCCAGCGGTCTCTTATAATTTACACCACAGCCCAATGTGCAGAAATGCCGCTGCAAAAACGCATACTGCACCACTCCTACCACTGAAATGCAACGTCTCGCTCATTCTAATCTAAGTGATATCGCACTGTCCTTGTTGCTCCATGGACCCTTGATAATATCCAGTAAGATTACCAGAAATTGATGGTAAGAACGCTTTTGTTTTTTAAGTTTCGATTGTCGTGTTGACTTCCTGTATTTCGACTTTAAAACGAGGGGTTAGAAATCATTTTTCGATAACGATTTTAATCTTTCACTAAAGAATGGAGGGTACATTTCTTGTTATTAGTATCTTAAAAATATGAACCAAAGTTGAACGATTGAAATTTTTTAATTTGTAGAGTCACACTTGGTAGGTACCAATTTATTTTCTAATACTATTGCACTAGCTTTCGTGGCACGAAGACATTAAAATTAACATTTCCTTTTTAAACAAAAACATTATATTAAAACAGCGGTTGCCAACAATATTATTTTATCAATACCGGAAGTACATCGTATAGTAGGGGTGCGTCAATTTAATCACATAACTGGTGTCCATGGGGTAACAAACGGTTACTACAATCCGTGGAGTTTATTCAAATTACACCATCAAAGTAAATTACAGTTCACGGGAATTATAGCAATGTTACGAAGGTAATTAATGGTGCTAATTTGCATGAAAACTGATGACTTGCGATTACAGAAATAAATATTGAGACATATCACAGAAAACATCTTTTGGTGTTACCACACACTTACACACTTACACACACCCCCTCTCAAATTTTGGGATGAAAATATCTTTTTCTCCCCTCCTGACGGAAAGCGTCCTACTGCGTTAAACGAAGTTGCCGCTTTCCACCTCGGTCGAGGAGAAAAATAGTCTAACCTCGGACAGTAAAGAAGAAAGCCTCAGATCACATGTTTGTTGACCGAGGCGAAGTTTGATTACTACATGGGATCTGAGACCTTTATTCCTGCCCTCGGTGTGTTATCTACTATATAGGGTCCTTCTTAATATGCTGACACTTTTTTAAGGGGATGTTCAGACTATCAAACTGTCCAACTTTCTCTACGGGACCAACATCGAAATCGCGAAAAAAAAATCTGCTGTCCCATACATTTGGCTCGAATAGGTTTACAGTTTTGTATGGAAGAGCTGATTTTTTTTCGCGCTTTCGATGTTGGTCCCAAAGAGAAAGTTGTTCAGTTTGACGGTCTGATCATCCTCTTAAAAAAGTGTCAGCATATTAAGTTGGACCCTATATCTAAGATGAGGGAGGAATTTTGTGGCGCGCCTTGGGAATTGGGATAAGGCCTTATATGGCCTGCAGTGGAATATGATAGGCTGGTGATGATGATGTCTCTATGGATTTATCATAGTAAATTTAGACTACAGCAGCGAATCACAAAATCAACAACATTAAAAACCTCTGAAGAAAATTTATCAGAAATTGCATCTAAATTCCATGTGCCAAAGCACTTATTCATTCGTCACAGGAAGTAACAATGTTTTGGTCGGTTACAAACTAGTTACTATGTCGAAAGTCAACTAATTATAATTAGACAAAAGACAATTAAATTGAAAGCTGACATTACACAAACGTAGAAAAAAACTTCAAACAATGATAATTAAACTGAACATTAAAATATCCGCATAGGTTCGTAATTAGCTTTTATTGCAATAAGTTCTTTAAGTGTGATAGTGATAAAATTTCCATTCTATAGGTATCTTTTTTCAGGCATTGGGATTAATTTGTACAATGACATGACGACCCGGTTGGTGTAATGGTTACCACGCCGGAGTGCCAAACCAGGGTCCTGGGTTCGAATCCCGGTTCGGTCATTGATGTTATATGTTCGTGCCGTTGTTGTATGGTTTCCATAATAAAAAGCCTTTAGTGCTAGTTTGGGATCATTACAATGTATGTGCCTGTGAGCGTTATTATTTATTATTTTATTTATTTACATGACGTTTCAGGGTAATTAATAGTAATTAACAATGAAGATTGAGGGTACATTGCTGGCCTACTTTACCCACGGAGAAACACCATGCTTCCTAACATTCTCAGTAATGTATCTCAAATTGTCATTGTAAATTACAATTGTCATGTTTACAGGCCCCCTCTGGATCAACGGTAATACTGATGATCATTGAAAAGACTGTAAGTACAATAAAATGGGATTAAACTTTAACTTTACTATCTTAGATTTTGCATATAATTTGAATTCATAGGTATTAAAAATAATGTACGATATTTTAGTAAAAAATATTGACTATTATCCGTTTATCTTTACTACTGATATACCCTTCCATTTTAATAACAAAAGATGTCGGGAAAACCTAAAACTCAATACAAGATAAATTAGAGTTACACTAATTAATGTCGTTCATTTTCTAACAACAGGATCCAATAAATAAGTAAAAAATTGTGCTGAACACAAACCTGTTTCATTCAAACTTGTGGTGAAGTTTCCGTTGCAAAAATAAAAAAAGAGTAACGTGATCCCAAAATAATATCAGAGGTTGTATCAATATCATGGTCCACTTCTTATATTTCGGCAAAGAAGTGAGGAATGAGCGAAATCTTATACTTACTAATTTTATGTAACTTCATCTACTATAAAGACTAGGTATAATATAGGTACATTCATTACTATACGATTAGATACAATACTTCCGATAAAATTAAACTATTTTAAAATAAAATGAGAGACTTGATTTGGGTCCTATTTCAAAATATATTATAAAACAAATGCTTACAGTACAGATGCATGTAATATTAAAAAACATCCATTCTTCTATAATCTATACTATAGAGTCGGTGGCATGTAATTCTTATTTTTTCCAGCCCGGTATTTTACCTCATGGTAAAAACCACCACTCCATGGTTTCAACTAGGACATAGTTTATCGATATATCCAATACAAAACCAAATTAACGTAAAAAGTTAGAATATTGGAGTGTTCAACGATTAGATTACCAATATGCTTGACGTTTTCTCTTCAATAAAACATGGGCAATAATACTTTCATACGTTTATGTGTAACTTTTTTAGCATGAATCAATTCTCAAAGGATGATGGATGAGGAAGGCTTGTTGTTGAGAACCACTGTTATTGTGTGGTCTTTTTTCCAGGATAAAAAACACGATGTATGCAAGACGGATTTGTGTTCAATTTAAAACTTTATTACCATACCTGTAAGTCTGCAGGTAGCAAAATTAAACGTAATGATATTGGAAAAGGTTACGAACGCCATAATTTTGCCCCTCATTTTACATTCACTTTAAGTTCTCATTAATTCGTTATTATTGTACCAGTTCTTGTCTTTGGTTCTTTCGCTACCTACTTTTGTCCTTTTTCCATCGCGTCATCATCATCACTACAGCCTATATAGGTACGTCCCATTGCAGGGCACAGGCCTACCCTCAGGGAGTGTCTGTATGGACGCGAGTGTTTGGGCGTTAGTCCACCACGGGTGCCCAATGCGGATTGGTAGACTACACATCAGAATTCCTTCTTCAGCATATGCAGGTTTCCTCACGATATGTTTTCCTTCACTGTTTAGTGAATAAATTATCTATCGGTGGGTTTTTCAAGGTAACAAATTGATTTTTGGAGTAAAGAGTCTACCTGAGTGACGAAATCTGAGTTCAGGTGATCAATCTGAGACCATTGCTCACTGGCTAATCCTTCTGACACGATAGAAGAAGAATATCACAGGTTTACATTTTGCCAAGGTGAAAAGAAAACAGGTACCTAACAGACGCATAGGTAGTCGTTGAAATAAGGCATTGAGTTGATATACTAATGATAAGTAGGTATTCTACAACTAATAAGATATTTTTTGAAACAACTTGAAAAACCTGATTAAAATACAGAGGCTGAATTATTTTGACATAAATTGATGTAAACCTGTTACCATCACCGGTTCCGATCTGATGAGAAAATCTTTTCCGAGATCAGTCCGTTTTTACCTAAGTACAAGTCTAGTCTGTTAAAATGACTAAAAATAAATTTTGTAAATAAATCATAATAAGAATATACATAAGATTGTATTTTATTACATAGGTAAAAGACCGAGAAGTAACAGGGAATAAGACGAACAATGGTGTAGTTAGTCTACAAATGACAGATTCTAGAAATGTCTACATGATGATGATGATGATGGATTTCTAGTTGATTTCAACTGCTGTAACTGCTAATCTTTATAGAAAAGCAGTTAGGTATGGTACGCAGGTTATTTTGAAGCAGGGACTTACTCGTACCTACATAAGTAAATGCGCTGAACACAGAACTCCCTTGTCCTTATCCTCCCTCCATACATGACTACATACTGAATTAAATGACCTATTCGTGTAATGACCGATTAAAATAAATGTACGATTCTACATTATTTAGTTGCAATTGCAAGCTTTCGTAAACATGCTTACGAATCTTAAGACTTGCCGATCGATGCAACAAAAATAGATTAGCATGCACTTTGTAATAAATGTTAATAAACCATAATATGGCTATTTTTATAAATATGTACTTAAGTACATAACGTATTGTAAATTGTACGTATTTATTACATTTACATATGTGGTTGTAAAAACGTGCTGATAGGTCACGTAATATCCATCTTGCAGCTAAATGGCATTAAACACATTCTAATTTATCTTAACACGATATTATAAACTTCACGGAAAGAAATATATCTTAGTTTAGATCAACTTAAGTAGGTACCTAATATTTAGTTATATGAATGTAGGTAATTTAAAAGTTGAATCCTCAAAATATTAAGACTCATTTTCATAAAAACCAGTAAAAAGTATTTTTAGTAGGACAGGTTTTTAAGTCTCAACTTGATTCTATTCAATTCGTCTAAATGTCAACTTTATGGTCTCTACTTTTTATGTGTGTCCCTAATTAATATCCTAATAAGTAATAACGTACTGATTTAATACTTACGATAAAGTGCAAGACAAAGACCTACTCGTTGAACTCTTTTGTATGGGAAAAAAAATCTCGTCTATTTAAATTTATCATTAACCAAATATCCTTTTCAAAATATACATAAAGCTTCACATATAGCCCAGGAACACATAATAATAAACATAAACATAAAAACCCACCTGTACAATCACTAAAAAAACACAAGCACAAAATCCTCAAAAAGTTCGTTCCACTGGCACTTTTAAAAATAAAATAAAAAAAGTTAAATTCAAAAGAGAGCGGTTAACGTTCCGGATTCAAAATTGGAAGCGTTGTGGTCCGCGGTGCGCGCGCGAGTGGCGGCGGGTCACGTGCGGCGGCGGCGGTCGAGACACCTGCTAACCTGCCAAGTTGAGGAGGCACCTGGGACCACCCCTTCGGTATAAACTTAAGTGACTTTTGTTCTTTCCCTTTTCCGGTCAACTCTTCACAAAAGATATGAGGCATGAACTCTACGTTTGTTATTTTGTTATTTTTAAGCAAGATTCATCATTAAGTACTGATATTGGACTATGCAAACTAATTATAACATAAATATTCTTTATTTGCACACACAGAAACAAAAACAGAATAAAAAGAACGTAAGTGTACAAATAGCCACTTATGTAAACTATAGCAACTTTCAAAGCAACAAAACTGTTATTTCCTTCTTCTTCTGGTTTTTGGCTGGCGTTGTCTTTTTGTCTCCATTACTGAAGGTTTTCTTGTCCATAAAATAAATATTTTTAAGTTGAAAGTTTTTTTAAATAGTTCCGATGTTTTAATCACCTTTAAACGTAACAATCCTTTCAAATCTTTAAACATTTTCAATGTCGATTACTTTTTGACAGCAACAAAAATAATACAAGGATTACTGAAAGTTTGCTAAGCCCCACTTGCGCCAACCTGGGTTAGCAATAAACTCCAGGTTAAGTTGGTAACCCATGACTTTTTGTATAGAAAAACAACAGAGAGAGCTATTTTATCCGGAGTTAATTGCTAACCCGTGGTTGGCGCAAGTGGGGCTAAGTCTTGTGTTTTTGGTTTACCTGGTGCGTATTGGTTTAAATAAAACAATAAAGCAAAAACAATGGTTAGATTTTTTCGCATTTACGAGATCATAAACAAAGATAATTATTCCATACTGATTTATAATTATATTAGGTAATAATTTTTTAGGTAATTCGAATAAAACACGCAAAAATCGACATCCATATTTCAATACCAAATATTTTCGGCTATCAATAAACATGACATTATATCACAATACATTTCAATAATACAACCACATCGCCAGACTTCAGTCATCCTCAACAGCCTTTCCAATTTGGCCGCTTAATTTCATGTCTGGCGGACGTTGGCAAAAGCTCTCCTGCCTGCAACTTGACTGCTAACCATTCAAGAATACCCGAGAATCAAGCTATTGTATATTCTATGGCAGTGTATTAAGAGTGCTGATAAGGGGCTTGTTATGTGCGTAAGCGCAGGTAAGCTGTTATCGCCCGAGGTTACCCGGAATCGGTGATTACGGTTCAAATGCATTTGCTCCAACATTTCTGCATTCTTGTAAGATGGTGGTAATTTTTCTTTGTCGCTGAATCGCTTGTCGTAATGACTAATGGCGTGATTAGGTTTTTAGGGCGTGGTCTTTTTTTCTTTGTTTCTTTGTAAGAAAGTCTATAAAACAGCTATTACCAATAATACTCGATTCGAAGAAAAAAGCTGTTAAGAAGGTTTCCCGTTATTTTTTTTTAGCAATTTATGTTTACTTAAATGCGTTACTTAATATTTAAGGCGATGCTTCAGACCATAAAACTGATCAATTTTCACATAGGAGCCAACGACGTAAACACGAAAAAAATCTGCTGTTTCATAGAAAACGACAATTGCTACTCGAAATATATTTCGATTTGATTTTGATTGTCTAAAGACTAAACTACAGCACCTTATATTTTACACCCTGTACTTATAGGGTGGTTCGTAGTTTAAAGATATTATAAGAAAGAGAATTATTTCTCTAAGATTACTACCGACGTACAGTGCAGACACTCCCTGCCCGCCACCAAAAAAAAAGGCCGATTCTTCATCATCATCATCACCAGCTAATAAACGTTCCACTGTAGGGCACAGGCCTCCTCTCATGAATAAGGGTGAGAAGGATTTGGCCATCGAAACATTGTACACCCCTCCATGACGGCGCGCTGCCAAGTGGTAATTGTAGGTCTACAATTTTTTTTTACCGGAACCAACCATGTTAAATAAGATCATAAAACATCGAAACCTAGACACATTTTAACACTACATACAATATTGATTTTAAATTGCAATTAATAAAAGATCAAGTCATTCAGCTAACGATGGAAAGCTTTCAAATATCCGCAAGTTGATGCGTCAGTTTGACGTAATCATGATTAACCGACCAAATGTCATGCAGTGACTCCAAACTCCATGTAATTACTAATTAGCCATGTTGTAGAGTTTCTGACACTACAGAAAACAACACCTTTCGAAGTGGTGGTGGCAGATTTTCACATGTACCTCCTTTAGTTTAAACCCATGTAGGGACATACTGATCGTTTGGAGTTAACACCATGTATAATATGAAAATGTATCCAGGGTGTAAACTTAAATGTGTGAATACATATTCTAGACTCTAGTCTAGATTGTTATTGTTACCTAGAGGTTTTTCAAATTACGATTTTTTTATCTCCATTAAAGTTTTTGATTGTAAAGTTGTTCAGTTTTTTGATCTTATCTAAATATCTAATCTAAATATCGAATAACTGCCTCCGTGGTCTAATGGTTAAGAGCATTGGGCTCTTGACACGGAGGTCGTGGGTTCGATTCCCACGGGGGTATCTAGTGAAATGTCACTTTGTGAGTTTTTCCCCAGTTGGAAAAGCGTTTGGCAAGAACTCAGATCAATTCGTTAGGACATTGCAGGCTGAGTCACCTGATTATCTGAAAAGAAAGATGATTCCCTGCTTCGGATGGCACGTTAAGCTGTTGGTCCCGGCTACTATCTCTGGTGGTAGTAGTAGTCGTTACATAAAAACCACGTCAGAGGCCGTAAAGCGGTTTTAATAAACTCTGACACTAGGGCTTGCAGCCCACTCGATAAGAAGATGATCTAAATATCTTAACCACCCCCTTAAATATTTAACGCATTTAAGTTTACAGCATGGAGTGTTTTTTGTTTAAAGTCACACATCCTTATTAGTTTAGGAATAATGTACTTACATATTATATTCTATAGATAGAGTTCGGTACCACTTTCTTATACGAATTAGATGACTTTTAAAAATTTCACCCCTCTAGGGAAATAGGTACTCGAACGTTTTTCGAATTTTATAGTGGAAATTGCACACAGTGAAAAGGTTCACCTCACTGTTCCAATGCAATGAAAACACATCGTTCGTTTAGCGCAGCGGGACGAAAATTGACGCTTATATCGCTACTTGAAAACGTTCCGTTACGTGTATATTAAAATAATCAATCGAAATGTTGTATCGCATTCACTCAAAAATAGAGCTGATCTAGGATAATTATTGCATGTCTGGCAACACCATTTCCGCAGTGACGTCGTTCTGACGGACTGCAAGTCGCACTGACGGACATCACTGCGACAGCCGCAACGATTCCTCGCACTGACGCAGCCGCAAGCCGCTCCGTCATGCGTCATCGTGTGTGAACGCTCTTACATGGAAAATTACACAAATTGATACCTGTGTCGTACAAATGAACAGTTGAAGTTAAACGTTAAAACATAAGTTTATTTGAAGGCTACAATAAACTTCAAGAGATCGTAAAGTTATTACGTTAATATCTAATGATCTAATGAATGATTGACTACTATACATGAATATTTATTAGCCGTTGTTAGTTTTACAATAATTATGTTATAAGA
The DNA here is from genome assembly GCA_963693445.1 of Agonopterix heracliana. Taxonomy (NCBI): domain Eukaryota; kingdom Metazoa; phylum Arthropoda; class Insecta; order Lepidoptera; family Depressariidae; genus Agonopterix; species Agonopterix heracliana. The sequence continues at coordinate 6,010,603 of OY856308.1, forward strand.
GATAAGTCTACTTTTTGCAACCATCAGCAGCAAGGCTGATTCAGTGTTTATGGGGTGTACAGCCTCTCTGTGATGGAGATGGACCAGGTCTGCCTGCATAACTTCAGTCGGTTCAGGAGTTACAGACGTTTAAAGGTCAGTAAAAAATTAAAGATCAGCTGCAAGGCTGATCGTATGATATTATTCTAGTATGCACTGTAGCTATGTGCACAGTACAAAAACTGACATGGTTCATCAGTCGGTTTAGGAGTTACAGCCGTTCAAAGGTCCGACCTTTGAACGGCTGTATCTCCTAAACCGACTGGCAGTTCATGTCATTTTTATACTGTTCAAATAGCTACAGTGCATACTAGAATACGATTAGCTTTGCAGCTGATCGTAAATTTTTTACTGACCTTTAAACGTCTGTAACTCCTGAACCGACTGAAGTTATGCAGACAGACCTGGTCCATCCCCATCACAGAGATGCTCTACACCCCATAAACACTGAATCAGCCTTGCTGCTGATGGTTGCAAAAAGTACACTTATATTAAATAGGAGTAACTGAATATTTTGATTAGTTGTTAATATCACCATAATTTTCAGCATAAAATACTACAAAATAGAATACATTATAGTCCGTGGGTACAAATCTTAAATTGAACGTAGCATTGAAACTAATTGGATTTCCCATAGAAAATCGATAGGCTGATCCGCACTTTTGTACATGGAAGGTCCAAAAATTATGTTTATAAGTATTAAAATTTAAAAATTAATGCTGACAAGGACACATATAGGATCCTTCTTAATATCCTGACACTTTTTTAAGGGGATGATCAGACCGCCAAACTGAACAACTTTCTCTATGGCACCAATATCGAAATCGCAAAAAAAAAATCATCTGTCCCATACATTTGGCTGAAGTAGGTTTGCAGTTTAGTATGGAACAGCTGATTTTTTTTTTCGCGATTTGGATGTTGGTGCCATAGAGACAGATATTCAATTAGACGGTCTGATCATCCCCTTAAAAAGTATCAGCATTAAGAAGGACCCTGTGTAAGATATCTATGATTTAAATGGAAATCTGACAAGGTACCCACACATCTTTTGGTTTTTAAATTGTGTTATCAACATTATTTTTTCTCTAATTGATTAATATTGAAAATAGGACGAAACTCGATAGTATGCAGCGCTCTCGGCCCTGACGATTGTATTCTCTTGATAAAAAGAAATCAAACCAACGTCTAAATGTCTCGTCTCCAACTGTATGTAACCTTAACCCCACGCGCCACGGCGACATCGCTGCAGCGTGACAGGAAGCGAGGAGGGTGAACATGGCTGAACAAGTGGGGCTCCGGGCAGTGGAGCGCGACCGAGACGCTGCGACGCCCTGGTGACCCTGTTATTAGGTCGCCTTCTCTTAGACGTCTTCACATTAGGTTTCACATAGCTGGTAGGCTGAGCGGCTAAGCTTTATCAATGTTGTGGGCTACTATAGCCGGTCGAGGGGAAGAAACTGTTGGATTAAAGTCTCCTTAGAATACAAAAATGAATCTATTCGTATTTATTGTTTTCTTCTTGTCTGTCATCTGTCACTCTGCTCCAACTTCTACATCATCCTAGTTGAAATGATCTAAAGATATTAATATAATCTGATATCCAAATCCTAGTTGCTGGTGTATTTATTTCATCCAGATCCCCAATTCCAATAGGTTATCGGCCCAGTATACGTTTAAAATAAATACGTAAAATTTTTGGGGTGTTACGCAACTACGCAACTAGGAACCCATTGTTACAAAATGGTGTTACGTAAATTTTTCTTTCAGATTTTTTTCAGAAAAGAAAATACACGGAAAATATCAATCTATGATGAATTCTTGAGATCCGTGAACAGTGAATGGATGAAATTATAAAAATCTGTCAATGTTCAATCATTTCCTATATTTTGATACACTTTATGAAAAGGGAAGTATTGCAACTAAAACTTATAGAAAACAATGATTAGCGTTAAAAATACAAGGTTATGTAAAACTAATACTAAAGTATTTTGTAATTTCTAGTGACCTAACCAAAAGGTAAAAGTAAAGGAAACTGATGGTATGTCAAGAGCCAAAATACTGCGTATTGGAATAGAAATGTGCATGGAAATGGAAATTTGTACAATTTGAACATTCTCAATAGTCAGAAAATGATTACGAAAAGAATTACAAAGCCAATGCTGATAAGATAACGCTGATAACGTGTTGCATAAAACTGTCTTCATCACCCGAATTGAACATAAAAAAACACCTAATGCTGCTATTTTTAAAGAATGAAGCAGCAGAAATTATCAATAAGCCGATGCAAATAATATAAAATATTTTTATTCTAGAGAATAAAGATCACAGTCTTAATTTTCAGAAAACCTGTTTGCTCATATTGATTTATTGTCAAAATTCTGTTACTAATGCATTATGCATTCATTTCAGCTGCAAAAAGGGCAACTACAGTTTACCAGTATCGTGGGCATTCAAGGAGTTGTGGAGGACGTGCTGTAAAATTCTATATAATTTGCTACTTGTGTCAAAGATACAACGGCCCGGATATGCAGTCATCTTCGATTCATATAGTACATAGATACTTAATTAATATTTAGAACGGTAAAACCGTCTTGAGAGGTATGTCAACAAGTAATGTAATTGCTGTAGACATTATGTGGCATCTGTGAATACTAGCCACGCGATATTTTCCTGAGAAATAAAAACCAAACTAATGCAGTGGTTGATTTATGTAAGGCTTGCCAAAATATGACTTATGCTGTAAGGCTTGTACAAACGGGAAACAGTTAAATATCCTTCAGGCCAAAGATGAAATTCATGTTAAGCGATGCGAACGTTATTTTTTGTCTATTTATATATTTGTACTCCTCTCACAATTTACAATAATATTATAATTAGCATTTTTTTATTGTTGATCAATATTACTGTGTTACCGTACCTAAGAAAATAAACTTAGAAGTATTGTAAATGCTACGAAAGAATTGTTTTAAACAGTAAGGCAACTTAATTTAAAGGTAGCTTATTCATATCCTTATACTCATATCATAAGTAATGGTGGAGAATATTTACAGAATTAAAAGCTGTTTATTAAGTGAGGAATCGCTTGTCATTTGACAATTTAGAATTCCACATAAGAATTCAATAGTATTGCTGAGTGTAAAGAAAGAAACGGTACTAAAGTATAATGTTTTCTGAGATCTAGCAGTATTAACTGTTGTATATTAAAATTTCACACTAACAGCTATTAAAGGTATGGTTTTGCCAGTAAAATTTGTGTATTAAATAAAACATACGAGTTTGATGATAAGTTATGAAAATGTACTTAGGGGCTTCGAACCTAACGGCTATAAAGTTTGGAAACCACGATCTTTTATTCTGGCCTACACTTGAACCAACAATACAATTAATAGAAAATACCTGTGACGAATCTGATAGTGGTGATAAGTTTAAATGAGTGTCAATAAAGTCTCGAAAGCTAGTAAGATAGTTCTAAATCAGAACCCATCTCAAAATCTGATGAACGTAGGTTTAACTCTGATAATTCTAAGTCAGATCTCTTCTTACAATCTGATAGCTCATACAGACAGTTCTAAATTAGATTCCTTCTTTAAATCGGATAGTTGATACGAGTTCACGAATAAAATTTGTATAATCAACCATGATACAATTGAAATAAGACCAAACGGTTGAGTTACATTTTGATAATTTATTCACTGAGTGATAGATCACGAGAAATAAGAAAAAGTGATCGGCTCAAACTAAAGGTCTTGTCCCTATAATTATGTTGTAATGAAAAGTATTATTTATTTTTGGCGTGCAAAGAAAGATTATCTTACGTCATGTCATGAATGTTCAGAAAATTTGTTCAAATTAAAAGTTAATATTTTATAGAGATCAAAACTTGAGATGATAGAGCTCAGTGGGAAAACGCAATAAGAGATGAATTAAAGCAAGTAATTAAATGACCTTCGATGATGATTAATTATTCCCCCTTCAGTAAATAAACATGACTTTAGTACGAAGACCAGAGAACAAAAACCATAGTAGACTATAAATGAATTTTCAATATCAAACATTTAAAATACAATGTAAATGAAGTTGCTAGAGAATAATTCGAAAATACTTTACGGACTACGACGAAACTTTGCATCCGACAATAAGTAGTTCCAATATAAATAATTAGTTTTTCCGAATTTGAATTTGAGAAGTTGACCGATCATATTTTAGTGGACTTTTTGCTAAATTGACCAACCACGAACAAACGTATAATCATGTCAGATTTAAAAGAAAGTGAGTAATTTCCCGACATCAAAGTACAGTCAGTCAGTAAGTTAAAGTCTGATGCTAAGTTTACGTTAGATCAAAGTGTGTACATTAAAACAGTTTTGAGTACGTTTAATATGCATGGTGTGCCCGATCAGTAAATAACATACACACAGAAAGTAAACTATTTTTTTATGTATTGAACTCTGAAGAGTAATATAATGCTCTGTGTAGCAACGTTATTATATAAGTTGTAAAATGTACCCAATGTTATGCACTCGTCCAGACTTAAGCACATAAGAAAATGTAGCAATACCTTAAAAAGGTGCGTAGATAAATGCATAATGAAATGCATAATTGTTGACATGGTGTTAAAATGCATGAAGGTACGCTAAATGCATAATGAAATTCATAACTTATTTCGCTTGAGATATATTATTAATAATTAAATTGGCTCATGGAGCTGGTGGTCCCGGTGGAGTAAAATAAGACGACATGTGTTCTGGTTTGGATCGTATATTGGAATGGCCAAATGCTTCACAGATTTTGTCCGACCAGAGGGGTCAGTCGATGAAAATAAAAAGCGTTAAGCTGGTAGCAGAGCAATATGCCCCTCGAACTACATAGATAAGCATAGGTCCAAATTAAGTTAATGTTACAAGAAATGTTTTTTTTGTGAATATGTAGACTCGATGTTATTGAAATTATACAAGAGGCAGAAAAGTATAATCTACATTATAATCCTTTATGAGGATGTCGATGAAGTAAAAGACACAAAATAATAGTAAATAAAATAATAGTCGAAATGTGTAATGAATTGTATAATCTATAGCCCTAGTAGGCAGTACATAGAGACAAAACTGTCAGTCGCAGCCATGGTCGCAGCCATGGTCGCAGCCTTATATTACTGAAGCGGAACATATTGTGGCATAAACTGTTAAAGAAGCATTATAGCTTAAATAATAGCATAGCTTACATGATATAAATAAAGTGCATACGCGCTTAATGCATAATATAAATGAAGTGCATACGCGCTAAATGCAAAATATAAATGAAATGCATACGCGCTAAATGCATAATATAAATGAAATGCATACGTGCTAACTGCTAAATGCATAATGTAAATGAAATGTATACCCGCTAAATGTATCATAATGTAAATGAAATGTATACCCGCTAAAAGTATAATAAAAATGAAATGCATGCAAGCTGAAATGCATGCAAGCTTAGTGCATAAATGATGTCTAAAATGCATCTAAGCTGAAATGCATACAAGCTAAGATGCATGAGTGATGTCTAAAATGCATAAAAGCTAAATGCATAATTAGGTATGTGAAATGCATACAAGCTAAATACATGATGATGTGAAATGTATACAAGCTATAAATGCATAATAGTGCATAGATAGTGATGTGAAGTGCATTGAGAAATAACATAGCACTAGGACGAACTAAATGATTCTTGTTCTGTTAGTAAATTTTTAAATCGATGTAAAGTTTATATACATGGTGATTAATTTTGAGGGGGCGTTTTGGAATTATTCCTCCTCCGTACACAAAATTAATCTTTTTTTTGTAGAAAAATGTGTGGCAGTTTTAATGCATTTGTCTTTAGTGTATTTACTTTTGAAATGATTCATCATACTTTTATTGAAAATGTTGAAATAATTCTTTGTATTATGAAGTAATGATTTAATTCATTTAATTATGAGCATGGAAATGGTCTGATTAGGTTTTTCTGGGTTTTCCCTAATCCAAGCAACAAATGTTGGACCATAATGTAACTTTCCCAGCTAACAATAGGATGGTGTAGATGTTCTGTTTACTAAAGCAATTAACCATGGATTTTAAGTGGTATATTATGTTTGAACTCATGGTGTCAATTTAGATTGGAATATGCAATTGATGATTAATAACTCATATACAAGGTGTTCATTTTTGAGGGGGCGTGTTGGATTAAAGTCTCCTTAGAATACAAAAATGAATCTATTCGTATTTATTGTTTTCTTCTTGTCTGTCATCTGTCACTCTGCTCCAACTTCTACATCATCCTAGTTGAAATGATCTAAAGATATTAATATAATCTGATATCCAAATCCTAGTTGCTGGTGTATTTATTTCATCCAGATCCCCAATTCCAATAGAAACAATCTGTTTTGGTCCAAATATGAAAGTGTCGGCCAAAGAAAAAGAATGCTGTAAGTATTCTGTTAGAATTTGTTCGTCTAGCACCAAATCGTAATCTGTTGTAGTCCTTGTTATAATTTTAGTTCGAATTAAAAAGGAATAGTGTCGATTATAAATGAAATGATAAAAACAAATGAAATATCCTGCCATAACTTGACATTTTACGTTTTTTTTGACATGGACAGGAATGCGATTTTAGTAAATCGTACTTGAATCGTACTTACTCAAAATTACTATGGAGATATGCATCTTTCTACTGATGACTTTCAAAAATATGACTCCTGCTCCTTGTTTCATAATTTTTGGTCCAAATGTGAAATGGCCAGCTTTGATGCCGTAATAATAAATGCTAAGACGGAGGAGTCCTAACAGAATTTTTTTGGCCGGCACGGCACATTTTTGGTCAAATGTGAAGGACATTTGGACCAAAAATGTATGAAACTTGGAACAAAACGTACCTTCTGATACAATATTGTGAACTGAAATATGGTTCTTCCTCTCATATTCCTCCAAAAAAAGATCCCTTGACCTAACAGTGTGATTCTTTAGGGCCTGTAGTAGGTATACAGGCCATTACTTATACAGGGTGTAAGGAAGAGTATCATTAACCTTTAAACCACATACTCTACCCATCAAACTGAACAGAAACTTTGACTATATGGGAGGAAACCCGTCAGGACAAAAACAAAAATCTGCTATTCCATACCAAACTGCAATGCCTCTATCTCAAATGTATGAAACAGCTGATTTATTTTGTTCTGACAGGCTTGCTCTCATAGTAAAAGTTGTTCACTTTGATGGGCAGAGTATGTTGTTAATTATACTTCCTTACACCCTGAATACTATTCTACTAATCAACGCTGAATGTGACTGACGAATGTACTGAATCTTTTAATCAAAGTTAGGTATTAAATAATAACCTATTCCTTCAAACGAATGGAAACTCCTAAAACCTACTCAGTCCATCGAATGATATTATTTTACATGTATGCCATGTTAGCCTTATCAAATTAAAGATTGAAAAAGTCGGGCGACGAGCGGGATTCGAACCCACGACCTGCCTATCCGGGGCATGCTCTACTCCAACAGAGCTGTCGTCGCCCCGCAAGCCACGACGAAATTTTCAATCTATATCTCGTCTCGTCGTCGTTTTTACTCAGTCCATGACTAATCTATGAATAAATTAGGTACTTATTTAATAGAATCTACCTACGTACTCGTAAATAGCACTCAGTAAGTCAATAGCAGAACAATACATTTACTTATTTTACCTATACATTTTGCTGACCCGTTACCGTGAATATGAATTATTTGTGACCCTGTTAGTAAATAGTTTTATTATGACTGTTTGCAGGTTTTAAATTATACATTATATACCTACCAATCAGTGGAGCTATTGTGTGAGTTTCCGATTACGTCGTTCACAAGATTGGTAACGTATTATGACTATACTAATTTTTAAGAAATATTTTCGTTCTGTGATCATTGTATCCATTCTTCTTCTCCGTCGAGTCGATGGGTCATTCTAAATTTTCCCAGTCCAATATTTTGGCTCACGGATAGCATACGTGCAGGTATCCGGGTAACATGGGCAGATACAAGATACGCGATAGGAGCAACACCGCGTTCACACTTGAGGTCCGACCCGTCCAAGTAACCCCACTTTAACAGGTTGTCTTTACTCCGGCCGACCTGGGTTTCGGAGTACATTTAATCTCCTCCAAATACAAGTTACTTTTCCACCAAATATAGGCTCCTGGGCAGCACCTGTCCTGGGTTTTCCACAGTAGAGACAAACGGTGTCGTTCTTTCCCACCAGAGACTGCGTCTAGCATCGTCTATCCATGGTCTAGTACTCCTACCTTACGTCTGACTTCACTTTATTTAAAGTGCCTAGTCGAGGCCTCGGATGACCAGAGGGCCAGTAGCTACCTCGGCCAGCGTATCAGCCTGAACATACAAAGAGGCAACGCTGCCAGCCACCTGCGCAACCTGCCATCCAGCGGTTATTTAGTGGATGTTTTTTGACGTGAAACGTCTTTCATTTCGGTCACTTGAAAAACTATATGTGACGAAATATGTAATTTGCTTATTTGCTTATTACTTTTGAAATGTAGTAGCCATAATTGTAGGTACTACAATTATTTAGAGGATAGAACCCATTAGGTACTCGGTACAAGACGTTTCACGTACCTAATCCACTGCGGATGCATCCAAGGATGCAACTGCGGTATTAGGATACATCATACTAGATTTTTTATTTATGGTGTAAGTTTTATCTCTGTATTTATGTTTTAGGTTAAGAATTTATACATGTAATAAACACTATCCTTTTGATCGATAAATTTTTTTTTTTTTATTCATTTTTATTTATATGGGGGCTTTTAACCATGAGGTTATGTCAGCCTCATCGTGCCTTAACTTTAGAACTTTACAAAACAAAACAATGAAAACCTACAAGAAATAAATCTAAACGCTACTACTATAAATAAATATTACTGCCGCTCTATTTGAACCCCACACCTTAGAAAAAGTATATGTCTAGAATGAGCCTCACACTTGTTCCGTATAAAACAAAAGGGGCTAACTTTCTTAGGTTGGTGTGCGTGAGGCGCCATACAAATTATGTATGTGTGCGTGTATATGTATAGGGTTTTGGAACCAGTACTAATTCCTATTTTTTTCGACGCTTTCGTAGCTTTGACTGTCTATCTTGATAATCTAAGCCCCACACATCCTTTGTTTTTCCAGACTTCATAAGGCATGACCTCACACACTCATTAATACTGAAGAAGCCCACGTTTCCTTTTGATATCTGCCTACCTGCGCTATGAATGGAGGGATGTATGTATCCTTAGAATCACAGTGATGTCACTACTGAGGCATTTTGCTTTGTTTGCGCAACATAGATAATAAGGATATCTGTGAAATTCTTTGGATTCACAAAGTTTATCGACTCGTTATTGTATCGGATAGTTACTAGAATTTCGTAAACTGCTTGTATAATGAACAACTTTAGGCCGGATTCGACCAAACCTAGATTTTTAGAAGAGTAACTATACAAGGAACAATTTTACTCTTGGTGTTTCCCCGAAATAACTTCCCATACTAACCCGTACTAAAAGAACGAATATACATTCGTTCAACCCACCTAAAGAAAGAGGTCGTTGTATCCGTACTTATTGCAATGTGAGGTTATACAGTTTTAATTTGTTAGGTTTCTTTTCATTATTATTTTTTAATTATGTGACATGACATTTTATTAGTCTCGGTCTAGCTTTACACCGTCAAAATTGGCTGTGTACAATTTATTCATAGATTAGGGTTGGTAAAACGCAAAATCAGTTTACTCTAAAAATTTACTCGCGTTTGGTCGAATCGGGCCTAAATTTTTGAATAGAACTGGAATAAGCTTAGCATTTTATAATGCATTGACATAACATTTTTGAAACAAACTTACACTGATTTTGTTCAGAAATATCTTACCTATATCTTGTAGACACTAACACCGTATTTTATGTCCATAGATATAAATTTAAAATTATTTGGAATTGGACAATTATTATAGCAGGTATTTTTCATAAACTTTTCTGATAATCCAAAGGTTTGATAGGAATCTAATCATTGGAGTTTTGGGTGAAACTTACAGAAGAATAGTACAGAAGAACTACGATAAAGTTTTTCCCGTGGTATCATCGGTAGGTAGGTATGTCAAGTTTTTATTTTGGACCTTATTTTATATTTTTTATGGAAAGAAGACATTATTATATAGTAGATTACACACCGAAGGCAGGAAAGTAAGAAAGGTTTCAGATCTCGTGTAATCATGTGATCTGAGGCTTTCTTATTTACTGCCCGAGGTTAGTATACTATTTTTGTCCTCGACGGAGGTGGAAAGCGGCAACTTCGTTTAGCGCAGCGGGACGAAAATTGACGCTTTCCGTCCAGAGGGGAGAAAAGTAAATAATTTAATTTTTATGCTATTCAAAAACAAAATCAAACTTGTTTATTCAAGATAATATCACATAAGTATATATTATTGTTCTGACGTCATGTTTTTGAATCTACCGAAGCGTCAGAAACTCTACAACACATATCTTTTAAACAAAACTTTAGCCTAATATACCCACGGAAGGAAGTTTCGGTTTTCCCCATCACAGGCACGATTCCTCTTATTACACTAATTGTTTGATACATCATCATCATCATCGTCTTGTTTGATACAAAGACCCTAAAAATATTAGCTTTTAATAACTAAATCGTATTAATTTAAGGGAAGTATTGCTATTTACGTAAACATTTAACAGAAAACCGTGTGAACCAGCGAGAGATGTCTTGTTTACAAGAATCGAATGTAATACGTACAAAAAATTTTGGCAGACTTGGCAGTCCCAACCGTCGAATACGATCGTTGAGGCTTCGTAGACAGCCATGAGTCATCACAGGACAGGTTGTGGTACTCTGTTGATTCACTTAGTTCTCACTCTTAATAATGTGAGTACCTACCTACCTAAAGTCTACACGGTGAAATTGATATCATAAGCATCCCATCCTTCCATCCAAAGTTTAGCCATCAAACTGAACAACTTTTACTATGGGAGCAAAAAGATCGGAGCAAAAAAATCTGCTTTTCCATACTAAACTGCAATGCCTTCTCGACTCAAATGTATGCAAAGGCTGATTTTTTTTTGCTCCGATCGGTTTGCTAAGATGTTTAAAAGGATGCTAATTTCACTCTGTATACAGGATTTTCGATTGAAGAATTTCGTTCTCTGACGTAGAGGCTCGGTAGCTTGGCTTAGGCGGCAACTTGTACTCGTGGACGAGTTTACCACGTCCGTGAATTGCTAGGGGTCGACTCGTCCTCTAGGGATCAACTTGCTGAGGGATATGTAGTCGTTGCGTCGTCTGTAGGGCACTAAACCCAATTACGGGCTACTTACATAACATCTAAAACCGTTTAGACGAAACATGTTTCACCGAACACCTTTCATCTAATGAACTGTTCTACGAAGTAAAGTTACATCTATGTAAATAATTGGATGAAGGCACAGCCCCGATTTGGTAGGTTGAGGGTTAAAGTCCCGTCATCAATACTTGGTCTCCTCCGTTCCGTCTCATACTTCAATATTCGTTAATTTAGTGAGAAAAAAGTGAGTTTTACAATAGTACCATTTCATCATTGACGTGCGTCCGGATGTCTTGAATTTGAGCCTTAAAGTAATATCATCAGCTCATCTCATAAATACCCAAAGTCACAACTACCTAGACTTTATATCAATGCAAAAAATAACAAACTGGTTCTGCTATACTTAATAGAATTCAAATAAACCCGATATTAGATGACATTGGTAATAACTACCTCCTAGTAGAGTACTTTAGGTACCTACCTGTAGTAATTTTACATGTAGCAACCAGATTTTTACCTCTTAGCAGTTTGATTTATTTATGTAAATCCGGAATATCTGAAGCTTTTTAAATATTCTTTAATATTTTTAAATCTAGTCACAGGAGAATTTAATTGACAAAGAGTAACGTTTTATACAGGGTTCTTCTTAATATGCTGAAACTCTTTTAAGGGTATATTATTCGGAGCGCGCTCCATACAAACGTACTATGGTGATATTTTCAATACAAACCAATTAAAGTCAATGAAATTTTGCAGAAACAATCTAGAAACAAATTTCTATGCTTGTATGGAGTTAGATTTTCGTTAAAATGTATAGTTTTCAAGTTACAGTGCCTCAAAGATTTCCATACAAATCTTAAATTAATCCTAGCATTGAAACTGTATATTTTAACGAAAATCTGACTCTATAGAAGCATAGAGATTTGTTTCTAGATTGTTTCTGCAAAATTTCATTGACTTTAATTGGTTAGTATTGAAAATATCACCATAGTACGTTTGTATGCATTGCGCATTTTCGCTCTCGGAATAATGTTCTCTTAAGGGGATGATCAGACCATCAAACGTAACAACTTTCTCCATGGGACCAACAACGAAATGTCGAAAATAAAATCAGCTGTCTTATACATTTGGCTCAAGTAGGTTGGCAGTTTTGTCTGGAACAGCTGTTTTTTTTCGCGATTTCGATGTTGGTGCGATAGAGGAAGTTGTTCAGTAAGAAGGACCCTATACAGGGTGTAAGGAAAAGTATTATTAACCTTTAAACAACATACTCTATCCATCAACCAAAAATATCAACAACTTTTACTATGGGAGCAAACCTCTCATAACATAGGCGAAGTATTTTTCGCTTACGCTGATAGACGAAACATCAGTGTAACCGCGTATGAGACAGCGATAGTCATAAAATCCTATACAATTTGTATGAAAATAGATGTCTGACTCCGGAGTCAGACAGCCGTCGTAGAACAAAAAAGTGGCTACGTCGATAAGGACAACAATAAGTAGCGATCTCCTTTTTTAACAAGAGCGAATTTGCTATGTGCATCTCTTACTGAGTGATATGACAAGACACGTGCTTGCTTCTAGTTCCTTCTCTTTCTACGTCTCATAACAAAGAAATCTGCTGTCTCATACAAGTCATAAATATGATTCGAGTAGGCGCTGCAGTTATGTATAGGTAATTAGAACAGCAGATTTTTTTTGCGCTGAAAGGTTGCTCCCATAGTAAAAGTTGTTCAATTTGATGGGTAGAGTGTGTGGGTTAAAGGTTAATGGTGATACTTTTCCTTACACCCTGTAAAGGCTGATGATGATAATTAACATCTCGTATTGAGAGTCTCATACGATACGACCCTTCAAATCCCACAAATATTTTCTAAACATTACGTTAGTATGAAAAGATAAAAACAATGTCAGATATTCAAATAAAAATGATCATTAGGTTTAATTCCACGAAGGGTTTCAAGGTTCAAGCGAGAGTAGGGACGAGGTTCGACAACCGAACGAACGAAGCACGATGACGTCATAGGTATTTAATTTGAAAGGCTCGCACCAATAACCAGCAAGCAATAAGTACTTACTTTCGCATTTTTACATAAAAACTGGATTTTAACTCCAACTGGCTTCATGTGTGTTTTTGTGAATGTACGAGCATTTCACCGTGTGAATCCTGGTTTATAGTAGGTATTACCTACGTAGATTTTGTACGAGGCGAATGTGGAAAAAAAAAGTTTTCTTTTGCGGTTTTTTTTTGCGTAAGGCTACAAAAATGCTTAAAAATCAAAAGGGCTGCTTCAAACCAATGGCTAACATCGAAATCGCGAAAAAAAACAGAATTGTTCTATAGAAAATGTCAATAGCTACTAGACCAAAATGTGTGAAACACTTGATTTTTTTTTACAATTTCAATGTTGGTCCGACAGTAAAAGTTGTTTTGTTTGATGGTCTGTAGGTGCTGTTTGATGTGAAATACATACTCATCCAACTGTTTTCGGCCATTGGGGTAACTTCTGGTTAAAATTGAGCTTAGTTTACAATTTTCATAGTTGTAGCAAAATTTCCGGCCACTCTGAGAGTTTTGGTTTTTCACGCGCACGTTCAGCGTTTCAACTGCAGTGCAGTGTGTCCTTTTCAGTAAAATAAAATGTAGCAATGTACTTAAAATGTACATGCATGTGCACGACAATGTGTGAACAGCATAAAGTGAAAATATTGAAAGAGCTTGGAGAACTTCGTTTGAGCTCACGTGCAGAATATCACATCCTGCCTGTAAGTCTCGGAAGATGGAGTCCCTAATTTGAAACGCAAAATTATAAGCAATCATTGAAATGGAAAATAACAGTGCACATCAGTTCCTTGAAGTTTGGGTTTTTATGAACTGATTCATTTAGCTGACTTCATTGTGGTTATAATGAATAGGCACAATTCCATTTACGTCCTTTCATTCATGATAATCATTGACTTACACTCTAGCGATAGACAGGCCCTTTCATATACTCAACATGTTCCACTTGAATGCGGTGGGCGCACCGCATTGATGTTCCCGAGTTCACTTCGTCACTATGGCAATGTCCGCAATGTGTAATTTTGTGTGGTTTTGTGTGACATGTTGTTTGTTTGAACGAGCTCGTCTATCGCTAGAGTATATATGTCAGTGATGATAATAATGCCACAGGTAATAGGTACTATCCGTGTGGCAAAATAGGACTGGAAAAATTAAAAATGACATGCCATCGACATTTCTATGGTGGTATGACGTTTTCGGAAAATTATCTGTATATAGGATTTTAAATTGATAATAATATGTACATTCGTATACCTATGCCCAAGTATATCTTCCCATCAATTAGTTTGAAAATTTGGTCACAATACTAATTTGTGAGTTAATTACACCTGCTGAATTGCAAATCGTTAGCGACTCCATAAACAAAAATCCAATGAAAAAGTATCTTGCAGAAAATTAAATTTGCATCTTTTTAAAAGGGTACCTACATATACCTACCTTCAGTTGAATACAACTTTACTTGTACCCTTTTCACGAGAAGCACAAGTAAATTTATACCCTTAGGAGGGTATTAAAATATATTAAAATTGTTTACGTCAAAATCGAAACTTTATGATGCCAGGAGATTATAACTAGTCCATTCAACTCATAGACGTTTTTGTATGCCCTATTTTAATTAATTAATACATTGAACGATAGATCGATTTTCATGGTCAGATATGATTGGCGTTTTTAATCAACTTTTGAGCTTTAATGTATGAGTTTTTGTCTTAAGTTTGATAGTCTTTGTGACGATGAGGCGCCATGTATCAAATTTGCAAGGTCATTGTTGATTTGATGATTCACACGAAGTCGGGAAAAACATTTATAATTATCGTTATTTGAATGTTCTTATTTACGAGTAAGTACAAAAAAAAAAAAAAAAAAATACAAAATATACAAAATATTTATTGAACCAACGTGTGATACAGGTTTTCAGGACTCGTAATGATTATGATTAACAACATTAGATAGGTACAGGGTGGAGGGGGAAAACCCCGAAGAGACTGCTTTAGTAAAGGAAAAATAAACTCTAAACCTACGAAGTATACAGGGTGTACAGTACAATGCACCACTAGTTTTTAATTAGTAACGAAACTTTAACGGTGTATTCAGACCGTGAATCTGAACAAATTTCCCTAAGGAGCACGGGTCATGGTATGGAGCCAAGGAAAAAACGAAAAAAGAACAGCGATTCCATAGAAAATTTCAATAGCTTCTCGACCAAAACGCATGATAAAAGATTTTTTCGCAATTATTTCTTAAATGTGGTTTAGTTTGATGGTCGGTTTAAGTTTTCACCCTGTATTATACCATACTTAGTTAACTTAGTGTTGTATTTTTTGTGACTTTGTGACACATTCTTATTACTAGAACAGAAACTGGATTACGAGAATCTTATCGTTTAGGTACATTAAAACTTGTTATTCTTTCAAAACAAAATTTTTAATTCCAAAATTGACGCATTTGATACAATTTCAAAATTAACCTACGCCTGGTACCTACATAGGTACAGTCAAGAGCACATCAACCTTGACAATCGAACTGCGATATTGTTTCTTAATAAGAACGCCATAAGAACAGTACGAAGTGTCTATAGCTTGACGTGCTCTTGACTGTACCTTTGGGGAGCGTCTTAAATAAAAAATGAGCCAAAGTTTCGAATGCCTTGAAGTGTACATCCACTAGAAGGGGGAGTAGATTCGTATCAGGTGCGCAAGCGCAGATGACGTGTAGCTTGCACCTGTCGTGAATAGTCATGATCTCCAAGGTTTTATTGGGATATCTCTTTATTATAGTGGTTAGTATAATTTCTGCCGGAGCAATTTTTCATTTAGTACTTGGTCGTAATTGAGAGTGTCTTCCCTCGTAACAACTTAAATAAAAGTTTTATAAAGATTGCGTCTGTCGCAAGAAGTTGAGATCAAAAGAAATTATAGGAAGCTTTAACTTGAGACTAGTATTTATTCTGTGGTTGAGATGAGTTTTTTTTTTTCAATAGCTTGAAACAATAACAATTTTATTTGTATGAACTTGTATTGACATTGCTCCTTATATTATGATGTTTCCCCTTTTAGTGAATGCCGTAACGAGAAGTTTATATTTGAAGTTTTAAGGCTTCCGCACATTGCAGCGATATTATCGAGCGATATTATCGAGCGATATTATCGACAGCGATATCGCGACACCTTACACACTGCAGCGATTCCGCGATTCGCGTCACGCATGCGCACACCACTGAATGTAGTAGAAAGAGATTGCGTCAGGTTGCGATAATATCGCGGCAGTGTGTGGGATCGAGCGCGTCCCCATACAAAATGTACTGAGAACAATTATCGCAAAATCGCAGCGATAATATCGCTCGATAATATCGCTGCAATGAGCGGAGGCCTTTAAGAGGATGATCTGACGATCAAACTAAACGGATTTCTCTATGTGACTAAAAAAACTAAAAAATCCGATGTCCCAATCATTGACGACCCGGTTGGTGTAATGGTTACCACGCCGGACTGCCAAACCAAGGTCCTGGGTTCGAATCCCGGTTCGGTCATGGATGTTATATGTTCGTGCCGTTGTTGTAATGGTTTCCATAATAAAAAGCCTTTAGTGCTTGTTTGGGATCATTACAATGTGCCTGTGAGCTTTATTTATTTATTTATTATAGTTTTTGGTGTGCAATAAAGAATACCAAATTGATTGATTAATTATAGTACTCTGTGACTATAGTAATCTGAACTAAAATCAAAGTATAGTAGTACAATTTTTGACGATTTAAGAAAACGTTCTTTATAGCTTATCTGATAGATCGTTTGTATCGATATTATGTCAAACGATCTGTCAGATAGTGGTGAGACAAGTTCTTTCATTAAAATATATGCTACTGAAGTTCGGCTGTATATATGTATTTAATATGCTGACACTTTTTTAAGGAGATGATCAGACCATCAAACTGAACAACTTTCACTATGGGACCAACATTGAAATCGCGAAAAAAAAATTGGCAGTCCCTGGCTCAAGTAGAGAAAGTGGTTCAGTTGGACGGTCTGATCATCCCCTTAAAAAAAAGTGTCAGCATATTAAAAAGGACCCTATATACTTTAAAGCAAACACAGAGCCTGCAGAGAAAATATCGCGTCAAAATATTTCATATTCCCCCGTGTTATGTCGCAAAACACTTCAGTCCCATGTCGGGGCCCTGTGGTTCGAAATTTGAACCCTGAGTCGTGACTTAAGCCTGCTCGACAGGTTTCACACAACTATACCTTAACTGAGGTAGATATAAAATGAACTACAGTTGTGAGGTAAGGACCACTAATGTTGGTCAGTCTGAAATATGTTTTTGTTTAACGTAAATACAAGGTCCAAATTAATATGCTGACGGCTTTTTAACGGATGATCAGACCATCAAACCGAACAACTTTCTCAATTAGAGCAAAGTCAAACTCACGAAACAAAAAACGGAAGTCCCATACAAAACTTCGGATCTAACTCAACCCGAATAATGAGACAGCTGTTTTTTTTCGCCATTTCGATGTTGGCCATATGCATAAAGTTGTTCATTTTGATAGTCTGATCACCCCCTTATAAAATCGTCAGCTTATTAAGTTGGACCCTGTTTAACAGACTTTGGTATTAAATTTAATTCATTTACCGAATCTTCTTCTTTTCTCACCTCTTCTGAGCCGAATATCTTCTAGAAAAGAAAAAAAGAATTTTGCCTCTTATTTCTGTTCCTGTACCTACACGCGTACCTAAGTGCGTTCACACACGATGACGCACTGTCAGTGCATAGAACCACACCCGGTGCGTCAATGCGTCACCGTGTGTGCTTCTACGTGCGGTTTCATACAACTCCTTGCTTCACAAATGACGGACTGACGTCTGCCGCTGCCTCAATGCGTCATCGTGTGTGAACGCACTAAATAAAAGTACTTTGCCTAAATGTAATATTGAATAGTTTTATTATTGTTCTACTGGGTACGCCTGCCTCACCTAGCGGCTTATTGCAGATGATATCTTGGCTCTTCCTAGTGCCCTGGTACCTACAGCTACAGAGCTTTGAGAAGCTTGCGTTTTTGTTCATATTCGAATTCAAGAACCGTTACTTTAAAGTGAGTGTTAACACTTGCATTGAGAGTTAAACCTTAAAGTAACTATAATATTGAAAGATTCTACGTGTTTGTTTACAATAACAAAATAATGAATATCGCAAATCAAGGCTCAAAATTACTAATTATACAAGGCTTAGGTAAACTTAAATGCGAAACATACCTATACAAGGTGTTACAAAAATACAAATAAACCTTTAAGGGGGTGGTGTAGACCATCAAACTGAACAACTTTCACTATGGGACCAATATCGAAATCGCGAAAAAAAAAAATTGTGTTCTATACTCTACAAATCGACTAGAGCTAAAATATGTATGGGATATCAAATATTTTTTTCGCGATTTCGATGTTGGTCCCATAGAGAAAGTTGTTCAGTTTGACGGTCTAAACAACCCCCTTAAGAGTTTTAAAAATGTATTCTTACTTATGAAACACCCTGTATAAAGAGGTACTTCAAATCATCAAACTGAATAACTTTTACTATGAGACCAACATCGGGAAAGCGAAAAAAAACTGCCTTTCATACATTTTGGTCGAGTAGCTATTGACATCTTCTGTGAAACAGCTGATTTTATTTCGCGATTTCAATGTTAGTCCCGTAGTAACAGTTGTTCAGTTGGATAGTCTGAAGCACCCGCATTATTTAATTGGCAAGAGCCATTAAAAACCCAGCAGTTTTGAGTTCAATATAACAACAATATACGAAGTTGAAGACAGCATAAGCGGTAAGGCGGCTGGCATGAGTTTAGTCATTTAGTGTGCGAACCGAATGAGGTTTTTTATTTCTTTTTGCGTATACCGAGGCCACGATGATAAACAACCAAGTTTATGATCCGCTGTAAAATTTTTGGGATGGCGATGAGCTCTAACAGGGTGTAAAAATGAAATGCTATACATATCGAACAGAGTGTCAGACCATCAAACTGAACAACTTATCGTATGGAGTCGACATCGAAATCGCGAAAAACAAATCTGTTCCAAAGAAAATGTCAATAGCTACTCGACCAAAATTCATGAAAAAGTTGATTATTTTCTCAGGACAGTTTGATGGTCTGTCATTTAAGTTTACACCCTGTATATTAACAAACATTTTCGGATACTTTTCTGTTTGCCTAATTTTATTTTAGGCATAGTCCCACCACACTGTTACATCTGTAAATCCTTATCTGAATGTTTTCTTAATCAACAAGTGATCTTAGTCGAAATCTACGAGCATCTATGTAGGCCAGTCATTTTAGCGTGTTCAGTTTGGAGGAGGTCGAAGTAATCTTTATGTTTACTTTTAAACCGTAATTGGCATCATTTAGTGATGAAAGTAAAGCCTGAAAAAAAATTTGACAAAATATTTGTATGGAACATAGAAAAAAAAATTAAAACTCCGGGAAGGCTTGTAACTCATTCAATAATAAACCTATAACGCTTATTTTAATTAGACTTAATAGTGATTTTTGAACATTAAAATTTACATCAAAATTAGAATTGTGTTGTAAGTGGGTTATTCGTTAAAAAATATTTTGTCATTTTAATTTTTTTCTAAGTAAATACAAATATAAATTCCAAGTGTATAGCGTGTATAGCCCTATAAATAATAGTTTTATTCTATTTTATCATTATTAAAACGATATAACGATATATTCAGCCGTGATTAAAATAACCGAAATCATTATGTAGATAAGAATTTAAATGTATATTTTTCTTTTTAATAACACGTAGTATATTTATACTAATTATTTTGCATACATATTAAAAACATAAAGTGTGTGTATTTAGTGTTAAAAGGATCGAATATCGACGATGGCTCGCAAGGTGCTTTCGGGGGTGCAGGCGGGGTGGGACGGGCGACGACGTGACCTTAGCATTATCACTCCGCGGCCCGCGCGGCCGGCCGGTGCCCCTGTGCGCTCGCGTCGGCATTACAAAGGCACTGCAACCCAATGCAGTCATGCTGTGTTTCTAGCGGCGTTTTGCGGTTAAAGGACCTATTGATAAAAAGATTGGCTGAGGGCCTGTTTCGCCACTTTTTGATATGTTCATGTTAGTTTATCAGAAATCTCATTTGACACATTTTGTATGAAGAATATGTCAAATGAGCAGTCAGATAAGCTAACAAGAACTTATTCCGAAGTGGTGAAACAGGCCCTAAATCTTGTTCGAATACTATCACTATTATGAGATTTATAATAATATCAATGAAGGTTACCACGTCTCGGTTGGCCCAATGATTACCACGCCGGACTGCCAATCGAGACTTAGGTGACATCTCGCCAGTAAAAAATTGGCGAGTTGCCACTCTTTCGAGTCGGTAGGGGTCATGTCGCCTACAACACAGGGCGAGTTGGGTGTTCAGAAAAATGGGAGTGGTCGACCCGCCCGGATTGGTGAATAGGGCAAATTATGAAGGGGGGTATGTAGGTTTGTAAGTATGTATGTAGTTCACTCAATCAGTCAATCAAATATACATTATAGGTAAGTGGTTTTTTTAGGTATGTATTCAGTTGTGGGTATGTTATGTATGCAGTAACATGAACAACTTGGCAAACTCGAACCACATTAACAACTTGGTCAACTCAGTCAATATAAACAACTAGAACAACTTGGTTAACTCGAACAACTCAGGCAACTTGGTCAACTCGGACAACATAAACAACTTGGTCAACTCGGACAACATGAACAACTTGGTTAACTCAAACAACTTGGACAACTCAGACAACATGAACAACCCGGACAACACGAACAACTTGGTCAACTTAACCAACGCAAACAACACGAACAAATTGGTCAACTCGAACAACTTTGTCAACTCAAACAACTTGGTCAAATCAAAAAACTTGGTCAACCCCGACAACATAAACAACTCTAACTTGGTCAACTTGACCAACTCGAACAACATGGACAACTTGCTTAACTCAAACAACTCAGATAACATGGAACAATTTGGTCAACCCGGACAACACGAACAACTTGGCCAACTCGAACAACTTTGTCAACTCAAACAACTTGGTCAAATGAAAAAACTTGGTCAACCCGGACAACATAAACAACTCTAACTTGGTCAACTTGGCCAACTCGAATAACATGGACAACTTGGTTAACTCAAACAACTCGGACAACTTGGACAAATCAGCCAACATGAACAACTTAGTCAACTCGGACAACATAAACAACTTGGTAAACTCGAACAACATAAACAACTTAGTCAACTAGAATAACTTGGTCAACTCAGACATCATGCACAACTTGCTCAATTTGTTTATGTTAACCAAGTTGTCCCATGTTATTCGAGTTTTCAGAGTTGAACAAGTTGTACGAGTTGGCCAAGCTAGAGTTGCCCAATTTGTTTGAGTTGTTCCGGGTTGTTCGAGTTGTTTATGTTATCCGGGTTGACCAAGTTGTTCGAGTTGACCAAGTTGTTCATGTTGTTCGAGTTGGCCAAGTTGACCAAGTAAGAGTTGTTTATCTTGTCCGGGTTGACCAAGTTGTTTGAGTTGACCAAGTTATTCATGTTGTCCGAGTTGACCAAGTTGTTTATGTTGTCCGAGTCAACCAAGTTGTTTTTTTTTTTTTTTTTTTTTTTTTTTACATGTTGACAAAAAGAGGAAAATCCATCATGGACATCTGGGAAGGAAACCCAGATAGTGCCGGACTCGTACCGGCCAAAAACCTCAATTTGTCATTCCTCTAGTCTCCGATAAAATTGTTCGGAGAGTATTGTACATCGTGTGACTAGTTTTATAACATTGTGTAGTTGTTTTCGTATAAATAAAAAAGGGTATAATAATTAGTCTAGTCAGTCTTTTTCTTAATTAACTTAACAATTTTAACATCTAGAGGATCTTATTTTTAAAACAATCACGTAACTTAATTACTAGACACGCTAAGGTAGTTCATTTTTTTTCTTTTTTATTAAGGAAAATTCAAGGTTTGCGGTTCTTACTATTTTTCGTTCCTAAGTACAAACTTGCCATATTATCATAATATGGCAATTTGTACTCTTTCTCTTGTGTAACAAAATTATTGGTGATACCTACACTATACTCTGACCTTGACATCCTCAAGATGTGGACGGCATTTGCTATCTGCCAATAATTCTGCTACCATTTCTCATCTTAGCCGATCTTGTGACTTCCTCCGCAAACCTAAACAATAATTCTCTACCGTGTCTTTCGGCTACAATGCCGGGTAAGTTCTCGGCTGTTAACTGCTGCTCCAGTTGTATTTGCAGGTCTAATCTTTTTGCACTGTGTATAGGACAATCGAGGATAAGGTGTATAATGGACTCCTCGGAACCTGTGTCGCAGATGCACAGGGGGCTATCTTTCAAGTTAAACTTGTGCAGATAGAATCCGTATCCCCCATGCCCTGTCAAAATCTGTACCAACGTGGGGGTCAATTTAAGTTTTTTAACAATACTGTACGCTGCTTCTGTGTTGGGCAGGAAATACTTGGTAGTGGAGGCGTTTTCGCTCTCAGCGTACCTCTTCTCCCATTCTTTCTTCGTTTCCTGCCGAATGTTCCTCCTAATGTTGGATAGAGGGCATCGGTCGTAATCGGCCGCGGTCTTTTTAAAGAGTGCTGCCTCCTTGGCTAGCACGTCAGCGCGTTCGTTACCCTCTACTCCAACATGCGCCCTTATCCAGAAGAGCCGTAATGTCCTACCTTTCTCCATGAGCAGCTTAATGTTGCGCCTAACCTCACATGCCATGGGGTGGGACGTATCGGGGTCACGAAGCAGCTCCAATGACGACCTGGAGTCACTGAAGATGTTGATTTCGCTGTCCGCACTTCTTAGGGCTAGTTCGGTTGCTTTTTGCAACGCGAACATCTCCGCTTGAAATACGGTACAGAATGGCTCCAGGCGGTACTTGGCACTTCGTTTCTCCGACCCATCCCTCCAGTAAGACATAGCAGCCCCGACCTTCCCTTCAATCTTGCTCCCATCCGTAAAAATGTGAGAGCCAGAGACTTGATGGTCTGCAAGGGTTTGAGGCTGCATGTCCTCTAGGCACTGGAAGTCGATTTTCACTTCCGAGGCAGGGTGTGGTGCCTTCATGAATGACACTCTGGCCTCTACGGTCCTATCGCCCAGGTAAGATTGTGGTCGTCCCCTCTTCGCCTCGTAAAGCTTAGAGGCTTCTCGCACTCTCATATCCAGGGGGAGAAGACCAGAGAGTACCAGCGCGGCATTCAGGGAAACTGTGCGGTAAGACTTTATGATCTTCTGGACGAAACCTCTCTGGACTGTGTTAAGTTGTTTCTGCACCGACCATTTGTTCGATGCAGGAGCCCAGGCGCTTGCCGCGTACAGTACAATCGGCTCGATTACTGCCACGTATATCGTCCTGATCACCTCCGGATTCAAGCCCCATGAAATTTTCGCCGCCCGACTGAGCTGTTTGAAAATACCGGTGGCTTTATTGCACACTTCACTTACGTGTTTTTGGAAAGTGAGTTTCCTGTCAATAGTCAGCCCCAGTATTTTTACCTCTTCCTTCATCGGGATTTCAGTCACGCCCATGTGGATGCAAGGAGTGTTGAACTTCAACTTGTTGGTAACAACCATGGCTTGCGTCTTGTGCGCAGCGAACTTTAGCTTGTTACCCTTTCCCCAAGCCTCCACATGCCCGAGAATCTGATCTCCCATCCGCTCAATTTCAGGAACCGACTTTCCAGAGAAGACCAGGACGACATCGTCCGCGAAAGCCTGGCAGTAAATCCCACGCTGATCCATCTCGTCCAAGAGGGGGTCCAGCAATAGGTTCCAGAAACTTGGTCCACCTATTGAGCCCTGCACGCACCCCTTTGTGGTGGACTTGCTACAGCGCTGACCTGCGTACATGACTGTTACTGTGCGGCCTGAGAAGTAGCTGGTCAACAGCCTTCTGATGTTGAGAGGGCACCTTTTGTCCTTCAGCCGGTTCTTAATGGCTGGCCACCAGGCACTGTCGAAGGCTCCCTCGATGTCTAGAGATACAACAACACTTATCAACTTCTTCCTCAAGTTGTCTCTGAGATGTTGTATGAGGTCGTATAGGGAGTCTTCCGTGCTGCGCTGGGGCACGAAGCCGTACTGCCTCGTGTTCATCTTGGGCAGTAGGTGCCATCTCAACCTCTTGACCACCAGCTTCTCAAATATCTTACCCAGGACCGACAGCAACCCTATCGGTCTGTACGACTTTGCCTGAGAGTAGTCGTCCTTTCCCGGCTTCCGGAGTACCACAACTGCGGCCTCCTTCCACGGGTCAGGGAAGTAAGACAACTCCAGGCACTTGTTGATCAAAGCTAAGTATAGCTTTAGGTCGCACTGTATCGCCGCTCCACAGATGTCTGCGGTAAATCCGTCAGGACCGGGTGCCTTTTTGGGGTTGAATGACCTAATGACATTCTCGAGCTCCACCTCCGTAAACGGTGGGTCCCATTTGTCGTCGGGTACCTCTTTTCCCACGAGTTCTGCTGTTCGACGCACAATCTTGTGGTCTTCATTATCTTCCGCTTCCACGTCCTCCGGGAAGAACGTAGCGGCCAGATGTCGAGCAGATTCCTCTGTACTAAGCACCACCTTTTCAAGGAACAAAAAACCAATTGATGCATAACTATACCTCCCCACACGCCCCCAAACCACTTACTCTAAATGAAAGCAGAAAAATCAAAACAGTTTAAAAACCTTCTCCAATCCGGCTGGTCACCGTGGAGGAGTAAGACCACAACCCTCCAGTTATAGAAAATGAATAGAAACCAACGAAAAAGATTTCAACGCTCGGTACAAACCTATACCTATAATAAAAACGTCGCAGATACAAGCAAAACTAGAGCTGAGCAGAAAAGCAAAATAATAATTGGAGGAGGCTTTTACCGCAACAAGCGGGCCTTACAAAAAATGAATAGGTACTGAATTGGCTGGAATAGCCTAATAACACATAATAGGTAATAGTGAAATTATTATTTGTTCGTAGGTTATAGTATATAGTTTTACATACTAATATTGTACATGATTTCCTATGTTTAATTATTATGCATGCATAGTAAAATAATAAATTATAAAACTGTATAAGCAGGAAAAATTTCAATATTGCTATCTTAATTTAAAAATAATATTTTTATATGAAACAGTAATTAATAATTATATATAAATAAATAGAAACGATTGCTAAGATCAATGTTAAGATGTATGCAAAGATAAATGTCCAATCAAATTAATGTTATGAATACAACAAAATGTAAGTATGTATTAATTTTTCTTTATATTTGCAAAAATTTTGTGCTAAAAAATGTTGTAAAATATTTTGTAAGGAATTAATAAAGCTTATTATTATTATTATAAGCACCACCCCGTCCCGAATCAGAGGCTGGTCCTCGTGTCTTCTCGCAGTTTTGCGTAAGACCCTATAAACCCCATCCCACATGCTTTCCCTGTCCTGAGTTCCACAGAACTTCTTCCAACTCGCGGTTTGGGCTTCCGCCGCTGCCTGCTCGTACTTGTCCTTCGCCTCCAGGTACTCTGCTAACACAGCCGGACGACGACGTGCTGCAGCGTATGAAATTCTTCGCTTTTTAGTGACCATCTGTTTCTTAAGATTGGAGAGCTCATTTGACCACCAAGGAGACTTAAATTTTTTCTTATTTGAAGGCTGCGGAATTGCTTCCTTGCAAGCTTTCTCAATGTTCCGAATATATGAATTGACGGTTGTCTCTAAATTTTGAATATCGTCTATACTTTGGACCGCTTCCTGATTTAAATTATTATCTACAAAATTTTTGCCCAATTCCCGTCTAAATTTTTCCCAATCTGCTTTTTTAGTATTATACTACCAAGTTGTTCATGTTGCCCGAGTTGACCAAGTTGTTCATGTTGTCTGAGTTGTCCAAGTTGACCAAGTTAAGAGTTGTTTATGTTGTCCGGGTTGACCAAGTTATTACCTATAGGGAGCCTATTAAGACGCTCCACATAGGTAAACGCAGGGCTGGGCCATATTTTGCTGGTTTTGAGAAGCTATCTTCTCGTTATTTGAAAGACATACAAATTATTGAAAAGTGTAGCAATGATGTTCAACATCTCGGTTTTATTTGCTATTGACCATATTTCTTATTTTTCTATAAAATACGTATAAAACCTGTGTTCAAAGGAAAGTCTAAATATTGTAAAAAAATATGTTTCATGTGCATCTACTTTTTAAGTTGAAGTCACTTTTACTTGAGACACACATCTTTGTGTAGACAATATTAAGATCTAAAAATGCGATTTAAAGAAAAAAAAATTACCAATATTTAATGAGTTAATTAGATAATTGTTAAATTTGGTGCGAATTCTTATTATTTTAGAATGTGATTTCCTTGGATTAGAAGGCACCACAGTGACATAATGAAGTACACACGGCGACACATCATGTTACGCAACTACACTACGTACAAAACACAAAATAGTGCGGTAGAGAGCCTGCATAGACGCGGATGCCAGCGCGGGCGCAGCCTGCCGTGAGACGAAACAACAACAACATACCGCACCCTCTCGCACGATTCGCAGCATTCAACTTCTAATAGTTCAAAGACTAAACAGGGTAGCCTGAGCTGACGCCGTGTGCACAAGCCAGTCAAAAATAGGTATACCGGTCGGGGTGTCGCAAAGAGGGTCCCATACAAAAATAGGACTTAGAAAACAAAAATCAATCGCCAAAAGTAACATTCGGGATCCGGTGGATGTGGGAGTATTAGGGTGGGGGAACACCTGATGACCTTGACCTTGACCTAAAACATGAAATGGTTTCTTTTGTTTACAGGTTTCAATTGTCACCACGCGTGACCTCTGGTGACCTTCAAGGTCATTGACCTTGACCTTGAACATGAAATGGTTTCTTTGTTTACAGGTTTCAATTGTCACCACGCGTGACCTCTGGTGACCTTCAAGGTAATTGGCCTTGACCTTGAACGTGAAATGGTTGCTTTGTTTACCGGTTTCAATTGTCACGACGCGTGACCTCTGCGGACCCTCAAGGTCAATGACCTTGACCTTGAACATGAAATGAAGGGTCTAATTAAAGGGAATGTTTTTGGGTAGACTGGTTAAACAGTAGCAATTCGGTTCTGGCACTCGCCGGCCGCTGCCGCGGCACCGCTCGCTCCGCTCGCACGGCTCGTGCGCTGTGGTTGCAAGAAACCTAACATGCTCGTCGCTTCGCTCCTAGCTAACCTAACCGACTGAGATCACGAAATTCGCGAAATGGCCAATTCGTGAAATGGCCAATTGAATTAGGCATTTCAAGAATTGGGCCTTTCACGACTCTGTAGCCATTTCGCGAATCCATAGAAAAAAATTAAAAAAATTCCTAAAATTATTAAAAAACATAATTTATTAAATATCTCGCTAATGGTGCATCCTAGCGAAAAATTGTTAATTTTTCGAACCCTTGGGATACCCCTAAACCTTCCCTTCCGCATGCGAAAATAAAAAAAAATCATTTTGAAAAATTTTACAAGTCCAGCCCCCATACAAATTTCACCCGAAAATTCGTCTAAGTCGATGGCTCATACAAAATCGTACAAAATTTTTCCTAAGTCTCGGACCCTTCTTCCGACTATGACTAATCACCCCTTCATGGGCAACTCATCCCACACACGACTCATCCCGCGGGCTCAGTTGACCGCTACTTTTTATGTTGGGGGCGACTCGGACCACTCGGTCAACTCATCCCGCGGTGGATTAGGTAAATAGTAGCAATTCGGTTCTGGCACTCGCCGGCCGCTACCGCGGCACCGCTCGCTCCGCTCGCTCGGCTCGTGCGCTGTGGTCACAAGAAACCTAACATGCTCGTCGCTTCGCTCCTCGCTAACCTAACCGTCTGAGTTGGAAAAGGGGGTTTCCCCATTCACTCCCGCCCCCATCCACCGCGGGATGAGTAGACCCCTTGGGAAATGAATGGGCCGAGTCACCCCCGACAAAATAAAAGGTGTCAACTGAGCCCGCGGGATGAGTCGTGTGTGGGATGAGTTGCCCATGAAGGTCTAATCACTACGGAATAGAACAAGTTTTAAAAATTTTACAAGTCCAGCCCCCATATTAATTTCACTCGAAAATTCGACTAAGTCGATGGCTCATACAAAATCGTTCAAAATTTTTCTAAGTCCCAGGTCCATATAAAATTGGCGTAAAGTTTTTCTAAGTGTGGGACCCTTTGCGACACCCTAACCAACGTGTACTAAAAGGGCCCTATTACCCTACGACGCGTACAATTTACCTATATCAGACTCTATCATTAGTCATTAAGGTCCGCAACATACTCGTACATACGTAAGTACATATGGAATTTAAAATCAGACTTGTTATTTTCTATAGGATTTGATGCCTCCGTAATTCCGAACAGAATTCTGTAGGGGGAAATCCATACGAAATCGTAACCTGATTCGGGATTTCGTATGTGTGTGACAGGCGTAACAGTAAGAACTAGCCACGTGAAATCAAATTTCAGTATAGGTACCTAATTATACTTAATAAAAGGAACATATTCGGGCTATCTACCTCCTTTTCCAAACGGATTGGCACGGGTCAAGTGACGGTTCACGTCTTCGCTCGACACCGCTCCGCCCGCTTCTTTTGAAACTATACTCTAATGCTACCCGCGTAAAGATGATATTGCGCTGCGTACTTTTATTATATTCTTTTAAAATTATTATCTCTGAGAATTTATTTCTAATATTAATATTTACTATTGTGTATTATACTAAATGCAATTATTAAAATAAAATTTTCCGCTTAATAATCCATCTCGAACCATAAATCATGTAAATTACAGATTGAGGTACTGCCTTGGGACATTCATTCTAATATTTAATATATTTTGTTTATAACGTAATATATTAAGTAAATCTCGAGAAACATTTCTCTTAAATATAGAGGTTTAAGCACCATACAACATTTACTAGTTTTGACGCTGCAGTTGTGACTTTAAGCATATGCAATTGATCTAGGCTTTTAATATTTAGATACATAATTAATACCAATTAATTTAATGAACTGTGCAAAACAACAGTGCCATAAATATTATGCATCGGGATTGCTGCAATTAAACGCAAAATTTCAAATTTAGGGCTGTTGCCGACGTAATTTTTTTTAAATTTTGTTCCATTTCTTGGAGAGGTTTGTTCTAAGGTAAGATACAGAAAAAAAATTTCAATTCTTAATTACTCCCGGGTCCAACCCTAAAATGACTGGCCTATATGAGCATATTATCATCCTTTGCTGTAGTAGGTAGTCATCAGTAGGGGAGACTGGGTACGGTTGAATTAGGGTACGGTTGAAACAACGCTAATAACTCATAAACATTAGCGGTACGGTGAGGGGTGCAAGAGGAGAAAGACGCAACCGGCGCGGATATGAATCCCTCCTCCATCGCTGTTTCAACCACCCCTGGTATAGGGACGATTGAAACAGTGGCACATCGTTTTATTAAACGCTTCCCATCTAATAACTATAGCAGTTGAACCTCCAATTGTAATATTTACTTGAAGACAAAAGTCTACTCTTTCAAAGCAAAATTGTTTCAACCGTACCCAGTCTCCCCTAGGACCTAAATCTTTGATGGATTTTTAATCATGATATTAAGATTATAAGATGACTTCTTACAATAGAATGACGAATCTAATTCTCAAGACGACCGTTACGGAAGGATAAGATCTGCAAATATTATTATGACTAAGCTCTTCGTAAGTTCGGCCATAATGACGTCATCTTGTTAAAAGTTCAGTGGATCCAGCGGCAGACTTTTGTTTTTTTTAGATTCAAGTTTTGTTAAAAAAAAGAGGTTTTTGATGTTTTGGGTTTAGCTGTTACGGTTCAAGGAGCTTGGGGATTTATATGTTTCTTTTTGTAATTCTGAGATACGCATAGTAGTAAACAAAGTTATTGGATGCTTCACGGAAAGAAACGAAACACGTTTTCTTATTGATTGTGAGAAATAGCACTAGTTGAGGCAAAATCTAGACAAAAAGTATAAGTAGTTTTATAGTGATAATGACAATGACGTTACAAAACAAAGGATTATTAATGAAGCCGAAACACACCCTGGAAATTCCATTCAAATAGGCTCAAAGATTTTCATACAAATCTGAAATTAATCCTAGCATTGAAACTAAATATTTAATTTGAAATCTGACAAGGTACCGAATAGGGCGAAACTTCGTTTGTATGCAGCGCGCTCGGGCGCCTGACGACGTATTTATGCAATTCGTAAAGAGAATATAAGTTAGTCAGAGCTAAGTGGTTTTCCATTATCATTTCCTCCACCGTTCCTATGTAGATGAGGAGTTGGAAGGCTGGTAATGGGTATTCCGCTCATGAACTGGTGTCAATCCGGCCTCTGAGTTTGACCTTTCCTCGATCGCTTTCGGAATGCAACCTTTGAGATGCGCTTGTGAGCTGTGCCAAGTATCCACTTTGTAATTTCACTAAATTGTATGTACTTATAGGGATATTATTTTGGTTTGTTTAGATAGAAAATTTTAAAATGCGAATACTAAAAAAGAAAAAAAATTTCAGTAAGTATAGGAAATTAAAGCCCACTTTTAAAATATGTTTTTTTAAGGTATTTCCGCACAGGAAGTGTTGTTGTTATAGAGAAGATGTGGAGAGCTATTTTTGAATCTCACACGCTTTAATCCGCACAGTTGCTGCACAGTGATACCAAACTCTTTAGAATTTATGTCAGTTTCAAGTGTGAATGAGGCTGCATGACTTTCAAAAATAACACTCGTGAACAGAAACTCTATTAGGTACTGTATTATTCATACAAATATCTGCCGCGCGGTGGTCCAGTGGCGAGTAACCTTGCCTGTCGTGCAGGAAGCGATGGTTCGATCTCCGTTATGGGGTGCGATTTTTTAATGTCACCGGTGAGTTTGTACGGTTTTAAAATCTCATACAAAAGCCTTCTCATACCCATGAGTTCAATACGAGTGGGAAGGGGCACTCGTCGTAGTAACTAGTGAAACGTGGAAGTTCTGAGGTTTCAGAATATCTCTGTCTACCCCGCCGGGGAATATAGTCGTGAGAATATGCATGCTAACTGTATCACAATATAATATAAATTTTAAAGCTAAGGTCATGTTATTTAACTAACTATTTTAAAGTTAAACCATTTTCACAATAAGATTGTTTTAAAAGTTTGGGTATGTCGAATGATTAAAATTTTTCTCCGTATATTTGACTGTGTTGTTGTTATATGAAACCAGATTGATGTCACAAAACCAGTCTTTCCATTCACTCTATACTTGGAGACGTTCCTTATTTGATTCGATAACTATTTAACCTTAATGTTAGCGATTAATAATTACGTCAAGTTGGCTGGTAGGTAGTTGGTGATAGATTTATTCGTTGTTTATATGATGATGTGCGTCAAATCAAAAGATGCCGATGCTTTATGTATTGGAATTGGGGATCTGGATTAAATAAATACACCAGCAACTAGGATTTGGATATCAGATTATATTAATATATTTAGATCGTTTCAACTAGGATGATGTAGGAGTTGGAGCAGAGTGACAGATGTCAGACAAGAAGAAAACAATAAATACGAATAGATTAATTTTTGTATTCTAAGGAGACTTTAATCCAACATTATGTTTCGGGACATGACCTAAATGTCCGGATCGGCTATTTTTACTGGGACTTTCCGAATGAACCTAAATAGTATCAGATAAGTATTTTAGTCTTACACTAGCTGTGCCCGCGACTTCGTACGCGCAGAGAAGTTCTTAATAATATTAAGAGAAAGAAAAAAATAATAAGAAATGCAAAGAAAGAGAAATACTTAAATAAGTACTTAAGTAATTTTGAAAAAAAGTATAGAAAGAAATAAAGAAAAAAATATCGCATTATATTGCCATCATTGCCATCAAATTAAAACATAAATTAGAATCTCCATACATTTCTCAAAACTACATCTAAATTGTTTGATAAGTACTTACAAACACTAATTTTAAACCAGAACATGCAGGCAGTACGCCTGCAGCATCAGGACTGAGTAATAGGAACCCTAAAAAGCAATGTTTCTTCTTAACCCAACAAATTAACAATTATTAGAAATCTGTAGATTATCAAAGCACACACACACCCCTACACAGTAACTCATTCTTAGTTTATGTTGACAATACCCTACAGAGTAAGTAGCCGTGAAGAGAACTCTGCTTTATCCTAATAATCTAATTCAAAATCGGAAAATCCTCAAGTCTCATGGCTTAGACAGTCAGGACCCCTGCAGCATCAACACTGAAGAGTTGGAACCCAATGTTATTTTTTTTGTCATGTTAATTAGTGTTAACAAAAAAGTATTTCCGGTATGTAGGTATTATGTAGGTACGTTACCAGATAGTATTCTCAGTTATTGCTTTGTTTCTGACCCCCACTGAGAAGGGAAATATGGTCGTGAGTTTACTGCATGTTTTACAAAAACAGTGTCAAGTATCATCAACCTGTCATTGTCCACTGTTGAGCATAGGACTCTCCCAAAACGCGTCACGATACTATTCTCGGCCTTCCTCGTCCAGTCGCTCCGAGCTACCACGATACATAGTACTCCACACTACCATGGTATATAGTACTCCACGCCTTACGGACTGGCCAATGGCCATGGGACAGGGCGAACTGCGTCGCGAAAACCGATTTTTCAATACACTGAGTGTTGTGTCCGTCGCGTAGGCGAATTGAAAAATCGCTTTTTGCGCTGCAGTTCGCCCTGTCCCGTCGCCAGGCCGTCGATACAGCGCCGGATGCTAGGCCGGATGGCGTCCGATCAATTTAGTCGTATATTGCAAAATCTCGAGCTCGCTTCGCTTGCTCTATTTTTTTAGACCATGTTAACCCTCGCCCTGTTAACGCTCCAGTCAGGTTTCAGCTCGTATTTCAACAACCTATTCGTATCGAAGTAAATTTAAAAGAAGATTTTAGATTGTGCAGTAACGACCAAAGCTGAATTTTACTGTCAAAATATAATTTATCGTGGTTGTCCGGGGAAAATTTCAGATTTGACTGAAATGTCCGGGGTTTTTGACGTATTTGTCCGGCAACGGCGATTGGGCAGTGGCAACCCTAGCCCGAAACGACCCAAAGAGGGTCACATTTCCTCTCCCAAAGTCGACGCGCAATTTCAGCAATGAAGCTTTTAGCTTCGGCTCCCCATGCCCCTGTGGTCTTGACGGTGACAGGAACTAAGAGATATTGACGCTCCAAAGCTGAGTACCGGACTCTCTTTTTTGTGGCAGTAAGATCGGCGGCTGCTCCATTGTCCGCGACGTGCGACTGAGGTCTGGCAAAGAAGGTGCTTACGCATGTAGTGTGCCACAGGAGGCCCTTGCTTTTCTGCCAGGACACCAAAGCTAATAGGCCGTAGGCCGTCCGTCGGTCTTTTGAAATACACATACACAGAATAGGCACATAAAGTATGATAAGTACAATTAGATTTGTGTAATTTGTACACTTGGAGCAGTTAGTTGGAGTACTAATTTTCATTTACTCAACCTCTGTGAGTAAATTTTTAAATATTTATAACTTTTGATTGTGTAAACCGATTCCGATGAAATAAAGCCTATATTATGTTAATCCAAACTTCATCCATAAATCAGATTCTCATATGTATGTACTTGCTGATGAAAATGTGATATTTTCATTAAATAAAAAAAAACAAAAAGTTCTGCACCAAGATTCGAAACCATCAACTCGTGTTTGAAAGTCAGACCATATACCAATTACGCTACTGAGCTTTCTGAAAAAAGTGTTGAAAAAAGCAATTAGTATTTACCATACTGAATCTTCGCAAATGCATAAACGCGCAGACCACCGACTTTAAATACAACTTCTGATTGAATTAACTGATTGCGATGAAATAAAGCACAAATGTGAATCCAAATAAAGCCATATTCTTTTGTGAAAACCGCATTTAAATCGGTTGAGTAGATTTTGTGTGACGCGTGCATTAAATTCAGTGCCGCTCGTGACTTTGTCTAAATACTTATAACTTTTGATTGAATTAACCGATTGCGATGAAATAAAGCCTACACGTTAATCCAAACTAAGCCCTATATTTTTGTGAAAACGCCATCCAAATCGACTCAGTAGTTTTTATGTTATGCGTGAATTAAATTCAGTAACGCTCGCGACTTTTTCTTTGATTACTCATAACTTTTGATTGAATAAACCGATTGCGATGAAACATAGCCTATATTTTAATCTAAGCCATGCCCTACACTTCAATGAAAACCCCATCCAAATCGGTTCAGTAGTTTTTAAGTGATGCGCGAACAAACAAACAGACAAACAGACAAACAGACAAAAATTCTAAAAATGGTCTTAATGTATTCCATTACGTATCCTAAACACCCCCAATTATTTTTTTTGTAAATATCTTCAATGTACATCATCGCCAAGTTTAGAATTTTATTATATGTATATATATATATATATATATAGATATACATTATATACATACATACATGTACATGTACATGATGTACACATATAGGGTCCTTCTTAATATGCTGACACTTTTTTAAGGGGATGATCAGACCGATAGACAGATAAGAATTTATATTGTAATAGTTTTAAGTCGTGTTATGTTGTAGAGTTTCTGGCCGCATCTTCTCTACAGCGACAACACGTTCCGACGCGGTGGTAGCTTAAAAAAGATTTGACGTTTAATAAGTGTGCTTCAAGCTCCTATATTGAATAAATTATATTGACTTTGACTTTGACTTTGACCATCAAACTGAACAACATTCTCTATGGGACCAACAATGAAATCGCGAAAAAAAAATCTGCCTCTCCATACAAAACTGCAAACCTACTCGAGCCAAATGTATGGGACAGCTGATTTTTTTTTCGCGATTTCGATGTTGGTCCCATAGAGAATGTTGTTCAGTTTCATGGTCTGATCATCCCCTTAAAAAAGTGTCAGCATATTAAGTTGGACCCTGTATAATTTACACGTAGGTACTCTTTACAATTTTATTAGCAAACTAGTGTTTTCCCGCGACTTCGTCCGCACAAATTATATAGGTACCAGATTTTAAATCAGATCATAAGCTATCAAACAAAAAAAGTTTCATCAAAATTGTTTCAGTAGTTTATGCGTGATGCGCGAACAAAGAAACAAACAAACAAACAAACAAACACACAAACAAACACACAAACAAACAGACAAACAGACGGACAAAATTTCTAAAAAAGGTTGATTTCGAGTCAGGGATACCTAAAAACCATATCGTAATGTTTTTTTTGTAAATATCTTCAATGTACCTACAGACACGCTACAGTTACAGTTTTATAATAGTTTAGATGAGATACTTATAATCTACCAGAGATAATTAGAGAAATAATAGAAGATAATTAATCAATGCAGGAATGCTGTCAGCCTGTTAAGAACTAGATAAATACAGGGTTGAAAAATCCGCTGTCCCATACTAAGCTTGAAACCTTCTCTACATAAATGTATGAACAGATGTTTTTTTGCGATTTCTTTGTTGGTCTCATAGAGAAAGTTGTTCAATTTGACCATACCCTGAAAAACCAGCTAAGTTACAGTTTGTGTGTTGGAAGATATACATGGTGTCAATTTAAATGGGTTACGTAAGTAGGTACTTTAGGAGATTCTTCAGACCATCAAAATCACATCAAACTGAACTAATTTTACAATGGCTCCATAGTGAAAGTAGTTCAGTTTGATGGTCTAAAGCACCCCGTATAAAAGCATTTATGTTAACAAGTATGTAACACATTTAAGTTAACAAGGTGTATTCTTATTGTGACTTACATTTTATTAAATTTTTGATAGAATAATTATACTTATTTAAAATAATCAATGCTAATTTAGTGGTTTACCGTAGATATTTTGGTCAAGTATTTTATCAACGGCTACCTGTTTTACTTGCATTACTCAATAAACCATAATTCAGGCTTGCTATCGGCCAGCCCGGTATCTTTGTTCGAGAGAAAATGCCCTGAATTGTAAATGTGTTTACCAATAACGCCAACGTCCTTGCTTTCGAAAAATACTCCAGCCTACGTACAAATAAAGTCTTTTATTTTTCGTTTTTATGGTTTTCTATTCAATACATTGACGCTTTTATTGAAACGAAAACTTTGTGACTTTAGCGAAAAGCGCAACGGAATTTGTCTTTGTTCAGTAATCACTTTGGTGACAAATTCATGATAGAAACCCAGCCAGACCTGCGGTCTAGTGTTTATTTTATAGCTAAACTAATTTAAATTCGTTAGAAACAAAATTTTGTAACACAATTACATCACATTGTTTTGAGATGGTCTGTAACACGATATGTGGAACATTCTTTTGAATTCATTAAATTTGTGAAAAGGTCATAAAAGAAATTGCAAAATGCAAGTGCAATGGCGTAAAAGTTGCATCACCATATTGGTGACAGTGGTGATAAAATTGTGAATGGCTTGGGTAAGAGTGGGACAAGTTATGAAGTAGATGTTAAAGTGAAAGAAAACACGCCAGTATGTATAATATCGATTTAATTATTACTCATTAATGTGGCAAACTACTTAAAAACTTGTAAATGAGCCCTAAATAATTATACTTAACAATAATTGAATTAGGTACATAATTAATCGATAACTTACAAATAGACTAGTAGGAACTATCAAGCATAACAAATTATTGAGTATTATTGGCAAAGATCTTCGATCACTAAAGATACAAGTATTTAAAAACACACTATCCGTCAAAAATGCTGCCCACTCTTTACTACGAGTATACCACCCCTTTCCGTTATTAATTTCGTCATCTCAATTAAAAACGCAAATCTGACCTAATACAGACACAGAGATTATTATAAAATGTAATTGAATTTAATTGGTTAATATTGAAAATGCCTTTGACGAAGGGTGGATGGAACTAGCTCAGCACAGTGATTCATGGAGGATATAGGGGGAGGCCTTTACCCAGCAGTGGGATGAAATAGGCAAAGAAAAAAAAATATTTTGACACTAGGGTGAAACTTCTTTTGTATGGAGCGCTCTGCAAGGACTATCCTCTTAATAATAAATAATTCTTATTACCTACCGTTCTATCCTTGTGCTAAGTGAAGATAACAATTAATTTTTGAATTTAATTGGGTAGGTATTATAGGATAGTGTACTTACATAATTAAAGTTTTAGGTTCTACTGTCGTATCGTATTTTATTTAACCAGAAACCACTAGCACATAAAAGATCGGCAACATCTTTCGACTATTTTTACGCACACAAAAAGGGATACATGGCATCCAAATGTCCACTTAACCTGCTACAATTTACAGCAGTAACCGACCCCTATTTTATAGACATAGCGCCTCTGAATCGATGGTCAAGGCTTCCGTAAGAGGGGCGGTAGCGAGGGTTCCTCTGACTCCAAGGACTTCTTCGGTTCTTGAAGCTGGAGCACGCGATCAGACTGTTCATGGCTGGTGGCCGAGACTGCTCCACGCTGATGCCGCAGCGGCGGCTGGAATAAAGACTTTGATTGTAATGTTACAATCCGGTAGTATTCAATCAATGCGTTCTGCCAGTGATGACCTATGGTGCGGAAACGTGGACCCTGACGACAGGACTAGTTCATCAAATCAAGGTCGCTCAGCGAGCTATGGAGAGAGCTATGCTCGGTGTTTCTCTGAGGGATCGCATCAGAAATTAAGTGATACGTCAGAGAACTAATGTGGCTGACATAGCTCAGAAAATTAGCAAGCTGAAGTGGCAATGAGCTGGTCATATCTGCCGAAGAACTGACAACCGATGGGGTGTCAAAGTTATAGAGTGTAGACCACGAACTGGTAGGCGTAGTGTGGGACGTCCTGCTGCCCTCTGGACGGACGACCTAAAAAAAGTAGCGGGGAGCGACAGGATGAGGAAAGCCGAGAACAGACTTTTGTGGCGCGCCTTGGGAGAGGCATATGTTCAGCAGTGGACGATGACAGGCTGATGATGATGATGAACCCGGTAGATGTGATCGTTTTCGCGCTAAAATGCCATACCTACCAAAATCTGGGATTCTTTGGATTGATTTTTATTTCCGTGTTTGTTCCGTTCAGTTCCCATAAACAGTTAAAAAGTTGTTTGGGGGTAAGGACCTTTTAGTATCATTACTACACTACACCTTTGGCCAGGATTTACTTACTGTAAAAATAATGAAACTTATCGGAAATATAAGTTTTAAATTTATAGTGTCTTAAGGTTTAATTTGTAGAGTGATGTGGACAGCTTATACTAAGTAATGAGGGGAATTTCCTTGCGTAGGCTTGCAATTAATGTTAAGGTACCGTTTGACCTATAGAATCTACAGGTCAGTGGGTAGATGAAGAATACCGAATTAGGGGCAAGCACTATCCATCACCAATGGTAAAAATAAAAACTGAGACGATCTGGGCGCATGATAAGGCCAACCAGATCGAGGCACTATCCTAGTTAAATTGGCACTGTATTATGAGAATCGTGCATCACAATTATATAATATTTATTGTTTAACGGTACGTTTCCATTGACGCGGAGCGAAGACAAGACTTGCCAAAGTGAATTCAAACAAAGTGATTGGTCTATCCATGCATGTGTCATCTCCACTACGTCTTAGTGGAAACGCACCCTAATAACCGATTGTGGATAATTCGTAAGGGCATTAGTAATTATTGGTTTTCTTAATTCAACTTCAGAAACTCTACGACGGAGTGGCTCTTACCTCCTCGGCAAAGGTAACAGGTAATCGTATCCAATGAGTAAACTTTCTTCCAAGCTATCATCGAACTGCATCAGGTCACCGGCAAACAATGACCCATCCTTCCTGTGGTCCCGGTCCGACGTCCAGAGGCCCTGGGAACTAAGGATATGGCTAGATTTCTTACCTCTTTACCCTAGGCGAGGGAAGAGGATACTATTGTCTCCAATGAGCACATTCTTGCTGAGGACCCCGTTGAGGTGCTGGTCTTACGTCATCGGACAGCGATCCCAAATCAAAGTCTACTGATTTGTCTACTATTACATTTACAGATGCGTCTACTGATACTTATAGGGTCCTTCTTAATATGCTGAAGGTTTTTAGAGGATGAACAGACCAACAAACTGAATAACTTTGTCTACGGGACCAAGGTCAAATCGCGAAAAAAATTAACTGTTTCGCACAAAACTACAATCCTACTCGACCTATACGGGGGAGCTATAGGGAAAGTTGTTCAGTTTTATGGTCTGATCAACCTCTTAAAAAAACCGTCAATATTATTAAGTTGGACCTTATATCTTAGGATCTGGGATCTTGGGATCAAGTGGGATCGCAGTCCAATATCGGAAAGTCCTGAAACTATGGATCTAACTAGATTCCTTACCTC
The DNA here is from genome assembly GCA_963693445.1 of Agonopterix heracliana. NCBI lineage: Eukaryota > Metazoa > Arthropoda > Insecta > Lepidoptera > Depressariidae > Agonopterix > Agonopterix heracliana. Next base: position 6,050,480 of record OY856308.1, read on the forward strand.
GAAACCCAAGGAAAGGGAAGAAGGTATCTCGTCTCCAATAAACAAATTTTTGTCCTTCTCCATCGACAGACTGCAGATCACTGGAACTGATATGTCCTTCGTAGGATCAATGTTCACTGATCCTCGTAACTAAGGATATAGCTAGATTCTCTACCTCTTAACCCTCGGTGTTGGGGGCAGATACTTGTCTCCGATGAGCACGCTCTCGTCAAGTGTTCCATCCAGCTGCAACAGGTCACCAGCTGACACTGAAACGTCCATCTTGGGGTCCCGATCTGATGTCCAGAGGTAGAAGAACACTATCACCATCTGTGAAGGAAGATTAAAGAACTGGTGTCGGCGTCTGTGCTAATGGAACATTTATTGGTATAACCTCTGCTCATGAAGAGCAGTTTTAGTCTTTTGAAGAATGGGACAGCTTTGAGTTACCAATCTACCAATTGATTTATGACGATAGATTGCCTATCACAAACGTGATATTCAAGCTGAAGTCTTCTTTAACCCTCTACTGCATGAATTATGAAGGATGCGATCAAAAAAATGTTTGATACAAAATATCTGCTTATTATGAAGTACAAAAACCATATAAGTATTATATTTAAAAAAATTCTGACTTTAACTTCAGAAGATAATTTTCAGAACCATATATGGCTTTGTATGCATTCAGTCCAAAATTATTGCTGACATAAATTTATGGCTTTGTATGCATGTATTTTTATCATTTTCATATGTATTGATAAGTTTAATTATACAGGAGGCTAGATATTGGCTGCTTCTCTCAGTTGAACTGATAGTTAAGAAAATTGATCAAATATAAATGCAAATCAATCTCTCAGTTCCAGAAAGTTATGTGGAAAGACATAGTTTAAGTAGCAAATTCTCACCTTATTCGGAAAGATTACACATATAACAGTGTATAAAAGTAGCAGAAATAAGTCTTACCACAATAATATGCAAAATGGATATGAAGAGTGTAGAACTCCTGAAGCCTATTGAGTCGAAAAGCAGTCCGGACACTGTGGGGCCAATGAAGGCACCAAGAGCAAATGTGGAGGTCCACATCCCAGAGACCAGGCCGTAGGTCTCGATGGAGTTCGGTAGCCCACTTGCGCTGGAAAGTTAGACATTCAGGGTAAGTCTGGTTATTCATTTAGGGAGGGTTCCGAATAATCGTATTTTGCGAGGACCGTGTGCTTACTCAGACATACATAAGTATTGAGTTTAGTACTTGCACTGCAAAGTGGGATATTGTTAAGTGAGATCTGCTGATCGAAAGTTTGTATGAAAAGTGAAACTAAAATTTTCCGAATTTCCTATAGGTTTCTTAGGGAAAGTTGTTTAGTATCATGGGTACAATCACCCCTTAAAGTAATGGAACTGTTTACCCTAACACCTTTATTTTAATAAATAAAAAAAAATACACTAACGCCTTGTATAATGTAAAATATATATATGGCTCAGTCATAGCGTAAAAAATGTACATAAGTAACTTATAATCAATCGGCAAGTATTGCTTACAAAAAGGTAAAAGAAAGTCGAGGTTTTCTATAAATTTGGTGGATGGATCTCTAACAATTTTGAACAAAAAAAATATAAGAAGAAATTGGATGATTACCGAATAAAAAAGATTTCCAATTTGGCAGAAGCTCATTATATTTCGATTACAGCTCTTTCTTTTGATGTTAAATCAGAGAATCCATTAGGGTCATCTCAAGCTGCATCTTGTGTTTATAATTTAAGTTATTTGATTGATGCAGATGCAGGCATTGATGCAAAAACTTGTATAAATCATTGGTATAAATCTCAAGCTCTTTCAATTATGAACTTTATTGTAAAGGAATAAAGTACTTACATGGCAGTGCTGAGGGCATCTGTGAATGAGGCCACTAGTTGACTGCTGATCCCCAAACCGTGGAGCACTAGCCCTGTTACTGTCACCCATAGTATCCTGAAATAAGAAAAAAATTATTGTTTCAGAGTCTTATGCCTTAGGCCTTCTTAATATGCAGATACTTTTTAAGGGGTTGAACAGACCGTCAAACTGAACAACATCGAAATCACAAAAAAAAAATCTGCTGTTCCATACGAAAACTGTAAACCCACTCGAGCCAAATGTATGGGAAAGCAGATTTTTTATTGCGATTTTGATGTTGGTCCTATAGAGAAAGTTGTTCAGTTTGAAGTTTGATGTTCTGATCATCCCAATAAAAAAGTGTCATCATATTAAGAAGGACCCTGTTTAGTGAAAGATATTCTGATTGTTTATTAGGTACTACTAAAATTATTTAAGTTAATTTAAACGTTTTTCCTTGTTTAGTACAGCGCAGTGATGGTCTGAGTATCTTCTAGAGATAGGCATACTAATGGACATTTATAGACAACTCTCGCTTGACCAAAAAAGACTAGATGATTTGGAACAAAAGTATATCGGACCACCTGCTTTATACACTACGCAGGGTACGTATTTGAATGTCAAAAATGAAAACAGCTAAAATTTTAATATCTAAGGTTAAAATGTCTAATGGATGTTTAATGGAGGTAGTGGGTTCGATTCCCACGGGGGGCACCTAGTGAAATGTCACTTTGTGCGTTTTTCCCCAGTTGGTTAGGACATTGCAAGCTGAGTCACCTGATTGTCTGAAAAGAAAGATGATTCCGTGCTTCGGATGGCACGTTAAGCTGTTGGTCCCGGCTACTATCACTGGTGGTAGTAGTCGTTACATAAAAACACGTCAGAGGCCGTAAGGCGGTTTGAATAAACTCTGACACCAGGGCTTTGTAGCCCACTCGATAAGAAGAAGAAAATGTCTAAAATATGACAATCTAATGATCACGCAGCAAACACATTGACCAATGGTGCAGGTCCGATGGGTATACGAAGTACAAAGTGCATATTGTTGTCTGCGTCCATTTTTTTTTGCCTAGTTGTTTGCCGGCCATTATACCCTACTTACGTGGGCATATCGAAGAACGGAGCAGGTCCAATGAGGAGGAACCCGCCGGAGACGAACATGCAGCCGATGATGGTGACGTATTTGGGCTTGATGGAGGGATGGTCGCAGAGCCAGCCCCACACGGGCGCGGTCACTGCGTACACGCCGCCGTTGATCACGAACATCAGCCCGAGGACTATGTGCGAGAACTTGAACTGGAATTTGTTATAGAGATTGATTTTACAAATGGTGTTCATAGATGAGCATAGAGATAAACTCACGACCATAATAATAATACATTTCGGGATGATCAACTACTTATACAGGTTGTTAGGGATGTACCCACGATATTGAACAACTTTCCCTAGGAAATAAGATTTTTTTTTTACTTTCCACACTAAAAGCAATCAGCTGATGGAACGTTTGTATGAAAAATTGTAATTTTTTTGTGAATTTCCCTTTATTTCTTTGAGAAAGTTGTTCAGTATCATGGGTGCAATCACCCCTTAAAGTAAAGCAACGTTTACCCTAACACCCTGTTTATGTAACTCAACTCAATGACATGCAATCGATTGTATAGAAGAATACAATACGTAATTTTCAGTACTAATCTAGGGACTGTGTAATTCCCCAAGATGTTACTAGTTAAAGCCTGACCAGGAATATAAAAAATCTGGTTTGGGGGCGCTGCAATCCAGTGTCACCTTTAATGTTAGTGTTCCAAGTACAAAAATTAGTTACAATGATTTTCCGCAACATGGCGAGGTTTTTTATATTCCTGGTCAGGCTTTACTAGACAGAAGGCGCAAGTTACCAGGTAGGTTGGACGTACAAAGATCTGTAGAGTCCGATTTTGAGTGCGTTACTTATCATTCATTACTATACTTCGGTACATTAAACTGTACAATCAACAAATAGGTTCTACCACAAAGGTCTATGCTAACTACACCGGCACCGTTGATACAGGTACCTATGAAAATTGAATATGCTCCATATCGGGGTCTAACACGGAATTCAATTTCGTTGTCTTTCGTATTCTAATAATAACTTCTGAGCCGCAACATCGAGCGATCGATATATTTAGTATGATATCGGATGACCAAACTCTTACTCTGGTACGACATGTCAATACTCGATAAATTGAATTTGGCCGGATTTCGAGGTAAACCTCAGTATTTCTTTAATAACCAATGCTGCCAACTAAGTAACAAATGAATAGGTATTATACTTACTGTCGTAGGTGTGGTTCTAGAGTCGCCTGCAGGAAACCGATGCTCATGCTCATCGATAATGATACTGATTGCAGCTAACAAAACGCCAAAGATCCTGAGGAGCGTGCACATCGTCGCTGCAACTGTTACCTGTCGTAGGTGTGGTTCTAGAGTCGCCTGCAGGAAACCGATGCTCATGCTCGTCAATATGATACTGATTGCAGCTAACAAAACGCCAGGGATCCTGAGGAGCGTGCACATCGTCGCTGCAACTGTTACCTGTCGTAGGTGTGGTTCTAGAGTCGCCTGTAGGAAACCGATGCTCATGATCGTCCATATTATACTGATTGCAGCTAACAAAACGCCAAAGATCCTGAGGAGCGTGCACATCGTCGCTACAAATATTACCTGTCGTAGGTGTGGTTCTAGAGTCGCCTGCAGGAAACCGATGCTCATGCTCGTCGATATGATACTGATTGCAGCTAACAAAACGCCAGGGATCCTGAGAAGCGTGCACATCGTCGCTGCAAATATTACCTGTCGTAGGTGTGGTTCTAGAGTCGCCTGCAGGAAACCGATGCTCATGCTCGTCGATATGATACTGATTGCAGCTAACAAAACGCCAGGGATCCTGAGAAGCGTGCACATCGTCGCTGCAAATATTACCTGTCGTAGGTGTGGTTCTAGAGTCGCCTGCAGGAAACCGATGCTCATGCTCGTCGATATGATACTGATTGCAGCTAACAAAACGCCAGGGATCCTGTGCAGCGTGCACATCGTCGCTGCAACTGTTACCTGTCGTAGGTGTGGTTCTAGAGTCGCCTGCAGGAAACCGATGCTCATGCTCGTCGATATGATACTGATTGCAGCTAACAAAACGCCAGGGATCCTGAGGAGCGTGCACATCGTCGCTGCAATCAAAAAGGTGAAATAGGAAACAAGCATAACAATCATCATCAGCTATATCAGTATAACAAGCATCAAAAGGAGTTTACAAAATCAAACTGAACAACTGAGCTAAAATCGAAATCTTGAAACAAATCCATAGAGAAAACGTCAAACTCTAAATTATAAGTATGGCAATTATCCCACAGGGGTAGGCAGACACTACGGCTCGCCACTCACTACGATTCTGACATACTTCTCTCGCCTCATCAACATCACTACATCTCTTTCTCTACTTATGTCGCTTGATGGTGCTCTGGGTGCTACGCACTTTGATTAGGGGAAGACTTCCTAGGGTAAGACCATTTTGGTCGTGGGTTGTCACTGACATATACTCTCGCTAGAGTGTAAGTCAATGTGGGTAAACGATAGCAAACGTCAAAGGCAGCTCGACCCAAATTATAAGCAAGGTGATTTTTTTTCAAGATTTCGATGTTGGCCCCATTCGGTCACAATAAAACTGCTTATACCTCTAGACACCCATTTTAAGAAATAAGAAATGATGATATGCCCGTGATTTTCCCAATATGTACCTACCTAGTAAGTATGTAGATTAATTTTAGCAACAGCGGTTCGATGAATAAAGTTTATACCTATAAATTTGCTATATCGGAGAGTACAGTGATCGGCAATAAATAATGTGCAATCTAGAGCGTGTGAGTTGTTTTGTCCGTTCGCCTGATAACAGAGGCATTGATCCTATTTTCGCACTGTATGTGTGTGTGTCCGACAGGTCCAGTGTTCAAATATTTGTTATTTGCCGTTTGGGTAACAACTGTAACTAGCACCTTTGACCTTGTTTTTAAAAATAAAATTTGCTTAAGAGGTTTTTGAAGAAGGGCTTTGAGAACACACGCAATTAAGAGGTTTCCCTGACCGTACGACCTTGACTCTTTCAGAGCCGCCTCACCTCTACTAAACTACGTCATTTTAGTAGGTATACCTATTCTTGACTGGCTTGTCCTACATTATGTCACTGTGGTGCCTTCTAATCCAAGGAAATCACATTCTAAAACCAGCAAAATATGGCCCGACCCTGCGTTTGCCTATGGGGAGCCTCTTAACTACCTTCGTTGTTGTTTGGTTTGCTTTTAGCATATACAGGGTGTCAGTGACAGCCTAGCAAATACTGTAACTGTGAACTCAGACCATCAAACTGAACAACTTTCACCATGGAGCCTACCTCAGGAAACGTGAAAAAAATCAGCTGTCCCATACAAAACTGCTGTATACCTACCTACCCGACTAAAATCTATGGGACAGTTGATTTTTTTTCGAGTTTCCTGACGTAGGCTCCATAGTGAAAATTGTTCAGTTTTATGTCTGAGTTCACCGTTTCAGTATTTGCTAGGCTGTCACCCTTTATATCTTATCTTTTATTATTTTACCAGGTATATGCTTATGATTTTTCTATATCTTATTTAGTCCATATAAAATACCACGGTTTTTTGGATATCACTTATATTTATAATTTAAAGTCCCCTGCGTTTGTCTGTAGTCGTGTCTGTCTGTTTAGGCTAATCTCAGAAACTACTGTAGACATTTCGAATTTTGATTTTGAGAAAGGTTTACTTAATTTATGTACCCGTGCTAAACCGGGGTGCATCGCAAAAGCCGCCGTGGTGTTTTTGTTGTGGCTATTCTAGTCAAAGTGCAAAGTGCAACTTTGTGCAAAGTACGACAGTTCGATCCCAGTCTAAATCGTAGTACCATGAGTTTTCACTAGATATCTATGGTTTTCACTGTACTTTACTACTGTGGTTACGTCACCAATTTTGTATTGAATTTCGTACAGCGCTCCTAGTGGTTACATTGAGAACGAAATTAGACAAAATTGTATAGAGAACGAATTTCTGCCATACGAAATTGGCGACGTTACTACAGTCTTACATCAAAATAAAATTAATGTATAGGCCTAAAGCGCGGTAAGTTGAACTTGGTCCATACAAACTAGCGCCATTATCTGTCAAATCTAGGGCACTTGCATACAAATTTGAAGTAAATCTTTCATTTGTTTTGCCTCATTTTTCTGGTTTCAAATGTTCGCATAAGGCCTATCCATTAATTTTATTTTGATCTAATCTAAGACTACAGTAGTAAAGTACAGTGCATTGGTAACTCATGGTTACCACTACAGCCCACCAGCCCACTACCAGCCCACTACTACTAGGCCAGGCTACTAAGGCGTTAGGCCTTGTGCTATAACGATTTGTGAATTGCATGTCCAATGATTTAGGAACGTATGTATAATTCATAATATTACTGACTCTACGGTGATGGCTAGGGTTGCCACATTTATGATGGATGTATAGAGAATTGTCGGTGACTTACGTCCAGCCGGGCTCATGTCCTCATCATCATTGCTCCGGGGCAGCACGATGCAGCTCATGATGGCGGCACAGAACAGCGCCGTGCCGAGGACTGCGAAGGGCAACGGATAGCCTCCCACGCTGTAGAGAGCACCTCCGAGCGTGGGCCCTACTATGAGACCAAGCCCGAAGAAAGTTTCTAAGGACGCCTGCGAAAAAAAATTAAAACTATTTCAAGTTGTTTGTTTTTCCACCTGTTAGAAAAATTCACAGTGATGATCGAAAGATAAAATCTTTTCCTGCAGCTTCTAGGTAGGTACCAAATTAAATGAATGATTATTTACCAGATTCAGGAGTGCGATTTTTGAATCTCATTCAGTGAGCTCAGCAGTTGAAAATGTCAAAATTACTATGGAGTTAAGCATCTTTCTACTGCTGATTTGACATAAAAAAATCATACTTCAGGAGTGCGATATTTGAAAGTCAAATCAGCAGTAGAAAGATGCATATCTCCAGAGTAATTTTGACATTTGCTACTGCTGAGTTCGACGTATGACATTCAAAAATCGCACTCCAGTATGAATTAATATTTGCAAAGTAGAAAAGGCAGATTAAGTTACCTTTTTGGAGCTTCAACGCAAAGATAAATCTGGTGATTTTGCTCCAAGGAAACTTATAGGAACTTACTAGGTTGTTTACCCCTTGGGGTTTGAATTTAAGGTTAAACCCTTCCATTACCATATATAGGTAACAAAAGTAACGTTGTGGGGCTGAACGTTGCATTGTTGAGTCTATCGTTTGAGAACACTTTGTTTAGATTGATATGATTCTTCTAATTTTTAAGCCAGCGTCGTTAGCGGTCTGGCTTCGGGGAATAAAGCCAACCTACGCATATATTTAAGGGTTCTGTTCCGTTCCGCAATGGAACTCTTCAAAACTTCACTCTAAGTAAAAATTTACGTTTTACGTCCCAGTTGAATGAATCCGTCGTTTGAGAAAACTTTGTTTTGATATGTAGTTTCTTCTAACTTTCAACTCTCCGATAAAGTAGGTAAGGCGTAAAGTACTGTTTATACTTACAAACATGGTAGCAATATTATTGGGGAACTCTTTGGCGATGATGGCAAAGGAAGCGGTGAGGAAGGCAGCGTTTCCCATCGCCTCAACTGTGCGTATAGTGAAGCTTAGCGATATGAATGGTATGTGCCCTTCAACTTTATCCAACATCCTGCAAAATGGGCATAATATAGGTAACTATATGATTCAATATGGTTTATGGCCTGCGGAAAAATAAGGCTGCTATTAAATCAACTTACTGCCCTGCCCTGCCACTGCCACTTTTCGCAACTTTGAAAGTGGCCACTTTTTGTGGTTAAAATATATAAATACTTATACAAAAAAACCTATAATGTCTCAATCAAATCTAAAACCAGCAATGAATGTAATATGACATTCTTGGTTTTTAAGAAATTTAAATGGATCGGAGTTTTTTCATCCATATATCAATATCACACAAGCTATTTTTGAGCGTAGTTCCAACTGAATCTTCGCGGAATTCACTCAGCTTTATCGCAATTTGCGGGGCGGTATCGGGTCGATATCGCGACTATATCGTTCTGGCAATGGCTTCGATCAAAAATAGCTTGTATGATAGGGCTCTTTGACTAGACTAACGCAGCTCAAAATCTCACAGCTTTAAATCTGACATAACAAAGAATACAAACCCGAACAGAATAGCGCAAGTTCCCGTTGTAAGTATGCCGACATTGAACAACAGTTTCGGTCCAATCCTGTTGAGGTGAGTCCCGTATACCGGGCTGATGAGGAACACTACCAGCTCGAAGACCCCGAACACCAGTCCATACTCCGTGGCTGTACATCCTTTACGCTCCGCCTGCGGGAGTGTACAGTAAGGTGAAGAAAAGGGAAGAAACAGGGCTGAAATAACTTGTAGATTTTTTCGCGCAAATTTCCACCACACATTCCCAAAAAATAGTACCTCATGTTAATTTATTCAACAGATTCATAAAGTACACAGTAACATTGAATAATACTATAAATAAAGAGATTTAAAACTAAACTAATCTAGGATGTGGTGCAGGTTCGGTCTTTGTGGGACCCAGAACGCAGGCCGCTTTTCTTCGCTGAATGGCTATCCTTTCAAAAATCGCCCTCTTGAAGTATGATTTTTTAAAGTCAAATCCAGCAGTAGAAAGATGCGTATCTCCATAGTAATTTTGACATTTTCAACTGCTGAGCTCACCGAATGAGATTCAAAAATCGCACGACTGGACGAGGATCAAACCATCGCCTCCTGCACGAGAGGCAAGGTTACTCTCCACTGGATCACCACGGCTTCTTGGACCACCACGGCATCTTATATTTATATAAGTATTCAATTATAACGTGTGTTATTGCTAAGGGCGGCAGTAATTGTATGGTCAACAACTGATAAGCTCGCTTCGCTTGCTGCATACATAGGTTATCGTATGCGACAATGTGTAGCTCTAGGTGCCATGTGTTTTAGTAATAGTTTACTTTACTCGTTAGCAACTGTTGTTAAATTAATGAATCTAAGTTTTGTGTATAAGATAGCTCCACTGAACAAGCAATGATATTAGTAAAGTGCTGTTTTACTAAATATCATTGTGAAAAAGATCATTACAATTTCTAGTAAATTGATTGACCAGTGGCGGATCTATTGAACCATATTTAATGAATCCGTTTTTTCGAAACTTTATTTGGTACCTAGGTACTTAAACGAGGCACTGACTTCTATATCTAATAAATATCTTTTTTTGTATGGTTCCTAATGACCATGTCCATAAATAGGGAATAGAAAGGGTGACATTTTAAATAAGTACCCCAGTTCAGTGCCATTGTCACCTCTAGTCTAACTAACACCACCACTAGAACCAGCTACGTATTCATAAAAAAATTCATTGATTGTCTGATGGAGAGGAGAGATTGTTGTGACATTAATTTACGGAGTTTTAGATTGGTAAATCTACTAGGTGATGCATAAGTTGCATAAAACTGTTACAGAATACAAAGTGAAGTAGAAGTCTTGGGGAAGTCCCGTATTAAAACATGAATGAAATTCTCACCTCTTGAGGATAAAACGGAGCTTGTAGAGCAACACAAATAGCATTACAAAAGTCCGCTATAGATATCACCACTATCGTCAACCACTGCCTTCGAGAAAACGCTAAAACCATTTCTATTTTAGTTCTTTTATAAAATAGACACCAAAAAATAAATAATTAAAGAAAATATTTGTACAGAGTACAAAGATCACAACATTTTCTTATTTAGTTAATTCAGCTTTAAATTGTGAAGCATTCATCAAAATATTTATCCCATGATAAAAACCGAGTTTACTATTGTCTTTTTTGTATTGCGATCAAATGAAAAACTTGTCACTATCCCCTATGAATGAAAATCTGAACACAAAGATGCACAGACGTTGCAATATCCTGGATAAAAGACGAGAACTGACGACTGTATCTCACTTAATGTGACACGAGTAAATAAATCACTTTGTACATAATTAAATAGCTAAACAATAACTATTATTGAGTTGAACTTTCATCTGGTTATATACGCATTATTCTTAATGCATTGCTGGTACGTATTGAATTGATTATGCTGTTTCGAGAAGATTTCCACGCATTCGCGTCCTGGTTATGTCAAATTGTAATCAAATGTTTACAATCAAAATGTTTGTTGTGGATAGCTGTTGAAACTGGCTTTTACTAATATGGTATGGTCTTTGGTATTATCGCTTGAAACAAAATAAATAATTATATCTTGGACATTGTCACACAGATTATGAATGTGTCTATCGAGTTTTTGAGTAACTAATAAGAGAAACGCATTATTCAAGGAAAAATAACTGATTCTTCACTGCATAAATGCTTGCACTTCCCAATTTAAGCTTAGATATTTTGAAACTCAAGACAAGGCTGGCTAATAGCCTCCTTACGTGCAGTGGGAAATGTTGTCACGATTATGTTTATTCACAGAGATCACACCAGGTATGAGTTGATACCTCAGAGACATAAATCAGAAAATTAGAAAGCTGAAGTGGCAATGGGCTGGTCATATTTGCCGAAGAACTGTCAACCGATGGGGTGTCAGAGTTCTAGAGTGGAGACCACGATCTGGCAGGCGTATAGTGAGGGACGTTCCGAAGACCTAAAAAAGGTAGCGGGGAGTGACTGGATGTGGAAGGCAGAGGATAGAGTATTGTGGTACGCTTCGGGAGAAGCCATGTTCAGTAGTGATTATAGGCTGATGATGATGATTGTTCTTATGAAACATTATATAATGAGCATAATATATAGGGTCCAACTTAATATGCTGACACTTTTTAAGAGGATGATCAGACCGTCAAAGTGAACAACTTTCTCTATGGGATCAACATCGGGGTGGTTGGGGATCTACCGCCTAGCGGTCCACCCCGGGCAACGGCACCACAAGCTACCTAGTTTGTGGTGGCGGCTGAACGATCCCCAGTCCCCACAGCGGTGTGGTAGGCTCCGTAAGGAGTTGCCTGGCACGTGACCACCCCCTGCCGGAGTTTGGCGCCAGGCAGCTTGCTACGTTCCGTTGGTGTGCAGGAGTGCCAGTGCCATTCTGAGTAAGCTCGCTACATCTTCGACCCCATCTTTGTCCTGAGGACTAGATTGAGGTTGAGCAAGTCCATCTATAGTAAAAAAAAAAAGTATCGAAATCGCGAAAAAAAGAGCTCTTCCATACAAAACTGCAAACCTACTCGAGCCGAATGTATCTGATATGTACATGACAGCTGATTTTTTTTTCGCGATTTCGATGTTGGTCCCATAGAGAAAGTTGTTCAGTCTGAACATCCCCTTAATAAAGTGTCAGCATATTAAGAAGGACCCTGTATATACGAGTACATAAATATGCTAGGTATGCATTCTAAAGATTATCAAAGTGTTAATGAATAATCGCAAAACCTCATACACCATACACCCCAACTGATTTATACCAAAATAATTAGACTAAAATTATTTAAAAAGCCGTGGTGGTCCAGTGGCGAGTAACCTTGCCTGCCGTGCAGGAGGCGATGGTTCGATCCCCGTCCAAGCCGACTCGTACCAATGAGTTTTTTTTCGGAATTTATGTACGATTTGTAACACCACTGACTTTTCGGTGAAGGAAAACATCGTGAGGAAACCTGCATGCTTCAATTCCGTGGCATGTATTGTACCACTGTCCATTATAAGTGGCGACGGGCTCACCCCCCGTCACACTGGACAGAGTTTCGGTACTACTGGTGAAACGTGAATTTTCTGAGGTTTCAGAATATCTCTGACTACCCTCTCGGGGAATATAGTCGTGAGCATAGGCTTATGCTAAAATTATTTAAAATTTTGAAAATAATACCTATGTTAAAACTATGATAATTCGATTCTGCTCTCGATTCTAAACAAACGACTTTCTAGTTTTTCGTTAATTTATTAGGTTAGTTAATAGTTATTTGTTACCTAAATAAACTAACTCGTCTACGTTAATGTTTATATTTACTTAGTATCACGGATAACAAATTAATCTTTCGTAGTTATTTTAGACCTTAATAACGTAATAGACATGTCGCTTTACTTCATGTGTTGATTTGCGTACCTATATCCAATAGAGTTAATTAAATATTATGGTTTTCCCATTTCGATTGGACTGGCTTCATATTAGGTATGCAAAGAAACGAAAATTGACGAATCAATGACCTACCTACATACATAATCTATGTACTTACACACAACTATCTAATATCTTTTTGAGTGGGGCATGTCTCAGGAAAGAGAATAGGGTATTTGACATCATGTAAAATATAGTATATCTATTGATGGCATCAAATATCAAATTCTCTGCTCTATCTACAATTTTACGTAATTTAAAAAAAACTAAAATTTTATAGTATAGACTAATATATTTTCATCATCAATTTCTCTACCAGTTCGACTCATTTTGTTGACTGAAGAGGTACCTACACATGAACTGGAAAAACTCATTAATATTTAATTTTAGTAGATACAACAAAGTTTCTCTTATTCGTAGAACAAAGTAGATCAGGAAATCGTCATTATAACTACTTCGTATTCGTAAAATGATACTTATATGACTTACCGATTAACATAACAAGAAAAATCATCTACTTATGTCCATATTTTTCTCATTTTTGTATACCTACTTTTTGACATGATGTAATCTGCGATAATATAGCCCAATCTTACTCTTTTCAAAACTTATAAAACATGAAATCAGAAGCCCTTAATCTAGTCTGAGATGATATTATGCTGACTTTGGGCATAGACTTAAACTCTAGCGATAGACTTGCCCTTCCATAGAAGCAACATGTTCCACTTGAATGAGGTGTACGCACCTGATTGATGTTCCCGAGTTCACTTCGTCACTATGGCAATGACAGACAGCAATGTGTCATTTTGTGTTGTTTTGTGTGACATGTTGTTTGTTTGAACGAGCTTGTCTATCGCTAGAGTAATATGTCTATGACTTTGGGCGACTGATTATAGGGAGTCAGTTTCGTCAAGGCAGTTGTTGTCAAACTGGCCTAATTTGACAGTTAGAAGTGCCCTCTTGGGGGGAAAATCAAGCCAAATAATAAACGATATACAGAGTATCCGGTAAGTAATAGATATAACCCTGTACTTACCCGTATAGAAAATGATTTTTCATGTCCAGTTAAAATGCCAGGGTTTTCGAGATATTTGAAAGTTTAATTTTTGTTTCTGCAATTTGGGAACTTGGTCACTTTGACCGTCATGTGCCGTCAAGGCCACAAAAGAAGAAATTTTTGCAGTCTGATTTAACTTCTTACTTCAACAGTGTCAACTCATGATTAGGTAAGGTTAGGTTAGAGTAATAAAAAGGTCTCGTATAATTTGATTTTTGCTTATCGAATGATATAACAAACTAGATTAACTAGTTTCACAATGTTATACTTACGTCGGGAATCAAGGAATCACACACACGATGGCACATGATGGAGCGGCAGACGTCAGTCCGTAATTTGTGAAGCACGGAGTTGTATGAAACCGCGATTTTGATGTTGGTCCCATAGAGAAAGTTATTCAGTTTGACGGTCTGATCATCCCCTTAAAAAGTGTCAGCATAGAAAGACCCTATATAGGTTATGACTTTGTTTAATAATACGCAATTGTTATCCTTAAATCGATGTGGTAGGTACATCGATACTACGTAGCTAATTTTGATGTATGAAGAAACATAATCACTCGTTTAAAATACCAAATTATTTCCGGAAAAACCATGACATGTGTTGACCAATTGCACTTCGCATTGTTAGTAACTAATGTAGGTACAAGATGATAAATAGAACATTGGCCAAGCCCGTGTTATGTCCTCATTGTTACGGGCACATGCACGTCTTGCAACTTATTACAAGCGCATTACACATATTACATGACAGTTGATCACCTAAAATTAACCCGAGCAATACCGTAAAGACAGCCAGCGCCTCTTCTACACATGGTGTTAGTTTGATGGTGAAGTGGAGGGAGGGGGGGTCAACAAGGGATGTCGAAAATCGGCCGCGAATAAAACACATTGCGGCAGGCTTTCTCTTCAAACAGAATGGGCCGCGAGACAGCCGGACCGACAGACGTGTCTATCCATCTCTGAGTCTATCGAACTACAGACGCGACCAGAAAAAAACTAATCAATTTTTTAAATAATTCAAAATTTTGAATCAGTGGTTGTGTTATAGAACTGGAGTTTTAGTAATGGTAGTTTAATTAATTATTTTAATTGATAAATTAAATTGAATTAATTAGACTATGACGATGGCTGCCCTCTGCATGAAGACTCTCCTGGTCGTGTGCCTGGCTGTGATCTGCCACAATGGACAAGCCGCTGAAAGCGATAACTCACTGGCTATACGTAAGTTTATATACATTTTCTACCTAAGCCTTTAAATCTAAATTTGCATAGCAAAGAAGAAAACGGATATTTAATTAGGACGGTTTTAGAAGATCATCGCTCAACATTATCACCATCTTAACATTTTACACCGATAACTCTCACAAATAAACTTAGCTGGCTACTCAAATGAAGCTCATTGATGTATTACGATAGTAATTCAATTTTTTTATAAAAAAGACAATGTGTAGTTCCCATACATCCTAGAATGCTTGCAAGAACCCTTAATCGAAAGAGACATGAATACTGAAAGAAATTTAAAATTAACAATTTTTCACTCAGTCCACAGTCTTAGCAAAACCGCATGTGAAATCAATTGCTATGTACCACAGCACCTTAATATATTTCTTTAAAGTTTTGTTGTATTTTAAAGGTTTATTGATAGTGAACAATTAGGTATATATATTAGATTCTGGTTCTCGCAAAAACCCCAAAGTTTGAGACTTTCAGTTATTGTGTAGAAGAAAAGATGAATGGATTGTGTAAACGGATGATATGTGTAAGAAAAGAGTGAGTGCTGATATTACGGCTTTGAGAGATGAATTGAAGAAGATGTCATATTAAGCCGACCCCAAGTAATGGGTAAAATAATGATGTGTTTAATCTTTCAAATCGCAATGCAATGACAACAATAATTTTATATTAGGTACTGTGTTCAAAAAATGATTGTGAAACGGAGAAGTAGCACAATTGAATGCCTTAACAATTTTAACATCTAAGATTGCGTTACAAGTTTCGTTGAGCAATGTAGCGAATTTGGACGAAAACCTGACCTTTGACTGACATTTAGGTGTTAAAAATGCAGCAGAGATATTTTGAAATCTCGAATAGAAAAATTTGTAAAAGAAAATGTAGTATTTAATTTTCCTCAACCCAAAAGGACAGCAGATTTTTTTTCTTGATTTCGATATAAGCATATGCTCACGACTATATTCCCTGAGAGGGTATTCAGAGATATTCTGAAATCTCAGAACATCCACGTTTCACCAGTCGTACCGAAACTCTGTCCAGTGTGACGGGGGGTGAGCCCATCGCCACTTATAATGGGCAGTGGGTTTCCTCACGATGTTTTCCTGATTTCGATATTGGTCCTATAAAAACCGATTTTCATTTTGATGGTCTGATCATCCTCTTAAAAAACCGCCAGCATATAAAGTTGGACCCTGTATTTATCAATAATTTTCTTTTTAGTCGCCACTCTATCTTCTTCTTATCGTGTGGGCAGGCCCTGGTGTCATAGTTTATTCAAACCACCTTACGGCCTCTGTCGTGGTTTTTATGTAACGACTACTACTACCAGAGATAGTAGCGGGGACCAACGGCTTAACGTGCCATCCGAAGCACGGAATCATCTTTCTTTTCCAGACAATCAGGTGACCACTCTATTTAGTGTGGTAATAAGGTACCTACTCGTGTTTTGTCTACTTTACCGAGGTTGTAACCTCTAAAACTGATATTTTGATCTACTGAATCAATTAAAAAAGTCGTGGTGGTCCAGTGGCGAGTAACCTTGCCTGCCGTGCAGGAGGCGATGGTTCGATCCCCGTCCAGGCCGACTCGTACCAATGAGTTTTTCGGAATTTATGTACGATTTGTAACACCACTGGCTTTTCGGTGAAGGAAAACACCGTGAGGCCTGCATGCTTAAATTTCGAGGCATGTACTGTACCCACTGTCCATTATAAGTGGCGACGGGCTCACTCCCCGTCACACTGGACAGAGTTTCGGTACTACTAGTGAAAAGTGGATGTTCTGAGATTTCAGAATATCTCTGACTACCCCCTCGGGGAATATAGTCGTGAGCATATACTATGCTGAATCAATCTTTAGGCGACACAAACGAACAATTAAAATTAACACTGAAGCCTATCAAAAGAACACTGACCTATTGTTTTCTATGTATGTAATCTTTTATAACCCATTCAAAGATAGACCTCCGTTTATTTTGGTACGTAGCCTTGAAATTCGCAATACAATAGAGATACGTAATGTCACTCATCTAGTCATCACATCATACAAAGGCAAGAGATTAATCTTAAGTTCATTATTTTAACGAGGTGGTAACGCGTTGTGGTTAGTCAAGGGAGATACACAGGGCATCACTAAGAGGCGCCGAGAATATGCATCATTGTATTCAATTTAAAATAACAAATAATAAAAAAAAAGTATAAATTAAGAAAAGTATAATTATCTAATTCTCCATATTAAAAACTAGTTTTTATCGTTTTTTCTTCTCATCGTAATAACGGTAATACATACAAGCGTCAAACATGGTGTGATTATGTTTTAGTTTGCCAAACTCTGCAGTATAACATCAATAATAAAAACAGACCAAGTGTGAGTGGATCTTACGCTAAGGGTCCTGGAAAAACACATTTATTTGGGAAGTTTATATGTTACGAGTGTGTGTCGGTATGCAACCCTCGGTGCGCGAGTAGCCCGACTCGCAGTTGACCGGTTTTTTCTAATGTGATGAGATGACAGAATATGCGTTGAAAAAGTTGGTTTTGATCTACTTTTCTATTATTGAAATAAAAAATATAATAAAGTACTATAATTATCAATCTAAATATACGATTGAGAAAAATTTAAAGATGCTCGCTCCATCTTTAGATTCTACCTACGAATAAGAATGTATAGAAGTGTAAATGAAGCTCAAAAAGTGGCACAAAAAAAAGTGCACCGTGTTCTAAATTTGTTCTCTAGCCGCCAAAACTCATACAACATGTTATTTTTCATTGGGTGTCAAAAATTATTTCGATTTTGTTTAGAGTTACTCTTCTATAGTTATTCTTATTCGTAGGATTCTACAGTATCTGTGACGGGGTGTTCTGAAATTTTAAACTCTCCTTCCTCTCAATTTACAATTTTAAACTGTAAAAATATCGGTGTGGCCAGCTTTATGGTATTTAGTATCATCGTAAACTATCATCATTTTCATCATTAGACTTTCATCGTCCATTGCTAACATATAGTCCAAACATTTTAGGATTTGACCCTAACAATAATAATTCATCTATTGCTGAAACTTTGCAGTTTGATAAAGTAAAGTATACAGATTACGGTTGACAAATAATCTAGGTTTTTTTTCCGGTCCTCGATTATTTTTCAACCGTAATCTGTATACTTTACTTTATCACACTGCAAAGTTTCAGCGATAGATTAATTATTGTTAGGATGTCCATACAAGGAAACTCTAAAATGATTGGATTGGACTAATAGGCCTCTCCCGAGGCGTGAGAAAACTCTGTCCTCGGCCTTCCTCATATATTACGGGGTCCAACCTAATATGCTGACAGTTTTTTAAGAGGATGATCAGACTATCAAACTGAACAACTTTCTCTATGGGACCAACATTGCAATCGCGAAAACAATAATGTGCTGTCTCATACATTTGGTTCGAGTAGGTTTGCAGTTTTGTATGGAACAATTGATTTTTTTTCGCGATTTCGATGTTGCTGCTTTAGATAAAGGTTTTCAGTTCGATGGTCTGATCATCTCCTTGAAAATGTGTCAGCATAAATTATTAAGAAGGACCCTATATACAAAATAACCTCCATACAAAATGACAACTTTAGATAGCAAAAATGACTCAGATCACTAAGACTTAATTCGTCACTGTGAATATCCTCAAATGACGCTTGATGACGATAATTAAGTCATCAAAGAACACATCATAACATAAAAAGCCTACCGAAGGACAGCTTTTGTAATAACATTTAAAAATAGGTGTTACTAGGTCAAACTTCCATCGCCAAATTAGACTTTATTACAACAAGAATTAGTGATAATGACGAACATTGTCATCGTAATGATTTAAAAAATGGTAAAGTCCATCGGTGCCAAGGTTACTTTCAGATATTACGAGTTTGTTCCGTTGATGAAACGAAGACCAACAGGCAAGATAAACATGTTGTGTGCTGTCAGCAATTATTTGCCGATGTATGGAGGTATTCGTTGCGTAGGTATTGTAATGGGTCTTTGTTTCTATGCCTCTTGTTGAAAGCTTTCGTGTCACTCGCGTGGTAAAGCCGAGCCAAATATACCGATCGTAAATATTCCTTTGTTCTAAAAAGAATGGTCGTCAACGTATTTATAACCGTTTTAGGATATTCTTAAGTGATATTAGAAATTATTATTAGGTGATTCCGTGCTTCGGACGGCTCGTTAAGGGTATATTATTCGGAGCGCGCTCCATACAAACGTACTATGGTTATATTTTCAATACTAACCAATTAAAGTCAATGAAATTTTGCAGAGACAATATAGAAACAAATTTCTATGTTTGTATAGAGTCAGATTTTCGTTAAAATGTATAGTTTTCAAGTTACAGTGCCTCAAAGATTTCCCTACAAATCTTAAATTAATCCTAGCATTGAAACTGTATATTTTAACGAAAATCGGACTCGGAAGCATAGAGATTTGTTTCTAGAATGTTTCTGCAAAATTTCATTGACTTTAATTGGTTAGTATAGAAAATATCACCATAGTACGTTTGTATGCAGCGCGCATTTTCGCTCTCGGAATAATATTCTCTTAAGCCGTTGGTCCCGGCTACTATCTCTGGTGGTAATAGTCGTTACACAAAAACCACGTCAGTGGCCGTAAGGCGGTCTGAAAAAACTCTGACACCATGGCTTGCCCACATGATAAGAAGAAGAAGTGATATTGTATTTGCCCCTATGTTCAATAGTACCTCTGGGTACTAAAGATGGATTGAGCTTTCCATTTGTCAGCTTTAATGAATATAGACCCCAGCGGCCGTAGTATGATGCGCGTTAAGGTTCTATCACACCTTTTATCTCGGCCATTCGCGCGCAAACAGAAAGAGCTAAGGCGATTATCGCTATATCACGCTGCCATATTACGGCCGAAATTGCTAGAAAGATGATGATGATGATAAAAATAATACCAATAGCGTAGTTTAAACTTCCATATTGTGAGCGAGCTATTTATCGGTGGATTTTCCTCGCTCATAGCCTCACTGCCTCGCACAGCTCTAGAATAGAGCCAAAATGTCGACCCAAGCCAAAACTGAAATAAGAAAACTTTTTGTAATAATTATGAATGGACCATGCAAATCATTGTTTAGTAATTTACAGTGCTCAGCCGTTCACTTTTAAATTCATGACTGCAAATCTAGATTTAGATCGAGGCTAGATTCCACTTGTAAGCCGATCCACATTATTGTATTTTTATTATAGTATAACTAGTGTTTACCCGCGACTTCGTCCGCACAAATTATCTACCAGATTTTTAGTCAGATCATAAGCTATCAAACAAAAAAAGTTTCATCAAAATCGGTTCAGTAGATTTTGCGTGATGCGCGAACAAACAAACAAACAAACACACAAACAAACAAACACACAAACAAACAGACAGACAAAATTTCTAAAAAAGGTTGATTTAGAGTCAGGGATACCTAAAAACCATATCGTAATCTTTTTTTTGTAAATATCTTCAATGTACAGACACACTTCAGTTACAGTTTTATAATAGTTTAGATTAGATTAAGTTGCCTATTAGTGGCATGTATTGTACCCACTGTCCATTATAAGTGGCGACGGGCTCACCCCCCGTCACACTGGACAGAATTTAGGTACAACTGGTGAAACGTGGATGTTCCGAGGTTTCAGAACATCTGACTACCCCCTTGGGGAATATAGTCGTGAGCATATGCTATGCTATGATATGCTAAATACTTGATCAGTCGTTCATTAATTAGTAATTTAAATAACACAATTTAAATGGTTCCTTCTCAATTTCACGTTAAATGTAGTTAAAAAACATTCAAAGGTAAACAAGGTACTTATTGATAAGTAGGTATATATGTAATGAAAATCTGAAAAGCGTTTTTCTAGAATCTACACCCCTAACAGTTTTAAGGGTGTATTCAGATACTGAAAATAAACAACTTTCCCTGAGGAACAAGGGTCGATAAACGATTTTTTTTATGCGTATTTTTTATATGTATTATCCCGGAAATTTTCTATTTTGTTGTCGTTTTTCGATCCAAGTTCCGTAGGGAAAGTTGTTAAGTTGCATTATCTGAAACTTTCTAAAAGTAGTGCTTGTAGGCATAACATTATGATATTAGCCTAATTTTCCTATCCAAATCGTGTGTATTTCTATAAAAATACGAAATAATTTATACGTAAACAAAATGTTTCATTAGTAATTCGATAGCTATATCCAGTACTTTATAAAGTCAAGTGCGGACTACATAGAATTTATACGACTGTATTATTAGATTATTATTCCTGGCCTTGTTTTATTTACTTGCATTATGTTGATGTAGGTCCATCTTTATTTATAGGACAGGGATATATCATATACAGGGTCCTTATTAATATGCTGACACTTTTTTAAGGGGATGCTCAGACCATCAAACTGAACAACTTTCTCTATGGGACCTGTCTGAAAATCTGCTGTCCCATACATTTGGCTCGAGTAGGTTTGCAGTTTTGTATGGAAGAACAGATTTTTTTTCGCGATTTCGATGTTGGTCCCATAGAGAAAGTTATTCAGTTTGACGGTCTGATCATCCTCTTAAAAAGTGTCAGCATATTAAGTTGTACCCTGTATATCCTAATGAAGAATATTAACCTTTAAACCACATGCTCTACCCATCAAACTGAACAACTTTTATTATGTGAGCAACCCTGTCAGCGCAAAAAAAAAGTCACCTGTCCCATACTAAACCTGCAATACCTACTCGACGCAATCGTATGGGACAGCAGATTTTTTTTGCTAGTAAAAGTTGTTCAGTTTGATGGGTAGAGTCTGTGGTTTAAAGGTTAATTATACTTTTCCTTACACCCTGTATAAGATGAACAAGACTTAAAGTCTTAGAATAAAGTAGATGCAGGAAGATCTCAATACACTGAGAAATTTTTTTTGTTAAATTATAATAAACTAACTTTACTGACTTACAAATTATTTTGTAGCAAATAATCAAAATCATGTTACAAATAGCAAAACTTTCTTGATATTTAACATTTGAAAGATTGTTATAATGAACAAAACATTCTTTTTTCTGTAGGCTAGCAATGATGACGATGGTGGTTATTTTGATAAATTGCCAAATAACTTCAGAATGTGCTAATGTGCTTGGCATATTGTTTCAATGTTCCTGCACGGAGTGAAATATCAAATCGATCTGGAACTTTGTATTGTATGTGACAATTATTCATTTTTCTCCCCTCCGGTCGGAAAGCGTCAATTTTCGTCCCACTGCGCTAAACGAAGTTGCCGCTTTCCACCTCCGTCGAGGAGAAAAATAGTATACTAACCTCGGACAGTAAACAAGAAAGCCTCACATGAGATCTGAGACTATTCTTACTTTGCTGTCCTCGGTGTGTAATCTACTATTAATGCGGTTTTTGCTAAGAAAATTGTTGTGATGGCACCTAGTCTCCCAAAAACAATAGATCTCATGTAGGATGTAGATCAGTAGCCAGTTATTGTAGCGACGATGTAGTCAATGAATAATATTATTAAAACTAATTAACGTAAGTACAATGTTGTTCATACGATATAAGCTTGCGCGATGATATAAGTAAGATATAGCCTGGATTCCAGTGCAGGGCAAATAAAAAAAATTTAATCTCTGTTCTTACACTAGAATCATAACAAGATTACAACAATTTTAGTTCATATTTGTAAATGTTTTTTCTCCGTAATGTTTTTAAAACTTAGATAACGCTCGTTCGTGATCAGACCAACACAATTAGGCTTTATATTCTTTTCCTTACAACACACACACAAAAACTAGTCTAACTAAACTTAGTCACAGAATCACAGAATAGGTTTGGTATATAGTTCTATAAAACAGAATACCAAATAGAATTAGTGCAAACATTTTCTTACCCTTGAACATTTGATAGCATTTCTGGCATTGAAAAGCCTACGAGTGACGAATAGGCGCGCGTGTAGAATAAATGTGACTTTGCACGAACAAAATACAGGTCATTTCAGCCTTGACTATCCTTTTGTATCTCAATAGAGACTGTTGTTAATTTAATGGTCATCGTAAACGTGCTTTGAATTTAATGAAAGAAATAAAATATTGGGACATAATTGAAACATTGACTCCGTGGTCAATTGTTTCTAATGCATGCACGTTGTGTTTCTGAATTATTTTAATAATCAGAAATTTGATGGTTAAGGGTTGAACTACACCACACAGCACAGCATCGCATTTTTCATCATTTTTCATCATTATATGCTCTAGCAAATGACGTTCCTGAGTGACAGAAAATGATGGAGCGACGGAAAAATGCGATGCTGTGCTGTGTGGTGTAGTTCGACCCTTAACCATCAAACTGAATATTTTTTACTACTATGGGACCAATTTTATTATTAAAATATTGAAATTAAAAACCAAAACGTTCCATAGAAAATCTCTCTGCTACTCGACTCGATTGTGTAAAACAGCTTTTTCTCGCTATTTCAGCGTTGGTCCAATAGTAAACGTTGTTCATTTTAATGGTCTGAGGCACCCCCTATAAGTATGTTACGCATTTAAGTTTACACCCTGTACATTGCTTTGTTATAGAAAACAGAGTTGGGCACAAGTGTTCTTGCAAATAATGGATGGCATAGACCAAGGGTGGCCATTTTCAATGGCATTTTCAAACCGAATAAGAGGAGAGTTTTCATTTAGGAAACTTATTGACATTTTGCAATTTTTCCGGGTTTAGTACCTAAGCTAAACAGGGTTTTAATTGCGTTATTTACTAGTCGGTTAGTTACGTCATTTACGTAACAAACCTAAACTTAGCTAATCATGTTGAGCAGCTGGACTCTCACACGTACAACTATTTGTTAATCTCAATCAATGATGAAGGAGGCCAGTCCATTAGCTTCTATGTATAATCTAGCAGCTAACCGCAGATTTGCGAAACTAGACTTCACTGTTAAAGCAAAATATGAGCGTCATTTCGAAAGTGTTAAGAAACATACACTCATCTCAATGAATACAATGTTGGTACTTTGAAAATAAGTTACTGTCCTTACGATGACTTCCTATGATGAAAACGTAAAAATTTCAGAAAAATCGAATCGTGCAACTTTTTTGTTATACAATTTTATAAAGGTCGGTTTCGTCGGTTCTCGAGTTTAGGGGAAAATAGTTATTGCTACAAAAAAATTATATTTGATCTCAATCTTATTCACCTATATTCAGTACTATTATAGTAATTTCAGTACACTATCAGTGATTTCCTCTTCCTGCGTCCATCTAATCTCAGTAATTGTTTCAAATTCTGAGGTCGACTTTATTTTATTTTCTAAAGTTCTCTTCCATGATTCCTCTAATGCAAATCTGATAGTTGTTATTTTCTACCACTACTCTATCTTATACTATGCTATATACAAAATGCTTATGCTACTCTTTCCCATTTGTTTAATGTCGTTGATAGTTCAAATTAGACTACTATCATGGACTCTCTGGAGTCCCATTGTCAACGAATAGGCTCCACTCAAAACCCTAGATTTTTCGGTACCAAAAACAAAATTAACAATTAAACTTTGACGCATTATAAAACGATAATCGTTCCTATTTCTTACGTGTAGTAAAATAATTCCCAAATTAAAAGGAAAAACAACAAAATACTATCAAAAAGGAATGCGAGTTTTGGTATTGTGTTGTGTAAAGTAGGTTTGCAGGTCAAGCCAGTGCCGGCGAGCAATTTCGAAGCTCTTATATAAAGTGTTATATAAGAAGCAGCTGACCTTGTGTAAGAATCCGATCGAAGTGAATAGCCTCGTTCAAGTTCAACGTTATTTATTGTACCGTCTCGAAATGTAAGAAAGTTGCGGTCAAACATGGTTTAAAACTGAGTTGCGTAATTTGGCATTGAGAAGTGAAAATATTATGTTCGCAAACTGGTTTCGTATAGAAAGGACTGATTCAAAAAATGACTACCTACTCTACAACTCTACAAGGTATAACAAAACACCCTAGTTATATTTAAAAGATTAGATAAGAATGACTTTAGATACTCATTCTGAAAAACATTCACTATGGAGATAATGGGGAAAGAAAATTGTTCGCTGTCACAATTGAGTTGAGTATAGTACTGTAGTTTTGTATGATACAACCGATTTTTATTTATTTAGTTTTAGTTTTTCTCGTCATTGTCTTCATAGTGAAGTTTGATGGTCTAAACCACCCCTTTAACTATACAAAGGTGATTTGTTACACCCAAGATAGAATTTCTCCATGGTTCCTTACACCTTGTATAAATGACCGTTTCGTTAAAAGTGCAATTCAAAAAATTACTGATCCTACAAATGACCGATTTTACTACCTTATTCAAACCCACCTTAGTGGGGACAAATATTATACTATATTACTGATTGAGCTATTTACTCATCTCCAATTTCGGCTACAACTGCCAAGTTGCAAAAGTAAGTCTGATACGCATAGTAATTTTAAGTGCATTATAAGCTAGTCTGCTCTTAAACGGATGCACTCTGATGGAACGCGATCGTTACGATCAGGATCGAATAGTGTAGTAGTAATTTTTTAAATTTCAATGTAACCTTTTTTTTCTTTACTGTCATGTTCTTCACCTTAATTCAATACCCATACGTAATAGTTAGACTGTCTAAAGTTGCCATACAAAGCTAATAAGACCAGATGAAAAAGTCAAGGCAACTTTAGACTAAGGTTGTGATCTGTAAAAGACTTCGGTTTTTTATATTAGTCATTTAGTACCTTACAACAATTTCTAAACGGCAATCGTTAATCTTTTTGGTAATTAAAAACTCTTAGGTTTAAAAGGATGCCAATGATATTAATTTCACCCAGTATATCGATCAGTAAACCGTAGTTATCAGTTTTTTCGCGTTAGTCCTCACTATGTTCACAATCCACAAGTAAATTTTTTGTAAAACCTCATCAAGTCAAGTTCGTTCATTAAGGAAATGATGAGTGTCCGCAAACAAATATTGTATTATCTAGATAAATTCGTTAATGGATTGTTAAATAAGGATGTGAGGTATATTTAATATATGATTTATGATATGAATACCAATAGTTTTAATAACAGATTACACACCGAGGACAGGAAAGTAAGAAAGGTCTCAGATCTCATGTAATTTTTGACCGAGGCGAAGCCGAGTTCAAAAAACATGTGATCTGAGGCTTTTTTTATTTACTGTCCGAGGTTAGTAGGTATTCTATTTTTCTCCTCGACTGAGGTGGAATGCGACAAGTTCGTTTAGCGCAGCGGGACGACAATTGACGCTTTCCGTCCGAAGGGGAGAAAAAATAATAAGGGTTGAACTACACATGGCCGCACGCGATCGCACTTTTCCGTCGCTCCATCCTTTTCTGTCACTCACGAACGTCATTTGCTAGAGCATATAAGATAGACGGAACGCGATCGCGTGCGATCGCACGCCGATGGAGGATGGAGCGACGGAAAAGTGCGATCGCTTGCCGCCATGTGTAGTTCAACCCTAACAGAACAAGGTTTGAAACTTCAGTATAGTAGTAGTTCTAGGATACTGAAAAAGGTCTTCCCTTTCTACTCTTTCCTAATCCATGAAATATACATATAAATTTATAGAAGGAAAGACAGTAAGTGCTTAACGTTAACCGTAATAGTAAATTCGAAGCCTAATACTGATGCTTTTAAATTATCTTGGACTTTGACACACAGAGAACTATATATAGGGTCCAACTTAATATGCTGACACTTTTTTAAGAGGATGATCAGACCAACAACCTGAACAACTTTCTGTATGGGAGTAATATCGAAAGCGCGAAAATAAAATCAGCTCTTCCATACAAAACTGCAAACCTACTCGAGCCAAATGTATGGGACAGCAGATTTTTTTTTCGCGATTTCGATGTTGGTCCCATAGAGAAAGTTATTCAGTTTGATAGTCTGAACATCCCCTTAAAAAAGTGTCAGCATATTGTACTGGTCCGGGTCTACACCAGTAATATACGACTCTCTAACCATCAGGCACATCTTAATATATTGCTTCAAACAAAAGGAATCATAATTATAAAGTAACTATCGTTAAAACATTACAAACTTCAAAGTTAGAAGTTGCAAAGCTCAGACAAATTATGTTAACTAGTATTTTGAGGGAGGGAATTTAGTTCATTCAAATTATCATGTAAACAAAGGGAGATTAGCAATATCTCAGTCGAAATTGACTAATATTTAATTAGAAAATTAAAATTCATCAAATATTGTAATAATGCAAAAATGGCGGAAAATTGAGTTAGCAGAAAACAGCTGATACATCAGTGATGCTTTGTGCGGGGAAAATAGTTTAAAATTTATTCGCTAGGAGGCGCGGAGCAAATTCATCAAGCAAAAATAGGTGTTATGATAGAGTATTAGAGTCTTATGAGCGTGATTAGTCCATAAGTAATTGACACTTTTGACACATGCGCTGTAGGTAATTATTTTGGTTAGGCGGGTTTTCAATAGCGTACCCAAGCTGCGCAAAAAAGTTCTAAAAGTTGATATGTGAAGTTGGCGCGAGGTGAATTTCCTCTAGCAAAAATGAGTCTTATTTCAGGGGAAGACGGCTTATTTGACTAAGTTTGAGTCTTAGATAGTTTGCGCATCAGGCTGTTTGCCTATTTAATTAAGAAGCTAAAATTAAGCATGGAAGTTCATGCAATTTCCATCTTTAATAGGAAGTAAATAAAGATTGATGACGGAAAATGTAAATAACTTTTCAAATTGGTACGGGTTATTAGGAAAACAAGATTACCATATAAGGAGACGTTTTCTTGTATGAATTAGAGGGAGGATTAGTAGGTTAAAAGAAAGTCTTATAATTATGAAGTTAAGGATCAATTTTCATTGTTCAAAAAAACCATCGCCACCATCGTCACCTTAGTCAGCATCGCCATCGTCGCCTCCATCGACATAGTGAAGCGAGTATAAATAGGCTCGGCTTAGAGGGGAGGGGGTCATTCATCAATATTCATTCTTTGAGCTCACACGCTGCCGGTTTGTGACTTGATATTATTTTTATTTCAAAGTTCTTTTGGGGAAGTTTAATCGATTTGAGTCATTAGTAAAGCGTTTGCATTGTAATTTAAATTTAAAATCATTTTCTTTAACTTATTTTGGGGTAAATTCTGAGATTTTCTTATTTTTGTAAATTTAATTTAATTGGGGGGTCATTGTTCGGTTGTGAGGTTGAAGATGAATAATCATGTGGTACACAAACGAGGTTTTGTGGGTTATGGACTGGTCACCTTACGGTGACAACTGACTGTCGATAACTTCCAACGTCTTTTCGGAGACGGGCTCGGTTTTGGGGCGTGCCAGCAATCGTTCTTTACCAACATAACGGTTTATAGCCTCCTAGGTTTTGTACACTGTGTATACATGTTCTGGGATAGGGCCTGTCGAAGTAGATCCGACCTCGTTAGAGGGTCTCAGACTGTGTACACGGGGTGCAAAATTTAGTCCCTGTAATTTAACACTTGCCAATAGGGACCCGTTCATATCACAACTTATGGCTTCGGCCGTGATATGGACATTACACTTCTGGAATAGACATAGGTACACTAGAGGCTCCATCCTCGCTTCGCTTTCCAGTTTAGTTCGAAAAATTTCCTTTACACCGAGGAAATTTTTACATCACACACCTACACGATTACATGTAAATGTGAGGCCTACCTCTAGTCTTGCGGAATTTCCTTACACCGGGAAGTTTCAAACCTTAGGGAACTTCTTTAGAATAGGAAAATATTTAGACAATGGTTAGATTTACTAGGGTTTTGTTAGAATAATATAGGATAGGGTAGGTATTTAACTTTGACTAGAATTTTAGTAGGAATGGAAAGGTTTAGATGTTCAGGTTTACAAATAGGAATGATAAGTACCTAACTTCAGTAGGATTTCATTAATTATTCCATAAATTTGAGTTATAAGGTTGTTCAGTAGAAATTTATCAGTAGAAATTGGAAAGATATTCATATAATTTAAAGCAAATTAAGTTTCATGATAAATCCTGATTCCAAAGAAGGAAATGACATTATAAATAGAAAACAGTGAATAGGTGACATTATCAAAGTTATAATTCAATATAATATTGTCCAAACAAAATAAGTTCAATCTAAATTTATCGTTTCCTTATAATAATGGGAAATTAGAGTTTCGTATCATACCTATTACTTTGTTATGAGTTGGTGGAACTTTGGGATATAGTGCCTAGTGCCCTCTAGTCAGAAAAATAAATGATTATGGTACATAATAAGTTTTACAGATTTATACCAGAGTCAAATAAATAAAAGTTTATCCTACTATTCACATGAAAGAGAGAACTTACTTTCAATGGACCAAGGTTCTATCCATTCAGTTAAATGTTATACTGTTTCTATAAGCTAAAGTTTCTGCTTATATTGTCATGCTAGTTTATGTATACGTACTTACCTACTGAATGATAATGATGTAAATTCTCAGAATAGGAACTTTACTTTGATTAAACTGTTAACAGAGTTGAGCTTTTGAACTGGTTTATAATAGAAAAGATATTAAAAGGGAAATTTCACTAATTGGGGTTCCTTAAAGTCACAACTAATATAGAAATTAAGTCTAAGAATTATTAATAATAGCTCATCTCGAACTAGAGTCTAAATTAAATAGAAACCAGTCTATTTGAAAATACCTCTTGTCCATTGTATGACAAGT
Organism: Agonopterix heracliana; assembly: GCA_963693445.1. Classification (NCBI taxonomy): domain Eukaryota; kingdom Metazoa; phylum Arthropoda; class Insecta; order Lepidoptera; family Depressariidae; genus Agonopterix; species Agonopterix heracliana. The sequence continues at coordinate 6,080,539 of OY856308.1, forward strand.
TACTGACACACTGACAAAGAAATGACTTTAAAATTTACAAGTCTCAAACATCCCTTACTAAACTTGACTTACCTGACTAAGACACAATATCTCGGGAAAAGTTTGGAGGAGGGCTGACCAGTTTGGAGACGAGGCCCACTGAAGCTAGAAATATTCTAGCAGGAGGAAATACCAAATAAAATAACTCCTGAGAGCGGAATGGCGGGGCTCTCTTCTATACCAAACGAAACAATTATTCTTCTATACCAAACGAAACAATTATTCTTCTATACCAAACGAAACAATCATTCTTTTATACTTTATTGCATTCCCAAGTAAAAAACAAAACATAGAAATAAATTTATATTTTAATAGGTTAGGAAATCTAACACCCTGTATAAGTAAATTGGTAGAGAAATCTAAGTTAAGAAAAGGTCTATAGCTATAGAGGTATTTCATTAGGTTGACTTCAGCGCTTAGTAACGGAGAGTTGAAAGTTGCATTTATTGATAATAACTTTATAATCATAGTCAGAAATAAGTTTATAGGCTAGAAAGTTAGGTATTACTATCTGTTATATGTTTGTATTAAGATTAGGTAGTTCTGGATCTCTGTTTGTTAGAATACTAGATAAATCTCAAGTCTGTCGCACCTAGGTTACTATTATACGGTTCACAACATAGTCTCCTGATTTCACTAGACGATCGATACTGGCCAAGTTAACGTCTTCAACTCAAAAATGGGATCATAAATAAGTTTAGGTATAGTTCATAAGTTAGGTTAAGTTAAGTTAATAGGTAGGGATTTTCTATACACTGTAGGCAGCGACCCATTAGTTTAGGTAGATAGGCATTTTCGGTATGTAGGTGCTGAAAGTCCAGGATAATTAAAATAAGTTTAAATCGTTGCATAGGTAGCATAGGTAGTATAGGATAGGTAGGCCATCTTTACATTAGCTGGCCGCGACCAGGATAAGTTATTTTAAGTTAGGGGTATCTATTACATATGTGCCGTTAAGACCAGGATAGGATTTAAGATTTATTTTTACTTTTGATTCGCTAAGTCCACAGGATTTTACAATAGACTAGGTCAAGTTTTATTCTATATTTTGTAAACAAAAGATAGGTTTTGAATTACAAACGTATGATCCATTTTGAGTTGAAATCATAGCCTTTTTAGGCTTACATTGTTGCCGTGAGAGAGGATAGCAGATTTCGAGATTTAGGTATTCTGAGAGATTTAGAAAAGGTTTGGTTAGAAATGCAGTTAAATAATTAGTTTATTTAGTTAGGAATATGCTTTAATTTTGATCACATAGAATAGATGTTTACATGAGGTTATATAGGCATATGATTGGGAATTTCACTTAGAAGGTTATCACTGTTCACTAGATATTTATGAGCACTTTGGTTTTTACGTTACGCAGTTTACGCACTGTTACTTTGCTACACCAGGGTTATTTGCACTAGATGAAGCGACGTTTTGTAGAGATTTCTGCTTCCGAGTGGATAGTTGCTGGAACGAGGACAGTTTGGAGTATTGTCAATATCTTCTTTTCTTCCTTTTAGTAGCGTAGTTTGAAATGAAGTTCAGGAGTTTGAGACGCCTTGGTGTGTCTTGAGGAAAGCAGCACTCAGCAGCAGATAAGTGTGTTGAAATGCGTTAGGAGGTTCTTTCGAGTAGCGATTACAGGAACTTCGGTTCGAGAGTTTTTAGGTTGTAATGTTCTTAAATGTCTTGTATACTTCTTCTTTGATACCGTAGCGAAGGAAGTATAGAAAATCTGAGTTTAGACGCCCGCTCTGACGCTTTCTTCATTAACAAGCCAGGTTAGGTAGTCAGTCATGTTTCTTCTTTTCAATTTCGAATTTCGATTTGTTCTTGATGTTTTCTTTTCCTTTTTTGTGATAACGTAGCAAAGATGTAAATGAGTTCTTCGTTAGCGTTTGGAAAAATTTTCTGCAAATCGGCCATGTTGTGTAGAAAAAAAAAAAATAACTGACTGACGGAAGTAGTAGGTAAATTTTGACAGGTAAGAATGCCGTGATCTTATTGGTTGATTGCACAGAAGTTAGAAAGAAGCTAATTACGTTCATTGGCTAATATAGGCTAGCGACATTTTTCTATGATTAGGAAGTTTGTCAATATACATATTTTTTAAGCTAAAACTAGAATTCAGGTTTTTAAATTATTATTTGGATTATGCCTAAATTAAAATTAAATCAAATCATTATTTGTGATTAGAAATCTAACATCCAAATGTCTCAGAATGATTTTTATGGTTAATAAAGTATAAAAGTTGATTACTGGAGTAAAAATCAGTGTTGCCGTTTCTTGAAAAATAAGTCGCTAGATTTTAAGGATATGGTACGTTAAGAATCCGATAGGGGTCGCTAAACGTTTGAATTAAATTTATAAGAAAGTGCGAGGGAAACAAAATATGGTTTTATTACAGAATTAAATGAACGATTAACTAATTAGGGTTCCGAATTAATTATTTTGTAATTTATCTGTAATATTTACTAATTTTAGCTTTATAATAAATTGTGATTTTGATTTTCTTGATTAGGATTGACTTATATTAATACTATTTCGATTATTTATTTAGGAGCTCCAGCAGTGGATACACATTATACATAAAAGCAAAACCTACAATACCTACCTACTAGCGAGATTTAGAAGTAAAACTATATTATCATACAAGTAAAATTTTGTAAAATTAGTACTAATAACAAGGGAACAATATAAAGCATAACATATGAATTATTTATTAATGAGAAACAATGTCGTTAAAAGCGTTAGATATAGCTAATTTTAATTTTAAGGTAAAGTGTACGTAATTTATAAAAAAGGGGTAACTAAGCCGCAAATAAATCCCTCACTAAAATGGTAACACTGTAGAGAATTGATTTTGGTTCGAAGTTAGAAGATTAGAGAACTAGATGGAGCTAAGTGTCTCAAATCTAATCCTTACGATTATTTTAAAATCAAATTTACATAAATTACATTTGTTTGAATAAGTTTATATTTATGCCAGATAAATAAAATAGGTAGTTCACTTATTTAGAGAGTAAAAAGGGGAAATTTAAGTATTTCTTTCGCTAGTACCTATAGATCGTTTCGCAAATAAGGTCGGTAGATGGCGTTAGTAGGTTCAATCGGTAATTAGGTGTGTGTAAAGATTCGCAAAATCGAGTTTGTAATACCTATTTGGGTTTCCTAGAACAAGTCTGTATCTTGCTAGTTAATAGTAGTAATAGTGTTTTTCTTATTAAGGCAATAGATTTCTAATAGTGTAAAATTTGCCATTCACCTAGTATGATTTAAATTATTGCCGGGAAACGAATAGGAAAATGATTTTTGATCTTATTTTATTTAAATTGTAGTTTTGACGGAGTGGAATTGTACAAAATTAAAATTTATTGTAGTTAAGTATTTTAGAACGATAAAATGAAATGAGATTTTATGTTTACATAATTTTGGAAAGAAAATGGACACAAAATTTGAGTTTACCAACTTGAAATAAAGCCAAGTTTGACAACCTTGTAGGATGAATGCGATTTTAGTTCAGTACAGTGGACCTACGAGACTAAGTGGAACTCGATGTTCTCACTAAAAAGTCGTGTTAAAATATTAGCATCAGAGTAATGCCAAATCGTAGGAATACATTATTGAATTTATTGATAGTTTAATTAAGTGAGAATTATTTTAAAATAGTAAGATGACTAAGGGATAAAGTCTCAAATGAATTAAACTTGGGGGGAAGGGTGTTTACTATGTTTTATTTTATAATATATTAGGTAGGTTTAATAAATAGTGCTGTTTAGATAAATTAAAGAGTGAGAAAAATATTTTGTAAAACATTTAATTATAAATACCTATTTTAGTTATAACAGTCATTTTAGTTAGTTTAGGAAATGAGCTAATTTTAAATCATGTTGATGCTTCTCTTGTTTTTGGTAGGTAACTTGTTTTAGTAGGTATTTCAAAAGTAAATACAGTAGAGAAGTGGGAAATTGTATAATAGGTAAATAGCATATAATTTAGAAATTATGGTTAGGTACAATCTAAAACAAAAATGGTACCTAAATAGTTTTAACAACAAGAGCGTTATAAATTAAATCTTTATTTAGTCAGATAACTAATAATAATGCTAGTGCGATCAGGTTATATAAATAAAAGAGAGGCACAAACAATGTAAGTAGGTATATAGGTATATTAGTTATAGTCAAACCATAGAAAAGTATACGTCTAGAATGAACATCACGCTTCTACAGTACGGGACAAAACGGGCCAACTTTCTTGGGTTGGTGTGCTTGAGGCGTCATACAAATTAAGTCTGTGTGCGTGTGTAAAAATATTCAATTTGCTAGAATTTCTTTATAAGGTGGAAAGCATGTAGCTAATTGATACCTAGCTATTACAGGTGTTTTAGTTATTGTTAGTTTAAATTAATCCTAGTTAAGAAGGAGATGTAGGAACTTAGTCTCTTTCTATCCAACTCGAAGCTAGTAGGTACCTACCCGAGAATAGCGTAGAATATCAATCGTATGAAAGCGGAAGAGTGATAAGTAGATATAGAATCTACAACACGATAAATGAAGTATATAGAAATAGAAAATAACTGTATAATATAGCAATAAGAAAAACTAAAAAACTATAACATTTAATTAAATAAGCGCAAGTAGTTGTCAAGCGAAAGATAGGTATGCGTCCGCAGGTAGTAACCGTGCGTTCGGCTGGCTGGATGTCCGCGGGATGAAGCTCGAGGAGGGGGACGCTTCGACCGGTAGAAACTTCGATGCAATGGTGTATGGTCCAAGTTGCTAGCGTGCAACTACTTTTGAATAAGTTAGGGCTTGGTCCAAGTAGTAGCGGACTGTCGTTACACTAGTATAGGGTTCTCTAGACTAAAGTATTGGTTCAGTGTTCTAACACTTGAGGTTGTTGACTGCAATGGGAGCCTGTAGCATCATGTATCTCATGTCATGAATCCCTAATAATACTATTCAGGTTTTTACACACTGTTGTGTTTGTACATTTCTAGCAGTAGATGGGTAGAATTAAAATTTATTTAGATGGATAAATACTATTATTACAAAAATAATTAGTCTAGTACTTTCACACGTTTAAGTTAATGTTTGCTCGTTAAAATAATTATACTTTAATATGTTAATGATTTAGTTGTTAAGTAGGGATGTCCAATGGTCAATCATGCGTAAGGAGTCGAAAATAGAGGGGGAAGCGAGTTTCGACTTCTCTGTCTGCACTTCATAACATCAGCTAGGCAGGGGAAATTGTGGAGATGTTTTGTAGGGTTGTCAATAAGTAATAAGAGTCAAAGTCAGTTCTGAGAGTGGTAAAATGCAGGAGGATTGAGGTGACATTTAACATATAAAAAAAAGAGAGATTAAGGGTAGGGGGGAAGTTCGTCTGCCAGTATGTAGGTTGTTTGGTGAAGGGAACGTATTCAATGTCTAATATTCTAATATAATAATTTATAGGTTATCGGTTAATTTTATCATCTGTAATAGTAGATTTTAACTGTAATAGTTGGTAGAAAAAGTTATTTAGCGAGTCAATTATGCAAGGGGTGACGCGCTTGCCTCTGATGATCTTACCTGTTTTGATCATCTTAAAATTTAATTATTGGAAAAAAAAACAACTTCTGTTTTCTGATTTAGGTAGCTTTGAGTTAAAAAGCGTGAATATTCTTTCATTATGCAACTGTCATTTTGTTGAGTCATTGGGTTGTTGCGAGAAATTTTGGGAACTTCACTACTAATACATTTAATTTCATTATGGTTAAGTTAGGACAGGACCAGTAGTCGTGGCAATTCTTGGGGAGGCCTGTGACTGGCAGTGGGCGTCCATCGGCTGAGATGATGATGATGATGATGTTTAGGATAAAAATAAGCATTAAAATAGATTAAAAATACCAGGGAGTCGCGATTTCATTATCTATTCAAATAAAACAATAATAATAAAAAAAAAAAACCTAGAATTTAGAACTAAATAAATTGAAAATAAATATCAAACCACAAGTAAACAGGAAATCACGGAAGAATAGATTGTTTAGGCTTATTTCATTTATCTTTTAGGAAAACTAAAGTTCAATCTGTCAAAGTCAGACTATAAAGGTTAGATTCAAGTAAAGAATTATATTAGTAAATAATAATAAATAAAATGTGGCTTAATTTAGAGTTTTTGAACGATAAAATTTAAGTAATATGTGAGTGATGGTGACAAGAGTTATTCAGTTTTGGCATATTCGAGAATGGGGGAAGGAAATGTTCGAATTTCAAAAGGTATTTAATCGTTATTATAACTTGATTTAGAACTTCTTTTACGCGGTTGTGGTAATTTATAATTTTATCTTTTCGTGTCATTGATCTGTTGATTTTATTTTGGATTTGAACTGGTGTATGAACTAAATGAAAGTGTATGTTATAAGGCAGAATGATTAAGCGTGCATATTAAAAAAAAAAAAAAAAAAAAAAACATTGGTATGAGGAAAGAGGGCCATTTGGAATTAACAGAAGTCAAAGTCATGGAAATTAGGTTATTGATATTCAAACTTGGACACACTACACTATACAAAAAGATTTCTTGTGTAGATCTAATAGGAGGGTCTTAGTTGTCGCGACAGTTGTTTTCAATGGCTGGGACGATGATTAAGATTAGTAGTTGGTTTCAGTAGAGAATACTGTCCACAAGGAAGCTTTTACTCCACTGGTAGGATATGCAAATACGAGAACACTCTACACTCTCCAAACTATTAATGATTACAGTGGTTGATGGAAAGTGTCAGATAGGGTATTTAATATTCAAACGATGGTTTTCAGTCTAACGACGATGATGATCTGGATGGTGGTAGATTGTATTATGGAGTTCTATTAAATTGAAAAATAGAATCTGATGGATTGACATAGTACACAATTCATTCTGAGTGACTAGCCTCACAAACTAGTTTCTACACATGAACCAGATTTTCTAGTGAAAGCTGCTAATTGATCCTGAATGTTATGTTATGATTTGAAACTTTTCTCACTGATGGAATTGTTTCTCGGCTTGGTATTTTAAATACACACCACACTGAGAACATTTCAAGGAAGAATATTAATAAACTATTTTACAGTTAATATATTAAGTTAAAATTGACTCCGGTTGAAATTTGAATTTTAAATACATACCTGCGTAAATTTTGGGGGAAGAATGTACTGGTCCGGGTCTACACCAGTAATATACGACTCTCTAACCATCAGGCACATCTTAATATATTGCTTCAAACAAAAGGAATCATAATTATAAAGTAACTATCGTTAAAACATTACAAACTTCAAAGTTAGAAGTTGCAAAGCTCAGACAAATTATGTTAACTAGTATTTTGAGGGAGGGAATTTAGTTCATTCAAATTATCATGTAAACAAAGGGAGATTAGCAATATCTCAGTCGAAATTGACTAATATTTAATTAGAAAATTAAAATTCATCAAATATTGTAATAATGCAAAAATGGCGGAAAATTGAGTTAGCAGAAAACAGCTGATACATCAGTGATGCTTTGTGCGGGGAAAATAGTTTAAAATTTATTCGCTAGGAGGCGCGGAGCAAATTCATCAAGCAAAAATAGGTGTTATGATAGAGTATTAGAGTCTTATGAGCGTGATTAGTCCATAAGTAATTGACACTTTTGACACATGCGCTGTAGGTAATTATTTTGGTTAGGCGGGTTTTCAATAGCGTACCCAAGCTGCGCAAAAAAGTTCTAAAAGTTGATATGTGAAGTTGGCGCGAGGTGAATTTCCTCTAGCAAAAATGAGTCTTATTTCAGGGGAAGACGGCTTATTTGACTAAGTTTGAGTCTTAGATAGTTTGCGCATCAGGCTGTTTGCCTATTTAATTAAGAAGCTAAAATTAAGCATGGAAGTTCATGCAATTTCCATCTTTAATAGGAAGTAAATAAAGATTGATGACGGAAAATGTAAATAACTTTTCAAATTGGTACGGGTTATTAGGAAAACAAGATTACCATATAAGGAGACGTTTTCTTGTATGAATTAGAGGGAGGATTAGTAGGTTAAAAGAAAGTCTTATAATTATGAAGTTAAGGATCAATTTTCATTGTTCAAAAAAACCATCGCCACCATCGTCACCTTAGTCAGCATCGCCATCGTCGCCTCCATCGACATAGTGAAGCGAGTATAAATAGGCTCGGCTTAGAGGGGAGGGGGTCATTCATCAATATTCATTCTTTGAGCTCACACGCTGCCGGTTTGTGACTTGATATTATTTTTATTTCAAAGTTCTTTTGGGGAAGTTTAATCGATTTGAGTCATTAGTAAAGCGTTTGCATTGTAATTTAAATTTAAAATCATTTTCTTTAACTTATTTTGGGGTAAATTCTGAGATTTTCTTATTTTTGTAAATTTAATTTAATTGGGGGGTCATTGTTCGGTTGTGAGGTTGAAGATGAATAATCATGTGGTACACAAACGAGGTTTTGTGGGTTATGGACTGGTCACCTTACGGTGACAACTGACTGTCGATAACTTCCAACGTCTTTTCGGAGACGGGCTCGGTTTTGGGGCGTGCCAGCAATCGTTCTTTACCAACATAACGGTTTATAGCCTCCTAGGTTTTGTACACTGTGTATACATGTTCTGGGATAGGGCCTGTCGAAGTAGATCCGACCTCGTTAGAGGGTCTCAGACTGTGTACACGGGGTGCAAAATTTAGTCCCTGTAATTTAACACTTGCCAATAGGGACCCGTTCATATCACAACTTATGGCTTCGGCCGTGATATGGACATTACACTTCTGGAATAGACATAGGTACACTAGAGGCTCCATCCTCGCTTCGCTTTCCAGTTTAGTTCGAAAAATTTCCTTTACACCGAGGAAATTTTTACATCACACACCTACACGATTACATGTAAATGTGAGGCCTACCTCTAGTCTTGCGGAATTTCCTTACACCGGGAAGTTTCAAACCTTAGGGAACTTCTTTAGAATAGGAAAATATTTAGACAATGGTTAGATTTACTAGGGTTTTGTTAGAATAATATAGGATAGGGTAGGTATTTAACTTTGACTAGAATTTTAGTAGGAATGGAAAGGTTTAGATGTTCAGGTTTACAAATAGGAATGATAAGTACCTAACTTCAGTAGGATTTCATTAATTATTCCATAAATTTGAGTTATAAGGTTGTTCAGTAGAAATTTATCAGTAGAAATTGGAAAGATATTCATATAATTTAAAGCAAATTAAGTTTCATGATAAATCCTGATTCCAAAGAAGGAAATGACATTATAAATAGAAAACAGTGAATAGGTGACATTATCAAAGTTATAATTCAATATAATATTGTCCAAACAAAATAAGTTCAATCTAAATTTATCGTTTCCTTATAATAATGGGAAATTAGAGTTTCGTATCATACCTATTACTTTGTTATGAGTTGGTGGAACTTTGGGATATAGTGCCTAGTGCCCTCTAGTCAGAAAAATAAATGATTATGGTACATAATAAGTTTTACAGATTTATACCAGAGTCAAATAAATAAAAGTTTATCCTACTATTCACATGAAAGAGAGAACTTACTTTCAATGGACCAAGGTTCTATCCATTCAGTTAAATGTTATACTGTTTCTATAAGCTAAAGTTTCTGCTTATATTGTCATGCTAGTTTATGTATACGTACTTACCTACTGAATGATAATGATGTAAATTCTCAGAATAGGAACTTTACTTTGATTAAACTGTTAACAGAGTTGAGCTTTTGAACTGGTTTATAATAGAAAAGATATTAAAAGGGAAATTTCACTAATTGGGGTTCCTTAAAGTCACAACTAATATAGAAATTAAGTCTAAGAATTATTAATAATAGCTCATCTCGAACTAGAGTCTAAATTAAATAGAAACCAGTCTATTTGAAAATACCTCTTGTCCATTGTATGACAAGTTACTGACACACTGACAAAGAAATGACTTTAAAATTTACAAGTCTCAAACATCCCTTACTAAACTTGACTTACCTGACTAAGACACAATATCTCGGGAAAAGTTTGGAGGAGGGCTGACCAGTTTGGAGACGAGGCCCACTGAAGCTAGAAATATTCTAGCAGGAGGAAATACCAAATAAAATAACTCCTGAGAGCGGAATGGCGGGGCTCTCTTCTATACCAAACGAAACAATTATTCTTCTATACCAAACGAAACAATTATTCTTCTATACCAAACGAAACAATCATTCTTTTATACTTTATTGCATTCCCAAGTAAAAAACAAAACATAGAAATAAATTTATATTTTAATAGGTTAGGAAATCTAACACCCTGTATAAGTAAATTGGTAGAGAAATCTAAGTTAAGAAAAGGTCTATAGCTATAGAGGTATTTCATTAGGTTGACTTCAGCGCTTAGTAACGGAGAGTTGAAAGTTGCATTTATTGATAATAACTTTATAATCATAGTCAGAAATAAGTTTATAGGCTAGAAAGTTAGGTATTACTATCTGTTATATGTTTGTATTAAGATTAGGTAGTTCTGGATCTCTGTTTGTTAGAATACTAGATAAATCTCAAGTCTGTCGCACCTAGGTTACTATTATACGGTTCACAACATAGTCTCCTGATTTCACTAGACGATCGATACTGGCCAAGTTAACGTCTTCAACTCAAAAATGGGATCATAAATAAGTTTAGGTATAGTTCATAAGTTAGGTTAAGTTAAGTTAATAGGTAGGGATTTTCTATACACTGTAGGCAGCGACCCATTAGTTTAGGTAGATAGGCATTTTCGGTATGTAGGTGCTGAAAGTCCAGGATAATTAAAATAAGTTTAAATCGTTGCATAGGTAGCATAGGTAGTATAGGATAGGTAGGCCATCTTTACATTAGCTGGCCGCGACCAGGATAAGTTATTTTAAGTTAGGGGTATCTATTACAATATTAAGAAGGACCCTGTATAAGTACTTTACCTACCTATTCTGTGACACAGATTATCTACTCCTATAGAACGTACCAGAATCTTGCCCGGACTTGCATTATGATGACTAGATAACGATGCAAATAAAATAAACCGGTCAAGTTCGAGTCGGTCTACTCGCGCACCGAGGGTTCCGTACCACACATCATATTATATTAACTTACAAAAAAGTTCTGTTTTCTCCGGGACCTTTAGCGCGAGACCAACTCACACTTGGCCGGTTTTTATTATTTGTTGTTATTCTGTACGAAACGTTGATAAAAAACTAGTAACTTCTTGTATCAGGACCGGGACAGGTGCATTCAGGTCGACACCTACTGCGGCGCTAGACATAGTGCTGGACCTTAAACCGCTTCATATATTCATACAGGCCGAAGCTACGAAGGCTCTTTGAATTGAATGAAGGTGACCCAAACCTGGCACAGCGATATGCCTAAGATGAGACACACTGCACTAAGACTGGACAGTGAGCTCGGAAGGAGGTTCAATATGATCGGTGACACAATGCCGAGCATACGAATCTTCAAGAGGAACTACAAAATACATGTCCCAACAAGGGATGAATGGAAGCGTGGACTGCGTACCCCGGACGCGAACACACTTGTTTGGTACACTGATGGCTCAAAAACCGAGTCAGGTACGGGTGCAGGCATACACTCCAAAGACTACAACGAAAGTATCAGTCTAGGAGAATTTGCAACTGTCTTTCAAACAGAGACGTATGCTATCATAGCCTGTGCACAAGAGAATATATATAGAAAGGTAGCCAACAAGACTATATATATCCTTAGTGACAGCCAAGCAGCTCTCAAAGCCTTGAACTCCTATCATGTAAGTTCCAGGCTAATTCTGAACGGAGTGAAGACCCTTAACAAGCTTGGTGTTCACAATACTGTACGATTAGTCTGGGTCCCGAGACATACTGGAGTCCAGGGTAATGAGAATGCTGACGAGCTGGCGAGAGCCGGGTCAGAACGAAAAATGGTCGGCCCAGAACCAAGCGTGGGAATCCTGGCATGCAGCATAAGAATGGCCATCAGGGATTGGGCTGATAAAACACACAAACTGGAGTGGTCTGGCCTTACAGGTCTACAACACTCCAAGAAATATATCAGCAATGTGACAACTCGTGTCTCAAAGTTCATACTGAACAACAGCAGGAGCAAGGCTCGTGCCATCGTCGGAGCCCTCACTGGGCACTACGCCACAGGCGCGATGATGCACAAAATGAAACTCACCCTAGATCCCAGCTGCCAAGCATGCGGAGAGGATGAAGAGACCATGGAACATATATTCTTTGTGACTGTGATGTCTTGGCGGCAAAACGCATGTGCCTCCTCGGAGATGGATACCCAAAACCGGGAGATCTTAGGCTTCTTCCCCTCAATGGTATTGCCTCCTTCATTGACCATGTATTTGAAGGGTGAGGAAAGCAAAAAGTATTGGGGCTAACACAAAAGATCCCACTGGGTCGAAGTGTTGCTGGCCTGCCAGCCCCCATAACAAGATAAGATAAGATTGTATCAGGACCGCCCTTAATATTTTATTTTATTTAAATTTATTTATTTTTTTATTTTATTTATTTATTTAAAATTTTTTTTTTACTTTTTCCCCTGTTCCTCTGTCCCTGCAGTGGGACGTATATAGGCAGTGATGATGAAAACGATAAGAAGGCATATCAAATGTTGCCAAAATTATGGATTATGTTCAAAAATTTCAAGGTTTTGCTTTCATTTTATAAGCAAAAAGTTATGATATATAAATTTCTTGCTCCAAATGAAAACCAATGGGTTAACGCACCTCGGAACCTTGCTACCGCTGACCAAGATACGTCTCAACTTACTATTACATAAGTAGGCGTCGCATGCGCATGTTTGCATTCATATTTAAATTGTTGGCGCCTTGTGAAATACCTCAAGGTGCTAAGTAATGTGTCTTAGCGAGACGAATGTTCTATTGCATTGTAAGGCTGCCTACAGTAGGTGACTTGTCTTTTGGTATATTTTGGAGATAGTATCGCCACAGTGCAAGAAAGATTATGGTACTGATTCTTAGTCGATTTCGACTATGGAAACTGCTAATCTTTTACATGGTGTAAGGATAGTATCATTAACCTACATACTCTACCCATCAAACTGAAGAACTAAAAAAACATCTGCTGTCTCATACATTTGAGGGATGTAGTGTAGGTGTACCGGTGAACAGTAGATTTTTTTTTGCTGTGACAGGTTTGCTCCCATAGTCAAAGTTGTTTATGGGTAGAGTATGTGGTTTAAAGGTTAATGATACTTTTCCTTACACCCTGTATAGAAAGCAGTCAGGTATAAGCACAATGACGTGAACACTAAGCAGGATATTTTGATGTGCATAAGTCTACGCGCTAAACACATGATCTATCTCGTCGAGGGACGTTGTATCGTCCCTGATCTCGTCCTTACCCTTCTATGTCCCTTTCAACGATTTTTTTTCAAACTGAACAAAAAACTTTAACGGTAAGATATAAACAGCAATTTAACCCCTCACTTCTGCCTTTTCCAGCCGAATACATCCTCCCATGCAGCCGGAGCGACCCCCAACTCGACAACTGCATCAAGCACTCGTTCAACCACCTGCGGCCGTACCTCGCGCGGGGTCTACCGGACCTCGGCGTTCCACCGGTGGAGCCTCTCCTCATCGACCGCCTGGTGATGGAAAACTCTGCTGGGCCTGTCAGGGTCACTGCCGCCTTCAGCAATATCACCGTCGTGGGGCCTAGTAATTACACTATTACTAAGATTAGGTAAGTGCAATCTTAGTGCGTTCACACACTATGACGCACTGACGGAGCGGCAGATGTCAGTCCATAGAACCACACCCGGTGCGTCAATGCGTCACCGTGTGTGCTTCTACGTGCGGTTTCATACAACTCCTTGCTTCACAAATGACGGACTGACGCCTGCTGCTGCTTCAATGCGTCATCTTGTTTGAACGCACTTAATGGAATCATAGTTACGTTATGTAACAATTTTAAGAAATGAAAAAAAAAAAATTTTTTTCTTTTCCATCTTCTTGGTTTTCTGAGAAAATTTTATAGTCACTACACGAGATACCGCTTATGTTTTATTACTGGTAGGTTGAATGAACTAAAACTCCAGAAACAAAATATATAAGTTCAGGTGGGGTAAGACAAACATACTTTATTTTACGCCATAACACGGGGTAAGACAAACACTTTTACTAGCTCTGTAAATGTCCAAGATATTTATATGTAGGGTACATATAAATATCTTGGACATTGTCACACAAATTATCTAGTCACATTTAAAGTTCCAGAATCTAGCCTGGACTTGTATTATGATAACTAGACAACGATATAGAATACATATATAGATACAAACATCCATGACTCGGGTACAAATATTCATATTCGTCATACAAATATTTGTCCCTTACGGGATTCGAACCCGCGACCCTCGACACAGCAGGCAGGTTCACTACAGACTGTGCTGTCGGGCCGTCAAAACATATAGGAGTTTTATGGGGTCAGTTATAAAAGAAACAATTTGTTTAATTCAATATGAGTCTGATTTAGTTAATTCTTCCTGTTTTTGATCAAACCATAGAGTTTGAGTCAGTATTTTACAAGAGTTATGTTAGTGTGTTTGCCTTACCCCACCTGACTAAGTAAAAGAATAAGAGTGACGATTGTAAACCCATTATTGTAGAATGATACCTACAGCCCAAAAATAAATGTTATATTAATGAAAGCTGTAAGAAAAGTAGGCAAGCATAAACATTTAATTTGTTGTCGTGTTTATGGGAAATAAATTCAAAATAACCTAAAAGAATTAAAGGATTACGGATTGTGAACATTTGTAAAAGAAAACTGTACAAAATTAATACGACTAGCCAAATTGTGAAGAAAAAATCAATCATAATAAAGCCAAACTTAATTTCAAATTAAAAACACTTTTATTTTTAAATGTTTACGGCCCTTTCATATAGCCAGCCAGTTGCTACCATTATAATTTATAACAATAAAAACTCTTTATTCATTTCGTCACTCTAATAATATTTCTGTGGTTTTATGAAGCAAGAACACTGACCACAGAAACAAGTTAGGCAAAATAATAATAAAACGAATTCTTGGTGCTAATGACCTCCTTGTTTCACACAATGAGGTCAAGGCCGAAGTCAATCCTCAAGCATCACGCGACATGTCAATCATCTACGAAAACTACCGAATAATTATTACAATTTTGAAACAAAGCCTTTGTTTCGTAATATTATAGACCAAAAAAAGCAGTGGCTACTTACTATACAGGGTGTAAAAAATGCGTTAATACTTTAAGTGTTGCTTCAGACCATTAAAACTGAATAACTTTTACTATGGGACCAACTTTGAAATAGTAAAAAAGAAAATCAGCTGTGTCATACATTTCGGTTTCTATGAAGCAGCCATTGAGGTAGGGAAAAACTTTTTTTTCCGCGATTTCATGGTTTCTTCTGTAGTGAAAGTTGTTCATTTGTTTAATTGCAATATGGTATCGGTACATTGTAAATAAAATACTACTTAGAAAACTTACCGTCCTTCTGGAGCGGTCAAGTAAAAATATTCACGGTCAAAAACTGAGAACAAATCTAATTATTTCGGTAATTGAACAAATAATTGGTCTACCTATTGATTCTAGACAAAATTTGTTTTGCTCTAAAGTCCCATTATGAGAAGCTAGAAAAAATGTAAACAAACCAACATTCTACTTATGCTATGCAGTCATCTAGTATTTATGTTCCACCAGATTTGTCAAAAAGTAGTATGTTGATTTTTACTATACTCCGAAAACAGGTAAAACTACAAATAAAATATAGGTAAATTCGCATAGTAGAATTGCAAACCAAGAACTTTTAACATTCTATAAACCTTTTCCTTTGCCACTTTAATAGTTGGCATTATATACCTACTACTATTTCCATATAGTTTCACATGTGGCCTAAGTTTCTTTGGAAACCTAAACTTTATCTTTTTTTTTTAATTTCTTTTGATGTACTATTTCAACAGATAGTTTACCAACAACGGACAGGTAGTGTACCAACACTTGGCAGGATAATAGAAGAGATTGTGACACTCGAGAATGAGTGTTCATCATAAAACTTGCGAATTGTGCTGATGCTGAATTGCTGTGTTTGATTAATCATTGCCTCAATACAATAACAGACTAGAGACTTGACCATCTTGAGGATATAGATGTGGCAATCATTTCTACATTTACAATCATAATGTAAAACTAAAAATTACTCTACAATCTTAAAGCGCGTTGCAGCCTTTTTACTGAGGCCACTGAGGTCGCGGTTTGGCAGTACAAAAGACATAAACGTTGGCTTCAAGTACCATTGAGAATATTTTTTTCTTTGTGTAGAAGAGAATGAAGGAATAAATGATTGATTTTTTATTCATACAAAACTATCATCAAACACAAAAATACAGTGAAAATAAATATTTGTTCTACCAATGCTTTTTTTTACCTATGATCTAACGAATCAGAGAATCTTAGCGGTTTTTAAGGATGACTCGGATGACTAGACAACGTCAAACTGAAGAACGTTTGGACTAATGCTGAAATGGCGAAAAAATTAAATCTGCTGTTCCATTTAAAACTGCAACACTTCTCGACTCAAATGTATGGAACGGCAGATTTTTTTCTTCCGACACGCCTACATATTTTTTTTTGTACGACATTCTAAGTACCTATACTGCATTCCAAATAAGGACGTAAATATATTTCGATTCCTGTATAGCTTTCTGGCCAATTCTGATTAGCAAATTATGATTGATTTATGAGAAAGATATACTATCCAACGTATCTTGGACGTTACTAAAGCTGTTCTAAGAATAAGTGAGAGGAAGTGTTTCAAATATCTATTTCTGTAATTCAAAATGGCCTTAAATTTTCTTTGCTATTTGGAATGTAGTATAGTTGAAAACAACATCATAAGAACATTTCTTAATTGTTTTGGTACTAGGTAGAGATCTATTTCAAGAGTTGAACAATTATGCTGTTCTATGTTTCTAGCGTGTTCCAAGATTTCATAATGGATTTTTAAGGAAAACGTTTTTAATTATAGAGTAATTTTACGTACACTATATTTTATTATTATCAAAGTGGTTAATTACACGATGTTTACCAACCGTGTACAAGCATTATTAAAAACGTTGTGCAAGACCATGATCTCAGTCTCATAACATCTATAATTCTGTCATTTGAGCTAGAGAAAGGGATTAGTTGAGGAATTTAGAGTGAACGTGACTATCTGATGAAACAGTGACGAAACAATTAAGATTACCACTATTTGACGACACTGGTTTTTGGGCCATTTCTAATATAATACATGTATTATGTTTTTTTCTCCCCTCCGGACGGAAAGCGTCAATTGTCATCCCGCTGCGCTAAACGAAGTTGTCGTTTTCCACCTCCGTCAAGGAGAAAAATAGTATACTAACCTCGGACAGTAAATAAGAAAGCCTCAGATCATTACGTGAGATCTGAGACCTTTCTTACTTTCCTGTCCTCGGTGTGTAATTTACTATTGTTGATCCGCTCGACGTGAAATGCCCCCTTTCTTATGTATAACAAACATACACACGAGCATAATCCAGTTCTGGGTGGTCAGACACTTGCTACAACTAACAACTAACTTTTTGTTTTTTAAGGGCCGTATCACACAAGTGATTTTTGAGCGTTTAAGTCGCACCACTACCGCTCATTCAATGCCTGGAGACGTCTCACAGCGGTGTTGTTACGACGTCGTTCCCGTGCAGTTTTTATATTGCTTTCGATCAAATGTCTGAAACTCAGAGTTGGCTAAAATTTAATCTTGTTCTACTGGGCGCTTCGCATTTTTTAAGCAACAATTCTGTCTTCTCCGAAATAGGAATTACGATCGTGAGTTGAAGTATTTACAATTATGTCAATAACTATCAGCATGACTTGTTATTTTTACAACACAGACTTAAAAGAACAACCAGACGTAATGTCATCTAATCATGAGTGAAGCACCCATTTCTTTTGTGTGCGTGCTGTCACACGGTACTTATGTACCCCTTACACACACCTTATGGTGACGGGTTGTCGGACCTGCGCCTAGAGCTAGTGCATCTGTGTGAGTGTAGGTCCCTTGTAGAACAAACGAGATTGTATTACCTTGCATGCTTCACATCTTTTTAACCGACTTCAACAAAAGGAGGAGGTTCTCAATTCGACCCGTATGTTTTTTTTTGTATGTTTGTTACGCGATTACTCCGCCAATTGTGAATTGATTTTGATGATTCTAATTTTGTTTGTTAGTGCAATACTCGGTCCGTATTTCTTTCAGGTCCGTGTTTTACAAGTATCACTACATAGTATAAAACAAAGTCGCTTTCTCTGTCCCTACGTCCCTTTGTATGCTTAAATCATTGAAACTACGCAACGGATTTTGATGCGTTTTTTTTTAATAGATAGAGTGATTCAAGAGGAAGGTTTATATGTACATTG
The DNA here is from genome assembly GCA_963693445.1 of Agonopterix heracliana. Lineage (NCBI taxonomy): Eukaryota > Metazoa > Arthropoda > Insecta > Lepidoptera > Depressariidae > Agonopterix > Agonopterix heracliana. The sequence continues at coordinate 6,099,017 of OY856308.1, forward strand.
CACCCGTGCGAAGCCGGAGCGGGTCGCTAGTTTTTTATAAGATACACATCGATCGACAATTTATTATCGTTTTCCCATTGTCGCTTACGCTTGCGTTTTATGTAAATTGGTTCTGCAATAAAATGTTTTGTGACTTCAAAGAAAACGCCGTCTTACATCAGCAAATTATGAATAATCTAAATGTTATAATTCACGTTGCAGATCAGACCTCAATAAGCTGCGTATCGACATGGGCATGGTGCTCCCGCGCATAGAGATCACGGGTCGCTACGAGGTGTCGGGTCAGGTGCTTCTGTTCCCAGTACGGTCACAGGGCGACTTCTGGGCTGCCTTCAGTAAGTACTCAAATTTTGTACGTTAAATGAACAAGTTTCATATCATTATGGCGTTGATACTTCGCCGGGAAAATATCTAGGGATAAGATGTGTTGGGAAATGTACCTACTACTGTTCCCATTGTGGTGAATTACGAGCAATTGGTACAATTTCTCAGTTTGTTAAGTTCTCAATTCGTTCACTTTCGCTGTTCGTACAATTCTCGATTCGTGCAATTCGCAATTTGTGCAAATTATGGTCACTGGGCGACTTCTAGGCTACCTTCAGTAAGTAAGTACCCAGATATTTATGTTAGGTATTTAAACAAGTTTTATAACATTTTGGGATTACCATAATGTCTAGGGTCAAAACGAAGTATCGGGTTATTGTGTTTCTGTTTGCAGTGCGGTCACTTAGCTATTTACTTATAGACTGTCTTCAGTAAGTACTCGGATTCAAAGACTTTTATGTGAAAAACGTGAAAAACTTGTGGTTACTTTTCTGTTTCTGCTTACAAATAATTTAATAAGTATTCTTCTTTGATTACAGGGTGTCATGTTGAGGATTTATCCCAATGTATCAACTTATGTACACATGATAAGCAATAAATAATATGAATATGAATATGAAACTATAGAACCAATAAAACAAATTATCGAAAAGTTTATATTATGCGAAATATTTTGACCAGAGAAAAACTATGTATCAAAATCTTGCTTGGTATCATTAAATCAGTACCATAATAAAATATAACTTGTAATATTCAATGATCACTAACCAAAGATACCTATCTTATAAATATATTCACCAACACATATTTTTCTGTACTTCGCAGTTGACGTAGCAGCGATCGCCAAGATCTTCGGCAAGGAGATCGAACGCGACAACGTCAAGTACATGGCTGCTGATAGACTGCTGGTGGACTTCAAGCTTAGGAACTCACGGTTCAAGGTCAGGGACACCGTCAACCATGGAAGCGTTATCGGTAAGTGGCTGTTGGGAGTTGTGTATTCTTCTCCTTCTGTTGCATGCCGTTGAATTTGGCTCGTCATCGTTGTGAAGAGCTTTTCCATTGTCTTGGACATTGTCACACAGATGATCTAGTCGCATTTGAATTACCACAATCTTGCCCGAACTTGTATTGCGATTACGACTCAACGATGTACAATACTATAGATACAAATATCAAAGACTCCGATACAAATAGTCATATTCATCAACCTTGGATGAGCAAGAAGGTATACTAACAACTAAGCCATCGGGCAGCCAATGATCGTTGTGGCTCGCTGATTGGTCAGAATGAGCTGGTTTGTAATAAATGTGAGTAAGTCAGTTTCATCTACAGTGACATAGTTTGCCATACAGCCAATTATGTTTGATATATTTAACATAACTGGGTGCGCTAGACATAGATGCACTCCCTTGTCCTTCCTTACCTTCCTGATTCCGATATAAAGGTGCCAGGACGCGCTCCTCGGAGCGCAACAGTACGAAAGTACCATAGCGGGCCATGAACGTGGCACTCGTCTGTGCGCGTGCGTCGATTCAAGCGCTTGCATGATGTTGCTTTAGACAATATAACTATGGACGAGTTAGCGTGTTATTCTACAAACAAACTTTTCTGCTACTTTTTGCGAGGGGTGAGGTAGCACGAGATCCGCTACTTTTAATTTTATTCCATTACTTTAGATAAAGTCCTGCGAGCAGTCGAGAAATCGAGGAATCGCGAGCGAATGGGAGGCACATTGCTCGCAGAACCGATGGCCGATGGGGCCTAAAAGTTCTCGAGTGGCGACCGCGTACCGGAAAGCGCAGCGTGGGTAGGCCCCACGACGGACGGTGGACCGGAAACCTGGTGAAGCGGCGGGAACCCGTTGGATGAGGACAGCGCAGGAGCGGTCGTTATGGCGATCCTTGGGGGAGGACTATGTCCAGCAGTGGACGTCCATCGGCTGAGACGATGATGACTTTAGATCCTTACCTTTACATTTATCCCGAATGCGACTTGTTTGAAGTTAATGTTCTGCAATTATATACTGTCTCGTTTTGTGATAAGATATAAAATTTTATGCAAATGCATATGATCATTGATCTTGTAACGTGGCAGAGGGGAAATGCTACCGCAAGGCTGGTCCCTAGTTATATTGTCTAAGTTTACTGTACTATATCTCTTTTCCGTAGCTGAGATATCCCACTATAATATTATTATTACGCTATGCCCAAACCTTCAAATTACAGGTGAAGCAATGAACCAGTTCCTGAACAACAACGCTGCGGAGATCATCGAGGAGATGAGACCGGCTGCATCAGTGTCCATCGCGAAGCACTTCCAGGCCTTCATCAACGCTGCCTTCACTAAGATCCCCATCGAAGGATGGCTCAAACCTTAACGTTCCACCTACGAAGTCCCGCGAATCATGCCATTTTCATTTCTATGATGTAGGCTTAAGAGTAATGTTAGAGGACTTCATAATTGGAATGGATTACGTTTGGGACTTGAGTGGTAAAGACTTTTGTTACGGTCACTAACTAATGTTAAGTTTAATATTGTAATGGTTCCATCCACGTGGGTACATTAATTAAAAAGCCTTAAGGTGTCTACACATCGTACCGGCCAACGTGTCGGCGACACAGCTCGAAGATACAAATAGTACGGACTAGTGTTTTCCCGCGACTTCGTCCGCACAAATTATATACCAGATTTTAAGTCAGATCATTAGCTATCAACCAAAAAAAGTTTCATCAAAATCGGTTCAGTAGTTTTTGCGTGATGCGCGAACAAACAAAAAAACACACTATTGTGTCAATAGATGGCGCTGCACGTCATTAAATCGCGCTATCGTTTGTCATTTGAGTTTATATGAAGTGAACCTCTACTTTTTTGTTCCTCAAAGATGTATCAGTGGCTGTTGCCGACATGTCGGCGGGTTCGGTGTGTAAACACCATTATATATTCCCCGAAAATCCATAGCTTCGTCTGTTTTTCACAAATGAGGACAATCTAAAATCACCACATATTTTTTCTGCTTACCTAATTAGGGTTCCCAATATTGTTATAACTAACGCGATACAACCCAGTGATGCCAACTTAGCAACTTTATAGCTAGATCTAGCAATTTTCGGAGGTCTGGCAGCTACAAATTTGTAAATCTTGTAGCTAAACTTTTTAGCTACTTTTTCTAGCAACTATTGGGATTGAGAGTTTTTCAAAGCCAGAGCCATAAAATGAACGAAAATGGAGAGAGAAATAAGGGCAAACCATGAAAATAGCTAAATATTTGATTTTCTTTTCCTTTGTACTATATTTCACTCTCGTTCTTACTTGTTTTTTTGTTCTGGAAGCAGTCGGAAACACTGTCGGTTTTGTCTTTACATCTGTTTTTACGTCCGATACATACATTTTTCAATCTTAACTGTATAGAATGAGCAAAAACATGGCTATAACATGATAATAACCCATAATATTTTGAGAAATTAAAATAAATTTCAAAGTTTGGCGTTGTTTTAATCGATTTTGATGTTTAGCTACTTCTAGCAACTTTTATAGGAAAGAAAATTGGGCAATCTAGCAACTTTTCGTGAACTACCTAGCTACAGCCCTAACATACCAGTTGGCAACACTGATACAACCAAATTACGACTTTAAACTTAACTTTAGGGGTATAGACTGTCCTTTAGCCAGTAATTGTGTGAAGTACAAAAGAGAATGAACCCTAATGATTATTGTAATAACGTGAGTTTTACTAGTGATGATTCGAAGTATTTTCGATCTAGAAGAGCTTGACATTTTTATAGGGTTCTTAGTTTGGTACGAACTACTACTGAAAAGCAGGAATGCTGTAAATTCAGAAGATTGTTAGAGTGTGGAAAGTTACTTCATAAGAAAACTATGATAATAAAATAAGTAGGTACAAAATAAAACATAAATCGAAGCAATTAATAAATTGTGACTTAAAAATTTACAAATGAAACAATATCACTCTAAAATTTCGTTGTATTGTCTGAAAGTAAGAAAACTATAGCTGTCTTTGTTACACTCTTCTAAGGGTGACTACACACCGAACCCGCCGACACAGCCCGGAGATACACAATTTAGAACGGCTTCATCGGCGGCTTGTCGGCGGTCCAAATGTGATGGTTTCAAATAATTATATTAACTTAAGTATACTGTAATATATATAACCAGTGAAAATTTCAGTGATACAATAACATTTGTCACTCTAGATAATAGTTTGATTATTGACAAAATTGATTCAAATCAAAGTTAACACCGAATTAGTTGAGAGTTTAGGTATAAGTTTTATTTATTTAAGCAACCTCATAGGTTCTCAAAGTTTATTATATTATAAGATAATGTGATTGTGATTAAAAAAAGATAGACCATTAAATGATCTTTTATAAAACAGAAATCAATTGAGTTTAATTTACTAATCATCATATTCTACAAAATACTTTAAAATGGATGGACCCATTTCCTCTTATTTTAACAGTTAACTATCTATAGAAAATACCCGCTCGTTAACTAACCTTCCTCGTGAATTAGTCTATCATTTAGTGAAAACCATATCAAAATCCCTATAGTAGTTTCTGAGATTTTTTTATTATTAGCTTCAGATCCATTAACGGACTTCTGTTATTCGGAAAACACAAAATGCTGATTGATGATTACAAGAAAAAACCAAAACAATAAATAATTAATTTATTACTTAAGTTACCTTAGACACTACAAGTGAATTATCATATTGATGATAGCCAATAATCTGAATCATCACGTCGTAGGCACTATAATAATAGGTAGTAAACTATGATATCGCGCCTTGGGAGAGGCCTATGAGCAGTGGACGATGATAGGCTGATGATGAAACTATGATATCACAAAATCTCTGCCGGATAAACCAATGAGAGATTTCCCAGAAAAAAGAATCTTTCCACAAAATACAATGGCTGTTCCCTAAACTATACACTGAAATGGAATCCGAGATCAAAAATTTCAAACAAAAGAGGAAAAGAGCCTATTTTGTTTGAAATTTTTGATCTCGGATTCCATTTTAGCGTCATTCAGTAGATGAGAACGTTTTTAGCATATTCATGCGTTATTTTATTACTTAAAAGTCACATACCTATTTCAATCAACGAGGCAAACATTCTATTTAATATTTTCTTATAATCTCACAGCATATTACAACAAGTTGACACTACTTTTAGTATCTCATAAATAAGTTATCACTACTTCTTAGTATCTCATAAATAAGTTGACACTACTTCTTAGTATCTCACAAATAGGTTGACACTGCTTGTAGGTACTAGGACGACAGGATATCATCAGCATTGAGCGTAGCGAACGCGTGGTCGGCTAGAGGCTTGAAGAAATCCCTCAGGGCCTCTTCCATAGGAGGCTGCAGCTCCTCGGCTAACTTCTCCCAGTTCTCGTTCAGGAACTTATTCATCGCTCTACCTGTAATAAAGTAAGATTATGAAATGTTTAAAGGATGCCCTCTAGCGCACTCCATGAACCAATTAAACTCAATTTTTTTTTTAAAACATTATCTAGAAACTAATATGTACATCTGCTCCGGTCTGTGGTTAGTCAGATTTTTTTAAGGTCTATACTCTCAAAGTCAGAGTGGCTCTGAGATTTCCATACAAATCTTAAATTAATCCAAGCATTGAAACCGGAAATATGACAAATCACAGGCACAGAGATTAGTTTCAAGATCGAGTTTAAATGTCATAGACTTTAATTGGCTACTATTGAAAATACTACCTAGCTAACTTCGATTGTATGCAGCGCGCTCGAACGCTCTGCAAGGACTATCCCCTTTGGTTAATCGACAATGTCAGGCGGTATTTATCATATCAATTTAATGTTCAGGGTTCAAAAGTCCTCTTGATATAGAAACACTTTGAATTAGAAACTGCCATAAAGCTATGATACAAATCAAACAAAAGTAATCGAATGTGTAATCACATTAAAATCAAGAGCTTATAATTCTAGTGTTTTGAATATATCTGTGGGTCCGGTGAATAACGGTCTAACTCAACTTAGATCCAAAATGAGTTTTTAATGCCATAATACTCAATTTTTTTTTCTCTACAAAATGGTGTTACTGGAATATTCATACCTTTAATAATTCCAGAGATAGACTTATTACAAAACGATTTAAGTCCATTTTTTTATCGTGCACAATGGTTGAAATAGAGTTAGATCATAAAACCAATATAAAATTAGGTGAACATGGATTTACTTCGACTTAAATCCTTCGAAACAATTTATTTTGTTTTGTGAAATATGATTTATCTGAGTTAAACCAAATTTCAAAAACCTTAATAGTTAATACCTACATAAAAAATCAAGTGTAGCTCATGAATATGATGCGCGTTTGATAGCGGGCTAAGTACGGAAACTGACATCATCTTGGACTGGGGAGAACGCTATACGTCTCACCAAAAATGTATGTCGAATAAGTGAGTTAAACCGTCAATCACCAAATATTTTCTTTTATGTAGTGAGAATAAGAATCACTTAGTATGAATACAATCTGGCGATTTTTTTTAAGGGTGGTACTGTTATATTGAACTAAGTGATAATGTCAGGCCTTGTTTTAGTTAGGGATTGCCGAACCGCACTTCAAGCATAGGCTTGTACTGTACATAGAGTGGTAAAGAAAGAATAAGTTGTTTATTCTTTGAAATTAAACTATTTTTTTCCTAAAATATCTTGTATTTTGTATAATAACAACACTGCAAAGCGAACCGGATATCAAACGTGTATTTAAGAATGACAATACATCAGACTGGTCATACAATTTTGTGGCACAGAATCGTGAGTTCTAACTTGATAAGTTTTTAAGCATGCGTCGCTTTAGAATTTGTTTTTGTATTGTTTTTATATTGGTTTGTTGTTTAATATTTCACTTTCCAGCATTACTGATACCACGTGGCGTTACCCACGTCACAAAATTTGCATATAAGCTAGTGTTACCCATCAAAAAAATATACCTATATATGATAAAACTACTTACCTACTTAATAACGAAATGAATATTTTTTCTAGAAAATATCTAATTTTTGTGTCACTTAAGTTTAATGCTGAATATGGTGGATATTAAAAGCTTAAACAGTGAGCTTAGAAAGTACATTTTGCAAGTGTTTGTTATATTTTTCCTTAAAAATATTATTAAATATTCGATTTAAATCCATACGCACAAAATTTTACCTTTGTGAAAAAGAATTTAACTCAAAAAACACTTTGTAATTTTGTGATGAGCTTGTTTTACCTAAATAAAACTACTTTTATCAATTCGTTTTGATTCAGTTTACAAAGTAAGTTTTCCGGTGGTGTGTATTTAAGAAAGGGATGGAATAAAAATGAAATTAAAATATAACATAAACCATTTTATACCAAGGTTATTGTGAAGTGTAAAAGGCCCTAACTCAATTTAAATCATAATGTAACGTATTTTTATTAGTGTCAAAAGGTTTAATTCAACTTCTGAACGAAATATCTCCAGAACGGTAAGTATTTCATAGACTAAACCATATAATAATAAAAGACCATAAAAATATCTAGAAGACACAGTGATTTGCTTGAAAAAATATGAAACGGTTTTCGAGAAAATATTTTTTTTTACCAAAAAATTCTGTTTTTAGGCTCTCCTGTAAAGTTGCATTTTTTGAGTTGGACCGTTATTCACCGGACACACAGATATGATCATGTAAGCCAAGCCGTTAGACAAAGCAAGTAAACTTGGGACGTGCCTCTTCTCTTTGTCAAGGTCCATAATGATCGAAAAGTATATGTATAAACAAATCTAACCCAGTTCATTATCGCCACCAAACAGATTATCCAGCTGCATGGAAGCGTAGCCCATGTGGAACTTGACGTCCAGGTGTTCACAAGAAAGCACATCCTCCTCGTTGTCGCGGTGCTGGCGGCCTAGCACGATAGTCACCACCGCGTTTATGTCTCCTGTGAACAAAACCAATGTCAATAGAGAATTAAGAAGAGAAGTTTAAAAGCGAAATATGATTGATGATAATTTCAGTCTAGATTGATTAGATTAGATGAATTAATTTGGTGACAGAGGAAGAGGAGAGAAAACAAGAGGTGACGCTGGATAATAGCAGAGAATACACGAAGAATAAAAAGCATATTTTAGCGTCTATCCACTTTGGTACATAGTGAAAATTAGAAGCCAATCACAAAGAGAGAGAGATGATTGCAACAAGGAAGCCGTTTATCTATCAATGGAATTGATTACATTAGATGCTGCTCGTAGTATTAAAATGTCATAAATATAATGTTGAATAATCTACCGAAATAATTTCTTCACCATTATCTTTTCATACGGTATTATCATGGATCTGTGCAACAAACGAATTCAATTATATTGTGTCTGCGATGAAACTGTTCGAAGGGTCAAATAAAATGCAAGAAATAAGCCTCAAACACAGATCACCTCCAATAGATACCGCATATAGGGCCGCCGACGCGCACCACACATCTATGATTTTGCACTGATATAAGCAACGGGATAGAGCGAGACCGGAATAGTGCGACCTTGAAATGGCCAATCATGTTGCATTATTTCGTGCCCCGCTACCTACCGTCAAAATGGTGACTTCGGGCCTGTACGAAATTTTCATCTATTGGGGGTAATCTGTGGCCTCAAAAGACAGTGTTGTTTGGTTACATACCGTATTTAGCGGAGAATTTGCCACTGCCTTCGATGGGCAGCATCAGCAGTTGTCCATCAAGTTTGTAGTTCCCCTTCATCCGGAGCTCTGGTATGAACAGCTTCGCGATCACCTGGTGCTTCGACGAGTCCACTCTGAAAGGCACATAAGTTAACGTTTTACAAGTGATAGATAACCTTTATTGTCTTTTTCCATGCACGCACGTCCCGTGGGCAGGGACCGAAACCGGTATCGATAATACCGGTATTTTTTGGTTACAACCAAAAAAATTTTTACAGGTATTTTTAAAGGTAACCTTTATATCATTCTACTAATGGTCCGCGTACACAGATAATTGTTTAAATTAAAAATTGATTCTTCCTAAATATAACAGGTATTCAGTTTTTTCAGTACTTAACTCGTTACTAAATACAAATTACTTTAATTATAATAACAAACTTAAACTCAAACTCAAACGTGAACATAAACTTAACCATTTTATGATTTTGGGTTCAATGAAATGTAAATAACCATCTCCTTTATTATCTCAACCTGTCCAATGCTGTAGCAACACCAAAAGTAGTGCGCGCGTCGCTCGTCGGATGCTCCAACATATTTGCGTCACGTGCTACACCAACGACGTTGTTGAATCAATTTCGTACTTTTGATTAGCAGAAATTAAAGTTCATTTTTTGGTGTTATTAAAAACACGCGCGTTTTTTGCCGCTCCGTCTGCGCCGATCCTTACCCGCACTCACTCTCTTTCTATTGAAGGTCATATTTAGGTTACCGGTATTAAAATCGGTTGTTACCTCGATAAAGGTAACATTTAAATAAATGTTACCGAAAATTTTCGGTCCCTGCCCGTGGGACAGTTTTTGAGTGATTTCAATCAATAAGCATGGAATGGCAAAACCTACGCCGATGCAACGCTGAAAGCGCTGCATGGGGAATAGGCTTTTAAAGAGAACATTGATATAGAGTGGCATAAATTAAAATAAATTTAACACTATCAAGAATATCCATCAAGATATACTTAACTATTCATCTAAGAAGCTAGGCAGACAAGATGTGCTGTCTTTGTCACTTTTATTTAGATTGCAAGAATAGGGCATGAGAGGGATTTTCGTTTTCTGGCGTTGTTGTGAAGCTTTATTGAGTAAACAAGTCGTATAATAGCAGTTATAACCGCATACCTTAACATGTAGCATAAAGTCTCTGTCTTGTCATGTAGTCGAAATTTGATGGTTAAGTTCTAAAATTCAATAAAATGACGAACGATGATCGTCACAACCTTGAAATAGGGCTGGCCTGGCTGACACTTCTTATGGTGCTATCGCCTATAGGAGGTTGGCTATCATTAGGGCTATTCTGACCCTGGAGACTGATACTAGGTACACCGAAATAGAGTTAAGACTGTGTTAAGACTTACTGAACGCTCTTGACGCGCATTTTGGAAGGACCTCGCACAGTGACGTCATGGAACGAGGATGTGACGGAGATGGGGCCGGCCGACTGCTGCACTGACATCGTTGGAATGAGGAGGGGCTCGCATGGCGGGATGCCGTACTCTGGCAATCCTGCAAATTATATCACGAGAATATTATAATGACGGACGCGACAACGCTCCTCCCTCTTACTTCACTTCTCTCTTTCTTTCTCTCTCTTATTTTCTCTTCTCAGGCACGAATCTGCGACTGCCATCCAAGGGACCTAGCATGCCAGCCCCGAGAAAACGACAAAATTTTTCGAAAGACGTGCCTCTGTGTTTGCGTATGCGACGTTTTTTTCGCTTTGTCATGAGCAGCATGCTTGCCCTACCTAGTGTCCTAGTTTTGTCGATGAAGTGTAAAACAGCACGATTGACAGTGCGTGAAATGCTGCACACTGTTATTATCTTCTTATTATTTTTTAGTTTATACAGTCACCTATTAAGTTTAAATGAAGAGTAATTTGAATTCTTCCAGCTATAACGTAAGGCTTAAATTTCCAATTCCCGTTAAATATAAGTCTGTTCTTGTAAAACTCACCTGTCGCTAATTTAGGTATGTAGGTGTTTAAAGCATCACGTAGACACCGGCCTAAGGCCCTCTCCTCTCTTGGGCAGATGAAACCGCCAACTAAAAATATCATAAAAATGCTATTAATTAGAAATGAACATGACAGTAAGATTTGTAGATGACTGAAGGTTAACCGGCATTTTTGTATGGAGCCTGAAATAGTAAGTTTTCGCCGGGACGGAAGATGACCACATCTGTCCTATGCCCTTTTTTCACGAAATTCTGAATGTTGTTAAGCATGTGATTCAAAATCAAAAAGTGGAATCACGTAAGGTCATATAAATTTAAACTAAAAATATGTTAAAATAAATAGAATGTTATGAAGTAGGTAGGTACTTACAGTTCATAAACCCCTTTTCTAAACCAGCACAGACGAAATGAACTAAACCTACCAAAAATATAAGTTTCCACATTATAACGGTGAAAAAACTGAACAAATGAAACTATAAGATGGTAGTTCTAATTTAAATACAATGAGAGACGTGCCGATAGCATCTTTTAGATCTATCTTCATCTTATCGATTAGTTGGATTTCGTAATATAATAATATACTTATCATAGTTATCAGTTACGATCTGTTTGGAACATGTGAGGCCTGCTTTCATCATCATCATCATCATCATCTCGGTAAGACGTCCACTGCACAACAGTAGAGACCGTATAGCCGTATATTCCAAAACGACCGAATGCTGCTCATGAATAGTGAAAGAGTAACTTTTAATAGTTTGCATACAATACAATTCTAGACAACACTACACTTGACTTACGAGTACTACTAGACTTGTTTTACAATATTAGACTTTACACTTAGCCCCACTTGCGCCAACCTGGGTTAGCAATAAACTCCAGGTTAAGTTGGTAACCCATGACTTTTTGTATAGAAAAACAACTGAAAGAGCTATTTTATCCGGAGTTAATTGCTAACCCTTGGTTGGCGCAAGTGGGGCTTAGAGTTTATAGTCTAGTAGTAAGGCTATTAACATTTTTGCATTTTAGTGTGTCCGCCCGTATCCACTTATTTTATACATTAGATTACCACAATGTCGGTATCTGGAGGTGTCTATCCGGCCGTCCATCCGTCTGCCACAGACACAGGCTTTTTTCTCAGAGGCCGTAAGACATACGCATCTGAAGACCTGAAGCCTATTATGAAAATTCCATTAAATTACCTATACCCGTCTGGCACTGGTGGAACATGGTGTGCCGCGATAACAATTGTTTATGTATTGTCTGGTATACAAGGGCTTGGCGGATTAACTACAGATCAACCTATGACGGTAATTTGCTTAATTTTGGACTTCAAATGTCTCACATAAGTAGATTATGGTCTGATATACTACTCCACAATACACGTTAATAACACCACTTACTCTAACTTGATCTTGATAATAACAACGATGGCGACACAATCGCCAATAAATCATTTAAATACAAACAACTTTAGTTCATCTCTGTTGACATTATAATTTCTTTTCCCTAAAATAATCTTTACTTTTAACATAATCGCTTTGCAATGTTGTAATGGTGACGTAACGAACAGTCGTCGGTTTGTTGACACAGTTACAAGAGCCGGTGGTGTAAACATAGGCGTCAGCGAGAACTATTGACCCAAATTTTTGAACCGAGACCTATTAGTTTGTTGGGAAACTTCACGCATAGTTATGAGGAGTAAAGAAACTATAACAAGTTATATAATTTATTTGCTAACCTTAATTAAATAATTTGTCAACAAATTAATACATGGCAACATGTCTAATCACAATAGGGGCGGGTTATTTGATTAAGTTTGTGTTTATATAAGTACTTTTAATATAGTAGATATATTATTGTAAATATAAACAATTTTATCACATTATAATAATATATCTTAAGACTATGTAAATTTCATAAATAAAAAATTATAAATTAATAACGTTTATAGCCTATAGTAAGAAAATGACTATTGACAAGCTTATTGTCTATCTCTTACAAAATGCAATAAATAATTATGATCAATAACATTTATTGCCTAAATCATACATTTTTAGAACCAACAAGTATTGATTCCATTTATAAATCTGCTACAAATAATAACAAATTTATCAATCACAGTTTCACATACGCTCATGCCAAATGCAAATTGCAACCACCATTGCGCATTCCTATCATATGTTATGCAGAATCTCTTTTATCAATGAATTGTAAATCTTTATTACAAACATGCAAGGTCTCCTACGATATAATATCTAATCCTAAAACCTATTACCATTTTACTATGAATGAATGTACAATACTTTATTTACACCGAACACATAAATATAGTAGACGCTACTAAGTAGAGACATAAAACAAATATTGGTACAAATACAATTGGCCTTATCGCTAAAAAGCTATTTCTTCCACTCCACCTAAGAGGGAAACAGCATAAATGCTTAGAGCTGCAGGGCAATAAAAGTGTTACTTATTAGGAAAGACCATATCAGCTGGTATATTCTTGAGGAACTTATTTGCGATGTCCTCCAGCACCATGGCGAGCGCGGTCTCCACAGCCGGCTGCACCTCCTTAGCTATTTCTGACGAGTGCATCCCCACTATGTGATCGGTTATCATTTCTGTTGAGAGAGCATGCAATGAGGATCATCATCATCATCATCAGTCTATATTTGTCGTACTTCAAGGCACAGGCCCACCCTCGAGGAAGGTGTGTGCTCCAACACGCGTGCGCAATCTGGACTGGTATACCAGACTGTAGCATCAGAATTCATGGTCATAGTCATAGTCATAATAGTTTATTGCTTCATGTGGTTACATAAGGTGGACTCATATAAAAATAGAGCGCACATGAACCCTGTAAGGGCACTGCAAACTAAATGTAGTTGTAACTTATTCATTATTTACTTAACTTATTACAATATTTATCTTATTCATTAATAATATGTTATTTTACTGTATATGTATGTGATATGATTCTTCTTCAGCGTATGCAGGTTCCTCTCACTAGGTTTTCCTTCTTAGAAAGCAGTCAGGTTGATGTCTGGTTAATTTAGCATATTAAGGGGTTTAGTATTAATGAAATATACGATAAAATAATACAACATACCCATCTCCCCCGTGGTAGAATGAGCTTCATTCAGGTCAGCATGCAGGGGGCCGGTGCACCGCAGGCGGACGTTTGCATCCCGGATCACCATCCTTTTGTGCACTCGAGCACCGATCGCTTCCAGAGCAGCCGTGCACTGAGCTGCCAAGGTCAATACAAGGTCAATACTGGTCAAACTTTCACTATTGAGACAACATCGAAATGTTACACCCTGTATAAGAAAGAGTACTAATACCTACTTACAGTTCTGCTGATACACCCTCCCCCCCCCCCTTCTCTCACCGATCCCCGTTGTCCAATTCTGACGCTGCTTCTTGAGCAACGCTGAATAAAACAATTAAAAAAAAAGCAAACAAATCTCCCTGCATTCCTTACCAATTTTGACATCACCCAGCGCTCTCGTTGGTACGGGAGGTGGACGACAGTAAGCAGAGATGTATTTCTCTCTCACTCGCACTCCCTCAGCATACTCGTGCTAGTCTCTTGTCAGTGCAAGTTCGTTTGTATGAAGTTTCCAGGATGTGGTAATGTGGACGATAAGGAAGAGAATTCAAGGCAAGAGCAGACATATACGGTTATCTCAAACGTATGACGGAAACACCTTCATAAAACAGAGCCTTTAACTTACAACTAAGACCCTTCACTGACCAGGATGTAGGTCAATGTACTGCTATATAGGACCAAGTTCATTACAATTGCTTACTTTACATAATATACCTATAGGTACATACATAAACACACGGGTGAATAGTATGACAAACTTAATTTTCTTTGTTCTGATTAGGATCAGCTCCCCGAGCATGGCTCGACGGACAAAAATTATATCATTCTTAACCTAACTTGCGCACTCCTGGTTTAGGAATGGTCTCCGGGTAAAATAGCTCAATCTGTTGTTTTTCTGTACAAACCAACCAACCAAACTTATCCTGGAGTAGCCCAGGAATGCGCAATGAGGGGCTTAGTCTACATTAGAGAGAGCAAGCTTGAAATGCACGTTGCAGTTTGCTACAAACATATCCAGCTCTTCCGTAATGTTTTAAACCACCTGTTAGCTCGAAGACCTACTTGTTAGCTCGAAGACCTACTTTTGCCTGATCACCATTCTACTAGAAATGTGTACTTACTGAAATTCGCTAACATTTTCCCGGTTGATTCCACTGGGAGCATCTGAAACTGGCCGAGAACAACGTACTCGCCGGACATAACTAAATGTGGCAAACTTATGTTTGCAGTCATCTTCATCTCTTCTGGATAAACGCTGAAAAAGAAAACAGAAATTCAGAGATATCAAGATATGTTTTATTTAATAAACGATGAGCTATTACTCAAAGATTTTATTTGGTCAGCTAATATATTATAATATAAAGAAGACCTATTGTATGGTAAAAAAATTATTGATCTAGTGTCATAATCCAGGGAGAAAACAGGGGAATACGTTTGTATGGAAAAAACGGTACCTACTCGCCTATCCTATTAACTTATCTTCATCCATTCATATCCATCCATCTTCCAAAACCGTGTCAAATATGAATGATGAAAATCAATTTATTTTTTTAATTTACTTTAGATTGAACCAAGAGTAGGTATATTCCTCTTACGATAGGTAAGTACTTGAAAAGCAATTGACAATACTGACGGAAATAATGAGGAGAAATCAAAGACCTTAGTAAATAACTATGAATGTTGATCAAATATCGATGGATAGGCTAATCAAATGAATTTGATTCTTACTCCAACTTATTAAAAGTGAAGTTTGTCAATCCTCTCAGCATCACATCTGACAGCCAAGCGTCATACTTGAAGCCGCTCTTGGGAGCGTTGTGCTGCCTTAGCCTTATGCTCGGGATCTTCAAGGGTTCCAGCGGCTGGATGCCGAGGCTTGGCACTCCGAGAGCCAGGAGGTGTCGCCCCTGCTCCGCCATGCGCTTGATGCATTCCTCTACGCGGGGGTCGCTGTAGTGGCATAGCGGTGTTTGAGCTTGAAAGGGAAATAGATAGGGATAAACTTTTTAAACAAACTTGTACTCTAAACTATATTACTTTAAGTCAGTCATCAACATTATCATCACATGCCTATTCTATTCTTATCCACTTCTGGATATAGACTTTTTCCTTATACAAACATACTGCTACTGCCTTTCAGCTATTTCGTAGATCGTCGCGCCATCTAGGAGAATCGCCTCACTCTACATCTGCCCAAACGTGGTCAAGACAGTTAAAATAATATACAGGTTGTTTCTTAATATGCTGACACTTTTTTAAGGGGATGATCAGACCATCAAACTAAACAACTTTCTCTATGGGACCAACTTTGAAATCGCAAAAAAAAACTGCCGTCCCATAAATTTGGCTCTAGTAGGTTTGCTTTTTTATGGAAGTGTTTATTGTTTTTTTCGCTATTTCGATGTTGGTCCCAGAGAAAGTTGTTCAGTTTAACGGTCTGATCATCCTCTTAAAAAAGTGTCAGCATGTTGGACCCTATAGGTAAGCAACACCGTGCAGGCAATTTTATTCTCCGTACGATTACCTTTTCATGGAAAGAAATGAGGTAGTCTTCTAAGACAGACAAAAAAAATTGCTAGTAAAGTCACAATAAAAGCTTTGTATTTTTTCCTGTTGCAGGAACTTTGTGCTGTAATATTGAAGCAAAGGATTAATCCCTTCGGAATCTTGCTGTTGCGATTGTCGACTATAAACCCAACAATATTATTATTCTCAAATAGAAAACGTCATTTCATCCTGAAACACTAATTTGCTTGGGTTTCCTATAATACACTTTAAAGTTGTGCCTGATGTTTACAGCTAATATTCTTTACACCCCGAAAGAAGTTTGCATAGCATAAGCATATGCTCACGACTATATTCCCCGAGGGGGTAGACAGAGATGTCACCAGTTGTACCGAAACAGTGCCTCGTCACTCCCGTTTGACAACTGCGGTGAAGTCGTGACGTCACGTGCATCTTCCAATATTTAGGCTTTCGCTCATTGACATAAGGCGCATTTCAGTTTTCGTTCCTGAAGTGCAAAGTTCGAAATTCGAAAAAGCGCGCGAAACCGAGTTGAGTGCAGTATCTGTAACGGTAGTAACTATTAGTAACTGTTAAGTAATCTGTGCCGAAACTCTGTCCAGTGTGACGGGGGGAGAGCCCGTCGCCACTTATAATGGACAGTGGGTACAATACATGCCTCGAAACTGAAGCATGCAGGTTTCCTCACGATGAAAGAAGTTTGCTTTTCTATTTACTTACTCTTCTCTTCACTGCTGTCATCTTTCTCAAGCGATTCATTTCTCGAAACTCTCCTTCCGACCACACCACTCACAATGAAACAACAAACTAAAAACTTTATTAATTTCTCCATGATTCACTATAACTATGTCGTCTCTTACGTATGTCGAACTTGATCTAAGACGTTCTAAGAATAAATCTAGCTTTATAAAAGGTACAAACTGGTCAGTATATGAGGCCATATGTGTATCAAAATTAACCTCGAACTGAGGTCTATTAGGAGTTAACTTACATGGAGTAATGAAATGTTTTGCACACACTTCGTATGCATGCTTTGGATGTGTTTAAATACCTAATTAATTTTTCGTAGGCTCTTGCATCATCATATCGAATTGATTTTTCATAGGACTATATAAAAACAATCCCTTGGCTTCGTAACAACCAACCTTAAGCAAATTTCGCAACATTCTGAATCTTCACTCTAAGCCTAGTTAATGACTAGGTAGTAGTCATAATATACTACAGCTTAAACGTAAATCATATAAACAATCATTTGAAAATATTGTTTAAATGAAATAGTATATTTAAATCTATCACGTTGGTTCTGAAAAGAAGAAAAATTCTGGAGCATATTCTATAAAAGTTACAATTCAGTGTAGGTACATTGCTGGTTACTCATGCCGTTAAACAACATCGGTCTTAACCATTGACTTACACTCCAACGATAGACAGGCCCTTTCATAGAAGAAACATGTTCCACTTGAGTACGGTGCCCGCACCACATTGATGTTCCGGAGTTCACTTCGCCACTATGGCAATGACAGCGACTGCAATGTGTCATTTTGTGTTGTTTTGGGTGACATATTGTTTGTTTGAACGAGCTTATCCATCGCTAGAGTATAATATGTCAGTGGTCTTAACTTATACTCAGTGGGCAATGTATCTCAAATTGGCATTGTATAGTAGATTACACACCGAGGACAGGAAAGTAAGAAAGGTCTCAGATCTCATGTAATTCTCATGTAAGTGTGTAAACATGTGATCTATGGCTTTCTTATTTACTGTCCGAGGTTAGTATACTATTTTTCTCCTCGACGGAGGTGGAAAGCGACAACTTCGTTTAGCGCAGAGGGATGAAAATTGACGCTTTCCGTCCGTAGGGGAGAAAAAAAAATTGTCTTGTTTATGAAATAGGCCCAAGAATAGGCCCGATTATAAAGCGACAAATTATCTTTTAGTAATGATTATGTGCATTCTTTTTTATATTTTGTGTTAATTAGGAACCTTGCATCATAATCAGCTATCACCAATTATCCGCTTATAACATATTGTCACGTTTTAACTTTCTCATACGAACCTTTATTGTTCGATCCTACTATTAAAATTACTTATTTAAATGGTTCTCCTTGATTTTCTTATGCATGTAAGTGTATTTTCCTACAGAAAGATATCTAGGCAGCTAGACCGGCTAGGCAGGCACCTACATGACATGCAAGGTGATGCATTGACTGCGCTGTTTCCTGATGTCCATCAAATTCTATAGATATCTAGGTTTTTTATAGCCATGTAGATTTTTTTATATTACATACCATATTAAGAACCTAATCATTAAGGGAAAACATCGTGAGGAAACCTGCATGCTTCAATTTCGAGGCATGTATTGTACCCACTGTCTATTATAAGTGGCAATGGGCTCACCCCCTGTCACACTGGACTGAGTTTCGGTACTACTGTTGAAACGTGACTACCCCCTCGGGGAATATAGTCGTGAGCATATGCTTATGCTTCATTACGGGTATAGCCGTGTGGTTCCGGCCTAAAATGGACTACCCCAATTCTTCCTATGGGTGTTGTACGAGGCGACTAAGGGATTAAAGGTCTCTTATGCAGGGTTACACCAAACGAGATCGAGACAGGCTGGAAGCTTTTGAGATGTGGTGTTGGAGGAGAATGGAGGAGATAAATTGGACAGAACGAAAAACAAATGAAGAGGTATTATGATGAATGGTTAAAGAAAAGATAAATATTTGAAAAACCATTGAAAACCGGAGAGGAAGAATGATCGGACACTTGATACGAAAAGACAATTTCTTTAAACCATACTGGAAGGGAAGATAGAGGGGAAAAGAGGCAGAGGAAGATCCAGACAGAGTTATCTAGCCCAAGTGAAGGAAAAGGTTGATGTCGTGTCGTACCAAGAACAAGGCACTAGCGGAAAAGATACAAGATTGGCGAATACTCCACCGACAAGAGCGTAGCTCTTAAATGAGATGATGATGATGCAGTGTTTATGTGCAATGACATTATGAGTCATTGTTTATGTAGGCGAAAGGCTAGCCACCTCTTACTACTTGTACGTCACTCCATCCTAAAACCTACTTTGTGCTAAAACTTAAATTGCTAAATGCGAGCATTACGAGGTACAACACAAAAAGTTTGTAGTTATAGTAATGTTTCTGTTTCTGATCAACCCGAAAGGGATTTCGGACGTCAGCTTATGTATAATTATGTGTATTTTAATAGTACGTAACTAAACCTAAAATAAAACACAAAACAACTTATAAACAATTATAATTAAAATTTACGTTAAATTAATCTTAACTATCAATAAAAGCAGGTACTTATAACTTGTAAATTCTTTGGTGTCCAAAAAGACAAAATACAACATAATCCCTCGACTCGACCAAGTAAAAGAAAGAGATCATACTTTCTAACACTATTTAGAAGCTACAGGTGTTCAAACGCGACAATTCCAATTTATTAAACAATTTATCAAGGAAGTAGAGCCTGTGGACATCGAGTAAAAATAGTAATAGCGGTCGTTGCAGGTCAACCGAGCGCGGTGTGCGGGGCCCGGGGGCGGAGCGCATCTCGGCCCACCTCTGCCTGTACGGGTACCCTCATAGTAAATTCATATAGGGTACGCCCGTCCCCCAGCGCCCTTCACCACTACTTTTTTTACAATCATGCTGTGGGCCTAACATGCCACCCCTGAGTAAACGATGGAAATCGAGACTTTGTTACAAGTCATGAGGGTTTTCTAGTTTTGTCGCTTTGTAGTGCATGGAATGCTAACCCCACGGTTCCCAACGTTGGCAATGAAGCGCTGAAAGAGCTGCATGGGTTTTCATTTCGGGTAGGCAAAAAAATGAGAAGAAAATGTGATTCAAGACCAAGAAGAAACCGCCTGGGTTCAAGCAGTATCCAGGGTGGGATAGCTGGGATTTATCCTCCCCCGAAATCCAAATATTTGTATGGAAAATTGATTAGAGATATTCCTTTTTCATTGTTTTTCAACAAATATCCCCCTCCCCACTCTTCCCGAACTAACAGTCTGGATACATGCTTGCCTGGGTTCCTAGTGTTAAACATTTGATTCTCCATAATTATTCTTGCTTTTATCTCAAACATACGAGTCTTAATTTAAGGATTAATCTCAAAATTCGAAAACCAATCAAAAGTCTACTATTATTGTTCCAAAACTATCATTCTAGACAACATTCCCACTCACATCAGAAGTCTCCTGAATTAAGCTATTATCGTCTTTCTACCGTTGACATAATTGTTTTCGCAGGCGACTTCATACGTGGGAGACACGATACTAAAATTAGCCTTGGAATTTAGTCATCCAGAAGGATTTCCTTAAGTGGTATTGTTGCAAAGGCTTTGTTCAGGAATGCCTTGAGGATTGTAGCTCCTGTGTCTTCTATGAGAGGGTTCAGAATGTCCAGGACAATGTTTGGGCTGGCGTTGAAGAAGGCTGCTGCCGATGATGCTGCGAAATAAAAATAGCCATATTAAGTTTTGAGTAATCGGTTCTGGCGGGATACTTCTTTCAAGAACTGATCGTGATGTTGTTCGATTTGACCATTTCTGAAAAGATATAACAATATCGCGTATAACAAAAGTTAGCATACGTTTTTTTTATTTTTATTTATAATTAATGGACTTCTTGCTTGTGCGTTAGCACCGCATTTCCGCCAATGTCAAGTGGTTTGAGGGAGTGTCTATCCAATCTCGAGGATTGTTTTTGAGTAAGAACAACTGAGAAGGATTGTGGAGCCTCGTGGCACGCTGAAACGCGAACCGCGCGAACACCACGCGAGAGACAAGTGTTCGGGGCAACACACCGGGCACATAATATCGTGACATACGTTACAAAACGGATGGTACATATTTTGACATAATAAAAGACCCAAATCAGTATACATAATATGTAACAAGGGGGTGCTCCGTCCTTTACTACATTGTAACGGACCACGTTTAATACGTAATCGATTTAAGTTTGCACCCTGTAAACCCAGAATGATAATATCCATGCGCTTTTCAAAGAGGGATAGTCACAGTTACCGCGACAAGTTGTACGGAAAAAGCAGAGTCGCGAGCAATTAGAGAAATCATACTAGGCAGGCAAAGCAGTTATGATTAAGATTTATGCGACGAATAATGAGTTCATTTTGAGCCATTAATATATTAACTTTATGGTTTCTTTTTCAAGTTAATCAGATAAAGTTTTAAATTTACAGCCGTAACATCAAAATAATTATATTAGTTAGCAATACAAGTACGAATTGTATAACAGATAATTATTATGACCAGTGATTGTACGCTCAGATATAATGACTTGTAATCATTGAAACTTAGAATTTTCTCTTTTACCAGACGAACTAAATACTTCCCTATCTTATAAGAGTGGTACTATTAAAGTAAATTACATTTACTATTGGTGTAACCACTTCAAATTCAAGCCAAACGCAGACAGTGGTCAAACTTGCGCCAGGATTATTGATCCATGAAACAGTCAATTGTATGAAACTGGATGAATATAAAACTGTGTACGCACGGCAACAAATCAACCTACCCATAGTTGGACCTTATGTCCATGAACATAGTTCAACTATGGGTAGGTTGAACTGTCGCCGTGCGTACACGGTCCACAACTTTAGCTCGTGATGACATTGGTCGCTCACTCAAGCCTCATAAAAAGTTACCCAAAGGGCAATGGAGAGAGCTATATTGCGAGATCGCCGAAGAACCAGAGTAGCTGATATAGCACAAAGAATTACTAAAATAAAGTGGCAATGGGCGGGGCACATTGCTCGCAGAACCGATGGCCAAAAGGGACGAAGAACTAGTGGCTAGTGGTGACCTCGTACCGGGAAGCGCAGCGTAGATAATCCTACCATTTGGTAGACCGACAACCCGGTGAAGGCAGCGGGAACCCGTTGGATGAGGACAGCGCAGGACCGGTCGTTGTGGCGATCTTTGGAGTACTACGTCCAACAGTGGAGGTATATCGGCTGATGTGATAATGATTATTATTCTCTGCATGTTATGGCATATCACTGAATAATATCACAACCATTTGATATTACCCTTAGCCGGCGCGCGTGGCTACACACAGTGTAAAGAGTGGCCAAAAGGATCGGAAAGACATCCACACAAGTGTGATTGCTTCTACGTTTTTGCAAAGGCTTGAAAGTGAATGTTTGAACGTAGCTTATTGAATTTGATCCGTACTGCGCCTATACATAGCTCATAGAGTTCCATGTGACCTATTTTCAATAATACGACTGTATGACAACCGCCTTAGACAAAACAAATATTGCAGAACTAGCAACTGTAGTGTACTAAATTGTTCCACCTACTCTTATTCGTACTTAGCCCGGATGGTGTAACCTGCCTGTTTCCCTTTCATCCTAATGCATGAGAAATCCAAAATCTTACAAGCAAAGACACGCAAGAAGCACTATTGACAGATTAATTAAATTGGCACGGGTTTTAGCTTGCCTATCTTAAGACATTAATTGCTTGATATAGATTTCGAATGGTTTTTGGAATTATCTATTTTCTCGCACTTGAAAATGCCTTCCCTTGTAGAGACAGAGAAGTTTTCGACAGCGAAATATTTAACGTTACCAATGGTATCGTTTGTTATCCTATACTTCTTCATTTATATGAAGGTTTGGGGTTTATATCTCACCTTATCGTTATTAACAGATTTATTATCATTTTTAATGTCAGTGTTATTCAAATAGGCACGTAGCCTTGACTTACTATGAATTTTAATTTAATGTCCTACAACTCAGCGCCTACAAACAAATTTAAATTGATCTGATTATAATAATAAATCGATATCATTCCATCACTCGATATGATTCTTTGTCTAAAGACACTTCGCTATTCCGATCACACAACATCTAGTTATAAATTCATTATTGTTATTATTCAGTAATGTTCATCTTGGTCATTTTGCTATTTTTTTTCTAAAGTGGTGGGTTTTCTGGTTAATCTTATCTATTATAAAACCGTAAATTCGTGAGGACTAATAAAGTAGCGGTTCACTTCATATAAATTCAAATAACACTCAGCGCGATTTAAAAACGTGCAGCGCCATCTATTGACAAAATTGTTAGTTTGTTTGTTTGTTCGCGCATCATGCAAAAACTACTGAACCAATTTTGATGAAACTTTTTTTGTTTGATAGATTATGATCTGACTTAAAATCTGGTATGTAATTTATGCGGACGAAGTCGCGGGAAAACACTAGTAATTTATATAAATTTATTGCCTCTAGCTTACCACTGGCTTTTCACATCGTAAAGAAAGATGATGCTTAAGCAGTAGAAGAAATTCTGATGCAAAAGTAAAGTTTGTCATTCCGCAATGGGCACGCGTGGTGGACTAATGCCCATACACCCTCTCCATGAGGGTAAGCACGTACCCCAGTAGTGGTACAATAGAGGTGTAATGGTAATAATAAGGTAATACCAAGTTGACTACTAAAAATCCTGGATAATAATTACTTTCGTTAACTTTGACCACCTAATGTCTCTAGTCTCTACTATAGCAAAGACTATACAGGATCCAACTTAATATGATGACACTTTATAAGGAGATGATCAGACCATCAAACTGATCAACTTTCTATAGTGAGACCAACATCGAAATCGCAAAAAAATAAACAGCTGTCCCATACATTTGGCTCGAGTAGGTTTGCAGTTTTGTATAGAACAGCAGATTTTTTTTTCGCGATTTCGATATTGGTGCCGTACAGAAAGTTGATCAGTTTGATGGTCTGATCATCCCCCTAAAAAAGTGTCAGCATATTAAGAAGGACCCTATATGAGCACCGAATCTATTGGGAATTTTGCTGAAAGAAAGTCTTTTTTCTTCTTTTCATTCTTATAACCCACTGACATATACTCTAGCGATAGACAGGCCATTTCATAGAAGCAACATGTTCCACTTGAATGCAGTGGGCGCACCGCATTGATGTTCCTGAGTTCACTTCGTCACTATGGCAAAAACAGACCACAATGTGTCATTTTGTGTGACATGTTGTTTTTTTGAACGAGCTTGTCTATCGCTGGAGTATACGAGTATGTCAGTGTTTTAACCATTATCTAACGAACCCTTACGATATATTTTTTTCATTATTGATTATTTACAAACTGTTTCAAGTTTTGCGTGTTGGTTTTGTTGTTTAAACTCACCAGCTACTGGTCTCTCAGTGTCATCGAGCGACACCTGGCCGTGGTTGATCCTCAACTTGATGGCGACCTTATCAGCCTGCAGGTATTCCACTCCATCCTTCATTATCGGCTTCGCGACTCCCTTGGCTACTACTGTGATTCCAGCTGTAAATTGAAAATGGGAAAATATTAATTAGAGTCCATACACATTCTTAAACTCTAGATTATACAGAGAGAGAGAGAGAGTATCAACCCTAAATAAATAAATAAAAATAAATAAATAAATAAACCCTGATTCTATTTTTGGAAAAACGTAGGTGATCTCTGTTTTAAACCGAATCATGTCTTTTTCATGTTCTCGTTTAACCAAGTAACTCCTAATTCTAATAAATTATGCCGATTCCTATTCTCCTATGAATTTTCTGTCCCTTGACACTAAATTATGATCAAATAGTAACCTTTGCAGCAGCATTCAGATATTAGGGGGGGTAGGTGTAGCCTGGTGTAGCTACGGTTTTGATAACCTCGAAAGGGTAAACGGAGAAAAATATCTAGTAGCCGCTCGCTTGCCCCGTAAACTACCACTTTACATGGATTTTGTACTCCAAATTTTTTGTACTCAAGTACCACTTGACATGGGGCCTTCGCTCCCATCCTCAATGTTATTGAAATATGCATGTCTCTGTTTGTTTAAGGTCTATTTGTATTATCTATCTCGCTTCTCTGTAAAATTTACTCCAAATTGCACGTGTCAAGTACCACTTGAAATGGAGGCACAATCACAAAACCGAGCCGCGGCGCGGCGCGGTGGCAGGTAAAACAAATGACGGGGCAATGTAGGGTGTTCGTCAAAAGCCCGTCCGGGCAATTCAGCGGGTAGTATAGTATACGTGACAACTATTTACAAGTAGCCGACTTTACTCAAATGTTCTAATAAGTAGATTTTAGTACAATCTTCCAGATAGATTTATATTTCAAGGATTAGCATAATTATTAGAATAGCAGTTACTTGGTTAAAGGAGGTAAATGAAGACCATACATTTTATTAGAGCACCTAAGTTATTGCACTAAGAGCAACAGAATTGATAGGTACTCTTAACGATACGTACGTTAAGTTCGTTAAGATTTAATTATGATTCAAGTTATAATATTTCATTAAACAAACACCAGCATTTTTTTTATTTCTGTATGTTTGTTATAGTATGCAACTCATTAAATTACAGTCCTTTTTTCCTCATAAAACATTGTCGTGTATGTCTCAATCTTGTAGTAAACTACACGTGTGATATGCACTGTGAGCATGAATTTAGAACACTGCATATAAAGTTGTGCGTTTGCTAATAACCTAAAACAACTCAAGGTTTATTGATACAACACCAAGCAAAGACTTGAAATAATGACTAAATTAGCTGTTTCATATTACTTCATAATTACATCTGCCGAATTATAGTTTTTTCGCCTAGGTTTCCCTAACAGGCCAAGGTTTCCTTTGAATTAAATTAGCCTCTTCAATAACATTCGTATTTGAATGTTTAGGTTCTTAAATATTTGATTTGCCATTAAAGGTCAATTTCTATGCTGACTTATCTGGCTGAAGGGCAGGTCATATTTTGCAGTTTCCCTTGCTCTAAAAACATATATTTTAGTCTTAATCTTATCAATGTTCTAAGCCCTTTGAAACTATTAATCTGGATTATAATTTATAATTCATTCTATTTTCCTCTGTTTTTACCAAACCCAGACATTAAAGTCAGCACCCTCTCAATTAAATTCGTGAGAGGAATTGTGTATGCCTTACAGCATACACAGTTGTGCCTTACAGTTAAACGTTGTTTGGATAAACAGTATACTGAACATCTTTCCCTAAAAACCTATAGGAAAATAGCAAAAAATTTTTGGACTTTCCATACTAAATGCAATCAACTGATTGAACGTTTGTGTGAGAAGTTTTTTTTTTTTCGAATTTCCCCTATGTTCATTTGGGAAAATTTTTCAGTGTCATCAATATAATCACCCATTAAAGTAATACAACTGTCTATCCTGCCTAACACTCAGTAGTATAGTCTAGCTAGCTGTTTCAGTGTAAGCAAGTCCAATCAAATTGGCGCATCTTCTCTGCAATGGAACACCTTCCGACGCAGTGGTAGATTCAAAAAAATGACGTCAGAAAGCTATTTAAGTAACAATGTAATATTTTTTTAATAAAAAAATTACGAGTTTTGTCGAAAAATTACATTCTGAGGTCCCTAATGACTGCCAAATCAATAACTAGGTACTTCAAGATCTGCCTGCTAAACTGGACTCACTGAAGTTGCTCCTGAGCTTGCCCTTGCCATTGATGTCGAGGATCAGCAGCCTGGATCCCTTCACGACATAGTCACCTGACACCAGCAGCTTGGGGATCGTCAGCTTCACCTCCACCGCGTACTTGTGTTCAGTTGGATTCTGCAATTTTATGCTAAATTGAACTTACTGAAGTTGCTCCTGAGCTTGCCCTTGCCGTTGATGTCGAGGGTCAGCAGCCTGGAGCCCTTCACGTCGTAGTCGCCTGACACCAGCAGCTTAGGGATCGTCAGCTTCACCTCCGCCGCGTACTTGTTGTTCAGATGGATTCTGCAATTTTACGAATAGGGACTCTGTAATGAATGAGTCATTACTAATGAGTCTAATGACTCATGATTTTGTCATAGCTGATTTAAAATAAAGTGAATGCCTTTTAGCCCGAATGTGCAAGAAGGAGAGTAAATGTATGTCCATTTCTTTGGCACGCTTTATAGCTTACGACTTGATGTATTTTGACATTTATGAGGTGTTATTATATCTCTTCCTTTACCTCCTATAGGGTCCTTATTAATATGCTGAAAAATCTGCCGGCCCATACATTTGGCTCAAGTTGGTTTGCAGTTTAGTATAGAACAGCAGAATTTTTTTTCGGGATTTCGATGTTGGGTCCATAAAGAAAGTTGTTCAGTTTGATGGTCTGATCATCCCCTTAAAAAATGTCAGCATATTAATTTGGACCCTGTATATCTGAAGAAATGGGAAGCCACTACGATCAGAGATGATTTGTTGGGTTAGTGGGGGTCGTTTGCAGTAACTCTAATCGGTGACCTTTACCTGTGACTTTTACCTGACGAGTGATAAGAAGCATACAAATAAACAAATATATTTTCCTCTCACCTCAACTTCTCGATCTTAAATCTAGCACCTCCAAGGGCCCTCATGTTCTTAATCACTGCCTTCAGCCTCAGATTAGGCGCAGTCCTGTCGAGCTTCAGTGTTGGCACGAGGAAAGGTTCCAGGGCTGGGATGTTCACTTCTGGGATCCCATCCTTGAGTCTAGGCCTCATTCGCTCCACTGCTTCCAGCACACACTTTTCTATCTGAGGGTCGCTTCGCTTGCATTGTGGGAAGAAATCGGCTGTAAGTTCAAAAATCATATTGGTAGCCACGCTGCCTGGGCTTGAAATACCGGTATTTTTGGGAACCGGTACCATTGGCCTTGGTGTGATACTGGTGCCAGATATCTCACATGTACTATTGGAATGGTACCAGACGTGGTACCACAACATTAGTAAAGTAGCCGACAAACGGTGTATGAGACTAAATATGGACCTATGTATATGATGAGAGAATGTGGAGGTCTTTTACCAGCATTGGAGCTTACGTGGCTGATGATGATGATGGTCATCATAATCATTACTAGAAGAAGTCCACTGCTGGCCATAAGCCAGATAAGAAAGCGAACGCTGCTGCTCCCATTTCATGTGTAAAACACTTAGAGGAGGGGGCGGATGGGGCGACCCTATTCTAGCCCAGGTTTTGCGCAGGATAGGCGAATTAAACGATAACAAACCCACACGGGGAATAGTGAGCTAATAAAAGTTCACTAGATGAATCAACGCTATTTTCAAAACTTTAAAGTTCAAAATATTATAAGAAATATAAAACAATGTGAGAGTTACTCAAGGATCGTGACATTTCCTTGTGCTTACACAAAAAATTAAATTACTCAACTGTCATCCTTACATAATATAATAATACCTATAATTTTTTAAATCTTGTGTAAGTATTGATAATTAGCAAAAACATTAAAATACATAAAGACAGTTGTTTGGAAATTTTATTATTAAAAATACGGATGTTCTTATTTCATTGAAATCGGCTCACTCGATCATTCGTATTAAAAATTTGCACCAGTACAAATTGTACTGGCCCGCTTATACGAAATAGCGAGTACAGCTTGTAATGCAAATAAAAAACCCAATAAAACTTGACTTATGTGAGCGGAACCACCTTGGGCTGATTAAATGTTACCACTACAGTCATTGCCCTGTCTCTGCAGTAATCTACGTAATAGTGCCTAACCTATGTAAGACATACATAGCGACAACATTGCTTAATACTAACTAGTCTAGACTAGCCGTGATTCCCAGTACTGTCTGAATGCCGTCCTGTTTAGGAAAACTGGGAAATTTGATATTTATTTTCAGTCATATGATTAGAAGAATAGCTCAAGAAGTACTTTGGTGCATTGTCATCATTTGTGTCAGAACAATTGGCTATTTGTATGTTCAATTTATTAAACAAGACGCTATAAAACTTTATTGTATCCCATGTACGTCGAACAATAAATGACTGTTTTAACATACAAGTTCTGCTCAAAATGCAAAAAAATTAAAATGATTCGTAATCAATAATTTGACGTTACGAGAGCAAACTCTAATGCTGTACTTTGAATTTTATTTACGAAATAAGGGTTGAAAATTGAATGGGTATAGAAAATAAAAATGCATTCGATATGATGTCAATGGCAACAAGATAAAAAGAAAAAGGGGTTTAGAAACCCCTAGGAGTCTCATAAAATAAAATAAAAAAAACTGAATCCACTTTTAGCGCCTTTGGTATATCTTATTCTCCAATAAAAACATCGAGTTCAAGACCTCTAGGCAAGAGCAGTCTCAGAATAGGGCCGAAAAATGTGCTAGTAAAAAAGATCGGAGTAAGAAAAGGCGCTTTCACGTTCCTTTTTATAGGTTTTACACTATTCCTAGCCAATGCAGCGAGCAGTGTCTAAAACATACGTAACTCTTGCTCTTCATCATCAGCCTATAATAATACGTACACCCGACTTATACAGGGTGTAAGAGACAGCCTAGTAAATACTGAAACGTCACCGTTTCACACTCAGACCATCAAACTGAACAACTTTCACTATGGAGCTATTCACTATCGAAAAAAAATCAACTGTCCCATACATTTTAGTCGGGTAGGTACTTACAACCGTTTTGTATTGTATGGGACAGAATTTTTTTTTCACGTGTTCAGTTTGATGGTCTGAGTTCACCGTTTCAGTATTTGCTAGGCTGTCCCTTACACCCTGTATAAGTCGTACGAGGGTGTGTGTGGAACTCACGCTAATTATTCCAAAATTGAGGAATGTATATCCTCAGGTGACCAATGCTACTTAATAAGTTGAAATGAACATCAATTTTTGACCGGCTAATTCAACATCAATTTTTACCGGCTACTTCATGAATTATTGATGGACACATAAAGAAAAAAGTTAAGTTTAAAAATAAAATTAAACAAACTCACGAGAAACTTTCCCATAGACACTAATCACACAGAACGCAATAAAAATAAACACTTTCATTCTGATAGTCAGAACTGTTGTACTCTTAAATAAACTATAGGATCGAATTTTCGATTACTATACGATTGGGGTGATTGCGTCGAGTGACTGTTGGATTGCGAGTGTGCGCGGACGCCGAAATATCTCTTATTTGTAGCGAGGGAGCGGGTGTAAGCCGGCTAGAGCGTTGAGCAATACAGGATAAAAAAAACGTGTGTGGTTTTACCATTTAACAATTTTTTATCCTTCATTGTACCCCATATTGTGTCTCATTCTGAAAAGCCATCAGTCAACCCAGGAAAACATTACCCAGTCACGTACACTTCCCATACAAAAAGCGAGCGACAAGCTCATGAATCTTATTTAAATGACACATTTATTCTAATCAGTATTGATTCACTCAATAATTATCTTACAGTAAAACCCACTTACGTGATAATTTTCAAAATTATCCTGTATGCAATATCAAGCGGAAAAACTGTTTTTCCTACATTTTTCTTAGATAACGAAGAGCTCAACGCTTTCAAAATGGATATCACATCGTTTTACGTGCTAAAGGGTTGCTAAAAGCTAAACATTTTCTAAATCTTGAGGCAAATTCTGCGCTTATGGACGCTGCTGGTAACTGCTATCGTGTAGCAAAATATTGGGATGACAAAACTTAGAATGACATACTATAGACACGATATTTAAGATGCATCATTGTGATCTTACCCAAACCAGGCATAGCGTAAAATCAAAGAATGAAAATCATTAAAATAAATTAATATTCCTAGGCTACTATAGTCAAAAAACATATATATTATGTTATTTTCTTCTTTACAAAATTTATAAATGCTGCTTTAAGGTCTAACAAAATTAGCTGCAACTATTTTAAGGGGATGATCAGACCATCAATCTGAACAACTTTCTCTATGGGACAAAAATCGAAATCGCGAAAAAAAAATCTGCTGTTCCATACTTTTGAGTAGAGTTAATTGCAATTTTGTATGGGAGAGCTGCATTTTTTTTCGCGAGTTCATTACTGGTACCCATGGAGAAAGTTGTTCAGTTTGATGATCTGAACATTATCTTTAAACAGTTTCAGCTAATTTTTTTAGACCATAAGGTCGGACTTATAAAAGTCGCTATACATTCGTATCTATTAGGGTTGCAGTTTTGTATGAAACAGCTTTGCTACCATGGTAAAGATGGTCCCACCTCCAATAGTAAACCACCTCTTTAAATACGACCACACCTTAGTTACATTATTTTACTTAACTTCTATGAAGAACTCGATACGTCTCTAAGGTCAAAATTCAGAGAAATCTATTGAACGTAAGCTTAGTCTGACTAGGATCAAAAACCACCACACACATACGAAATTCCGAATCAGAATTACGATTTGACGCTTCTGTGATTCCGGAATTCTGTACGGGGGAAAATTTGTAAGAAGTTGTAAAATTGATTGGGAATTCCGTATGTTTGGCAGGACGTAAAAAACGGCTCTGAATCTCGAACTAAGGCCCCTCACCCGGATTTAGTGAATAAACGTTGTCTTAGGCTCACCACACACATACGGAATAATTCCTCGCGGAATCGGGATTTAGTTTGGATTCATAATTACGAGCGGAATTCTAACAAACCAATACCATAACCAATCTAAACGAAATCCTAATTCCGCGCGGAATAATTTTTAAATGTATGTGTGTGGCGGGCCTAAGACAATGTTTGTTCGCTGAATCCGGGTGTGTTGCTGGCCTTATGTCGAAATTCAGATACGTTTTTTAATGTTTGTCCGCTAAATCCGGCACAATAGTTTAATTTGCGTATAAACGGAGGCCCACAAAAAATGTGGATCAGAGATCAACGGCTGCGCCTGCGTCGGCTGCAGCTACCTGCCAATTACTTACATAATGATATTTGTAACAGCATTATCTCACTGTCAACAAATTGAAACAATTTCGTGCTGCAACCGAAATGGTCACGACTCATTTACGTTTCGATAATCTTCGGATTCCGTGTTTCGGAAACGCGTTAAGCTTGGTTCCGGATATTAGTCGTTAGAGGGTATGCTTTCAGACTAGAGGCCACATGAAATATTTTGATCAATAAAATATTGTCAACAAACCGTGCTATTGGTTTTTTTTTTCATTTCACTTTTTCCAGCTACATACATAATACTTACGCCTTTTTCCAAGAGGGATAGGCAGAGACTAGACAAGACGTTTTAAGAATTAGCAATACCTACAAAGTACATTTAGAAAAATAAATACAGGCTGTATATATTTTTTCTATCTACAGAGTGTTCCAGAAAATATGGACACATGTTCCTGTGCCATTTATATACCTACAGGAACTGTTAATTGAAATGCGTTCCACATTTTTATGGGTTGCTTCAGTCTATCAAACTGAACAAATTTCACAGTCAAACCAACATTAGAACAACAACAAAAGTTTTTCATACATTTGGGTATTATGGGTTGTATGTTTCAGCGCTCACTCCTTTTTTACACATTTCATCTTTCACATAATCCATTCATCTTTTCTTTGGTCATCATATCTTCACATTCAACACTCGTCTTGTAATATGATACTCACCTCTACTCATCAAATGCCACAACGATAATAAAATATGCTTAAAAAATGCAAGGTGAAATGATATCACCAGAATCTTTTTAAACTAAGACTCTACCCAGCAAACTGAAAAACTTTTTCTACAGGAACAAAGTAATCGGAGCAAAAAAAATATGCTGTTGCATACATTTGAGTCGAGTAGACACTGCAGTTTAGTATGGAACAGCTGATTTTCTTTTTGCTCCGATTGGTTTGTTCCCATAGTATAATTTGTTTGGTTTGATGGGTAGACTCTTAGTTTAAAATGATGCTAAGGATATAATTTCAACCTTATCTTCTTATCGAGTGGGCAGCAAGCCCTGTTGTCAGAGTTTTTTCAGACCGCCTTACTGCCTCTGACGTGGTTTTTATGTAACGACTACTACCATCAATCAGAGATAGTAATAGCCGAGACCAACAGCTTAACGTGCCATCCGAAGCAAGGAATCATCTTTCTTTTCGGACAATCAGGTGATTCAGCCTGCAATGTCCTACCCAACTGGGGAAAAACGCACAAAGTGACATATCATATCACTAGGTGTCCCCCGTGGGAATCGAACCCACGACCTCCCTGTCAAGAGCCCAATGCTCTTAAGAGAATATTATTCGAAAATGCGCGCTGCATACAAACGTACTATGGTGATATTTTCAATACTAACCAATTAAAGTAAATGAAATTTAAGGTTGTCTGGAAGAAATCGCTTCTTAGCGATAAGACCGCCTATTTTTTGTACCTTCTGAATTTCCTGTTTGTTTTCTCTCTGTGTTTTTTTGGTGTAAAATAAAGTATAATTGATTGATTGAAATTTTGCTGAAACAATCTAGAAACAAATCTCTATGCTTCTATAGAGTCAGATTTTAGTTAAAATATACAGTTTCAATGCTAGGATTAATTTAAGATTTGTATGGAAATCTTTGAGGCACTGTAACTTGAAAACTATACATTTTAACGAAAATCTGACTCCATACAAGCATAGAAATTTGTTTCTAGAATGTTTCTGCAAAATTTCATTGACTTTAATTGGTTAGTATTGAAAATATAACCATAGTACGTTTGTATGGAGCGCGCTCCGAATAATATACCCTTAACCATTAGACCACGGAGGCAGTTACGTTATGTTTATGATTTATGATTACTCTTATACTAGTGATAGATATTTTTGAATGCACTTATCTCCGGATAAATCCCTGTACCTACTTTGTTAATACAAAGTCTGTAAACATCAGCTTTGCCTGTTAAATAACTTAGTAAAGTTAAACTTAGGTGCAGCTGGTTAGCCTCGACACGAAATTTACTTGTTAGGTCCTTGCAAGTGCAAACAGAAACCATATTAAATACACGCTCATTAATTTATTGAAGATCACCGAAAATTTTCTCTGTATTTTCCTTAAGGGGGATATAGGTAATTCCGAACGCGCTCTATACAAACGAAGTCTGGTTATATTTTCAATACTAACCAATAAAAGTCGATTACATTTCCCAGAAACAATCTAGAAACTAATTTCTATGCTTGTCAGATTTTCTGTAAAATCTAGAACGATTCTAGCTTAAAATGTATAGTTTTAAAGTTACAGTGCCACAAAGATTTCCATACAAATCTTAAATTAACCCTTAGCATTGAAACTGTATATTTTAAGGAAAATCTGACATACAGGCATAGAGATTACCAGACTTTGTTTGTATGGAGCGCGCTCCGAATTATATCCTCTTAATAAACATAAAATGTACCTACGCCATGCTTTCATTATGCGTTCACCGCCCAATGTGGATTGGTAGACTTCACATAGGTACGTATCAGAATATAGCCTACCACCGTGTATAATGCACAACCTGTATAAAGCGAGGCGATGGATCGATCCACGTCCAAGCCGACTCGTACCAATGAGTTTTTCGGAATTTATGTACGATTTGTAACACCACTGGCTTTTCGGTGAAGGAAAACATCGTGATGAATCCTGCATGCTTCAATTTCGAGGCGTGTATTGTACCCACTGTCCATTATAAGTATGGCGACGGGCTCACCCCCCGTCACACTGGACAGAGTTTCGATACTACTGGTGAAACGTGGATGTTCTGAGGTTTCAGAATATCTCTGACTACCCCCTCGGGGAATATCGTCGTGAGCATATGCTTATGCTGCTTATGCTTATGCTTATGCTGTTTATAGCAATGTATTGTTATGACGTCAATAAAGTTATCCTTCTCATTATAAACCAACTGTTTCAGCGTCCTTCAAACTAAAGTTCAACACAACATTTACTTTTATGTAGGTTTATAACTAAGAAGGTGATTTTAACACAAAGTAAACTAAACCATTAATTCAATTCAATTATGGTAATATTCAATTCAATCCCACTATAGTAGATTACACCACGAGGACAGGAAAGTAAGAAAGGTCTCAGATCTCATCAAACATGGTGATCTGAGGCTTTCTCATTTACTGTCCGAGGTTAGTATACTATTTTTCTCCTCGACGGAGCTGGAAAGCAACAACTACGTTTAGCGCAGCGAGACGAAAATTGACGCTTTCCGTCCGGAGGTGAGAAAAATAATATACTTAAATGCAAAAGTTTGTGATAATGTTTAGATGTTTATGACTCAATCACGCATGAACGGATGTGAATACAATTTGGAACACACATAATATGTTCTGGATTAAGAGGATAGACGAGTACGGTTTTTTCCATACAAACGTATTCCCCTGTTTTCTCCCTGGATAATGACACCAGACCAAAAAAATGTTTATCATGCAATCTATTTTGCCTCTTCTATGTCCCTATGTTTTGCTTTTTGCGTTATTTAATTACTGTATGAACTAGGGACCTTCGAAAATGACCAATTTTAAAGCCCGTTTTCAGACATCCACCAAACAAATTTGACGAATATAAACAAAAAAAATCAAAACGTACAGACATGGCCAAAGTCTTTCTCATATTATTATTGAAAGAATTATTAAAATCGGTTTAGTTTTGGAGGAGAAAACAGGGGAATACGAAATGCAGTTTTCGTTGATTTTATGTAGATAAAATCGGTTCGAGCTGCAGTTGTCTCTTTCGCAGTGTGTATCGGTGGGGCGGATCGGACAAATATGTAAACCGTCGGAAAAGTTACCTATTCTCTAAATTTGCATTTCAGACCGTCTATCCTCTTAACACATGGGATACTTTTTTTAAGGTCCACGCAGACGGAGTTCCGGGCAACAGCTAGTGTTATATACAGGGTCCAACTTAATATGCTCACACTTTAAGGGGATGATCAGACCATCAAACTGAACAACTTTCTCTATGAGACCAACATGGAAATCGCGAAAAAACAAATCTGCTGTCCCATTGTCCCATACATTTGGCTCGAGTAGGTTTGCAGTTTTGTATGGAGGTGCAGATTTTTTTTTTTCGCGGATTCGACGTTGGTGTCATAGAGAAAGTTGTTCAGTTTAATGGTGCCTCCGTGGTCTAATGGTTAGAGCATTGGGCTCTTGACATGGAGGTCGTGGGTTCAATTCCCACGGGGGGCACCTAGTGAAATGTCACTTTGTGCGTTTTTCCCCAGTTGGTTAGGACATTGCAGGCTGAGTCACCGGATTGTCTGAAAAGAAAGATGATTCCGTGCTTCGGATGGCACGTTAAGCTGTTGGTCCCGGCTACTATCACTAGTGGTAGTAGTCGTTACATAAAAACCACGTCAGAGGCCGTAAGGCGGTTTGAATAAACTCTGACACCAGGGCTTTGCAGCCCACTCGATAAGAAGAAGAAGTTTAATGGTCTGATCATCCCCTTAAAAAAAGTGTCAGCATATTACGAAGACCCTGTATTTATAAGAGGTATTGTATGTACACTCGATCATGAGGGTACGGGTTCAAATCCGCATGGATGACATGCCATGTACCTATCAGTTTTTCTATCTTTATAAATACCGACTGCTCTCAAAAGTGAAGGAAAACACCGTGAGGAAACCTGCATAAGCTGAAGAAGAAATTCTGATGCGTATGTGTAGTCCACCAATCTCCATTGGCCATGCGTGGTGGACTAACGCCCATACACCCTCCCTGAGGGTAGGCCTGTGCCCTGCAGTGGGACGTATACAGGGTGTAAGGGTAAACAATTGCATTAATTTAAGGGGTGATTTTACCCATGATATTTGAACAACTCTCCGAAAGAAACCAACAGGGAAAATAGAAAAAAAAATTGTGGACTTTTCATACTAAATGCAATCCAATGCAACATCATAATCAGCTGATCAAACATACAAACGTTGAAAGAGGATTTTTTTTGTGTATTTTCCTTTTTTGGCAAAGTTGTTCCGTATCATGGGTAAAATCACTCATTATAATAATATTACAACTGTCTACCCTAACACCCTGTATATTGTAATATACAGGGTGAAATTGATATCATTAGCATCCTTTTAAACTAAGAGTCTACCCATCAAACTGAACAACTTTTACTATGGGAGCAAACCGATCGGAGCAAAAAAAAATAAGCTAAAAATCTGCATACTAAACTGCACCCGCCGCCGCTGCCTACACGACTCAAATCTATGCGACAGCAGATTTTTTTTCCTCCAATTGTTTTGCTCCCATAGTATAAGTTGATCAGTATGATGCTACCCATCATACTGATCAAATTACTCTTAGTTTAAAAGGACGCTAATGATACCCATTTCACCCTGTATAATGATGACTGAGAAGGGATTTCCCAAAATTCAAGACGCCTATACTTGTCGCGAAACAAACACCTTTCAATAGGTGTACGGGTGTACCCAATGACTACCTAATTGAGAACACAAAGATCATGTCATGATTCATTCATGTCATGTATAATCTGGAGTGCGATTTTTGAATCTCATTCGGTGAGTTTAGCAGTTGAAAATGTCCAAATTACTATGGAGATGTGAATCTTTCTGCTGCTGAGTTCAAAAATTATACTACAGGAGAGAGATTTTTGAGAGTCAAATCCGCAGTAAAAAGATGCGTATTCATAGAATAGAATAGAACTCATTTATTTGCAAGAATATGGTACAATAAGGTCTTACTTACAGGTATAGCGCATAGACATAATCTGCCACACAGGATGGCGTGCAAATATTAAATAGAAAAACTATAATTAAAAATTAAACACACAAAATAAAATTTACATCAAGTCTGTTAGGTTAAACGAGAACATCGACCATATATTCGTTCACAGAACAACATTTATTAATAACATTTATTTATCAAAAAAGAATGTAAATGTTTTTTAAAAGAGCTTGTATTCAATGTTTTAAACATATTTGGCAACCGGTTATATATTTTGATAGCCATGCAGTATGAGCTTTTGTTATATACCTGGAGGTTTTGTGGCGGGAGTACTAGCTTATTAAGATACGCTTTTCTCAATTTTCTTTCTGTGACTTCTCCACACTTGGGAAATAGCCTACCATTTTGGTGTACAAATATACAGATTTCGTAAATATAAAGACAGGGCATTGGCAAGATATTTAGCCCCATAAATAACGGTCTACAACTGTCAAGAAAGTCCGCACCACATAAGGCTCTGATACAACGTTTTTGTGCTTTAAATGCTCTGTCGGAGTCTACAGAGCAGCCCCACAGAATAATACCATACCGCAAAATTGATGACACAAGACCATGGTAGGCTGTTAGTACTGCTTCTTTAGTCGTCACACGTCGTAATTTATTTAATACGTAAACATATCTGTCCAACTTAGAACACACCCCGTGCACATGTTCTTTCCAATTACAATATTTGTCAATTATTATGCCTAAAAACGAAGTATTATTGATAGTGTCAATTTTTTCATTATTTAATGTCAAGTTTAAATTCAAAGATGTACTATTATATGTCAAAAATTCAATGGCTTTTGTCTTAGCGGTGTTAACACATAAATTATTGCCCCTAAGCCAGTCTACTATTTCCTGTAGGGCAGTATTTATTTGGGTTTGGAAGGTTTTCCGGTCTTTGGATTTGATAAGAAGTGTGGTGTCATCTGCGAATAGGACACAATCGTGTTTCATAACGTTTGGCAAGTTGTTAATATAGAAAAGGAAGAGCATTGGGCCAAGCACACTTCCCTGTGGAACGCCACAGTTATTTTGTACATATTCGGATCGATGTATGTCCTTGGAATACATTTTGCGGCCGTTTTTTGATATCCGCATTATCTCAACACATTGCTGTCTATTACAAAGATAACTTTGTATCCAGTCATGAGCTGTGCCTCTGAATCCAAAATACGTCAATTTATCTAACAATATCTTATGCGAAACAAAATCAAAAGCTTTGCTCATGTCTAAGAATAAGGAAGCTATACGACTGCCATCATTCAAACCCTCTGTGACCATTTTCATCAACGAAAAGCAAGCATGGGTTGTGGATCTACCCTTCCTGAAACCAAATTGTTGTGCGCTTAAAAGTTTACAAGATTCTGCGAAACCTGCAATTCTTCCTTTAAAAAGTCTTTCATAAATTTTTGAGATTACGGGAATAAGTGTTATTGGCCGGTAATTACCCATAACACCTTTATCACCTTTTTTATAGAGCGGCTTGATAACGGAGTATTTTAGCCGTGATGGAAACACCCCTTGGGTAAGCGATAAATTGATCACATAGCAAAACGGCATTGCTAAATGTTCAGCGCAAAGTTTCAGTAGTTTCGTACTTATCTCATCATAACCAGTGGCATTCGTATTTTTTAAGGACTTAATAGTTTTTAGAACTTCGACTGGATCTGTTGGTGTAAGATAGATAGTTTTATTAAGCGATTTCATAGCAATTTTGGGGTCACAGCAGTCATTTGCATTATGATTTGCTAGCCCAATAAAGTATTTATTAAAGCAGTCTGCTATCTGCTTAGGACATGTATTAACAGTATCGGTATCTGGTGAATTGATCGATTTAATATCCGTATTGGCATTTTTGTTTTTTGTAGTAGCGTTTATGATATCCCAGGAGGCTTTACATTTATTTGTAGCCAATTTTAAGTATTTCGCATTATCTAATTTTTTTGCATTGAAAATACATTGTTTCAAAATCTTGGAGTATGTCAAGTATTCTGATTTATTAATTTTCTTATTGCTGTTCGAAAATCGATATTTGAGATAAAGTAACCTTTTTTTAGTGCAACCTCTTTTTACACTTCTACTGATCCATTTAGTCTTTGTACGCCATGCGTATGCTTACTAAGAAATTTACGTGCTTTGTACAGATCCCCTAAAACGGATCCAAAGCATCTATTTATCAGTCATTTGTCAATTAGTTCCGCCAAGGTTCTGCCTAACTGAGCATCCTAAACTGGCAGTGCATCCGCAGATATTTAGGACAGTACTTGCGTGACAGCCTGTGATTGGATTGACATCCGAACGCATATCCATATCCGTCCAACATTCGTATGTAATCATACAATATGCGTCGCGTCGTAAGGTACCTATGTACCTGTTATATACCTGTACCTACTCAGATTGGATCCCCATCACTTTTTAATGGATATGTGGTAACAATGGACAGACTAGGTACTACCTTGTGCTATAGGTACTTCATTTCATATAAGTGATATAAGGATTAAAAGATATTCCGATTTCAATCTTGCTTTCTGAAGAATTCTGATTAGCAAATATTAATATGCGAGACGTAATATAACATAATATCTTAGTTAGACGCTAAGGTTAGACGTTACAAAGCTATTCTAAGAATAAATAAGAGTAATTTCCTGTTTCTCCACTTCTGACTATGTTCCAAATAGCTTATCTGACAGCTCGTTTGACGTATTTTTCATACAAAATATGTATGAAAGATATGTCAAACGAGCTGTCGTATTTTTCATACAAAATATGTATGAAAGATATGTCAAACGAGCTGTCAGATAAGCTATTTGGAACATAGTCAGAAGTGGACAAACAGGAAATTACTCTTATTTATTCTTAGAATAATTTTCATACATATTTTGTATGAAAAATACGTCAAACGAGCTGTCAGATAAGCTATTTGGAACATAGTCAGAAGTGGAGAAACAGGAAATTACTCTTATTTATTCTTAGAATAGCTTTCATACATATTTTGTATGAAAAATACGTCAAACGAGCTGTCAGATAAGCTAACAAGAAATTATTCAAAAGAGGTGAAACAGGCCCTAAGTGTTTCAAATCTCTGTTTCTTTATTTATACATTTTTATCTCTGTTTCTGTTTTTCTAAATAGCCTTAAAATTTCGTTGCTATTCTTTTTCCTATCGTGTGGGCAGCAAGCCCTGGTGTCAGAGTTTTTTCAGACCACCTTACGGCCTCTGACGTGGTTTTTATGTAACGACTAATACCACCACCACAGATAGTAGCTGGGACCAACGGCTTAACGTGCAATCCGAAGCACTGAATTATCTTTCTTTTTAGACAATCAGGTGATTCAACCTGCAATGACGAACTGGGGAAAAACGCACAAAGTGTCATATCACTAGGTGTCGTGTCCCCCGTGTGAATCGAACCCATGACCTCCGTATCAAGAGCCCAATGCTCTTAACCATTAGACCACGGAGTCGTTGCTATTTGGAATGGAGTAGAGTATAGTGAATTATGTAGGTAATTCGCTCTGAGCCGGCGTAGTGAAGTGGTTGCCTGTCCACTCCCTCTCACCCTTATTCGTGATAGGAAGCCTTTGCCCTCCACTGGGATCCTACAGTCTATAACTTACTTACCGTATAGATAAAAGATTTTCGTCCTATACCTCCTTAAGAGGATATAATTCGGAGCGCGCTCCATACAAACGTACTATGGTGATATTTTCAATACTAAGCAATTAAAGTCAATGAAATTTTGCAGAAACAATCTAAAAACAAATTTCTATGCTTGTATAGATTCAGATTTTCGTTAAAATGTATAGTTTTAAAGTTACAGTGCCTCAAAGATTTCCATACAAATCTTAAATTAATCCTAGCATTGAAACTGTACATTTTAACGAAAATCGGACTCTATACAAGCATAGAGATTTGTTTCTAGATTGTTTCTGCAAAACTTCATTGACTTTAATTCGTTAGTATTGAAAATATCACCATACATAGTACGTTTGTATGCACCGCGCATTTTCGCTCTCGGAATAAAATTCTCTTAAATATTACCTAACGACATCTATCCATTTACTTCGTAACTACAGCAAGTAATATATAGCTATACCTACATAATATTGTTGTTCTTTGAATTCAGTACGTATTGCAAAATCCTTAAGGGGGTTGCAGAGGGAGTTGCACTACACTAGATGGCGCTCGGGAGCATCATACCTAGTTTTCAGTAAAGTTATCTATATTTAGACAACAGATGGTGCTATCATTTAAAAAAAATAGTTAATTTGGGTTTTCGTTTACTTATATTTTATTTAAAAGAAAAATTCCATTCTGTTAGCAAAGTCTTTGGATGCAGTGGCGTAGCGTGGGTATCTATCATACGTGGTCTTTATAAGGTCTATACACATATGAAACATTACGAAGCGAGCGAAGCCAGCTCCAAATTTGAGCACAACTACCTACTCGGGTTGTAGTCAGACATCTTTTAGTTTATCCATCTTCTTCTTCTTATCGTGTCGACTTCAAATTCTGAACAAAGTAGCTAAATAGTACCTACCTTGTCAGAATTGGGCAACCGATACTGCACCGTGCGCTAGCGGTCATGAGCTCCTCCTGCGTGCAGGTGTTAGGGCACGCAGGGCACAATGTGAGATGGGCCATCGTTTGTGGAGCTCCACACAAGCAACTCACATTATGCGCATCCGAGAATCCCCACCTGACTAGTCTATCCATAAAAAAATATAAACTTAGAGCGAGCGAAACTAAATTGATATTCTTCATCGGTTGGAGCCAGAGCTGTTTCCGTACAAAACATATATTGCGCACCTAATAAAGTTATGAATCGAGCGAGGTGTGCTCGACATTTTAAACCGACTTCAAAAAAGGGGGAAGTTCTCAATTCGACTGTATGCTATTTTTAGGCCCACTACTTAGCGGTGGTCAGAACTCTTTAGGATTAAAAATTAAAAAAAAAAATGATTGATTAATTATGATTGTTACTTATAACTATAAGAAACATAGAGCGAGCTCCACTTTTATCTGCTCTACGAATCGGTTATAGATAGATAGATAGAGCTCAGTGAATTAATATTTTTCCCCAATTTGCCGCCCCTAGAATACTGCCCGGGACATTTGTACCTAAGTAGCTCTATTAAGCGGTGAAGGAAAGCATAGTTAGAAAACCTGCATTCGCTGAAGAAGAAATTTCGATGTGTATGTGAAGTCTACCTCCGCGTAGTCTCAATCCGCATTGAGCACGCGTGGTGGACTAACGCACGAACATCCTCCTTGAGGGTAGGCCTGCAGTGGGACTTATAAAGGCGGATGATGATGGTGCTCGCGAGGGTACCTATTAACGATTACGATATTTTGATTAGTACGCGTTGCTTCTCCCGCAATTTTTGAATCGAATCCCGAATCGAATCCCGCGATTTTAATCGGATATACCGAATAATGCATTAACTCTTAAACTATTATTTATGTCATTTTCCAATATGAATTAGGACGGACGTTTTAAAATTAAATAAAACACTTCTAAATTTCTATTATTAGTACAAATCTTTAATGTGTTAAAATATATAAACAAAACAGATTTTATGTTACAGTAAACATTTTGTTAAGAAGATTTTTTTGAACCAATCAGAGAAAGGAAATAGCGTGGTAAAAAACACAATACATAAGCGTAAGCATATGCTCACGACTATATTCCCCGAGGGGGTAGTCAGAGATATTCTGAAACCTTAGAAAATCAAATACAAATCAGAAATACAATACAGTTTTATACATAATACGTACTTCTAACCTAAAGCTAGCCACCGAAGTATAGTATAAAATAAATTGTACTCGAACTATCAGTAAGTACATAAATTTTGGTATAATAAAGTCCCACACAATAAAGTGTTTCAATAACAATAAAAACCTAAGGGTTCCGTACTTTAACAGTAATTATCAGACTTTTTTTTCCTACGGTGCTTTTAATTATTAGAGGAATCGATATTTTTCCGCCGGCAAATTAAGAGAGTGTTGTACGTAAAAGCAGTCTCTTATGTGGATATGGTTCGTTGTTCAGATGGTCTAATGATCACACAAACGAATTGATGAACAACTCTTACAATGAAAGTACCGAACCCAAAAAATCTATCATCAATTTTAAATAATCTGCTTCATTTGAACCTGCTAAAATAGTTTCTGTCAAACAGAAATACTTTCAATAACTAATACTAATAAATTTTACACTTACTTATAT
This sequence comes from Agonopterix heracliana, assembly GCA_963693445.1. NCBI lineage: Eukaryota > Metazoa > Arthropoda > Insecta > Lepidoptera > Depressariidae > Agonopterix > Agonopterix heracliana. The sequence goes on from OY856308.1 coordinate 6,143,369, forward strand.
TTACAATTGCTTAAACAACGTTGTCTTAGCACTTACAAAAAAACCTTTTTAATTTGCTATCACAATCAATTTTAAAGGCTACAGCTAATTTTAATTGTCAAATACAGCTAAGACGTAAAAAAACATCGCACATTGTATAACCTACAATATTAAGTTTTATCAATTAACATTATCAGGGGAACAACTCCTTGTATGTGAATTTAGATGTTATTTTATTCGCCATTTCCGTAAAGAGGTCAGCGAGGCTTTTTTCCAAAACAGGTCTTATTTCTTCTAGAAATACTTGTGAGTTTTCATTGATGACCCTGTTTGTAGCAGGTCCGAGAACTGGATCTCCGTCGAAAAGGTTTGTGAGGAAGATTGAGGAGTGTCCGACGCGGAGTTTCACTTTGAACGGATCGAATTTCAGATATTCATCACCACCTCGCATTTCCTTGTGACCTCTCATAGTAACGTTGCAAGCGTAGTCCTCTGTAATGCAAAATAGATTTTATTAGTTAGCAATTAGAATTTGAAATCAGTTTTTAATAAAATTGCATGGAATTTAATCACGGCGGAATGTCGGAGGGAGATGTTGCAATCAGTTAGATAAGTGTGAAGCCCGTTTTGCACGTAACTGCACAACGTACTCTAGTGCATAGTGTGATTTCATTTAGTCATTCAACCTAAATGAAGCCAGGTAGCTTATAGTACTCTGCAAGTAGTCTATTGGTTAACTAAGAGTTACCATTTATGACAACATCATCGGGATATTTATTTTATAAATTAAGTACAAGGAAGAAACTCTTTAGAGATAATCTCGCCCCTTGTACTTGTCTATATGCGGTTTTCATAAATATTTCCGTGTGTACAATAAAGTGTTAAACTAAGATACGTTTCTTGAATATTCAATGAAACCGAAAGACTTAAGATAAAGTATTTGATAAAATCTTATTTTACCATTTACAGTCAGAGGCGATATATGATAGTAGCTAAAATTTAAGCTTAATATTACATTAATGATTTAAAAACTAAAAGAGCTATTTTCCTCTTAAAAACTTCTATACAATCTTAGGTAGATACAAGAGAAGTTTCAGAACCCGAACCAAAATTAATGAAATTTTCTGGCTTATTCTTAACACAACTATGTGTGGTTCTTTCGTTCTCAGAATTTCAATATAGAGCGAGAAAAAAAAAATTAGAAAAAAAACAATATAAATAAAAAAACAATAACAGCCAGAACAGATGTTTTATCGCGATTTTGATGTTGGTCCTATTGAGAAAGATGGTTGGTGATGGTTATTGAGTTTGGTGGTCTGATCATTCCCTAAAAGAAATGTCTGATTTTTGTTGTGTCACCGACCTCCGAATTGTACGTTAAATTACCCATTAGCGAACGATAGTTTCGCCGAAAGCAGCCTTCGCCGATAGTGTCTTCTACATAACATGGGTAAACCAGTCGAACTCAGGCTTCGTTAGTCCGCCTTTGCTGGCAACTAGCAAATAACGAATGTCACAGAAATGTGGTTTTACCAAAGAATGCTGCGAATTAGTTCGGTTCAACGAGTCAGTCAGTCGAGTAGAAGTTCTACGACGAGTGAGGAAGTCCCGGGAGCTTTTGCAAACTATTAAAAGAAGGAAAGTAACCTACACTGGTTGTATCTTGAGGAATGAGCGATACCACCTGCCACAGACTACAATAATGGGCAAAGTAGAGAGCAACAGAAGCGTCGGTAGGCCATGTATTGTCGAAGGCTTCGCCAGCGTCGAAGAGCTGTTTTTTTTGACAAGAGATAGACAGGAATATGCAGAGCTGACTGCCAACCACCAGTTTAGGAGAGGTACCCGTAGAATTAACGAATCTTGAAGAGACAGAAAGTTACTAAATTAAATACAGATACTAACTAAACGTTCCAGTGATGTTGCCTCTTCCCTGAAGCCTCAGCAGGAGCACCTGGATGTCCATCTTGTACTTCCCACTGAAGTCCAGCTTCGGGAGCAGCAGCTTGAAGTCAAACCGGTTTTTGTCCAGGTCAGATCTGTAAGATGGTTTCGAGAATTTTGTTAGGGTTTTGCTGGATATCATCTGGTTTTATGAGTATCCTTAGATGTAAAACGTAGAAAATTTATAAGGAATGTAAGGATCCCCTTAACACGGATCCAAAGCCAATCTAGTAGATTGTATAGTTAGCGATCTAATATTTTTGTTAACGTCAAATAAACAAATGAATCTAAGTAAAATACGAATAAATGGATGGGATTACGCGAACATTTCAAACGAGAAAAATAAGTTAAAGCAATTGCTAGTCAATGTTGCCTTTACTTTTTTCAAAACGGTATACTTCCATTCAAATACGTACCGAGATGACAGGCCAAGTGTACTTCTTTGTGTGGACCATAGACGAATTTTTTTATGTGTGGACCATGTGGGCAAAGTAGGGCTACTTTGTGTGTTTCAACTTAATGTGCTTTGCACCCATTCATTAATTTGACTTCGATCGAAGGTTTCAGTTAGTGTATACTTGTAATACTTACTTTGATTCAAAATAGTAAAATAGCATAGCATACGCTTACGACTACATTCCCCGAGAAGAGGTAATCAGAGATATTTTGAAAACTCAGCACATCCACGGGAAAGGGAAATAGAATAGGCTAAAAGGACTATGGATTGTAAAGATGTCCAATTGAATACGATTTTTCTAGGACAGCGGAAAACATCACCGCAGTATGTCTGGTCAAGTATGGAAAAGGAGCTTGATAACAAGTTTTTAGAATGCGGTGTTAAAACGAGCTGTTTATACAAAAACTCCAGTTCCATTTGCGGTCAACCGAAGAACTGCTGAAGTTTATTATGCAGTGCATTTCGTTACCGGTTTAGATTGTATGCCACATGCTAAGGTGAATGCTTGATATATTAAACTGACAGGACAGGTATTGTTAGTTGAAGTTCATGCTTCAGAACCGTTCCAGGTTCCCTTATTATAACAGGAGTATTGTTCGCGCACGATACATATAAAATTTTACCGTTTCCCAAAACATAATGACTTCATTTATGTGATTGGGTCATGACATGAATTGCTAAAAGTGTGCCAAACTTCAGCTTCCTTTGTTTATCGGTGTCTTAGAAAAAGAAGGACGGACAGACAGACAATCACCGAGGTGTTTCCATATGTGTTTCGTTTTGCCACTTTTGGCGCTGGAACACTCAAAATGGAAGATATTTCGCCAGATTTTTCTGCTAGTCTGGGTGATAATGATAACTGGGACCTAAAGTGTTTCTTCGAATCTCACACTTTTAAAATCATGATAGAATAATCCGAAAACTACAAACAGTTAAAGTCACTTTCGAATATGAATTACGACGTGTGACAATCAAATATAGCACTACTGCCAAGAACAGACGGTTTTTAGTCAAAACTTGTATTTCAGTCAGTACAATTATGAAAACTTTGATAGCGTGATAGGTTTATGCAGTTGTGCACGATCAGTCGCCGTAGCATGCTGCACGTGATACCACTATATCACGCCTTTTATCTTTACTTTTGCGCGCAAATAGAAAGCGATTGAATATGTGATAGTGCTATATCACGCTGCAAGCATAATTATGCAGATTTGCTAATATTCGTCTCGCTTTTGCGCTCCTAGGGATTTATGCTCTATGTCAAGGAGGTAAGCATGTAAATATAATAAAGAAGTCAAACAAACAAAACAGTTCAAACAACCATAAAAAGTGTGGAAGACAACTATTCAAAGAAGAACAAAAACGACCTTGAAATAGGTAGACTATTTTAACAGCAAAGCACGCGTCTGCCATTTAAATGCCCAACATGATTTAAGTACGACACTACTTGCATTAATTTACGATTGCATTAATATTCTGTGCAGGCACAGGTCAAGATTAGAGTTTGCACACTATAATATCTCGTACGTCTTACGTGAAATGGTACAAGGTACCGAAGGGTAAAGAGAGGGTAGGGCTTTCGAAGCCAGCTCTCGTTTTGTTAACAATTTTGAAAAGGATTATAATGTGACTATAAAAGTCTACAAAGAGTCATTAAGAAACATCAAGCCCTGCATGACAAGTTCAAATAGCTCTGAAGCTAACCCTAGACCTCAGCTGCCGAGCGTGCGGAGAGTAGGAGGAAACCATGGAACATATCCTGTGTGACTTCTATGTCTTAGCGGCTAACACATGTGACTCCTGGGAGATGGGCATCCAAAACCAGTAGGATTCCAGATTTCTTCGCCTGAACTATTTTGCCGTCCTCATATACCACGTATTTGAAGGGTGAAGGAAATATTAAATATGTAGGGGTCAACACAAAAGATCCCATAGTGTTGAAGTGCTGCTGGTCCCCATCATAAGATAAGATAAGAAGTTCGAATGTTATTGTAAATATAATGATGCAACAGACATCAGCGACAGGCAACATCCACAAACGAATCTGGATTCGAACCCTTTTATGCCTGCTCGCTAAGGATCCTATACGTCATGTCCAGTGCTTGCTTGATTAAGTAAACTGTTGGGGCCTCAGCTTTGCGCCCTGGGGCCCTCTCGTGAAGCTGAGAGCCTTTATGTCTAGTTGTGAGATACTTCAGATCCTCAATGACAAAGTTAATGGAGCCACAGCTTCCAGCTACCTCACGCGAAGCTGAAAGCGTGTATATCCAGTAGTGGGATACTCACTTAAGTTCCTGCATGATGAAGTTGCTGGGGCCTCGGACGGTGACATTGTTGACGACTGCCGTCAGCTTTGCGCCCTGGGGACCTCTCGCCAGCGCGATCTGACCGAGGCTGAGGGGCTCTATACCAGGCACGTCCAGTTCTGGGATACCCTGAAAATTTGATACAAAAAAGGTTCCTTTGATATCTAAGAATTGGATATGAGATATATGTTGGCCAAAGATTTGTATCGTTGTGCTAAGGTTGAAATCAAGGCAAGGCAAAAACGTATGTAAAGCCCGACCAGAAAAATGAAAAACCTCGCCATGTTGCGGAAAATCAATGGAACTAATTTTTGTACTTGGAACACTGACATTAATGGTTATATAGTCGATTGCCCAAAACCAGGTTTTTTATATTTCTGGTCAGGCTTTATACGTAAAGCGCAAAACTTTTTCTTATGTTTTTATCCAAAATTGTGTTTGCTTTTATGTTTGTGTTTCGATTTCCGTTTCTCACGTACCTACCTAGTTAAATCCTGGAGTTTTCTCGTTTTATAGACTGTTGTTCAAGACTCAGGTAAATTAATATACGTTGTGTAGACTAAACCTTAATTCATTATTGACTATCTATACTTGGTTGGTCTTTAGCTGGTCACGTAAAACAAAAACAGAACGTAGATGATAAAAGGTCTTGGAAAAGGTATATAAAACATCGATAAAAACGGAGGAAATAAATTACGTAAATAGCAATAATTGGAGCAAGAGAAACTTTGTGGATATAAGAGGAACTACCTACTCGTAAAGGCAAACATCCGTAGTATAATTGACAACATCCATTAACTTGAACGAAGAATCACGCACAAACGTTTCGCAATTTTCACTGGTTTTGTTATATTAATAAAGGTTTGCTGTTAGAGTACTTTTACTAACACTAATTTTTCCATTTCTATGACATTGTACAATTTTTTACCTATATTTCAATTAACCTTATTTTAATTAACCTAAAATACCTTAAAGAGAGTTAAGAAGTAAAACATACATTTGCTTACATCAAAAATAATAGGTGACCGCATTATTTTTTACTTTTTAAATGTTAGTTTTGGGGATTTTTTAAATTTTTAATCTCTTACGACGTAGAAGACAAGTAGGAGATGGAACTATAGATATTTGTTTATGCGGCTGTCCACTTTTTTCTACACTTTGTGACGTGCTAGTGTGTATAAAGTTGTGTAAAGTGTTTCATAAAGACGTTCGATCAGCTGATTGCAATTAGTAGGGAAAGTCCTTTTGAGAAAACATGTTTTGCTGTTGCTGTTTTGCTTTAGGTTTTTTAAGAAAGTTGTTCAATATCAATAGGTAGATACAATCACCCCTTAAAACTTTAACTGCTGACGACCTACCTGGTAGGTTAGCGACCTATGGGCCGCAGTGCTCATGACTCACACCTTGAGTCAGAATCGTATAGTATTCCACAGTGTTAGCACTGCCAGAATGTCATTGTTTTGAGCTTAGCAGCGAAAGTGTTAAAGAAATGCAACTATTTACACTAGCACCATGTACCTATAGACTATAGAGTACTTACCTACTATTATCTCACGCCATTATCAATCAAATAACCCTTATTAATCTGCGAAATTGTACGTGCAAATTATCATCTTGACATACTTGTAGTAGTTAGTTGTGAAATTGACCGTGACACACTTTCAAATTTGGCATAAGCAAATATATCTATTACACGCCCTGTGATTGCCTGCAAAGGTCAATACATTTCATAGGCCTGTCCTTGTATGAACTCTTATCAAAACATCAAAATGCTCTTTGAAAGCCGGAACGTTTTAAAAGAAGAGATTTTGTGTATGTATCTTATCTGATTCAACAAGAAAAACGTGTAGACGGTCCTTCTTAATATTCTGACACTTTTTTTAGAGGATGATCAGACCGTCAAACTGAACAACTTACTCTAAGGCACCAACATCGAAATCGCGAAAAAAAAATCTGCTATTCCATACAAAACTGCAAACCTACTCGAGCCAAATGTTTGGGACAGCTGATTAATTTTTCGCGATTTCGATGTTGATCCCACAGAGAAAGCTGTTCAGTTTGACGGTCTGATCATCCCCTTAAAAAGTGTCAGCATATTAAGAAGGACCCTGAATAGTAGCATAATTGTATTATAAATGCATGCATGCATGCATAATATGCTTACGACTATATTCCCCAAGGGAGTCGGAATATTTTTAAAACTCAGAACATCCACTTTTCACTGGTAGTACTGGAACTCGGTCCAGTGGTAATCACACTGATATGCCATCCGATGGAAAAACAGATGATCAAGTAAGCAAGATAAATAAAAATTTATTGAATTTTATCTATATTTTTCTTATTTAATTATAATGTATAAACGCAGTAACATTAAAAAACAAAGTTATAGCAAATGATTTCGTTTGACGTGCGTCGTGTCGCATCGTTTGGGGGTAATAACACTTTTGAAATCCCGGCTGCGGCCATTTTGCTGACCTCATATCTGGTGACCCTAACATCTCAGATACTGTCTACCGGCAGTTTTGGGGTCCGGAGAATAATACTCTAACAACACACTAAAAAAGTGCTGGTATACGGAAGCGAACTTTTCCGGCCTTTTTTGACTGCAGTGAATGTTCGGGTAAGGCCCATCCCTTAATTTTACTTTAGTTCGTGACCCCAAAAAACAAAAGCTAGACTAAGCCAAAACTTGTGCAACCTTCATCTTTCGTAGTGTATTCTAATAGCACCTACCTGCACAGCTAGCATGCCACCCACGACAAAGCGTTTAAACGAGAAAAACGTCATGCGCGCTCTTTCTGGCATACGTAAAATAATAAGGATGGAGGCACATCTCGATTTTTATCGTTTTCTCGGGGGTGGCATGCGAGCCCTACTGGTGTAGGTATATTTAGATAATCAACAAGCCTCTAAATAACTAATCTGATGGCAGTTAAAGTGTGAACGTTTCGCTAGGACCGGTCGAGCCGTTCACCCTAAATTCACGGCCCAAGGATACAAGTGTACCATATCTTGGCTTTGCACAACTTTACAGCACGTTAGCCCTTCGCCAGTTATTGCATCAGTGTTTCGTTCAATTTATTAATATCAATATTTGTGGGCTACTCAAAAAGGGTCAAATCCAGTGGTCGGCATTTTAACCTAGCTTTTTTATCTTTGTATTATGATCATGTGACTGATCTAGATGCCGAATCTAAGCTTAACTCAACACCCCACCGCGACCACTGGACCCTTATTGCGTGGACTTTTATCATTGATACCCAACAGTTTTGTTAGAAAAAAAAATTATAATTTTATCACTAGGTCAACCGTCCAAATATCCAATTAATCATCCAGGTGCATGCGGTTACTGTTACTTTATTTCGGCATATTTAATCAATACATTTACATAGTATTATCTCACGAAAGCAATGTAAAGTCCGACAAGCGAAGGTTTGTCCTACTTCTCGTATCTTCTTTGATTTAATTCGATGCGGTATCCAAGACAGATTTGAGTAATATATACCCTGGAATTCAGTAAGAGATCAACGCTTTAAATGAGTAATTATTATTATTATTGTGGGAATGTGTAGCGGGCCTATGCATGATGTTTTTAACAACTAAAGAAACGAATTCTGGTAAAAATTAAAATGGTCTTGTTTAAATAAACAAAAAAAGGTGGAAAGTTGAAATGGGGCACAAAGGGCAGCTACCAGAAGCATTATAGCTACAAGAAAACGTTTTTAGGAGACTAACCCAAACTTTTGGAGTACTTTACTTCTGTTTTCACAGATTTAAAAAAAAAATACAGTCATCGAGAAAAACTGCAATTCTCACAAAACTTTTTTTCATCCTTTGTACCCAGTCTTAACTTTCTACCCTGTATCTTGCTTATAATATGTGTAAGTATTAGATATTTTAGTTGGCATTATTCATTTTAGTCTTTAGTTGCCTAACAGTGATTGGACTAGATGGTAGGTATGGTGGATATGTATGTATGTACGTGTATAATTAGAAATTTATAGATTGTGTGAAAGATGGAAAGATGACATGCTTCAGGCAGTCATCGAAAATCATAATAGTACGAGATGGCATAACGCCGACCAAAATTGGATGATGATAATAAAGAACTGTCTATAAAAACTTCCCAGTACTACTAATAAAGATAACTATGCAATGTCTAGAACTTTACAAGAGATCATTGTTTGTCCACCAGAATGACATGCAAATATATTGTGACGTAAACTATGCGGAACTCCATATAATTTTATATGCTACATACAATTATCATTTCATTATTAGCATAGTGTAAACAACTATTTTCTTTGTTTACAGTAATTATGCCTAGATTGTTAGGGCAACAACACTCGAGCAACACGCGACAGCCACTAGAAGCTAGACAAGCACGCATTCAAGGTGTGGATGGATAGGTAGGAGGTAGGATTGATCCCCCCTAACCTATAATAAAAAGTTGTGTACACACGGCGACAGGTCAGGTTACCCTTTTTGGAGTTTGAACTTGTTGAACGTTGAAAGTTGAACGCTGCGAATCGTGCGACAAGGTGCGGTGTGTCGTTGTTGTTTCGTCTCACTGCACGCTGCGCCCGCGCCGGCAGCCGTATCTATGCAGGGTCTCTACCGCACTAATATGTGCTCTGTACTTAGTGTAGTTATGGGTATATAGGGTGCGTAACATGATGTGTCGCCGTGTGTACGTACTTTCCACAATGTTGATAACAATTTGAGCACCGTCTGATTTCCTAGAGAAATGCGATAATGATTGAAAAAGGGCGAAAAGGCGAGACTATATTCGACCAAACGAAATCTGAATACAGGGTGTTTCATAAGTAACAATAAATTTTTTAAACTCTTAAGGGGGTTGTTTAGACCGTCAAACTGAACAACTTTCTCTATGGGACCAAACTCGAAATGGCGAAAAAAAATATCTGATATCCCATACATATTTTAGCTCTAGTCGATTTGTAGAGTATAGAAAATCAATTTTTTTTTTCGCGATTTCGATGTTGGTCCCATAGTGAAAGTTGTTCAGTTTGATGGTCTAAACCACCCCCTTAAATGTTTATTTGTATTTTTGTAACACCTTGTATATGTATAGAATAGTGATTTATTTTTCATTATTTTGTAATGAATAATATTGGAGCCAATTAGAAAAAAAAATCTGCTGTTCCATACATTTGAGTCGAGTTGATACAGTAGTTTTGTATGAAACAGCAGATTATTTTCGCGATTTAAAGTTGGCTCCGTAGCTTTGATTAAATAAGCGGAAGATAGGTGACTAGTTACCCGTCTGTAGATGACCTTAGTCTTATTAAATTACCTACTATTATAGTGTTACACAACTAAATATTCATTGTCATACACTAGACTTTACTGTAATAGGCACCCTTATTTGCATCTTACAATAAATAATTATTAATTCAATTTAACCCTCGTTCGCTGGCACTAGATTTTAATGATCCCAAATGTAACCAACTAGGTTTTTCATTATGGGAACCATTCAACAACGGCACAAACATTATAACATCTAAGACCGAACCGGGATTCGAACCCAGGACCTTGGTTTGGCAGTCCGGCGTGGTAACCTTTACACAACAGGATTCGTAAATATTAGGTCAGTATCAGGTAAGTATATCCATTGAGGCGGATAATTTCTTATTCTCGTTCAAATTAGGTATCTAAATCTTTTTTTTTACCAATAACATCCCTACAACGTAACGTAATCATATTCATACATTGCAACGGCATAAGTATGGTCATGGGAATCAATTTATTAAGAACAATGCATCAATAATGATAAATCATTTACAGTCCATCATAATATCTATACTAAAATAAAAAGCATTGCTATCAAAATAAGAATAAAAGTAAAAAATCTTTTCAACATTATACAGGTTGTAAAATTAAATGCGGTACATATTAAATTGAACAACGTTCACAACGGACAAAATATCAATTAGCAAAAAATTAAAACTGCTGTTCCATAGAAAACGTCAATGGTTACCTACTCTGCCCAAATTATGAAATCAATGATAATTTTTTTCGCGTTTTCAATGTTGGTTCCATAACCATTGTGAAAGTTATTCAGTCTGATGGTCTGAATCACTTCAGTTTAGTTTCACACCCTGTATAGCTTTACAATGCTGATAATGTCCAGCAGTCAGGTTTTCGGCAGAAGTGATGATGCATGAAAATTAAGTCGATCTAGCCTCTTTTTGGTTAAGGGGTCATGGGTTCAGACGAATATTTTCTATCTATGGGAAACTCAACTGCCCATTTTCGATTAAAAAGAATTAACAAAAGTCTTTTTATCGATTTTTTTTATGATTTTTCTAGATAAACTAATGGTGAATATGTATATTCACTCTCAATATAAATACCAATAATCGTAAACTATATTAAGTTCTTCTAAAACGAGAAAAATGATTAAAAATACATGAAAATACGTCATCATTGTGACGACTTTCTATGGAGTGAAGTAATTCCAATCGTGTATTCAATTTATGATTTCACTAGATAAATTATGCAAGAATACTGAGGTATGACTTATAGGTTTTGGTAAATTGTATAAATCTAGTCGAAAAATAAGAGATGCCTCAGAGGTATTTCGTCCTACTATTGGGCCTTAAGATAGGTCTTTTTCCTCGAATTCCACCAAGTCACGCAAATGCATTCGTTTGAAACGTTCGTGATAAACAAACTAATTAATAAACATGTACTTTTTCGCAACAACTACTAATATGGTATTTTGCTATTCCAATGCCATTTTAACCCATAATCAAAAATGTTGTTTATACGTGCTTTTTGCAACGTTGATAACAATTTTAGCACCAACGTATATCCAAGAAATTTTATAAAAGGCGAGACTTTTCATTAATTTTGTACTTTATAGTGAAAATGGGGATGTATAGAGCATGTTTAATCGGAGCATTCCTGTGCTTACTCCGGGTAACATTTAATATATGTTTTGAATAGTGAGGATCGCTATAATAATAGGATGAACACAGAATGGTTGTGGTCTGATCTATTTGTGATGTTTTCAGGGTAAAGGGACCTTGTTGTCGATATGGAGATATTAGTGGCTCTAAAATGTACGTAACTATATTATTATAAGAAAATAATGTACTATAGATATCTTGGAAACTCAAACCAAACCGACAACAAGGTCCCTTTTCCCATAGAATATCAAGTTTTCTCTTAAATATTATTTTTCTAAATTCATAAAACTTTTAAAATCAACACTAATTTATGTTTGTTACTTGTAATGAATCGTGCTCCTCTTGCAACAATAATGTTTGCTTAGTATCACATGTTTTAGTACCTAACTGAACAGTTAAATTCTTTTTCCAGGTTAATATCAACGAATGTCAATCACAAGGACCAATTTTAAAGTTAATAGTACCACCTGGAACATCAGTGTCTTCCCGTCCGAGAAATTACAATAGCAACGCCAGAAAAAACCCAACACACAATGGAAAAAAGACCCAACCATTGTTCAGTATGAGAATTCCAATCAGTAGTAATGGAAAGAGGACAAATATTACTTGTCACATTAAGAGTAAACCTAATCCATCAGGAGACAGCAACTCAACTGCTCCACTAAGTGACCGTAACACAAGTAAACCATCTACTCCACCAAGTGACGGCAATTCAACTAAACCAAATACTCCATTAAGTGACGGCAACACAACTAAACCAACTACTCCAACAAGTGACGGCAACACAACTACACCAACTACTCCACCAAGTGACGGAAACTTAACTACACCAACTACTCCACCGAGTGACGGCAACTCAACTACACCAACTACTCCATTAAGTGACGGCAACACAACTAAACCAACTACTCTAACAAGTGACGGCAACTTAACTAAACCAACTACTCCAACAAGTGACGGCAACACAACTAATCCAACTACTCCACCAAGTGACGGCAACTCAACTACACCAACTACTCCACCAAGTGACGGCAACTCAACTACACCAACTACTCCATTAAGTGACGGCAACACAACTAAACCAACTACTCTAACAAGTGACGGCAACTCAACTAAACCAACTACTCCACCAAGTAACGGCAACACAACTAAACCAACTACTCCAGGAAGTGACGGCAACGCAACTAACCCAACAATTCCACCAAGTGACGACAACTCAACTAAACCAACTACTCCACCAAGTGACGGCAACTCAACTACAACAACTACTCCATTAAGTGACGGCAACACAACTAAACCAACTACTCTAACAAGTGACGGCAACTCAACGAAGCCAACTACTCTACCAAGTGACGGCAACTCAACTACACCAACTACTCCAGCAAGTGACGGCAACGCAACTAAACCAACAATTCCACCAAGTGACGACAACTCAACTAAACCAACTACTCCACCAAGTGAAGGCAACTCAACTAAACCAACTACTCCACCAAGTGATGGAAACTCAACTAAACCAACTACTCCATTAAGTGACGGCAACACAACTAAACCAACTACCCGAACAAGTGACGGCAACACAACTAAACCAACTACTCCACCAAGTGTGGGCAACTCACCTAAACCAACTACTCCACCAAGTAACGGCAACACAATTAAACCAACTACTCCAGCAAGTGATGGCAACGCAACAAAACCAACAGCTCTACCGATTGATGGTAATACAACCAAACCAACTACTCCACCGAGTGATGACAACACATCTAAACCACCAAGTGACAGCAACACAACTAAACCAACAAGTCCACTGAGGATCGGAAACACAACTAAACCTTCTACTCCACCAAGTGACGATAACACATCTAAACCAACAACTCCACCAAGTGACGGCAACACAACTAAACCTACAAGTCCACTGAGTATCGGAAACACAACTAAACCTTCTACTCCACCAAGTGACGACAATACATCTAAACCAATAACTCCACCAAGTGACGGCAACACAACTAAACCAAAAAGTCCACTGAGTATCGGAAACACAACTAAACCTTCTACTCCACCAAGTGACGACAACACATCTAAACCAATAACTCCACCAAGTGACGGCAACACAACTAAACCAACAAGTCCACTGAGTAACGGAAACACAACCAAACCAACAGCTCCACCGAGTGACGGTAATACAACTAAACCAACAACTCCACCAAGTGACGGAAACACAACTAAACCATATACTCCATTAAGTGACGGAAACAAAACTAAACCAACAAATCCAACGAGTGACGGAAACACAACTAAACCAACAACTCCACCGTGGGACGGCAACACAACTAAACCAATAGCTCCACCGAGTGACGGCAACCAAACTAAACCAACAACTCCACCGAGTGACGGAGACACAACTAAACCAACCACTCCACCGTGGGACAGCAACACAACTAAACCGTCTACTCCAGCGAGTGACGGCAACGCAACTAAACCGTCTACTCCACTAAGTGACGGAAACACAACTAAAACAACAACTCCACCGTGGGACGGCACCACAACTAAACCAATAGCTCCACCGAGTGACGGTAACAAAACTAAACCAACAACTCCACCGAGTGACGGAGGCACAACTGACCCGACACAAAAACCAACAACTCCACCGAGTGACGACAACACAACTAAACCAATAACTCTACCAAGTGACGGCCACACAACTAAACCAACAAGTCCACCGAGTGACGGAAACACAACTAAACCAACAACTCCACCGAGTGACGGAAACACAACTAAACCGTCTACTCCATTAAGTGACGGAAACACAACTAAACCAACAACTCCACCGAGTGACGACAACACAGCTAAACCAATAGCTCTACCAAGTGACGGCCACACAACTAAACCAACAATTCCACCGAGTGACGGAAACACAACTAGACCAACAACTCCACCGAGTGACGGCAACACAACTAAACCAACAACTCCACCGAGTGACGGCAACACAACTAAACCAACAACTCCACCGAGTGACGGAAACACAACTAAACCAGCAACTCCACCGAGTGACGGAAACACAACAAAACCAACCACTCCACCGAGAGACGGCAACACAACTAAACCCACAACTCCACCGAGTGATACAAGTAAACCTACTTCTCCACCAAGTAACGGTAAAACAACTAAACAGTCTATTCCACCAGGTCACGCCAATAAAACACCTTCAACTGGTGAAGCAAATACGACAAAGCCAAAACAACCACCTGATGATAAAAACATGACTGAGCTAACACATCCAACTGACGATGGAAATATGACTAAGCTGATAAATCCAACTGGTGGTGAAAACATGACAAAGCCATCACATCCATCTGGTGCTGGAAACATGACTAAGCTGAAAAATCAAACTGGTGATAAAAACATGACTGAGTCAACTTATCCAACCGGTGATGGGAACATTACTAAGACAGCACATCCTACTGGTGATGGGAACATTACTACGTCAATACATCCAGCTGGAGATGGAAACATTACTAAGCCAGCACAGTATCCAACTGGTGATAAAAACATAACTATACCAATGCATCGAACTGATAATGGGAACATTACTAAACCAGCACATGCAACTGGAGATAGATACATAACTGATCCGACACTTTCATTTGGTGATAAAAACATGACCGAGCCAACACATCCGATTGGAGATATAAACATGACTGAACCAACACATCCAATTAGAGATAAAAACATGTTTGAGCCTACACATCCAATTGGAGATAAAAACATGACTCAGCCAGCACATCCATCTGGTAATAAAAACATGACTGAGCCAACACATCCAACTGGTGATAAAAATATAACTAAGCCAACAAATCCAACTGGTGATAAAAACATGACTGAGCCATCACATCCAACTGGTGATAAAAACATGACTGAGCCATCACATCCAACAGGTGATAAAAACGTGACTAAACCAATACATCCAATTGGAGATAAAAACATGAATGAGCCAGAACATCCATCTTGTGATAAAAACATGACTGAGCCATCACATCCAACCAGGGATAAAAACATGACTGAACCAACACATCCAACTGATGATAAAAACATAACTGAGCCAACACATCAAACTGGTGATAAAAACATGACTGAGCTAACGCTTCCAACTGGTGATGGGAACATTGCTAAGCCAGAACATCCAACTGGTGATAAAAACATAACTATACCAACGCATCGAACTGGTGATGGGATTAACATTATAAAGCCAACAAATCTAACTAGTGATAAAAATATGACTGAGCCAGCTCATCCAACTAGTAATAAAAACATGACTGAGATAACACATCTTACTGGTGATGGAAATATGACTAAGCCAGCACATCGAACTGGTGATAAAAACATGACTGTGCCAACACATCCAATTGGAAATAAAAACATGACTAAGCCAGCACATCCAACTGGCGATAAAAACATGACTGAGCCAACACATCCATCGGGTGAAAAAAACATGACTGAGCTAACGCATCCAACTGGTGATGGGAACATTACTAAGCCAGAACATCCAACTGGTGATAAACACATGACTAAGTCAACACATCCAACTGGTGATAAAAACATTACTGAGCCAACTACTCCAAAAAGTGATGGTGCAGATAATTCAACGAATACTGTTACTTGCTCTTCCTATATTATAAAGCAACACAATTCAGCTGGTTCATCGGCAACAGGTGTCGGTAATGAAACCTCAGCTACTTCTGCTATTACTGGACCAAAAAGGGTAGAGTCTAATAGTACTGCGGGTGGTAAAACGAAAGCATCAGCATCATCATTAGCGTACAGTTATTCTAGATACGTTATTCCTCCGGACAGCAATGACAATTCTACGGTGTCTGCCAGTGATGGAAACTCGAACAAACGCCTCTGATGGCAACTCAACAAAGTGAACAGATTATGGGGAATCGTCGAGTATGCAGCAAACCTGAGCATACCTGTCACCTCAAAAAATCTACTGCTCCATACGTTTGATTCGAATAGGTTTTGCAGTTTAGTATGGAACAGATTTTTTTTTTGCTGACATGTTTACTCATAGTAAACATTTTTCAGATTGATGGTTAAAGTATGCGGTTTCAAGGTTAATGATACTTTTCCTTACAACCTGTATAGCACAGCAAGTGGTCAGAAGATAGCAACATCAACTTCAGTTGCGAACGGTGAATCAAGTTACTACCATAGAAATCTTGATAATATTAATCCTAGCATTGAACTCTGTATTTTAACGAAAATCTGTCAGAAGACACAGAGATTAGTTTTTAGATCGCATTCAATTTTTTTATTGATTTTAATCAGTTAATATTGAACTTAGTTTGTGTAGAGCGCGCTGCACTGACTATCCTTTTAAGGGTATATATTACCGTTGGCGTGCTCTATACTAACGTAGTCTGGTGATATTTTCAATACTAACCGCTTTAAATAAATGAAATTTTTCAGAAACAATCTAGAAACTAATCTCAATGTTTGTATGAAGTCAGATTTTCGTTAAATTGTAGTTTTTAAGTTACAGTGCCTCAAAGAATCTTAAATTAATCCTAGCATTAAAACTGTATATTTTAACGAAAATCTGACTTTATAGGAACATAGAGATTAGTTACTAGATTGTTTCTGAAAAATGTCATTGAGTTTAATTGGATAGGATTTAAAATATCACCAGACTACGTTTGTATGCAGCGAGCATTTACGATCTCGGAAATACTCGGAATAAACTTAGAGCTGTCAATTTCATACAAAACGTTGTCGTATAACACTCGTAGACGGTGTTAATAAAAGTAATCTAGTTTGCGAGTATCAAATAATATTTACAATTTGTAATATAATTACGAAGACTGGTTTGAAATTTTGTATGAATAATTTCAAAGCGTGATATCTTCGTAATAGTATTATAAATTGTAAATATTATTTGATTCGCGCAAACTAGATTTTCTAAGCTATTTTTCCATATATAAAACATTACTTTTATTAATACCGTCTACGAGTGTTATACGACAACGTTTTGTATGGACGGAAACCACCTTAATAATTACTGAATACATGTACTTTATTCAAATGTATTAAATAGAGGTCAGCACAAGCGTCGTCAATTACACATATACACAAACAGATATAAATCAGCAACAAGCTTCGTCAAAACAAAAAACAAAAAAAAGCAAGCTCAGTCAAATAACCCGTCCCTTGTCGATCCCGGCGCAAAGGAGCCCATAATGCTAGCAGCGTTGCCACGCTGAATTGCTACGGCTAGCCTCTGCACCAGAAACGACCCGGAACGGGGGTCACAATTTCGCTCCCTCAGTCGACGGCCAATCTCCGCAACGAAGGTCTTTGCCTCGGCACCCCAAACCCCCGTGGTCTCAACGGCGACAGGTACGAAAAGATAATCGGCCACCAGGGCCGAGTACGTGTCCCACTTTCTAACGGCAGCCAGCTCCGCGGCTGCTCCAGGCGTCCGCGACGTGCGACTTAGGTAGCTGGCGGCGAAAGTGATTACTGAATCGTATCATTTGATATAAATGAACACTTAGTTAAATACCTGTTTAATCTTCGGTCGTAGCTCCTCTACGGAGTTCATGATGCATTTGTCCACGTTTGGGTCGTTCCGATGACATATTTTGATGTATGGCGCTGAAACATAGAAATCATACATTTTTATATAACATTTTCTCAGGTTTAAATGAAAATATGTATATAGTATAGAATGTTATTGTTATACATTAGGTTAGCACTATTGTCTGTTTTAAAAATGCCTACTTACGATAAGGACCTAATAAAGATAAATCCTAATATTGATCTTAATTTTATGTCGAGGAATAAGATAATGTAATAAAATAATATTATCCTGGACTCACGGACCTGAAAAAAAGACGGACGTAATGTGACACTAAAAAGATGTGAAGCATGCAAGGTCCAACATTTTCGTTTGTTCTACAAGGGACCTACACTCGCACAGATGCACTAGCTCTAGGCGCAGGTCCTACATCCGTCACCATTATGTACCGCGTGACAGCACGCACACAAAAGAAATGGGTGCTTCACTCGTGATTAGACGAGATTACGTCCGTCTTTTTTTCAGGTCCGTGCCTGGACTATGGCCCATCTTGTATCCTGCCTTTCCTGTCCGGATACCAGGGCCCTGTTTAATAAACGCAACAAGTGACAATTGACACTGACAATTCAGAGTACATTGCTGAGAAAGCTAGGAAACAGCAAGTTTAGCGTCAGTAGTAACCTGAATTGTCATTGTCAATTGTCACTTGTCGCGTTTATTAAACAATGCTATACAGGGTCCTTCTTAATATGCTGACACTTTTTTAAGGATATGTTCAGACCATCAAACTGAACAACTTTCTCAATGGGACCAACATCGAAATAGCGAAAAAAAAATCTGATCTCCCATACATTTGGCTCGAGCAGATTTGCAGTTTTGTATGGAAGAGCTGTTTTTTTTTCGCGATTTCGATGTTGGTCCCATAGAGAAAGTTGTTCAGTTTGATGGTCTGAACATCCCCTAAAAAGTGTCAGCATATTAAGAAGGACCATGTAGATACGTGTGGCAAAATAATGGGCTGGGAAAATTTCGAATATTTTTTTTATCAACCTTAATGCTTTTCTTTTAAAGAAGGTAGCATTTTGCAGATTGGAATCTTGTGCCATTTTGACGCAATGTGTTACAGTTTTGAATAAAACATGGAATCACTTGCTTGTTAAGTACGGTATGGTACCTACATACTAGTGTTTGGTTAATTCTCTGATTTATCGAAATAACACAATAATATATCTCTTGTATTTCACAAACTTTGCTACAGCTACCAAGTAATTATAGTACTCTGTGGTAAAAGTAACTTAAAATTGAATAACGCATATAATCGATAATTCGATATGCAATAGAAAACAACTGCAGATGGTTTATGTGTCAATTTCTTAACACTAAAATTATTGCGGCGATGTGCACAGTCCACTACACTACTGATCGGTTCCATTTCAACAGAAGGCATTAGGAAACTGAGCTATGAAGCATAGGCACGACCAACCGTGTATGATTTACAAGTTAGAAATTATTTTATACACGGTGTAAACTTAAATGCGTTACGTACTCAAAGAGGTGCTTCAGACAATCAAACTATTTTTTTAAATCTTTTAGACAAAAAAAACGTCAATGACTAGGTACTTGTCATAGGCGAAGAATTTTTCGCTTACGCTGATAGACGTAACATCAGTGTAACCACGTATGAGACAGCGATAGTCATAAAATCCTATACAATTTGTATGAAAATAGATGTCTGACTCCGGAGTCAGACAGCAGTCGGAGAACAAAAAAATGGCTACGTCGATAAGGACAGCAATAAGTAGCGATCTCCTTTTTTAACTAGAGCAAATTTGCTATGTGCATCTCTTACTGAGTGATATGACAAGACACGTGCTTTCTTCTAGTTCCTTCTCTTTCTACGGTACTTGTACTTGGGTCAAGCAACCCAAAGGTACAGAACAGCTGATTTAATTTAAATGTTGGTGAAGGTTTTTCAATTTGATGGTCTCGTGTTTAATTAAACCCGATTTTTTTTTTTTTTTAAATAACGTATATCTATCGATAAGATACATTTTTACGATACCTGCTTAACATTTTTAATGGCTACGAAACTTTTTAGAATACGAAGTTTTATTACATTTTCTCTATAACCGACACTTCTTTTATACCAGTAAAATTTTGTAAAGTTTTATATTCAATATTGTTTATTTTACAAAATTTAACGTTCATTCGTGAACAACATGATGTATAACTATGCTTCAACCCTGCATATATACGACGGACATGTAAATTTGTAGAGATGCCAGCTCTCTTTTTTTCCAAAAATTCAATTGTTTTGCTTTTGACCCACTCAACATGATTTCGATATAATATGCTGAATTGATATGCCGTAATTCATCAAGTCGTCGTACGTCATAATCTTTGCAAAAGGACACTATACATTATTCGGTAGGTACATAATATTTGTATTATTAAACGTAGTGTGCCAAAAACAAGTAGTAAAATGTAATTGCAAGCATAACTCATACAATGAGCCGCGGCGCGGCGCGGTCCAGAATATCGACTTACATTCATTGAGAACAGGTTACAGGTCCCGTGCTGGTGTTATGTCACCGACTCGTAACGCCGATGTAAACACCGCGTTAAGCAGTTCCACTCGTATTATGTGCAAGAAAATATACATACGGACAATCGTGGTCATATTATAGAGGGTGTTAGGAAAAGTATCATTAACCTTTAAACCACATACTCTACCCATCAAACTGAACAACTTTTACTATGGGAGCAAACCTGTCAGAGCAAAAAAAAATCAGCTGTTCCAGGATACTAAAGTGCAATACCTACTCGACTAAAATTTGCTCACATAGTAAAATTTGTTCCGTTTGACGGGTAGAGTATGTGGTTAATGATACTTTTCCTTACACCCTGTATAGGGTCCTTCTTAATATGTTGACACTTTTTTAAGGGTTTTTTCTCTATGGGACCAACATCGAAATCGCGAAAAAAAACAGCTGTTCCACAAAAAATTACAAACCTAATCGAGCCAAATGCATAAGACAGCAGTTTTTTTAGCGAGTTTTGTTGGTCTCATAAGAAAACTTGTTAAGATTGATTGATTCAAATTCGGTGGAAAATTGCTCGAGCATGTTCCAGCCTAGCTTGGCCGCCATTCAAACTTATCGCAAAACGACGCAGCGCCAATTAGATTTTACCGTTTGCATACTATTTTCAGAACCGCTGAATGAAATAAGGTTGATATTAAATGACCACTTTAAAAGTACTCCAGCATTTTTCCGCCTAATTCAATTCAATTTATTTATTCAAAGACAATAGCTGTATAGAATTTTAACAAAACACATAAAATTTAACAGTCATTACAAGTAGCAATAGTACTAATCTAAATTTACCCCAGTTGTTTCCTCGAGATTTCCACCATCCGAGTTGACCTCTACTCTATCAAATTGTGTGTCAAAAAATTTAAAGAGTGGAGGAAAGAAACGTTGAACTCAAGTCAGCTCGCGACCTACCTTAAGGTCTCCTCAAGATACGTTATCTACGCTGAAGCATTGTTTTTGGAATATACAGGGTCCTTCTTAATATGCTGACACTTTTGTAAGAGGATGATCAGACCATCAATCTGAACAACTTTCTCTATGGGACCAACATTGAAATCGCGAAAAAAAATCTGCTGTCCCATACAAAACTGCAAACCTACTCGAGCCAAATGTATGGGGCAGCACTTTTTTTTTCGCGACGGCTTGTTATAATTAATCAATTTCCGAATAATAAAATTATTCAAATTGATGGTCTGAATTACCCCAAAACATTTTTATCGTGGTCCATTAGTAATAAATTGAATTGATAAAACTAACCTTGTGAGTAAGCAATTCTAACAATGAAATTGTAATTGTGATACTTATGTTCCAAAATAAATTATTTGAATTGATAAGTGCAGAGATAAAATCAATCCCGTTTAAGGTCAATGACCTCTATCAACCTCTATTGCAGTGAATTAATCGCCGTGCATTCACTACTGCATTCTGGCTGCTATCTGCAGATCTAATAGTTGCTTTTATTACTAGGTAAACGGTACAAAAGTTTCTAAAACTATAAGGTTAAATTAATTGGACGATGTGTATTATGAAGTATAGTATGTACTCATTCTTATACTGTGGAAGTTATAAACAAAAATATACACAACGAGCTTTTACCCGCGACTTCGTCCGCATAAATTATGTACCAGATTTTAAGCCAAATCTTAAGCTTTCAACCAAAAAAGTTTCGTCAAATCGGTTCAATAGTCTTTGCGTGATGCTCGAACAAACCAACAAACAAACCGACAGACAAAAAACATTAAAATAGTTGCGATTTGGAGACAAGGACACCTAAAAACCGGTTGCAATATTAGAAAATAGAAAATTCATTGATACATTTATTCATTGATTAATTGATTATATTTTATTTATTTTGAATGAAATACAACAATTTAAAAGACCAAATGGTTATTTTGATCAAAAGCACGAAAGGCACACTTGATAAGTACATCAAAATTTAAAAGGTCAATAAGACTATTTTAGGTCAATGAGACTATTGGTCAAATGGACGAAAGATCAAAATTTGGAAATCACAAATTTTAAATGGTCAAAAGGATTATGGATTTAAAATTTGATCAATGAATTTTCACTTTCTGATATGTATGTAACCTAAGAACCATAATATGTAATATATTTTTCTTGTAAATTGAATATTAGAAGACTGTTTTCGTAAATATGTTCTTACTGTTTCTGCGGCGTGAGTATATGAATGTTTGTATGATTTACCAGAGATGAATTATACAATAACAGAATAGAAATTTAAGCGAATGCATATGCACTCATCTATGCGTGCATGCATTCGCTCACGACTATTCAGAGATATTCTGAAAACTGAAACAGAAACTCAGAACGTCAACATTTCACTATTTTAAGTTTAAGTAAGTATAAACAATATTTAAAATACATGCTGGTAGGTATATGCAATTGGGCTCAGCTCTCGACATTTCAGTTAGGTCCACAACTGTCGGGTTTGCATTGCGATGTTTACAAATAGCTCGTTGCATCCATATTGCGACACGCTATAAGCGCATATTTCCAATACTCTGTGACATATATTGTAATGGAAACTTCAGTGGTAAAATTTATTGTATTTATTCAAGCGTATCATATTTTAATCGAAAGCCTTATTATAGTCGATATATCGCATACTCAAATCAAAAATAATTATTATTTGCCTTCTTTCTAATATGCTAAAGTTTTTTAAGGGGACGATCAGACCATCAAACTGAAAAGCTTTCTCTACGGGACCAAACATTCTAAAAGCGAAAAACAATCTGCAGTTTTACAAAACTGCAAACTTACTCGACCCAAATGTATATGGGATAGCAGATTTTTTTTCACGATTTCGATGTTGGTCCCGTAGAGAAAGTAGTTCGGTTTGATGGTCTGATCATCCTCTTAAGGCGTATCTGCCCTGGACCACGACTCTCCATACTAATCGATGCGACCGAGCGCGTGGCTCCGGTCAGAATTTAGCTGTTTTCTTTGAAAAATTAGATGATTTTATATAAATTTCTAAAAAGTAAGAAAACCACATCATTCTAAATTGTATTGTGAACAATATTGTAAATTTTCATTTTCTTCCGATTCAAAATGTAAGAGTAAAATGGTTACAACTGGAAAAAAGAGGTGACTTTAGAGTCCCTTTTCTTCGGTTTTATTCATTAAAATCTATTTCTAGAAAAACCACATCACTTCTCATATCCTGTAGATGGTTCAGTTTATTTTTCAGCTCATGCAGTGCCATAGTTATTGAATAAAATGGTTACAAAGTTACCCAAAACCGGCAGGTAGCCCCTTAAAAACAACTGTCAGCATATTAAAAGAAGGATCCTATACAGTGTGTAAGGAAAAGTATAATTAACCTTTTAACATTATACAGGGTGAAATTGATATCATTAGAATCCTTTTAAACTAAGATTCTACCCATCAAACTGAACAACTTTTACTACGGGAGCAAACAGGTCCGAGCAAAAAAAATCTGCTGTTCCATATTAAACTGTAATGCCTACTCGAAAAATATGTATGCAACAGCTGATTTTGTTGTTGCTCCAGTTGGTTTGCTCCCATAGTTCTTTACTATGGGAGCAAACCAACTGGAGCAACAGTGTTCAGTTTGATGGGTAGTTTAAAAGGATGCTTATAATATAAATTTCACCCTGTATACTCTACCTACTCATAAAACTGGACAACTTTTACTATGGGAGCAAAATTAAAAAAGTCTCCTGTTTCATACGAGTACATTTGAGTCGTTAAAGCATTGTAGTTTAGTATGAAACAGCTGATATTTTTGCGCTGACAGGTTTGTCCTCCCAAAGATAAAGTGTAAATTTTGACGGTTAGAGTTTGTAGTTTAAAGGTTAATGATACTGTTCCTAAGAAGTAATGTTCCCACTAGTTCCACTATTCGGTGGTGCATTTAAAAGTAGAACTAGTGGGAGTATAAAACGCAGCCGTCATGTAAAAACGCATAAAGTAATGGATGAAATCATCGTCATCATCCTATTCACTTATCAGGCACGTATCCAGGGGGGGGATAAGTGGGATTTATCCCCCCCCCCCCCCCCCCCCCCGAAATCCGAATATTTGTATGGAAAAGTGATTACAGCACCTACATTTTCATTGTTTTTCTATGAATAGGAGGGTCCCCCCGAAACAAAAGTCTGTATACGTGCTTGTCACTTATTACAGCCTACAAGATTCAAAAGAAACTACCAATGTAGAGCATTAGTACAGATGGTTTTTAAATTTGTTCTGAAGTACAGATTTTAATTATTTCAATTTCCCAATGGAAACTAAATGTAAATACGCATATTGAATTTCAACTTTTCATACAAAGTTCGATTATATAGTACGTCAAGACCCTATTTCTTTTGCAAATTTCCTTGTGATTCCTCGGTGAAAGTTTTTCAGTATGATAAGGGTGATTTTGATTCCCTAGTAATGCAAAAGTGAGTTACAATGTTATTCCCAAAGGTGTCGAAATACTCTAAATCCCTTAAAAACACAGCATGTAAGACTAAAAATATGAAAATTTGCCAATAGCACTTACGTATATCGGCGGCTACAAAGTGTAGAGCTAACAGCAGCACAGTTGCCGTCAACATTTCGATATTATATCTTGCACAACGAACTTATGTCGCAAAGAAGCACTGGTGAGGAAAGAGCCGGAGTCTCGCCCAGCCGGGTCGCGGTGCAGGCCCGCACTGACGCGCCGCCGACCACTGTTCCACCACACAACCTAAGGACGCGTGTGAACGACCATCAGACCTAAGTACGAAAAAAATTATAGCCAATTTCTCTTAGCCATCCTCTTTGGAGGCGTGAACTGATTAAAGTCGGGTTCAGTGTCTGATGAATTAAACGTAAATATACAGACTGAAATTGATATCATTGGCACCCTTTTAAACTAGAAGTCTACCCATCAAACTGAACCACTTTTACTATGGGAGCAAACCGATCGGAGCAAAAAAAATCAGCTGTTGCATACATTGAAGTTTAGTATGGAACAGCAGATTTTTTTGCTCCGATCGGTTTGCTCCCATAGTAAAAGTGGTTCAGTTTGATGGGTAGACTCTTAATTTAAAAGGATGCTTATATTAATATAAATTTCACCCTGTATAATCTACCTACTCATAAAACTGGACAACTTTTACTATGGGAGCATACCTGTCAAAACTAAAAAAGTCTGCTGTTTCATACGGGTATATTTTCTAAAACCCCTACTTTTAGGAACATTGTTTTCAGTGATATGCTATTGCATATCCAGTGTTTTATATTTATTATGAAAGAACTGCCTATACTTAAAAATGTAATGAATCGTTTTTTTGTATGTTTCATATAATTTATTTTAGTAATCGCATAAAATCCGGACACTGTTCGTCGAAATATTGCTAAAAATGGGGTTACTTTAGGAACATTTTTAGAAGGGTTACGTTACACGGTTGAATTTACAGTTTACGTAAAAAGAAAGTTTATATAAATTTAAAAAACATAATGAATCGATTTTTTGAAATACCAGTCTGAAACACTAATATTTTTGAGAACATATTATTTAAAATCAAATATTGTGATTACTATACAAAATGGCGAACAAATTCAAGCTTTTGACATCCTGTGACAACTGCAAAATTATCCTTGTTTCTGATTTTTTTCATTGTACGGCGAAATGCCGTTACTGGAGCACGTCCGCGTCAAATGTTTTAAAAATAATTTGCGACAATTTTTTTCTCGATCCGTCTGTGGATGACTGAAACACAAAGGTAATTGAATGGAATAATTCATTATTTGTATTTTTCTAAAGCTAAAATTATGTTGTATTCCAAAAAAAAATTACGAATTCTAGGATAATTTTTGTCATATTGTTCAATCAAATTGAAATGACTTCAATTATGTCAGTGTCGTCTAAGTAGCGTATACCAAATCTATGACCATTCTCTTTGGTCGGCTTTTCAATATACAATTACCAATACAGTCGCGCACAGTTTCAAATAAATTCTAAGCAAGAAGATTAAATTACCTACGTAGTATAAAATTCTTGATAAGAAAATCATGCAATTTTTATTTACTTCTGAAATTAAATCACTGCAAATAATATCAAAACAACTAAAAACTTGCTTCCTACCAATTTCAATGAATAATTGAATAGAAAAGATTTTATTACTTAGGTAGGTACTAGTTTGATGCCAATCCAAACTAAGCCCTATGCTTTCGTGAAATCCAAATCTGTTCAGTAGTTTTAAAATAACGTGTGCACAAACAAACAGACAAAAATTCTAAAAATGATCTCAATGTATTCCATTACGTAGGTACCTATTCCAAACACCGCCAATTAACATTTTTATAAATATCTTCAATGTACATCCACGTCATGTTTGCAATTATGACTCAATCACAGACTTAAATTGCAGTCGAATGACATCTCAACCATCAAAATCGGTTCAGTGGTTTAGGCACGTCTGCCAAAACAATGGGAATATTTAAATTCCACGGCTAATTTTTCTCCACTAGTCATAAAAGCAATATTTTTAAAATTTTGTTAAGTAAACTACTATATTTAAAGAAAACCGGCCATTTCTTTAAATATAGTAGTTTACTTAACAAAATTTCTTGGTGTGGGGCTAGACAGAAGAATATACAGATTATGGGAGATAGTTATAAAATAAGTATTTTTTATGAAAGATAGTTTGTTGCATTGAAAGCGAACCGTAAAAGCTAGCTAGTTTATCAATACAAATACATTTTTAAATGAATTTGAACGGTAATCTCTAAATGCAAAAGTGGTCACAAGAAAATCATTCGAACTCATGTAGAAAAAACTTTGCTTATCTAAAAAAGGCACCTTCCTTCTTTTTCTACTTCGATGCTGGAAACAGAAACGGCAACATAAAATGTCAAATTCTGACATTATAATTTTGTTTTTCTTATCGGCCAGTTATTTTATGTACTTTTCAAATTTACCGAGGAGTTTACAGGGCCCGGTTTAATAAACGTGACAATAAGCGTGACAATTACAGGTGGAAAATCTGATAATTTCGTCAAAATGTCATGGTGGAAAATTATAGTACATTACTGCAGTGGCCAGCAAAAGACGCATCGATGGACGAACGTGTAAATGTGGGCCGAGGCGAAGCCAAGGCACACATACGTAAGTCCATCAATGCCTAGTTGTGGCCAAGGCTTGTATAGTGCTTTTCACAAACAATGCTATTATGTTATTATTATGATTATGCAATAAATATTATGAATTATGAATGCGCGGAAATGAAAATTAATCAACTTTTCAAAATCAATGACGAACAACAATAATTTTTCCTGCGATAAAGCTAGTAACTTATAACTTATCTGTGGTTAAAGTGTCCATTCGTTTTTTTTTTTTCATTATAAAGCTTTTTATTTGCAAGCCAGTTCAACATTTAAACCAAACCTTTGATAAGTTACCTCCTTGGTTGCCATGTTTCGGAGTAAAAGATCGTTCCATTTTTAAATTACACGACATAATATAAGTTTACTATGTAATTTATTTGGCCGCTAAACTACGACAGATATAGATTTTCATACAACTATTGCCGGCCACTGCTCGCATAGTACAGCAATTTCGATTTATTTCAAAGAAGGTTCATGTTTCGGAGTAAAAGATCGTTCCATTTTTAAATTACACGACATAATATAAGTTTACTATGTAATTTATTTGGCCGCTAAACTACGACAGATATAGATTTTCATACAACTATTGCCGGCCACTGCTCGCATAGTACAGCAATTTCGATTTATTTCAAAGAAGGTTGTCAACATAATGCTCAAATTTCCAAGCATGTTTGAGAAAAGAAATTTGTCGGATTGTAGCGACAATTTGACATATTTCTGTTCAATAATTTTTCTCCTGACAGGTGACATGTGACAGAGGAGTCGCGTGGCTAAGGAGGTAACAAGTAGACGTGGCTTGCGATTTGATTGCCCAAGTGGCTCCGCCGTTTTATGGTGGTTTCAAGTGTGTGTTTTTGTTTAAAAACGGGGTTTTGAGATCGCCATATCCTATTACCGTACAATATCTAATAAATATATCTTCAACACTTGACACTGGCAAAATCTAACAAGGAAACACCATTTAATAAAAATAGAATAGACATAATGACAATTTGTCCTGAAAAACTTGACATAAGTATTTGTTTTATTAAACACTTCTTCTTATCGTGTGGGCAGCAAGCCCTGGTATCAGAGTTTTTTTCAGACCACCTTGCGGGCCTCTGACGTGGTTTTTATGTACCTAACCAAAAATAGTAGCCGGGATCAACGGCCTAACGTGCCATCCGAAGCATGGAATCATGTGATTCAGCCTGTAATATCCTAACAAACTGGGGAAAAATGCACAAAGTGACATGTCACTAGGTGTCCCCCGTGGGAATCGAACCCACGACCTACGTAAGCAGAACTCAATGCTCTTGACAATTTTGTCAATGTACATTTTTATTGAACTGTAAATAATTGTCGAATTTTCGCCTGTCGCCTTTCACCTGTAATTGTCGCGTTTATTGAATAGGGCCCTGGAGTGCGATTTTTGAATCTCATTCGCTGAGCTCAGCAGTTGAAAATGTCAAAATTACTATGGAGATAACTATGGAGATATGCATCTTCCTACTGCTGATTTGACTTTCAAAAATAGCACTGCTGAAGTATGATTTTTGAAAATCGCATCAGCAGTAGGAAGATGCAAATCTCCATAGTAATTTTGACATTTTCAACTGCTGAGCTCACCGAATGAGATTCAAAAATCGCACTCCTGGTCGAAAACGACCTTATTTTTTTTTTTTAAATATCCGTAATCCTTTCATTTTAAAATCTCTAACATAGAAAATGTTGTTTTCTCCCCTCCGGACGAAAAGCGTAAATTTTCTTCCCGCTGCGCTAAACGAAGTTGCCGCTTTCCACCTCCGTCGAGGAGAAAAATAGTAAACTAACCTCGGGCAGTAAATAAGAAAGCCTCAGATCACATGTTTGTTGACCTCGGCTTCACCTCGGTCAGCAATCAAATGACATCTGAGACCTTTCTTACTTTCCTGCCCTCGGTGTGTACTATATTATTCACACAATTATTCGGTATGTCAAGCATTTTTTTGTCTTTATTTTATATTTTTTACGGATAGAAGATATCATTATAAGAAACATTTTTTTTTTATCAATTCATGAAGTTTATCTGTAAATGGCAAAAGTGGGCTCGAAAAAATTATTCGAACTCCACGTTGTTAATTTTGTTGTTTAAAAAATTAATTAAAAAATTAAAATTACCTGCCTTCTCTTTCTTACTCCATGTTGGACACAGAAACGGCAACATGAAATGTCAAATTCTGACACATTGAACATATTTTTTCTGAATGACCAGTTATTTTAAGTTGATATTTAGTTTAATCCTTTCATTTTAAATATTCTGACATATAAAATATTGTTATTGAGACAATTATCTCGAAATGGTTTTCCATTTTGTCCTCCCAAAAAAAAACTTGACATACCGAATTGACGAAAATGTCGGTGATTTTTTTTTTCAGTATGTTCAAAATTAGAATACCGGCGGTATATATATCATAGAATCTCCTCCTTGTCGGTTAGTAAAAAATATCACATGTGTAATTTTGAAACTATAAAAATATAAAAAAAAATAAGTGTTTAATAAATTTAATTAGTTATGTAGGCATATTCCGTTACTCCACAATTCGGGATGTCAAGTTTTTTTTGGTCTTCATTTTTATATTTTTTACGGATAGAAGACATAATTTTAAGACACCTATTTCATTCTTATTGCTATTCATCGAGTTTATCAATATAAATTTAATTTTTAAATTATTTTGATCTGTAATCTCTAAGTGCAAAAATGGTGGAGAGAAAATAATTCGAACTCCATGGAGAAAAACTACCTACAGCTGTATTTAAAAAAATTAAAACCTGCCTCCTCTTTCTAACTCTATGCTGGAAAAAGATACGGCAACATCAAATGTCAAATTCTGACATTGTGAAAGTATTTTTTTTTCTTAATGGCCGGTTATTTTAAGATGATTTTATGTTTACCAAAGAGTTCACAGGTATGCCAGTGACGTCACTGCACGGACCGAAAAACGACGTTATTTTATTAAAAATATCTGTAATCCTTTCATTTTAAAATCTCTGACATAGAAAATATGATTAGTGAGACAATTATCTCGAAATGGTTTTCGATTCAGCCCTCCAAAAAAAAACTTGACATACCGAATTGTGAAATCATAATTTTTGTATCTCTATACACAATTTTTTTGCCCACAGTGATGATCGTATTTAGTTTGAAAAAAGTGGTATGTATGTAGGTTACACTTTAAATTAACCGAAACTTCCCACTTTGGTTAATTTAAAATGTTTTAGTTAAGTAATGAATTTCTTATTGTGTGAAAAAAAACCTACCTACTAACTAGGTATTCTTCACAAAAAATACTTAACACTTTTCTTATCGATGGTGGGAGCTCAAACAAAAGGTCACGGAAAACTTACAAAACATTATCAACATTTTTTATTGAAAATTGACAGCAAGTGATGACGTCACAAACGAAAATATACCCTTAAGCATTGTAGTTTAGTATGAAACAGCTGATATTTTTGCGCTGAGTTTGTCCTCCCAAAGAAAAAGTGTTAATTTTGTTGGTTAGAGTATGTAGTTTAAAAAGGTTAATGATACTGTTCCTTAGACCGTATCCAGGGGAACGGCAGATTTTTTTTGCTTGTAGTTGTTCAGTTTTATGGGTAGACTCTTAGTTTAAAGGGGTGATAATGATATCAATTTCATCCTGTATATTTCATCTCACTGTAAAGAAAGAAAAGACGGGTAAAAGAGAAAGAGCTTCGGTGGTGCGTTGCGGAGAGCTATGGAAACTCAATGTTAAGGTCCAAGGTTCGAATCGGCACGGATGACATGCCATGTTCAATTTTTCTTACTTATGTACGTAATAAGTACCAACTGCTCTCAAACGGTGAAGAAAAACATCGTCAGGAAACCTAGATACTCGTACGCTGAAGAAGAAATTCTGATGCGTATGTTAAGTCTACCAATTCGCATTGAGCATGAGTGGTGGACTAACGCCCATACACCCTCCCAGAGGAAAGGCTTGTGCCCCATAGTGGGGACATATTTATAGGCTGATGAGGATTCAGTGATAGGTATAACTACAGAGTACTATAATTCCTAGGTACTAACATAAATAACGGAACACGTTTGTACGAAATACGGATGGGAAACTGAAGATGACTGAATTTAAAAGGCAATTTGTAATGAAGATATTATGGAGGAAATATCAGGAGACTGCATGATTTGATAAAGCACAAACTAGTTTCAGCGTCAAGATTTACACGGGTACATATTCACCGTGTAGCTAAATGCGTGCAATTTGAAGTACATAGTAGTGTGAACGTTTCAATGTGTTTCAAGTTTACGTCAACTTAAGGCCAGGTTATCCAAGTGCAAGCGTCTCTTTCTTGCAAGCATAAGTTTGCAATTAGCCATCCCGCTCCAATTGAAAGCAGGATCGCAAAAAAACGTATTTTTCATCAATATCTTTGCGCATCGGTGTTTTTAAGCTCAAAATTCTACGGAGTTCACTAGAAATATTTAATGTATTTAGTTAAGTACAAGAATAAAAAGTTAAATATCAGCAGTTTAATCATAGTATTGAAAAAACATAACAAAAAGGGGTAACTTTGGGATTTTTTTCTATCTATTAAACTTAATCTAATCGTGTAATTGAGCACGGTCGCCTATCAGCCAGATCCTTAAATAAGACATAATTGGTTTTCAGCTGTGGTTTTCAGACTTTAAATCACAGTTTAAAACACTTTCGTTCGTGTTCAAAAAACGGCCTCGACCGGATAACAGCAGCGTCTTAACCAGTCGGTGTACTTCAAATCGCACTGAGCAGCATTGTGAAAATCGACTTCTTTAAAGGAAATGCATATCGTTCGAAAAATCAGGCGGGCCTGTTTATTTTATTACATCAGCCGTATTTATAGTAGATTACACACCGATGACAGGAAAGTCGAAAATTACATGAGATCTGAGACCTTTCTTATTTACTGTCCGAGGTTAGTATACTATTTTTCTCCTCGACGGAGGTGGAAAGCGACAACTTCGTTTAGCGCAGCGGGACGACAATTGACGCTTTCCGTCCGGAGGTGAGAAAAATTTTTTATAATCTAATTCTTATTAATTTAAGCCAATTTGCTGTAAGCATAGATTAATATGTTTCGCTGCTACCAAACAAAATCTTTGGTTGTATTATTATTTATTGTTGGCTGGGCTATTGCAAGCAAAGTTCGTTATGTAACACTGCGACCATCGCTGATCTTTTGTGTTCGCCCCAAGCTCACCCATATTTTACACATACATCCGAAATAATTTTTTATTATTCTCGGGTATGCAGGTTTCCTTACGATGTTTTCCTTCACCGTCGAGCTAGTGATAATATTAAATACAACCGTACATAAATTCCGTAGAACTTAGTGGTACAGGCCAGGAATCGAACCGCCGCCTCTTGAGTGAGTTGCTAGCTCTCTTCCGTATGGACTATCATCGCTCTAAAATCGCTCTTTGGTTATAAGATTAATTAAATAGAAAAACGAAACATAGACACACAGATTAGAAACTCTTTGGTCTCCATTTTTTATTGTCATACAACTTGAGACAGGCAGCGTGGTGTGAATTTTTTTTACAGCAGCCATAAAATAAAAAAGAAGTAAACTTGTAGCAAATGGCGGCAATGCAATTTTTTTAACTATAAATGTTGCCAGCTTTGTACTATCTGCGAGTAGTAAATACGAATGTAAGATGTTTGCGCTTTTCAATTTGGTGTATCTACCTACATTAAAATCAAGTCTATCGTAGATCTTAACAATAGTATTATCTCGTTCATTAGGTATCAAATTGGCAACCAATTACCTACTACCAAGAATATCAAATTATTTTAAACTTCTTGCCTGCTACGAACCAGAGAAAAACACATTTTGAACATTATTTTATTTACGTTTTGTCAATCAAGTTTTGAAGCAGGCTTTACTCCAAATTGCGATTGGCGTGTTCCGATTGGCACAGAGCAGCACTGGAAGTTCTTGATCCTGGATGTGCCACAAGGTTTCCCGAGGCGCAGGCGCACGTGACGCCCGCGCCCGGTCTAGTTGCGAAGCATCCGCGTTTTAATCGATTGTGCCTTAATTAGATCCTCTTAGGCCAGGTCCACATTTGTAGCATCTTGATGATCGGCCATATCGTCAGGCCTGTCTCACTCCACCCGCCATCCTGATATCATAGTGCGAGTTTCATAAAACAAATCGAAAGACTTAACTACAAAGTAAATCGAATAAACGTCAAACGTGGTGATGACCGCAAAGACGCGAGTGTGAGTTGAAACTCTCGATCAACGTTTATTCACCATGAATCGCGTTTATTATTTGCCAAACAATAAACGCGCTTGGAGTGTGTGATATAAGCCGACTAAATGTAAAATATTGTTTTTAATAAAGCTCTTAACGTAAACAGGTGGCAATCAAAACAAGGCGGGTTATCATTTCGAATTTAGCGTTGTTCACATTGTTCAGTTTTATTTACCTACGTACATTGATTGGAATGTGTTGTGTGTTTAGGCATATTCATGGAGGTCTAATAATTATGACTTTTTATTGAAAATGAAGACGAGGAGCCCGTCACAATTCGAAAAAATTGTGATGTTTGCAGGAACAAGTGAAAATTAGTTAAGTAGTGAATATTGATTGAAGTTCTAGTTATTAAACGTAAATTAAAATCTTCTGGAATACTGGAATACCTACCTACTTACATCTATTCATACATTCGCTTCCTGTGTTGTCTAAAGTGTGTGAAATAAATCAACAAATTTTTAGGGGTAGGTACTTCGGACCACCAAACTGAACAACTTTTACTGTTGGAGCAAACCTATAATTGCAAAAATCTGTTGTTCATACATTTGAGTTGAGTATGCATTGCAGTTTCGTATGGAAAAACTGTTTTTTTTGTGATTACAGCTGTTTAGTTTGATGGTCTGAACCACCCCTAATTTTTCGATTCATTTCATTCGTTTAATTGCGTTCATCTTGTGTCTTAGCTGTCGCAAACAACCTACAAGCGAAAAAAATACACACTGCCATTATTTTATCCGCTTCACACAACACTTTCAATGATAAAAACTGAATAAATAATTGTTCTCACGACAAAAACTTCAGTGACAACTTCAATATGGCGTTAGCGTAAAGTTTACTCTACGAACTGTCAAAGTCGCAACTCACACTCGCAAAACGGTCACCAATACTGTTTACGTCAAGGACATTGTATAAAATTCAATGTTTACGTTACACTTCTAATGTATCCGGTCGTCGCCGGTGACAGAATTAAAACTCGCACTCACAAACTATGTTTCTCATGAATGCCATCAGATGGCTCTGTTTCAATCCCATACAAATCATGGTTTACTTTAACGCGTTCGAGTAGTTTGAAAAACTCGCACTAAGCATACAGAATGGCGGCTCACTTTCGTAATGTGTTTTCCAGGAATTTAACGAGGTACTATTAAATTCATTATAGGTACTAAATAGTACATTTTAGGTACATTTATTTAAGACAGTTCCCATCCAAATTAGAAAAATACACCCGCGGTCCTGACACACACCACAGCTCAGGTACGTACGCTTGACGGTCGATCCCCGCCGAGGGGTAAATGCATGGAGTAAGAGGAGATGGCATATCGGCTTGTTTCTGTAGAAAATTATGTCGCCGACAAAGGGGGTGAGGGACGGGCGAGGGGAGACAAAAAGCTTAGGGGAGCGTGTCATTTCTCTATGGTCGCAGTACAAACTAGTGCACAATTGGTGGTTACTGTGCACACTTTGTTACACCATCTCTACCAAGGGGAGCGTGTAATTTCTCTATGGGTAAATGACAATTGGTAAGGTATACCGTGTAAACTTCTTGGTCAAATCTCATTAGACTTGACGCCATTTTGTGAGTAGTCAATGCGAGACTAGAAAAGCGATGTCATGCTGCCAGCACGGGAAAGAATGTAAGAGGGAGACTATGTAAAGGAAGCTTTTAAGGCATTTTGTTTGCACGTGCGCCATTGCGACGTTTAGTAGGTTAGGCGAATTATACGATAGGAAGGGTATGACTTTATGACATGTATATTTATAAAATGTATAACTTTGCACCTTATTGGCGTGCAGAGAGACGCTATTTATTTAAATTTGTTTTCGATGTGATTCTTCTGTACGTATAGTTCTAGTATTTATTCTGTGGTATCGTATCGAGTACCTATTTGTATCCTATACTCTGAAATGTAATCCGAGATCAAAAATTTCAAACAAAAGAGTGTCTTTGTGAAATTTTTGATCTTGGATCCATTTCAGAGTATAAGTTCCTCATAATTGTTAAGAGCATTGGGCTCTTGACACTGAGGTCGTAGGTTCGATTCTCACGGGGGGTACCTAGTAAAATGTTAGGTACTTTGTGCGTTTTTCCCCAGTTGGTTACAACATTGCAGGCGATTCACACCTGATTGTCTGAAAAGAGAGATGATTCCGTGCTTCGGATGGCACGTTAAGCCGTTAGTCCCGGCTAATATCTCTGGCGGTAAGTAGTAGACGTTACATAAAAACCACGTCAAAGGCGATTTGCTGCCCACACGATAAGAAGATCCTAAGTATACACTCTCATTTTGACCATATCGTATCATGTCATAGAAAGCGTCCGTACTTACGTAATCAATATTGCATCGTATCAGCGTATTTGATGATCGGGGAAAAACCGACTAGCGAAGAGACGCGTCGTATCGCGTATCGTATCGAAACGGCATATCGTGACACAGTATCAAAATACGTCCACACTACCGTACTCGATACGTTTATCCGATACAAGGTGTATCAGGGGGTCTACCTGGACCTTCGAACTTTGCGTGAACGTTTTCGTTTCAATGTCAACTCTATTATGAAGATCGGACAGAAATGGTCAAGATACCTATATCGAAAATCGAGGTATCACAACGGCGTATCAAATGATAGCCTATCATTTCGCGTCCAAATTAGAGATACAATACACCATGATGCTACAAATGTGAACCCGGCCTTAGATGGACGTAATGTTACACTAAAAAGATGCGTGTGCATAACTTCAGTCGGTTTAGGAGTTACAGCCGTTCAAAGTTATGGTTGCAAAAATTGAATATGCATGAATATGCAGGTATTATTGTCAAATCAACTGTAATAGCTATGCGAGCAAAGTTACAGTACATTTAAAAATAATATCCTATGATCAGCCTTGCAGCTGATCGTTCATTTTTACTGACCTTTGAACGGCTGTAACTCCTAAACCGACTGGAGTTATGTATGCAGATCTAGTACACCCCCATCACAGAGAGATGCTCTACACCCATAGAGAAAAACGTGTCTCCTGTCAGCGCCCGGAGAGGATAGAACATTTTTCTGCCATTTTTTGCGGGGGGGAGGGACAGTTGCTATGACAATAGCAGTAAAACGCATCGAATTAGTAGCCCATCGGGGCTAGGTCGGGGCCGTCGCGGGGGTGGGACTTTGGCAGAGGGGAAAGCATGGGAAATTATGTGTAAGCCTGCTCCTCTCCTGTCAAGGAGTACGTGTTTCTTTACCCAATGAATACCGAATCAGCCTTGCAGCTAATGAAAACAAAAAGTGCGTCAACCTCTTATACTATAAAGGAGGTCCAATGTCACAACCAGATAGGTCGTTCCATCCTAAACAACGTTTCTATCACCCCAAAAAAGGATACTACCGCTGTACCCCATCTTTATGTCAACAATCTCGTAGGTACTCGTAAATAGCCATATCCCAGCTAGAACATTATAAATTCCTTAGAATGAAGAGATACTATAGGTATCTACTAAGAATCCGCGTATGTAGTACCTACCGAAGTACGTACATAACAATTAAGGTACTGGAAAAATTCAAAGAATTCGTGATATATACAGAGTAATTTTTATTGACTGACCACTTTTTAAGGAGATGATAAGACCATCAAACTAACATCGAAATCGCGAAAAATCTGTCGTCCAATGAGACGTTTTCCATGGCTAGTAAAGCGAAAAATCTGTAGATGTTGTGGGGACTTGCCATAGTTAGTGTTGACTCACAAGTTATAGCAAAGACTACGGCCGGTCCACCAGGCTTAGTTTGAAGCCTATTAAAATGATTAAAAGTTTCGAAAAACCTGTCACATTGACAGTAAAAAGTTATGTTTGTCTATGGTTTGCACCATGTCTGACAGGTCTGTGGTGTGGCCAATGGGTAAATTGTTCACTACCAATAACAACCTACGCAATTGCACCTATTATTTTGTTTGTAAAACATTAAATGAACATATTACACTCTACAGAAAGTCGATGAATTCAAAGTATCAAAACGTCTTTCATATTAAAACCATCATAATCCTAAAGTACCTAAAAGATTTATAGAATGTTCGTGTTTTGCAATTCTACTATGCGAAATTACGAAAAAAATCATACAAAAACAATTTCTTTATCTTCTATAATAAAACAATAACTAGGTACGTTTTAGTAATGAATAAATAGTGCGAGAAATTATAAATGAATATTTTTTTAAGTAATATAAAAATATTTATTTATTCAACCCAAAATCAATATTTAATTCTTACTAAATAAAATTTAATGTAAACTCCTCTGGGCATAAATCCGGCGTCCCCCTTTCAACATCATCTTGCTGTACTCTGTGTTATAATAGTGATGCAGTGAATTAAATCACAACACATTAGTGAGATGGAAGCTAAGTTTTTATTTCTACAATTAAAGTTTATTTATATAAAACATTTATTTCATTAAATGGTTGTATAATAGCCTCTCGTTACTGCTAATTGACGTATCTACAGTGTGTTCCGAAAACCAGGAAAAATCCAAATAATACCAAAAACCTACGACTCAATACCAGAACCAATAAGTAAGTTATAAATGTGTAAGTAAGTTATAATTTGCAGCATGCAAAGGAGCAATTTTGAAATAAAATTACGTACGAAGCGACATACCAATTGTCTATACTTCTATACTAATATTATAAAGAGAAAAGATTAAATTTTTTGTTTGTTTATTTGTTTGTAATGATTAGGCTCCGAAACTACTGGACCGATCTGAATAATTCTTTCACCATTAGAATGCTGCATTATCCGTGATTAACAAGGTTAAAAAACGGCCAAGTGTGTGTCGGGAAGATTATAAGGCGGTACGAAGTTCGCCGCGGTCTACTAGTTAGTAATAAATAGAACGAAAGTCAGATTTCCCAGACAAGTGCAATCCGGTGGCTATTTCACGCAATTCGTGAGCCAGTTTTTAGGGTTTCTGTGCCCAAAAGTAGCCACGGGACCCCTAATCATAAGTTTATCGCCGTCCGTCCATGTGTCCTACATATCTTAAGAAGAAGAGAGAGATTAGAAACGGTCAGGTTTTGCGGTCATTTATTAACATCTTGTATATAGTATACAATATTAAAGATAAGCATAGGCACTGGTCTTACACGTGC
Organism: Agonopterix heracliana; assembly: GCA_963693445.1. NCBI lineage: Eukaryota > Metazoa > Arthropoda > Insecta > Lepidoptera > Depressariidae > Agonopterix > Agonopterix heracliana. The sequence goes on from OY856308.1 coordinate 6,182,704, forward strand.
CTAACTGTCACAGTTGGGTCAAGTGGTATAAATAATAGAGCACTGCAAATAATACTCTTTACCACAATTATCGCTATTATATTAAGTATATAGATAATATTGTCATTGAAGTTACTTAAAATTAATACTAAACACAAATATTGAAAGGTAAGAACATAGACATATTACTCTAGCGATAGACAAGCTGGTTCAAACAAACAACATGTCACACAAAACAACACAAAATTACACATTGCGGTCTGTCATTGCCATAGTGATGAAGTGAACTCGGGAACATCAATCTGGTGCGTACACCTCATTCAAGTGGAACATGTTGCTTCTATGCAAGGGCAAGTCTATCGCTAGAGTTTAGTCTATGGGTAAGAACAATAGGCCAAGCAACCCCATTGATCTCCCAAAACGAGCTCCGAAAAACTAAATTCACTTTTGCGTTACACCGCCTTCTTTTTTGTGACGAGATCTTTCTACTTGAAATAGAAAATAATCTAAATGTAGCTCAATCAAGGCTTCAATAAACAGGCTGAGAGAATTCAATAGAAAGGGCCTTTTTCATTCGTAGCCGTTTAGAGCTGAACTTATTCAGGGGTTTCCGAGCAAAGAATGTAAATAGAATAATAACAAAACAAAATAAATAACAAATGGATATTTGTACAAGGAAGATCTTTTGACCTTTGACCATAATTATGCTTATATGCATATGCTTTGTCGTTCTTTTCGCCCGCTATCCCCTACCTATATGAAGCCTTACTAATAATCGTAAACTGTACATGCAATTACCACCTATTTTCAGCCTCCTGATGCTATCCGATATACAAGGTGTTTCATAAGTAACAATAAATTTTTGAAACTCTTAAGGGGGTTGTTAAGACCGTCAAACTGAACAACTTTCTCTATGGGACCAACATCGAAATCGCGAAAAAAATAATTTCATATCCCATACATATTTTAGCTCTAGTCGATTTGTAGAGTATAGAACATAATTTTTTTTTTTCCCGATTTCGATATTGGTCCCATAGTGAAAGTTGTTCAGTTTGATGGTCTACACCACCCCCTTAAAGGTTTATTTGTAGTTTTGTAACACCTTGTATATCAATAGAACATTTTTTTAAACGCAAAATGGTTCGATTACCCAACTTATAAAAGATGGTGTTTTCCACAATTATTGTCCAAGGCAAGGTTTCCCATAACTAGGTCCCCGAATACCTGGGATTTCACTAGCATATCCCAAGGTCTCCGCAGATAAGATAAAAACAAAAAGTCAATAATATCAATTAACTACGGGATTATTTACATGGCCTGCAAATTTTTATTTTCATTAGGTCCGTGATCTTCGTTGGTCTCCTAAAATATTTGGGACAGTCAGTTCAGTTTTAAGGTAGTAGAGGTAGGTATTGCCTACTTGAAACCATACGCATCTCGCATGCATGACAGATTCCGTTTCCTGCGCACGCTGCGGCGAGTGATCGGTGGTGAGGCAACGCGTGGCAACGCGGTGGTCAAGGCGACCGCGCCGGTGCGGCGTTTGACGTGCGTGCGTTATTGCCAACACACAAATAAGAGCTAATTGAGGATGTGATCATTTGCATAATGAGATGTTTGAAATTTGATATCCTTTTGAAGAACACTTAAGCCAAGTTACCTTACCTAGCTCGGCCGAAACAGGCCACTCCGGCGAGAATGTAAACCCTACCGCACAAAATCAGAGTTTACTGTCGAGTGATTGGTTTCGAGAAAATAAAATAACATGAAGGACATCATGGAGGATAAAGGGGCAGCAGACTTTGGCCCGCAGTGGGATAAAATAGGCTAAGAAAAAAAAAGAATCGTTTGTCAGCCTTCGAAATGCTCGAAACCAATGATATCTAAATGAAGTGATTCTTGATTTGTATCCTAAGAAAAAAATTCTAAACTGAACAATTTTAATGAGGAAATCTGACTAGTTCTGGACTCAGATTATTAAAATTTTTTAATTTATCTCGATTGTAACCACGCTCATTTACTTATTACGAAACAAGACATTTTGATTAATGAGCGTCGCACACTTGTGCACTAAATGTTAAAAAATATCTTACTCTGCATCTTAATGTAGTTGCCCTTTTCAAACTATGCCGCATATGCACATCTACTTACAAAACATCATATTGCATTACAAGATCATTGCACATATTGCGTAAACAAGGAGCTTGGAGTCATGGAGCCCTACAACCTACAAGTTATATAAACGAGTTATAAAATATCAGAATATTGAGAGAACGTCACATAAAGAGAACTGGTGATGAGATTGGATTTTTATACCTAAGAGGAAGGTGCTAAATCAAAGGATTTATACCTATGCCAGCTTCCTGTTATGACTAGGAAGCCGGCATATCTAGGTATTGTCTATACCGTATAGGCCTATAAAGTATATCCAATCTTCTTAGTATAGACAGAATTACAAGATCTGCGATAAAAATAAAAAATGCCTTGCAAGCGCTCGCAAGCCATATCATCTGAAAAAGAACAAATAGGTATAAATAGGCACAGAAATGGCCAGTACCTATATGTTATAAACAAATTTTTTATTTCTTGATTCGCATTAAAAAAAATTGGATCTGAATCTCAACAAAACTGTTTGAAACTATTAACTTGTCAATTTATCGATATGTATCTACAGGATCCTTCTTAATATGCTGACACTTTTTAAGGGGATGATCAGACCGCCAAACTGAAAAACTTTCTCAATGGGACCAACATCGAAATAGCGAAAAAAAATCAGCGGTTCCATACAAAACTGCAAACCTATTCGACCCAAATGTAAGGGACAGCAGATTTATTTTCTCGTTTTCGATAGGGAAAGTTGTTCAGTTTGACGTTCTGATCATCCCCTTAAAAAGTGTCAGCATGTTAAAAAGGACACTATGTATATTATAGTCACAGACTTAAAAGAAGAACCAGACGGAATGTCATCTAATCATGAGTGAAGCACCCATTTCTTTTGTGTGCGTGCTGTCACGCGGCACATAAGGTGACGAGTTGTCGGACCAGCGCCTAGAGCTAGTGCATCTGTGTGAGTGTAGGTCCCTTGTAGAACAAACGAGATTTTATTACCTTGCATGCTTCACATCTTTTTAGTGCAATACTCGGTCCGTATTTCTTTCAGGTCCGTGATTATAGTATCGTATGTGTACCAATAGTACAGTAAAAATACGGGTCGAAAGGAAATAATTTATAATAAGCAATTTTTTTTGCTAGATCGTTTATACAAATGATATTAAGATACTTTATTAACGAATCCCACTAAATTTCGTATTTTTAGTTTTTAGTACTAAAATGTAATATTTTCTTTTTCCATTTTTATTGTTTGTTTTAGGTTATGAGCTTACATACACTGTGTAAATTTAGTACTAAAATTTATTTTTTCGTAATTTCAACATATTTAAAAACGAAGGTTCCGGGGTGATTTTTCGTTGGATTTACTTGTAATATAAAAGAATACAAATAAATTTAACAAATGGCATAAAAAAAATGCATATACTATTTTTTTCCAATTTTACATGATATTTTTTCTTTGCTTAATTATTTAATAAACATTTTTTCAATCTAAATGATAACTAGAATTATAATCTAAAATATGAAAGATAAAAACTTTAAAACTAACTTTACTGGAGTACAAGTGTAGGTACCAGTGTAGTAGTATCGCCAATGATATCGCACTTTTTCAAGTTTTTGAGACTTCTGACACTGAAATAATGCTGATGACGAAGCTAGTTTCGAAAGAGCGTCATTCAGTCAATTACAAAGCGAATAATCGTCAAATCAGTGGAAGGGCCGGTAGTGCCGGTCGTGCAACTTTGTAAGGATGCCAAGTAAAGGAGCAATCGATTATCCGCTATTAACTAGTTATTAACTAATTATAAGTTGTTAAACATTGACAAAATAATTATTGCAAGAGACACAAGTGCTTCCATAATGCTGGACACGTTTAAAGTTTCTGCTTGGTTCAGGAACTCACCTCGGGTCTGGTTCTCTCATGACATTTGACCTTCATTTGTCACTATACTGGGCACTTCACACCATCAGGCTGAATGATTTCGGGCTTGCTTCCATACTAACAGTTGTTCAGTTTGATGGACTAAATCACTCCTGAAAATTTGGAAATGTGTTTACAAAATCAACTAGTATTTAGTCTCGTTCTCGAGCGTAAGATTCTACCATCCTGATCATTCCACTTTAAGGAATAATGATAAAACTGTTGTTTAAGACGCTGTTATTCGGTCGAGGCCGTTTTTTGAACACGAACGAAAGTGTTTTAAACGGTGTTTTAAAGTCTGAAAACCAATTATGTCTTATTTAAGGATCTGGCTGATAGGCGACCGTGCTCAATAACACGATTAGATTAATTTTAATAGATAGAAAAAAATCCCAAAGTTACCCCCTTTTGTTAAATAACTTTTTATTCTTGTACTTAACTAAATACATTAAATATTTCTAGTGAACTCCGTAGAATTTTGAGCTTAGAAACACCCATGAGCAAAGATATTGATGAAAAACACGTTTTTTTGCGATCCTGCTTTCAATTGGAGCGGGATGGCTAATTGCAAACTTATGCTTGCAAGAAAGAGACGCTTGCACTGGGATAACCTGGCCTTAATTTCGTGCTTCTAGCTGATTTTGGCTACGGCGACTGCTTTAACTTGGTTCTTGACGAGCTCTCATCTGGCTTACATAGCCAATCTTCTTTGTGTAATTCTGTGAAGGCAGTTTACACGAGCCTTCCATGACGTCGACTACCTTTCCATATAAGGGTAGGCCTGTGCCCAGCAGTGAGGTCAGGCCTGATGATGATAGTTGAAAATATTTATTTTGTCTCACAATCATAACAGATCGTCTCTTAGTAACCAGCACCTTCGTTCCTACGTCGCCTTCATGTTAAATTAGGTGTCATTAGTCTATAAATCTCCCACTGCAGGGCAAAAAAAAACCTACCCTCAAAGCTCAATCTCGCGTGCCCAATGCGGTTTAGTCGACTACATATACACATCAGAATTTCTATCCTCAAAATGTTTTCCTTCACCGTTTGAGAGCAGTTGGTATTACGTACATAAGTTTGAAAAACTCATTGGTACCACTGACATATAGTCTAGCGACATACAAGCTCGTTCAAACAAACAATATGTCACACAAAACAACACAAAATGACACATTGTGGTCTGTCATTGCCATAGTGACGAAGTGAACTCAGGAACATCAATGCGGTGCGCCCACCACCACTCCACCATGAATAAGTGGAACATGTTGCTTCTATGAAAGGGCCTGTCTATCGCTAGAGTATATGTCAGTGATTGGTACCTACATGGTTGTCGTCTGCGCGGATTCGAACCCGGCCCTTCATGGTTGAGTGTTCATTTACCTCTCCACAACGCGCCACCAACGCTCTACTTACAAACATTTTTTATGACCTAATACTTTGATAAGGGAGTCATATGCAGTTTCGAAAAACGTCATAGCGAAGCACGCTACTTCGAAAAACTTTTTGACTGCCTCATACCTTCGAAAACTTGTACGTTTTGATAATGTATCCAAAGGTTCTAATTACATCTATATGAACTCGAGCGTGTCGAATCAATAGTTAAGTTTATGTACATTGAAAGTCATTAAAAGAGTTCGCCAACATTACATGACTAGAATCACTCTAGTAGAATGGCTTGACCGACCTTCACATACTTTCAGCTGCAGCTCAAACATTGTAATTAAACGATCGACTGCCCGATCATTTAGCTCAGATGCTATTCCAATCCGTCGATACTTACTCACGCAATAGTTCTTAAGGCAGGGGTGGCCAAGACAACGACCGCGGTCGGCCTTCGGCTTTTATGGTAGCCCGCGAAGAGCTCAAGAAATTAAAAATTTAAACAATTTTTAAATCATCCCCATAGTTTTCCTATTTCAATTCCGAAAATTCAAAAATTTCTGTGAACAAATTGGGCTGGTTTCCATGTGGAATTTAGAAACTGCAGAAGACGCTTCATTGTTTATTCTTCCATAGATTAATTGATGCTGAGTCTGTAGGGGTGGGAATATTCAAACTTTATACTTACACATAAGTACTTATTAGAATTGAATATTTTTCGAAACTATGGCAAGTTTCCTTATGTAACAAGAAGCCTTGTTCAGGATCACAAATATAACAGCAAATAGTTAATTTTTAAATACTTAAATCCTATAAGAGAAATTAACTTAGTAGCGTTTCTTGTAATGCAAACTATTTTTATTATACCGTCTTTAGCAAGGCAAACTTCTCAGCGGTTTCGGATTATTAATCATCGGTTTTATTTTCAAATTTTCAAATTCAAAATTCCGGATTCGAATTAGAGCGTTTTGGTTGACAGGGGCCCGGACAGGGGATTCTTCGAGAAACTTTCTTGGAGCTCACACGCTGTCGGAATAAATTTTGATTTTATTTTTCCAAATCTTTTGGAATTATTAATTGTGAATAATAAAGTAAGTGAAGAGGAAGCTAGTACTTTTCCTTAGTTTATTATGTAATAATTTTCGGTAATTTTGCGTCGGGGAATTTTGCGTTTAATTCCTAATTGATTTATTTCTGAAGAAGTCAATATTTAGTTTGTGAGCTTGGAGAATCGGAACACGATGAAAAGTATCGTGGGCTAAGAGTAATAAAGTTCGCGGTGTTATTCTGAATTGCTCTTAGTTTCCAATTGTGAGTTTGGCATTGTGGCGGGTCAGCTATCGTTCTTTACCGACATAACGATTATAGCCACCTAAGTTTCGTAATCTGTTTGTGATTGTTTTCCGGTAATTCACCGTCGAAGTGGAGAATGTCCTTTAGGGGGCCGGGAACCTTGCTTTCGGAGTGCGAAATTTAGTCCCATAAAATATGACACTTGCTGGTAGGGACCGTTCATATCACAACTTATGGCTTTGCTGCCGTGATATGAACAATACACATGGAATAAGGCCAGGTACTCTTAGAGGGCTCCACCCTCGAATCTTTTAGTTTGCTTAGTTCTAAGATTTCCATTGCACCTCGGAAATCTACACAACACACCAACACGTTTAAATGTAAATGTGAGACCTTTCTCTAGTTTTGCGGATTCCCTTTTACCGGGGTAATCCTAACAAAGGGACTTTGCTTTAGAATAGGAATATTTTAGACATTGGTTAGTTTTTAGGGATCGTGTTTTAAAGTAGAAATAGGTTAGGATAGGACAGGTAACTTCATAACTTGAATAATAATGGGATGGGTTTGTAGGAAATTTCTATTTATTCCTGTTCATGCTAATAATAGGATGACAGGATATTTTTATCTTAGAAACAACATCATTACAATTCTGATTTTCTTTTATAATAGTCTTAATAGGGATAAGTAGGTAGCTTAGACATCTAAGCTTGAATCAGAGTAAAATTACTTTGTTTCTTCGCATTATCCTATTTATAGTTGATGAATAGGTGTAAGAAGTGCTGCAGAGTTTCTGGCCACATCTTCTCTGTAGATAGGATTTGTGATGTGGTGGTAGATTCATTGTTTATTATAGAGAGGTAGGATATTATTAGGAGGTCATTCCCCATCCAAAAGTTGTATTAGAGAAGGATATTTGAATATAAAATCTACATAATTTACATAAAGAAACGATATTCTTCTCAAATAAAACTTGTACCCGACCACATGGTAGGGGTTCATCACAAAAAACATCCACATTGTGGGTTTCTTTGTGGTTTCATTTAAAAGCTATTCATTTTCTTATTTTTAGGTGTTTAAAGTTTAAAATTACATAAAGAAATTGAGTAGGATAGAGCTATTTAGGTTAGGATTATTTCTGGTTCATTGCGGATAGGATTTAGGTTTCTAAGTTCTTCTTAAAGAGTCTGAGTTACTACTACATGATGTAGGAAACTAGACGATCACGAATATTGGCCAATTCTTAGTTTTAAGTTTAGATAAATCGATTGTAAATTTATTAGGTAAGCTAGGTTAGGATGTTACACTTATTACTTCGAAAAGAATCAGCGTTTTCTCACGGACCTGAAAAAAAGACGGACGTAATCTCGTCTAATCACGTGTGAAGCACCCATTTCTTTTGTGTGCGTGCTGTCACGCGGTACATAATGGTGACGGGAGTCGGACCTGCGCCTAGAGCTAGTGCATCTGTGTGAGTGTAGGTCCCTTGTAGATCAAACGAAAATGTAGGACCTTGCATGCTTCACATCTTTTTAGTGTCACATTACGTCCGTCTTTTTTTCAGGTCCGTGCGTTTTCTATGATATTATGAAACAGCAGTGTCGATTAATATACGAGCATTTAAAAATGCCAAACATCCACCACAGAAATATAAAATTTTGTACTTCTGATTTATTGTCAGAAGTACTGTTTTTAAATGTAGACCGCCAAGTACATCTGAGTTTCAATGCAGACCACGTACTTGAAAAGTTTGACCGCCTTCGTGTTAAAGCTAGACATACCTACATGCACATAAACTCACTGCCGTATTCCGTTTTATGGTAGTCAAAACTTTTCTACGATCATCAATAACCTTACGTTACGACAGTATAATTTATTGTCTTTGTTTACGGTGTATTAGTAGCATGGTTCACTGAAACATATTTCTCTTTCGGGGAGATTTTTTATGAATACAAACTACTATCTCTTGGGACCTCACTTGGAACATCGAAAAAAAACAGCTGCTCCATACAAAACTACGCAAATTCAATTTATGGGACAACGGATTTTCATTATGTGTTTTTGATATTGGTCCCATAAAAAAAGTTGTTAGTGTTTTGCATATTAAGAAGGATATGGAAATTATAAAAAAGAGTTTTGAGTTTCTGACTAAAAACCGTAAAATCTGAATACCAGTGCTACAAAATATCACACATATTCAATATGCGGCAAATTCAGTCTCTGCTCTGTGTATGCTAAAAGGTTGCAGACTGCTGGTCTAAACCACCCCTTTAATGGTATTTTGTTACATCCTGCCGTGGTGGTCCAGTGGCGAATAACCTTGCCTGCCGTGCAGGAGGCGATGGTTCGATCCCCGTCCAGGCCGACTCGTATCAATGAGTTTTTCGGAATTTATGTACGATTTGTAACACCACTGGTTTTTCGGTGACACATCGTGAGGAAACCTGCATGCTTCAATTTCGAGGCATGTATTGTACCCACTGTCCATTACAAGTGGCGACGGGCTCACCCCCCGTCACACTGGACAGAGTTTGGGTACTACTGGTGAAACGTGGATGTTCTGAGGTTTCAGAATATCTCTGACTACCCCCTCGGGGAATATAGTCGTGAGCATATGCTATGCTGTGGTGCTCATTAATATAAATTTCTACTTTAAAGTACTGAAATATCATGTAGGAAAGCTACATTGCCTCTTAATATTAAAAGGCGTTGAACAGTTCAAGCAAGGCGTCAATACAGGTACCTACTTATTTTAAAACTCAGGCAAAACCAAAAACTACTTTTAAACGTACTTCAATTCTTCTTGTTTAAGAATCTAACTCGGCCTCTTTTTGATGATTAACTTTCTATGATGAATCACGAAGAGTTTTCTCATTACTGAGATAGGTAAGTTTAACATCCCGTCGAGGCCGTTTTTTGAACTCGAACGAAAGTGTTTTAAACTGTGTTTTAAAGTCTGAAATTAAATTATGTCTCATTTAAGGATCGGGCGGATGGGCGACTGTTCTCAATTACACGATTAGATTAAGTTTACTAGATAGAAAAACATCCCAAAGTTACCCCTTTTTGTTATGTTTTTTCAATACTATTGTGACGGCGGAGTAAAAACACCGCGTCACAACCAAGCGCACCAAGGGGACACGCGGGGTACGAGGCTCGCCGGCAGACGGGGGGAGGCGACAGCGCGCATCGAGCCTAATTACTCTGATTGAAACTGATTAAACTGCTGATATTTAAATTTTTATTCTTGTACTTAACTAAATACATTAAATATTTCTAGTGAACTCAGAAGAATTTTTAGCTTAGAAACTCCCATGAGCAAAGATATTGACGAAAAACACGTTTTTTTGCGATCCTGCTTTCAATTGGACGCAGTTCTGCAAAAAAGATCCAACCCACTATGGAGTTTATAGTGGGTTGGATCTTTTTTGCAGAACTGCGTCCAATTGGAGCGGGATGGCTAATTGTAAACTTATGCTTGCTAGAAAGAGACGCTTGCACTGGGATAACCTAGCCTAACGAACATTAAATTTTTCTAATTAAATCCATAACAAAGAAAAAAGCTAGTAGGGTAAAATTTTAATTAAAAATGCTTTTTGAACTTAAAAATGTTTATTACAGGTAAAAATTATGTTAAATATCATCAGAAATGCACAACAATTATATAACAAACAGTTATCACAATTTTAAACACAAAATGCGGTGCATAGAGCTCTTGATTGGTGTGCGTTTGAATTCATCTGGCCGAATATTTTTACCTTGCTTATAAGAAAAGGCATATATTTAATTTTAAAGCACTGTTATAAAGCTCGTGTACGTTTTAGCAGCGCTATAAAATGTATGCCTTTCCCTATAAACAAGATGAAAATGTTCGGCCTGATAAATTAGGGCGTTCAAACGGTAGCCACGACATTCGTCAAATTCTTGTTTCGTCAAATTCTTGTTTCGTCAAATTCTTGTTTCGTCAAATACTACATTCGTCAAGTCCTTGTTTCGTCAAATTCGCTTTTCGTCAAATCTAAGTACAGTTATGTATAATAGATGACCGTGGCGAACTTCGTACCGCATTAGAATCTTGCCGACACACACTTGGCCGTTTTTTTAGCTTATGTTCATCACGGATAATGTGGCATTTTGCTTTTGATTTTTTTTTGGTTCTAAAAACTAAAAAGTTAAAAAATAATATGGTATAAGTTAAATAGGTACTTACCTAATAAGGTCTAACAAAATTAGCTGAAACTATTTTAAGGGGATGATCAGACCATCAAACTGAACAACTTACTCTATGAGACCAATATCGAAATCGCGAAAAAAAAACAACCGTTCCATACAAACCTACTCGACCTAAATTTATGGGACCGCAGATGTTTTTTCGCGATTTCGATATTGGTCCCTTAGAGAAATTTGTTCAGTTTGATGGTCTGATCATCCCCTTAAAATAGTTTCAGCGTATTTTGTTAGACCTTGTATAATAATAAATATTTAACTTTTTAGTTTTTATTTGAAGGCGGTTTTAATATTTTTTTTAATAGGTATGTTTTTTTTAAGTCGATTATAAAGAATATTTTCAATAATTTTTAGTTTTTGTTCCTTTTTGTCATTGATTGTCCATAAGCTTAACTCAAGCGGACATGACGAAAAGCGAATTTGACGAAACAAGGACTTGACGAATGTAGTATTTGACGAAATAAGAATTTGACGAAACAAGAATTTGACGAATGTCGTGGCTACCGCGTTCAAACGCTCTGAATATTCACCTCTGTAAAGAGCTATCTAATCCCATTTCTTTCCCCTCGCGAACTACTATATTTTACACAGTTTTTGTAGACTGATTTCACACAAGTTCCAGAAACAACTATTTTGAAGAGTTTAAGGGAGGGAACCTTTATAACGACACATCGATCGCCGGCGATCGCCGGTTTGTTCATACAAAAAACACGATTAGTATGTAGACTAAGAGATAAGTGTACTTTTTGCAACCATCAGCAGCAAGGCTGATTCAGTGTTTATGTGGTGTAGAGCATCTGTGTGATGGGGATGGACCAGGTCTGCCTGTATAACTTCAGTCGGTTTAGGAGTTACAGACGTTTAAAGGTCTGGAAAAAAATTACGATCCACAGCAAGGCTGATCGTATGATATTATTGTAGTATGCACTGTAGCTATGCGAAAAGTACAAAAACTGACATGAACTGCCAGTCGGTTTAGGAGATACAGCCGTTCAAAGGTCAGACCTTTGAACGTCAGTAACTCCGAAACCGACTGATGAACCATGTCAGTTTTTGTAGTGTTCACATGGCTACAGTGCATACTACAATAATATCATACGATCAGCTCTGCAGCTGTTCGTAATTTTTTTCCAGACCTTTAAACGTCTGTAACTCCTAAACCGACTGAAGTTATGCAGGCAGATCTGGTCCATCCCCATCACAGAGATGCTCTACACCACATAAACACTGAATCAGCCTTGCTGCTGATGGTTGCAAAAAGTACACTTATCTCTTATAATAATGGGACGCCGTTTGCTACGTCGTCGATTCGAACGGCGTCCCATACTAATGGCGCTTTTTGTTTTTCGATCATGGTGTCGTAACCATTAATTAATATAAAGGGGACCAGCACCTTTTAATAAGATATCGTTTTAGAGCTCCTATCGTCCTGTTCTGACTTATTATATTAAGCGTATAGTATACAGAAGGAGTCGAGGTGGCGTCGAGGCGCGGGCGCGCTCCTTGGCGACCTTGACATACGGTCGGTAATTGTATATCATACCAATCCGAGCGGCGGCGCTCGACTTATTCATGGTGTACAATTATCGACCTTATGTCAAGGTCACCAAGGCGCGCCCGCGCCTCGACGCCGCCTCGACTCCTACTGTATACGATACGCTTTAGAGTTGCAGCCCCGAAACCTGTAAAAACTGGAGCGGTTTACATCGAAATCTTATGAAATGCGCGCTCCTTCAAGAAACCTCAAAAAAAATCCAAAGTTCTACTAGGTTTGAAAGCGCCCGTTAGTATGTTATTTATCAACAAAATGTGGCTACCCGAACCAAAACAGAACTAGGTTACGCCGTTATTCGGTACTTATGTATCAGAATTATCTGATAGACAAAAATGTCTGGAAACTATTTCCATTGGCTATTTGAAACTTGCTTTAAAGGGACATGTTTTTATTGACGAGAAAAACAGAATTATAAAAACATAAATATATCTGTCCACGCAAAAAGGGTCCAGTTTCCGTATGATCATGTGACTGATCTAGATGCCGAAGCTAACCTGAACTCAATAGCCGACAACTTTTTGCGTGGAGGCTCACATATAATAGTAGATTACACACCGAGGACAGGAAAGTAAGAAAGGTCTCAGATCTCATGTGATTGTTGACCGAGGCGAAGCCGAGGCTTTCTTATTTACTGCCCGAGGTTAATATACTATTTTTCTCCTCGACGGAAGTGAAAAGCGGCAACTTTATTTAGCGCAGCGGGACGACAATTGACGCTTTCCGTCAGAGTCGCTTTCCAGAGAAAAAATCTTAACTGAGTCCTTCGCGGTTCGTTTCTAGACAAAACGAGCCCATGACGCTTGCGGCATTACCCCGTTGGATAACTTTAAATTCTCTTTTGGTACGGATTGCAACAACTAATAAAACTACTTTATCACATTTCATTTTTAACTAGGAACATATTCTAAGCTCTTGGAAGGAGTTCATCTAGAGGAGTGCCGTTGGCAACCTTGTTGGCTGCATCCAGGAGTATCCTGGAGACAGACGCCTCGAGGTAAGGCTTCGTCGCCCGCAGGAACTCCCCTCGGTTCTGGTTTATGGCTTCATTAGTAGCATCACCTGTGAACAACATTTTGTAGATTATTATAGGATTCTGCCATATCGTTCTATGGACCACACCAATTATTCCAGTGGGTATCGTACGAGGCGACTAAGGCATTAAAGGTTTCTTATGCAGTGTTCGAGTGGCGATGGTTCGATCCACGTCCAGGCCAACTCGTACCAATAAGTTTTTCGGAATTTATGTAAGATTTAACAAAACATAACATCTTGTCAAACTCCCAATTCGGTTTCAGAAGAGGTCGTTCAACTCAGGACGCCATCTCTGCATTGACTTCTGTTATTGTTAAAGAGGTAGACAATGGTAACAAATGTCTCACCGTCTTTTTAGATTTAAAAAAAGCATTTGACACCGTTTCTGTCCCCATTCTGGTGCGTAGGCTTGAAAGCATTGGCATTAGAGGCACAGCTCTTTCTCTTTTCGAAAACTACCTTCAAGACAGAACACAAATAGTAAAAATGGATAAATACAGTAGTAATGAAGTAAATGTTACGTATGGTGTCCCGCAGGGCAGCGTGCTCGGCCCCACACTGTTCCTGATCTACATAAATGAATTGTGTGGGTTAAGGGACTGTGGTGGGCGCATCTTCTCATATGCGGATGACACTGCCATTGTGTTTACTGGAAAAACCTGGGAAACTGTTAAGCAAGCTACTGAATCAGGTCTTGCTAAAGTGGCTGGTTGGCTAAATTCCAATCTTTTAACCTTTAATACATCAAAAACAAATTACATCTGCTTCACCTCATATCGGAGTACTCAACCAGGTGATGACTTTAATATTAAGATCCATGGCTGTCCCGATCCCACTATTCGAGGATGCAACTGCCCGCTTATTCAGAAGGTAGATTGCGCCAAGTACCTCGGGGTTATGGTCGATCAGAGATTGTCATGGCACACTCATCTCGAACTGATAATGACTAGAATAAGAAAATTAATCTGGATTTTCAAAACGCTAAGACACGTGATGGAAAAAGAATTACTTAAAAAAATTTATATTACTCTGGCACAGTCTGTGATAACGTACTGTATTCCGGTATGGGGTGGTGCAACTACAACTAAATTTCTGGACTTAGAACGAGCACAAAGATCCCTCCTAAAGGTCATGTATTTCAAACCATTCAGATACTTTACAAAACATGTGATCTCCTATCGGTTAGAAAGCTATACGTTTTAAATATGATTCTCTATCTTCACCACAAGTCATTGCCTTACCGTGAATCTGAACAAAACAAAAGAAGAAATGACATTGTAGCCTACGCACCTCCTGTTCGTACCGCATTTGCAAGTCGGCAATACACAACCCAGTCAGCCTATGTGTATAATCTAATAAATCGTAAAATAAAAATATATCCCATGCCACTATACTTATGCAAAAAAGCTTTAACTGAATGGCTCAAAAATCAAACTTACGATAATGTGGAAACCCTATTAAAAAGATTAATATGACATATCAATTTGCCAATACTAACTAACACAAGCATTTATATAAGCACTTACTCTCAACACAAGCATTTATATAAGCAAATACTCACAAAAATAACAAATTAGCTAGTTTTGGGGCCTACTTCACCGCTTCTGGATAGTTCCTTGATAGATTGTCTGGCGGCTCGTTTGACATCTCTTTCGCAAGATTGTCGAGCGATCTGTCGAATAGGCTGTTGGGGACTTGTGTGGGGGCGGTGGGGCGGACCCTTGGTTTAATCTTAGTCATAAAATATGTCTACATACTCTTATTACCTAATTTAATTTATTTCAAAGTGTTACTTATAATTTGGCTTGTCTCTCAATATTCCTTAGTGATTTGTAACCGCTGGGAAGATGCGAGTTCCTCCCAATACAAGCATTTATCATGCTCGAAGGGTGGATCTCAATTCAAATAATGTTAAAAATATTAAGAAATAATAAAAAATTTTTTTTTTTTTTTTTGTAACACCACTGGCTTTTCGGTGAAGGAAAACATCGTGAGGAAACCTGCGTGCTTCAATTTCGAGGCATGTATTGTACCCACTGTCCATTACAAGTGGCGACGGGCTCACCCCCCGTCACACTGGACAGAGTTTTGGTACTACTGGTGAAACGTGGATGTTCTGAGGTTTCAGAATATCTCTGACTACCCCCTAGGGGAATATAGTCGTGAGCATATGCATGCATGTATGCAGTGTTTATGTGGATGAAAGGCAAGCCACCTGTTACCACTTGACACGTCATTTCATCCTGAAACTAGAATTGCTAAATGTGAGTATTGCTACATCTACATTCTTAAAAATAAATTTGGTAGTTATAGCAATGTTTCTGACCACCCCAAAATGGATTACGGTCGTGAATTTATGTATGTATTATAGGATTCTCATTTAAGGCTTCCATGATAAGGAAGAGAGGAAGTTGGCCATACTGAAGCACTTCGAAAACCGTTAACGGTACGGGTTGGTGGAAATTCGTAGAGTATTTTTTATGGCAATCTGAAGGCGTAGCATGTTTCACGTGATACGGCTATAGCATGCTATTTATCTCGTTCGTTGACGCGCAAATAGAAAGAGAGCGAATGTGTGATAGCGCTACATCACGCTGCCATGCTAGCCATGCAGGGTTTGCGCCTAGTTGTTATGTTATATGATGCCGAAAATGTAGAGCGGCCATCCAGAAAATGTATATTTACTCTTCCTAAACTAAATTATTAACAGATGCGATGCTAATTTTATTATGAATATTCGTAGACACATTCAAATCAAATGAATGTATGAATTATATACATATTACTCTAGCGGTATGAATAAACGAATGAATAAAATATACTTACTTTTATTTACACCAAAACACAAATACAGCATAGAAAAATTCAAAACAAAGTGGTCTCGTTGATGTTTTTCGTATGAAAAATTCGATTTCATACAAAAGACATCAACGGCGTAAGTATTTTACTAAAAGTGTTTTTATTTTATTTTATTATATTATAGTGTTTTCCCGCGACTTCGTCCGCACAAATTATATACCAGATTTTAAGTCAGATCATAAGCTATCAAATAAAAAAAAGTTTCATCAAAATCAGTTCAGTAGTTTTTGCGTGATGCGCGAACAAACAAACAAACAATTTTGTCAATAGACGGCGCTGCACGTTTTTAAATCGCGCTATCGATATGTTATTTGACTTTATATTAAGTGAACCGCTACTTTTTTATTCGTCATGATTTTACGGTTTTATAATAGTTAAGATAAGATGTACTTGACTGTTGTTTTTTTTGATAATTCATGATTTCTAGATTATTCATATTAGACCTTCTCCCATCTACTTCATCATTATACTTTCAGGATGTTCAAAGAGCACCTCAAAGATGTTAAAAGCTGATTCAGGATAGATATTATATCAACATTTTACATAATCAAACGCCCCAACACGTACCGAGAGTCTTGTCTCCGTTGAAGAGTCCGTCCAGCCGGATGCGGTAGTCCTTTATCTTGATGTCCACGTCCAGCTTGGTGAACTTGATGTACTCCTTACCGTCACGCTCCTCAACCTGCGAGTACAGAACTATATCTGCGTCGCATTTAGCTGTGGAAATAACATTATAAACGTTATTCAATTTGTTTTCAGTTAATTTA
Source organism: Agonopterix heracliana (assembly GCA_963693445.1). Classification (NCBI taxonomy): domain Eukaryota; kingdom Metazoa; phylum Arthropoda; class Insecta; order Lepidoptera; family Depressariidae; genus Agonopterix; species Agonopterix heracliana. The sequence continues at coordinate 6,199,823 of OY856308.1, forward strand.
GAAATGGATTAGATTAGAATAGGGCCGAGAGGAAAAGCCTATGACCAGCAGTGGATTAATGTGGGCTGATTTGATTGATTGATTGAAATATGCAAGAGTTCCTTAACTATAGTAGACTTGCATGGCATAGTGCAAGCAAGTGCAAAACAAACAATAGCCAAAAAAATTTTATCATCGGAATTCACAAAATCTATTATTTGACAATAATTTTTCAATGGTGGTGTAACTAGAATGGACAAGATAAGGAATGAGTATATTAGAGGAAGTTTGAAAGTAGCACCTTTGACAGAAAAATTACATGGTAATACATGGTATTACATATTCGTGGTACGGGCATGTGATGCGAAGAGACGAGTGTTAAGTATGAATGTGGATGGCTGTGGTAGGAGAGGAAGGCCGAAGAAAAGATGAATGGATTGTGTGTAGGATGATATGTGTAAGAAAAGAGTGACTGCTGAAATGACGGCTAAGAGAGATGAATGGAAGAGGACGACATATTGCGCCGACCTCAGATAATAGGAAATGGGCAAGGGAATGATGATGACAATAATTTTTCAATATTGTTTTGCTAAGGCGAGGGTAAGCTTTCAGACTTTGACCTTGTTTGCCCTTCGCTTCTAAAAAGACACGGTATATTTTAATAGCAATGGAATGGTGTTTTTTATCTATTTCCGCCTGTTGCATTTGAAGTAGCCAATGCACTCCGAGGCATAAAAGCTGCGAATTGCGAGATCTTTATAAATATTGTCATTCAACCCACGGGGTTTTTTTTATGCAACTGACATGGTGTAACAAAACACCCTAGTAATTACCATCAACTGAATAACTTTCAAACGTACGCGCCCCTTTGTCGTAAACGTGTTAGTATGAAATGTAAGGTATCTAATTACAAAGTGAATATAATAATAGTGAGAGCGCTCTCGGGTCGCGACAGGCCTATCGTGCGGGGGGTGCGGGTGGCGGGGGGAGCAGTCCCAGTACCCCATCACCTGCGCGCTGTACCCCAACGGCCGGTGCCTCACCCCTCCGCACACCGCGCGATCACCCCTACACTCTGCGCGAGCATAGACTCGCCGTGACTACTAAACGCACCCACTTTATTATATTTACGCTATGCTACTTACTAGCATCGGCGACCATATCGCCCTGGCCCTGGAGTGGCACCACTAGGATCCTGGTGTTAAGCTTGTAGCGACCCTCTAGGTGCAGCCTAGGGAAACGTACGCGCCCCTTTATCGTAAACGTATCCAGGTCCACACTGAAATCAGATGGTAAAAGTGTCAAAAATAATTTCACAGAAACCGAACTGCGGAGGAAAGAACTCCTCGTCACTTCCTCTCAAGATCCAGTGTACCCTTGGTATACATTTTTTTTTTTTAAATAAATATGAACTTAACTAGTGAAAACGTTTGTGAAAACCCGATATCGGACTGGCAAACTTAACAATCTGGAGAGCGATTTTTGAATCTCATTCGATGAATTCAGCAGTTGATAATGTCAAAATTTCTATGGAGATGTGCATCTTTCTACTGCGGATTTGACTTCCAAAAATTATAATTCAGGGGTGCGATTTTTTAAAGTCAAATAAGCATTAGAAAGATGCATGACAACGCTTTTGTATGATATTTAAAAACCGTTCAAGCTCACCGATGACATTCAAAAATCGCACCCCTGGATACTGTATGTCCAAGAACAGAATGAAAATAGCCGACAGTCGTTAAAACTTTGACGTGAACGGAGACGCAGTCAGATCGGAAGCTGTTATAAAATAAGATTGACTTACTTGATGCTCTTAATGGTGAAGTTTCCACCGCCGCTGACCTTCACATCCTTGGCGGTTGCACGCAGCTGTCCCAGCTCACCACTCGCTGGTTTGATCTAGAATTTATTATTAAACCAATATTTTTTATTACGACCACAATACGACATTGACACCCCGATCATCATCATCCCCCGTCATCTCGATATCGACGATGAAGGGGCTATCACCTGCATACTAATGTTAGGTAGTAAACAATATTGTTGGACCTACCTCAGGAATATAGAAGGGTTCTATACTGGGCACGTTGAGCTCAGGGATGCCTTCGATCAGCTTCGGCTTGAGCTGCTCTATGGCGTTCCGTACGCAGCCGTTGATCGTGCTTTGGTCCCGCTTGCATAATGTTACGTATTCCGCTGTAATAGAATAGTAAGTAACTAAGAATATATAATAATAATGATTGTTCAGGCCTTGTTGGGCTACTTGACTGATCTATTAATAAAGACCACCAAACTTAACAACTTTTACTTTGGGACCAACTTATAAATCGCAAAAAATATCTGCATTTTCAAACATTTTGGTCGAGTAGCTATTGACATTGTCTATGGAACAGCAGATTTTGTTTTTACCTTTAAATAGTGAAAGTTTGATATTCATATATATTTTATATTTATTTATTCATAAACAAATTACATTGTGTTTGAAATTAAAGCTAAAGAAAAACCTAATAAATTACATATAAAACACAAAATAATATTTAGTACCTATAAATTTACAACAATAATTCAACATAAAATTCATAATTTACATAGTTTTTCCGTATTACACAAGTCTAGATAGTCTGAAGCACCCTGTTCTATATTATGTAATGCATTTAAATTTATGTAGTAGGTATACTACGCGGCAAACGACTTGACCAAATGGGGAAAGGGTGAGGGGTGTGCGCGGTACCGTTTTCGCCTACAAATTTTAATCTGCATAGTCAAGGTTTTTGGAAATTATTTTGCCGGCTAACATACTAATTGGCACGGAAAGACGATCCAAATACTGTGCAAACGTAATCAGTATGACACAAACATTTGCATACACACGTATAACCTACCTATGACAAGTTAAAACGGAAAACCGTCATCAAAATCTCAAGTTAGATTTGCATAAGTAGAATTTAATCAGTACTTATAAGCATAGGCATTAGATAAACCCAGGGATTAAATACTTGTTGGACACTTTTACGGGTCACGTGTAAGGTAGGGCTGCCAGGCGTCCAAGCCGGATATGTTTGACTTTTTACGGTCCTGTCCAGCCAAATAAGTCCGACACATTTTAGGCACAATCTAACTAGATTCGCACGCAATCATGCAGAGGATTCATCAAGAGCAAGGTAGGCTAGGTAAGGTCGAATGTAGCAAATCACCTATCGAAAACAAAAGTGAGAAGTGACGGTGTGACAGAAAGCTTCTAAGGGTTGAACGTAGGAACGGAACAGCACGGAACAGCACGCCGCGTGCGATCGCATTCCGTATATCTTATATGCTCTAGCAAATGACGTTCCTGAGGGACAGAAAAAGATGGAGCGACGGAAAAATGCGATGCTGTGCTGCCTGGTGTAGTTCAACCGTTATACTGTGAAATCAGAGGCGAGTATCAAATGAGGTTGTAATCCGCAATGAATGTTTTTCAATAAATATGCCCGGCGGAAAAATCACCTGGCAACCCTAGTTACGTTGGAAATGTTTTTCCCCTCGTCTCACGCTGAAAACGCTGCTTGGGAAAAGTCTTATAATCTGTGGTAAAGACGTATAGTACAATGTAGCCATAAACTCCGTTGTAACGACTATTAAATGACTAGTCTTTAACATTGAAAGTGTAATTTGTGTTGTTATGAACAATGTTCTATGTTCTGTTCTATTCTACAATTATTACTTGAATGTAGTCAGAATAGTTGTTTCTGATATTTATAAGATTATGTACCTACAAAGGCGAGGTAAGAGCAGCGGTCATTTTGAATACTTTATTACAAAATGCAGCCATAGTTACCTACATATCTTATTTTTTCTTCTTATTGTATTCGGTGAATCCTAATGTTGCAGTTGTAGTATCTCTTTTTTTCCATTAAAATAACGATACAAATATCCATATGTTTTATTTTTGGCTAATGATAGCCTTGCCTTCCTGATTTGGTAGGCGTCGACAGTACACGAGCATGATAATGCATGGACTTTTGGGTGTCGGGGAAATGGACATTCCGGTCTACAGTAGACGTTCGGGGAAAAGGACGTAACCGACCTGATCCGTCCTAATGTATCAACGAGAAATGTCTTATACTTATAATGTCCTAAACGCGGAATGTCCTAACCGCGGAATGTCCTAAACACAAAATGTCCTAAACGCGGAATGTCCTAAACGCAATTGATTGTGATCTTATGTAATAGTTGTGATCAAAAGTTTAAAATAAACATTATCTTATCTTATCTTATCTTATCTTATACCTTTACTGCGAAAAAAATCTTATCCGTATCCAAATCCATAGCGTGGTTTTGAAGTAAGTTCCGGAAAAAATTATATCTAAATGACAGTGAATATACCTACCGTGAAATGTGGCGACTTTACCAACGGACGTTAACGTTGCCATCAGCTACGTGTCCAAATTTAGCTTTTTTAAAGCTGTGCCACTTTTAATAGAAAGTTAAATTTGGACTAATTTCATCTTATTTATGAATGCACGTAGCTGATGGCCAAGTCAACGTCCATTGGTAAAGTCGCCACATTTCACCGGTACATATCGTATCAAAATCCGTTGCTTGGTTTTTATTAAGTAAGCGTAGAAACAGACAGACGCGGATAACGACTTTGTTTTATACCTACTATTTAGAGATAAGTTCGAAATGACGCTTTTTTTGTTCTGTTCTAATAATAAAAAAAAAAATAGAACTACACAACAAACAAATTGCTATGTATAACCTTCAAACGTTTTATAATATGTTTTCTTGCGAGATCATTATCTATCCTTTTTTTTATCCTTACGCTATTATTTCAATAAAAAATTCCAAATGTAGGGATAAACCCAATTTTGTAATGGATTAATGTTCAGTAAATAAAACCGGTCAAGTGCGAGTCGGGCTACTCGCGCACCGAGGGCTCCGTACCACACCACCACATAACACCATAAACCCATGTACTACTGAACCTGTAACTGATAGTTTAGGGGCCTGTTTCACCACTTCTGGGTGGGTTCTGTTGGCTTGTCCGGCGGATGGTTTGACATAAGCTAGCTAGCTATAGCCTGTAGAATCCCACTGCAGGGCAAAGGCCTCCTCTCACGAATAAGGGTGAGAGGGAGTGGGCCATACTCCACCACGCGGGCCCAGTGCGTGTTGGTGGAGGCAAGTTAGTGGTCACCTTGCTTTCAGAGAATTTTCAAGCCGCCAATAGGCCTCTGACTTGGCTTAACGAATAGTTACAACGCCATCTGACGGAACTATCCGAGACCAACTGCTTAACGTGCCTTCCGAAGCACGGAAACGCTCGAGATGAAATACCACTAAACGGTCACCCATCCAAAGACTGACCGGACCTGACGTTGCTTAACTTCGGTGATCGTTTCCAATACCGAAGCTCCACTACGCCAACGAGCGCTATGGTTTGACATACTTTGTATAAAATTATGTCAAGGTATCTGTCGGATAGGCTAGCAGGGGCTTACTTGGGGGTGGTGAAACGGGCCCTAAATATGGTATTACCATGTATGTGCAATTTTGTAATTACGTGCAGTAGCTATAGAGCTCCAGCTAAACTCCCAATGGAGTTTTGGAGAAAAATTGTATTTGAAAGAATTTGTAAAAACTTAAATAAATTAAAAAAAAAAAAAAAAAAACATTATTAACTTAAAAAAAAGTTTTGTTTTCTCCGTCTGAGACGTGCGTGAGAATCACACTTGGCCGGTTTTTATACCGTAGAGTTTGTTCTATAATCACACCAAGTTTGACACTTCTTTGCATTACCGTTTTAACGATAGAGCGAGAAGAAAATACCTTGATAAAACTAGTTTCTTGTATGAGGGCCCTTAATTTTTATTTTTTGTATTTTTTATTTTTTTAGATACATCCGCCATAATAATTCATATTCTGTGAAAATTTCAACTGTTTAGCTATTATGGTTCAAAAGTTACAGCCCTAAATAGGCAGGACGGACGGACAACGTAGGCTTAGAAATAGGGTCCCGTTTTCAGTTGTTAATATGAGATGGAAAAACACCTAATTCATGAACACGATCGCTGGATAATACGCTGGCTAGTGTGATGCCAATAGTAGGAAAATATTCAAGATTATAATTATTTACACCGACCGTAACCGCAAAACCGCAAGTAGGTATACCTACTCATGAGTTCGTGCGCATTCAAAATTGAGCATCGATCGTTTAAAAGCAGAAAAGCATTCGATTATATGGGCTACAAAAATATGAAACGTCTTATGGAATACTAGCTTTGCCGCGACTTCGTCCGCATGCTGATTAGTAGACTTCACACACGCATCAGAATTTCTTCTTCAGCGTACGCAGGCGATCGTACAAGTAATTTAAAAAATAAAAATGTGTGCCTACTAAGATAGTTTAAAATAGTTTATAAGTATTAATTTTGAAATGCAAATTAAACGCAATTGAACAAACGCGGAAAAACGTAAAAATACACTTTTTTTTTAGGCTTTACCGTGAAATTGGGTAACTTTGTAACCATTTTATAATTAACTATGACACTTTTTAAGCAGAAAACCAAACTTAACAATCTACAGGACATGAGAAGCGATTTGGTTTTTCTCGAAATCTATTTTAATTAATAAAACTGAAGAAAAAACAATTTAAAGACACCCCTTTTTTCAGTTGTAACCATTTTACTCTTACATTTTTGATCGGAAGAAAATGAAAATTTGCAATATATACTACATACTACATAGAATGATTCGGTTTTTTTATTTTTTTTAAATTAAAAAGTTCTTCTCATTTTTCAAAGAAAACTGCTAAATTCGGTCCGGTGTGCCACTCGTTCGTTCACATCGATTAGTATGGAGAGTTGTGGTACCGGGCGGATACGCCCGTTTATCAAAATTAATGAAATATTTTCTCCTCTCCGGACGGAAATTCAATTCAATTCAATTCATTTTCGGACCGTGACGGATCCATATTCATTTCTTAATTTCGCTGATTGCATTTAGTATGGGAAGTCCTAATTTTTTTTAATGAATTTCCTATATGTTTCTTGCCGGCCCGACAGCGCAGTCTGTAGTGAACCTGCCTGCTGTGCCGGGGGTCGCGGGTTCGAATCCCGTAAGGGACAAATATTTGTATGACGAATATGAATATTTGTACCCGAGTCATGGATGTTTGTATCTATATATGTATTCTATATCGTTGTCTAGTTATCATAATACAAGTCCAGGCTAGATTCTGGAACTTTAAATGTGACTAGATAATTTGTGTGACACTGTCCAAGATATTTATTCTTGGGAAAAGTTATTCTGTATCATGGGTAAAATCTCCACTTATGAGGACGCTGCCGCGAGCAAAACCTAGTCTGTAACATATGGCAACGTTTGTAGCAAATGTTGATAGCTTCTTAATTTCTTAACGTACATAATTATTATACTGTCTTACTTATATGATATTATATCCTTGATGTACTATTCGTCACAAAAACTGTTCTTATAATCATGTAAGTAAAGGTTATGTTCTTTGTAGTAGTCATTCAATACATAATTGCACGTTACAGACACCGACCCCTGATTACGTATTTTCCTTCAATTATAAATTTATAAGTCACCGCAAGACGATCGCATCACGTGAGCATTCCATACGTAACAATGAAGTATCAATTAATAAGTTAAACTGGTACATTATTGTGCTTTGTTCTTTGCTTATATAAATCCTACTCATTACCATCGCCGTTAAATCTGCCATATTAAGAGAATTTTATTTCGAGAGCGAAAATGCGCGCTCCATACAAACATACTATGGTGATATTTTCAATACTAACCAATTAAAGTCAATGAAATTTTGCAGGAACGATCTAGAAACTTTCTATGATTGTATGGAATCCGATTTTCGTTAAAATATACAGTTTTAATTCTAGGATTAATTTAAGATTTGTATGGAAATCTTCGAGGCACTGTAACATTAAAACTATACATTTTAACGAAAATCTAATTCCATACAAGCATAGATATTTGTTTCTAGATTGTTTCTGCAAAATTTCATTGACTTTAATTAGTTAGTATTGAAAATATCACCATAGTTCGTTTGTATGGAGCGCGCCAACGGTAATATACCCTTAAGAATAAGAAGCAGGATAATTTATTTTGGATATTTATGTTGTTGAGGGAGAATTCTGTCATTAGTCGAAAAAAAATATCTCAATAACTCGAGAACTCGAGAAATCAATACAAAGAACACTAACTAAAGTATGACGAGCGTGATGTGATACGTTTGTTTTTTGTGAATTGTGGCCTAAAATAACTAACAGGAATAGTTGTCAACATTGTTCTCACTGTCAATATTGGTAAACAAATTAAATGTTAAAACGTAGACAAAGACGTGAACTCATACGCACGTGCTCTTTAACAAAGGTAGTTAATTATTGTAGCAATGTATCTGATTCCTAAAGGAAGTACGGTGCTCAGTTAGGTCATATAAAAACTTACCTTTTATTTATTTTATACAGGGTGAAATCGATATCATTAGCATCGTCTTAAACTAAGAGTCTACCCATCAAACTGAACAACTTTTACTATGGGATCAAACCAATCGGAGCAATAAAATAAAACTGCTGTCCCATAACTGCACCCGCCGCCGCCGTTGCCGACACGACTCAAATGTATGGGACAGCAGATTTTTTTTGTTGCTCCGATTGGTTTGCTCCTATAGTAAAAGTTGTTCAGTTTGATGGGTAGACTCTTAGTTTAAAAGGATGCTAATTATATCGATTTCACCCTGTAGTTGGGGCTTTAGAGGAAATTTTTTACCTATACCACAGATTAGATAATACTACCTATACCTAAGTAGGTTGGGTGTTTTTTTTTTCTACCCGTTATGTTATTTTATTATTGTTCATTCATTATACCTACTAATGTTTTTATTTTATTATGTAAACTTCTGCCCGTGGTTCATTTAAATTAACGGACCTTACCGTTATAAAATTATAATATAATTGATCAAAAACATTATCAGACCTACTAAGCATTTTATAATGAAATATAAAGTGATTATTAAATAATGACTTCAATAATTAACATTTCAATATTTATTTCCAAATAAGTAAATAAATAAACGAATTGACGTACGTTTAAATGATTTATGAAGATCGTTCTCTTAATTATCATATCATTACAGTTATGTACTGTGAAAATAGACGTCAAGGAGTTCGGATGATAATATACCTACCTACAATACTCGTACAAGTATAGTATATAGGGTCCTTCTTAGTATGCTGACACTTTTTTAAGGGGATGATCAGACCATCAAACTGAACAACTTTCTCTATGGGACCAACATCGAAATCGCGAAAAAAAAATCAGGTGCTCCATACAAAACTGCAAACCTACTCGAGCAAAATGTATGGACAGCTGATTTTTTTTTCGCGATTTCGATGTTGGTCCCATAGAGAAAGTTGTTCAGTTTGATGGTCTGATCATCCTCTTAGAAAAGTGTCAGCATATTAAGTTGGACCCTGTATATACAGGGTGAAATTGATAATCATTAGCATCCTTTTAAACTAAGAGTCTACCCATCAAACTGAACAACTTTTACTATGGGAGCAAACCGATCGGAGCAACAAAAAAATCAGCTGTCCCATACTAAACTGCAGCGCCCACTTGACTCAAATGTATGCAACAGCTGATTTTTTTTATGCACCGATCGGTTTGCTCCCATAGTACAAGTTTGATGGGTAGACTCTCAGTATAAAAGGATGCTAATGATATCAATTTCACCCTGTATACGTGTTAATGAATTAACGCAAAACTATAAAGTAGTTTGTTTAGAATCGAGAACAGAATCGAACTATCATGGTTTTAACATAGGTAATTTTTTTCAAAATATTTAATAATTTGTTTATAAAATGTAAAATTTACTAAACTCAATCTGAAATTCTGAACCCACCGCACGGGCACACTCGCCCTACTTACTACCAAAACAAGATTCTGATAATCTTAGAGTATTTATTACAGTACCTAGTACTACTGTACTACTAGTATTACTGTAATAAATACTCTAAGCTTATAATGTATCCATGACCACGTTAGCCGCTTTCATTCATTGCTGAAATGATAACAAATCATACATATAATGAAAGCGCTCACGTGCTCATGGATACATTTTAAAATCTTGTTTTGGTAGTAAGTCTCACACTCAACCTGAATGTGCCCTTGCAGGTTTCCTCACTACGTTTTCCTTCACCATTTGAGAGCCGACCGACCGACTGGTCGGTTGTACATAATTTAGATAAACTCATTCGTACATGGAATGTTGTCCGTGCAGATTCAAACCTGAAGACAGCAACACTTGATACGGCTGTATCACGTCTTTTATCTCGTTCGTTCGCGCGCAAATAGAAAGAGAGCGAAGGTGTGATAGCGCTGTATCACGGTGGCATGCTACCCATGCTGGACCTCAAGATTGAGTTTCCATAGCTCTCCTGAACGCGCCACCCGACGCTCTCCCGTTTCGATCGCATAAGCATATGCTCACGACTATATTCCCCGACGGGGTAGTCAGAGATATTCTGAAACCTCAGAACATCCACGTTTCACCAGTAGTACCGAAACTCTATCCAGTGTGACAGGGGGTGAGCCCGTCGCCACTTATAATGGACAGTGGGTACAATACATGCCTCGAAATTGAAGCATGCAGGTTTCCTGACGATGTTTTCCTTCACCGAAAAGCCAGTGGTGTTACAAATCGTACATAAATTCCGAAAAACTCATTGGTACGAGTCGGCCTGGACGGGGATCGAACCATCGCCTCCTGCACGGCAGGCAAGGTTACTCGCCACTGGACCACCACGGCTTTTTTCACCGTTTCGATCGAAAGTATGTAAACTCGTTTCTATTGAAAGTATGTAATCGAATACAATTGATCATCGTTAGCTACATTCACTGGACACAGTAGAACTAAAATGTTCATAGAAATAGAAATAGAAATAGTTTATTTGCCAAAATACTTTGTTAAAAGGGTGTCATGACGAAAACTCATAGGTAAATTTCTGGCGTATGTTATTAATGTAATGTACAGGGTGTAAAATTATATGCTTTACATATTACACAGGAATCAGACCAACAAACTGAACAACTTTAATAATTGGGCCAACATTGAAAGCGCGATAAAGAAATCAGCTGTCCCATACATTTGAGTCGGGTGGATATTGACGTTTTCACTGGAATAGCTCCTATTTTTTTCCGTTCCGGGACATGGCTGTTCACATGTCTAAACGTCCAAAGGGTTCAATTGTGTAAGTGTCAAAATGTACAAAGTTTAATGGTTAAAATGTTTCAGTGACAAAATGACAAAAGTTCACATTGCATATTAAATTTGTATAATTTACCTATAACATAGTAAGTATATCATAAGTGTTATAAAATATATACAGAACATAACCTCGACTACTAAAACTTGGAATTTCGTTAGATACTTATTTTATTGCATATATTATAATGCAGAAGAGCAATAAACGGATAAAGTATAATTACTGTTATCTACGCTAATGATGATGGTTCCTTGATACTTGCTAAACTTGCCCTCGGTGTCATGTTCACAACTTGTCATAATTCAGCCCGTGTAATGCAGCGAGTGGCCTTGTAATCAAAGTTGAAATATGCTTCCTAACGACGAGTTCATTCCCACTACTGTTGCTCCTGTAACGAGGATCAACAGCGGTCACCACTCACAGTCACAACACTAGACTCTGAAGTCCAGCAATACCGGGGATTTACTCTGTCTTGGAAACTTATAACCCGGCTGGCTAACCCGCTGGTCAATAATGTGATGTGATTTTGGAACGTACTTAAATCAAATTCGTATAATATACGAAGGAAAAGGAAAAGTATCATTAACCTTTAAACCACAGACTCTACCCATCAAACTGAACAACTTTTACTATGGGAGCAAACCGATCGGTGCATAAAAAAAAACAGCTGTTGCAATACATTTGAGTCGAGTGGGCGCTGCAGTTTAGTAGGACAGCAGATTTTTTTTTTGCTCTGATCGTTTTGTTCCCTTATTAAAAGTTGTTCAGTTTGATGGGTAGAGTATGTGGTTTAAAGGTTAATAATACTTTTCCTTACACCCTGTATAGTAGATGACAGACCGAGGGCAGGAAAGTAAGAAAGGTCTCAGATCTCATGGAATCGGCTTCGCCTCTGTCTACAAACATGTGAAGCTTTCTTATTTACGGATGAAATACCTGGGAGGCATATTTTATTCTTCATTTCTCGACTAGATTATTATTATATACAATTTAACGAAACTTTAGTTTGGGTTTAGTTTTTACTGAGGTATGACTTTACCTCAGTATTCTTAGATAGTTTATCTAGTGAAATAATAAATTGAATACACGATTGGAATTACTTCACTCGATAGAAAATCGTCACAAATAATATAGGTAAATAAAACGATTACGCTACGGGTACCTTAACTTACATACATACATAAACTCACGACAGTAATCCCTTTGGGTGGTCAGAAAGATAGCTACAACTACAAATTTTCTGTTTAAAAATGTGATTAAACGAGTAGCAAAATGCTCACATTTAGCAATTTAATTTTAAGGATGGGATGACTATCATATTCATTATGTATATTTAGCTTCATTGCATGACATATGCATGACATGATTAGTCTTGGAGGTAGGTAAATACATTTTGAATGATTTCTCGCTAAATCAGCAACAAAAGACTAATTTTGTTGTCATCGTCACAGAATAAATACTAGTTATCATCACAGAATAAGTATTAATTAAGCGTGTCGGTCATCATCGCATTGATAAATGCATTGTGCAAATCTAAGATTTGTTTACGTTTAAGGCTTATGTCACACAGAATAACAAATAACGAAACCCATGCAAGCTTAACTTTAAAAATTTCCTTGCATTTGAAATTGTCGAATACTTATGTGTTTTATTTTAAAATTACTCTTTTCGTTTTCAAATTACTATTACTTCAAATCAGAAACAGTGTGCTGACTGTAATAATAAAAAAGTAAAAAAAGGTAAAAACTAATATTTAAAAAAAACAAGACGATTTCCTAAAGTAGTGAATTAATGATAAATTAAATTTGCAATAATTGTATCTCATATTTGGTAAATAAGATCAAAATGAAAATTAAAAATTATTCATAAAACAGTTCTATTTTACTTACGTATTTTTGCAAGCAAGCAGCCATTTATAGCACAGCTAACAACAAACACGGAAACTAATAACGTATTCATTGAAATCATTTTCTTAGCTCTAATAGTACGTTAACTACGGTATAACCGCCTCGACACAATCACTATGTTTGACAATGCTTTGCACGCTACTAGGCACTAGACTAAGAATCGTCTCTATTATATATACCCGCCTATAAAGCATCTTTTTAATAATAAACTTGTGATGACATAGGTACCTATACACTAAAAATAAGATAAAAAACTCGCAGTTCAATTTTGTGTGAATAATCGTTTTTTATTTTAATCTTTTATATCTGAATATGCAATTAAGATAATATTAGTTATCATCATTTTAAAGATTTTTATGCACAAGAAGTGCATATAAAAACATGCATATTTCCATTGAACATGAATTTGTGTTTCTTGGAAGATAGAATAATATAATTGTCTCATTTATAATAAATTATAATTGAAAGTAGGTAATTAAAGTGAGTCATTTGTTCGACCCTTCATAATGAGCATCGCCAAGGGGTAGGAGAGCGATTTTTGAAAATCACCGTTTGATATCAGCAGTAGAAAATGTCAAAATCTCAATTGTATTTTTGATAATTTCTACTACTGATTTGAACGTGTGATTTTCAAAAATCGCCCTCCACATCGTATTGCTATGATATAATCATAGTGCAGCAAAATGTCGAGTACGCTTTGCTTGCTCTAGAAATTTTCACTATCATCTTATAGCCTAACCCACTGGCGGTGACGCCCTTGCTCATCAATTTATGTAGGTATATGCTTCATATTCTTAATTTGCAGTAAAAATCCGCTGCCTACTTACTATGCAACACTGCATAGATACATTTATGTTAGGTACCTATCTTTTATGTAATGGCCTGAAAACCGCAGCATTATTTTCAATTCTTCGGTAACAATTTATTTTTCAATGTTATTGCCCAGTGACGGATTTGGGCAAGGGTCCCAGGGGGCTATTTGAGGGCTATGAACAGTGACCATCTGAGCCCCTTGATGACCCATCATCATGATTTTTCGAAAATACTTTTCTTTGCATTAAAAACCTTGCAATATTAATCTTAAATAAACGAAAGAAGATTTTGTTGTCGTCTATTTGTTACTGTAAAAGCTCGAAGTACGGTAAATCCTAACATTTTCCGGTAAAACCTAAAAACCTAACCTATTTTAGGTTTTACCAGAAAAACTTAGGATTTACCATACTTCGGGCTTTCACAATGACAGTTCCACTGCTAGGATTGCTTAAGAATGCTATCGTGTTTGAAAAACTTCATTGAATTAAAATGGTCCAAAATATTCAAAATAGAATTAATGATACTTTGTTTGTGCGGACCGGGTCTATTATCCTCCTAATAGTGCAGAAGTATAGAAGAAGAATTGAGAGCCGGTGTTTTTCAGCACCAGTGATTTTTTTGCATCCTTTTGTAATGTTTGCCACCCGGGGCCTTTCCATTAGTCCGTCCCTGTTAAAACAGGCTAAAGCCTAATGTCTAAAGGAAACCACTAACTATATTAGTTCCAGTTAACCTTGTTGAGATGATGCTATTACCTATACAGGGTGTAAACTTAAATGCATTACATACTTAATGGGGTGATTCAGACTATCAAACTGAACGACTTTTACTATGGCACCAACAATGAAATCGTGGAAAAAAATCGGCTGCTATATACATTTTGGTCGAGTAGTGTTCACATCTCTGTCCTGGGGGTCAATCGCGCTAGCTTTGAACGATACTACCAAAACAAAACCACAACCAAAAACGTTACGTTATGCACAATTCGTATCGCGCTAATTATATCAACGGTAACGATTTAGCTTTTTTTCGGAAGATACGTTGGCGTAACGTTCGATCGAACTTTCTGTATTGCGCTATTTTTTGAAAGCGTTCGAAACCAATAGCGTTCCGTTGGGAACGTATTTACCGCTGTCAAACGAACGTTTTTGATTTAGTTGGTGTCGAGTAACTTTTCAGTCTATTGTGAGTCGTTCGTTAGTGATATAGAAAAGCATAAAATGCTCGGGCTTTATTTAGATATGTTAGAAAGTGCTCATTCAGGTGGACGTGGCTGAAGACAGATCATCGACCCGTAGGCAGAACGACTCATTGCGTGTCCGGGCCATAACTCGGTCAACATGAACAACTCTAACAACTTGGACAACGTGAACAACTGTGACAACTTGGACAACACGAACAACTGTGACAACATGAACAACTCGGAAAACATGAACAACTTGGACAACATAAAGAAATCTTGACAACTCAATCAACTGTGACAAAATCCACCATAGGTTCATGTTGACCATGTTGGCCGAGTTGACCATGCTATCAAATTATCATGTTGTCAGAGTTGACCATGTTGTCAAATTGTTGACGTTGTCCGAGTTGACCGAGTTAACTCCTGTAAGTTTGACGTTTAAAATAATGCTGTCCACTTCACCACCCGCACAATCGAGCATCGATTACAAAAATAACACCTAGTATTTTTAATACTCGTGGTAAGCCCTCTAAACGATTTGAGTTTGGTTTTGCTTTGGTAACGTCAACGTTTTGAGTTTGGTTTTGCTTTGGTAAAGTAAAATTTAACCGTTCAGAAAAAAATAGCGCGATAGCATTTTTCACATCAGCTAAACCAAATCTAAACCAAAACCAAAAACGTTCCGTCCGAACGGTAAAACCGTATAAAATAGGGCGATTGACCCCCAGGAGGCCTTTGCCCAGCAGTGGGATGAAATAGGCTTGTAAAAAAAAAGTGTTCACATGTTTTATGGAACAGCTGCATTTTTTTTTCGCTATTTCAAATTTTTAGTTCATCTTGATGGTTAGAAGACTACCCAGTTTCCATACTAAACGCAATCAGCTGATCGAACGTTTGTATGAAAAGTCTACTTTTCTTTTACGAATATCCCTTGTCCCTTTGGGAAAGTCGTTCAGTATAATGAGTACAATCACCTGTTAAAGCAATGCGACTGTCTACCCCAGCACCCTGTATACAAGGTGTTACAAAAATATAAATAAACATTTACGGGGGTTGTTTAGACCATCAAACTGAACAACTTTCACTATATCGAATATCGAAATCGCGAAAAAAAAATGTGACGTTCCATACTCTACAAATCGATTCGAGCTAAAATATGTATGGGATATCTGATATTTTTTTTGGCGATTTCGATGTTGGTCCCATAGTGAAAGTTGCTCAGTTTGATGGTCTAAACAACCTCCTTAAGAGTTTTAAATATTTATTTTTACTTATGTAACACCCTGTATGTTTGATAGTTCACATAATGGAACAAATGTGACAAAAACCATCAAAAAAACTTTGTCGTCAATGTAGCGTTAGTGTGCTTTGTAGATGATCCTTCCTTATTGCAGTTGTATTGTGTTCATACAAAAAGAAATATAATTAGTCATTCCAAAGCCATTAACAGATAATGGTAAGGTATCCTCGCACAAGGTGCAAATATTTGTGTGATGAATAAAAAGTTAACCGTCACAGGACGCCCGGCAGAAGTCAAACATCCGCAGCTCTGTCAAATTTAAATTTCGAACTTTTGTCAAACGAAAAGGGTGCGGAACCGAATTTTAAATCCCTCCTGTAAAACAAAATTCGTATGGAAATTGATCATAGAGACCTGCACCAACTAGTAGATTACACACCGAGGCGAGGAAAGGAAAGTAAGAAAAGAAGAAAGGTCTCAGATCTCATGTTATTGTTGACCGAGGCGAAGCCGAGCTTAACAAACATGTGATCTGAGGCTTTCTTATTTACTGCCCGAGGTTAGTATACTATTTTTCTTCTCGAAGGAGGTGGAAAGCGACAACTTCGTTTAGCGCAGCGGGACTTATTTGAATCGAAACAAAAGTCTTGACGTGCTTGTTTGAAAATCGAACTGACCACCACGACAACTGAGAGCGCACCGAGTGAGGGTTCCGTAACATGTCAACTTATAAAAAGTGGTTTTCTCCGGGACCTTCAGCGCAAGACCGACTCACACTTGGCAGGTTTTTATTATTTTTTGTTGTACTTATTGTAAAGTGTAGAGTTAGCTCTATAATCACATCAATGCTTGCATGTATTACCGTTTTTACATTTTGCCATAGAGCGACAAGAAAATGTTGATAAATACTTGTTTCACAAAAACGTTTCGTTTTTATCTTGTTTGATAAGTGTCAAACTCTTACAAATGAAGAACTAGTGTTGCATATCCAAAGGGTGAAAAAGGGACCCCTTTTCATAAGCCTATATACGCTGTCCGTCCCGTCCGTCCGTCCGTCTGTCCTTCCTATAACTGTATCTTTTGAACCGTAATAGCAAGACAGTTGAAATTCCAGTTGAAATTTTCACAGAATGTGCGTTATTATGGCAGATTTGCTAATATACTATAAATAATATATTATAGTGAGATAAATTAACTACCTAGTTTTTTTTGTTTTTTTTTCTATCCGTTATGTTCTAATTGTTCATTAATTTATTTTGTTGTTATCTTGAAAATAAATCCTTCACTCAAATCATTTAAAAGAGATATTGCTTTAACATAATATATATTTTTGTTTTGCTTAGGTACCGACCGACTAAAATAATTTTTTCACCGCAATATTAAAGTTTAAATTTTTTTTTACTAAGATTTGTAATGTCTTTTTAGCGATAGGATCAGATTTTTTACATATTGTTTATGTGAAATGAAGTTTTTGATTAGTTTTATTTTGTGTTTTACCAAAGAAACCGAATTAAATTAAATGATACGGAACCGCTTCGCAAAAATTCAGTCAAAATTGGGGATACCAAAAACTTAACTGAAGTTCGAGTCGACTTTAAACACCTGGAGCTCTCCTGTAGTATGATTTTTAAAAGACAAATCAGCAGTAGAAAGATGCGTATCTCCATAGTAATTTTGATATTTTTAACAGCTGAGCTCACCGAATGAGATTCAAAAATCGCACTCCTGGGTGATCATTTCGTCGGGTGATCATAGTACACAGATGAGTCGCCTATTATCATTCGGGTGATATCACCCAGGTGATTAAAGTGTAATAACAATTTTAATATTTTCCACTGTGAAAAAATATGATTCTGTGACAATACAGCGGTAATTTTCAAGGTCATTTTTATTTTTGAAATTTTCCTATTGTAAACGAGTTTTTCTTAACAACATCCTAACTTAAAAGTACCGTAGGTACCGTACAGATTTAGAATCATAACAATTACAATTCATGTTAGTAATTAGTACCTACTACTCTGTGATGTTACGTAAAATATAGTAATCATTTGCTGTCCGAGATTTAAATTTGTTTTTTGTTATCTTCTGAATTAATATATTTGGTTATTTCCAGAGACAAAAACATTTTTAATCGACATCAAAAAAGGAGGAGGTTCTTAATTCATGTGAGTTTTTATGTACAAATATTTATGTTACCTACCTACGCGATAGCTTTAGCATTTCTTGACCTTTTTGTACCTGGGCACCGCTGTCACCGCCCGGCGCCCTATATACGGCACTGACCCATGGCATGTCATCCATGCGGATTCGAACCTGTAGTGCGATTTTTGAAAATCATACGAGCTGTTCGGCAGTAGAAAATGTCAAAATTACTATGGGGATTATGCATCTTTCTACTGGATCTCAAGATTGACTTTCCATAGCTCTCCTCAATGCGTCACCGACACTCATTTCAAAAATAATTTTTATTTGGTTCAAAACTCTGGGATCGGTGGATGACCAATCTATCCACCAAAGCCTAGTCTAGGTGTATCCGACCTTATAGGTCATAATCATAACATTAATACACCTGATCTTATCTTACATTTATAATATCGGCCTCTAATCTGACAAGATATTGATTATCCGATACACCCTGCCGATGCCGGCAAGTATTGATATGAATCTTGACTATGTATTATGTGAGATTGTTTAGCTCTTGAACCAAGTATCTCGAAATATTCCAAGTTCCATTGAAATTATATACCTACCTATATTAAAGGTTCAATGGAATAAATAGAAGCAATAAAGTAAATATAACAACAAAAACTTTGTGTTAACAACTTCTAATCGTAGTAACAAAAGCATACAGGAAGTATGCTAATTATAGCATACACACTAACATACACTAGCATACATATTAATGTAACCTTATATAAGGGGGTGCTTTGGACCATTAAACTGAACTTCAGTATGGGACCAACATTGAAATCGCAATAAAAATCTGCTGTTCCATACATTTGGTTCGAGTAGTATTTTATTGCTCGCAAAGAACCCTATTGTAAATTAATAGGGATTGATTTGATTGATTCTTGACAAACGCCTTTCCTCCTATTCGAGATTCTACACAATTCGGTATATCAAGTTTTATTTTGTTATTATTTTATATTTTTACGGATAGTAGACATCATTTCGAGAAACTCATTTTTTTTTTAGATTAATCTTATCATTATAAAATACATCAATCCGATTTGGTCCAAAATGTGAAAGTGCCGGCCAAAAAAAATGATATATTCTGTTAGGGCAAACATTTATTATAATGGCACCAAAGCTGTAGGTCCATTATTCTTGGGTTTATATGGGTTCGAAAATGACCTTTATTGTGTAAATACTGTATATGTGATTTTTCATATTTGCCGAGTTCGATTCCCGTTCAGGCAGGCGATTATTTAAAAATCTTTGAACTCAGCTCGCAGTTCAAATTATATTAAAATGAAAAAGTCTCAGTTTCAGTCTTCTTTCAGGAAAATTTCTTATATACAATAGTTATACTTTCCTTCCGTGTGGCATAGCCGTGGGACACCCTGTATATTATCTAAATGATCCAATATCAAGACATCATATTAAACAATCATAATAGATGCTGATAGCTTATTAATTATGTTTCGAACGAACGTCACTGATGAATTAATAACACTGGGAAAATATGCAGAAGTTAATTAGAGCTGACTGGGGCCTTCTCGGACTTTCTATTTTCGATGTATCGTGAACGTTTTCGTTCAAATATCAACTCTATTTCAATGAAGTTCCATCGATTACAATTTTTCGTAACCCGAAAGTCAACTAAATGACCGGATGTAGAGTTTTTAAGGACCAAAATGCATGGATCTGATGGTCAATATTAGGTATAGCTTCAATACATCGCACGTTAAAACCAATACCGTCACTAAACGAAAAACCCGCATTTTTAGATTTTCGCACCACGTCTCCCACCAATCAGAACTTTGTCCAATGCAAAAACACCTGTAACGAAATTCCATGTAATTCTTATAGATGTCAGTAGTATCGCAACGACTTTAAACAAAATTCGCCCGCCGACTAACCGCTTTACCGACACCATTTGGGTAGTGACGTGAACGTCAGACATACCAGAGTACTTTCTAAGCGCAAGAGTGTCATTTTTTGGATAAGAACGTTATTCCATTAAATAGAACAGTCAATTGAATGTACTTTGATGTGTGGAGTACCGTCATTTTTTGGTTAGTGTCATTTTCACGTTAATTTAATAGCGTAAATTCGGTACAAATAAACGCAATACTGTCCGTTTTTGCATAGAGCCTTTGCTTTTCCTATAGGCTAAAAAATCTGTTGCAGTTTCTGGGAATAGTGTATTTTTGACGATTAAAGTCGTTCTTTTTGTTAGTTTTTGAGCGTAAAACGCATAGGGATTCAAACAAGACTGTCATTTTATGTTTTAAACCTATTTTGCCTTTACTTAAGATAAAAGATCTGTAGATAATTTTAAGAAATATTGTAATTTTATATAAATTCATACAAAAATGATTACCCACTTATATGCCCTCGGTCATTAAAAACTCCCTAAAAAAATATGTTATTTGTGACCGCCATCTTGAAAAATCTAGTCAATCTTGACCAGCTCCAGCTGTTCCAGCGGCACACACTCTTAGAGTCGAAAAAACGACGAAAACAACCATTAAAATGGTTGAAGCACTTCAAATGTTGATAAAATTTGCAGATAATATTATCTATTTTCGTAATCCACTTAGTTCATTCCAAAATATCAAGTGGTGTCGTATTACGATAAGTCTAAACAATTATGACGGAAAACATGAGTCACAAACGGCTTCGGCATCAAATAAACATGATTATTTATAAATGAGAACAAAAGACTCACGTATGTTTTGGTTTTCGGCATCCAGAATGGTTTATTTATCCATAGACATGATTAGCACTGCCACTTTAAACAAGTAAACACAATAAATCACTTCACAAAACACCCACTTGAAACATGAAACCGACCGATACGTGAGACGCGCGGATTCAAACTGATATTCCGACAAAACTATCGAACTGGGGGTCTGAACTTCTATAAAAGACGTCGGGGTAATTTTGTAAGTTAGAGACAGAAATATAGAGCTTATGGATTATTCTGTAGGAAAAACAAGGACAGATAAATATTAAAGAGCAGGGCTGTTGGGAAACAAATATACCCCGGGCAAACAACGGTTTTTTTTTCCGGTATGAAAACATGCCCGGGTGCACAAAAGGAAGTCAAGGTCAAAAAACCGGTCAGATGAGTGGTTACATTTTTTAGAGTCAGTATTGTTTGTATCTTTTATAAGTAAACCGTGTCATGTTTCGTTTGGTGTCGATATTACCCAAAATTTATTGTAGACTGTGAATGTTAAAAATAAATTAGAACACATTTTAACTTTTTACTATTAAAGTTTTGTATTCTTTTGCCAAAACCAAGAGCTCTTTTACCTTGATTTTATAGGTATTAAGCTAACTAAAAACTCAAGTGAATTGTTACTTGCAAAAGAAGTCGGGTTGACTTCGGCTTTTAGAGATTCCCAAAACTTAATTAGCCCCGTGGTATAGAATTACGTAGTACTTTTTAGCTCATAAGCCGCAAAACAAAATCTATGCCGGACAAGTGCGTAGCACCCTCAATCGACGGAAGTGCATGAAGAGATGTATGAATGTGAATGAGGCTAAAGAGGTATGTCAGAGTCGTAGCGTGTACCCCCATGGGACAATTGCGTGAGCTTATGTATGTATGTATGTAGAATATGAGGTGTATTAGATTCTCTTAGGACAAAGTACCTAAGCCCCTCCCATTTCAAGACAACAACGTCCCCACCAGTTGTCTTGTCAAAACTTTCTACGGCAGTCGGGAAAATTGTAGTACGAACCACCATACAATTTTACGACGGCCGTCTTTAAGATCTAAATAAAATTTGCAAGATTATGCCAGTATCAAACCTAAAGTCCTTCGTCAGTCAAGAGCAAAATACCAAAGTCAAAAATCAAACTATTCTTCATCAGAATACGATTTTGTTTTGGAAGAAAATGCTATTGAAAAGCCTTCGTTGGTCAAGAGTTAAATACCAAAATCTAAACTAAACGAGTGTTCAAAATGAAGCCCGTCAGACCTTAAATTCTACTTTGAAAGAGGTGTCATGAAACAATGTTAGCGCTAAACCAAAATGTAGCCCGATCCAGTCCTCTAGCTTTAGCTCGTCATCAAAATCAGATTAGGTTACAGAACTCGTCTTTAAACTCTTACTATATAAAAGTTGAGTAGGACCTAAAATTACTTTGTGCCTAACACAAAGTTATTTTTGGAATAACTTTAGTGTAGTTAACTTTTACATCTAAACAGTTCCTTGTACATTTCTTTATACCTATGTTTCTGATGAATTAACAGCGTGTTTAAGTGCTATTTATTAGTGTACTTCTTCCTTTGAACACGGTGTATAAGTGTGAGTATCTAGAATAGCCCGCATGGACATTGAAGTTGTAACGATGCGTAGATGGAATAGCAAGAAGTATTTATATTTATGTATTAGTCCTATTGTAACACTTATTATACCTATTGTACCCCTCTTTTTACGTCGATGCTTAAGAACGGTCTATTGACAACTGTTTTTTATTATTTACACCAGTTAATTGCTCATACAGTGCATGTTTATTTAGGTTTTCTTAAGTTTTACTAGAATAGTGTCAGTCCATGTACCCTATTCTCCACGACAAACTAAGTAATAAAGTTAGAGGAATAATGACACAAAAGTAGATATTTTTTAATAACTGCATGAAAATGGAATATACCCTGTACATCATTGAACTAATAGCAAGATTATTACCCAAACTATCATTTAAATTGATAAAATCATGAAAAACCACTAACAAAAAAATATAATTAAATAATTCGTTTTGCAAAAACTTTGAACGCCATTTCCCGAAAGTTTCATTTTTTGCATAGTGACGGTAATGGTTTTAACGTGCGACATGTATTGTATATTTTTATTAACATTGACATAGTGTTAAATAGGTATTAAATATTATTGATTATAAACATGTTACAGTTACAGCCATGTTGACGTCCCGATTGAAAATTTCATTCTCTGGGTAGTGGGCTCGGTGGTGTAATTGGTTAGCACGTTTCCATGGTTTGGAAGAGCGTGGGTTCAAGTCCCGCCCGAGACAAATTTTTCAATCTTTAATTTGATGTATAATAATAAATATCTTGGACATTTTCAGACAACTTATCTAGTCACATTTAAAGTTCCAGAATCTAGCCTGGACTTGTATTATGATAACTAGACAACGATATAGAATACATATTATATATATAGATACAAACATCCATGACTCGGGTACAAATATTCATATTCATCATACAAATATTTGTCCCTTACGGGATTCGAAGCCGCGACCCTCGGCACAGCAGGCAGGTTCACTACCGGCTGAGCTACCGGTCCGGCAATTAAATTGAATAGACAACGATACACGATAAACGATACGCTGTATTATACAACTGTACACATGATATAAACTTAGATTAAGAATTTATATTGTGATGTAGTGTTTCTGGCCACCATCTTCTCTACAGCGTCAACACGTTCAGACGGTACGCGGTGGTAACTTCAAGAAAAGATTTGACATTCAGTATGTGGGGCTCAAGTTCTTATATCAAATATAAAAAAAATAACTTACATTATACATTTACAGTGAAACATAAGAGATCTAGAACTAACTACAGTTATAAATATATGTCACTGTGAAAGCCCGTAGTATGGTAAACCCACTGACTTACACTCTCGCAGGAGTAGGTATATGTCAGTGGGTAAACCGTTAGTTTTTCTGGTAAAACCTAAAATAAGTGAGGTTAGGTTAGGTTTTTTTAGGTTTTACCGGTAAATATTAGGATTTACCGTAGTTCGAGCTTTTACAGTAACATATAGATTTACAAGCCTAACTTTCGAATAGCAAATTTAAATAAGGGTAGGTGTACATAAAAGAGACCAAAGACAACAACAATTAAAAAGAAAAAAATTAAAGTTTTATGAAACGTGAACTATTTTTTGCAGGTGTACTTATAGTACTTCCATAATTTTTTCTTTGTTCACCTAAAAATTAAAATGAGACAAAAGACAACAAAAATTAAAAAGAAAAGTTTTATGAAACGTAAACCATTTTTTGCAGGTTTTTCTGTACATTATTTTTATTTGTTTACCTAAAAAAAAGCTATTGAAACGAGTGACCAGGACATCGTCATACGCCCTTCCTACAATACGAGCTCTATACAAGGATTACTTAGTTGAAGAAACTGAGCGTGTCGTAAGGGCCAGCGCACATATAGCGGAAGAAATGCTCGAACATATTCTATGCAGTCAAGGACACCTAGGCCTGCCACATACGTGAGGAATTATTATCGGTGGAATTAGGATTTCATATGAATTTGCCCCTGCAAAATTCCACTCGAAAATACGAAGGCATAAAGTCTAATATATAGGGCCCTTTTTAATATGCTGACATTTTTTAAGGGAATGATCAGACCGCCAAACTGAACAACTTTCTCTATGGAAAGAATTCATCATATTATTCATCGAAATCGAGAAAAAAAATCGGCTCTTCCATACAAAACTGCAAACCTACTCGAGTCAAATGTATTGGATTTTTTTTTGCAATTTCGATGTTGGTCCCATAGAGAATGTTATTCAGTTTGATGGTCTGATCATCCTCCTAAAAAAGTGTCAGCCTATTAAGAAGGACCCTGTTATATTGCACGCCATTTTCAATTCTATTTTCTATCGATGTAAACTCAACATCATCATCTCAGCCGATAGATAGATAGATTTTCACCAGGTCGTCGGTTCATGTTGCTGCCTACTCACGCTGCAATTTCCTGTACGCGGTGGCTACTAGAGACGTCTTCGGCCCCATCGGTTCTGCTAGTAATATGGGCGCCCATTGCCACCTTAGTTTAGCAATTTTTTGGGCTATGTCGACGTAAACTGCTCAGGCATTTTCCCGCTCGCTGTGCGCTGATCCTAAATAGCTGCCTTCGTTTTCTTCACGATTTAACGGCCTACGTCATCACATCATACATAGGACAAATTAAATTTTAAAAAAATGTTGAAGTGGTTCACAGTCGATTAGTTAGCTACCCAACTTTGTTTGTCCTGGGATAAATTCCCATCCAATACGACTTTAACAATCATCTAATTAATAACTAATTAGAATGTTTCTACGAATGTTAATTAATTATGATTATTTGCTTTAAACAACTAGGACGTTAGTAATAACAATGATGTTATATGCTATCATAACTAGTGATTATAACTTCAAGGAAACACTTTGGATAGGACAGGAAATCTGTAGAGGTACCTTAGGTACATCTACAATGGCATTGCATAGTAATAATAAGTACTTATTATTCAAATCACGGATCTTGTACCTAAGTACCGAGATGTGGATTAACGCCCTTCCGGACGCTAAAGTCCGTATTGTATTGTTTGTCATTAGTTCTGCACAATAATTTTGTGCTAATAAATTACGAATGTTGAAGTAAAAATTGCGAATAGTTGGCCACGCATGACAAAGATGTGGCTTAAAATGGGATATGAGAACGATTAATATCAATAAATCAGTCCACTCCGTTAATTTTTACAATACAGAATGGGTGATTGTCATTTCACCCTGTATATGACAATCACGAAAAAAGAATGAATAAATCAGTGAATCACATTATCATAATCATTTATTCTTTGCATGCTTGTTTAATTCATCATCATCATCTCAGCCGATGGACGTCCACTGCTGGACATAGGCCTCCCCCAAAGATCGCCATATCGACCGGTCCTGCGCTGCCCTCATCCAACGGGTTCCCGCCGCCTTCACCAGGTCGTCGGTCCACCGTGTCGGGGGCCTACCCATGCTCTGCGCTTTCCGGTACGCGGTCGCTACTCGAGAACTTTTCGGCCCCTTTGGCCATCGGTTCTGCGAGCAATGTGCCCCGCCCACTGCCACCAAGCACGTATCCAGACTTTTGTTTCGGGGGGGACATTTAATTTTCAATTTTCAGGATGAAATTATTCATAGAAAAACAATGAAAAAGTAGGTGCTGTAATCACTTTTCCATACAAATATTCGGATTTCGGGGGGGGATAAATCCCACCTATCCACTTTAGTTTAGCAATTCTTTGAGCTATGTCAGCTACTTGGGTTCTTCTGCGGATTTTTTCATTTCTGATTCGATCTCGTAGGGAAACTCCGAGCGTAGCCCTCTCCATTGCCCTTTGGGTGACTATTTCAGCCTTTTTATCATTCCTTGAGTGTGCGCCCACGACTCTGTTCCATATGTCATCACATCACTGGCAACAGACGTGTTTAATTAGGTACTTATACCTACTTTATTCTACACCAAATAGCTTTTACACCTGTATAAAAGGCAGTCTTATAATAAATACATTATGAGAGAATATAATCAACAGGAACACTAGATACTGGGCTGCAATACAACAGGACTAAGGGTGGGAAGCCTTTTTTTAGAATTCTTAAACTATCAAATTAAAGATTGAAAAATTTGTCTCGGGCGGGACTCAAACTCGGGTTCTTAAACTATGATCATTCTATGACTCATTGGTCGATTTGTCTTGGTGAGATGACGTTTATACTTTCGTCTATCGCCTCAATCACTCCCAAATTGTTTGCACCTATTGAATTTTGGCATGAAGACAGATAGTATTTATTTATTGAATAGTATATGAGTAAAGGTATGTATAGTATAGTAGTTGAAGAAACAAACATGTCAATCATTCCTCATCAATCTTTTGAAATATGTTCCATGTAATGAAGCGACATCTAGTCGGTGGGTTGATAATTACTTGAAACTTTATGATACCTATGCCTATTCAATTCCTCAAAAGCCAAGTATCCACGAAGTCGTTCTCATTTGTATCGGCAGTGTCTTTTTACTTCTTTCAAGTCTCCATAGATGGTGCTGCAACCAGAATTCGGTATGATGATGTTTATTGCAAATTTTTTTAATCTTAACTATTATAAAACCGTAAAAATTAAAATCATGAGAAATAAAAAAGTAGCGGTTCTCTTCATATAAATTCAAATAACATTCGATAGCGCGATTTAAAAACGTGCAGCGCCATCTATTGACAAAATTGTTAGTTTGTTTGTTTGTTCGCACATCACGCAAAAACTACTGAACTGATTTTGATGAAACTTTTTTTGTTTGATAGCTTATGATCTGACTTAAAATCTGGTATATAATTTGTGCGGACGAAGTCGCGGGAAAACACTAGTGATTAATATTTCTGATTGGTAATAAAAAAAAAATTTTATCGAGTTTACCTATGTTTCGGTTTTTGAAATATTTACTCTGTAACGTCATCTGCAAAGGGTAAGCGGGAAAATATTGCAAAATCCATGGAGAGAATCGGTAAATACAATACCTATTTCCAGCTTCCTGAGAAAATCTTTGCATCGATTCAACGCAGGAAGCTGGCATCACAGACTTCTGTATTGTAATACCTAATTCTGTGGCCATTACCACCCAGCAAGACAAATCGCCAAAATACCTCTGCCAATTTTCACTTGATAAAAAATATCAAAGGACAACATCATTTTCTAAAGTAAAAAAATCGAAGCCTTTGAAGAAAAGATTGCTACTACTACCAAGGCCCAAGGGTGCAGTTACCTAACATGGTTCTCTTGTAGTGCATGGACGGTTTCAGGGTTTCCACCCAAACGTATCAAGGTGGGTGATATGAATGTGGGTGGGTGGGTTATAGGTGTTGTAGGTGTTACCAACCTTTCGCCCACAACGTTTACAGGGTAAACGACTTAACTATTAATAATGAAAAGAAGGAAATAATTCTAAACAAATTTTATTTACTTTAAGCACTATACAAGGTGTAAACTTAGTGCTACGCATTTAGTACTTAGGGTGGTTCTGACCATCAAACTAATCAACTACTGGATCAATATTATAGACCACGATCCCATCATCGTATCCCCTAACTAAATTAACGCATTTAATTTGACACCCTGTATTATTTATTGAATCTCAACTAAACTATATGGGTAGGTAAGTATCTTTGGATTTTCCTATATTTTTTCTATTACCGATTTCTTAATAAATAATTTCACATACTTAATTTAAATAACTCTACATATGGCACCAACTAATAATGAAAGGTATTGCTTAAATCAAGAACATCGATATTTAAGATGCACTAGCGCATAGATCGACTGAGGCTAGACCAGAAACCAAATTCAAGTCTATTTCACATTTTATAATATGACGATAGGCGACAGAAGTATTTTGAATCGTGAGATTTTCTTCTCTCTCCTCCATAGTATTTTTGAAATTTTCTACTGCTGATTTGAACGTGTGACTCCTTGAGTGCGATTGTTGAAAGTCACACGTATAAAATCGTGATCGAATGACGCATAATCTCCATAGGAATTTTGACATTCAAAAATCTCTAGGTCTACAGTCCTTTTAAAGTTAGAGTCTTCCCATCAAACTGATCAACTTTTACTATGGGAGCAAACAGATCGGAGCAAAAAAAAAATCTGCTGTTCCATATTTAACTGCAATGCCTAAATTTTTTTTGCTCCGATCGGTTTGCTCCCATAGTAAAAGTTGATCAGGATGGGGAGAAACTTAGTTTCTAATGCTAATGATATCAATTTTACCCCGTATAAAGATCAGCGTGCTCGAAAACTATATTTATTTTTCTTTCTCTCTCTAACACAAGAACTATGCTATTTCTGTCCGTACTGCTTATATCTATACGCTAGTCTGCAGCATGTTAGTAGTGGTGCCACCCAGTGACCAGTGGTATCCCTAGTTAAATCAAAAATTAAAGAACTCGTCAGTGTCATAAGGCTCCTCCTTAGCCACACTACCACGAAGTGCTGACAGCTTGAATCCTTGCTCTTGCATCTGATTTAATTTCGGCAACTCTTGCTTTATCATATTCTCGACGTTCACCTTATTAAGCTCCTGCTGCATCTTCTCTTTAATAGGACCCTCCAGTGCATCCATGATCTGATACCTCAGTAAATTAGGTAGAATATTAACTAAAAACTCGATGACATAGTCCAAAGTACCAGCTCCATCGCAGCGAACTTGAATATTGCCAATTTCTAGATCCAAATCTCTAAACTGTGGATTTTTCGTCGTATCTAACGGTTGTCCCAATATTATCCTCCCACTTATATATTCAACGGAGAATGATGCAGTCCCAGCCCTGGACAGAAGACCACTTACTGCTGAAATCTCCCATTGAGTAGTTCCTTCCAGCTTTTGAGTACCTATTTCAAAGTCCGCAATAGCGGTGTTGTTCTCCATTTTAAGCGTAATGTTACCTACTCGTTGAAACGACGATAACCCTGTGATCCAAGTTCGAGATAATTCTACAGTGAAAATGCTAACAGACGCGTTGTAATCTTTAATCTGATAAGGATCCATGTGTAGCTCTCGTACTTTCTTTCGTGCATCTACAATAACCATATCCAACGGAGATATGGAGTTAGGGAACTGCATATCACCAGCGACTTCATCAAGCTTAAGATTAATTTCTTCTCTTGCTTTAACGTAAGCTTCTTTGAGGATGTAGGGTTTGATAGAGTCAAAGAGGAAAGTGCCTATGGAGTTGATGGCGCCTTGGAACATGCTGCCGAAGAATCCCATGTTTTCGAAGTGTACGGCTATGGTGCTGAAGGATAGGTCGATCTTGATGTCCTGTGCTCTCAGCTTGCCGTCGCGCTCTACGCCGAGGGTCGCCAGGGCTGTGATCTTAAGACCGGTGACGTCCACTGTGAAGGGACCCTGGGCCTTGTTCACCCACGTAGACATTGTGTAGTTACCCCGAGCGTGCAGTTTGTCGATCAACATGGCGGCATGAACCTGGAAAGGGCCAATGTTTTTTATTTAGTTAACTAGTGGCATTTAAATCAGAATAATATACCTGTATTTGTTGGTTTATTTACTGTATTTATCGGATAAATATAGAACTGAGATATAAATAGAATAAAAACAAATAATAAATGTCAAACTTGATCCTGTAACAGGAAAAGATCAATTATGTTGTTGACTTCTTCTTCTGTGTTTTTTCTTTTATATTGTTGCTACCAAATTGATGATTTCATAAATTTTCGCATTATCATTTTAAAACCTATGCACCATTTTTTTTTTTAATTATTGACTGTACCAACCTCCATTTCCCCGACCTCAGCATTGACATACAAGATCCGGAACTTGCTGATTCCGTGCACAGCTGTGTTTTTGAAGTAGAGAGTGCCGAACGAAAGGGACTGCTTCATGTCCGGTACTGGATACGGGTCCGGTATATCCGCGCCCGGTATCCCGACCGGATCCGGCTTCTTGAAGTGCTCGAGGATCAGTAAGATCTGGTCACTCATCTTCTTCTCACCCTCTGCCAGTTTTGATTCCGTCGAATCATCATCGTCTGGTGGCATATCTAGAGAAAAATACAATTATAGATGAGTACATTTAAGTAGGTAAGGTACATTTATACACATATGCCAGTATTTGATGTCGGAATGGTTAGAAGATTTACTTTAACAAAGTACCTACCAACTAATGACGTATACCTACTACCTATGACGTACGAACCTACATTTGAAACAAGTTAGAATTTTAAGCTTTAGAAAGGGTGCAAGGGATAGCCTAGCAGATACTAGTACTGGAACGGTGCATTAAGACCAGAAACTGAACCACTTTCACAATGGAGCCAACCTCAGGAAACTTAAAAAAATATTGCTTTTCCAATACAACACTGCTGTACCTAACCTACCTGAGGGTGTTTATTTGAAAAAGAGTGGTTTTGGATGTAACTTTTGTTTTTAATTTGTTTCGACAGCAGATTTCTATTTTATTTTCTTTCGATGTTGTCTCCATAGTAAAAGCACTCCTGGATTGTGATTGTTGAAAGTGAAATCAGCAGTAGATAGATGCATATCTCCATAGTAATTTTAACGTTGAGCTCAGCGAATGAGTTTCAAAAATCGCACTCCAGCCCATTTTAGCTCAAAATAGATACCTACAATGTTGATCATAATCTCACTCTTAGGTACCATCAAAATAACAAATAATTATTTCACCATTTTTATAATGTTACCTTGACGATATAATGACGGTTTATTACGTGTAACAAATCTAAGAATGTAAGGGGGGAAAAGAGCAAAAAGCGATCAGTGAAAACCAAGTGAGCAAAAAGCTGTTTTTGTTTTTGTTAAGTTTTTAAACGTTTGACGCAGGCGCATATTATGTTTAGTCATGGACATTCAATAGATATAAAATAATACCTACATAGTAGGCACACCAACGTATTGTGGAAACATTGTTTGGTAGGTGGGTAAAATACACAAACAAACCCGTTGCAAATTCATTAGCCAATGTCACGGAGAAACCTAATATGCTAGTAGGTAATATTTTATAGAGAAAGGTTACATTATTGATATCTACCTATTGATATTCTATACGAAAAGTTAAGCTTCTCTATACTTTTTGACGCAATATCTAATTAAATTCTAAAATACAATAGAACTCTAAATTCTTTCAAATAAAGCATAAAGTCATGACTAAGTAGGTATTGAATTTATCCTAGGTTAGTTTTTTTGGCATTAGTGCAAAAGGAAAAAACTTATTGGTTTATTTTACAAGAGAATGGTTGTGTTTTGGTAGATTATCTCAAAAGCCTAAAAACAGAATGAAAATTGTTTTATTTTGTTTTATAGGTCAATAAGTGACGTCTGACGCTGCTTTGCGCTATTATCTTATACAAATTTAAGCATTCAATACAATGATGAAATTAATAAGTGCATAAAAATGTTCCCCGTCACTTTGCTCCATAATATCCATTGTCAACAAAAAACAACAAACGTACTGCACGGCTAGCATGCCACCCACGGCAAAGCGACAAAACGACTAAAATACATGCGCGCGCGCTCTGTTTGGCATACGTAAAATAACAAAGATGGAGGCACATCGCGAGTTTTATCGTTCTCTCGGGATTCTAACACATTTTTCCGACAGTCGATATTAAATAGATAGTCGATATTCGAATACCGAATTCAGATGACATTTTCACTAATTAGACATTTCTCCTCCATGATAATACGTAAACTAATAAACAACATACATCACTGCCCGTTTGCAAGTTCGTTTTCTCAAGAAATTAACTATCAAGTATTTTAATCAAACATTCATAATGAAAAACCCAGGACACGAGACAACAAACGTTAGCGACAATATGAGTAAGTCCGCTCAAATCCACACGCACAATTTTTAACAAAGACGAACTTGACCCCTTGGGCATCCTTATTTGATCAACGTTGGCAAACACATGACATTCCGATTACAAATCCCATTAAACAAGACACTGTCACATTTATTAAACTTAACACGCACCTTGGCTGAGTCCAAAATCTGTGAGAAATAGGGCCAGAAGGATCACAGAATATTTCGACATCCCGTTGTTCTGCCTGGCAGCGAGGTCCCGACACTAATGGATGAATGAGTAGTACTCCCGACGAGCAGGGTCAAAGGTCGAAGCTTATCTGCACTAATACGTCACTTTTTGCTTCTGTTCGATATTTTATCGCTATCTGGAGTTTTGTTTTCTCTTCCCTAATTGTTAGTTATTAGCTTGTTAGCATATTGTTTATGTTTATAAGTTTTTTCGGCTCCTTAATTACACCATAATTTACTAATTAATTTTTTCTCAGGATCATTTGAAAAATATTTACCATTTATGAAGAAAAATAAACGGTTATGTAAAAAACATAAAACTGGATTGTGATTCAGCTAATATTTACAGTTTTGTTCGCGGAACGCAAAAGGACAATAACATGAATATATGTTTAAAGATGATATAAGTAAATACATAACCTTCTACTATCAAGTAGAAGGTCGCAGCTTCGAGTTCAAATAATAAATAGCACTTCAATAAGTTAATAATAGTTGCTAAGTTAGTGTCCGCCCGTGGGATCCCACTACAGGGCAAAGGCCTCCTCTTGCCAAAAATAGTAAAGGATACCACATTATACAGGGTGAAATTGATATCATTAGCATCCTTTTAAACTAAGAGTTTACCTATCAAACTGAACAACTTTTACTATATGGGAGCAAAATTTTCGGAGCAAAAAAACAAGGTCTTCCATAATAAACTGCAGTGCCTACTCAACTCAAATGTATGCAACAGCATATTTTTATTTTGCTCCGATAGTAAAAATTGTTCAGTTTGATGGGTAGAGTCTTAGTTTAAAAGGATGCTAATGATATCAATTTCCCCCTGTAGAGGCATCTTGACAATGCACAATGCTTTGGCGACAAGTTGATATCTTACATGCCTCCATCAACCCTTATAGCGTTCATAATAAAATCTCAACATATTGCTCTACATATTAGGTACGTTAGTGTACTAGCTAGACTAGTACTTATTTCCCAACCTGGGGTGCACACCCCCATGACAAGTGACAAGCGACAAGATCCCCAGTGGTCCGCGCAAACTTCGATCAAAATAAAATGAATGGATAGGCCTTACGTGAACATTTCAAACCAGAAAAGTGAGGCAAAACAAATGAAAGGTTTACTTCAAATTTGTATGCAAGTGCCCTAGATTTGACAGATAATGGCGCTAGTTTGTATGAACCAAGTGCACCAGTAGTTTGCTTCAACTTACCGCGCTTTAGGCCTATCCATTAACTTTATTTTGATCTAAGCGCGCAAATACATATGCATTTAAGAGGTCCTTTGTACCAAAGACGTCTAGCAAAAATAACTTTTAGTGATAAATTTGCTATTTAAGAGTAAAATAGGATTGTACCTTATACAGGTGTAAGGAAAAGTATAATTACACCTTTAAACCCCATAGTCTACCCAGCAAACTGAACAACTTTTACTATGGGAGCAAACCTGTCAGAACAAAAAAAATATCAGCTGTCCCCATACGTTTCAATCGAGTAGGCATTGCAGGCAGATTTTATTTTATGCCGACGACGCGACGGGTTTGCTCCCATAGTAAAAGTTGTTCAGTTTGATAAGTAAAGTATGTGGTTTAAAGGTTAATGATACTTTTCCTTACACCCTGTATATGGGGTAAGTAATTATACGGTAAATAAATATAAACTAGGTAATTAACCTTTAGTGTTTTGTTTGTCCTTTGGCGTGCAAATAAGTAAATAATTATCTTGATAATAATTCTTGTTGTATATTTCCTGAAATTATGGGTTGGTGTGCTTAGTGCAGAGTCAGCGTTCGTAGATTATGTTTCTTTATCAATCAGTGGTCAATACCATTAAGCTTCTTATCAAACACCTACATCTCTGACGATGAACTTCTGATCTTAATACGAGTTAACAAAATATAACAGTATTTATCTGATTGAATCTCTAATTATCAATACTATGGAGCTGTTTCTTTAGAACCACGAAAGTAATCTTTGTAATGATTCTAATGTTGGTGTCTAATATTCCAGAAAAAATACTCTTAAGGCCTCCGTTCATTGCAGCGATACTATCGCTGCGATTTTGCGATAATTGTTCTCAGTACATTTTGTATGGGGACGCGCTCGATCCTACACACTGCCGCGATATTATCGAGCGATAATATCGCTGCGATTTTGCGATAATTGTTCTCAGTACATTTTGTATGGGGACGCGCTCGATCCTACACACTGCCGCGATATTATCGAGCAATAATATCGCTGCGATTTTGCGATAATTGTTCTCAGTACATTTTGTATGGGGACGCGCTTGATCCCACACACTATCGCGATATTATCGCAACCTGACGCAATCTCTTTCTACTAAATTCAGTGGTGTGCGCATGCGTGACGCGAATCGCGGAATCGCTGCAGTGTGTAAGGTGTCGCGATATCGCTGTCGATAATATCGCTCGATAATATCGCTGCAATGTGCGGAAGCCTTTAAATAGGTACAGGCTGTTTTTTTATTTGTCTGCAGTCATTGGCAGTCCATTCATCCATTGCCTGTAATGTATTATATTTATTACTAATTTGTTAACAAATCCGCCGTAATATCGCATATTCTATGAAAATTTCAAGTAAGTATCTAGCTATTACGATTCAAAAGTTACAGCCCTAAATAGGTAGGACGAACGGACGGACGGACAACGTAGGCTTAGTAATAGGGTCCCGTTTTTACCCTTTGGGTACGGAACACTAAACACAGTACTGTAGGAGGTTATATATCGCGGGGTTCCGTACTGGCCGCTTTAGTTTAAGTTTGGAACGCATATCAAAAGAAACAAAGATTGAAAGCGTTTGTATTATGTCTTAGATCCGGGGGGCGAGGGGATTGTCATGTTTCTCGATAAATAAAATATCTTCTAAAATATAATCCAATTTGTTATTATTACGCCGCCACCATCTGAGCGAAGCCCCGTTTCAGTACTTACCTATACATGTGTAGGGTAGACATACGGAAGACAACGCCTCAAAATGCTAATGTTTTTATTCATCTTTGAGCATCTTTGTTTATTTAACGAACAAACGTCCTTTTTCACAACTCGTCCTTGTCCAAAGATCGCATTACTTGAATGCTACATAATTTCGAGGTGATTCAATGCCGAGGTGATATGTGCGAAAACCTTAGGTTGTTACACATTTATTTAGCTACATAGGTACCTACATTAATTTTCAACTCATTATGTAAAACTAACCTATTGTAGTACCTAACCTAATTAATTAAGGTTAAGTACCTATATGTAGATTACACACCGAGGGCAGGAAAGTAAGAAAGGTCTCAGATCTCAGCCGAGGTCAGCAAACATGTGATCTGAGGCTTTCTTATTTACTGCCCGAGGTTAGAATACTATTATTCTTCTCGACGGAGGTGGAAAGCGGCAACTTCGTTTAGAGCATCGGGATGAAAATTGACGCTTTACGTCCGGAGGGGAGAAAACAATATTTACCTTTGGTCTAAGTTTTTACCCTGCCTACTTCATATTTCATACATTTTTTTAAGTTCGTTACGAGAAAACTTGGGCAGAACACTTCGCTTTTTATAACCACTTCCTCGAAAAACTCGTTTTATCTTACAATTTATCTAATCCATCTATTTTTAGACAGCAAAACTGGCAGTTAAGATCATCCCATAGAAATTTAACAAAAGAAATCAATTGGCATCCTCATAAAGGCAATCAAAACCGGCTGTAGTTTGCGGTCAACGGTTGATGGAAAGGAGAGGGCTCATCCGCATCAAGCCTCAGACCTCCGCACCATTGCTCCCGCCGAGGCAGAAGGCGACAGACGCCTGCCCGGAAAATTAAAAACTATAAGTTGTCTCTGGTCCATTCTTCAAAATTTTAAATTTAGAACTTTAGTTTTGAGCGCGCAATTTTGCGCTTTTGTTTTTTCTGTAGTTTTGTTTAAAAACACGAAACATGGAGAAATTACAAGTGATATGCCTTGTTTTCGCCGCTGTGATCGCGTCTGGCACCTCTAATTCAAGTAAGTGGCCGTATTTGGAAGAAAGTTGACAGACTGGTAGATATTGGTGTCGAATAAATCAAGTTTTCTGTGTTACTGTGACAAATTGGTATACAATGTCAATGACATAGACGTAGGTAGAGCATTGTAAAGGACTAAACTTAATTTTTTTCTTGCACCAAGATAGTAATGAAGAGGCTGGCTGAAATCTCATAAGATTTCAGGTAGCAAAAAAAAATGTTTTCATAAAAACCAAATTTTTCATTTTTAAATTGGCATTTTAATTCACAGACTTTAATTTCTGTCAAGTCCGTGTTATAATTAAGTATGCAAAATTAACTGGAATATTGAAACTTTAATATGCTAAAAGTGAGCCTTGCTACAACTGCAAGCTTAAAAATGTAGTCGGTACTTGTAGCGGTACGTGGATGTTCTGAGGTTTCAGAATATCTCTGACTACCCCCTCGGGGAAATATAGTCGTGAGCATATGCTTATGCATATGCTATGGTACTTGTAGCAAAGCTTTTGACCACCCGAAAGAGATTATGGTCGTGAGCTTATGTATGTATGGAATAATAAATTTTACTTTCAATATTAGCTTGAATGGTTTTTGATGATAACCTATTGGTACTAAAAACTAAAATAAAACCACAATATTGTTCGTTGTATTGTTTATGCTATTTAGGGTTTAATTTTATCACCTGCTCTTGATTTTTTAGAGAGATTCTTCTTATCACTCGCAAACTTTAATTTATGATCATCCCATTATTAATGTTACCCTGACACACTCAGTGGGTTCTCCTCTCATTGCCAGCAGCTTTTAAAATTATGTAAATAATTTTTCTTGGGGTTTCAATTTAAATCATTGTCTTACTGACAAACTTTTTCGGAACGCACTTTAGCGAGTCAATAACTTTGTTATGAATAGGTAGATCATTGACTTTTTTGTGTACCTATGCGTTCAATAAATAAATAAATTGTATCAAATACCTACTAAATCTCTCTAGGTTTAAATATTTCGGTAATTTTCTCACAAATACCTACTCTTAAACTAAGTAGGTAGTACTAGATATATAAAGTCATAAACACATATAAATTTTCGCTTTCGCTTTAAATTTCCGATTCGATTACTAACGAATCAAAATTATTTATTTCAATTAGGTAGTCACTCAGGTACCTAATATTTTGAGGGCCGACGGGACCAATCATTGTACCCACTAAGCCTAAACTGTTTAACGTTATGAAATGATTAAATATTTTTATTTTAATAAATATAGATTTTTATAAACAGGACACTGAACTTTTTATCGTAACCATTACAAGAAGCCATCAAAGCTTAATTATTTTCAAAATAAAACACTCGGCCATAATGTTGACAAACAAAGGAATCACCTGTGAAAGTGCACGTGACGCTTTCACTTACA
Source organism: Agonopterix heracliana (assembly GCA_963693445.1). Lineage (NCBI taxonomy): Eukaryota > Metazoa > Arthropoda > Insecta > Lepidoptera > Depressariidae > Agonopterix > Agonopterix heracliana. Next base: position 6,238,165 of record OY856308.1, read on the forward strand.
TTGTTTCTGCAATTTTTAGCATTCTCCTTTAGTTCTGTCTTCGTTCAATTTCGTTCGTTAAATATATTAATATTTAGTATCATTGAACGCCTAGCAAGTATCAGAAATAACTTTCATAAAGTTACAGACAAAATACGCGATCTGCGGTCCAGGAGTGCGATTTTTGAATCTCATTCGCTGAGCTCAGCAGTTGAAAATGTCAAAATTACTATGGAGCTATGCACCTTTCTACTGCTGATTTGACTTTCAAAAATCACACTCCTGAAGTATTATTTTTGAAAGTCAAATCAGCGGTAAAAAAGATGCATGAGAAGGCTTTTGTATGAGAATTAAAAACCATTCAAGCTCACCGATAACATTCAAAAATCCCAGGACGACAAGCATGCTAACTCTAAAGTAAGTATAGGAATTAAAATGTTGTATATGTACATAAAATAAAAAGATACAAATAATTATGTAAGTACTTATTATGTACCTAAATGATCGAAGTTCTCAGCAAACTGAGAAACTTTTAACTGGTACTGGTTATGACTGATGATTACAACAAATTTTTAGTTTAATTTTTTTTTAATTTGCCTCCATTGTCCAGTAAGTATCCTTTTTTTCTTTGGCCACATAGTCAACAGTAAACACTTAACATGCTGTTTTCACTGTGAATGTAAAGTTGAGGTTCAAAAATTTAAATATTTGTATTCAAAATAATGTCACATGGGTGTAGGTATATTTATCATTCTGACGTCATTTTCTGACTCTACCACCCCGTCGGAAGGTGTTGCGTTGTAGAGGAGATGCGTTAAGAAACCCGACAAAGATTAAAAGAAAGGATCAGACAGTGAAAGATATGTAAAGCCTGACCAGAAATATAAAAAACCTGGTTTGGGGGCGCTGCAATCGACTATAACTTTTAATGTCAGTGTTCCAAGTACAAAAATTCGTTGCAATGAATTTCCGCAATACGGCGAGGTTTTTTATTTTTCTGGTCGGGCTATAAGTACTGGCAAATATTACAAGAAAACTGTCAAGTGTTTCCCAATCCTGTTTCGACCGCAGTAGACATACATTATTTATTACATAAAACCGTCGCTAAATGCGGAAGAGCGCAGGAAGTAATATAAATGCAAGTGTTAAATAACCAGAGATAGGTGTGATAATGATAATAATGCAGCGACAGGTTCACGCAGACCAGGCTATTGAAGAGAGTGTTCAATGGAATAGGAAAATTTAACTTATAATCACTGTCAGAGTCGGAACATTTTCCGCAACTCGACATCTCAAGCAACAAATAAGTACTACAGCTTCCGGTACATTTCAATCCAAGTTACACGACATGTCAATACAATAACTGAATCCCAAATCGACTGATTCTCAAATCGTCTGAATTTTACAGTCAGTGGCATCTCGTACCAACATGACGAGAAGAGTCGAGAACACCATTAAAACTCCGGAAAAAGTTTACTTTGTCTCCCCGCCCTGGGGAACCAAGGCCCCAAAGTGTTTCATATGGGACCAACTTTGATTTCGCGAAAAAAAAATCTGCTGTTTCATACAGTTTGGTCGAGTAACTATTGACATTTTCTACGGAACAACAGATTTTTTCGTAGTTGGCTTCACAGTGAAAACTGTTAATTTTGACGGTCTGAAGCACCCTGTTCGATGTGTATAGTACATTACTGCAAAATAGACATTGATGGACAAACGTGTAAATGGGCGAAGCCGAGGACGGATTTTCATACATTTTTTGCCGGCCACTGCTCTCATGTATTTGGCCAATGCAGCAATTTCGATTTATCTCGAAGAAGGTTCTCAAAATAATGCTCAAATTTCCAAGCATGTTAGAGTACACGTATTTAATTTACACCTGTTTAGGTAGGTATTTCGCTTGTCATTCCCAAATCGGAATAATAACTGTGGAATAATAATCTAATTTTTTTTCCATAGTTACACGTTTTAGAAACATAATGATGGGGCGTAAAAAAGTTTTATGCTGCTCTAGCGTTGAGTTTTATAACACTACAACTGAATTTCTGCCTAAATAGAAAACATGTTTGAACTAATTATTCATTTAATATCCACTGCAGTTCGCTAGTAAAGGCCGAACCTAATTACTCCTAATTTTAATAGCCTTCGGAATGTGCTTAGTACGTCCATCAACTTAAATTCATGTCATGACTCAACTACAGTAAATTGGAAATAGCGTGACGATATTGATATTATGAAAATAAATATTTATTAGTTTTAACAGAGTTCAACACTTTCTTGAAGAAAGTTTCTTTAACTTCTTGGTCTATTATTATAGGCTTGAGAATCGTAACCTTGCCGATGGTAGAGCGATACCGACCGAATTAATAAGTGTTTTTAACAATCCTTGGCGATCCTGGTTCTTACTAAAATTCAGATCTACTTCGTAGCCTACGAATACTTTATTCGTAGTTCGTAGCCCAAACGAATACTGAAAATTCTGAGCTCGTTTCGCCCGCTCCAGATATTAGATCGGCAACTAACAAAATTGCAATATTTAAATTATATTAGCATAGCACATCAGTCATTGTGATTGTACACATGATTGGTGATTTTGCACTTTCCGTACTAAACGCAACTGAACAAACGTTTTTATTATAAGTCGATTTTTACCCCATAATTTCCATTGGAAAAGTTGTTCAGTGCAACTATTAATAAAATAAAGAAATTAAATTAACTGGGATATTAAATCATAATATAATCATAAACACACAAAAAATATTAATAATAACAGTTAGATAGGTGTACACTACATGGGGCCGCATCTTCTATCTATCTTACGTTACGACAAACTAATCTTCAAATTACTTCCCAAATGGCAAACGGAGAGTGGAGACGGAAGGGAGACGGAAACGATTATAATAAATGTAGATACAATTATAACCAAAACTTCGTTAGTTATCCCCGAAGGAGCATGTAACAGGTAAATTAATCTCGAAACATAAAATCCAAGAGCAAGATGCGGCCGTAGCTTTTATTAAAAAAAAAGTCTGTCCCCAATCAGAGAATTTCGATTTAACTGTACCAATAGCGAACGGTTTTTGCGAGATCGAGTTTCGCGGACAAGGTCTCCGGTCAATGATCGGGCAGGTGACGCAGGCGCGGGCGCAGGCAGGTGCACCAACCACGTGGGGCATACACTCTCGTTCGACGGTTACTTTTAAAAAGCATTTTATGTACAACAGTAATTTTTTTAAGGCATAAAAAAGAAAGTTTTAATGAGGCTTTCAGGTACTTAATGATAAACAGAAAGATATTTGTAATATTGCATTGATTCCATTGTAACATTCAATCTTAAGTATAAATGCATTTTAAGGCAATAAAGAACTGAAACTCAAGCTGATAAACTCAGAAGAGTTATATCTTGTAAAATATCTGTAATTTATACATCACAGCTATTTCCATTTACCTTCATATTTACTTAATGTCATACATTCCAAAAGAGCACATTTTAGCAATTATTTAAAAGTAGTCTAGAATTAATTATTTAAAGTAATAGAGTAACACAAGGTCAACTACTGCAACAGCCGGCCCTTTAAAGTAGCTCAAATACCCAAGTAAAATAAACTTTAATTGGATTCAAGTCGATTGCTACTATAATCTAGATATTTTAATTGCCAAAGGACACTTAATTTTATCCGTGTCAAGCTTTAGTTATTACTATTAGCTTTACTTTGACCAAAACATAATATTTACGGTAGTAGTAAACATAGGGAGTCATTCAATAAGAAAGTAATCTTGCTTCTTTTTGACGTTGGTATTTCGATCTCTAACTGTCAATCTAAATGACTCTACAACCGCAATCACGATTGAATTAAGTGCTCAATTTAAATATTTTATCCCGTTCTACCTGTACCAACAACAGCGACCTACCTACATCAAACACAAAAACATCCTCTCTAGAACGGTACTACCAATATTTACCTACTTGAAAACAAAGTCCCGTCGAATTCTCACGAATCCACACATGGTCGAACACATCAACGATTCGAAGGTTACTTGCAGTCTCCTATTGTTCGCTAACTATCTACAGTTCTATAATCTTCCTATTGTTTTCACCTACCATCGCACGGACACAAGCTACCGTTAGGTATATGATGCCCACTTGCATACTAATCGTGGGACACGCCTGGCGTGGACGTGAAGAAAGCTACAGTAGCATGAGGAACACATTTGATGACGAATTCATTGTTTATTACCGATATGATACATACAAATATTTGTTCTTATGACGCATATGGTTATAACGAATATCTATTTATAAATGACCTGTCGTTATTGTTGTTTGACTTCTTATATAAGTCCCTCTCCCTCCCATCACGAAGGAGAGGGATGGAAGCATCCGACAATAGTATAATGTCTGAAGCTTCGACTTATTCCCAGGCTAAGGTGACTAGACCAAAAATTTGGCGGAAGCGCGTGTACCTCCTTACAAACCCTGCTTAAATGCAATCAACAATCCTGCCAAGCGTAAGCATTGATCACAGCACATGTGGACTGTAGATTTAAGATGTTGCTAATGATAATCTTTGATTTCAATCTAATTGTGGTCTTGTGTGCAGACATGTTCGGCGGTCGATGCTCGCGGGAGGACCCCAACGTGGACGCGTGTCTGCTACGCAGCTTCAACTCACTCCTGGAGTACTTGAAGGGCGGAGCACCGGAGTTCGGCATTGAAGAGGTAATTTATTTTCAGCATCAAAACTTGATGAACACTTCCGATTCTCATTTTAATAAAGGTGCGAAATGTTCATCCACGTTTGATGCTGCTCGAAGGTACTATTAAGGATGGGATAATGGGAAAAGATAACATGTATTGTGTAGTAAACACATGTGAGCAGTGAAATGACAGCTATGAGAAATCTATGAAAGGAGATGGCCGGAGAGAGATGATCAGGTACTGAAACTGAAAACTTTGTCTCAATTTTCTTGACGAGTTTTTGTAGTTGAAAATAAATACTTACAATTTTCTTTTAATTATACAGGTGTTTCATAAGTAACAATAAATTTTTGAAACTCTTAAGGGGGTTGTTAAGACCGTCAAACTGAACAACTTTCTTTATGGGACCAACATCGAAATCGCGAAAAAAAAAATTATGTTCTATACTCTACAAATTGACTAGAGCTAGAGAAGAGAAGAAGAGACTAGAGCTAAAATATGTATGGGATTTTAAATTATTTTTTTCGCGATTTCGATGTTGGTCCCATAGAGAAAGTTGTTCAGTTTGACGGTCTAAACAACCCCCTTATGAGTTTCAAAAATTTATTGTTACTTATGAAACACCCTGTATATCTTTTCCTTGTCTTGTGACATGTGTCCCAGACATTTGGGAAGTGTGCTTCTATGATAATGTGACACCAACCGGCAACTATCTCTGCCAGGAAATTGGAATAGGTATTGTCCCTGTATACTTTTTATATAGCACAGCTTAGCATATGCTCACGACTATATTCCCCGAGGGGGTAGTCAGAGATATTCTGAAACCTCAGAACATCCACTACTTTTTATAATAATTTCTTATTAGGTACCTATATCACTGAGTTGAGTCTGAAGTTCTGATTTCGAAAATGCAAAAATGTTGTTAGCTTATCTTAGGGTTTCTTAGTTTCATAGAATAGAATACACTACATTAGAGGTTCATATGTTTGCACAACGATGTAGATTCTGAAACAATATTGTGTATCAAATTAAAGATTGAAAAATTTGTCTCGGGCGGGACTTGAACCCACGCTCTCAAGCACGTTTCCCCGGTTCGGAAGAGCGTGGGTTCAAGTCCCGCCCGAGACAAATTTTTCAATCTTTAATTTGATTCGAAATAGCACAACATGGCTGTAACATGTTTATAATCAATAATATTGTGTATGTTTGCAGGCCGAGCCGATAATAATCGACGAGCTGTCGATCGCGCTGGGCGGCGGGCCCGACGGCTACAGGGCCAGCTTCAAGGACATACACGCTACCGGCGTCTCCAACATGACCATCACTAACGTCAGGTAGCAAACTGATCATATTGACGGGCATAGACCTACCACATATTAACCACTGTAACTCCTGTTAACAGCGGCGAAACTGTTTATACATAAATAGAGTGTAAGGAAAAGTATCATTAAGGCCAGGTTATCCCAGTGCAAGCGTCTCTTTCTTGCAAGCATAAGTTTTCAATTAGCCATCCCTCTCCAATTGAAAGCAGGATCGCAAACAAACGTGTTTTTCATCAATATCTTTGCTCATGGGTGTTTCTAAGCTCAAAATTCTAAGGAGTTCACTAGAAATATTTAATGTATTTAGTTAAGTACAAGAATAAAATTTAAATATCAGCAGTTTAATCATAGTATTGAAAAAACATAACAAAAAGGGGTAACTACCCGAAACCGACGAGCATGCATGAAAGGACTAATGAATGTGGAGGAAGCCAGGGAGGTTTGTCAGGATCGTAGCAAGTGGCGTTCCGTTGTTTCTGCCTACCCCAGTGGGAGACAGGCGTGAGAATATGTATGTATGTAAAAGGGGTAACTTTGGGATTTTTTTCTATCTATTAAACTTAATCTAATCGTGTAATTGAGCACGGTCGCCTATCAGCCAGATCCTTAAATAACACCAGTGTTGCCAGAAGGTTACTTTTGTAACCTTTTAGGTGATTTTTAGCACTGTCAGGTTACTTTTAGGTTACACGATTCAAAAGGTTACTTTTAGGTGATTTTTCGGAATTTGTATTATCAATCATATTTTTCCATGAAACGGAATGCTTTTTCACATTTTTGCACTGTTTTATAAAGCAAAACGTTCGTAACGTAGTTAGTGCAACTCCTAAATACTCGTTTTTCTCCATTTTCTCTCTCGCACTAATGTAAAGGTTGGTACCAAATCAAGAATGACTAAAAATGGTCTAAGTAGTCTCACTTACTCGCTCGATCAATCAATCGGATGAAAATGCAACTTAAAATGGAAAACGCTGCTGCATTTTTTCATTTCTGTAAGTTAATAGAACCAACATCTGTCCATCAACTTTTTATACCTTATTACTGGAAAAAATTATGAAAGGTTACTTTTCACACCAAAAGGTTACTTTTTAATCGAATTCCGGTTACTTTCGACAAGATCCGGCTGGCAACACTGAATAACACATAATTGGTTTTCAGACTTTAAAACACAGTTTAAAACACTTTCGTTCGTGTTCAAAAAACGGCCTCGACCGAATAAACCACATACTCTACCCATCAAACTGAACAATTTTTACTATGGGAGCAAACCAGTCAGGACTAAAAAAATCAGCTCTCTCACACATTTTAGTCGAGTAGGCATTGCAGTTTAGTATGGAACTACTGGGTTTTTTTTTTGTGCGTTTTTTTTTGTTTACTCCCATAGTAAAAGTTGTTCAGTTTGATATATATACTCTACCCGAGTATGTGGTTTAAAGGTTAATGATACTCTTTCTTGATGAATCCGAAGGGAACTATCCTGAAATGTTTCTTTCATATTCAGCCTAAGCGGAAACATTAGCATCTTATGCAATTAACGAGATATCTACAGATTTAAAATTCAAATTAATAAAATCGCTAAACAAATTTTCACAGCATCTTTCTTCCAACAATGTTTCTTATGACATAATACTAAAGATATCTAGCAAGGCGTGATATATGCATTCATAATACAGTTTAAAACATCTTTAAAGTAATTATAAGACTTACGCAATGGTTACAAAATTTACTGAAAATAATTAATGTGTTATATAATTTTTGAAGTAAATACCTACTCAGGTAGGTACAAACATAGTGGGATTCCATTGTTTCGTGCAAATGTCTACCTATCTACAACTAGATACAATGGTCGCATATTAGTCTAATCTAGTAACAATGACGTTAATATCTAATCTACATTAATAATAACCAGGATTCACAACATAACTAACCTACTGTGGTTTCCATTGTCACGCAATTTCTTACTGAATCCTTGTCACAGATTACGTAAACAACCACATTACGGATTTATCTTAGACTGCAATTAATTTTATGACTACCTATCAGTTTAGTACAGTCAGTCTGCCTCCGTGGTCTAATGGTTTAGAGCATTGGGCTCTTGACACGGAGGTCGTGGGTTCGATTCCCACGGGTGACCTAGTGATATGTTACTTTGTGCGTTTTCCCCAGTTGGTTAGGACGTTGCAGGCTGAATCACCTGATTGTCTGAAAGGAAAGATGATTCCGTACTTAAGCCGTTGGTCCCGGCTACTATCTCTGGTGGTAGGTGGTAGTAGTGGTAACATAAAAACCACGTCATAGGCCGTAAGGCGGCCTGAAAACATACAGGGCTTGCCCACACGATAAGAAGTACAGTCAGTCAGAGATTAGCGACAAAATTACCTGATCCCCTTTTTGAAGGGGATATCAGACCATCAAACTGAACAACTTTCTCTGTTGTTGCAACATCAAAATAGCTAAAAAAAAACATCTGTTCCATGCAAAACTGCAATATTATTCGCGATTTCTATGTTGGTCCTATAGAGAGCATTTTCCAGTTTGATGGTCTGATCATGCCCTCAAATTGTTTCATCTAATTTTGTTAGACCTTTGGTCGAGATCGAGGTGTTTTTGACTTCAAATCATTTTCTTTATTTTTGTCTTTCCGTTTGTTTGTTCGTGCATAACGCGAAAACTAATAGACCTATTTTGATGAAACTTTTGAAGAAATTTACTGTTGCTTTCGCTTACCTATACCGGATGTAACAAAACACCCTAGTAATAATTAAAGGGTCGCTTCATACCATCGAACTGAACAACTTACTCTATGGAGCCAACATCGAAATCGCAAAAAAAAAAATCTGCTGTCCCATACATTTTAGTCGAGTCGGTAAAGCAATTTTGTATGGGACATCAGATTTTTTTTTTTTTTTTGCTTAAATTCGAAGTTGGCTCTGTAGTGAAAGTTGTTCTGTTTCATGAGCTGAAGCACCCTACGGGGTGTAGGGTGTTTTGTTGCATCCTGTAATTGAACTTGAATGGTAGGTACATATCATTTATCTCGCTACGATGACGGGAACCCGTTCAGATGAAGTCGCGGGAAAACTCTAATTTATGGTACCCACCTAGAACGTAAGGAAATAGTTTTAACTGCTTATTATTCTGGTCACGATGGGAATGGCGATGATGAGTTAATGACACACGGGGACCATTGTCCGAAGGCGCAGATTTTGACCTTTGCCAGTCATTTCATGTTTACAACCACTCTGAGGCATACCTGCAACAAAAGGTGTTATGTATTGACTCATACTTACATTATTGTATTTGTGGTTTTGAGGTAGGTAATAAATGTTTGACAAAGAAGTAGTCATACTTCCATAGAGGTACAATACTTTTAAAAGCAGTTTCGAGAAATACAATAAGGTAACCTAACAGTTTTTTATGAACACCGAGATCAAATCTTACATAATATTTAAACCAAAGGTGACATTTATATTCGTAAAAATGAAGTAATCCAAGGCCTATGAGAATCACGTAAATCAAATGCAATAAGCACTAAAACAGTGATAGATCTTTCCTTGTCAATGGAGACGTTACACTTATGGCTTGATCTATCCGTACCAGTAGTAGTAGAATTTGCGTCTTCTAACTTTGTTATCTCCAGACGCGGTTCCGAGGGAGTGGTCAAGGGAATCATGACCATCCCCCACCGAAACAGGTGGATGTCCATTTTAAACAAAACATATTTTTTTATGTATTTTACACGTTCACCAGTTCATAATAATTATAACGCGTAACGTCCGCATTTTGCTACCTTACAGCGCGCGCTCCACTCTCCTCGCTCTCTTTTTCTCACCGATCCCCACTACCCCTACGACGTAGGCCGCGTAGTCCCAGCAACGCCCATGGCCGAGGTCCGTACCCATTTTGGGTGCCCCATGGGCAGGTTGCTTAAGCTCTTGCATTTGATTCGGTAGACCCTTCGAGGTCCCGCCAATAGTCCGCAGTAAAAAGCAGTAAATGCTCCCTGAGCAATGCTGTATTTAGTCACACAAAAAAAAAAAAAAAAAAAAAAATCTCCTCGCTCTGATCTGTAGGTTTCATGGTAGGATGCTTCTGAATACATCACTCTGATTTAAGAATTTATTATTTTATGTCGCAGCTTGATATTTAGACATCACCTCTCTATAGCTCGTAAGAAGAGTCGCCTGAAAGAAATATGAAAGTAAAAGTTTCCCAACACACATGCAGGTCGGACCTGGAGACGCATCAGTTCCAGATGACGCTGTTTGGGCCGCACATCAGCGCACGCGCACGCTACCGCTCCTCGGGGGTACTGCTGCTGGTGCGCGCGTCAGGCGGCGGCGAGTACTGGGGCGAGTACGGTGAGTTGACCCCCAACATCAATAGGTACCTACAGATGACGCTGTTCGGGCCACACATCAGCGCACGCGCACGCTACCGCTCCTCGGGGTTTCGATTCAGCAATCTTTCTCCAACGACCAGTTTGCCACGGGACTGTTCACCGACAGAACGATTCATTCATTCCCTTTTCCCAGCAGATCTTTTCACCTAGGGACGTTTCGCCGACAGAACCTTTCATTATTGTCCCTTTCGACGGCATTTTTCAACTCAAAATGTTTCACCGACACGCTGCTGGTCCGTGCGTCATGCGGCGTCGAGTAGAAAGGCCGGTACGGTGAGGTGACCTCGAACATCCATACAGTTGCCGAGTTTTCTAGATGCCAGGTGGAGAAACTGTATAACACAACCAGATCACTCTGCCATATATTATCTCTGGAGTTGTCTTACTATAGCGCATGCTTTTCGTAGGTATTTCAAGCTGTCTCCCGTGTGTTATGGAGGGAAATTGAATACCTATTTATTTTTGTATTTTTGAGAAAAATTTCCGATTTTTATTGTAAGTCTACTACCCGTAACTTAAAGTTACCAAAGGCTATTCGCAAAGTTACTAACTAATAGCCTTTGCCAATAGCCACCACTACGTATCTAAACTAATGTTCCACATCCACTCCCCCGCCCGCAGACGGTGTGAAAGCAAAGGTGTACTTCCGAGGCGCCCCGTACAAGCGCGACGGACGCACCTACCTGAAGCTGCAGCAGCTCAAGCTCGACTTCTCCGTGAAGGACATACAGATGGGCGTTGAGAATCTACAGAACGGAAACGCTGTGCTGCGTAAGTAACTATATTAATGTAGGTACCTAATATCTATTCTATTTTTAAGGTTATGGCATCCATTATGGTGTAGATGATTTTGCCAATGTCGAGTTTTTATAGCAAAAATGCTTGACGTTGTACGGTTAGATATTTTGGTGACTTCAAGGGTTGTTCTTATAAAAGAACACTATCCTGAGCCACCACTGGAATTCCGCTGTAGGCCGGGGATGGGACAACCGACAAGCGACCGCCCAATAGCAGACCCACAACGCAACTCCGTACCTAATATCTAAGGTTCATAGCAAGCACTTATCCAGACGTTTGTTTCGGGGGGGGGGGGGGGGGGGGGACATTTAATTGTCGGGGGGGGGGACATTTAATACATAGAAAAACATTGAAAAAGTAGGTGCTGTAATCACTTTTCCATACAAATATTCGGATTTCGGGGGGGGGGGGGGGGGGATAAATCCCACCTATCCCCCCCCCCCCTGGATACGTGCCTGGTTCATAGTTACACTGACTCAATGATTCTAGCATTGCAACTATACATTTTAACGGAAATCTGATAAACACAGAGATTAGTTTCCAAAATTTAATTGATTTAATGCCGTTGGTAATATTCAAAGTAGAATTTATTATTAAACTTCGTTTGTATGGCTGTTTTATATGCTTCGACGTAAAATATGCGACATAATCTATGAAATAATGTAATTTATACGATGAAATGACTAAAATTACACGTGTAGTGTTTGTACTGTTAGTGTAAGTTGTTCAATAAATGAATTAAATTAGTTTAATAGGATAAAAAAAACTAAAAAGAATAAATCTAATAGAACCTTACATAAAAATAAAATTAATGGATTTACGCGAACATTTCAAACCAGAAAAATGAGGCAAAACAAATGAAAGGTTTACTTCAAATTTGTATTCAATGCAAGTGCCCTAGATTTGTCAGATAATGGTAGGCTAGTTTGTATGGACCAAGTGCACCAGGTAGTAGTGTGCTTCAACTTACCTCGCTTTAGGCCTATCCATCAGTGTTGCCAACTCAGTATCAGGTTTTCGGGCTAAATAGAGCTTTAAAAAGGGCTAGATTTGCCCAATAAATTAAAAAAAGGGCTAGATTGCTTTATTTATAAAATTTATAAAAAAGTGAGTCTTGTCAACTATTGCCTTGTCTTGTCTACTGTTTACTTATTAAATAAATTTACTCAAACGCACAATCAAAAATTTAACAAACTTAATTAAAACAAACACTTAAATGTCTAAAGCAGCGATTACATTACCAGACATTTAGGGCCGATTTCGGTATACATTGCTTGCTTTGAACGCTACACTTTGAAATAGAGAGAACAGATCAGGCAATGTATGCCGAAATAGTGCCGAACACAAGATTTCACTCCCACTTTGTGCTGACGTAGTTGCTTATCGTTGAAGTTGAGCCTTATCTGTTTCATCAGGGGCAGCTTTGCTCCATATAAATTGTGTGCCAGTGTAGTTTCCTTACACGATTTTGGGGCTAGAAATAGGGCTAGGGGCTAAATAATTATTTTAAGGGCTGAAGAAGCATAAAAGGGCTAGATTTAGCCCCGAAAGGGCTAAGTTGGCAACGCTGCTATCCATTAATTTTATTTTGATCTAAGAATAGAACATGTAAATATCTTTCAAATGAGCCCTCAAGTAAGTCTGTATGCTGAGTCAGATGATAGAGCACTAGGATTCCGCTATGTCGAAATTGTGACGATTGTACACCCCTCTCCCTGCATGATGCCATATTTTTATTTTGCCATAGTTTGATAGGTTCCGAAACAATACACTTTTTTAAAAGCTACCGTTCTTCCACTAGTATCTAAGCATGTTTGAAACTCAAGATCTCGTATTTTTTTTTTAATCCCTGAAATTGGAAAATCGAGGTACCTACCAAAATTTTACGCTGTAAATCCGTCAATGCAATTGACAATGATTTTTTTTCTCTGATGGATATCAGCATTTATGTTGAACTGTAGGTATTATGTAATATCGTCATTTATTTTCTTATTCATAACTTCACAGAGGCAGCCTTAAACCTGTTCATCAACACGAACGCCCAAGAACTTCTAAAAGAAATGAAGCCGCAACTGAAAAGGGATCTCGCCGAGAAGATGTCGAGGTTCCTGGAGAGGATCCTCGAGCACATCCCCTACGACGACTGGATCGTAGACTAGTGCCTCCGGGCTGTGACGTCACTAACATGACGTCAGTATTAGGGTTACGTGGACATAGAGGTGCTATACGGTGCTTGTTCTATCATCAATTATTATTGTAGCTTTTTTTTAAAAGCACTTTTCGGAAGTCTGAATTTTGTCATCCATCATTTTCATCAACAACGGTTGCATTAAATTATTTGTGTATGTTTGAGAAATTGTAATCAAATAATTTAATACGACAAAGTACTGACTGTGTATTTTAAAATTGTAATACCATTTTATTTTCATAACTCATAACTAATCATCTACTTATCATAACTAGGGTTTGCAGTCCTGGTATTTCGAGATCCAAGGTAATTTCTGTAACAATGTGGGATCTGCTACGCTATTTTATAAAGTACAAACTTGCCAAGCGCGAAGCACAAACACCTTGCAAAAACATCTCACTTTCGAGATCTCGTTCATGTTTCGAGTTTGTGCTTGCAAAGAAATCTCACTTTCGAGATTATGTTCAAGTTTCGAGTTTGTGCTTCAAAGATACTTTCGAGATCACGCTCTAGAGTTTGTGCTTTATAACAATAGCAGAATGAAGAGATAGAGATCTAGATATTAGTGAACTTTGAACGGTTTAACCAAAACGAACTTGTTTAATAATTAAGTTTCATTGCTAACGCTCTTCAGGATGCCGCTAATTCCAGTATTCCATGGAATTATGAACCGTACTCTCGTCAATACCGGGATCACAATTTTTGTTATGGAATCGAAAACCCTAATCTTATAAGCATTATCATTTATCATTGAACAAGATGTCACAATCACAATTTCCATCAACAATCATCTCATCACATCATTTCATTTTAATTCATTTCATCTTTTCATACAAAATATTGCTTAGACGTACGGTCGTTTGGTTTCTCAAAATGTTTTACCTGCACTGCAAAATAGACCTTACAATATACAAGGTGTTACAAAACTACAAATAAACATTTAAGGGGGTGGTGTAGACCATCAAACTGAACAACTTTCACTATGGGACTAATATCGAAATCGCGAAAAAAATAATTATGTTCTATACTCTGTTCTATACTATAAAATATGTATGGGATTTAAAATTATTTTTTTCGCGATTTCTATGTTGGTCCCATAGAGATAGTTGTTCAGTTTGGTGGTCTAAACAACCCCCTTATGAGTTTCAAAAATTTATTGTTACTTATGAAACACCTTGTATAAGATTAAAGATTATGTGCATCCTAGCCTAGTGAATCCAGTGATAAGAAACAAATTGCTTAGACGTTCTAGACTTTACTAACTGCATTATAAGGTACATTTTACAAACACCTATTAAGTTATTTATTTAGGAAAATATAATTTAAGTTGGGTCTTTTTGTCCTTTAATTTAAGAGTGTGATTATTGTAGGTAATTAAAATAAGATTCTTTTAATAAAAATATTTTAAATTAACTCCTCATGTTAAATTTTTACTAGCACGACATAAAACCAAAACGGGTAAAACTCATTAACATTAACAACAAAACATTAATCTCAAAACGTTTTTGAAACTTTTCTATACAAGCCCTTTTGTAAGTATACAGAGTGCAAACTTATATTATACGTTACATACTTTAAACTGAAGAACTTTAACCATGGGACCAATATTCAAACGAAAATGGCTACAAGACCAAAATGTATGGAACAGGATATTTTTATCTCGAATTCTATATTATGTTGGTCTTATGGAGAAAGTTAACGATTAAGTTTGTTGTGTTTTAGACACTAAAGCACCTAAAGTATGTAACGCATCAATGTTTGCACCCTGTATACATTTTTTTGTATTATTGTTGGGTTTGCTCTTGACCCTCTATCTAGTCCTCAGGTCAAAGATGGAGTCGAAGATGTAGCGAGCTTACACAGAAGTGCACTGGCACTCCTGCACACCAATGGAACGCAGCAAGCTGCTTGGCGCCAGACTCCGGCAGGAGGGTGGTCGCGAGTCAGGCGGCTCCTAGAGGAGCCTACCACACCGCTGCGGGGGATTTATATGCTTTAACGGTAATTTCAGACGTAAAAATGTATACAGTTGTAAACATAGATGCGTTACATATAGGCTAGAACTTACTTAACCTGATAACAAACTATGTAATTATGAGCACACATAGAGTTTGCAATTTGAATTTTAAATAAATCACGACCTAACAATTCCCAATTTTAACGTGGAAAATAAATCTCAGTACAAAAGACATCAACGAGCGTGTCCACTGCGATAGACATTGTGCCTCATTTCTTATCCGCTTTTTTTTAACCCTATGCTACCTACTACTAGATACTCTTTCTTATGCTTTGCTACTGCCATAAGATTTTTATGCCACTGTGCCCTGCATAAAATTCGATGCACGATTCCTGAACTAAATTTCCTAAATAAAATCTTGAAAATGAAAAAAATAGTGTCGAGTAAAGTGAAGTGAAGTCTTGTCCAGAGTTTTGCACCTGTCACCTGATTGGCAAAGTGCACAAACTAACACACCTAAATGTGACTAAGGGTTACAACTGTTTTCCTATCCAATGTTTTTGTGCAAAAAGCTATTCAATTCACTTATTATTACCACTTGAAATTCGATCTAAAAGTGAGAGAAAATCTGCTCTTGCATACATTTGAGTAACAGCAGATTTTTTTTTTTGCTCCAATCGGTTTGCTCCCATATAGTAAAAGTTTTGTCAGTTTGATGGGTACCTAGTCTCTTAGTAATGATATCAATTTCACCCTGTTTGGTCCTTCTTAATGCTTATGGTGTTTTAAGGGGATGATCAGACTATAGAACTGAACGTCGATATCGGCAAAAAAATCTGCTGTTCCATACTAAATTGCAAACCTACTCGACTGAAATAAATATTGTTACTTATATGGGATAAGTAACAAACCTACTCTACTGAAATAAATATTGTTACTTACATGGGATAAGTATAGTTATAGCCAATAGAATCCCACTGCAGGGCAAAGGCCTCCTCTCACGAATAAGGGTGAGAGGGAATGGGCCATACTGCACCACGCGGGCCCAGTGCGTGTTGGTGGAGGCAAGTTAGTGGTCACCTTGCTGTCAGAGAATTTTCAAACCGCCTCAATGAGGCCTCTGACCTGGCTTAACGAATAGTTACAACTCCATCTGACGGAACTATCCGAGACCAACTGCTTAACGTGCCTTCTGAAGCACGGGTTTGCTCGAGATGAAATACCACTAAACGGTCACCCATCCAAAGACTGACCGGACCTGACGTTGCTTAACTTCGGTGATCGTTTCCAATACCGAAGCTCCACAACGCCAACGATATATATGGGATAAGTAACAATATTTATTTCAGTCGAGTAGGTTTGCAATTTAGTATGGAACAGCAGATTTTTTTGCCGATTTCGACGTTCAGTTCTATAGTCTGATAGTCTATAGCTATCCCATATAGCTGATTATCTCCTTAAAAACGAAATACCCTATTTGTATGTAGAGTAGCCAGGACCGTTTTCTATGCTTTCCATTTCCATTCTAAAGTCTTTACGTTTGACCATCACCAATCCACACTTCCGTTAAAGGCACTTCTTAACTGCTTAATTATATAACACCATCAACACTTACGAGTCACTATAAACGACATGATTTTGTAGTGTCCATAGAAAGATAATGTAATGGGTCTTATGAAATGCACAGGCATATTGTACAGGTAGGTACCTACTACATAACATATGTTGGTAGGTAGGAAGAATGAATGGAAGAATTGTATGTCGTTCATAGACTGTTGTGTATTACCTGTCATTGGACAAATCGTAGCAATATCTAGTTAAACTATACTTTGGACAGCATAGCTGGCATAGCATACCCAGCCATATAAGGAAGAATACGTACACACGGCGACACATCAAGCTACTAGAAACAAATCTCTATGCTTGTATGGAGTCAGATTTTCGTTAAAATATACTGTTTCAATGCTAGGATTAATTAAAGATTTGTATGGAAATCTTTGAGGCACTGTAACTTGAAAACTATACATTTAAACGAAAATCTGACTCCATACAAGCATAGAAATTTGTTTCAAGATTGTTTCTGCAAAATTTCATTGACTTAAATTGGTTAGTATTGAAAATATCACCATAGTACGTTTGTATGGAGCGCGCTCCGTATAATATACCCTTAAGTTTGTTTTGCGTAGCTTGATGTGTGGTCGTGTGTACGTACCGCATTTACGGAAAATCCCTGCCAGCCACCAATTTTTACCCCATCCCGCTCGGTGGTACGGGACGTGGACGACAGGAATTAGTGATGTAGTTCTCTCTCACTCATCCATCATACACGTGCTTACGTATTCTGGTCAGTGCCAGCCTGTTTGTATGAAGTGTCCAGATTGTGGCAAAGCTTATGCTCACGACTATAAAGGGTGTAAACATATCGAACAGTGTGCTTCAGACCATCAAACTGAACAACTTTTACTATGAAATCGCGAGAAACTAAATCAGCTTTTCTATAGAAAATGTCTATACCTAGGTACTCTACGAAAATGTATGGAGCAGCTGATTTTTTTCGCGATTTCAAAGGTTCCATAGCAATTTTTTTTCAGTTTATCATTCAGAACCACCATTCGCTTTTAATTTCACACATAGACTGCTAATAATATGACCACACAATGAATAAAAATATAGGTAGGGTCTTCACTAAAATATAAATGCGAAAGTGCATATTTTATAACCAGGTATGCTAAGATTTGGTTTCAATTCCTCTCAACCTCATAAAGCGTCTAGGCTCACTGGACAAACGTTTTTAGCAGACCATCGAGGATGTCGCAAGACGTAGTCGCTGGTAGGGGCCTGCACTTTCGCGGTCCTTAGCCGCTGCGGACACGGGCACCGAGTGCATTCGACCTCGACTATCGAACCTCGACAAACGCAAAAAAGTGCAGATTACAAAAGCTACTTCCAAATTGTTAAAGTTTATGTTCATTAACATTAGTTAATAGTGATTAGTGTAATTGAACATGCTTTCTAAGTTCATAGTATTTAGTGCCATAGTGTTAAGTTGTTTACAAATAACAAGGACTGAAAATGAAGCTAAATCTGTTGGTAAGCAAATGTTAGAAGATAACAGTAATAGGTAAAGATAACTGTTAGGATACCACTGCAGGGCGAAGGCCTCGTCTCCTATCATGAATTAGGTACTTATACTTAGATAATTACTTATTTTTGTATTTTTTGTTAGGCCAAAGCTCGCCCAATCATTTCCAACCTGCATAGGTAGCATGACACAGTGATAAAGCGCAATCACACCTTCGCTCTCTTTCTATTTGCACATGAAAGAACGAGATAAAAGGCGTGATAAAGCCGTATCACGTGTAACATGCTACGAGTGCAGGTCACCGGTGAGTTTGAACGGTTTTTAAATCTCATGCAAAGGCCTTCTCATAATCATGAGTTCAAAACGAGTGGGAAGAGGCACTCGTATTGAACTAATGGGTATGAGAAATTAGTCGCCGGTAAGATTAAAAAATGCGAACTTTGGGAAATCGGTGAATTTTAATCAGCCGGTGACTTTCAAATCGCACTCCCTGATTCTGTTAGGTGTTTTTGAAACATACGTATCGTCATTCGTCACGGTTTGTCTTGTATTGTTCTAATGAATTAAATGAGTTATCTATATCTATCTATTTGTACCTATATCCAATGATATTATATTAAACCTGACGCCGTAGCGTGATGCGCGTGATAACGCTATTTCTCACCTTTTATATCGATCGTTCGCGATTCGACCAAATGGGATCTTTTATGTTGACCCTTCAAAAACGTGGTGAATTAGGGAGGCAATACCATTCAGGGGAAGAAACCTGTAATATCCCGGTTTTGTATAACCATCTCCCATGAGGCACATTCGTTTTGCTGCCAAGAAATTACAGTCACACAGAATATGTTCCATGGTTTCCTCCTACTCTACGCACGCTTGGTAGCTAGGATCTAGGGTAAGCTACATCTTATGCATCATCGTGCCTCTAGCAATAGAACGATTTATAGCTTCTTCTTATCGTGTGGGCAAGACCTGGTGTCAGAGTTTATTCAAACCGCGTAACGGCCTCTGACGTGGTTTTATGTAATGACTTCTACCACCAGAGATAGTAGCCGGGACCAACGGCTAAACGTGCCATCCGAAGCATGGAATCATATATAGCCTGCCTGTAGCTGTAGCGTAGTGTAAAGTCTTAGTCGCGTCACACCATACCCAGGGCTCTGGAGTAGCGAAACGATGGGCCAATTCTAACCCGAAACTACTGGACCGCCCGAATAGAGAACAGAAAAATGCCAAAGGTCTTGCAGGGTTTTTCTAATATGTTATGCTGTACCTAGTTTTTTTTTGCGTACTTACCTATAAGTAGTAGGTAAATAATTTAAACCAGGACTCAAAGTAGGTAACTGTAAATCATTTAAAACATTGTCAATGCTATTTGAAACCATCGTGCATCGTAACAATAATTACTGTCGTAAAAGGGAACCAAAAGTGCGCTTGCGTAAGTACAAGTGGAATAGTTGGGCAAGCAAGACGAACGTCGCGCAAACCTGATGCGACGATATGTCAGAAGACGTGAAGTATAGGAACAATAAGTACGGAGCAATCGACAAACAGAGACGATTCAAGGTTATCTGCTAACCGAGAAATATTTGCCAACGCTTTGTTGTTAAGGCTAGGTTATCCCACTGCAAGCGTCTCTTTCTTGCAAGCATAAGTTTACAATTAGCCATCCCGCTCCAATTGAAAGCAGGATCGCAAAAAAACGTGTTTTTCGTCAATATCTTTGCTCATGGGAGTTTCTAAGCTAAAACTTCTCCTGAGTTCACTAGAAATATTTAATGTATTTAGTTAAGTACAAGAATGAAAGTTAAATATCAGCAGTTTAATCATAGTATTGAAAAAACATAACAAAAAGGGGTAACTTTGGGATTTTTTTCTATCGAGTAAACTTAATCTAATCGTATTATTGAGAACAGTCGCCCATCCGCCCGATCCTTAAATAAGACATAATTTAATTTCAGACTTTAAAACACAGTTTAAAACACTTTCGTTTGTGTTCAAAAAACGGCCTCGACGGTATAACAGCGTCTTAATCAAATATTTGCATTACGTTCGAATTCGAGATTACATGAACATATTATAGTTGATATCCTAAAACTCAAAATCAGAGTAAAAACAATGTTTAGGAAGGTAGGTATTCGAAATAATTGCACAAATTCTCAGTTACAGACACGATACGTAGAAACCTCATTTAAATCTCTTGCTGTCACTTTTGGTCTTGTTGCCGTAGTAAAAGCTGACAAGAGATTTAATGGAGGGTTAACTTTAATCAGCTTTTCTACAACTTTCTAGCTATATGACGTCATTGTTATTTTGAGTTTACCACCGCGTCGGAAGGTAATACCACAGCATAACTATATTAGTCCTCACAGTACGTCATCGGATGTACTTGCGCAGAGCACAGATTAAATAATACTCAGAGCAACGGTGAGGGACGTGCGGGGAAGTGGGCGGCGCGGATTTTCCCAAGATCAGTATGAAGATTTTGGGATCGACCGGCACGGCGGCGGGGCGCGGCGTATTACGAGCGTTGCCATACTGTAAGAACTAATATAGTTATGCTGTGGTAATACGCTGGAAAATACACTACAGCGTCGAACCTACATATCTTAAAAATAACTGGCCAAGAGCGAGGTGTGTACTCGCACATAGAGGGTTCCAAACCTAATGTTACCATAAGAAAAGATTAGAACAGTGTTAAGGAAAACCGCCGTTGTTCGGAAGGTACAAAGTGGTATAGCGAGCACAACATAAAAAACGTGCAACGATATAATAGAGAAATTATGTCATGATAATTTGATAGCTTACAGCCGTTTTAATATTATAATATTAAGTAAGTATTTAAAGTTTTAATGTTTAAAGAACATGATGTATTGTGACCATGCTCAAAGAAGTGGCAATGGTCTCGCTACATGAACACTTACATCGGACAAGTTTGAGTACCTACTGCACGAAAAATTTTACGTAATATTTGGAATTCAATATGATTAGGTACTTATAGGTAGGGAGTCTCACAGTAGAGAGTAGTATATTCCTTGCCTAACACCCTCTAATGACTACCACCTGTATTTTAAGTTCACCAAGAAGTTTATGCGTTGCAATCGCATTCAATCCACAGAAAGTCTGTGATTCAATCATTAGCAATCTTTTTGAACTATGATTCTAGAACATGGATATAAACCATGGATTTAGAACGTAGAAAGAGAAGGTATAGAAGGAAGCACGTGTCTTGTATATTCACTCAAAAAGAGACGCACATAGCAAATTCACTCTATTTAAAAAAGGAGATCGCTACTTATTACTGTCCTTATCGCCGTAACTACTTTTTGTACTACAAAGGCTGTCTGACTCCAGAGTCAGTCATCTAGCTTCATATAAATTGAAAAGTCATTTTCACCGCCTGTACGGAAGTTTGCTCTCCTCTCCAGGAGCTTATAGTCAATGCAATCTTTCTGTTCTAGAAGTTAAAATGTATTGTAATGAGGCGGGTTATTGACGAACAGAAGAACTAGGTTTATCATTTTCTCACATTAGTACTAGCACCCGAGTTGGATAGAAATACATAACTCCAGTTTGTCTTCTCGGTATGAAAGCCTAAAACCAAGAATTGTGATAATTCAATCTTCATGCCTAAAACACTAAAAGGTGCATAAGCTAGCGTAAGCGAAAATTCATGATCAAGAAGGTTGTAATGTAAGGCACTGTCTCAAGAAGCTTGGAAAGCGTTGATTGAGTATTTTATAGATTCGCAGACTGGAATGGTCATACTGGAAAGGGACGGAGATATGAAACAAAATTTATTAAATCTCGTACCTTAGCCCGACTAAGTTGTATGATTTTGATAGCAATTTCATCTTCATCAGCATCAGTATAGCGTATACCCGTGTCTCGTTTTCGCGATAACTATTATTTTAATGCCTTTTCGAGTCATTGTATTTCTACGTTGGAATGGTATTGTCCATCATCAGGGAGGTGGCATTGGTATTGTCTATACATTGGTTTATATCCATGTCTCACAGCTTACAAGAAGGATCTCTTAATTCTAAAGCATAAAGTCCGCATCAATTTAAGATTGTAGTTAGTCTCTTTTCTCTTATGGCATACCTTTAATAGTAGAAAGAGATGGAACTTTAGATATTTTGTTTATGCAGCTGACCACTTTCCACGTTTTTTGACACTTTCTGACATGCTAGTATATGTAAAGTTGTGTAAAGTAGTAACTTTTTGTGCCTTTTGTCCTACCACATGACACAAAACATAAAAAAACAAACTTCAAAAAAAGTGGACCGCCTTGCAAAAGTTATCCTCCCTCTATGCAAGTAATGCTCTTTGATCCATGTCCATGATTCACTACTGACGTATGACTGACGTGTAAAGATTTTATTCCGATTTGTCCTAATCATTATGATGATAAATATTTCATTTGTGAAAATCATTATTTCAATCCATCTTAATAACGTAGCTGTTGATATGGCTTAATATTTTGTTTCTTTCCGTAATTATCTTATATTATGCTAGGATTTTTTTAATAATGAAATACGGTTTGCTGTAAAGTCATAATTTTTAAGTTTCCTGCATTGTGAATCGGACCTCACATCCTGTCATTCAAGCAAAGTTCAATATGTTCAAATTACTGTTACCTTCTCGAAAATATTTAAATACAGTTTATTCCCAATGATTCCCCGATTTTTCACAAAAATCTTAAGCACCTACCTTTTATGCTATCTCTGGATATAGGTACTCTAACTAGCTGTTTACCAAGTTTCACCGATACCGGTAGGTACACCCGCGTTCTTGCATGAAACCATACAAATCACAAATCAAAATATCGAAACAATTATTCATTTTGTACTTTTTTTAATGAGTAGGAATAATTGTAGGGTGTTATAGAATAGATTTAGTGGAATTTAACAGATTTACCGTCTTTTAAAAATGTTTTAAGCAAAAAACAGTGACGAAATATGGCTAACAACAAAACTTCACAACGGAGTTGGTAATTCATCGAAAAACTAGCATTTTTGTTAACTTTGTTCATTTTTATGACTTAAACTGGTGTTAATTTATTGGATTTAATTTAAAATGTAATATAAAAAGTTTGTGTCTATGCTCATCAACGAAAAACATCAACTGAAACCCTAAGTTTGTTTGTACTGTATTTTTTAAATTTTCTCAAAAACTATTACCAATACAGACACCGCTATAATTTTCCTACAAAATTCAATAGTTCATCGACATGTAAGAATTATTTCAGATTTTTTGGCTTTATATGTTCGGAGATCAGGGGGGGGGAACCAAAATTTTTCGTGCAGTCGGGCTTATAAATGAATAACTACGCATCACTTAGTAAAACCAAGTACTAATACGAAATCTACGTTCAAAGCCCTTTCAAATGATACCAAACACGGCTATATTGGAAAACTTTTTTTTTTAAAGTCATAAGTTTTTGGACCTTAACAATTTGTAGAAAAATTATTTTCTAAATTTTTAGTCTCGCTTTACGTTTGGGTTAGCATGATTGACCACTATGCCGAATTTCAAGTCGCTAGCTTCTATAGTTACTGAGAAAAGTGGCTGTGACAGACGGACGGACGGACACGAGAGTGATCTTATAAGGGTTCCGTTTTTCCTCTTTGAGGTTCGGAACCCTAAAAACGAAATATGCAAATGACAACTTCAAAAATAGGTAGGTACTTACAACATAGTTAAATAACATATTATTCTGGTCAAACAAATTAAATTTTCTCAAAGTCCCACTTTTACTTTGCCCTTATTTCGCAATGCAATCTCTACGACAGATGCATTCACCCGGTCATTTCATAAAAAAAAGTTCAGTGCACACATGCAGTGTTACGTGAATTGCATCTTACTGTTACGTAGGTAGGTACTAGGTACATAAAGGAAACACAAGTTTATATCATTTTGTCATACATAACATAACAAAGTAATAGGGTCATTGGTAATAGGCCGCAATAAACGTGTGAAAAGTTTATTCCAGGCGTAGGAAGTATGAGTAAGTAGTAAGTAGATTCCCTTTCGTACTAGTAGGTCTTCTCATTACAATATGTTAGGCCTTTGGCTAATATGTTACGTATAGGCGCAGGTATAGGTACTACCTCTTAAGGGTATATTATTCGGAGCGCGCTCCATACAAACGTACTATGGTGATATTTTCAATACTAACCAATTAAAGTCAATGAAATTTTCCACAAACAATCTAGAAACAAATTTCTATGCTTGTAAGGGTATATTATTCGGAGCGCGCTCCATACAAACGTACTATGGTGATATTTTCAATACTAACCAATTAAAGTCAATGAAATTTTCCATAAACAATCTAGAAACAAATTTCTATGCTTGTATGGAGTCAGATTTTCGTTAAAATGTATAGTTTTCAAGTTACAGTGCCTCAAAGATTTCCATACAAATCTTAAATTAATCCTAGCATTGAAACTGTATATTTTAACGAAAATCGGACTCTATAGAAGCATAGAAATTTGTTTTTAGATTGTTTCTGCAAAATTTCATTGACTTTAATTGGTTAGTATTGAAAATATCACCATACCTAGTACGTTTGTATGCAGCGCGCATTTTCGCTCTCGGAATAATATTCTCTTAACTGGATTGCCTAAGATGATATTATAAAATGAGAATGTAGGTAAGTATTTTGAACTTTGAAAGTCATAATTTACGGACATAAAGATTGCTGATCTTAAAAACAACGTAACTACCTAGTTTATTTTATTTACTTTGATCTAGGTCAGATAGAGTTAAATGTAGGTACCTACCTAGGTAACTGCTTAGAAAAGTAAATTAAGTACTTAAGTAAATTGAGTCTACTCAGTATTTGAATCTTTCCTGTAATCCACCTGATAGGTGGCCTAAGGGAAATTTTTATAATCTTACTAAAAATTTTCTTCGATTTCTGCTAATAAAATCATGAATTGACCAAAATAATCCGAACCGGATAAGCGTAGAATCTAATCTCGTCATTTTATTTTATGTAGGTATATTCTTGGCGGAAATGTGCGTTATAGCAAGAAACCATAGAACTAAGCATGACTAGATAGGGGAAAACCGTAAACACATCATTAGGTTTCCACCTGTCTGGTACTTACACGAGTAGGTGTTAATTTATAATTCTTATAGAATATAATATTATTTAAATTGTATAACTAAGTATTTTACTTTAGCACGATCGTCTTAATTATTCAACAAAATTGATGCAAAGCTTAGAAACAATTTAATAAGTAGTTACCTACTTATAAATAGCATTCAATGTTACACATCAGTCGCGAAAACCAAAATAATTATTGTTTTTGCCATAGGCCAAGTATTTCGCTTACGCTGATAGACGGAACATCAGTGTAACCGCGTATGAGACAGCGATAGTCATAAAATCCTATACAATTTGTATGAAAATAGATGTCTGACTCCGGAGTCAGACAGCCGTCGTAGAACAAAAAAGTGGCTACGTCGATAAGGACAGCAATAAGTAGCGATCTCCTTTTTTAACTAGAGCGAATTTGCTATGTGCATCTCTTACTGAGTGATATGACAAGACATGTGCTTCGTTCTAGTTCCTTCTCTTTCTACGGTTTTTGCTAAATAAGTGTTTTATGTGCCTAACTATTCGATTGAATTACTTACTGAAAGAAAGGAGACTAAAAACTAGGAGACTAAATAATATGTTTTTATTTATAAGGATTGCCGCAAAGTTTCCGCACACGACCAATTACCATAGTTTGGTCCGATTGTCGGGCCGACTTTATATTTGTCCATGGGTAGGTATAACTTCAAAAAAAACAAAATTAAGTCAGACACCCAAAAATCGGTCGTGTACTTATTATGGACCTCTACCGTGAAATTCGAAGTTCCCAATTGCGTGAACGTTTTCGTTCCAATGTCAACTCTATCACAATGAAGTTGGACCGAAACAGTCGCGATATATCGAAAATCGGAGGTCCGTGTATAGGGCCGGGGCCTTACAATGCAGATAATTCGTAATTTCATCGAACAACAGTGCTCATTGAATAAAAATGTTTTTGCTAAAGCAACTCTGGCCAAGGTGAAAACAGTCAAATATTGCAGAACATGGTAAATTGATAAACGTCCCTCCACTACCAGACTCTTACAACACCCGTACATTTCGAACCATACCTACGCATTATTTTTCAACATTACAGAAAAAATATTCTCCGCCTGCAAGAAGAGGTCACCAGAATTCGACACGTGCATCAAACGAGCTTTCAACAAGTTAAGGCCTTATTTCAAACAAGGTGAGTGCAATAATTACCTCCTTTCTTCAGATAGCTAAGTCTTGCGGGTACTTCCTTGCGGTACGAAGTTCTCGTAAACTTGTACTGTACCTAGGTACAATCTTAGATCAATGTAAAATTAATGTATAGGCCTAAAGCGCGTTAATTGGAGCACACTACCACCAGGGCGATTGGTCCATACAAACTAGCACAATTATCTGTCAGAACTAGGGCAATTGCATACAAATTTGAAGTACCTACTCATATTATTCATTTGTTTTGCCTCATTTTTCGTGTTTGAAATGTTCGCGTAAGGTCTATCCATTAAATTTTTTTTTATCTAAGCCACAGACTTAAGGGTCGGCACTACCTACGGCCCGTTTGACATATCTGTCAAAGGAAAAAGACCGGTGGCCGACAACACTCAACCCTATCTTATAAGATTAATGAACAAATCAATTTGATAGCTTTTGGTAATACTTTTCTTGCAAAAAACTTGGTCGGCTGCAGCGCGCGACAGCTTGGCTGGCATGTTTACTGGTGTGAAGGAAAAAGTGAACACTACCTGGTGACACAACATTTTACCTCGTTGAATTAAAGGACGTAACTAGTCTGTTGGTCTAGAGTCCAATTAGTAAGGACTAAAAAGTCTGGTCGGCCGACCCTATCCTGGCAGGGTCGTAGGTCCGACCGAATTTAGGGTACCTACTACTCGGAAGGCAGATTTTACCACATTAAATTAATGTTGAATGTTTGGTTGTGCGTGGCAATCATCCTGCAGCATCTGGATTTGGGAGCCGTAGGTCGAAATTGACATTTACAGCAACAGTACAGTACCGTGATGGACCTATAATGTGACTGATCAAAGATCACCCCTGGTGGTAGGATAGGATGGGTTCTAGCTAATTAGATCACAGTATTACTAAGGCTTCAAAAAACTTAAAATTATTTTAACAGAACAAATTAAAACTTTTAACAGAATAATGAAATTATTATAAGTTTAATATTATTGGTATTAGCAAACTAAGGGTTTGTAATCTTTTATCATCATAATCATCGTCAGATATAATATTTTAAGCACGAAATAAAAGTTAATTTTGCAGTAACTGGAACGATTGCCTTCAAAAACATTTGCGCAAAAGGACATCATCAGTGTGACGACTTTTAGTAGATTTCTTCTTTATTGGTATATTTAGGGCAAAATTGTTTAGTAGATTTTAGTAGAAATTGGTATTTAAAAATGCAAGGATTCAGGCTAATAAAATCTAAGCTGGCAATACAAATGGCTGAGAAAACGATTGCAGGGTTTGCAAGTTTTCCGGAACTTCTAGTACATCATCATCATAATCATCAGCCTATACAAGGTGTTACAAAAATACAAATAAACATTTAAGGGGGTGGTTTGATGGTCTACATCAAACTCAACAACTTTCAATACGGGACCAATATCGAAATCGCGAAAAATATAATTTATGTTCTATACTCTACAAATCGACTCGAGCTAAAAAATCTATGGGGTACATATCAGATTTTTTTTTCGCGATTTTGATGTTGGTCCCATAGAGAAAGTTGTTCAGTTTGACGGTCTAAACAAGAGTAGAGAGAAGACGACCTAGAGAGAAGACCCCTTAAGAGTTTTAAAAATGTATTCTTACTTTTGTAACACCCTGTATACGTCCCACTGCAAGGCACAGGCCTACCTTCTAGGAGGGTGTTTGGGCGTAAGTCCACCACGCATGCCCAAAGCGGATTGGTAGACTTCACATATACATCAGAATTTCTTCGTCTGCATTATGCAGGTTTCCTCGCGATGTTTTCGTTCACCCTTTGAGAGCAGTCGGTAATACGTACATAAGTTAGAAAAACTCATTGGTTCGTGGCATGTTGTCCGTGCGGATTCGAACGCGGACCTCTTGATTGAGAGTCCATACCTCTCCGCAATGCGCCACCGAACTCACTTCTAGTACAGCAAATATTAATCATATCGCCTAATGTTATTTTTTTTTACAAAAGAGGGCTTCTAAACAGAGTTGGAATTTTGGTACCTAGCACTTTTAATATGTCAAAGAGATTACATGTTTATCGACTTCCAATAATGTCGATATACGGGTATATTTTATATCACTGCGGATAACTTCAGCATGTATCGAACTTCAAAATAGCGAAAATAAATCAGCTGTTCCATACATTTGAGTCGAATATGTAGGTACTGCAGTTTTGTATAGGACAGCTGATTTTTTTTTCGCTCTTTTGTAGTTGGCTCCATAGTGAAAGTTGTTCAGTTTGATGAGTAGAATACATGCTGGTGTTATCCGCAGTGATAAAAAATTACCCGTATATGGACACAATCGGAAGTCGATAAACGTGCAATCCCTTTGACATAATTAAAAGTGCTACCAAAATTTCTGACTCTGCTTATGAGACACAGAAAACTGTACTAAATTTAAACTTGCGTAGGGACGACCAAATATAATATTTATTTGAAAATTGAAGCATCCATGTTACAAAGTGATGAAAACCAATAAAAATTATACAAAAATGCGAAAATAACATGTGTAATGATGAGCGTTTAGATAAAATTGATAATATTTTGTTCAAAAACGTGTTTTATATTAAATTTTAACCATCTGTAACGACATTAATATTATTTGGTAGAATTTAAGTAGAATTTGAAACAGGGCTGGTAGATTTTGGTAAATTTCAGCAGTAATTTTCGTCACGCTGAAGGACATTGTGCGACACAAGAACATTATAAGTAGGTGTTACTTAGTAGCTAAAGTGGGTACATGAATCCTGAAAGGGCACAGCAATATTAACAAGAAGTAATTTTAAAGAAAAAAATTAGTACAATGTCAATAGTTCTTTAGGTTTTTTTGGTAGTTTTTGGTTCTTTTGGTAGGTTTTGGTAATTATTGGTAGTTTAGTAATAATTTTTTTGTTGTTTCTGGTTTTTTGGTAGTTTTTGGTTAGTTTGGTAGTTTTTCGTTGTTTCTGGTTATTTTGGTAGATTTTCGTAGTTTTTGGTTATTTTGGTAGATTTTTATACTTTTTGGAAATATTTGATAGAAGAATGAAAATTACCAAAAACTACCATAAAAACAAAAGAGTTCTTGACGGCTTGGCTACGGGGTGGGTTTTTTGACATAAATAAAATATATGTTTTGCAAAAGAGGTACCTACATTCAAATCGTAAGCGGAATTCAGTCAGTAAGGGTGTCATGCCGATCCTTGTTTACCGACTTTAAATTACTCACTGTGACAGCTTCGTATATCTTCGATCTGTGCGAAATCGTGAGACGATACCCCGTAGTATTCCGTAGCAAGAGATTAAATTTAACTCGCAAAAATGAGCTACTGGTACCAAATTACCGACTAGCATCGATGCTAAGGACTACAAAATAAAGTCGAATACTGTTCTTGTGTATAGTAAAATACCAGATGACATTAAAGCCGACAAGAAATTTCTGAAGAAGGTTAAAGAATTATTAATCGAACAGTGTCCCTATGACTTTAATTAGTTTCTTCAGTATAAGTAAACAAACAGGCATCAATCTGAGTAGAAAAAAATGTGTTGCAGACCGATTATTTGTACCTCAATAGGTTATTATAATTTTTAACTAATCACATTTAACTGATTTTATAACATTTAACTAATTTAATTGTAGTAAGTGAAAGGTGGTAGTTAAGTTATTGTCTGGCACCTATTGTTTAAATCTGTTTTTTTCTTAATGTTTATAAATTATATTGTAGTGTGACTAATAGGTACTCTGTACTTACCATCTGTAACTTATGTACCTACCTACAATTTAAGGTAAATAAATAAAATGAAATGAGATGAACCAAATGTAACAAATTAACCATAAACTACCAAAAAGTACGAAAAATTACCAAAATAACAATAATCTACCAAAAAGTACGAAAATTTACCAAAAAAAACAGAAACTACCAAAATAACCAAAAATGACTACCGAAAAGTACGAAAATCTACCAAAATAACTTTTTGGTTACTTTTGTACGAAAATTTACCAAAAACTACCGAATGACTCAAAACTACCATAAATTACCAAAATAACCAAAAACTACCAAACAGTGCCCGGAAAGTAACTTTTGTGAAATTCCTTTGTGTTGTCTTGTGTCGCGCAATGTCTTTTCGCGCAAAATTCTGTCGTGCAAATGACTTACAAAGTCAATCGTTTGAGTTACCTACTGCGGTACAGAATTCACTCTTATTTAAAACATATCTGACGATGATGATGATGATTTCAGATTATCAATCCTTAGTTTGCTAGTAACAATAGTAATAAACTTACAGTTATTCTGTTATAATAACGAGTAATAGTCGACCAATTTATAAAATGTACTTCTAAGTCCACATACGTGACGGGCAACTACGGAACCCTACACTGCATGTGGCCCGACACCCACTTGCCCGGTTTTTTATAAGTTACTTTGCCTACTTTAGCTAAAAATGGATTTGTTCATTAATCTTCTAAGACAGGGTTGAATGTTGCCGGTCACCGGTCTATTTGCAATGATTTCGAACGATTGACGGCCCATAGTAATTTGTATGAAGAATACGTCCAAAAAAATTTGTGATTTTTGGTAACAAATTGCAAAAAAACTAGAAGTCGTATCGAAAAACAGATTTGTTTAAAGTGTTCTTTGATGTTTTGTCATTGATTAGAAATATATTTTGTTGTTTTATTTTGTTTCACTAAATCACAGGACTCGGAACGCGGCAGTGCTATTCTGGAGTTTTTCATGAAATTCTCGATTACTTTCTGATGTAATTACACAATTTTACTGAAATTTTTTTTGTTCATCTTGTACTTCATCTTTTAAAGAAACGATGGTATTAATTTTGTTTCGAAATATAGCTATTTACTATCCTCAAAAGTCGGAACGCCGAACCCTGTTTTGCCCGATTAGGGTAGTGCCGACCCTTAAAAGAAGAACCAGACGGAATGTCATCTAATCATGAGTGAAGCACCCATTTCTTTTGTTCGCGTGCTGTCACGCGGTACATAAGGTGACGGGTTGTCGGACCTGTGCCTAGAGCTAGTGCATCTGTGTGAGTGTAGGTCCCTTGTAGAACAAACGAGATTGTATTACCTTGCCTTGCATGCTTCACATCTTTTTAGTGCAATACTCGGTCCGTATTTCTTTCAGGTCCGTGATCTAAGCCTACAATATGCTCAGCTATGGATGTTGCATAACAAATGAAGATTGCCCAGCAATAATGTGCGTCAATTAATATGTTAAGCAATTTAGGCGTTTAGCCGAGAGATTGAAATTATCACACACGTGTTAATAATAATATGTTGCAACCTTAGATTATCAAGATAGACAGTCAAAGCTACGAAAGCGTCGAAAAAAATAGGAACCAGTACTGGTTCCAAAACCCTATACATATACACGCACACATACATAATTTGTATGGCGCACACCAACCTAAGAAAGATAGCCCCTTTTGTTTTATACGGAACAAGTGTGAGGCTCATTCTAGACATATACTTTTTCTAAGGTTGCAAAAAATTAAGAGGAAGATACACGATAATTATATGTTTCGAAGACAAGCTAAGCCAAGTTTGAAAAACACTTTTTAGTACTTAAACGGTTAAATTTACTGTCTTTCCTACATCGAAATAACTGATCATTTCATCCAGGTATTCCAGAGATGGGAGTAGCACCCTTCGATCCTCACTACGCCAAAGAGGTGAAGCAAACGCGATCCATCGTCGGAGTCGGGTACACGCTCACACTTCGCGATGTTTACGAGCGAGGCTGGTCCCAGTCCACTGTCACTAAATACAAGTAAATATGACTACTATTTTGAAGAAAAAGAAATTGTATTGAGAAAATCATCATCATCAGCCTATCATCGTCCACTGCTGGGCATAGGCCTCTCCCAAGGCGCGCCACAAAACTCTGTCCTCGGCCTTCCTCATCCAGTCGCTCCCCGCTACTTTTTTAAGGTCGTCTGTCCAGCGGGCAGCAGGGCGTCCCACACTACGCCTACCAGTTCGCGGTCTCCACTCTAGAACTCTGACACCCCATCGGTTGTCAATTCTTCGGCAGATATATGACCAGCCCATTGCCACTTCAGCTAGCTAATTGAGAGAATACAGTGACCTATTTACTATAGGTGCAGTCGCCATCAGATTGATCGTAGCAGACAGAGTGTTCAAATATTTCTGAGCTGTGTTATTTCTCAATTAATTCTTAACAGTAATAGACACCATTAATATCGGAACACCTCTTTTAGTTCTTATTTTTCAGACGTTAAGGGTACCTAACTTCCCTCGTAACATTCATTGTTAGCATTTGGTTAGGCCACATGAATTTCGTACTTAAATCCCAACGGAAATATTTGAACACGTGTCTGCTATGATCTATCTGGTGGCGACGTACCTCCTCCTCCTACGTAAATAATAAAATACCGAACTCTTTTCTTTCAGAACTGACTGGGAAAATCAACGCATCATTTATTCACAATATTTTCCGGAAAAATGGCTTAGCGGCGATTACGATTTCAAGGTAAGTAACCGCGGTAAAGCCACAAATATCTGTTAACCACAATTTCCACTCTCAGTAGATTGGAAAGTAGATACCAATTTTTAGTGTTCACAACCAATTTTGGTTAAATGAACTACCTCCAACTTT
Organism: Agonopterix heracliana; assembly: GCA_963693445.1. NCBI lineage: Eukaryota > Metazoa > Arthropoda > Insecta > Lepidoptera > Depressariidae > Agonopterix > Agonopterix heracliana. Next base: position 6,271,513 of record OY856308.1, read on the forward strand.
ACCAGAAAAAATGTTTTTTGTAGAGATAGGCCAAGGTGGCATGTTAGGCAATCGCTACTACGTTGTTAGACCAATACCACAACCACAATACCAAAAAAAAAGTAGGTATATACCTACCTACTACAAACTACATACCTACCAATACAGGGATTATGCTAACGGTTTTTTAAGGGCATGATCAGACCACCAAACTGAACAAATCGCTAAAAAAGATCAGCTGTTCCATACATTCAGGTCGAGTGATTTGCACTTTTCAGTTTTGTATGGAACACCTAGTTCTAGGTCGATGGGAACACCCGATATTTTTTCGCGATTTCGACAATGATAGAAAAAGTTGTTCGGTTTCATGCAGGGACTGAAAGCGGTTACGGTACACGGTACCAGTACTGCAAAAACGTAACGGTACCGTAATGCTATAGAGGTATGGCCATACCTTTATTTAACCGTTTTAAGATTTCAGTACCGAAAAACACTAATTCAAGGTCGGACGTTGCGAGTTGCAACGAACTAACAGCGGGGAGTCCCCGCTGCGTGTGAGTTCAGAGGCTCGAGCAAAACGTCGGGCTGCATCGGCCGCCTCGCGCTCGTTCCGTCCGGTTTAAATTGTTAATTTTGTTACTAACTATTTAAGTTTATTTAAGTTAAAAACAATGCAACAATGAATACGTTTTCAATTTATCTGTTTTTTATGGTATGTCACGCGTTAATTTCTTGACCTATTTTAATGATTATTGATTATATAGTTACCGCCGAGTTAGTTACCTACATTGAATTTTCGTAAAACTTTTTATGATACGTTTTTCAAAAGTTAACAGAAAATCGTCGACTAAAACAATTGCTCTATAACGATGTCCTTACTCCTTGTGTGTAGGTATAATGGATATCTATACTCCATTCCAAACAGGGGCGAAAAGAAGGAAAAAAGGTTCTTTATGTATTTTTATATATTTTTTCCTAAAGTTTGAATGATTTTGATTTTATTTTGATTTTGTTTTTCTATAGAATAGAGAATCTAGTGTTCGACTTTGGCAAAAACCAAAATAGTCAAAATTCGTTACGTTAGTCAACAAAACGGAATAGTCCAAGCACAGACCTCGGTCACTCTGGGTTACCTCCAGACAACACCTAGATACTTAAGTCTAAACGCATGCTCGGATCCAAGTAAAAGGTGTAATATTACTGTCTTTTTATGTGATAAATAAATAAATAATAAATTGTGGGTATGTATGCATGCAGTGACATGAACAACTCGAACAACATGAACAACTTGGTCTTGGTTGGTTGGATATTTGACTGTACATCCTTTTGGACCAGGCATGTTGCCAATTTTATACTTAATAATTTGTAATTTTGTTTCTGGAATAAATATATTAAAACTTGGTCAACTCGGATGACATGAACAACTTGGTCAACTCGGATGACATTGAACAACTTGGTCAACTCGGATGACATGAACAACTTGGTCAGCTCACCCTAAATGATTATTGCCTTATCAACTAAAGACCGGCAATATCAGTAATAAAAACAAATGTCACCACTCTAGAAGTGGGCGCCGACCCGAAATTTGGGTGCAACCCGGGTGAAATTGGTCGCCGCAGCGGCGCGGGTGTTTCTTTTGAAAAATTCACACTATATGTGTTTAATGTATTATCTAGAAGCTCCAGAAGCCGGAAATGTTAAAATAAGACATGAAAAAAAATGTGGACATGTAAAAGGTTTTTACAACTACAAACGCGATCTCTCAGCATTCAAAACCAACCGAGTGTAGAAAAAACAATGGGATTCGTATTAGCAGGAATCGATAGACTAATCCCGGCAAGTGTAGTCCTGAGAACACATTCTTCTTATCTCGCCAATAGGCAAGCACATCTCTCAAAATCGCCAACTCCTTGGCATCGAACTTAAGCTTGTTATCTCCGGTACCATTTCGAGAAATCTGATTCTGGAGACTGCTGCCGGTGCTGGCAACCAAAAATAACGTCATTGGGAACCGGCGGCACTTATATGGATAACCAACGCCGGCAACCAAATGAACGATTGGCGTCGTCAACAGAGAGCCCATATAAATTACAGTTTAGCCCAGTAACTAGTGCTGGCAGTCAACTTGGCTGTCGGCGCCAGCAGCTAGCTCGGCAACCGGCGCCACCGGCTCGGCAAGCAACGCCAACGGCAGCTACCTTGTCAAGCAGCGCCACCGGCAGCTAGCTTTGCCAAGCAGCGCCGGCATTGATATGGATAACCAGCGCCGGCATCCATATGAGCGACTGGCGCTGTCAACAGAGCCCATGTAATACAGTTTAGCCCAGTAACTAGTGCTGGCAGCCAACTTAGACAGCCAAGTTCCCAGGCTCCAGCAGCCAGCTCGGCAACGGCGCCATTTACCATTTCCCGGAAAAAGGGGTGCTGCCGGCGGCTAGCTTGGCAACCAGCGCCGGCACTGATATTAATAACCAGCGCCGACAATCAAATGAGCCACTGGCGCTATCAGCGGGAAGCCTATATGTAAAGTACAGTTTAACCCGGTAACAAGCGCCCGCGCCGTCAGCCAACTTCTCTGTCGGCACTGGCAGCTAGCTTGGCAACCGGCGGCGCCGGCATCTCTAACTCGGAAAACGGGGTGCTGCCGGCAGTTAGCTTGGCAACCAGCGCCAGCACTGATATAAATAATCAGCGCCGACAGTCAAATGAGCGACTGGCGCCGTCAGCGGGGAGCCCATGTAAAGTACAGTTTAACACGGTAACAAGCGCCGGCAGCCATGTTTGCTGTCGGCGCTGGCAGCTAGCTCGGCAGCCCGCGCCGCCGGCACTTAACTCGGGAACCAGGGCGCTGCCAGCAGCTAGCTTGGCAAACAGCGCTGGAACTGATATGGATAACCAGCGCCGTCAGCGAAGAGTAGCCATTGTAAAGTGCAGTTTAGGCCAGTAACTAGCGCCGGCAGCTATCTCGGCAACCGGCACTGCCAGCACCTCTCTTATCAGCCGGGGTGCTGCTGGCGGCTAGCTTGGCAACCAGCGCTGGCACTGTTATGGATAACCAGTGCCGGAAAACAAATGAGCGACTGGCGCTGTCAGCGGAGAGTAGCCCTTGTAATGTACAGTTTAGGCCTGTAACTAGCGCCAGTAGCCAACTTGGCTGTCAGCGCTGGCGTCGTCAACAGAGAGCCCATGTAAAGTACAGTTTAGCCCGTCAACTAGCGCCGGAAGACGGCACGCACACAGCAACCACGGCAACCGGCGCCGCCGGCGCCTGACCCGGCGGAGGCGACGGCACGGGTAACCCGGCGCAGCGCCGCCGCGTCGGCGCGGCGCCCACCTATACTCCACTCTTTAAACCAAATTTCAACCTTATACTAAGGACATACGTACGGTTTCGCTTTATTCTAATGGACGGTTGTCATAAGTGTGAATGGTAAAAGTAGGTAGTGTGTATTCATATCTAGCTTTATCAACTATCTCATACATTTTTTTTAGTTTTATAGCGCGTAGGTCGAATAACGTATATCGTCGTGCGGTCAGCTAATGTTGGTTTTTGTAGTTTGATGTGTCGCCTTGTGTACGTACCTACCTACGTACTCCACCACGTCCCTGATTCAGTCTACCTGATTTTTATAAACGGCCCTATAGCTGACTCGATAGTGAACCGCACCGCGTCGCGCCGTTGGTACCTACAACTGCATACCTACATACATACCAAGTTGTTCATGTAGTTCGGGTTGGCCAAGTTGACCAAGTTAGAGTTGTTTATGTTGTCCGGGTTGACCAGGTTGTTTGAGTTTCCCAAGTTGTTCATGTCATTCGAGTTGACCAAATTGTTTATGGTGTCTGAGTTTACCAAGTCGTTCATGTCATCCGAGTTGACTAAGTTGTTCAATGTCATCAGAGTTGACCAAGTTGTTCATGTATTGTCACCCGAGTTGATCAAGTTGTTCATGTCATCCGAGTTGACCAAGTTGTTCATGTTTACCAAGTTGTTCATGTCATCCGAGTTGACCAAGTTGTTCATGTCATCCGAGTTGACCAAGTTGTTTATGTTGTCTGAGTTTACCAAGTTGTTCATGTCATCCGAGTTGACCAAGTTGTTCATGTTGTCCGAGTTTACCAATTTGTTCATGTCATCCGAGTTGACCAAGTTGTTCATGTCATCCGAGTTGACCAAGTTGTTTATGTTGTCTGAGTTTACCAAGTTGTTCATGTCATCCGAGTTGACCAAGTTGTTCATGTTGTCCGAGTTTACCAATTTGTTCATGTCATCCGAGTTGACCAAGTTGTTAAATGTCGTCCGAGTTGACCAAGTTGTTCATGTTGTTCGAGTTGGTCAGGTTGGGCGACAATGACCCCTAACGATTTGAAAAATTTCCAAAATCTATCAAAATTACTAAAAACTACCAAAAAGTACGGAAATCTACCAAAATAACCGAAAACTGCCAAAAAGTACGAAAATCTATCAAAAAGTACGAAGATCTACCAAAAGCTACCTACCAAAATAACCAAAAACTACCAAAAATAACCAAAATCTACCCAAATCTACCAAAATAACCAAAAACTACCAAAATAGCCAAAAAGTACGAAAAGCTACCAAAATAACGCAAAAGTATGAAAAACTACCAAAATAACCAAAAAGCATGAAGATCTACCAAAAAATACCAAAATAACCAAAAACTACCAAAATAACTCAAAAGTATCAAAAAGTATGAAAATCTACCAAAAACCACCAAAAGAACTAGAATTTACCAAAATCAACCAGAAACTACCAGAATTTGCTCTACGCAAGTACATCCGTTGCCCTACTGCAAGGACTATAGTAATACTATTATACTCTCTTTCTGTCTTCCCATACGCAAAACGCAAATTCGCTTTTGTGAGAAAGGAGAAAGTAGTGCTTAGTGTATTGTTGCTGCCACGTAGCGAATGAAACGAAAGCACCAAAGCATGGTAGAAGCGCGGCGCGGCATTTTATCAAAGAAAACCTTTATTCATAACGGTTAGGTACCGGTACCGAAATATACCGTTTATTTTCCGGTACTGTAATTTATTTCGGTATTGAAATTTTTCTTTTACCGGAATTTATCGGTATGACGTCATACCGTTAACCTTAATGAACCTAAATTTTTCGGTTATTCAGTCCCTGGTTTCATGGTCTGATCATCCCCTAACCACCCCTAACTAAAAGAACCGTCAGCATATTAAGTAGGACCCTAACACAATCAATTTTCACCGATACAGGTAACGACTTAGGGTTGAACGGGTTGAACTACATCCACCTGGCGCTCCTAGAACGATCGCTCCATCCTTTTCTGTCACTCAGGAATGTAATTTGCTAGAGCAAATAGTTAAGATAGACGGAACGCGATCTCGCGCGATAGCACGGCGGCGTGCGTGTTGTTGGTTACATGCTTAGATAGCCTGGATGGAAATGGATGAAATGCGGAAAAAAAGCGCTATAATTTACGTTGTCGTGTCAAATCCTTTTCAAACCCTACATCTTAACACAGATTAGTTAATAGTTCCTACATACCACCAGGGCGACGCATTCGGCTTGAGCGTACTTCGGTCCGGGCGCTGGAACCTGACGCTGCGGGATTACTCGCAGACGACTCGTATCAAACGGAACGGGGGCGACGGCGTCGACGTGCATGTGGAAGTCGACCACATCGGCGACATGGACATACATGTCGGCAACTTACTTCGAGGCAGGGGCATACTAGGTTCGTATATGAAGGAAACATGGCAGGTTTGTTCGCTAGCGAATTTAACAAATGCGCTTGTCACGTAAAATCGTGAGTATAAATTAGTAGTAATTAATAAATTATCTTTCTACTGCGGATTTGATTTTCAAAAATCGCACTCTTGAAGCATGATTTTATAGAGTCAAATCAGCAGTAGAAAGATGCATATCTCCATAGTAATTTTGACATTTACAACGAGCTCACCGAATGCGATTTTTGAAAGTCAAATCAGCAGTAGAAAGATGCGTAGTTATCTCGTATCTCCAAAGTAATTTTGACATTTTCAACTGCTGAGCTCAGCGAACGAATCTCATTCGGTGAGCTCAGCAGTTGAAAATGTCAAAATTACGTTGAAGATATGCATCTTTCTACTGCTGATTTGACTTAAAAAAATCGCACTGAAGTATTATTTTTGAGTCAGATCAGCAGTTGAAAGATGCATATCTCCTTTAATTAACCCTCAAATAATGAAACTAACTTTCCCTAAGGAACATTGGTCGATATAAAATATATTTTTTTAGACCTCCCATACAATCATTGGTTGCAGGTTGCAGTCTTTAGGTTAACATTATATCAGTCAAAGTAGCCTCATCAAGCCTGTTACATGTTTTTCTGATCAAGCATTCCGCTACTTTGCAAAGACTGCAGTGTCATTATTCATAAATACCTACTATTCAATATCACACTTATACATATTCAACCCCCACCCCCCGAAAATGTAATCAGTCTTGAGCCAGGCGAGGCGGCCAAACCGCCCCGATATTCAAGAATGGATTTCTCCACTTGCAGAGCGCGTCCTAGACAGACTTATAAACGCATCGTGGAAGCCAGGGTTTGCTGTGATTCGCCCTCTCATCAACGACCTCGTCAGCACCGCCTTCACTGACATATGGAGCACCAGCTTCAAGGACTTCCCAGTTCAGAACTTCATTAAAGACTGATAGCAAATGTGTGCAAAGTTTGTGTTGTTTTAAAGTTGTGCAAATTGCACCTGTTGTAAATATGATTATATTAATAAGTTGTTATTGCTACAGTGTTTACATCTAGTCTAGATAATGTCATGATAAACAATTATCATCGTACTGAATACGAACGCATAATCGCAACGCATGGAGGTAGAATAGCGATTGAAGGTAAAAATATGTCTTTTCGTATTATTTTGGATACTGAACAACGTTTTGTGTAAAGTTTGACCAGAAAAATAAATAAGAAGCCTCGCCATGTTGCGTAAAATCATTGGAACTAATTTCGTTTATTTGCAACATTACCATTAGCAGGTTATTTATTTTTCTGTTCATGCTGAAGAGGATAAATTAAAGACATAAATTATATTACATATCTCAATATTATATTTATTAAAAAATATAACCTAACTATATATATGACTTTATATTTAAATTCAATCAACAAATAACTCGCACGTTCGTCGAAACTGGAATAATCAACCTCAGTCTTCCATCCAACACAAATGAACCAAACAGGTCTCATCCACCAACAACAAATGGCGCGAACAAGCGTATCTCAGCCCCAGGACACTGCCCGGGACACTAGGAGCAGAGCCTCACGCACTCCAGTAATATATTATAACATTGCACCTTCTATTTTATTTATATTTATAAATCAGAAAAAGTATTACACAAAAACATGCTGTCAAAAAGTCTTTCCATCTAAGCACTAGGTACTTATCCTGTTCCAATGATCAAAACTTAAAATGTATCATACAACCCATTCATTGACAATATTTGCTTTAGGTCACAACAGAAGCACATTCACTATGCAGCAAAAATAAGTACATGTTATATCGTTCACTAACGTAATGAAGAAAGAGTAAGTCAGAAATTAAAATAATGTAGAAATATCCCGCTTCAGACATTCACATCATTACCGAAACAAAGAGTGCATCCAAAACTAATCTAAATACTGATGTTGCTATTCAACTATCATGTTTGGTATTAACAGATTATATTGTCTGAATCGAAATACTATATTAGGACCCTGTGTAGCGTTCAGAAACGCTTTATCTGTACGGACTAAAATCGTTGTAAGTTGTGTACATTATCCAACTAGCTTGGTACTTCAGCTGATTTCAATTATACAATACTGCCGCCTACAATGCTGGAGTTTCAGATATAAGCGTAACCTTGGAGTATAATAAGCAAGCTATAGAGTGCGCCTGTGAGCAAGGATATCAACAACAAAGTAAATTACTCGTTAAATTGTACCAAAATAAAACGCGTATTGATTGGGTCGTCGAGAATATTCTAGAGCATCAACCATCTATATTTTCACATAAAAGTTTATCGTTGAAATTCTAAAGAAAATTTGAGATTCGCTTTATTGAAACGCTTAGAAAATTTACATTTGCTCACGATCCGTGTCATAGGCGGTGACAGATGCGCTCAGCTTGCTTATACTCTGCAGACGGTATTTAACAGTGGCGTAGCTACATCGTGTGAGGCCCCTGGCATAGTCTTATGGGGCCCTCGGCCTTCCTCAATCAAAGTAAAAATCGACTTTGTAACTACAGGTAAAGTTCTCGGGGCCCCTTCAGGCCCAGGGCCTATCATTTTGTCAGTAGTTGCGCCACTGGTGTCTAATTTTAAACAGTGAAGACACTTTCGTTTTCCATGCTTGCTACATTATTACCATGAATATGAAATTGTGCTAAAGATAATTCGCTACGTTACTTGGGCGGAATAAACAGTGACTTTTGTAGAATAAGGAAGATAGTCCTCATTGGTTATTTAAAAAGCAAAAATCATATTTTATGGTAATTCTGTTCTGTTCAAACATGTTTTATATTTTTAAGCAACCAAATCACAATTACAACAATGTACAATGTACGGTCAGCATCAAAGAAGCCTGACCCCTCTATCTTAATCTTGATAAGCGCAGGGGGTTAGATTTCTCTGATGCTAACCGTATATAAAGCCCGACCAGAAATATAAATAACCTCGCCACGTTGCGGAAAATCAGTGGAACTAATTTATGTACTCGGAACACTGACATTAAAGGTTATAGTCGATTGCAGCGCCACCAAACCAGGTTTTTTATATTTCTGGTCAGACTTTACATGGAGATTATTCAGCGGGGAATATCTAGCAAAGCCAGCCTTATATGAACAAAAAATGATTCATTTTCACAAAGTTTGACTTCACCATTCAACATTTAAAGTGCTGATCGATGTTTACAATGGAAGTAGCGTAAAATCCTTAAACTAAATTACGAGAAAAATCTTGTTTAAATTTGTACTTCCTTTTCTCGTACGTTTTGGCCCCAGAATTTGTGTCACAAATAAATTCATAAATAAAATCAAATGTTATTCTGTTGTAGATATCTACAGAAGAATTCAATAGAGTTTAAAACAAGTAATTCATTAGGCGACTAGCTGCCTACAATTTGACGGTAACTTCTGAATGCAGGGTTTCCACGCACTTTCCTTTTAAACGTTTTTTTAGACAAGTGAGACGCTACTTAAAGCAAAGAATTTCAGATGTTTATAACAGTATAAGTATGTATGTGCACCTAAAAATAAACAGAGTGTAAAAGAACTGCAGCGCATTTAAAAACCAAACATGTTTCGGCTGACGAGTATTTTATTAACCTGAAAATATTTGTTAATTTAAATATTTGCTGTATTTATCAACAAATTTGGCCAATTCGACCATCATTATAAAGTAAGAAACGAAAAATAATAATTATATCAAACCCAAAAATAAAACTTAATTATTAACGACAGTGAAACAAACAATATTGCCTATAAATTCATTTCTAACAGATTTCACTTCATTTAATAAAGTTTTGGCTTCCACAGATTATTTTTAATTGCAGAAGTAAACTAAGCAGGGGATCGCAGTCGATAAATCTTGCCAATTACACAAAAATATAAATAATAATTTTAGTATTTTAATACTAATGCAGGATGTCTGGCAGGACTGTCCGAAGTTCAAAAAGATAATAAAACAGATACAATACATGGCAACATCTTGAAACCACAATTTAGCAGTACGAATTATCGAAACGGAACCCATTCTAATTTAATACATGAGTGTTGTGGTAATGGAACTCCTGAAGCTATTGTTTATTCGTTAGTTATTGCAACAAGGTTCCGCCTGAACTGAACGGTCGACAAGTCGCGCCTCCATACATCAGCCTATGCTCCCGCTCGCCTCCCAATTACTACTAACATTAAAATTATTCTGATATGCACTTATTAATAGGTTCTTTACAATGACATTTGTGCTGTACACGTTACGAAGACGGGGCGGAGTCGCGCGAACCTGAGGTAATGTACTTACATTACGTTAGAGACGGTTCCCTGCGGTTTTGCAATTTGTACTTTATTCAAATCGAAATAAAAACGTAGTTCGCTGCGCACCCGTCCCGCCGGGAGCTATTTACAATGACAACTAAACAAACCCATAATGAAACTTAAATAAGATGACAAAATCAACTAAATATTTGGCAAACGATCGTTTCACAACGGGAGAGTGCAATGCAAACGATAGCCCTCCACAGTGGCATTAATGTATGACAAATGGAACACTAGAGCTAGCTTTACAAGTAAAATCGAAGGCCGCTAAGATATCACCGTTCATTACATCGTAATATGTACATACGGAGTGGTCGCCGCCGCCGGCCGCGCCCCTAGTGATTTGAGCGAGACTATGTACAGTGCGGGCGCGGCGCGGGCTCGTCTCACCCCCACACTATTAAATACTCCGAGACCAGTACTACACAATAGATATCCTACCTGAGAACCAGCTTTATACAAGCTCGCAGCGGCGGGCACCCCCTACATGCGCAGCGATGATTTTACCAAACTGCCGCTCATTCTCGTACGTGAATGTTCACGTATTGCCGCACGCTGCGCATGTTGGTGTGTACCAATAGCCGCGAACTTGTATGAAGCTGTTTTTTTCTGGTAGGATATCTATTCGGTGCCAGTTCTCTTAGATTACACGCGCTCACAACATTCGCACTAAACTTTGACACTTCAATTAAATAGTCGACATTGTTTTAGAAAAACTATTAAATTAATATCTAGATTTCTTTAGGTATTCTTACATCAAAAGGTACTTTTAGTAACTTTTAATAAATTTGTCAAAGTTCAATACAATTATCAGATCGAATGTAAGAACACCGAAATGGCGATACAACTACAAATCTTTGAGGAACATTTCCATAGTAAGCGTTTCAATCAATAATTTTGTCTAAGATTTTGATATCGGCAGGAATTGGTACGTCATTCAAATAGTAACAAAGTATCCAACGTCGTCGTGTCCAACGATACGCAAACATTAAGATGACTGCAATACAAATTGTACGTAAACGTTTTGAGATCGTCAAAATGTCAGTCTGCATTTTTGATTGATTTTGTAACAAGAGATAATTTTGAAACTAAAAAACATTCATTGATCAAAAATTGTAAATATCATGCGCACGACATGTTCTAAAATAATTTAATTACCAAAAGGTAACATTTTTCCAACTAAGACTAAATGCAAGACTGAAGCACCGCTAGTAAAATCAATAATATTCCATGTTTTAGTGTCGCCAGCAACAACCAATTGTGCGATTTGAAAATTGTATTTTTACAAATAAAATGACACAGAGATGCTTCAGCCTGGCAAGAGATCTTACAATACATTTTTCTGACCCACAAATTAAAAGGATTATTTATTGGATATCGGTCCTATCCTCCCGTCCCCGATTGCACAAAAAATATTCTTAGACAAAGTTAATCATCTACGTTATTTCACATGCAAACTTACTATCCTCACAAAGTCTAGAATTATATCAAAACGGAAGACTAATGATAAAACAAAAGGTGTCGCTTGGAATCTTCATACGTAATTCACTGTCCAACAGAAATGCTGCGCTACCTCTAGAGAACTTTACCTTCAGAACTTTATTGACATGCGTAATCATTCTTCTAAGAATATTTCGAGTACAAATAGGACTAAAGGTAAACTGGGCCACTTGACACTCAACACGGCAGCGACATGTCATTTCATAGAAAAACAAAGTATATTCTTTGAAATAACTTATTGCTGCCTTGTGCTGCGGTGTTCTAAAGTCTACCTTCAGAGGGTACCAAGCCTCCAGTGCTGCCCTCAATCGGAGTTTGACAATTATACAAAATAAAAAAACAAGGATTGTTGATTTTCAATCAATCGAAATATAACGGATGACTATGTTTGTAGCTATTATCGTTAAAACCGCCAAAAGTAGTGGCCACTTTTAAAGATTTTAAAGATAGTGACTACGAACATTATTACAAAAAACGTCATGACTCAATAAATTGAAAATCAACAATAACTACAATGCGACATTCTTATTATTTGGAAATGTTGTATAATTTTTTTTTTTAATACGATTGAGAGCAGCACCGGAGGCTCGGCACCCTCTTAAGCCGCGAGTAGATTTAGCCTGTCGACGCCACTTGACACACACACGTACGCAATCCATCACTGCACTAGCACGGACCGAGTTCCTAGTCACGTAGCGAGATGTATCTCGCCGGGCGCGCACTAGAACTCGAAGTCGAAAAGTTCCGCGAGACCCTCGTCGTGGTCGAGACAGAACCCGTAGTCGGTCGCCGACATCGGCGGCTCCAGCGCCAGGAACGGTTCCAACTCTAGCGGCTCTGAAATTATGAGAGGACATAATTCGTACGGCGCTCTGGACAACGAAGTTCCGTCCTAGTTTGAACATTTAGTTATTAAAGTAGAAACCTATATCTGTCCTTTACATTTGTCAGATTTCCTTTAAAATGTATGTAGTTTCAAAGTTATCGTGGCTCAAAGTTTTCCATACAAATCTTAAATTAATCCTAGAAATCTGACTAATGTAAAGCACAGATATTGGTTTCTAGATTGTGTTTAAAAAAATGGTTAATATTGAAAATAGGACGGAAGTTCGTTTGTATGCAGCGCGCTCGGGTGACTTTTAAGGATATTCTGTACAGTAACCTCTTAACTTACAGCCTTAAGGCCCTCTAGTAAATCTAAAAAAAACAGAACGTTTTGGGTATAGCATAATTTAAGGCATATTTTAATACATTTTGGAGGGATATACAAGTGCCTGGGTTTAGAAGTTGCTGACGACGACTGGCGTTACCGTAACGACAAAAAATATTCGCCAGGTGTTTGGTTGATTTTAATTTAACTAAGAGCGGAATAACACAAGCTATATTTGAACGATAGGTGTTGACTGAACGATATTGCCGCGACATTGCCGCGTTACTTCTGAGATCAATAACTGTCACGGTGAAATCGTGGCTATTTGGTCGCGGCGGTACAGCTGCGACATCGCCAACGATCAAAATCGCTTGTGTGACAGGTCTCTAAGAATTTACAAATGAAGAGGCTCGGGAAATGCACTAAATATGCCCTAAATGATGGCATACCCAAAACAGCGCTTCGCATTTTGCGTTTGATGAAGTTACGGATACATACTATTGTGGCAGATAACAGTGACAAAATAGTTGCACGTTTTAACATGAAATTTAACAAAAACAATTTCCGTACATAAAATAAAAAACAATAGACACTAGAGTTAACAATTTACAATTTATATTATTTTCCAACAATTAGGCTCCATTAGTTCACAACAAACAGCAAATCATTGGTCACAGGATACCAAAAGTCAATAAACTTGGATCTTATGTTCATCGAAATCAAAAGATACCGAAGGCGGGCGTCACTTCCGGAAGCACACTACTGGTGCACTTGGTCCATACAAACTAGCGCCATTATCTGCCAAATCTAGGCATTGTAGGCACTTGCATACAAATTTGAAGTAAACGTTTTATTTGTTTTGCCTCATTTTCCTGATCGAGATATATTAAATATGATAAGGGCGCCATTCCACTGGACGGTAGAAAGACATGTTTAAATATGATGATGTCACTGTCATTAGCAGAATGAGAGATAGAACATCACTAAATCACAGATTATTTAATATGACTACCACGTCTTACTACGTAACTAAATACGCTAAAGGTTTGATACGTTTTGATGCAAGCCACCCCCCTAATTCAGCTATGTAAATTTGTAAATAAATACATCGCGCGAATGTATTTAATAACTTTTGATCACCTGTAACCAAGAATTACCCAAAACCATCCGTCACCTTCGACAACACCTGTGAAATCTGTACAGACAAACAGACACAAGACAAGCGATTTTACAGTCGAAGCGGAGGCGGACGCGAACATTCTGCGTAGCAAGCGGAGTCAGGCAAAAACCATGTTTACTGTCTAATCAACTGAGTTTACTCTCGCTTGCTACGCTCTGTGGTACCACACACCATTATAATAGAAGCTAGAGTTTCCCTTGAACTCCTGATATAGGTAAAGGGGAAACTAAAACTCCTTGAAATTGAGGTTCATTTGCATACCAATAGAATATGGGTCCCACGATAAATTGTTATTTAACTTATGCAAATGGACCTTTATAACTAGGGATCGAACAAAAATTTAAAAACATATTTTGTTTCAAAAATAGTAGACTCTGCATTAAAGATTGTTTTTAGTTCTTCGAATAAAAAAAAACATTATTTATAGGTACGGAAAATCTCCCACTATTTTTTAAACTAAATACTTTTTTTTTTTTATTTCGTCTGATCACTCGATATAACAAGTGAATGCCGATTACTTAAAACATGCTACAGCTATATAACTGACAGAATTATTTGATTTACTGTTTCTACAAAAAACAACTGGAAAGTGACATAATTACAATACAGTACAATATTGTATATTGCAATGCTGAATAGCATAATTAAAATTCAGTCCAATATTGTTTTATAGTCTGTAGAATGAGCCAAAAAAAGCGCAACTCAGAGCATTTAACATAATAGTCCAGTTATCACTTAACATAATTCAAATTTAAACCTTATACAGTGTAGGTGAGAGATGAGAATAGCTAAATATTACTCTGACAAATAAAAAATGCTCTGCGTTGACACTTTTTGAACAGAATTAACAAAAGGGCTGGCGTAGATCACACGGAGAGCTGGACAAATCTTTTGCAGTGATAGAAGGACATCAACTATGTCAATGTTGAAATAAGCTCGAAAACCTGTGCCCAAGTTAAGCTGTACTTATTTCAAAGCAGACAAGGTTGATTATATCGCTGAAAAATGTTCTGCGCTCGGTTAGTGTAAATTCCCGCTGAAAAAGCGGCAGGCAGCGAGCGGAATTTTACCTAGCATATTGAACTTTATCTACAGTGAGATAAAATAAAATTCCAATTGACGGGATAGAACTACAGTTCAATCTCCGCCGCGCCGCGGCGTGGCTACCCTTTCTGTCACCTCAACTGACATTTTGTCTTATGTCAGAATAAAGTTAAGTCCATTTTATGGTGTGTTTTTGTGCAAAAACGGTCCTTGAGATCGCTTGAGATCACCATATATTTATTACCGTTTTTTTTTCTTTAAATAAGCTTTTGCTATTTAAACTGGATCATCATTCCTACGAATTATGTCAAACCATCTGTCAAATAAGCTATTAAGAACTTATCCAGAAGCGGTGAAACAGGTCCTTAGAATAGAATTTATAGAGTTCAATATGGTAAGTAAAATGACACGCGCTGCCGGCCGCTCGTTCAGTGAGAATTGACCCTCAGATCATCACCAGCTACGAGTAAGTGCGTACACAGTGCAGAACGCAGGTTAGAGATGTGAGGTTGTTATAGATGGTATTAGTAGATGAGTAGCGTTAGTGGGGCGCGGTGAGCTGAATCCCATGGTGCTACACGCGAGAACTGGAGCCGCACGGGATGCAGCTCGCCGCGGCGCCCTCGTGGGCCCCTCACGTCGCCGCGCCGGGCACCGCATGTACAATGATCTTGATCCTTTACACCAGTGACGATAACTTAGAGAGGGTACTTGAACATAACATTCGATTCTTTTTATTTATGTGATCTTAAGACATATTGCCTTTAGTTAGGATAGTTCAAAAGGCACTCTATAATTGTTCTGAATACATTGAACTATTATACAGGTTCTTTCTTAATATGCTGACGGTTTTTAAGGGGATGATCAGACCATCAACATGAACAACTTTGTCTATAGGACTAAACTGCAATCCTACGCGACTCAAAATGTATGGGACAGCAGATTTTTTTTTGCTATTTCGATATTTGTCCCACAGAGAAAGTTGTTCAGTTTGATGGTCTGGTCATCAACTTAAAAATATCGTCAGCATACTGAGCTGTACCCTGTATACTACGTTTACGTACCGTACTAGAAATAACACTGCACATAACAACGCTTAGTCCCATTCTTTGTAGTGATATAAAATCTCTATCACTTTCTCTTTCACGCAGAGCTCACTGAGCTCGTCGTTCCCTCATGTGACGGAAGTTAGTATGTCGTGTTAGTTCTAGTATGTCGTACCCATTGACCTCTTATACTAGACCCACACAGTGTCATATAAAATCTTAGCAAATTTTTGTCCACATTGACGCCAAAACCGGCACAAATTAAGTGGTATGCATGCTGCTGGTTGTCACTAATACGTTGTATTTGATTCATAAACATAGTCGTATTTCGCTTGGTAACTGTCAGCTAGTACAAAAAAGAGCTCACCTGAGCTCATAGGTGAAGTATTTTTCGCTTACGCTGATAGACGGAACATCAGTGTAACCGCGTATGAGACAGCGATAGTCATAAAATCCTATACAATTTGTATGAAAATAGATGTCTGACTCCGGAGTCAGACAGCAGTCGTAGAACAAAAAAGTTGCTACGTCGATAAGGACAGCAATAAGTAGCGATCTCCTTTTTTAACTAGAGCGAATTTGCTATGTGCATCTCTTACTGAGTGACATGACAAGACACATGCTTTCTTCTAGTTCCTTCTCTTTCTACGCCTGAGCTTTTTTTTTTTTTTTTTTTTTTTTTATTCTAGATGGGTTCGCTCTTGACCTCAATCTAGTCCTCAGGACAAAGATGGGGTCGAAGATGTAGCGAGCTTACCCAGAAGTGCACTGGCACTCCTGCACACTGACGGAACGCAGCAAGCTGCTTGGCGCCAGACTCCGGAAGGAGGGTGGTCGCGAGCCAGGCGGCTCCTCGCGGAGCCTACCACACCGCTGTGGGGGATCGTTCAGCCGCCACCACAAACTTGGTAGCTTGTGATGCCGTTGCCCGGGGTGGACCGCTAGGAGGTAGATCCCCTCCACCCTCCACCCCAAATCCACCAGCTCTTTTGGTTGTGCCATTTTTTGAACGTTGATTGTGAGTCTAGTTTGTATATAAGATGTCTATGGTAGTACCTCATACATAGTTATGCCCGAATATTGCTAATTCAGAGCAGCGTTTGCCTAATGTATCCCCAGATTTAAACGACTTTAAAATTCGAAAGTAGGTATATCGGTGCAGTGACTTTGATAAATCTCCGAATAGATTTTCAGCAATATTTAATTCCTGAAGAAGATTTTACTCCCATACCGCGGTCAAAATAGCTAACAGAAAAATGTTATGTATTCAAGTAACCGTACTCCATTTGTTTTACATTTTAGTTTTTACAAACTAAATTAATCAGTTTAACTATTAGACAGACATAATATGTAAGTATAAGATAAAACGAAAACATGAAAATTAAGGGCGCATCGAGCCTCCAGTGCCAGTGCTGTCTGCCGTAAATATTTTTTTATTGCTTAAAAATTATACAACATTTCCAAAAAACAAGAATGTTACAGGGTAGTCATTGCTGATTTCCAATTTTATCGGATCATTTAAAATTCTTGGAAAATCCTAAAATTATCAATGCCATTTATGTTTTTTCAAAAGCGGCCACTAGGCGGTTTAAAAGATTTATAATTAACTATAAAACATAAAAATCCGTAATGTTTCGATTAGGTCATTGAAAACCATCAATGGAGATTTTGTATAATTGGTTAGAAATTACAAAAAATACGATGGATGGTAGCACTGTAGGCTGGGTACCCTCTTAAACAAATCAAAAACCACAACTAAACACCAAATATTATTTACAACAACAATGGGTGAACAAATGATCCATTTGACCTAACAACATGCACGAGATCCTGAGTTTGTTGCCAGCTTTATCTTACCTGTCATCACGGAATCGCATTTTTTTTACTCCATCCTTTTCTACCGCTCAAGAATGTTATTTCCTAGAGCGAGAAAGATAGCGGGACTGCTATAGCACTTCGCAGCACCGTAAGTGCTGCGACTTTTCTCGCTCTAGCAAATGTCGTCCCGGAGTGACAGAAAAGGAAAAAGAGTAAAAAAATGCCCTTCTGTACTGACAGATGAGGTTCAAACCCTAAGGGTTGAACCTCATTTAACAGCACCGCATCGCATTTTTCCGTCGCTCCATCCTTTTCTGTCACTCAGGAACGTCATTTGCTAGAGCATATAAGATAGACGGAACGCGATCGCGCGCGATAGCAAAATGCTATACGGTGCTGTGTGATGTAGTTCAACCCTTATTCAAGCCTCCAAACTGATCCAAACATGTTGTTACGCCGATAAGTTAACAAGTTAGTACAGAAGCCTTTTTTATGAAACATGGAAATGAACAGTGGACACCGCACCGTGATAAGAAAGCATGCAAATGCACCTGTGAAATTTACAATATAATCATATAATACTATAGAAATGCTAGAAGAATCCATTTAGAACAAGAGCTTCACCAGAGCTGAGCGAGGAAGTGATTCGATGAGCGAAGAAATACAACCGCTAATAGGATTGCTCGTTAAGCAAAATGAATCAAATCTATTGGTAGATATTATCTCAGTTACAGTACCCGGCACACATCTTGAAAAATGGGCAGGGGGGAGGAATCTGCGCAGTAGCGGTTTCAAGTACAAATTTTATTCTGCGCAGCCAAGGCCTTGCTCAAGAAATTTGCCGGCCACTGTAACCACGTCGCTTCTTTGCTCAGTAGGCCTAGTATGCTGCCTCCGAGAAAACGAGAAAGATCATGTGCCGTTGTGTTACGTTGCGTATGCCAAAATTTGTGCGAATGACGGCTTTCTCGTTTTATCGTCCGTGGCACGTTTTATAGCCCTATCTATAGGCCTGGTGGGCTAGCAGGATTAGAGACATATCAATCACACAAGCGATTTTTGAGCGTAGGCGATGTCGAAACTGCACCGCAACGACACCACCGCGACGTCGCACCTGAATCGCCGCGACACTGATTGATCTCAGAGATATCGCGGCAAAAACGCGGCTATATCGTTCCGTCAACGCCTACGCTCAGAAAGCGCTCATGTGATATGGCTCTTACACTGACGTCACTTTATTTCTTCGCAGTTTCTATAGTATTCATATAACATTTTTAATGACATTCTATACACATGGACTCGCCACGTCACACAATAACAAAACCCAAAAACGCCACTTATCTCTAATGCCACCTTAGTATGCTTCAGTTGTGCTTTGCTGATATACATCACCGTCCTTTCAAACGTCCTCGGCAGTAATGTAAAATATCGAGCACACTTGCCGTCCCGTGAATGCGAAGTCCTTGTGTATAGAATGTCACAGCATAGTGAACATGATACAGTGAATACAGAGCCGTTGTTAGACAATACTAAGTGATGAGGGTTATCTTCTTCGCCGCCGTGGTCCGCCGCGCCGTGTAGCTAGAACTCTGACTGTGATGTGACTCCAACACACAGGTCACAGTTCGAGTACTAGCCACAAAGCGCGCTCTCAGCCTCTCCTCTATTATTGTATGCGTGAAGGGGCATATTAGCTTAGAAAAATGTAATGAGACAATTAAGTATATACTATTTTAAATGCCGAACACTGTTGTCGTAACAGTGCACAGTATGTTTTTAGGCCTGAAAAGCGGTCAGGGTCGTTTTATTCGTGTAATCTGTAAACCGAGAGTAGAACTCCCGTGCGTCAATTCTACTTAAATATTGAGTTATCTGATAATTTTAGAAGTTAATAACTCCTATATCCTACGAGATTTAGATCTGATTTTTAGGGTTCCGTATTTTATTAGACATCAATAGTATGGCTCTTAATATTGAAAGGTCAAAATTGAACCCCAATAACTGACTACATAGAAATAAAAAATAAAAAACGAGAAACAATAAATTTATAATTTCGTCATTAACATAAATGTTCGAGAACTTTTGTAATGTGTATAAAATACCTCGTTTATTGTTTTATTTTACTAAATTGATAAAAAAGAAAAAAACCGGATTATTTGGAAGTTATATGAGTAGTGATATTTTGAAAACTACAGAAAAAAAAAAATTATAACTCAATATTGAAGTAGAATTGACGCACGGGAGTTCTACTCTCGGTTTCAAAATGATTAACACTAACGATGACACGAATAAAACGACCCTGAACGCTTTTCAGGCCAAAAAACATACTGTGCAGTGGGCGATGGACAAGTGGTCCGAACCTTTGAACATCATTTGAGTAAGGCAACCATATATTCAGCATCACTGAAGAACTATTATGAAACATAGGGATTTGCAAGCGCCAGTACTGACCAACCAATACTATTTTTTCTAGTTATATCCTGTGGGATCCCACTGCAGGGCAAAGGCCTCCTCTCACAAATATGTATGAGAGGAAGTGGGCCACACTCCACCATGCTGGCCCAATGCGGATTGGTGGATGCAAATTTTTAGCCAACTCGCTGTCAGATAATTTTAAGCCGCCTTAATAGACCTCTGACCTGGCTTAACGAATAGTTAGTTACACCGCCACCTGACGGAACATTCTGGGACAAACTGCTTAACGTGCCTTCCGAAGCACGGAGGCGCTTGGGATGAAATATCACTAAGCCTGTCTCATGCCACGCCCTTGCGAGGTACCGTGACTGACTTAGCGAGGTAAAAATCCACCAATAGATTGGCTTCAATTTCCCTATGACACGATCGAGCGAGCGAACTATTGGTGGGATTATTTTAAACTTGCTCACAGTCTTGCTACCGTGCACAGCTCCGTTGGAAAGTCAGCCTTTGACAGTCACCGATTTAAAGGTTGACTAGACCTGACGTTGCTTAGCAATCTTTTAATAGTGATTGAAAATATTTGCAGGCCATCAGTGCACTCGCCACGTCATATACCTCACAGCGCCTCCAATTATTAGATTGTCTTCGTACGAAGAAAAGTATGGGTGAGCGTAAGTATGTAGCACAGTTTTCGCAAGTGGTCTCAATGATAATGAAAGAGTGATATAGAGTCGGTGCGCGTAGCCAGTACCTGACTCCTGGTCCTCGGTCTGCATCTGGAAGCGGCCGCCGCCCATGATGGGCGCGAAGTCGTCGCTGTCCGCTATGAGGGCGTTGCGCAGCCGGCCCCGCGCGCTCCCACCTAACACATCACATTACACAGTTTAGACCTTAGGTAAATGACACCATGTTTTTGAAGGTTAATAGTAGATTACACACCGAGGCCAGGAAAGTAAGAAAGGTCTCAGATCTCATGTAACAAACATATGATCTGAGCTGATCTGAGGCTTTCTTACTTACTGTCCAAGGTTAGTATACTATACACCATGGAAATACAAAATATCTTTCCCGAAATGACGGTGTAAGTTTCTTCGTTTGAGAGTCAGTTCCCCTAATTCTAGTGTCACAGCATTCTGGTAATATCTAACATTTTGAGCATGAAATAAATGTTTATTATTATTTTTAACTTCATAGTCCTCATGCTATTTCTACTGGTTCTCTTTTCTGTGACTGAAAGTGATCATGGTAGCGAAAGCGTTCACTTTGTATGAAAGACTTCAATCTAACGCGCAACCTCGCCTCCATACGATCATTGCTCATTGCTAATATATCCACTACAGCATAAGTGATTGTCATGCGATATAACTCATGCTGACATGAAAACAAGTTGACCAGCGATGCATTCGTTCCCCGCACACTTCTCTAATCGTGTGTCCAGCACGTCACAGGACATATCTTGAGAGCATTACGTAAAGCAGGCAATACACTCTCGCGAACTCCTTGGCGAGAACTTTCAAGGAAAATTACAACTGATTTACGACGCCACGAGAACAATGAAGGGCATCCACTCTCGTTCTCGGCCTTTTTAGTCTGTTCTCGGCGAGAATGTAGTGCCTGCTTTAAATACGCACTCGCGAGAACTTCTTGAGAAATCAGGGCAAGAACTTCCAAAGGAAAATTAATACGGCTCACGACGCCGCGAGAACAATGAAGGGCATCCTCACTCACGGCCCTTCTCGTTTCTCTGTGAGAATAAATAGAAGCCCGTATAAGAATATGTTGCTTACTGTCGGGCGTGGAGAGCGGCGTGTTGCTGCTGGTGGAGGGGCGGGGCGTGTGCAGCGCGGGGGCGGGGGCGGGGGTGGAGGGAGCGGGGGTGGAGGGCGCGGGGGCGGGGGAGGGGCGGTGCAGCGGCGAGGCGAGCGGCAGCGTGGGGTCGGTCACGCACGGCGTGCACACCACCAGGCTGCGCGACGGAGGACTCTCCTGCGGCTCACGCTTTATTGGCGTCCTAAAACATATCACTACATTAACATCCTGTTTCACCACTTCTTGTTAGCTTATCTAACAGCTCGTCTATACATTTGGGTTGAGTAGGATTGCAGTTTTGTATGGAACAGCAGATATTTTTTTTTACTTTTTCGATGTTGGTCCCATACAGAAAGTTGTTCATTACGATGCTGATATCTCCTGATCATCTTCTTAAAAAATGGTCAGCATATTAATAAAAACCCTATATAACCCATTCATTTATCACAAATTACCCGCCACATTAATTTGACGACATAAAAGAACTAAGTATAGTAGATTACACACCGAGAGCAGGAAAGTAAGAAAGGTCTTAGATCCCATGTAATTGTGATCTCTAAGGCCGTCTTATTTACTAACCAAGGTATTTTTCTCCTCGACGGAGGTGGAAAGCGGCAACTTCGTTTACCGCAGCGGGACGAAAATTTACGCTTTCCGTCCGGAGGGGAGAAAAACATATTTCATCAACAGATTCATTCATTATACGTATCGACCTCCACAACAAGCCTTTAATTTATACATCTTTGTGTAAACTTACGTGAAGTCCGCAGTGATAGAGCTGGAAGGCATGGATTGCAGCTGCGCGATTAAGGGAGCCAAGAGGGCCTTGTTGTCCTCCAGCAGTGGATCCGCCGGCAATATCGACGCTGTAAAACAACAATATCATTTGTCACATATCTCACAATCCAGTCGAAAGTTAGCCACCCAGCCATCCTATAAGTTACTTACTTCGCGCATCAAGACGCAACTTTTGAATTTCTCACATTCTAACTAATTCGTAATTTCGTATACGCGAATTGTTTATTTTTTTGGATTATGCATTATTCTTATAAGTATGAATTATGACGTCCAAAATAAATGAAAAAAAAACACTTTCTAGGCCACAGCTTAAACGTAAAAAAAGATAGCAAATACTTTACTACCATACCGATTTTGATTAAACTCTTTGTATTTAAAAGCTTTTCTCTCGCTTCGGTGACGGAAGCCGGTGCGGAAGAAACCGCCGGAAAAATCTTGTATAATTTGTGTATCTCTAGATATAAGTATATAGGCCAGTACCAGTCAGGTACCTGCCTGACACGAGGTAACTTTATTCCACAACTCTTCTCGTAACCAACAGTAAAACCTGGTTCGGACTACGTGATTAATTTAGTATTTAAGAGGATAGACGAGTACAGTTTTCTCCATACATACATATTCCCCTGTTTTCTCCCTGGATAATAACACTAGAGCAAATATTTTTTACATACAATCTATGTCACCTCTGCCATGTCCCTTTTGCTTTTTTGCATTAATTAATTACTGTAAGAACTAGGGACCTTCGAAAATGACCCATTTAACCGCCCGTTTTCAGACATCCCGCAAACAAATATGAACAAAAAAAGCAAAACATAACCAAAGTCTTTTTCATATTATTCTTGAAAGAATTATTAAAATCGGTTTAGTTTTGGAGGAGGAAACAGGGGAATACGAAATGCTGTTTTCGTCGATTTTATGTAGATAAAAATTGGTCCGAACTGCAGTTGTCTCTTTCGAACTCTAGTCGGCGGGGTTTATGGGTGGGGCGGATCTGATAAATACGTATACAGTCGGAAAGTGACCTATTCTCCAAATTTGCATTTCAGCCCGCCTATCCTCTTAAACAATAAAAATGTCTGATCCACAAACATTTAGTCAAACTAATGCTTTAATTTCGTTACTAAATCACTAACTCCTAGCTTCACTAAAGTACTCGCGTAGTCCGAACTAGACATGACTATCAGTTGTCCAGCAAATGACAAATACTTACAAGAAAGCGTTGGTGAGGAAGGTCGATCCTTGGGACATAGGTAAACTTCTATTTCGCCTGACATCGACTTTAGGTGTATCATATAACCTTTCTCGTCGGGGTGAGGCACCTGTAAACAATTTGTACACCTCAATACTATTGATATCTCAGTCATCATATTTATTTATCCTTTTTATCTCTTTGGTCTAGTGCTCAATCTGTATAATACTGTTTTGCGTAATATGATAAACTTAAAACTCAGGGGTTTTTCCTTATAGGCGTTGATTATTTTCATTTCAATCAATCAATCATTTGCATTTTATTGCATTCCAACATAATACATTATAATGTATAGGGTCCTTCTTCGTATTCATTTTAAAGATGATCAGAGAATGTTGAATACTGAAAATTACATTGAAAAAAAACCTTTTAATTTGGTTTTAGCCTTTTTTTATTGGCATTACGTTATAGCAACCAGAAATTTTATTAATTTAAGAAATAGTATTAAATTGTCTGTAAAATACTTTTTATTTAAATAATCTACCATTCTTAGTTTCCGAGATAAAGGTTTATATTGTTGGTCACCCGTTTTTATTGCTGTCGAATGTAGTTTACACACCGAGGGCAGCAAAGTCTCAAATCTCATGTAATGCACATGTGATTTGAGGCTTTCTTATTTACTGCCCGAGGTCATTATACTATGTTTCTCCTCGACGGAGGTGGAAAGTGGAGGTTTAGCGCAGCGGGACGAGAATTGACGCTTTCCGTCCAGAGGGGAGAAAAAAATATAATCTACAAAAATCAACGAACTCTACGCCTTTTATCGGGCGGTTCCTTGATAGGTATGACGGCCTGGTTTTAAAGTCCCTTATGGAGCGCAGGTAACCGAAGTTGATGTAGGCCCGACCGCCGTGCTTGGCAGACAGCCGGCCGAGGGCGTGCTCGGCCACGGCGACCGCTTCATCTACGTTGTCGACGTTGCTGAGCGAGCATGTGGCTAACAATCTTCTTAGAGAAGATCCTCGCACATAACGGGAACGTGAGCACGTCGTTCTAATAGTGACAGCAAAATAAGAACTTACGCTAAGCCTGGTATCGGGCGGCGCCTTGATAGGTATGACGGTCTGGTTCCTAAAGTCTCTGATGGAGCGCAGGTCGCCGTAGGTGATGTAGGCCTGGCCGCCGTGCTCGGCGGAGAGCCGGCTGAGCGCGTGCTCGGCCACGGCGACGGCGCGCGTGACGCGGGACTCCCGCGACGTCAGCGCGCGCACCTCCCGCCGCAGCCGCCGCGCGCTGCCCTCGTCGGCACCCACCGTTGCACCTACACCTGCATGTACAAGGATTAACTGTAGGACTACACTCTGACGCTCGTGTGGTACAGGGCTTGAAGTATCCCGTAATTTTGGGCTTTAGTGTGATGTAGTAGTATATAGTATAATTTTCTAATAAGTATCGATATTGTACCAAATATTTACGTAGTTTTAGTTAGGCCTGTTTCATACAAGTTATTTCAAACGATCCGTCAGATAAGCTAACAAGAACATACTAAGAAGTAGTGAAACAGATGTACCTAGTAAAAAGAAGTAAGGCATTCTCAATCGCGACGGGTACCTGAATTAGGTACTGGTACTTGTAAGGTGGAATGAGAGACCGATACGATCAGTGGCGGGGTCTGATGCAGTGGCTATATGAGATATAGCCGGCAACCAGACGGTTTGGGCGTCAAAGATGTTCACGACGCCTGAAGGAATTAGTCGCCACTAACGACACCGAATGGGTTGGTGCTATTCAAAGCCGGACACCGCCTGGCTTCGCTCGTTTAGCCTATGTTTGGAATGATCATCGATGTTAAGCATCGTCGACCGGATGTCTTTGAATGCATATTTTACAAGTATTTCGTTTAAACCACATCCTTGCTTCGGGACTTAAGCAGTTGGTTCTGGATCCTGTCATTAAGTATTCGTAAAGCCAAGTCAGAGGCCTGGAAAGCGGCCTGAAAATACTCTGATAGCAAATTAATTCATAACTTGCCTTCATCAAGCACCAAGTCCGCATGGACCGTGGTGAAGCATCGCCGACTCTTATTCGTTAGAAGAAGACTTTTGAACGTATGTGGGACGTATCTAGGTCGGTGATTATAATGAAATCTTAAACAGGTATTGGCGTTCGAATAGGCACTATGTTTATTATCACAAAGTGTATGTTACGTATCGTGCCATATGGTATTCTTGATCGCTCTAAGCGCTCTTACAGACGAGCGACACTTTGCGGTCGCAGAGGATATTTTGCTACGCAATAACGGTAACGCTGACTAAGGTACAACTTAGCAGTCTTGTCTCTCTTCAGTTCAAATTGATTCGTAGAAAATTAGATATGTTACCATTGTATTACTTTATCATTGGCTCTAGCAATTAATAATGAAGAGAATCTTGTTTCGGAAACACTAGTGACATCATCTTCTCCATAATAAAGTGTTAAAGATGAAAGATACATCGTTAAAATATATCATATTATTCGTCACTTGCAACCATAATCTTACTTCCTACTAGTTTGTTATCTTTAGTAAATAATATGATAATTCTGCTGCATCGGAAACCAAATCATATGTATCTAATCTGCAAAACTAAAGCTTTTGCAGTTCATCAATAGATTATTAAAGACATTTCATCAAAACTGTTACTAATGAAACTTACTAAATCAATTAACATAATTTCCTATCATACTTGATCGAACATCGAGATTAATATGAATCAGTAAAATAACTCACCACATTTCCATTGTATATTATTCTTGGATCTCTTTTCTAATATTCCTATACCCTCTAGAACGTTTGTTATGTCGTATATCCGACGTTTTTGGACCGAGAGGTGCTCCGCCGCGATGTTCAGGTCGAGGACTCCGTTGGGCGACGACTTAAGCAAAGCGACGAACTTTTTTGTAAGTAAACCTAATGATGTGTCAAACCTGCAACAATGGGGCGTTATATTAATAACTTTCACGAATTTGAGATCTATGCAGTTATGTTAAGGTTTAACTAATACTATTGGCACCAAATATTTCAATATTATGAGACATAAAACATAGAACTTGTTTTCAAAATAGGATCATTCCAATCTATTTTTGATGACATTATTTTTATTTTCTACCACCGCAGCGGAGGTGCTGTTATAGTTGCAGAGAAGTTGCGGCCAAACTCGTAACTATCGTCACTTAATAGCAGCATCATCATAAACTATAACTGTCATGTCATCTATTCTTGCCACAAGAACAAGAAATTTTACCGCTGAAGAACAATACAAGACATTTGGTTTGGTTTTTTAAATGGACTCTTGCTTGTGCGTTAGCACTGCATTTCTGCCAGTATCAAGTGGTTTGTGGAAGTATCAATCCAAATCTCTGGGATTACTTTTGAACAAAAACAAGTAGAGATTGAGGATCCTCTTGATAAAAAACGCGAACCGCGACAACGCCACGCGAAAGAAGTGCACGCGGCAAAACTTGCAACGTGACTCTATATCAATGTTGTTACACAATGAAGATTTACCTCAATTCAATAAAAGTACCTGGAGCGTTCAGTATATTTTTTCATAGAACTGGACGGGCGACTGTAGGGCGTTAGCACCTTGACGCGCTTCTGCTTGGGCGTCTTGAAGTCCGCCTTCATCGGCACCACGTGGCCCTGGCTGCCGGAGCTACTCTCGCTTAGGTTCAGTCTTCTTTTCACCGCCTGTTGACAAACGCACAGCACCGTCACATATCAGGCGTACGATTTTTGAAAGTCACACGTTCGAAACCATGATCGAATGATGCGCATCTCCATAGTAATTTTGTCATTTTCTGTTATGGATTTGAAATCCTGTACAGGGAGCCGATCGCAGTAAACAAATATTCAGTGGACCGCTAGCGAACCACAACGTTTCATACATTCGGTATCGCACCAATTTTTTTACTGCAATCTGAGTTGTAGCTCGATGATCATTGAATCATTACCGCTGTCAGTTAAATAGTAAATCAGTAAAGTTTAGCGTGATAACAAATTCCGCATAGCTGAATCGACACTGGATCATAACCAAAACTGAATGACGTCAATGTTTTAAAGGACCCCTGATTTTTTTATCTCACCAAGGCGGGTGCATATTATAGTGAGCGCTAAAAGCCCATAGGCATAATGACGTGTACACCCGCCTACGTATAATAGAATATCTGTACGCGATACATGGAAATGAAAAGGATATTATAAAACCCATATCAATAATTTCCTTACCTACTTAACTATTATCTTCAGAAACGTTAAAAACTGTGTAATTAAACAGCTTTCTCTAGTTGTGCCGGTCGCGTTTATGATGCGTATCAAGAGCTCGTAAAACTAAGACGACATTTTCCTAATTCTAGTTTGTATAGGCACCTATACGTATTTTAAAAGAAACAACATTTCACATTTCTGAACCTTTTGACCAGTTTTGTAGAACCATTAATGGTAAACCGCTATAGATGCCAATCAAGTATTATTATCACAACTAACCAGGCAATACATAGTAATTATAAGCTACTCCATAAGTGTGAGCTTCAGTCATTCACATCCTTTGCTAGTTCATGGGAAATAGCGAACATATTAAACTATAAAATGTTTATTGGTACAACGACAATTCGCAATTTGTGTCGTCATAAAATGTTAAATAAATGATACTAAAGTGATTTTATTTTTGTGTACTTATCTACCCCACGTATCAATATCATGTTATTTTACATATTATATAATATAATGAAAACTATTTCGTACCACTAACCCCCTTAGAATTTATTATGATATGATCCCTTCTACACAAAAAACGGAAACACAAATCTGCTGATCGAAGACTGACAATCACCTGATTTAAAGTAAATCTGTCACTAACAATCCGAATTAGCAGGTGATCAGACAAACATTATGTTGTTTATACCCACTGTACGTGTTATAATAAGTAAAAGTACTCACTCTTAGCACAAAGTAAGTCATTATTAATCTCCTTAATTGAATACCACATCACTTGAACAGAACTATTTCAACACACCATCACTTTATTTGAGACAATTTGTAGCAAATGTTTCTAATCTGTACATTGACCCTAAACTATGACACACGCATAAAACGTTTTTGTATATAAAATAGGTACATTTTACTATTTAAAAGAATTTTTAAGCATTAGAATAGATTTGACGAGCGAATAGGAAGATGCACGAGGTATTTTCAATAAGCTGTTGCAACAAATTCAATTTCAACATCCAGCGCGGGGCCAAAGCCCCCAAAAGGAAGTGTGTGGGGAGGGTACCGGGTACAATACATGACATAAATTAGAATCAACACAAAAGGCGCCGAGCTCTCGGAAGGGACCTCTAGCGAAAGAATGGCAATTTCTTATCTCAAAATTCTCGCTATTATTAATAGAGAAGCAGGACTATTGTTAATTTGTTCGGTTGTGCGTCTCTTTTGCGCATGTGTAGCCCCAAACGTCAAGTAAATCAGAGCAGATGTGCCTCTACGGCTGACATCTAAGTAGATAAATAAAGCAGACTCCCTTCACGTTGCGAACTGCTTGCACTATTAACATAATCAATTTGGCCCTTCCTGCGGTGGTTGTAATAATAATTAATGCAACCGGTAGGGATTGCATAAATAGTTTGGCGAGCAATTTCACAAACGTTTTTTCTATTCCCTTTGTGCGTTACTTAAATTAAGCCGAGATATTGTAAAACCCTGATGTTTTTAAATCAAAGGGGTGTGTCTAAATAATAACGTAATCTATTTCTTTTGAGGGCTATGGTTAGTCCGTTAGGCAAGGACAATGACCGAAAAAAATGTGCAATGCAAGTGTGAGGACAGGAAGTATGTACCTGGTCACATGGCATGGTGGTGGCGGCACATGGTCCCGAGCCACGACAAACTGTCAACATGTGTGCTGGCCACACTTGCTGTCTGCTATTTTAGTAAATAACTTTATAAAACAACAAGTTTAAGGTTAGGCCTCCAGCTGACTTGCGCAATTATGGCGGTACCCGGATAGCGTGATTTTATAATAAAATTTTCGTACAGCTGTATCTGTAATCTTGAGCGGTTTAGATTGATCCAGAGACCGTATCCAGTGCCGTTCGAAATATGCTGACTTATGTCGATTTCACGAAATATAGAATTTATTTACGAACATCAAGTGCCTAAGAAAATATTAACTGACTAAATTAAAACTTCTTTCAATAATTTACGATCGTAATCGTATTTATTTATGACTAAATGTATCTGAACTAGAAAAAAATAGGAATAATGAAAATCAACAAGTCTCTTTGACAATATTTACTAGGTGTTCAAATGACACTGTATCTATACACTATCTATGAGAACTTAAAATAATACTGATGGAATGGAATACTTACTGAATAGCAGGTAGAAAAAAGGATGACGTTAACTAACTCAAACCACAATACTGTTAAAACATTCCTTGAGCATTACGCGGTCGTTATTTCAGTCTAAGTTAACGTTATCGCAACTGGCATGAGCACGGGACGGCATTATGGCAGTTGTAACGTTATCGAAATATCGAGAACCCAAATAATCATAATCACAAAAGCGTTATGAATCCACTTACCGCTCCGCTTTTCGGGCTCACCCCCCGTCACATTGGACAGAGTTTCGGCACTACTGGTGAAACGTGGATGTTCTGTGGTTTCAGAAGATCTCTGACTACCCCCTCGGGGAATATAGTCGTGAGCATATGCTATGCGTTAAGAATCCTTCAAAACTGTTTTATCGTCAATCTTATGATGGTACTAGCTTTTGTCCGCGGGCTTCGTTCTCATGGCTTTCGAAAAACTTCAAAATCCCGTTGTATGTACCCCTTTAGGGGACGATTTTCGTTAAATCTTTTTTAAGATCACCCTTATATCCTCTGAAACACGAATTTTCCAAAAGACATCATCCGCGTTTCATGCATTTTTGGTCCAAATGTGAAAGTGCCAGCCAACAAAAACTAATGATATATTCTGTTAGGACTTGTCCGCCTAAACATTTATTATTATGGCACCAAAGCTGTGCCCATTTTCCTTGGTTTTATTAAGGTTTGAAAAATATAACTTTTCATAAATTTTTAATGTCATACAATCAACAGCTACAGCTTTCATGTAATAATAATAAATGCTTAGACAGACATCCAATTTATTTTTGGCCGGCACTTCCACATATTGGACCAAATCAGATTAAGTCCTTTCAAATTTATGTCTTCATTGGTTTAGGCTGTGCGTTTTCTGTCAGTCATGGAACTGTTTTATAGATATAGATAGATGATAAGCAGATCGTTTTTTATCTAGCCTGTTCAGTGGCCCACTGCCGGGCAAAGGACAAAGGCCTCCTCTTTCATTCTCCAGTCCTCCCTATTGCGTGCAACTACTGTCCAACTCTCCTAGAAGGCATACAGGTTATCTCCTCCACCTTTTTCTGGGTCTATTTCGCTGTCGGGAGCGGTCCGTGGTGACTTTGGCCCATCTCTCCGAATACATGCAACAGATATGTCTGGCCCACTTCAGCTGAGCTCTGGAGGGCAATTTCGTGTTTCTAACGCGATCGGTTGTCTACACATAAAACACTGCGCTCCATCGGTCTTACGCAGATTTTCGGGCTTACAATTTCGTGGCATTTATTGTACCCACTGCCCATTATAAGCGGCGACGGGCTCGCTATCCGTCACTCTGGACAGCGTTTCGGTACGG
This sequence comes from Agonopterix heracliana, assembly GCA_963693445.1. NCBI lineage: Eukaryota > Metazoa > Arthropoda > Insecta > Lepidoptera > Depressariidae > Agonopterix > Agonopterix heracliana. The sequence goes on from OY856308.1 coordinate 6,303,237, forward strand.
TAGTACTAGTGAACCATGGATTACATCTTCTATGCCTAAAAACAGTTCCGTGACTGACTGACTGATAACGCAAAACCTAAACCGCTGAAGGTAGAAACATGAAACTTGGAATATATACAGGGCCTCTATAGTGTTAGGGGTGCACTAAGAAAGGATTTTCCGAAAATCTACTCCTAAAGGCGTTTTCCAAACTTCACGCGGGCAAAAGCTAGTGAATTTTAGAAGTCATATCATAATACAATGATATTAATGTTACTTCATGATTGATGTCTCTATAGAGTTCATCTAGAGAAGGCTAACAGGGAAAGTTGTCCACTTTTATAAGTCAAAGTTAACGAAGAGTTTAGTTTAGGGTAGCTGCAGTTATCGTCGACACGCCTCTCCACTCTCACTAATGTTACCCCAAAACTTCGCAGCGTCATGGGGGGCCCATTCGGTTAGGTTCCCTATTAACTACACCCGTTTCTGTAGTGTTTGCTCTAGTTTCATCTCATTCTTAAATTAATCACAATTTTGTGAAAAGAAAAGGCTTTGCAATCTTTTCACGAAAATGTGAAACCATTGTTTGCATGGTTAACCAATAATCATTGCATTTGCAACCCAGGTCCGCTCGGAATTTCAAGTAATAAGGCCCGTATTAATAAACCAAACTTGAGTGCACATACGCACCCTAAGACGCACTTTTGACGCACACTAAGGCCCGATTCGACCAAACGCGAGTACATTTTAGTCTTAGATTAAGTCGCCGGTTACTATTAAAGTAAATTGATTTTGCGTTTTACCAACCCTAATCTAAACGAAATGTCAATGTCACATAATTAAAAAAATTATAATAAAAAGAAACCTAACAAATTAAAACTGAATAACCTCACATTGCAATAATTAAGGATACAACGACCTCTTTCTTTAGGTGAATTATACATTCTTGGGTGTGTAAACACCAAAAGTAAAATTGTTCCTTGTAATAGTTACTCTTCTCTAAATCTAAGTTTGGTCGAATCCGGCCTAAAAGTGGGCTTAATATACCGTGAGAGCGCTTCGGATTCTTTCTATATGAGCCTTTAGTTAAGACAATGATCACACCATCAACTCTTATCATCATCATCTCAGCCGATAGACATCCACTGCTGGACATATGCCTCCCCCAAGGATCGCCACGACAGGCCCTGCGCTGCCCTCATCCAACGGGTGCCCGCGGCCTTTACCAGATCGTCAGTCCACCTTGTGGTGAGACACCCACCCACGCAGCGCTTTCCGAACTCTTATGTATTATTTAAGCGACTGCGTGAGCAACATCCAAACGCTTTCCGATTAGAAAATTAGCAGAATACTACTGCAGGAAAAAACAGCATATTTTGGATGCAAAATTTGTACATCAATGAAACTTTGTTTTTTACACAGGACCGAAGTTATGAGCGGTCAAAAATACGCCAAATCTCTTAGAGAAAAGGTACGGTCGGTGGTGCGCCGGAACAAGGTCCTATAAGCATGAGGAAGGTTTCATTTGATTCAGCGCAAACATAAAATTACATAGAAAATGATACATCACTCGCATAGTTTGCAAAATATGCATTTTCCAAAATGCTGCCCCTACCCTGGAAGGGGCTAGGACCCCTAAATTTTGGGTGGATTCGGAAGATCCGCATTCCTAGTGCCGATAAAGATAAAGTTAAAAAACAAAGTTTAATTGATGCACAAATCTTGCCTCCAAACGGTCATTATTTAGCTTACTTTACCTGCACTATACGTACACGCACACTGTATGTGAAACATTTGCGATAAAGGTCTACATTCTACAAGTACAAAATTAAACTTTAAATTCACAGTATTACGAAACCATGCGTCATACTATGCAAGACCAAGACCAAGATGGAGCACCCGCCCATTCAAGTCTACCTACTTGGCTTGTGATTGTGACGTACAAATTTCCGTTGATCCTATCATCAGCCTAGGAAATGAGGTCAAGGGGGTCATGACCCTTCGGCCCAATATTTTTAATTAAAGAAACTGTTATTTATAACTGCCGATTCTTATTACAGGTTAAGAAAGAGGGGGAATAAAGGAAATTCGACAATCTTAGACTTGAATTTCACATAAATTTAATAAAACCGAAATTAACTCAAAAAAATCAAATTTGCAGGTCCTTTATTGATTTAAAGCTTAGTTTCCTCGAACGAAAAAAACTCAAAATTAACTCACATTTTCTTCGCGTTTCGGTATGCTGCATAATATTGAGCCAAAAATTGTATATCAGTATCGCTTATTATATTATTACAAAGGGCCAACATTAAGTCACCAAATACATATTTGTAACTGTTTTCAAATTACGCAAAATCTTAAAACTGGTCCGACGCGCAACAGAATTATGCGTGAGCATAAACAAATACAGATTTGAACTGATTCACGTACCGAGAACATAAGTGAAAACATGTTTTGAAAATAATTACGACAAAATCTATATAATTGATATTTTTTTTACTACTACTACTAATTTTTTTTTACAAAATACGAAACAATAAGCCACTATAGAAACACGCGATATCTTGTGTACCATGACAAAAAGAAAAAAAAGAAAAAACAATCATTCCACATCCTCCTCGAAGTTCCTTTTCACGTTTCAAATCAAATCATTTAGCAAATAACAATAAAATTCATGAGGAACCGGATTCAAATAGGTACATCTTACCCTATCTAACTATCACGCCTCACCCATCAACTGAACGAGACGGAAGTATGTCACACGCGAACGTTTTTTACCGAATCAAATGGTGTGTGAATCGACAGAGTACAGACATGATAAAAACGCATGTACTTACTATGTTTCCAAGATCCAAGTCCATTCCAATGTCAACTTTATCTCCAAATAGTAAAGAAGCAGGCTATACGTCGAAAATGGCGCTATAGAACTGGGACTAAGTTCATTACTTGTTTTAATTCCTAAACAAGTCAAAATCTTTTTTTTTAAACAGTCCGTGACTGACTGGACTGACAGACAACGCACAGCATAAACCACTGAAAATAGAAACATGAAAATGGATATATATATGATCCTTCTTAATATGCTGACACTTTTTTAATGGGATGATCAGACCATCAAACTGAACAACTTTCTCTATGGGACCAACAACGAAATCGCGAAAAAAAAATCTGCCGCTCCATACAAAACTGCAAACCTACCCAAGCCAAATTTGTATGGGACTGCAGTTTTTTTTCGCGATTTTGATATTGGTCCCATAGAGAAAGTTGTTCAATTTGATGGTCTGACCATCCTCTTAAAAAAGTGTCAGCATATTACGAAGGACCCTGTATATTCTACAGAGCATGCAGGGCGCACTAAGAAAGGATTTTAGACAATCCGAAATCCACTCAGACAAGCCGCGGGCAAAAGCTAGTTTGATATGTAAAACAAGCACATTTAGATGAACTTGTATTTGTAAGATCGAATTGCGCAGTAATTAACGTACGTACAGCAAAGAAAACATACTCTACTGCAAACCAACAGCACTGTTGTGGAATACTGCAAAGATTTTCTTCCAAAAAATAAAAAATAACCAATTTCAGGAGCTTATAATCCACGGGGGTTCGATCCATCCAGCGCACGATCAAATGATTTTAAGGCGTAATAGTAGGTGGAAATACCTCGGAGGCATCTTTTATTTTTCGTTTTTCGACTAGATTTATACCATTTACCGAAACTAAAGTCATACCTACCTCAGTATTTTTTGATAGTTTATCTAGTGAAATCATAAACTGAATAAACGATTGGAATTACTTCACTCGATAGAAAATCTTCACAAAGATGACGTATTTTCATGCATTTTTAAAAAAAAAACTGGTTTTAGAAGAACTTAAAATAGTTTCCGATTGTTGCTATTTATACTCAGATATTCACCATTAGTTTATCTAGTGAAATCCGTAGAGTGAAATCATTAAAAAAATCTACAAAAAGTACATTGGTTAGATCTTTTTAATTGAAAATACGGCTCACGCACGCACTTTTCGGAGCGCTGGGCAATCGCGTTTCTCATAGAAAATATCCGTCAGGACCTACGAACAAAAAGTCGGGACCTATGGCCCCTTAAACCACTATTGAAAAGTACTTCTGTGGGCCTAGCATACCATCCCCGAGAAAACGACAAAAGAGACATGCCTGTCTTTGTTACTTTACGTATACGAAAGAGAGCGCGCATGACATTTTCTCGTTTTGTCGCTTTGTCATGCGTGGCATGCTAACCCTAAAATGCGAAAAAAAGGTTGACCATTAACTAAAAAATTTTGCACAAGAATGCCAAATTATTATTATAAGAATACTAATCCTACTCAATGACGTTAAATTAAATTGCTAATAAATAAGGAATCAAACAGATTTGGATAGCATATCTTTTTTACTTGAGTTCAGTGACCCCTATTAGATCAATGACCTCAATAGGCTAAAAATGACAGTTTCATCTAAACAAATTAATAGTCCAATAATAACTTAATAACAATATTGGCTATAACATAATGCTGGCCTGATAATGATTCAGTACTTTGATTAAAAATTTTTAGATACACAAAAAATTAATTGACAAAAATTATTTGATCCTATACCAAATTGAAAGCCCATGCAGAACAATCCACAGATATTCAATGTACACTTGGATATTATAAGGCTGGGTAACTATCAGCAAGGTTAGAACTATGTCAATAGTTAACTGTTCTACTATGAATACAGAAATTTATTTATTCGTAGCTGTTCTACACATTTATAAAAGATGATATTGTTGTGCGGGCTAGAATTGGACCCATAACCGCTTTGTGGTGAACTGGCTACTATGATCATGTCAAGGAACATGAGGATCATGTCAGCACCATGCAACTGTGTACTATATTGATTTATCTGCCTGCCAAACAGGGTAATTATGGAGAATTCAGGATCTTGAGACAGACCAAATCTTGAGACTTACGAAAGAACTAGCATTTGCTCACGACTTCGTTCGCATGAAAATAAAATATCGGAATATCATCCTCCGTTGAATCTAAATTCCAAATTTCATGTTTCGATCTTCAGCAGTTTTCGCTGTGCATTGTCTGTCAGTCAGTCATGGAACTGTTTTCTTAGTATAGTTACACATAAATATGACCTGGTTTAGTGTTATAGTTTCCACACAAAAGTAGAGGACCTTGGTTTGAATCCCAGCTCGGTCAGTAATATTATATTTAAGTATATTGTTATTCGTGCCATTGTCATTTGGTTAAATAGTAAAAATGTTGTTCGGGTGTACCTATATTATGTCTGTGACGATTATTTACTATAATTAAATCATGTTTGTAACTTATACCGCCCATGCTAACCTACAACTCAAATTCAAACAGAAAACTACTTATAACTTGTTGGAGCAAATTGTAAAAACAAGTTATGTAACAAACATGTTTTTAGGAAGCCCTGAAATTAAAATATATAAAGTAAGGAGATATAAAGATAAAGATAACATTCCTTATTGGGTTTCGAGTGAGCCAACGGGCTTCCCACCTTATGTGACACTCAAAATTGAAGAACACTTCTATCATAGGAAGAGATTGCTTAGTCTCCAATTAGGAATGATTTAGGGCTGCATTGTAACAAGTGATGCATTTGAATGTTTTAGATGTTTTTCTCGGGCAAAAGTCAAAATGAAAATCTGATTGATCACTTTGGATTAATTTATTTACATGAAGAAGTCCAAGTGAATACCATCATAATACTACTACTGATTTGCTGTTTCATATACATATATCCTTAAAGTAAATAACCCACCTACCAATCAATCACATTGTTGTCCAACTCGGTGATGCATAGGTACCGCATAGCTCTGTAATGTTTCCTCACCACGGTGGGCCCATGATTTGAATTCTACCAACTCACCAAACCCTCAGCATGATGCCTAACATAATTAACATTGATTACAGCTGTAGAATTGAGTATCCGCTAACCAGCTTGAGACGACTTTGTAGAAAGAACCTAGACAAAAGTAGTTTGTTTAGCACTTACTTCAGACGTCTTCGGCGGTGTCGATGGGGCCTCACGCCGGATCTGGTGCTGCGGAGTGGCTCCATAGCCGTGGTCCAGCAGGTGGTAGCTGATGGGCTGGCTGGGGCTGTCCTCCAGCAGCGTGGTCTGTGCCGGAGACGCCCCGGCGCGCACCACCACCGCCTCGCTCTCCACCGGCCCTCGCTTCACCCCCCTCGGCATCGCTGTTTGCAACACACAAAATACATGTTGACCGTGCCCTGAATATCTTATCCGAAGAGTCATAATCGTCACAATTTAATTAGCGAAGAGGTTAGGGGCGCCGCGCGCGCGGAAATCACAGGTGAGAAGCCTCCGAAGCGGAGTGGGTCGATAGCTAAAGTAACACCATCCATACATTACTGAGGGTCCGTAGCCTTACCTGCAGCTGCTCAGTTTAGCTTACGTCACTTTATCAACGACATTTTCCCAAAAATATCGACAACCTAGCGGTAATACCCAAGCATAACCGCTTCTCAAACTTATTTCGCAAATCAATGGATTCTCTACGAAATACCCGGTACTGAATTATAATACTTACGAAAGGTGTAAGCGAACGATATTCCAATTTGTAACCATAAAACGACATGAATGTTTTCGACGCAAACGCTACATTATCGAGTACTCAAAATAAAATGTCCGCCGCTTTGTTGGTTGGTCTCGAGTGAACTCGTGGACATCGAGACGCTCGATAATTTTCAGTCAAACACTCAATCTATGCAATACACATATTAATTTATTCACGAAATATTTCACTTTTCAACGAAAACAATAAAAAGGTCCTAGTCCACATTTTATAGTTACTTATTAGATAAAAATGCCGAGTATCGAAACGGCGACAGGAAGCTTTTCAGAACATCTGGCTTGCAAGCGACGTAGCAGTGGCGCGAACTACGTGCGCAGGCGCGAAGCGGCCAAGCAACCCCTAGCGGACGCCACTCTCCAAATTCCTCCCCTAGTCCCCTCGTTCATGAAGCCATAAAAAATATAACGAATTTTTGAATTTTCGTTGGTCGACCGGTTTTGAGAGGCGCAGCGTCGTTTTGCCTAGAGGCGCCGCGCAAGAGGCGCGCGCAATCTTTACGAAAAATTTGAATATTTTCTTAGAAATTTTAGATATTTTCCTAGGTATTTAAATTTTCGTTCCTTATCATCTAAATTATTAAGTTAATGGAATCAATAAAATCGTCCTAACAAGCACTGTCGAAAAAATTGTACGCACTGCGTTTTATGTTTCAAACTAAGATCATTATTACCTACTTTATTACATAGCAGATCGGTATATTATTAAAATAAAACCCTAGGTGTTATTCAGGTGAACGTAAGTAATACATACATAGTACTCTGTGGTAATACGGTAATACCTACCCAATCAAGAACTCTACCCTTGATCGATTCCTCAAAGCGACTCTCAGAAACCTCCAATCAATATTATAATTTGATTTTAGGCATTTATGGATGGTTGGGTACATTGTTAGGGTACCAATACCTTATACCTACCTATCTATCACGTGAATAAGTACATATTTATTTGAACAAACATTATCATCAGAGGTGGTCGCAGGTAGGTGCCGGCCAGGTAGGTCGTCGCATCGGCCATGTATCTCTACCTAATAGAGCCACGCCAACCCTCTGTCTAACTAATCCATAGTTAAATTCCTGGAATATTTAACAAACTTTTGATTAAAATAAAATTGTAAGTACTTATGTGTTGTGTTAATAATCAATAAGTACCAGTACTAGCTACTCCGTGGTCTAATGGTTAAGAGCATTGGGCTCTTGACACGGGGAGGTTGTGGGTTCGATGCCCACGGGGGACACTTAATGATATGTAACTTTGTCCGTTTTTCCCCAGTTGCTTAGGATTGTCTGAAAAGATAAATGCTTTCGTGCTTTGGTGGCACGTTAAGCAGTTGGTCCCGGCTACTATCTCTGATGGTAGCCAAGGACTGTAAGGAGGTCTGAAAAAACGGACACTAGTAGGCTGCCCACACGATAAGAAGAAGAAGCACTAACTAAAAATAAGAACTTACCTAAAAAAATTGAAAACCTAGGTAGTTACTTAACTAAATTATTAAGGCACAACGAAGTTTCTTTCGAACTAATAATAGCACAAACGAATTTCATGTCTCTACCAGAGGCGGCTCGTCCTAAGGAGCGCTGGAGCGGTGAACTCCCACTCTCAAATGAATTATTAATTAAGTTTTAGTATTACATTATCAGCAGTCTTTTTTCATTTAATGAACGACAAACATAACATAAATTCCTTGTACACTCTTTAAAATAGTCTGTATTTCATTAATAAGTCTGCCTGCACTACAACTTCAGTCCATTTTTTCATCAGGAGGAGCGCTCGGCGGAGCGCTCCTATGGGACCGACTTTGTTTACAAAGTTAAATACTAAATTCAATGAGTGTGAAGGAGACAATCCACTACGGCCCGACACGTGAAACGAAAGATTTGTACGACAAAATCTGCAAAAATGGAGCGGCGCTCCAGCAGCGATGTTGCCAAACCGTGCAGGCCGGCCATGTGCCAGGGATTCCCAGCTCGGCCCGCGCTGTTGCCGGTTTTGTCAAATTTATAAACAAAGGTGGTTTTTTTCTCTCTGCGCCGTAACACATGTTGTAATAGTTGTGTTGTATTGCATTTATTTAACTCATTTCAAAATGTTTCTATTTCCGTTGAGACGTGTAGACAAGTTTACTTAGTTGCAGTGCAGTGTAAAAAAGGAACAATACAATGTGGGTTTCTTAAAGAACTGTGAAAAGATGTTAAGAGTTACGGCTCGTATTAAAATCAAATACCGCGGCCTGCAATTGCCTTATCACAGCAATGTGGAACAAAAACTAAAAAAATACACCCGTGTTTTCAAGCTAGTATAGGTACCAAAAAACCGTGGTTGTGTGGTTGAGGAAACGAACATATTGTTTTGTTTTCCGTGTATTGTGCTTGGAGCCGGTGGCGCTGAATCTGCATGGACTGAGACAGGTATTGACGATCTAGCGCCTTCAAAAGTCAAAAAACATTCGCAATCTCGGCTTCAATTGTGTTAAATTAGCATCATTTGGGCGTCTAGATATTAGTAAGAAGCTCGATTCTGTTTTTTTCTTGGATTTGTATTTATGACATTAGGTAAATATAAGTGAACTCCCACTGAAAACTTTCACGAGCCGCCTCTGGTCTCTACTGTCACCTAAGTTAGCGTAGTACCTACTTATATTACCTATCTTACAAAATTATAAATAATCTGTGTCCCTGTAGAATAAAGTTTTTCAAAATTTTCGGATATTTATTATGTAGGTATAGTAGATTACACACCGAAGACAGGAAAGTAAGAAAGGTCTCAGATCTCATGTAATTGCTAATCGAGACGAAGCCGAGGTTAACAAACATGGGATCTGAGGCTTTCTTTTTTACTGTCCGAGGTTAGTATAGGTACTATTTTTCTCCTAGACGGAGGTGGAAAGCGGCAACTTTGTTGGAACAAGGACTGCAACAACATTCACGATCCAATATTGGTGTAGAACTGCAAGACGGACTAGTGAATGGATCCCTTTAGGCATGCGTGGTGAACGATGCCCATCAAAGTCTTTGATGCCCATGCCAAAATGCCATACACGCCCCCAGGGTACTTTTGTGCCCTGCCTGCAGTGGCACCCACGACTTCGTATGCGTGAAATTTTTATGCTGTTACTAGGGCTTTATTGTCCTTATTTTGCTTTGATAGAGAGGCGGAAAAAATATCTTGTAGGTAGGTATTTAAAATGCAATTTGGCTATTTATTAGCTCATTTACAAGAAACTAAATATTATGAATTCCCCACCCCACCGATACTGATAAATTGAATAAAGGATACGGAAATTCGTAAAGCCGCGAAGTTACCGGAAGTGACTATAGAAATTATGTGCATCATTCATCCATAGACAATAATACATACTTTTTACATGAATGTAATATAAGAAGTGACGCAAGTTTTTGTAACTAACTTATTATGCATTATTTTATAACTAACAACGGTTAAATAGTGAAATTAAATGAAATTTTCTCAACATGAATTAGGTAGAACTTAAATCAACGTACTTAGTAAACAAAAATGCATGTCACTGAGTCAGACGCATCCGTTGACGAAATATACGCTCCTTATTTTGCTGCTTAGGTAGGTACTTAAAAACACAAATTCTTACTATTTTTTTGTATTAATTATCTGCAAGGTCGCTCGCCCTTGTCTGGTAAACGCCATCTATCGAGCCACTAGGAAATACTTTTTCCTTTTTAATGGCTTTCTGAAAATCCCTCATTATGCCTACGAGAACGCTATCTCCACGATCACGAATAAAGCAGGGTGTAAACGCTCAAACATATTTGTCAAACTTTACGTTTTGTTTGTACGTTTTCATCAAACATCAGCGCACACATACCAACAAGTTTGTCAAACAAGACTTCAGTTTCAAAGCAGATTTCGCCGGGAAATGACGCTCTGACGGTCAGATGAGTAACGTTGGCAAAACATTTTTTTAATATGAAAATATAATATTATGTACCAAGTAATTTAATAATAATGTAATTCTTAAGTAATTTTTTTTGGTCTCTTTTATTCATATATTCTTTCGATTTTAATTTCCACAGCTGCGGTAAATCTCGAAGTAACGATATAAATTGCAGTACCTAAATACTTCAAGTACCTAGCCACTTTTTTTGTATTCAGTAAACAACCTGTCTCAGCGGCGGTCGCGCGAAAATGGCGAGTTTGTTTGACAAACATGACTGTACACCTTCAAACATGTATGACAAGCACGCCGTCAATCAAATCTTTCAAATAAACAGCCAAACACGTAGTTTGCTTGACAAACACGTCAAACATGACCGCAGACCGTCAAATAATTTGTCAAACACGTAAAATTTGACAAATTATTTGAGCGTTTACAGCCTGCTTAAGTAGTTAGAAAATAAAATACAAATGGAAACGCGGGAAAACGAAATACCTAACTCTTTTCTTTGTAGGTAAGGTCACGTAAGGTAAAATCTTAATAAAATCGGTAATATTTACTTTTAGGTCTATATAAAATTTATTTCAATATCAAATAAAGAATTATGATGTAATTTTTCTCCATTAAACCCGCTATGAACAAATCATATAAATAACCAGGATTGATTCGGGATGGTTAGAACTTATGCTACAACTATCTACCATTTAGGTAAGTAAATATAGAGGGCTGCGACCGCAGCATGATGATATATCGCGATAAGGCTATGTCGCGCCTTTTATCACGTTCGTTCGCGCGCAAATAGAAGGTAAGGCGTGATCTTGGCGTGATAGCCCTAGATTGCGCTGCCATGCTGCCGATGCAGCACGGCTAGCATGCCACCCACGACAAAGAGTTTAAACGAGAAAAACGTCATGCGCGCTCTTTCTGGCATACGTAAAATAATAAGGATGGAGGCACGTCTCGATTTTTATCGTTTTCTCGGGGGTGGCATGCGAGGCCTACTGGAATTACCTTAAAAATAAGCTAAGCTACTATAAAAAACCGACCAAGTGCGAGTCGGACTAACTACTAGTACACCGAGGGTTCCGTACCACACCACCACACAACATATTAACTTACAAATTTTTTTTCTCCGTTGCCTTTAGCGTGAGGCCGTCTACAAGCACGTATCCAGACTTTTGTTTCGGGGGGGGACATTTAAATTTCGGGGGGGGGATATTCATATAAAAACAATGAAAAAGTAAGTGCTGTAATCACTTTTCCATACAAATATTAGGATTTCGGGGGGGGATAAATCCCACCTATCCCCCCCCTGGATACGTGCCTGGCCGTCTAGGCCGGTTTTTACTATTTGTTGTAGAGTTTGCACTATCTACGATCACACCAAGTTTGACGCTTGTATGTATTACCGCTTCTACGATAGAGCGAGAAGACAAATAAGTTTCTTGCATGATTCCCCTTAATTTTCAACTTTTTTTTTATTTGTTAACTTATGCGCCATATTACGCACATTCTGTGATTTTTTTTTCTAACTATCTATTACGGTTCAAAAGTTACAGCCCTAAATTAAATAGTTAGGACAGACAGACGGACGCGACGGACGGATGGACAACGTAGGCTTAGGTAATAGGGTCACGTTTTCATCCTTTGTGTACAGTACCCTAAAAAAGGAATACTTACCTACTTAAAGGTTTCCTAGGCATCTGTGGTAGCTAACCACAGGAAGTTGGAATAGGTACCTATTGATTGATGTCCACGCTAGCTACATATCGCCAAATGGACATTAAATCCTGAAACCTTCAGGAGCATTGCTACTAGCGCACGCTTAAACGCGTTTGTACCTAGTTGCAGCAAAGTTTCTGTCCACCCCGACTCGACCTATGGTCATGCATGACTCATGAGTTTTCGCATTTACGCACGGCGACAGATCAACCTACCCATAGTTGGACCTTATGTCCATAGAGTTCAACTATGGGTAGGTTGATCTGTCGCCGTGTGTACTTATCTATTCATTCACCCTCGGTGTCTTTTGCAGCCCTCTAGAAGTTCTAGCTAGTCCTATGCAGTGTTCCGTATCTTCCCCCTGGGTGTCATTTGGCTAGTTGCTACAAAGTAACTAGCAAGTTTAGTCCTAATTTAATCCCGCCGCGCGGCGCCGTCAGTTGCAAATATTTTCTTGCTTGCCGCTATCGACTGTTTCCCCAGCTAAAGGGTACAACCACATTCTCGCAATGGTAGTATGTATAATTATTTGTATCCTTGTAGTGGAACAGTGAAAGCTCCCTGTAGACTGAAAAGCCTCTATTTCATTTCATATAAAAGTCGGTGAGTATGTAGGTACGTCTATTTTGTTAGTTCCATTTTTAAATTTGATAAAAATGCCAACTTTGTCCAGTTTCCTGTTTGAGGTAGTCACCGTCCGTAGTCAAGCTTAGACCAAGGTTTGGACTAAAGTAAAGGTAGTAAAGAGCATAGGCGGCGCAAGACCAAAATTTTATGGGGGCAAGACAAAGAAAGAGATCCTTCCTCTGAGGGGCAAGGGCAAGATGAGGTTAGCGAGGCCCAGTCAAATAAGAGTCCAATAAAAAAACCTATTTGATGCAGCCATATTCCATGAAGGTAGCATAAACTGTGAGCTCGAGAGTGTGACTCTGGAAAAGCCATTTAAACAAACTAAAGCTATTAATAGCCCGTTATGTCTTTTAACTAACACTTAGTATAGGAACACACCTGCGGAAAGATCAGCGCCGACCTTTCGGTTGAATACGCGCGCAACACTTTTCCCTATACCGGCGACACACCAGTGCGCGCCATTTTTCGTCTTATCGTGTGAGCAGCAAGCCCTGGTGTTAGATTTTTTAAACTGCCTTACGGTATCAGACGTGGTTTTTATGTAACGACTACTAACACCAGAGATAGTAGCCGGGACCAACGGCTTAACGTGCCATCTGAAGCAGGGAATCAGACAATCATTCATTTCAGACAATCAGGTGATTCAGCCTGCAATGTCCTTAGCAACTGGGGAAAAACGCACAAAGTTACATTTTACTATGTGCCCCCCTTGGGAATCGAACCCACGACTTCCGTGTCAAGAGCCCAATACTCTAAACCATTGGACCACGGAGGCAGTTGCCATTTTTCATAGTAGACGCGTATTCAACCGAACGTTCGGCGCAGTACGTTCCGCAGGTGTGTCATTACACTTATGGGCTAGCACAGGCGCTAGCACAGGCGCTAGTACGGGGCAAGACTGTTGATTTTGTCGCTCTCGTCTCGTCTATGCGCCGCCTGCTCGCAAGACACCGGTGACATCTCCACTTTGATAGCGCCAAACAAATATATGAAACATTTCCTCTCCTCTCCGATTGCAACGTCACAGGCAACGTGTCCACTGAAGCTAAGCGAAGCAAGAGATAGCGAATTACATTAAATGTAAAAACCCCCAACGCCAAAAATAAACATTTAATTTAAAAAGTGAAAAATAATTCGGTCACCTATTATTTTTTGGATGAAAGCAAATGTTTTGTTTGTTTTACTTTTAACAATATATTTTAGATCAATTAATGTGTCGGGGACCACAATTGATAGTCGAATAAAAAAATCTATCATAATTTCATAGCGGTCGACCCCACTACGCATTAATTTACCTAAAATAGTTATTTGTTATGCTAGGCTGCAAAGTTACTGTTTGGCGCGAGTACTTTTATTGAAACCTGAGCAAGCGAAGGATGCTAGGATTGAACCACGAGCGAAGCGAGTGGTTCAAATAATAGAATCCTGAGCGCTTAGCGAAGGTTTCAAAGGTACGAGACGCAGAATAACTTTGCAGCCGAGCGAAACACACAATTTTTCACCTCACAACAGCGAGGAAAAAAAGTGAATTGCTAAAAAGAACATTTCAAAAAGTTTTTTTTTTCGTGCTGGCCAGTGTCATGAAATAGTTATTAAGCATTTTCTGTGGATTGGCGGTAAGTATATAAAAAACATTGAATAGACAGATTCGAATTTCAAAAACTCTTTCCACGCTAGCGGATAAAATACACTTTTGCACTCAGATTTCGAATGATAAACAGAATCTTTCCGAGCTTGTGAGGTGAAAAATATCTTGTTAATAAAAGTAAAACAAACTTTGTAATTTAATGTTATTTCGTAATTTTTAAGTTACTTGAAACTGCTGAACCGATTTTCATGAAACAAAGCTAAGAATAATTAAATTTGTATTCATTCCTTACAAAAAAATTTATTTTATTTTAAACCCCCCTTCCATAGGGCCAAAAATAACATATGAAGGGATTCATAACTCAGACCAAATATTTTTGGTAAATGAATGATGATGACGCATCTTTAGCCTGGTTTTGGGCATTGTCTTTTATGTTTGTATAGTGTTACCACAATATAGTGATTATTTCAAGATCACACAGCTCAAAACAAAACCTTTTGACATACAAAGCAGATGCAAAGTTACTTTTTTAATCAAACCAAAACATTGTTGAAAAAATATATTCAAATATCAATAATAACAAAAACTTCAAACTTATTATCCTTTGGTTCTTCTACAATCTGCATTGCAGAATATGTAATAGCCTTAACTTCAGTACCTTGGGGATGCTTACCGATTTGAAACTCTTCCCCATAACACTTACATACTATCCTAAACTCTTCCGTATTAAATTCTGTTATAACTAACTTTTTACATATTAGAAATGGTTCAACAGAGAATAAGAACAACAGTTCATCGAGGAAGTGGTAGAGTAGGCCCATCATGTCATCTGCCGTTGCTTCTATTGTGTGTATCTCTTTTATCTGAACATAGTCTAGTTCTGTCATGTACCCAAACATGGCCATCCCACATTGTTCAAAGGTCTCCTTTAGACTGTTTCCCCATGCATGTAACCTGGAAATAGAAGATTACCTTTATCAAAACCTACTGAGCTGTGACTGTGATTTTGTACCATTGACCTTAAATACTATAGACTTCAAGTCTCATTTACCTAATATAATCTAAGCAAATTGTTGTTATACCAGTGTATTTTCTAGAAATTATTTCTTAGTGCACCCCAACATCGACTATAGAATATATTCAAATTTCATGTTTCTATCTTCAGCAGTATAGGCTGTGCATTGTCTGTGAGTCAGTCAGTCATTGAGCCAGCCACAGAACTGTTTGATGTATAGATGTAGTCGAAATCAGTTGCAAGCATATAATTCATCAAGAAAGTCTTACTACGTAATTGAAAAGAATCGAAAAATGTTCAGTGGTGGTTCAGACCATCAAACTGAACAACTTTTTCTATGGGAGCAAACCTGAAATCACAAAAATCTACTTGACTCAAATGTAGGAAGAACTTTTTAAATATTATTTTTATACTTGATCATAGATTTCAAATTTTTCGCTTACTCTGAAAGATGGAGCCAAGAAATCGAGAATGAGATAGCCAGTTATAAAACCATATGTAAACAAAAAAGACAAAACTCTATTTTTTGTTTCGCTCACCGTGGCCGGTTTTTGTATTTTGCAAAATTGTATTCCTATAGAATACAAACAAATCGTCTTTTGGTATGCAAAAGTCCAACTATTGCTGTTCCATGTGCGGACACGTTATGGCTTAATCTAATGGTAAATCATCTAAGATCTTCCTACTATAATAAAAGTTTATCAGTTTGGTGGTTTGAACTACCCGTAACCAATTTGTCCATTCATTTATATTGGACCCTCTATAATAGAATTATACATTATGTACAGTGACCGGAATAGGCGGTGCAATTTAGGGTAAAGGCGCAAATATTTGTGTGATGAATATGAATATTTGTATGTGCACCGCATTTAATATACAACACATACAATTTTACACCCTGTATAGATACAAACACCCATGAATTGAATTTAAATTGCACCGCCTATTCCAATCACTAATTAAGTATTCATTAAAAAAGACACCATTCGTTTTTTTTATTTTTTTATTTAATTGCGTTTCCTTGTTAGTTTCCTTGTTAGATTCGCCAGTGTCAAGTAATTTGAGGGAGTGTCTATCCAATCTCGAGGATTGTTTTTGAGTAAGAACAACTGAGAAGGATTTTGGAGCCTCGTGGCAGGCTGAGACGCGAACCGCGCGAACACCACGCGAGAGACAAGTGTTCGAGGCAAACCCTGCAACGTGACTCCTTAGATTTATTTACTGTCATTTTGTGCAAGTGACTCATGCATGATGCCGACTATTTTAAATGTTGCATCACAATCATTTGCAATGGTTTGATTTAGGTTGTATTGTAATTGAATTTAGCCATTTAATAGCATGATATAAGTTGAATTTATTTAAGTATGATACTTATTATCTATTATACAAGGTGTTACAAAATTACAAATAAACATTTAAGGGGGTGGTGTAGACCATCAAACTAAACAACTTTCACTATGGGACCAATATCGAAATCGCGAAAAAAAAATATTATGTTCTATACTCTACAAATCGACTAGAGCTAAAATATGTATGGGATATAAAATTTTTTTTTTCGCAATTTCGATGTTGGTCCCATAGAGAAAGTTGTTCAGTTTGACGGTCTTAGCAACCCCCTTAAGAGTTTTAAAAATGTATTCTTACTTATGTAACACCCTGTATAGGCCTCGCATGCCACCCCCTAGAAAACAATAAAAATCGAGATGTGCCTACATCCTTATTATTTTACGTATGCCAGAAAGAGAGCGCATGACGTTTTTCTCGTTTAATCGCTTTGTCGTGGGTGACATGCTAGCTGTGCTGTGGTTGGTACAAGGAATTCTCTCCGAGTGAATTAAGGTTATGTTGTGACCTTATGACAAACAAAACTAAGAAAATGATACTAACTGTACATCAGCCGTATGATCCAAGTCTGAAAATAAAAGAAGAAAAGAATTCTGTTAATATTGAGATCCAAGGAGTACATTTGATACAAGTTATGAATCAAATATCTACGCAATTTGAGTAGGTAAATAAAATCAATTAAAACTTACACTCGTATTTTATTGGTGGCAATAAAAAATCATCGTCCGTAAGCCCGCCTTGTTCCTCGTCCATTTCTATAGTTTATTATGGTTGTTAACCGCGAGAAACAAACAAAACCAATCAATATTTATTGCACACGCACAATGTTTTCGTTCGCTTATCCTCAATCTCAAGTTTGAACTTTGATTGACATTGACAGATTTTTTAATACCTTCATGAAAACTGCAAGTAATAAAGGTGCAATTACATTACTCAATTTGCAGGGAGCCAACATCTAGTGTAGGGCAGTGTAAATGCGTGTTGACGCTCTCACCCTACATGTAGGGAGGTCGGGCCGTCGCGACCGCCCTGCGTGCGATTTTTTGGTTGTGTCGGGCAATGTAAATGCATTTAGGGCGGTTAGGGTGCGATTTCTTGCTAACAGTCCGCGCGCGGCAAGCGTCGCGAGCGGACGTGTGGGTCGAGTAAACTCGAGTTTAACGTATGGCATTGCGTAAACAAAGTAAAATAAGATTATTATTTGTATTGTAGTAGTAAATATGTAGTTGTTCTCTGCTTTATTAACTAAGTCAAAAAAGTAGGTTATGTATTGTATGTTACTAAGGTGAGTGATTAAAAAAAATACTCTATCGATTATAGTGATTCTCGAAATAACATTTACTTATGTTTTAAAAATGAATAATCTTATTTTGTAATTAAATTAAACCATAACATTTTCTTAAAATATTTTGAAATTACGTTTATTTAAATACTTCAGAGATTATTCTTATCATTTTTAAGCTTAGTAAACTAAACAATACTTAAAATAATAAGATTGACATCATTATTTCATTCATAAATTCTGTAGAATCAATAAAACTGGAGATGTTTCCTCCGCGACGTCCAAACGCGGACTGGCGGCCGCCGCCGCAGGGCCCTACAAATTGAGTAGTGTAAATGGTAGACCCTGCGCCCTACATATTGGCTTCCCTTGATGTTGGTCCCTGCAAATTGAGTAATGTAATTGCACCTTAACAATGAGAGAGAAAGAAAGATACAAAAGCATCAATTACATTGCCCAATTTGCAGGGAGCCAACATCTAGTGTAGGGCAGTGTAAATGCGTGTTGGCGCTCTCACCCTACATGTAGGGAGGTCGGGCTGTCCCGATCGCCCTGCGTGCGATTTTTTGGTTGTGTCGGGGCAGTGTAAATGCATTTAGGGCGGTTAGGGTGCGATTTCTTGCTATCAGTCCGCGCGCGGCAAGCGTCGCGAGCGGACGTGTGGCTCGAGTAAACTCGAGTTTAACGTATGGCATAGCGTAAACAAAGTAACATACGATTATTATTTGTAACGTAGTAGTAAAAAGTTGTTCTCTGCTTTATTACCTAAGTCAAAAAAGTAGGTTATGTATGTTACTTAGGTGATTGATTAAAAAAAATACTCTATCGATTATAGTGATACCCGAAATATCATTTTTGTTTTAAAAATGAATAATCTTATTGTGTAATTTTTGACCATGATATTTTCATAAAATATTTTGAAATAATGTTTATTTAAATACTTCAGAGATTATTATTATCGTTTTTAAGCATAATAGACTAAACAATACGTAAAATAATAAGATTGACATCAATATTTCATTCATGAATGCTCTAGAATCAATAAAACTGGAGATGTTTCCTCCGCGACGTCCAAACGCGGACTGGTGGCCGCCGCCGCAGGGCCCTACAAATTGGGTAATGTAAATGGTAGACCCTGCGCCCTACATATTGGCTTCCCTTGATGTTGGTCCCTGCAAATTGGCTAATGTAATTGCACCTATACTTTGCAATGCAAGATTCATAAGCAAAATTTGAATTTTCTTCTCTTTCTATCTTTGTGAAAGTGCGAAAAACGTGCAAGGAGCCCATTCACAGTAATCCGTCTTGCAGTCCTACACCTATATTGGATCGTGAATGGTGTTGTAGTCCTACAACGCGTCCGACGACCTTGAGAAAAATGTATGAGTAGTCCTACTTGCAGGATAGTGAATGGTGTTGTAGTCCTACATGTAGGACTACTGTGAATGGGCTACTTTATTTTCTTCAGCAAATCCATAGACAATTTTTCTCGGTTTTCTACGTTTGCTAGGTACGTGTGCAGAACTAACCGGTAATAAAAACCGTATTTTTCCGCTGAATAAGTTATAAAACATTTTTTTGCGTATGGCAATGTGCTGAATGTCATTTTTTTTTTATTTTTATTACGAAAAATTAAAAGAAAATTGAATTTCTGTCATCAATGTTCCAATTTTTCGATTTTCATTTTGAATTGAGCTTTCAAAGTTTTGGGCATTTTAGAATTTTTAGAGGACGTTACGTTTTGTGATTTTTCTTTGATATAAATTCGGATAAAAACATGGATCCCATTGCAATTTTACAAAGCAGGATTGAACAACTGGAGGCAAAGTTGGGTTTAGCAGCGAATGCCCCTGTAGATGGGCCGCAATTTCATCAGGGAGACTCTGCCACGGCGAACCTTCTAAATGCAGCTCAAGCCATGAGCACCGCAACTGCAGGCCACGAGAAGCTATCGGAAGCCATGCACGTTGCCAATGAATTGAACAATTACACGGATCCTAACTTTGTGGAAAACGTAAGCTCATATTTTTGGTCCTCATACCTATTTGTTTGCGCAGGACCAGTTCTGGCTATCCTTGAGGGAAGTCTATGTCCAGCAGTGGATGTCTATCGGCCGAGAAGATTATACCGATTAGTATATTTTTGCCTCCGTGCTTCGAAAAGCATGTTAACACTTTCACTGCTGACGAACTACGGCGTAGGCCGGCGACCACTGGGCCGCAGTGCTAAAGAACCCACGTAACGTGTCAGTTATATTGCATTTCGGCTGTTCTTATGACTTACCTCACGAGTCACCGACTACCTTACGCCTGGGACCCACGAGACGAGCCAGTTTATCGTTTCACGGAACTTACGACTGTGCGCACGACCTGCGAGGGGGGTCAAGTTACGCCTGTGCGGGCTGACCCATGAGGTGAGCCGCTTTGGTTGTTTTACGTTATGACTGTACGCACGAGCTACGAGGGGCGTCAGTTTTAGCACTGCACAAGGATCATGATTTTGAGCTTAGCAGCGAAAGTGTTAAGTTGGTTTCAGTTTCCAGATACTGTATCTACTAGATTCAAGCTCCTTGAAAATTACAGCAACTTGACCACTAACTTATCTCCACTAATTCCCCCGCCTGTTAGAATACACTCTGACCACAGTTAGTTCTCAAAGTGAGAGGCTAGTGCTAGAGAAGGACATAATTAAAGCTGTGTCTGATTTCTCTGTTTGCTTCTCACTGTAGACTGTGCTTTTTTTCTATACTTGTTGCAGCAAGCACAATGTTCACTCTCTGAAATAAATGTGTGGGAAGAGATCATCTTCTAAAGCAGCTATGGTGCGTCACTTGCGAAACAGAAATCATACTAGATTAGCTGATGATCATATTAATGTCTAAGGCTGGCTGTCCACTGAAGCAGAGCGAGCCCGGCATCCTCGCTCTGCTTCAGTGGACAGGCAGCCTAATGAAAGCCTGTATGAATTAAAATGAGACAAGAAATATAAAAAACCTGGTTTGGGGGCGTGACAGTAGACTATTAACCTTTTAACAATAAAACATTTTTGATTTGCCCCCAGCGCCGAGAAATATAAAAATATTGAAATTAGGTTTATTGAGAAGGCGGCGTTGTGCGCTCGATGTGGTATGTCTTATATTTCAGACCGGCAGGCAGTTAAAAGTTTAATGTTGGTGTTCCAAGTATCTACAAAAATTTGTTCCAACGATTTTCCGCAAAATGGCAAGGTTTTTTATTTTTCTGGTCGGCCTTAACTTACTGAAATAATTGCAGATGCAACAAAATGAAATGCGTATGAGAGAAGTAGCAGAAGCAGAGCCTACGCTGAGACACCACTGCCAGTGCATGCATCACTGTCAGCAGGTATTTCATAAAAATTTATTTATAATTTTTTAAAGCTTCTGTTTATATAAAAGTGACAATGTGCCTGCCTCTTTGTAAAATTTTTAATCCAACTAGGGCAAAGGGACAGCCCGACAACCAACCAGCAGTTGCGCATTAATATAACTAACACATAGAAATGCAATAAATATATATGAATATGAATATATAATGCAGCGGTGTTACTTTACTTTATTGGGACCCTGACACTTCATACAAACTGGGTCATATTGACAAGAGGCTAGGACCTGTAAGCTGAGTCAGACAGAGAGGAATACACCACTGCTTACTGTTGTCCACCTCCCGTACCACCGTTATGTACGTATGTTTTTCAGAAAAATCTAAAGTAAATTAAAAATAGAAATATCAGTTAAAAATTAAATCGAAAAATATGTATCTCTTATTTTTTAACCTATTTTTATATTTTTCATTAAAAACTGGTGGTTAAAAAAATGCAATGTTGTCAATTGGTAGGGGACAGTGAAGTATCTATATGCAACCCTATATTTTATTAAAAAATTTAATTTTTTATAAGCGATTGCCATACAGAAATCTAATTCCGGGTCTATTTGGCGCAATTGGCCGATTAGGGTCCCGACACATGAGGCTTGTTCATACAAAAAAGATGGTTAGTATGGGAGGATGCGCACGACGTCGGTCGGGTACTAAACGTGCTTATTGTGTCGCACGCAACCCTTAGTCGCCTTTTGCGCCATCAACAAGGGGGAGCATTCCCAACATTCCCGCTCATAAACCATTTCAGGGACAGTAGTTACATATCTTTCTACAGAAAAATGTAGGATTTAGGAAAAAAAAAACTTTTTGAAAAGGAAAATAAAGAGTGTAACTTTCTAAGGTGCAGTATTTGTTGAGATGAGGAGAGAGAGTTGAGATGTATGATAATTTATTTTATTTTGAATAAGTATTCATTAAATTTTCTTTACCATATTAACTAGGTATACTGTGGCATTAGGATACTGACCATAAAGGTATTATACCAGGAATAGAGGAACTGACAGCTAAGAGAGCCAGATGTACCTAGCAGCACCACTGTATAATAGAAAGAGATACGTGACGCGAGGCAATAGAACCGTTTGCCAATTCTCTTACCAATTTTTACAATTCGGTTTCCGTGAATAATTGCGAATCTAAAGTGAAATCGTAGATAATTTTGTGAAATATACTGACACTACTTCATTAATTTAGCCACGATTTCACGTTAGACTCAGAATTATAGACAGTATTCAAATGTTTGCCAAACACATCCAAAAATTCATTTGACAACTCATGTCAGTTCCTCTATTCCTGTATAATACCTTTATGATACTGATGTGTCTATGACGCGCGCGTGGGCCACTCCTCCACGCTCCACTCGCCCCCACGCGCTCAGCCAGACACCGCACAACATGACAAATGGTGGACTATTATGAAACTCATTTTGTTCGTGCCTTTTTTATTGATTTGATGATGCACGTAGCACATCTTGAAAGTTACACCCTGTATTTCATAACATTGTTATAAATTTGAGTGTTAATATCTGCAGGGAGCTCCGGTGCTGGAGTCTGAGCCGATCCAGCAAGTGCCGCAGATGCAGGCCACAGTTGACAACATGCACGCCGCCGCCGCCGAGGTGAAGGCTCAAGCAGACGAGGTAATACTAAGTTTTAATAATATTCTCCAGCAAGTGCCAACATGCAGGCCGCAGCTGACAACATGCACGCCGCAGCCGCCGAGGTGAAGGCTCAAGCAGACGAGGTAATACTAAGTTTCAATACTATTCTCCAGCAAGTGCCGACATGCAGGCCACAGCTGACAACATGCACGCCGCCGCCGCCGAGATGAAGGCTCAAGCAGACGAGGTAATACTAAGTTTTAATACTATTCTCCAGCAAGTGCCGACATGCAGGCCACAGCTGACAACATGCACGCCGCAGCCGCCGAGGTGAAGGCTCAAGCAGACGAGGTAATAGGTACTAAGTTTTAATACTATTCTCCAGCAAGTGCCGACATGCAGGCCACAGTTGACAACATGCACGCCGCCGAAGTGAAGGCTAAAGCGGTTGAAGTAATACAACGTTTGAACTTGAACTTACACTTGTAGTATTATTCAAATTAACACAAGATAGTAGATTTTCGATGTTATTTTAACCCTAACAAAGTCAAGAATGGCAATGAAAAATACTCTGCTGCACTTTGCTAGATGTGCACTGGCTCTGTCATCCACTTGCACGTTTAAATACTTTTCTTTACTTGTATGTTAACGTTTTTAAGGTAAAAAAAAATACAAAATGTCCTGTTTGGGGAACTCTCGTGCGGAGCGTGTGAGGGTGGTAGTGGTGGCTAGGGCAGGAGTAGTGAAACCAGTTGAGTCTCAGTTCGTACTGTTTTATTATTGACAAATACCCTATCTATATACAACCCGGCGGTTCCCTATTCGCCGGTGGACCGCCGAGGTAAATGACAATGTGGGTACCCCCACATATCTCCCTCCCTAGTGCTAACGCTACTTAATAACTAACATATTATAAACTGATTCTATGTACAAAAAATTTAAAACTAAAGTTGGTCGCGCACTTTGAATCGCGCGCGTCCCTTGTTTGTTTACATTCGGCGGCGTTCGCCTTTCTTCGTGCGTGCTCGTGCATACGCTGCGCTGTGTCGTCACGCATACTTGTTGCGCATGCGCGCTGCCAACATCGACCGACTCGGCGAAACTCGGCGCGGCTCGGCAATGCTCGTGACGGCCAGTGGGAGTCTTCGGTCATCGCTTCATAACGTCGTCGACCGCCGTCCGCTGTACTCGCCTGCCTCTTCGGACACTGCGCTTGTGTTCTGCTGCAGAAGACCGTTGGCCATTTGCACGCAATGGAAAACGATGTCTCACAAAATCGCTCTTTTCAGAGCGGACTTCAATGTTTCGAACGATATATAACCGTAGGAATCAACGTTATCTGCACGCGATGCGTTGGTTCTGAACAAAAACCGTCTTTTTCAAGGCGCCTTTCTCCTGTTTCGAATGACGATACTGACAAATAAATCTGGTGTTGTGTTATTTTATTTTGTGTTTGCTCGCAGTGTTATTTCCTGTCAGTGTTTATCGGCTCCTTATTTTTCAGGTTGTGTTGAAGTTTTTTTGGTGCGCTATTGTGTCAGTGGTCGTTTTCATGTGTTCGCTGTTCTCTGCTGACTGTAGTTTGCCTTTTCTATATGCTATTCCCCGTTTTTTTGTGTAGGTACGGTGCTAGCCAGGCTTTCTTGAATCGTTCGTTGCCCGTTTGCTCGTTGCCCTTGTTGCTCGCTGCTGGATTCTGGGGTTGATAGGATTTGTATGGGAAAGGAATGTCGTGGGTAAGGCAGTTACATTGTTTTTTTTTTGTAACTCGTTTCTTTGTTGGACATTGCTCTTTTTATCTCCTTTTTTTTTTGTTTTGCTGTATATTTTTTTCTTTTGTTAATTTTTTTTTTGGTAGGTACTTTTTTTTTTTTTTGTATCTTTTTTGTTAGTGGTACCTTCTGTTTTTTTGTGTGATATATATATACTTATAATATTGATATTTGATGTTTGCTCTGTTGTTGTGCGATATCTCTGGCTGCCCTAGCCACCGCCGACGCCCTCTGCGAAACGTACTGTTGGTTTTGATGTTCTCCCTGACCGTGTGATGTACGGGTTTTTACTCGAGGTCTCTGCGGTTGTTGGCTCTGGCCCGTTCGAGCTGTGAATTCCCTCCCCTGGGACTGCGTTGATCAAATACGCTGGCTTTAATCTGTCCAAAGATATTACTGTGGTTCTTTGTGGAAGTTGTATCTTGAAATGTTTGTTTTTTCGTTCTAGTACTTCGTACGGGCCCTCGTAAGGCGGGGTGAGGGACGGGCGGAGGGTGTCGTTGCGTACAAAGACGTGTGAGCACGTCCTTAAATCTTTGCTGACGAACGTTTGTCGCGGGGACCTGTTTCTTTCTTTTGGTGTCAGTGCGGCCATTGTTTGCATTAGGTTGCGTACATAGTCCGGCGTTGTGACGTCGGTTTTAGTCTCTATGAAGAAATCACCGGGGACTCGTAGTTGTGAGCCGTAGGTTAGTAGACAAGGACTCTGGCCGTTATCTGTTCGTATTGCCGTGCGTATGCCCAGTAAAACTGTTGGTAGGTCGTCGGTCCATTTCGTAACGTTCCCTCTTGCCATCAGTGCTGACTTTAAGGTGCGGTGAAATCGCTCTACTTGCCCGTTTGCTTGAGGGTGGTACGGTGTGGTTCGTATCCGTTCGATACCAAACTTTTTTAGTAGGCAGTTGAAAAGGTTTGATTCGAACTGTCTTCCTTGATCAGTTGTGAGTCTGAGTGGGCAACCGAAGCGGCATATCCAATTCTCGTAAAATACTTTGGCTACTGTCTCTGCCGTGATGTTTTGGACGGGAATTGCCTCAGGCCACTTCGTGAACCTGTCGATCATTGTGACTATATAACGGCAGTCGTCTGAAGGAGCTAAAGCGCCGACGATGTCAATGTGCACGTGGTCCATACGTTTTGCTGTAGGGAATTCTGCTAATGGTGTGATTGTGTGCCGATTTACTTTGGCTTTTTGGCACGCGACGCACGCTCTAGTCCACTCGCCTACGTCACGGTTCATGCCTGGCCAGAAATATTTCGCCGTAACTTGTTTGCGTGTCGCTCTTGTCCCGGAGTGGCATAAATCATGTTGTGCTTTGAAAGCTTCAAAACGATAGGCCGCCGGCAAGTACGGTCTAAGTGCGTTTGTTGTTTCGCATGTTATGGTTTTCGTTGCGCCTGGCATTTTTATGCGGGCGAATTTTAGATTGGACCTTTTGTGTAGGCTACTCAATGTACTGTCTTTGTTTTGATCGCTTGCCAACTGGTTGAAATCTATTATGGTTGGACAATCGATTGCCTCTATTCTTGATAGCCAATCCGCCACCGCGTTCTCCTCTCCTTTTAGGTATTTTATACTTGAACAGAATTGGCTGATGAAACCGAGGTGCCTATCTCTGCGCGGTGTGTCGCTGCTGCTGGGAGCTTTTGCTAGCGCGTATGTTAACGGTTTATGGTCTGTGTAGACTGTCACGTCGTTGCCTTCTATGAGTCTTCTGAAATGCTTCACTGCTGCGTATATTGCTAAGAGCTCGCGATCGTATACACTGTAGCGGCGTTGTGTGTCCGACATTGATTTGGAGAAAAATGCTAACGGCTTCCATTTCCCGTTGACCTTTTGCTGTAGTACGGCCCCCAGGCCGTAATCGGAAGCGTCGGACATGATGCACAGCGGTGCACCGTGGACTGGATGGGTCAGGGTTGTTGCTTTCAGGATGCTTTGTCGGCAACGTTCAAAAGCTCTCTCTGCCTCGGGCGTCCACTCAATGGGTGTCCTATCGTTCTTCCTTGTGTTGTGTAAATATTTATTTAATTCGCGCTGATTCTGGGCCTGCCTTGGTAAACAATCTCGGTAGAAATTAATCATTCCCAGGAACCTCCTAAGCTCTATGATATTTGCTGGTTTTTTAAATTCTGAAATCGCCTCCATGCGTTTTTCAGGCGGTGCGATGCCCTTTTCAGACACCTTGTATCCCAAAAAATCAATCTCTGTTTTTCCGAACTCGCATTTCTCGACATTTAGGGCTATTCCGCTACTATTGAGGCGGTCTAACACCTGATGTAGTATGTTCTTGTGTGTCTCATCGTCCTCAGAAAACACAAGGATGTCGTCGACGTATGGGAAACAGCCCTCTATGCCTCTTAGTGTTTCGTGCATGAATCTCTGAAAGGTCTGTCCGGCATTACGTAGTCCGAATGGCATGCATCGGAACTCGAACAGTCCGAATGGTGTGATGATTGCTGTCTTCTCTGGGTCTGCCATCGGTATCCAGTAGTACGCGCTTTTTAAATCCAGTTTTGAGAATAGCTGCTTGCCGCTTAATTGGTACGTAAAATCTTGGATGCGCGGAATCGGATATCTATCCGGTATTGTGACTGCGTTTAACCGGCGGTAGTCACCACATATGCGTAAACTACCGTCCTTCTTGGTTACTACGTGCAACGGGCTCGCCCATGGGCTGTTGGATGGCTGACATATGCCCATTTCCATCATTTTCTCGAATTCTTCTTTTGCTGCTTTATACTTCCATGGGGGTAAAGGTCGTGCCTTCGCATACAAGGGTCTCCCTGTCGTCTCTATATAATGACGTACGTTATGCTTTGGAGGATCTTTCAGTGATAGTGGTCGTATAGCGTTTGGGTATTGCTTCAATATATCGTGATATGCGTGGCTGCTATTTATCATGTGTACTGCTCCTTGCGTCGACGCTATTCTGATTGCGCTGACAGATAAATCCGTGATTCCGTCTATCAGTCTCTTGCGGCTCACATCGACGAGTAAATTGTAGTGACTAAGGAAATCTGCTCCTAGAATCGACGTTTTTACCTCGGCCACGATGAAACTCCATCTGAAACGGCGCCTTAAATTCAGGTCCATTATTAATGATCTTTCGCCGTACGTTTTTATTGGGGAGTTGTTTGCGGCGAACAAATGAAACGACGCGGGCGTTGCCCCTCTTTGCTTAAACTTCATTGATAGTACTGATATTTCGGCGCCCGTGTCGATGAGGAAACGCTCCCCGCTGTCACGGTCAACGACACATAAGCGGTTGCTAGGGTTGGGAACATCGATGCCCGCCAAAATCGATGCGTCCTCTAGTTTTCCGTCGGTGGCGTTTTTTTCCATGAGCAAGGCGCCACGCACTCCCATGCTCTCTCTCCAAACCTTCTATGGAAATGGCACACTTGCGATCTCTCTCTCTCGGCCGGTGATTTGAACCAAGTACGCCCGCGCTGCGGCCCGCGACTGCGAGCCTGACTTCGACTCTGGTAACTGCGTGGGCGATACCCGCTCCTGTCGTCGTATCGCGTGTCGCGAATCCCTGCTATCTCTAAGCTTAGCCTATCCAGCTTGTCGGCCAATGCGTCCAGTCGGGAATCGCCCTGTTGCGACTGCGTTACAGGTGGGGAAACTGCCGTAGCGGCTGCGACGCTGGCGCTCGGCGCGTAGAGCATCATCGTGTCGGCCATCACCGCTAACGTATCTAAATCGCCCGCGCTGACCGACAACACCGGTCGCACATGGGCGGGCATCTGCTTTAACCACTCTATCTTCAAACCTTCCTCTGTTATTAACCCGCTGCTTAGCTCTCGCATCTGCCTAAGAAACTGAGTCGGCTTTAGGTCGCCTAAACCTAATCCGTTAATTAATTTCTGATAATTCTGAATGTCCGTGTCCTCGTAGGACGCGATCAAGCGGTTTTTGATTGTGGTATACTTGTTGCTATCGGGTGGCTTCCTTATTATGTCGGAAACGTGTCGAAGGTCCTGTGCCTGTAGTTGCTGTAGCACCCATCTGTACTTGTTATCGTCTGAGGTCTTTAACGGCTCTACTACTGCTTCGAATTGTATAAACCACAGGCTGGGGTATTCACGCCAGAATGGAATAAGGCGTGACTGTATAGAGACTGCTGCCAAATTTAAACTTGATGCCGCGCCGCTGCTGGTCGACGTGTCGCCGGAGGGTCCCTCCATTTTTCTAATTTTTCGGGGTCACCAGTTTGGGGAACTCTCGTGCGGAGCGTGTGAGGGTGGTAGTGGTGGCTAGGGCAGGAGTAGTGAAACCAGTTGAGTCTCAGTTCGTACTGTTTTATTATTGACAAATACCCTATCTATATACAACCCGGCGGTTCCCTATTCGCCGGTGGACCGCCGAGGTAAATGACAATGTGGGTACCCCCACATCCTGATTAAAATATTGTGTGCAGGTATCTCATGGCGTGCAGCAGTTGGCGGAGACATGTGGCGCTGCGGCATCCAATGCTTCCGAGGAGTTAGCTGCCGTCGCGCAGAAAGTGGAACAAGTTGAGGAGAAGATGTTCCCTCGGAGAAGGAATGGCCTGGATTAATTCCCTCTATTGCTGGCCTGCTGGTGCTTTTATATCCAGAAAATGCTTTTTGTTGTGATGTTATAATATCAAACGTATTATTATTTAAATATTTTGTATACATAGTAAATTATAAAGTAAATAAATGTTTTTATAATAAAATTATTGTTCATGGATTCAAGGTTAATTTTTCTGATAGAAATATCAGACAGGTTGGCGAGTACAAGGAACCTTTTAATCATAGATTTAGATTTACACTATAGATTTATTGTCGTTGATTGTCCATAAGCTTAAATCAAGCGGACATGACGAAAAGCGAATTTGACGAAACAAGGACTTGACGAATGTAGTATATGACGAAATAAGAATTTGACGAAACAAGAATTTGACGAATGTCGTGGCTACCATCACAAACTATCATATGTCCATTAAGCCATATCGTAGGGGAAAGTTGTGTTATTTGATTTTCGATTTTATTTCAACCCTGACAAAGTCGATAATGGTTTGGTGCAGTAAGCTCACGTCATTGTTTTTGTTTACAGGTTTCACAACTGGCTATCTCACCTTCGATCAAAATAAAATGAATGGATAGGCCTTACGCGAACATTTCAAACCAGAAAAGTGAAGCAAAACAAATGAAATTTTTACTTGTCACTTGTATGAAAGTGCCCTAGATTTGACAGATAATGGCGCTAGTTTGTATGTACCAAGTGCACCAGTAGTTTGCTTCAACTTACCGCGCTTTAGGCCTATCCATTCATTTTATTTTGATCGAAGTATCTCACTGTCGATTTCTTTGCCCATCTTTCAGCGTAAGCGAAATGTTTTAAATCTGTGCTTTTAATATTTGTAGGTGAATACTTTAAATCCATGGTGAATACTGTTATCTTTGAATAGGACCCAAACCACAGATTTAAAACTTTTCACTTACGCTGAAAGATGGAGCAAAGAAATCGAGAGCAAGATAACCAATTGTGAAACCTTATGTAAACAAAAAGACAAACCCAAAAATGTTGTTTAATGGAATATATAATGTTCTTGGACAAAACATTATTAAATTTTTTGTTATCAAAAGTCAAACTATTGCTGTTCCATGTGCGGCCACGATATAGCCAAGATCTTCTTGGATACTTATAAAAATACTTGGCTTATGGATATAGCTCAATCTTGGGTCAGACGTAGAAAGAAAGACAACATTCATTAAATACCAGCGTAAGCGAAAAGTTTTAAATATATGGTATTACGTTCCAAGCCATATCGTGGCCGCTCATGGACGCATATGAACAGCAATAGTTTGACTTTTGCATACCGTAAAACGGGGTGAATAGGGATCGGGGTGTGAATAGGGACAAAAACGGGAACGACATTTGAAGCTGACCTAACGAAAATTAAAAAACCACAAATTGCTGTGAATTATTTTCATGTGTAGTAGAATATTCGATCTTTATACTGGCAACACCAAACCGCAGTTAAGTTAGTTACAGATGTCAAAATTTTACTTTCATTTGAAGTACCTAAACCGGTGGTTATTTTGTTCTTCAAAACTTCGGTTTTTTTATGAAAAATTAAAGTGTTTTTATAGTAAAGAGTGGTTTAATCCAACAATCAGTTATTGGCGGAGCTACACAAAAGCAGGTAAGTCTAGATATTAAGTACTTTTACTTAGAAAGCAAAATATTTAAAGCTTGGTGATTTTGAATTATTTAAGAGGTTATTAGACACGGCTGAGGGGTGAATAGAAACGACTGTGGTCTGAATAGGAACGAGATACCGGGTTAATAGGGACGACTAAAAGTTGAATTGGAACGGTAAAGTTTGTATTGGGACAGGGTTGTCACTTGTCATTTGTTATTTTCTTCGTTATTTATTGTAATGTTATTCCCCTTAGTTGTTTTCTTTTTATTTATTTATGCAGTGTGTAACAAAACACCCTAGTAATATTTAATGGGGTGTTCTAGACCATAAAACTGAACATCTATTTATTTAGATAATTTTGGACAACCCTACAGATTTTTCCCCATTCACCCCTGTTCCGTCCAAGTTCACCCCGCTTCAAGTATAAATAGGGACAGCATATATTTTGGCAGAAATCATTGGGAATTTATATGGTTTTTGTTGTTGTTTTTGCATTTTGGGAGAGTATGAATAGCCGGAAAGATTTTGAATGAGTAACCAAGGTTATAGTCGTCCTACAACATTGATTAATTTCAATGTGAAGTCCGATTTTGTGCCTATTCACCCCGTTTTACGGTACTAAAAGACTTTGTTTGGCAAAGATCAAGAAGTTTGGAATCCTCTATAGTGGAGCACAGACTGCCTAATGGCAAAGATTCTATAGGATCATAGGCCAAGTATTTCGCTTACGCTATAGGATTAACATCTTGCCAAACACAAAAACCTCTTTTCTGTTTACATTTTACATAAGGTTTCACAACTGGCTATATCATGCGTAGCATCTCTACTTAGTCTGTGGCTATATCGCTCTCGATTTCTTGGCTCTGTCTTTCAGCGTAAAATTTAAAGGTGCGTTCATACGCGTGCCGCGCAGCCCGGCAAGCTGAGGCAATTCGCTGTACATTGAGGCTTTTATAAAGTGAAGTAGTAACAATCACTTTACAGACGAGTCGATGTACAGCGAATTGCCGAAGCTTGCCGGGCTGCACGGCGTGCATGTAAACCCAGCATAAAACTTTTCGCGTTCAAAGATAGTGATTTCTGAAATGTTTCTGAACGATAGTTTTGAAGGATTTGTTCTCGTTCAGGATTTTTTTTTGTTTTTTTTTTTTTAATTTATTTACTGGCCTGGTTACAAGACCTTTAGGCCATATCTTCTAGTAAAACAAAATCTTCATTAAGCCTCTCTTTAAGCCTATTCTGATATAAAATGTTCATTTTGTAAGACAAATCTAAAATCTTCATTTTCTTTCTTCATATCAAAAAATTATGTTTCTTTTTTCCACACAACAACACTATTAAACTAAAGTAAATATATAAAAAAATGTCAGTTACAGTTAGAGTTTACCAAAAGTGTTTTTCACGTATTTGTAGAAAGCATTTTATATTGAATCTGTGCCTAAGTGCCGCTTTATGAAAAATTCCCAAAAATATAGCGATTTTTGTAATCATTAGAGAACAAGTGGGCCGTGCTATAGGTTGGTAAAGCCCGACCAGAAAAATAAAGCCTTCCGCACATTGCCGCGATATTATCAAGCGATATGTCACGCATGCGCCCCACCACTAAATGTGGTCTAAAGAGATTGAGTCGGAACAAAATCGATGCGATATTATGGGTCGATAATATCGCAGCAGTGTGTAGGATCGCGCGCATCCCCATACAAAATGTACCGGAAATAAATATCGCAACATCGCAGCGATAATATCGGTCGATAATATCGCGGCAGTGTGCGGAAGCCTTAAAAAACCTCGCCATGTTGCGGAAAATCATTGGAACTAATTTTTGTACTTGGAACACTGACATTAAAGGTTATAGGCCGAGATTCAGAGACGATTTGTAAGTCATAGTTCGAACTCCCGTATGTCAAAATCCATACATTTCTACCTTACTTAGCTCGAACTAAGCCAAAAAAAATCGTCTCTGAATCTCGGCCATAGTCTCAGATAAATTAACAGGAATTCCTGTTAATTTATCTGCGGTTATAGTAGATCGCAGCGCCCGGCCCCCAACCCAAGTTTTTTATATTTCTGGTCAGGCTTTAGTTATCGTAATTTTTTTTATTCTTTACAATCCGTACAAATGTCTGCATGAAAAACTTGATAACTAATAGAACTAAAAATAAAAAATAAAACAGATTTTGGGGAAATTTATGCAAAGTTTTCTGGATTTAAGAATGCTAAAGTTGGCAACTCAGCTCATGTCAGTTGGCAAACGAAAATGGCAGACGCTGTTGTCGAAAGTGCTCCGGCCGATGAAAATGATGATAGTTGGTTGTACGGGGAGTCAAACCCCGATAACAGAGAAGCGCAAGCCCCAGAAGATACAGAGAAAGCACCACAGCAAGGAGAAGCTCAGGTTAGAAAGTGAAAAATACCGTAAACAAAACATAACCTATGTGGCAATCAAACTGTAATCGTATAATTTTTAGGAGGGTGATGAGAAAGAGCAGGAAGATGGGGAAGAAGGGAACGAGGACTTCAACGACGAGCACTTTGCGGAGGTCGCTCGGGACGAGCAGGCGAACGGGGACGCGGGGAGCCAGGAGAACGGCGACTCTGATTCTGACGACAGTGACGACGTCAAAGTTACCATCGGAGAGATCAAATCAGGACCGCAGGCTTATGCCAGCTTGAATATAAAGGTAAGGCTGTGCACTTGGAAGTCATTTATCTTATTTATCTTATCTTAACTATTATAAAACCGTAAAATCATGAGGAATAAAAAAGTAGTGGTTCACTTCATATAAACTCAAATAACGGTCAGAGAGTGTCATCTCAAATAACACTCGATAGCGCGATTTAAATGACGTGCAGCGCCATCTATTGACAAAATTGTTAGTTTGTTTGTTCGCACATCACGCAAAAACTACTGAACCAATTTTGATGAAACCCAAATTGCGAGGAGTGTACCTAATGCGGAAGAGGATGTGTATCATCTTTTGGTGGAGTGTGTCAAGATCAAGGTAGCGCGGGATTCACTGATGAAGGAACTGAGGTTGAACAAACTTGATGTAGCTGCTTTCCACAACGTGTTAGCTAGCCCTAGTTCCAATGAAGCTAAAAAGTTGTTCACCTTTGTGACTTCATCGGTGAATCAATGAAGTGATTTATCTTCTCATTGGTTGATGTAATAAAGTTCAGGGTATGATGGGTACTGGTATATACATGCGTATAAAAGTCCCTAAAAAAGAATAAAAAAAAGAAAAGGGAGCTCAAGATTTAACTTCACAATAAAAACATAATATACGATCCAAAATCTACAGCGAACATAGCAAACTCAAGACTTCACTCAATTCTGGAGCGAGCAAAGCTTAGTAAGCTTGATATTTCACTGCAATGCATCTAGGACCAATAAAATCATAGCCAGGAGTGAGTGAAGCGAGCTTGAGATTTGATTGCAATATAATGAGATTTAAATCCTAGAGTGAGCAATCGCTCAAGTTTTTATGACCTGAAATCTGGAAGGAGCAAAGCAAGCTCGAGACTTCCACACAATATTGTCCCACTCATATTTTGGGCTGTAATCTGACCAGTCATAAAATGAGTCTAATCTCACATATCTTTTCAGCGTGGTGTAGGTTTGGTAGCGGACAAGCCTCGCTCAGGCACGATAACGGGTGGTAAAGTAAGCCTGGAGGACCTGGACGGACCCGGCAGTATCAACGGAGTCCCCGCCCTAGAGTTCAACATCGATACCATTGAGGACAAACCGTGGAACAAACCTGGTGCTGATATTTCTGGTAAGCTGTGTTACTTTACTTACACCATGTATTTACAAGTAAAAACTTAAAATCTTAGAGTCTTTATTGTTTACAATAACATAATACAGTCTATACTATAGTTGAGTGGGCAATTACATAAGTGGGGTAATTACGTGAAATGGCTATAACTTTTGATCTATAAGCTCTTATGCCGCAGCGCTGATTAGTGCAGGTAGGTGTTTATCGAAGAGATGTGCCTTTTCTCTACTTTCTGAATTAGAGCTTATCCATCAACATGGTAAACAAATTAAAATTTTTGAATATATTGTGAATGTTTTCATTCAAATATTAATTCTATTCCAATTCCAATGAAAATCTGACAAAAAATATTAGATTAGAGCTGGTATGAATGAACGAACATTTCTTTCAATCAAATCAACACATATCAACCCACTGCTGGGCCTCCCTTTTATTGCGCCATTTCTCATGGTCCCGTGTGCTACTCTTATCCATTTCTTTAGTTTTATTCCATTAATATAATTGTTCTACAGATTACTTCAACTATGGGTTCAACGAGGTGACATGGAGCGCGTACTGCGAGCGGCAACGGCGCATGCGTGTGAACGAGGCGGGCGTCAGCCTGCACATGGGGCCGCCGCCGCGACAGTCCGCGCCCGACCTCAGGCGACCACCTGGTTTGTTCATTACACTTTATCCTTTTTTAGGGTTCCGTACCCAAAGCGTGAAAACGGGACTATTCGCTGTCCGTCCTAGCTTTAGAGCTATATCTATTAAACCGTATTAGGTGGTGAGGTGAAATTTTCACAGAATTATGTGTTATTATTTTGTAAACTAATAAAAATTCAAAAAAGTACAAAATTAAGGAGGCCATAAACAAAAAACATGTTTTTTCAAGGTATTTTGTTTTTGCTTGTTTATAAAAACGACAATTCATACAAGCCTCAAACTTGGTGTGATTAAATAGCAAACTCTAACGTAAAACAAGGAATAACAGAAACCAGCAGTGTGTCTGGGCTCACGCTAAGGACCATGGAGAAAAATCATTTATTTGGTAATATTGTATGGTGGTACCGAATCCTCCGTGACTCCGTCCGTCCGGCTGTCCTCTTCCATCGTCTTCCACGACTCCCTGTCTGCCCATGATCATACAGTCTTCTCCAGCGATCTACTCAATGTCAGTTAGATTTTTAACCAATTAATAATGTTTTTTCCAGGTCCAATGCGAAACGACGACGGCATGCCACCACCTCCAAATAATTATCAAGCTCGAGAAAATACTATCCAGGTTGGTTTAATATATTTCCTAATTAATATGCTCCTAATAGTAAATGACTTTATAAATTATTCACCATAAAATGAATCTCGCAGCATAAATACCTTCGAAGGCGCGTGAGTCTAATTTTGTTTCCTTTATATTTTTACTCCTTGAGATGCAATATTAATAGTTTGAATCTTGTGTGGGAGAACCTAATAACATGATGTACTCGCTTATTAGTAATAGGCATTGACTTACACTCTAGCGATAGACAGGCCCTTTCATAGAAGCAACATGTTCTACTTGAATGTGGTGGGCGCACCGCATTGATGTTCCCGAGTTCACGTCGTCACCATGGCAATGACAGACCGCAATGTGTCATTTTGTGTGACAAGTTGTTTGTTTGAAAAAGCTTATCTATCGCTAGAGTATATGTCAGTGGCAATAGGACTGCCTTATTATACTGCGGGCACTATCTGTGGTCACAGTGTATCTGAGATTAACTCTACGGATATGTGAGAACTTAACAGACGCTTCTTTGGAAGACCTCAGTTTCCTGTGTTTTGCTATAATAAAGCTATAACAACCTTAGCCTACCTGATAAATATAAAATTTTATCTTTTGCTTAAAACTATTACATTAATCAGTAGACCAATACGAGGCAAGCCTGAACACGAGGTCTATATAGAGTCTATGGTTTACCTATAAGTAAAATTTAAATAAAAAACATTATCGGAACTTATAGAAACCTAAAACATTCCTCAAAATAACTTCAAAGCAACTGCTGTCTCAAAAGATCGTTTCACCGTTACTATTAAGGGCCTGTTCCATATTTTTGGGTCCAGTAGGTTTGAAATTTTGTACGCAACAACGGTACAGCATAGTACAGGTCGGTTAACTAAAGCTGGCGCGTTCACAGATACACACAAGTGCGTTTTTCACGTCAGTGCATCTGTGTTTGACAGAGAAAGAGATACTTTTCATTAGGCGTGCAGTGAGTCAAAAGCATTGCGTGAATATGTGGCACGCGCCAGCTTTATTTTACCGACCGACCTGTAATATAATATCGTCACGCCGTTGCTCTGAGGGTGTTTGTGGTAATGTCGGAGGGGTACTGACGCGCACGTCCGTGTCGCAGGTGATGACGGCGGAGCGCCGCGAGTACGGGCGCGGGCACCCGCGCGACCTCGGCGCGCCGCCACCCGAGTACTTCGGCGCCCCCCCGCCCGACCACTACTACGCGCCCCCCCACGCGCCCTACGACGAACCATGGGGTAAGTTTCCGTCACTGACATACAAAGAAAGAATGAGAAGACTAGAACGGTTGAGTAGAAATAGTCGCGAAAATGAAACAGGGCCCTAGACAAAGTACTTTCCGTTAGCGTTAACGACAGACAAAAAAAAATACAAAATGTATGGACTTGACGTATGGTGGAGAAAGCAAACGTCAAAATGTTTCGACCGCTAATGTAAAATCCATACATTCTGTCTTTTCTACTAGCGTCTACGCCATCGCCAATAGAAATGTTACTTTGTCTTTAGGCCCAGGCTTAGGATTGAGCCCCATATGGTAGCACCGAATCTCATTTTTCACGCTGTATCCTTTTCTATCGCTCAGCAACGTCATTGGCTAGAGCGAGATAAATCGCAGCACTGCCGGTGCTGCCGCGTGCGGTCGCCTTCCCGCTATCTTTCTCGCCCTTGGAATGACGTTCCTGAGCGACAGAAAAGGATGGAGCGACGGAAAAATGCGATACGGTGCTGGCAGATGAGGTTCAACCCTTATACGCTAAAATTACACAGAGTAAGATAGAGAAAACCTGTTGTTTGTCCCTTTCTGCGTATGCGATATTTTTGTTTGACTAAGTTGAAATTACTTGCAACTAAGTCCAACGAAGGCACGATTTTTCGTACTTTTTTGTAAAATCTCCATCCCTTTCCAGTACACGCGATCAGCTTGTCTAGATAATATTCAGTCTACGATAGAAAGAAATAAAATGCAACCCATGATTGCAATAGTTAAATGGATGGTTGATTTGTATCAGTATTTATTTATTTTGCTCATACTTCTCCAATCAAAGCAAATCAAGACACCGTGTTTCTCAAAGTTTCAAGTTCTCAAACTATGATTTTAATTAATTATGACTTTATGAAGACAATTAAATTCGCATTATGAAATTCAACTCTTTCGAATTAAATGCTCTATTCCAGGCCACCCAGAGCAAACAGGGTGGGCACCATCCGAGATAAAGGAGCTAACCCCTGGCCCTGGGCCCATGGGCCCACCTGTCATGGGCCCCCCGATGGGCATGACGCCGCCGCTGGGCCCCCCTCACATGCAGCCCCCCTCACACGTGATCGGAGCCCCGCCCTACGGATCCCCCTACCGACCTCACCCGCCCGTACTCATGCACGAGAGAGAAAGGGATAGGGAGCGAGAGCGGGAAAGGGACAGAGATAGAGACAGGATGCGGGAACGGGAAGAGCGCGACCGCAGAGAACGCGAAAGAAGAGATGATGTGAGTTTTTTTTGGATATGACCAATGTGAATTAATTTATGGAGGAACGAGGTGAAAGGTTCCTCTATTGAAAAGGGAAGATCTTCCGCCAGGCTATGTGTGATGCCCGGTACCGGCCGTGGTCCAATGGTTGTTAGTTGGACCTTGTATGCAGGGTGTACAATTCGGTATGTCAAGTTTTTTTTTGGAGGGCTTAATCGAAAACCATTTCGAGATAATTGTCTCAATAATCATATTTTCTATGTCAGAGATTTTAAAATGAAAGGATTACAGATATTTTTAATAAAATAACCACCAGGGCTTTTCTCTGACACCAGGGCTTTGCAGCCCACTCGATAAGAAGAAGAATAAAATAACGTCGTTTTTCGGTCCGTGCAGTGACGTCACTGGCATACCTGTGAACTCCTTGGTAAACATAAAATCATCTTAAAATAACCGGCCATTAAGAAAAAAAAATGCTTTCACAATGTCTTTTTTGATTGGCTAACAGATCATAATTTGCAGCTGAACCTTTCCAAAACCAAACTAATTCAATTCCGACCACATCAGAAAGAAGGGCTAAATCTTGACTACATGTTCAACAATGAGAAAATAGAGCCCGTAGTTTCTTGTAAGTTACTAGGGATCTGGGTAGATACTCACATTAATTGGAAGTCACACGTGGAAACCATTGTCGGGAAAATGTCCAGATTCACATATGCCTTATACGAACTAAAAAAGTGTACAGACCAAAAAACAGCAAAATGTACGTACTATGCTTATGCGAATTCGTGGTTAAATTACGGAATCATTCTATGGGGTAATTGTACAGCCATTCAACAGCTCTTTAGATTACAGAAAAGATGTGTCAGAATACTGGTAAATATAGATGAGTTTGAAAGCTGCAGGCCGCATTTTAAGGAGCAAAAAATATTAACTCTTACTTCCATGTACATCCTTGAAATGTGTAAATTTGTAAGGAGACAACAAAATCTATTTAAGCAACACACCAGACCGCAAAACCTGCGCATCATAAATAGATTAGAACGACCATTTACAACTTTACACATTGTCAGCTCCGGTACATTTCACATGGCTGTAAAAATTTATGATAAGTTACCAGAACAAGTAAAAGCCATAGAAAAAGAATCGCACTTTGTAAACAAAGTAAAGGAAATTTTGATTTTAAATTGTTTTTATACTTTAGATGAATATTTGAAATAGACTGATGACCATTGTATGTCAATAATTTGTATTATACCTACGACATTTCTATTATACTATTTATTGTTTAATTTAAATGCTTAATTTTGAAATAATTTGAATTCTATTCTAATTGGTGCTTATACATTTTATCCAATAATAATAATAAAATTATTTTTGTGTTGTTTTAAAATATGAATATGCTATGTATGTCGAAAATAATTATTTTATGCATGAAAAGTTCAAAAAATTGTTAAAGTTTGTTTGTGTCTTTCTAGGTTTTATAATATTTACATTCAAATGTAAATTGCAGTGCCCTTACAGGGCTCATGTTGCGAACTGTTATTACCTGTATAAGATCTATGTACACCACATGAAGCAATAAATGATTATGATTATGATTATGATTATGTCAGAATTTGACATTTGATGTTGCCGTATCTTTTTCCAGCATAGAGTTAGAAAGAGGAGGCAGGTTTTAATTTTTTTAATACTGCTGTAGGTAGTTTTTCTCCATGGAGTTCGAATTATTTTCTCTCTACCATTTTTGCACTTAGAGATTACAGATCAAAATAATTTAAAAATTAAATTTATATTGATAAACTCGATGAATCGCAATAAGAATGAAATAGGTATCTTAAAATCATGTCTTCTATCCGTAAAAAATATAAAAAAGAAGACAAAAAAAAACTTGACATACCGAATTAAAGGGAGCTTCAGACTAACAAAACTACGCGGCATACAACTTGACCAATGGGGAGGAGGTGTACGCGTATCACTTTCGCCTACAATTTTTGTTCTGCGCCATAGAG
This sequence comes from Agonopterix heracliana, assembly GCA_963693445.1. Taxonomy (NCBI): domain Eukaryota; kingdom Metazoa; phylum Arthropoda; class Insecta; order Lepidoptera; family Depressariidae; genus Agonopterix; species Agonopterix heracliana. Next base: position 6,343,811 of record OY856308.1, read on the forward strand.
AAATTACATGCTCCTCTTGGTAGAGATGGTGTAACAAAGTGTGCACAGTAACCACCAACTGGGCATGAATTCATCTAGCATCTAGTTTGTACTGCGATTGTTGTATACCATAGAGAAATTACACGCTCCCCTAATGCTTTTTGTCTCCCCTCACTCGTCCCTCACCCCCTTTGTCGGCGACATAATTTTCTATAGAAACAAGCCGATATGCCATCTCCTCTTACTCCATGTTCTGCGCAGTCAAAGTTTTTGCCGAGTTGCCTGTCGGCTATTGTGCTGGTCTGTCAATGTGTATGACGTGTCGTGTCATCTATCTTGTCCCCGTGGCAACGCTCATTGAGCTTTCTATTGTAGGCGTATATTGCCATATCAGCATGGGTAGCATGCCACCGTGATACAGCGCTATCACACGCTCTCTTTCTATTTGCGCGCGGACGAGCGAGATAAAAGACGTGATACAGCCGTATCACGTGTAGCATGCTATCATCATTCATCATTTTCAGCCTGTATCTACCCACTGCAGGGCATAAGCCTCCTCCATATTATGCCATTCTTCTCGGTCCTGTGCCAGTCGCATCCAGGTCTTGCCTATACTTATCCAGATGTCGTCAACCCACTTGGCTGCCGGACGATCCACTTCTCTTTTGCCCAATCTCGGCCACCACTCTGTTAAGGCTTTACTCCACCTGCCATCATTTCGACTAGCTACGTGTCCTGCCCACCGCCACTTTAAGCGAGCTATTCGGTCCCCGACGTCCTGTACCTTAGTTCGACGTCGGATCTCGACGTTTGTGACGTGGTCAAGAAGGGTGATGCCTAGCATGGCGCGCTTCTGTTTTTTTATCTGTGGCAACGCCGACAAGTTTATAATATTAATACTGTGTAATTGTTACAGGAGGAAAGAGAAAGAGATCGAGACCGCGAACGTTCACGATCCATTAAGCCTGATAGAATAAGAGAAAAGTGAGTATACAAATTGTTAGGCCTGGTATACCTACGTATAAAGCAGACCGGAGAGTAGCTACGAGCTGTCTGAAATCAACCAATCTAATACAGCATCGTTTTTTTAAAGTAAAACTTCTTATGGGAAGGCTTCGAAATTCTGATTGATCCGCATCCTTTTTGTGTGACGGATTATTGATTGAGTTTACACATCTCTGCTCCTCTCGCTTTGGTGGATTCGGGAGCTTGCACTCGTTTAATAATTACTTAGACCTGCGACCCAAAAAGTCCAAAAACATAAGCATAACTTTTCCAAAAAAGTATTTATGGTAATCGTTTTTGTTTTAGAAAAAGCAAGTAAGTACTCGGTAGTGTGATGATTAGAGATTGAAACAAACATACAAAAAAATACTTTTAAATAAGATGATGTAGCTAAAAGTCTCCACCACACTCGTACTAAATCTATGGTATCCACTATTTTTAAAATGTTTGAAAGACCATCAAACTGAACAACTTTCACTATAGAGAACATCGACTAAAAATTGTAATATTTGCTGTTTCATACAAAACTCCTGTACCAACTACCAAAGTACATACTCGCTCGACTCAAATGTATGGGACAGCAGTTCTTTAATTTTTTTCCACTTTGTCTCCATAATTAATGTTGTTCAGTTTGTTCATTTGTTGGTCTAATCTAAACCACCCCTTTAAATAATACTAGGGTGTTTTGATAAACCCTGAATAAATTTACATTATGTATTAGCAACGAGGTGGTCTTGCAGAGGATGAATAAGACAGTAGAAATTCTAAAAACTATTAAAACCCGGAAATTACAGTACCTCGGTCACATTATGAGAAGTGATAAATACCAACTTCTCCAGATTATTCTGCAGGGGAAAATTTTGGGAAGACGAATGCCTGGTAGAAGAAGGACGTCCTGGCTTAAAAACCTGTGTGAATGGTTCGATATGAACTCCACCTCACTGTTCAGGGCTGCAGTCTCCAGGGTCCGAATAGCCCTAATGATAGCCAACCTCCGATAGGAGATGGCACCACAAGAAGAAGAATATTGTGTTACAAAACTACAAATAAACATTTAAGGGGGTGGTTTAGACCATCAAACTGAACAACTTTCACTATACCAATATCGAATCACGAAAAAAAAACTGAAGTTCCATACTAAACAAAAAATTTACTCGAGCCAAATGTATGGGATAGTTGATTTTATTTTTCGAGATTTCGGTGTTGGTCCCATAGTGAAAGATGTTCAGTTTGATGGTCTAAACAACCCCCTTAAATGTTTATTTGTAGTTTTGTAACACAATATACATAATGTAAATTTATTCAGGGTTTATCAAAACACCCTAGTATTATTTAAAGGGGTGGTTTAGATTAGACCAACAAATGAACAAACTGAACAACATTAATTATGGAGACAAAGTGGAAAAAAATTAAAGAAGTTTTAAATGTTTATTTTTACTTTTGTAACACCCTAAATATTATTCCCAGATCATACAGACGCGAGCGGTCACGATCAAGATCACGGCGTCACAAGTCGCGCTCGCGGTCGCCACGGCCGCGAGAACGGTCTCGCGAGCGAGAGACCCGCGAGAGAGAGACCCGCGAGCGATCTCCGCGGGAGAGAGAGACCAGAGAGAGGGAGCGCTCTCGGGACAGAGACCGCGAGCGGAGCGTCAAGCCCAAGAAGGACAAGGATAAAGATGACGACAAATAATTTGATGTCCAAACCATAAACTTAGTAGAAAGACATTGAGTAATTATGTATAGAGCGGACATCGCGAACAAAATCTGTGCACCATGATCAGCAGTGTGGGGCGCGTGCTGGGCGACTAGCGCCTGGCACAGGCTAAGTGAGTTAGAGCGCGTGCACTAACGCGTGCTACAAAACATTACTTCTCGGTAGCTTCTCTAGTTAACATTGTACCTCAATGTAGAAAGACAGGATTAAGCACTCGTGTTGCGAATGCTTTTATAGCAAAGACAAACCAGATAATTTCTCTTTCTAACTAAGGTGCTGGTAATGGTAACCTATCTTACTTTCGAAATTTCACTGACCGAATTTCAGTTGTTCGAAAACGGTTTATAGAATTTTCTAGTGACAGATATTTTGTTACACATACATTTGTTACTCCTTATAAAGACTTGACAGAAGTATCATTTTCCAGAAAATTTAAAATCAGAATTTCATAATCATTTTTTTTCTTTTGACAACGGTCTTCTGGGTTCGAAGTTTTAAAATGTAAAAGCAACTTCTTCCAAAGTATGACTAGTACACTGACACAACACAGTAAAGTTTTCTGTAATAATGACCTAGTAGATAGGTACATGATACCAGGATTATAGCACCAACATGCTTGCTAGCATGCTGCTTGCTTGCTTGCTCGTTGCTTGCTTGTATGCATGTTAGGGGGGCCGGTGCGGGGGGAAGCCCCCTGCCTGAGAAAAACAAACCGGTGGTTTTAAAAATGTAGGTTAGGTTAGGTTAGATAGAACATGTAAAACACTTAGCGGAGCGAGCGAAGCGAGCAGAGCATCAAAATGCTTGCTGCATGCTTGCTGCATGTTTGCTTGCATGTTGCTTGCTTGCTTGTATGCATGTTGGGGGGTGCAGGGGGGCTGCGCCCCCCGTTAGGGGGGTGCGGGGGGCGTAAGCCCCCTGCCTGAGAAAAACAACCTGGTGGTTTTAAAATTGTAGGTTAGGTTAGGTTAGAACATGTAAAACACTTAGGTTAGCTTATATATCAAAATGCTTGCTGCATGCTTGCTTGCTTGCTCCATGTTTGCTTGCTTGCTGCATGCTAGCTTGCTTGCTGCATGCTTGCTTGTTTGCTTGTAATGTACCTATGTTGAAGGTGCGAGATTTGGACGCCCCCTGCCTGAAATAAACCATCTGGTGTTTTTAAAATTCTAGGATAGGTTAGCTTAAATATTTCTGCGGAAATGTGACTGTACGGAAAAACAAATATTCGAAAAAGTAAATTATCTGACTTACATTACTTCGGAAAACTGTGTTACAGAATTTTGATCCATTGGTTAAAAGAAAAAAAGGACAATAAAAAATCTGGCTTTTTAAAATATAGCGAATAATATTTCGGAGAAACAAAAAAAAAGGGAAACAATAAAAAGTATAACGATTTCGGAGAACTAAAATTCGGAAAACTATTTTTCGAAAGTACGATAGGTAACCGCTGGTAATACTGTGTGAACGAGACACCATTTTCTGGTATGTTCCGGCTTCGCCTTGATAGAAGTAGCATGTAGGTGCAGCCCGCTGCCCGCGTGCCACAGATAAGGTTGTGTATAGTCCTCATGCTATTTCTATTGGTTCTCTTTTCTGAGTTCACTACTAAGGGTCGATTCCTACCAAAAGAGCAGTTAAGCGCATTTGCTCGCAGCGGCAATCTTATCACTAGGGAATAAAGGTCAAAGGACATCATTAACGTTTCATACATTTTTGGTCCAAATGTGAAAGTGCCGGCCAAGAAAAACTATTGCTATATAATGTTAAAACTTGTCCTTAAAAGCATTTTATTATGGCACGAAAGCAAGCTGTAGCTGTAAGTTATATTTCATCAAAAATGTATGAAAATAAGATTTTTCAAACCTTAAAACCAAGGAAAATGGCCCTACAACTTTGGTGCCATACAAAAAAATGCTGAGACGTACTGGTTCTAGCAGAATATAGCCTTAGCTAATTTCATTCAAAATGTGTTAGAAAAGGCAGATTTTCGAACCCAAATAAAACCAAGGATAATGGACCTACAGATTTGGTGCCATAATAATAAATGTTTAAACGGATAAGTCCTAACAGAATATAGCATTTTTTTTTTGGCCGGCACTTTCACATTTTGGACCACCTCCGATGATGTCCTTTATTTGGAGCGATACGGGCAACCTTTATTCATTTTTTTTTTACAATATTTTTACTAGCCTGGTTACTAGACCTTTTGGCTAAATCTTATTTTATTTTTAATTTTCTTCTGCTTTCACATTAAAACGTTGGTATTCGACGTTTTGATGGTTCTTTGGAGTTTTTGGAGACAAACGAAAGACGCAGGAAACGCAGAGAAGTCCACAGGAAAGAGGTGAACCGACCGCTTTGCCGCGCTAAAATCACGGAACGCTTTTCCTGTTTACGACCCATGCACCATCATATTTCACTGAACTATATATTGTTCACTTGCACGACACTTTGTTACGCAAAACAACACCAATTTTACGAACCAAAACTCACTATAAACAATAAAAATTCGATGAAATATGAGGACTCCAAACGTCAGCTACCAAAGCCCGCCAAAAACTCAACCTTTGTTCACTAGTGAAAAGATTGCCGCTGCGTGCAAATGCGCTTCACAGCTCTTTAGGTTTGAATCGACCCTTAGCTTTGATCGAAGGATGACTAGTACGTACGTACCGACATCGAACTTTAGGTTTTATCATAAATAAATTTGGTATATTTTACTTTGATGACATTTGTTAGTACGTAATTCGGTCTTTCTTCTAGCTTTATGGTCGAAACTACCGTCGCAAAATGTAGTGATTACTTGTGGAAGAACTGTGACACCTTTTCTTTGCTAAAAATTAAATAGCATTGCGTTTTTACTCAGTGTAAATTCCAGAAATTGATGTAAGAATTGTCGAATTAAGGAATAAACTAGATTTAACGTTTACAATTGTATTCTTATCCTCTCCTCCAGACCATAGACAAATTACTCTAGCGAGAGTAATTTGTCTATGCTCCAGACTAATATCGTTGATTTTGAACACAGATTTTGAAGTTCGCCACTACACGACTGCAAATCCATAGTTTAGGATATTTGGACCTCAGAAAAAGTATATGTCTAGAATGAGCCTCACTGTTTTACCGTATAAGGGTTGAACTACACATGGCCGCACGCGATCGCATTTTTCCGTCGCTCCATCATTTTCTGTCACTCAGGAACGTCATTTGCTGGAGCATATAAGATTCGTTCTAGCTATAGTAATTATGAAAAAAAAGCTGCACTTTGTGATGGAAGCAAGCCGCTTTGCATAGTGATAGAAGGGATCAAAATAAGCGATTTGACCCGCAGCAGCGCAACTTTCATCCCTTAGGAACACAGATGGCGCCACTTCTTTACATGAAACTTCAAAAAATTCTACAAGCCTGACGGCTTCACCGATTTCATTCATTAGGGTGTCTATCGAAAGAACATTTATTAAGAAAGGATAAAAAAAAAAAAAAGTAAAAAATCCATAATGACTGTAAAAAGCCATGCATTTTTGTAAATTTTTCAAAGTAATTTTTCAGTTTTTTCTTAATAATATTTAAAAAATGTATGAATTGGGTATATTTTTAATTATTCACATTGTTAATAAATCAATAACACGTTTAATGAAAAAAACTGCATGTCAATATCTTTAATAGTTAGGAAAATATTTAAGATTTCATAAGCAGGCACGGTGCGCCCCAGTCATAGTAATTATGAAAAAAATACAGAATGTTGTGCTGGAAGCAAGCCGTTTTGCACAGTGATAGAACGGACCAAAATAAGCAATTTTACCCGTGGCAGTGAAACATTCATTCTTTAGGTTCACATATGGCGCCACATATTTTAACAATCTTTTAAAAGTTACAGAAACTAAACAGCTACGCCGATTTTAATTATTTAAGTGTCAAACGGTTCGTATTATTAAGTTTCAACTTAAAAAAATAATAAGTCAAATATTTTTAAAAATTAAGTTCAAAAATAAAAAAAATATGTACAAAAAATTAAAAATTACTTACAAGTTTTCAATAAACTACGTTGAACAATGTATGTGTGTATTTTTGTATTTGAGACTGATCTATTTCGAATCTAAAATAAAAACTGCATCGAAATCGGTTTAGTAGTTTTGTAGATATTAGCTTAGATCAATCTAAGGATATTAGGTATTTCTGTCGATAAACGTCCGCTGCTAGACATAGGCCTCCTGCAAAGATCGCCACAACAGAGCCGGTTCTGCTCTACCCTCATCCAACGAGTGTCCACTACCTTCACCGGATCGTCGGTCCACCTTGTGGAGGCCGCACGATACACTTTCCGGTACGCGGCTGCGCGGTTGCCACTCAAGAATTCTTCGGTCCCATCTGCCAGCCAGCCGTTCTGCAAGCAATATGCCCAGCCCATTGCCACTCTAGTTAGCAATTCTTGATTGTGTCGACTTAATTTCTGATTCGATTTCGGAGGTTTGCCCTTTGGTTGACTTTCAGCCTTTAAACTATGCCTTCATTTAGTGATAGACCACGTAACAGCATAATTTATTATAATACATTAGTATAGCATTTCAAAATATATCTAGGTACTTACGTTTGATTCCCACAGCCGCTTTTACAGAATATTTTGAACTGCATGGTGCAAGGCAGGTCGACGTTTCGGCAACTACAGCGCATTGTGTCCGCCGCAGCCGATTTACGAGCGCATTGGTCGAAGAATTTTTGCAATATAATAGTTCCCATCCCATGTCTATCTTTTTACGATGTTGTAACAAGACCTCCTAAGGTTGATGGACTCCACAACGGCCAAAAGTTACTGCGATTTGGTCAGAATTATCCCTCTTCGACTAATACACTTGTAGGTAAATCAGGCTGCGACGACCATTGTATATTTTGACTATTGTGGAGTCCATACATCTTAGGAGGTCTTGTTACATCCCTAAAATAAAAAGATAGACATATTATGAGAACTATTAAACAGAAAACATTCTTCAACCAATGCGCTTATACATCAAGCTGTGGCGGACACAATGCGCTGTGGTTGCCGACGCGTCGACATAGCTTCCGCCCTGTAGTGTAAAAAATCCTGCAAAGGTGGCTGTGGAAATTATTCGTAAGTAAATAGATATGTTTTGAAATGCTATACTAATATACTTAATACAATAAATTATGCTGTTACGTCGTCGCTAACAAAATTAAGGCCAAGTAAAAATGCTGTAAGTCACTCGGAGGGCAATGCACAGAGCTAGATTGTCCCTGCGTGATCGAATAAGAAATAAAGAGATCCGCAAGGTAACCCGGGTAGCCGACAGCCCAACACAACCCGGAGAATTGCTAACTAAAGTAGCAATGGGCTGGGCCACATTACTAGCAGTACGGATGGGCGATGGGGCTGAAAGGTTCACGAGTGGCGACCGCGCAGCCGCGTACCGGAAAGCGTATCGTGGGTAGGCCTCCAAAAGCTAGACAGACGATCCGGTGAAGGTAGAGGACACTCGTTGGATGAGGGTAGTGCAGAACCAGTCCTGTTGTGGCGATCCTTACAGGAGGCCTATGTCTAGCAGCGGACATTTATCGGCAGACATTACAAATATCTACAAAGCTACTAAACCGATTTCGATACAGTTTTCATTTTTAGATTCGAAATAGATGTCTAAAATAAAAAATACAAACTTCATACATTATTCAACGTAGTTTAGTGAAAACTTGTAAGTAATTTTTATTTTTTCGTACCTACAAAATATTTTTTTTGCACTTAATTTTTAAAAATATTTGACTTATAATTTTTTTAAGTTGAAACTTAATAACACGACCCGTTTGACACTTAAATAATTAAAATCGGCGTAGCCGTTTAGTTTCTGTAACTTTTAGAAGATTGTTAAAATATGTGGCGCCATCTGTGATCCTAAAGAATGAATGTTTCACTGCCACGGGTAAAATTGCTTATTTTGGTCCGTTCTATCACTGTGCAAAACGGCTTGCTTCCAGCACAAAATTCTGTATTTTTTTCATAATTACTATGACTGCACCGTGCCTGCTTATGAAATCTTAAATATTTTCCTAACTATTAAAGATATTGACATGCAGTTTTTTTCATTAAACGTGTTATTGATTTATTAACAATGTGAATAATTAAAAATATACCCAATTCATACATTTTTTAAATATTATTAAGAAAAAACTGAAAAATAACTTTGAAAAATTTACAAAAATGCATGGCTTTTTACAGCCATTATGGATTTTTTACTTTTTAATTTTTTTTATCATTTATTAATAAATGTTCTTTCGATAGACACCTTAATGAATGAAATCGGTGAAGCCGTCAGGCTTGTAGAATTTTTTGAAGTTTCATGTAAAGAAGTGGCGCCATCTGTGTTCCTAAGGGATGAAAGTTGCGCTGCTGCGGGTCAAATCGCTTATTTTGATCCCTTCTATCACTATGCAAAGCGGCTTGCTTCCATCACAAAGTGCAGCTTTTCCTTAAAATATCTCCATAATAACTAGGACTATTCCGTCTATCTTATATCGTATGATCTAGCAAATGACGTTCCTGAGTGACAGAAAAGGATGGAGCGACGGAGAAGTGCGATCGCGTGCGGCCATGTGAAGTTCAACCCTTAAACAAAAGGGGCCAAATTTCATAGGTTGGTGTGCGTGAGGCGCCATACAAATTATGTATGTGTGCGTGTTTATGTATAGGGTTTAGGAGCCAGCACGGCTAGCATGCCACCCACGACAAAGCGTTTAAACGAGAAAAACGTCATGCGCGCTCTTTTTGGCGTACGTAAAATAATAAAGATGGAGGCACGTCTCGATTTTTGTCGTTTTCTCGGCGGTGGCATGCTAGAGGGGCAGTACAGCATTAGCTATGCATGCCGCAGTGATACAGCGCTATCACACCTTCGCTCTCTTTCTATTTGCGTGCGATCGAACGAGATAAAAGACGTGATACAGCCGTATCACGGTTCCAATTTTTTTCGACACTTTTTTTATCTTCGACTGTCAATCTTGACATATAACTTTATCAAAGATTTGGACGTAGCGTAGCAAAAAAGATCCAACCCACAACCCAGTCAAAATTGAGTTCGATGCTCTTCTGAAGGCGTAGCATGTTGCACGTGATACGGCCATATCTTGGCTTTAACACGCCTTTTGTCTCGTTCGTTCGCGCGCAAGCGCTATTATCACGCTGCCAGAGTACAGACGAATCACTTCGAAGAAAGGTATTGACTTTCTGCTTTCTGCACGGTAATAAGGTGCAACGTCCTAGTTATAATGTAAATCATAACATGTCAAACAGTTTTGTGCGGGAATCGAGAAGAAAAGGTCTGGCTTTGTTTCTTAATTTACAAAATTAGTTTTGCACAGCTATTATTGTGTTAATGTGGTGGAATTAGTTTAATAAATGTGTCATTAATGGAGAACAATTTAATACAAGTGAAAAATAAAGAAAGGCACTCCCGTTTGATTCGGATTATATCCTCGCTTAAACGCCATAGGACATTGGAATGTGTTCCATCCTCGCAATTCAATGATCCTCGCATTTAAATGTGTTAGGACTTAGGGTTAGGTTATGTTAGGCTAGAATGTGTCAGAAATTGACTTTGCATTGGAATTATATGCAGTGCAAGTGGAATATAAAGACATTGAAAAACTGACGACATGGCCTCGGCCTCAATAAAATTATCCAATTTAAACGTAGAAAAATTGAAAACGAGGCTTCGGCCTGAAGAAAATTACCCGATTTAGACATTGTACATTGATAAACCGAAGACTTGGTTTCGGCCTGAATATACAGAAGATTTACATTTGACCAGGCTGTATGGGCTCGTTCCCCTTGCCTATCAGACTTGGCTGCTTGCACCCTTTGCCTTTCGGCAAGGAAAAATTCTATGAAAAAAAAATGTAAAAACTCTTTCACATGTAACAACAACAACAAAATGTAAATAATAATATGTCAGTGTCGTAAACCGGAGAATATTATTATAATTAATTATTATTAACGTAAGTCGTAATTGTTGTAAACAAACAAAAAAGTAAGTACTTACAGTTCAAAACATTTAAGTAGCAATAAATATTTCTTTTATGATATATGATAATAATTATAATGTTTGGTTTGCGCCAGAATGCCTAAGCCACGCTCGGTGTCTAATCCTCAAATGGAGCAATTGATCACGTTCATGGAAGGCCACCGAAGATTGGCAGTGGGTCGGAACCCCGGCGGGCCCAAGCACTCTCTACGTTTGGCTGCAACTTGGAACAACATCGCCGAAGCTTTAAACTCCATGGGTAGTTCTACAAGAACCGGTCTTCAGTGGAAATCCGTTCGTATAGCTTTAAATTGTAATATAACATATGTCTTTTACTTATCTCGGGACATAATTGTCCTGGACCTTTGGGAGGCTTTGCTTGGGGCCGAAGCCAATATTGATCCAATTTCAACATTGGTCCCATCATCATCATCACAGCCTAGCAGGGCAGAGGCCTTCCCTCAGGGTGTATGAGCATTATTATTATTTACTAGTGTTTTCCCGCGACTTCGTCCGCAAAAATTATATACCAGATTTTATGTCAGATCATAAGCTATCAATCAAAAAAAAGTTTCATCAAAATCGGTTCAGTAGTTTTTGCGTGATGCGCGAACAAACAAACAAACAAACAGAAGACAAAATTTCTAAAAAAGGTTGATTTCGAGTCAGGGATACCTAAAAACCATATCGTAATCTTTTTTTTGTAAATATCTTCAATGTACAGACACACTTCAGTTACAGTTTTATAATAGTTGAGATTAGATGTCTTTTACATAAGTGTCCCGGACCTTTGGGAGGCTTTGCGTGGGGCCGAAGCCAGTACTGATCCCATTTCAACATTGGTCCCATCATCATCATCATCACAGCCTAGCAGGGCACAGGCCTTCCCTCATGTTATATGAGCATTAGTCCACCATTCGAGCCCAATGCAGATTGGTATCCTTCACATATGCATCGGAATTTCATCTTCAGCGTATGCAGGTTCCGTCACAATATTTTCCTTCACCGTTTGAGAGCAGTCGGTATTACGTACATAAGTGAGAAACTCATTGTACATGGCATGTTACCGTGCGGATTCGAACCTGGACCTTAGGATTGAGTTTCCATAGCTTTCCCATACCATCAAGTAAAGAACTATAATCCATCATAGAGATAGCCGTGGTGGTCGGTAGCAAGTAACCATGCCTGCCGTGCAAGGCGATGGATCGATACCCGTCCAGATGGACTCATATCAATGAGTTTTTCGGAATTTATGTACCATTTGCAACACTAATGGCTTTTCGGTGAAGAAAAACATTTTAATGAAACCTTCATCCTTCAATTCACTTTCCATTACAAGTGGTGACAGGCTCACTCCCCGTCACACTGGACAGAGTTTTGGTACTAGTGAAATGTGGATGTTCTGAGATTTCAGAATATCACTGTGCATATGCTTAAGCTATCAGACCATCAAACTGAACAACTTTTTCTAAAAAACAGCTGTCCCATACATTTGGGTTGAGTATGATTGCAGTTTTGTATGGAACAGTAGATTTTATTTTCGCGATTTCAATCTTTGTCAGTCAACTTAAGTGTGTAACATTTATGTTTACACCCTATATACCTATTAACATTCTTGTATTGTATCCACTAGTACTGGCATGAAATGAAATACCGAGCGCGCAAGAGGGCGAGGGCTCTCACTGCCGGCCTCGGGAGAAAACCACTCACGAGTGTAGAGTCACGCATCATGGCCTTACTGCGCAATGCTCTCCTGAGTACTGAATGCGGACCCTTATCTGTTAGTATACATCTTTATTATTTGTAAAAGGCGCATATCACCCAATTAGAGTCCCACACATAACTGCGACATCGCATCGCTTCGCAAATATCTGTGATGCGCTGTGTGCATAAGTCATCGTAATAAGTCATAGAGTGCTGGGAGATATTTGCGATGCGATGCGACGTCGCAGCTATGTGTGACAGCTGGGAAAGCGCAATTCAGCATACATCGCTTGCTTTGAATGCAACACTAAAAATAGAGAGAAAAGTGAGAGAGAAGAAAAGAAAAAAAGAAAAATATGCTGAAATTGGGGCTGACGAATGTTGAAAGTGAACTTACATAATTATCCCCTCCCCTGTATAAACAGGTGTCCCAAAATTCAACTTCAAGCCGAAAACAAGATAGGTGAGTTTATAACTATCTCCGTTCAGGAATTAGAGCGACAAAATGTAAACAAAGAAACGTCACTGTCAAAGTGACATTACGTGGTCAGAAACCTTTGGTACATTTTTTAAGAATTAAATTATGTCGGCACGGCATTTAATAAATTGCGTCGACATTAAAAATGTATCGTCTATCGATAAATAATAAAAACAATCGTGACAATTTGCATGAAATTTTTAAATTATGTTATGCAGCCTGTTACACCGTCTGTGTGGGCTTTTTGTGCTATGCGTAGCATCCGCGCATAGCGTACGGATTCAGACGAAGGGATTTAACAATCAACAGAGGCGTTTACGTTATTGTATACTATAAAAAAACTTTTTCTTCAAGCACTTTGTTAAAACGAACCAAAGGTCTAAAATATCTGATTGTTGCCAGACCACGAAATAAAATATCTACAGTCACGCTTTATTTTAATCTAAAATAAATTATAGCTTGCATATTTTTTAATTATTTTCCATACAAAATTAACACATCATTTGTCGTAATCATTTGCGAGTAAAATAGATAATTTACTATTATTCATTCCGGAGATAAGTTTTCTACAGTCACGAGATGGTATTTTCTACAATGGTATCACTGTTGTTTACATTTTGTCGCTCTAATTCCTGAATGGAGTATATTCAGGGAAAAATAAAATAAAAAACGTTTGATTGTTTTCGAGATTTTGAAATTTTTTTAACGTTTGAAAATTTCGCCACCCTGCGCTCAACTTTTAGATGTAGTTACTAAAAATTTGTAAATTTTTTCATGAAAATGCTTGTTACGCAATCCTGAAAAACCTTTTCAGATGACCCAGTTCAAAAATAGAGGATTAGTGCCATTCTTTTTACAGAAAACATTTTTTTTTTCCGACATATTTTTTCTATGTCAGCTTTGAGACTACATCCTGTATAAAAAATGTATGGCGCTAACCTGGCAAGTTACTTCAAAAGTTGGCCCATTTAATCAAGTTTTCAAAACTGTATCACACTGGGCACTTCCTTTTCTAAACCCGGTATAAAAATGTATGGCGCTAACCTGGCAAGCTATTTCAAAAGTTAGCTCATTTATTCAAAATGGTATTATTATTCTGTATGTAGAACTATATATTATTACCTATTCTCTGCCACTGCAGGGCCAGACCTACCCTCATGAAGGGTGTATGGGCGTTAGTCCACCACGCGTGCCCAATGCGGATTGGTAGACTTCACATACGCATCGGAATTTCTTCTTCAGCGTATGCAGGTTTCCTCACGATATTTTCCTTCGCCGCTTGAGAGCAGTCGGTATTACGTACATAAATTAAAAAAAACTCATTGGTACATAGCATGTGGTCCGTGCGGATTCGAACCCAGACCTCAAGATTAAGTTTCCATAGCCCTTCGCAACGCGCCATTTAATAACTTTAAATAATATCCTCCCATAAAAAATTTACATAATCTCATCTTTTTCCATTTACACTGCTGTCTATGCAACTGCCACATCAATTTTTAGGATAGCAATGATGAGGCATCACCACCGCCAGTCCACGAGGAGTCTTTGCCGGCTGAGGACCCCGTGAAGGACGAGGAGACAGACTCCGCGCGTAGTGGTTAGTATAGTAGTATGTTCGCGCTAGTGCTAGAAGTTGTTCAATCGGATGGTCTAATCCACCCCTTTAAATATTACCAGAGTGTGTTGTCACACCTTGTATATTGGATTTCATAAAAGACTTGTTGAGAATTGTTTTAGTACTTAAAGATCATGCCCAAAACCAAGCTGAAGTTGCTTCATTAATGCGTCAGCACGCACATTGATTAACATACCACTTATTTTGTTTTAGAACCAGCTGAGGAGCAGCAAAATACACGTAGGGAGGCAGAAGCGTTGGATTTCATTGATGGTGGTTAGTATTGATTAAATATAGTTTTTTTATAACTGAATGAACTTAAGCAACCTGCCCAAGGGTCACACTTAAGGGGTACGGACGTCGGCAATGGGCGTTGCTGGAACTGCGGCGGATTGGGTAGTGGGGATCGGTGAGAACTGGCCAGTGATGTGTCGGTAGCTTCTATAGACGACGACGGGGACAATAGTTACAATAGTTGAGTTGGAAGGAGCTTTGGTTTCAAGTAATGAAAAACTTGACCATAGTTACAACCTTGTCATGCACATTTATTGGTATTTATGTATCCTGTGATATAGGTAGTTTTCAAGACTGTAAAGTTAAGATTTTGATCACAAGATCCAAATAAGCGATCAGCATTTTCAAAGCAAAGCAAGGCAAAGCTTACCGTAACTCATTATGTTATTGACCCAAAGGAAGAGCGGAGACATGACAGGGTGGCGATGGCAACTAAAGATAGAGACAGTGGTTAGTTGGTATGCTAAACCATTATTATCTGAACGCATTATGTTCTTATAATTTCTCTATTAACTTTGTAGTAAGCCGTGGTGGTCCAGTGGCGAGTAACCTTGCCTGCCGTGTAGGAGGCGATGGTTCGATCCCCGTCCAGGCCGACGTACCAATGAGTTTTTCGGAATTTACGTATGATTTGTAACACCACTGGCTTTTCGGTGAAGGAAAACATCGTGAGGAAACCTGCATGCTTCAATTTCGAGGTATGTATTGTATCCACTGTCCATTATAAGTGGCGACGGGCTCACCCCCCGTCACACTGGACAGAGTTTCGGTACTACTGGTGAAACGTGGATGTTCTGAGGTTTCAGAATATCTCTGACTACCACCTCGGGGAATATAGTCGTGAGCATATGCTTAACTTTGTATTTCACTCATCATAAGACGAGCTAATTTCGACTTAACTTCAGTAAACATAGAACCTAATTTATTTAGTTTCAGAGCCGACTTTGCGATATTACGAAGTGCGAGGTAACACGGTTCGGGAGAGGAGGAGCGGCCGACGAGCGACACGCAGACCTACAGCGCGTAAGTTTCATCATATCAGTGTGGTCTACATAGTAGTTCATAGAAACCCATGTACTTAGCTGTCTTTACTTAAGAGGATATTATCGTTGTCGTGCTCCATACAAACGAATTTTGATAATATTTTGGATATATTAATCAATTTAAAGTCAATTACATCTTAAGACACGATGTAGAAACCAATATCTGTGCTTTACATTTGTCAGATTTCCGTTAAAATATACAGGGTCCTTCTTAATATGCTGACACTTTTTTAAGGGGATGTTCAGACCATCAAACTGAACAACTTGCTCTATGGGACCAACATCGAAATCGCGAAAAAAAAATCAGCCCCTCCCTCCATACAAAACTGCACACTTACTCGAGCCAAATGTATGGGTGAGCAGATTTTTTTTTCGCGATTTCGATGTTGGTCCCATAGAGAAAGTTGTTCAGTTTGATGGTCTGAACATCCTCTTAAAAAAGTGTCAGCATATTAAGTTGGACCCTGTATATTGTCAAAGTTGCTATAAGTTTTAAAAAAAATGTTATTAGTCCTAGCGTTGAAACTATATATTTTAACGGTAATCTGGCAAATGTAAAGCACTGCAAATATTTATATTTATTTCTAGATCGTGTCTAAAAAAATTTATATGTTCAAACTTCCGTTTGTATGGAGCGCGCCGAGGGTAATATCTCCTTAAATACATTGCTTAGAATACTCATTATTTTGTTTTAGAACCAGCTGAAGAGCAGCAAAATACACTAAGGGAGGAATTGGATTTAACAGATGGTGGTGAGTATTATAAACTTGCATTTCTTCAAATAAAAAAATCACAGAATATTCCTCCATTAGTGTACTGACACATCTGCGAAACGTTCGGCGTTCTGAAGGTTCGGTAGAATACGCGTGCAATGCTTTTACCTGTACAGTCGAGCGACACACCAGTACCAGTGCTCCGTCACTCACGTTTGACAGCTGCAATAAAGTCGTGACTGATTTTCCGCAACATGGCGAGGTTTTTTATATTTCTGGTCTGGCTTTAATCTGTGCGTATTCAACCGAACGTACGGCGCCGTACGTTCCGCAGGTGTGTCACTACATTAAGATCTAGATCGGCATAACCTGTCAGAGCCGTGGCGCGAATAAAAGCGGCCCGATTGGCGGAGATTCACACATCCTGTTAGCTTCACCCATGTCAAGCAGTGAAAACATGATTTCTTGAAAATCTTACTGTATCCATTATTGGTTGGTACCAAGCAGTGGAACCAACAGTCCGAAAGGCAAGATACAAATAAGTAATCGACGTTTTCACAAGTCGACCATACAAGGCAAAGCTTAGCGTAACTCATTAATAATTATGTTATAGATCAAGCCGGCGAGCGGAGACACGGGGTGGCGATGACGACTGAAGATGTGGACTTTAGAGACAGTGGTTAGTTGTAGATATTATTCTCTAACTAAATGCATTGTCAATGGAATGGTTTCTCATACCTAGTCATCCCAGAACCGTAAGTCATACAAATAATATACATATACGAGAGTTTACCCGCGACTTCGTCCGCACAAACTATAATTAGATTTAAAGTCAGATCATAAGCTATCAAACAAAAAAAGTTTCTTCAAATCGGTTCAGTAGTTTTTGCGTGATGCTCGAACAAAAACACATTTTGGGCCTGTTTCACCACTTCTGAATAAGTTCTTGTTAGCTTATCCGACAGATATTTTGACATAATTTCATACAAAATATGTCAAACTATCTGTCGGATAAGCTAACAAGAACTTACTCAGAAGTGGTGAAACAGGCCCTTACAGTTTTATTTTATAATTATCTTGTTGATTTCTATGTACTTTGTATCTCACTCCAAGTGTAAATAAAATATACAGTTATCAAAATAAGAGTACATTACGACTTAAACTTCCGTAAGCATGGGTTAGTCCACCAGGATCCCCTAGCCCGATCCCCCAGGGGATAAATAATAGTAATGCTAAGTAATAAATTTAGTTTCAGAGCCAACTGTGCGATACTATGAAGTGCGAGGCAACACGCTGCATGAGACGGGGGGCGGCCGACGAGCAGCTCCCAGGCTTCCACCGCGTAAGTTTCATGAGGGTTGAGACACATCGACCGACTGCGGGTCCATACAAATCGAGTGTTACACGATGTTTACAAGCTATTATGTTACTATTATTTTTGTCGCAAACATAAAACTTTGGCTGTTACAGATCGTCAAAATTCGGCGGGGCCAATTCTGCGGGCTCGTCGACAGTACGCGGCACAGCGGATTCAAATTGAGGAGCGGAGGATGCAGATTGAAGAACGCAGACTCCAGCTCGAGGAGCGAATAGCTCGATCCGGAGAGAGGATAGCAGACGCTCTAGAGGCAATCCTTCACTGTCTGTAATGAAGGTTTTGCAAAATACCTTAGACTCATCACGGAAATAACACATTCTAATGAGGCGATTTAATTAAAAAAACATTGACCAATCTTAAAAAGTTTGCTTTCAAATTGAAAGTGTTCCGCTTTTTCTCGATTCCCTAATTTTAGGGAGCAATTTGTTAATTAGAAATACGAGCTGGGTTATAATAATATGAAAGACATCGATTGAAAACTTAACCTATGCTGATTGCTGATTCCAAAAACATTTCGAGATTTGTAAGCCTCTTATTTTCTTATTTACAACTCTTAGGGCGTGTTTCACCACTTCTGAATAAGGGTGGAGCCTCATCTAGCAGGATGGAATCGCATTTTTTCACGCTCTATCCTTTTCTGTCGCTCAGGGATGTCATTGGCTAGAGCGAGAAAGGTCGCAGCACTGCCGTTGCTGCCGCGTGCAATCGCATTCCCGCTATCTTAAGAGGATAGACGAGTACAGTTTTCTTCATACAAACGTATTCCCCTGTTTTCTCCCTGGATAATAATCAGAGATGTGCAAAATAGTTTATAAAATGTATTTAAATACAAAATGCAAATACTTTATGAATTTTGTATTTCAAATGCAAAATACAAAATAGTTTTTCATTTTGTATTTAAAATACTAAATGCAAAATGCGTATTTCCAAAATACTTTTTTAAAATAAAAATACTTTTATAGTTTTTAATTTCCTTTATTTTATTTGTACGTTTTTGTTATTCAAACAAGTTATCATTTTAGCATTGATCAAAGAAAAGATTATGAGGTTCACTCACGTGATTCAAAAGGTATCATAATCGTATGGAGAAATACCTTTCCCCCAACTTGTAAAGGGCCTCTACCCGTACATTCGAACTTCGCAATTTCGTGAACGTTTTCGTTCCAATGTTAACTCTGTTACAGTGAAGTTCGGACCGAAACGGTCTCGATATTTCGAAAATCTAAAGTTCGGGTACAGGGCCAGGCTACAACTAATTTATGCGCATTTGCCACCATTCTTCACCTAACATATTTTAATAAAATAATTTGTTCAAAGACACCGCCACTCATCTTCCTTCTATGCGGTCTCACAATCATGCCACCATAAGAAAAAAACCTTTCTACCGGCGCAGAGCTAGGCAGGCAGGTATTACATTTTAAGGAGACCATCTTTACTGTAGGGTATTTATTTAACGATTGCAGGCAGCATCATCATCCTTCAAATATTGAAGTGATTCCAGGTCAATAGTGGCGTTTACACTTGCATTATCACTAAATAGTGAGGAATCTAAAACTACATATTTATGTCACGCACCGCACGTCAAACTTGTTAGTTCAGAGAGCCTACCATGAGTTTTCCCTGTACTTTACTACTGTAGTTACGTCGCCAATTCGTATGACAGAACTTAGTTCTCAGCGTAACCACTAGGAGCGCTGTACGAAATTCAGTACAAAATTGGTGACGTAACTACAGTAAAGTACGGTGAAAACTCATGGTAGACCTACAGTTCAGTTGTTGTTTGTAGTTTCTTTTCGGAAAGGCAATGGGTTCTAACCCTTACAGCCGTTATCTTTAGCATTTGTTTTTATTGATGTTGACAAAACATATCAAAAAGTATTTTGTATTTTGCAAATGCAAAATATATCGTAAAATGTATTTCAAATAAAATACTAAATGCTTATTAAAAAAAAGTATTTAAATACAAAATGGAAATAGGTATTTTGTATTTTGTATTTTGCATTTTAAATACTGTTATTTTCAAAATGTCACATCTCTGATAATAATACTAGAGCAAATATTTTTTACCATACAATCTATGTCACCTCTGCCATGTCCCTATATTTTGCATTTATTAATTACTGTAAGAACTAGGGACCTTCGAAAATGACCCATTTTACAGCCCGTTTTCAGACATCCAGTAAACAAATTTCACGACTATAAACAAAAAAAGCAAAACGTACGGACATAGCCATGCAAAGTCTTTCTCATATTATTTTTGAAAGGATTATTAAAATAGGTTTAGTTTTGGAGGAGAAAACGGAATATGAAATGCTGATTTCGTGGATTTTTTTATAAAATCGGTCCGAGCTGCAGTTGTCTCTTTCGCACTCTAGTCGGCGGGGTGTCTGGGTGGGACGGATCTGATAAATACGTATACAGTCGGAAAAGTGACCTATTCTCCAAATTAGCATTTCAACCCGCCTATCCTCTTAATCGCTCTAGAAAATGACTTTCCTGAGCGACAGAAAAGGATGGAGCGATAAAAGCGTTTCCGTGCTGACAGATGTGCTCAACCCTATGCCTTATGTGCTGCCGCCTGCTATCTATTGCGGCCGCGTTTGCGAGCTGTTGAATGCGATCGCGATCGTACTCTATCGGCGCCGAAAGCATACGATAAGATACGATATCATGGTATTGCGCGCGATAGCACTCTCTATCTTTCTCGCTCTAGCAAATGATGTTTCTGGGCGACAGAAAAGGATATAGCATGAAAAACATGTAGGTATATCGCAATAAGTACATAGTTATACACCACAATTTTTTAATTAGTAACGAAACTTTAAGGGTGTATTCAGACCACTGACATATACTCTAGCGATAGACAGGCCCTTTCATAGAAGCACCATGTTCCACTTGAATGCGGTGCGCGCCCGCATTGATGTTCCTGATACACTTCGTCACTATGGCAATGACAGATCGCAATGTGTCATTTTGTCTACGAATAAAGTTTCGTGTTGTTTTGTGTGACATGTTGCTTGTTTGAACGAGCTTGTCTATCGCTAGGGTATATGTCAGTGACTCAGACCGTGAATCTGAACAACTTTCCGGAAAAAGGGTCGAAAAACGAGAAAAAAAATGTCTTGAGGTCCAAAAATTTTGAGTGGTCTCGTTTTTCGACCCATGTTCCGTCTTTACTATGAAACATTGTAAACACAACTGCAAAATTCTAACGGGGCAATTTTTTTAAGATAATGTTTTCCCCTGGAGGGAATTATTTCCGAGAACGGCACATCAGTAAGCTCAGCCGGCACAGTACAGAAACAGAACTGCACACACGCTGCCGGCCATCCATGCACGTTCTCACGGATAAGTGTATTATTTGAGTTTGACTGTACTTCATACATAACTTCTAAATGTTCCTTTTACTTTAATTGAAATATCGATAAACAATGCTGTTAATTACTTTGGTTCATAATTAGCACGAATCTAGTGAAGTTGTGATTTTGAAACGTATCTATTATGTAATAAAATGATTTTTAAATAAATCTGATCTTGGTTTCATTTCATTTGAACTCTATTCCAAATTTCCAATGGACAATCTCCGAAGGGATTAAATTTTAGGAAAGATACCATAGACTTAAACTCTAGCGATAGACTTGCCCTTCCATAGAAGCAGCATGTTCCCCTTGAATGAGGTGTACGCACCTGATTGATGTTCCCGAGTTCACTTCGTCACTATGGTAATGACAGACCGCAATGTGTCATTTTGTGTTGTTTTGTGTGACATGTTGTTTGTTTGAACGAGCTTGTCTATCGCTAGAGTAATTTTTTGCATCAATGAACGTTTTTCTTTTTGTTTTCTTGGGTATCGATAGATGGCGCTATAGTCTGTGCGAAGAAACGTTAACATTTCAAAAAGTGTTTCTCTCAAATAATAAAGAGTGAAAAGATGATCAAGAAGATGCCAATGCATCTTTTAATGACATATTTCATTATTTACTAATCATTTTAATCGAAAATCCGAAACTTTTACGCCTGACATGGCTGTATGGGCTCGATCCCTTGGCATTCCAAAAAAAAGGCAGACACAGTCTTGACAAGATTTTGACAGGATCTCGCGAACGGCTCTACGGGGCGATTAACATGCCATCCGTCGAGTTTTTTAATAACTAAATTTAAAAAAGAAAAGAAAAACGCTGATTAATTACCATTTCTGCCCCTCCCGAGGGAAAGCGTCAACTTTCATCCCGCTGCGCTAAACGAAGTTGACGCTTACCACCTCCGTCGAGGAGAAAAATAGTATACTAACCTCGGGCATTAAATAAGAAAGCCTCACATTAAAGCCCGACGAGAAATGTAAAAAATCTCGCCATGTTGCGGAAAATTGCCCCCAAACTAGGTTTTTTATATTCCTGGTCAGGCTTTACATGAGATCTGAGACCTTTCTTACTTTCCTGCCCTCCGTGTGTACTATTATTAACACAATTCTAACTGGACAGTAACAGGGTACCAGTTCGATTATACTAAAAATACCGTTCAAAAGTTAGAACGAGCGAAACATGTCCGTATGCCCAGCGGGGCCCTCGGCCCTAGGGCTTTGAAACCTAGCTAATCATTTAGTGCTCTCTGAATATGTATGCCTTATATTTAGTGCTTCATTTTCCAGGTTTATTAGAAGCAGAATGTGTAAATTAACTATACAGACCGATACCTGGCATCAAGCACTAAATGGCGACATTAATTTCAGCGACTTATATAGTCAAACAAGAGAGGGCCCCGCTGGAAATTAAAAACTTAAAAATGCAATAACTTTTAAACCAAACCAGCTAGATCAAATCTTTTGATACAGTTTTAATAGGAATTCAGAGCACTAAATATTGATGTAACATTTTAATCATTTTTGTCCATAATAAAGGAGGGCCCCGCTGGGCGGACGCTAGCTTAGATTTGATATAACTCCGTTATCTTTGAAGCACTAAATATAAGCCATACATATTCAGAGAGCACTAAATGAGCACTAAATGATTAGCTAGGTTTCAAAGCCCTAGCGCCGAGGGCCCCGCTGGGCATACGGACATGAGCGAAACTAGCTCGAAATTCTTTGACTAATCGGTAGGTGTGTCATCATCATCACACTAGGTCAGGGCAGGATACGTGCAACCAGTGAAACAAAGAATTCTTTGTAATATTATTACAGAAATGCTTTATTATAATTAATGTCTAAATAGATGGATCATCATATAAATGTTATCTAGTACAACCTACAGGCGGGACGGCCGGAGCCGCGGGCTGGCCGCGCCGCTGCCGCCGCCCCGCCCTATTCCATCACATACAGGTTTTACAAATCATTTTGTTAACATTTTTGTACAGCCATATACAATAATTTTATTTTCAATTACATCTAGACGTAAAAAATCTGAGGTGTCGTAGGAAACTACGCTTCCTATAAAAATTAATTACACAGGGGAATGAGGAGCAGCTACGCTTGTGACGTGCGACCGGCAAGGTAGACCTCGGGACTACAACTATCAGTACAGGACTTTACAATCATCACTATAACCTAAGGGCGGCTCGGGGCGCGCCCGGCCCCGCCTCGCTACAACATAAGCGTCGCTCCGATCCTCGCGGACTCGGAGTCTCATTAACTAAATAACTTAAGTTACATAAAAATATACAAAAATATCATTTTCACAAAATTATAATCGACAAACTATACATTCCGGCACTAAACAATATTCGATAACTATGTACGATTTTAAAGCCGGTTTTTTAACTTAAACGAGAGCTTGACTTGAAGAATAGTACAAAATAATAATATAATCACGACTATAGTGCCGATTGTCTAGAACTGCCTGCGGCATTTCTTCATCACTTTCGAAGATTCAAGGTCCCCTAGCCCAGCTAATAGTTAATCTACAACGAGCTAAATTACGGAAACGCATGGGCCTATCGGACCGCAGCTTTCCTTCGATTCATAAATTACACGAGAATGAGAGACGTTCAAATATTTATACATAGATTCATACGAACAACGAATAATACTAGAACACTTAATCGCTATAAACGCAGTAAACGCTACGCCGCGGTGACGCGACGGCCGAGCACCGGAGTCGGCGTCGACGCTGTACAACTATTGTTACAGTATACAGTATAGTATATCGTATCGTATCGTAGGTCTGTACATCAGTCTGCCGCGAGGTATGTACAGGGCGCCGCGCCGCCGCGCCGCCGCCCGCCGCCGGGCCCCGCTGTTACTTCACTAACACTATCTATATACGATGAGCTTACCTTATTATACCATACACAAAGATACGACGGGTGCACGACAATTATATCTAATCAGATTTTATACGGCGCCGACGACGCCGTCAACTTAATCTAGGAGAGCGGACGCGGCGGGCGGCGGGCGACGAAGCGGCGAGCTCTATAGTTACAAATGTACAATCGCAAATATTCACAAAATTTATAATAGGCGGGGGGATACCCGCGCCGTCGCATCAGCTAGCGCTAGGTCCGCGGGCGTGCGCCGTTCGGGCGTTAATACTTTACACAGACTACAAGACGGGGTTGGGGGGCGGGGGGCCGATGGGGCCTAGCTCCGGAGCCTTCATGAAGAACTTCTCGAGCTTGGCGATGATGTGCTTGCCGTACGTGTACTTGCGCAGCGAGCCGATGTGCGGCCGGATCTTGTGCATCAGCACCTTGCGCTGCGTCGGCTCCGCCACGTCGATCATCTTCTGCACCACGTAGTTGGCGTACTGGTCCTTCATCATCACGTGCAGGGCACTGCAAAAGGCACGACTGCGTTCAGTCCAACAAGCCGACAGGCGAACAGATTGCAGATACTATATTTTATCTTGATAATTAAGACTGGTCATTTTTGATTGAAATGGTCACATAGGACCTTAGGTGTGTGTAGGCTAGTGTCCGCCCGAAGGCTAGTTTTTAGCCGAAGCCGTTTTTAGTTGGCTCTTGTCGGCCGAGGCCGAAGTATACCTGGCAAAGTCCTGCAATAATGCAAAATCTATACTGTTATTTTGCCGCGAATGTGTAATATAGAGTGAATATTATCGAGTGCCCTAAGTGTAATGAATGACACACCTGCGGAACGTACGGCGCCGACGTTCGCTTGAATACGCGTCTACTAGGAAAAATAGCGCGTACCGGTGTGTCGCCGGTATAGGGAAATGCGTTGCGCGCGTATTCAACCGAAAGTTCGGCGCCGAACGTTCCGCAGGTGTGTCCCTACACTAAAATCGAATGAATAAGTTTATCAAATTCATATGCATATATTATGAATTTGTGTCAACATTAATCAAGTATTCAATTGAGTCGCACGAAACAACATTTTCATCGGTAAAGCCTTAATTTAATTGTACCTTTCAATTTATTTTTCCTTAAGGGTCGGCACTACCTACGGCCCGTTTGACATATCTGTCAAAAGAAAAAGACCGGTGGCCGACAACACTCAACCCTATCTTATAAGATTAATGAACAAATCAATTTGATAGCTTTTGGTAATACTTTTCTTGCAAAAAACTTGGTCGGCTGCAGCGCGCGGCGCAGCTTGGCTGGCATGTTTACTGGTGTGAAGGAAAAAGTGAACCCTACCTGGTGACACAACATTTTACCTCGTTGAATTAAAGGACGTAACTAGTCTGTTGGTCTAGAGTCCAATTAGTAAGGACTAAAAAGTCTGGTCGGCCGACCCTATCCTGGCAGGTTCGTAGGTCCGACCGAATTTAGGGTACCTACTACCCGGAAGGCAGATTTTAAAACATTAAATTAATGTTGAATGTTTGGTTGTGCGTGGCAATACTCCTGCAGCATCTGGATTTGAGAGCCGTAAGTCGAAATTTACATTTACAGCAACAGTACAGTACCGTGATGGACCTATAATGTGACTGATCAAAGATCACCCCTGGTGTTAGGATAGGATGGGTCCCAACCAATTAGATCACAGTATTACTAAGGCTTAAAAAAACTTAAAATTATTATAACAGAACAAATTAAAACTTTTAACAGAATAATGAAATTATTATAAGTTTAATATTATTGGTATTAGCAAACTAAGGGTTTGTAATCTTTTATCATCATAATCATCGTCAGATATAATATTTTAAGCACAGAATAAAAGTTAATTTTGCAGTAACTGGAACGATTGCCTTCAAAAACATTTGCGCAAAAGGACATCAGTGTGACGACTTTTAGTAGATTTCTTCTTTATTGGTAGATTTAGGGCAAAATTGTTTAGTAGATTTTAGTAGAAATTGGGTATTCGAAAATGTTAATGTATTTAAGAATGCAAGGATTCAGGCTAATAAAATCTAAGCTGGCAATACAAATGGCTGAGAAAACGATTGCAGGGTTTGCAAGTTTTCCGGAACTTCTAGTACATCATCATAATAATCATCAGCCTATACAAGATGTTACAAAAATACAAATAAACATTCAAGGGGGTTGTTTAGACCGTCATACTGAACAACTTTCTCTATGGGACCAATATCGAAATCGCGAAAAAAATAATTTATGTTCTATACTCTACAAATCGACTAGAGCAAAAAATTTATGGGATATCCGATTTTTTTTTCGCGATTTCGATGTTGGTCCCATAGAGAAAGTTGTTCAGTTTGACGGTCTAAACAACCCCCTTAAGAGTTTAAAAAAATTATTCTTACTTATGTAACACCCTGTATACGTCCCACTGCAGGGCACAGGCCTACCTTCTAGGAGGGTGTTTGGGCGTAAGTCCACCACGCATCCCCAATGCGGATTGGTAGACTTCACATATACATCAGAATTTCTTCGTCTGCATTATGCAGGTTTCCTCGCGATGTTTTCGTTCACCCTTTGAGAACAGTCGGTAATACGTACATAAGTTAGAAAAACTCATTGGTACGTGGCATGTTGTCCGTGCGGATTCGAACGCGGACCTCTTGATTGAGAGTCCATACCTCTCCGCAACGCGCCACCGATTTCACTTCTAGTACAGCAAATATTAATCATATCGCCTAATGTTGTTTTTGTTTAAAAAAGAGGGCTTCTGAACAGAGTTGCAATTTTGGTACCTACACTTTTAATATGTCAAAGGGATTGCATGTTTATCGACTTCCAATAATGTCGATATACGGGTATATTTTATATCACTGCGGATAACTTCAGCATGTATCGAACTTCAAAATAGCGAAAATAAATCAGCTGTTCCATACATTTGAGTCGAATATGTAGGTACTGCAGTTTTGTATAGGACAGCTGATTTTTTTTTCGCTCTTTTGAAGTTGGCTCCACAGTGAAAGTTGTTCAGTTTGATGAGTAGAATACATGCTGGTGTTATCCGCAGTGATAAAAAATTACCCGTATATGGACACAATCGGAGGTCGATAAACGTGCAATCCCTTTGACATAATTAAAAGTGCTACCAAAATTTCTGACTCTGCTTATGAGACACAGAAAACTGTACTAAATTTAAACTTGCATAGGGACGACCAAATTTAATATTTATTTGAAAATTGAAGCATCCATGTTACAAAGTGATGAAAACCAATAAAAATTATACAAAAATGCGAAAATAACATGTCGTCCGTTAAAAAGAAAACTGTCATTACTCAAAATTCATAAACTTTACAGTACGAGCGTTTAAAGTTTTTGAGTGTGTTTATTGATGATTTACAAAAATGTATAAAAGAAATCTATAAGTGTAATATATCATTTTTTTCGTATTTACGTAAGCAATCAAAATAAATATAAACTAAAACATATCTCTTCGGCCACCACTCTGACACTGCCTTGGACCACTGGCCGTCTTCCCGCCAGCCTAAACTAGTATCCTGCCCATCTTCACTTCAACTTTGTGATCAGCTGCCCACAACTTCGATCCTGGTTCTTAAATGTTATCCAGTATTTCAAAAGCCGCCCAGACAGACGTGAACCTGAACACGCCTCTCGATCTCCTAAACCTGGGATCTTTAGTCAAAGGATGTAAACAATGCAGGTTAAACGTGATAGACGTAATCTTTGACTAAATCCACGTGCTCGCTAACTACATTAAATTTTATATTAAGTTGGATTATTGTTACGATTCGTCATGCACGATCTTAGTTTTGGACATGTTCATCCGCAGACCTAATCTTCAGGATCATTCCTGCAATTCCCCAAGCATTATCTTGAGATCAAACACGACCTCTCGCTAGAAGGGTCTTTCTATAGCACAGGATCTTGGCAAACAGTTTGTAAACCTGAAAGAGTAGACTGTTTGGGCGGAGTAAGTGAGCTTTTTTGTTTCCTTTCTTGTATAGGGTCGTGACAAGTGCCGTTCTTCCTTCGCTTTCGGGTTACACTTAGTTGCAGCACCATGTTAAACAATAAACCAACGAGAACTGGCAGTACCGGGAGCCCTGATTGTAGCATTTCCATGTATATCCCACCGACCCTCTTGGCCCAGCAGATAGGTTCACTACAGACTGAACTAACGGGCTGTCGTTATGCTTCCTCGAGGAGGCACTCCACACTTTCTACCCTAGAATCAATAACGTCTCACGCGTCTGGTTTTCGTGTCTCAGACGCGTAGAATTCTGGATCAAACTCTTCAATCATATTACAATACACAACAACCACACAAGTTACTCGCAAGTTTACCATTACCAGCCTTGCTTGTGAGTTAATTTATTCCTGTAAAACCGTTTTCTCAAACTTTTCACCAAAAATTTATCCTTTTATAAGTAAATATAAATTAAAAGTTCCCACATTGGTCACGGTCTATCAATATAATATTATCATATTGTAGTCTAAGAATTATAAAGAAGAGTGTCATATTCCAAAATGAGTCACGTTTCAATAGAAAATTTAGTCAAAGCAAGGTTAAAATTTGAAAGAAAGGTGGCATTGTTCAAAATTTGTCATTTTTCTATATATAATAAAATATCATTATCCACTTAATTGTCGTATTTTTTTGAATAATGTCACCTTTCCACATAAACGCTTGCAAGTTCACCTGTGAGACTCGGGCAAAACTGACAAAATGTCAGTTTTCTATATACGAGACGGCAGATAACCATAGAATGGAAAAGTGACACTTGCGATTTCTCGTGAGTTTAACGTGAAATTGCACATCGACACTTTTCCACATTAAAATATATCGACTTTTATACTCATTTTTGCAAAAAAACATAAATCTGAAAATTTTGATTTGTGTCACTTTTCTTTTTAACGGACGATGTGTAATGATGAGCGTTTAGATAAAATTGATAATATTTTGTTCAAAAACGTGTTTTATATTAAATTTTAACCATCTGTAACGACATAAATATTATTTGGTAGAATTTAAGTAGAATTTGAAACAGGGCTGGTAGATTTTGGTAGATTTCAGGTAATTTTCGTCACGCTGAAGGACATTGTGCGACACAAGAAGTAGCTAAAGTGGGTACATGAATCCTGAAAGGGCACAGCAATATTAACAAGAAGTAATTTTAAGGAAAAAAATTAGAACAATGTCAATAGTTCTTTAGGTTCTTTTGGTAGTTT
The DNA here is from genome assembly GCA_963693445.1 of Agonopterix heracliana. Lineage (NCBI taxonomy): Eukaryota > Metazoa > Arthropoda > Insecta > Lepidoptera > Depressariidae > Agonopterix > Agonopterix heracliana. Next base: position 6,373,266 of record OY856308.1, read on the forward strand.
TTGGTTCTTTTGGTAGGTTTTGGTAATTTTTGGTAGAGTTTAGTAATTATTTTTTGTTGTTTCTGGTTTTTTGGTAGTTTTTGGTTAGTTTGGTAGTTTTTCGTTATTTCTGGTTATTTTGGTAGATTTTCGTAGTTTTTGGTTATTTTGGTAGATTTTTATACTTTTTGGAAATATTTGATAGAAGAATGAAAATTACCAAAAACTACCATAAAAACAAAAGAGTTCTTGACGGCTTGGCTACGGGGTGGGTTTGTTGACATAAATAAAATATTTGTTTTGCAAAAGAGGTACATTCGAATCGTAAGCGGAATTCAGTCAGTTAGGGTGTCATGCCGATCCTTGTTTACCGACTTTAAATTACTCACTGTGACAGCTTCGTATATCTTCGATCTGTGCGAAATCGTGAGACGATACCCCGTAGTATTCCGTAGCAAGAGATTAAATTTAACTCGCAAAAATGAGCTACTGGTACCAAATTACCGACTAGCATCGATGCTAAGGACTACAAAATAAAGTCGAATACTGTTCTTGATAGTAAAATACCAGATGACATTAAAGCCGACAAGAAATTTCTGAAGAAGGTTAAAGAATTATTAATCGAAAAGTGTTCCTATGACTTTAATTTGTTTCTTCAGTATAAGTAAACAAACAGGCATCAATCTGAGTAAAAAAAAATGTGTTGCAGACCGATTATTTGTACCTCAATAGGTTATTATAATTTTTAACTAATCACATTGAACTGATTTTATAACATTTAACTAATTTAATTGTAGTAAGTGAAAGGTGGTAGTTAAGTTATTGTCTGGCACCTATTGTTTAAATCTGTTTTTTTCTTAATGTTTATAAATTATATTGTAGTGTGACTAATAGGTACTCTGTAGGTACTTACCATCTGTAACTTATGTACCTACCTACAATTTAAGGTAAATAAATAAAATGAAATGAGATGAACAAAAAAGTAACAAATTAACCATAAACTACCAAAAAGTATGAAAAATTACCATAATAACAATAATCTACCAAAAAGTACGAAAATCTACCAAAAAAACCAGAAACTGCCAAAATAACCAAAAACTACTACCGAAAAGTACGAAAATCTACCATAATAACTTTTTGGTTACTTTTGTACGAAAATTTACCAAAAACTACCGAAAGACTCAAAAACTACCATAAATTACCAAAATAACCAAAAACTACCAAACAGTGCCCGGAAAGTAACTTTTGTGAAATTCCTTTGTGTTGTCTTGTGTCGCGCAATGTCTTTTCGCGCAAAATTCTGTCGTGCAAATGACTTTCGAAGTCAATCGTTTGAGTTACCTACTACGGTAGAGAATTCACTCTTATTCCGTTCTTATTTAAAACATATCTGACGATGATGACGATGATAACAGATTATCAATCCTTAGTTTGCTAGTAACAATAGTAATAAACTAACAGTTATTCTATTATAATAATGGGGACAAAAATTAACGAGTATAATAGTCGACCAATTTATAAAATGTACTTCTAAGTCCACATATCGTGACGGGCAACTACGGAACCCTACACTGCATGTGGCCACACACCCACTTGCCCGGTTTTTTATAAGTTACTTTGCCTACTTTAGCTAAAAATGGATTTGTTCATTAATCTTCTAAGACAGGGTTGGGTGTTGCCGGTCACCGGTCTATTCGCAATGATTTCGAACAATTGACGTCCCATAGTAATTTGTATGAAGAAAACGTCCAAAAAAATATGTGATTTTTGGTAACAAATTGCAAAAAAACTAGAAGTCGTATCGAAAAACTGATTTGTTTAAAGTGTTTTTTTGATGTTTTGCCATTCATTAGAAATATATTTTGTTGTTTTATTTTGTTTCTCTAAATCACAGGACTCGGAACGCGGCAGTGCTATTCTAGAGTTTTTGATGAAATTCTCGATTTTTTTCTGATGTAACTACACAATTTTACTGAAATTTTTTTTGTTCATCTTGTACTTCATCTTTTAAAGAAGCGATGGTATTAGTTTTGTTTCTAAATATAGCTATTTACTATCCTCAAAAGTCGGAACGCCGAACCCTGTTTTGCCCGATTAGGGTAGTGCCGACCCTTAAAACTACATTTTGGTCATGTTTAATCATTGAAATTAATTAAATCATTGTAATAATTCAGGTGGCCGACTACAAAACTTCGCCAAAATTGGCCGAAACCAAATGTGTGGCTGAAAGTGCTTCTATAGCCGAAGGTGGTCGATGTTTCGGCTTCGGTCGGACACTAGTGATGCGCCGCGCACGACGCACTTCTCGACCACGTTGTGTATGTGTGAGGGCGGTGTGCATGTAGTGTAGTGTGAGACTCGGACTCACTTGTCGTTGAAGCCGCACAGCTCGTCGATGAGCAGCGCGCGCTCGTTGCGCGTCGCGTGCGAGACGCACTTCTCGACCACGTTGTGTATGTGTGAGGGCGGTGTGCATGTAGTGTAGTGTGAGACTCGGACTCACTTGTCGTTGAAGCCGCACAGCTCGTCGATGAGCAGCGCGCGCTCGTTGCGCGTCGCGTGCGAGACGCACTTCTCGACCACGTTGTGTATGTGTGAGGGCGGTGTGTATGTAGTGTAGTGTGAGACTCGGACTCACTTGTCGTTGAAGCCGCACAGCTCGTCGATGAGCAGCGCGCGCTCGTTGCGCGTCGCGTGCGAGACGCACTTCTCGACCACGTTGTGTATGTGTGAGGGCGGTGTGTATGTAGTGTAGTGTGAGACTCGGACTCACTTGTCGTTGAAGCCGCACAGCTCGTCGATGAGCAGCGCGCGCTCGTTGCGCGTCGCGTGCGAGACGCACTTCTCGACCACGTTGGAGGCGAACTTGTGCTGGGACAGCTGCAGCACCTTGCCGCGCACGGCCGCCACCAGCCGCGACCGGTCCTCCGCCGCCCCGTGCTCCAGCACGTGCTGCACCACGTAGTTGCCGTACTGGTCCTGGAACAACGACTCACACTATCACTTACGTTGTATTTGTTACTCTCTGTTATATCTCCTGGTGTTAATATGCCTCTAGTTTAAATGTGGTGCTGAGGTTAGATTAAATTTTTGTTAGGGTCGATTTAATCTGAAAGAGTCATAAAGATATTATACCAGGAATAGAGGAACTGACAGCTGAGAGTGAGATGTACCTAGCGGTACCACTGTATAATAGAAAGAGATTCGTGACTAATATAGCCGCTTTCTAATCTCTTACCAATTTTTACAATTCGATTTCCGTGAATAATTGCGAATCTAAAGTGAAATCGTAGATAATTTTGTGAAATATACTGACACTACTTCATTTATTTATCCACGATTTCACGTTAAGACTCCAAATTATAGACAGTATTCGAATTTTTGCCTGCGAATAGTCTCCTGAAAACATCCAAAAACGGTTTCATTTGACAACTCTATGTCAGTTTGCTCTAGTCCTGTAAGGTATAATACCTTTATGGAAAGAGCAGAAGCGCACATTAAGAATTCCCTACTTAGCATATTGAACTTCATATTCATAGATCATATTTAGTACAGGTAAAAATCAAATGCAAGTCAACATTATGTTCCGAAACTGCTCGACGCCTCGCTGCTGCATCAATTACAGCGCTCGATGCAAACATGTCTGGTCGAATGGATCATGTTGATCCACTAAGTTACTATGTTATGTACACGCACCTGTATGAGCTGGTCGGTGTGAGCGTGCAGCTCGCTGAGCACGGGCGCGGTCTGCTCGGGCGTGCAGTGCTCGAGGATGCGCTGTATGACGCGGCAGCCGTACGGGTGCGTCGACAGCGCGTACACCTGCCCCGCGAACGCGTTTATTATGAACTGCAGCGCCGTCGGCTCCACGCACTCGATACATTTCTGCACCTGCAAACATAATTAAACACGGTGGATAGTAACGAAAATGTTTTCTGTCATTTTATTGACCAACTCATAATACTTGTAACTCCAACCATTTATGAAATTATCAGAATTTTTACATCAATCGGGGTTACATAAAAAACAAATAAAAATGTACTCCTTCCCTGTACAAAAAGTAATTTCAAAGTCTATTAATGCACGGCGTTTAGCACCCTCGCTACGCTCGGGCGCTAACTTCACGCCATTCAGTAATGAAGCCTGCAGCATGCCATCGTAATGTACTATTGTTAGGATGGAACTAAATATTTTCATATTAGTTTCCTTATCATCACCAGTTTCTATAGGTCCTCACTGCTGGGATACAGATCTCTATATCCTCAGAGAGTATTTGCGTTATTCCACCAGTTGCACGCGTGCCATTGGAACTGTATGATTTGATTAGACATTGTATGATTAATGAACTCGCTACCGAACCATATAATGTTTTGTAGAACATCATCAGCCTACCACGCGTGCTCAATGCGGGTGTGAAGTCTACCACTTAATTATGAATGACAATAAATTAGAAAACTAGAATGTAGTACTAACAACGTGGTTGCCGTTCTGGTCCTTGACGCACTTGAGGACGTGTCCGTCCAGCTCGCGCACCACCTCCTGCTGCTGCTCGGCGGGGATCGACTCCAGCGCCTTCTGGATCACGCGACACCCGTACATCTGCAGCGCCAGCGCTAGCACGTGCCCTCTCACCTTTAACATTAAATACACGCGTTTAACAAACAAGTGTAGTAGATTGGCAATGTGCGAAGTGGGTGATGGCAACTATCAAATCGATTGAAGCGCCCAGAAATTTTTAAATTTTTCGTACAAGCTGTGTCAAATTAATATGCTTCAATCTATGCAAATCTACACACTAACTCAACACGAAATCTCCAAAACTGTAAAGGCTATTAACTAAAAAATTGGCATGGTAGTTTCTATTGGCGTCTAGGTGCTCACTAAAAAAGGAGTGTTTAGAAATTCAAACCCAATAGGAAAACCGGGATAAACATTTGTCTGGAAATTGGTGCCACAAAGATCGTGGATTCCAGCCAATAAGTATTCTATTACTGATGCTCTGTTCTTTGGTTTCTACATTATTTTAATAACAAACTTTTAACATTAAACTTCAAATAATTCATGGCGGTCCGGAACCGCTAAGAGCGTGTGTGTCGTGTCGCGCGCACAATCAATACATTAATAGTGGGTTGTTGATTCTTATCAAATTTATTGTTCGATTATGAACGACTGTTTCTAGAACAACCATGAAAAGTTGCTAGAAGACCGATCCCTGTTTCTATGGACATTCTCGATATTTATCAAACAGATTCTTATTTTAATAAAATGTTAATATAAATCTAGAAAAAATCAAATACCTTTTGTGCCAATGTAGTTTTCTGCTCAGTAGTGCCAAATTCAAAAAATTTCTGTATCACATAGTTTCCAAAAACGTCTGTCATTAGACTGTAGGCTGCACCGATAATTTCGTTGAATACCATTTGTTTCTCTTGAACCGTTGCCCTTTCTAGTTTCTGTTGGATGAACCTGTAATTCAAACATAAACCAGTTATTTCTGCACACACAAGTGCGAGTACGTGGTAATGTCAACATTGCCCGCGTGCATGTTGCTCCACGTGACACAGAGTTGTATGACAACTACCGGATTTGATTGTTTGACCGTTTCTTAAATTATGTTTGTGAACAAACAAGCAATGACCTAAATTATGGTTGTTTATTAATATCTGGCCTTCTGATTTTCTACGTGCTTGATCTATATTTACCTTCTAAATTTTTGAAATTTTCAATTCATTTTTAACACGCTACAATGGTTCTTAACAATCTTTGAAAATATATTGTAAGGACCCGCCTTGCGGTAGCATTTCCCCTCTGCCACGGTATAAGATCAATTGGTCATGTGCATTTACATTAAATTTATACCTTATCACTAAATCACTAAACGAGACAGCCTATAATTGCGAAACAATAATTTCGAACTTAGAACGTTTGGGGTTCACACGAGACTACTTTTCATGATTTTTAACATTCAAAATTAGAAACTAAAGTTATGGGGAATAAAATCCAAAGACGTGGATTGCATGTTACCTCGCCCCCCGCAAAAAGTGGCAGAAATGTTTGTTAGTAGAATTACACGCGTTACCAGTCCTCATATAAGGAGTCAAAGCAGGGACTGATCACGCTAAATAAAATCTCCACTGAAACGTAATTGGACCGCATGCCAATCACAAATATAAACCTTATAGTACACAGCATAGCGCTATGCTATGTACTATAAGGTTTATATGTGTAACTTTGTCTATCCGCCACCGCCACACGTCTCTTCTGTATAAACCGCGTCTTGCATTCGGTACCGCGCTTATCATCAATCGCGCTTATCGTCAATTATACATAGTAGGCCACAAAACACTTGACATTGTAGTTGAAATGCAGTGCTAACGCACAAGCAAGAGTCAATTTAATTTATAAATAAAAACATGTTATTGTCAAGTCTAGCGCAATACCGAATTCAGCACAGTTGAATAGTAACTGGCTTGCAATTAGATTACAACTGAAATTGAATAAGGATTGAACTTCAAGTTTTAAATTAGCATGAGCGGCCTCTTGGCTATGTTGAAACAGATAGTCTGTGTGTTCTGTTTATTACCTTGAACCATGTTGGTCCTGTGAGAACTCGACGATGTGGTTGGCGAGGTCGCGCAGCTGCAGGTTGGGGAAGCGGTTGTTGCGGAAGTCCTCGAGCAGCCGCGAACGGCCGGCGGGCGGCTTGTCGCCGACCAGCGCGCCGACGCCCACGCCGCCGACGCCCACGCCCCCGACACCACCTACGCCGCCCCCGACCAACTCTGCAAGTTGAACAACGGAGAAGCCATATTCACTTATGTTCATCAAGATATTTAAAAGACGGGCTATTTCAAGTTAAGGTTATTTTTGGAAGCCCATAGAAAAAACGCTACACAATTTTGTAGCTTCTCAATTTCTAAGTTAGCGGCAATTTTATAATTATTCCGAGGTTTCTGGTTGTGTGCCCTGCGGGTCAAATAACATATTTTTTTTCGTCGCTTAATACTTGAGTGACCCCTTCCTATTGAGATTTTCGCTCAGTGCTGACGAGGAGGTAAGAGATATTTTCAATTTAAGTATATCGATACTCAGAAAATAAATCCTTAATTCATCGGGGGTGCCAAATCCAGGTAGTGAGCCTGTCACCACTTTTAATTTACAGCGGACACAACATACGCCTTGAAATTTAAGCATGTAGGCTTTATCAAGATGTTTTCCTTCTCTGAAAAACGTGTTCAAAGTTCCTGAAAATTCATTGGTACCAGTCTGATATCGGCTGGGATTTAACCGTTACGCCCCCTCCCGTGCCGCTGCACGTAATGCAACCACACTACCACGGTTTTATTCATAGATATAATAAATATTATTGATATGGACGAGGTGAGACATATTAGGAATACATTGTTAAATCACACAATTGCAAAGCAAACATATTTACAAAATGTACATAACGTATTTAATGAGTCGCAGCAGATAAAATAATAGGTAATATGCATTTATACACATTGATTTATACAGTGTTGGTACAAACCTGAAATGGTGCCCACTCCACTCAGCTTGCTCAGTAACGACGACGATGACCCGAACATGCCGTTTGAAGTGAGACCTTGTGCTAAACTGCTGACAGCTCTGCAATGAAAACATAAGCTATTGAAGGAAACGAACATTTAGGAAAAAAATGACAATATGAATTTAGATGAAAATAAACAAAGTGCATGCTGAAAATGGCGATATCGATACACTGTACAGAGGGTAAGGACGATAACGTCATATACACATTACTTTATAGAACATTATTTACACAAAATAAGTAGACGCACCACCGTATGTCCGATCGCGTCATTCATAAGTACACAAACTCTTTACATGATTCATTCAAGTCTAATTGGCAGATCACACTGGACTTCGAGAAACATGATTTACCTTTGGTTTTTACTGGACTGAGAGCCGCTGATATATGACTATTTCAATAGGACAATTAAAATAATCCAGAAAAACACATACACGAAGGAAATTGTTTGTTGTTGTAGTTTACTAACTAGACAAATATTGCCAGAAAAATCGTAGCATTACAAGGTCATACTTTTAAAATAATGTGAGCCATTGAAATCAATAATTTATATAATCATAGCAAGTTCAGGAGGCGCCCAGGTAGCGTGCTCGGATCGCTGCAGCGGCGGTGTCTGAACACTAGCATCTAATACTTTCTCGTGTCAAGGTGGAGTTTGGCGCAAACAAGTAAACTATGTGTGGAGCAGTGCATTCTGGCACTGTTTACTTACGTCCGTAAGTTACAAAGTAAAGAACACGGTAGTCAATCTGTGCTTGCTGAGAAGTTCTAGTCACGCGAAGGCTATGACAATACCTATATCTATCGCCAAAAAACCTGGACGGAAATGCGCAAAAACCAGCAAAAGTATCTAGCATTCTGTTCAAGTAGATTACATACCAGTAAATTGAAGACACTAGCAGCAGAAGGATTTGTTTCTTGTTGTGCTTTCTCAAGGATTCTACCTGCTTGGGAAGCAGATAATTTTGCATTGCAGCCAGACTTCAGTATTTCTTGAAAAGAATGCCATGACGTCATTATGTTGAAGAAATACAGAACCTTATTAGACGGATAGGGTGGTTACTGATGATTATTCTTGATTAAGTCAGTAGTAGGGATAATAATAACAAAAAAGGGCAAGATTAACAACACTATACAAGCCTGGGTGTTATGCAGAATGATCTGCTTTAGAAGCAGGAAGAATCCTTGATAGGATAAGAGATTAATCCCAAAGACAACGAGGAAAGACAGTCCGGGACGATGTAATAACCCTAAAAGCCGAAATACTATTGGGAATTCGCTGCAGATAGAACGATTTCCACGACGATCGATTTTCTGCAGCTTTCAACCATCCGAATAGTATAAACTAAACAATTCAGAGTGCAAGCAACAACCATGACGACCGCCTGCAAGTTTTGCAAAGAGGAGATTGAGACTCCTCTGCACCTGCAATGTGACTGTGGCCCCCTGATGTATAAACTTAGTACTCATCTAGGCAGACATTGTATACCAGATGAGCTACAAATCGTCCCTATCAAAAACCTACTACGATTCTTGACTGCTGTAGCGATAAGTATGGAACTATAAGAAGGGCGTTCACAAAAGACCAGCGATGGTCGAAGTGGCACAGGTGAAAGCCAGTCAAGGCTCGCAACCCCAAATAATTACAACCATGAACTAGTATCTGCGAATGAAGATAATATAACAGTGAATGATGCGATCGGCGATATAGACAGGCAGGCGTCGGTCTCGCACCTGTACTTGGCGGTCTCGGCGCCGGGCGCGGCGGAGACGGGCCGCAAGCCGACGGGCCCGAGCGCGGCGCCCAGCGGCGGCGACAGCGGCGTGGGGCCCCACTTGCGCGCGTACTCCTGCAGCGCGGCCGCCGGCCCGCCGCCCCCGAACTCGAGCGAGTCGCGTCGCGCGCCCGTCGCGCCGCCTGCAACACGACCATACCTGCCCGCTCCGTACTCCGCTCCACGATGCACGCGTGACGCGCTAACGTACTCTACATCTGTACACTATCATATTCAACGACCGTCAAATGTGTCTATGTACAAAATTCTAGACGTACGTTACACTTCAGTACATACATACACATTATTTTTTACAAGGTTTCTTTCGCTATTCCTTTTTAAATGTAAACAATTGTGTAAGCTTCCGAATATAATAATATAGAATACAAAATCGGTAACGTATTTATGACTGTACTAGATAATTTTTGAAGTAATATTTTGTTTTAGTGAACATCGTAAACATTATCTGCAATAATTAACTAAGTGTACCTATAAGTATGCTGAATGAAAAAATCTAAAATGGTATCGAGCGAAAAAAACCTTATATTTATACAATATAATTAAGGTGTGTACACGACAGCAATAATGTAAGGATTAAGTATTTGGTATTAATATCAACACTTGTTTTAATACACATTCGTTAATATGTATGGTAAACTGTCGATGATTATTACTTTCTTTTCAATGCAAATTTACTTGCTGCTCGCTGTATAGGTTGCGGCCCCGAGTGCATGCATACAGAATTACTTTGTAAAAATATCGATATAGCGTTCATGTAGACACCTTCAGAGAATAACACTTTTATATTATTGTGATTTATGAAACAACAATGATGGATGACGTTTTAAAGTTTATATATGTACATTATGCGGACTACAGAAACAAAAATCTAATTTCACCAAAATCTAAAACACAAATATTATGTTCTTTTTCAATACGGAGCAAAAAAAGCAAAAAGCAGGTACGTTTCCGCTAAACTTGTGAGTTGAGACACGTACCTACTCCTTTTTTTAGAATACTATTATTAAATGAGGAAAAAAAACACAAATGTTCAACTTCTAATTAACGTAATTAAAAATTATAGACAAATCTACACAAAATTACTGTAACAATAATACAATGAAGAATTAGTATTTTTACTAGGTACACCAAAAAGTTAACGGTGAAAGTATCATATCAACAAAAACAATACCTAAAATTTGTCTATATGATTTTATATTGTCAGTTGTTAATACACATTATTTGTTATTGTATGACCGATTATTTGATCTTTATAAAAAATATATACATGATATTTATAACATAGCTTTGCAGATTCACCATTACATTTGGATCACATTTTTTATTCTTTAGGCTTAAATTACTACTAAGCCACACTTGCGTCAACCTGGGTAACCAATTAACTCCTGGTAAAATAACTCTCTCGCACTCAGTTGCAGAAACGCTCATTAAAGTTTATCCTCCATTGAATTTCTTGCTGTCGCTTTTGGTCTTGATGACATAGTCTTCTTATCGAGTGGGCTGCAAGCCCTGGTGTCAGAGTTTATTCATACCGCCTTACGGCCTCTGGCGTGGTTTTTATGTAACGACTACTACCACCAGAGATAGTAGCCGGGACCAACAGCATAACGTGCCATCCGAAGCACGGAATCATCTTTCTTTTCAGACAATCAGCCTGCAATGTCCTAACCTAACCAACTGGGGAAAAACGCGTTGACATAGTAAAAGCTAGCAAGAGATTTAATGGAGGACTAACTTTAATTAGCGTTTCTGCAACTGACAGTTAGTTGTTTTTCAATACAAAAAATTATGGGTTACCAACATAACCTGGAGTTTATTGGTAACCTAGGTAGAGACAAAAGTGGGGCTTAGAAAGTCAATAATTTCATGTAAATTTTAATAAGGACAAAAATTTGTATCTCCATAATATTATAATTAATCAGAGGAGATAGTAATAGTAACAGTGAGCACTAGTTTCGGTATTAATGGTGAGTGTGTAAGTGATTTGATAGCGGAGATGTACTTACCGGGTTGCTGTTGGGCGGCGTTGGATGCGGGCGTGGCGCCGGGGTGTGCGGGCGCGGGCTGGTACTGGCGCGGCGCCAGCACGCTGCCCGGCGACACGAGCCGCAGCGGCGTGCCGTTGCGCCCGCCCATCACCAGCGAGTTAGGGTCGTAGTATGGGATCACGTACTGGCCCTGCCCGTTAACCTGCTGCTCCCCCTGCTGGGGGGTCAGCGGCCGGCGCGGCTGCTGCGCCTGCTGCTGGGCGGGCTGCGCCACCAGGCCGGGGTACACGCCCCAAGGAGCCGCCACACCATAGTACGGGGGCACGCCTGCGATCAGTGCGCTGACGTAGGGCGCGCCCTCCTGCCCGGCGTTGATCACATACGGCGCTTGTGTGAAGGCCTGCTGCGCGGCCAGCTGTTGCTGTAGTTGGAACTGTTGTTGCTGTTGCTGTTGTAGAAGCTGAAGCTGCGCCGCCGCCGCCTGTCCACCGGCCGCCGCCGCTTGTTGTGAACGGAACAATTGCTGCAACAATCAAAAGGATCACATTAATAAAGGTTACATTTACGTTAGCAAAATCACAAATATGTCCCATCGTAATAGTAATTAATTAAAACCGCTAGTAGATACATGATGTTCGCTTGAATGAGTCGGAAGAGAATCGTATAACAATTTAATGAATACGGAAACATATCGTTTATTGTTTTTTACCCGGCGTTCTGTTCGTTGGTGCCCGAGGGTTCCTCGTGAAGCGCGCTAATTAACGCAATCGTTTAAAAAACTTAATAACAAGCCGCTTCGCTGTCGGACGCACATGCTGCGCTATCGGTTAAGTATTCTTTGCTTATCCCGCAAATAAAAACATGACTATTTTTACACTGCAGTGTGCAGTTCGTAAATATTATTTGCTGTATAATTTGAAAAGAAAACGATGCTAAGCCGAATACGTCACATCAAAACAACAATCAGCTGCAATACGATAACGACGGCAAACTAAATATTTTATGTGGCCGAGTGGCCGAAGTATTTTGAATGAGGTGAATCATTGTATTAGAGTATGGAACATGATGTCATCGGGAACGCGAGGACTCCATTTACCTGTTGAGAAGAGATTAGTTGGCGGGTGTCCAGAACTGCGAGCGAGCTGTAAACACTAACATCGTGAATCCGCGAACAGGCCGCAAAAGAGTGCCGCGCGTGCTCGTCTATTTCTTACACCTGCCGCTATACTAACTTTGCACTGATTTATTGCAAGCCCAATTACCCAGAGTAAACTATAAACCATGTTTATTCTTTGGAAATTCAACTTCTGCTCAATTTCAAAGTCGTATCTGCGCTCTATATTCATTAACATAAAACATTGGAAAATTAAAATAAATTGAATAAAGTAATACGTGTTTCAAGCCTTACTATGGAAACATATTTCATTGAAATGAGTAGCCAAGTCTGTCTGCAAATTAAAGCTCGTATGATTGATAGCAAGGAATACCTACTCTGCAATTAAACAAAATTAATTTGTATTCATGGGTTTAAAACAGAGATTAAGCGTGGCTCAGAACAGATGCCAGCCAACCATCATCGTAATTTTAATGACGGTTGTACGTTCCCTAGCCTATTTTATTTTTCATTAGCTAATTGACACGGAATTATTATCTAACGTCGTAACTTTGCGGTAAATCTAAGTCTCATTCGGGTGGGGAATCGCGTTTGATCTCGATCGGGCTCCGCGGCGGCAATTTAATTCATCCAGGGCGGCGTAATTGAGCGCGGGTGGGTCGTGCACGTGCGCAAAACAGAGCAACTTGACCGCAACAAAATGAAGTCGCTAGGTCGCTACAAGGTACAAGGTGGTGGCTGCGAGTAACGTCTCGCATTCAATTAGACGCTCAGTAATCCGGCTGCGGCGAGCTTCGATACCAATTACGGGGTTATTAGTGACGGAACGCGCGCTCGTGCTCCGCTCTACCTGCCACGCCACGCTACCACCTATCTGTACCTGCGTTTGCGTTACCTACGCTGTTTGCTACCCTACCACTGTACTATCTATGTTTAATTAGTTGAGAACATAGATTTAATATGGACTGACGTATGAAAAGGTAAGAGCGTTGGTGGCGCGTTTCGGAGAGGTTCAAATCCGCACGGACGACATGTAACTTATGTACGTTAGGAAAACATCGCAAGGAAACCTGCATGCGCCGAAGAAGAAATTCCAATGCGAATAGGCTGATGATGTTGATGTACGTATAGATTGGTTGGCGTGTCATTCGAGCGTGACCAAAAACCAAAATAAACCAGTCAACTACACATTTTATGACGCTACCACTGTGAGCTAAGAAAGATTTGGATTATTAGGGAATACCTTGGTGATAATCATTCAAATATGCCGAAGATAAAATTTTGATGAACATGTGAATTCCGCCAATGTTTGGCTGCGCAAGTGTGGTGAACTATCGGACTACTTATTGCCATGAGGCCTGGACATGCGTGGGGCCCGTGCATCAGCAGTGGACGATACAAAATTATTAAATATCGTTGCTATCCTCAAATATATCGCCTGCTTAAACCATTTAACTAGGGACCAGCCTCGCGATAGCATAACCCTCTACCAAGGTACCAAGACCAACTGATCAAGTGCATTAAGTTAAGTGTAACGCATTTAAGTTTACACCCTGTATAGGAGTAACTAATAAAAATAACGAATACTATTTAAACAAATGCTTTTAATAAGAAAAGATTTATTGGCATTATGCCTTATATGTTTTATAACCACAGTTTACGGCAAAATAGCTCAAAAACGAAAGTGATGCTAATGTTTCCAGCTTAAATCACAAGGGCGTCGCCAGCCGTTGGTAGCCGCTCAGCAAGTCATCACAATGGCAAGTCAAACTCAATTACAGAAGATCATCTAAGGAAAAACCTGAAACTATCCTGGTTCCTTGTTTGACTACAGAACCCTAAAAAGAAGCTACCTATACACCACTGGTTTTTAATAAGTAACGAAACTTTAAAGGTGTATTCAGACCGTGAATCTGAACAACTTTCCCTAACGAACATGGGTCGAAAAACGAGATTTTTTTTGGACCTCCCATAGAAAATCAATCGGCCGATCCGCACCATCTGTATGGGAGATCCAAAAAAATTCTCGTTTTTCGATTCATGTTCCTTAGGGAATTTTGGTCAGATTCACGGTCTAAAAAAAGACGTTATAAATTAAGAAAGTGCCAAGACAAACCCAAATAGGGTGTAATAAATAAAAAAAATAATAATAATACACCTTTAAAATTTCGTTACTAATTAAAAACCAGTGACAGCCCAGCAAATAGTGAAAGAATTCAGACCATTCAACTGGACAACTTTCACTATGGAGCCAGCCTAAGCTAACTGAACAACTTTCATTATGGAGCCACCCTCAGGAAATGATAAAAAAAATCAGCTGTCCATACATTTGAGTCGATTAGGTACAGCTGTTTTGTATGGAGCAGCAGATTTTTTTCTCGTGTCCTGAGGGTGGCTCCATAGTGAAAGTTGTTCAGTTTGATGTTCTGAATTCACCGTTGTTTCGGTATTTGCTTAGGCTGTCACTTACACCCTGTATAATATTCGATAGGCAACCTACGAAACTGGCTAAGTATGCAGGCTTAAATGTCTTGGCAAACCTTTAGTTCGCTCAAAGAATAATCCAAAAGCAGGTGTAGAGTGCGTGAGCTGGATCGTAAGAAATTTCTTCATAAATGTGTTCAGGATGCCTAGAGGGTAAACATACTAAAAGTCCTCGCCTCTAGGGGGGGCGCCTGGTGGGGGGGAGGGGGTTAAAGTTCCCACTTTTGAGTTTTTCGCTAATATCTTTAAAACGGTGCGTCGTAGAGAAAAATTGTCTTCTACGTAATGAAAGCTAATAAAATTTCCTACAACTTTTGTCTTACACTTTTTTTCGAAATTCTAATAAGTTTTCGAATATCACGCTCCGAAATAGTGAAAATGAATGTTTTTTCAGCGTGATGGGGATTATCTGATGTTAAATGATATTTTATTGATAGCATAAGCTGGGAGTACCTCCAAGCGGTGAAGGCGGAAACAGTTTGAGATCGCGTTTTCGACCAAAAGCGGGTAATAAGCGAAGGTGGGTCACCACTTTTCTTTCCATATCTCCGATGCCCACTGTCACAGAAAACGCGATCTTGCTGGCTAAATATCTCTCTCAAATGAACACAGTAGTAGACGGTGGATTTCTACTGCACAGAGTAATTTGGCAAAAAGGTGCCTGTGTTGCCACAATTTGTGATGGATATATCGCCTACATCAACCGCCACTATCCTGGAATCAGTCGTACTGTGGTTTTTGATGGGTACACAAACTCAGCAAACAGTACGAAGTCACAAGAACAGAAGCGACGATACAAACTGAAGAGATCGGCTGATATCAATTTGTCTTGGAGCACATCAATAACAGTGAAACAAGAAGATTTCTTGTCTAACCCTTACAATAAAAGTCAGCTCATTTCCTTACTGCAGACAAAGTTTCAGGAAAAAGGGATACAAAGTCTCCAGGCCACCGATGATGCTGATGTCCTTATCGTGAAAACCGCTGTGGAAAAATCGACTGATAGCTCTAATTGTCGTTGGTGAGGATTTCGACCTTGCTGTGCTTTTGATAGCTTCCACTCCTCCCACCCAAGACATCCTGCTGCTGAAACCTGGCCGAGGGAAAACTAAAACCATCGTGCTATCCACCCAAGAGATGCAGCAACATGGATATGAACATATCCTGTTCTTACATTCATTTACCGGGTGCGATACAACATCTGCAACTTTCAGAAGAAGCAAAGTGGGTTTCTCAAAACTGTACTTGAAGTCAGATGTCATCAAAGAAGCAGCAGCGACCTTTTATAACCCCGCCTCCACGCACAGTGAAGTTGATGACGCTGGGAAAATGTGCTTTCTTCAATGGTATGGAGCGCCAACAAGACTGACTTCCCTCAACCAGTATCGCTATCAGTTGTTCATGAGATCATTGGCAAAGATTAAGCCTGACTTCAGCTCCCTCCCACCAACTGAGAACGCAGCTAAACAGCATTCACAGCGCACCTACCACCAAGTGCAACTGTGGCTTGGGAATGAGCTGCCTCCTCAAGAGTGGGGATGGAAACATGAAGGAGGCAGCCTGGTGCCAATAACAACTAATGATTTGCCCGCACCGGAGGTCCTATTAAAAACAATATTTTGCCGCTGCGCTAAGGGTTGTGGTAGTGGCAAATGTGGATGTCGTAAAGCAATGCTCAAATGTTCTGCGGCATGCCTCCACTGCCAAGGGAAATGTCTTAACGGCGTGTCTCTTGGCGAAGACGATGGTGAAGATGAAGACAATGGTGAAGATTGTGAAGAGTTCCTCCAGAAAGAACAATCCACTGAAGATGAGGGTGCTTTGGAAGAAGGACTCTTGTCAGCGCCTTCACGACCTAAACGGATTAAAAAATAAAATTTAAATTAAAAATGATAAATGTTTCGATGACTGTATGGCTGAACAGATTTGTATGAAATTTGGTATGTAGGTAAATTAGGTCCTGGATTAACATGCCGGCTATTTTTCATCCCGAAATAACACGATTGAAGTAGTAGGCAAGAGGTAACGTTTGATAAGTCGGTTTTTTTTCGAAAATTTCACTTTTCCACAACGTGTACTTCAAAAATAGTTAGGAATTCTAAAAAGTGTATAAGACAAAAGTTGTAGGAAATTTTATTAGCTTTCATTACGTAGAAGAAAATTTTTCTCTACGACGCACCGTTTTAAAGATATTAGCGAAAAACTCAAAAGTGGGAACTTTAACCCCCTCCCCCCCACCCGGCGCCCCCCCTAGAGGCGAGGACTTTTAGTATATTTACCCTCTAGGCATCCTGAACACATTTCTGAAGAAATTTCTTACGATCCAGCTCACGCACTCTACACCTGCTTTGTTAAGTGGACTACTTGCACGTTTGTCAAACTGTTCGGTATCGCATAAAACATCAACATCTACGAAGTTTGCTACGGGCTGCTACGAAAGTCGTAGTCATAATATCTGTAGAGATTAGCTCAGGCACAAACAAGAAAATTAAATGTATTTTGCGAAAATTGTGAATACGAATGAATAAGACACCATATGGCAATATTCTTATAGTGTGGGCAGCAAGCCCTGTGGCAGATTTTTCAAACCGCCTTACGGCATCTGACGTGGTTTTTTATGTAACGACTACTACCACCAGAGATAGGAGCCAGGACCAAC
The DNA here is from genome assembly GCA_963693445.1 of Agonopterix heracliana. Classification (NCBI taxonomy): domain Eukaryota; kingdom Metazoa; phylum Arthropoda; class Insecta; order Lepidoptera; family Depressariidae; genus Agonopterix; species Agonopterix heracliana. The sequence goes on from OY856308.1 coordinate 6,390,856, forward strand.
GGCTTAACGTAACATCCGAAACACGGAATCATTTTTTTTTCCAGACAACCAGGTGATTTAGCCTGCAATATCCTAAACAACTGGGGGAAAACGTACAAAGTAACATTGCACTAGGTGCCCCCCGATGGGAATCGAATCCACGACCTCCGTGTCAAGAGCCCAATGCTATTAACCATTAGACCACGGATGGCAATGATAATGGTATAATTAACACATTCGTAGACGTCGTACGTCTATAGTAGTGATAACAATGAAAGTTAGAATGTGTCTTGCTTGTTCTCTGCCCGCGAATGTTTTAATATAAAACTAATAGTAACGTTAGCGGCACGGAAGATTTCAATTTCAGGAAATCCTTTCGTCAATGCAGAAACTCAATCGGGTCCTTTGAGTGATTAGCGTGTTATGAGTTGCTTGGTGTCCAGCTTGAAATAGTATCAACCCACGGTGCCGCAAGAGGAGACTATTCAGGCATCGTCACCATCTCTGATGCCCAAGGCGCTCCCAAACCGCGCACAGGTATAAATTAGATGGTATTATGGCTTAAAATACTATTCCTGCATGATGCAGTATTAATGCAGGATTATGCTTTAGTACTAGTTAGTACTTATGCCTATGGCAAATGAATAATTATTTTCACGTAATAAAAAGGTGACCAGCAATTGCAGGTACGATCCATCAACGGTAAAGGACAAGTAGAGATGCAGAGTCACGTGGCCAGGTCGCGTCGCGTCGGTCGGTCGGGCGTCGACGACGGAGGAGGGTATTTATTATTTACGTAGACGATGACGAGAGGACGAGCGCCACGCTGTTCCCGCGAGGATAGCACGCCCCGCCTGGCGTCGGCAAACAAATTACGCGACAAAGCAATCAATTACAAGGACAAGAACCTAGCTGTGCCTCTCGAATCGAACGCTGCGTCAACAAGAAGCTTTTAGCGGCTACGTCGAGGTGCTACGTGCTCCTTTCAAACCCGAGGAACACCTCTGCATTTAATGTCACTTCAAGTATTGTTTGTCAAAAGCGACGAGAGTATCGTAAATTGAGAGAAAAACATTTTAGATGGTGTGCGAATTAGATTGTCGATCAAGTACAAAAGGTAATTTGTGGAGAATCGGAACCGACGGGGACGGGAGTCAACAAGATTACGGGGATACCCGCGGCTGGAGGATGGCGTGCCGCGCCCGCGACGTCGCCTGTGGTTGGCGTATCTTGCTCTAACGAGTTTATCTGCCCCGCGGGCTGCGACCTCCGCAACGCTCATCTCTTTCTTTATCAACCTCTAAATGTAATCAATTCCAACGTAATCGTTTTTGGAACTGTTTTGAAAATAAATAACGTTGGCCGTCCAAATAATAGGTACATATCCGTTTGAAAATAAACATGTTACAGATATCGCTAATAAATAATAACAGTAAACAACGAATTCAAGCTTCTTCAAATAATGTCTGGCCTAAAAGAATTCCGAGGAGGAAGTAAGTTATATTTTAAATACAGGGTAAATTTTATATCACTGCGGATAACTTCAGCATGTATTCTACTCATCAAACTGAACAACTTTTACAATGGAGCCAACATCGAAATAGCGGGAAAAAAAACAGCTGTCCCATACATTTGAGTCGAATAGGTAGGTACTGCAGTTTTGTATGGGACAGCAGATTTTTTTTCGAGATTTCAATGTTGGCTCCATAGTAAAAGTTGTTCAGTTTGATGAGTAGAATACATGCTTAAGTTATCCGCAGTGATATATATATATACCCTGTATAGCATAAAATACTATATAACATTCGATAATTTAATCTTCTTTCACGTAAGAGAGTGAAAAGGTAGTGTTTATAGACTGTTTAGACCAAAGTTTACAAAAAGTGAGACCTCATTTTCTTTTGTAATTAGTCAGTTGATTGAATACCTAATATGAAGGTCTCCGTAGTAGCGCTTAGATTTTCAGGGAAAAGGTGGCAAAGGGCGAGGGCGGGCCCTAGTTGGGCGGAGCTTAACCACGCCCACATTGCCCACGCCCTACCACATTTTCAACTTAATTTTTGTGTTAATATTAGAGTAAATATAAAAGTTTTATTTTAATGTACAGAAATGGCATTTGATCGAAAGAATTCTCGAATTCGTTTTGGTCGTAATAGTTAATTTTGCATGTCTTCTTTGACGCAGAAATTTTTAAATTAAGCTAAAACAATATCTTACTTTTCAATTTCAGACGAAAGCTCAAGATTTTCCTTAATTTGTCCTGTATTTTATCTAGAATCTAACAAATTATCTTGAATTCGTACATTCAAGATAGTAAAAAGCTAAAATTTTAAATTTTCTCTTACTTTCAAATGCAATTTCTGCTCTGATGTTGAATTATTTTCGTTCCTTTGTTTGCAATTGAACCAATGTTAATATAAAAGAACATTTTTTAAATAACTAAAATTATAATAATCCAGAGAATGGAGCAAGATGATGTAAGTGGCCTCCTAATTTTACTGATGTTCATCATTATGCACAACTTTATAATCATTAATATGAAGATGTTCTTAAACGAATTTACATACTTCATGAGTTTACTTATGGCTGCGTGCGACTATATTTTATTAAATTACAGCTTAATTAAGAAAAAAAAATCAATGAATGTCAGAAGTTGCCACTAGCGCAACTTACAGTGCGACATAAAAGAGTAAAAAAATAAACGACGGCGCTGCCTCCACGCAAGAACGTCAAAATCACGCATAAGCTGGCTAGACCGACCTACAATTTGTACTAAAATATTTAGTTCCTGTGTCACCGTTGCGTTTTAGATACACTGTAGTACGAATTTGAACAAAGTGTGCATAACAAAAATTTTCCGAAATTACTAAAAAACTATTTCACACAATTTAAATCAATCTGGCTTAAATATTAGCTCCACAAACTACTAATGGAGTACTACCAGTTGTTTTACGTGGTTACCATAATGTCAAAACATGGGTCGTAGGTATGAACTATGTATAAACCGACACTATGTATTTAGATACATAGTAACTTAATATCAGTTTATACTGGGTCATATCTCGTCCAAAGGATGGCCACCCAGCGAGGCAATGCAGCTAGCATAATGGACACCTTTGGGCGGGACATGATGCTGGGCGACTTGTTTGATTAGTTTTATTTATTTAGGGCCTGTTTCACCACTTCTGGGTAAGTTCTTGTTAGCTTATCCGACAGATAGTGCGGCATATTTTGTATGAAATTATGTCAAAATATCTGTCGGATAAGCTAACACGAACTTATTCAGAAGTGGCGAAACAGGCCCTTAGTAAATTAAATTATCTATTGTAAATAGTTTGTACTTTTTTGGATATAGAAATAAAACGTGTAGCAGACGGACGGATAGACACCGAGGTTTTACCAATTTAATTTAGGTAAGTACGGAACAATAAAAATAAATCAGGAAAATATGTTTTCTCCCCTCCGGACGGAAAGCGTCAATTTTCGTCCCGCTGCGCTAAACGAAGTTGCCGGTTTACACCTCCGTCGAGGAGAACAATAGTATACTAACCTCGGGCAGTAAATAAGAAAGTCTCAGATCACATGTTTTTTACAATTACATCAGATCTGAGACCTTTCTTAATTTCCTGCCCTTGGTGTGTAATCTACTATATTTTAATTAAACTCTATAGGGTAAGGGGCCGTGTCTGTGCATTAACTATTATCGACATAGAGGCCGAAACTAGTTTTTTTTAAATTGATGTCTTGTCTATTTAGTCTGGATGTCCACGCACACGCATCACACAGCCCTGTATGGATTTGAACGAAACTATGCATGGTGACAGCTTATATCCTGGGACAACATCTAGGATACTTCTTATCTCGGGAAATGAAAGGGTTCCCAGGGGATAGTAAAAAGGTGTATCTCCGGAATGGCAAAATGGATTAAAAAGGATCAACCAAATAAGGCATTAAGGTAAGAATTTCAGAGGTCGAACGCACATCGTGCGAATTTGCGGGCACATCTAGAAGTTCCCGTAGGTACTAGTTTTTAATTACTAACATAACTTTAAATACAATACAGGGTGTACAACACAACATTACATAAGGAACATGGGTCGACGAGCAAGAATTTTTTTGGACCTTCCATCAATAGTGTAGATCAGCCGATAAGTTTTCTATAGGAAGTACAACATTTTTTCTTGTTTTTCGACCCATGTTCCTTATCGAAAGTTGTTTAGTTTCACTGTCTATAATCTGAATACATCCTTAAAGTTATGTTAGTAATTAAAAACTAGTGGTGTATTTTCTTGCTATAAATTTAGCTTCTGGCTGGAAAAGCAAATCTTCAAAATGTCAACACCAAGTAAAAAGCCAGTTCCTTTTATTTCTTTTGGGCTCTCATTTGAATAACAGCTACATATCTAAAGCCGGTTTTTCTAGATTCATCGCGTATAAATGATGGTATTGAAACCGGTAACGATAGAAAATTTTCGGTAAGTACTTACCAGCATTACTAACCCATTTATTACAGTTATAGGTTTGGCTTTCTACCGTTGAACATTAATAGTTTACGTTTAATTTATAACCAAATATTAATGACTCGTAAACACACAACTATAAAATTATTTTACTACAGTCGTACAAGTTGGAGAGAATATCTAATTGTTGCTAAATATTACGGTACAATAACGGTACATAAAATACTAAACCTTGAAACATATCTACAATAACTGTCCCGGTAGTACTACACAATATGACATAGTGCAGTAGATGTGGAGGATATAGAAAGCGAGAAAAGCGCCGGTAAGAAATTCGCTACAGGAGAAATAGATCCAGGTATATTAGAGATATAGACGAACATTTATTGGTCGCAGTGGTGATAGCGGGTGGGCGCGTATGGACTAGCGGGCGCGGCCGGACGATGCTTTTATCGAAATTAGCAGGCGCGCCCGCAGTCGCCACGAGGCGCACCCCACTCGTAAAAACACCACATCACCGCACTGACGACTCCACCACACCTAGCTGTCGCACCCTAACAACTCACCCTTAAGAGTTATCGATATACTAAAAATATGTTTTTGTACTGTGTGTCATGTTTTGCAAACAAAACCGGCATCAGCTTTTAAATCCTTTGTATCCATTAAGACCTTTACGGCATAAAAAATGGACTGCAGAGTTTAAGCGATGAAGAAAAAGGCTCATAGTGGAATAGTAATAAGGAATTCGAAGTAGGTTCGCGACATGCGGATTTAAGGAGATCAAATGTCCACCCTACCCGCAAACAGATCCACTGTTTCGTCGAGCACGAAGTGAAGATCCCGGATTGTACAAGTCACAAAACCGCAAGTGTGAGTAAACAAGCTTTATTATAAAACCGCCAGCTTCATTCTAAAACCACACATCTACGAATGGAACTCATAAATCATAGAAAGCGACGCGACGTCATACTACTTATGTATAAAACGCGAGGAAAGTAGACTACGGTTTATTTTGCAATACCAGCATGTTGTTGATCCTAGTTTTGGTATGCCACGGGCTATGGATGATCTGAATGGTAATTGCTTTAAATCAGCGGTCGAAATGTGCAGGTGACACAATAAGTTGGGTCAGGCGGCCGAGGTAGTGCCGACACATTTACAGGCGATGATTACAGTCATCTGTATGCGTATGCTGGCACAATTCTAGTCTATCATGTCATCAATCTACTTTTAATAAAATTTTCCGTCATTTTAACAAATTAATAAGTTAAATAATTAGTAGAAATTACAATTATTTATTTTGCAAAATTAATGCTGTAAGATTATTTGTGTCCTTATCACAATATGATAAGTCTTTCATTAGTACATCCTAAAACCTTGCTTAGCTAGATAAAACTTAGATAGATAAAACGTTGCAGCGACTGGTAGCTTAAGGCGTAATAGTAGGTGGAAATACCTCGGAAGCATCTTTTATTTTTCATTTATAGATTTATCCCATTTACCGAAACTAAAGTCATACCTCAGTATTTTTTGATAGTTTATCTAATGAAATCATAAACTGAATACACGATTGGAATTACTTCACTCGATAGAAAATTGTCACAAAAATGACGTATTTTCATGCATTTTTAAACATTTTTCCCGTTTTAGAAGAACTTAAAATAGTTTCCGAGATTTTGCATTTATACTCACATATTCACCATTAGTTTAACTAGTGAAATGATTTAAAAAATCTAGAAAAAGTACTTTGGTTAGTTCTTTTTAATCGAAAATACGGCTCACGCACACACTTTTCGGAGCGCTGGGCAATCGCGTTTCTCATAGAAAATATTCGTCTGGACCTATGGCCCCTTAACAAGATAGTTGGCAGTTGTGGCAAAGTGTTTCTGACCACAAATGGCAAAAGTATGGGCAGTTAATGTATGTAAGTAATAAAATAAATATTTACTGTTAAAACACTGATAATGATACTAAACTAACGTATTACCTAATTAATAATAATTAAAATATGAGGTGTAATCTATGTGCAATATTTTGGCAAATATTCAAACGTGTTGGTAAATGACACACGATAGAAACGATTTGGCAGGTGAGCGCAGCTACTCGCTCGTAGGCCGAACGAGGATGCTTTACCTCAGACGACCGTAACAAAGGAAGCGGGCTGCTTATCGACAGCTACACCGACGGCGCTATGTTCGTGTCGATGCTATGTTAGCACACTCATATTGCTTCACGCTCCCGCTGCAACTACTTATTCGGAACATTATTATATTGCCATGTTATGCAATTAAAACAAATTGCTACGTAAAATAAAACAAAATTAAATAGCTGCACTGCCACATATAAAACAAAAGCGGAAACGAATATTAAGGATGCGAAGGTGGTGAAAATGTGAATATATTACACGGCAATGCGAGCGAAGCAATCAAACGCACGCAAGAAAACGGGCGGTGGCGGTGTTACCTGCAGAAATAATTCTCCTAAAACCAATAATTCACTTTCATACGCTTTAATTTCGGGCAATTTCCAAAAAGGTAAAATGAAGTCTGGGGGTCTCCATATCACATGATATGGATCCAACATTTCTTGCTTGTTACATAAAAGAATTATTATATTTTAACAGCCATTTGAAGGGTTGAATGGATGTAGGAGTATTAGTTAAGGTCGTAAAATATTTCTAGGTCGGTGTACTTTCCCTCCCATAAAGTGATGGTGTAGACATAGAGGCCGTAAGCCGTGTTACGAGCGCGAGGGGTAGCGTAGGTAACGAGGCCGTGTAATGAAGTGCCACGTTAGGACCTGGGTCCCACCTCCGCTCCAATTTCTCGCTAACCGGACCCTTAACGCAACGACCCCCAGGCTCTTACTGCATCTATTCCCTTACCCGAAGACGGCAACGACGCTTAACTAATTTAGTTCAAACTCCGATTACCCAGAAATAGCTTTTAGGTACAACATACATTTCGCATAAATATTCTGTTTTAAATCTTCTGTTACAAAAAGTTAAATTGTCGCACAGAGATTGTGAGCAAAAATGATTTCCGGTGATATTAAGATCTCAAGCACATTTTATGAAGACAAGCGAAAGGAGAAAAACAAGCAAAGTCAATATAATTATGCCGCTTTACGTAGTAGAGGGGATAGCGAAATAGCTTCCTTAATTCCGCGCTTAACTCATTTTGAGACTTTTGATTAGGAAATTTTTCAAAGATGCTTTGTTACTTTAGCAAAAATAACGTTGTGCGACATTCTTTGAAATGAGAAAATTCTTAAACATCCTAGTTTAATTAAAGATTCAAGCACAATTTCTAATCATAATTAATAGATTTACAAAAAAGAACAAAGTACCTATAATGTTTTTGTGAAACTGTTAGCTTTTACTACCGCAAACAGTGCGGTGCGACGACCTGTTGGTAACGGTATCTTGAACCAAATTCATTTAGCTCTTGGCCTGCCTTTTACATAGCGAAGATATGTTTCGTGTCGTCGTCATCAACAACGTCGTGGAAAGAATACAGTGTTATTCAAAAGTTCCTTTAAATTTCAATTTGGAAGATGCTGTAGTTTGGTCACAACACATGTGACGAAGGATATATAGCTGCGCTATGCAGTGCGGAGACAGTGAGATGGTCGAGGTGAATGTACGCACTAAGTGTGCCACGCGCCGGAGAAATACTTCGGAGTGGATACCGTTAGTGGAACGCGGTCAGCAGCGGTACCGCTGTCCGTGTCTGCGACATTGCTCCTTCTAACCTTTCCCTTAATACACTTCTAATAGTTGCCAACTAAAACGTTTATGAGACAATCGATTTACTAGTCCACCAAAGTCGGTGATTAAGCTTGGTAAGTCTGCAAACGTTGTTTGATAAATTCGTGTACGAAGTTTTTAGGATTGCTAATCATAAGGTTAACATGTTGTATTGCACCTTTAGGTATAAAGGTACTGCTACAAGAAAGAAGAAAATTTACGGACATACCCTTCTAATAAACTTCTTTTCTGTATGCATCGATTTGATTATTGCATATCCAAAAAATGCCAGCATCCACACCATGAATTTAATACACCTAATCCGGAGACTACAATCCGTGAAAGGATGCTACTTAATTTTATTGTTTTAAAACAAAAGATAGCCCTAATGATAGCCAACCTTCGATAGGAGATGGCACCACAAGAAGTAGAAACCCACAATTTAAGTGTCGAGGAAAACTTAACAGAAGTTGGTCGCATATCAGAAAGCATCAACGAAAGCAACAAGTTTGTCAACATTTATAGGGGGATGTGAGGCGGTGAGCGCAGTGAGCTCTCAAGATGAACCGCCTGGCGACGCCCCGCGGAGAACAACGGGGCTGCGGCGGCGGCGGCAGCGCGTCTCAGCGTGGTAATCGGAGCGTTTCTAATACCCACGCTTTGACTCGGTTTCACCGCACGCTTCTTGCCTCCGTTCTTATTTATTCGTTTTGCGAAATCGTTTGAAATATGATACCGTTCAGTCGGGTGTCGAGCGTCTATTGGTTCTCACGAAACTTCACACAGACTTCTTGCAGTCAGTCAACTAGCTATTGAATTCCCGCGATTACAGCTAACGGGTCGAGTCGACTGCAATATCGGTTTACACGGGAAAAGAATATCGAAGTTAAAGTGGAGTGGAGGTACACAAATAGTAGGTACATAAAATCATATTCCACTTACATAATCATTTGTCATGCCTCTTTATCTTTTTCGTATTTCCAGCTATACATGTAAAAGCCCATAACTTAACATAGAAAATTATCTGAACTCTATCTTTTGTAGGAAATTTTGTAGGTAAGTAATACAATTGTTTTTTGTTACAGTTATGTTGCGCTATTATCAAAATGAAAATTGACAGTAGGCGAGCGGCATTTCAACCTGCAACCTATTATCCCGAGCTTGCTCCTAACCTCTGACCTAACGCACACCTCGGAACAACTGAATTCCACCCTCTTTCGCTATCTACTAGTGTCAATGTTTATCTTTCCTTAGTTAACATAAAAGCATGTCTCCCCAGATGTTAACAGAACTGCAGCATTATGGTAATGAGGGTCTAAAAGCGGACAAATGAATATTTTTCACAATAATTACGGTGGCAGAAGCAGGTAAGGCGTGAGGCGTGAAGCACAGAGGCGCATCGCATCGCGGCGGGCGCAACAATTTGCATCACAAATAATGCGGGTGGCGGCGGCGGTGCGCCACGCTCGCCCTTCGCCCGGGCGCGCGCGGGTGCCGGCGGCGGCCGCGGCGCCCGGCTCCCACCCGCGCCAGACAATGTCACAATCAACACCGCGTGGACGCTTTTTGGCCACCATGTGATTGCCGATTGTGGTATGCCATAATAACCAAGTATTTTAAACGTTATCTGCTATTCTAGCACAACGGGGTGAATCTTTACTTCACCGGCGATGTCATATTTTTAGGCAAAGTTACAATCAGCTAAAGTAGGTAACATGAAAACCAACGTATCAAGAAAGTAACACTATTGTAAAATTGCGCGGGCAGGCGAAGTCGTTAGAAGCAATTCCGTTAGAACAGAGCTGGAATCAAAAGCTAAAGTAACTTTATGGAATTGATAGACTAAAATGGTTCCTAGCATTGTTTTCAAACAGTAAAAGGTCTTAAGCGGGTAAAAGCGGAGTTGAAAGTCGGTGAATAAATAACGAACTTCTCCCGCGACGCGTGATGACGGCCGACACGAGTACCGCATTAGAAGCCAACACTGAATTTTTTGCAAAAATCTCCAGCTAATTATAGCCAGGTATAATTTCGACATAGAAAAAAAGTTAACCAAACTTGTTACTTAGGCGAACAAAATTCATGTTTATTTATAAACAAAATAAAAGTAAAAGTAGAAAAGAAACGCGTTTAAGAATCTTAGTAAAAAAGAAGAAGAAATTAGCAAGCGTAACAGAAATCATAAAAGATGAAATTTTTTGGAAAATTAAGTGATCTGCGTAACTCGGCAATGCGGAAAATGCAATGCGAGAGAAGATGCAACAGGATGTAAAAAGGGCGAGAATAGGGGGCGGTCAGCGCTCCAGCAAATGGGTTTCATTTGTTAAACTCAGAGTCGAAGGCTCCGCGCTGAAATATGACGACTATCTCGGCTAAACGATGCAATCACTAGCGGATTTAAGAGATTCCACCTTGCCCTCGTCAATTTAACCTTTTTCTTTGCAAAAAGAGGCTTGTTAGAAATGAAGATGTTATTTTTAAAGGCTCAATAATTTCTCCGTGATTATCTAGTTAGAAGAATAAATATTAGTGTCGTGGTACACATATAAGTGCTAATCAAAGTTTAAACAATGTCAAGGATAGAATATGTGTGTTGCCGTAGCATAGGTTTAAGTAGCAGGAAGGTGCCATAAGACGGGTTCAATATTGAAATAAATCTCCCGTGGAATGACTGTTCGAAATTAACTCTGGCACCGTACGAGGCTTTAGGATGGAGGAACGGGCGGTAAAGCGCTCTTAATTAAATCAAGTGACGTCTCGCAGGTAGCTTCAATCACACGACCCCAAATAACCGTACCTATAGCAAACGGAACTGCTCTGTTCAATCTCCGCATAGTATGTAATGTTCTTCTTTTCTTCATTTACATTACGAGTATATCGATTATCGTATCAAGACGAATAATCGGTGAAAGCGTTGATTTTCGAAAAAACAGTTGCGTTGTCCGTGTAAATCCGGCTTAAAATGAACCACACAATATTTTTCCGTGAGTCGACGGGTTAAGGCGACTAAGGGACATGGTTTGGTTTTTATGCAGAGTTTTTAAGGGGAAAGACGTAGCGACAATCACCTATTTGACACCACATTCCATCCGAAACCTTAAATATGCTAAAAGTGAGTCTTGCTACAATGGTTGGTGGTTGTAGCAAAGTATCTGACCATTCCGAGAGGGATTATGGTCGTGAGTTTGTTTATGAGTAGTGTTGTTGTTTGTTGTTGTTGTATTTCGATAAATCGATTCATAAACAGAGTGCAAGTGAGTAAAGTTGTTCAGTTTGATGGTCTGAATTCACCGTTTCAGTTTTTGCTAGGCTGTCTCTTAGTTGTATAGGAAAATAACTAAAATAATTCAAACTCAACCTCCGCGTCGGAAGGTGTTACGTTGTAAAGAAGATGCGGCCAGATAATTTCAAGTATACACATAATATACAATTTCCTTTTATCACGCTGTAGCTACATGAATGTAACATTCACAAGTACCTGCATACAACGACCCAGTGCAGCACGATGCGATGCGGGGCCCTCCTTATTATTTTCTCGTTAATGCGAAATCACGCTTTGCCTTAACGTGATACCCGAATAATATCTAAAATTTCTTGTGATATAATTTAAGGAACAAGGTTTGTATCATCATCATCATCCTATGTACTTCCCACTGCAGGGCACAGGCCTACCCTCAGAGACGGTGTATGATTGTTAGTCCAACACGCGTGCCCAATGCGGATTGGTAGACTTTCTTCGTCAGTGTCAGCGTCTCCAAGTTTCCTTACAATGTCTTCCTTCACGATTTGAGAGCAGTCGATATTACGTACATAAGTTAGAGGTTCGTATGTTTGTTGTATTATAAAATAATTGAAGTCGAACTGTGAGGGTAAATATTTCAATGATCGCTGCTGTGGCGAGTTGGCGACGATATTCAAAGTTGATTAAAGTCGTAAAGTAAACCTGGGATAACAATAAAAATCGAAGTAGGCGCTGCGGGCGCGGCGCGGTCCGGAGCAACTTGTGCAGTGGCTGTGCAGCGGTCGCACTCATTATTTCCATAACGAGCTGCGACGACCGCCCTCGGTCCCGACTTCGGTCCCGGCAATTAATTAACTGGCTAAACGGTATCGTGTTTTACATTCTGATGTTTACGCAACTCTCCACCCATAATGTCGCTTCCCATCCGAATGACATCGCAGCCCGTGCCCAGATTAATTAATAAATTATCAACATGACCCACCTCACTAAAAAATTAAAGAGCTTCATTATGGACCTCGTTATGGTTTGTACGTCCTGTGCATATAAATTGCTTATTTGCATAAGGAAAAGAAAATGTTGATGGAAAAAAACAACAACGATTAATACGTTTTTGCTAAATGTTATATGCTTCTACTTACGCACACACATACAACTAATAGTAAAGACAACAAACAGCCAAAGGGCTTACGATACCGCCATAAAACGGAAAACTTGCGTTCACTGTTTCTAGGGCTCATGAATCAATTCGCTCGTAATTTCACTTAAAGCTGGAACGTGAGTGGGGTGCTAGCGGAGTCTATTTGCATGTATGTTATTTAAAATGGGGACACAAAGCGCATAGGCGTTGACAAGTGATCGGTTGCTCGAATCACAAGGAGATTAATGAGCGTATCGGAGTGGGCCTGTGAACCGTTGCTACTCCCGTGTGTCGTAACATCTGGCAATGGCTGTTACTTAAATTAGTTAACAATGACACATTTCGCTGGCAAACAAACGGAGAGGACTCCTAAATAGACCGCATGCTATTCTTGAACCACTGCCGTCACACCGGTGAGCGTGCCCCGTCTGCTGATTCACGCACACCTCAAGGTGATGCCGAATAGGAACGGGCACAGCTCTCGCAAAGGTTTCATCCAAGTCACATTCATTATCACATCGGTACTGACATAATTCGCTCCGAATAATCTGCCATCGAGATGTTATGTTGCGCGCATTGCCAACAAAAATGATATCAAGTTCAAAAGCGCTGTAAGCGAGAGCTTCATGCAAGGTTACGCAAATCAGAGGAGACGGTGTTAGTTTATTCAATATCACGTAGCGGCGAGAAGCTACGAAGCCTCGTCACGAGCATGCATGCGGATCGGCCACTCGCGTGTTGCGTAACGCCGCCGCCGCCGCCGCCGCCGGCACAGCCAGGACGTTGATCTCACGCTTGAACTTGAATCTTAATGTTATATTTACTTACAACTTTGATCATTACCCTAGACGACATTATTCGCATATACCCATCGATAGCTTCAAAAAGCCCCAATCAACATTAAAACTTCAGGTGGAATACCCGTGACTCTTATTAACGGACAAAATAATTTTCCAGCACGTCAGAGTACCAAACGCTGCCCGGAAATTGTAGGAAATTGCAAGAGAAAATGAATCCGACGGATTGAGAGGGCCGGTCAACTACCTACGAAAAGCGTTTAGTCTTGCAAATAAATGGAGCCACTGCTTAATGCGTGCATGTACACTTTTAACAAAAACATAAATATTAAAAGAAAATATAAATCAAGAACATCATTATTATCATCCGCTGACGAAGTAAAGACCTGAATCGGTTTTGCTGAGATAGTAATAATTTTCTTATGACAGTATCGCACGTATTGTGTTTATTAGTCAACATACAAGAATGTGCAAACATTGCATAAGCAGAAAAGGAGCAGTAAAAATAAAGAGCTCCCCATCAATCACACGAACAGAGCCCGCGCTTCCGGACGGGGCTCTTTCGAGCGAAACATTTCTTTGAATAATGAATGTACAGGTAGGTATCGTGGCCCGTAACTGGACGTGATATACGCCGTCGTCGGCCGCATGCATAATTTCACTTATTTTATGTGGTTAATTGTCGAAAATGACCGCCAGTGAAATATATTAGAGCGTTCCGACGCCGACGCCGCTAGTGCCGGCTAATGTATTCCGCAGCTCGCGCTCCGCCCTCACCTTTGCGTTACCGCTGCGCCGTCTTTGTTTTGTGTTGCCAGTGCCTGCCGCGCGACCCGCCATAAAATAATACTATACTCAACTGACACACATGTTACACGCTCATGCAAAACAGTTTCGTTTAATGTTAAAGTTTTACACGGCTCGTTTTTAACTATAAGTTATCAAGTTTACGTGTGACTTGTAAAGTGATGACTCGGAAACGAGAATCCTATTCTGGAATGTAATTGTAGCAACAGCAGAAGGGTTAACTAACTATTTACATACGCATAAAACCGCTGAAAAAAGTACCATGCCGTATTAGAACACATTAACTTAGGACAATATCTCCTGATCGAGTACACCCTGTGAGGTTATACAAAAACGAAATGTTACAACTACTCCAAGTAGAGTCCTGTTTCTCAGAACTGCAAATTTTTGTTAATAATTTTTAAGTGCAGTTTTATTTAAAAGAGTTCTTCTCAATTCGCTGACTTTTGAAGAGGACGATCAGACCTTCAAACTGTACAATTTTCTCTATGGTACAGGTCCGGCACCATAGAAAGAGAAGGAACTAGAAGAAAGCACGTGTCTTGTCATATCACTCAGTAAGAGATGTACATAGCAAATTCGCTCTAGTTAAAAAAGGAGATCGCTACTTATTGCTGTCCTTATCGACGTAGCCACTTTTTTGTTCTACGACGGCTGTCTGACTCCGGAGTCAGACATCTATTTTCATACAAATTGTATAGGATTTTATGACTATCGCTGTCTCATACGTGGTTACACTGATGTTACGTCTATCAGCGTAAGCGAAAAATACTTCGCCTATGTCCGTCCGGCACTCTATAGAAACGTTTTCGAAATGGCGTCTGCACATTTGCACTTTAGGCAAACTGTCCACGATATTGTGTATAGGGCTGACCCTATTATGTACATAGATGAATACTAAAATTAGTTTCTTTCAATTGAATTGAATATATGTTTAAAGCTATTGTTGGTTATTTATATATTGTAGGTGTCAACAATAC
The DNA here is from genome assembly GCA_963693445.1 of Agonopterix heracliana. Lineage (NCBI taxonomy): Eukaryota > Metazoa > Arthropoda > Insecta > Lepidoptera > Depressariidae > Agonopterix > Agonopterix heracliana. The sequence continues at coordinate 6,406,006 of OY856308.1, forward strand.
CAATTGTAAAATCGTTATAATTGTATATCAATACTAGGTAGAAATCCCTGACAATAAAATGTCATATATTTATTCTTATCTTAAGAATAAATAAGGATTAAGGAATAAGCAATAATAAACTGTCATATCTACGACATCAGGCTTATCTAGTTGGAGGCTTTCTCCTCTTGTTCAATTTAATCTTTGCGTGTATTAGTGTTGCGTTTATGGCAGAATGACCTAGTAGCACTTGGTCCAATACGCATTTCGTCCAATACGCAGTTCGTCAATACGCATTTCGTCTAGCAAGCATTTCGTCAAATATTTAAGTATTTTGTACAGTCGAGTAAGATTTATATAATAAATGGTGTTACTTAACATTTTAATCATTTGGCTTGACTCACAAAATTCGTATCAATGTGTTTCAAAATATACCTAGGTTATTTTAAAGGTTCCGTAGTCGAACAGTTTCATCATGACGTGACGGTAAATGAATCAAGAATAGTCCAAATAGGCACAAAAGAAATATTTCGCAACAATTAGCAAAGCCAATTACAATTTTTTATTAACTTTTAGTATCCAGTTGAAATACGGGAAATGAAGCAATTTGGTGTAACAAGGTGTAGTGTAGAGAAGCAACGCTGCTAGTAGAGGGCATAAATTCGAGGGTGTAGCACGGATGCAGCTACACTAGCTAGCTACCATGCAGCGCGCACAATCGCGGCAAGTCGCGTCTACAATACCGCTGCATTACAATTTTTCAAAGCAGACACAGGCGACAGGGCATAACAAAAGAGCTAGGAAGGCGCAAATAAACGAGCGCTGCGGCAAGCGGGCGGGTGCACGCACGCCCCCCTAGTAGACCTAATGTCTAAGCGCCGGCTTCCTCGGTAGGCTTGCTGTTTGTAAAAGGATTTCAAACTAATATTATATTTTACTTCATGTCTCTAAATAAATGTACCTAACACATCTTCGGGTGGGTCCTACCAGAAGTCGTTTTCATGAATAGAAGTACGTTACGTTAGTAATACGTTATCTAGTATACAGGGTCCAACTTAATATGTTGACAGTTTTTTAAGAGGATGAAGAGACCATCAAACTGAATAACTTCCTCTTTGGGACCAACATCTCGAAAATCACGAAAATAAAATAAGCTGTCCCATACATTTGGCTCGAGTAGTTTTACAGTTTTGTATGGAACAGCATTTTTTTTTTCGCGATTTCTATGTTGGTGCCGGAGAGAAAGTTGTTCAATTTGACGGTCTGATCAAGCCCTTAAAAAAGTGTCAGCATATTAAGAAGGACCCTACATATATTATATGAAACTTTGGTGGATTGTTGACGTTATGTACACATGCTGGGGAAGGTTTATGAAAAATAAAAACGGCCAAGTGTGTGTCAGGAAAAAAAGGAGTATTGCAACGCATGCCGGACACAGCTAGTACGTTATAAATATGGCATGCCATCGCATCGACACTACAGGAGTAGAGAAACAAACATTTCCCAGATACATTTTAAAAGAATTTCTTCAAACCAGTGATATTTCTAAGACGAGATGAAAATTTGAAACACAAAGGCCGAATTCAATTTGTTTAATGTAACTTTTCGACGGCAAACGTGAAGTCTCAAAAAGCCAGGTGAGGTGGTCTGAACGAATATCTCTACATTTAGCGCTTTTCCGGGCTCGCGATGAATGCAGGGAGATCGGGCAGCGCGATACGGCCGGCCGCGACGGACGCTCGCCGCACCGCGTAAAAGGCGGCCCGAGTTGCAATCGCGCCTACATCTACCGTGACACACAGACGTAGACGGTTTGGCGCGATACACAAACTTATGATGACAATTATATTCTCAGCCTGCTTCTCACTGCCGACGCGACGATATATTTATATACGGATCACACATACAAGTTGTTCACAAGTGAGCGCAAAACCTGAAAACCATTTATTGCATAAAGTCGATAATACATTACACATTTTGCAAATTGTTGGGGCCAGATTTTCGTTTTCTCTTCGATTTTTCAGATTCTTTTGAATTCGTATTTTCATTCTTCAAACCGGATCAATTTGTAGGTCGCGATTACCGTTATGAACGGAACGGATGCTGTCTGTATATTTCTTACAAAAGTAAGAAATACAAATACTTTGTTTCGGTAAAACCTGATTTTTGAATGATATCCATAATGACTCATGTCATGACTGTTAATGACATAATTTTTGCTTTAACGGACCCAATATGGAATTAAATGATAACATACTTGAAAAATCATTACAGGTGTGTTAAATTTTTTATTACATTTTAATAGGTTTTCATCTAATGTCAAATAATGATGTGTGGTTCCGGCTTAAAATGGACCATCCCATTAATTTAATATCAATATTACAGGTTTCCAAGATTAGTGAAACGAAAAATCTGTAGAAGGTATTAAAGAAAATATTTAATTGTTATGATTATTTAGATATATACCTACCTGTGAGTACAAGATCCCACTTCAAGTATTGTAGACCCATTTATTTAGGCAATGAGACATATTCCAGTGGGAAGATGTAGTTTAGGGATTCTAAAAAATACGCAACCCCCTGGCAGCAGGGAACAAAAGTAGAGTTCCCGTCGATTATGTACATCCATATGTTTAGGCAATGATACGTATTCCACTGGAAAGGTAATTGTTTAAAGATCCCTAAAAACCAGGGATGCCACCCTCAGGCTTGTCGCAACCTCCCCTCCCAGTAAGGTACAAAAATAGAGTTGCGACAACCCTAGGAGTGTTAACTCTAGTTTTTTATTGTCTTTAAACTATGGCCCGTCCACTAGAATACGTGTAATCGTCTAAACATAGAGATGGGATAATCGTCAACAACACACATTTTGCTTCTTGCCGGCAGATAGTTGCGACAGGAGTAAAGGTGGCATCCGTTGTTATAAGGATCCTGAAACCATGACCATTCCCCTGGAATATATCTTATTGCATAAACGATGAGGTGTAGAAAACTTGCAGTGGGATCTCAGTCTACAGGGTGTTAGGAGACAGTTGCATTACTTTAATGGGTGATTGTACTGATTGTACTCATGATATTAAACAACTTTCACAAAGGAACAAAGGGAAACTCGTAAAAGAAAATTTCAAGTTTTCATACAAACGTTCGATTAGCTGGTTGCAATTAGTATGGAAAGTTCAAATTTTTTTTGGCACTGTTCTATAGGTTTCGTAGGGAAAGTTTTTCAGTAGGTACCATGAATGAATACAACCTTAACGCCCTGTATAACGTATGTTTAGTGCACTGCTTTTGTATATCTTATTGTACATACATAATTGTCCCATGGGAGTAGGTAGAGACCACGGACCGCCACACGCTACGCCTCTGACACACCTCTTTTCTTATTGTGATTAAACGATCTTATTCCATCCTATAAATGTAAGGAAGATATGTTTTATTTATAAGAGTGATAAGAATGTTGTGTATTTTTTTAAACAGCAATGATCGTGCGCCGTTGGGTTCCGGCTTACAGTGAACCACTGCTTTGTCATCCACATTCTACAAGTCGTACGAGGCGACTAACGGGTTCAGACATACTGATACAGTGTTTAAGTGGACGAAAAGCTAGCCACCTATCACTAAGCTCGTCATACCAATATAAAACTTTAACAACCTTATTGTGAAACCTTCAAGTTAACATTTTTCTTCAATCTATTATCTACAATATTGGTTTCGTCACAGGGCATTTGCGTAAACTGGTACCTTGGACAATTACACAACACATTGTGGACTAAAGATCAAGAGCCAAATGTTTGGAAACTGTTCTAAGACAAGAAAAATCGTGGAAATTATTTACGTTGAACCGAATCAATTTATACACGGCTAATTCATTCTAATGAATGGTGAACAGTTATGAGGAAATTACCCTTAACATTTTACTAGTAGGTACTTGGTTAAATATCTCGGTGAGAACTTTTCTAATTTGTATTAAGATTCTTCAAAGAACTGGCTTGATGTTTAACTAAACGTCTTTGAAAATATCAATGAAGTTTTCCGAAGATTACAATAAGACATCTATCCAAAAGTTGGTTTTAACAGAAAAGCTCTTACAATTTGTAATTTGAGATCCTTCCCAGCGGCAGCTGCGGCAGTGACGGACGTCGTCACTGGCGATAACCACTGGTGTAAGTTAATGTATCTTTTAGGTAAAAGTTTTAGGGAAACATCCGCTTGTGCATAAGCGCGCTCTAGGCAGGCGGCCGTAGCGCCGTCGAGTGCGAGCGCGGGCTCGAGCAGAGCGCCGCCGCCCTCAAGCACCACCATGGTCCGAGAGTACGGTCACTGTGACAGTATCGTAAACAACACAACACTCGATCACTTCGCGACAGAGCTACATGTCTCGGGCACCTCGCGGCGCGGCGATGGTCGCGGAACTGGCGCGGCGCGCACCTGCCGGCCGCCCCGCGCCCGCTCTCCGCGCCGCCCACCGACTCGTCAACAAACACCGTTGCTGCAGCGGTCGCCCTGCATCTACAAAGCTTTGCCGGCTCTACTTTCGTCCCACTTTCCAAATTACCTACCATCAGAAATCGGGAAACCGGTTAATGCGTTAAACTGTTTCGAATTATCACTATGCAATCAAAAAACCACACGAGATTGTGCTCCATGGAATCTACAAACACTTTTTTAAGTCAATTATAACAGCAGCATTAGCAGCATATGCTCACGACTATATTCCCCGAGGAGGTAGTCAGAGATATCCTGAAACCTCAGAAAATCCACGTTTCACCAGTAGTACCGAAACTCTGTCCAGTGTGACGAGGGGTGAGCCCGTCGCCACTTATAATGGACAGTGCGTAGAATACAAGCCTCGAAATTGAAGCATGCAGGTTTCCTCACGATGTTTTCCTTCACCGAAAAGCCAGTGGTGTTACAAATCGTACATAAATTCCGAAAAACTCATTGGTACGAGTCGGCCTGGACGGGGGGGGATCGGGGATAAATTATAACATCATTACTGAATAGGAACGGTAGTCGTTAAAACATTAGGCTGTAGAAGCTATATATTGGCGTTAAACTCGAACAATAGATAGAAGACTATAGAATGCAGAATAAAAGGTCGACAAATAGCTCGAAGTTCGAAATGGCACGAACACGAGAGGCAGGCAAGCACCGTCTTTAGCCATGTGACCAACTCTGGAACCCCTCCTCTTTGAATAATTCAAGCCATTTCGGCTCAAAACAAAACTTCTAAACAATTAGTAAACTTTCAATAATAATTAGTGATCAACAGCAAATGCTGAACAACTTTTTGGAGCCAAATATAATGTGTATTAGGTATAATCTCTAATGTATAGGTATATTAACATGGGAGCTTTTGAATTCCTTTATCCCGCCGCCTACTACGGATACTACCGATACAAATACTAAGAAATGTGTAAACGAAAGTGCGTGATTCAAACTTCGATCCAATTTATAAGAAGGTCCCCGAGAGGGACATGTGGAATGATAAAACTTGTACACATTTTCGATTCCATCACTCTGCCACTTTCGTGTGGTTTGTGCCCTCGAGCGTATAGTTGAATTCGAAATATGACAACTATTATTTCTGCAATGTTATCATCTCACACTTCAATCACATCTGTAATTCATAGCATAATGTCATCCGTAATATTGTGATAATGATCGGATAAGTAAATATAAGATTGGAGATAGAACGATAAATCTTTACGCAGTGGAAGGTTTCTACAACGTTGCTAAGTCTGTGCTGCAGAAATTAATTTACCATAAACACAGGTATTAATAGACGCGAGACAATAAGCCACCCCTCGCGAACTCCTAGCCAGCGAACTAATGTCTGGCAGCACGCGACCAGCGCCGTCGTCGCACCCCCGACCTCGAAACGTGCTCTCCATTTGCATATAACACAGCGAATATAAATAATATGTTAACCAGATAGACACAAATATACAACTATGTCCCCCATTCCTGATAATGAGAAAAAAAAGAATAACAAGGTGGCTATTGGCGTTCATGGGCAATGTGATGCTAACAAGTTTGATCGTCGTGGTGTTATAGGTCTGTTCAAAACTCCAACCACCCACCAAATCAACCAATACCACCCCACCAATAGCAACCAACAATCAAACAACCAACCAACACCCACCAATACCAATCAACAAATAGCAATAACAATAGTTCTCAAGTCTACAATAAGCCTGTGGGTTTGAAAAACGCAAATCTACGAATCTAATAGGTACTTACGAAAAAAGCCTTGAAAAAAACACGTTTCTTGTAATACATTTTTGACTTTTTGTGTTTTTTATTATTTGTTAGAAAATACAAAATAATAACAAATATTCTGTGAAAATTTCAACTCTTTTACGGTTCAATACATACAGCCCTTTAAAGCTAGGACGGACGGACCGACAGACGGACAGCGTAGGCTTATGAATCGAGCGCCGTTGGCAACCTTTGTGTACGGAGCCCTAAAAAGTATTATGACGAAACTACAGTGACATGGTAGACCAAACTCGATCAAAGCCCCGAAAAGAAAAGTAGAGCAAATTCAATGGCCATATAAACATATTTTTTTACTTTTGATAGGTTTGCTCTCGACCACAATCCAGTCCTTAGGACATAGGGTCGAAGATGTATCTAGCTTATCCAGAAGAAGCCTATTCACTCGTACTTTAAAGGAATTCGGAAATACTGACGCAGGCAGGGCATTCCACTCCTTGGATGTGCGCATTATAAAAGAGCATCTGCAGCATATTAGACATAGAAACAAAATCATTAAGTAGGTACATGCTTTTATTTTCCACTTTTTGAAAAAGTCGGAGACAAAGAGAGACCATCTCATCAATTATTTCACAATTCAAAGGATTTAGGAAGTATTCCGTTTCGCCAGCCCGCCTGTCATTCTCGTGAACGTAATTAACTTTCTTTTCTGCGTCAATTTCAACGGTGCATTTTAAATTAACTTAGAAGTTCTTATGTTCTCAGTTTACTAAATATAATTTCGAGGTGTAATAAAATGAACGAATATTTTGAATCATCGAATCTTTAAGACAGAATCTGAGGGGACCTGCTTCTGTGGGCATTAAAGCAAAGGCGGTCATTACATTTCAGTAGCGATCGCAGCATCCCTTCTGAGTGGGTGACCCCGCGACCGGCGGCCGGCGTGTCTACGACAGCCCGACACTCGGCGGTGTATCGGCTCAATTATTCACACGAAACGCCCCCACTCGCCGCATCATCCGCTTGCTGCCAAATTAAAAGTAAATAACGAAATGAAAACAAGCGGCCCCGAGCCGCGAGGGACCTGCAAACCTTTTACCGTTGTCGGACAAACAACTACAGCTAAACACACTTTATCATTTTATCGACTATCTGTTTGCACATGCAGATAAAACCGCTGAAATCAAGCTAACAAGCTAAACTTGTACGAACAAAACGTAAATACGAATTATTTGATGTTTTCTAAATTAACTAAGTAACAAATACAGGATGTAAGGAAAAGTATTATTAACTTTTAAACCATATACTCTACCCACTTATACAAACTGAACAACTTTTACTATGGGAGTAAACGTGTCAGAAAAAAAATCTGCTGTCCCATACTGAACTGCAATACCTACTCGATTCAAACGTATGGGACAGCAGTTTTTTTTCATTCTGACAGGATTGCTCCCATAGTAAAAGTTGTTCAGTTTGATGGGTAGAGTATGTGGTTTAAAGGTTATTGATACTTTCCCTTACACCCTGTATATTGAACTATTTAACAAAAAGTTTTTAGAACGAGTAGGTTTGTTATTTATTTAATAGAATCGCTCTTTTTATTTATTCGTATCGGATGTGTTAGGACTGCAGGATAGCACAAAAAAAGTAATTTGTTTTCAATGTTTCATGGTATTTCTGCGTATAAAAGAATTTATTGAAAGAATCTAGATTGGAGGCACGCTCGTACTGTTAGTTACAATAAACGCCGCGAAACAGCTAGAGCCCAACAGCGCTACTCTCTACGGAGAGCAATTTCGAAGAACAATGAACTGGGATGAATAGTGGTGCAAAAGTAAAAAGTCTATTTACATCATGCGCATATTTCCTACCGTAAAAACAGCACGGACAAAGCAGTTGCGTGAGAACACGCCAAGTAATTACTAATCGACGATTAGATAGTTCCAATTTTTTTTAAGTTTGTTTTTGGAATAATACGAAAAAATAATGCGAGACATTGCGATCATTAGTGAGGACATGAGGTGTTGCGACAGGTAAGACAGCCGAGACAGTAACGAGCGCCTGCCGAGTCATCGCGGCCACAAGAGTAGCCCCTCGCCGCGAAAATTGTCACAAAGCAAAGTATGTCACGAACTGTATCATTATTTCCACACACGTACCCATATACCACATCTACACACTACAACCACACGATAGCAAATCTCAAAGAATACACTCAAGGAAATGTATTAATTTAATCAGAAAAATTCAAAATAAATTCAAATATTAAATATAACCACTGTACCATGTGATTGCAATAAATATATGAATATGAATATAATGGTTAAATTTTAACCTAACATTATGGCGATAAAAGAATTTAGTTTAGTTTTTTCAATAATAAATAAAAAAGTATCAAAACAGAAAATGTTTAAATACATTGTCTGTTCAGGCCTGTTAAGGTAGAGTTCTTACAGTATCGATATTTTCGTAGTTTTGCTGATAAATATACAGTGTAAGATGAAAGTTAACACCCTAAAGAAAATAAAAAAGAAATTGAGTTACATTTACGAAAGTATTTAAATAAAAATCGGTCAAGTGCGAGTCGGGCTACTCGCGCATCGAGGGTTCCGTACCACACCACTATAGAACACAAACTTGGGAAAACACTTGGCCGTTTTTTATTATTTGTTGTTATACTCTAGAGTTTGCTCTATAATCACACCAAATTTGACGCTTGTATGTAGTGCGAGAAGAAAAAACGTTGATAAAAACTTGTTTCTTGTTGAGACTCGACCCTAAACTTCTAGCTATTACGGTTCAAAAGATACAGCCCTTAATAGGTAAGACGGACGGACGGACTGACTGACGGACAACGTAGGCTTAGTAATAGGGTCCCGTTTTCACCCTTTGGGTACGGAACCCTAATAAGACATCAATTGACAATAATGTCACCACTGGGCCATTGCCATTTGAAACAGTTTTGTATAATTTTCATTGTTTAAACATGTTCCTTCTTTTTATTTATTTCTAATTCATTACATTTAAGATTAATCGTTACATTTAAAGTTAGTTACAGAAGATTTGTATGTCATGATTCCGAAAAAAAGAAAAAGAAAAAAGATAGATGAACATAGGTGTATGTACGTTCACATAATATAACAAAACAGTGTACAGAATGTGAGGAAGTGATGGTGCCCGAGCAGAAGGCAGCAGGTTGTGAGCAGCAAGCCGAGCACGACAGCGAGTTGAACGGCCGGCCGCGCACCGGAGCGTGGCCTATCAAGCTTCGCACCTCCGACGCATTACTTAACCCAGTCATTCACACAACACTTTAAATTTCAATGCTACTAAGTTTTGCGAAAGAAACCAACATCATGGTACAGAAATCGTCTTAACACGTTGTCGCTAAGCATAAATAATGACTATCATTTATGCATATTCGCGAGTTCAAGCCATGCTAATGAATTCTGATTAACAATGAAGCTTGGTTCTGTAATGATTCTAAAGAAGGGCGACTTAACAGATTTGTGTGACAAAGCAGTTTATATACAACAAAACCCCCGATTTGAAAGAACAATTACGCGAGTCAAAGCAGGTATCTCGGAAAAGCGCGGCGAGATATAACAAATCGCTAGCGCAACAAAAGAGGCTTTCTCGCGGCCATTACGACGGGCGGGATGCACAGAGGAAAGCGTGGCGGGTGGCGGAGTGCGATTAGCGTATGCGGCGCGGCACAGGAGTCGGCGGCGCGGCGCCGGCTGCCGTTCTCGAGGGAGTTGCTCTAAATTTACGATTGCCGCAAAGAATATTTTCGAAGTGGCGTTTTTGCGAGCCACTAGTGACCATCGAATGCCGCTGCTTCCTTCGACGACGACGTACCTCCATCGCTTCTTTGCACCTAAATATGTGCGCAAAATGTAGAGTTTATTTGGATTGAATAAATAACATTTTCTACGGGGAGTACGGACGCGATGTAGACGACACAGGTCGGTGAGGAAACCGTAATAAGGGCCACCATAAAACGTTACATTAGGTAACAGCGGCTTCTGGGGCGGCTATAAATATCTCCGTTCGGAAGTACGGGCAGTGTCCCGCGGGAGGACGACATCGTCGAGCCGAGCGGCTGTGGACGTGTCGCACCAATAAAAACATCTCTCCCACCTCGCGTGCCGCGAAGCGACCGACCTACACCTCCGCCAATCAATATCACTTAGCAATAACGGCGACATCTCATATGTGACCATTATCTCAACTTTATGTACTTCTCTGCTACAAAATTACGACCTCTGTGTACATTCGCAATTTTACTGCATGGACCATAAAGTTGTCGCAAGTATTTGGATTATTCATAAACCTATAACGGTCACCTACCAACTACCACAAAAGCGCTTTTCTTGTATAATAATAAATATGTGAATTAAATATCGATTGAAGGTTTCGTCAAGATGATTTTGGGTGTTATTTACCTGAGTCATCGGAGCGTTAAATTTATTCACATCTTTATTAATTTAATAATGAGAGTAGTTGAGTCCAATCCACACACAAACATAGCACACTAGTAACGTGGCTTTCACGAGAGAAACCTCCTTAGTTTCACTCGTCCGCCGCCAGCCGACAGTGAAACCGAGCTTTGATACTGCAACGTACCTACCGTGTTGCTTTCTTCCATTCGTGAAATAACGCGTGGAAATGTATACAAAAAGTTGTTTTAGCTAAACTTTATCTAAAGACTGTAAATCCCAAAAGGGTTTTATTTAACATAAATTCATAGAAGTAAAGAAGCTTTATGCAAGTCTTTTTAAATAGCGAATACGTATCGAAAATTATGAGTTATTCATGTGAACATTAAATAATTCACAAGTAGGTACAAAGCAAACGAGAGTCACTGTTCCAACAGCGGCAACAATCCCAACAGGTTGAATAAGTCAAAATCATCAAATCACCTTAGCAAAGGAAGAAAATAAACAGAGGGGAGACCCTCAAATTGCTTACGTTATTAAGCGGGCCTTAAAAGTTTAGGGCGAGCGTAGTTTACAAAAGGTAAGCTCGAGTTAGCTCGGAGAGTTTGTTCTGGCAGCAATGTCAACAGACATGACCAAGGAAAGGACCACGAGAATAAACAAAACTTATATCAAATAAATGGAATTGTTAAATTATAATTCGCATAATATATCGTTTGTAACTAGTGGCACGCCTAATCGTTGCCGTTTAATTAATCCCAAGCCGACAGTAACTTATCGATTGATAATGTTTTGATATTGGTTGGCGATGATATTGTTTTGTTTCGTTAATAAATTATTTTCAAGAGGTAAGAGGAGCACGTAGGAAGGAGCGAGAGTGGAGGCAAGTCTGATATATGTATGAACCTATAGCTGCACTTCATGTGTGTATGCGGTCCCGAGCGGTGCAATACACGCCAGCCGCTGTACGTCCATCAAATGTCACTATCAATTACCACGACGGCTCGCTACACCCTGGGGTCGCTTGCCTACAAGGTAATTAAACTGTCGATTGGTGACATCTGTTTACTCATCAAAACACATTAAAACATCGTCGCCAACTAATCGTCGTACGGCTTTGCTTTAAATGGAAACTTAATTGAGTTTCATTGTTTTCATAACGTCAGACGTAACTTGTCGGAATAACAATCTGAGAGCAGAGTAAGTGAATTTTAAATAAATAAAAGAGCGAGAAAAGTCGAGGGTCGAGCGGTTCGAAGTTTTGTCATTGTTTCTATATTGCGCGGGGCAATTAGCGCAAGTCTTCGCTGGCTCGGCCCACCGCGTGCTCGTGCCGGCTCTCGCCAATCAAATTACTGGAGCACCCCTCGCCCTCTCCCAACCCAACCATTAAACAAACCTTTTCCATTCACGTCGCAACATCGACACTTCAACTAATGGTCAACAGAAACGAAGTCTCAATTTTATGGATATCAATTTGGCAACTGAAACCAATGCAATATTCAAAAAAGTATTGCATCTTCGGTTGTCAATTATTTGATGCATATTATTTGTCACCCATATCAAGTCTTGGGTGTCGGTATAAGCGAGGCGATTGAGAGTTTACCTAGAATTCTAGGTAAACGCTGTCTAATTGGGCAGCAGCGTTTAATCAATGGTGTTGTTAGTGTACTTTAACCTCAATCTAAATGTGAACGCCAATCTGCCTGCAAAGTGTGGCGGTCATGGCAATTCCTCTCTTTATTAGCATTACCTAGACTTGTCTTATGATAACCTTTTCATCCCCTTTCCGACTAAACCTAACGATTCAGTTTATTCATATATTACTGTGAATGCGATATCTTGTCTTGCAAAAATAGCTGATTGTAGTCATCTATCGTCTACCAATGCACTTATTTTTCCTTTAACGACATCTTATAGTAGATTACACACCGAGGGCTGGAAAGTAAGAAAAGTCTCAGATCTCATGTAATTGTTCTCAACAAACATGTGATCTGAGGCTTTCTTGTTTACTGTCCGACGTTAGTATACTATTTTTCTCCTCGACGGAGGTGGAAAGCGACAACATCGTTTAGCGTAGCGGGACGAAAATTGACGCTTTCCGTCCGGAGGGGAGAAAAAATATTTAATTTATCGAGAATGAATGTGATCCGACACTTGTGTAAGTTTAGAAGTTGCGTTTTTACGAAACAGGACAATCAACCGTTAACTATTTTCCCGGCAATTACTCTGCCGGTTGATATCCGTATCACGTCTACCATCTAGGAAGGGTAAGCTTATGAATTTGATAAGATCATACAACTAATATCGTAGAATCATAGTGGGGTAAGAGTTTTAAGCTCTGGTGTGCGGTGCGAAGTGTGTGCGATAATTAGTAGATGGCGGTCGCAGGTATCTAGGAGCGAAGCTGGCGACGTCGCCGCTGCACACGGCTGCGCGGTAATTACCACGGTCGAGGGGGCGATGGAGGCGCGGCCGATCTCCTGTCAAAAGGATCGCGTGCCGAACGACGGACGCCCGTATTAAACGCTAGCGAAGAACCCGTGCCCCATCAGATAACATGCAATCAATTTCGCGATCTACATGCCTCTACGTCGGCACCGCCCCTGGACTGACGTCACGCCGATAAGCTCATAGTGCCAGCTAACCTCTGGTACCACTTCGTCTGGCACACTTCAAATTCACAACTTAAAACCTAATTTTAAGATTACTCATATTAGAATAAGTGAGATCGCGACAAACTGCTATTTCGGAAAGTGGGAATATAGGAATCGGCGATAGTCAGTGTTTGTTTAAGTGTAAGCACAAAGAATCTGGTCTAATCAAGGCATTCACCGATGCCACGGTGCGAGGCTCAGTCACGCGATCGTTTTATCGCACACCTTCTTTCTGTTTTATAGAGCAGATAAAGTTTGTTTAAAAAGCTCGCATGTCTTTACTACATCGGCGTCCTTGTCGTGACAAGTGGTGTAACCCTCGACATCCTAATGCTGAACAAAACAAGCCTTTCCAAGTGTACTGAACTTTTATGAATTTGCTGCCAGAATTATTACCGCAATTTAGTAGTAAATTGCACATTGCACTGCGCTACCTACCACCTCGTTAGATTTATTTGTAAGGCAATTACAAATCTACCCACAATATTTGCAATTAGTACCAAGATCAATATGTGCGTTCAGTTGTTCAAAGTTTGGAACATTTCGTCTGGCTTAACTCTTTACTTTGTGTGTCAATATTACGAATTAAATTTCACCATATTAATTCATTTCTACGAACTGCGTTCCTTTCTGGGGATATAAATAAAAATAAAACTGAAGTAGCTAAACAAAGAGATACAAGAAAAGCCAGCACCGGGCGCGAAAAATCCTAGCGAGTCAATTTGGTATTATGAGGTAATGGAGAGTAACGGGCATGATTTACGCGAAGCCGACAGCGTTCGCGGGCAGCACAATTATCGGCCCGCGGGCGCTCTCAATTACAAAGAGGCGCACCCGCGGGACTACACCTCCGCCTCTCTGCTCGGGCCCAGCCACAAATCTTCCAGTCTTACTGCCTTACACCCAACAAGTTGCAAACATACGAGAAAATACGGGATCGGAACATGAAATGATTCTATGCCATTTACTATTATCTAATTTCATTACAATACACCCAATACACACTCATTACGGTCACTATAATAATATACATTATAAATATCTTGGACATAAATATCTGGACTAATTCTATCAAATTGTATACAACATTATTTTTATAAATATGGCAGAGAACTTGTAAACCTAATGGAACTAATGAAAGTTATTTATGAAAGCGCTGACTGTTGGTTTTACTTTTAAAATTTAAATCCAGTTGGATTCATTCGATAAACGAAATGTTGTTGGAGGACGCGATCGGGTCGAGTGTCGCGTTTTAATTTGCGCGGCGACACATGAGTGGAGTCCGTGCTATGGTTTGCGGGAAGCGAGTAACGACGTCGAGTACCCTGCTAATTGCAGCGCCACGCTATCCTCCCCGATATCACCCGCGCTCTATCTGCCCATCATCTAATGCTATATTTTATATGTACTTGTGATTGTGACTAACAAGTTTAGCGTTCAAGTTTCCACTCCTTCAGAGAAGTCGATACAGTGAAATGTGCCTAGTTTCATTATCTATAGGTATGTTGCGGCACGAGTTTCTCCCAGTGGAGCATCCAGATAAACCTGACCGACCGTAATCATATCGGTGAGAACATTAATTACGAGATTTGACACCGCGAACGAGTGCGACAACAATCTTGGCTAATTACACGTTTATGTGTGTTCGTTGGAAATAAGTTGTTACTCGGCAGTAAAGGGGAGAGTTTCGAGCAGCAGATCGTCTGAAGTAATTTGTGAAGAAACAAATGAAACTGCTCCCCTCGCACCGGAGAGCGCCTCGCAAACCGCGCCGCCCATGTAATCGGATAATAAAAAGGGCAAACGCGGTAAATATAAGATGAGGAAGACAGTTTTACGACCAGTACCTAATTAAGTGGAGAACCAAACAAAACGTTTACAGTTAAATAAGTAGAAGTGATAGAACCTTAGTTTTCTACATACAAAGGGGGGTAGTTATCGCTTTCTGCACACGAATATGCTACAAAAAGTAAATGTTTGCGTAAACAGCATACGTCTGCTGAAAATACAAGTGGGAGTGCGGGCGGGCGCTGCGCGTGAGTGGGGTATTTCTGGCGCGCAGGTAGGGCGGAGCGCAAAGGAATTCGACCTCACCTGAGCACGTCTGATTCACTCGCGCTAAATCAGTGCGCTCTACATATTAGACATCAGCTCTTTTGATGCCACATTTAAATATATGAGTTGCAACACTGCCATGGTGTTGATGGATCTATGTAGTCAAAATTAAATGAGCGCTGATTTCACGTTGATAATGAAGTCCACGGTCGTAAAAAACAGGTCACCGCTGAGGCGATTAATCTCATAGCCCCGATAGAAAACATCGCCGGGTCAAATGTCGTGATTAACGATTTATTTGCAGGACTGTACCAATTTAAGGGCGTAAACGTTTAATTCAGTTCGGGTCGCGGACACGGGTCCGGCCCGAAGCGATTCATTAGCTCGACCGCGTCAGAACAAACAATTTAACGCGACGGGCGTGTTTTGGTGGTGGTGGGTGATAAAAGGGCGCGAGGGCGATGAGCAGCGCGCCAGCTGCGTGCGGCCGCGCGATAAATCTCGCGGGTGGTGCCCGTGCCGAGGCCTCCGCGGAGCGCCCTGGCTGCCGGCATTCTCCACAAAGCAGCGCTGCTTCCTGTCAGACTACCCTAAATGCATCGCTAATGAAGTTGTTGGATTGGATGAACCTTTTACAATCGAATTTTCTATTTCATGCACAACATATTAAAATAGTAACTACGTATAGTGCGTAGAGGTTTGTTGGTTGTGTCGATGTTGTAAAGGGATGAGTCATGCGTGGGTATTGATAACGTAATAGCTATGCAGATTTTTGTATGTGACGCGTAACAGGTTTACGATTAAGGATGTCGGTGACCGATGCCATACGTCGCGAGCGCGAGACGGGCGCGGCGCCACGGCAGGCACGACACGGCCGCGCCCGCGCCCGTCCGTCCGTCCGTCCCCGCAGCGTGTAAATGGCTTCAGTTAATTAAGTTTAATCAGAACCCTGATGGCTTGTTCGCCGGCGACCATCTGCCGGTTGATTCACGCCCACATATACTGTTACAAGCGTAAACCATGTGCCGTTGTTAATTGTTTTATCAGCGAAACCTTATAGCCTTGTTGGTGATAATGTTTACTGCACTAAAAACACTGTTTTCTCTTGTGAAAAGCCTAGGAATAAATATTGAATTATAGACTCATTCAACCAAAACAGCAGTTACCATAAATTGACTGCTATAAATCTGATAAATAAGTTTATTGTTCTAAACTACGGTTTATTCGGAAATCCGATTCAAATTTTATGAGTCGATGATAACTAGTTAACTACGACAAAAGACACTAATAGCTGAGGTAGCTGGAACTATGGAATATGATTTTTAGGATAATTGAAAATATGAACTGAGTGTGGCGACAGGCTCACTGCCCGTCACACTTGACAGAGTTTCGGTACTACTAGTGAAAAATGGATGTTTTGAGTTTTCAGAATGTCTCTGACTACCCCCTCGGGGAATATAGTCGTGAGCATATGATATGCTATGCTATGAACTGAGTGAAGAAAAACCTCGTTATGGCGATCCTTGGTAGGACTATGTCCAGATTGTCCAGCAGTGGACGTTCATCGGCTGAGATGATGATGAAGAAAAACCACCGTGCTTTAAGAATTTATTGTTTTAGAAATTAGAAAAGGTAAAATAAAATTACATAACGTTAAGCGTTCTTTGATAAATTATATCGTAAGGGCGCTGCGTAAAAGTAGCAGGGTATTGATGGGTCGATGTAGGATAAGTTAGCAGATAGTCAAGTGTGGCGTGCAGCGCGACCATTAACGCAGCGTGACGAATAGTCCGGCGGAGTTCGGTGAGGAGGGGCGGCGCGGCGGAGCGTGCCCGGTCGCGGCGCCCGCGCTCGCCTCGCCTCGCCTCTCACGCGATCTTATCGCCTTCCGCGAACATCGCATCGCACTGCCCGCCCGTCTCTATTCCGTGACTGCCTTCAACCTATCTTCGCTATTTCTTCACCCATAAATTAAATTTCGACTCACAAGTCATTTACCTGGCTCGTCCACAGCAGTTAGTCAAAGCGCAGTGACAGACCGAGGTTGACCGAGGATGGTTGGCAACGCTCGTAATGAGCGGCGAATCCTTTGACCGGCTGCACTCGGTCGACGCAAACGCTCAGCTAATTAGGCGGCGCAGATCTGAAGCCACGACCGAATTAGTGCGATTGTGCTCGTGGATTAACTGACTACAATCCTTTAACTAACCAACGACTGCACAGTTTGTACGGTATTCGTTAAAAATAACGGTAGGTATTCTGCTGTCTTCCTGGGCACAATAATATTGTAACATAAAAAATGTAAGGCATCAACGTAACGGATCAGCGGGAACCTCCCCATGCAAATATCAACGTGAACTTTAAATGTCATAGTCAGTGATTCGTGACCTAGTATCAAGGAAAGTCTGAACAAAACAATGACAATAAGGTGGCCTGGACGCTATCAATCACGAAATAAAACAATCACCGTTTCGTCCCGGTTATATAAAACAAAAATACAAAAACGATAGTCACTACCAGGCTAAGCCTAATTGTTGCGTCCGAGCTTTAAAAATGTGCGTCCAAGGAAGTGTTAATATATGGTGAGCAAGATTAGTGTGGGATATTTGATAGATAGTTTTTCTATAAGAAAAACACAGGACATAATGATGGCAAAAATACGAGGTATCAATGAACTCGCAAGCTTATCGTGGGACCCTCATTTATTTTCAAGTCAATCCGACGCGTAAAAGCGAAACGTGTTGTGTTTCTACGTGCCCCATTGTAAACTTTCGTCCCCAATTCCATTAACAATCAACAGTTTAACTATTTACAATAGCCACGTGGAATAAGGGTTCTCCAACTTTCGTTAGAAAACGTAATTTAGTTAGGAAGCCTTATATCGTTGTTAGCTATCAAACAATTATTCAGTTTAAAATAACAGTTGTTTGTCACGAGTTGCGATTGTTAATACATTGCATAACTTATTTGGTCTCTTTTCAAGAAATAAATTATACACTACTACCACTAGTAATTCATTTCTTTCCAATACGAGTAATGCTTGACATGAAAAACGAGTTAAACCAGGGGTAATTCCCACCTGGCAACAAGGTTCATCTCATTAATCTGGGTTTCCACATTAAGCCGGGATGTGCCGATGGTGACAAAGGAAAGCCTCGACGGCCGAGGGTCTGAGGCGGCAAAGCCTTTCGTGAAATCTGCGACAAATATAAAGCGGCAGGCAGGCCGTACTTATACGTCTAATACTGGGGCGTGGGATCAATCTGTCAAGTACATTGACATAAGCACTATGGACTCTCCAAGTATAATATAAAATCTTGGCAAATTTTTGGCCGAATTGACACAATAACCCACACAAATCAAGTATGAATGCTGTTGGGCGTCACTAATACGTTGTATTTGATTCATAAACTTAGTCGTATTTGGTATGTTTACTGTAAGCTAGATTAGCTAGAACATACATAGAACAGTTTGGTTCTGCCATTTTTGGAGCGTAGATTGTAAATCTAGTTCCGACTTATATAGGGTGAAATTGATATCATTAGCATAATTATAAACCAAGAGTCTACCCATCAAACTCAACAACTTTTACTATTGGACCAGCAGACAAACCAATCGGAGCAAAAATCTATTGTTCTATACTAAACTGCAATGCCTACTCGACTCAAATGTACGCAACAGCAGATTTTTTATTGCTCAAGTCGGATTGCTCCCCACAGTAAAAGTTGTTCAGTTTGTTGGGTAGACTCATAGTTTAAAACGATGCTAATGATATCAATTTCATCCTGTAAAAGATATCAATGGTCAAGTATACTTACTGTTTTCCTATTCCTGTGATTGGAATGTGAAATAACTTTTGATTAATTATACTGTTTGCGTCAATGCATTAAATAGTGTGCAATTAATTAGTGCATTTTGTTAGGTGACAATTCCCGCAACGGAACAAGGAAGTAAAGTAAGCACGATGTATCGCAGCAAGGGCACACTCAATACGCAAACAACAGCGCGGTTGGAAATTTAATCACGTTTCTGACCACGACAACAGAGCAAATCGCTCATAGTTGCTAGAGCAAAGCGACACAGCACAACAGCAGGCGAGCAAACAGACCGGCTATTGTGCGTGTCGGAGACTTGGCGGCGCAGCCAATGTTTCACGGCAGTTTGCGAGTCACCCCGAGTCAACACCGACCCCGCGCCGCCGCCGCCGTGAGACCACATTGTTATTAATTACAACCTAGGATGCTACACAACACAAAGCCCATTATAAGACCATTCTGCCGGCAGAAGGTAAATATTATGTAAGTATGCCGATGCATAACATAACAGTAATGCATTGAAAATCGTAGATATTCGTGCAGCCGCAAGTGAATAATCGAATTGGACCATAGAAAAGGGGCTTTGAACATGGAATAAAACAATAGATAGTCGAGTCCATGCCGCGCGAGGGGCTCGCGTGACTGTCTCGCGCGCGGTTTATACGACTTCCTTTGTTTCTTCACATAGTTTGCATTTGCACACTTTCAAACAGAGTTTTGACTTGCAGGGATATTCACCTAGGACTTTAATTAGTGACTGGGTTACATGCCATACATAAGGGCAACATATTTATACGAGCTTGATTTTATTCAGCCTTGACAAGTTGACAGTAGTGATATCAGAACATGATAATATAACATAATAGCAGTTACTCAGTGTATCGATTGAAATAGCAATTAGCATGGGTGTATTTGTTTTATTGAAGACAACAGGGGAGAAAGTTACATAAAACAGTCATTGACAATAGAATAATAGGCAGCTACCCACTACTACTCGTATAAACGTTTCCCACAAAGGACACTCAAACAAAAGCTTGTGAAACACAGTAGCTTAGCTCTAGCACATACAATACATTTTTTGTTTATATGAATATATCTTTACTATAAATAATAAATAAAAAGAAAATTTAAAATGGTATGAAAAAGACAAACAAATAATTCTGACCGACAAACAGCAACTGTGCATATTGGGAATCTAAACAAAGATTATAAACATGTCACGTAAAGCTGTCTACTACCTAAAAAAATTAAGTAGAACAGACACATACAGCATTATGTAAAATTTTAATAATAGCAGAGAATAAACACGCCAAACTTGCTCACCAAATTTTATTTTATTAGTTTGCGAAAATAGAATAGGTAGTAAAGTCTACAGAAACACGTTTCTATCACAACGACAAGGCCATCAGTTTATTTATATGACAATCAATTTTTATTTACCATGTGGAGAAGCATTATTATAAGTACGATATTAATACACAGTTAATAGTGTGTGTCTACAGTGTGATCAAACTTCCTATTGCATTGATTAGACCCATACGTTTGAAACGTGTGCAATGATCGTATGAGCACACACATAATGTGCATAGGAAGGTTGCAACTTTTTTGTTTATGAAGATAAATAGGTGTACGAACGAGGCCGAGCGAGCGATTAATCTAAGTTTAGAGAGTAAACAAGAAGGTGAAGTGATCAGCGGGAGCGTTGTTGAAGTTTAATAAGCGTTAGTTAGCGAAGGAGGAGGCGCGGCGGGCAATAAGGCGACTATCTCCGGTGCGGCGGCGGCGCGAGGCTCGGCGGTGAACAAATTACTGCTCCACGTCTCCTCGCCCATCGAGTCTCCCGACACGTTATTACTCATCCAACACATTCACTAGCGATCATTGTATCAATTAGGCCGTGAACGATCGACTTCGATACCCGCTCTACCCTGGTAAAGTAAATCATTGCAATAGTCACGTTGGTGTAACTAAAGTTGTTATCTACTTGCATAGCATTTTCACCAAACAAGTAAATGTGTTATGAAAACAGAAACAAATTATGTATGCATTATTCGCCACAGGATAAAATAATGTGACATAAAATGTGCCGGCACAACAACATCAAGTCGTAAAATAGCCAATTAGGATTTTAAATGTAAACGAGGCGAGTGGAGCCTAAAGCGCAACGCGGTGCATGCGGACGAGGGCCGTCAAAGCGAGAATAATCTCATAACCGCGGTCCGGACACGGGCAGCTTAAGCCGAGCGCCCTCAGGCTTACCGAGATCGTTCTTTGAGCAAACACTACTGCGTTGAGCTTGCGACGTCTGCGTATACAACAAAGCAGCATTCTTATTAACTTTTAAACTCATTTTCATTCTCGATGAATTCGGCGAGGTGTTCATGCGTAACGAAATTAGAATTACGTTAAATTTCCTCAAATACGGATAATCGGTAGCGGGACAATTAATCGGCGAGAAGTTTCGCAAGTGGTGGCCAGCCGGGCGGGGCGGCTAGTCTAGCGGTTCGTGCACTTCAATTTCTCCGCGGTCGCTGATGCGTGGCAGCGCAATCGGGCGCGGCTGAACGATTCCGATCCGATTCGCGCAGCCGTTCACCGCGTTACAACATAAGCCTGCGTATTCCTTCCGCCAAGACGATCGAAATCGTCATCCCGACAAATTCACTTTGAACTTGTGAAATAAGTACATGAACTAATTGACTTTATGCGAAATACTACGTACTATGAGGTAAAACAAAACTAGGTGCAAACATGTATGAAAATAGAGCAATGAGCTTGCAGCAGTAGGAGACTGAGGCGAGGGGACTCTGCGAGTACCGCACTGATTACGGTTCCATATTTAATGATCCACTCACGTGGCTTCGCAACAAGCCGCAAACTAATTTCAATACCCTACTGGATATTTGATGAGCATCACAGTTGTAAAAACAACAGTGGGAAAGAAGTGTGAATGTATTGCAGCAATCAGGTTGCAATTTTCCTAGACACGTAACACGGGTGTGCAAATTACCCAATGTTGCAAGAATGGGTTGCAAAGTGCATCTGTAGAAAAATCGGAAAATCAGCAAGAGAAAGTGTTTCATATGTGAAGGAGGGGTGGAGGGAGCGAGCGGCGGGCGGTAAGACGGCCTGCGCACAGTTTAATTTCCCACGAGGTCGATCTCCGCGCCGCCGCCGCGGAGCGCAGCCCGCGGGAATTAATTGCCAGTAATGAATAGTCAAGTGAACGTCCGTTAATTATGTATATCTACCGGAATTTTGTGAAATAACATCAACATACAAGAAGAGAGATGTGAAAGATAAGCAATTGGTGTTTAATTGTTCGTAGAACACAACGAGCACACATCTACGCTTACAGTCTAAAAAGTTATTTAGTTGCTCACAGGGAAGAAATTATGTACAAGATAGCAGAGCCTTCTCTTTGCTGACAAAATATGGCCCAGCCTGTACCAATCGCTATGTTTACTTTATACGTTTAGAAGAATAAGTTTCGATGAAAATTTCATTTAAAAAGGTCTACTGCCACTATGCAGGCATGGTGTAACCCAGATTGCTGTTTTCACACGGATTGCAAACTTTGAACAATGCTAGCGGCAACTGAACTGTCGTTGCTAAAGTTTAATGACCTGTAGTTTCTTGTCAGAAACGTCACCTCGGAGTCAACTTAAAATCGCAAATTTCTGTTTCGAAACAATTCGATACAAAGAGATTAGTTGGAAATCAGTTCAATTCCGGTGTTATAACTAAACTGAAAAACTACAAAGCACGCAATGAACTTGATATTTATTGCATCACTAAAACAGTGATTATGACTGTTCGAAACACCGTTAACCTCTTTATATTCAAAAAGCACATAATCGACTATGAACGAAAATGTTATGAAAGTAAGTAAAAGACGTCGCCGCAGCGTGACGACTTGCCAATTCGATAAGGCTTTATTGACACACCGCATTCGTAGGATGGCGTAGCGTGGCGCGATCGACATCGTCGTCGATTCTATCACATGTGCGCCGTTACAATCGGTAATGGTGTGTGCAGTTAAGGTGTAGGTTTATTGCTTCCTTGTCGACGGGCGCCGTGGGAACAGGGCCGGAGATAGTCGCTCGTTAGAGAGGCACGCGTCGAGCCGAGCCGAGCCACTACACAATAACGGTAACGCCACCTATCTACACGACACGACACGACAACAGGCTACACGCACCGTCTTCCTGTTGTCGTACTCCAATAAATTCTCCTTGTCCAGTTCAACGCGACCACCTTTACATAAGTGTTATGTTAATGCAAACGTAACAAATGCGGTTCAGCATTAATAATCACGCTCATGTCGTGCATATGTTACATGGATTCACAAGCAGTTATCCACATTAATTAAGTAGTTATAATTCCAATGCGCAGTAGTCATACGGAATAAGTAATAGAAAATACTGACAATGACCTACGTAGTTTATGCTAGTCAATAATACAAGGTGTAAGTGACAGCCTAGCAAATACTGAAACGGTGAACTCAGACCATAAAACTGAACAACTTTCACTATGGAGCCTACCTCAGGAAAAGCGAAAAAAATCAGCTGTCCCATACATTTGAGTCGAGTTTTGTATGGGACAGTTGATTTTTTTTCGCGTTTCCTGATTTGGACTCTATTGACTCCATTGTTCACTTTGATGGTCTGAGTTCACCGTTTCGGTATTTGCTAGGCTGTCACTTACACCCTGTATAAGAATTTGGTTTAAATTAATCATACAAATTACAATAATTCAAGGCGGAGTTTCACGCTCCATTTGAACAAAAACATGTAACCCTGTTTCTACAAAGTGCAATAGGTATGAATTAACCTCAACGTACTTGCACGTAAAACGTGAGAAAGTCGACGTTGGGTCGCGTAGTTCGCACGAAAAACTCATGAGACCTCATGTGAGCGAGTGACAATACCGCTATTTCATTTTACATTGGCTACAAGCGATTTCTTGTGAACGTAAAAGCGCGAGACGAATCAATTAACCGAGCTTTATGAATACGGTCTAACTGTATAACAAGATTGCTACGTCGAATCGGTAGACATGGTGATTGGATTAGACCCGTGTTGTTAACAACAGCTAGCACCGCAAGATGCAAATAAGGGCAATGAACACAAGGTGAAAATGAATTGTTGAATCAAATAAATAAGTTTCATTACAATGCTGCCATAGAGTTAGATCACGAGCAAGATTGTTAAAGATTTTATAACTAGTGTTTACCCGCGACTTCGTCCACACAAATTACATACCAGATTTTAAGTCAGATCATAAGCTATCAAACAAAAAAAGTTTCATCAAAATCGGTTTAGTAGTTTTTGCGTGATGCGCGAACAAAAAAACAAACAAATAAACAAACACACAAACAAACGGACAAAAAGATAGACAAAATTTCAAAAAAATGTTGATTTCGAGTCAAGGATACTTAAAAACCATATCGTAATCTTTTTTTTGTAAATATCTTCAATGTACAGACACACTTCAGTTACAATTTTATAATCGTTTAGACAAGATTGATAATGCGATCCGGTGTAGATGGCTTAGAAAAGGCATACATACTTACATTTACGTTACGCTTTTGACAAGACGGTGATCCTAAGCATTATGGAGTAAACGATAATACCTATAGTTCTGTTCATTGTAGTTCAAAGCTTCGGAACCGTGGGTTTGGTTTTATTTGACTACTAGTGTTTTCCCGCGACTTCGTCCGCACAAATTATATACCAGATTTTAAGTCAGATCATAAGCTATCAAACAAAAAAAGTTTCATCAAAATCGGTTCAGCAGTTTTTGCGTGATGCGCGAACAAACAAACACACAAACAAACAGACAGACAATATTTCTAAAAAAGGTTGATTTCGAGTCAGGGATACCTAAAAACCATATCGTAATCTTTTTTTTTGTAAATATCTTTAATGTACAGACACACTTCAGTTACAGTTTTATAATAGTTTAGATTAGATTAGATTAGATTATTTTCTGATGCATAAGTGTAAGTCAACAAATCCGCATTGGGCGGGCACGCGTGATGGACGGAGGACTAATGACCACACAGACCCCTTAACGGTAGGTCTGTGCCCGACAGTGGAACGTATATCGACAATTATCATCTCATCAGTTTTTATCTTAGTCTTTTCGCGTGAGAAGAGTAAGGTAATAGATACGTAAACATTCCGTCTACTAAATTAGAAAGTACTTTACAGTGAGATAATAGATGTTTGTAGGCGTGGGTAATTTTGGTAGTTTTTACCAGTTCGCTGTTTATGCCCAAAAAGAGTTTAAGTAGTTTGTTCACATACAGAATGTAACAAAAGACCCGGGTAATATTTAATAGTGAGGTTCAGAACATCAAACTGAACAACTTTCACTATAGGGCCAATCTCGTCTAAATCACCCGGGCCTCCTCACATTTCATTACAACTTATACAGGGTGAAATCGATATCATTAGCATCCTTTGAAACTAAGAGTCTACCTATCAAACTGAACAACTTTTACTATGGGAGCAAACCAATCGGAGCACACAAAAAAAAACTGCTGTCCCATACTAAACTGCACCCGCCGCCGCTGCCTACACGACTTAAATGTATGGACAGCAGATTTTTTTTTGCTCCGATTGGTTTGCTCCCATAGTAAAAGTTGTTCAGTTTGATGGGTAGACTCTTAGTTTAAAAGGATGCTAATGATATCAATTTCACCCTGTAGGATTCCAATGCCGTGTACAGACCTTCTCTCATTAAATAACGAACGCGCTTTGTATGAAAAGTGCACGATTAATTTTCCATCGTATTTTTTCAATGAGAAGATAAAAATATAGTATAGATTATACACCGAGGGCGGGAAAGTAAGAAAGGTCTCAGACCACATGTAATTGTTCACACAGCAAACATGTGATCTGAGGCTTTGGTATTTACAGCCTGAGGTTAGTATACTACTTTTCTCCTTGACGGAGGTGGAAAGCAGCAACTTCGTTTTTTTTATCGCAGTGGGACGACAATTGACGCTTTCCGCCCGGAGGGGAGAAAAAATATATTTCATACATGCAAATACCCTACTGTAAACTGTAATAATCAGCTGAAGGACTAAGGAAATCCTTCCTCACAAAGCTACAGGATAAATTTGAAAGATCTTAGTCCAGATCCAAAATTAAATAGAATAAAATAAATCCACAGCAGCATTCTCACTTGCTGAATAATAAATATGAACCCTCTGCTGCGAAAAGGCCTCTACTCACTTATGAAACCACTGCTTAGAAAGGACCTCTACCTACTTATATGAACCTTTTTCTGCAAAAAGACTTCCACTCACGTGTAAAACCACTGCTTAGAAAGTACCTCTCTACCTACATATATGAACCCTCTGCTGCGAAAAGGCTTCTACTCACTTATGAAACCACTGCTTAGAAAGGACCTCTCTACCTACATATATGAACCCTCTGCTGCGAAAAGGCCTCTACTCACTTATGAAACCACTGCTTAGAAAGGACCTCTACCTACTTATATGAACCTTTTTCTGCAAAAAGACTTCCACTCACGTGTAAAACCACTGCTTAGAAAGTACCTCTCTACCTACATATATGAACCCTCTGCTGCGAAAAGGCTTCTACTCACTTATGAAACCACTGCTTAGAAAGGACCTCTCTACCTACATATATGAACCCTCTGCTGCGAAAAGGCCTCTACTCACTTATGAAACCACTGCTTAGAAAGGACCTCTACCTACTTATATGAACCTTTTTCTGCAAAAAGACTTCCACTCACGTGTAAAACCACTGCTTAGAAAGTACCTCTCTACCTACATATATGAACCCTCTGCTGCGAAAAGGCCTCTACTCACTTATGAAACCACTGCTTAGAAAGGACCTCTCTACCTACATATATGAACCCTCTGCTGCGAAAAGGCCTCTTCTCACTTATGAAACCACTGCTTAGAAAGGACCTCTCTACCTACATATATGAACCCTCTGCTGCGAAAAGGCCTCTTCTCACTTATGAAACCACTGCTTAGAAAGGACCTCTCTACCTACATATATGAACCCTCTGCTGCGAAAAGGCCTCTACTCACTTATTAAACCACTGCTGAGAACGGACCTGTACCTACTTACACGAACCCACTGCTGCAAAAAGACCTCTACTTACATATGAAACCACAGCTACAAAAAGACCTCTACTTACATTATGAAACCACTGCTACAAAAAGACCTCTACTTACATATGAAACCACTGCTGCGAAAGGACCTCTTTAACTACTTATATGTATCCATTGCCAAAAGGCTTCGGTTCCATTATAATTATGAATCCACCGCTGAGAATGAGAATCTGCTCACTCCACTACTTCTTATCGTGTGGGCAAGCCCTAGTGTCAGAGTTAATTCAAACCGCCTTACGGCCTCTGACGTGGTTTTTATGTAACGACTACTACTACCAGCGATAGTGGCCGGGACCAACAGCTTAACGTGCTATCGAAGCACGGAATCATCTTTCTTTTCAGACAATCAGGTGATTCAGCCTGCAATGTCCTAACCAACTGGGGAAAAATGCACAGTGACATATCACTAGGTGTCCCCCCTGGGAATCGAACCCACGACCTCCGTGTCAAGAGCCCAATGTTCTTAACCATTAGACCACGGAGGCAGTCTCTACTCCACTACTACGAAAAGATCTCTACTCACATACGAATCCACCGCTGATATAAAAATATCGACTTAGGCCAATCGGACCTCTACCTTAATTTTGATAAGTCATTCATTACGCACCGGCGGCAGCAGTGTCAAAACTTATTCGAACGTGTTAAGTACACGTTGGTTCGAACAATTCGTATGGTGTAAGAGTATGATTCCACATCGTATAAAAATAACGATTTGTATAGAAATAAAATTAAAATTAAAGTATTTTTAACGCGATTTGAAACGCCTTTTTGTTGTTTTTACTAGTGATACCGTTTAATCACTTAAAATTGCAGATAATACTATAAATAGGTAAGCTACGCTACTACCTTATTGAAAAATAATAATAGTTTTTTATATTAAACTCTGAATTCAAAACGTAAATAATAGTTTAAATAACAAAAATAAGTTCGTAGGTAGGTATTAAGATCACTAAAAATTTATAAAATATATAATGATTACAATTAATTTATTACATTTCTTTTAACATGATTGTGACAACCCTTAACATGGCCGCCATCTTGCCGCATCGTCAGGGCAACACGCGGTTTCTTAGAAGCTTTCCTACTATTATCTTACATATACTTTGATCTAGTACTAGATACAGTACGGACACTCCCTGCTCACCCCCTCCGGCGGAAAATGTAAGCAATGGTGTTGGTGTATTCCTGTCTCTCTCGTCATGTAGAGATGCATTTCAGAAATAACTTTATACCCAGTGTATTTAATGAGTAATGAGTAATGACACATAATAACAATGTATGCCAATTTTTGTAATACATGTTTTAAAAATAAAGTCACTTTTTTTAGATTCCTTCCGTCTGAAGGTGAATCAAATCATAACCTACACCAGTACATTTTACATTACAAATTGTTTATTTTTATATATTTGAATTGCTTTTATTCGAATAGAACTGTAGAACAGACTGAGAAGGTACTTAGGCCACTCTTTTCCCGAAATACGGGCTTAAGCTAGAATGCTACAGTTTAATAATTTAAAATAATATCGTAATCTTAACTATTATAAAACCGTAAAATCATGAGGAATAAAAAAGTAGCGGTTCTCTTCATATAAATTCAAATAACATTCGATAGCGCGATTTAAAAACGTGCAGCGCCATCTATAGACAAAATTGTTCGTTTGTTTGTTTGTTCGCGCATCACGCAAAAACTACTGAACCGATTTTGATGAAACTTTTTTTGTTTGATAGCTTATGATCTGACTTAAAATCTGGTATATAATTTGTGCGGACGAAGTCGCGGGAAAACACTAGTAATATGTATAAAACAGTAACTAGTCGAATCGAGTGAGAGGAGTAGAGGCCTTTGCCCTGCAGTGGCATCCGACAGGCTAAACTTATTATTTCTTAAATTTGTAGCGTTAGCATGTGAGTTCTTTAGATTAGAGGACTTAGTCATCATTATCTAAGTAATGAATGTTTCCTGGAAGTTAACATCAAAAACAATACATGGTGCTGATATTATGATGTATAATTTTTTTAAATGTATTCGCCGGTTACTATAGAGTAACCAGATATTGCGTTTTACCAACCCTAATCTAAATGGAATGTCAGTGTCACCTAATTAAAAATTTTGTTATAAGAAACCTACCAAATTAAAACTGTATAACCTCACATTGCAATAAGTACGGATACAACGACGTCTTTCTGTAGGTGAATTATACATTCGTTCTTTTAGTAATTTCACTTTTACACACCCGTATGTGTAAAAGTGAAAATTGTTCCTTGTGTAGTTACTCTTCTATAAATCTAAGTTTGGTCTAATTCGGCCTTAATATGCTTACGGTTTTTTAAGGAAATGATCAGACCATCAAACTTTCTCGTACATCTACGTATAAATAGCGCAGCCGATTCGAATGAAAACTCGGCTCTTCCTAATTTCAAAAATTTTTATAAGAAAAATGTTTATTCGTTTTTTATTTAGGATAAACGGTTTCCAGTTTTAGCTTTCATTTGTTAACATCTGCAACATCACTAAATAAACACACGTATAGGGTCCTTCTTAATATTCTGACGGCTTTTTAAAAGGATAACCAGACCATCATACTGTACAACTTTCTCTATCGAACCTATGCCGAAATCAAGAGAAAAAATCAGCTGTTCCATACAAAACTGCAATCTTACTTGACCCAAATGTATGGGATTGATCGGGATTGGGATTTCATTGTTCAGAAAGTTGCTCAGTTTGATAGTCTACTAATCCACTTAAAACCCGACAGCATATAAAGTTGGACCCTACATTTAACGCCAATGATAATCAAATCACAAAAGGGTCATGTCAAGTGATAATGCAAAGTGTCGACTTACCTGTACAACGAAGGACTAGTTTTGTTAACATCTTTAATAATAAAACACCACTGAAAAGTACAAATACGTCTCGCCAATGATAATAATATCAATAATATCGCAAAAAAGTCATGTCAACCGTAGCCATGACAATGTAAAGCGTGGACTCACCTGTACATCGAAGGGCTGGTGATGCTGGGTAGTGTCGGGCTGCTGGGGCACGACGGAGGCGCCGTTGACGAGGCTGCCGCCGCCGCCGGCCACGCCGCCGCCGCTCGCGCCGCCCACTCCACCGACACCGCCCACACCGCCCGCTCCCACCCCGTACTGCATCCACACGTTAAACGTTATACATAGTTCAAACACTTGGTCCATAGAAAAAGAATATAATACAGAACTGACTTTAAAATAATAATAGCCACGAAAACGAAACAGGCTTATACGTTTATCACAGAGTGAGCGAGAGAAAATCTATGTTGTTTGGCACTTTCTGCGTATTCGATACTTTAGTTAAACTTGAAATTGCTTACAAAATCTTGCAACTTATTCAAGCAAAGGCACGATAATCCTGATGGCACCCATGTCAAGCAGTGGAGACATCAGTACTTAATCCTACTGGACCCAATAGTGATACAATTAGTTGGTCATTATTACATTCTCGACTCCATTACGTCCTCGCCTTCGGCTCGGGCTCAATCCAATTCCAGTCTCGGGCGTGATGACCAACATAGCTTACTTGTATCGTAATTCATAATGTACTATCTTAAATTTTCTGTTCTCATCATCATCAAAAGGTCGAATTCAGAATAGATGCACGTAATATGCTCGATAGTTAAGGTATTTCGGTACTGTAATTGATGTTGGCGGTTCACCAGAAAGTGACGAAAATTCTAGGATACAAGGATTTCGTGATTAATGCAAATCTGCGACGTTGGCCGTTGCCCAGAAAGCGACATTTCAATTTGTTGGTTCGTAATGGTCAATAAGGTTTTAAATTTTCAGGTTATATGCATAGGTACACACGGCGCCAAATCAAGCTACGAAAAACCAAAATAAGCTGGTCGTGCCGTGCGCAGGTAGAGTAATGTATAACGTCGCGTGGCCAGCTTATGATTGTTTTGCGTAACTTGATGTGTCGCCGTGTGTACACAATAAACGTAATCATCTAACACTATGGGCATTGGCTACTGTCAAATACTAGGATAAAATAATTTGCATTCTTGGAATACATTTTAATAATGGCACTAACATTGATAGTTTTTATGTTCAACAAGGCTATCAACTTTGAACTGATTGACAAACAATAAAGTTTGCTTTAAAACAACACCTAGCAAGATAAACAGACTGCGAGCACAGGTCCGGCACTTCTAACAACGTTTTGGATTTGACATGATGACGTTCGCACATGCGCACTAGGTGCAAATTGTTCTTGACATATGTGTAGGGTTGACTTACAACGCATTGTATAAACACCATCTACATTTCATTACTTTTTATTGTTCGTTCAGTTATTAAAAATAGTATTTGAGCTAAAGAATTAATGAAAATGTGAATTTAGCGTTATTTTTCAACGTTTTTATGCACTGAAAAGACTCAATGTTATGTAGTAGAATCTAACGGGTGCACGCGCCTGACTGCATTCCCTTGCTCGAGTTCCCTCAAGTTTCCCTCAAGTGTGAGCTCGGGGATTGGCCGTTCTGTATATAGAACTATATGCCAAACCTATTCTGTGCTGCGAGAATATTGAAAAGCTGCTTCAAGTGCTAAATCACTCTGACATACAGCGTGTAGTGAGTGACAGACATAGTGACAAAGAGATGCACAAAGGTTTGAACATACATCACCAGCAGGAAGCTGGCATAGGTATTGTCTATACCTGGAGAACGGACTGCCTTACAAGTGGTGAAACATGAAAATAGGCCATGGCGGTCGGTAATGTTCGTCCTTCTTTCACAAATTTCCGTCCATGTTTCCATCGTGTTAACTGTCCCTTTGTAATTGCGTCGTTGGATAGAAAGGGGCAAAGTAAACACGTTGGAACATCGCCGGAAACGTATACGAAAGAAGGACGAACATTACCGACCGCCATGGCCTTTTCGTGTTCCGATGCGAGTAAGGAGGATTGGTATCGTATTCATGGTCATCAGCATGTTCTTTCAAAGAAATAGCGTGAATTTAAAAGGATAGGTTGCCATGTTCAAGGATCTTGGCCTGTTCTTTAATGTCTTCTTCTTATCGTGTCGACTTCAAATTTTGAACAAAGTCGCTAAATAGTACCTTGCCAGAAGTGGGCAACCGATACTGCACCGTCGCTAGCGGTCATGAGCTCCTCCTGCGTACAGGTGTTAGGGCACGCAGGGCACGATGTGAGATGTGCCATCGTTTGTGGAGCCCCACACAAGCAACTCACATTTTGCGCATCCGAGAATCCCCACCTGAACATGTTGTCCTTACTGCGACCGACCCGGGTTCGAAGTCGGTTTAACGACTTCCAGGTCGCCCAAGACAAGTCATGTCCAGGCGGGAGGCAAAAAGATACGTAAATATTACAGCAGAAAAAGTACTATTAAGGCCCGATTCGACCAAACGCGAGTAAATTTTATTCTTAGATTAAGTCGCCGGTTACTATAGAGTAAACTGATTTTGCGTTTTACCAACCCTAATTTAAATGAAATGTCAATGTCACATAGTTAACAAATATATAATAAAAAGAAACCTACCAAATTAAAACTGTATATCCTCACATTGCAATAAGTACGGATACAACGACCTCTTTCGGATCAGGTCAGTTACGTCCTTTCCCCGAACGTCCATTTCCCGATTTCGTCCTTTTCCCCGAACGGCCATTTCCCCGAACGGACATTGGAATGCAGTTTTTAGAAGGATAGTTTAAGAAAAGCAAGAAAGAAAACGACTTAAGAAAGTTTCTCTGTAGCTACAAAGGTTAAGGTACCTGCTTACCTGCCCTTACTGCCCCGTCTCAATAATTCATCCTGTATAGTGAAAGTAGTTCAGTTTGATGGTCTCAAGCACCCCCTTAAGCTTTACTAGGGTGTTTTTTTTATTTTTTATTTTTTATTTATTACACCCTGTAGAATGCCCGATCGGGGTAATGGCTGTTTGGGGAGAGAATACATTTGGGACACGGAAGTTCGGAATAATGCCCGTTCGGGGAAATTACCGTTCAAGGAAATGGCCGTTCGGGAAAATGCTCGTTCGGGGAAATGTCCGTTCAGGGAAGTGGTCGTACAAGGAATTCGGGCGATGGACGTTCAGGGAAAAGGACGTAACTGACCTAATCCCCTCTTTCTTTAGGTGAATTATACATTCGTTCTTTTAGTACGGGGTGTGTATTTATTATATATATTTTTTAATTATGTGACATTGACATTTCATTAAAATCAGTTTACTCTATAGTAACCGGTGACTTAATCTAAGAATAAAATTTACTCGCGTTTGGTCGAATCGGGCCGTAGAGTAATAAACATTTTCAGAGATTTATTACTGAAAAATATTGTCGTTGTTATGGCATCCATGGAACGAGCCATCAATGATAGTAAGTACATTATGTGCTCATTGGGTATTCGATCATTTCCACTTTGAAAAAGTTCTCAAGACTAACGTTGGGAATAAAAGATTAGTTTATAACGTACCTGTTGTGAGCTTGCAAAGCTGTTATTGTCAAACTGGGGATGCTGCTCCATTTGTAAGACGAGTTCGATGTGTTGATTCATTGAGTCGTTTAAAGTCATGCCTGAGAAAAAACAAACATCATTAGTAACTGCACATCAACCATACTATTACGGAATTTTACTCTTGTAGCGTCACGTCATAGTGACTAACAAACTTTTAGCTTAGCATTTTATTCATTATGCACTGAGCGTTCGCCTGGAAACTTCAGTCGTCTCTCGTCGCGCGCCCAGTCTAGTACTAGACCAAATTAGTGTAATATTTGTAACTTGTGGTATCTACGTAACTAAGAAATAAACTTTCGTTAAATGAAGTGATTTCTTTAATTATTAGAATCCCAACTGAGAACACTATCCTTCTGATCAACAGTGGATATTTACACACACTTACTCTAACGTTAGTAGTGAACAGAGACTAAACTTTACACTCTTACAATTTATTGTAACACCACCTTTTTCTCGAAGGAAAACATCTTGAGGAACCTGCATGATTATATTTCGATGCATGCATTGTACCCCTTTAGAGCTCGGTGGCGCATTGCGGAGAGGTACGGTCTCTCAATCATGAGGTCCGGGTTCGAATCCGCACAGACAACATGCCACGTACCAATGAGATTTTCTAACTTATCGAAAATATATGATACAAACACAATGCCCATGCGCAGAGTCGGGGGTACAAGCAAGTTATCGATCTATTATCATGGTCAACTTACCGGGGTGGATTTGAGGATGTTGAGGGTGCGGCAATCCCTGCAGTGGGGCCACGCCTAACATCCCAGGGTGATGCTGAAACAGATATACATTAACGATGAGTTACGATAGTCGGAATGAAGCTTAGTCAACCCAGCAACATTTTTCCTATGAATACTTGAATTCCAATATGACTAAGTTGGGTTTCCGAACAGGAAATACAAAGGCGAACATACTACTATTCACCATAAAAGAATCCATTATTTCCAATATAAAAAGGTCCTTCGCAATATGTAGAAGAGTGAGCTCTTGTAGACGTTTTTCAAGAGTACCTGGTATGCAAAGGACCAAATACAGTATAAAATATAATACAGGTTGTAACCTCAAATGCGTTAAATACTTCATGGGGTGCTTCAGACCATCAAACAGAAAAATGAATGAATGAACTTAAAATAGCACATAAAAATCTGTTGTTGACATTTCCTAACAATCAGCTGATTTTTTTGCTGGCGATTTCAAAGTTGGCTCCATAGTGAAAGTTGTTCAGTGTGAAGGTCTGAAGCCTGTTAGATATGTAACTCATTTAATTTCACACCCTGTATATTTAAATCTTTTGTGTATGACAAGGGGAATTCAGGACAGCATGCCCATGCCAATGTCAAAAATGGCATCTGTGTACACCTGCATATACATGTGTGTATCTCATGAAGTTATTATACCTTGCGGAATAGAGGAACTGACATGAGCTGTTGTCAAATGAAATCGTTTTTGGAAACTGTTTGACAGCTTGTCGGCATGGTGAAAATTTGAGCTCTGTGAATAATTGTGAATCTAACGTGAAATCGGATAATTTTGTGAAAGTGTGAATATAATTTCAAAAAAATATCCACGATTTCACGGTAGATTAACAAAATATTCACAGCGATCGAATGTTCACCATGCCGACAAGCTGTCAAACAGTTCCAAAAATGGTTCAGTTCTTTCTATTATACAGTGATGCCGCTAGGTACATCTCGCTCTCGCAGCCGTCAGTTTCTCTATTCCTGGTATAGTAATTTTATGGTGCATCTAGAACAATGTATTAGAGTGTTACCTGGGGGTGCGAGAGATGCTGCATGTGGTGCAGCTGCTGGGGCTGGGGCGCCGGCATGGCGTGCTGCGGCATCAGCGGGAAGGCGGCGGCGTCGCCGTTGCGCACCGCGCCCACGCCCATGCCCACGCCGGCCTCCTCCTCGGCCGGGGACGGCTGGCGCGATCCCGGGGTACGACTGCAATGAAACAATGCTTCTGTAATAACTGTCGACGACCTACATGTATATCCCGAAATACCCGGTCCACGGTGCGCACGACTCGCCCTGTGAGTTAGCCAGGGTTGTATCGCATTCCGCGGTGTTAGCACACGCGTCGCGCATCACTTTTTAATCTTAAGGGGCCATAGGAGAAATAGGAGAAACGCGATTGCCCAGCGCTCCGAAAAGTGTGTGCGTGAGCCGTATTCTCGATTAAAAAGAACTCAC
This sequence comes from Agonopterix heracliana, assembly GCA_963693445.1. Lineage (NCBI taxonomy): Eukaryota > Metazoa > Arthropoda > Insecta > Lepidoptera > Depressariidae > Agonopterix > Agonopterix heracliana. The sequence continues at coordinate 6,442,049 of OY856308.1, forward strand.
CAAAGTACTTTTAATGATTTTTTTATGATTTCACTAGTTAAACTAATAAACTATGTGAGTATAAATGCAAAAAATCTGAAACTATTTTAAGTTCTTCTAAAACGAGAAAAATGCATGAAAATACGTCATCTTTGTGACGATTTTCTATCGAGTGAAGTAATTCCAATCGTGTATTCAGTTTATGATTTCACTAGATAAACTATCCAAAAATACTGAGGTATGACTTTAGTTTCGGTAAATGGTATAAATCTAGTCGTAAAATGAAAAATAAAAGATGCCTCCGAGGTATTTCCACCTACTATTACGTCTTAAGTCCTCAAGTCTCGAGGTCTTCAGTAAAATTATGGCAATTTTACAAGAATGTGTGCTTACTTTTTAGTGGCATTTGTTATGCGTTTGTTTATTAATATAATTATACTATTGTAATATTTAAAGAATATTACTTTTTTTTTAATATTTTTTGAATGAATGAATTTGAAATGAAATGAATTTATATACATTTTTATTTTAATCTACTTCATCGTTATTTATGACTAGACGGTATTAATATAATTATTAACGGTATTAATATAAATATTATATATAATTATTAACGTCCATCTATGTATCTAGTTTTATCATTTGTGCTGTACACATTTTGTCTGCCTCACACTTAAGAAACTGTCTCTGTTGCGGGTTTGCTGGAAGAAATCTCTTTAGAGATAAGCTCGCCCTTTGTACATGCATACTTTATATTGTTTTTTTTCTGTAATATTATGTGTGCAATAAAGTGTTAAATAAAATAAATTAATAGCATTAATTATATATTCAAAGACATTGATGACGTGAATACATCTTGATAATTTAGACAAAAAAGTTTTAACAATAGAAAATATTAATATAGTGAACCACCGAGACGCTTGTTTAAATAAAATAGGAGACATGAAAATTGCCACTCAAGACCAACTCTAGTATATTTTGTCATTTTGCAAATGTTTTGCAACAATCAAAACATATGAGATAAGGCTATCTTCAAAAACGAAGTATAATGAAAAGGCGACATTATCAAATAAATCTGTTTACCGGATGAATCATGGTTTACAATAACGATGTAATGATAAAGTCTGGTCCGCGTCTGAGGTGCGCCGGCGCTGCTCGGGCCCGCGGAGCGCAAGTCGCGGCCCGCGAGGCGCGGGGCGGGGCGGGGCGGGGGGTGGCATTGACAGAGGCCATGATCCACGAAGCGCGGTTATTGCCCGCGCGCGCGACCCGCCCGCTACGAGTATGCCGTCGCGCGGAGGCGAGCGTTTTAGCGCTCCGCACTAAACGACCTTCACAGCACACTTCGATTGCTTATTTATAATCTTCGTTGATTGGGAACACTTGGGTCATAAAGCAAATATTACATCTCACACTTAAATTGAAAAGTCAATTTAACTGCAGGATTTAGTATTATGCTACACTGAATAATAATCTTCTGGTATTTGAAATTACTTATTTTGTATTCATTAATTCGTTTATTATTAACAGCTGTTCTAAACAGAGATACATTAAATATTTGGTCAGTACTATGACGCTCTAGCATATTTAAAGTAGGCACGACAGGGTACGGTTGGGTATTAATTGATGACCTCTTTTTTCCATTGTCCCTATGACGAAAGCATATCATCATTTTAACTAACACTATGTTTTGTTAAATAAAACCTAACTTGTGTGACTTCCAAACTGTTTTATAGCACGTAGTCAGACATTTTTTTCAGTTTAATCAAACTGCCTCCGTGGTCTAATGGTTAAGAGCATTGAGCTCTTGACACAAAGGTCGTGGGTTCGATTCCCACGTGGGACACCTACCTAGTGATATATCACTTTGTGCGTTTTTCCCCAGTTGGTTAGGACATTGCAGGCCGAATCACCTGATTGTCTGAAAATGATAGCGTGCTTCGGATGGCACGTTAAGCTATTGGTCCCGGCTACTAATCTCTGGTGGTAGTAGTCGTTTACATAAAAAAACCTCGTCAGAGGCCGTAAGGCGGTTTGAATAAACTCTGACACCAGGGCTTGCCCATACGATAAGAAGAAGAAGTGTAATCATAAATATCAAAGACAACGCAACATAATCTAGCGTCAATTATAATAGAATTTAAGAGAGTACTCACTTGAAAGCTTTATCGTCGTCTTGTCCATTATGGAGCCCGTTGGGCAACGGTCCATGTTCGTGCAGCTCGTGGAGATCCTTCTCGAAGGGCGAGGCGGACTTGTCCTCGGGGCGCTCCTCGAGCACCATGCCGCGCAGCCCCGCCACCACCTTCTCACCTCCCCCGCCTGTACCAACATCTCTTACTGTTAGTTGTTACCAACCCAACTCTCTTGTTTTGCGACCTTAGAGTCTAAGGGCTTAGTGTGCGAATAAAATCCAAATTTCATGCTGCGTCGTGCTTGGCAGAAATGTTTGTTAGTAGAATTACAAGCGTAACTCGTCAATAGCCTAAGTCAATGGTCTAAGACCAAGCCACAGAAACCTAAATGCCACAGAACACGTTGGCCGAGCACGCTACGGATCGACGGTATTGACTGATTGACTTGATTAGTTAATACGCAGCGTTCGCTAGCTTCCTAAAAACACTAGTTAACTAAAAAACGAACGAATTAGAAATTCGTTCAATGCTAACTAAATGAATGCTACGCGCATCGGAGAAAGCAGATATTAGACTAAAGCAGTTCAGTCAAGATAGATTGCTATAATCCGTACATAATCGCCAAAGCCTAAACAAAGTAGTATGTGAGCATAAGCATATGCTCACTATATTCCCCGAGAGGGTAGTCAGAGATATTCTGAAACCTCAGAACATCCACGTTTCACCAGTAGTACCTAAACTCTGTCCAGTGTGACAGGGGGTGAGCCCGTCGCCACGTAAAGTAGTATATTTTATACAAAATTACTATTTTTTTTTCATTCGGTTTAAAAGGAAATAATTTAAATGTTACTTTATATATTTGGATATAAAGAAATTAATATACCAACATAACTGTTTTTCATTTATTTAGTATGTCTTAGTTCTTAAAAACACCACCCATTCATCTTTGATTACAATTTTCTCAACTCCTTGAAAAGGTTCCTTGCTTACGCGGAACGAGACAGGCAGTGCTTGCTGTACTAATATGTTGTCAAATTCATACATTTATTAACATTCAACCTATTACTACACCACTGGATAGAGAAAAGCTGGCAGCAGTATTAAACAAGTATCGTCATTAATCACTTTCCCATTATTGCAAAGTAGTTGAGCTGGTTCATACTTCATAATATCTTTACTACATTTTGACCTGTGCGAATATCACATGTATTAGATTAAAATCCTGTAAGAATTAGGTACTACGTCAAGTTTTTTTTGGGAGGGCTGAATAGAAATCTATTTCGAGATAATTGTCTGAATAACAACATTTTCTATGTTTAAGAGATTTTAAAACGAAAGGATTACGGATATTTTTCAAGTTCAAGTGAGTGACGTCACACGACGACCTGTAAACTCCATGGTAAACTTAAAATAACTGGCCATTCAGAAATAAAATATTTTCAAAATGTCAGAATTTGACATTTGATGTTGCCGTTTCTGCTTCCAATATAGAGATAGAAAGAGAATGCAGATCACTTTTTTATTTTATTAAGCAAAGGTTCATGGAGTTTGATTGATTTTCTCGCGACCACTTTTGCCATTTAGAGATTACAGTACTAACAACCTCATTTAAAATTTTTATTTATATTGATAAACTTGATGAATCACAAAAAAAATTAAATCAGTTTCTTAAAATGATGTCTTCTATCGTAAAAAATATAAAATAAAGACCAAAAAAATACTTGACTTAGCCCCACTTGCGCCAACCTGGGTTAGCAATAAACTCTAGGTTAAGTTGGTAACCCATGATTTTTTGTATAGAAAAACAACTGAAAGAGCTATTTTATCATGAGTTAATTGCTAACCCGTGGTTGGCGCAAGTGGGGCTTACCGAATTTAATTAAACCTAATGGTTAAATATTATTTAAAACAATTAAGTAAGTGGATATTCTTAATATTGCATACACAGGGTGTTAGGAAAAGTATCATTAACCTTTAACCCTTAATCAGGCATAGTACGATTTATCGACCACATAAAAGTAACTGACAATGTACCTACTAAAAACTTACAATAAGGTTCATTATTGAATTTAAATATGGTGGCCAAGGCCTGATAAAGGGTTAAACCACATACTCTACCCATCAAACTGAACAACTTTTACTATGGGAGCAAAATAAAGTCAGCTGTCCCATACTTAACTGCAATACCTACTCGACGCAATCGTATATGTACAAGCAGATTTTAGTTTCTCTGATCGTTTTGCTCCCATCATAGTAAAATTCATTCAGTTTGATGTTTAAATTACTTTTCCTTACACCCCGTATATGCTTATTTATTGCATTGTCATGCTTATTGCAAAACTAATTATTGCTTTATGCAACAATGTAACAAACAACCAACAGGTGGGCTAAAAAAGGTTTCTAAGTAAATTATATCTTCTCACTTCAGAGTAGCGGCCTCTTTCATCTGCGTGAGTCATACATTATGACCAAATAATCGACACGCCTACATTGTGCTCCACGGCTATAAGATGCATTACCTGTAGGAGAGCCTCCCAGCACGTACTCGACCATCTTGACGCCGAGGCCGGCAGTGTCGCGCGGCGACAGAATGCTGCCGGCGTCCCCCCCGGGGAACGCGACGCCGCGGCGCGTGCTCATCATCGGCACGCCAACATTGTGCTCCACTGCTATAAAAGGACAATTCTTGGTACTTTCTCACATATTCTAGAATAACATGAAGATGGCTATTTGACTAACATTAAATATATTTTATTTTCTTCTTCGATTTTCAGTAATTCTTTTGCTTTTTAACAGACTTAAAAAAAGGAGGTTATCAATTCGATACAATGTATGTAATTAAGCTAAAGTTAATCATTATAACGGGTTCTTACCGCGTTTTTATTTATTTTGGAGTTCCCGATATCCCGTGTTCCCGACGACTTTAGCTTAATTAATAACCGCGTAACTCTCAAAAATAATGTATGTAATATTATTAGAATTGCAAAATATTCACATACGATAATCTATTAGGGCTTCCAAACAAACATACAAAATTTTATAGGTGTATGTTTATTATACAGTATGTATCCACGCATTTCTCCAAAACTTTTAATAGGATTGTTGTAACCATTCTTTGTTTGGCTTACATTTACTCCAACTTAGGGAACTGTGCAAGTTTCATCAAAATCGGTTCAGTAGTTTTCAAGATTTGGACTAATAGGTGTAAGTGTGACGGCCTGGAGTGCTGAATCTCACACGTTCAAATCAGGAGTTGAATATGTCAAAATTACTATGGAGATATGCATCTTTCTACTGCTGATTTGACTTTCAAAAATCATACTTCAGGAGTGCAATTTTTTAAAGTTAAATCAGCAGTAGAAAGATGCGTATATCCATTGTAATTTTAATATTTTCAACTGCTGAGCTCAGCGAATGAGTTTAAAAATCGCACTCCTGGTTGTTATGTATTTACGCGATAACTTAGGCATTTCTTGACCAATTTGGAAGATTGTGTTTTTTTTTTTTTTTTTTATCCCCGACATGATTCCATTTGAATTTGGTGAAGATCTGATGAAGCGCTTCGGAGCTACAGAATAGAACTCCTCAAAAGTTGACAGCAAATCATCGGCGACATTTGCTTCGTATCGATGTACCCTTTGAGTGTATAACTGATATCTGAGTCGAACTAATGAATTCACGACAAAAAATTGTGAAACAAATAAAATTTGAACAAAAAATTAAAACCCCCTTCAAAATAACTAAAAAGTTAAAAAAATAATATTGCAGCCGATGACTTTTTCGTTCACATCATAAGAACATTAATTGTCGTGTTCATTTTTTTTCCTAGCAGATCCTAAATGGAAATGTCTATCTGACTTAACATTTTCTTTGACAATAATAAGTATAAGGTCATGACAAAAATTATAATTATACTATTAATTAATATTAAATCATACAATATTATTAAACAATAATTGTAAAGAAGAAACAATGCAATTCACTACACTGGAAAAACTATTTGATGCATAAAATAACTTTTCCCTTCAATAGATATTTTGAAATGTTGGTCCTGTTAAAAAATGTATAGGCATAAATAATAAAAAGAAAGTCACAAACCTTGCGCAGACCAGGTAGGGTCACGCCACATTTGTTCAGGGTTCAGTTGAAGCGGGGGAAGATGAGGTGGACCCTTGCTGTCACCACCGGCGCCAGGTCCCTTGTCCCATAGTTTTTTTGCAGCAGGTGCAATCTATGGACAAAAGTTCACTTTTTAACTCAAAACATTTTTTTGTGTGCAATATGTCTGTCTTTGGCCTCAATATAATTTTATTTATAAAGAAAATAAGACAAATGGAAATAAATTTTCGAAAATTATTACTTAAGTAATTCTGATGCATATCAATACCAATCCACAATAGGCCCCATCTGGACTAACGGCCAACCCCTCCTTGAGGGCAGGTCGTTGCCTTGCAGTGGGACCTATACTATAGTATTTTTAATTACTTACAAAATTTAAGGGTGTATTTAGATAAGGAAATAACCTACTGTCCTAAGGAGCATGAGGTCGAGAAAGGGTTTATTTTTTTTGGACGACCGACAATTTATCAGAATCGAAGATTGACCCTTAAAATTTTGTTATTAATTAAAAAAATTGGATTAGGCTTCAGATTTTATTCAAACCGCCTTAGGGCCTCTAATTTGGTTTTTATGTAATTACTACTATTATCAGAGATAGTAGCCAGGACCAACGGCTTAACATGTCATCCGAAGCATGGAATCATCGTTCTTTTCAGACAATCAGGTGATTCAGCATGCAATGTCCTAACCAACTGGGGAAAAACGCACAAAGTGGCATATCACAGTGTCAGGAGCCCAATGCTCTTAACACTTAGACCAAAGCACACTCAGGCGCACTGCAAGGGCTATCCTCTTAAATCTTGGTATATACGACTGACACTAAATTGCAGAAAAACTCATTAAAGTTAATCCTCCATTAAATCTCTTGCTAGCTTTTACTAAGTCCACAAGACAAAAAGTGACAGCAAGAGATTTAATGGAGGATTAACTCTAAAAAGCGTTTCTGCAACTAAGTGTAAGAAAAACATTAATAATGTAGTTCAGTCATATGTATTTTAAATTTGCAGTACAAAACCATCAATAGTCTTCATAATAAAAAAAGTACAGTTGGCACAGTTAGATCGTTTGTTTTCTGTGTTTAGTTTTGTTCCGAGCCATATGAAAAATTTCTAAACATAAGGAGGACACATATTTATCGAAGCGAACGAGCCGAACGAGGCAAAAGAATCAAATTTTTGAATTGTTTGTATGAAATTCTATGACACCTCGCACACATTCCGCGGCGAATCGGACGAATCGTCAGAAGAATGAAAAGTAAATTCGTTTCGTTCGCCTCCTTCGCCGCGGATAGTTATGTGACCACCCTTAATCTAAAGGACATTGACATAAAAACTACAGACTGCAAACTCGCAAGTCTTATACAAAATCTTAGCACATTTTTGTCCGAATCTGACACATAACCCACACAAATCAAATATGCATGCTGTTGGGTGGCACAAATATGTTGTTTTAGATTCATAAACGTAGTCGTATTTGGTAAGATTACTGTCAGCTAGTACAAAAATTAGCTCCATGGAGCTCTTTTGGTTCTGCCATTTTTGGATCATTGATTGTGATTCTAGTTCTATTATGTATAAAATGTCAATGCTAAAGGCTGACAAAGCACACAGCTTGTCTCAAACTTATTGACCCCATGATATTTAGTAATGTAACACATCCTAAATTATCAGAAGTGAAATAAACTCTATGCAATTTATGCATTATTCATACACAATTCAGGTGTGACATTAACAAATAGCAATATCATTCAGGAGTGCAATTTTTGAATCTCATTCGGTGAGCTCAGCAGTTGAAAATGTCAAAATTATTATGGAGATATGCATCTTTCTACTGCTGTATTGACTTTAAAAAATCGCTCTCCTTGAGTATGATTTTTGAAAGGCAAATCAGCAGTAGAAAGATGCATATGTATCTCCATACTTATTTATATCCAAATTGTTCTATTAGTTATATTACAAAGTCATGCCTACTACTGGACCAAAGGAAAAAACATCAAGGCCCTTTTCAAGATCAGCTTACATAAACATATGATGACAGAGCGAGACAGCAATACAAATTATCAATTGCAACTAAGGAAATTTGAGAACCTGTAAAACAAACAAGAGCCCAGCCAGACGAACAAACATTTATATTGTAAAATAACAAAGGTAAGCTGTATCCCATGGTTTGGTCACCTAGGTATACGTACGTATTTCTATGAATATTATGATGGCGACGAATTAATCCATACTCAGCAATTGCTACCACAACATTGTTGAATGAAACTCATACCTCCATTGACATTGAAAAACACAATAGATCAACCAGAATTCATTGTTTTCACTAAATATTCGTCTAAACAAGATTTACATCTACAACCGGTGAACAAATTCCAAACCAGAAATGGCGGACGCCGGTGACAAGTAAACAAAACAAAAACGAACCTGTTGCACTGAAAAAACAAGAATTTCGTCATCTCATGACTTAAAACATCGTCTGCATGAGTTTATCTACACGAGAACAACATAAAACTTACCATGTCGGGGCCCATATCCTTAACATCAGATTCGAAAAAAAAGTCACTCAAGGGTTTCATGCGTACAATCCGCCTAAAGCTCGATCATAAACTACAACGAAAGCTTAGCGTGAGAAAATTATCACCTCGCACATTGAACACTTGTTCTATATGATATTTTCACTTAGCGCGACAATATTACAACACATTTCTTACAGTAAAATGTTTATTTCCAGCGAAATAAAACTAGAAAGATCTAAACTCAAAAGCACAATGTTGATTTGTTTCGAACAAAGGACGTACGCCGACCATAGCGCTTGCGTCAAAAACCCCCATACACGGGAGCGTCACCGGGCAAAGTTTCGTGAATCCATTGATAGATGGCGCACAAAACAATAGACGTACTAAGCTATAGAACGTAACCTTACGACCCGAAATCGTTAGATTGTTTCAGTTTTTTTAAATATTTAAACATTCGTTTAATTGAGAATCAGAAAAAATTTTCACTAGACGTATGCATGCATATGATCACGACTATATTCCCCGAGGGGGTAGTCAGATATTCTGAAACATCAGAACATCCACGTTTCACCAGTAGTACCGGAAACTCTGTCCAGTGCTTAGATCAAAATAAAATGAATGGATAGGCCATACCGCAAACATTACCGCAACAAGGTTTACTTCAAATTTGTATGCAAGTGCCCTAGATTTGACAGATAATGGCGCTAGTTTGTATGGACCAAGTGCACCAGTAGTTTGCTTCAACTTACCGCGCTATAGGCCTATCCATTAATTTTATTTTGATCTAAGGTCCAGTGTGAGCCTGTCGCGTCGCCACTTGTAATGGACAGTGGGTACAATACATGTCTCGAAATTGAAACATGCAGGTTTCCTCACGATGTTTTCCTTCACCGAAAAGCCAGTGGTTACAAATAGTACAAAAATTCCGAAATTGGTACGAGTCAACCTGGATGGGGATCGAACCATCGATCGCATCGCCTCCTGCCTGTCCTGCACGGCAGGCAAGGTTACTCGCCACTGGACCAGAACGGCTTTTTTGTTTGTTTTTATACCAACAATATTATAAAAGCAAATATTAGATTTTTTGTTTGTTTGTTTGTATCAAATAGGCTCCGAAACTACTGGACCTATCTGAATAATTATTTCACCATTAGAATGCTACATTATCAGTGATTAACATAGGCTACAAGAAAACGGCCAAGTGTGTGTCGGGAAGATTCTAAGGCGGTTCGAAGTTCGCCGCGGTCATCTAGTTTACTTATGTGCGAAAAGTAGCTGCAGGTTGTAGATACCTATTTTTATTTTATTTTAGGAGTATGTGTTGTTTATATTATTTTCTGTTTTTTAGGACACTGCGCAATATTAAAGTACTTTGATCGCAGTATGCTGTGTTACACAAGTGGTGTGGTGTCGCATCACGCATAGTGTGTGTGGTTCTGTAGCCATTATTAAAAATATTTTCACGCAGGATGCCCGAAATATTTTTTCAATTTTCATTGAGGTTATTCAAACAGTGCTTCCAAGTTAAGTTAGGTTACGCCTTAGGCTACTTGAGGGTGTCTATCGACGACCAATAAATCCCACCTATCACCCTATTTTTCTTTTCGCTCTATTGTAAAAAACAGTAACGTCAAACTTAGTGTGATTATAGAACAAACTCTACAGTATAACAACAAATAAAAATCGGCGAAGTGTGAGTCGGTCTCGCGCTAAAGGTCCCGGAGAAAAAAAACTTTTTTGTAAGGGACTATTATGTTAAAATATGTGTTGTGGCGGGAACCCTCGATGCGCGAGTAGACTCGCACTTGACCGGTTTTCTGTTGTTTTTTTTCAAAGTGATTTCTCAACTCGCGTCTCGCGTAAACAACATTATTTAGAACGTGATTTTTGCTGAAAAATTGCAATAGCCAAGCCATTTTGAGGAAGCCTGATAACTACGCATCCGAAGAAAGCTTTCGAATGGCGCCCAACAGCCAAACGAAAGAGAGATCGCTATTAAATAGCCTGGCGTCGCAGACGGACGGACGGACAGCGTAGGCTATTCATAAGTATAATAACACTGTATATATGAATAGTAACTTATAATAAGTTATCATAATACGTTTTTGACGGCCCGACAGCACAGTCTGTAGTGAACCTGCCTGCTGTGCCGAGGGTCGCGGGTTCGAATCCCGTAAGGGACAAATATTTGTACCCGAGTCATTGATGTTTGTATCTATATAAATGTATTCTATATCGTTGTCTAGTTATCATAATACAAGTCCAGACTAGATTCTGGAACTTTAAATGTGACTAGATAATTTGTGTGACAATGTCCAAGATATTTAGGGCCTGTTTCACCACTTCTGGGTAAGTTCTTGTTAGCTTATCCGACAGATAGTTTGACATATTTTGTATGAAATTATGTCAAAATATCTGTCGGATAAGCTAACAAGAACTTATTCAGAAGTGGTGAAACAGGCCCTTATTATTATTACTTATGAATAGGGTCCCATTGGCACCCTCTGAGAATGGAACACTAAAATACATGGTTTCCCGCGCCGGAATTTATACAGTTTACATTGTAAAATTGTTGTATACCTAGTTTTGTTGATTGCAGTGTTACTTTATCATTCTGATTTTATAAACCTTTGGTACAGGCAGATATGAAATGAATATGGGTTCTGGTTGCTACCATACACCTGCTTTTTCTATTTACCGTACCAGTAAAACAGGTACAAAATAATCCTTATCTAATAACTTTCCATTGGGTAGGTAGAACTTTTTCTAAATGTATTTTTTTTTATGAAACAGGAAGTTACGTGTCTGTATTCTGTATGATCCAACAGCAGGGCAAAGGCCTTTTCTCACTGAAAATGGTAAGTGTGCTATGTGCTTTACTTCCTAGTCCACCACAGTGGCGCAGGGCCTGCACTCTATAGAAACTTTTTGATTTTCAAAATGGCGTCTGCGCATTCGCACTTTGTGCAAACTGTCCATGACATTGTGTATAGGGCTGAAAGACGGCTCTTTGTATTTAGCATCATATATATTTCGATACCTTTATTGTTCGTTCTGTTATTTAAAATAGTATTTGAGCTAAAGAATTACTGAAAATGTGCATTTAGCGTTATTTTTCAACGTTTTTTTAGCACTGAAAAGATACAATTTTATGTAGTCAAATACTACGGATGCGCGCGCCTGACTGCATTCCCTTGCTCCCCTAAAGTGTCCCCAGAAAGTGTGAGGTGAGGTGGGGTACCTGAAGTCAGAGAGGGGCGGGGAGTGGCCGTTCTGTATGTATAACTATATACTATTACCTATTCTGTGACACTGGTCCAGTGCAGGTTGCAGTGGCAAGTCTGTTGTGTGAGCATGGTCAAGCCACTCTTAGAGGCCAATGACTTGGATGAATGTTTAGAACCTACGTATTCTATTAAAATTGCTTTGTAGTAAGTTGGACATTTGGCAACACATTTTTTTAATTTATTTTATGTACCTAATTAAATTTATCATTTTATGGGATTTCGTTGAGAAAATTTTAAAATTGAGATGATGGACTGTAAAAAGACTCTTAAGCAAATAAAAAAGCTATAAACTTAAGAATGTCCAAAATGCCAGTAGGCCTCGCATGCCACCCCCGAGAAAACGATAAAAATCGAGATGTGCCTCCATCCTTATTATTTTACTTATGCCCGTAGAAAGAGAATCAACTAGAAAAGGCATTAAAATAATAATAGTCACGAAAACGAGACAGCCTTATACGCTAATTACACAGAGTGAATGCGACAAAATCCATGTCGTTTGTCCCTTTCTGCGTATGCGATATTTTTGTTTGCCACAGTTGAAATTGCATACAAAATCTTGCAACTATGGCAAACAAAGGCACGATTTCTCATACATTTTTGTCATATCTCTGTCCCTTTCGAGTATACGCTGTCAGGAAATCTATAGAATACTCAACCTACGCTTATGCCAGATAGAGCGCGCATGACGTTTTTCTCGTTTAAACGCTTTGTCGTGGGTGGCATGCTAGCCGTGCTGGTCTGGACAATATTTTTTTCATTTAATTTTTATGTACCTACTTACCTAATTAAATTTTGTTTTTATTTTGCAGATTTATTATATTTTGTCTTTGTTTACGATCGTGTTGTTATTAGTTTCTGGCCGCAACTTCTCTACAACGGCGATAACACCTTCTGACGCGACGTTAGTCACAAAATATGACGTCAAAAAGTTATCTATAAGGCATTTCTTTCAATAAACAATTTTTAGCAAAAGCGTAACACCGTACAGTGACCACTAAGATTATGTTTCTCGTAAGGAAATAGAGAAAAAATCTTACTTGCTAGATAGACAATAACATTAATGGGCCATTGTGCACTTAAGGGAAACACATAACATTGTTACTTAATAAGCATAATTCTCTGTTATTGAGTCATTCATATTTTGATAAGCTAAGATAGATTTAACATAATGTCATAGGTAATTAATTAGATTTCAGACCAAAATAGCAATAAAGCGTTTTGTTTCAAAAGAGACTATTGCCACACTGATGACGCGACGACTATATCCTTGATAGTGATATATTCGAAATGTAAGATATTCAGAGAACCCACATTTCACTAACTGTGCGTCATGCTGAGAATATCCTACGAAGTTTCCCAGAATCAAACCCTCATTTCATTATTGAGGCAGGCTCTCGCCCTTCTGAGCAGTCATAGCTCCTCAATCTTCTCCTCAAATTACTAGCGACCCTCATACTTCGCACGGGTGCAACAAACATAAACCTTACTAATGAATCAGTATATCCCTAGTTTCTGATATTAGCCTATGCAGACAGACAGGATGAAAGAATAACGCTGTGGTGGACTATAATGATGATGGATTCCTAGTCGATTTCGACTACGGCGACTGCTGATCTTTATAGAAAAGCAGTCGGGTAATAGCATAGCATATAGCATATGCTCACGACTATATTCCCCGAGGAGGTAGTCAGAGATATTCTGAAACCTCAGAACATCCACGTTTCATTAGTAGTACCGAAACTCAGTCCAGTGTGACAGGGGTGAGCCTGTCGCCACTTATAATGGACAGTGGTACAATACATGCCTCGAAATTGAAGCATGCAGGTTTCCTCACGATGTTTTCCTTCACCGAAAAGCCATTTGTGTTACAAATCGTACATAAATTCCGAAAAACTCATTGGTACGAGTCGGCCTGGACGGGGATCGAAACATCGCCTCCTGCACGGCAGGCAAGGTTACTCGCCACTGGACCACCACGGCTTATGGGCATCGGGTAATAGGCAGGATATTTTAAAATGCATAAGTGTTCGCGATTAACACAAATACACGCTCTCGTCCTTACCATCCTTAGACATAGGAGATGTCTGATGGAACGGAAGACCTATACTACCAGAGGTGGGGTCAGATGCAGTAGCTATAACCGGCAGCCACATGGTTTAGGCGTCAATGATGTGAGACGCCTAAAGAAATTTGTCGCCTCTTACGACAACTCTTACCGATGTTAGCATAAGCATATGCTCACGACTATATTCCCTGAGGGGTAGTCAGAGATATCCTGAAACCTCAGAACATCCACGTTTCACTAATAGTACCGAAACTCTGTCATGTATGACGGGGAGTGAACCCGTCGCCACCTACCTATGTTTCGTTTGTCGTCGGTACCTATGTTATTGTAGTCATCCATCAGGCTAGACACCTATAACGACCTGACACATGAATATTTCCACCTAGAAACCTTCAATACGCTAAATGGGAGCCTTGCTACAACTACATGATTAAAAACATAGTAAGTGGTGGAGAAGTAAAAAGGTATTGATTTAACTTAATCATAAAAAAAAGAAAACAGTTATGTTCTCTTAACATATGCAACAGATATAAATTCATATCAATTCCTGTTGCTCGTCTCCAGCTTAGATTGTAATACGAATACGCAGTACTTTAAATGCACTAATTAACAAAAAGGAGATGAGCAGCAACTAACTGATGCCACTTTGAGACCCTAGTCATATACAAAAACAGAGCAGAATCAATCTGTGATTCAATCTAAATAATCATTTAAAATGATAGATTAATATAAAACATCTTCATTCAAAAAGCACAAGTCATGGATAAATTCGATTAATATTTTGATTCCAATTTGTTTACATCACAAACAACATAGTATGATTAATTTCCACATTTAACATTGGTCACTAACACCTGTAGCTCACATGAGGCTGAGTTGTTGGACAAATGCCCAGTATTACTAGAATATGCACAAAAATGGATACTTCAGTATGGTTTAATGTAGGGGAGGGTGGGAGAACAGAAAGAGCATGTTGTATCTCGCAAACTGTAAATGATTTGAGAAATTGCCAAAAAATACAACGTTGCCGGCACAGGTCGCGTGCAACAGTTTATGAGTGCTGACCTTAAATGCGCAGAAATAAAATTTCGGGTCTATTTGGCAAGGGGAAGCGGGAGGCGGCCGTAGCGCAATCGTCGTAGGCCGTCGCCATGCGCGAGAATCCCTACAACTTTAGCTGAGCGCTTATAAACAGTTGCGCGACCTGTAGCAGGCGAAAAAGGTGTCATATTGCCAATCACAAATAAATGTAAACACGGGCCTGACCTGACTCCACCACTATGGAACCTTGTGAGGGTTAGTGGAAGCCAATTAATGTCAAGAGCTGATGCAGAGGGATATTTGTTTGGTTTTTAGGGCACAGGCATAGGCCCACCACACATTCCCACCACTGTGAGCCAAGCAGTGTCAGCTTCCCCCAAAACTGCATCATAGAAAGTATGTGTGTTAAATCAGTGTTGATTCTGAGACAGTGTAACCCCGTCCAAGCAATTCCTGGAAAATATGAGTTAAGTGCGCCGAAATTCAATACTGGAAATACTATTTTAGTTCCAGAATTTATTAAGGGTGGATCTTAATAAGTGCTGGAACTTGCTAAAAGAGTATCCAATCGACGTCAACAGACAAGCATTGGCTTGATCAATACTGCCATCTAAAGGCAGTTGCCAGTGCAGTGCCCACAAAAGGTATTCTATGCAAATAAAGATTTGATTTGAGTTTATTTTTTAGTTGACATATTATCGATGCGTCTGTGGAGTTTGGATGTGGTCAGGTGCAAACCACTTGACTTCTATCGCAGTGTCCTGTGTGTTCTAACCTATGCCCTGTCTTGCATATCCAGGACCTAATAGAGGCTTCCCATTCAGTTATAGGGGTGGACAAGTATTGGAAAGAGAAAGTGTGAAAACCTTCACAAAAGAAAGAAGTGTAATAGCTAAGTGAATAAAACAAAACGTTGAACACTGAGGTTCCACTATACTATGAGCAGATATTGACAATAGTCAAAACAAATTGTTTGTCCTAACAGGAAGTAATTGTAAATATTATTTAATAGGACATTACATTAGTACAACATTACAACTTACAACAGCTGGCTGATCACTGGGGGGAGATAAGACTAGTATCTCCCATAGATAACAACAACCTAAGAACTACAACCAAAGAAAAAGAACCAAGAAAAACCATTAGAACCAACTAAATGAAAATGAAAATGACTAAGAAAACAACAGAAAAAAACAAATAAGAAAAATAACTACAAAAAAATTTACTAAGGCCGGATTCGACCAAACTTAGATTTATAGAAGAGTACCTATACAAGGAATCATTTTAGTCTTGGTGTTTACACACCCCGTACCAAAAGAACGAATAAATGTATAATTCACCTAAGAGGTTGTTGTATCTGTACTTATTGCAATGTGAAGTTATACAGTTTTAATTTGGTAGGTTTCTTTTTATTAGAATTTTTTTAATTATGTTGCATTGAGTTTTTATTTAGATTAGGGTTGGCAAAGCGGAAAATCAGTTTACTCTATAGTAACCGGCGACTTAATCTAAGAATAAAATTTACTCCCGTTTGGTCGAATCGGGCCTTAGTAACAAACAACGGAGGAGAATGGATGCACTAGAAGAGGCATATGTTGGAAGACAACCTAAGAAGATGTCATGAGGAAGATAATGTGACATACATAATTTATGTAACTCTTTAGCAATAAAGGCTATTCTACTCACAATCCTAATTCTAGTACAATATTAGTGTAACTACTTTGTTAAACTACTTAAAAACGTGGCCTTCATATTATTCAAAATAAAGTGTTTAAGGACATTGGCTCATGGTGTATTTGAGCACAATAAACAATGTCGCACGGGAGGATGCTTTAATGTATATGAGACCCCAGTATGTTCTTTTCGACACAGATGATACACCACGTACCAATGAGTTTTTCTAACTTATGTATGTAATACAACATCACATAGTGAGGAAACCTGCTTACACTGAAGAAGAAATTCACACATCCTCCCTGAGGTCTGCCGTTGCCCTGCGGAGGGACGTATAATGGCTGATAAAGATATATGTGCATTTTTTTAACCTCTTACTATTGCAATGTGTCCTGAATGGGATATTCGGAAATAATTGTTATTTTCTCACGCCTGTCTCCCTTGGGGTAGGCAGAGACAACAGAATGCGGTAGGTTTTTCTGGATTGTAGCAGGTAATCCATTGCATACAAAGGATTTGGTTTTGCTGAATAGTGTAACCAACACCTAAACTATTTGAGATATTTTTTGCGACTTTTCTTTAAAACATATTGTAAATCTGTATGATTTTGCTTATGTACAAATACAGGTTAAATTTTATATCACTGCGGATAGCTACAGCATGTATTCTACTCCTCCAACTGAACAAATTTCACTATGGACTGGTGCCAACTTCTAAATCGCGAAAAAAAATCAGCTGTCCCATACAAAACTGCAGTACCTATTCGACTCCAATGTATGGGGACAGCTGTTTTTTTTTTCGCCATTTCGATGTTGGCTCCATAGAAAAAATTCATCAGTTTGAGTATGCTGAAGCTATCCACAGTGATATAAAATTTTTCCCCTTTAGCACCTAAGGTACACAATGCCTTGATTGATTAAAAATTATTTAATTTGATGTGTGCCCTCTACATAGTACATGCAGATCCCTAGAACATGATAATGTAAACTTATAATTTGTATATCTCCCGATTGACAGCTCAGTGGCCGTGGTATGATGCGCGGGATAAGTTTATATCACGCCTTTTATCTCGCTCGTTCGCGCGCAATTAGAATGAGAGCTAAGGCGCTGTCATACTATCGCCGCTGAAGGTTCTGATCACAATCTTTTTAAGATGTGTAGTTGTAGGATACCTCACTGTTAGCATTTTTAAGGTTTCAGCATGGAATGACAACAATTTAATCATTCAAATTACAATAGTTCATGACTAATTAATAGACAAAAGAATTTGGGGGAACTAATTTAAATTAAATCTTATTTAACTTCAATGTCTAGGAGAGTGCACAACCGTGAAATAATAAGCTCCAATCAAGAAAGTCACAGAGGAATCTTCAAGTATATGACCGACCACATCAAAGTCTGTGAGCAAAATGCCACCTTTCTGTGTCGAGTTTCATTCTTACAGATTTTTTGTAAACAAGACATAGTCATAGACTTAGTCACAAAGTTGGGCATTATTAATTATAGGTAATCCCAAAGGGGTAAAATGGTGGCTTAAAAATCTCTGTCAATGTTTTCTGCTAGACTAATAGTGAAGTAAAATATCACAAAATCTTACCTGGTTTCTGATGGCTGCGACTGGTGTAAGACCAAGCTGATTCTGCCCTTGCTGCAGGAACTGATTAGTGCCGGGTCCCAACATTCCTGCTTGACTCAAGTACATCAGATGTTCAGCATTCTTGCCGATGCCGTTCATGGCTTGCATCGGGTTACCATGATGCTGGTGCATGTCATACAATCCTTGTTGCCCCATCTGAGGGGCGTTCTGCATGCCTTGGAGCGGCGGGAGCATCATAGCACTGTTCTGTAAAGCCATATTGTTGCCCATATTGTGGTTCTGCATCGGTCCCAGCTGTGTATGAACCATGTTGGTGGTGAGATGGGCAGGGTGACTGCCGATGACTGATGGGTTCATAGCGAGTGTACCGACAGAGGATGCTATGGCTTGGTTGATGTACTGCTGTTGGTTTGTTTGAGTGTTCTTCATTTGGACGTGGCCTTGATGCATGTTATTCATGTTCATTGGCATGGTATTCTTCCATTTATCTTGGCTCTGTAATAAAAACAATGGTGATGTAGAAATTGAGAATTGTATGTCATCTTTTGATCTTGAACCTGAAACATGAGTGTGGCTCTTAACCTTTGGTATGCGGGACTGTGCCCCGCTTTAGAACGTTGGTTTGCGGGAACAAAGATGAGTAAACATTGAAGAGCCAATTTTAAACTGACTTTTCTCATTTCTTTTTGTTACTGTTGAATGAGTAGGTGACCATTGTTTATGGTTCATTCGTTCATTGGAATCAAAATAAAACAACTTTAGACCTCATTACAAGATTCTTAATTGTAATAATTGTATAAAATCTGATATTGGTTCCTTGGTGAGCAGCACCGAGAGACCCGGAGCACATTTGCTTCTCAACATACCAAAGGTTAAATAAGATGATGCTGATCCAGAAAATATATCAATTAACTATTAGAGGTCAGTTGCAAAACATGTAAAAATCACTCAGGGAGTCTATGTATCTCGCTTTAGCATATTATTATTTATCTTTGTATGCTTTTTGCTTTTATATTCACTACCAGTGATTGAAAATGAATGTTAGTAATACCAAATCAAATTATTATTATATTTTTCTAAGTTACATGTCAAACAAGATTTAGTCTGGTAGTCCTAAACTTCTATGGAAGAAGCCACACCTAATAGCGATAACATAATGATGAATATTATTTTACCATCCAATATTTCTATCAGAAACGCAACAAGATCCTTGCCTTGAAATTATTTGAGTTCCTTCACATTTCTTATAGTAAAACATAAAAGTTTAGAATAATTATAATTTTCATCCTGTTTCAAGTATGTTAGTAGCCAAATTGCCTGAAGATGCTCATATTATGATGAACTGAAATGTTAGGTTATATTTACCAGCCAAGCTAAATAATCATTATCAAGTAATTAACTAGACACAATGTTATGTAAACATGTATAAACAAACAAACCTCTGCAATAGCGTCGTCGCCGACGGCCCAGCGCTGCTTGGGCGCTAGCGAGGCCAGCTCGGCCTCCTGGGGCTCCCGCTGGAACACGTAGTGCACGGCGGCATCGTCCTGGGAGCGCGCTTGCGAGCCGCGCGCGCTCGGGTGCAGTCCTGCGTCACCCGCCTCTTCTTCCACCCCCGATCCCGGCCACTTCATTGGGCTACCGTGAGGTTCAAGCATTCAGTTTCACTTCGCTCTGTCCTTTGTAACCGTAAACACAATCTCAGTCTTCCTGTTTATATATATGTAGCACTACTTATCGACTCACTAGTACGTTGAATCGCTTTACATGATCGAACTAACTACATACGATGAACAGATCTCAGGATCATAGCCTTTTAGCGACTACAACAGTCTTTTTGTCTTTGTAATGACAGTTCGTAGTTTTATCCAAGCGCTATGACAGCCGCCGTTGGAAACCAAAATATTGCAAGCGCTGCAACGGTCTCCTTGACGGATCGAACACAAAGGCGAGAGAAGAAATCGATGATTTGTTGGGAACAAAATTTGCAGGATTTTGATAATT
This sequence comes from Agonopterix heracliana, assembly GCA_963693445.1. Lineage (NCBI taxonomy): Eukaryota > Metazoa > Arthropoda > Insecta > Lepidoptera > Depressariidae > Agonopterix > Agonopterix heracliana. The sequence continues at coordinate 6,462,465 of OY856308.1, forward strand.
CAAGCGATGGATAAGGCTCGCCAATGTACTAACTTCAGGTTTTAGAGATTTTGTCGGCTTCCAAAACTGAACTGAATAAACACTCAAAATAATACACTATTCACACAATTTCTAAACAAAACGACCACAAATATAATTACTATATGTACACAGAACTATTTACAATGTACAATTTTTACAAAAAACCCGGTTTAAGCCATTGGCTACTGTCGATACTTTCTGATTTAGAAAAGGCGACAAACATTCTTCACTGCCTGTCCGCCATAATCGGTCCGGCAGATGCTATGCGCGCGCAACGCGCAAAGCATATAAAAATAAACATAAATACATAGACAGAAACGTTCCGTTTACAAGCCGGTTTTACAAAAAAATCTAAAAATATATCTATTTAACATAGATTTCAGATGTTAAGTTTATATTTTGTGAAAATATTGGCTTAATCAAGGCTTTTGATAGCCCAAAACTGTGATAAGCATGCTAAAAGCGTTCGTGATTTTTCTGTTCCACTGGATTGTTTACCAATAGACCAAAAAAAATTGCGTGAAAAGGACTGTCTAGTCAAAAAATATACCATAGAACGTAAACACGCACCTAATGAGATCCTTCTAAAACCATCCATACACCAAAGAAGCGTCAAATGCTGATAGGAATAGGTACGTACGGCATAGGTAGCATGACACCGTGATAAATCGCTATCACACCTTCGCTCTCTTTCCATTTGCGCGCGAACGAACGAGACAATAGACGTGATACAGCCGTATCACGTGTAGCATGCTACGAGTGCTGCTTTCCGATTCCGTACGAGTGACGACGCACAGACGAGCAGACAAGGGCGTGATATAAGAGGATTGATAACTCGTTTATAAGATACTAGTGTTTACCCGCGACTTCGTCCGCACAAATAATATACCAGATTTTAAGTCAGATCATAAGCTATCAAACAAAAAAAGTTGCATCCAAATCGGTTCAGCAGTTTTTGCGTGATGCGCGAACAAAACAAACAAACAAACACACAAACAAACAGACAGACAAAATTTCTAAAAAAGGTTGATTTCGAGTCAGGGATACCTAAAAACCATATCGTAATTTTTTTTTTGTAAATGTCTTCAATGTACAGACACACTTCAGTTACAGTTTTATAATAGTTTAGATGAGCGTGCATGTTTCAAAGATCATGAATGTATGCTTTTCTCTAATGCCTATTCTAAGAGTATGATCCAGCCGCGTGACCTGTTCAGGAAATGAAAAGAAACAACAGAGTTTCTGCCCGCATCTTCTCTACAACGGAACACCTTCTGATGCGGTGGTAGAGTCAAAGAATTCGTTAGAAAGCTATCTGTAATATTATTATGAATGACAAATTTTGAGTTTGAGTTTTTCTTTTTTTAAATTAAATAAGGGGTTCATCAGGTTCACCCAATTCGCTCATTAAAGTAAAGACAAAAATATGGAAATGTGACAAATTTTCTTTATTTTCACTTACACATAAAATACAATAAACTTATATAGGTTTAATCTTAAAATGGAGACCTATGAGAGAAAACACTAGACACTTAAGATCTTGGACCAAGTAGTAGAAGCAGCGGAGGCCCTCCGGATCACGGGATTGGTTCACATCGACCAGCGAGCCAGTCTTTGATGTGGTGAATGAAATATGCTCCTCACCAATCACTATCTCCAGTTCCTGAAATATAAAACAACATATTTTAATTCACTTTTTATACTGAGTGTGGGGGTACCCACATTGACATTTACCTCGGCTGTCCACCGGCGAATAGGGAACCGCCGAGTTGTATATAGATAGGGTATTTGTCCACAATAAATCAGTACGAACTGAGACTCGACTGGTTTCACTACTCCTGCCCTAGCCACCAAACAACCCTCCAAGCACTGGCCCCAAACTGAGGTACTATATCGTTGGTAGGAGTCATTACTGGAACATCTCCAAAATGTATGTGTTCTGGACCAAGTATGTAGAATGATAGAAAATCGAAAGCTCTTTCCAAATCACTACTGGAACTAAAAACTGCATAATTTTGAATTGTACCGATAATGATTCCAACTGCCGATATTTATCTCAATTTAGCTTTGCAATTGCAAACACAACCACTGCATGTGACGTCACTTTCTAATACTTCCCCGGTGGTCAGATTTGGCCGATACATATCTCGGAAACATCATCAAACATACATTATCTTAATAATTTTTACACATATGTTTTCTTCCTTCACCCTTATTCGTGAGAGGAGGCCTTTGCCCTGCAGTGGGATTCTATAGGCCATAACTTACTTACTTATGTTTTCTATTTTCGATAGAGAATAATGGTGAGCTAAAAATCTAAATGTTTGAACAATTACAATAGCTATTATAATTTAGTCTTTCCAAGTAAATGTTCAAAATAGTATGTAGACGCTTCGCTCAGTCAGACGCGTGTAATTAATTCATAATATGGACAGAACTAGAGATATTTACTGAAGCATCAAGTCCAGCATGTAGGTGACAAAAACTAACCTGTCTGCCAACCCTGTCCGGTTGTGGCCACAAACGATCGTCCTCGTGCATGATCTCAGAGTCCACGATCACCCTCTTCAGCTCCTCCATAACGCACGGATGCACATAAGCTTCTTTACGGATCATCGTATCGTTCTTGTAGTTAGAATTATTGGCGTAGCGAAGTTTGCCATCAGGACGGAACTCGAACTCGAGGAATTCGTGCCCAAACTTTCCCTTGTGCCCGACGTAGTAACGTATATAGAAATCAGTAGACATTGCTGCCGGGAAAGTCTTTTACATTGAAATATTTCAGCAATGAGGAACACCACAAAACGCCGCCGCCAAATGTCGATTGACGTTAAACAAATTGTTTATGAAGTTAGTTATGGATTATAGTCTATGTTCTAAATGTTCTAATTTTATTTGGAAACGAAGTTTTAATACCCGTAGCAAAAGCCTCGTGTACATAATATTTCTATGCATACAAGACATAAAAGTAATTTAATTACAAGTTAATTTTACCACTATTTATATCGCACGGCACTTTTATAAATACATTGCTTTAAAAAGTTGTCTAGCACTAGTAGCAATCTTTATAAACAAACGATTATATTCTTCTTTTGTTTATGGTTCTTAGTGTTGTATTCAATCGATAATTACCGTTTAAATTTCGGTTATTTTAAATATCTGTTTTTGTCAAAAAACTTCATCTTTGAAATCGAAATTTATTGAGGCCAATATATTTTTATTTATTTTTCTTAATTGAATAAATATCTTGAGAATCTACGTTTTGTTTTGACTGCGAAAGTAGAAATTAGGTACTAGCAACCAAGGATATGGAACAGTCAAAAAATTATATTTTGAAATAAATGTCATCGTTTGTTTTTTCAAGATTCAGTTGTTTTTCATACATAACTGAATAACGTGCGTGCTGGTTTATTTATGTTTTGTGGAATTTCTATTTAATATAAGTGAAAATTCTGTGGTTTTATGAGCTCGATTATGTTTTACTTTGTCGTTAAGCAAAATTAAAGCATAAGCGAAGTTTTCTATTTCATAAGGGCACCCTACTACGCGGTCCTTAGGATTTTGATTGATAAGAAAAAATTAATGTATTCGAAAGATTATTCATTGGAAACAATATACTACAAGAACTTTCGAAGAAAATATATTACTATTCGTTTGTGTAATATCATATCGGAGTGTAATAAAAAACCCGTTTGATAGCGGTTTTTGAGTGGTAGAATAGACTACAATCCATAAACTACAGACTTGTAGAGGTATAGTCGTTCCGTACGTCAAACGAATCTTTTCTTTTCCAACCCAGCCAAGATGGGTGAGTAGTAACATGTAATTCCTTTATAAAATCCAGTAAAATCTTTGTTTCTTTACGTAAATTGATTGAATCCTTGTGCTTATAGATTAGTGAATTGTCTCAAGATGTTGTTTTCATTTATATTTCAATAGTTTCGAGGCAATAATGTGTTGTGATTAGGCACTGAATGGTGAAGTGGTTGTGATAAAGTTTGTTCATTGTGCAGGTATCAGTCGTGATCACTGGCATAAACGGCGGGCTACTGGAGGCAAACGCGCCCCCATCCGCAAGAAGAGGAAGTACGAGTTAGGTCGCCCGGCTGCCAACACCAAGGTACGATGCAAAACATAACCTAAAATCTTAACTAACCTAAACTTTATGTAGCCAAGTAATTAAGCTGAATATGCTTTAACTTGCTACATTTGCGCGCTTTTGAAATATGATTTGTGATTGTAGCAAAGTTTCTGAGAGTACCAAAATGGGATACTGTGAGTTTACCTAAGATTGAGAGACTCTATGTGATTATGAAGTTAAGACTAGTTTGTTAATCTTAACGTAACATAACCTTGTAATTTGTCAACCATGTGATGATTTCAAAACCTACTTTCCATATCCATACCACAGTATACGTTTCTAGTACAACATACATTATGGACAACCTCCCCCCACCAATTTTAGTCTCGCCCCCTCTGGCAGGAAGCGTGTCGGAAAATGTGTATTCCTGTCTCACTCGCACATGCTTTTACCTGTTCATTTTTCCCATTTAATGACAGTTATATGTCCAAGGTGTGTTCAGTGTGTTCATACTAAAGAGCAACGGCCACTCAAGTGAAAGTGTTTCTTTGGACCTTATTAAATATGTAATTAATGTATATTTCAGCTTGGCTCACAGCGCATTCACGCGGTCCGCTCCCGCGGTGGCAACACCAAGTACCGTGCGCTGCGCCTGGACACTGGAAACTTTGCCTGGGGCTCAGAATGTAAGTGTGCTATTCTATTACATCCGTACGTCTCCTAGACCTCCGAGCACTATATATACCCTACGTAGGGGTAACAGGAAGAGAAGAAGATACACATTTGCCCAGTCTCCTTTCTACTCAATGGTTACTCAAATAAAAGCAATAACAAATTATAAATAAGTTTGATACTTTTAATGTTCAGAATACTTAATAAAAAATACCTGATTCATGTATTGTATTGGCACAGTAGAAAGAGTATAGTACTTCATACTATATGGACACTCCTGCCCCTTACCAATTTTTACCTCACCACCGAATGGAAGTTTTGAGAAAGACTACATTTAGGCAATGGTGTATTCCTCTCTCACTTGCACTCAGTATAACATATGCTTACCTCTTTTCCATGCAAGCCCGTTTTTATGAAGTTGCTGGAATGTGGAACTGACTCAGGGACCCGAAGGTTGAAGGTTAACTTTATGTCAACAAAAATTTAATGAACACCATATGTTTTAATTCCAGGCGCAACCCGCAAGTCCCGTATTATAGATGTGGTATACAACGCGTCCAACAACGAGTTGGTGCGTACCAAGACCCTCGTGAAGAACGCCATTGTTGTGGTTGACGCCACACCTTTCAGGCAGTGGTATGAGTCTCACTACCTCCTGCCTCTGGGCAGAAAGAAGGGAGCTAAACTGGTGAGTTGAATACAGCAGTTTATTAGCCTATCTTTGTCTGTATGTAACATTTGCTTCCCCACCTGGTGTTTAAATTTCATTGTCCTCTCGTAATCTTAGGCCATAAACTTCGATCAACAATATACAACTAGATAACGGGTCGCATACAAAATCAAAGAGAAATTCTGTCCTCGTGAATATACAACATTTTTTGTTAACGAACCGAGAAAACAGTCCGAATACATTATAATTTCGACCTCAAAGCAACCATAATTCCTAGTAATTTAAAAAAGGAACACTGCGGCATTGCGAGACGTGCTTACGTTGGCTTTGTTTGAACGCAACTAATTCAAAATAAGACCTCACTCCAATAATGAGGCGTTATTTGCCTGGACATGTTTTGAGCGCTGACGCGTTATCTAGTTGGATTATTTGCCTGGACATGTTTTGAGCGCTGACGCGTTATCTAGTTGGATATTGTTGATCGAAGGCCATAAAGCCAAACCACATGGAATGATTTCGCCATAGAATTAAAATAATATGGAGGATGTCAGGTAATGGCATCTCGCAGTAGCGCATTAACACATTCACTGCCACCGTCAACTCTAGTGGTTTCTTTATCTTTTATCGGATGCCCCCGACACATATAGTGGAACAATGGGTAACACCTAACATACTCCCAGTGCCTCTCGACCACTCTGCGTGTCCATTTTTTATTGGAAATACAAGTATATTCCTATTAGCGCTTCATGGTTTGTCCCACAAAAGACACTCTAACATACTAACTCGTTGGTACTGAGTGGAATAAACCGGACAATCCTGCGTGTCGAGAGGCACCCAGCGTAAGAATTATATGAACAAGCATAAGTGTTCAAGGGCACTAAGCATTCCATTTTTTTGAACAACTATAAATGTTCGGGGCACACAGCTTTCTATGTTTTGAAGTGGCACCTGGGTATTTAGGCTTATGGGGGAGGCAGTGAATGCGTTAAGTGGCGACGGGCTCACCCCCCGTCACACTGGACAGAGTTTCGGTACTACTGGTGAAACGTGGATGTTCTGAGGTTTCAGAATATCTCGGACTACCCCCTCGGATAGTCGTGAGCTTATGCAGTAGCGCATTTCATGTTTTCTTCAGATGTCGCATATCTTTTCGTCCCTCCCCACATCATACCTCGCGAGTTGCAAGTTTGCTGCCGCGGTGCAAGGCACCATGTGGCTTACAACTGATACTTGCATGTAGAACGCCGCTGCGGCGCCGCACTGCATGGTTTTGTTCATACTCCATTCTGGCCCAATAATCTTTCTGCTACCTATTATTAAGAAATGGTAGGATAATAAAAAATAATATTAGGAGAGAAATAAATAAAAAATTATTATTATTTAGATTGTGCTCCATTTTACGCTTTTCTTGTAAGGGCCAGGGCCTTTTAATATGGTTTATTTTCTAACATCTTTTTCTGATGTTCTAAGTTTTCTGAATATCTCTGTCTGACAGTCCGGGAATATTTATTGTCATGGGCATGTGATTGAATTCATTTTATACTTTCGTTAACATCATCACAATAGAATAGCATAAATATGAAAAAGCTATTACATTCAAATTAAAAATCCAGTTGAAGCCTCTTTTTTGTTGTTTTAAAAAGAGAGCAAAACATACATTGTGAAAAATGAATCAAATTGAAAATTAAATTAATTTTAATATGATGATATCATGCGTGTCATATGACCCAATAATAATGATTAAATTAATATGATCATCCTATCTGAAATACAATAACTTCTTGCCATGATTTCCGCACTATTCTCGCATCTAACCAAGATTGTAATTGTTTCAGACTGAGGCTGAGGAAGCCATCATCAACAAGAAGCGCAGCAAGAAGACCGCCAAGAAATACTTGTCCAGACAGCGCCTCTCCAAGGTCGAGGCCGGCCTTGAGGAGCAGTTCCACACTGGACGCCTGCTAGGTGAGCCTACAATGTCCTTAGACTGATTGTACAAAGGAAAGCATTGTTTAAAAAGTAACAGAACAAATAACCAATAGAATGGTCAATAAATAAAGGAACAGTTACTGCTACTTTTGAAACGAATCTTTTTGGTAAAATAAAGGAACAGTTACTGCTACTTTTGAAACGAATCTTTTTGGTAAAATATGGTCAACTCTTGCATTAATTTAATGGGTAGCCACGACATTCGTCAAATTCTTGTTTCGTCAAATTCTTGTTTCGTCAAATACTACATTCGTCAAGTCCTTGTTTCGTCAAATTCGCTTTTCGTCAAATCTAAGTACAGTTATGTATAATAGATGACTGCGGCGAACTTCGTACCTCATTAGAATCTTGCCGACACACACTTGGCCGTTTTTTTAGCTTATATGTTCATCACGGATAATGTAGCATTTTGCTTTTAAATTTTTTTTGTTTCTAAAAAGTTAAAAAATAATATGGTAGGTATAAGTTAAATACCTATATAAGGTCTAACAAAATTAGCTGAAACTATTTTAAGGGTTTGATCAGACCATCAAACTGAACAACTTTCTCTATGAGACCAATATCGAAATCGCGAAAAAAATAAACAGCCGTTCCATACAAACCTACTCGACCTAAATGTATGGGACCGCAGATATTTTTTTCGCGATTTCGATATTGGTCCCTTAGAGAAAGTTGTTCAGTTTGATGGTCTGATCATCCCCTTAAAATAGTTTCAGCTAATATTGTTAGACCTTGTATAATAATAATATTAACTTTTTAGTTTTTATTTGAAGGTGGTTTTAATATATTTTTTAATTAGGTATGTTTTTTTAAGTCGATTATAAAGAATATTTTCAAATATTTTTAGTTTTTGTTCCTTTCTGTCATTGATTGTCCATAAGCTTAACTCAAGCGGAAGTGACGAAAAGCGAATTTGACGAAACAAGGACTTGACGAATGTAGTATTTGACCAAACAAGAATTTGACGAAAGAAGAATTTGACGAATGTCGTGGCTACCATTTAATGTATAGTTTTCTTTAAAATAAGTTTTGCGCTAGTGCTTAGCCATTTTTCACTTTGATGATGAAATCGAGAAGTTTTGAAACTGCGTTATGGACCGGGACCGTTTTGGGAACAGTCTAGCAGTTGTATGATCTCACTTGTCATAGTTACTCTGATCTTTCTTGTTTAATTGTTGTTTATTTAATAGTTTTGTAATAAGAAACTAAAAGAGCAATAAATTCCACAGCGTGTGTATCGAGTCGGCCGGGCCAGTGCGGTCGGGCAGACGGGTACGTCCTGGAAGGAAAGGAACTAGAGTTCTACCTAAGGAAGATCAAATCCAAGAGAGCTAAGTGAGAAGTGTAATGTATAAATAAACATAAAATACAATTTGATTCTTTTATTTCGTTAGGCCCTAATTTTAGTTACTCATTAGCTAATTGAGTTAGAAGTTAGAACACACCTTTTGATCTAATGAACTATCTTGACACTCCTTCTACATACACAAGGGTTCTAGTTGAACTACACATGGCCGCACGCGATCGCACTTTTCCGTCGCTCCATCCTTTTCTGTCACTCAGGAACATAGACGTAGACTCTACATTGATATCGTTGCTCAGGAACGTCATTTGCTAGAGCATATTATAAGATAGACGGAAAAGTGCGATCGCGTGCGGCCATGTGTAGTTCAACCCAACAAAATACATTATTGATACCAAGTTTTGGAAACTGCTAACTATGCAGGTGTTCTCAATACGCGAAATGTGCTGTATTAAATATTATTGATATCTCTGACTATTCCCTTCGGGAATATAGTCGTGAGCATATGCGTATGCTTCCATGATGTATGTAGGTATTTTGACAATTAGTGCAGAAACAATAATTTTGGAATTGGTATTTCTTATACCGTGGCGTACATACATTATAAATAAACTCACGACCATAATCCCTTTCGAGGTGGTCATACGCTTTGTTACAACTACCAAGTTGGTAGTACCAACTGAAACTCAGTTGCAGAAACGCTCATTAAAGTTAATACTCCATTAAATCTCTTGCTGTAACTTTTTGTCTTGTTGACGTAGTAAAAGAAGCTAGCAAGAGATTTAATGGAGGAACCTCATTTACCTCGTATAATCTCCTCGTACGTTATATGATACTTTTCCTTACACCCTGTATAGGCACATATCTATTTTTATCGTTTTCTCGGGGGTCGCATGCGAGGCCTACAGTTTTAAATAAAAGGCGGTCAAGTGCGAGTCTGTCTACTCGCGCACCGAGGGTTCCGTACCACAACATTAACATAATATAAACAATTTTTTTTCTCCGGTACCTTTAGCACGAGAGCGACTCACACATCGCCGGTTTTTATTATTTGTTGTTATCATAGAGACTTAGTACCTATAGTTGGCTCTATAACCACACCAAGTTTGACGCTTGTATGTTTTACCGTTTTTACGAAAGAGCGAGAAGAAAAAACGTTGATAAAAACTAGTTCCTTGTTTGAGGACCTTAAGACGTAATAGTAGGTGGAAATACCTCGGAGGCATCTTTTATTTTTCATTTTACGACTAGATTTATACCATTTACTGAAACTAAAGTCATACCTCAGTATTTTTGGATAGTTCATCTAGTGAAATCATCAACTGAATACACGATTGGAATTACTTCACTCGATAGAAAATCGTCACAAAGATGACGTATTTTCATGCATTTTTAAACATTTTTCTCGTTTTAGAAGAACTTAAAATAGTTTTCGATTGTTGGTATTTATACTCACATATTCACCATTAGTTTAACTAGTGCAATCATAAAAAAAATCTAGAAAAAGTACTTTGGTTAGTTGTTTTTAATCGAAAATAAGGCTCACGCACACACTTTTCGGAGCGCTCGGCAATCGCGTTTCTCATAGAAAATATTCGTCGGGACCTATGGCCCCTTAAGAGGATATAATTCGGAGCGCGCTCCATAAGTCTGGCTATTACGGTTCAAAAGTTACAGCCCTAAATAGGTAGGACAGACAGACGAACGGACACACAATGAATAGGGTTCCGTTTTCACCCTTTGGGTACGGAACCCTAGAAATTAATCCTTTTATCAAAATCTATATTCGTATAGGAAATTAAAAACGGGTCCCAGGAAATTATAGAAGACGAACTAGGTAACTTGAGATGTGACGGTGAAACGGATGTGACTGAAAAGGCGAAAAATAAAACACTAATTAAATGGAAATTACTATAATATCCTTGAGTTGAGCGGATCCACCATCTTGCCGGCCATGAGCGCCACGTGGATACTTGAGTCCATCACGAAGTAGAGGAAGGGATATGTCGCCGAGAAGCTGACTGGTTGCCGGTTTATCACATACCCTGAGAAAAAATGTTCAGATGTATAACAAACAAGTTGGAAGCTAATTGAATTCGGATATCGCTCCATCTAAATGAAACAGAAAATTGAAACCGAAAGTCAATTGTTTGACAGGCATTCATTATGTTTCATCACCATCGTCCTTGGTTGCAATGCAAATGTGACCGACGGGACGTTTATCAAGATAATCATTGAAACAAAATAGACCAACAGCAGCGACAGGAAACAATCATGCAGTAATTTTTCCAGTTATGCTCATTTATGTAATTGAAAAGGACTATCTACATATGATCATTTTCATCCCGCGATTAGGCATTCAGGTCGCAGTAATGTTGATGCAGCGATTTCCCTAATTGGCGATGGCTAGCCTGCGGCTGCGGCTGCGGCGCGGGCGGGTGGAGAGCGGCCGGCGCGGCGCATCAATGGACGCAAATGCGCGTGTCGCCGTGTTGCGCCACCCTCGCCGCAGAGACAATGGATGCGGCGGACCGCTCTCCACACTTCACACCTCAGTTTTGCACTCTTTTGGCAACAATTATCTCAATCCCTGTGCCGGAAAACGAGGACAAGTATGTGTAATTCTCGCCTAATTATCATTGCATTGCGGAGAACTACCTACATAACATGCATCAGATTGCTTCCTATCTAATTTGTGTGTTTTGTTAACGTCGTAACGTCCTTCGCGGTTGTAGATTCAATTAATTGTGGAAAATCAATTTTGTAATTTTTCGGAGCGCATCAATGTCACACAAGGATTTTCCGGCGGAAGGCGGCGACGCGTGACGGCTAATAGCTTAGCTCCGAGCGTTCGCGTCGAGCGTGGTCTTGTGGTCGACCCCGAGTCCGAGTGGCCAGCCAGCGGTCACACGCACCTACGAACTCGCAAGTAATTAAATGGATCACACCGGAACCGTAGGGCTCAAGCTTCGCCGCCTCGGTTAAATCATGCCTTCATGGAACAATTGAAATGATGTTATCAGACATGTACGTTAAATCATCGTTTTCTTTTGTGTAATGCGATGTTTCTCCTTGTTTGTATCAGCTAATTATATCTACCCGTAAGACTGATGAAATTAATAACTTACTGTTCTTTTTCTGGTCGTCGGGTCGGTACTTGCGTATGGCCACTGAGACGGCTTGTTCGATGCTACGCACGTATACCCCCGGCTGGTGAGTCATGGGCGTGAAGTCGCGTTGTCTAGGCTCGAACACATCGCGGATCCCAAGCTGTTGGATAATATTTGGAAATTAATTTAGTGCCTTTTTCAAGAGAACCGAGTAAACTTCTATGCCGCGATGTATAGGTAATGGTCAATGGAGGTAGGTTGCGTTTTTGAGTTTTTCCGCCTTCTTCTTATCGTGTCGACTTCAAATTTTGGACAAATTCGCTAAATAGTAGGTACCTTACCAGAAGTGGGCAACCGATATTGCACCGTCGCTAGCGGTCATGAGCTCCTCCTGCGTGCAGGTGTTAGGGCACGATGTGAGATGGGCCATCGTTTGTGGAGCTCCACACAAGCAACTCACATTTTGCGCATCCGAGAATCCCCACCTAACCATGTTCTCCTTACTGATACCGACCTGGGTTCGAAGTCGTTAACGACTTCCAGGTCGCCCAAGGCAAGTCATGTCCAGGCGGGAGGCTCTCAGACGGCGGCACAAATGGAGTTGGGAGGGAAACTTTTTGTCGCCATAGAGTACACCTTGCTTGCGCTGGGCCAGTATTCAGTAGGTCGACACACTTCACAAAGCTGCGTCGGCTTGGCAGCCTTTGCGGCGCAGGAATGAAGCCGTGCATGGGATGTCGTGTGTCGTCCACCATTTTGGCTCTCTCTGAGGAACCTGCCACAGCCCTGCGGACATCTGGGGGCGCTATGCCAGTCAGTGGATAGAGCAATTGTACCGGAGAGTCGGTTTCAAGCAACCATTTATAATCCGAATCCCGCCTGAAACGTTGAGTCTAACTTGGTGCATAAGCTGGTAGCTACCTGGGCGGTGGCCGCCTGTGGGGGTAGTTAGCAGCTCACCACTTTTACGCGATTCCACTACCTACATTACATAGTGATGTAATAGTTACTAATACCCTTCTTACATCCGTCGCTGACTATCCAGCTCATGTTACTCAAAGGACCGCAGGGCAAAGAACTCCTCTCACAAATATGGGTGAGAGGAGTGAGCTCCACCAAGCGGGCCCAGTGCGGATTAGTGGAGCTAGTTGACCACTCAATGGAGTATTGTAACTTTTTTAATAAATAATTATAAATCGTGTCCCATAATGGTTCTATGATCCCTTAATGTCCCATAATCCCCTATGCAAGAATCTAACCGTCGGTCGCGCGTTGTCTACGGTGTGGCCCTTACGGAGTTGATTCTTATAGTTTCTTCGTTTATTTTTTCTTAAGTTTTCCTCTATTTTTTCAGTTCATGAAACTAATAAGTACAGTTATGTTAGTTATACCACGTTATACCTACCTATTTTGTTCCCTCATTAATTCGACCCAACGTGTTTTAGTTTTTTTTATAAGTAGGAGAGACTGAAATTTATACAAGCGCCCATTTGCATATCAATCTGTTATGTTAATTAGTTACCTACATTGGTGTTATGGCAGTTAGGTACTTACATGCCCCCATTTTTGCCGTTACTATGTTACGAAAATAACCCAAAGATGAAAACTACCTATGCATGTAAGTATAGTTTTATTTCATGATCAATTAATTTTACTCGATTTTACTGCACTTGTTGATAGAAGTTCTATGTTTAAATTATAGGTACTTATTTTATAATTGGGTAATTATTTTGCACAAAAAAAACAGTTAGTGATTTAAACATAGCAATCATTATTACATTAGATATAAGTACCCTTGATATAGCATCGTATTTCCTCTATATTTATAAAGCCCCTCACTCTATCTGCCTAACCTTCGACTAAACACTATGGTGTCAAAACTTGCCAATGAATAAATTCATTAATTTAATTTCACAACTTAAGCCTTTTAGCCAATTCGTAGCATTCGATAAATAAACATTGACCAACTATTGCAATAATGTCGTGCCTCATTTATGAATGAAGCAAGTCTACATCTCACCGAATCCTGCTCACCTTCTGCAAATCCGTAGTAAGTGTGACATGTCCCTTGACCGTGAAACTGGGAACGATAGCCCTCACGCGGCGCGGGCGCAGCGCTGCATACACATCGGACAGGTCTGACTCCCGAGCCATCCTCGCGAGCAGCCTCCCCAACTCCGGCACTCCTCCTCTTGTTGGTAACACCACTAGAAGGTAGTACCGTTCACTGTCTAAAGGAAGTCGAAGAGCTGAAGCTTCCAAGTGGGGAAGGTAAGCATGCTCTAGTACAGTATCGTAGTGCATGTATGTTACCTGTGGCGGAAAAGAGATATTAAGTTAAGTACTACATGCTTCCATGTCAGTATATACAGTTTTATAGAGAAGTATATTTGAATTAAAACTGACCTGGACATTACGCAAGCCATTTACCAAGAACATTTTGTTGTCATCAAAATCAGGTGTAAATTCTGGAGCAACAGGAATGTCGTAGGACCTGTAGAATAAATAATCATCGACGTAAGGAGGATTTGTGAATATGAAGTCGACTATTGACTTCTTTCGTCGCTCCAAAGTTTCAAGATTTGTATCGTTTGCGGTTGTCATTGTAACATCTGCTAAAGTTGTCGTCATATCTGTTGTAGATCCTTCCTCAGTTTGTTGGGTTTCAGGTATAGTAGAAAGCATTTCAGACATAGTAGTCGTGGTACTTTCAGTTTCCATCATTTGTGTAGTTTGTTCGGTATTTGTTGCGACAGTAGTGGATGTTTCAGCTGCCGTCGATGCTGTAGTTGGCATGTCCACTGTAGTTCCGGCATCGACTTCATTGTTTACTGTAGGTTCATCTGTCACCGGTGCAGACGACGTTGGGGATGATAGAGGTGATGTTTGGGCTTCAGTGGTGGTGGCGTCTTCAGGACTTGAAGGCATTGTTGCTGTTATAGCTGCGGTTGTCTGCGGTGTTGTTTGTTCAGTAGTCTGTTGTTCAGTATTAGTCTCTTGATCTACGGTACTTGTAATGTCTGTTGTACTCTCGGCGTTGGATGCAGATGATGGACTGACGGTTGTTGTGGGACCTCTAATATCAACGTCGTTTAAAGTCTCTGCATTCGGGTTAGGAGTGGTGTCTTCTCTGGCTTGGGTAGATGCTGTGTTTTCTTGAGCTGGTGGACCCTCTGAAGACAGTGCGACTGTCGTGGGAGTAGTTTCCCCACCAGCCTCTGTGGCTGTGGGTACAGCTGTTGTTGTAGTATCGTTGGTGGCATTGTTTGGCGGAAGAGTAGGAAGTTTATCGTTTTCTAAATCGAATCCGTAAAATCGGAGAACCTTTTTGTAATTTTCGTTGAATGTGACATTTTCATTATTAAGAGCTAAACCCGCGAGGAATCCTTCTTCTGGTACGAAGTATGTCTGGAATATAGGACATAATAATTATTGTGCAGTTATACTTATAAAACAGTTTCGTGAGTGACTGAATAACAGACAACGAACAGCCTAAAACGCTGAAGATACAAACTTGAAATGTTGAGTCTACTACAGAATGAATCTACGGAGGATAGGAGAGCACTAAAAAGGATTTTTTCGATAATGTACCCCTGACGAGGTACAATGGGGTTTAGTTAGATATTTTTCGAATTTTACGCAAACGAAGTCGCGGGCAGGAGCTAGTAAAGAAATATATTTTAAAAGCCTTGCTTCCTACTCGGTTCTGTTTTGAAACATTGAGACAATCAGTTTAGTTACAGATCAACTACCACATCAAAACAATCGATAGTGGCCATTGCTCCCTTGAAAAGAAAGCGAAAGCCGTTTTTATAAGGAAAGAACGAGATTTACTTATTATATAACAATCCTGAGGATTTAGGCCGTTCAGTGTCGCCCTACTATCGCCCTAATCACAAAATTAAAGATATTATTTAAAACAAGTTATGACTAGCAAAATAACTAAGGAGAATGCATTTTATATTAAAGCCCACTTTTAAAACACAATGGTAATTTCGTCTGCATTCTTTCAATTATCAAGAGTTAAAACAATGTCACCCATGCATAGACTTAAACTTTAGCGAAATATGTCTATGCACCCATGGTTTAAATATTTGGTTCACGTAAATGATGTTATTGTTTCTGTTCACACTGAATATAGGTAGGTACTATAAACGACCTTATTAAATTCGCGATAGTCGGTCATAGTCCATGCTTTACTATTTTGTACAATACGAATAAGTGACTCACTTTTAACGTCCGATGGATATCTCTAAAGCCTATCCTCATCACATTCCTGTTCCAAGGCAGCTGCATCCCTGACTGGATCTGAAACGATGCTTCGCCATCCACACCCTCGTACAAAGCCACTAGTATCCCCATGAGGCCGTAGGGCGAGAAAGCTATGTTGTTATCATTTAAAAAGTTGTGTTCAGCGAGCACTTTTAATCCGAAACCGTTGGTAACATCCACCATATGAGCTAGGGGAGTCCGCCCAGTGTCCCACAGTTTTATTTCTATAGGCACCCCATACTCTGAACTCGCGGTGAGTGTGATTGATACGTAAAGGTAGAGGAGGCTGTGTATGCCGGCGGCGACCGCGGGGCGAAAGCGTCCGCCTGTACGCATGGTGTCCGCGAATCTGACACCGCTTGGCTGACCACGGCTCCGCAGGCCACCGGCTCTTTTGGGCTAATCTTCGTGTCTAATTAGCATCGAAACCCCGGGGCTTTCGGTGAATGCCCTCGCAAACTAATGCGAGAAGTTCCTCGCAAACGTACGTAAGTAAGGATTATGTATGTGGTGGTATTTATTACATTTATGTTCGCTCCGCTGCATGGTTTGGTGTGATGAATAATGTTGGACAGAGATTCTTGACCGCATATTTTGAAATAATTTTATACGAGACTGTGTCAGACATCATTTAGATGCCGTTTAAAATTATACAGTAGGTTGATTTAATTTATTAAAGTTGTTAGTAAATTATATAGTTAATTGAAATTATAGATAACTACCTAAATAAAATTATACCTACACCTTTGAAGGGACAGGAGTGCGATTTTTGAATCTCATTCGCTGAGCTCAACAGTTGAAAATGTCAAAATTACTATGAACCTACACATCTTTCTACTGCGGATTTGTCTTTCAAAAATCGCACTCCTGAAGTATGATTTTTGAACTTCGATCAACAATATCCAACTAGATAACGCGTCAACGCTCAAAACATGTCCCGGCAAATAACGCCTCACTATTGGAGTGAGGTCTTATTTTGAATTAGTTGCGTTCGAACAAAGCCAACGTAAGCACGTCTCGCAATGCCGCAGTGTTCCTTTTTTAAATTACTAGGAATTATGGTTGCTTTGAGGTCGAAATTATAATGTATTCGGACTGTTTTCTCGGTTCGTTAACAAAAAATGTTGTATATTCACGAGGACAGAATTTCTCTTTGATTTTGTATGCGACCCGTTATCTAGTTGTATATTTTTGATCGAAGTTTTTGAAAGTCAAATCATCAGTAGAAAGATGCGTATCTCCGTAGTAATTTTGACATTTTCAACTGCTGAGCTCAGCGAATGAGATTAAAAAATCGCACTCTTGAACGTCGTTGTCTTGTATTGTACTTAACAAGTAATTAAATTAAGCGATAAGACCGCCGCCGTGCCAACCACAACAATGTGCCTAAAAAAACTTCAAGTCTTATTCTAATATTCGATTGCCTGCTCGAAACATTTGGATTTAGTTTAGTTTTTATTTATTGACATCGTACCTATACGACGACTGTCTTATTAGAGTCGAGGACACGATGATGACGGATTCCTAGATTTCGACTAGGGCAACTGCTAATCTTTATAGAAGAGCAGTCAGGTACGCAGTATACTGTACTGCTAGCTTATGTTTTGTATAGCTTGATGTGTCGCCGGTATTAAACACAAGGTACTCTCTCGTCCTTACGATGCAATGTAACGGGAGAGCGATACGATCAGAGGTGACAGGTGAGGTCAGATGCATTGACTATAACGGACAGCCACACAGTTTGGGCGTCAAAGATGTGTGAGACGCCTGAAGAAATTAGGTAGGTAGGTTAAATGTGAATGATAACATTGATCGTTTTTAACATCGTGAGGAAACCTGCATGCTTCAATTTCGAGGCGTGTATTTGTACCCACTGTCCATTATAAGTGGCGACGGGCTCACCCCCCCTCACACTGTACAGAGTTTCGGTACTTCTGGTGAAACGTGGATGTTCTGAGATTTCAAAATATCTCTGACTACCCCCCCCCCCCCCCCCCGGGGAATATAGTCGTGAGCATATGCTTATGCTTATAACATTGATAACACAATCATTTATACCGAGTCTTTCCTTCGGTTTCCTAAACAATCTTTCTCTGTGGGAAATATCGAAATCGCGAAAGAAAATTAGATGTCCCAGCATTGTCCCAGACACATTTTGGTCGAGTAGGTTTGCAGTTTTATATGAAACACCAGAATTTTTTTCCGATAGAGAAAGTTGTTCAGTTTGATGGTCTAATTATGCCCAGTCGGCATATTAAGAGATTTGCCCCCTTGGGCCGTTTTCGTAGCTGCGATTCGTAACCAGTTGCGAATTTGCCAATCATCAGCGTCTATATTACACTGCGATAACAGTTTTCAAGATGAAATAACGTGAGAAGTGGTGAATGGTGGGTGATAGGTAACTATACTGCATTCCAAATAAGGAGGAAAAGATATTCCGATTCCTGCATAGCTTTCTGGCCAATTCTGATTAGCAAATATGATTTATTTTTGAGGAAGATATACTATCCAACGTATCTTGGACGTTACTAAAGCTGTTCTAAGAATAAGTGAAAGGAAGTGTTTCAAATATCTGTTTTTGTCATTCAAAATGACCTGAAATTTTCGTTGCTATTTGGAATGGAGTATAGCTAGCTTTTCTCCCACAAAAACATTGCTTATTCGCCTCGTATCGTACGATACCCACAGGAAGTACCTAAATACGAGGCAAGTATAGATAGGTAAATATTTTATTCATACTTTGTTACATTTTTAGTTTGCTAATCTAATAGTACCTACCTACCTACTTCTTATCTAATTGTAATTAGGCAGTTGATGCGACACAAAACCGATAGGTAGGTAGGAATAGTTACCTAGGTATACCGACACTCCGATCTTTACACAGCTCGTAGAATCGTGAATTTGATTTTGAAAGGCCAGAGAGCGAATACCGATGATCGGTAAGTTGTGCAATAAAAAGCAGTAAAATACCAAAGTACCTAGGGATTCGATCGATTATAACTGGATTGATGCAGCAGATACCCTTGGTTTACCACGTTTGGGGCCTAAGCAGAAGACGGACATTTGGCCCATAGTAGAGTACTTAGGTAGGTATATTTTTGCCGTGGAGGTCAACAATTATGGAATTTTTCCGTACCTACATTAAAATTTGACCCCTTCTTCGTAGCGCCTTAGATGCAAGAGAACTAGGTACTTATTCCAATCTCGGGGCAGTCTAGTAGTGCAGTGAATTTGTACTCAAAAGGGGTAGTATGAAAGTTTTGGGGTAGTTCTGATTTCTTCCATTCTTTATGTATTTTGGGGTGCTGAATCCGAAACTGAGGTTTGCTAACTGCCTTTTGACTTTTTCTGCAAACAGGCCATTTACTAAAAGTTAATAGAAATTCAGGAAAAAAAACAGAAATTTTGTCAATGTTGCGTCACGAAATTTTGTTAGCAAACCTCAGATTCGGATTCAGCACCCCAAAATACATAAAGAATGGAAGAAATCAGAACTACCCCCAAACTTTCCTAGTAAAAACACAATTTCACTGCATAATAGATGTTTTTGAAATTAGTTGTAGTAACTTTAATAGGGTAAGTGTTAGACATCATCAGGATAATGGCCAACGTCTAAGAGATCTCTCTTTTAAAAGGAAAAATGAAGAAGAAATGACTGACGATGGAATGATGGAAATCAAGAAAGAATAAAACCGGTCAAGTGCGAGTCGGGCTACTCGCGCACCGAGGGTTCCGTTCCGTACCACAACACACACACATGGTACAGAAAAGTTTTGTTTTTCCGGGACCTTTAGCGCGAGACCGACTCACACTTGACCGGTTTTTATTATATGTTGTTAAAATTATTAATCTGTGCCTTACTTCGAGCTTTGTTTGACGAGCCCCGGCCCGTCCGTATGTAGTAATGCGATTACTTGCTCATCAGTGCCCCGGCCAATGAATAGATAATTACTTACGAGTATATATAGTGTGTATAAAGTACTATTTACTGTGCTATTATTATCTATCCATATGCCCCGGCACGGACAGGCCTCGGAGCCAGCATCGTCATCATCATCAGCCTTTACACCTACTCTCGGGGTCTCAAGCTACGCAAAACCAAAATAAGCTGGCCGAGCGTAACTAGAGTAATGTATAACATCGCGTGGCCAGTCTTTATTGGTTTTGCGTAGCTTGATGTGTCGACGCGAGAAAAACTCATTGGAACATGGCATGCCGTCACCCGATGGATCTCGTAGGATGGATCGAACCCGAAGTCTCAATCACCTCAAGCATATGAATAACTAATATGTATAGGTATAGTGTACTATTATTATCTATTCATTCATATGTCTCAAGATTGAGTTTTTCCATACTTCTCTGGAAAAACGTGGATGTTCTGAGGTTTCAGAATATCTCTGACTACCCCCTCGGGGAAATTGTCGTGAACATATGCTTATGCTTATGCTATGCTTATGCCGATTTGGTATAGATTGCTTGTTTTGATCGCTATACTTTAAAATAGACAGATCAAAGCAGACAATGTACGCCGAAATCGAGCCGCTTTAGGCTTGGCTGTATGAGCTTTATTCCCTTTGCCTTAACGCAACAGAATGAATTTTTTTGCGCAATCTTTAACAATGTTTTAAGAAAGACAAAGAAAGAATCGATTTACTTGTAGAAAGCTATCTCTTTTGCTTTTGTTATGTTTTTCTCTGAAATTACAATGCAAACGTCAAAGGTATAAGGGAAGGGTTTTTGGCGGGCTTTGGTAGCTGACGTTTGGAGTCCTCATATTTCATCGAATTTTTATTGTTTATAGTGAGTTTTGGTTCGTAAAATTGGTGTTGTTTTGCGTAACAAAGTGTCGTGCAAGTGAAAAATATATAGTTCAGTGAAATATGATGGTGTGTGGGTTGTAAACAGGAAAAGCGTTCCGTGATTTTAGCGCGGCAAAGCGGTCGGTTCACCTCTTTCCTGTGGACTTCTCTGCGTTTCCTGCGTCTTTCGATTGTCTCCAAAAACTCCAAAGAAGCGTTAAAACATCGAACACCAACGTTTTAACGTGAAAACAGAAGATAAAATAAAATAAGATTAAGCCTAAAGGTCTTGTAACCAGGCTAGTAAAGTTATTAAAAAAAATCAAAGGTATAATACGACTAATTTAGAAAAGTGGTCAACGTTGCAAGGCATATGATGCTTTCTCTCTTTGACTTTTCTCATATCAGTCGATGTTGAATGAGATGCAGACAAAAAATATAATTTGAAAATGTAACTCTATTTTTTACATGAGTGAGTAAAAAAATGGAAGCCTCAAAATCTGGCTGCTTATCGTAGCGTCAGTTTTTTTCATTGTGTAAAATTGGAATTTAAAATGTATGCAACAAGCGTTTTGAATTGATTTTCCTATTTATTCACGAGTGGTATGGTATTGCTGCAATTTAAGTGAGAGAATACAGTTTTAATTGTGGTTGGATTTCATCATTTTACCATCTAGTAAAAGGTTAGTAAGATGTTCAAGTTTCTAATTATTCTCTCTGTCTGGTATTATTTTCTTTTGATTAGGTATGAAAAAGTGTAATTTGAACTGTACAGGATTATTTTACACTAAACAAATCTAACCTACAAAATATTTCATATGGTGTTTTGGTAGGAACTTTGTAGGAAAAATATTTGTGAAAAGATAATAATTTTTGAGTATAGGGCATCGAATCAAAGAGACCCTGAGAACATGAGTCATTCTGATGATTAGTGTCAGATCAAACTTGGATTTTGAATTGTGAAGTCGTGATAAATATATCACTTACTCGGTGGTACTCTCAGAGGAACGATCCCTTTACTTTTAGGTATAATCTCTTTGGTGGTACTAAAATAATGTAACCCTAAAAATCAGTGTTAGATAAATACTCATCTCATCAGCAGTATCACAAAAGTTTTCAACATACGAGTCATTTAATATAGATTCAAAGGCGGCAATTTGTCATAACAATGGAAATTTAATGTTCTATGTATACAGAAGAATCGTAATGGGAAGATGGGGCCCGGACCGTTCAGGCGCTACATTGTATACGGGAATAACAAGGTCATAAGACTTTACAAAAGTTCTAGCTGTTGCCCGTCACTTCGTCTACATGGACCGTAAAAAAGTACCCTATGTGTTAATCTAGAACATATGTCTACGTTTCTAACAAGTGATGCATTGGTTGACACTCTTCTTTCTGCACACCATTCAAATACTATTGAAGCAACATTATGTTTGCGCCCTGTCTTTGCTTTACGTCTCTTCTGTATAAAAAGCGCCTTAAAAATCGAAATTATTAAAAAAAAAAAATTGTAATAGAATCAGTATCTAATATGTGAAAACGAAGCAGTTATTAATTTCCTAAAAATCTGTCTAAATGAAGATTGCTACTTTTGATTCTAATAGGTACTAAGAGGAGTCTCATTCTAAGAGATGAAAGTAACATCAGACTAATATTATATGGTTGAAATCGATTATAATGACTTCAAGGAAACACAATTTTTGAGAAACGCGGTAAGAACCCGTTATAATGATTAACTTTAGTTCAAGGAAACAGTCTTAAAAAGCCGATGGTCGAAAATACCGGGTTTGATATTTTTTATGACCATCACAAAAGTAAGTAACAACAAATAGTAAAAAAAAAAAAATTTCTTTGATACTATATTGTTAAAAATACAATATAAGCGATTTCAACTGTACTTGATTTTATAATGAGATTATTATAAAACCATATTTTCAAGGGACTATCTGTAACCCTTGACGGTATATTAAATTTTAGCCTTTAGTCTACATGAATTTGGGAATAAAATAAATTGTTTTAGTTAAACCTGATGTTTAAGTCAATTTGTGGTTAGTCAAACAATATTTAAAATGATCATGATTATGTTTACGTTTTAGAAATGCTATGCAGTTTTTCATTCCCTTTAAGTACAAATGTATATTTATGATGGAATCAATGGCTGGGAATATACATCAGATTCTGCATCCGATTGTCGGATCCGACGAATCAGATAAGATTAACTCGATACACATCCACTTTTGATCGTCTAAACTTTTGTGAACCCTGCAATATCAGAGTTATTAGCAGAAGCATTTAAATTGAGAGAATAGTAAGATAGGTAGGTACTTATCCCAAATTTTATTTTTAATTTTTATATGAGCATAAAAACTCTTGATGAACTATCAAGTCCTCATTGAGCTCAAATCAAATTCTACTATGGTTCATCAAACATTTCCCTAACCACATTCTGTCTCCATCATCAGACCCTGGATTTTCCCTGAAATACCAAGTCCTCATCGAGACAATTTAAATGAGTGTTCTGTTGCAACGCCTTGAGCGTTCCCTTGATTTCCGTCTCTATCACCAGATCTGCGCCATGTGACAAACAATACCGAAAATCTTCAAAGAGTGGGAAAGGCTCTTGAGTAGGATGCATATTTTAATTAATTATAAAAAAATTCTGAATCGGTTCAGACTATCGGATCCGACTATTGGATGGACAAATCAGACGTATATGGCCAGCTTAAGAATTTGGCTACAGATTATCTATTGCATGCATGGGCTATCACTATCAGTTGATATATCTTACGGAGGGACCCCCAATGAGTCCCTATGGCAAATAGGAATTTCTTTAGAATTCTGTTTTCCACCTTCGAAAATTTTATTTAATAAAAAAGTAACTCTTTCGGTGTAATTGTAAATGATGCTAGGATAGTTCGTTCCAGTCTATGTGTGTAAATATAAGAGCACAGACCATGTGAGTGGGTGTGTCAGTTGATACGTAAGTATAGCTACGCAGAGCCTGTAAGTATCTATTTAATTATAATTCAATATTTAAGCAGCCATGTTTATTTGTTTCTGCATGATCCTAATGCAGTACGAATTTGTTTTCCAGTTGGGGGAAAACAGAAGAGTCGGCTCCATAGCTTTACATTTGAGAATAACAGTTTATGACCGTATATTGGTCATAAACTATCAAGTGTAGTGCATCAAGATGGAACTCCCCGACTGCCCTCCGGGTGCAGAGGGCTATCACGACTCCGTCACAGAAGTACCCAAGAAATTAGCCTTAGACGAAAACTGCACCAAGGTAAATATTCTATTCAAAATTATTGACGTAATAATTATTTAAGTGTGTACTTGATTCAATAATAAACTAAGATTTCTGATAGTTTCATTATCTTTTAAGTAGGATACTTGTAAATTGTCATTATCATTTTTGGAATCCTGTCCCTGTAAAGAACAGTGGCCAAATTGAACCCAGTCTTTGCAAAAACTCAAGTCTTACAGCTGTCTCTCATAATTATTTTAAACAAGATATTTTAAGGAATTTAGAAAAAAGGTTAAATATGTATCTCTATAAGTTGGGATCAAAAAGTAAAAATTTCTAGTAAAAAAATAGAATGAGTCAGCCAATAGCAGTAGCATAAATTACAGCTGGGTAATCCGGTAATGTATATTTAAGAACGTTAGAATTATCTGACCGAACATTTTCATCCTGTTTATAAGAAAAGGCATTTAATTTTAAAGCGCTGTGTTATAAAGCCCTTTGACGTTTATAACAGCGCTACAAAATTATATACCTTTTCTTAGAAACAAGATGAAAATGATCAGTTACTCATTTCCTTATCTTCAACTTTAAAATATTATCGTGAATATAATAAAAACCTGGATGAATAGAAGATTGAGGGCCTTATTCACCACTTATGGATGAGTCATTGTTAGCTTAGTTGACAGATCGTTTGACATATTTCGCATGAAAGATATGGGAGTGCTTCCGCTGCCGGCGCCGGTGGCTAATTTGAGAGCGCTGGTTGCCGATACCAGTGCCGGCGCCGGCTGCCGAATCGAGTGTCGGCGGCGCGACGCCGGTTGCCGAGGTAGCTGCCGGCGCCGGCTGCTGACTTGGCCGCTGGCACTAGTTGCTAACCTAAACTAGCGGACTAAGTAAACAGTAGAAATTCGGTTCTGGCAGTGGTCGCAAGAAACCTAACATGCGCAACTAACATAACCGACTGATAGATTAGATCTGGGGTCTTTTGACCGGTTATGAGTTTTTAGACCCCGGTTAGGTTAGCGAGGAGCGAAGCGACGAGCATGTTAGGTTTCTTGCGACCACAGTGCACGAGCCTAGTGAGGGCAGCGAGCGTGCCCCGGCTGCCATTTTCGGTGCCGGCGCTGGCAGCCGTTGTTTGTACCTGTCTAATATGTCAGCCGGTGACACTTGTCACCGGTTCCCAATGGCGTTATTTTTAGGTGCCGGCGCCGGCAGCGGAGGCACTCCCTAAAAATAAATATGCCAAACGATCTGACAACTAAGCTAACAATGACTTATCCACAAGTGGTGAAACAGGCCCTTAGTGTATTATCTAATGAGAAAGACTAAAGTTCACACACTTGAATAAAAAGGTATCATAAGGAGAAACATCTTGCCTCTAACATTTTCAGGTTACAACCGATAACTTTTTTGTTAATTTTATTATACTCTACACATATTGCTAAGTTTCAATTAGGCCTCTTACAGACGAGTGACACTTTGCGGTCGCCCTGGGTCGCAGAAATCGTTCTAGGTCGCAGAGGGTCGCGCTCATAGACTTTATGGTCGCGCGACCCTCTGCGACCGCAAAGTGTCGCTCATCTATAAGAGCGCTAAGACTGGGTCTGAAATAACAGATCCATGCCCCTCTCTTTAATTCAGTTGAGTATGAAAAAAGATCAGATAAATAAGGCAGTGGCAAATAAAAACTAACCTTTTATTTTGAACAATCTCAACTAGTTTGAGATTCCAGGATGTATGGAGGTGTAGAGATCTGTTGTGCTCAAGTATTATTGTTCCTTTGTGGGTTCAATTACAATAATTAATCAACTACGTAGAACTAGGTTTCATCAATTAACTATCGACTAGGTTTTTAACATGTTCAATGCATTCAATTTGCTTTGCACTCATGGGTTTGTATCATATTAATATTACACTGAGGACGAAGTGAAAGTGAAGTGAAGTGGAAATGCACTGATGTATTACTACACCCTAATTTGTCGAGACATAAACGTAGACGTAAAAGTAGTGAGTGGTGGGTGCAGTAGCGCATTCACAAATATAAAGCGCAATGTGCTTAGAGCATCAAATATCATGTGACGCACTAAAGATCAAAGCTTATGCTTACAAGACAATGATACTGAACTACAGATTACTGAAGAGTGCGATATTATGTTACACAACTTGATAAAACTACTAGTGATACGTGTGATAGGCGTGGGTTCAAACTATCTTTGACAAAGTGGTACCTAATTATATTTAATTAATGGTCTCTTTATTAAAACTGTGATTAAAACCCAAATTTACATCAAAATACCAACATTGTTGGTGCTGGGGTACATTACATAATCTTTGTTTTCTGCAAGTTGAAAACAAAAATCGGAAAAATCAGTTCTGCTTTTACTTATACTATGTTTATTTGAGAATTTACGAAGGAATTCTGAATGTTAGTACCAACAAGGTACACTATTGATATAATATTATGTATTGATCATCATTATTTTTTGGATGTTCACTTGGCTTGGCAATGGCATAGTTCTAATCTAATGGACACAGAGGGATGAATTTTACTTAAGACCGAAATAAGATACTTACGTTTTATTTTAAAGTAACAAAAAATACGTCCCTACTATGTAAAGAGGTCAAATCTAGTGTGGATTTTAAAAAGATTACGAGGTTTTAATGCACGTTTTTTTTAACATTAATTCAAAGTGGTTAGTGATGTGTTCCTGTAACCGTTTAAATTAAAAAGTGCAATAAAAAATCTGAAAAGTATCAAGCATATCCAGTTATTTTGGCAGGTATAACCTTTTTTGGGTGAGAGCGGTACATCCTCGGCTTGATTTAATTTTTCCATCAAGTGAGCTGAAGCCTGAATCCAAGCGATGTATACCTTTATGATATTTTCAATTTTAATTAAAATTATAAGGAGTGCTGAACAACTGAGTGGACAACAAACACTTTGTAAGAGCGGGAAAAGTCCTCTGGTATGATGATAATTTATCATTGACTAAAAGCAGTCCAATAGGAACGAACGTAGGATATTTTTAAGTGCGTAAGTACGGAGACCGGTACTATCAGGGAAGGAATAGGATGCAGTGACAATAACCGGTAGTCTGATGAGTGAGTCGCCTCACGAAACGACACCCCATTGAAATACTTATTTGAATTTTGTTCGAATGATGCATAATCTCCAAAGAAAATTTGATATTTAATACTGCTGATTTTAACTTGTGACTTTCAAAAGTCGTGCATCTTGGGTTGTTATTATTCGAAACCGGGCACTTGACATCTCTGGTATAAGAACGATAACTGACTACGGAATAATAGTCTACTCCTGTTGCGATTCGCACATTTTACTTTGATTTGTCATCAGTTCAAGCGTCATTTGCTTTCCTTTTATGGCAAATGTGGTTATGTTCAAAGTGTAGGCAGGTTTCTTCGTGAAGTTTTCCTTTACCATTATTTGATATTCATCCATCATCATCATCAGCCTATATACGTCCTACTGCAGTGCACAGTCTTACCCCCAAGGAGGGTGTAGGAAATGGTCTTTATTTGCAAGTACAAATTACAGTATTACTTACATTAACGACTTTACCAGACAAGGGTTAAATCAAGTCAAGCTGCACATATTATTATGTATGACGCAATATACATTAGATATTGATTCCATTAGGGAGGCGCAAATATTTGTGTGATGAATATTAATATTTGTATTCGTTTCATGTGTGTTTGTATTTATAAAGGGCGTGCACCCGCTTTAATATACAACGCATAAAATTTGACGCCCTGTATAGATACAAACACCCATGAATCGAATACAAATATTAATATTCATCGAACAAATATTTGCGCCTTTATCCACTCCCTATTCCGATCACTGGTTTTAAGTACAAATATTTTTTTAAATATTAGAAGTACGCACTACAAATTTACCGATATCGGAAAAAAGAAAGATAAAAAAGCTTTGACAGTTTTAATCTAAAGACGTGTTTTGTGTTTCTTGCGTTTGCGTATCACACAAAGAATAATTTTGTGTGAATATTTACACCACTTTCTAACTACATAACGCGGCGATCTGGTAAGTATTTTATAAAAAAAACATCCTATCCTATTTAAAAATAAATACATTGACTGACGACAAACTGTTTTATTTTTTAAATTATCCCATAACAGAATTTAGGTGACTTGGTGTGGTTACACCTCTCGTGTACGCGGTATTCGATCTGTCGATGGCGGAGCGTTTAAACTTCAATAAGTAAATTCTTTGTCTCATGCGTGTATGTACGTTTGGCAGGCGGAACAGGAGTTCAACGAGCACCTGAACAGTTTGAAGATCAAGATAGAGAATGGCGAGACGCGGTGCATGGTGGAGCGGCGCGGCCGCGACATCTCCGGCAAGTGGATCTACCTGTGCTACCCCTGCGCTGCTATGTGCAGCGGCGAGAGCATACTGCAGGTAAGACATATTTTTTTCTTCCCTCCGGATGGAAAGCGTAAATTTTCGTCCCGCTGCGCTAAACGAAGTGGCCGCTTTCGACCTCCGTCGAGGAGAAAAATAGTATACTAACCTCGGGCAGTAAATAAGAAAGCCTTAGATCACATTACATGAGATCTAAGACCTTTCTTACTTTCCTGCCCTCGGTGTGTAATCTACTATTATCATCTTACTGTTGGGAAAATCCTTCCTACTCCAATGATACAAATTAACTAAAGAAAAAAATATTGTATTAATAAAAATATTGTTTCGCCACGTCCTGCCAGTCAAATTGAATTGATTAAAAAAAAAGTCAACTTATTCATCCATATTGTGTTAGTAAAAATTTAGATTTACGCAAATTCAGCTCTTCTTCAGATTTAGCGACTTTTAATAACAAAATAATTATAGTCTACAATAGAAAAATCTCATACATGTAATAACTTATATGAGATTAATGGATTAATATATTTTGGCTATCGAAAATTTAATTTTTTTCCATTGTAGAGTTACATACCTTTTCATCTGGAATCTCATGAATTATGCCTCTCATTCGACAGAAGAGACGATGTGGAATGACGTAGGGAATGACATATATATTGTTCAGCCTTACTTTTATGCTATTATACAGCTCGGTAATGTTAGCATGAGAGTGTGCGATTATTGAATAACTAATTATCTTTCAGACTCATATATCGGGGAAAAAGCACAAGACCAAGCTAGCCATGAGGAACATATGGCCGATGACTATTTTTGAGGAACATCCCTACATTTTAAGCGAGAAGGGCGGTAATGCAACAAAGGGTGGTGGAGGTGAGATCTTATTTCGGTACATTATTTTAGGAAATATAAACATCTCTCTTTGATTACACCCTCCGGGAATATAGTAGTGAGCATATGTTTATGCTGTCTATACAGATATCAAGTAAAAGTCTATGCTTATTTGTAATTAAATGACTTTTTTGCGGGATATGTGAATCCAGGGATTTTAACGAACCCTAAAAAAATATTTTTCAAAAAGTATTATTATTAAGAGGATTATTAAGAGGCCTATACCCAGCAGTGGGGTTTACCGGGCTGATGATGATGATGATTTTTCACATTTAAGTACGGAATAAGTAGGTACATTGATATGATAATACCTATCAGACTTCATTGGTTAAATGTATAAATTTTAATTTAACAGCAACAGAGAAGATTCTGCAGAAGATGGCAGAAGAAGTGGATCTTTACAACAAGAACCCTTCGGACTTAGACAGCAAGTACAACAAGTATCGAGCTAACCGATGCCACATTCAGGACACTTTCGATAAAATCAAGTGAGTTGATCATTTTACATTTTTGTTAGTTTTTAACGAAATTTTGCAATAGATAAATATGAAGAGGGTCGAAGGTCGAATACGGGAATGGTCAATCTTCTTCTTCTTGTGGTGCCATCTCCTACTAGAGGTTGTCTATCAATGCGGTAGACCATGCAGCCCTGAACAGTGAGGTGGTGTTTATGTCGAACCATTCAAATAGGTTAAGGCATAAGTCCCTTCTACTAGACATTAATCTCCCCAAAGTTTTGCCCCACATAATCTAGAGAAGTAGTATTTTTCACTTCTCATAATGTAAACTGTAGTTTGCCAGTTTTCAAGGATTTTCTTCTGTCTTATTCGTCCTCTGCAGGACAGCATCGCTGCTTATTCTGTCTGTCTACAATAATTTCAACAACCTCCTGTATAGTATATCCACATAAAAGCCTCAGAACGGACAATAGTGTTCCACATTATAGGTAACTAGGTCTGTTTAGCCTTTGCTAAAAGTTGCTTCAATGGTTTGTTGGGTAAAAGTTTAGAATCGTGCGGCTCGAATGTAGGGGGGGGGGTCAAGTCCACCCCAAAGGGGGGGGGGGGTGAGGGAAACCACCCATTTTTTTGAAATTATTTATGTTTTGTACTTGGGGGACCCCCCTAACCCCCTCCCCCCCCTAAATTCGTTCCGCACGATTCTAAACCCAACCCGTTTGTTGTATACCTGGGGCTCTGCTCAGCCAATGAGGGATAGTGAACGCGAGTGTGCATGTATGTGTTTGTGTATCCAATCAAGTCTTAAATGAATGTTGATGTTGAACAGAGCGCCGCTCATCGGACTGGAGTACCTGGTGGAGCACCCGCCCGAGCAGTCGCACTACGAGCCCTCGTACATGTGCACGCTGTGCAGCAAGCAGGGCCACCCGCGCACCATCGTCAACCACATGACCTGCTTCTGGCACCGCTGCAACTACCTCGTGAGTACATCACTCTCACACGTGACTGTGCTGATAGTGCACAGAGCGCTCGTACATGTGCACGCTGTGCAGCAAGCAGGGCCACCCGCGCACCATCGTCAACCACATGACCTGCTTCTGGCACCGCTGCAACTACCTCGTGAGTACATCACTCTCACACGTGACTGTGCTGATAGTGCACAGAGCGCTCGTACATGTGCACGCTGTGCAGCAAGCAGGGCCACCCGCGCACCATCGTCAACCACATGACCTGCTTCTGGCACCGCTGCAACTACCTCGTGAGTACATCACTCTCACACGTGACTGTGCTGATAGTGCACAGAGCGCTCGTACATGTGCACGCTGTGCAGCAAGCAGGGCCACCCGCGCACCATCGTCAACCACATGACCTGCTTCTGGCACCGCTGCAACTACCTCGTGAGTACATCACTCTCACACGTGACTGTGCTGATAGTGCACAGAGCGCTCGTACATGTGCACGCTGTGCAGCAAGCAGGGCCACCCGCGCACCATCGTCAACCACATGACCTGCTTCTGGCACCGCTGCAACTACCTCGTCACTCGGCTGAGATAAGCACCTACACCTTGGCGCATCGTTAGCGATGCGCATGCTTGATTTCTGCCACTCGCTGCAGACGGCAACGCCGCATACGTTGCTCGCTGTACGAAGTAATAACGCTGGGTCAAGCTTCTTTAGATACATTTATGCGCGTACTGTGGCAGTAGCTAAGGATTTATCCATTTCTAAGGAAGTACAATACGACGTGGATGTTCTGAGGTTTCAGAATGTCTTTGACTACCCCCTCGAGGAACATAGTCGTAAGCATATGCTATGCCATGCTACAATACGACCAGGAAAATAATTCTACTCGTCAATCTTCGTTTGCGCAGAGCAGGACCGATTCTCTTACAAAACCCGAAGTCATTTAGTAATCAAAGGGTGCAAAGTCGGATAGCAGCGAAAAGGACGCGAAAACAAATAGCCAATAGCGGCAAGGTATTTAAGGTGGAATCCTGATTGGTCAATATAATTTCGCGCTCTGTTAAAATGTGTCAACTGCGCAGGTACATCGGTAAAACTTATAAACCTGGTACTACTGTCTCTCTACTCTCTATGCTTAGAAAAAAGAATATGTCTAGAATGAGCCTCACGGTAACACCGTATAAAACAAAAGGGGCCAAGTTTCATAGGTTGGTGTGCGTGAGGCGCCATACAAATTATGTATGTGTGCGTGTATATGGATAGGGTTTAGGAACCGGTACTGGCTCCAGTTTATTTCGACGCTTTCGTATCTTCGACTGTCAATCTTGACATGTTGTTGATGTCCTCCTTGACGTATCTGTCAACGGCGACACCCTAGGCTTCACTTAGTAGAGTGGGCTCGGATGTGATGTGACTAGCGAACCCAAATTTCGACTTAAAGGTCCGATCGCACGCAAAACAGTAAAGCTCTCCGCTGTCATCATACGTGTAGTTATAGCTTGGCTTTGGCCGGGTCTTTCTTACTTGGTGCTTAACGTCACGATCTGCAAGACGCGTTTCATCGAACTCCTCAGTTCGCTTTTTTACAGTGAGGCGCCATTCCGGTCTCATTAGCGCACGCTGCTCCCAGTCCTTGATCGGTACATTGCATGCAGTTAGGTGCCGTTTCAGAACCTTGACATATAACTTTATCAAAGGGTGTATGTTTAACTTTCAGTCGCGTCACTTCACCAAAGCGTCCGGTCTGCTGAACCCGTACCGCGCGCAGACGAAGTACCGCGAGGGAGTGAGCGTGGTCATGAACCGGCTCGCGCAGCGCATCGAGGACAAGTTCGGACGAAACAAGCCCGTCAACATCGACAAGGACGAGTATGAGAAGGACAAGTATGTACTGCCTTAATTAGGACGTGAATGTGATGATTGTTGAAAGAATATTTATTTATTTATTTTATTTTAGGAATATTTACAGCATTACAATTTTATTAAATATTCTTATATAAATCTAAACGCCAATTGAAAAATCTCCACGCAGGTCTATGAAATATCGTCATAGACCTGCGCCCCTCTACAGGGTGAAATCGATATCATTAGCATCCTTTTAAACTAAGAGTCTACCCATCAAACTGAACAACTTTTACTATGGGAGCAAACCAATCGGAGCAAAAAAAAATCTGCTGTCCTATACATTTGAGTCGTGTCGGCAGCGGCGGCGGGTGCAGGTTGATGGGTAGACTCTTAGTTTAAAAGGATGCTAATGATATCGATTACACCCTGTGTATAAGGACCTTCGATCAACAATATACAACTAGATAACGGGTCGCATATAAAATCAAAGAGAAATTCTGTCCTCGTGAATATACAACATTTTTTGTTAACGAACCGAGAAAACAGTCCGAATACATTATAATTTCGACCTCAAAGCAACCATAATTCCTAGTAATTTAAAAAAGGAACACTGCGGCATTGCGAGACGTGCTTACGTTGGCTTTGTTCGAACGCAACTAATTCAAAATAAGACCTCACTCCAATAGTGAGGCGTTATTTGCCGGGGCATGTTTTGAGCGCTGACGCGTTATCTAGTTGGATATTGTTGATCGAAGATAAGGACTAACAAAATTAGCTAATTTTGTTAGACTTTATATAAGGTCTAACAAAATTAGGTGAAACTATTTTAAGGGGGTGATCAGACCATCAAACTGAACAACTTTCTCTATGGGACCAATATCGAAATCGCGAAAAAAAAACAGCTGTTCCATACAAAACAACTCAACCTAAATGTATGGGACTGCAGATTTTTTTTTCGCGATTTCGATATTAGCCCTATATAGAAAGTTGTTCAGTTTGATGGTCTGATCACCCCCTTAAAATAGTTTCACCTAATTTTGTTAGACCTTATACAAGGTGTTACAAAACTACAAATAAACCTTTAAGGGGGTGGTGTAGACCATCAAACTGAACAACTTTCACTATGGGACCAATATCGAAATCGCGAAAAAAAAATTTTTGTTCTATACTCTACAAATCGACTAGAGCTAAAATATGTATGGGATATGAGATTTTTTTTTTCGCGATTTCGATGTTGGTCCCATAGAGAAAGTTGTTCAGTTTGACGGTCTAAACAACCCCCTTAAGAGTTTTAAAAATTTATTGTTACTTATGAAACACCTTGTATACAGGGTGTTAGGGTAAATATTTGTGTTACTTTAAGGGGTGATTGTACCCATAATACTGAACAACTTTTCCAAAGAAACCTATAGGAAATCCCTTAGTCGACTGTTTCGACCCCGTG
Organism: Agonopterix heracliana; assembly: GCA_963693445.1. Lineage (NCBI taxonomy): Eukaryota > Metazoa > Arthropoda > Insecta > Lepidoptera > Depressariidae > Agonopterix > Agonopterix heracliana. Next base: position 6,496,644 of record OY856308.1, read on the forward strand.
GAAATTGGGTGATCTGTTTAAAGTCAAAAGTATACCGACAACAATAGATGCAAACAACGATGTTATAGGTCTACCAGAATCTAATGGCACAAAAACGTAAACAAAATTGAGATTTTCACATGGTAGTGTCAAACTGTCACCTGTTTAATCAAAGTAGGCCCTTTACAAACTGCTACTTTTTGTAGAGATAAAAACGCGCGTTTGGCAATGGCTTGACTGGCAATTAACAGGCGTTTGTAACGAATCAAACGCGTGATTGTAGCGATGCACACGCACGTTTCTATCGATATGCAGACGCGCTTGTGCATAACGACAAAGGTTATCGACGAATCAAATATATTATTTACAGCCACGACGCAAAACATACGAATTTATCGCGTTCGCATCGATGCTGTATCGCGATTGCATCGATGCGATGCTGCGACTAAATCTATGCAAAAGCGCTGCATAAAGTCGCAGTGTGTAAAAGGCCCTAATCTAATTACCCCAGTTTTGCTTAGTTTAAAATTTGATTTCCCTATTTGCCATCAGTTTCTGGTCCACCTATATCATTCTAGTGCTTCGTTAGGCAAATAAAGTTAACTCCAAGCAGCAAAATCTGGTACTATAAAAGACCTGAGAACGTTTTAGAGCGTGCTAATTAGTGTTCATGATTAGCACTATAATGGTGTTGTAAACGTCTAGAGAACCCCAAAAAGGCCCTAGTTTTATCACTAACTTATTCTATAAACATTACATAAAGGCTCTCACGGTGATAAATCTACTACTATAAAAGTAACCGAAAAACGTTTATAGTGCTATTTTGCACCGTAATCGATTCTGTTTCGCTATCCTAAGTGCTTAAGTGCTTAACTAACAAAACAAATTTCGGTATGTTAATAATATGCTTTATTTATGTCATTCACCATTGCTTAACGTAACATGTTTTACCTAATAAAAAGGACATACTACAAAACATCCATGGACCGTAACTCTGCCGTAACTTGCACTTGCGAAAATAATTGTATCGATAAAATCACTATGCTGATTTCAAATTTGACAATGCGCCCTCATAATTTTCGTGTTTTAAATAAAATGTAAATTATTAAAATAAGGAATTGTCCCGACTATGGCCGTTATAGTACACATTGGCTACAGCCGTGCTGCTAATGTGCTATCATTGCAGAAAACAGCAGCCATGACAGTATGCCACCATTTATGAATTACCAGTGATATAATTGGTACTCAAAAGTTAGTTACAGATCTAATTAGTACATAAATCGTTAATTTTAGTACTTTTATGTCACGCTTTAGTCTCGTAGCAGTACCACAAACTCAATTATAAAGCAATTTAAGCCATTAGCAACGGCACCAGGAGTAGCTATGGTACTATTTAGTACTATAGAGGAGTTTTCGTGACTTTCACAGAACTGTCCCCATAACGGTGTGGAGGGAGCTTTTAAGAAGCTAAAACATTACGTAATGGTCGTGTAAGGTAAATTTATAGTGCAATTTGATCCTATAATAGGGTTTTCGATATAGCTTCAATACTAGTACTGTAATAACAATTTTGACTCATTATTAGTGCAAAATAGATACATAAAAGTGTCAGTAAGGTTGTCTATAGTACTAAATAGTACCATATCCGCTTTTTTCATATCGATTACAGTGCAACACTTTAAAGGTTCTTTTGTATGGTCCTGTAAGCGTTCTAAGAGCTGAACTATAGAACTTAAATGCTCTTTAATCTTATAGAATCAAAACGCTCTTTTAAAAACCTTTATAGTACAAGCAGTCACAATGGTTACCATTATAGGCGTACTATATCACTATTTGGTGATAAAACGCCTGGGTTATACAGCCTTCTGCTACTTGGGTATTACTACTCTGTTTTGTCATTCGTAGGGAGCGCATTCACCAGTGGATCCACAAGGGCCCGCACTTCTCAGAGACCAGCGGGACAACCCTGGAGGAGGTGGTCGACGTCGACTTGATCACTTCCTTACATAAATCCAAACTAGGTATGTACGGTCCCATTCTACACAAGGCGACACATCATGTTACGCACCCATATACCCATAACTACACTACGGACAAAACACAAAATAGTGCGGTAGAGAGCCTGCATAGACGCGGCTGCCGGCGCGGGCGCAGCGTGCCGTGAGACGAAACAAAAACCACATACCGCACCCTCTCGCACGATTCGCAGCGTTCAACTAAAACATACAAAACTGCAAACCTACTCGAGCGCCAAATGTATGGGACAGCTGAATATTTTTCGCGATTTCGATGTTGATCCCTTAGAGAAAGTTGTTCTGTTGATGGTCTGATCATGCTCTTAAAAAAACTGTCAGCATATTAAGTTGGACCCTGTAGAATCAACCTTTATGGCCACTCTGATTTTACTTGATAAACATCAATAATAAATTTAATTACAGCTTCTATATTTCAAGTATAGTATCAATAAATTATAAACTAACATGTAAGTCTAGATAGAGAGATACATACGACAAAAATCCTAAAACTAACTTAAGTGAACAAAAAAAAGCAAACAGATCTGACAACCGTCTAGGCCAATAACCCGCCCCGGGTCAATAATAAATTAATATTTCTTAATTTTTTCAGATGTGGACACTAAACTTTCGAGGTATGTTTTAATTTAGGGTATGATTTAATCGAACTAAAATTTAAAATAATCGATAACAACATATTCTTTCATTACCTGTAGTACTAGTTAATAAATGATTAAACTTTGGTTGGCAGCAAGAACAGAGACCCGTCGCCTCCGACCGTACCAGCGCCGACTAAGCCGCACTTCAATAGCTTCACGGTAAACTTTTCAATTTATTTACGACAAAGAAAATAAAAACTGATTTAACACATCTGACGCCAAATGCTTGGTTTACGGATTTCATAAAATTTTACAAGTGTATGGGTGATTTGCACAAATAATTATGGATCCACAAAAATGTTGAAATATGATGCTGTCAATGTCATCAGTATGAGCGGTGTTAGAGACAACATTTAACACTTTCGCTGCTGACTACTGTCGTAGTCGTAGTTCAGCATCAAATTGGCTGCAGCGCGCCAGAACCCACGTATTGAGTCAGTTTCCCTGTGGTTTCTGACAGTGCGGTTGCTATTTATATATACAGGGTGAAATCGATATCATTAGCATCCTTTTAAACTAAGAGTCTACCCATCAAACTGAACAACTTTTACTATGGGAGCAAACCAATCGGAGCAAAAAAATAATTAGCTGTCCCATACTAAACCTGCTGCACTGCACTGCACCCGCCGACACACTTCATGTATGGGACAGCAGATTTTTTTTTTGCTCCGATTGGTTTGCTCCCATAGTAAAAGTTATTCAGTTTGATGGGTAGACTCTTAGTTCAAATGGATGCTAATGATATCGATTTCACCCTGTAGATATAAAATTGTGTATTGCTTATGACCTACCGTGTGGTCATTGAAAACCTTACGGCAGCGCGGGTGACCCACGAGGTGAGCCACGTGGATCGTTTAAACGTTACGTCGGTGCGCACGACCGATGACGTGGGTCAATTTTAGTACGGCGGCGCGAGTGTCATTGTTTTGTGCTTAGCAGCCTGGCTAAGTATGTCAATCTATCTCAACTATTATAAAACTGTAACTGAAGTGAGTCTGTACATTGAAGATATTAACAAAAAAAAGATTACGATATGGTTTTTAGGTATCCCTGACTCGAAATCAACCTTTTTAGAAATGTTGTCTGTCTGTTTGTTTGTGTGTTTGTTTGTTTGTTTGCGCATCACGCAAAAACTACTGAACCGATTTTGATGAAACTTTTTTTGTTTCATAGCTTATGATCTGACTTAAAATCTGGTATATAATTTGTGCGGACGAAGTCGCGGGAAAACACTAGTATTAAATATTGTTGTGCAGCGTTCAGCGAGCCGTCAGGAGCGACGCGCCGGCTCCATGGAGTCGCTGTCCGATGTTAGCGACGACCAGATCAACCGCCGGCTGAACGAGCGCGAGGACCGACCTTCCTTCACGTATGTGTATTCAGAATTCCTATTTTCTTTTCACATTAAAAATTGTTGGACCTTTGAGTGCGGATCATCCGATTGTATCACTACAATTTTTCTCGTTTTTTTACCCATGTTCCGGAATAAGAAATTCCCGGTTTAGGCAATCTGCAGTTTTTTTACTACTACCCACATTTTTTTATTAGTAGAAAGTACTACTACTATTCTGATAATAAAACTAAACAAATCCCTAAGGAACATGGGTAGAAAAACAATACAATTTTTAGGTTTTTCCATAGAAAGACTGATCCGCACTTTTGTATCGAAAGTCCTACAATTTTTTACGTTTCTCGACTAAAGATCCTCACAGAAAGATTTTTTAGTTTCATTATCTGAATACACCCTTAAAATGTTTCTAAAGGTGTATTAACATTATATATACTTTTCGAAAAATTTGATACCTTCAATATTTTCGGTATTTTTTTCCACTATATCATAGTATGTATCCTTATTTAGAGAAAGAAACGATCCGAAGCGTCGCTACAATCCATACAACGACAGCCGGCAAGACGTCAAGTCCTCAACTTTCCGCTCTCGGTACGCGATCAAGAACCCCCTGGTCGACAAACACAAACAACCGGAAAAGGTAACGAACTAGTTCCAACTACCAGACAAGGTGACCATCCTCTTTACATCTATAAATTATCTTTAACACTTTAACTACGACCTACCTGGTAGGTCAGCGACATATGGGCCTCAGTGCTCATGACTCATGAGTGTTAGCACTGCGCGAATGTCATTGTTTTGAGCTTAGCGGCGAAAGTGTTAATCTTTGACGGACTCATCATTCAATAACCAGCCGAAACTTGAAACTTGAAGGTGTTGTGTACGTTAAGGTGACATAGTCTTTCCCCCTGACGTCTATATGCGTTTGTTTGCTTTTTAGCGGTGCCCAGACCTTCTGCGCCCTCCGATTTATGGGCACATTGAAAATGAATTCAGAAGCAGCAGCAGCAACTATGATTAATTTTAGGTGTTTTTTAAGCTGATAAAAATAAAAAAATCTTCCAAGTAATGTACTGCAAATGACTTCAGTTTCAAGTAATACGTAGTTTATACGAGTAGATTAAAAAAAATCGACTATTCCATAGAAAACGACAATATGGTGTCTCGACTGGACCCAAATGGATGAAACAGAAATATTTTTCCCATTTCTATGTTGGTCCCATACTGAAAGTGGTTCCGTTTGATGGTTTGAAACACTTCCTAAAGTATGTAACGTATTTACCCTTTAAGCAACAACCTATGTCGAGGTCCGTACACATTCTGGGTGCACCTAGGTCGGTTGCTTAAGTTCATTCACTGGCTTTGTAGACCCATCGTGGTCCGCAGTAACAAGCAGTCGCTGCAACGCTGTAATTGTCAATTAAAAAAACCAAAATCACTCCGTGTTATTCTTTCAGCAAGAGAAGAGACCACCCAACTACGATTATAAAGTGAAACTGGCGGACGAGAAGCGCAAGCAAGCCGAGGAGTCTGCCAAGAAGACGCTCGCCTACCACGAGAAGAACCCGGAGAAACACCCCCTCTACCCCGAGGAGTGGAAGAAGTTCTGGAACCGGCGCTACAAGGAGATACAAGCTGGTGAGCTTTGATTTAATGAACAGATTTTTGCCCTCAATGCATCAGCCAATACATATATGTATGTCTGCAGAGGACAGGTCTCCTGTCACGAGGATTGGTGAAATCTCCCCTTTTAAGACGGGCTGGGCCAGAAAAGAACAGCGATGGACCGGCTGTAGAATAGCTCGTGTACACAAAGCACGCCGTCGGTGTTGCTAGCTGCAACAGTTTGATGTTTATACCAGAGTCATGGATTCGTTTTTCGACCATTGATCTCTTATAAATGTTTTTGACCCTTGTTCCATAGGGAAAGTTGTTTAGTTTCATTGTCTGAATACACCCTTAAAATTTTGTTAGTAAAGCCTGACCAGGAAAATAAAAAACCTCGCCATGTTGCGGAAAATCATTGGAACTAATTTTTGTACTTGGAACACTAACATTAAAGGTGACAGTCGATTGCAGCGCCCCCAATCCAGGTTTTTTATTTTCCTGGTCAGGCTTTAATTAAGTACTAGTGGTGTATATTGTCGTCTAGTCCTCGTTATACAAGTCTGGGCTAGATTCTGATATTCTTTAAATGGGACTAGATAATCTGTGTGACATTGTCTAAAATATTTATTTTATTAGCATAGCATATGCTCACGACTATATTCCCCAAGGGGGTAGTCAGAGATATTCTGAAACCTCAGAATATCCACGTTTCACCAGTAGTACCGAAACTCTGTCCAGAGTGACGGGGGGTGAGCCCGTCGCCACTTATATTATAATGGACAGTGGGTAATGTTTATTTTTTACTTAAATACGAGCAACATTTATTGCAGAGGGCAAAGACCCATCGAAGTATGATTTCAAGCCGGAATGGATAGTGTTCTGGACGTCGCGCATGAAAGAGCTTCACGAAGAAGAGCTCCGCGTTAACATCGTGGAGATCTACCGCAAGCTGTGCATGTCGCCGCCTGACATGTCGCGCCGGTCCGCCGAGCCGAAGCGCGTGTCGTCTGACCGCCGGCGCTCGCCGGACACGCGCCGGAGGTCGCCGGAGCCGAGGCGACGGTCCCCGGAACCGAGGCGGCGGTCGCCGGAACCGAGGCGGCGGTCGCCGGAACCGAGGCGTAGGTCGCCGGAACCGAGGAGAAGGTCGCCGGAGCCGAGGCGACGCTCGCCCGACCATAGGAGAATGTCACCCGGGAGGCCCGACTATCGGAGGGATCGCAGGTTTGAATATTTGTTTACTGGTGGCTTTGTTGATCAAAAGATCATCACAAAATACACACTGAAAGCTCGATCACTGTATACTGCAACTACACCACACTGGAAACTCGCATTATGCCGATCACAGTATAATAGGGTATTTGCCTGTCTAGTCAAATCAGCGACTCGATCGAACGTCGAAACGTATGTTTTGTATGAACATGGTACTAAAATGAGTAGTACGAAGTCATATTACTCATCATACTTTGTATAGTTTATCATGTCATTTAAATTAGTACTGAATCTAAAAAATTACAAAAAAAATTTGTTTAGAACTTTTTTTCAACGTTTTTAAACGAGAAGTTATTTTTCATAGATAATTACTATTAATACTATTTGAAAATCCAGTTAAGATCATAGGATTTGGATGAGCAGACATCAAAATCTGTATTTGTGATCCCAGACCCACACGTTCCTGAAAACGAATCATAAACTGAAACGGTCCACTAGTAGCTTACCAACGAATGTATTTGTCTGCCCACATCAGGACCCCTGACTACCGTCGGATGTCACCGCGGCGTCGCTCCATCGACAGGCGACACTCGCCACCGCGTCCAGCGCGCATTCGCTCCCGCAGTCCACTTCCCAGGTAAGTGCTAAATCAAATTTATAGGATACTGGAAAATGCTCAGATTCATGCAGGAGTGCGATTTTTGAAAGTCACGCTCAAATCAGCAGCAGAAAATTTCGTAATTACAATGGAGATCCTCCGATCATAATTCGCTCCCGACCCTTTTTTTTCTATGTTTGTGTGTACCTACTGCTCTCAGTCGCGACTACATCTTCGTAATTTATCGTTAGTGACAAGCATGGTGTTAGTACTCAGTATCAAATGTTCTGTCCCGTAGCAGAGCGCGCAGTCCGGCGCGCACGCACATAACGCTGGAATCTGTGCGGCGCAGTCGCAGCCCTCTGTCGCGCCGCGGCGAGGCCTCGCGCAACCGCAGCCCCCAGCTCGCGCACAACCCCAGCGCGCCCTCCATGCAGACCGTCATGATCTCCGACGACGAGCTCAAGCCGTGAGTTATAGTGTGTAGGATCCCACTGCAGGCCAGAGGCATCCTCTCACGCATAAGGGTGAGAGGAAGAGGGCCATACTCCACCACGCGCCAGCCCAGTCCAGATTGGTATAGGCAAGTTAGTAGTCAACTAGCTGTCACAGAATTTTCAAGCCGCCTTAAAATACATCTTACTAGAATGGAATATAGGTTCTAAATTTTATTAGCACTAGTTACGTGGATGTGTCAAAACATGCCCAAGACTAAAGTGCATATTATTAAATTCAATTCTACTTCTGATATGCTCTTAAGTAACGTCAGACGAATTCTAAAACTTCATCTTAAGAAGTCGCCAGCGTTGGTTTTTTTTATTAATGTGGCCCTAAGAGTGGAAACACCTAAATTTCTCTCCCCTTCTGATGCATACTAAAAAAACGACTTCAAGAGCATGCGAGCGCTTAGAATTACTGAACAGGACTTAAAGAAACTTGTATTCCTCAGTGACGACGGCCTTTCCCCCTGGAACTCTGACAACGACATAGACTCGCTGCCCTCCCTGCCGGACGCGCGGTCGCCCGTGCGAGAGCGGTCCCACACCGGCAGCCTGGCCTCGCACGCGTCCCGACCGCGCCGCGACTACCCGAGCCGCACCGTCGAGCCGCAGGACTTCGGGCCCGCTGAGAACGTCGTCGCCACCTTGAGGATGCTCGTCGCGCTCGAAGACTACCTTGGCAGTCTTGGACCGAAGATTGTGGACTTGCTGACTGAAGCTTTGAAATTGGAGAAGGTAGGTTTTGATCATCGTTACATTGTTGAATATCACTATAGACCTCATTGCACAGGCAGGCCTCTTATCTTCTTTTTGACTAGAAAGTTAATAGTTATCTCCCGCTAAACTTTCATTAAAGTCAGTTTTGATTGCCGAAGAAATGTAGCAAAGTGTAAATAGGCAATGTGTCAAATAGGCCATGTGAAGTGCCAGCATTACGTTAATAGCAATATGTAACTTTGCACAACAGGAGCGAGCGAATTCATCGGAGGATCTCCTGGAGCGCGAGTCGTGCGTGGTGCTGATGGAGACCGCCAAGGAGAAGCTGAAGGGCGCGGTGCAGGCGGGGCTGGTGGCCGGGGGCGCGGCGCCGGCCGTGCGCGCCGCCGTCGTGCGCGTCGCCGCCACGCTGCACGAGGCGGACACGCGCGCGCGCCGCCGCACCGTGAGTACAAGTACATGCACTAAATGTAGCGGAGCTACGAGAGCTGACTAAGCAACAATGCCGAACACATCGATCGATTCGATGTAAACAGAGATCTATCTAGGTCAGCGCATGCGACCTAGCACGTCACACAGAAGACGGCCAATCACAATATGGATCTGTCCAACGCATCACAGCTCATTACGAATAACAACCAATCATAAGGCGAGTCCTGAATCGCACTATCGAAGTTATCAAGAGACTTTGCATATATACAACATCCAACTAAGAACTGTTGGACCGCGGTCCCGGGCATTCCAACTAGCCCGTGGAAGATCTTCCCTTTTCCTCCAAACTAAACATCAACGGCTACTCGCCCAGTGAAGTAATAGTAGATTGCACACTGAGGGCAGGAAAGTAAGAAACGTCTCAGATCTCATGTAATTGTTCACCGAGGCGCAGCCGATGTCAAAAAATATGTGATTTGAGGCTTTCTTATTTACTGCCCGAGGTTAGTATACTATTTTTCTCCTCGACGGAGGTGGAAAGCGGCAACTTCGTTTAGCGCAGCGGGACGAAAATTGACGCTTTCCGTTCGGAGGGGAGAAAAAAATGTAACGCAAGTTTACTCCTGTGTATACATATTTAAACTCACGACCAGATTCCTGTTAAGGGTGGTCATAAGTATGTAACCTTGTATGTAATATTGTAACCATGCTACAACTACAAATTATATGTTTAAGTGTTAAGTTGCAGCATAGTGATTCCATAATTCCGTTTCTCGCAACAGCAATCAGGCAACAAGTCGACGCCGGCGGCGCCGGTGCCCGTGGCCGGGGTGGGGGAGGTGGACCGCGCGCAGATCGCGCAGCAGATGGCGGCGGCCCTCATCGCGCAGGGCAAGACCGACGTCTCGTCTGAGGAGCTCGCGCAGCTCGTCGATGCCGTCGTAAGTTATATGTCTATCTATCTATAACGTCACGCCTTTTTTCCAATGGGGTAGGCAGAGACCAGAGCGCGCCATCTACTACGATCCTTACATACATCTTTTGCCTCATTCACATCCACACATCTCTTCATACATGCCCGTTGGTTTCGAGTACTCCGCACCTCCCCTTTTTGTAGGACGCAACTGATTTGATCAGAATACGTCCTACGAGGGCGCCCTCTGCCGACACATTCACTCATTTTAGCTCCATATATCTCTTTCGTACATCTAAGTTATATGTTTTCTAGCTTATTATGCCCGCGACTTCGTCCGATTGGATTTCGGAAAACTTCAACAAACTGTTGCACCCTTTAGTTTATTTAAAAAAAAAACTTTCTTAGTACAGTAGTACCAGGTTTATAAGTCTTACCGATATACCTGCGCAGTTGAAAAATTTTAATAGCGCGCAAAATTATATTGATAAATCAGGATGTGGCACCATCCTTCAATCCGTTTACGCTAATGGCTAATTTTATCGCTGCTATCCGACTTTGCACTCTTTGATTACTAAATGACTTCGGGTTTTGTCGGGGACTCGGGTCTGCTCTGCGTACACGAAGATTGACGAGGGGACTTATTTTCCTGATCGTACTGTACATCATCCCTACATACTCTGTAGAATAATCAGTCATACACGTCCTGGATCCGAGGGTGCAAGTCCACCACGCGTTTGCGAATTGGTAGACTTCACAATATACAGGTTTCCTTACAAGGTTTTTCTTTACCTTTGTATAGATAGTACTTATATACCTATGTATTCAATATTTCATGTTTCTATCTTCAGTGGTTTAGATTGTGTATTGTCTGTCAGTCACGGAACTAGGCAAACTTTGCTGTTGTGTCCACTCAGATACTAAACCCGTAGTGATTATATTCTCTATGACCCTAACAAAATCATGAGCCTGATGGTTTATGGTTCACTTCCATTCATAAAAGGAAGCATGTAACCGGCATTGGACCCAGTGGGGCTTATGATAATGATGAAAATCCCCTACTGTTGTTATCATAGAGGAGGCCTCAAATCCATTGACGACTACATCGACTGATTAGTTAGACGTAAACTTGCTTACGAAGAAATGAACTTCAAACACACTTGGCCGCACTGCGATAGTCGATCCATGTAAATCCTGCTTTAGACGTCCTTCATACTTTGTCCCCTATCATTGTAATCAAAACAAATCTTTCCAGGTGGGTATGGCAGAAGCGAAGAAGCGTGAAGCCGAGGTAAAGAAGAAGGTGGAGGCGCGAGCGCTGGCCGAGAAGGCGTCGCGGCCGTCGCCGGCGCCGGCGCCCACGCTCTCCGGCACCGCGTCCGCGCTGCAGATGCTGCAGTCCGCTTACGATGAGAACGATAAAAAGTACGAAGCTATCTACCTTCTATCATTGTACATTTGCTATTTGTTTTGCTAATTTTACCATTGCCCTCGTGCCTTTCTAATCTAAGCTATTAAGGAGCTCTCAAACCGAATATATTACCAAACCGGTACTTAATATGCTGACGGTTTTATAAGGGGATGACTATATCATCAAACTGAACAATTTTCTCTGTGGCCAAAGGCGTAATATCGAAAAAACTGTGTTTTCAAACAAAACTGCAACTGAATAAGTAGTTATTTATTCGACCCAAATATATGGGACAGTTGATGTTTTTCTCGCATTTCGATGTTAGTCTCATAGAGGACGTTGTTCAGTTTCATGATCTGATCATAAAAAAACCGTCCGCATATTAAGTTGGACAATGTATAATGCAGCTTGTTTTAATGTGAATAATACCGCGCCCCCGCGTTTCTCATGACTTATGCGTGCGCCGTGTAGTCTGTCGAACTTGTTTTAGATAAATGTGTTGTGATTTTTTTTTGTCTCTACAATCATACATGTTATCCCCCAGAGCTGAAAAAGAAGACGTCCCAGACGCAATGGACGGCCTCTCCGACTCGGACTTGGAAACGTTACTAAAGAATTTCAACGAGCTCTCAGCAGAAGAGCAGCACAGCCTGATAGCTTATCTGAAGAAGTTGGAAGCTCGCGAGCCCCAGCGCGTGGAGAGACTGCGGCAGTACGTGAGCGCGGCCGCGACTACCACGCCGAGACCCGAGGAGCCTCCCGCCAAGGAGGAGGAGGAGGTCAAGCTCGTCACGATCGAGAGTGACGATGACGACTATACAGTTGAGGATGTAAGTGTACTGGTTGAAACACGTCCACTGCTAAAGACACACGTCGTAGACTAAGGGTTGAACTACATCAGGAAGCACGGCATCGCATTTTTCCGTCGCTCCATGCTTTTCTGTCACTCAGGAACGTCATTTGCTAGAGCATATAAGATAGTCGGAACGATACAGCACGCCGCGTGCGATCGCGTTCCGTCTATCTTATGCTCTAACAAATGACGTTCCTGAGTGACAGAAAAGGATGGAGCGACGGAAAAATGCGATGCTGTACCCTTAGGCTGGTTTCAGAGTCACGCTTACGTAAGCATCGCGGGCCACGAGCTACGTGCCTGTATCGTTTCACAGTGAAACGCTGTCCGTGTCGGTAAGCGCACGGTTCGCACAATTTCCAAGATTTCGAAACCAGCCTAGACGTTTGATAAGTTATATGTCAAGACTGACAGTCGAAGCTACGAACGCGTCGAAAAAAATATCACGGAACTGTTAGGGTTGAACTACGAATAAGATTCTTATTCGTAGGGGTTGAACTACACAGCACAGCATCGCATTTTTCCGTCGCTCCATCCTTTTCTGTCACTCAGGAACGTCATTTGCTAGAGCATATAAGATAGACGGAACGCGATCTCACGCAGCGTGCTGTCGAGCTTAATTATGTAAAACGTGTGTCGAATTTACGCGACGAAAATGACGCATGTAAAGTTTTTCCTAATATCGGCCACTCATCGGTACGCGCCATTTTTCCTAGTAGACGCGTAAATTCGGCATGTGTGCATCACTCTAGAGGTGTCATTCTTTGCATTTCCAGAAATAGTGATGACTACTGTCTTTCTTACAAGACATTTTTTACTTGGTCCATAGACTTAAACTCTAGCGATAGACTTGCCCTTCCATAGAAGCAACATGTTCCACTTGAATGAGGTGTACACACCTGATTGATGTTCCCGAGTTCACTTCGTCACTATGGCAATGACAGACCGCAATGTGTCATTTTGTGTTGTTTTGTGTGACATGTTGTTTGTTTGAACGAGCTTGTCTATCGCTAGAGTAATATGTCTATGACTTGGTCTATTTGTCTGGGGGAAGTCCAAGAGAAATTCCTTTTTTCTTGCCTTAAAGTATTCTGTCGTGACAACTTTTTCTAAATCCATTTTTTTACAGGTGTTCAAGTCTGCGACACAAAAGGTGAAAGAAGACCAAATTCGCCAAGAGATGGAAATCGTCAAAAAATCTTTGGAAGAGACCAAAGCCGCACCAGCACCAGAAGTCCCCAAAGAGATACCAACTGTAGACCTGACGTCCATAAACATGTCATCAGCTTCAGATCTGCTGGCGTTGGTCCAAGCGTCGATACAATCTACTTCTACAGCTTCTGTTAATGTTCCAGTTAACAAAATCGCAGATGTCGTCACTAGCAACACTCAGCCCAGGTCCTTCGGAGACCGGCCCGAAGCTCCCATGTCTACCGAAGAGACCGTGCAACCTCTCATGCAAAAGGCACCATTAAATCCAACGCCGCAACAATCTTCGTTCGGTAATCAGGGCGGATACAGACCGCCTAATCAAACGAACTTTGGTCTAAATAGGAACTTTAACGAACCTTTCAATCAGTCACCGTCGCCTTGGGAGCAAAGACCGAATATGTCTGATAATAGAGGTCCTATGAATAACATGTCGGATAACAGAGGCCCCATGGGAAACATGTCGGACAATAGAGGCCCAATGGGTAACATATCGGACAATAGAGGCCCAATGGGTAATATGTCTGATAACAGAAGTCCAGTGGGTAACATGTCTGATAATAGAGGCCCTATGGGTAACATGTCTGATAATAGAGGCCCTATGGGTAACATGTCTGATAATAGAGGCCCCATGGGAAACATGTCGGACAATAGAGGCCCAATGGGTAACATGTCTGATAATAGAAGCCCAATGGGTAACATTTCTGATAATAGGAGCCCAATGGGTAACATGTCTGATAATAGAAGCCCAATGGGTGCCATGGCTGATAATAGAGGTCATATGGGTAACATGTCTGATAATAGAGGCCCCATGGGAAACATGTCGGACAATAGAGGGCCAATGGGTAACATGTCTGATAATAGAGGGCCAATGGGTAACATGTCTGATAATAGAGGCCTAATGGGTAACATGTCTGACAATAGAGGCCCAATGGGTAACATGTCGGACAACAGAGGTCTTATGAATAACATGTCCGATAACAGAGGTCTGTTGGGTAATATGCCGGATAATATAGGTCCCATGGGTAATATGGCAGATAACAGAGGGCCGATGGGAAACTTGGCAGATAACAGAGGCTCCTCGGGCAACATGTCGGATAATAGAGGGCCAATGAATAATATGATGGATAACAGAGGTCCTATGAACAACAGAGGTCTTTTGAACGCATCGGATAGAGGACCCATGAATAGCTTGATGGGCCAGCGTGGTCAGAACTTTGGTCGTGATCAGTTTAACCAAGGACCACGGGGAAATTTCATGAACGGCAGAATGCAGGATAACTATGATAATCGACAAAATGACACGAATCAGCATTTTGGAAATCAAGGCAACTTCCGAGGCAGGGGCGGTAGAGGCAATTTCGGAGGGCAGATGAGAGGCCGTGGACGTGGTTACTATTGATGTAGTATTCAATCGTAACATGTATTACATTTTAAATTTAGGTTTATGCATATTAAGTTTTTATGTGCATAATAATTATGCACAATTATTGTAAACAAGTAAAATAGTTCATTTTACGTATATTAAGAATGTATCTCGATATGAAGTCAATAAACAGATTGTGATTGTAATAAGACTTTCATTTTATACTCTGAAATGGAATCCGAGATCAAAAATTTCTAACAAAAGACAAAACAACGAAATTTCAACGAAATTTTTGATCTCTGATTTCATTTCAGAGATCATTATTAACGCCTGAAGATGGTCCAAGGTATGTTGAAAAAAAATGTATTATTGAAAGATACATATATTTACAATTCATTAATCTACGATCGACATGATTAACTAACTCTAAAAATATATTTAATAGGTCCCCATTTCCATCAAGGCGTCTATGTGTTCAGTCTCGGGCAGAATGTCGATCTCAACTGGCTCTGATTTCAGTTTGTTACCAGCCTTAGAGTCGATTGCGAAGAATCTAAATAATTTTGAGAGGTTTATTATTGAGTACCCTGAGTAAGTCAACCAGTCTTCTACGACTTCTTTCAGGAGAAGGAAATTCGCTGTTATTTGTGGCGTTATTCGGGCTTCTGCAAAAAAAAATATTATAATGTGCTGTTGTTCTAGACACATAAGATAAAAATATTATACAGGTGTAAACTTAAATGTTACAAACGTGTATGGACACCTGCGGAACGTTCCACCACAGAGGATTAAATCTCTGTGGTTCCACGCCGAACGTTCGGTTGAATACGCGCGCAACGCTTTTACCTATACTGGTGACACACCAGTACGCCCCATTACGCACCATTTTTCCTAGTAGTCGCGTATTCAATCAACGTTCCGCAGGTGTGTCCCTTCCCTAAGAGGGTTTCCGACTTCCAAAATGAACGAGTCACTATGAAACCAACAGTGAAAGGGCGAAAAAAAATCTGCTTATCCATACATTTGGGTCGAGTCGCCGTTGACGTTGTCTATGGAACAGCAGATTTTTTCGTGATTTCAATATTGGTCCCATGGTGAAAGTTTTTAGTTTGATAGTCTGTAACGCCTTAAGTATGTAACGCATTTAAATTAACACCTGTATAATGTATGTATTTCAGTTCGAAAGGTATACTTACTTGTAGAGTTGTTTTTACTGAGATCAAACAGAAATAGAAAGAAGTTCACTTGCAAGTACAAGTCTTTTTCAGTGTATTCTCTGAACATGACCCCCTTTTCGCACAGTCTGCAAAGTGGGTAGCCACCTGCAAAGGTTTGTGGCAGGCGAGCCGTGCGGTGGCCACACGCCGGGTCCTCGCAGGACAACCACCCCGCGTAATACTGCGAATGATACTGACGAATTTGCAACGTCAATTGATTCTGTATGCACGACAAATAGTCCGCAGGTCGAACGGTGCATTTATCGTTTTGGCATTTATCCAAAAACGTAACAGTCTCTTTTCCAATGGTGGTAAATGTTTCTCGTATCCTATTCTCTATTTTGCAGCTTTCATTTACGCATATGAATGTAAATTCTTTGCAGTGCCTATATTTTTCTTGCTCGTTTTCTACTTCGTACGTATCAGAGGTGGCTTCCTTTCTGACGATCTGTTTGTACCCTGAAGGATCTAAGCCGAGGCAGTCTGCGATGCGGGCGGGGTCCATGCCCTCTATAGGCTCGCAAATTCTCGATATCACGGGATGAAGCTGATGCGCTAAATAATATTTGTAATCCACTTTGAGGTGCTCTGAACTCTTTAACTCCTCGATGTGGTAGGCTCGCTGTGTTGCGGAGTTAGCGGTTCCGTCTTCACAAATAATGTAAGGCACAATGTCTCCCTTCTTGAACCTTCTGCTGTTCTTATTATTTAATCTCAACGCTACTTGAACGTGAGGTTGTGTATTCTTATCTGCATATTCATTGGGATTCTTTGTCAGCTGTTTAGTGATGGTCAACATTGATAGCGGCATTTTGCTGTTGACTAAATCCTCTTTCAGTTTATTCAGATGTGTCTGAATACTCTCCAGTCTTTCGTCTCCGGTCTGCTCAGAGAGGATTTGACTCAGGATGAATTTACCCGCTTCAGCTGCTAATTGAGACCAGTCCCGCCTTACAATATCCAATCCTTTGTGCTCTTGAGTGAATACGAATTCGCCGTTCTTGTTCTTACTGATCAACACTGCAGCATATTTCTTTTTCTTCAGGAGCAATAGATACCTGAACACGCCATCTATGTCAAGTTCGATTTGCCGGTATTTTTTGTTGATTTCTCTCTTCAAATCATTACCAATTTTGAAGACTGAATCATAATCCAAACAGTTCGTGTTGATCATCAAACTGTCTGTGTCACCGTACACGACATCATAGTTTTGTTTTTGGACTATTTCTTTTGTATCCATGAGAATTTCTCTACCCTTCATGGTGACGAGTGCGGCCAGCGGCTTGGCGTAGAACCTCGAATGAGTGAAACCGAGACATCCATACATAGAGTTAGCAGTGAGTTTGAGACCCATCTGTCTGATATTGTACTGCATATAAAGGTCAGATGGCAAGTCAGGAGACTTCATAAGCTTCTTAACTTCCCGTCTACTTTCCACAAGTTTCCTAATTTGAGTAGGAAGTACACCAAATTCGGTGTTTGTGCCTGGGAGAACAAGATTGGCTATATCCGCGTCGGTCGCACTTGCTACTTTTCTTTTGATAGTTGTAAAGCAAATGTTGTATTCCTGGATGATACTCGGATACAGGGAGTTGAAGTCCATCAGCAGAATCAATTTGTCGTAGAAACCTTTCTTGGGGTCTAAGACGAGACCTCCAGAATACGCAGCTTTCTTCTTTCCTTGTTTTTTGGAGACATTGGTTCCAGTTGCCTCCTGACCTTCGTCATCTGCTTCGTCAACTGCCGCTTTCTTTCCGTACACTTTATCAGGAACAATGTAATTCTTTTCAGTAAAAGCGTGTAGCAGCAAAAATTCGTTTCTTTCAGATCTACCACCCATTAACGTCCTAGACATGATATTGCCCGCTATCTGTGTGATTTGTAGCGCTAGTGGCACAACATTTAGTTCACAAAGGATTTTAAGTATGTAAGAGGCATCTTGCATACTCAGCGACACAAGCTGGAGAAGGTCCCGACTGTTTTCATAGTATCTCTGTATATCTTCCAAGGGTACATCTACGCGTTCACCCTCCTTGAATTTCAGGACGTTAACACAAAGGGTGTCGAGATCGAAGCTTCTGGCTCTGATCAACTCCATTGCAGAAAGCTTTATATCACAAACTAGTCGACCCAAAAACGCATCTTTGGCTGCGTATTTTCTTTGAGGTGCATTAGATCTCTTCAAACGTCCTAAACGAGACCAGTTCGGGATGCTCAAATCTAATATATTACCAATGAGCAAGTCCTGCTGGAACCCTTGTAAATCATGACCTACAACTAAGTCTGGGTCCAGTTTCCAGAACTGCACCATGAAGAAGTTCAATAGTTCTCTTTCTGTGTCACATTTTGTCAGTTTTGTCGCTTTGTACTGAGGTAAGGCTTGTTTTAGATCTAATGGCCAGATTTCGTTGCATTTCGTCATCACTGAAATTTGAAATTATTTTTAAAGTTTTGGTAAAAAATCAATTCCGATATCGGCGTCAATCTGCTGTTGTTTGTTACAAACAATTATATGTTACAATTAAATGTCAAGTTACACTCACCACAAAAATGTTGATTAAAAGGTGGATTGGGCGGCGGCTTGTGTATAGGAAAGCTGTTGTGTGTTAGACAGCTCAACATTATTATCTTTGTCTTTCTTGTCTTTGGGTCAGTTGTTGTCCTCATATTGATCTGAAAAGTTATAGTTATACGATCGAAATAAATTTCAAGAAGATATAACAATGTGATAAATAGTCATTTAAGCAGCGCCTCGTTGGCAAGGTTGAGAAATAGAGACCGCACTAATAAGATTTGTTCACGGAAAAGAAAAGAGAACCAGTAGAAATCGCATGAGGCCCATTAGTTCGAGAACTAGTAGATCTAGAAGGCGAAGCGGCTCTTCTGTGGAGTTGATAACAGAAAACATGCGGCAGTAATATTTGAGAACTTACAGTAGCAATAGTCACAGAAGGTGGTTCCAAATCGTCGTCGCTTCTAATAACGCTAACATGCTCAATCTTCTCCACAGCTGCCTCCAGCTTGCACCACGAAACTTTAGCCTGCACGTTGTCAGGCTGTTTCACCTCCAACCAGCAAGGCCCTTTGATCTTCCTCTCTAGCAGGAACGTTTCTAACGATGAGGTGTTCGTGCCGAATATGTGGGAGAATGTTGAATATTTCTTGCCTGTTGGCGGTGGTGGGATGGATGCCTGTAATTAGGAGTTTAGATAGTTAATGGTTTTAATACAGTTGAAAATATTTTTTAGAATAGGTGTAGCAAAAGCATTATTTAATAATACAAAATGTTAATTACATTTTTTTTTGTAATTAAAAATTTCTGATCATAACTGATCTGTATACTTATAATATTTAACGTCTTTTCTGGCCTCGTCATAGGCCCTATAGATCCCAGTTGGGCATATACCATTTTTCCTTATTTCCACGCCACCCACGCGCCAGTTCGGCGTTTCGAATGTCATCCAATGTTTTCTAGCTTAATTATTCTTTCAGATTTTTCTCTAGATTCTGTTTTCTGGCATTTGGTCATTGGTCGTCAAAACTCAAATTTGTCCAGGTCATCATCCCACCCCTTCCTGGGTCGACCTGAACGGCGCCGACCGTTTTCGGAGATCCAGGGCATGATGATTTTTGCCCATCTCTCAGGATGCATCCGACAGACATGACCGGCCCACTCCCATTTAAGTTTGGCGCTAGATTCTGATGAATTTTTAAAAAACAAGAAGAAAGCCAAATAGGTGGGTCAACTGCAGCTGAGCAGCTAAAAAATGCAGCCAAATGAGGCCAAGGTATGTTTACTTACAGAATACTTGACCTCCAGGTAGTCAGACTGGGCGGGTATATCGGGCAGGTTGAAGCAGTAGTTCCTGGTGACCTTGCGCGACTTGAACTCCTTGAGGCCCAGCTCGCTGGCCACAGAGCTGTTGAACTCCTCGTACACATCCATCATCGACACTTCTTGCTCTGTGTTCTCTTGCGTTATTGGGTCTAATTTCTACAATTTAAACATCCTAATAAAGTTTTTGAAATGAGAATTGCAGACATATTCTCCCCTTGTTACGCGCCGGGGTTTTTATATAGGGTGTAACAGAATGTGTAGTAATATTTAAGCAGTGAATTAGAATTATAGACCCTCAAACTGGACAACTTTCACTATGGAGCCAAATCCAAGAAAAAAAAAACTATCAACATAAAAAAAACAAAATCATAGCGTGTTTGTGACACCTTGTCTATGAGACATTAAATAGAAAGATAGCTTCATCTAATTTTAAGTATTGCATTTTTAGTAAGCTCCACTTTATACTTACATATTCTCTAGGCAACAAAAACAGTTGCCTATTAACATTCTTCACAACCAAACAGCAGGATAGACAACCAGCCTTCTTATTAGATGGATTGGCGTAAACCTTCCCAAACAAATACACCACTCCCGGCTTCACAAACCTGTCCTCCCAGGCATCCAGCCAGTAGAACTTTAATATCTTCTCTCCGTTCTCATTGGTATGTAATGGTAGTTGGCCATCAGACTGGACAGAAGCAGTCACTTGATTATCACCACCCTGATCTGCCCAAGTGCTAGATAAAGGTTTGAGTTCTTTCGGTGACTGTTTCTTTGTATCGGGAAAAATTTCAAAGTCGTCATTGAGGAATTCTTCTGCCACATCCGTGATTGTATTTGTTGAGCAGGGTAATTCTTCTTTTTTAACTTTCGCTGGAGTGGCAGCAGCATCGTTGCTAAAATCATCGTCAAAATCAATGTCCTGAGTTTGGAACTCTTCTATGTTTTGTGTGGCAGAGTCTTCAAGTTCTTGTTTAATTTCTTTATCTATTTTCCACTCTGCTTTTTTTGGTGCTGCTTTTTCTAGTAATGGTTTGTTATTTCCTAGTGGTTTTTTGACTTCACCATTTAGTTCCTGGAAGAAAGAATCCTCACATATTAGCATTCATGTACATATCTCACCTTATTCTTATAAATTCGTTCGAAAATGTTCATTAACTTTAATGCTAACTTTACAGCATAGATAAAAATATTGCTTCTGTGTACTGTACAGTGTAGTCAATCTCAAGACAGTATGTCTTAGGCTGTCAATAATTTATCTTTAATAAAATAAGTGTAAGCCATACTTCATGGCTTGATTATCATGTGGCGATAGTGATCTACACTGGTTTAATACAACCATAGAAAAACTAGTTTTAAATTTAAATTTATTTCATTACTTACAACTTCCTCCGTCTTAGTAACCACAGGTGCTGTGCTAGAAGTAACTGGGCTAAACGTGGCTGCAGTAGGTTTTTTAACAGCGCTAGACAAGCTTTTGAAATAATTCTGGGCATCTCTCTTGCTTGATTCTACAGTATTGACTTTGTTGACTACAAGAGGTTTTGGTTTTGCTGCTGTTGATGCATTACCATCTAAATCTGACATTATATCTGATAAAATGTTGTCTTCTGATATTTTTGTATCCTGTAAATTAAACATGTTATTATATTGGAGACATATTTGGCATGGACATAAGTTAAATGTATGAAGAGATATAATGTGAATGAGGCAAAAGAGGTATGCAAGGATTGTAGTAGTTGGCGAGTCCTGGTCTCTGCCTACCCCACTGGGAAAGAGGCGTGACGTTATAGATAGATAGACATAAGTTAAAACCTGGGCCCTGTTTAATTAACGCGACAAGTGACAATTGACAATGACACTTCACAGTACATTGCAGAAAATGTTAGGACACATGAAGCACTGCAAGTTTAGCGTCATTAGTAACCAGCCATAGGCCAAGTATTTCGCTTACGCTGATAGACGGAACATCAGTGTAACCGCGTATGAGACAGCGATAATTTCATCCAGTGATACCATAGGAAATCAAACTCCCATAAAAATGGGTAAATCACACGGCGTGTGTGTACACAAGTGCGATTTTTGAATCTCATTTGGTGAGCTCAGCAGTTGAAAATGTCAAAATTACTTTGGAGATATGCATCTTTCTACTGCTGATTTGACTGTCAAAAATCATTAATCATACATAGCGATTTTTGAAAGTAAAATCCACAGTATAAAGATGCACATCTCCATAGTTATTTTGACATTTACAACTGCTGAATTCACCGAATGAGATTCCCGCGCCGCTCGTAGGGTGAATACTTACAGTCCTTTGAGTCTAGTACGATTTCACTACATGTGAGCACCGCGCCTTCAGCTGCTTAGAAAAAACCAGGGCCTCTAGAAAAAGGACTTTCGATTAGCATTAACGACAGTAGAAAAAATAATAAACGTATGGACTTGACGTATGGTGGAGAAAGAAAACGTCAAAATGTTTCGATCGCCAATGTCAAATCCATACATTCTGTCATTTCTACTAGCGTCTACGCCAATAGAAATGTTACCTTGTCTATAGCCCCTGTAGTGCGATTTTTGAAAGACACCCGTAACTCGCTGTAAACAGCAGTAGAAAATTTTAAAATTACTATGGAGATTATGCGATGTTTCTACTGCTGATTTGAACGTGTGACTTTCAAAATTCGCACTGCTGTTCTCGCGCTTTTCAGAGCGTCGCGCTAGCTGCGACAAGTACTTAGTCTGGAAAAAATTGAGTCGGCACGCTAGTAGAGAAATCATACTAGACGGGCTGGTACCCATTGAACATAATCCACCTCCGTGGAACTGCCTCCGTGGTCTAATGGTTAAGAGCATTGGGCTCTTGACACGGAGGTCGTGGGTTCGATTCCCACGGGGGGCACCTAGTGAAATGTCATTTTGTGCGTTTTTCCCCAGTTGGTTAGGACATTGCAGGCTGAGTCACCTGATTGTCTGAAAAGAAAGATGATTCCGTGCTTCGGATGGCACGTTAAATTGTTGGTCCCGGCTACCATCTCTGGTGGTAGTAGTCGTTACATAAAAACCACGTCAGAGGCCGTAAGGCGGTTTGAATAAACTCTGACACCAGGGCTTGCTCTTGCAGCCCACTCGATAAGAAGTAGAAGAACATAATAATAGCACATTATGCAATATGCAATTATCAATTTATTGTTACCTGTTGTGTCATTATAATAACGAGAATACATTTTAATAAAGTTATTTATTTGTATCAAATCATAAATTATGTTGTTAACTTATAGAACATTATCATATTTTAATGTAAGATATGATACACACCTTTTCTGGTAAGCTATAGAGGCTCATATTCTCATCCTGGACTGAGCAAAGCGATCTCGAATTTTTCATCATTGCAACAACCGTCTGAAACCAAGAGCGAGCAAAGCGAGCTCGAGGTTTTACTAGAATATTATAAAGTCACGTTTCGTAATGCGATAAAAATTCTGGAACGAGCGAAGCGAGCACGAGATTTTACTGCAATCAACTGAAATACAGTTGTCTCTTACTTTCATATTTCCTTTGTCTGGGGTGGGCCTAAATATTTGAGTTTTCGCTTATTTTTCTCCCGAGCCGCGGGATCTACTGATGAGATCATTGCATCACCATCTAAAACCAAGAGCCAGCGAAGCGAGCTCAAGATTTTTAACTGTTATATTATAAAATCGTTGCGCAATGTGATCTGAACCTTTGAGCAAGCGAAGCAAGCTCGAGGTTTTAATACCATATCATCGCACACCTAGATCTAAAGAGGTATTAACTCAAAAAAGTACTTTTTTCAGAAAAGGCGAAAAACTGATTACCGTATCCCTGTGTACTGCAGGAGTTTTTAGTATAGATCCAAGCTTTTTAAATGCGGCTAGAAGAAAGATTTTGTAAATATTTTTAAATCTGTTTTGTTGGTCGTTAGGTTATGAAACAAAGAATTCGATGGTGTGCATAACTCAAAACTTAAGATTTTTGAGTTAGCTCCCTTTAGATCTAGGTGTGCGATATTAGAAAGACGTTGCGTAATGCAATCTTAATCCTGGAACGAGAGAAGCAACTAAAATACAGTTGTCTCTTATTTTTCGTAATTCTTTTTAAGTCTGGGGTGGGCCTAAATCTTTGAGTTTTCATTTATTTTTCTCCCGAGATGCGGGGCCCCTTGGCAGCTGTGGGCCCATAGGCTGCAGCCTACTTTGTCTCTATGGTTAATCCGGCACTGCATATTCTGTACTATAATTGTAAGACCTTGCTAAAACCTACAGTTAAATGTCAAAATCCATACATTTCGACCCTACTTAGTTCGAACTTAAGCATCAATTACATTGAACAATTTGCAGGGAGCCAACATTTAGTGTAGGGTAGGTAACCTAATTTAAGGTGTACAGAATCAAATGAGATCGAAACCCGAACCTGATTTTTAGTAGGCTTAGGTAGGTAAACTGGTTTTCGCTTATTGTATGAAAACAATCATCTCGAAAAAATTACTAGAACTAAAAAAAGAAAGCAATGCTACCTAACATTATTTAATAAAGAATCTAACCAGCTTTACCGACATTGCCCAATTAGGACAATGCCTTAGGGCCTGTTTCACCACTTCTGGGTAAGTTCTTGTTAGCTTAGGTATACGACAGATAGTTTGACATATTTTGTATGAAATAATGTCAAAATATCTGTCGGATAAGCTAGCAAGAACTTATTCAGAAGTGGTGAAACAGGCCCTTAGTCTTCCAGTTTACAAATAATAAATGACCTATACTCTTTCCTAGCTAAACTAGATATACCTACTTTGACTATTATAATTATCTACTTGGTAGGTACTATCTACCGACATATTGAATTTACCTTTATATACCGTGTTGGAGTGTCACTGTATTCCATTTCTCTTATACGTATATTTTCAATAAACAGATGTTCTTCAAATACGCGAATTTATAGTAGGTGACCAATTGAGTCTGCCAATTGCGAAGACCCATATATTTTTAAAATATTCGTCGCTTGGAAAACTGAAGAAAAAATACATCACTTAAAAACGCAAAAAAGCTACAACTCCTCACCCTACCTATACGAAAAAATTGGTAAAGTAGTTTTTACGTGATGCTCGAACAAACAAACAAACACACAAACAATCAAACGAATAGACAAACAGACATAAAAAAAACCTCACTAACTATTCTTTATGATCCAACCTTAGACGATTTATATAGGGACCGCCTCGCCTTAGCATTTCCCCTCTGACAACGTGCCAGATCAAACAATCTTACGCATTTACATACAATTTTATACCTTATCTATCACTAAACAGCCTTTAATTGCGGAACAATAATTTCGAAGCTATCGCGTTTGGGGTTCACACGACACAGTTTTTCATGAATTTTAACATTCAAAATTAAAATCTAAAGTATTGGAATAAAGTCCAAAGTTGCGGATTTCATGCTGCCTCAAACATACATACCTCATGCTACCAAAAAGTGGCAGATAAGTTTGTTAGTAGAATAAATAAATACTCTAAGGGCCTGTTTCACCACTTCTGAATAAGTTCTTGTTAGCGTATCCGACAGATATTTTGACATAATTTCATACAAAATATGTCAAACTATCCGTCGGATAAGCTAACAAGAACTTACCCAGAAGTGGTGAAACAGGCCCTAAGGATTCAACTCACGTCAACGACATCTATGGTATGTTTTACAGGTTAACCTAACTAAAGCTGCTGGCACGTTCACAGACACATACAAATGAGTTTGATGAGACATTCTGCGTGCAGTGAGACAAAGGCATTGCGTAAATGTGTGGCACGCGCCAGCTTTAGTTAACCGACCTCTATTTGTAATGCTGTTTTTTGTTGGAGCTTTTAACCCTGAGGCAATGACAGCTATCCATGGTATAGTATGCTTAACTACGTTTAACTAGCGGTTACAAAATACCTCATGAAACCTCTTCCGGCTTACCCTTGGCACAGCCCTTGGTGTACTTACCTTATTTTCAAGGTGGAAACAGGGTAATTTTAATATGACATCTGACCACCCTTATTGAGATTACAAATCACAAAATTTAGCTTTAACTTTTAAATTATTGTCTTTAACACTTGCCCGATGAATGAAACTATTAAAATGCGTTTTATTATTAATGTTTCCTGCAATAAAACGTGAATTAATGTTAACATACCCGTGGAATGAAATATTTTCTTTGCAACGTTCAGTGCGGCTCTTGCATCCTAAAACGCTGCACGCTACCATGTTGTGAACTTAAAGTCACCCACTCGCAACAAATTACAATGAATTAAATTATTACGAAATAACTATTCATCGAAATATAGAGCAACAAACATTTTTATGAAATTTTTGTTGTCTGACTCCGTCTGACTCCGATGTCAGACCATAGAGGCTAGAGCAAAAATATGGCTACGTCAATAAGGACAGCAATAAGGTAGCGATCTCCTTTTTTAACTAGAGTGAATTTGTATTATGCATCCCTCAATGAGTAAATGAGACAAAACACGTTCTTCGTTCTATTACTTGCTCTTTCTACGTAACCAGCGTAAAAATTTTTCGTCTATGGTAACCAGCAATGTACTCTGAAATGTCATTGTCAATTGTCATTTGTCGCGTTTATTTAACAGGGCCCTGGTTGATAACCAGATGCCTAGCAAGATATGGCTGTAACCTTTTATCTTGCTCAGCTATGTTCAAAAGATCTAAGGCATGAAAGCGCTATGATGCCCTGCCAGATTGAACACTTCACTGCTTATCTTCAAATACAAACGATGTTGATGATGTTGTGCTAACATGACTGGAATGTAATATGAAATGTACTGCTAGGCACATTGAATTAGAACACTATGGAAGATGGTTTCACGCTCAAAAGTGTCCCAACCAAAAGAAGTTTACAATTCAAAAAGAGACTGACAACTCTTGCCAGTCTTTGTTTGATTGTCCGAGCACGTGCGAGTTCATGATGGCGTACTGTGTTGTAAAAACTACCAAAGAAAAGTGAAAAAATGTGATGGTGTATATCCTATTTTCAGTAAGCAAACTATTATTTTATCATTTAGAAATATCATTTTGATTATGAACATAATATTTAATTTTATGTATTGATTATCTGTCATTGCGTACGCCATTTACGTCTGTCATGTTTGATGCTAATTTTCACCTCCAGTCGAAGCTGCATATGGTGTTAATGTTAAGTAGGTGCAAGCAAAATTAACCCTTGTGACTAGCTTCATACGATTTCGATTGCAATGTTTTCAGTTTGTTTACATTACTATGCATACCTACATTTTTATAAGGTTAGTTCGGGACACTTTTATCGACATTTTTGTACCAGACCCCTGTGTCCATAGTTCTAGGTCGATGGCTAGGCAGGTTCTTATTATACAATTAAGCCAACCAGCAGCAAATGTGTTAAGCCTCTATATTCTAGATTTTTAGATATTACAAAAAAGTCTGAATCAATTCAGCATTCTGGTCTTGAAACAATCAATCCGGTTCATTTGGTTTGCCACAGATGATTTAGTAGGGTCTTGCAGGCATTTCTTGTGATGACTGTTAATGAAAATAGTCACTTTTATATCTGGCTCTCTTCCCTTTTGAGCTTCGCTCAAAGAAATAATTGTACAAACTCAAGCCTACCTCTTTCTTCTTACTAGGCATAGCACCAAGTAAATTCCTGATGTTTCCCTTGGCAGAAGGCTGTGCTGCCACCCTAGCCTTTCTCTTCTGTCCGCGACCAGTATCTTTGCTGTTGGTGGCAACATATGAGTCTTCAACCTCATCATCATCAAATATTTCTCTGCCATCTTCCACATAGCCCGTTCCTCCTGGAAGATACCAATTTTTTATAAGAATACATGACATGACACTCAAGGCAGAAATTTTTAGTTGGTGTAAACGCTTAAGCTCAATTCAAACACAGCCGGGATTTTTTGTAATGTACGACTTTATATGGACCCTGCCACACAGAAATCCGGGCCGGTAGCGGTGCGGCGCGGCGCCGTACCGGTCAGAACGCTATGACAACCAGGCGGCGGCGACGCGGGCCGGAGGCGGCGCGGTGGCGTGCCGGGGGCGTCGCGGAAGCGGCGGCGGCCGCTGTATTCCATTGTAGTCAATGCGAGGTGTCACACAGAGCGGTGGCGGCGCGTCGCGGTCCGGAGGCGGTATTTACCGCGCTTTCATTTTGTATTTTATGGATGGCCGCTTTTGATGTCACACCGGCCGCCTCCGCGCCGCTACCGCGCCGCCACCGCACCGCGCGAACCCTGTGTGGCAGGCCCCGGAACGCTTTCGCTTTCCGCAGAAACGCTACCGGCCCGCTTTCCCGCAGGACCGCCTCTGTGTGGCCTGAGCTTTAGCATTACTTTACAGGGTGCTTCAGACAATCAATCTGAATAACGGTCACTATTGGATAGGACCATTACTAAAATATACATTTGGGTAGAGCAGCCTTCAAGCATGTATCTAGGGGGAGTGGGGGATGGATAGGTGGGATTTATCCCCCTTGGAATTTGTATGGAACAGTGTTTAGAGCTATTTAATTTCTAATTTTCATTTACTTACTTTTAAGTTAGCATTTTCTAATGATGTCTCCAATGTCCTAAATGTTGCTGTGCCCTTACAGGGTTCATGTTTGATACTTACTAACCTAGCATAAGACCAAATTTTACAACATGAGTGCAATAAATGATTCTATGATTTAATCTGCATGGCTAGCATAGCAGTATGATATATCGCTTTCACACTCTCTGCGTGGGACTTAGCAGAGTAGTGGAAAGCTGACTAGATGGAACGGAACAGGGACTCTGACATCTTCACGTTCAGTCCTCAAAGGCCAGCAGCAGGGTTTGACCATCGTTGCAAGTTTGGTGCCGCCTGAATAGGCTTCGAACCGGCCATGCTAAATGCGGCTATATGAGGCACAAGTGGGGATGGAGCGAATCAGCGGCATGCCCGTGCGGCGACCCCCAGCAGACCGTGAAACACATTGTATCCGAATGCCCCTTGTACTCATACCGTGGCATCATGGAGGACTTCAACGATCTGACACTGGCAGCTGTGACTAGGGGTCACAAAACCGGTTTCACCGAAACCCGAAAAACCGGGTAAACCGGTTTTGACGACAATTTCCAAAACCGGGTTTCAATTTAGCCAAAACCGCGGTTTTCGATTTTTCGGTTTTGTCATACATATTCCCTGAACTCACTCGACATTGGCAGAAATTCAAAGCTAGAAACAAGCAATACGCTATTAGTAAACGTTTGGACTTTTGGAGCTCCTGGACGACGACCCGATATTTGAAAATGAAGTCTTTTTGCTTTGAGCAAAATTAAAATGGGGCAACTAATTGCCAAGTTCTCGTATTAACTGCTCAACATGGTGCAGCAATTAACGACTTCAGGTTGACAAAAGAAAGCAGTGGTCACGATCTTGCTTAAGAACCTTCACCCGCCGCCCAATCAGTCTACTCTCTCAAGTCTACAAACTGTTCGCCAAGGCTCTGTGAAATTACCCTTTTCTTGGATGAGTATCAGCCTGTGGAACAGGCAGACTTCCGGAAAAT
This sequence comes from Agonopterix heracliana, assembly GCA_963693445.1. NCBI lineage: Eukaryota > Metazoa > Arthropoda > Insecta > Lepidoptera > Depressariidae > Agonopterix > Agonopterix heracliana. Next base: position 6,526,095 of record OY856308.1, read on the forward strand.
TCTTTCCGACTCATCGACGATAGACCACATTCATGCAGTCAAGCAGCTGAGAGAAAGATGCAAAGATTTCCACTACCTTGTTTGACACCGACAGTGTTGAGCACTTGGTCATGTTTCATTCTCTCCATAAAATATTGACAAGAGATACGTGGATATCCTACAGGAGTTGTAAAGTTATGCAGATGTATAACATGAGTTAACCTGACTCGTTCCCATTAACCGAAGAATGTGACAAGGGGATACCATATCTGGATCATAAGGGTTACCGCTTACAAGTCAAGAACAAGATATGGCGCCTAGGTACTATACGAGGCATAAATCACTGGTGGAGTCGAATACGAAGGCGGGTAAGCGGATCACAAAGGGCTTTGAACTTTTTGGCATAGTGGTAACCATAATTTTGCAGGAATTTCGGAAATTTTTCAAAAATGCGGCGCATCCTGAAACCTATGTATATCGATAGAGTATGTATAGACGAACAAAAAATATGTTATAAACTATAGTCCTAAAGTGCATCGTTTTCGAGATAATGCATGTTAAAGATGTTGTGTATACAGGGTAAAAATAAATACTTAAAACTCTTAAGGGGGTTGTTTAGACCATGAAACTGAACAACTTTCACTATGGGACCAACATCGAAATCGCAAAAAAAAAATCTGATATCTCATACAATATATTAATTTTTTTTCCAGATTTCGATATTGGTCCCATAGTGAAAGTTGTTCAGTATGATGGTCTAAACCACCCCCTTGAATGTTTATTTGTATTTTTGTAACACCTTGTACCTACCTAAAGGGTGTAAGTCTAGCAAATACTGAAACGGTGAACTCAAACCATCAAATAGAACAATTTTCACTATGGAGGCTACCTCAGGAAACGCGAAAAAAAATCTGCGGTCCCATACAAAACTGTTATACCTACCTGACTAAAATGTATGGGACACCAGATTTTTTTCTTGCGTTTCCTGAGGTAGGCTCCATAGTGAAAGTTGTTCAGTTTGATGGTCTAAGTTTACCGTTTCAGTATTTGCTAGGCTGTCACTTACTAAAAATACCTGTATAAAATCCTAACAAACCCCCCCCCCCCCCCCCCCCCAATTACCTATAAGATGCGATCATATATCAATAGAATCGCAACGCTCCGTCGGTAGCGAGTTGCAGAGAGCTATGGAATTCAATCTTGAGGTCCAGGTCTGAATCCGCACGGATGACGTCATATGCCATGTACCAATGAGTTTTTTCTGACTTATGTACCTACGTAGCACCAACTGCTCTCAAACGGCATAGGAAAACATTTTGAGGAAACCTGCATACGATAAAAAATAACGTACATACACCCTCCATGAGGGTAGGCCTGTGCCCTGCAGTGGGACGTAGGTGGTGGACGTTTGGGGTGGTTAAGGATCTACCTCCTCCACCCCGGACAACGCCGCCACCACAGACTACCAAGTTTGTGGTGACGGCCGAACGATCCCCCACAGCGGTACTAGGCTCCGCAAGGAGCCGCCTGGCTTGCGCCCACCCTCCTGCTGGAGTCTTGCGCCAAGCAGCTTGCTGCATTCCGTCGGTGTGCAGGAGTGCCAGTGCTATTGGGGAATGGGAGAAAATCAGCTGTGCTGTTCGGAACCGGTCTTGGCCTCTGAGCAACACTGTACCGGGAAACTCATTCTGGAGGGTAGCGGGATCCGAAGCACGGTGACAGTCGTGGGTCGGTACCGCAGTTAGTAGGGGGCCCAAGTAGTGCGCTCGCCACGTGTGAAAGGCTGCCCCACTGCAGCCTTGGCGACTGGAAGGGAGGTCCCGGTGGCCATTGCAGGGGGGATCGGGCGTCCCCGCAGTCTACAAGTTAGTTTCCCATCAGTCAGTCGAGCCCAAGAGGTCCATCAGGGTAACTGAGGAGCGTATCTCGACGGAGCGGAGCTTGTTTTTCTGGGGGACTTAAATGCCCACCACAGCGAGTGGCTGTTCCTGTTCCAGAAAACTAACCATGCTGGCAGAGAGACGCGTAAGTTTGCGTTATCGCTTCCTACCCTTCTGGTAGTAAACAGTTCTGGTCCCTTTCAAAATCGGTCGAATCCAATTTCTACCGTCCCCCTTTGCCTCCCATGCAGAAACCTGGTGGGTCACTGACTGAGAAAGCGAATTTATATGCTTCTCTGTTTAGGAGCAATTCACGTCTGGACGCTCGTGCCAAACAGCCACACATGCCGGAGATGACAATACACACGAAAGAGGTCCGCAGAGCATTGCGTAGTCTGCATGTGAGGCCAGGTCCTGATGGAATACCTGCAAGAGTGCTGAGATATTATGCGCCTGAGTTGTCTCCTGTTTTAACACGCCTGTGTCGCCTCTCTGTCAGAACAAGAACGATTCCCAAGAAGGGCATTCGTTCCGACCCCTGCAACTACCGACCTATAGCCATCACTTCCATTCTCTGTAAAGTCATGGAAAGAGTACTTAACAGTAAGTTGCGGACATACCTAGAAGATAATGATCTACACCGTGATCGTCAATATGGCTTTCGCCGGGGGCGATCGACTGGGGATCTTCTTATGTCAAACTCAAACTCAAAATAATTTATTCAATATTACTTATTAAACGTTAATTCTTTTTTAAGTTACCACCGCTTCGGAACGTGTTGTCGCTGTAGAGAAGATGTGGCCAGAAACTCGCGGCGTGCTGTAGACAGCATAACACGACTTAATACTATTGCAATATAATTTCTTACGCTAAGGTTATTTAAACAGTAATACATAGTCTATTTAATTAAATTAATAATTGATGTATGTCACGCACTGGTGGGGCGAGGCCATCGAGAAACACAGCGAAGCACTAGTTGTGTAATTTGACATCTCGAAGGCCTTTGTCAGGGTATGGCACGCTAGATTGCTGAGCAAGCTTCCTGCTTATGGCATCCCTGCTGATCTCTGCAGCTGGATATCTGATTTCTTGAGTGAACGGTCGATTAGAGTTGTCATTGACAGCTGCTCAGAGGTCGGAAGACCTCATGGCAATTGATGCTGGGGTTCTTCAGGGGTCTGTTCTCTCTGCGAGACTTTTCCTGCTACACATCACTGACCTCTTTGTGTCAGGTATTATTGGGTATGCAGATAACAGTACTGTCACAGAGAGATATCTATCCGGCGCTTGGGGCGGGGATGAAATACGTTCGCAGAGGGAAGCCATGGTGTAGCGGACAAACTTGACTTTAAGTCTTGTCTCCCAATGGGGTGACAATAATCTAGTCAACTTCAACGCCACCAAAACACAGGCTTGTCTGTTCAACGCCAAAAGGAGTTCGTTTATTCTGGTTCCTACTTTCCGGGGAAGATAAATCTGTCCCTGTTTCCGCCAGTCTGGAGCTTCTGAGCATGGGTTGACTACGAAACTCAACTTCGGCGCTGACATCGAGTCTAAGGCTCAAAGTGCAGCCAAAAAGTGTGTGTGTGCACCAGAGCTGCATGAGCTCATCCCGCCTTCCCCTTTCTACTATCATCGGACTTCCAGACGCACCGCGGGATACCACCCCTTCTTGGTTGATGTTTATGATACCTACCTAGGTACACGGACCTGAAAAAAAACCTGACGTAATCTTGTCTAATCACGAGTGAAGCACCCATTTATTTTTGTGTGTGTGCTGACGCGGTACAAAATGGTGGCGGGTTGTAGGTCCTAAGCCTAGAACTGGTGCATCTGTGTGAGTGTAGGTCCCTTGTAGAACAAACGAATATGTAGGACCTTGCATGCTCATGCTTCACATCTTTTTAGTGTCACATTACGTCCGCCTTTTTTTCAAGTCCGTGCTTAGGTATAAACGTTTTCTATTACACCTTTCTCTTTTTGGTGAAAAAATACAGCGGTAGGTACTTTATTTCGAAAAAAGTTCTCATTAGATTTTTTGTTATTTCAATTAAATTGTAATTGCAATAAAATTAAGAAAAACATAGACATAGCACATGATTAAAATATATTCCATGTGGACATAGCCCAGACAAACATTTATTTCATCTGTTGAGGTACAATAGCAAATACAACCTGCACGACGACGCACTACACACTGCCAGTATTTATTTTTTATTTTTTTTGCTTCTTACACTGCCAGTATAAGTTGACCGCGAAGTATGCAGCGCGTCGTGAGGCGTATTTGTACTTACACACGGCGACACATCAAGCTGTTCATAACCAAAATAAGCTGGCCACGAGTAGGTTTAGGTTGCATGACATTTATGAGTCGTCGCGCGGCCAGCTTATTATTTTGGTTTTGTATAGGTTGATGTGTCACCGTGTGTACGTGTATACCTGCACAGATGAAATAAATGTTTGCCATTAATACAGGAACTTTTTTCGAAATAAATTATCATCAATAAGTATCTACCTACCTCGGTATATTTCTCATACTGGGTATTACAGAAAGGTGTCATAGAACTTGTTTATGCCAAAAACATTTTCTATTCCATACATCTTCTTCTTCTTATCGTGTGTGCGGCTTGCCGCCTTGGTGTCAGAGTTTTTTCAGACCGCCTTACGGCCTCTGACGTGGTTTTTATATAACGAATAATAACCACCAGAGATAGTAACTGGGACCAACGGCTTATCGTGCCATCTGAAGCACGGAATCATCTTTCTTTTCAGACAATCAGGTGATTCAGCCTGCATTACCCTAACCAACTGGGGAAAAACGCATAAAGTGACATATCACTAGGTGTCCCCCATGGGAATCGAACCTACGACCTCCGTGTCAAGATCCCAAGTCTTATAACCATCGGACCACGGAGATTGGTATTGGAGGAAAATGTGTTAGGATTTTTATCTATACAAGATCCTTAACATGGATTATCTCGAAAACGTTGCACTTTAGGACTATATGTTATTGGACATTTTATGTTCGTCTATAGATCCTCTATCGATATACATAGGTTTCAGGGTGCGCCGCGTTTTTGAAATTCCTGAAAATTTATGGTCATCACTATGCCAGCCTCCCATACAAAGAGGTTCAATGGCCTTTGAAGAAGAGATAGGCAGGATACTTGGAAGATGGGAAGGCGGCCGAAGCATGGTCTAAGATATTATCTAAGTAGAAGCCAAGAGAACGACGGAGGTCAATAAGGTGGCCTACCACCACGTTGGTCTGATGGAATTGTGAAGGTGAAGAGTTTACATTGGATTAGATTAGTACAGATCTTTGAAGAATAGTGCAATAAGAAGGATACACAGCACAGGTATGCCCGCCCAGCAGTGGGCTTATGTGTGCTGATTCGACTGATTAATTTTGATGGTGGTATGGATTGTTAGTTCAATCGAATGAACTAACATTTCGTACTTTCGTAGTTATACCTGTCATACGCCGACTAAATAGGTAAGATTTGTTGTATTTCAAAACTCATTAAGTATATTATTTGCAATAAAAGTGATACAAATTTAACAAAAATGCTTCAATTGTTTAAAAACATCGATTTATTTAAAAAAGAAAATGAAAACCGAAAACAAAACCGAAAAACCGGAAAACCGGTTTTGTCATAAAATGAAAACCGAAAAACCGGTTTTCAAATATTACTCCGGTTTTGTGACCCCTAGCTGTGACGTACCTGGATCGACTCGATGACTCGCTGCTCAAAATTTTTTTTGTTATTCTTTTTGTATTCAGTGTTTTGATTTTTAATTTTATGATTTTTGAGTGTAATAGAATCAGCCATACGATAAATAAAATATCACACTCTCTATCTATATCTTCACTCTCTTTCTATTTGTGCACGAAAGAACGAGATAAAAGGTGTGATATAGCTGTATCATGTGCAACATGCTACACCTTCTAGAATTGGTAGATACAGACTTAGTATTTAAAGTTCGTATTCTACTGCAATAATACATTCCATTCTTATACATTAACCTTTGGTATGCTTAGTGACAGATCCGTCCAACCTACCTCGAATGACTAGTGACAGATCCGTCCAAACCTATGAAATTAGTTTTTATTAAATTTTGTACCTTAATAATACAGTCGGTTTTGGTTTGTTTGAAGACCTAATGAATGAACCATAAACAACACTCACTCTCTCAATGTATCTTCATAATCATTCATTCAAATTCGAAATTAAGTTGTTCACGCGCTTTCTCCGGCACACAAGGGGAGCATTTTTTCAAGCGCTTCGGCATACCAAAGGTAGTAATTGCTTACATTTGAGAAGTATGCAATACAATTCTTACTTTCTCACTAAATATGCATGTATACGTAACCTACATCATATAGGTACATTATGTATGTTATTGTCAACACTTGTGTGATAGTGTCTGATAGAAATTACACAGGTTTAGAACACAAACTGACCGTCATCCTCGATCCAGTCGTCCTCCTGGCGCTGCAGCACTCGCTCGCTGTACTCCCGCTCGTCCACCGTGTCGTACACGTTCTCCAGCTCGTCCACGTCATACTTGTGCTTGGTACCCTTCCCCTTCAACTGCTTCAGCTTCTCGAAGGCGGACAAACGACCGTGCTTGTCGGTCTTCTGCCGCTTTGCCCTCTGAGCAGCTGAAAATACGAATACGTAAATCGTAGGTTACTATTGTTGATAGCGCTTAGAATGCTTATGGAAATTGGTATTAAATGATTCGTCGATGTTACCTAATGACTCTGCCATTGTATTTGTTGTTTTAGGAAACGTGTTGTTACATTTATTTGTGTTAATTTTGGAGAAAAAAACAACACAATATACAAGTACAATTTTTCAATTCGCTGACATTGACGTTTTGTTTTGGCGCGAAACATTGTTTGTTGCCAGATCAGGTTTTTAGAAATCCGTAGATCAAGGTTGAAACATTAGTTTGGATCCGTAGACTCATAGGTATAATAACTTTATGCGTAGACTAGACGGACCGACCGTAGCGTAGTAGACTTGTTTTAATGTTTTATTTGACTATTCTAGAACCTTAACATACATAGGCGAAGTATTTTTGGCTTACGCTGGTAGACGGAACATCAGTGTAACCGCGTATGAGACAGCGATAGTCATAAAATCCTATACAATTTGTATGAAAATAGATGTCTAACTCCGGAGTCAGACAGCCGCCGTAGAACAAAAAACTGGTTACGTCGATAAGGACAGCAATAAGCAGCGATCTCCTTTTTTAACTATAGAGCGAATTTGTTATATGTGCATCTGTTACTGAGTGATATGACAAGACACGTGCTTCCTTCTAGTTTCTTCTCTTTCTGCGATATCATAGCTCAAAACTGGCTATAAAATTAGAAACTAAAACATGTTTAAGCGAAAATAATGTCCAGAGGAAATGAAAGTAATTCTTTTTCCATTCTACCTCAACTTTCTGTTTCATTATTTTCTATTTCACTGTCTGTATCAGTCTGTCCACCCTTTTTCTCATATAGGCTTAGATCAAACAACATATAGGTATGTTACAGTTAAATATTTTTAAAAGCTCTTCTATTGCTTCTATCTCATATCTCACATAGCCACTTTTTTGTTCTACGATGGCTGTCTGACTCCGGAGTCGGACATCTATTTTCATACAAATTGTATAGGATTTTAGAGTCACGTTGCAAGGTTTGCCTCGAACACTTGTCTCTCGCGTGGTGTTCGCGCGGTTCGCGTCTCAGCCTGCCACGAGGCTCCTAAATCCTTCTCAGTTGTTCTTACTCAATAACAATCCTCGAGATTGGACAGACACTCCCTCAAATAACTTGACACTGGCGAAATCTAACAAGGAAACGCCATTTAATAAAAATAGAATAGAATATAGGATTTTATGACTATCGCTGTCTCATACGCGATTACACTGATGTTTCGTTTATCAGCGTAAGCGAAAGATACTTCGCCTATGATGGTTGTGAACGATTTTTTACAAGAATTCCCGGCAAAATACGATCTTCACACCTATGGTACGATCCCTGAAAAAAAAAATGTTGGCAACACTGCTTCATTCGCGCCATTTTTGCTGTCAAACAAAATTGTCAACAAAAACTGCCGCTTGTTCGCGTATCCTTTCAGTTTATAATTTATCACGTCTATCAAGATGGCAATGCGAGATTACACGGCCGATAAAGGTATTTGAAATTATACATTCGTAACATTATTTATGGGTAACGGGCAAACCATGAAACTTGCGATACGATTCGTGTTTCAGAGACTTTGAAGAACTTCTTCGTGGATTTTTGTCAAACTGATGACGATGGGAACAAGCTGTTCAAGTACGCTGAGCAGCTCACGAGAGTAGCACACCGGGAACAAGTATGTTTCGCTTTTATGTTTTAGGTTATGTATGAACTTCTAAACCATACCTTCTCATTATTCTGTTAACGTTGTGAAACGTGGATGTTCTCAGTTTTTAGAATATCTACGAGTACCCCCTCGGGGAATATAGTCGTGAGCATATGCTAGCATGCTGTAATATTTCGCTAATGTAAATATTGTTTATTATGTGGTGGACCGCTCAATCAAAGTTTGTACTTTGACTGAGAGGTGACTAAAGAGAATATAATGCCTCCACCTTCTCCTCAAATATATTGTCTCATGGGCCACATGGGATCTAGGTGGACCGTGGGAAAGAAGCCATGAAACCATAATCTAATAAAAAATTCTTTCTGTTTAAATTAAAATCCATTTTGAAGGCCATATTCACTAGCTCATCTTATCATATAGTTACCACTGACTGCCTGACTGGCCATGCAAGATGACAATAATATGATCCACATCAAAGTTTTAGTCTCATCATCATTCTCTTGCCCATTTCCTTATATTTGGGGTTGGCGAAATATGTTGTCCTCTTCCATTCATCTCTCTTGACCGTCGTTTCAGCACTCGTTCCTTTCTTACACATATCATCCTTCAAACAATCCATCCATCTTTTCTTCGGCCTTCCTCTCCTACCACAGGATTCATACTTAACACTCGTCTTTCTGCATCACATGCTAATAAGAATAACACGATAATCTATTACCATGCCATTTTTCTGTCTACTGCTACTTTCAAACTTCCTCTAATTATACTCATTCCTAATCCTGTCCATTCGTACTAGGCTGAGCTATAAAGATAAAAAGTCACTGCAGAGAGACTCACCGTAAAGAGAATCACTGCAGAGACACTCTTCGCAGAGAGAATCACTGCAGAGAGACTCATCGCAGAGAGAATCACTGCAGAGAGAATTTGATGCAGTGAGAAATCACTGCAAAGGTAACAACTCCACCACACATCCATCTAACCAGTCGTAACTAGAAGAAAATCAAACTACTCATGAAATATCTGTTTTTTTGTAAAGATAAGAAGATAAAGAATAAAAAAGGAAAGAGGAAAAATAATGTAGCTATAATTTAATTTGTTCTCGGTTAGGCTACATTTACCGTGGAGCTGGATGACCTGCACGAGGCTCACGACGAGCTAGCGGAGGCGGTGATGCAGAACACGCGGCGCTACACAAACATGGTGTCCGATGTCGTGTATGACATGCTGCCTGACTATAAACACAGAGAGGTACAGTTGTAGCAAAGTATATTTATAGTAGCCTATATCGTGTGCGGATTGAGTTGAGTGGCGCGGGCGGAGCATATCCCTGGTAGTATCAAGACTATCAAGTTTATAATGCTTGTAGATGTACCTGCACAGTTGACTATTATTAAAACCGCGCGTACCAATCATGATTCTCTACGGTTACGCGCCAAAAATGATCTACTTGTCGATTGATTTCGTGCCTAATGCATGACCACCACTATCACTATCACTCAAAATAAATTTTTCCTCTTTAGCACAGTAGCCATAAGGTTGATTATATTTTATTTATTTCATTGTTTTTGGAAGACCAACAGCACAATGCAATAAATTAAACAGTATCATATGGTTTAGACTACCATCGGGAAATGTTAGTTCCTGTCTTAGAATTATTTTCCTGGACATACTGTAACGTAACATAATGACCTATGTGTATTCGTTAGGCATGTTACAAGTATATTACACTTGAAAAATGGCCATGAAGCATCATCATCATCATCACACTTGAATGTTAATCGTAAACCAGATGTCAAAATTTAAATGTTCCCATGTTATATTCAAGCCTGTAGGGTACCACTGGCAAGTAAGGCCTTTCTCTAACGAAGGTGTTAGGGAGTGAACAGCTATAGGTACTGTCCATATTCTCCCATAATGGTCAGTACAAGAATGAATAAGACACAAAAGTATAAGAAAGATTAAGGGCCTGTTTCACCACTTATGAGTAAGTTCTTGTTAGCTTATCTGACAGATATTTTGACATATTTTCATACAAAATATGTCAAACTATCTGTCGGATACGCTAACAAGAACTTACCCAGAAGTGGTGAAACAGGCCCTAAGTATAAGACGAAGTATAAAAAGTATAAGACCAATTTTTAATTACGATTCTTTTTTTTAGGCGGTTGCTAAAGATGCCCTAGATGTGTATATAGAGCACAGAATAATGTTGGAGGCGCGGAACCACAGGATCCCCGGGGAGATGAGGGACCCCAGGAACAGATACCCTGCTGAGCTCATCAGGCGATTGTAAGTTTTATTATATACAGACCTGTAGTCAAATACTATTTTAATGTGCCTTCAATAAAAGTTGTGGAATGCTACAGTGATATTTATTATAAGATGTTCTGTAAAGTTAGTATAATACTTAGAGTATACTATCTGATGTCCCAGTTACAACCATTCTACTAAACCAACTTTCTGAATCATGGTGTGCCATTGTTTTTTGGTGCCCAAATAAAAACCTTTAAACCTTAATTTCAGTGAGGTGTACTTCAAAGATCTATCTAGTTCAAAGACTGTGCCTATAAGAGAAGTTAAAGCTGAACATATTGGCAAGCTTGTGACTGTCAGAGGTGAGTTATATGATTTAACACTTAAACTAATATTAAAAAGAATATTCAAGTGTATCTAAGCAGCTGTATTGAATTATGCCTTTTGGTATAATTACTATACTCTTTGGAATTATGAGAGACCATAGGGGTTTTGTTGTACAGAGTAATAAGTTGATTGTATTGTACTGAATGTTGAATATTCTTACCAGTCTTTGCCTTTATTTTTTTTTAATTTGACATCAAATAGGCGCTAAAAACGTTGTGTTGTTATTAAAAAAGACCTATAAATACCTTCTTATGTTTAGGTTTATAAAAAAAAACTGGTTAAAGATCTCCAAACGCAAAATCATATCTTCACAAATTTAAATAAATCAGAACCATTCAAGCGATATCTCTTTCTCAACTTGTAAACAAAAAATTTGTTGTCTGTAAAGTTGGTTTACGGACCATAGTTTTACGTAAAATAAATGTGTCACAATCCAACGTTTGGGCCGATCGTGCCTCCCTACCGCATGTTCCGCGCTCTTGTTTGCACGCTCAGGCTCAGATGGAACGTGACTTTTTCGTGCGTGCAGCCGGTGTTCATCAATTTATAAGACAAAACGTTTACCATGACAAAAAAATTACGTGAAAATAAGTAAAAAGATGCAGATAAGAAAAACAAAAACAAAACAAATGATAACTTTTTTTGAAGTCAGTCACATTTTTCCCCGCAGGCATAGTAACGCGCTGCACGGACGTGAAGCCGCTCCTCGTGGTGGCGACGTACTCTTGCAGCGCTTGCGGCGCGGAGACATACCAGCCGGTGCGCGCGCTCCAGTTCACCCCCCCGCCCGCCTGCACCGCCGACGAGTGCAGGATCAACAAGACGGCCGGCCAGCTGCACCTGCAGACCAGGGGCTCCAGGTTCCAGAAGTTCCAGGAGCTCAAGATTCAGGAACATGTTAGTTGTTTATTTGTCTAATGTGCCATTGACGATGCAAAGAGAACCTTAGCGATAATAGCTTGCCGAAGATATGCTAGACTCATCCATCCTACTTACCTTCGATCAAGGTAAAATCTTATATACACTGTCTCATGTCAAGACCTTTACTACTTTCTCCCGCAGTCGGACCAAGTGCCAGTGGGCCACATCCCGCGGCAGCTGTCAGTGTACTGCCGCGGAGAGACCACGCGGCGCGCCCAGCCCGGAGACCACATCGCGGTCACCGGCGTGTTCCTGCCGCTCCTTAGCTCCGGCTTCAGGCAGATGGTGCAGGGACTACTCTCTGACACATACCTAGAAGCTCATGTGAGTACAATACAAAGCTGTAATAGAAAATGGTAGATTTTCCACTGTTTCGCTGTTATCATTCATCATCAGTTGCTGTACATTCCCATTACGAAAAAGCGTGAAGGAAGCAACTATATCTAGTGTGTCTATGATGGATTTATGGAGGTGGGTTAGTGGTCGTCTTGCTGTCAGTGTATTTTCGAACTGCATCAATGCACTTATAATTATTACCACCTAATGCTGATGTCATGTTTTTTGTAATTTGGTGATTGTGTTAGCATCAAAAATGTATGAACATTTGACACCTTCAAGCGGGATTTACACGGGTCGATTTTCGCCGTACGGCTAAGCTAAGTGCGATTTGAAGTACATCGACTGGTTAGTTTGACATAAACTTTGGAACATAACACGGTCACGCAACTCACGCATCAATGTACTTCAAATCTATTTTAGCCAAGCGGCGGAAAATCGACCCTCGTAAATCCCGCTTTATGTATATGAGAATAAGGTTTAGACGCGTTTATCAACTTTGTAGCTACCATGCCATGGCTGAAATTAGTTTTTTTCTATGTAAAGAAAAGTGTAACAAATGCTTCTAATTTGAAAGCGAACTCAATTATTGCTTTGAACTGCAACCCTTTTCCACAATCTAACCTACAATGTCTTCCTCAGAACGTAACGTGTCTAAACCAAAGCGACGAGAGTGAGTTGGCTGAAGCGCTGACAGAGGAGGAGTTGGCCGAGCTGGCCGAGGAGGACCTGTACTCCCGCATGGCACGCAGTCTCGCGCCCGAGATATACGGCCACGAGGACGTCAAGAAGGCCCTGTTGCTGCTACTCGTCGGCGGAGTTGATAAGTAAGTGCATCCATGTTTACGGTCCATACTCGATTAGGCGCGCTCTGTACTCTATGGAGTTATCTTTTGACACACAGTTTAACCCTAATCGAAGACCCTTTGGTATTGTAGGGTTACTACAACTTACTGATTGCTCGAAGTGATTAACATACTATCAGGACTCGTTGCTGTCCCTTTCTCTAAATGTTTCTGCCTTGTGTATTTCATCAAGTCTTACGTCTAACGTCTTACGTATCTGTTTAGGCGTCCGAACGGCATGAAGATCCGCGGCAACATCAACATCTGCCTGATGGGCGACCCGGGAGTGGCCAAGTCTCAGCTCCTGGGCTACATCGACCGGTTGGCGCCGCGCAGTCAGTACACCACGGGGCGGGGCTCCTCGGGCGTCGGCCTCACTGCCGCCGTGCTGAAGGTATAGTGTAGTATAGTATATAGGCACGACAGTGTCAGCTCCTGGGCTACATCGACCGGCTGGCGCCGCGCAGTCAGTACACCACGGGGCGGGGCTCCTCGGGCGTCGGCCTCACTGCCGCCGTGCTGAAGGTATAGTGTAGTATAGTATATAGGCACTACAGTGTCAGCTCCTGGGCTACATCGACCGGCTGGCGCCGCGCAGTCAGTACACCACGGGGCGGGGCTCCTCGGGAGTCGGCCTAGTATATAGGCACAGTATATAGGCATAGTATATAGGAACTACAGTGACAGCTCCTGGGCTACATGGACTCAAACGTACGGAATAGTTTATTATTATCGCTATTTTGAAGTTGTCTCCATAGGGAAAGTTGTTCAGTTCGATGGCCTACCCCTCTTTAACTATTGCTACCACTTTCTGTTACATCCTGATATTGTTGCCAACAGGATCCGTTCACTGGGGAGATGATGCTGGAGGGGGGAGCGCTGGTGCTGGCCGACCAGGGCGTGTGCTGCATCGACGAGTTCGACAAGATGGCGGAGACGGACCGCACCGCCATACACGAGGTCATGGAGCAGCAGACCATCAGCATTGCCAAGGTTAGTGTTGCGACAAGGGTCGCCAGGTCATTTTCGCGCAAGGCCGGACATTACCATTAATAGAATCTGAAGGTCAGACAGATGGGAATCTTTGCCGGACATGAGTGCGGAATTTGCCGAACTTTCCGAGTTATGTGAACTAGCTAGATTTAATTTTGGCGTCCCGTTACAACCCTCTGTAAATTTCATTAAAATGTCCTTTACTTGAGCTGTTTGTGCTGCTTGCTCGGCTCCCTTAAAGTTACCCTCGAAGTGCGGAGTAAGGTTCGGTACCTAAAGTTAGTGGAGGGCAGGGAGTGGCCATTCTGTATGTAGTACCTACCCCGGCTGCATGGCAGTGCGATAAAGCGCTGTCGCACCTTAGCTTTCTTTTAGCGCGCGGAAGAACGACATAAAAGACGCGATAGAGCCTAATCGCGCGCATCATGCAGACCCCACTGATATCTAAGATTGAAATATGCTGATAGTATAATATTCATTACTTACTATACTCCATTCAGGAATTAGAGCGACAAAATGTAAACAACGGTGATACCAGTGTAGAAAATACCATCTCGAGATGGAAGAAAACTTATCTCCGGAATGAAGAACAGTAAATTATCTACTCTACTCGCCAAGGATTACGACAATTGATATGTTAATTTTGTATGGAATATAATTAACAAATAGGCACGCTATAATTTATTTTAGATTAAAAGGAAGCGTGACTGTAAATATTTTATTTCGTGGTCTGGCAACAATCAGATATTTGAGACCTTTGGTTCGTTTTAAAAAAGTTCTTAAAGAAAAAGATTTTTTATTTTGTAAACGCATCTCTTGATTGTTTAATACCTTCGTCTGAGTCCGTACGTTATGCACGGATGCTACGCATAGCACAAAAAGCCCACACAGACAGAGTAGCGGGCTACATAACATAATTTAAAAATTTCATTTAAATTGTCAAGATTGTTTTTATTATTTATAGACGAGAAATTTTTAATGCCAACGCAATTTATTAGATGCCTTGCCAACATAATTGTATTCTTAAAAAATGTACCAAAGGTTTCTGACCACGTAATGTCACTTTGACAGTGACGTTTCTTTGTTTACATTTTGTCGCTCTAATTCCTGAACGGAGTATATATATACTGTGATTCAGAGAATCAGAGCACAAACTGCTCTGTGTGACAAAATTTGTGTGGGTGGAGATATATAATAAATTTAAATGTTGTAGGCGGGTATAATGACGTGCCTGAACGCGCGCGTGTCGATCCTGGCCGCGGCGAACCCCGCGTACGGGCGCTACAACCCCAAGCGCACCATCGAGCAGAACATACAGCTGCCCGCGGCGCTGCTCTCCAGGTTCGACCTGCTCTGGCTCATACAGGACAAGCCTAACCGGTGAGTTTTCTCTATATATATATAATTGGTCTGGGTATTTAAATGATTATACCATACTAAATAACTTCCTCAGATGAAGGTACCTGTGTGCTGTAGTGTAGAGTGCCAGTTATCATCAGCCTCGATCGTCCTGTCGATCGATCCTGTACTCAAGGAAGATCAAGATGTGAAGCCAATAGTGTACCAATGTTTACCCAGACAGAAATTCTGCAGCGGATTGTCTCTCGCCTGCGTAGGGTCTTACAAATACGTCCCGTCCTCAGTTGAGATGCTTCAAGTAGGATAAAATGAATTTTGCAATAATTTCATAATTTGTTCGCAGAGAGAAGGACTTAGAGCTAGCTAAGCACATAGCCTACGTGCACCAACACTCGTCGCAGCCGCCGAGTGAAACACGCGCACTGCCCATGCGACTAGTGCGCCGCTACGTGGCGCTGACCAAGCGCAAGCACCCCCACGTGCCCACCGCCCTCGCGGACTACATCGTCTGTGAGTACAGTACACTACACTACACTACACTACACTACACTACACTACACTACACTACACCCATGCGACTAGTGCGCCGCTACGTGGCTCTGACCAAGCGCAAGCACCCCCTCGTGCCCACCGCCCTCGCGGACTACATCGTCTGTGAGTACACTACACTACACTACACTACACTACACTACACCCATGCGACTAGTGCGCCGCTACGTGGCTCTGACCAAGCGCAAGCACCCCCACGTGCCCACCGCCCTCGCGGACTACATCGTCTGTGAGTACACTACACTACACTACACTACACTACACTACACTACACTACACTACACTACACTACACTACACTACACTACACTACACTACACTACACCCATGCGACTAGTGCGCCGCTACGTGGCGCTGACCAACCGCAAGCACCCCCACGTGCCCACCGCCCTCGCGGACTACATCGTCTGTGAGTACACTACACTACACTACACTACACTACACCCATGCGACTAGTGCGCCGCTACGTGGCGCTGACCAAGCGCAAGCACCCCCACGTGCCCTCCGCCCTCGCGGACTACATCGTCTGTGAGTACACTACACTACACTTCACTACACTACACTACACCCATGCGACTAGTGCGTCGCTACGTGGCGCTGACCAAGCGCAAGCACCCCCACGTGCCCACCGCCCTCGCGGACTACATCGTCTGTGAGTACACTACACTACACTACACTACACTACACTACACTACACCCATGCGACTAGTGCACCGCTACGTGGCGCAGACCAAGCGCAAGCACCCCCACGTGCCCACCGCCCTCGCGGACTACATCGTCTGTGAGTACACTACACTACACTACACTACACTACACTACACTACACTACACTACACTCATGCGACTAGTGCGCCGCTACGTGGCGCTGACCAAGCGCAAGCACCCCCACGTGCCCACCGCCCTCGCGGACTACATCGTCTGTGAGTA
This sequence comes from Agonopterix heracliana, assembly GCA_963693445.1. Classification (NCBI taxonomy): domain Eukaryota; kingdom Metazoa; phylum Arthropoda; class Insecta; order Lepidoptera; family Depressariidae; genus Agonopterix; species Agonopterix heracliana. The sequence goes on from OY856308.1 coordinate 6,542,894, forward strand.
CACTACACTACACTACACTACACTACACCCATGCGACTAGTGCACCGCTACGTGGCGCAGACCAAGCGCAAGCACCCCCACGTGCCCACCGCCCTCGCGGACTACATCGTCTGTGAGTACACTACACTACACTACACTACACTACACTACACTACACTACACTACACTCATGCGACTAGTGCGCCGCTACGTGGCGCAGACCAAGCGCAAGCACCCCCACGTGCCCACCGCCCTCGCGGACTACATCGTCTGTGAGTACACTACACTACACTACACTACACTACACTACACTACACTACACTACACTACACTACACTACACTACACTACACTACACTACACCCATGCGACTAGTGCACCGCTACGTGGCGCAGACCAAGCGCAAGCACCCCCACGTGCCCACCGCCCTCGCGGACTACATCGTCTGTGAGTACACTACACTACACTACACTACACTACACTACACTACACTACACTACACCCATGCGACTAGTGCACCGCTACGTGGCTCTGACCAAGCGCAAGCACCCCCACGTGCCCACCGCCCTCGCGGACTATATCGTCTGTGATTACACTTCACTACAGCACACTACACTACACACTATATTATATTACTACTATCAAAACTTCTATCTTAAGAATTAACAAACCTTGGAAATGAATTCATGGCATCGACGAAACATATGTTTTTCCGAGGATTCTTTTTGTTGCGAACCTCAAAAAGTAATAACGTAACCCTTATAAGATGACCCTCGTATCAACCCGCTCGTCTGCCCGTAACAATAACTACCACTTTTATCGGCAGCTATAAAAAAGCTAGGGACTTGCAAATCAGAATGGTAATAAAACTTGCTAACCCATACATAACAGAATAACAATAATTGTTTTCAACAAACAGACCATCTTGATGATTGTTTAAGAAAAGTTCTCGTCGTTACGATCTAGTAACTAGGTCCTACGAGGTCCAACTAGGTCCTAGTCTTTAACAAAGCTATTTTTTCAGCGTCATACGTGGAATTGCGTCGCGAAGCCCGCAATGCCCGCGACGTCACATTCACCTCCGCCAGAAATCTGCTCGCTATACTACGACTATCCACTGCCCTTGCACGACTCAGGTTAGAAAACTTTGAAATATAACTTGACTCAATATTACTTTCTTCTTCTCCATCAATGTGAAATTGATGCCTCCGTGGTCTAATGGTTAAGAGCATTGGGCTCTTGACACGGAGGTCGTGGGTTCGATTCCACGGGGGACACCTAGTGATATGTCACTTTGTGCGTCGTTAAACCGACTTCGAACCCGGAGTAAGGACATGTTCAGGTGGGGATTCTCGGATGCGCAAAATGTGAGTTGCTTGTGTGGAGCTCCACAAACGATGGCCCATCTCACATCGTGCCCCGCGTGCCCTAACACCTGTATGCAGGAGGAGCTCATGACCGCTAGCGACGGTGCAGTATCGGTTGCCCACATCTGGCAAGGTACAATTTAGCGACTTTGTTCAAAGTTTGAAATCGACTGAATCACCTGATTGTCTGAAAAGAAAGATGATTCCGTGTTTCGGATGACACGTAAAGCTGTTGGTCCCGGCCACTATCTCTGGTAGTAGTAGTAGGTACATAAAAACCACGTCAGAGGCCGTAAGGCGGTTTGAATAATCTCTGACACTAGGGCTTGCCCACATGATAAGAAGAATGTTAAATTTCATACCACAACTGATATTCTGGAAGAGCTTCTGGTCCATGAAGGAGCTGATGAAGAGAGAACTCCCGCTCTCGCTTAATCGCAGACTCACCGACATGCATAGACAGCATTCTAGGTGTTAAACGAACCGACCGGGTCCGAAACACCACGTTGCGCTCCAAAACTCAAATAGTCAGAGAGAAAAGCGCCAAACTTAAACGGGAGTGGGCCGGTCATGTCTGTCGGATGCATCCTGAGAGATGGGCAAAAATCGTCATGCCCTGGATCCCCGAAAACGGTCGGCGGCGTCCAGGTCGATCCAGAAAGAGGTGGCGTGATGACCTAGATAAATTTTACTACCAATGGCCAGAGGTTGCCCAAAACGAGTGAAAGAGCAAGGGAGAGGCCTTTGCCCAGCAGTGGGATGAAGTAGGACAACAAAAACATAATTATTTGGAATAATTTAAAAATTACTTTCAATTGTCTTTTCCGTTTCGGGGTTAGTTTTCGTCCTATCGAAGTAGAATAAGAACTTTCTTCTCTGAACACTAAGGGCCTGTTTCACCACTTCTGGGTAGGTTCTTGTTAGCTTATCCGACAGATAGTGTGGCATATTTTGTATGAAATTATGTCAAAATATCTGTTGGATATTATTGATTATAAACATGTTACAGCCATGTTGTGCCATCTATATTGTATGAATCCAAGTTGTAATATTTGGCTTGCAAGTTGGTTGGTTGTAATACTGCAGTAGATGGCGCGCACGTCCCCTTAAGACGCAACAGATTGAAAATTTCGTTCTCTGGGTTGTGGATTCGGTGGTGTAATTGGTTAGCACGTTTCCCCGGTTTGGAAGAGCGTGGGTTCAAGTCTGGCCCGAGACAAATTTTTCAATCTTTAATTTGATCTGTTGGATAAGCTAACAAGAACTTAATCAAGAATTAAACATTTTAACGGGTTCTTACCGCGAACCGGGTTCTTATCGGGAACTCAAATATACTAAACGCGGTAAGAACTCGTTAAAATGTTTGATTCTAGATTAAATAATAACCGCGTAACTCTCAAATACTGTATTAACAAGAACTTATTCAGAAGTGGTGAAACAGGCCCTATATATTTCAATATTTCGCTGTACGGTTAACTATTATTATTTGACACACAGGTTATCAGATTTGGTAGAGAAAGAAGACGTATCAGAAGCAATCAGACTGGTGGAGATGTCGAAACAATCATTACAACACGTTGAAGAGAATGTTCAGAGGTAAGTAAACTAACATAGTGACGACCATATTGTCATGAGGTCATAATTTCCTACATCTACCAACTATTTACCCGACTGCGCCAGAAGGAGGGTTATTTTAAGTGTGAAGTTAGGATTATAATAATAAAATATTATAAAATGAGGTGTCAAGTTATGAGATGGCAGCTAGTTGGCGTATCTATCATAAGAATAATGCATAGCATATGCTCACGACTACATTCCTCGAGGGGGTAGTCAGAGATATTCTGAAAACTCCGAACATTCACAATTCACCAGTAGTACCGAAACTCTGTGTGTACAGTTCGCCACTTGTAATGGACAGTGGGTACAATACAAGCATCGAATCAGGCAAGTTTCCTCACGACGTTTTCCTTGACCGAAAAGCCAGTAGTGTTACAAATCTTACATACATTCTGAAAAACTCATTGGAACTATACTCACCCTGTATACAACAAATAATCTTATTATATTTTTGCTTGTTAAATTAAATACTTATGAATGAATGTAGTGAATTAGTGTGTGTATTGATTTAGGGGTATCAGCGCGACGGATCGCATCTTCGCCGTGGTGCGTGACCTGGCCGGCTCGAGCAAGACTGTTAAGATCGCCGACGTCATAGAACGGTGCGTCGATAAAGGCTTCAAGCCCGATCAGGTGAGTTTCACTCTTTTCCAAGTTTATCCTACTGTAGAACATCGTATCGTGTGAATGAACAACATTTCTCCATCATTTCACTGCAATTTTCTTAATCATCTTTCCGGCCAAGTCAAGGTAAATTATGCGTATTATTATCAGCCATTGATTTCCCACTGTTGAGCAAAGGCCTTGTACTGGTCCAGGTCTACACCAGTAATATACGACTCTCTAACCATCAGGCACATCTTAATATATTGCTTCAAACAAAAGGAATCATAATTATAAAGTAACTATCGTTAAAACATTACAAACTTCAAAGTTAGAAGTTGCAAAGCACAGACAATTATGTTAACTAGTATTTTGAGGGAGGGAATTTAGTTCATTCAAATTATCATGTAAACAAAGGGAGATTAGCAATATCTCAGTCGAAATTGACGAATATTTCATTAGAAAATTAAAATTCATCAAATATTGTAATAATGCAAAAATGGCGGAAAATTGAGTTAGCAGAAAACAGCTGATACATCAGTGATGCTTTGTGCGGGGGAAAATAGTTTAAAAATTTATTCGCTAGGAGGCGCGGAGCAAATTCATCAAGCAAAAATAGGCGTTATGATAGAGTATTAGAGTCTTATGAGCGTGATTAGTCCATAAGTAATTGACACTTTTGACACATGCGCACTAGGTAATTATTTTGGTTCGGCGGGTTTTGTATAGCGTACCCACGCTGCGCAAAAAAGTTCTAAAAAGATGATATGTGAAGTTGGCGCGAGGTGAATTTCCTCTAGCAAAAATGAATCTTATGTCAGGGGAAGATAGCTTAATTCACTAAGTTTGGGCCTTAGATAGTTCGCGCATCAGGCTGTTTGCCTATTTAATTAAGAAGCTAAAATTAAGCATAGAAGTTCATGCAATTTCCACCTTTAATTGGAAGTAAATAAAGATTGATGAGGGAAAATGTAAATAGTTTTTCAAATTGGTACGGGTTATTGGGAAGACAAGATTACCATATAAGGAGACGTTTTCTTGTATGAATTCAAGGGAAAACTAGTAGATTGAAAGAAAGCCTTATAATTATAAAGTTAAGGATCAATTTTCATTGTTCAAAAAAACCATCGCCACCATCGTCACCTTAGTCAGCATCGCCATCGTCGCCTCCATCGACATAGTGAAGCGAGTATAAATAGGCTCGATTTGGCGGGAGCGGGGCTTTTTTCCGAGAAACCGGCTACGAGTGAACATCTCTTACTAACTTGTAATTTTATTCAGAATTTATTTAGTTATTTCCTTGAGTTTTGATTGGAGTTTAATTTAATTTGTAGAAATCTAGTAGCTCGTAGCTGAATTTACATGACGAAGTAGTTCATGGGCTGGCTCGGCAGTTTCAAAAGATATTTACCAATATCTTAACCTGATTGATCGAGACTATATCAGGCGCCATTCTTTACCAACACAGTGGCAAAGTCTCCTAGGTCAAGCGAAGCCCGCCTCGTGAGTCGATTGGGAACTTGTCGAAGAGGGATCAGGCCGTTCTAGGCGCCAAAAGACTCATAAGGAAGTCCTTGACTTAGTCCCTAACCTATATATATATTTCACTCACCCTTATATTACTCACCTGGAGACTCTCACGATCTCTAAGCTCCGGCTGTGTGAGAGTGTCCAAAAACACAAGTCTTTAGGAAAATAGGAACACAAGAGTTGACTTACTCGCACATCTAACTTAGTTATTTAGGAGGTTTCTTCCCTAGACAACACGGGTCCAAACCTTACATTACACACAACACTTAACTTAAATGTGAGGTACGGGCCTCTAGTTTTGTAATACACTAAGTTGCAGCAGCTAGGCTAATGTTAGACAAATATAGGTAATAGATTTTTAGGGAACCGAGCGGTTCTTAGGCTTTACTTAGCGTTAGAATGTTTGTTGGCGGAAGAAATGTCTGAGTTTCCTCCATAGCAAATGAGTTTCAAGGGTCGCACTCCAGGTTTACAAATAGGTATGATAAGTAAATTCAGTAGGATTTAATTACTTATTCCAGAAACTTGAATTATACGATTATTCTGTAGAGGTTTTCAGTAGAACCTAGGAATGATATTCATAAAATTAAAGCAAATTAAATTTTATGATAAATCTTTATTTCAAAGAAGGAAATGACATTACAAATAGAAATCAGTGAATAGGAGACAAAATCAAAGTTATAATTCAATATAATATTGTCCAAACAAAATAAGTTCAATCTAAATTTATTGTTTCCTTATAATTATGGGAATTTGAGTTTCTTATCATATTACTTTGGTATGAGTTGGTGGAACTTTAGGATATAGCGCCTAGTGCCCTCTAGTCAGAAAAATAAATGATTATGGTACATAATAAGTTTTGCAGATTTATATCACAGTCAAATAAATAAAAGTCTTATCATACTATTCACATGAAAGAGAGAACTTCCTTTCAATGGACCAAGGTTCTATTCATTCAGTTAAATGTCATACTGTTTCCCAAAACTAAAGATTTCTGTTTATATTGTCATGCTAGTTTTATGTATACTAAATGATAATGATGTAGATTCTCAGGGTAGGAACTTTTACTTTGATTTACTTATTTGTAAACAAAGTTGAACTTTTGAACTGGTTTATAAAAGAAAAGGTTTTAAAAGGGAAATTTCATTTATAGGGAATATTCTGTAAAGTCTGACTAATATAAAAACTTAATAGAAACCAGTCTATTTGAAAATCCCTCTTGTCCATTGTTTGACAAGCTACTGACACACTGACTAAGAAATGACTTTAAAATTTACAAGTCTCAAACATCCCTTACTAAACTTGACTTACCTGACTAAGACACAATATCTCGGGAAAAGTTTGGAGGAGGGCTGACCAGTTTGGAGACGAGGCCCACTGAAGCTAGAAATATTCTAGCAGGAGGAAATACAAAATAAAATAACTCCTGAGAGCGGAATGGAGGGGCTCTCTTCTATACCAAACGAAACAATTATTCTTCTATACCAAACGAAACAATTATTCTTCTATACCAAACGAAACAATTATTCTTCTATACCAAACGAAACAATCATTCTTTTATACTTTGTTGCATTCCCAAGGGAAAAACCAAACATAGAAATAAAATATATATTTTAATAGGTTAGGAAATCTAACACCCTGTATAAGTAAATTGGTAGAGAAATCTAAGTTAACTATTTAACACACTGTAGGATAAGAAAAGGTCTATAGCTATAGAAGTATTTTATTAGATTGACTTTAGCGCTTACTGACGGAGGGTTGTAGGCTACATTTTCTGATAATAACTTCATAATCATAGTCAAAAATAGTATTGTAGGCTTGGAAGCTAGGTATTACTTTCTGATTTAAGTTATTATTAAGTTTAGATAATTCTAGGTCTCTGTTTGTTAGAATACTAGTTAAATCTCAAGTCTGTCGCACCTAGGTTACTATTATACGGTTCACAACGTAGTCTCCTGTTTCACTAGACGATCTATACTGGCCAAGTTAACGTCTTCAGCTCAAAAATGGGATCATAAATAAGTTTAGGTATAGTTCATAAGTTAGGCTAAGTTAAGTTAAGTTAATAGGTAGGGATTTTCTTTACACTGTTGGCAGCGACCAGGTAGTTAATTAGTTTAGGTAGATAGGCATTTTCGGTACGTAGGTGCCGAATGTCCAGTTCAGTTCGGTTCCATAGTTAGCATAGCATAGGATTTTTTAAGTTAGGGGTATCTTTTACATTGAGATGCCGTGACAAGGATAATAGACTTTGTAGACTAGGTCAGGTTTTATTTTATATTTTATAAACAAAAGATAGGTTTTGAATTACAAACGTTATGATCCATTTTGAGTTTAAAATAATAGCCTTCTTAGGCTTACATTGTTGCCGTGAGAGAGGATAAGCAGATTTTGGGATTTAGGTATTCTGTTACGAGAGACTTAGAAAAGGTTTGGTTAGAAATGCAGGTTAAATAATTAGTTTATTTAGTTAGGGATAATTTATGCTTTAATTTGATCACATAGAATAGATGTTTACATGAGGTTATATAGGCATATGATTGGGAATTTCACTTAGAAGGTTATCACTGTTCACTAGATACCTATTTATGAGCACTTTGTTTTACGTTACGCACTGTTATTTTGCTACACCAGGGTTATTTGTACTAGATGAAGCGACGTTTTGTAGAGATTACTGCTTCCGAGTGGATAGTTGCTGGAACGAGGACAGTTTGGAGTATTGTCAATATTATCTTCTTTTCTTCCTTTTAGTAGCGTAGTTTGAAATGAAGTTCAGGAGTTTGAGACGCCTTGGTGTGTCTTGAGGAAAGGAGCACTCAGCAGCAGATAGTGTGATGAAATGCGTTAGGAGGTTCTTATTCTTTCGAGTAGCGATTACAGGAACGTTGGTTCGAGAGTTTTTAGGTTGTTATGTTGGTCTTGTGTACTTCTTCTTTGATACCGTAGCGAAGGAAGTAGGTAGGTATAGAAAATCTGAGTTTAGACTCTGACGCTTTCTTCAATAACAAGTCAGGTCAGATATTGAAAGGATGTTTGATGTTTCTTCTTTTCAATTTCGATTGGTTCTTGATGTTTTCTTTTCCTTTATTCCTTTTTCGTGATAACGTAGCAAAGATGTAAATGAGTTCTTCGTTAGCGTTTGGAAGCTTTTTCTGCAAATCGGCCATGTTGTGTAGAAAAAAAATAACTGACGGAAGTAGTAGGTAAATTTTGACAGGTAAAAATGCCGTGATCTTATTGGTTGATTGCACAGAAGTTAGAGTAGAAGCTAATTTCGTTCATTGGCTAATATAGGCTAGCGACATTTTTCTATGATTAGGAAGTTTGTCAATATACATATTTTTAAAGCTAAAACTAGAATTTAGGTAATTAAATTATTAATTGGATTATGTCTAAATTAAAATTAAATCCAATCGTTATTTGTAATAAGAAATCTAACATCCAAATGTCTCAGAATGATTTTTAAATAAAGTAAGTTGATTACCGGAGTAAAAATCAGTGTTGCCGTTTCTTGAAAAATAAGTCGCTAGATTTTAAGGATATGGTACGTTAAGAATCCGATAGGGGTCGCCAAAAGTTTGAATTAGATTTATAAGAAAGTGCGAGGTAAACAAAATATGGCTTTATTGCAGAATTAAATGAACGATTAACTAATTAGGGTTCCGAATTAATTATTTTGTAGTTTATCTGTAATAGTTACTAATTTTAGCTTTGTAGTAAATTGTGATTTTGATTTTCTTGATTAGGATTTACTTAAATTATGATTATTTCGATTATATTTATTTAGGAGCTCCAGCAGTGGATACACGATACATGAAAGCAAAATTTTACAATACCTACCTATTAGCGAGATTTAGAAGTACTTATATTGTACAAGTAAAATTTTGTAAAATTAGTACTAATAACAAGGGAACAATATAAAGCATAACATATGAAGTTATTAATGAGAAACAATGTCGTTAAAAGCATTAGATATAGCTAATTTTATTTTTAAGGTAAAGTGTACGTAATTTATAAAAAAGGGGTAACTAAGCCGCAAATAAATCCCTCACTAAAATGGTAACACTGTAGAGAATTGATTTTGGTTCGAAGTTAGAAGGTTAGAGAACTAGATGGAGTTAAGTGTCCCAAATCTAATTCTTACGATTATTTTAAAATCAAATTTACATAGATTGCATTTGTTTGAATAAGTTAATATTTATGCTAGATAGATAAAATAGGTAGTTCACTTATTTTATAATGGGAATAGAGAGTAAAAAGCGGAAATTTAAGTATTTCTTTCGCTAGTACCTATATATCGTTTCGCAGATAAGGTCGGTAGATGGCGTTAGTAGGTTCAATCGGTAATTAGGTGTGTGTAAAGGATTCGTAAAATCGAGTTTGTAATACCTATTTGGGTTTCCTAGAACAAGTCTATATCTTACTAGTTAATAGTAGTAATAGTGTTTTTCTTATCAAGGCAATAGATTTCGAATAGTGTAAAATTTGCCATTCACCTAGTATGATTTAAATTATTGCCGGGAAACGAGTAGGAAAATGATTTTTCAACTTATTTTATTTTAATTATAGTTATGACGGAGTGGAATTGTACAAAATTAAAATTTATTGTAGTTAAGTATTTTAGAACGATTAAATGAAAGTTTTCATATTATTGGAAAGAAAATGGATACAAAATTCGTGTAAGTTTAACAACTTTAAGGTGAAATAAAGCCAAGTTAGACAACCTTGTAGGATGAATGCGATTTTAGTTCAGTACAGTGGACCTACGAGACAAAGTGGAACTCGATGTTCTCACTTAAAAGTCGTGTTGAAATATTAGCATCAAAGTAATGTCAAATCATAGGAATACATAATTATTGAAAATTAATTAAGTGAGAATTATTTTGAAATAGTAAGATGACTGATGAATAAAGTCTCTAATGAATTAAACTCGGGGGGAAGTGTTTTTGCTATGTTTTATTTTGTGTAGGTATTGGGTTGATTTAATATTAAAGAGTATTGTTTAGATAAATTAAAGAGTGGGGAAGATATTTTTCAGAACATTTAATTATAAATAGGTACCTTCTTTAGTTATAACATTTTAGTTAGTTTAGGAAATGAGCTAAATTAAAATTATGTTGATGCTTCTCTTGTTTTTTGTAACTTGTTTTAGTACCTACCTATTTCAAAAAGTAAATGCAGTAGAGAAGTGGGAAATTGCATAATAGGTAAATATCAAACAATTTAGAAATTATGGTTAGGTACAATCTAAAACTGAAATGGTACCTAAATAGTTGTAACAACAAGAGCGTTATAAATTAAATCTTTATTTAGTCAGATAACTAATAATAATGCTAGTGCGATCAGGTTATATAAATAAAAGAGAGGCACAAACAATGTAAGTATGTATATAGGTATATTAGTTATAGTCAAACCATAGAAAATTATACGTCTAGAATGAACATCACGCTTCTACAGTACAGGACAAAACGGGCCAACTTTCTTGGGTTGTTGTGCTTGAGGCGTCATACAAATTATGTCTGTGTGCGTGTGTAAAAATATTCAATTTGCTAGAATTTCTTTATAAGGTAGCATGTAGCTAATTGATAGTTATTACAGGTTTTAGTTATTGTTAGGTACTTTAAATTGATCCTAGCGTAGGAAGGAGATGTAGGAACTTAGTCCCTTTCTATCCAACTCGAAGCTACTAGTAGGTACCTACCCGAGAATAGCGTAGAATATCAATCGTATGAAAGCGGAAGAGTGATAGATATAGAATCTACAACACGATGAATGAAGAATATTATTTAGAGATAGGAAATAACTGTATAATATAGCAATAAGTAAAACTAAAAACTATAACATTTAATTAAATAAGCGCGAGTAGTTGTCAAGCGAAAGATAGGTAGATAATGCGTCCGTCCGCAGGTAGTAACCGTGCGTACGAGCGGCGCTGGATGTTCGCGGGACGAAGCTCGAGGAGGGGGACGCTTCGACCGGTAGAAACTTCGATGCAATGGTGTATGGTCCAAGTTGCTAGCGAGCGACTACCTTTGAATAAGTTAGGGCTTGGTCCAAGTAGTAGCGGATTGTCGTTACACTAGGACTAAAGTATTGGTTTAGTGTTCTAACACTCTAGGTTGTTGACTGCAATGGGAGTCTGTAGCATCATGTATCTCATGTCATGAATCTCTTATAATACTAGTCAGGTTTTTAACACTATTGTGTTTGACGTACATTTCTAGCAGTAGATGGTTGGAATAAAAATTTATTTAGGTGGATAAATACTATTATTACAAAAAATAATCAGTCTAATACTTTTGCACATTTGAGTTAATGTTTGGTTTTTAAAATAATTAATTATACTTTTATATTAAGTTATTAATTTAGTTGTTAAGTAGGGATGTCCAATGGTTAATCATGCGTAAGGAGTCGAAAATAGAGGGGGAAGCGAGTTTCGGACTTCTCTGTCAGCACGTCATAAAAACTAGGCAGAGGAAATTGTGGAGATGTTTTATAGGGTTGTCAATAATAAGAGACAAAGTCAGTTCTGAGAGTGGTAAAATGCAGGAGGATTGAGTGACATTTAACTTATAAAAATAGGAGAGATTAAGGGTAGGGGGGAAGTGCGTCTGCCAGGATGTAGGTTGTTTGGTGAAGGGAACGTATTCAACGAGAGTTGCCTAATATTCTAAATAATATAATGATTTATAGGTTATCGGTTAATTTTATCATCTGTATTAGTCGATTTTAACTATAATAGTTGATAGAAGAAGAGAAAAAAAAAAATTACTAAGCGGGTCAATTATGCAAGGGGGACGCGCTTGCCTCTGATGTCCTTACCTGTTTTATTCATCTTAAATTTAATTATTAAAAAAAAAAAAACTTTTGTTTTCTGATTTAGGTAGCTTTGAGTTAAAAGCGTGGATATCCTTTCATTACGCAACTGTCATTTTGTTGAGTCATTGGGTTGTTGAGAGAAATTTTGGGAACTTTACTACTTATAGATTTATTTTCACTATAGTTAAGTTAGGGCGGGACCAGTCGTCGTGGCGATTCTTGGGGAGGCCTGTGTCTGGCAGTGGACGTAAGTTGTCTGAGGCGCTGATGATGATGATGGTTAGGTTAAGAAAAAGCATTAAAATAGATTAAAAATACTAGGGGGTCTCGATTTTATTATTTTTCAAATAAAAACAGTAATAATAAAAACCTAGAACTTAGAAGTAAATAAATTTAAAATAAATATCAACCCACAAGTAAACAGGAAATCGCGGAAGATTAGATTGTTTAGGCTTATTTCATTTACCTTTTAGGAAAACTAAAGTTCAATCTGTCAAAGTCATACTAAAAAGGTTAGATTCAAGTAAAGAATTTTATTAGTAAATAATAATAAATAAAATGTGGCTTAATTTAGAGTTTTTGTACGATAAAATTCAAGTAATATGTGAGTGATGGTGACAAGAGTTATTCGGTTTTGGGGTAGTCGAGAATGGGGGAAGGAAATGTTCGAATTTCAAAAGGTATTTAATCGTTATTATAACTTGATTTAGAACTTCTTTTACGCGGTTGTGGTAATTTATAATTTTATCTTTTCGTGTCATTGATCTGTTGATTTTATTTTGGATTTGAACTGGTGTGTGAAGAAAATGAAAGTGTGTGTTGGCAAGCAGAATGTTTAAGCGACATATTTATAAAACCTATTTACAATATTATATATTTTATAATTTATATTATTAAAAAAAAAAAAAAAGTATGAGGAAAGAGGGCCATTTGGAATTAACAGAAGTCAAGGTCATGGAAATTAGGTTATTGATATTCAAACTTGGACACACTACACTATACAAAAAGATTTCTTGTGTAGATCTAATAGGAGGGTTTTAGTTGTCGCGACAGTTGTTTTCAATGGCTGGGACGATGATTAAGATTAGTAGTTGGTATCAGTAGAAAATACTGTCCGCAAGGAAGCTTTTACTCCACTGGTAGGATATGCAAATACGAGAACACTCTACACTCTCCAAACTATTAATGATTACAGTGGTTGATGGAAAGTGTCAGATAGGGTATTTAATATTCAAACGATGGTTTTCAGTCTAACGACGATGATGATCTGGATGGTGGTAGATTGTATTATGGAGTTCTATTAAATTGAAAAATAGAATCTGATGGATTGACATAGTACACAATTCATTCTGAGTGACTAGCCTCACAAACTAGTTTCTACACAGGATCCAGATTTTCTAGTGAAAGCTGCTAATTGATCCTGAATGTTATGTTATGATTTGAAACTTTTCTCACTGATGGAATTGTTTCTCGGCTTGGTATTTTAAATACACACCACACTGAGAACATTTCAAGGAAGAATATTAATAAACTGTTTTACAGTAAATATATTAAGTTAAAATTGACTCCGGTTGAAATTTGAATTTTAAATCCATACCTGCGTAAATTTTGGGGGAAGAATGTACTGGTCCAGGTCTACACCAGTAATATACGACTCTCTAACCATCAGGCACATCTTAATATATTGCTTCAAACAAAAGGAATCATAATTATAAAGTAACTATCGTTAAAACATTACAAACTTCAAAGTTAGAAGTTGCAAAGCACAGACAATTATGTTAACTAGTATTTTGAGGGAGGGAATTTAGTTCATTCAAATTATCATGTAAACAAAGGGAGATTAGCAATATCTCAGTCGAAATTGACGAATATTTCATTAGAAAATTAAAATTCATCAAATATTGTAATAATGCAAAAATGGCGGAAAATTGAGTTAGCAGAAAACAGCTGATACATCAGTGATGCTTTGTGCGGGGGAAAATAGTTTAAAAATTTATTCGCTAGGAGGCGCGGAGCAAATTCATCAAGCAAAAATAGGCGTTATGATAGAGTATTAGAGTCTTATGAGCGTGATTAGTCCATAAGTAATTGACACTTTTGACACATGCGCACTAGGTAATTATTTTGGTTCGGCGGGTTTTGTATAGCGTACCCACGCTGCGCAAAAAAGTTCTAAAAAGATGATATGTGAAGTTGGCGCGAGGTGAATTTCCTCTAGCAAAAATGAATCTTATGTCAGGGGAAGATAGCTTAATTCACTAAGTTTGGGCCTTAGATAGTTCGCGCATCAGGCTGTTTGCCTATTTAATTAAGAAGCTAAAATTAAGCATAGAAGTTCATGCAATTTCCACCTTTAATTGGAAGTAAATAAAGATTGATGAGGGAAAATGTAAATAGTTTTTCAAATTGGTACGGGTTATTGGGAAGACAAGATTACCATATAAGGAGACGTTTTCTTGTATGAATTCAAGGGAAAACTAGTAGATTGAAAGAAAGCCTTATAATTATAAAGTTAAGGATCAATTTTCATTGTTCAAAAAAACCATCGCCACCATCGTCACCTTAGTCAGCATCGCCATCGTCGCCTCCATCGACATAGTGAAGCGAGTATAAATAGGCTCGATTTGGCGGGAGCGGGGCTTTTTTCCGAGAAACCGGCTACGAGTGAACATCTCTTACTAACTTGTAATTTTATTCAGAATTTATTTAGTTATTTCCTTGAGTTTTGATTGGAGTTTAATTTAATTTGTAGAAATCTAGTAGCTCGTAGCTGAATTTACATGACGAAGTAGTTCATGGGCTGGCTCGGCAGTTTCAAAAGATATTTACCAATATCTTAACCTGATTGATCGAGACTATATCAGGCGCCATTCTTTACCAACACAGTGGCAAAGTCTCCTAGGTCAAGCGAAGCCCGCCTCGTGAGTCGATTGGGAACTTGTCGAAGAGGGATCAGGCCGTTCTAGGCGCCAAAAGACTCATAAGGAAGTCCTTGACTTAGTCCCTAACCTATATATATATTTCACTCACCCTTATATTACTCACCTGGAGACTCTCACGATCTCTAAGCTCCGGCTGTGTGAGAGTGTCCAAAAACACAAGTCTTTAGGAAAATAGGAACACAAGAGTTGACTTACTCGCACATCTAACTTAGTTATTTAGGAGGTTTCTTCCCTAGACAACACGGGTCCAAACCTTACATTACACACAACACTTAACTTAAATGTGAGGTACGGGCCTCTAGTTTTGTAATACACTAAGTTGCAGCAGCTAGGCTAATGTTAGACAAATATAGGTAATAGATTTTTAGGGAACCGAGCGGTTCTTAGGCTTTACTTAGCGTTAGAATGTTTGTTGGCGGAAGAAATGTCTGAGTTTCCTCCATAGCAAATGAGTTTCAAGGGTCGCACTCCAGGTTTACAAATAGGTATGATAAGTAAATTCAGTAGGATTTAATTACTTATTCCAGAAACTTGAATTATACGATTATTCTGTAGAGGTTTTCAGTAGAACCTAGGAATGATATTCATAAAATTAAAGCAAATTAAATTTTATGATAAATCTTTATTTCAAAGAAGGAAATGACATTACAAATAGAAATCAGTGAATAGGAGACAAAATCAAAGTTATAATTCAATATAATATTGTCCAAACAAAATAAGTTCAATCTAAATTTATTGTTTCCTTATAATTATGGGAATTTGAGTTTCTTATCATATTACTTTGGTATGAGTTGGTGGAACTTTAGGATATAGCGCCTAGTGCCCTCTAGTCAGAAAAATAAATGATTATGGTACATAATAAGTTTTGCAGATTTATATCAGAGTCAAATAAATAAAAGTCTTATCATACTATTCACATGAAAGAGAGAACTTCCTTTCAATGGACCAAGGTTCTATTCATTCAGTTAAATGTCATACTGTTTCCCAAAACTAAAGATTTCTGTTTATATTGTCATGCTAGTTTTATGTATACTAAATGATAATGATGTAGATTCTCAGGGTAGGAACTTTTACTTTGATTTACTTATTTGTAAACAAAGTTGAACTTTTGAACTGGTTTATAAAAGAAAAGGTTTTAAAAGGGAAATTTCATTTATAGGGAATATTCTGTAAAGTCTGACTAATATAAAAACTTAATAGAAACCAGTCTATTTGAAAATCCCTCTTGTCCATTGTTTGACAAGCTACTGACACACTGACTAAGAAATGACTTTAAAATTTACAAGTCTCAAACATCCCTTACTAAACTTGACTTACCTGACTAAGACACAATATCTCGGGAAAAGTTTGGAGGAGGGCTGACCAGTTTGGAGACGAGGCCCACTGAAGCTAGAAATATTCTAGCAGGAGGAAATACAAAATAAAATAACTCCTGAGAGCGGAATGGAGGGGCTCTCTTCTATACCAAACGAAACAATTATTCTTCTATACCAAACGAAACAATTATTCTTCTATACCAAACGAAACAATTATTCTTCTATACCAAACGAAACAATCATTCTTTTATACTTTGTTGCATTCCCAAGGGAAAAACCAAACATAGAAATAAAATATATATTTTAATAGGTTAGGAAATCTAACACCCTGTATAAGTAAATTGGTAGAGAAATCTAAGTTAACTATTTAACACACTGTAGGATAAGAAAAGGTCTATAGCTATAGAAGTATTTTATTAGATTGACTTTAGCGCTTACTGACGGAGGGTTGTAGGCTACATTTTCTGATAATAACTTCATAATCATAGTCAAAAATAGTATTGTAGGCTTGGAAGCTAGGTATTACTTTCTGATTTAAGTTATTATTAAGTTTAGATAATTCTAGGTCTCTGTTTGTTAGAATACTAGTTAAATCTCAAGTCTGTCGCACCTAGGTTACTATTATACGGTTCACAACGTAGTCTCCTGTTTCACTAGACGATCTATACTGGCCAAGTTAACGTCTTCAGCTCAAAAATGGGATCATAAATAAGTTTAGGTATAGTTCATAAGTTAGGCTAAGTTAAGTTAAGTTAATAGGTAGGGATTTTCTTTACACTGTTGGCAGCGACCAGGTAGTTAATTAGTTTAGGTAGATAGGCATTTTCGGTACGTAGGTGCCGAATGTCCAGTTCAGTTCGGTTCCATAGTTAGCATAGGTTAGGAAGGCCATCTTTTACTTTGATAGGAGCCGCGAACAGGAAGTTAGGGTTCTATTACATAGCTGGCCGTGACCAGGATAGGTTTTTTTAAAATTAGGGAGGGGTAACTAATACAGCCTCCCTCCGTTCCTCTTTAAAAAGAAAAAATAATCATGAAATGAGCTCACGACTATATTCCCCGAGGGGGTCAGTCAGAGATACAATTAGAAAAAGTGGAAATAGTGGATAAAAATTAAATCGAAAACCCACTTTTACCTACTACTTTTAAGATTGTAAATTTGTATACCTCACCCGAGTCAGCCAACATCGAGAAAGAATAAAAAATCTGCTGTCCCATACATTTGGTTCGAGTCGGAACTGCAATTTTGTATGAAACAGCTGGTTTTTTCGCGATTTCTACTTTGGCTCCATAGTGAAAGTTGTTCAGTTCGATGGTCTGTAGCACCCCCTTAAGTATTACTAGTGTTTTGTTACACCCTGTATAAGTACCTAATCGAAGCCGAATACCTTCTGAAGTTTCTAATCGAAAAAATACGTATCGCCAATAAAATTAGGTGATTTAAATAAAACCAGTCAAGTGCGAGTCGTTCTACTCGCGCACCGAGGGTTTCGTACCACAACACCACAAAACACAACATATTAACTTTTTTTCTCCGGAACCATTAGCGCAAGACAGACTCACACTTGGCCGGTTTTTATTATTTGTTGTTATACTGTAGAGTTTGCTCTAAAATCACACCAAGTTTGACGCTTGTATGTATTACCGTTTTTACAGTAGAGAGATAAGAAAAAACGTCGATTAAAACTAGTTTCTTGTTGAAAACTCCCCTTAATTTTAACTTTTTGACATTTTAATATTTTTTAATACATCCGCCATAATAACGCATATTCTATGAATTTCAACTTTCTAGCTATTACGATTCATAAGATACAGCCCTAAATAGGACGGATAACTTATAATAGGGTCCCGTTTTCACCTTTAGGGTACGGAACCCTAAAAATGCATAATGCTAAAGCATAATAGCAAACGTTTTTTCGGAGGTAAAGGATGAATGTGAAGTTTTTTGTTCTGAAATCTACATTTTGTTACATCATAGTTTTATAAATAGTAGAGGGATTGCGCATTTTAGCGCAGAAAAACTTTCATATGACGTCACGTTTCGCAAAGCGGTTAGAGATGATGTAACGCCGTTCCGGGAAAACAAATCGCAACTTCAAACTTTTAACATTTCGTTATAAAATGTTATTCAGCCTTCAGGTTCAGTCCCGTATTAAAGAATATTAAGCATAAGCATATGCTCACGACTATATTCCCCGAGGAGGAGGTAGTCAGAGAAATTCTGAAACCTCAGAACATCCACGTTTCACTAGTAGTACCGAAACTCTGTCCAGTGTGACGGGGGGTCATCCCGTCGCCACTCGTAATGGACAGTAGGTACAGTCAGCAGCAAAAAGATGTATGTACTTTTACTACGTCGTAGTAGTAAAAAATCAGCTGTCCCATACTAAACTGCACCCGCCGCCGGTCCCTACGCGACTCAAATGTATGGGACAACAGATTTTTGTTTGCTCCGATTGGTTTGCTCCCATAGTAAAAGTTGTTCAGTTTGATGGGTAGACTCTTAGTTTAAATGATGCTAATGATATCAATTTCACCCTGTATTATGATTTATGATATTAGTGTAGAAAAGACCCAACTTCGATTATCACCATTCATCAGTCAGATATATTTTGGCGAGGGCCTTAAAACGAGTTGTTGAATAAAATGTGGAATCATAAAAAGCTTCATTGTGAGTCAACACAATCGTTCGCTAATCCGCTTAGCAGCTGATAACTTGCGATTTTGAAAGAAAAAAGTGGGCGAGTGGAAAATTACATGCGAATTTAACATAAGTTATTTCTTAATAAGCTGACGGTTTTTTAAGAGGATGATCAGACCATGTCATGTTACTGGAATAGGCTAATCCGTTGATTTAACATTACTACACACGGCGACATCAAGCTACGTAAAACCAAAATAAGCTGGTAGCGCGTAGGTATAGTAATGTATAACGCCGCGCGGCCAGCTTATGTTTGTTTTGATGTGTCACCTTGTGTACTAATACATACAAAATGAATTTAAGACTTAAATGTTTTGCAGGTGGACGCTTGCATCGAGGAGTATGAAAACTTGAACGTATGGCAGGTGAATCAAGTGCGGACCAAGATAACATTCATGTGAACCATGATCACTTTGTACCTTTATAGCTTTAGTTACTTAAGTTGATCCTACCGTATTTTTGTACCGTATAAGTTAATGTTAAGGAAACCAGTGTGCCTGTTGTATTCAATTAAACGATCTGCCTTTTGTTTGACTTTCATAAATGTTATTGTGATTTTTGATTAATATTTAACTCAATAAATACAATTTTTAATATGAAGTCTATTTATTTTGTGATATCCATTTTCTACATCAATGTTTCTATTAGTATCTATATTAGATACTATTAAGTCTACAGGATGTAAAATTAAATGTGTTACATCAGACCATCAAACTGAACGATTTTCACTATCATCATCATCATCATCATCTCAGCCGATGGACGTCCACTGCTGGACATAGGCCTCCCCCAAGAATCGCCATAACGACCGGTCCCATTTGATGAGGGCAGCGCAGGATTTTCACTATGGAGCCAACAAAACTGTGATGTTTTTTCCATAAAAAATGTATGAAATGCAATTTTTTTCCGCTATTTATTGTTGGTCCGGATAGTGAAAGTAGTTCAGTTTGATGTTCTGAAGCACCCTCTAAGTATGTAACACATTTAAGTGTAATGTTATAAAATAGTCCTCGAGTCTGCATATACTTAGGTATGCTTGTCCCATAGCAATCAAATTTTTAACAACCTAAGTTTTATTCACGGCTAACGAATACTTCAAAAAAAACATTTAGGCCGTACAAAATCAGGTCAGGAATCTTTAAAGGATTACACACTTGTCTGGTTCCCCTCGTGTGTAAAGTTTTTGTGAATAAAGAAAAGCTTGGTGGTAGAGAGGCGCGAGGCGAGGGCCGAGATTGCGAAAGTTCAAAGGTGAAGAGTCGTGCGCCCCTGAAACAGCTTGCGTTCGTCACGTTGCGAAAATGTTATGCTATTTTTGGGGACGGCCCCTTTTTAAATGTAGGGCAGAAAGCCTTGTGAATAAGTAGCGAATTTTCTATTCGTGAAATTACTTTTTGTGCTCTGGTACACCCCTATTTTTTTATTAAATACTAAAAAAAATGTAAGTGTGCAATTAGATAATGAAACCAAAGAACTTTCAAAACTTTCTAAAATGTGATGTGATTGTGAATGTGATTTTTGGACCTTCCCACATTCTCTAAGCCTCCCATAGAAAATCGATCGTGTGATCCGCACTTTTTATGGGAAAGTTGTTAAGTTTCTTTATTTGAATACAATCATTAACATTGTACTAAAAAATAGGTACCTATCTAATCAAATCAGTGTTCTTAGAAAAAAAGTTGTTTACCATCCATAATTTAAATAATGTTTTTTAGTTTTAGTTTTTTAAATTTTAGTTTTAGGATTTTATGTTAATTAGCTCCTATATTGAAAGAATGAATATAAATTGCACCTTAAATAATGTGTATCTCGTATAGTAAACTCGAGAAACACCAATTAAAATTCATTTGTTTTAAGAGTATATTATTCCGAAAATGCGCGCTGCATACAAACGTACTATGGTGATATTTTCAATACTAACCAATTAAAGTCAATCAAATTTTGCAGAAACAATCTAGAAACAAATTTCTATGCTTCTATAGAGTCAGATTTTCGTTAAAATATACAGTTTCAATGCTAGGATTAATTTAAGATTTGTATGGAAATCTTTGAGGCACTGTTACTTGAAAACTATACATTTTAACGAAAATCTGACTCCATACAAGCATAGAAATTTGTTTCTAGATTGTTTCTGCAAAATTTCATTGACTTTAATTGATTAGTATTGAAAATATCACCATAGTACGTTTGTATGGAGCGCGCTCCGAATAATATACCCTCTTCTATCCATTGACTTCTATCTCATAGCTTGTTATGGAAAGCAGAATCATGCAGGTATCCGTACCACAGTCTCCGTACTGTTCAAGTTCTGGCAATGATTAATGTGGAGACGGGGCCGGAAAAACTTCTGCTTTCGCATCCCACGCCCACGTGCAGAAGTTATTTACTTTTCAGCACTTTGCGAGTGACGACGAAGAAAACATTTTATAGTGCCATTACCGTTTCGAATCGTGTCGATTTTTGGAGAGCGCGCGTATTGAGGCATTTGTGATTTGTTTGTAGGTAACTATATTGTAAGTATGAATCACTTTAGGTGTGAGAGGTTTTTGTTTGGCTTAGTTTGATGTTTCATTTGGATGAGGTGTGCCAAGGGTGGATACCGGAATAAGACAATCACAGGCTCGAAGAAGTGGATGATATCAGAGACCTTGGCGTCATACTCGACAGTAAACTCTCTTTTACCAAACATATAGATAGCATCGTAAAAAAGTCGTTCAAGCTTTTGGGCTTCATCTGGAGGACCTGCAAAGGGTTGAGGAACAGCAACACATTAAAACTTGTATATTTCGCACTAGTACGCTCAACTCTTGAGTACTGTTCATCTATATGGAGTCCACATTACAAATGTCACATTGATAGGATTGAGAAGGTCCAAAGGAGATTTCTCTTCTACTTAAGCCTACACCAGAGAAAGTTGTCCGAACTTAACACCTACTCTGAACGTCTCACACACTTTAAGCTCCATTCCCTCCAGCATAGGCGTTGGACCGCGGATCAAATTTTATTATATAAATTAATTAGAGGGCTAATAGATTGTCCAGAACTATTGGGTCATATTAGTTTCCTTGTACCTAGACAAAATAGTAGGTTGATAAATTTTAGACTATTTCATGTAAAAACCGCCAGAACCAACTTAGGTCATCATAGTTTGCTACCTCGAATTTTTCGCGAGCATAATGAGCTTTCTAAATCTTCACAAATTGATATATTCTCAAATTCATTGCCAACCTTTAAAAAACATTGTATTCTCTCTTGTGTAAACTTAGTTTAAACTAGCTAAGATAAGTTATGCATGCATCATGTAAATCTAAAGTATTGTTTTAGATTATTTAACCTAGTACCTATATATCAGTAAGCCTTACATCATTATTATTATGTTCAAGCTGTGTTTGCCTGTAATTGGGTCTACTTCGTTTAAAGAATTATGAACAGGATTGTTATTTAATATTATACGATGTTAGCCTGTTGGCAAACCTAATAAATAAATAAATAAATAAAAAATAAATAAGGGAAACTTTGCGTAGCTCGGTGGTAGTCGAAATAAGCGAAGTCCATACAAACGAAGTCTGGTGATATTTTCAATACTATCCAATTAAAGTCAATGAAATTTTTCAGAAACAATCTAGAAACTAATTTCTATGTTTGTATGAAGTCGGATTTTTAAAATGTATAGGTTTAAAGTTACAGTGTCTCAAAGATTTCCATTTTCCATACAAATCTTAAATTAATCCTAGCATTAAAACTGTACCTATATTTTATCGAAAATCGGACTACATACAAACATAGAGATTAGTTTCTAGATTGAATCTGAACAAATCATTGACTTTAATTGGATAGTATTGAAAATATTACCAGACTAAGTTTGTAGGTATGCACCGCGCATTTGCGCTCACGGAATAAACTTCTCAACTTTTACGATGTGTTAGGTAACAACTTTAAGAGCAAATCGATCGTAGCAAAAAAAAAATCTGCTGTTCCATACTAAACTGCAATGTCTACTCGATTCAAATGTATGCAACAGCTGTTTTTTTTGCTACGATCGGTTCGTTACCATAGCAAAAGTTGTTATGTTTGATGGGTAGACTAGGCTCTTAGTTTTAAAGGATGTCAAAATGATATCAATTTCACCCTGTATAAGCAAACATTTATAAAACTTCGAGGGCGGTGAATTCCATCGCGTCTGGATCGGCCTAATAAGCTTGGATGGTAAAGTATAGACTATTGTCTCTACCTTCATGATCCGCCCTTTCGGCAATGTATTGTATTAGGTTGTTTTTAAAACAAATGCGAATCACCTACTACGTTTAGATATCAAACTGCCTCATCCGCCATCATCAGCCTATCATCGTCCATTGCTGAACATAAGCTTCAACCAAGGCGTGCCAAAAACCTCATATTATCTTCTATCTTTATGTGCCTTCAGTTTAAAAAACATGTATTGTCTTACGTGGAGACATCACACGACTCATACAAGAGCACATATCCTCAGGAATGTGAGTAAATGGCCGGCTTGGAAGTTAATTTAGCAGTAACTGCGACGCGATGGTTTACAGCCACGCATAGATGTGTCTGGCAGAGGCACACGGACGATGGCGCGGCGCGAGGTGTTATAGTTCCATTGTTCGCGTACAGTCGCTCATATTTTACCGAGTGTTCATGTGTAACGTGCTTTTGTTACGTCTGGAGTTTGTCGGCGGCGGATGTTCTTTGTAGTAAACTGTAGCCTTCGGTAGCAGTAGG
Source organism: Agonopterix heracliana (assembly GCA_963693445.1). Classification (NCBI taxonomy): domain Eukaryota; kingdom Metazoa; phylum Arthropoda; class Insecta; order Lepidoptera; family Depressariidae; genus Agonopterix; species Agonopterix heracliana. Next base: position 6,566,507 of record OY856308.1, read on the forward strand.
AAATCCTCTAGTTATGGATACGTAGTTTTATATCAGTTTTCTGATGCGCTATGTGATGCGAAACTGCTTTGTATTCGTGGAACTCTTGTGCGCTACTCATTATTTCATGCATAGTTCGCAGTGGAAGCTCCATTACATTTGAAGGGTGGGAAATCGAGCGATAAACAAAGGGAAAAAGGTTTCTCAAAGGAATCTTTTTTTTCTATTTTTAACGCCCAGGGAAAAATTGGTATAAAATAGATCGAGGTCTATCTATAACTGCTTCGCATAGAGCGGAGAAAAGTCGAGCTCGCTCTATCTAAAGTTCTGTTTTAATTGCCTACTATAATATTATTGGCATACTTAATTCAAAAGAGTTCTGATCTGATCATAGCTGTCGTGCTGCTGAAAAACTCGAGCTCGCTCCATGGGTTTAACTTATAGGTGTGATATTTTGTACCGAAAGAACTCGCTGGCTGCAATCGATTCGTATCGAGATGCTCGCTTCGCGCTTGCTCTAAGTTTCAATTTTTGCCCGAATAAACCAAAATATTTCTGATCACAACCTGAGTATTTGTGCTAACAAATTTCGAGGTCGCTACGCAAGTTTTTATGTAGGGACCTATTCTCTATAAAGAAAAGGGGACGGCGACGGGCTCACCCCCCGTCACACTGGACAGAGTTTCGGTACCTACTACTGGTGAAACGTTCCCCCTCGGGGAATATAGTCGTGAGCATATGCTTATGCTTATATGCTTACAACCTGAGTATTTGTGCTAACAAATTTCGAGGTCGCTACGAAAGATTTTATGTATAGGGACCTATTCTCTATATCAAGAAAAGGGGACGGCAAAATCGGTATGTGCCCCGGGCGACCGAAACCCAAGTTACTGTCACTTGGGCAGGCTCTTTCCTTGAACAGCAATATCTATGGTTAATTAATAGCAGCGAAAAATTAATGTTCAAACGGGTGGCAGGAGTATGGCTTTGGTATCCTCAAAAAACAAATAATCAACTCATTAAGCAAAATAAAGTGTGTGCTTAAAATGTCATCTAGATTTTTTGACTTGTTCCAACGTAGAATTAAAGTGAATGAGAATGGGATCATAAAGTCTCAAAAAAGGATTAGCCCGCGCGCCGTACATAATTCTGAAATAGAGGTGCGTAAAGCAATGAATTTAAAAGACTTGGTTAAAGGCGTCGTCGTGCCAACCTTTGCCCCTTTATTAAAGTTTTCGCTGCTCTGCATTCACTTCTTTTGATGATAAATTCAACCTTGCTTTTGACATTTCACTTTATGTGTAAATTATTGTAATTTTATTAAGGGTTTTCATGAATATCGTTGGTAAGCTTAGGTACTTAAATAGCTCAATCTATTTAACATTAATCCACGGAATTTCGATATATTCGAACTGTGAAGTGACTTTTAAACATATTAAACACTCGTTTTTGCGCATAGGTTCTCATCCAATATACTTATACTTTGCTATTCATGCACAGCCATTGATGACAACGTACACAGCATTCGATTCGTTTTCAGGATAAAAAGTACCCTGTTTTTTCTCACACTAGCTAATCTGTTAAAAGTTTGAAGTTTGACATAACAAATCGATTATTCAAATTATTATAAGTACCTACGTGTAAACTTGTAGAAGTCTAAAGTACAAACCACGCCGCGGCCTAATTACGTTCAACACCCGTATCAGTATCAATTGGAAAACTCGTTCCCGTACAATCCATTCATGTGCTTCAAAGGAAATTTTGACAGCGACTGTGCGAGGCGCTTGTTCACCGGAGGCTGCGCTGCGCCGGGGCAGGTTCCCCCGGGACACCCCACCCCGCGCCTGCGCCGCCCGCCGCCGCACGCGCATTCCAACGGCGTTACTCACCGCAGGATTAGTGGGAGATAGAGATTTTATCGGATCCCACTACGAGCCGGGATAATTAGGAGCGCATGACGTTTCAATGATTTGTGTAGACCTTCCGTGAAATGATTCCATTGAGATGATTTCTATACTGTGATTCAGTCTTGTATGAGCACGGCTTTAGATGTGTAGGAATGTGAACGTTGCCTAATAGCATACTGTTTTAATTATTTTGTTCAGATTATGTAAATTCTAATGAGGTTAAATATTGGGTTAATCAAACCAATTAAGTGTTATCAACTGATAAGATTTAATAAAAATAAGTCGTTAATTTCTATACCTGCCTATGTATAAACGACTCTTAATTGGGATTTTAATTAAAAATTCTTATCGTTCTAAATATTTTGCAAAATAGGTAATAAAGCCAATGTTTGTTAATATTTTAATTAAGATAAATTCAGATTTTTATGATGAAATAACTAATAATGCGGGAACCCGTTGGTTGAGGGCAGCGCAGAAGTGGTCGTTGTGGCGATCTTTGGCGGTCTATGTCGAACAAATGGACATCTATTGGCTTAGTTAGATGATGATTACAAAATAATGAACTAGTTTTATCATGTGGATAGTGCTATGACCGGGGCGGGGCGTCTAAAAAACTTATGAACAGGTCGAGGATAATCCTCAAAAGGGAGTGGAAGCTCTACGTGACAATATTTCGTTATCTTGTTTGCATTCAGAAATTCTTCACTCGGTTTATTATCTTACTGTGATGGATTGAGAAAGAGCTTTCCTCCGACGACTGTCAAAATAAAAATAAAATCGCCACTCGATCATAAAATCTAAAAGAATTCTTCAAAAGGGAAAATCCATTTAACACCCTTTTCTCTCTCGTAAAAAAAGACATCTAAGTAGTTGGGACAGATTTTTTTTCTATTTCCTTCTTTGTCCCGAGGTCCTTTGCGCAAAATTAATGATTCTCCTCAGGCTTACAATAGGAAAAACATTTATTTTTCTTAACTGACCCGTACAATGCGGGCCGCCCTATCGCACTGTGAAATATTAGAGGGTTTTTTCTGCTATAACCCAAAATTTGTAACCCATTCAGAACATTTTCTCGTTTACGTAACACTGATTTGATGGAATGTGTGTTTTTGTTACTTGAATAATGGAATTCCAGCATCAAAAATGATTAATTGATAATGATTCAACACTTTTAAAATGAAAAGCGGGATCGCAGTGAATTAGCATCGGCAGGTAGGAACCTGAGTGGCTCATTAACATTATACGAGTTAGCCCCTTAACCATCCCTCGGTGGCGGTTCTGTCGGAGTTTCACCTGCTCAGTTCAACAAACTGATTTTATTTAACCCGAGAGACTCGTTTTCCCGACCAGTAGGTACCGATTCTGCTGAATTAGAATTCGATATCCTTCCAGAACATTTCACGCGGTTACTCTAACGTTTCACGAAACTGTAGTAGGGCTATTGTGTACCTATATTTTTGATTATACTGTTTACAAGATTGGTAAGGTGATAATGAGCATCATCGTTTACATTGTCTGAAAATTAATACACAAAAATGTCGATTTGAAACCGATTGAATGGGGTACCTTGTTAGACAATAACACCCGTATTCTTAGTTGTTTCCTTGAGGTTTCCTCACTCGAGTCGAGGACGTATTTGTCATTTTTTTCATACAAATTATGTCAAAAACGTCCTCCACTCGAATGAGGAAATGTTAAGAAAATTACTAAGGGTGTAAGACCCCATCAGATTGGTTGAAGGTGTCTTTAATTTTGATCAATCATTTTCATTTGATTACATTGAATGGCTAAGGTGGGACCGGCGGCCAGACTTGCTGCATGCATTCGGAAAGATGGGCCAAAATAACAACAGACTGGATTCCCCAGGATGGTCGCCGGCATCGAGGTAGACCCAGAAAAAGGTGGAGAGACAACATTGATGCCTTCTTGGAGAGTTGGCCAGTAGTTGCACATAATATAGATGGTTGGAGAGTAAAAGCGGAGGCCTTTGTCCTGCTGTGGGACATAGAACAGGCTACGTAAAAAAATATGAATGGCATGGAACAGGTGAAGCTCCGGCTTAAAGATGACGCAGCGCATCCGTATATACATACCTACCTACTTATCAACATATTTATGTGGCAAAACCGAATAAAGCATGGGATCGGTCGGCAGATCGGCTCAAAGCTTGTTTTATTTGTGGAGATTTTTCACGGCATCACGGGGCATTGTGCACGGTTGTTTTTTGTTATGTTTTTTGTGCGTGCTGCGGGCAGTCTGTGCTAATCGCTACGACTTGTGTCGACAAGACGCGACACGCCTTACGTGATGGTTTACCGATAACTTGACTTGTTTCAACAATTTCAATAATTAACTGCTAGACTTCACAGGCTACTAAATTAAGATTTGTCTCAGACTATGTGTGATAATTAATTTTTGCTCACCTCCGGACGGAAAGCGTCAATTGTCGTCCCGCTGCGCTAATCGAAGTTGTCGCTTTCCACCTCCGTCGAGGAGAAAAATAGTATACTAACCTCGGACAGTAAATAAGAAAGCCTCAGATTACATGTTTCACATTGCCTCAATTACATGAGATCTGAGACTCGGTGACGGTGAGATCTCGGTGTGTAATCTACTATAGAAATTTAATGGTCTTTTGAAAATGTACCTATACAGGGTGTAAAAGTAAATGCTTAACATATCGTCAAGGGTGTTTCCAAACTGAACAACTTTTACAACGGGACCAATTCTGAAATCACGAAAAATAACCGGGCGGTTAAAAACCGCTTGCCGAATTCGGATTGTCGTCAGACTTGACCAATAGTATACTAAAGCAAAATAAGCTTTTTCGTACATTTTCTTAGAGCAGCGTTTTGTATTTTTTTTTGTTATTTGTTTATTTATATCAGGTAGGTAACAGTACAATACAATGTTGTAACAGACCCATAGAATACGATCTGATTTCAATGTTGGCTCCAATATCATAAGAATAGTTAAAACTGTAACTATTCTTATGCCAATATATTCCTCTGTGTCCATAGATAGTGAAAGTTGTTAAGTTTGATGTTCTGAAGCACCTTGTTCGATATGTTATAATTACATACATTTAATTTTACAATCTGTATAAGTACTTAAAAAGTTAAATTTATAAAAAACGAAAGTTAATAATTTGATGTCAAATAAGCTTCTTATAAAAGGTAGCATAAAAAAGCTTTAAGCTTTTATAAGTACCTACCTAAATTACTAAGAATGAATAGATAGGTAGGTACTTATTGAACTTAATTAAAACTGAACAATACAATAATGTAGTTGTCGTAACATGCCTTTGACAGGTTATTTTCCAACACCCCTGTCTGATCCTTGTCGGAGAAAATCTAATATCTTAGGACTTACTGAATTGGAAAATCTAATACCCTAGACGAATAGGCTTCATGTTGCGCCCAACGATTTATCCTTATATTTTACTTGACTATGACAGAACAAATAAGTTCTTTTATATTTGGGGTGATTTGGGAGCTGCCTCCTAGCGGTCCACCCCGGGCAACGGCATCACAAGCTACCAAGTTTGTGGTGGCGGCTGAACGATCCCTCACAGCGGTGTGGTAGGCTCCGCAAGGAGCCGCCTGGCTCGCGACCACCCTCCTGCCGGAGTCTGGCAGCTTGGTGCGTTCCGTCAGTGTGAAAAAATAGTAGGTATACTACCTCGGGCAGTAAATAAGAAAGCTTCAGATCCCATGTTTGTTGAATTACATGAGATCTAAGACCTTTCTTACTTTCCTGCCCTGCCTCGGGCCTAATCTACTATATATGGGTGGGTAGGTATCTACTGGATTTATTTGATTAGATAACTATGTAAACATTCTACTTTGTAGACAGCTCTGTGATGTTTTATTAACCGTTAAACTTTAAACACCCATGGACGCGATAATATCGAAATCGTTTATCCATTGTTAACTGTCTTAGAGCCTGTTGATACATTAAACATTTGCTAATAGGAGGACTCTTTTGGATTAAGCGCTTTACCGACATCTTCAATATTATTTTGTCTAGTACCTACATACCTACTAAAGACTATTATTTCTACTTCTTCTTATCGCGTGGGCAGCCCTGGTGTCAGAGTTCATTCAAACCGCCTTACGTCATCTGACGTGGCTTCAGAGATAGTAGAAGGGACCAACGGCTTAACGTGCCATCCGAAGCTCGGAATCATTTACTACAACTAAACCATTGACTTTTACATAGCTTTTTATGGTATCCTTTGCACGGCGCGGCACGGGGCGCATCGACGCAGTACTTCGATGGAGGTCGATATGACAAAATATCAAATATACGAGACTGAAATAAAGATTTAAAAAAAATAGGGACACATCTGACCTAGATCAACGACAGCGTTTCATGTTGACAGAATATAGCTTACAGGATAGGATACAAAAACAACGCTATTTGGGTTAGGTTTTTTGGGCTTTGATTGCAATGCTGTGCAATGCCATGTGATTGATTTGAAAAGGAATCGACTTTTGGCATTTGATTTAAAAACATATTGTATCTTGTTTGTTGAGTCTCACACATTCACCATCGGCTATAGAGTATTATTTTATTTACAAAAATGAATGTTTTATAGCTTATTTGGGGTAGTACTCATTCTTGATAGATTGCTACTTTATAATTATAGCCATCCACCATCCAGAAGAGTAAGGCGGCCAACATTTTGTTAGGGACCTTTGAGCCGGGTCTTTAGTTTGGTTAGTGATAGTCTTACGAAGCTTGCATGCGGATTGTATCTTATGTGTTCCCATTGATGAAGCTTGTAGCGTATACAGGGTCCACTTAATATGTTGGCATTTTTTAAGGGGCTGATAAGACCATCAAACTGAACAACTTTCTCTATGGGACCAAAATCGGAATCGCGTAAAGAGAAATCATCTGTTCCATGCAAAACTGCAAACCTATTTGAGCTAAATGCAAAACTGCCAACCTACTTGAGCTAATAACGACAGCAGATTTTGATTCGCGATTTCGGAGAAAATTGTTCAGAAGGTAAGAAGGACCCTGTATTCGATTTTGGTTTGACGAAGCCTGCGTTGCGGATTCGAAATTTTGTTATTTTAATTTTAATTTGTTTTTTATTGTCTATGGTGTTCCTCAGGGAAAGTTGTTAATTGGTCTGAACACACCCTTAAAGTTAGGTTAGTAATGAAAAAATCGTAGTATATAATCTAACATCTTCATAAGTGATAATTTGATAATGATGTGGTAATTCGATAATTTTAATAACAGGGATTGGTTCTAAAATGATTTGTAAATTAGAGCATACGTTTCACTGGTACTCTCTTTATAAGCAAACTTTGACTATTTATTATAAGGACTAGCCTTGATGTGCATTTACATTCAATTTTATACCTTATCACTAAACGAGACAGCCTATAATTGCGAAACAATAAATTCGAACTTGGAACGTTTGGAGTTCACACGAGACTACTTTTTATGATTTTTAACATTCAAAATTAGAATCTGAAGTTCGTTCCTTACCCGTGGTCCACCTGACAAGTCCACCTGGGTGGACTACGGGCAATATATTTTCAGCGGTGCCCGTAGTACACCTCTGAGGTGGACCCCGGGTCAGTACAAATGCCCGTAGTCCACCCAGGTGGACTTGTCAGGTGGACCACGGGTAACGAACGCTGAAGTTATCTAAACTATTATAAAACTGTAACTGAAGTGTGTCTGTACATTGAAGATATTTACAAAAAAAGATTACGATATGGTTTTTAGGTAAGTATCCCTGACTCGAAATCAACCTTTTTTAGAAATTTTGTCTGTCTGTTTGTTTGTGTTTGTTTGTTTGTTTTTTTATTCGCGCATCACGCAAAAACTACTGAACCGATTTTGATGAAACTTTTTTTGTTTGATAGCTTATGATCTGACTTAAAATCTGGTATATAATTTGTGCGGACGGAGTCGCGGGTAAAAACGACGAGTGGGGAATAAAATCAAAAGTTGCTGATTTCATGTTACCTCGCCCCCGCAAAAAGTGGCAGAAATGTTTGTTAGTAGAATTACACGCGTAGTCCTCGTATAAGTAGTCAAAGTAAGTAAGTGATGCTAAATAGTTTCGGCGACGCGCTCCCATACAAAAGACATCAACGCATGCGCATTAGCTCTCACCCGCCAGCCTTCTTGCACATGCCAGCAACCTTGAAAATCATTATAATTTCCTGTTCTTTATTACATTTATTTAAAAAAAAACTTCTCGTCAACCGCCAAAGTGCCTTCGAACTCATTGTATGCAATAAATACAATAAAATACCTGGCGCCTTCCGTTAGGCTCCTTTCAAATTTTTTCAGCGCGAAATATTTGTCAATAATAAATGAGACGTCCCTTTTATTACCAGTAACATTCATAGTGTAGTGTAGTTTGGGACCACATAAATATAATTGAGGTCCAACGTGTAAACGGTGAGCGGGAAATAACTCTTTTCAACTACCTAGCACCAACATCACTCAGTCAGTACATAAAATTATAGGTACCTACTGAAAAGACCAAAATTAACTACCACTTTTGTCATTACATCATCTTTTCAATAACAATGTTAATCGTTTCGTACAAAAATGATCAATCTAAGTTCTGTATTTTGTGATTTCAATGAATACATTATAATTATAAACAACTATACTTACTTATAATTTAAAATTATAAACAACTATACTTACTTAGGTAATTCGAATTTAGGACCTCCTAGGTTCCTGGTTTGTCCTAAATTTATAAAGTTATGCATTTAGGATAGTAGGTACATTTCAATTAAATGTCCATGCGACCAAAGACGTCAAAAAACGTATATCAGTTAAATGTTGTCTGAATTTTTCATTGCATCATTCTGATTACTGGAGTTCGATCTATAAGAATGGAGGTCACAGATCAGTGAATGTGCGAAACGATTAGATTAACGAAGTATAGGTTCTTGGTACACTTAGTTGTTTCGCAAAACAACCAAGACGATGAAGGTATGTATGCCTGTTATAGATCTAGACCAAATGGGTCTCTTATGTGCATAATTATTTGATGTTAATGTCGGCACCGCATTCGCTTGTGAATTGTTGTTCAGCCATAGAAGCTGCCGCTCGAGTGAGCTAACAATGCGAGCGCGGCGGGCGGCGACGCGACGGCCCAAAGAGCCTCAATGAAGCCCCTACCTGGATTATCTATCGGTGATAAATTAAAAATATGGCGTTTGAACAGCATTCATCATCGGAATGGGTCATTTCGACTAAGGAACGCCATTGTCTATAAAAAGTTAACGTTGAGATTTGTATGCATTTCGTATTTTAACCTTCCCTGTGAGATCGAATCTTTTAAATATATGGTGCAATGATAGGAAAATTTCACAGGACTATAATAGCTACAGAAACGTTTTTAAAGGTATCTTTCCCCTAATTTCGTATATTCTACTGATTGAATTGGTGTTCAATTTTTGAGAGTTACGCGGTTATTAATTAACGCGGTAAGAACCCGTTATAATGATTAACTTTAGCTAAATTGTTGTTGATTAGGAACGTAGCGGGAGAGGCAGTGGACTCAGTTATAAATAATACTAGTGTTTATCCGCGACTTCGTCCGCACAAATTACCAGATTTTAAGTCACATCATAAGCTATCAAACAAAAAAAGTTTCATCAAAATCGGTTCAGCAGTTTTTGCGTGATGCGCGAACCAACAAACAAACAAACACACACCCAAACAGACAGAACATTTCTAAAAAAGGTTGATTTCGAGTCAGGGATACCTAAAAACCATATCGTAATCTTTTTTTTGTAAATATCTTCAATGTACAGACACACTTCAGTTACAGTTTTATAATCTAATAATAGTTTAGATAAGTTTTTGCATTAGACTATTACAGTACCGACAGTGCAGTGGTTGAAAAATGACGATGAAGGCCGTAAGGTCATAATCATCACTGGCCCAATAACTGAGATATTTTGATAAAACTTACAATCAATTATATAGGTTTAATTATGTTTAAAGAATGAATATAAGAGATATAAAGAGCAGAGGTTAATTAAAAAGTTTCTCCTTGAATATTGTCTTATCATTTTACAAAGTATTCATAGGTAACGTGATCATACAACTTCTTGTGCAAATTACTCTGGAGTGCGATTTTTGAAACTCATTCGCTGAGCTCAGCAGTTGAAAATGTCAAAATTACTATGGAGATATGCATATTTCTACTGCTGATTTGACTCTCAAAAATCATGCTTCAAGAGTGAGATTTTTTAGCAGCAGTATAAAGATGAACATCTCCATGTCATTTTGACATTTTCATCTGCTGAGGGCCGACCACATAGGCCAAGTATTTCGCTTACGCTGATAGACGGAACATCAGTGTAACCGCGTATGAGACAGCGATAATTTCATCCAGTGATACCATAGGAAATCGAACTCCCATAAAAATGGGTAAATTAACTATGATATTTTATGTACACACGGCGTATGTGTACACAAGTGCGATTTTTGAATCTCATTCGGTGAGCTCAGCAGTTGAAAATGTCAAAATTACTTTGGAGACATGCATCTTTCTACTGCTGATTTGACTTTCAAAAATCATTAACCATACTACAAGAGAGCGATTTTTGAAAGTCAAATCCACAGTATAAAGATGCACATCTCCATATAGTACGGTCCCCAATAGACATCAAGACAACTTCCGTGGGACTCAGCTCCGCCATACAGACAACTGGTATGTACTTGTTGGGTATGTTTTCCTGAACACAAAAAGTGCGGTAGTCACTTCCTAAGGGTATGGAGGGGGGAGCTGTGACGTAGTAAAGATGGCGGCCGACCCTTTCTATTAATCGGTAATTTCTAGATAACTACTAAACCGATTTACTTAAATAAGGTATCAAATGAAAGGCCATGTAATTTACATTATTTTATTTCATACATGCTTTCATGTAAAGCTAATATAAAATGAAATAACTTAAAAAAACACAATTTTTTTTAAAAATCCAAATTTTATTATGTAAATAGCTCGGTAACCGTTAGGATTGTGGAAAGGCCATTGAACCTCTTTGTATGGGAGGCTGGCATAGTGATGACCATAAATTTTCAGGAATTTCAAAAACGCGGCGCACCCTGAAACCTATGTATATCGATAGAGGATCTATAGACGAACATAAAATGTCCAATAACATATAGTCCTAAAGTGCAACGTTTTCGAGATAATCCATGTTAAGGATCTTGTATAGATAAAAATCCTAACACATTTTCCTCCAATACCAATCTCCGTGGTCCAATGGTTATAAGACTTGGGATCTTGACACGGAGGTCGTAGGTTCGATTCCCATGGGGGACACCTAGTGATATGTCACTTTATGCGTTTTTCCCCAGTTGGTTAGGGTAATGCAGGCTGAATCACCTGATTGTCTGAAAAGAAAGATGATTCCGTGCTTCAGATGGCACGATAAGCCGTTGGTCCCAGTTACTATCTCTGGTGGTTATTATTCGTTATATAAAAACCACGTCAGAGGCCGTAAGGCGGTCTGCAGGGCTTGCCCACACGATAAGAAGAAGAAGATGTATGGAATAGAAAATGTTTTTGGCATAAACAAGTTCTATGACACCTTTCTGTAATACCCAGTATGAGAAATATACCGAGGTAGGTAGGTACTTATTGATGATAATTTATTTCGAAAAAAGTTACTGTATTAATGGCAAACATTTATTTCATCTGTGCAGGTATACACGTACACACGGTGACACATCAACCTATACAAAACCAAAATAATAAGCTGGCCGCGCGACGACTCATAAATGTCATGCAACCTAAACCTACTCGCGGCCAGCTTATTTTGGTTATGAACAGCTTGATGTGTCGCCGTGTGTAAGTACAAATACGCCTCACGACGCGCTGCATACTTCGCGGTCAACTTATACTGGCAGTGTAAGAAGCAAAAAAAATAAAAAATAAATACTGGCAGTGTGTAGTGCGTCGTCGTGCAGGTTGTATTTGCTATTGTACCTCAACAGATGAAATAAATGTTTGTCTGGGCTATGTCCACATGGAATATATTTTAATCATGTGCTATGTCTATGTTTTTCTTAATTGCAATTATTACAATTTAATTGAAATAACAAAAAATCGAATGAGAACTTTTTTCGAAATAAAGTACCTACCGCTGTATTTTTTCACCAAAAAGAGAAAGGTGTAATAGAAAACGTTTATACCGTGAAGCATGAGCATGCAAGGTCCTACATATTCGTTTGTTCTACAAGGGACCTACACTCACACAGATGCACCAGTTCTAGGCTTAGGACCTACAACCCGCCACCATTTTGTACCGCGTCAGCACACACACAAAAATAAATGGGTGCTTCACTCGTGATTAGACAAGATTACGTCAGGTTTTTTTTCAGGTCCGTGTACCTAGGTAGGTATCATAAACATCAACCAAGAAGGGGTGGTATCCCGCGGTGCGTCTGGAAGTCCGATGATAGTAGAAAGGGGAAGGCGGGATGAGCTCATGCAGCTCTGGTGCACACTCACCGAAGTACAATCTGTAGAAGACCGACAAGCAGGCTACTCTGTGGCGGTGGGCTAGGCTATGAAGCTTGGTTTCCACCAACCAGATTACTGTCGCCAATGAGCCTCTAGTTGATAATTAGCTGAGCCATCTCACATGTGGCAGCAATACTTCATACACGATCGGACCTGAGCCTTATGCAACATTAAGAGCTGTCCAGGAGTGAAGTACCTTGTTTAAGATGCCCAGCTTTTTGGCTGCACTTTGAGCCTTAGACTCGATGTCAGCGCCGAAGTTGAGTTTCGTAGTCCACCCATGCTCAGAACCTCAAGACTGTCGGAAACAGGGACAGATTTATCTTCCCCGGAAAGTAGGAACCAGAATAAACGAACTCCTTTTGGCGTTGAACAGACAAGCCTGTGTTTTGGTGGCGTTGAAGTTGACTAGATTATTGTCACCCCATTGGGAAACAAGACTTAAAGTCAAGTTTGTCCGCTCCACCATGGCTTCCCTCTGCGAACGTATTTCATCCCCGCCCCAAGCGCCGGATAGATATCTCTCTGTGACAGTACTGTCATCTGCATACCCAATAATACCTGATACAAAGAGGTCAGTGATGTGTAGCAGGAAAAGTCTCGCAGAGAGAACAGACCCCTGAAGAACCCCAGCATCAATTGCCATGAGGTCTTCCGACCTCTGAGCAGCTGTCAATGACAACTCTAATCGACCGTTCACTCAAGAAATCAGATATCCAGCTGCAGAGATCAGCAGGGATGCCATAAGCAGGAAGCTTGCTCAGCAATCTAGCGTGCCATACCCTGACAAAGGCCTTCGAGATGTCAAATTACACAACTAGTGCTTCGCTGTGTTTCTCGATGGCCTCGCCCCACCAGTGCGTGACATACATCCATTATTAATTTAATTAAATAGACTATGTATTACTGTTTAAATAACCTTAGCGTAAGAATTTATATTGCAATAGTATTAAGTCGTGTTATGCTGTCTACAGCACGCCGCGAGTTTCTGGCCGCATCTTCTCCACAGCGACAACACGTTCCGAAGCGGTGGTAACTTAAAAAAGAATCAACGTTTAATAAGTGTGCTTCAGGCTCCTATATTGAATAAATTATTTTGAGTTTGAGTTTGACATAAGAAGATCCCCAGTCGATCGCCCCCGGCGAAAGCCATATTGACGATCACGGTGTAGATCATTATCTTCTAGGTATGTCCGCAACTTAGTGTTAAGTACTCTTTCCATGACTTTACAGAGAATGGAAGTGATGGCTATAGGTCGGTAGTTGCAGGGGTCGGAACGAATGCCCTTCTTGGGAATCGTTCTTGTTCTGACAGAGAGGCGACACAGGCGTGTTAAAACAGGAGACAACTCAGGCGCATAATATCTCAGCACTCTTGCAGGTATTCCATCAGGACCTGGCCTCACATGCAGGCTACGCAATGCTCTGCGGACCTCTTTCGTGTGTATTGTCATCTCCGGCATGTGTGGCTGTTTGGCACGAGCGTCCAGACGTGAATTGCTCCTAAACAGAGAAGCATATAAATTCGCTTTCTCAGTCAGTGACCCACCAGGTTTCTGCATGGGAGGCAAAGGGGGACGGTAGAAATTGGATTCGACCGATTTTGAAAGGGACCAGAACTGTTTACTACCAGAAGGGTAGGATGCCAGTCTGTGCAAAGACCGACACTGAGTGCTTGTCTGGATCTGATGTCAGCAGAAAGTCTAAACGATTGGTTGTATGGCCATCGACATCCGTTACCCGCGTTGCTTGATTCACCAGCTAGGTGATATCTAGCGATAACGCAAACTTACGCGTCTCTCTGCCAGCATGGTTAGTTTTCTGGAACAGGAACAGCCACTCGCTGTGGTGGGCATTTAAGTCCCCCAGAAAAACAAGCTCCGCTCCGTCGAGATACGCTCCTCAGTTACCCTGATGGACCTCTTGGGCTCGACTGACTGATGGGAAACTCACTTGTAGACTGCGGGGACGCCCGATCCCCCCTGCAATGGCCACCGGGACCTCCCTTCCAGTCGCCAAGGCTGCAGTGGGGCAGCCTCTCACACGTGGCGAGCGCACTACTTGGGCCCCCTACTAACTGCGGTACCGACCCACGACTGTCACCGTGCTTCGGATCCCGCTACCCTCCAAAATGAGTTTCCCGGTACAGTGTTGCTCAGAGGCCAAGACCGGTTCCGAACAGCACAGCTGATTTTCTCCCATTCCCCAATAGCACTGGCACTCCTGCACACCGACGGAATGCAGCAAGCTGCTTGGCGCAAGACTCCAGCAGGAGGGTGGGCGCAAGCCAGGCGGCTCCTTGCGGAGCCTAGTACCGCTGTGGGGGATCGTTCGGCCGTCACCACAAACTTGTTAGTCTGTGGTGGCGGCGTTGTCCGGGGTGGAGGAGGTAGATCCTTAACCACCCCAAACGTCCACCACCTACGTCCCACTGCAGGGCACAGACCTACCCTCATGGAGGGTGTATGTACGTTAGTCCACCACGCGTGCACAATGCGGTGCGGTAGACCTCATATACGCATCGGAATTTCTTTTTCATCGTATGCAGGTTTCCTCAAAATGTTTTCCTATGCCGTTTGAGAGCAGTTGGTGCTACGTAGGTACATAAGTCAGAAAAAACTCATTGGTACATGGCATATGACGTCATTCAGACCTGGACCTCAAGATTGAATTCCATAGCTCTCTGCAACTCGCTACCGACGGAGCGTTGCGATTCTATTGATATATGATCGCATCTTATAGGTAATTGGGGGGGGGGGGGGGGGGTGTTAGGATTTTATACAGGTATTTTAAGTAAGTGACAGCCTAGCAAATACTGAAACGGTAAACTCAGACCATCAAACTGAACAACTTTCACTATGGAGCCTACGTTTTGTATGGGACCGCAGATTTTTTTTCGCGTTTCCTGAGGTAGCCTCCATAGTGAAAATTGTTCTATTTGATGGTTTGAGTTCACCGTTTCAGTATTTGCTAGGCTGTCACTTACACCCTTTAGGTAGGTACAAGGTGTTACAAAAATACAAATAAACATTCAAGGGGGTGGTTTAGACCATCATACTGAACAACTTTCACTATGGGACCAATATCGAAATCGGGAAAAAAAATTAATATAATATTGTATGAGATATCAGATTTTTTTTTTCGCGATTTCGATGTTGGTCCCATAGTGAAAGTTGTTCAGTTTCATGGTCTAAACAATCCCCTTAAGAGTTTTAAGTATTTATTTTTACCCTGTATACACAACATCTTTAACATGCATTATCTCGAAAACGATGCACTTTAGGACTATAGTTTATAGGACATGTTTTGTTCGTCTATACATACTCTATCGATATACATAGGTTTCAGGATGCGCCGCATTTTTGAAAAATTTCCGAAATTCCTGCAAAATTATGGTTACCACTATGCCAAAAAGTTCAAAGCCCTTTAACTTATTATAAAACGTTTTGCTACTTTTATCAGGTTTTTAATAAACTTTAAATCATTACAATCGAGTAATAAATGACGAAGTTACAGTCGTTTTAGTGAGCGGAGTCCCTGTACGAAGAATCTCAAATTGATGTAACTGGACTGGTTTTCTATTAAATAACTAGTAAAAAGTATGATAATTATACGTACACGAATATGAAATTGTAATAATAATGTTTTTTAAGAATTTAGGTAAGTACTAGGGTATCATCATCATCATCATTTCAGCCTTTTTATACGTCCAATGATGAACATGAGCCCTAGTGGGGGACTAGGGCATGCTCCCGGGAAATCCTGGTACCGAAAATACCGGATAATAATTAATTAAATTGTTTTCTAAAATAAGTAAGTAGAATTAATTATACTTTAAATGAAAATTTTAAAATAGTCCTATGTAATGATAATTCTCTCTTATAATTTTTATAATTTTCATATCATGTCGATCTTGTGAGGGACTGTGCTTTCCGGTACGCGGTCACCATTCAAGAAGTGTTCGGCCCCATCGGCCACCTGTTTTGCTTGCCATCTGCCCAGTCCATTCCCACTTGAGTTTAGCAATTTTTCTAGTTATATCGGCTACCTTGGTTCTTTTGCGAAGCTCATTTCTGATTTGGTCTCGCAGGGAAACTGTGAGCATAGCCGTCATAATTGCCCTTTGAGTGAATTTTTACCTTTTCATGAGGCCTTTAGTGAGCGATCACGTCTTAGTTCCATATGTCATCACTGGCAGTAAGTACTGGTCAAAGACTTTCTTTTTGAGACAGAGAATGAGGTATTTGGGACTACAAGATACGTAATAACGTATCTTCCCGAAGGCTGCCCAGTCGTGTTCAATTTGAGGCTTAGATCTGCGGACCTACTAACTGGACAGTTTATCCCAGTTATACATAATCGTCAACAACTTTGAGCACTAAGTTTCCAATCTTCACAGAAGTGGGTATAACTCAATGTTCTACCTTTTACGTTCTACATTAGACATGATTTTCGTCTTGTCCATGTTCATTTTTAAACCAACTAGTTTGGACGCTCTGCTTAGGTCATCGAGCATTCTACTGAGGTCTTCCATAGTCTCAGCATTGGGCAATGACAACTAAATTTGCGGCAAACCAAAGGTTAGTTATGTTCTAGCCGTTTGTTGATGTCCAGCGCTTTCCAGAACATAATCTAGAAAACGTCTCTTAGTGCAACGATGAGTCAACCGTATTGGAGAAATTGCATCTCCCTGTCCTACATCTGGCTGCGGAAGGATAGGTTTCGAGTTCTGGTCTTATATTTAAACTGACATAGAGGCGCACTTCAATGATCCGGTCAACTGAGCGTCACTGGAGAGGCTGCAGTACAGCCCAGGTCTCCTTTGAATCAAAGGATTTCTACGAGAAAGTTTTCGATTCCATCGAGTCCACAAACGCTAAGAAAAGTGGTAAGTTATACTCTTCGGTCTTTTGTATAATATGCTAGAGCGTGTGTATGTGGTCTACGGTGCTGAAGCCTTTTTGAAAGTCGTCGAACCTACGCGCTAGACAGTTCGCAACGACTCTCGACAGCTCATGGCTTAAAAGCGAAATCAACAGCATAGTGCTTCAGGAGGGCATTCTTGCCTTGTTTAAACCGTGGAACAGTCACGGAATAGAACATTACTAACCATTGGTTGCCAAAAATTTAGTTGTCATGGCCCAATGCTGAGACTGGAGGACCTCAGTAGAATGCTTTGACCTTGCAGAGCGTCCAAACTATTTGGTTTAAAAATGAACATGGAAAAGACGAAAATCATGTCTTATGTAGAACGTATAAGGAAAACATTGAGTTCTACCCACTCCTGTGAAGATTAGAGACTCTGTGCTCAAAGTTGTTGACGATTATGTATAACTGGGATACACTGTCCAGTTAGTAGATCCGTAGGTCTAAACTTCAAATTCACCACGACTGGGCAGCGTTCGAGAAGATACGTAATATCTTGTAGTCCCAAATACCGCATTCTCTGTCTCAAAAAGAAAGTCTTTGACCAGTGCTTACCTACTGCCAATGATGCCATACCGGACTTAGACGTGATACTCTTGAAAAGGGTGAAATTCATTCCAAGGGCAATTATGACGGCTATGGTCACAGTTTCCCCGCGAGACCAAATCAGAAATGAGCTTCGCAGAAGAACCAAGGTAGCCGATATAGCAAGAACAATTGCTAAACTCAAGTGGCAATGGACTGGGCACATGGATAGCAAAACAGGTGGCCGATGGAGCCGAATAGTTCTTGAATGGCAACCGCGTACCGCACAGTCCCTCACAAGATCAACCGACGACCAGGTGAAGGTGGCGGGATCCCATTATTGGATAAGGGCAGTGCTGGACCAGTCGTTGTGGCGATCCTTGGGGGAGGCCTTTGTCCAGCAATCGACATCTTTTGGTTGTGATGATGATGATCAATATGAAAATTGTAAAAGTTACAAGAGAGAATAATTATTTCATTAGATTAATTAAAAATTTCCATAGTATAATTAAATCTACTTACTGAGGATTTTAGAAAGCATTTTAATTATTTATTAATTAAATTGTTGAGTACCGAAAGTATCGAAAGAACCGGGATTTATTTCCTGAAGTACTAGATAGCCTCAGAAATCCCGGGAATTCCCGTTATTTTTGGTACCAGGATTTCCCGGGAGCATGCCCTAGTCCCCCACTAGGGCCCATGTTCATCATTGGACGTATAAAAAAGCTGAAATGATGATGATGATGATGCCCTAGTACTTACCTAAATTCTTATAAAACATTATTATTACAATTTCATATTCGTGTACGTATAATTATCATACTTTTTACTAGTAATCCAGTCCAGTTACATCAATTTGAGATTCTTCGTACAGGAACTCCGCTCACTAAAACGACTGTAACTTCATCATTTATTACTCGATTGTAATGATTTAAGGTTTATTAAAAAGCTAATAAAAGTAGCAAAACGTTTTATAATTAGCTAAATTTCCACAATCCTAACGGTTACCGAACTATTTACATAATAAAATTTGGATTTTTTTTAAAAATGGTGTTTTTTTAAGTTATTTCATTTGATATTAGGTTTACATGAAAGCATGTATGAAATCAAATAATGTACATTACATGGCCTTTCATTTGATACCTTATTTAAGTAAATCGGTTTAGTAGTTATCTAGAAATACCGCTTAAAAGAATGGGTCGGCCGCCATCTTTACTACGTCACAGCTCCCCCCTCCATACCCTTAGGAAGTGACTACCGCACTTTTTGTGTTCAGGAAAACATACCCAACAATTACATACCAGTAGTCTGTATGGCGGAGCTGAGTCCCACCAAAATCGTTATTTGAAGACTTTTGGACAAATGGGGACTGTACTAATAGTAATTTTGACATTTTCAACTGCTGAATTCACCGAAGGAGATTACCGCGCCGCGCGTAGGGTGAATACTTACAGTCCTTTGAGTCTAGTACGATATCACTACATGTGCGCACCGCGCCTTCGGCTGCTTAGAAAATAACCAGGGCCTCTAGAAAAAGTACTTTCGATTAGCATTAACGACAGTAGAAAAAAAAATGTATGGACTTGACGTATGGTGGAGAAAGAAAACGTCAAAATGTTTCGATCGCCAATGTCAAATCCATACATTCTGTCATTTCTACTAGCGTCTACGCCAATAGAAATGTTATATTATAAGAGATAAGTGTACTTTTTGCAACCATCAGCAGCAAGGCTGATTCAGTGTTTATGTGGTGTAGAGCATCTCTGTGATGGGGATGGACCAGGTCTGCCTGCATAACTTCAGTCGGTTTAGGAGTTACAGACGTTTAAAGGTCTGGAAAAAAATTACGATCCACAGCAAGGCTGATCGTATGATATTATTGTAGTATGCACTGTAGCTATGCGAAAAGTATAAAAACTGACATGAACTGTCAGTCGGTTTAGGAGATACAGCCGTTCAAAGGTCAGACCTTTGAACGTCAGTAACTCCGAAACCGACTGATGAACCATGTCAGTTTTTGTAGTGTTCACATGGCTACAGTGCATACTACAATAATATCATACGATCAGCCCTGCAGCTGTTCGTAATTTTTTTCCAGACCTTTAAACGTCTGTAACTCCTAAACCGACTGAAGTTATGCAGGCAGACCTGGTCCATCCCCATCACAGAGATGCTCTACACCACATAAACACTAAATCAGCCTTGCTGCTGATGGTTGCAAAAAGTACACTTATCTCTTAGTCTATTACCTTGTCTATAGCCTCTGTAGTAACTCGCTGTAAACAGCAGTAGAAAATGTTAAAATTTCTATGGAGATTATGCGTCTTTCTACTGCTGATTTGAACGTGTGACTTTCAAAATTCGCACTGCTGTTCTCGCGCTTTTCAGAGCGTCGCGCTAGCTGCGACAAGTACTTAGTATGGAAAAAATAGAGTCGGCACGCTAGTAGAGAAATCATACTAGACGGGCTGGTACCCATTGAACATAATCCGCCTCCGTGGAACTGCCTCCGTGGTCTAATGGTTAAGAGTATTGGGCTCTTAACACGGAGGTCGTGGGTTCGATTCCCACGGGGGACACCTAGTGAAATGTCACTTTATGCGTTTTTCCCCAGTTGGTTAGGACATTGCAGGCTGAGTCACCTGATTGTCTGAAAAGAAAGATGATTCCGTGCTTCGGATGGCACGTTAAACTGTTGGTCCCGGCTACTATCTCTGGTGGTAGTAGTCGTTACATAAAAACCACGTCAGAGGCCGTAAGGCGGTTTGAATAAACTCTGACACCAGGGCTTGCAGCCCACTCAATAAGAAGTAGAAGAACATAATAATAGCACATTATGCAATATGCAATTATCAATTTATTGTTACCTGTTGTGTCATTATAATAACGAGAATACATTTTAATAAAGTTATTTATTTGTATCAAATCATAAATTATGTTGTTAACTTATAGAACATTATCATATTTTAATGTAAGATATGAATCATATGATACAGACCTTTTCTGGTAAGCTATAGAGGCTCATATTCTGTACTATAATTGTAAGACCTTGCTAAAACCTACAGTTAAATGTCAAAATCCATACATTTCGACCCTACTTAGCTCGAACTTAAGCATCAATTACATTGAAAAATTTGCAGGGAGCCAACATTTAGTGCATGGTAGGTAACCTAGTTTAAGGTGTACAGAATCAAATGAGATCGAAACCCGAACCTGATTTTTAGTAGGCTTAAGTAGGTAAACTGGTTTTCGCTTCTTGTATGAAAACAATCATCTCGAAAACATTACTAGAACTAAAAAAAGAAAGCAATGCTACCTAACATTATTTAATAAAGAATCTAACCAGCTTTACCGACATTGCCCAATTAGGACAATGCCTTAGGGCCTGTTTCACCACTTCTGGGTAAGGTCTCGTTAGCTTATACGACAGAAAGTTTGACATATTTTGTATAAAATAATGTCAAAATATCTGTCGGATAACCTAACAAGAACTTATTCAGAAGTGGCGAAACAGGCCCTTAGTCTTCCAGTTTACAAATAATAACTGGCCAAGAGCGAGGTGTGTACTCGCACATAGAGGGTTCCAAACCTAATGTTACCGTAAGAAAAGATGAGAACAGTGTTAACGAAAACCGCCGTTGTTCTGAAGGTACAAAGTGGTATAGCGAGCACAACATAAAAAAGTGCAACGATATAATAGAGAAATTATGTCATGATAGTTTACAGCCGATACACTATTATATAATATTAAGTAAGTATTTAAAGTTTTAATGTTTCAAGAACATGATGTATTGTGATGTGACCATGCTCAAAGAAGTGGCAATGGTCTCGCTACATGAACACTTAGATCGGACAAGTTTGAGCACAGTAGGTACGAAAAATTTTACTATAATATTTGGAATTCAATATGATTACTAAGAAAATCCCTGAATATCCCAATTAGAGAATAGGTAGGGAGTCTTAATGCAAATGTAGGTAAGACATCAATTTTCTTTAACATATTTATTTTTCAAGCGTCTGCGTGGGTGATGAATTGTTTCCAGTGAAAGAAAGTGGATGGATAATAGCCAAGTATTTTTGTTAACAAATGGGTGGGTACACATAACACGGTAGAGAGTATATTCCTTGCCTAACACCCTCTAATGACCTGTATTTTAAGTTCACCAAGAAGTTTATGCGTTGCAATCTCATTCAATCATTAGCAATCTTTTTGAACTGTGATTCTAGAACATGGATATAAACCATGGATTTAGAACGTAGAAAGAGAAGGTATAGAAGGAAGAACGTGTCTTGTATATTCACTCAAAAAGAGACGCACATAGCAAATTCGCTCTAGTTAAAAAAGGAGATCGCTACTTATTACTGTCCTTATCGACGTAACCACTTTTTGTACTACAAACGCTGTCTGACTCCAGAGTCAGTCATCTAGCTTCATATCAATTGAAAAGTCATTTTCACCGCCTGTGCGGAAGTTTGCTCTCCTCTCCAGGTGCTTATAGACAATGCCATCTTTCTGTTCTAGAAGATAAAATGTATTGTAATGAGAATAACAACAATAACAGAAGAACTAGGTTTATCATTTTCTCACATTAGTACTAGCACCCGAGTTGGAAAGAAATACATTACTCCAGTTTGTCTTCTCGGTATGAAAGCCTAAAACCAAGAATTTTGATAGTTCAATCTTCATAAAAGGTGCATAAGCTAGAAGTTCATGATCAAGAAGGTTGTAATGTATTAAGGCATTGTCTCTAATTTCATTGCATGTTAATGATCAAGAAGCTTGGAAAGCGTTGATTGAGTATTTTATAGATTCGCAGACTGGAAAGGGACGGAGATATGAAAAAAATGTATTAAATCTCGTACCTTAGCCCGACTAAGTTGTATGATTTTGATAGCAGTTTCAACTTCATCAACATCAGCATAGCGTATACGCGTGTCTCGTTTTCGCGATTCCTATTATTTTAATGCCTTTTCGAGTCATTGTATTTCTACGTTGGAAAGATATTGTCCATGATCAGCAAGGTGGCATTGGTATTGTCTATACATTGGTTTATATCCATGTCTCACAGCTCACAAGAAGGATCTCTTAATTCTAAAGCATAAAGTCCGCATCCATTTAAGATTGTAGTTAGTCTCTTTTCTCTTATGACATACCTTTAATAGTAGAAAGAGATGGAACTTTAGATATTTTGTTTATGCGGCTGTCCACTTTCGACGTTTTTTGACACTTTTTGACATGCTAGTGTACCTATGTAAAGTTGTGTAAAGTATTAACTTTTTGTGCCTTTTGTCCTACCACATGACACAAAACATAAAAAAGCAAACATCAAAAAAAGTGGACCGCCTTGCAAAAGTTATCCTCCCTCTATGCAAGAATAATCTCTTTGATCCATGTCCATGATTCACTACTGACGTATGACTGACGTGTAAAGATTTTATTCCGATTTGTCCTAATCATTATGATGATAAATATTTCATTTGTGAAAATCATTATTTCAATCCATCTTAATAACGTAGCTGTTGATATGGCTTAATATTTTGTTACTTTCCGTAATTATCTTATATTATGTTAGGATTTTTTCAATAATGAAATACGGTTTGCTGTAAAGTTATAATTTTTCAGTTTCCTGCATTGTGAGTCGGACCTCACATCCTGTCATTAAAGCAAAGTTCAAATGTTCAAATTACTGTTACCTTCTCGAAAATATTTATATACAGTTTATTCCCAACGAAATAGTGATTTTTCACAAAAATCTTAAGCACCTACCTTTTATGCTATCTCTGGATATAGGTACTCTAACTAGCTGTTTACCAAGTTTCACCGATACCGGTAGGTACACCCGTTCTTGCATGAAACCATACAAATCACAATTCAAAATATCGAAATAATTATTCATTTTGTACTTTTTTTAATGAGTAGGAATAATTGAAGGGTGTTATAGAATAGACTTAGTGGAATTTAACAGATTTACCGTCTTTTAAAAATGTTTTAAGCAAAAAACAGTGACGAAATATGGCTAAGAACAAAACTTCACAACGGAGTTGGTAATTCATCGAAAAACTAGCATTTTTGTTATCTTTGTTCATTTTTATGACTTAAACTGGTGTTAATTTATTGGATTTTATTTAAAATGTAATATATAAAGTTTGTGTCTATGCTCATCAACGAAAAACATCAACTGCAACCCTAAGTTTGTTTGTACTGTATTTTTTCAATTTTCTCAAAAACTATTATCAATACAGACACCGCTATAATTTTCCTACAAAATTCAATAGTTCAACGATATGTAAGAATTATTTCAGATTTTTTGGCTTTATATGTTCGGAGATCAGGGGGGGGGAACCAAAATGTTTCGTGCAGTCGGGCTTATAAATGAATAACTACGCATTACTTAGTAAAACGAACTACCAATACGAAATCTACGTTCAAAGCCCTTTCAAATGATACCAAACTCGGCTAGATTGGAAAACTTTTTATTTAAAAGTGTTCTGTTTTTGGACCTTAAAAATTTGTAGAAAAATGTTTTTCTAAATTTTTAGTCTCGCTTTACGTTTGGGTTAGCATGATTGACCACTATGCCGAATTTCAAGTCGCTAGCTTCTATAGTTGCTGAGAAAAGTGGCTGTGACAGACGGACGGACGGACACGAGAGTGATCTTATAAGGGTTCCGTTTTTCCTCTTTGAGGTTCGGAACCCTAATAAATGACCTATACTCTTTCCTACCTAAACTAGATATACCTACTTTGACTATTATAATTATCTACTTGTACTATCTACCGACATATTGAATTTACCTTTATATACCGTGTTGGAGTGTCACTGTATTCCATTTCTCTTATACGTATATTTTCAATAAACAGATGTTCTTCAAATACGCGAATTTATAGTAGGTGACCAATTGAGTCTGCCAGTTGCGAAGACCCATATATTTTTAAAATATTCGTCGCTTGGAAAACTGAAGAAAAAATACATCACTTAAAAACGCAAAAAAGCTACAACTCCCTACCCTACATTGGTAAACTCTTTTTCGAAAGTACGATAGGTAACCCTCCTCAATCCATACGCACATAAATTAAAATCTAAAGTAATGGAATAAAGTCCAAAGTTGCGGATTTCATGCTGCCTCAAACATACATACCTCATGCTACCAAAAAGTGGCAGATAAGTTTGTTAGTAGAATAAATAAATACTCTAAGGGCCTGTTTCACCACTTCTGAATAAGTTCTTGTTAGCTTATCCGACAGATATTTTGACATAATTTCATACAAAATATGTCAAACTATCTGTCGGATAAGCTAACAAGAACTTACCCAGAAGTGGTGAAACAGGCCCTAAGGATTCAACTCACGTCAACGACATATATCATGGTATGTTTACAGGTTAACCTAACTAAAGCTGCTGGCACGTTCACAGAGACATACAAATGAGTTCGATGAGACTAGTGAGACAAAGGCATTGCGTAAATGTGTGGCACGCGCCAGCTTTAGTTAACCGACCTCTATTTTTAATGCTGTTTTTTGTTGGAGCTTTTAACCCTGAGGCAAAGACAGCTATCCATGGTATGGTATGCTTAACTACGTTTAACTAGCGGTTACAAAACACCTCATGAAACCTCTTCCGGCTTACCCTTGGCACAGCCCTTGGTGTACCTTATTTTCAAGGTGGAAACAGGGTAATTTTAATTTGACATCTGACCACCCATAATGAGATTACAAATCACAAAATTTAGCTTTAACTTTTAAATTATTGTCTTTAAAACTTGCCCGATGAAAGAAACTATTAAAATGCGTTTTATTATTAATGTCTCTTGCAATAAAACGTGAATTAATGTTAACATACCCGTGGGATGAAATATTTTCTTTGCAACGTTCAGTGCGGCTCTTGCATCCTAAAACGCTGCACGCTACCATGTTGTTAACTTAAAGTCACCCACTCGCAACAAATTACAATGAATGAAATTATTACGAAATAACTATTCATCGAAATATAGAGCAACAAACATTTTTATGAATTTTTTGTTGACTGACTCCGGCGTCAGACCATAGAGGCTAGAGCAAAAATATGGCTACGTCAATAAGGACAGCGATAAGGTAGCGATCTCCTTTTTTAACTAAAGTGAATTTGTATTATGCATCCCTCATTGAGTAAATGAGACAAAACACGTTCTTCGTTCTATTACTTGCTCTTTCTACGGCCGACCATGAGTTTTCACCGTACTGTAGTTACGTCGCCAATTCGTATGACTAGGAGCGCTGTACGAAATTCTATACAAAATTGGTGACGTAACGACAGTAGTAAAGTACGGTGAAAACTCATGGTTGGCCCCCTGAATTCATTGAATGAGATTCAAAAATCGCTCTCCTCTTATCTAAACTATTATAAAACTGTAACTGAATTGTGTCTGTACATTGAAGATATTTACAAAAAAATGATTACAATCCCTGACTCGACATCAACCTTTTTTAGAAATTTTGTCTGTCTGTTTGTCTGTTTGTTTGTGTGTTTGTTTGTTTGTTTGTTTGTTCGCGCATCACGCAAAAACTACTGAACCGATTTTGATGAAACTTTTTTGTTTGATAGCTTATGATCTGACTTAAAATCTGGTATATAATTTGTGCGGACGAAGTCGCGGGAAAACACCAGTAATACTTATAATAATTACATAATAAAAGAGACGGTATTATAAGAGACGGTATTTTGTAGAGGTATTTCTGTTGTCACAAATATTTTGCATAATGCAGATAAAGGTAGCGGGTGTGCGGTTTAGGGGGCGGAAACTAGAGCAACCCTGAGTATGGCAGAGTTGGGTGCTAGAGTTATTTGTGGCATAGCATAGGTAGGTACGCCAGTGCACTGCAGTTTGCTGTTATTTTCTGTGCAATCCTCGAGGTCATTCGGGCTACCATATTACAAGCTTTGCATTTAGTTGAATGGAATGTTGATGATGTGTAAGAATTTAAAAGGAACTTTGCCGCTAGCGTCGCTAGACGTGAGAAATAGCAGACGTTTAGTCAATCTTGTTCGTCTAAACAAGCTCGTGTGGGTTACTTATTTACGTTTTTTTTCTTAGTCATCATCATTATACAGGGTGAAATTGATATCATTAGCATCCTTTTAAACTAAGAGTCTACCCATTAAACTGATCAACTTTTACTATGGGAGCAAACCAATCGGAGCAAAAAAAAATCTACTGTCCCATACTAAACTGCACCCGCCGCCGCTGCCTACACGACTCAAATGTATGGGACAGCAGACTTTTTTGCTCCGATTGGTTTGCTCCCATAGTAAAAGTTGTTCAGTTTGATGGGTAGACTCTTAGTTTAAAAGGATGCTAATTATAATTATATCGATTTCACCCTGTATATGCTAACATATTTCAATGGACAAGTAAAAATAAGCGTGTCCCTCAATGAGACGGGGTGTTCTGTCGCGACAGGCGCTGCGCTCGATACAGTGCGCGCGCAGGGCAGGCCCGAGGCTCCCGCCGACTGCAGGCGGCACGCGGCATGGCAGCCGTCAGCCCGCGAGCCTCCACACGTCCCATGATATATATTCCGCTATATTACACGCCTATATCACTTTTTTAGCCGTCGCAGTAACCAAAAGTACTGTAACTAATTTGTCGCCAGACAGAAAACAATTTGGAACAAAAAACGACGTCGTAAAACTTAAGATGTGGCTCTTCAAGTTTTTTGCTCGCCGTTTTATTAGATAGACGCACAAAAAGCTCATCTAACATTTAATTGATACGATGCCGATAAGTGGGAAGAATGGAAATTCGAGAAACGAATGTTAGATGTAGATACCTGTTTTGAAGTTCAAAGCTCACTTTTTTGTCATTCTTGCTTTTATGACGTCATCTGCAACGTCTGCACCCGACGAACAATTCGCGAATAGCATTCCGATATCAAAAAGCTCGCTGTCTTTTAGTAATTTTATTTTTGTTCCTAATATAAAACGTGGACGGTCGAGACTGTGCTGGCCGTATTCTGTCTGTTCTGAACTGAACACTCGCGGGCAGTCCGGGTAGGCGCACCGATGACGGTGCACGCGTGTAGCTCGCTGGCATCACGAGGACGTGCGCGCGTTCGCGAGTGAGATATATTA
Organism: Agonopterix heracliana; assembly: GCA_963693445.1. NCBI lineage: Eukaryota > Metazoa > Arthropoda > Insecta > Lepidoptera > Depressariidae > Agonopterix > Agonopterix heracliana. The sequence goes on from OY856308.1 coordinate 6,594,484, forward strand.
AAAAATAAATTTGGATAATATTACCGTGTGCTTTGTGAAGATGAGGTGTTTAATAGTGGTGTTATTGACGGTGGCGTGTGCCGGCGCAGCGGCTGGTGCCTCCGCGGCATGTGCCCTCTCCGAGGAATTCTTCGCGAGGCACAACGCATCAGCTGATGACAGCGATGCTCCAGGTGCGGATTTGTTGTAAACATTACGAATCAGCTCTTGGGTTGAGAGCTTAATGAGGAGGGAATCGAGACGATTTGTCGACGTGATGATTTATGTAGAGCTTTTTGAAGTTAAACTTTTCGTTTTATTTGTGGATTCCATCTTATTAGGATGGATCTACTTCAGCATCTATTTTCATCTGATTTTTATTCGGTATCTAGGTACATTTAAAACATTTAGTTTTCGAATCTACATGTTGCAAAAATTTACAATTAATAATTCAATTAAACCTTCTGTATTTTACAACAAAAAACTTAAATGTTTAGAAAAAAATATAGGTACAAAACAAGCGGTTTTATCGCGATAAGGCTATTTCTTTCAGACAAAGTTAGTTCGAAACCACCAAGGAGAATAATAAACGTTACATAAATAAGTCGATATAGTTAACGATATACATACCTATATTGTATTTCAAAGTAAATTATCTTAATTTATGCATCGCAAATCATTAGATTTTTTGTGATTTAACTGTTAAATATGTTACCTTATTATTTTATACGTAGCCGTAGGAATTAAGTAACTAAGTACTTAATGAAAGTTTCAACATTATTTCTTTATAAAAGTAGGTAGTTCACAATAATTTGTTTATAAAAGTAGGTAGGTATATGAAACAGTGAATGGAAACAGTGATAATAAAACAGTCTAGACTAGACGATACAATTGCTTTCTATTGATTTAATCCACCAGAGTTCAGCACACGGACGACTTACCCTACAGTTTTCATTGTAACTTGCAACTACAATTGATTTGCGTTAAAAAGACATCAACGGCAAATTTTCTGCATGATGTCTGTTGTAATTACTGTGTAATTTCCAACAATGTACAAGGCAAACCCAGAAAACTATTTACGTACAGAATACATAATCTATAACTAAAGCAACATTTTGACATGGAACTACCATAACGTAATGGAACTACGGTTAAATTGTAAAAAATTAGGTGGATCTTTTTTTTACTTGAATTAATCAATCAAATATACTTTATTTTACACTAAGACATAAATAGTAAATCTTACTACTAGGTACTACACTTACACTTACTTTGTTACTTTTAATGATTTGTACGAAACTACGAAAGGTTTCAATTCTAATTGATTAGGAAGGAAATGTCGAATCCGCCAAAATGAAAAAGGAAATTTTCGCAAAAATTTCCCATTTCCAATTATGTCGTATAAAGACCAACCAAACGGTGTGTCGAAGGATTAAATTAATAAAACTGAAGTGCTTTTGGATAAGGATTATCTAGAATAACAAGAGTCAAGCTGTAATAGGTAACAAACACAAAAACAGGGTTAAAAGTTTGAGGTAGAGTCTCTGAAAATGTCTGGGAATTCTGGACTCACACAGCTTGAGTCAACCCTTTGAGAGCTTCAAGTCACAAATATACTTTTTATGATATATGTAGTTATGTATATCTAGCTAGATATAATCATATAATCAATTAATATACTTTATGTACTGGTTACTTGTATGTATGATCATTGAAATAATGCAGCCTTTCTCTCACGGCGCGATGCTGCTGTAATGAATGATTTACTGGTGATAGGAAACTAAATTAAACTGATATTGATAGTATGGATAGAAATGCACGATATGGAGGTGAGCGAATAGATTTTGCCTAAAATTAAATAATACTTCAATGAGGCCAAAATGCTAACCCACCGAAACATCGTATCGTTGTATAGACCGTACAATAGATCAGGTAGGTACTCACTGTTTGTATTTGTAATATCATCATAACAATTGTTTACACAACACTTATAAATAACGAGTTAGTAAATAAATATAGAATTTACATAAAGGAGTTAATATTGGCAACACGTGCTTGATGAGGCAGATGAGAGCGCTGGTGTCGAGTGACCTGCGCACGCGACGTCAGCTGGCTCCAGTGGCCTTCTATCGATCATGTTTTACTTACTAATTTGAACCTTAACCCATTAGATCGATAGTCTAAAAGTTCTAAACGGTGTGAGGGCAAAATGAAATAAATTAAGAAAAAGAAGGAAAATTCTAGAATAGAGCAATTAAAAGTTTGATAAAGAAGATGCAAGTATAAAGAAGCAGTAGTGAAGGTTGTTGGAGAATAGCTTGAGTTATAAGCGACATATGCACTGATGACGAATGTCTTCAAAAGTTATTAGTTACGACAAGGAACAACTATTTTAGCGAGATATATGGTGGTGTACTTATATAATATTAGTCAAGTATGTGTATGTAAAGTCAGCTGTTGCGATCCGACACCCGAGACCCGACCCTGAACCTTTGAGCCTTTACTCGTCTTGCCTCAATGGAACAATAACACTTATTCTAATTACACTCCGCTGACATTATTTTTGCTCTGCAGATGAACTATCTTCAGATAAAAGAAACCTTGAAATATTTCTCCCGGAACTTTGTCGATAAATCGAAACCATTTTCTTTTCATGGCTAAATGGAATGCGAAAATTTCCAAATATCGAATCGAATGTTCCGATTCATGCAATCGTAAACGCTACTTAGGGGGAAAGTCTTGAAAAATTACGTGTCTGAGCCGAGACCGGAGACCGCTAACGGGAGGGGAGCGGGGTGAATGGCGGCGCGTAGGCTTTGTTGCTTGTGCTGGCATTCCTCGCCTGGGAACCGGGAACAGGCGTCCCCCCCTCAGCTCTGCTGCCCCTCCCCGCACGCATTCCTGCCCTCTCTCACTTTCATTGTTCCCTTCGGCGCGGGAGGTCGCCGCTCCTCGTACAAATAATGGAACCAGTCCTATAAGTGGTGGACTTGTTGCCTCCAATAAACACGTTCGACCTGTCCGTAAATGACATTTACAGATACACTTGTTAATTCCCTGCCCCTTCCCCATCCCTATTAACGATATAAAACATTGTAATTTATACGAGTTATGTTAAGGATGTTGTAAACTGTATTCTAACCAATTAAGGTTGGGATACTAATCATAATTTGACAGTTAACCGTAAGCGACATTCCAAACAAAACTGCACCTGCGTCGACGCATATCCTAATGAAATCATCCCCTAATAACAACAATAGAGTGGCTATTATTGTTGTAATTTATCTTGGGCGAGGCGAGTCATCGAGGCTGCGCCGAATTTTGATTCATTTCGGATGGTCGGAATGCCATTGTGGCCGCCGACACTACCTGCTGCTTGCTGGCTCACTGCCTCAGGTATCAGTGGACCCTGTTAAACACCACGTCATTTGTGTTTATACGTTTTGACAAACGCCAGTGAGTTGCGAAGTGTTATTATCAACAAGGGTGGGCGCTACCATTGTCTACTTAGCCGTTATCTTAAATTCTTACACTTGTTTTGTATTCCAGTCTACTAAACGAAACAGTTTTATTTAACTACTAGAGTTTACCCGAGATTTAGTACGCGCAGACCACGGACTTTAAATACTCATAAATTTTGATTGAATGAACCGATTGCGATGAAATAATCAATGTTAATCCAAACTAAGCCCTACGCTTTTGTGATAACGCCATCCTATATCCTATATTTTATGTTTTATGTGATTGTGTCCAAACAAATGGACAAAAATTAACATGGTATCAATGCATTCCATTATGTATCCTAAACACCTCCAATGAATATTAATGCGAATATCTTCAAAGTACATTCACGCCAAAATTACGATTTTATTATACTTAAGTATTTCTATAGATTGATAGAAGCCGTTAGCTGGATAAATAACAAGTTAAAAGTAAGTTAAATTATAACGGAAGTTGTATCTAATAGCCGCTTATATGCTAAGCGCTTCCTGCTAGGGGAAACCTTATTGTTATTCATGGGGCGGATATTTATTTTTCTCTGTTATTGCGTTAACGCTTTAAATGCCCTCTGGCCCTAATTCAAAAGGTCTTATCAGCTTAATGACGTGCTTAAGAGTAATAAAGTCTGATTAAAACGCTAATTCTTGTCAAAAACTTGTTGAAGCTTTGCGGAGTAACCAGTCTTTTTTTTAACGGCGTAAGTCCTTTCATTTCTTGAATATTTCGTCTGAAAACGCTTTTATCGCATTAAGCCTAAGACCTAGTCTATCGGGCTTTAGATTTAAAATCTCTTTGGTATAGGGAGCACGTCCATGAAATATGGGTTTTCCGAGTCATTAATTTAATATGTGGGTGATCGTTACATACGATATTATATTCCCAGAAAATGAGGTTAACCTTGTGGTGAAACTCGAACTTTTCAGGGCTTCACATCGAATTTGAGAGAAATTGTTTCAGCTGTTATTTTAGGAACTTAAGTGTGTAAGTGGATTTTTGGGTTTATTTATGCGAAATTAATTCATTACCTATATTGTTTTTCGCAATACTGAAAACTAACATTGTTAGGTTGTGAGTGTTGTTTTTGTTTTACTTGCCCAACCTGCGCGCGTAGGTACTGTATTGTACTTTAGAACATAAACATCACAGATAACACAACGACAACTTTAGCAACTGGTACTTTCCTTAAGGCTCCTTTTACCGTCCAGTGTCGCCCTCATCACAATGTTAAAGATTGCTCAATAAAGAAAGCCTAACGGTCTCCGCACACGACTGATTTTTAGGTCCGATTGTCGGACCGACTTTGTTTTTGTCTATACCGAAAAAACAAAGTCGGTCCGACAATCGAACCTAAAAATCGGTCGTGTGCCGTAACCGTTAATTAAAAAACGTGCTACTTCAATATACTACAAAAGCCTTAAAGCGATTTTTTTCATAGAATACTTTTACAGGTACAAATACAAAATTCATTTATTTGTGATACACAGGTATAAAAAAAAACATACAGGACATTTAGGTTCTAAACATTCCACTTAAGAATATCGAAATAAATGTAAAAGTGGCCGTTTTTTTTTCTATATTCAAAGTACCTATGTTTATTGTTTAGACCTATAGACAACCTATAAAAGTATTGTACAAAAATAGCTGTAAGGCTTTTGTAGTAGTAGAGTAGCAATTTTTTAATGTAGGCTTTCATTATTGAGAAATCTTTAATATTGTGTTGAGAGCCACTCAGCTGTAAAAGGACTCTTAACAAGATTTTAATTAAAAGGGCGTATTAGACAGAGATCTGGCATAGAATTTGACCGGTCCGCGGGCACTGCAGAATTAATTAACGAGAGATAAGTCTGTCGTGCTAATTATTCTCCAGCCCCCCTCCCTCGTTTTGTATCTACCCCCCTTTCTCGTCAGGGGGTTATCGGGGGTCAGTTCGCGACACTAGGCTATGTAAGTTGAACCTATCTACTTATATCCACATTATTGCATGCTTGGAATGTAAAGCAATATAATGGTGAGTTGTGTTTACAGCTTTTGCAAGTTTCTTGTTAGGATATCAGTCATGTATAGGTACGCATTGCTGAACTCACTAGTAACTATGTTGTTCTTACAATGTATTTTTCGGACTCTAGTTAGTTAGACCTAGCCAGAACGACCACTGTACTGGAAAAATCGTATTAATTTTTCTACTAATTATCGACACTTAAGTTAAGCCGCACTTCTGGGCAAGCAATTAACTATTAGATATACGGCTGTATAACGTCTTTTATCTCGTTCGTTCGCACGCAAATAGAAAGAGAGCGAAGGTGTGATAGCGCTGTATTACGTCACGGTGGCATGCTTCCCATGCTGGAGTAAATTGCTAACCCAGGAGTGCAAGTGGGGCTATTTTATGTCATCCCATGGTTTGTACTATCATGTTATCGTAGTAGCATAATCAATTTCTAGTACTTTCTACTACGGAGAGGTCAACAAGAATGTCACCAATATGTCATCATCCCTCTAGGATGTGGGGTTTAAATTCAACCAAAGATGCGTCACGTAATTTATAGACATTAGACTGGCCGTCGTCAAAACAAACGTAACAACAGTAGGTATTCCACGTAGAACAGGTGGTTGTTAGTGAATTGTGAGTGACCCGCTATCGGTTTCACAGTCGAGAGTCGACCCAGGGCTTCCCGGCTCCAGTTACACTGACTCACCCGGTCGGTCCTGTGTCAAACGGGGCACCACTGAGTGCCACTGATCAATGGACAGTCTTTCCATTCAATGTTGTAGTGTCAGTTGTTCACTTTATCTCTGTATAATGTTATTCTTTTTTTTTCTGTTATTGTTTTTAGTCGCAAGGTTATCGTAGGTGTGTCGATTTAAAGGTTATTTAGTTAGGTACTTTAGATAGAGCCGTCTCTATCTAAAGTTATATTTATAATTGAATAGTATTAATATTTATTACAATTTGCGTTTTTTGCTATACAGTCCTTAATATGCTGACCGTTTTTTAAGGATGATCAGGAGTGCGATTTTTGAATCTCATTCGCTGAATTCAGCAGTTGAAAATGTCAAAATTACTATGGAGATATGCATCTTTCTACAGCTGATTTGACTTTCGAAAATCATTCAGGAGTAGGTACTATTTTTGAAAGTCGTAGTAATTTTGACATTTTCAACTGCTGAGCTCAGCGAATGAGTTTCAAAAATCGCACTCCTGACCATCAAACTGAACCATACTTTCTTATCCTTTATTATAGAAATAGCGAAAACAAAATCTCCTGTCCCATACATTTGGGTAAAGTAGGGTTGCAGTTTCAGTTTGATGGTCGTCATTCCCTGAAAAAACAGTCAGCATATTAAGAAGAACCCTGTATAAAGAACTGAAGGAAAAATTATTTGCTGAAACCCAAGATTAGAAATCATACCTAAACCTTTGGGCCACGGTACCCTCGTCCAACGTCTTCCTTCTCTTTCAATTTGCATGTTTAAAAGATTTATCTTTATTGTTTTTTTTTTCTTAAAACTGTCTTCGGGTTTGTCATTGGCATTTCGGAGATTTTAAAAAATTGCAGTAAATATTTGCGAAATGCTTTTAAACGTGCGGTTAATTTGTGAGTCCATTCTTAACTAATCCTTTCCTACCTGTGCCTTCAGACAAAGTGTGACAAGACAATGCTACTTATTTTGCTAATCTTTTACCAGATAAAGACTCAGTTTTATGGCACAGTTAAGAACTTTAGGACCTTGGATATTGAAGGCAAAATTTCTAGAACACTTTTGTTCTAAGAATGGACCAATTTTTTTGTTTCAGTTTAGATAATGTATTTGGTAAAGTCATTTCACTATCTTAGTGGAATTTTCAACAAAGTATTTTTTATGCAGTTAGTAGTTACAAATATTCTAAAATAGGCTTTAGGAAACTACTTGAGAGTGACTTACCAAGTACCTATACAAGGTGTTACAAAATTACAAATAAACATTTAAGGGGGTGATTTAGACCATCAAACTCAACAACTTTCACTATGGGACCAATATCGAAATCGCGAAAAAAAAAAATTTATGTTCTATACTCTACAAATTGACTCGAGCTAAAATATGTATGGGATATCAGTTTTTTTTTTCGCATGTCGACGTTGGTCCCATAGAGAAAGTTGTTCAGTTGGACGGTCTAACTTATGTAACACCCTGTATACCCTCTATCGATGATTTTTTATTATATCATTTTCTGTTGTATATGCCATCAATATCTCTACATCTCCTATATTACGTAATATAGGAAGAGATAATCCAAATGCCATTCAATATCCCGAACAAAATCCACAGTCGTTTTCGGTCGAATTCTTATCGTTAACGAGCCCTAATGGGGGGTTCCGATGTGGGAGGAAGTGGGCCATCTCTCCGCCACTGCCACGGGTAAATTGATTCAATCTATAGTTCGTTCATCATTGTCCCGCGAGACATGGCATTGTCACACTTCTGACGTTGTCATAGAGTTCTCCCAGGGTTACTTGCTACGTGGCATGAACGGTAATCAGGCGACAAGTTGGTCCGACTGGCTGAATGCTGACTGACGAGTTCACTTCGTATGCCTTCTCATGAGTCGCGTGATTTAGAAAATTGCACGTGTAATAAAACCTCATTATTGTAAGTGGAAGGTGGTTTGGTGTTGAAGGGATTGGTTTTTCACACGTTTGATCTAAGTACAAGGTGTTACAAAAATACAAATAATTTAAGGGACGGGTTTAGACTATCAAACTGAACAACTTTCACTATGGGACCAATATCGAAATCGCGGAAAAAAAATTATGTTCCATACTCTACAAATCGACTAGAGCAAAAACATGTATGGTATATCAGACTTTTTTTTTTCGCAATTTCGATGTTGGTCCCATAGAGAAAGTTGTTCAGTTTGACTTGTTTGTATCTACTGAATTATTTAGTTGGTAAGACTTAGAATTCTCAGAACAGAAACCATATAAAAATAATAATAATGTATGGTTTGATTTCGGAGTCTTACAAGGATTCGCGTGTTATTTAACGTTTCCAAGAGATCGAGCTCAAATCACTGCTGTTATCGAGGCAATTTCATGATCCGGTTTGTATGATGGTTATCATCATCACGCCCACATCACGCCGAAATGCCAAATCAAAGGTCCTGGGTATGGGTATAATACGAATTTATAGCGATTCGGTCAGGAATGCTATAGTAGGTACAATATATATATTATTGTGCTTCTATGACAGGTACAGACGCCGTTTTTCGTTGTTATTTCTTTTATTTTTCTCCATGGTTAGTTCTCTTAAAACATTCTTGTGGCCTTAGCTTGGGGTTCTATGTAGATTAGTACATATTTATAACAACACTACTTACTATGTTGTCAACATTTAACAGTCTATATACGCCCAACTATGGGACACATTGTATATAGGGTCCAACTTAATATGCTGACTCTTTTTAAGGGGATGTTCAGACCATCAAACTGAACAACTTTCTCTATGGGACCAACATCGAAATGGCGAAAAAAAAATCTGCTCTTCCATACAAAACTGCAAACTTACTCGAGCCAAATGTATGGGACAGCTGTTTTTTTTTCGCGATTTTGATGTTGGTTTCATAGAGAAAGTTGTTCAGTTTGATGGTCTGAACATCCCCTTAAAAAAGTGTCAGCATATTAAGAAGGACCCTGTATATACATACAATGCGGATAGCCAATGCGAATTTCTTCTTCAGCCTATGCAAGTTTCCTCACGATGTTTTCCTTCACAAATTGAGTCAGTCAATGTATTATGTGCATTCTCATTTAAATTAGCTATTTACTAATACCGTACCGTACCGTACCGTACCGTCCTACTGGACGAAGATTTTTTAAAACATGCTGCTATTTAGTATAGGTCATGTCATGAGTCTCACATATAGGTTCCTACTATTATTTTGTTTCATATCATATTTGAGGATTACTACTATACCTAGATATAGTTAACAGATATAGTGACGTCATGCGGTGCTGAAAAACCACATGTCCGCAACTAAGCTTGGAAATAATGAATTCGAACGACGAACGAATTCGGAATACGTGGGAATTGATTACGTAGCTTTTCGTAACTAGAAAATAATGAATGAAAAACGTGATTCCCAAAAAAACAGTTTGGACTAATATATTACCTTTTAAGCTTTCACGAAATTCCCAATAGAAGACCTTGTTCAGCGGAGCTGTCGATAGTTTCCGAGTATTCCCACAACAGTTTTTCGTGTAATACCCAGAAAACTCTTTTCGCTAAATTGTTTCTTGGCCTAAAAAAAAAGCTAGGTCACGTGCTTCTAATCGGAGCATGTCGAAAGGCAATCAGGACTGCGGATTGTTGATGGTTGTTACCCGATATTCGCAATAACTTGACATATTTCGTTCCGAACCACTTGCCTTGTCAATTGATACTGACGCATTCCATACAAGGCCTTTCTGTCTTCGTATTAATTACAAACATTGCTGCGTTCCGTCAGTGTGCAGGAGTGCCAGTGCACTTCTGGGTAAGCTCGCTACATCTTCGGCCCCATCTTTGTCCTGAGGACTAGATTGGGGTCAAGAGCAAACCCATCAATAATAAAAAAAAAAAAAAAAAAAAAAACAGAATAAGCAAGCTTTTATACCTACATTATTATCAGCAGCATAGAAAATACTAGTACTTTCTTATCGTACCTATCAGCAGCAGGTTTTCTTTGCCTCACTGAGTTGAATACCTATCTTATTATTATAGTATACTTACAGAAAACAAGGTACGTGCCTGTAGGTAAGCAGTTAATTACACTTTTCAAATTTTTGAGATTCCTAACTGATGATCTGCATAATGTAGCTAAAATGTCTGATGCTGTTATCCAGTCGAGGCCTTTTTTTTTAACACGAACGAAAGTGTTTTAAACTGTATTTTAAAGTCTGAAAACCAATTATGTCTTATTTAAGGATCTGGCTGATAGGCGACCGTTCTCAATTACACGATTAGATTAAGTTTAATAGATGGAAAAAAATCCAAAAGTTACCCCTTTTTGTTATGATTAAACTGCTGATATTTAACTTTTTATTCTTGTACATAACTAAATACAATAAGTATTTCTAGTGAACTCCGTTGAATTTTGAGCTTAGAAACACCCATGAGCAAAGATATTGATGAAAAACACGTTTTTTTGCGATCCTGCTTTCAATTGGAGCGGGATGGCTAATTGCAAACTTATGCTTGCAAGAAAGAGACGCTTGCACTTGAATAACCTGGCCTTAAGATCAAATCTCCTTCCACTGTTACAATACCTACACAATGAAATAAATTGCTAGTGCTAAAGTATAAGAAATATCGTGACAGAAATCTAGAGAAAAATCATCTCAGAATGTGTCTATTGAAAGGACAAACAAACCATCGCTACTGTAGCGTTTAAGAAGTGTAATTTATGCCTTAACACGTTGCTTACATTCATGTCATGCTAGTATTTAAACGTTTTATTATTGGTACTTTTGTCAATGGTACTATATCATGCGACTCTATAAATGTTACATGATACTTTGCTACGCATTATCGTCAGGATTAATAAAAACAACAACGAATGAACTTGTAAATAAACGTGACAGCAACGTCTATAAAAGGATAGTAAATAATTCCAATAAACCTTTTAATAAATAATTAAACGTCAATTCAATGTGTTTTGTATGCAAGGGGGCATTGAAACGTGAACTCGAATGGCCGTGGCTGCAATGCAGTTTGAATTCAGAATATTTGCATCGGTCGAGACGTGTCCATCCATTTATACGATACTAACACCTGCATTTAGATTCGAACTTGCTGTCTCTATCATATTAAATCATCGTTTGTGAGACGAACAGATGTAATATGTTGTAGGATCTATTGGTATGGATTAGGGAGGCTGATGCTGTGTAAGGTCGAATCGGTCACCCTGTGGAAGATACCACACTGTGTCTCTGTATGGGTTTGGCGTAACGCATTGAGCTCGGTGGCGCGTTGCGGAGAGGTATGGACTCTCAATCATGAGGTCTGGGTTCGAACCCGCACGGACAACATGCCACGTTCCAATGAGTTTTTCTAACTTATGTACGTATTACCGACGCTCTCAAACGTTGGAGGAAAACATCGTGAGGAAACCTGCATATTATGCAGACGAAGAAATTTAGATGCATATGTGAAGTCTGCCAATCTGCATTGGGCACGCGTGGTGGACTAACGCCCAAACACCCTCCTAGAGGGTAGGCCTGTGCCCTGCAGTGGGACGTATATAGGATGATGATGATGATTGAATATCTGCAAAGAATCTATTTGGGGAATAATATTTAATAGATGATATAAAGTGATATTTGATTGTCTCTACATATATTATACATACATACATATGCTCACGCCTATGTCCCACTACTGGGGTAGGCAGAGACAATAGATCGCCACATGCTACGATTCTGACACACATCTTTCGCCTCCTCAACATTCATAAGTCTCTTCATACAAGCTCGTCGGTTCCGGGTACATTGAATTTGAACATATATTATGAACAGGAAAATACTAACAATTTAACTATAAGTATTTAGAGACAATTTAATTGTCAACCTCAGGGCCAATTAAATTCAACTTACCTACGCCTTTAAGCCTCTGCGTGTAAGAAGTATACAGGCAGCGTTTTAAAAAACAAATATGTTGAAACGGTGTCTAAACTATTATAAAACTGTAACTGAAGTGTGTCTGTACTGTACACACATGTACAGACTGTACATTGAAGATATTTACAAAAAAAGATTACGATATGGTTTTTAGGTATCCCTGACCCGAAATCAACCTTTTTTAGAAATTTCGTTTGTCTGTTTGTTTGTGTGTTTGTTTGTTTGTTCACGCATCACGCAAAAACTACTGAACCGATTTTGATGAAACTTTTTTTGTTCAATAGCTTTATGATTTGACTTAAAATCTGGTGGGTATATAATTTGTGCGGACGAAGTCGCGGGTAAACACTAACTAGTACTAGGTATTACATTATGTAGGTAAGTACAGTTTATTTATAATCCTACAATCTCCTGTATGGTCCATCCCAAGCTCTCTGAAGTTTTTAAAGTCAATATGAACTTGATTTCACCAAGAAGCAAAATTCTAGTAAAAATATCACCGGAGAATATTTGTGTAAATCAGCGTTCAAAAAGTTTGAACAACACAACTCGGATGTTGAGGACACGACATTTTTAAGGGTACCCTGTGTAAACTGAAGCGGTCTTTTTCGTTCAAGTTTTCGCTCTTATTCGTCGCTCCGCATAAAAGTTCCTCCGCTGACCCCTTAATGACCTAAGAGCAAAGCTTAGTGCACACTTGTAAGTTTTGACCACCACTTTATTGTACTTTACGAACTTTTCGTGCCTTTCTGTACTCTTATTCCCGAGAGGTTTTATATTTTAATTAGATGGTTTTACCTCAGTTTTCAGAGATTGTTTTATTTTATTTATATTTTCTTTTCTTTCGAAGACCACCAGCTGTTAACACATTACAAGTTTGGATGCTAACAGAAAGCCAAGTGCAGTGTTCTGTTAATTTTTAATTGTTTAAACTGTATAAAATTTGACATTTCATTACCTTTTCAAAAATTACACACTGTTATTTGAAACCACCTAAACATTTTCGAAACAAATTAATTAAAACTAAATTGTTATTCAACTTATTTAAATCTCTCCGAAATTAATATCAATTAGTAGTTTCGTACACTCGCTCGCTTAAACTAATCCTATAATAAAGTCGACGGAGCTGTGTGTGGAAACTAAACTGAATTCTACAGCCCATTCCACTCAAGAAATCCCTTGTTATAACTCTTAGCGACATCGCCATAAGAATGAAAGCGGTTGGATTTACGTAACTTAGAGGACGAATAAGTCGTCGGAAGCAGTAGTGCTCGGGTAACAATGCTAATGAGGCGTCTGCCCGCTGACAGATGTCACAGTGAGCGACAAACAAACAGACTTGAAAGAAAAAAATCTACACACTGTTTAGAGCGGGCGGTGGGTTGGGCAGACAGAACGGCTTTCAATCTTGAGGGCGGAGATTCGTATAGGTAAGGTCTATAAAGACCGTCAATCGACATTGACCGTCTTCTATAGGCATCTTAGTGCCATCTTATTCATGTCCAATGTCGAAGTTAGATTTTTCAGGATCGTAGCAGGTGGCGTTTTCTAATGTAGTAAGCATAATGCCAAAGTGTCGTTGTCAATCTCAATAGTACGGGCTGAAATAAAAAGTTTGATATAAAAAATACATAATTATTTCCAACTTCTGCCACCAGAAAATTGATTTAACGAGCGTCCTAGTACAGTCAGCATCAGAGAAACCAGACCCCTTTATCAAAATCTTGATGGGGTTCGATTTGTCTGATGCTGACCGTAGTTAGGTACAGGCAGCTCTATCTAGCGTAGCGTCAACAACTAAAACTGGGGTCTTCCCGGAGTCCCAGAGATTCAAACTTCGCAATTGCGTGAACGTTTTCGTTCTAATGTCAACTCTATTACGATTCGGACAAAAATGATCTCGATATATCGAAAATGGAAAGTGCGGGTACAGGGCCTGACTTAGGTGAAAATTGTTTCATTCCGATTACAAACAAGAGACACTACCTACTCAGAAAATTATCAATCTAAAAAGTTTTTCATTTGAGGTCCCCTCGACGCTCGTTGACTATCCCCTAAAGGTACATTGACACTACGTTTACGCTTGTACGCGTACTAAGCTTTATTCTAGCTTACGTTTAACCCCAATTTACCTAAGTGGGCCTTTAGAACTGTGTTCAACTAATTGACTGATCGATATCCAACTGTTTTGTCCAGATTAGTTGCTCGAAGACCTTGACATTATCATGCCATTCAATTCCGTTAGGAACTTGAAGAAACAATAGTTTCTAGTTTAGTTAGTTCGATTCATAAATGTTGAAAGGACGTTTGTGACAATCTGGTTAAACAAAAGTTCAATCTACACCCCTAACAACATTATCGATTGCTCATTAGTAAACATCATCATCATCATCATCAGCCTATCATCGTCCACTGCTGGACATAGGCCTCTCCCAAGGCGCGCCACAAAACTCTGTCCTCGGCCTTCCTCATCCAGTCGCTCCCCGCTATTTTTTTTAGGTCGTCTGTCCAGCGGGCAGCAGGGCGTCCCACACTACGCCTACCAGTTCGCGGTCTCCACTCTAGAACTCTGACACCCCATCGGTTGTCAGTTCTTCGGCAGATATGACCAGCCCATTGCCACTTCAGCTTGCTAATTTTCTGAGCTATGTCAGCCACTTTAGTTCTGTGACGAATCACTTCATTAGTAAACACGATCTAGAAATTAATATTTTGACTTTGAAACTTTTAAACAAAAGGGTCCTTCTTAATATGCTAATGATTTTTTAAAGGGTTGCTTATAGACTGTCAAACTGAACAACTTTCTCTATGGGACCAACATCGAAATTACGAAAAAAAAAACTGTCCCATACACTTGGATCGAGTAGGTTCGTGGTTTACCATGAGACAGCAGATTTTTTTAGATGTTTGCCCCATAGAGAAAGTTGTTCAGTTTGACGGTCTGATCTTCCCCTTAAAAAGTGTCAGAATATTAAGAAGGACCTCATATATTTTAACAAAGGTCTACTTCCTGTAATAAGGGAAAAAACAAGTAGGTTATTATAGGTGCCTACTTACTATAGAATTCTTGTACTTCCCCCTGACGATATCTTTTATACAAATGGAACACAACAATAGTATTCATTCATAACTAAGGTACCTACATTGACGTTATTAAATAGCGAATGTAATAAAATAAAATCAGAGAATTAATGAATTATTTTCATAATTTTATGAAAATACTGAATAATTACAAAAAAAATGCATACATCCTCCCCTCCCACCCAATATTAAAGATCGATTAACCTAAATTCTGTTGTTTTCCTTACGGCAAAGAAAACGAATGTCATCGTATCAATCTTGTTAGGCGTCCGCCCGCGTCCGGGCGACCAGCGCGGTCCGGTACGAGGTGTCCGCCGGTTATCCGCTATCAATATCAATCAGTGTCCGACCCGGCCTTAGGACTGCTTTACACGAGGACAGCAAACGGTTATAGTTCCACTAAAGGTCGTCAGTAGGTACACTTCCCGGGAACTATTCAGGGTTTATGTAATCGAGAGCTACGATGCTTCGAGCTTACTCTGGTATTTCAGAGCCAGAGTCTATAGGTATGTTGAATGCAATAAGCTGCTCCATGTCGGTGTATGTCAGACATTGCTAACAAAATTTTGTATTTAGGGTGTCAGAGTTTTTGCTAAAACCATTAAACTACTCTATTTAATTATTAGGTATTCGTGCGACTACAGCTTTTCTTGTCAAGCTCGGACTCTATATACTCTGATTCTAAATCGGAAACTTCAATCATTTTTCATATTACCTAATATAACAACCATCCTTATTCAACTGTCGCTGAGCCTACCTTTTTGTCTTGTATTTTTTTTAAATATTATAATTGTTATTCTAGTGGCATTTCCCTCGGAGTATCAGTGCACAAACAAACAAACTGGGGAAATATCATTAACATACTAACAACAGAAAAAACACTTTTATTTTTAATGTTCTGATGTCTTGTGTTCTTATGTCTTATATGTTTTAATGTTCTTATGTCACCTACTTTTGTCTGTGTACAAATGGAAAGACAAATAAATGATTTTTAATTTAATTTAATTTAATACCATTAAAGCTAGGTTTGAATGCTCACGTTTTCAAATGCATCTAGAATCTTACAACCACGCGATTAATCTCAAATTTGTCTAATAATAATAAAGCCGGATCATCCATTGACCGGAGTTCAATCTGTAAGGCGCGACCGTGGTCGATCCGGTCCGGTCGGACTAAATCCGGCGGTTTTCCGCCATCCTATTAATATCAATCAGTGTGCACCGGCCACCACCGTTTTGATGTTCAACCGTTAGGGTCTGAACACATTGTATTTAATGCTTATGTTACTGAATTAACTGACAAGGCTTTTTCTAGGTTGTTCTCTTTGTTTCTGTCTTTATGTCTGATGTGGTACGCCTGGAAGCAAGTCAGAAGAGGTTTTGTTGTCAGTTGTCTGTTGATGAGCCAAGTAAGCAGGCGTATGAAAGAGTTACTAGAGACTTACTAGAGGATTGTATTGACTCTATATAAGAAGGGGTACATATTAATGAAAAAAATGTTTTGTTAAATATAACCAAACTCTAGTGATTACCGAACTGTTTTGTAGCACATAATCAAAAATTTGGTTATAATCGCTAAAAAATTGGCTATTTATAACAAAATTGTTCCATTGATGTTTCATAGGTGTATGTTATTTCTATCAGATTCAACAACATTTCAAGCACTCATCCAACTGCAGTCGCACCTTACGCTTAAAGCAGTATGGTCGTCAGTTTATTCTTATTTTCCCGCATCTAAGTTCCGTGATGGACAGCTAAATGGTGATGTATAGGGTCTCTTATTTAACTGGCCTCCGTCGTTCTATCCCACGGCGTGTCGGCAGCGGCTCGCGATCAAAGGGAGGGTCGAGGTCCATTTATAAAATTGACACGTGTTGATATTGGCTCTATTTGGTTTAATCCAGTTTGATGCAGTCAAGGTGTGGTACTGGGTTGGACGAACATTTATGAGAAAAAAATTACTCTTAGGTCCACTTGCATCAACCTATTAGCTATTTAATAGCAAGTGGATTGCTACTTTGGATTAAATAGTTATATCTCAGGGTTTTTTCTGTCCTTAAAATAATGGATTTTGGGGAGAAACCGTAATCATTTTCCTAACTCAATAGCTAGGAAGATGATGATGATGATGAAGATTAGATTCTAGAATGACATTTGGCCCCCCAATCCCCAGAAATCCCCATTCGGCCCCAGCGAGTCAGTTCCCGCTGGGTAGTGGGGTCTATCCTGAACATCTTCGATTCGAGAGAGCTCGCATCTATTCAAGTCCTTTTTATTACAACATCAGACCATCTCAGATTTGGCACAAAATAGGTCCCAGAAGGACAGCTTCTTACAAACGAGCGAAACCGGCGCACGCACACATAGACTGACCTACTCGCTTTCTACGGGTTGGCATGCGAGGCCTACTGGTAAAGTTAAATAAAGTCCATTGCTTTCTAGAGGGAAATGATAATAAAATTCTTTGTGGGCGAAATTGTGCAGTTTGCCAACTTATCACCACTTGCCTATTCTTGGTGAGGATATAAAGGTGAGAAGAGATCGGTGGGCGGACCAGAAACTGGGAGTAGGGTAACCAAACGTGCGCAATTTGACAAAATCCGGACAAAAGAGTAAAATTCGCACAAAACAAGGCTTTAAGGCTTAAAGTCCGGATTACGTTATGAATTTTTTATTAAGTATTTGCATAAATTAAATAGCAGATCTAAGGTGTTATTGATTTTCGACATAAATTGAATTAAAAGTAGGTAAGGAAATATGAATAATACCTAATTAATAATACAGGTGTGTACATGTTCTACGCCTGCGATTGGAATATTCAGGCTTTTCTTAGAAAAATCAAGCTCCATGTCCAGATTTTTCATGTTAAGTGGTAGTCCTAGCATGAAGTCATTGCGACATTCCTTCATATTGCATTCTAGACACGTACCGGCTTTTACGAGGCTTGTTTGGGTGACATTAGGCGCTTAGCGGTTTGTTTACAGCGATAAAAAACAAGTAACCAGTCGTAAGCGCCATTTAACTGCGCGGTTTCTGCGATTGCTTAATGCTTTGGAAGTTAATTGAATAATTTGGGATATCAACTCGCTAAATAGGTGCTTCGAACGTCGATTAGCGAAAACCGCACTATATCAATCAAAAGGATATGTTTGCTTAATTGGCTGATTTTGCATTTTTTCTATGACTGTACCGTATTCTGTGTTTTTTACTTCGTTTGAAAAATGATCGGCTGTTGTTCATGAAAAAAAGGCGCGGGATAACTTTGTCGCGAGTCGCGCCCCTCATGCTAGGTTCTCTGGCTGTACGGTCTTCAGTGCTGGGTCTATAATGGATATGCCCTGGATATGATCCACTACGGAAATACGTTAGATCTTCATCATCATTATCATCCTTCTATGTTGGTAGTACATGCCTTCTATTAATGTATGATATCGTTTGCCCACTTCTGGCAAGGTACTATTTAGCGACTTTGTTCAAAATTTGAAGTCGACACGATAAGAAGGAAGAATGTATGATTCTTGCGTTAGCACTGTATTTCCGCCAGTGTCAAGTAGTTTGTGGGAGTGTCTATCCCAATCTCAGGGATTATTTTTGATCAAGAACAGGAAGAGATTGTGGATTGCGGACACCACAACGCGAGAAAAGTGCTCGTGTCAGAACAACGTGTCTCTTCATACCTTCTCCATCACAGGTCCAATGCGCAATGACAGAGGAAGAACTTCTTGTTGATTTCACACTTAGAACTTTTTTTTTTTAGTTTGCTCAACAGGTTTCTGACCAAATAGGTACTTTGGTAGGTACTAAAATACGTCGGCATGCCTCATTCACATGCGGAGTCAATTAAATGTAGTAAAAATCTTAGTAAGAAATAAAACATTTGCAAATTAATACATGTGCGAGTGCTCATGACCTATGTTTGTAATAAAAACGTTCATTACACGCTTGATTATTATTCATTACTTTAGTGAATTGCTTTAACTTTCATTATGCTACAATTGATTTTGATTCATAAATAAGTATGAGGGTGTGTTTTCACTAAAGCGGAGTGGAAAGGACAACTTTTTTCTCAATAATCTGGTAAGACATAACGTGATATGGGGATTAAACGGTCTCCCACGTGATATGCGCCCACGCACGCATTTCCTTGTAAGGCCAGATTACTTTGTATTGGCCTTGTTTTTATAAATTCGGTGGGTATGAAATGTGACAATTCGTTTAAGATTTGTGTCATTGTAAAAGGCTCTTTAAGTTTCTATAATCTTAATTAATTTACTCAAATGATACAATAATCTATAGATAATATGTTGCTATTCGAAAATCTATCAATACCAGAAACCTTTTTCTACCTTCTTCAGAAAGATAAAATTACAAATATAGCTCTACCAGAAATCGATTTTATTAACTGACTTATCGTATTGAATGCGTCGTATACGTAAAATAATTTAAGTGTTTTGGACGAAAACATTATATAACCTGCACGGCTAGTATGTTGCTTTTTCGTGAAAGCGACATATAAAAAACGTCATACGCCTTCTTTTTTGGCATACTTAAAATAACAAACATGGACACATTTCGATTCTTAATGTTTTCTCGGGGGTGGCATGCTAGGCCTACTGTGGTGAACAGAAAAGCTAAGGTTGTAGGGTTGCCAACTTTTATTAGACCGTATATACTCGTACGTACTTAGTATTTTAGAGCGGATGCTATTTTGTATAGTATGGTTGGCAACTACCCACTAGCACTACCTACTAGTAGTAAAATTTTGATTAAACTAAATCAAAGGCTATTGTAGCTTTGTACCCCGGATAATATGGGTTGCCTACTTGCCTATGTGAACTTTGTTTACTTACAGTTCAACCTTCTGTGTCTATATCCGTCAGATACAAGTACAACAATATAATATGACACAGACAAGATAAAATTAGTTTAATCTAATCTCGTGTGTGACACATTAGAGCGTGTATTCAGAGAGTATTGACACTTCGACCTTTGCGAGAATACGACTCAAACGCACAGATGGAACTGCGCCAACTCCGTTGCAAATATTATGTCACCTCACATAAATCTTAAGCTAAAGACATAAGCATGAAAATGTTTTAAATCACAGGTCTTCTTACGTGGAACGAATGACTTCTACCGGGTTACAAATATGCTTTGATATAGGTACAGGAACTAATTCATGCAGATATATTCCTTTTGTTCCACAGTTCGATGTAGCGTGTTTGTCATTCGCTTTTATTGTTTATTGCGTAACGACATCATGTTGTAATATTTGCTAAGAACGAGTATAACTTACAACAACGTCTTATAGGCTTTAAGACGATTGTCCTTCCACCATACCATACCTACCACCATGTTTCTGCAAATAAACAATGTAATTTGCTGGGTGCCCGAGTGTTTTGCATACAAACGATAGATTCTATTTTCAATACTAACGAATCAAAGACAATGAACAAAATATTTTTTTCAATACTAGCATGACTTTAAGATTTGTATGGAAATCTTTGAGCCACTATAAAATCTGAAAAAGCACAGCACAGATATTAATTTCAAGATGTATTTAAAAAAAAAAACATTGACTTTAATTGTTTAATATCTAAAATATAATCAAACTACGTGAGGGGCATATCCTCTGATAGTTTTCTTTTACAGGCATTTCGAATGATTTCCATTTACTTACGGAAAAAAGACTATCGCCTACCTACTAGTAAACAGCTTCGATTTTCTCTTTAATTAAACCATTTATGGTGGTTGCAGAGTTGTCAATTTCATACAAAACTTTGTCGTAGAACACTCGTAGACGGTATTAATAATAGTAATGTTTTATATATGGAAAAATTGCTTTAGAAAATCTAGATTGCGCGTATCAAATAACATTTAGAATTTATAATATAATTATAAAGATATAAGACTTTGAAATTTTGTGTGAATAATTTCAAAGCTTGATATCTTCGTAATTGTATTATAAATTGTAAATATTATTTGATACGCGCTATCTAGATTTTCTAAGCTATTTTTCCATATATAGGGTCCTTCTTAATATGCTGACACTTTTTTAAGGGGATGATCAGACCATCAAATTGAACAACTTTCTCTATGGCGCCAACATCGAAATCGCGAAAAAAAAACAGCTGCTCCATACAAAACTGCAAACCTACCCGAGACAAATGTGTGGGACAGCTGTTTTTTTTTTCGCTATTTCGATGTTGGTCCTATAGAGAAAGTTGTTCAGTTTGATGGTCTGATCATCCCCTTAAAAAAGTGTCAGCATATTAAGTTGGACCCTGTATAAAACAATACTTTTATTAAACCGTCTACGAGTGTTCTACGACAAAGTTTTGTATGAAATTGACAACTGCAACCACCTTAACACCGGAATAGTTAGATACACATAAACAAAACTGCTAGGTAGCATCCCGATCAATACACCTTGTGTCTCACGTCTACTATTACCTACCTACTCATATGTAAATAAGCATAATAGCTGAACAATTATACTACACAAACATATTATACGTAAGTATTAATAACAGCATGTCATTTCTACTGGATGACGTAACGTACTATATTATTTAAATATTTGAGTGTGACAATGTCCTGGTAACAATGACAACATATTCGTCATCCATTCATAAAAACCATGTGGACCGTGTTTATAGTTCATTTAAACTACATATAGGTACCTACCTACTAACTTAGATATACAGGGTAAAATTGATATCATTAGCATCCTTTTAAACTTAGAGTCTACCCATCAAACTGAACATCTTTTACTATGGGAGCAAACCAATCGGAGCAAAAAAATAATTAGCTGTCCCATACTAAAGAAGAAGACAAGTCGAGTTAATTTCGGAATAAACGCTAAGAGTAAAATTGTTCCTTGTACTTATAGTTACTCTTCTATAAATCAAATTTTGGTGGAATCTGGCCTAAATAGATAATCTCGTTGGTTAATTGTTATTTTCAGTCTCAGATTTATTGAGGTAGCCGTTTGTTTTTATCCTGTTAATATATTGTGACGTCACCATTTAACAGTCTATTATAACTATTTGTAAGCCATGTTAACCCAACCCAAATATGGTAGGTAGCATTCCTGTGTTGACCTTTCAAACAAGCCTTTACAGAATCGATGTCACAGATAATCTTGCTAAATTCCACGGTACATTACCTACATCTACATTATGATGAAGTAGGTACCTCTTATCTATCTATTCTATATACATATTACCACTGACATATACTCTAGCGATAGACAAGCTCGTTCAAACAAACAACATGTCACACAAAACAACACAAAATGACACATTGCGGTCTGTCATTGCCATAGTCATGAAGTGAACTCGGGAACATCAATGCGGTGCGGGCACCTCATTCAAGTGGAATATTATGTTGCTTCTATGAAAGGACTTGTCTCCCGATAGGGTGTAAGTCAATGCATATCATAAAATTGTAAACATGTTGTGGATTTACATTAAAGATATTTGCAAAAATATTAAGGGTCGGCACTACCCTAATCGGGCAAAACAGGGTTCGGCGTTCCGACTTTTGAGGATAGTAAATAGCTATATTTAGAAACAAAATTAATACCATCGCTTCTTTAAAAGATGAAGTACAAGATGAACAAAAAAAATTTCAGTAAAATTGTGTAGTTACATCAGAAAGTAATCGAGAATTTCATGAAAAACTCCAGAATAGCACTGCCGCGTTCCGAGTCCTGTGATTTAGTGAAACAAAATAAAACAACAAAATATATTTCTAATCAATGGCAAAACATCAAAGAACACTTTAAACAAATCAGTTTTTCGATACGACTTCTAGTTTTTTTGCAATTTGTTACCAAAAATCACATATTTTTTTGGACGTTTTCTTCATACAAATTACTATGGGCCGTCAATCGTTCAAAATCATTGCAAATAGACCGGTGACCGGCAACACCCAACCCTGTCTTAGAAGATTAATGAACAAATCCATTTTTAGCTAAAGTAGGCAAAGTAACTTATAAAAAACCGGGCAAGTGGGTGTCGGGCCACATGCAGTGTAGGGTTCCGTAGTTGCCCGTCACGTATGTGGACTTAGAAGTACATTTTATAAATTGGTCGACTATTACTCGTTATTATAACAGAATAACTGTAAGTTTATTACTATTGTTACTAGCAAACTAAGGATTGATAATCTGAAATCATCATCATCATCGTCAGAAGATATGTTTTAAATAAGAATGGAATAAGAGTGAATTCTGTACCGCAGTAGGTAACTCAAATGATTGACTTTGTAAGTCATTTGCACGACAGAATTTTGCGCGAAAAGACATTGCGCGACACAAGACAACACAAAGGAATTTCACAAAAGTTACTTTCCGGGCACTGTTTGGTAGTTTTTGGTTATTTTGGTAATTTATGGTAGTTTTGAGTCTTTCGGTAGTTTTTGATAAATTTTCGTACAAAAGTAACCAAAAAGTTATTTTGGTAGATTTTCGTACTTTTCGGTAGTAGTTTTTGGTTATTTTGGTAGTTTCTGTTTTTTTTGGTAGATTTTCGTACTTTTTGGTAGATTATTGTTATTTTGGTAATTTTTCGTACTTTTTTGGTAGTTTATGGTTAATTTGTTACTTTTGGTTCATCTCATTTCATTTTATTTATTTACCTTAAATTGTAGGTAGGTACATAAGTTACAGATGGTAAGTACAGAGTACCTATTAGTCACACTACAATATAATTTATAAATATTAAGAAAAAAACAGATTTAAACAATAGGTGCCAGACAATAACTTAACTACCACCTTTCACTTACTACAATTAAATTAGTTAAATGTTATAAAATCCGTTAAATGTGATTAGTTAAAAATTATAATAACCTATTGAGGTACCATTAATCGGTCTGCAACACATTTTTTTCTACTCAGATTGATGCCTGTTTGTTTACTTATACTGAAGAAACTAATTAAAGTCATAGGGACACTGTTCGATTAATAATTCTTTAACCTTCTTCAGAAATTTCTTGTCGGCTTTAATGTCATCTGGTATTTTACTATACACAAGAACAGTATTCGACTTTATTTTGTAGTCCTTAGCATCGATGCTAGTCGGTAATTTGGTACCAGTAGCTCATTTTTGCGAGTTAAATTTAATCTCTTGCTACGGAATACTACGGGGTATCGTCTCACGATTTCGCACAGATCGAGGATATACGAAGCTGTCACAGTGAGTAATTTAAAGTCGGTAAACAAGGATCGGCATGACACCCTTATTGACTGAATTCCGCTTACGATTCGAATGTAGGTACCTCTTTTGCAAAACATATATTTTATTTATGTCAACAAACCCACCCCGTAGCCAAGCCGTCAAGAACTCTTTTGTTTTTATGGTAGTTTTTGGTAATTTTCATTCTTCTATCAAATATTTCCAAAAAGTATAAAAATCTACCAAAATAACCAAAAACTACGAAAATCTACCAAAATAACCAGAAACAACGAAAAACTACCAAACTAACCAAAAACTACCAAAAAACCAGAAACAACAAAAAAATAATTACTAAACTACCAAAAATTACCAAAACCTACCAAAAGAACCAAAAACTACCAAAAGAACTATTGACATTATACTAATTTTTTTCTTTAAAATTACTTCTTGTTAATATTGCTGTGCCCTTTCAGGATTCATGTACCCACTTTAGCTACTAAGTAACACCTACTTATATGTTCTTGTGTCGCACAATGTCCTTCAGCGTGACGAAAATTACTGCTGAAATTTACCATAATCTACCAGCCCTGTTTCAAATTCTACTTAAATTCTACCAAATAATATTAATGTCGTTACAGATGGTTAAAATTTAATATAAAACACGTTTTTGAACAAAATATTATCAATTTTATCTAAACGCTCATCATTACACATGTTATTTTCGCATTTTTGTATAATTTTTATTGGTTTTCATCACTTTGTAACATGGATGCTTCAATTTTCAAATAAATATTAAATTTGGTCGTCCCTACGCAAGTTTAAATTTAGTACAGATTTCTGTGTCTCATAAGCAGAGTCAGAAATTTTGGTAGCACTTTTAATTATGTCAAAGGGATTGCACGTTTATCGACTTCCGATTGTGTCCATATACGGGTAATTTTTTATCATTGCGGATAACACCAGCATGTATTCTACTCATCAAACTGAACAACTTTCACTATGGAGCCAACTACAAAAGAGCGAGAAAAAAAATCAGCTGTCCTATACAAAACTGCAGTACCTACATATTCGACTCAAATGTATGGAACAGCTGATTTATTTGCGCTATTTTGAAGTTCGATACATGCTGAAGTTATCCGCAGTGATATAAAATATACCCGTATATCGACATTATTGGAAGTCGATAAACATGTAATCTCTTTGACATATTAAAAGTGCTAGGTACCAAAATTCCAACTCTGTTTAGAAGCCCTCTTTTGTAAAAAAAAAAAACATTAGGCGATATGATTTGCTGTACTAGAAGTGAGTTCGGTGGCGCATTGCGGAGAGGTATAGACTCTCAATCAAGAGGTCCGCGTTCGAATCCGCACGGACAACATGCCACGAACCAATGAGTTTTTCTAACTTATGTACGTATTACCGACTGCTCTCAAAGGGTGAACGAAAACATCGCGAGGAAACCTGCATAATGCAGACGAAGAAATTCTGATGTATATGTGAAGTCTACCAATCCGCTTTGGGCATGCGTGGTGGACTTACGCCCAAACACCCTCCTAGAAGGTGCCCTGTGCCCTGCAGTGGGACGTATACAGGGTGTTACAAAAGTAAGAATACATTTTTAAAACTCTTAAGGGGGTTGTTAAGACCGTCAAACTGAACAACTTTCTCTATGGGACCAACATCGAAATCGCGAAAAAAAATCTGATATCCCATAGATTTTTAGCTCGTGTCGATTTGTAGAGTATAGAACATAAATTATATTTTTCGCGATTTCGATATTGGTCCCATAGTGAAAGTTCTTGAGTTTGATGGTCTTAACCACCCCCTTAAATGTTTATTTGTATTTTTGTAACACCTTGTATAGGCTGATGATTATGATGATGATGTACTAGAAGTTCCGGAAAACTTGCAAACCCTGCAATCGTTTTCTCAGCCAGTTAGAGTATTGCCAGGTTAGATTTTATTAGCCTGAATCCTTGCATTTTTAAATACATTAACATTTTCGAATACCCAATTTCTACTAAAATCTACTAAACAATTTTGCCCTAAATATACCAATAAAGAAGAAATCTACTAAAAGTCGTCACACTGATGATGTCCTTTTGCGCAAATGTTTTTGAAGGCAATCGTTCCAGTTACTGCAAAATTAACTTTTATTCCGTGCTTAAAATATTATATCTGACGATGATTATGATGATAACAGATTACTAAACCCTTAGTTTGGGTATTATTAAACCCTTAGTTTGCTAATACCAATAATATTAAACTTATAATAATTTCATTATTCTGTTAAAAGTTTTAATTTGTTCTGTTAAAATAATTTTAAGTTTTTTTAAGCCTTAGTAATACTGTGATCTAATTAGCTAGAACCCATCCTATCCTACCACCAGGGGTGATCTTTGATCAGTCACATTATAGGTCCATCACGGTACTGTACTGTTGCTGTAAATGTCAATTTCGACCTACGGCTCTCAAATCCAGATGCTGCAGGATGATTGCCACGCACAACCAAACATTCAACATTAATTTAATGTGGTAAAATCTGCCTTCCGAGTAGTAGGTACCCTAAATTCGGTCGGACCTACGACCCTGCCAGGATAGGGTCGGCCGACCAGACTTTTTAGTCCTTACTAATTGGACTCTAGACCAACAGACTAGTTACGTCCTTTAATTCAACGAGGTAAAATGTTGTGTCACCAGGTAGGGTTCACTTTTTCCTTCACACCAGTAAACACGCCAGCCAAGCTGCCGCGCGCTGCAGCCGACCAAGTTTTTTGCAAGAAAAGTATTACCAAAAGCTATCAAATTGATTTGTTCATTAATCTTATAAGATAGGGTTGAGTGTTGTCGGCCACCGGTCTTTTTCTTTTGACAGATATGTCAAACGGGCCGTAGGTAGTGCCGACCCTTAATTGGGGGCGTTTAGGATACGTAATTGAATGCATTGAGACCAACTTCGAATTTTTGTTTGTTTGTGCACGCATCACTTAAAAACTACAGAGCTAATTTGGACGGGGCTTCACAAAAGCCTAGGGCTTGGTTTACATTAACATTTAGGCTTTATTTCATCGCATACGGTTCATTCAATCAAAAGTTATGAGTATTTCAATTCAGTGGTCTGCGCGTACGAAGTCGCGGGCGGCGCCGCTAGTATAAGTTTCATAAAGTTATGAAGAATATTTGATATTAATATTTAATTTCAAAGTAAGAAAGAACTGTTACGAGTTGTAATCTCAAGCGACCTATAAAGAAACGCCAATGAAATATAAATTGATTATATTATAAGCCCTCGACGCAAAAGCTTTAGGAGTAAATATTGGAACAAAGAAGTCTATAGAGCCGCGTTTGATCTGTATTTTGGAACTAAACCCGATTCAAACAAAAGGCTTGTTTAGATCAGACACAACCTTTGACTACTTATATGAGGACTAGTTACGCGTGTAATTCTACTAACAAACATTTCTGCCACTTTTTTGCGGGGGGCGAGGTAACATGAAATCCGCAGCTTTGGATTTTATTCCCCTTAACTTTAGATTCTAATTTTGATTGTTAAAAATCACGAAAAGTAGTCTCGTGTGAACTCCAAAATGAAACTGAAGTGTGTCTGTACATTGAAGATATTTACAAAAAAAGATTACGATATGGTTTTTAGGTATCCCTGACTCGAAATCAACCTTTTTTAGAAATTTTGTCTGTCTGTTTGTTTGTGTGTTTGTTCCTGTGTTTGTTTGTTCGCGCATCACGCAAAAACTACTGAACCGATTTTGATTAAACTTTTTTTGTTTGAAAGCTTATGATCTGACTCAAAATCTCGTATATAATTTGTGCGGACGAAATCGCGGGTAAACACTAGTAAGGTATAAAATTTAATGTAAAAGCACATGATTAATTGTTCTTATACCGTGGCAGAGGGGAAATGATACCGCAAGGCTAGTCCTTATAATAAATAGTAAAAGGACACAACATTCTTCAGTTCTATCTTGAATAGGTAAACATGAAAACTCAATAAATGCTTTAAAATGATTATTGACTGAAAAATGACAAAAACACGTAGAAAGAGAGCTAAGCGAAAATAATTAGTCTTTGCAAAAATATTCTTTTTGTGCCTTTTCTTCCTGGTATACCTATACCTACCTACCCGTTGATTCTTAGACACAACTGTTATTATGAATATAAGTAACTAATTACCTACAACAGAAACGTATTGGAAAAGACCACTGTAACCACACATTGGTATAACCATAGTTGATACTGTTGATATAAGTAAGTAGGTACTATAATCACAGAGGATACAATCCTCTGTGCTATAATAGCGGACTTAGCACAGTTCTTCAATTATACTTTTTAAGTTATCATCAGCAATTTATATATAAAACGATCCTAACATTATGGTATATCTCGGTAAATCATTAACATCTCTAAAATGAAGAATTAACCACAAAGTTTCAACCTTTAAAACTACGTTAAAACTGTTACATTTTAATCGTAATTCGCGAAGATTGTGGGTTGTGGGCCGAGCCTGTAATAACATCCAATAATTTGTGTTTTATCGCGGAAACCAAATATAATGTTCGTCTATCCATAAAATCGTCGCATAAAACACGAAACCACCCGTTTACAATTTAGGTTACAGTTGTGTTTACATTAGAAGTCCCTTGTTAGAATTCTTATGTC
The DNA here is from genome assembly GCA_963693445.1 of Agonopterix heracliana. Taxonomy (NCBI): domain Eukaryota; kingdom Metazoa; phylum Arthropoda; class Insecta; order Lepidoptera; family Depressariidae; genus Agonopterix; species Agonopterix heracliana. The sequence continues at coordinate 6,623,530 of OY856308.1, forward strand.
TTAGGCAGAAGAATGAAAATTACTTAATTCGCAGGACTTTATGTTTAGAACGAAACATACTGCCGCCCCAGTTATTGCTGCAGACGCCTTAATGTAATGTGCAACATTAATTTTGTCCTAATTTATTAGTGTTTACTTGCTGTTTACACCAATTTTGTTTATCATGCAATTATAAAATGATGCTCTACTATATCGCAACATGTCTGCGTATTAAACATTAATATAATGAAATTTTATTACTGTTTTCAGGTATGTGTATGCTGATATAATTACCAAACATGCTGCGATCTGTTAAGTAAGTACCTACATCCATACATAAACTCACGACCGTAATTCCTTTTGCGGTAGTCAAAAACATTGTCACAACTACCAACATTCTGTGAATGTAGTTTTTTTTTTTTTTTTTTTTTAAATTTATTTATTTCATAACTTTACACAATACAGTTTTATAGCATATTTATCTGCCAAACTACAGCGCAGTTTGTTGGCAGTCAAACTCATTTAGCGATTCAGATGGATTGACGTGTGCTAAGTAATTAAAAGATCATCAAAATGATATCGAATTAAAAGCGACATATTATTAAATCCTTAAAAATCACTTCCAAAAACCAAAAATAAGAGCAATAAAATTATAATGTCAAATGAACCTATTTTAAAAACACAGCCAAATAATTTTTAAGTAGTACCATAAGTAGTATAATAGATACTATTTATTAGGTACTTAATATATTAATACTAAATAATAAGACTTTGAAAAAAAAGTATCCGGGTCACGACCCGTCTTGGCATCAATCAACCGAATGGACCGACAAAACTTGTCTACTTTACGTGAAAGAGTTTATTAGGTACTTTTACTAATCTTTTGGCTTAGAACTAGTTTTAGGCAAACTGTGTAGGTAGTAGGGGCTTACCTGCTTAGGTACTATAAGTACCTCATATAAATATCTCATATAAGATATTTGATTTCAATCATATATTCAGATAGGATTTAACTGCCATAAAAAACTGACAATATTTGATTGGATTCTGAATTTCGGATACTTAGTAGTTTCTTTAGTTTTTTTACATTTTAGACAATTTATCTAACGCGGTCGAAAATTTCAGTGTTTTGTTATTTTATTGTTCAAACATTGAGGAAACCTGAATACGCTGAAGAAGAAATTCGGATGCGTATTGTGTAGTTTGCATTCCTATTACGTATCTATCATTCCGCGTTCCTGGCATATTGCGTGTCTGACATTTTGCGTTCCCGAAATTTTGCGTTCTTGACATTTTGCGTTCCTGGCTTTTTGCGTATCTGGCATTTTGCGTAACTGGCATAACGCGATAACTAGCATTTTGCGTATCTGGCATAACGCGATAACTGGCATTTTGCGTATCTGTCATTTTGTGTTTCAGACATTATGCGTGCGAAAGTGGTGGACTGATGCACATGTACCCTCTCTGAGGGCGTGTTCCCTGCATTGGGACATATATAGGCTGATGAGGATGATTATTAGTCAAGAAATTAAAATCTTTACTTTTTTTAACAGTTTGATACAGTCCGATTGTAAAAATGAATAATTATATTTATATTATAGTACCTAAACCTAATCTGTCGACGACCGCTGTAGAACCGGTGGGTAATAATTTAAATATTGACACTGATGAGTAAGAGAGAGGTCATCAGTGAGTCATCGATCGTCCACTTCGCGACTCACTCAGATGACCATCATTATTATTTCTCGGGCACTCCCCGTATACTTAGATATACAGTATGTTACTCAGTATTTAGCTCAATAAGACTTGTGATATTTATTGTGTGATTGTGCAACTGAATTATTCCCTCGGTCATAGCACAGGCAATCGGTTTAATATGAAAAAAAAAATCTATATGTAGGAACATATCGTGCATCAAGTTTAAGGACCTAAGTTAGGAAACTTAGGTCCTTAAACTTGATGCACGGTGCGATCAAATTGTAAGCATACATTCAAAATAATAAAATCTAGGTTTTGGAAACGTCACGTTTAAATGTGCATTAGAAAATGTCAAAATTACTGTATCATTCGATCATGAGTTTGAACGTGTGACGTAGTAACTTATTTGTGACTTCAAAAAACCGCACTTCTGCTAATTGAAATCATACTGTATTATGCGAATTGTAAAAACGGATCATTAAAAGATTTTTACTGGTCGTCACACCCACATCGCGAATATTTGCAGTTTATGAGCTATTAGAATCGTGCAAAATGGTTATTTTACCAACCGCTGACAACAGTTTTAAAACGCGCTAAAAGACTAACGCTCAGTTTGCAGAAACGCTCATTAAAGTTAATCCTCCATTAAATCTCTTGCTGTTACTTTTTGTCCTGTTAACGTAGTAAAAGCTAGCAATACATTAATTAAGGGAGGATTAACTTTAATGAGCGTTTCTGCACCTTTCTGCAACTGAGCGTTAAATAAACTTGATTCGTGTAGGAGCTATTACTAAAAGTCGTGATTTTATTGACTGCAGTTTGTCAGACATGCCTATTCCAATAAACGAGGAAGCATTGATTTAACGCGAAGTCCAAAGACAGTTATTATCGTAAATAAAATAATAGTAAATTACAGGCATGGGTACGCACCTCAATACAAATAACAGTAATAAAACCCTGGCTCGTTTATCCTATTTACTATTCTAAATTACTGGGTCTAGTTAATGAAACATTACTCGCGGATGTTACAGAGTTACTGGTGCCTGTTGCGCCAGTATGCATATACCATTATTATAACAGTTTTATAAGCAACGATATTAAGAGAATATTATTCCGAGAGCGAAAATGCGCGCTGCATACAAACGTACTATGGTGATATTTTCAATACTAACCAATTAAAGTCAATGACATTTTGCAGAAACAATCTAGAAACAAATTTCTATGCTTCTATAGAGTCAGATTTTCGTTAAAATATACAGTTTCAATGCTAGGATTAATTTAAGATTTGTATGGAAATCTTTGAGGCACTGTAACTTGAAAACTATACATTTTAACGAAAATCGGACTCTATAGAAGCATAGAAATTTGTTTCTAGATTGTTTCTGAAAAATTTCATTGACTTTAATTGGTTAGTATTGAAAATATCACCATAGTACGTTTGTATGGAGCGCGCTCCGAATAATATAATACCCTTAAATACCTGGCGAGGAATTTCATTTGGCAGAGCTAATTATAATGTAAATTTACGCTCTGGTGGAGCCGGTGGAGCCTAGGCATTTTCCCTACTTGTAATTTGTGAAGTTTTTTCTCATTTTCCAATTTGAGAAGTTGAGCCGAGTCAAGCCTGGATTCTCCAGTCTCAGACAAAACGTGTCTGTGTAGAGCAATCAGGAAAGATTACTTATTGATTTTATGCTAATGTGTGTAGCACGTGTCTACAAAAGAGTCGTTAAATCTGTCTGAGACGAGATTTCGATTATATGATCTCACACGACGTGACTCGCTGGATTATAAATTTTAATAATTCTATCTCAAACTTTAGAGTAACAAACCAAGGTTAGACTTCTCTTAAAGCTAAAACTTAACTCCTGTCAATTCAAGACAGGATTAGTATTCCTAGTTGTTGTGTCAGAGAAACGGCTTCTACTCAGGGTCCTTCTTAATATGCTGACAAGGGAATGATCTGACCATCAAACTGACCAACTTTCTCTATGGGACCAACGCGAAAAATCCTCCTAGCTGAGACGAACGACATTTTTTACAGTCAATGAGCGTTTTTCTTTTTTAAATGTAGTTCCTACTTGATTATCGCTCCATAGAGCCATTCGCGAGATCCTGTCAAAATCTTGTCAAGACTGTGCCTGCCTTTTTTTTTGGAACGCCAAGGGATCGAGCCCATACAAGCAAGTCAGGCGTAAAAGTTTAGAATTTTCGATTAAAATTATTAGTAACTCATGAAATAGGCCATCAAAAGATGCTGTGGAATCTTCTTGATCATCTTCTCCGTCTTTATTATTTTAAAGACAAACTTTTCGAAATTTTGACGTTTATTCGCACAGACCGTAGCGCCATCTATCGATCCCTTAGAAAACCAAAAGAAAAAAGCTCATTGTCATCTAATCAAAAAGTCTAGAACTACACCGCCTTGCCTCTCGTACAGAGGGTCGCAGTCTGATCCCAACCCAGATCAAACTTGTACCAATGAGTTTTTACTGGTTTTTACCCACCACTTGACCTTTCGTTAGCCTTTCGTTGAAGGAAAATTCGCACACCGCCCATTTGCCCATTTGACGACGATGTTACCGAATGGTGTGAAGAAATGACGGACCTTCATTGATATCCCTGCGGTACATTTTTATTCAGAATAAAAATAATCTAATAAAGTCTTTTTAGCATATTTTTAGCATCGCGCAGGTGATGTTGGCTCCGTTCCAAAAGCTGCATCATTTGGCAAAAAGTATTTATTACGTAATCTGTGGTATTAAGTAGATATCACGGATACGTCCCACGCCGGTGCATCGCCCTCTTTATTACTGGGTTAATCATCGCAAAGGACTTGCCTTAATTATGCCACCGCAATCTCAATTAACCTTTTTAAAGATGTGATTCTTTTGACGATAATTTCTCGTTTAGTTTGGGATAATCATGGGCTCGTTGAAGGTAGTTTTGCCTGTGTCACCCGAGTCACAGTCATTTGTTTCTGTGATGTAGGTATTATGTAGGTTGTCTGGAGCTTAGGGCGGTCAGCGAAGGGCAAGCTAACACGCGGAGGACGGAAGGATGACGACCTCGTCTGGGTATTTGTCATGGCTATCGTTTTGATCTTATCAAGTCATCAAGTTATAGTGGTTATGACGATCTGTCTTCTCTCCTTGGAATACTGCTGGTTTGTTTTAATGATCGTAATAATAGTGGAATTTAGTAACGTAATTAAATGCTTGATAATAAAATAGTTCCCACGATGTATTCCTTTTACGGACGGTGGGTACAATAGTGTTGGGTATAATGTTGATCGGTCCTAATAAGGCGATATAAGCAGTTCGACTCGTGCGCCCGCGCCGCCGCCCGGTCGTCGAGGCGTGAGTTATCACTCGTCATTATCTGCATACGATTTATTTTGTTCGATTTTGAGGCGGTTACCCTTTGAATTAAAATTAAAACAACCCTTGTCGGGCCGCGCCACATATTTCATACAACACCAGTATAATCTGACACCTCCCACCGCTCGCCTCCTCGCAAACCTCATATTGAGATGCGTTCCACAAACTTGCTAAAGGAATTTTATGTAAATTGGACGCCTTTTTTGAGTTTTTTTCTTCCTTTAGCATTCCTTTTGGCCACCGTGTGAACGTATAACTAATGAACAATGATTCAGGTATAGTTTTTGTTGCTAAAATGATTAACATTTTAATTAGAACGCCTTTATTATAATAATTAACGTTTCTTAGTAAACAAATCAATGTAACAATGAGTGTTATTAGTGAGTTAATTGGCGTCAATTACGTGCGGGGCGCGTGACAGGAAAAGCTCGGTGAATAGATGTGGATCTCCGGTGTCGATCGCATCGTTCGTGGAAAATGTAATTATATTATACGGACTGACATACCTACAACAATACGACCGAATACAAGTGAATAAGACAGCACGTCATTATTTCAGTAATACCTACTTGAGAAGCGATTACATTATACTCTTAATGCAGGGCATTGCTTGCTTTGATCGCTACACTTTAAAATAGAGAGAATAAATCAGGCAATGATATCGAAATCGGACCTATATTGTTGGGTAATGTAAGATTCGCTGCTTTAATAAATTAATATTACATTTTAATTTGTCGAAAATTGTCTTTAAAAGCATCTCTACGTGTTGGCTTCAGCTCCAAGCCCACGCACGCCTTTCAAAGGTCCGGGACTCTTATGTCCCGTGGTAAGGAAATGAAAACATCGTAGTAAATAATAGTTTATTTTGTCTTCACAGTGGTTCTAATTCTAATTAACTCACTGGATACCATAGGCGAAGTATTTTTCTCTTACGCTGATAGACGTAACATCAGTGTAACCGCGTATGAGACAGCGATAGTCATAAAATCCTATACAATTTGTATGAAAATAGATGTCTGACTCCGGAGTCAGACAGCCGTCGTAGAACAAAAAAGTGGCTACGTCGATAAGGACAGCAATAAGAAGCGATCTCCTTTTTTAACTAGAGCGAATTCGCTATGTGCATCTCTTACTGAGTGAATATGACAAGACACGTGCTTCCTTCTAGTTCCTTCTCTTTCTACGCTGGATACCTATGTGAGAGACTGTTTTCTGTATTAGGCTCTAAGGTATTAGGTAACGAGACCCATCTGACCATCTGACAGATCAACACCGGCCCTCTGATTTATAGATTTTTCTATGAAAGTAATTCAGCAATAATTTTTTTTAAAAGTATTTGCACGTAGGTATGTATGCAGGCAAAGCGTTTTGTGACTTCTAGAAGACATACAAATTATCACTTTTCAATGAAAAAATATTTCCGCGCGCGCCACTTTCAGAGCTCTGAATGTTACATGGTTTACATTTTAAATTCCCTTGTCCAACGCAAGTAAAAGTCAACTCGACATTTCCTATTTTCTTTTCTAAACTTTCTTTCAGTAAAGTTTCTGTCAGTTGTTTTCTGTTAAAGTGGATGTAACGGGTCGTAATTAAATTAAAAAGGATAAAGACAAAGATTTCGGAAATGCTACTGTATGTAGGTACCTACCTACCTATTTATATGCACAATAACTCTAATGAAAATACATGATACATGTATAGCTAATGACAAACACATGACTGAACAGAATGTGTGCTAAGGCCGGTCGATGATGCGTTGCGCCGTGCGCCTGCTTCTGATGGACACACGCGCGCAGATGCGCACGCGCATATTCACGCAATCAACTCCTGTTCTGTTCACATTGATGTACGAGTAAGATACCTAAAATAGATAAAGATATAGGTATTTTTGTAGGAAAAATACAAAGCTTAAATTACATTTAGGTATTGGTACCATACTACTTACTAAATGAGCAAAGGTACAGCTTGGCAAAAAAGTCGTGATAAAAAATGAGGGCGCGATCTCCACGCAAGAACGTCAAAATCACAAGCATAAACTGGCAACAACACCATACTAAAATTTTAGTTCTTCCTGTCACCACGATCATGACTTTTTTGCAAAGCTATATTCGTTTGTATAATTTATACACAAGTAACTAGGTTTAACTGTGGGCGTCCACGGAAAAAGGTACTGGTTGTCGGGTTTTGAGTTAAGGTTAGATTTGGCATCTATCTAGATGCAGATATCATGAGATCATGACTGATTTCAGCCACTTGATCATATTGAATGATAAAAAAGCTGGGTTCAAATGTCGACCACTGGACCCTTTATGCGTAGACGTCCACAATAACCATAATTACCAACAAAATGTTAAGGGTGTATTCAGAAAATGAAACTAAATTTTTTCCTAAGTTTTTTACTTCCCATAGAAAATAGATCGGTTGATCCGCACTTTTGTGTGGAAGGTCCAAAAATTGTCTCTTTTTCTGACCCATGTTCCTCAGGGAAAGTTGTTTAGTTTTAATGTCTGAATGATCGCATAAAAAAAAACGCAAACCCTTAAAATTATAATAAAAACTAGGGGTGTATATTATCTGTTATCGCGTCGAGCCAGAGTTATGGACATTTTAGCCTACTGCAATCTTAATATAGATGTTTTGTGTGAAAATGATTTCTCTAGGAATACCCTGGCTATAGATTCATTTAGAAGACACAAACTCGATAAGCCTAGGTACCTAGTTTAAAGGCAAAAACAAAAATTGAAACGGAATAATGAATGAATGAATGAAATATACTTTAAAAACACAGATAAGTACAGCATTGAAAAAGAAACAAACAAAAAAAAAATATTGTAATGGTACAAATAAGGCGGTCTTAATAATCTTTAGTATTAAATTCTATTTCAACGAACGTCAACTAAATATTTTAAATTTAAACGATTGACATCCAATTTGTTTATAACGTCGTTCAAGTGTAACTAATTCACCGTTTTGACGGCAACTGAAGCGTTGATTAGCAATTAGCGTGATCTTCAGATGGTGAGAAGTTGTGTTGTTCCTCTTCAATGGTTCACATCTGCTTTATTAAGAGGTTTAATATTATAGTACGAAGCCGCTTAATTAAGTGCGGCTCTTTATAATTGCGAAACCATGAAAAAAGGTCTTTGCCAACAGACATACATGTGAATTAAGGAAGCTTTTCCAAACGCCTGTCTGATAACATCACTGTGGTATATTGTGTTTCATCGGGTCCACATTTAATATAGGGTAAGGTTTTTTAAGTGGATGATCAGACCATCAAATTATAAACAAGTAAACAACTTTCTCTATGGGACTAACAGTAACAAATTAAAACAGCTTTCCATGGATATTTGTGTCCATATAGGTTTGGAGTTTTTTATGGAACAGCAGATTTTTCGATTTCGACTATTGTACCGATAGAGAATGTTCTTTAGTATGGTCTAATCATCCCCTTAAGAAACGGTCTGCTGTCTGACTATTAAGGACCCTGCGTATTCGAAAAAACCTAAAGATGCCTTACCTTATACCTACCTATACAGGTTGGAGAAAGGCCGAAAAAACTTTCAGATTTTCAAAAACAAGCAGTTGGGGTGTATTGATCTAGATCAATAGTAGATTACACACCGAGGACAGGAAAGTAAGAAAGGACTCAGATCTCATGTAATTGTTGACCGAGGCGAAGCCGAGGTTAACAAACATGTGATATGAGGCTTTCTTATTTACTGTCCGAGGTTAGTATATTTTTCTCCTCGACGGAGGTGGATAGCGACAACTTTCCGTCCGGAGGGGAGAAATATAATTATCTAATAGCTTTTTTATCTTAGTCTAACATTAACTCGATCGAATGAATTATTAATTTGAACATAAGAGGCGGTGGTTAGCCGTACATGTCAACTAATGAAATATTCATCAGCTGTTATAAATTGTTGATTAACCGTAATTATCTTAATGTATCAATTATCTACGTGCAATTAGATCTATCTATATAGGATCTGGATTAATTACTAGATCAATAGGTATACAAGTTAACACTAACAACAAGGTGTCAATGTCAATAGTTGTTAGGTATATTATTACAATATTATAAGTATGTATGGGTAGCATCTTTGTTTCTATGTTTTTAAAATAATTAGAAAAACAATCTACTTATTCTTCGAGTTTAGAAAGTATTCTTTGTATAAATATTCAATTCTACCTTTTTGTCAATCCGCTATTAAATATAATTTTTTTTTTTTTTATTTATTTATCACAAAAAAAAGACAATAATATTACACCTTTTACTTGGATCCGAGCATGCGTTTAGATTATATTTATAATTTTTTTTTTTTTTAATTAAACTAGCGACCCACCCGAGTGAAGCTGGGGTGATATAAGTTAGGTAAATATATACATAAAAGAATACGTAAAAGTAAGGACGGTTTATACCTACTCATAAACCTTCCACAAGAAATGCTCTAAATGGCAGTGAAAACCATATAAAAATCCATTGCGTGGTTTAGAAGAAGTAAGCGGAGAAACAGAAACGATGAGGACAGACGCCGATAGCTAAATACTTTGTTTTATATTATTTAGAGAAGAGAATAACCTCCCAACTGGTGATGGCGTCCAAATAATGTACAATAAGTGGTGATGGCGGCAGGGACGCCAAAAGTTTGTTGCATATTCAAGAATTTATTTTCGTTATTGAAATCAAAGCAGGAGTGCGATTTTTTAATCTAATTCAGTGAGCTCAGCAGTTGAAAATGTCAAAACTATCGTGAGATACGCATCTTTCTACAGCTGATTTGGCTTTCAAAAATCATACTACAGGAGTGCGATTTTTGAAAGTCAAATCAGCAGTAGAAAGATGCATATCTCCATAGTAATTTTGACATATTCACCTGCTGTGCTCAGCGAATGAGATTCAAAAATCGCAGTCCTGACAAGGAAATAACAGTGATTGATATTGGGAATGAACGATATAGACTAAGAGATAAGTGTACTTTTTGCAACCATCAGCAGCAAGGCTGATTCAGTGTTTATGTGGTATAGAGCATCTGTGTGATGGTGATGGACCAGGTCTGCCTGCATAACTTCAGTCGGTGTAGGAGTTACAGACGTTTAAAGGTCTGGAAAAAAATTACGATCCACAGCAAGGCTGATCGTATGATATTATTGTAGTATGCACTGTAGCTATGCGAAAAGTACAAAAACTGACATGAACTGCCAGTCGGTTTAGGAGATACAGCCGTTCAAAGGTCAGACCTTTGAACGTCAGTAACTCCGAAACCGACTGATGAACCATGTCAGTTTTTGTACTGTTCACATGGCTACAGTGCATACTACAATAATATCACACGATCAGCCCTGCAGCTGTTCGTAATTTTTTTCCAGACCTTTAAACGTCTGTAACTCCTAAACCGACTGAAGTTATGCAGGCAGACCTGGTCCATCCCCATCACAGAGATGCTCTTCACCACATAAACACTGAATCAGCCTTGCTGCTGATGGTTGCAAAAAGTACACTTATCTCTTATAATAATATAGGTATTTCAACTATAGCCAGACACTGTTTCTTGACAAAATGTATTGAAAACGTTTCCTTGTTGAATACTAAAAATATGGTATGATGCATGTTATGTACTTAGAGCACATGTCAATCTTAGTTAAAAACGACCTTCTGTACGAATGCAAGCTAGCTGCATCTTATGAATGCATGCTTCATATCGTTATAAATTATATTGCAGTAGAATTAATTAGTTTCCGAGCAGTCTCGAGATAATTTAGTCTCTTAATTTATTGCCAATATGTGACGTTATGTTGTGGAAATATACTGATCACATGCGGTAAAATAGCAGCTTGCTATTTTATAAGTGACGTCGAGGTCTGATGGGGTAAACTATCTTAGAAAAGCATTCCCATTCGAGATATAGCATTCGTTTGCGAGCATTTTAAATCGAACTGTTGCAACTTATACTGGTGAATGTTCGGTGCAGTATGTGAGTTTTATGATCTCGGTTCCACTACAGACATTTTATCGTTTGATTTTGAAATGAAATGCTCCCAGTGAAATACCGTCGTAGGAAATTTAAAATTATAAATCCTGATTGACGGACCCTATCGACTCTAACACAAATAGGACACAAAATGTTTTCGTTTAGTCTCAGTAGTTCGGTAATTAGATCGATACCGATATTTTTAGTCTTTTTTGTCTGCTTGACCGAACTAAGATGTTTTTTGAGTTTTGAGGATGTTTTTTTGTGTGTAGAATGTTGGCTGTGACGTAGGTTTTATAAAGAGCAGTAGGTATTATCGTGGATTGCAAAATACCGAATATAATATTTTTGTGTTTTGGAGTCACGTTGCGGGGTTTGCCTCGAACACTTGACTCTCGCGTGGTGTTCGCGCGGTTCGCGTCTCAGCCTGCCACGAGGCTCCAAAATCCTTCTCGGTGTTCTTACTCAAAAAAAATCCTCGAGATTGGTTAGACACTCCCTCAAACTACTTGACACTGGCGAAATCTAACAAGGAAACGCCATTAAATAAAAATAGAATAGAATAGAATTTTTATGTTTCCTGCTTCCGGATGCAGTTTAGTCAAAGGTCCGACTACTCTACAATACTCGTACTTACAATGTTTATAACAACTTGGTTGGTATCAATCAACGTAGTCAAAAAGTCTTGTAACATTTCAAAGAAGTCGTTAAAAGTTTGTTTCTTAAAATGGAATAATTTAACAAAAACGTTATTGCTTTGTTTCCTTTTAAACCATTTTCTTAGGTATTATTTAAATAACGCTTTTAAATGAAAATGTCCAATTACTGAGTCAGAATAGGCCGCGGAAAGTTTTGATTGGAATTCTTTACAAATTTAAGCTTTGCCTTAAACTCTAGGTAGGTACCTAATGAAGATTGGCGCGAAAATAAGGAACTGTTCGCGGAGTTAGTAATAAAATAAATACTCACAGGTTAACAATAATTTTCTTCCGCTTTTGCTTGAGGAGCAATTTCGTTTTTGTGTAAACATTGTAAAGTTGTATTTTTTAAACAGTTGTTTCAATCAACGACATTGTTCGTCGACGTCAGAGATGAAAAGATTACATAATTATAACAAATGCTTTCTTTTATTGATTCAGGAAAATGCGATGAAAAAAATACAATAGAGCCCGTCCGAAAAAATAGGAGTTAGTGTAGTTCGGTCACAGTGAAAATTCGTCACAGATTTTGATTCCCATATGTTGAGTGAAAAATCGTCACAGGTTAAATTTAAAAGATTTAAATAACATATTTTGGTGAAAAATGGTCACTGGTATCGATATTTTTATAAATTGTTGGTTTTTTAGTGAAATTTCGTCACAACTAACTAAGGACACATTATCAGCTGAATATTTTTTAATTTAAAATAATGTGTAATAGGTACCAGTAATCTAAATAGGTAGCTATATATCATAATTCTTATAGGTAGCTATGTGTTTCATAGGTAGCTAGCTATGTATGTGTGTATGTAATAGGTGCATATTTATGTAATAGTATATAAATATGTACCTATTACATATACACAGTCACATATACATAACATTATATATACATCGCTATATGTATGTATTGCATATAAAGCTAAGTGTATGTGTATATGTAATACATAGGTACGTATGTAAGTATATATAATGTAACATAAAAAAATGTTGTATTACCTGTAAGTACAGTACAGTATAATTGTTTAATTTAATTTAATTTAATTTAACTTAATTAAATTAAATTAATTTAATTTAATTTAATTTAATTTAATTTAATTTAATTTAATTTAATTTAATTTAATTTAATTTAATTTAATTTAATTTAATTTAATTTAATTTCATTTCATTTCATTTCATTTCATTTCATTTCATTTAATTTAATTTTCATCATAACCGGTTTTGGCGCCACCGTGTATCTACCTATCTAAATATTTGTATTTACGGCTCTGATAAGTAATATTAACTAATCTAACTATATTAGTTAGGTAATACAGTAGCTAGTAGGTACCTATACCTCTTATGACGAATTTGCACTTAAAATTATAAACAAATAGGCCTGTGACAAAATTGCACTATTTATTATTAATAAATAAATTAAATATTCAGTTGTGACGAAATTGCACTCATTATACAGTGTGACGATTTTGCACTGTGACCAAACTACACTAACTCAAAAATAGAGCGCCACTATTGCTGATCTACATAAGTTATACAAGGTTCTATGTATAAGGTTTTGTACCAGTATAGGGCTAATAAAGCCTATTTTACCATTTAACAATACTCCATTCCAAATAGCAACGAAAATTTAAGGCCATTTTTTATTTTATTTATTTATTACAGAAACAGAGATTTCAAACATTTACTCTCACTTTATGTTTAGAACAGCTTTAGTAACGTCCAAGATATGTCGGATAGTACCTAAATCTTTCTAATAATACATTATTATTTGCTTATGCAGCCCGAAAGATGGGCCAAAATCATCACAGACTGGGTTCCCCAGGATGGTCACCGGCGTCGAGGTAGACCGAGAAAAAGGTGGAGAGATAACATGGATGCCTTCTTGGAGAGTTGGCCAGAAGTTGCACACAACAGAGAGGATTGGAGAGTAAAAAGGGAGGCCTTTGCCCAGCAGTGGGACATTGAAGAGGCTACGTAAAAAAAAAAAAAAAAAATATTTGCTTATCAGAGTTGGCCAGAAAGCTAAATAGGAATCGGAAAATCTCATCGTCCTTATTTGGAATGCAGTATTACATGTGTATAAAAAGAAAGACAAAGAAATAGTCAGACGTTTCATCCTAATTTAATTAGGAAAGATAGAGATAATTGAATAAAATATGTATGTACGAATACTTCTAGCTGAAATTACAAGACAATAAAACATTTTCCGTCTCAACTCGACAGAAACAAGTTGCGACGGTCGAGAGAGAGAGAACAAGATTATTAATCATTCAGAACAGGCGTTGCAAGTCCTCGCTTCAAACACAACACTAATAAACAAGCAGTAGATTTACTCTGCGTTGTAACATGAACTAAATAAATAGTAACCGCCTTGCCACGGGACAGGGCGAGCTGCGGCGCGAAAAGCGATTTTTCATTACACTGCCTACGCGCCGCTGCGTGCTTACGTAATAGTAGTACAAACAACGCTCAGTGTATTGAAAAATCGCTTTTCGCGCCGCAGTTCAGTCCCGTGGCTAGGCCGGAAACATGGTGTTCGACTATTTTTAAAACCGAAATTACTTAGTTGCGACTGGTTACCAGCTGTTTTACGATGATTCTTGACCACAACCACAGATTATATAATACTATACAGTACAGATGCCCAACGTCAAACAATGAAACGCGACTGCCGTAACTCGGGCAGTCTTCGGGCAAAGTAAATTGCTTGATTTTCCGAGGCTCATGAGATTTTTTTGTAGTCAGATCATGTACTTTTAGTAACAATTTATACGTTTACGTAAACATTAATTACAAATCGATACCATAACGCCATATATTGCAATTTTTAAACTAAAATTTCATTTGTATGGGATGGGACACCATGCCACAACTAAATGTTTCTAAACCACAAACGCTTCTGCCATCCAAGGAAGGAATTACTGAGGACGTTTCAGTGCGGAACTTTAAAAGCCAAGATATAGGTACATAAAATAATAACTTTTAATCGTCTTCTTCTTTTCTAAGGTATCAGTTTCTGCCGGGATTTTGGATAAGGGTTTTTTTATTTATAAATTAATGGTGTTTTGCTTGTGGCTAGCACTGCATCTCTGTCAATGTCAACTACCTAGTTTGTCTCTCACAAACTCTCAAGGATTGATTTTGAGCAAAAGCACAGTAGAGAAGAGATGGCGGTGCCTCGCAGCAAGCTCATACGAGAACCGCGCGAACACCACACGAATGACACAAACGCTCTTGGCCAACTTGCAACGTGACTCCATGCACAAGGGTTAGGTACTGCTTGCTCATTTGTACAGCGCTTGAACTCTGGAAGGGTGTTTGTTGCCAGCCCGACGATATCTCAACAAAATCGCGCTGAAGCGGTAATGAGGCTCGCGTGGGAAACATTCACAGATGTTTCCTTATTATACTGTATACGTGACGTAAAAAATATAATCAAGGCACAATCAAGGGTTGTGTGTTTGTTTTGTTTGAGGAATGTATACTGACCTGAGTTTAATGAATTAATTGCTAATAACTCATCTTCAGGGGTTAAGTAGTCAATTATACTTTCGTCCATTCTGTCTGTCTGTCTATATGCCCCGCCTCTTATCTTATCTTATCTTGCTGCGGGGGCTGGCAAGCCAGCAACACTTCGACTCAATGGGATCTTTTGTGTTAGCCCCTATACTTATGCTTTCTTCACCCTTCAAATACATGGTCAATGAAGGAGGCAATACCATTAAGGGGAAGAAATCTAAGATCTCCTGGTTTTGGATATCCATCTCCGAGGAGGCACATGCGCTTTGCCGCCAAGACATCGCAGTCACAGAGGATGTGGTCCATGGTCTCCTCCTCCTCTCCGCACGCTCGGCAGCTAGAGTCCAGAGTGAGTTTCATCTTATGCATCATCGTGCCTGTGGCGTAGTGCCCGGTGAAGGCTCCGACGATGGCACGAGCCTTGCTCCTACTGTTATTCAGTATGAACTTCGAAATGCGAGTTGTCACATTGCTGATAAATTTCTTAGAGTGTTGTAGACCTGCAAGGCCAGACCACTCCAGCCTGTGTGTTTTATCAGCCCATTCCTTGATGGCCATTCTTATGCTGCATGCCGGGATTCCCACACTTGGTTCTGGACCAACCATCTTTCGTTCTGACCCAGCCCTCGCCAGTTCGTCAGCATTCTCATTACCCTGGACCCCAGTATGCCCCGGGACCCAAACCAATCTTACACTTATGGAGGTGCTACTTGGGAATGTTCCTCCATTGAAAAGGGAAGATCTTCCACCAGGCTTAGTGTGAAGCCTGGGGACCGGCCGTGGTCCAACAGTTCTTAGTTGGACCTTGTATATATATCGAATCTCTGTGATTATTTCTCTTGCGCGATTTATGTCTCGCATTCGATTGTGAACCTTATTTGTAGTAGGTTACGAGTTACGTATTTACGTTGTCTTTGTATGGAGCATATTTCTGAGCGCGACGGTATCGCCATCTGTTAGCTTCTTTGCTATAACTTGTGGGTGTTGACATCTATGGCAAGTCCCCACAGTACTCCCCCCTCAGACCGCAGGTCGTTGAGTTGTTCGAAGTGTGCAGTCTGTATCCATGTAGGTGCAGGGCTCCAGTCAAGTGAGTCTGACGAGCGATGTGCTGCGAGTGTGTGACAGGCGTGGAGAAGGCGAGCAGAACTGCCACGTGGAGGTGAGCTCAGACACGTGGGCTGCGGAAGATCCTTCTATGCAGACGCTGACTGTCGTTGAGGAAGCTGCAGGCCCAGGAAGAGGTGTGAAGACAGCTGCGATGGACCTGGTGCGGCTTCGGGTTGACGGCGTGTGACTGCTGCTTGTTTGACCTGGTCGAGGGGTGTGAAGGGTTGGTTGCTGCTCTGTGTTGGTGCTGCTCTGCGGTGTTCAGGTTGCGATGTTCTTTGTCGAGGGTCACCAATATGGAGGTGCTACTTGGGAATGTTCCTCCATTGAAAAGGGAAGATCTTCCACCAGGCTTAGTGTGAAGCCTGGGGACCGGCCGTGGTCCAACACACTATTGTGAAGACCAAGTCTGTTTAGGGTCTTCACTCCGTTTAGAATAAGTTTGGAATTTACATAATAGGAGTTCAAGGCTTTGAGAGCTGCTTGGCTGTCACTGAGGATGTATATAGTCGTGTTGGTTACATTCCTATATATATTCTCCTGCGCACAAGCTATGATAGCGTACGTCTCTGTTTGGAAGACAGTTGTAAATTGTCCTAGACTGATACTCTCGCTGTAGTCTTTGGAGTGTATGCCTGCACCTGTACCTGATTCTGTTTTTGAGCCATCAGTGTACCATACAAGGGTGTTAGCGTCCGGGGTGCGCATTCCACGTTTCCATTCATCCCTTGTTGGGACATATATTTTGTAGTTTCTTCTGAAGATTCGTATGCTCGGCATTGCGTCACCGATCATATTGAAAATCCTTCCGAGCTCACTATCCATTTTTAGTGCAGTGTGTCTCATCTTAGGCATATCGCTGTGCCAGGTTTGGGTCACCTTCATTCTGTAAAGAGCCTTCATTGCTTCAGCCTGTATGAATATATGGAGCGGTTTAAGGTCCAGTATTATGTCTAGTGCCGCGGTGGGTGTTGACCTGAAGGCACCAGTCATAGCCATACAGGCCATACGTTGTATTGTTCCAAGTGCTTTCTCACATGCTTGCACTTTGGTTCTTGTCCACCAGACTATACTGCCATAAGAAAGTATTGGCCTTACCATAGTTGTGTAGATCCAGTATATAACCTCATCAGTATATGCCCCGCCTCAATAACTAGCTCATTTTTGCACCTATTAAATCGAAATTTGGTATGAAGACAGAAAACACATTTTTTCGACCCATTTCGACGAGGGGATGGAAAAAAATCGATTATTTTAGTAGTGATAAGACCGCCCCTTGCAGGGTGCTCTCATTCTTGTTATAAATTGTATTTTGTCTGTTCTTGGTGTGCAAATAATAGTTATTTGTTATGCTAGGCTGCAAAGTTGTTTTTTGGCGCGAGTACTTTTATTGAAACCTGAGCAAGCGAAGGTTTCAAAGGTACGAGACGCAGAATAACTTTGCAGCCGAGCGAAACACACAATTTTTCACCTCACAAAAGCGAGGAAAAAAAGTGAATTGCTAAAAAGAACATTTCAAAAAGTTTTTATTTTCGTGCTGGCCAGTGTCATGAAATAGTTATTAAGCATTTTCAGTGCATTGGCGGTATACAAAAATATTGAATAGACAGATTCGAATTTCAAAAACTCTTTCCTCGCTAGCGGATAAAATACACTTTTGCACTCAGATTTCGAACGATAAACAGAATCTTTCCGAGCTTGTGAGGTGAAAAGAATATTTTTAACATAACATATGTTAACTCTATGAATTACTGGAATTAATTAGCTATCGTAAATAATAATGAAATACTTCGTAGATTAAGTTAGACGCGTGAGTGGAAAGGACAATATTCTCGCATCTGCACACACGCAAACTATTTTACATTCCAATTTTAAAATTTCATCACGTGGCGAAACACAAACATTACGTAGAACTTTTAGTTCGCGCCAAACATATTTTTGTCAATGACCGTTTTATTTCTGTTTTACTACGTAATCTGTAGCTCATCTCATATAAACTTTCTAGCGTAGCCATGAAAGTATCTGTGGCGTAGAAAGAGAAGGAACTAGAAGGAAGCACGTGTCTTGTCATATCACTCAGTAAGAGATGCACATAGCGAATTCACTCTAGTTAAAAAAGGAGATCGCTACTTATTGCTGTCCTTATCGACGTAGCCACTTTTTGTTCTACGACGGATGTCTGACTCCGGAGTCATCATACAAATTGTATAGGATTTTATGACTATCGCTGTCTCATACGCGGTTACACTGATGTTCCGTCTATCAGCGTAAGCGAAAAATAATTCGCCTATGATCTGTGGTCAAATTTTGCGTTAAAAAAATTGAGTAATTATTTTTATTTTTTTATTTATTTATTAGGTTTGCCAATAGGCTAACATCGTATAATATTAAATAACAATCCTGTACATAATTCTTTAAACGAAGTAGACCTAATTACAGGCAAACACAGCTTGAATTTATTAAGTTCCATTTCCAATAATATAGAATAGAAATTACCTATTCCAATAAGCTGATATTTCGATAGTAATCACCGGATTCCCTGGCTTGTTTAATTTTGTACTATGTATTACAATATACCTCCATCACTGTTTTTTTATTACTAACAAAATGTTTTGTAAGGGTAGGTCACGGACTTGAAAGAAATACGGACCGAATATTGCAGTAAAAAGATGTGAAGCATGCAAGGTAATACAATCTCGTTTGTTCTACAAGGGACCTACACTCACACAGATGCACTAGCTCAAGGCGCAGGCGCTACAACCCGTCAGCTTATGTACCGCGTGACAGCACGCACACAAAAGAAATGGGTGCTTCACTCATGATTAGACGAGATTACGTCTGGTTCTTCTTTTAAGTCTGTGGGGTAGGTACGTAGATATTCAGACAACTTTCTCTAAGGAACATGGATGGGTCGAAATACGAGAAAATTGTTTGGACCTAAAAATCGATCGGCTGATCGCACTTTTGTATAAGGTCCAAAAAATTCTCGTTTTTCGACTCATGTTCCATAGGAAAAGTCTTAGTTTTATTATCTGAATACAACCTTGACATTTTAGTAGTAATGATGGTAGGAGCTTAAAGATAAACTTACATATTTCTTCTTGTTTGAAAGACAGGCCATTACAAGAACATTACGTGGCGATAACAAATCATAACAAGCTATAGGTGATTGTTTGTGTGCGGTGAACTAGAAACTAAATGTGTAAAATACAGCTGCCGTCGATAAGGATAATAATGTTGCGCTGAGAACAGGCCGATTGCGTGCAAATAATCAGGTAAATTGTGTGCCGCTGCTAAATGGATACGTTTCAGGGAATGACAATAATTTTCTATGTTTATCTATGTAGCACCACGTAGTTTTGCAATAGAGACTAATATAATGGCTCTAATTGTACCGATTCTAATGGAACAAATTACTACAAAAATGCTTAAAACATGATCTCGTAGTCTGTGTCGGTAGGTATGGCCTCTTATGTAATCCGTGGTATGGCCAGTAACTTTACGAATTATTCTGTCTATGTCGATTCGTCAATCGTCTATAGTTTTCTTTCACTGAGTCTCAGTTTGAATTATTACTCGTATATTAGATAGATATGTTGTTGAATGATGGATATGAGCAATATACGGTATGCGAGTTACAAGCGAAAACCAATGTTTTTTAAATTCTTTTTGAGAGGCGTCTGAAAAAGAAGCCGTATGATCTGACGATGATAATTAAATAATTTTTCCCGGGATTCGTTCTTTATTTATTCATTAGTTTTTTTTAAGGTTAAAATCTTTCTACTTACTACTTTTCGTAAATGTATTTCAACGTAATCAAATTAAAAGCTTTGTGACATGCATGGTAGTTTTTATTTTTATCTAAATTCAGATGCAGAAGTGAATTGTAACACGATACTTTATTAGAGAAATATCAAAAGATGAATTCAATGAAACTGAACTAGTTATTCATTCGATTCATAAACTATTCAAAGTCTAGATATAGTAGTAGGGACTTCATTCAAATGCGACTTTGAATGCGACCTTCAAAATAAATCGTAGCAATGAATAACATTCCTCATTCATTCAGAACGAACAGGACTGATCAAAATTCAGTGCCGTGCCTGCTCATGTGTGGAGACGATTATCATATATATTATATTATCTCCATATTATAGATAGGTACGCATAGCATAGCATAGCATATGCTCACGACTATATTCCCCGAGGGGGTAGTCAGAGATACCGAGTCAGATTCTGAAACCTCAGAATCACCAGTAGTACCGAAACTCTGTCCAATGTGACAGGGAGTGAGCCCGTCGCCACTTATAACGGACAGTGGGTACAATACATGCCTCGAAATTGAAGCATGCAGGTTTCCTCACGATGTTTTCCTTCACCGAAAAGCCAGTGGTGTTTCAAATCGTACATAAATTCCGAAAAAGTCATTGGTACGACTCGGCCTGGACGAGGATCGAATCATCACCTCCTGCACGGCAGGCTAGATTAGGTACCTACTGGGCCACCACGGCGGTAGATGAAACGATGAGGCGGTGGTAGATAGGTACCTACGAGTATATCTAATATCTACAACGCTCATTTCTTAGTTGCAAAACTGACACAAACAGTTTTCAGATAAGTAATAGGTATTGCGTTAATTTAACCTGGCCTATAGCATGACCTGTCTGGTAACCAGACCTTGTAATAAACCGTATTGTTGCCAGACTGGCTAGGAAACTATTCAGTCAATAGTCAACTAGATTAGATCGGGAACTGTCCGGTAGTCCAGCCGTTAATGAAACTGGCTGATTATCGACACTGAACGTGTGGTGATGTGGTCACCCGATCCAGCCATTTATCTTTTTTGACAATTTAGCTAAATATATTTTTTACCTAAACTACGAGTATAATTATTTGGTTTATAGATAAATCGTTCTGGTATTATGCGTACATACACAAACGTACGTCTGTAAAATGAAATGATGGTATAGCAAACAAATAATAACATACTTTACGATCGATTATACAATGAGAGTAGGTACAGACGTTTGTATCGATGTTTGATGAGCATTGATTTGTGTAACGGTGTTTCATTTGTCGATTCATCGTACGCATGTGATTCAAGTCAAGTAGCTGTACTCGATGCTAATTTAAATGATAAAGTGCTATACGAGTATATTTTTATTTTTTTGCTAAGTATTTGTTTGTTTAAATACACTTATAGGCTCGCTGGATACAAACACATTAAAAAAGTTGTCTTGTTGTCATAGACATTTGATAGGTGATCTCAAAACTGCAAGATCTATTGTAACATGTGAAGCACAGACTTAAAAGAAGAACCAGACGGAATGTCATCTAATCATGAGTGAAGCACCCATTTCTTTTGTGTGCGTGCTGTCACGTGGTACATAAGGTGACGGGTTGTCGGACCTGCGCCTAGAGCTAGTGCATCTGTGTGAGTGTAGGTCCCTTGTAGAACAAACGAGATTGTATTACCGTGCATGCTTCACATTTTTTTAGTGCAATACTCGGTCCGTATTTCTTTCAGGTCCGTGATGTGAAGCAAAATAATGTCTGTCCTATCTATGACGAAGTACCATGTAACTATTATTAAAATAAAAGCATTTCCGTGCCAGTTTTCACGCCGGCTCAGTATTATAAATAACTAGCTTTTGCCCGCGACTTTGTTCGCGTATCATAATAAAACATACGCCTATTTTTTACTCCAAAATAGTGTAGCTTTCTATTTGTGAAATAATTTTACAATCAGTTCAGTAGTTCTAGAATACACCCCACATACAAACAAAACCTCTTTATAATATTAGTATAGATAGATAATACTGACACAACCTTTAAACTGTTTTCAAAATCAAAATTATAGGTAGTACCGATTCTTCGTATTCGTATTTTATTTATACTTTATATTATAATATTACAATAATCAAAATCAATATAATAGTGTTGGCCTGTTTGATACGTCTTCACATCTTAAAGGCTGGACCGTTTTCTTGGCAGAGAGATAGTCTGTAGTGTGAGAATGGACATAATAATCATAAATATTTTATTTCCGACGTCTCTAACATCGACTGCTTTTTATCTAGAAAACGAATCGAATTCTATTCCCATGCCAATGCCAGCCAAGTGTCCCGCTTTTAGCAATAAAAGCAAGTACTTACCTACTTCTAAACTATTATAAAACTGTAACTGAAGTGTGTCTGTACATTGAAGATATTTACAAAAAAAAGATTACGATATGGTTGTTAGGTAACCCTGACTCGAAATCAACCTTTTTTAGAAATTTTGTCTGTGTGTTTGTGTGTTCGCGCATCACGCAAAAACTAACTAAAAACTTTTTTTGTTTGATACTCGTAGCTTATGATCTGACTTAAAATCTGTTATATAATGTGTGCGGACGAAGTCGCGGGTAAACACTAGTAGTTTATAAAGAAATATATTTGTAATGTAAACTAATAAAGTAGGTAAATACCGATTGTTATCGTAAACACAAAATCAAAAACCTATTTGTAGCGAAAGATTGCTGATGCATGATTACAGATAAGCTCCAATATGGATTAATCAAACATTTAGTTGTCATACGTCAATGTAAAGCATAATAAATAATAGTGTGGTTATGTTTGGACATGAGTTTTAGATGCAGTCGATTTAAAAAATATCTAGACAAAAAAACTGCCTTTATAAAGAGACTGAATTGGCGAATACTCCACCGACAAGAGCTTGCTTTTCAATAAGATGATTATGCTAAAACCGTGTGGTTTGCTGTTTGGTGGCTTAGAAATAAAACCCCACTTATTCCCAAGGGTGGGTGTCGTGTATTATAGTATTTCAGTGGGCGAAAGGCCGGCCACCTATCAAAATGCATCCTGCATCATTCTAAGTTGAGTTTTGCACCAATAGCACGCGGTAGTTGCATTAAATTTCCATACTTCCCCTAATAGGATTATGGTCGTGAGTTTGTATATGTGTGTGTATATAGGGTCCAACTTAATATGCTGACACTTTTTTAGGAGAATGATCAGACCGTCAAACTGAACAACTTTCTCTATGGGATCAACATCGAAATCGCAAAAAAAATCTGCTCTTCCATACAAAACTGCAAACCTACTCGAGCCAAATGTATGCGACAGCAATTTCGATGTTGGTCCCATAGAGAAAGTTCTTCAGTTTGATGGTCTGAACATCTCATCACTCACATCAGTGCAGCACTACATACAGGGTCCTTCTTAATATGCTGACACTTTTTTAAGGAGTGCTAAAGACCAAAGATGTTTAATATGCTCCAAGCGGTCCAACGAGATCTAACAAACTTAAGAAGAATGGGACAAAGTGAGAATAAAATAAAAAAAATATTCATCACAAAATCCAGTTTTATGAGGCAGGCTACGAACGTTTTGTCTTTTAGCAGATTACTAAACAGATTGCGTAAGGAATAAAAGTCCATTAAGAAGACAAAAGGAAGTTCACGATAATGATTCAGATGTAAGGTAATAATGAATGGGGGATAAAGGCAAGTGTGCGATGCGAACCTTAATTACGAATCGATTCCAGCCAACTGTTTTCTTACAGGGAGTGTAAATCACTGGATTTATTGAGTTTAACGCCCGTATTTTTACACCTATTCTCAGTTGCTTCCTTGAGATTTCCTCAGTCGAGTCGTGGACGTTTTTGACATAGTTTTTATTTAAAAAAGTCAAAAAACGTCCTCGGTTCGAATCCATTGTTAATTCTGTATGCGTTGTGCTCACAGCTCACACCTTCACACCAAATTCTGGTATTATACAAGAACAAAAAAAGTTCTTCTTGAAAAGTTGTATGTAATTTTTTGTGACTTTATAAACGTTGTAAATTTTTCGTATGTGCAACACTTTTGTTAAAACTTTAACTGCTGAAAAACACGCTAAAGCGTGTAATTTTCCATGGAGAAAAGAGCCGTTCTTAAACTCAGCAGTGAAAGTGTAATGAAATATTACAATGAAATGAAATATTTCGATCAAAATTCACCCTTAACTCCACGGAAGCTATAGATAATTTTGCATCAAGCCTAAACACAAAGGTTTTCATGATATCGATTGGTTGAGGTTGAGTGACGGACAAAGTAACCACCAGCCATGCATATTCAAGATAGGCGTTGTCTAGTAAGATGGAGATATAGAGCTATTATGTTCGAAATGTCAGTTGATTTACAACGCTGCCGCTGTCCGATCATTAGTGGGAAAGGCTTCTGTTTATTGCATTCGCGTATGCATCGGCTGAAATGCTATCTAGCTGGTATATAAATTGATGGTACCTATATTCACGAGTTTCTTTTTAAATTTCTTATCAAGACGCACGATTAAGCAATAATTTTCTTATAAATGTCTCTTTTCGGAAAGCAACGAAAGATGAAACTACGGAAAAAATTTGGAATGAGTTCGATTTTCATGACATCATCTTCCCAAAGACTTTTTCATCAAGTTTTTTACTACTGCTACGAGTAATCCGAAGAAAACATACGAAAAGGATTTTAAAAATGCGTGTCGAAACACGAGTCATCGAAATAACGATCCGAATTTTTTTACCACAAAAGGCAATTAGGACGTTCAAACAAATCCATACAACTGCGAGCTGATTAAGATCTTTTCTGTTGTTTGTTTTTAATTACTCACCGGCTCGGGCAAATAATTACAGTGAGCCGATTAATTCGGTCGCGTTTAAGTCGGCGTTTCGGTCGTCCCGGTCGTGCCGGTCGCGGGCCGGCCGGTCGCTGACGTAGACTTTGTTCAGGCCAATTTGATGGGCTTGTACTATGTAATGAAACGTTTACACAACACAATTTGAGAGATGGAGTTCAAAGGCTGCGTAATAAATATGTATAAGTACTATTTTGTGTAGAGAGGGATGTTTTATTTGTAACAAAGGTTAAATTTTCAGTTTAGTTTGACATTTCGGCTATATTTCATGTCCATCTATTCATTCATTCAAAAGTTACGAGAATTGAAAGTATGCGCAGTACGAAGTCGCGGTCGGCGCTAATAATATTAAATTAACACCTACAACAACTTTAGTTTCATTAATAAAACAAAACTTAAGACGTAAATATCAAATTCCATTTTCAAATTCGCAATTAAAGTTTTAAAGCAACAGGTTCTAAAAGACGCCATTTCGTCTGGCGCGGAGAGGAGCAGCAAAGCATAAAATTGTAGAGACCAGCTATAACCTGATCCTTAATCACAGCTCATTTAGCTCTATCAACGGACGACCCTTATTGCTGTAATCCGATTACCTTCCATTAAGCTGCAGCTTCATCGCTTGATGTCACGATGACCTCCACATTACTGAGCTTCGTTAAACTATGAAAGCTGATAATACACTGTTATTAAATATAATGCACAGGTATAGTGCCTAATTGACAACATTTTGTGGCACACTGCATATTTATCGAACAAGCACTTTTAGCGCTATGGTAATCAAAAGTGGTCTAGATTTGATTGGGCGAAAATTGTTCGCGAATGCACTCTCGAAATAGGGCAATCCGCCCGCAGAGACAATTGAAATAAAACGTCAGTGCAGTTGCGGGGAACAACTGCGAAACGTTGCAACGGAAAACGGTGACGTGCCAAATTAATTCTTACTGCGATTTTGCAAGGTATAGTTTGGAACGAGCGTGTGTTGCAGTAATGTCGTTAAGCTTACAGGTCAAGCGCCTACTCTGTGTCTGTACCGCAGAAGGGTTTTCTTTTTGTTCTCGCTGGTGAAGAGTTTTATTTTAAATCTGCGGCTCTAACGAACCGAGCTCTCGTTACAGGCGAGGGCCGCGTGTGCAG
The DNA here is from genome assembly GCA_963693445.1 of Agonopterix heracliana. Taxonomy (NCBI): domain Eukaryota; kingdom Metazoa; phylum Arthropoda; class Insecta; order Lepidoptera; family Depressariidae; genus Agonopterix; species Agonopterix heracliana. The sequence continues at coordinate 6,649,689 of OY856308.1, forward strand.
CTGCCACGTAGGCTAGTCGAGCCGTTCCGAAGATTCCATGATTGTTCGCCGCTGTTTTCACTCGGAACCAGTCCAGTGCAAACAGATTTCGCAGTAGAGTGAATACGGAATTATGTTATTTTAAATAATTAATTGTGTAATTGTATCTGGGGCATTAGGGGCCGATAAATTGTGTAGTCAGTTGTGTCGAGCACACACTCGTAAGTCACAGGAGGCGTAGTGAGGCGGGCGCGGCGCGACGCATTGTGTTCCCTGATGGTGCATACATTAGCGCGCATTCTCACGGCCCAAACCCGTTCCTTGGCTGCTCGCCCGCTCGCTCTCTTGTTGCTCCTTTGCAAATCCGCGTGCCTTCGTATCGCTGCCTTCACTTTTTTGCGAGACGTTGTGATCTTAAAAAAAGCGCCGGCGTTTAGGTCCAAATGAGTCAGCGTATCAGCGACACTCTAGCTACCCATTCGCAAATATGTGAGAATACGATACGATCTTCGAGACGCTTTTATATGCAGATTGCTCCCAATTGTCCGATAGTCTTTGTTATTGATGTTCACCGTGCGACTTTAACGTTTTAACAAAATGGCCGCGTTATTTTGATGTTATTTTATTTCGAATGTTTGCCTTTGTCGTATCATTGGTAAAATTTATCGGTGCTGCAGTGTTAAAGCTGCTTTCATGTCTAGCATTCTAACTAATTGTACGGCAGTGAACTGATGAATGTAAACGAATAAAGTTTATAGCGTGCAAAGTTTTGAGCTGGTGTGTTCTCGAAATAATTTAATGTGTCGGTGTCGGGGTATCGACTCTGCGGGTGCGGTGCTAATTTCGCATGCAGTGCTGGCTGTCGGCGCGCACGCATAGCGCGCAACTAAATTAGAATATAGCCGGCTTTTAAGCGCGCGCGCCTCGATACTGCACGCCACACAGTCTACTCTTTTAGCGCACGTGTTACACTCATCATAAAATTGATGATTGACACATTTCCTGACTCTGTAGTGGTTGTATCTGTAAAAATAACGCATATTTTCTTTTGTTTCCAGGTAATTACCTACCACGAAACCAGACAGTGTGAAATACTATTTACACGAGCGCTCTTCTTGTCTTAATTAAATCGACGCCTGTCTGTAAGTACAAACGTGTTTAAAAACTTATCTTACGTGAATAAATTAATCATTTAATGAATGAAACGCGTGTTCGCACGGAGGCTTTATTAAGAGTCCCCGTGTAATTAAAGGCTGCTTAGAGTAAAGGATTCTCAGGAGCTTGTCACACCACGCCGATGCCCTTAAAAGGAACACGCATCTGTTTCTTTATTAGCACTTGCCGCTGCTTCTACATTCGCCAAAACGAGTCGGAATAAGGATGATATTCGAATAACTCGGATGTAAAGTAAAGTCGGTTCAATTTGCGCAAGAAACAGAAGCGTGCGTCAAGTTGTCGTGACTCTTATTAAAATTCTATAAGGTTTATTTCGCACTTTTTGTTAGCATGTGTTGTGTAAGCGTAGATTCAAGATATTTGTTGTAAATATTGATGATGGTTCGTATCATTAAGTTGCTGGAATAATATACATATTTTCTTCTTGTGGCGCCATCTCCTATCGGAGGTTGGCTATCATCAGGGCTATTCAGACACTGGTAAACTGCAGGGCTGAACAGTGAGGTGGTGAGTGAGGTATGCGGAGGCCCGAATATGAACACCATATCGAACCATTCACATAGGTTTTTTAGCCAGGAACTCAGTCTTATTTTCGAAGATTAATCTTTGTATAATTTACATTTTGTGAACTTTAAATCTACTGTTGTAGCGTCACATCTACTGTTGTAGCGTCACCAATTCACCATTAAATCAATGTGAATAATGGGGCCAATTATTTATAGCCATTTGATGAGTCAAATATAAATTAAATTATTATAATCTGACCTGTGATGTTCCGGTTGAATATAATATGCTAATTAAAATATGGAATATTAATAGGTTAGGTCAGGTCAACATTAATTTTCGTTAGATTTAGAACACATTTTCGTTATGTTCGAGTACCTATACTAGATGCAATATTGTTAAATAAATAGGTTTATATACTACTAGAGTTAACCCGCGACTTCGTCCGCGCAAATTATATACCAGACTTTAAGTCAGATCATAAGCTATCAAACAAACAAAAAATCTTCAAAATCGGTTCAGTAGTTTTTGCGTGATGCGCGAACAAACAAACAGACGGACAAAATTTCTAAAAAAGGTGGATTTGGAGTCAGGGATCCCTAAAAACCATATCGTTATCTTTTTCTTGTAAATAACAGACACACTTCAGTTAGGTACTCAATAGTTTAGATTTATCTGCTGCTCTCAAACGATGAAAGAAAACATCGTGCAAGAACCTGCATACGCTGAAGAAGAAATTGTGATGCGTATCTACTATCTACCTATGTGAAGTCTACTAATCCGCATTGGGCATGCGTGCTGGACTTACGCCCATGCACCTTCCTCGAGGGAAGCCCTTTACCCTGCAGTGGGACGTAGGCTGATGATGATGATTTATTTTATCAAAAACATTGTATACAAAAACCTACAAGCATTATCCCTTTGGGGTATTAAGAATTATAATGATTAATGTTTGTGTAACTACTCTATAGATGCTCAGATTTAGCATATTAAGCCCCACTTGCGCCAACCTGGGTTAGCAATAAACTCCAGGTTAAGTTGGTAACCCATGATTTTTTGTATAGAAAAACAAATGAGGGTGGATTGACATATCAATCGATGATAGGTGAATTCCACGTAGCGTCGGTCCATTCGAAGACCACAACTAAATAGGTTATAATAACAAAAATCTGTTGTTAAATTAATTAAATACCATGTACCCTTCTTTGTCTGCGCTTTAGTCAAGTAAATTCACTTATCATAAACATTTGGTTCTTTACAATGTCTAGCCATTTTATGTAAACATAGCCACTAAACTTTTATCTTATCTCAAAGAAAGTATTCAACTCTTTAGTAGTGGTTAAGTCACAATTTGAAGGAGTTATGTTTCATATTCTCGCAAAAAGACGCTTAAGTCAGGATTAGCATATTCTAAAGAGTTTATTACCTCCTTTGTAGCGATAAAGTGTAAGCTCCCGAGAGAAATTATGTAAAGGACACCGGCACCGTTGCACAGAATACAAAATAGTATAGGTACATCTGTTGGTACTACAGCCTACCTAGCTGTACCTAGCTTCTTGATATTTAATAACAGTAGTGGTGGCAGCTGTGACGCCGAACGATATCGCTTCTATTGTATTTCATAGTTATTAAATACACACAGTGTGGTTTCAATTTAGAATGAACCAATTAATTTTATTCCGTGGGTGACGTACGAGTCCCACTAAGGGTAAAGGGATTTTGAAGCAGTGGCCCCACTTCCGTCAACAACGCAATTAACTCCGGATAAAATAGCTCTCTCAATTGTTACACAAAAAATTTACCAACCTAACCTGGAGTTTATTGCTAACCCAGGTTGACGCAAGTGGGGCTTAAAAATAAATCCACCCCTTTTAATAAGTGGGTCCAAATCGTACCATGTGGTATTCCGTAGTCACTGCCTACCTCCATACCATGGGACAATAACGTGAGCTTATGTGTGTATGCCATCATAATCTTATTTAAAAGCTCTTTGTCGGTGGAGTATTCGTCAATCCAGTCTATGTATAAATGTATGATTCTACGATTTTTTTGTATCGGTTGGTTTGTCAATTTTCCTATTTCACCGTTGTACAATGAACATTACACGAAGCGCTGCCGCTGGTAAAATGTCTCTGCTTTTTAAAATGTTAAACTAAATTGTACTATTACGGCACTCATGCTTGAAGATATAGCTCCCTGAATTTCACGTAAAGAAGCTACGCCCAATTTAGCTAAACCCTCTTGAAAAGTCCTTAAAAGGCTGTAAAATAAAAGCTTTCGAACTCAGCGGACACGGAAAAGGCTATAAAATATTTTCAGAGTTATAAATTTAAGAACAAACAAAATTATACTGAGTTGGGTTTATTGTATTTGTCTTTGTTGAAATTTAATTTATTGAAAAGCTTTTCCGGTCGCATCGTAGAAAATTGTATAAGGTATAGTTTGGATTGTTGTTTATATGGAAAAAGTATGTAAGTTGTAACTATCTATACAGGGTGTAAAACCATCAAGCTGAACAACTTTTACAATGGGCGTAAACTTTGAAATCGTGGAAAAGAAATCAGCGTTTTCATACATCGAGAATGTAAATAAATAATAATAAAATAAAAATAAAATAAAAATAAAATAAAAATAAAAATGTTTATTTCACTCGCTTAGCCTTAGATACATTTTATGATGCTCAAAATGTTAGAAATGTTTTAGAAAAATGCTGTGACACTAATTAGGGGAACTCTGACTCTCAAACGAAGAAAATCTGATCTATGAGAGTCAGCGCTCTTCACATTTTGTAGATACTAAAGTTGTGTGCTACATGACAACAATGAGCGGCAAAACATGTAAATTTAAAATTAATAACAAATGAAAAGTTAAATTAAAAAAAAACGTATAAAATAAAATAAAAAACGGTGCGTGTGTGTATGTGTGCGATGACATTTATGAGGGTATAAGAGGTGGGTGCATGTCTTTGTGTCCGACCTAGACCTACGATGCGTAACAACCTCTTGGTGTCGGGTGACCTTTTGGGTCAACCACTAGGGGACATGTTTTTTTATGTATGTGGGTGTGTGTGTGTGTGTGTGTGGAAGATAATATTGTGTTTTTAATGTTTTTACATTTACAAATATACTGACAATAAATTGAACTTTAAGAGTTTGTATTTAATAATATTTCCGTTTCTAAATAGGTTACATTTTTAAGCCATTGCTTTAGCGTGCTTTTCAGGTGATGTTTGTTTAAAGTATATATGTAAATATCTTTGGAAATACGATTATAAAGGACCGCACTAATAATGAAGAAATTACGCCTTGCGAGAGAGGTTCTGTGGGTTTCCACTTTACATACCACATCTTTTCGACGTTTGTTTAAGACAGCGCTATCAAGTGGGAGAGTAGCATGTTTGCGCAATATAGTTTGCAGAATAAAAAGCTGTCTAGCAGTTAGGACGTCGCAATCTTTGTAAAGAGCGGTTGTGGCGTACCTGAATTTTTTAAATGTCATTACTTTCAACACGGCTCTTTGTGCTCTTTCAAGAGGAAGCATATGGCTTTTTGTGGCGCCCCCCCAAGCACAGATGCAATAACCAATGACAGACTGGCACAGAGCGAAGTATATCATTTTCAACGTTTTTACGTCAGCGGAATATCGAAGCTTTTTAAAGATACATATTAGCTTTCTAGTGCGGTTTGTTAGTGCATTTAATTGTAGGTGCCAGTTTAACATGTCATCAATAATTACCCCCAAATACTTCATAGACGTGGTTCGGGATATTGATAGACAAGAGCAGTTTGACGTATCCGAAAGGGAACATGTGTGCCCTTTTATTATAAATGTGTCTGAGGGCTGTGATCGGGCTGTTAGCGCAAAGGTAATGTATTTTGTTTTTGATATGTTTAAAGTTAAAAGATTGGAGGACAGGTAATTCATAACTATACCAAGAGCTGTTTCGGCATGGGTCCGAGTTTTGTCCCAGGTGCTTCCGTCTATTATAAGTGCAGTGTCGTCAGCATAGGTAATGATTTTACAGTTTGGGATAGAAAGTGTGCATAAGTCGTTTATATAAATTTGGAAAAGAGTTGGACCTAGAATGCTACCTTGCGGAACTCCGCATGTAAGATTTCTCTCATCGCTGCACAAGTTACCAATTATCACACGCTGTGTTCTACCCGTGAGGTAATTTTCAAAGATTTTTAATGCTGTGCCTCTTATGCCAATCTTCTCCATTTTCCTCAGTAGGATTGGGATAGAGACAGTGTCGAATGCCTTAGAGAGGTCAAGAAAAATACTCATACATTTTGATTTCTTATCGAGTTTATTTGCCACAAAATCGGTAAGCTGCAATACCGCATCTTCAGTGTTTTTGCCTGCTCTAAAGCCATATTGGTTACCGGCGATTAAATTTTGGGACTCTAAGAATTTCACAAGTCTATTATTTATGGCCCTCTCTAGAATTTTAGACATAATTGGTAAGACTGAGATCGGTCTGTAATTGTTAACATTGTCTCTATCCCCACCCTTGAAAATAGGATGGACCAGCGCCTTTTTAAATACGTCTGGGAAGACTCCTGTGTACAATGAGAGGTTGCAGATGTGAGTTATAGGCTCAACCAAGATGTGCCGGCAGGATTTAATAAGAGCGGTTGGTATACAGTCATATCCTTTAGCGCAATCAAGACGGAGACCCGATATGATTCTGTCTATCTCAGTTTCATCAACATTCAGAATTACTAATGAGTTGGGTGGTTGCGACTTGTGGTATTCGCGAATATGTAAAGGAGGTACAGGTTTAATTTTTGCAGCTAGAGATTCCCCGATATTAACAAAAAAATCGTTAACTGCGTTGATCGACAGTTTGGAGTTCGAGTGCGATTCCAGGAGTTCAGTGGGGGTGGTTGTATTTTTATTCATAAAACATATATTTTTAACTATTTTCCATGTGGCTTTCAGATTATTTTTAGATTTTTCAAATTCCGATTTCTCATAAGATTGTTTAAGTTTTTTTAATAAATTGTTGCAGAAATTTCTGTACCTAGTATAAGTAATTTTAAGTATAAGGTTCTCCGGATATTTCCTGACCCTCATATGCATCTTGTCTCGATTTCTCATACATCGCAGCAGTCCCGGCGTGATCCATGGTTTAATTATTCTTTGTCTCCTAGGTACTTGTACAACCTTTGTGTGTGTTTGTATAATTTCTGATATCGAGGTTACTAAAATTTGGGCTGCTTTGTGTGCATTATCACAAGACAGGACTGAATCAAAGTTAGTTTGTTCAATCTCTGCCACGACTTTGTCGTGATCCGTGATACTACGCAACAAATTATATTGCTGTCTGATGTCATTACATTTGATACACGTCAATACAGGGTTGTGATCTGTGACAAAGGTTTCTAAGACTAGTACGATAGATTTTAAATTTGATTTCAACAGGACATGATCCAAACATGTTTTAGAGTGTGTAGGTAACCGGTGCGCGGGAAACAGACCATGAGATGCACTTAAGTTCAGGTAAGTATCAGAGCATCCGTCCTCATTTTCAGGCATGATGTCTATATTTATATCACCAGTAACGATAATTGTTTTATATTTAAGCGATGTCATGAGGTGATTGTAGCTATCTATGAATGTGTCTTTGTGTTTGAAACAGTGTGGTCGGTAAATAGCCACAATGACTATTTCTCGGTTTATTTTGCAGACTAAGCAGTTTGCTTCATTGAGTTGTGGTTCAAAGACAGTACAGCCAATTCCTGTTTTTACATACATCACTACGCCATCATTTTGGTTATATGTTTTATTAGTTAGGTAAGTTTCAAATCCAGATATAGTCGGGACATTCGAGATTTTACTTAACCAACATTCCGAGAGTATGATAACATCACAGTTTAGGTCCAGTCGATTTAGAAGAACCTTAAGACCTTTAAAATTTGCATTTAGACTACGTATGTTGAGCTGTAGAATGTTCAGACCTTTCGGGTTTTTTGTTATGAATTTGGATGCTTGCTCTGGGGGACAGATAAAGCTTTCTGATGTATTAGCGCTGTCTATATCTGACGACAGTTCCATTAAGGTGTCCACTGTTTACAGTATATTATACAGCAAATCGTGATGCGCAGCATACAGATATTACAATCATATGGTGAAATGGATACGTTAAATGAAACGGGCATGATATTTTCAATAGAATATGAATTGAAGTAGAGAAACTCGAATAGTAGTATAGCCGTGGGTATATATAAATATTGCTTAGATAATATGGGCGCAAGTGTACGGTTAGTGATTCTTCGTTTTGTTGAATAACCAATGTGTAACCAATGTTTATTTGTGCAAGTTATGTCAGCAAGTGAGTTTTTGTTTTGTAGTTTATGCTTGCGTGTAGGTACATTATATCGATTTACAATTATGTGTGTATACATTATCTTAAAAAATAATAATAGGTTCAAACTAAGAGAAAAAAAAGGGAATTTATTAATCATGTAACTATTCCATGCATTAAACATAAGTAAAAAAGGGCAAAAAATATAGAGGATTTTAGACGCAAGTCAGATTTGAGCTTTAATGTCATTCAAACACTTTTCACTCCTAATAAGGATTTGTTTTGAGCCTTCTTCCTTGCGTAGGAATATCCTTCCGTGGGACGTCCAGCAGAATTTATATTTTTGATCCCTTGCAAATTCCCGCGTAATATGGTAAAGTCCTCTTGAGGACGAAGTAAGGTGCTCGGAAACATATACAGGCATGCGTTTTCCAGCGATTCCAATATGTTCGGTATTTAATTTGTCCTCATTTGAGCGATTAAGGTTAAATGATCTGGCTTGTTGCAAAAATTTTGTCTTCGTAGGCACCGTAGTGAACTCAGCTAGGATGGTTCTGTTTGAGCCTTGTTTACCCGGCAAACGCCAGCAGTCTCTGATTTCGGATTGTTGAATATGTAAGTCGAGAGCTCTCCCGGTATTTATGATGGTTGTAGTAAGGTCATTTACAGTCTCTCTTTCTTTGGTGGGAACATTTCGTATTTCAATAGCCGACTTAAAGGAAGTGCGTTCATAGTTTTCAATCTTATCGTGTAGTATTTGAATCTGCGCACGACTTTCCGTTACCTCTTTTTCCAGGATATCAACTTTTTTCGTAGCGTCCTCAAATTGTTTGGACATATAGTCAATAGATTTCTCTATCTCTGTGTTTGTGTTTTTTACTTCTTGGATTTTCAATTTAATGTCGGTGATATCTTTTCTCAAGTAGGTTCGCTCGATGTCACTAGCCGTCATAATTGATGAGATCATCTCCTTTATTTCATTCTTAAACTCATTGAGTTGATCCTTAATATCATCTGAGCGTCGCCGTTTACGTCGGATCTTTTCTAATTGCGGTGGAGTCTTGTGTGCTCCACTCAGGTCCGGTTCCGAGCTGTGTTTCCCCGGTGACGAGTTTGGATCAGCCATTTTATTATGTGAGTTGGTAGCACCGCAATAAAATCTCACATATAAAAGTACTTTACCGGTGACTGGGTACGGCACTAGTAAAATTAGTTAAATGGCACTGCAACAAAGGCCCTCGCTAGGTAACTACACGTAGAGGATAGCTGCTCTGTTGATGTCGTGAGAAAAAGGTCGCAAGCGCCGTGCATATGGCGTCACTTACGCGTTTTTATAAGAAATGGGAAGACTCACGTTTGTGTCGGTATTTCTTGATTTATTATCAAACTAAATTCGTGTTTCTGGTTTATTTAGGTATTATTTAAGCCTTGTCACTTAATTTTCACTTGTAATTAACGTTAATAACACCAACAATTTAAGTTTTTAGTACAATCAGTCACTTTTAGCACTCAAAAATATTTTAAATGTGAAGAGCTGTTTACGTAGCGTGTTATGCGTTTGTCGGTCGGGTGTCAATGTATATACTTTTTCGTGAAATACATTCTTCACAACGATCGTTTCGTTTGTGACTTTAATCATGTATACATGATACATATACCTAATGTGAACAGCTGACTTACACTCAGTTGCAGAAACGCTCATTAAAGTTAATCCTCCATTAAATATCTTGCTGGCTTTTACTACGTCAACAAGACAAAAAGTGACAGCAAGTGATTTAATGGAGGATTAACTTTAATGAGCGTTTCTGAAACGGATTGTTACTGATGATCTAAGAATAAACGTTTTTTAGGGTTCCGTACCTAAAGGGTGAAAAGGGACCCTATTATACTAAGCCTACGTTGTCCGTCCGTCCGTCCGTCCTACCTATTTAGGGCTATATATTTTGAACCATAATAGCTAGATAGTTGAAATTTTCACAAAATATGCTTCACTGCCGTAATGACGGATTCGTTAACAAATAATAAAATTGACAAAAAGTTAATAATTAAGGGGGGTTCTCAACACAAGAAACTAGTTTTTATCAACGTTTTTTCTTCTCGCTCTATCGTAAAAACGGTAATACATACAAGCGTCAAATTTGGTGTGATTATAGAGCAAACTCTAGAGTATAAGAACAAATAATAAAAACCGGTCAAGTGTGAGTCGGTCTCGCGCTAATGGTCACGGAGAAAAAAAAAATTGATGTTAATTATGTTGTGTGGTGCTGGTGTTGTGGTACGGAACCCCTCGGTGCGCGAGTTGCCCGACTCGCACTTGACCGGTTTTTTTTTCTTAAAAAATCGCCTATACAAAATTGTGTCATCAGCCAGCCCGATTGTATCGCGTCTCACCTTACATAAATAATGGCGTAGCGTTCGTAGCCGTAGTACCTATAGACCGTAGCCTCGTAGCCGATCGATGCGGCGGCGCGGCCAATTTTTCATCGTTCCCCTTTGAGTTTGAATAAACCAAAGAATTCTTTTGATGTTTGCGTAACATTATATAGCTATCTGTTTATTTATTGTATGTATTCAGGGTGTAAAATTAAAAACAGGGTGGTCCAGACCATCAAATTGAACAACTTTCACTATGGATACAACATTGAAAACGAGAAAAAAACTGCTGTGCCATAGAAAATTTCAATATAGCTACTCAACAAAAATGTATGGAACAGCTGTTTTTTTTGAAGATTCCATATTGTTCTAGTAGTAGAAGTTGTTCAGTTTGATGGTCAGAGGCACCCCTAAAGTATGTAACGCATTTAAGTTTACACCCTGTTACCCACCCATCGTTATCAATTGATGTTAATCTATTTCCATTATATATCAACAAAAAAAAAGTTATAGCCTGTAGGATCCCACTGCAGGGCAAAGGCCTCCTCTCACGAATAAGGGCGAGAGGGATTATATATATCAAAATAATAAAAAAACGGACTTCAAATTAAAGATTGAAAAATCGCACGATTGATTGCAGGTCCCCTTAAGACGCAACAGATTGAAAATTTCGTCCTCTGGGTTGTGGACTCGGTGGTGTAATTGGTTAGCACGTTTCCCCGGTTTGGAAGAGCGTGGGTTCAAGTCCCGCCCGAGACAAATTTTTCAATCTTTAATTTGATTCGAAATAGCACAACATGGCTGTAACATGTTTATAATCAATAATATTAAAACGGACTTCGTTTTGTTGTTCAACTAAAGAAAGTAATATCTTTTAACAAAATGTAAATAGTAAAAAACCAAGTTCTTTTATTTAAAGGTAAAAGACTTGTATCGAAAACAAATAGACTTGTATCAGAAACAAATAAATTTGTATCACAATGAGTCCCTATTTGCCTAGATTCTAGAATAGATATGTATCGGGAAAACTCTCGTATCGATCCACTTACTGGGAACTGTAGCTATTAGGTATTTCCTACCGTTCAGTATACCTACCGTTGTGTATCTAGCTTTACTAGAATACCCAACGAAACTATTCCAGCACTCTTTCTATCCTCCTTTTGATGACGGCTCGGTAGCTCAGTCTGTAGTGAACCTGGGTGCTGTGTCGAGGGTCGCGGGTTCGAATCCCGCAAGCCGCAATTATAGTATGATGAATACAAATATTTGTACCCGAGTCATGGCTGTTTGTATCTATACAGGGTGTAAGGAAAAGTATAATTTAACTTTAAACCACATACTCTACCCATCAAACTGAACAACTTTTACTACGGGAAGCAAACCGGTCAGATAAAAAAAAATCTGCTGTCCCATACGTGTTTTGAATCGTAGGTATTGCAGTTTAGCATGGGACAGCAGATTTTTTTCGTTCTGACATCAGATTTGCTCCCATAGTAAAAGTTGTTCAGTTTGATGGGTATATTGGGTATATAGTATGTGGTTTAAAGGTTAATGATACTTTTCCTTACACCCTGTATCAAACTGAACATTGAACAACTTTCTCTATGGCATCAACATCGAAATCGCGTAAAAAAAATATTCCATACAAAACTACAAACCTACTTGGGTCAAATGCATGGGACAGCTGTTTTTTTTTGCGATTTCGTTGTTGGTCCCATAGAGAAAGTTGTTCAGTGTGATGGTCTGATCATCTCCTTAAGGGCCTATGTCGAAAAATAATTGAAGCGAAATTGGCGTGTGATAGCTTATATTACTGCCTGATGCGAGAGAAAAGGATGGGGCGGCGCGCGCGCGCGCGCAACGCAAGCGCAAAAACAAACTTTATTTTATTAATTAAGTTCAATTCTGCTCTAATCAAAATTTATAAAATATCAAACTCTTTTTTTTAAATCATGTCTCGTGTTTCCATTATTCACCGTTTAGCCGTTCCAAGCGTTTATCGATAAAGACGGAGGCTACTTTGGCTTGTTTTTCTATCGAGAAAATGTGTCTTAATCGTGTTTTGGCTCTAATCAAAACTTCAATAATATGTTCAATTTACACATATCCACAAATCATACTCCTACTGTTAGTACTTCATGATATCTGATGCTTTGAAGAATCCTATTTTTTTCACATAGCCTCTTAAGAAAAGGACCCTGTATAACTAGGCGGAACCCCCGGTATGTCGTGAATTACATAGAATACGAAGTAAAAACAAATGTTTTCTGAGTCGAGATGCAAAGTGCAAACGACGTGAACATACAAAATACTGCGCTTGAAGACGGGACATAACAAGCGAACGCTTTGCCAGTGACTTCTTAAATGTTCTACTGCACTGCAGTCCGCAGTCTTTTGTTATTGTTACGTTTAATATTAAGTACAGTAGTAGGTACATGCTTTTATTGCATTGTTTCGTTTAGTGCATCTTTTCGGAATGTTGTTATTTATTACAGGCGAAATGTCATTACTTGATTTTATACAAATAAGAGATCATGTCATAGGTTCATTATAGTACAAGTGTGTAATGTTGGTGATTACCGTTGAGGCGAAGATCTTAAGAGAGCCGAGGACGGTAATCATCAATACACACGAGTATCATACGACGTTTTTCAACACACTTGTAAAAATTATACTAAAAAATCATTTTATTTAGTAGATATAAAGTTTATTTTGTACTATTGAACACGATCTTTTTGTATCGAAACTTTTTTAAGAACACAGCAACTCAATCAATAAAAAAACCTATACCTAACTCACTTGTGAATAATAGTAATGAAAACCCGAAAACCCTATAACTCACTAGTGAATGAAAAAGTCACAGTTTGATTACAGGTGTCATATATTATGTTCCTTTGCGGTGAAATTAGAGCCATTTTATGAGCAAGTGTGTTGAAAATTGAGCAAAGTTGGTCATTACAGCCGAGGCGGGATTGCAACACGAGCCGCAGGTGAGTGTTGTACATTCTAGCGAGGCTGTAATGACCAATGCTCACGCGTTTCATACGACGTTTTTCAACATACTTGCGAGGAAAAAGTAGGTACTAAAATTTCGTAAAATACAACAATTTTAGACAAATGTTTGAGGAAAATGGCCAAAGAAAAGATTATACTTGAAAATGGAGCTGGACTTTTTTTTTTATAAAGAGGCGATGACTGTAGCCGCCATTCAACCAACGACATTTTGTTGCAAACAACCTGATATGAAAAACGTTGCAAACTTAATATTAACTTATTTATAGCACACATTAATGTTAATTTGTAACTAAAATTAATTTTTTGATGCAATGAAGCTTTTATTTATCATATTTTAACTAAAACTGATATATATCACACACTTATATGTATCACACTTTCAGTAGAACAACATGTATTACGACAAAATATGATGATTAAACAAATGATTTCACACTTTATAGGTTAACATTAAAAAAAAACATTTATCAGCCGATAGGCGTCCACTGCTGACAATTCGGTTTGCTTTTGTAGAGAAAAAAATTCGTTTTACTATTTTTAAATTTTTTTTGTATCCTTGGCTTTCATAATTTGAGTCTAAAAACGCATTACGTGTAAGAGAGATGGATTACTTTGCGAAATGGGAACACGCGTGTCCTGGTACATTTTACGAAGTTGCTTTCCATGTAACATGTTTAAAATATACGACTTTTTAAATAATTTTCGTTCGTAAATCAAGAATGTAAATCAAAAACTTATGGCAAGTGGAATAAAGTAAATAAAGCAATAAATAGCAAAGTTTTCTATTTACAACGTTGTAAATCGTTTACATAGTTATAAAATAAAATACGAGTACCTTACAAACATAAAATTTAAATTCCTTGAGAGTGTTTTAATACTATTATATCGATTTATTCTATAATTATTGTTTCCAAATTATACATATTTTTAAACGGTACGGATATACATTATTAGTATACAAGGTGTTACAAAACTACAAATAAACATTTAAGGGGGTGGTATAGACCATCAAACTGAACAACTTTCACTATGGGACCAATACCGAAATCACGAAAAAAATATTTTTGTTCTATACTCTACAAATCGACTAGAGCTAAAATATGTATGGGATTTAAAATTATTTTTTTCGCGATTTCGATGTTGGTCCCATAGAGAAAGTTGTTCAGTTTGACGGTCTAAACAACCCCCTTATGAGTTTCAAAAATTTATTCTTACTTATGAAACACCTTGTATATATCGTATCGTATATAAAGTTCCCTAGCAAGACTCTTATTGTTACAACCTAAGGATGAAAATGGTTCGATTCAGTATAGACACTTTATTTGTAGCGGACGATTTTAATTGTCTATTGCGGATTTAATGTTACATAAAGAAACTAATGTGGGCGGATGGATTCCTGCGTGGACGATAATTGCTACCATAAAATCATTTTTTAAACATTCTTTTGTACGTAAATTCATGACCGTATCACCTTTCGGGGTGATCATAACTTTGGAAACAATCAAATACAGGGTCCTTCTTAATATGCTGACACTTTTTATGGGGATGATCACACCATCAAACTGAACAACTTTCTCTATGGGAAAACATCGAAATGGCAAAAAAAAATCTGCTGTTCCATACAAAACTGCAAACCTACCAATCTGTGGTGGTTGGACGAGGAGATTGACACAGATAAAAACGTGAATACTACTTGATAAATTTTATATTTTTCTAGTTAAAGTTATGACTGTACAATAGGCGAGCCGAGGAAAGAATGATTAAAGAATGCACTGCACAGTGCACATATAAGGTTGACATTGTTTGTCACTTGAAAAATAAAATCGAACTCGATATTCAAATTATAAAATCTTGTGTTTCTTATTGCGAGCCAGCAGTAGCTCCAACAGCAAGGAGGTCGGCCGCCACAAGCCAAACAGCAGATATTTTTTCGCGATTTCGATGTTGGTCCTATAAAGAAAGTTGTTCAATTTGATGGTCTGATCATCCCTTTAAAAAATTGTCAGCATATTAAGAAGGACCCTATACATAAACATCCTTTTACGTAATATTCGTTATATTATACGTCGCCGCACGGATTTTGAGCGCTCGAATGAGTGTATTTAACCGAAAATAGCCCATAGCATCTTGTACATAAGGTTCAGCGCGTTCAAGGACAGCGCTCACCGCGACTTTTAGTATAACGTAACGTAATTTGGTGGCTACCATGATGTCCGTAAAAACTGGAAAAATTATAATATTATATCCACGAGAAATAATTTTTAGTTGTACTTTGTTTCTTTTGTTATTTGCGACGTAAAACGTGAAAACGTTTTACGTCACGTTTACCGTTTGGACTTTTAATTTTAATAACATATTTGACCAACGATTAACATTTAAATTGGATCGTTTAGCGCAGTATTAAGTTGTTTAGATTCGTAACGAGGCTTGTTTTACGAGTCCACTCCGAGAACAGCGCTGCGGGGTGCAGAAACGTTAGGTATGGCGTTTTTTTAACGATTTAGTTTAACGACAAATGCTTAATAATGGATACTCACGCGTTTTTGTTTTCGTAAACAGCCTTTACTATTTAAGTCTATAATTTGAGTCTATAGAAACATGTAAGTAAAGTATAGAAAACTTATGGCGTTTTACACAATGAGAGGTTTCATTAAGCATCACATTAGTGCGTTCACACACGATGACGCACTGACGGAGCGGCAGATGTCAGTCCATAGAACCACACCCGGTGCGTCAATGCGTCACCGTGTGTGCTTCTACGTGCGGTTTCATACAACTCCTTGCTTCACAAATGACGGGCTGACGTCTGCCGCTGCGTCAATCGTGTGTGAACGAACTTAGTTTTTTTCAATTTTCACGCTTTTTTCTCATGTCACTTTCTTCTTTGGTCTTCTTATTCTCTTACAGATCCATCCACAATGAAGGGCTCTAAAACTGTTCTTTCTTTTGACAATCAACTGCCTTGCAGCACTTGCCCATATCATAATAAGCTGATATCCTTTAGCATAATTAAAAGGTTTACTCATTTCTTTACTAAATAATTTATAATACGGGTCAACAATTTAATTTCGGAATAAAGGGATCCTGGCTTAACGCAGTGCGATTGCGGCAAACGTATCCAGTTACACCTGCTAGAATGTCCCCTATTGTACGAAAGAGGACCTCAATAAAGCCACACTTGACGCTGTCAGACACGCCGAATATATCTTAGTCCAGTCATTTTAGAGTTTCCTTGTATGGACACCCTAACAATAATTCATCTATCGCTGAAACTTTGCAGTGTGATAAAGTAAAGTCTGTATGTTTTACTTTATCACACTGCAAAGTTTCAGCGATAGATGAATTATTGTTAGGGTGTCCATACAAGGAAACCCTAAAATGATTGGACTATCTGGCCACTAAAATATAGAAACACAATAGTAGAACAATTGACACGAAAAGAAGAAGAATAATGTAAACCTAAATCCTAATCCCTACAGGCATTACTGACTAAAAAGATAATACAGATATTCTTTAGATACGTTAATTAAGAACAGAGATATGTCAACACAGTCTCAGAGTTATATTTTCACCTTCCATTTATATAATCCCGGGCAAATGGAACTACGGTGTCGTCATAAAATTCATACGTAGACTTCATTGCAGAGTCTCGTACAGTGCCGGATTATCTATAGAGGTAAAATAGGGAGCTGGCTGTAGGCCCACGCGACCCAGACCTTAGGGGACCTTTACCCACCACGGCTCTAGAACCCAAGTCGGAGGAGCACTTTAGGTAAAAAATATTAACTATTATTTATTCTACCTGTAGGCATGCACTGGAATGGCTCTGTAAATTTTATACACCAGATGATTTTGGTTCAGACCATCAAACTGAACCAATTCAGATTGGTTTTTGGTGCTTTCAGGTTTGCTCCCATAGTTGTTCAGTTTGAATGTCTGAACGACCCTTGATGGAAAGTGTTTAAAAAATCACCCAGTATATACTTTTAGTTGCGGCTTTTTCCCAACTGCTTCTGTAATATGTTTTTGATGTCCCGTGTTATTTTGTCATAATGTAAGAAACAGAACGGAGAACTTGAAGAGGGCCTCGAGTCGACACTTCATTGCCTCAGGGCATCAGTGATGGATCCCTCTTAATCCGGCTCTGCTCTCCTGCAATATCAAAATGACTTCCTGTATTTTCTGTGAAAAGCAGTCTTATTTTACTGTGATATTGCAATTTGATGTCTCTCGCGTATTTTATTTTATCGTATGCGTATACGAGTTGTCGTCGTTCGTATCCAGTAATGATCAGTAGAGAAACGTATTTATTTTTTACTTTTTATTTAACCCTCGTTATAAAGGCGTTTGTATCTACAATTCGAACTACGACAGTTTATAAGTATTACCGATGTACCTGCCGCGAAATTATATTGACCAATAAGGATTGTGCTACCATCAACTAAAAGTCATCAAACCATCGTTTTTTTTTGCGTTTTTCCCCTTATTCCTTAAGGAAAGTTGTTTAGTATCATGAGACGACAGATCAACCTACCCATAGTTGAACTCTATGTTCATGGACGTAAAGTCCAACTATGGGTAGATTGATCTTTCTCCGTGCGTACAATCACCCATTAAAGTAATCCAACTTTATTCCCTAACACCCTGTATAGTAGACAATTGAAAACTGAAATTGTTATAGGAACTTAGATTTTTTTCTTTTTATATGCAAATGCCTGTGTGTTCCCGAGTGATATCGTCTCTAGCTAGAACGAAGTAACTTTATATATCAATGCGGGACTTTTGTTACTTTGTTTGAAAGCTGGAATTTGAGACATGATTCTGGCCAGGTTTGAAAGAGTCTTTAAAACTGTCTGTAGGAGTCCCCGGTCATTATTATAGCCATAAGATATTCAAGCTTTGAGTTTATACTTAGTTCTGGTGAAAAGTGTCTCTCAGAAACCACAACAATAATCTAATCTTAAACAATGTCCTATAGGTACAGGGTGTTAGGAAAATTATCGACCTTTAAACCACTACCCATCAAAATACACAACTTTTACTATGGGAGCAAAAAGATCAGAACAAAAAAATCTGCTTTTCCTTACGTTTGCGTAGAGTAGATATTGAAGTTTAGTATGGGCACAGAGGATACAATCCTCTGTGGTATGGGACAGCTGACTTTTATTTTTCGCTGACCATAGTAAAAGTTGTGTAGAGTATGCGGCTTAATAGGTCAAATTATACTTTTCCTAACACCCTGCCTGTATTATACCTATCTTTTATAATTATAACGATATCAGGGTTTAAATATCTCTACTACCCGATAACTAGCTCAAGATACCACATCTACCGAATAACCTCTCTTTATCATTGTGTGCGATCAAAACGGTTTGCGTTTAGTTTACGTAAAGATTTGCATATGCGATGCGCATGTTTTTGTTTTACTGCACTGGCACGCGATGGTCTGAATGCGCTTGCACTCAGATTACGGCAAAGAAAGCGTGTCATGTCAAACTGTTACTTGATATAGCTCTTTTGTTTCCACCAGCCGAAGGGTTAGGGTTAGGCTCTTTATTTACTGTGTGAATTAAAGATCTATACACTTGAGATTTAATGCGGGTAATGAATCAAAGGGATAAGATGGAAATGGAAAAAAGTGTAGTCGTCCGATAAACGGACGAATAAAATAAAGTTAGTCGCCGATTAACGGACGACTAGACACTTCGGGGGGCTGTCGCTAGTCGTCCGATAAACGGAAGAACAAAATTTTCGTCTGCTATCGTCTAGTCGTCCACCTATCGGACGATATTACTTGTACTGTTGATTTATACATCACCATCTAATTTACTAAGTCAGCCACGGATTTTACAACATTATCCGACTCAGTCGGTTACGTTAGCGAGGAGCGAAGCGACGAGCATGTGAGGATTATTTTGACCACAGCGCCAGCCAGGAGTGCGATTTTTGAATCTCATTCGGTGAGCTCAGCAGTTGAAAATGTCAAAATTTCTATGGAGGTACGCATCTTTCAACTGCTTATTTGACTTCCAAAAATCATACTTCAGGAGTGCGATTTTTGAAAGTCAAATCAGCAGTAGAAAGATGCGTATCTCCATAGCAATTTTGACATTTTCAACTGCTGAGCTCATCGAATGAGATTCAAAAATCGCACTCCTGAACCGAATCGCTACTGCCTTTCCGAAATTTTGAAATAATGGTCATGGTCACTGGATTCATATCCTTCGCGGATCACTAAGTATATAATTTGTTTATTTCATCCGATAGTCGGATGACTAAATTATTTTATTCGTCCGTTTATCGAACGACTAGCAACAGCCTTAAGACAAACTCTGTCAATGAAAGCAAAACCTGAAAAATATTTGAAAAAGTACAGATAACTGAAAAACATGTTGAAATGTAACTTTTTGGAATGATTAGATCCGAGATATAGTGTAACATGTATCATACCTGAAAAGGTTGGCGCTTTACAAACGCAATGGTTTCACGATAAGTCCCAATGGACGTCCCGTCCGTCGGCCACGGACATGCTCTGAAGGGATTTACAATTTACATAAAAATGACCCCTCAATCGTACTTGCTTATCTGCATACGGCGGGTCCAACGGATTTACATTTATGAAACTGTTTCATCATGGTTTGAACTCAAAAATTATACTTTATAATAATCTAATGGTAATTCGAGGACGGACGGTTTGAAATAATATTGTACAGTTGCAAAAATATGCCACCATGAAACAGGATGAAAAACATTTGAAAGGCTTTCTTGTTTCAGTCCATACAAAACTTTGACGTAGAACACGCGTAGACGGTATTAAAAAAAGTATTGTTTTATATATAGAAAAATAGCTTAGAAAATCTAGATTGCGCGTCTCAAATAACATTTTCACCTCACAAGCTCGGAAAGATTCTGTTTATCATTCGAAATCTGAGTGCAAAAGTGCATTTTATCCGCTAGCGTGCAAAGAGTTTTTAAAATTCGAATCCATTCGAGTCCAGATAAAAAGATAGTAAAACCATACGTGCGAGAAAGACAAAAAGATTATGTTGCTAACATAACGAACTATGCATATATTCGTGCATATTATTGTCTTCTCTTTTTCGCGTATAAGTTTGTCCTTCACTATAATTTATTTGAGTGTCAACAAAGAGATTATAACTAAATATAATCCCTTTGAGTAGCAATATCTCTTGTCTTCTCTTTTTCACGTATAGATTTGTCCTTATTTGCATTTGCATATAATTATTTTTCCAGTGTGGGATAAAAACATCATTTAAAATAATACTTATTTAAAATGCATTTTAATAATTAATTCATCTTGTTTACCTATGAGAAGTTATTCCTTTACATTTTCTTACATTTCCTGAATTATTTGCGCAGTGTCTCAGTACACACTACACACCAGCAGGACATTTTTTATGCTGATCAATTGGTTTTCAATCAAACTGCTACACGTGACCGCAGTGAGATAGTGACTAAATGCAAGAGTAATATATAGCCGCAATAGAATGGAACAACGTCATAAAGCGCGATGTTCGCTCTATACATCTAAACTCAGTGCTTGCACCTAACATTTTCCTCGCTGTTGTGAGGTGAAAAGTTGTGTGTTTCACTCGGCTGCAAAATTATTCCGCGTCTCGTACCTTTGAAACCTTCGCTACGCTCCGGATTCTATATTTGAACCACTCGCTTCGCTCGTGGTTCAATCCTAGAATTTTTCGCTTGCTCAGGTTTCAATATAAGTACTCGCGGCAAAAAACAACTTTGCAGCCTAGCATAACAAATAACTATTACAATTTATAATATAATTACGAAGATGAAATTGAAATTTTGCTTTGAAATGTTGTTTAAATAATTTCTAAGCTAGTAATAATCTTCGTAATTATATTATAAATTGTAAATATTATTTGATACGCGCAATCTAGATTTTCTAAGCTATTTTTTAATATATAAAACTTTACTTTTATTAATACCGTCTACGATGATAGTGTTCTACGACAAAGTTTTGTATGAAATTGACAGCTCTGCAACCACCTTACCTTAAATAGCTTTAATCAACAACTATCGACCCGCCCCAGCTTCTCCCGGGTGGGATCTATAAATATCATTATGGCGAATTATATATCACACACATAATCCATATATGGCACATAATCCTTCCCGAAAAAAACTCTATAATTTACAGTGAAAATTAACCTTATCAAAATCCGTTGCGTATAGTTTAAAAGAAGTAAGCGGATAAACAGAAACGATGAGGACAGATGAAGATCGCGAGTTAGCGACTATGTTTTATAATATTAGAGAAGAGATAGATATGTGTGAGTAATCGATAGAATAAGTACAATGTTGTAATAAGATCTACTAGGTAGGATCTACTAACCTACTCTACAACATATTTTTCGATTTTGATGAATTAGGATATGTATGCAACCGTATAGAATAAATAATCAGTTTAGTACCTACAATTATGGCAGTAACTTTAGAACCGGACCGATTTATTTTTAAATTGCTGCGTATTTAGCTTATGCATGGCGTTTTTAAACATCACTAAATGTTAAACATAGATTAAAATAACTTTCCCTGGCATGTTCTTTAATTGCCACTTTTGTTATTTTCTTCTATTGTATTGCCACAGAGGATTATATCCTCTGTGGTATTGCCCTGAATTGTTTTCACTAGGCATGGCAAAGAGGTTCACTAGTGTATCAATCAGTAGACTTATTAATACTGCGTAGGTATGTCTAGTCCAAAGGTAAATAATTCTCCTGGACATGGTATCGGTATAACTATAATACCAGTTCATATAACTAAGCACATACGTGTCAATAGTTGGCGTGCAATAGTTACGTTAATAATGCAACTGTGCCCGCAGCGCGGTCACATAAATAAATATCCCTACAGAACGAAAGCTTCCTAAAAGCGGTCGCCGCTGCCCCGCTGTTGGTGCACTCACACATACAGTCTATCAAGAAAGTAATGAAAAGAATTTTCACGGAACTAATCATTTCAGTATGGTGGTGTTGCCAGGTTGTGCTTGATTTTGACGTTCTTGCGTGGAGGCAGCGCCCTCTTTTTTTTTCAAGACTTTTGAGACAGACTTTATTGCGCGTTAGAGGACGAACGAACAGCGGCCGTATACTATACTATACATACTGCCATACTGCAGCGTGATACAGCGCGATCGCGCCTTTAGCTCTTTTTCTACAGGGTGAACTTGATAACATTAGCAGTAAGAGTCTACCCATCAAACTGAAAAAAATTTACTATATGGGAGCAAATCGAAAAGAGCAAAAAAATCTGCTGTTCCATACTAAACTGCAATGCCTACTCGACTCAAATATATGAAACAAACAGCAGATTTTTTTTAACGAACGAGATGAAAAGGAGTTTTATAACCTTATCGCGCGCACTATACTACAGCCGCTGTTGTGTACATATTCCGCCCAAGTGTGTGAGTGTACAGACAGCGCGCGGCCGGCCGCATGTATTAAGCTTTTGTTCTGTACGGATATTTATTCATGTGGCGCGGCTAGAAGCTCGTGCACTGCAATTTGTGCCTATTTTAAATGCATACTGCACTAACAATTAGTTGCGTTCGTAAACATACCAGCTGACGTATGTGGATTCATAATTGTGTCGTATTTGTGTTATGTCGACTAGTATAAAGTGAAATCGACAACATTAACTGCAACATTTTATTAGAAAATTAAGAATTTCGCGGAGTCAAAGAAAATAATATGCGGAGGGCAATTACGCCGATTTAAAAACAACGTTGTTGTTTATTTTGTGGTTGATCAAAATTAAAATAATACAATGTTCACAGTTGGTTAGTTGTGGTGTTTTATTACCCAATTTCGATATTTCCGCCAAGTAAAAACGAAAAAATAAAAAATTATATAGGTAAATGTATGTCATAGGTACCTAATCATAAAAAAGCAATTTTGAACGTAAATTAGATCCTCTATTTACCCACCACACACGTACAAAAATACTTGAAAGATAAAATAGAACGGTACAAATGGACCCAATCACATAATTTCCCGGTGCTATTAAGTTTTATAGTAACAAATCTTGACTAATACTACTAATTAATGCTCGTTTAGTTTAGTACCTATCTCTTCGGAGAACGCGGCGCTTGCATCTACAAGTCTTAGTATGGAAAATCTAGATATTTTAGTAGAGTTACCTGCTATGAAAGAACCGTAAGTCCAGACTAAATGGCCAATTACTTAGGCTTTACTCTGTCACTTCTCGTTCCTTTACTATTCAAATGAAAAACAAGTTATACGCAGCTTATATATAAAACGTTTTGAATCGAAATGTGGTTTACATAATTTCTATGTAATTTACTATTATATCCTTGGTTCTATTTATTAAATAGCCCGGTACGCTTTGGTGTTAGATAAAGCACTTTATTCTTTTAAAACAGTACCTAGGTACATAATAAAACAATAGAATGCCCATTACAAACGTTAGCCAAGAACATAGCTCTACCTCTACCTATATGATCTAAAACCTGGAGCATTTTCACAACAATATTATTAGGTCATTGCAAACCTGCAATACTATGGAAATCCAATGCGTCTAGGTATTTGCGATACAGAAACTCATAACCAAGAGCGAGCGAAGCGAACGTGAGGTTGTACTGCAATAAAATGAGATCTCTGCAATACAAATATTATTATCTCATGTAATCTCGCGCTCGCTTCCAAAATCCTCGAAGGAAGAATTTTCCTAAAATATTTGCATCATCATCATCAGCCCGGTAAACCCTACTGCTGGGTATAGGCCTCTTCATTTTCACACTAACCATTTTTAGAGAAACAAGATCTTTCTTCAAACACATGATTTTTTTCGCCCCTTAGACTGACTGCTAGGGGGCCTGGGTTTGCCCCCTTCTGGATCCAGGCCTGACAGACTATCTTCATGGTTTTTCTTCATTGCACATGTTTGAATTGTCAAAGAGATCGTCGCATTCTATGGTATAGCATGCCTACGCAAGAAATAATTTACAAAGTCAGTGTATTCTTGCAAATTTAGCACTTTAACATTTAGCAACTTAACAAACAGTTTCAGCAATTAAGTTTCGTAATTAGCAAGTATGTGTGAATAATATACGTAATTAATGGTTATGGTCGTCGTGTGTTTTGAATACGTGCTTCTTATGGAATGCAGCATGCAATAGGCGAGTCTTAGGTTTTATACTTAGCCTAAATCACAGTAGGTTTAAAATAGTGAGCGAAGTAAGCTTTGTGCGGTACGCGTGTTTCTGTGAGTTCATTTTCGTAGGCACATAATTCAAGACTAAGATTATGAATATCATAAGCAGCATATGCTCACGACTATATTCCCCGAGGGGGTAGTCAGAGATATTCTGAAACCTCAGAACATCCACGTTTCACAAGACACGATTTCGATTATGAATATCGTCATGTCTAAATAGTAAACCAAAGTCGCAATCCGCGTCTGTCTTCATAATTTCTGCTTCTCCGCGCTTACTTCTTCTAAACCACGAATCGGAATTTGATACCGTGTCATTTAGAGAATTTCTTCCGGAAGGTTTATGTGCATATTAAAATTACTTCATTATCAAAAATATTGTTTGATATTGGTTGCATGGGATTATGATTGATTTCATTTCATTTAAGGACTATAAAGGAATATGGTTTTAGACCCACGTTCATCTAGCAAAGCCACAAACTATGTTTATCTATTAAGATTTCTTACTGTTCTTACTGTACTATGGCTAAGTGCCGCATAGTAATTTCGCAATGGCATAAAAGTGCCCTAGGTGCAGCCTGGCAAGCCGGGTCGTCGAATTACGTCCTCTTTATGCTAATTCCACTTACCTCGCTTTTTATTACCACCTTTTATTGTACTGTTAGAAGATAACCTTTGATCTTTCCGTTTATTTAAAGACAATAAAAATAATTGAGAGCCTACTTTTGAATACGAGGCTTAATGGAGTCGTAAAAAATCCGATTTTAATTCGAATCACGGTGTCTGTCGGCACAATGTTAAAAGCTTGGAATATTATGTGACTGTAGTATGGTATTTTATAGCAAATTGTTTTGTGTGAACTAGATTTTAAACGACAAATTTTGTAAAACACGCTCCAAAAGTTAGTGAACTCAAATAGAAAATTTTCAGCACAAGAAAAGTTATGCCGTTTTCATTATTTAAAATTAGATTAAAACTACTATTTCTTGTGGTCTAATTTTTGTGGTATTACCAGAGGATAACCGCGAGCGTGCTGCATACAATCGAAGTTTAATTCAAACACTTCTTTAAGGGGATGATCAGACCGTCAAACTGAACAACTTTCTCTATGGCAGCAACATTTTTAAAGCTCCCGACTTATTATTTTAATGGATTTGTCGCCAAAATGTAAATAGCCACACATCTAAAAATCATTTAATAATCGTTAAGAATTAATAGCGGATGTTGTGAATGTTCTATTTTAATTTTATTGCATTTAAGAGACAATCGCGAGGAATATTCATGAGTGGTTCGATGGTTGAGCCCACGCTTGCGTTTCTACATCGCATCGGTCGTGTAGAGACACCTACAAACAACGCTATTTTTGTAAGAATTTCCACTTAATTATCGTGTCAAACTTTAATTTATGTAATACAAGTAGGTAGGTATCCGGTATTACTGCCTTGTCGTAGCGTCTAGCTGCCAAAACACTTGATCTAAAAACATCATACCTAATCGTTTGTGACATAGGTAATACGAATTACCTATTAGAAGAGATTTCTCCAATATATTTTATACCTATGCCAGCTTCCTTATATTTTATGGTGAACTGGAATAAGTCAGCTATATGACAGGTAAGTAGGTGCCAACAAAAAAATATGAAAATTGTTGTCCTCATCCGACATTACTCGTATGTTTCGTTCGTGCTTTTACCTTAACAAGTACAGTTTTAATAACAGTTTCCGATTTCACTTCGAACAGTTTCCTTTTTAGTCCCACAGCTGTTTATTAGTTGACGATTGATTGATGGACTGGTTGTCCAACTTAAATGGTCGTTCACTAACAACTTTATTACAGATCTCGTTGCCGTAAAAGTAGCATTAGATTTATGACGCAGCCGTATGATAGAGCTAGTTTACTAGCCGCGGGACTGTTTATGAAATACGTAAGGCTTTTAGGGAACCCTGTTTGTCCGGATAACATTGAAACCCTTAGAGCTGTATGTACGTGCTAGTTTGTGTATCGAGCAAATACAAACAAACAAAGTCTGTAACTTCAATAAATTAAAGTTAATATTGTGTTAGCGGCAAGTTGAGTAACACTACTTAATGCAAATAGCCTCGCGTGTACATAAAACACTGAAACATCAAAGTGGATGACTCGTCACGTCGACTGCGTTCATAGTTTGGTAAAGCGCTGCTCAAGGCGTATGAGTTGGCCAGAAATATAGGTCAGAACGTAACGTGATAACGTGGCTTATGGACGATTTGTATAATATAGTAGAGGTGTATCGAATCGGCACCGCACAGTCTGGGCCTACGACCTTGACGTGCAGGCGGGCGGGCGCGCGGCGGCGGCGGCTGGTGGCTAGCCGCTAGCCGAGCCGAGCATTATAGGATAATGGCTGCATTATCTGTACTTATGTCGTTAGCCGACGTAATTACATAGGATTTTCTAAGAAAGCAGCATTGCTTTATTGGAAAATGATCATCGTTGGGATGCTGGATGCATGATAATGATTCAAGTAGTGGATTTATCTTTGGTAGTTGTCCAATTTTCGTGTGTATCGTACCTACTCTCTACATTCTCTGCCTAGATTATTATACATGGTGAAATCGATATCATTAGCATCCTTTTAAACTAAAAGTCTACCCATCAAACTGAACAACTTTTATTATGGGAGCAAACCAATCGGAGCACAAAAAAAATCTTCTGTCCCATAAATTTTAGCCGTGTAGGCAGAGGCGGCCGGTGCAGTTTAGTATGGGACAGCAGATTTTTTTTGCTCCGATTGGTTTGCTCCTATAGTCAAAGTTGTTCAGTTTGATGGGTAGACTCTTAGTTTAAAAGGATGCTAATGATATCAATTTCACCCTGTATATTGCTACAATAGAAACAGATGTGATTTCAACATAGTCAAAATAGTAGCCCACAGTAAAGTGAAGATCAGATGTTACACGCTAACGCTAGATATTGCTACAAAAACTTTAGACATAATTTAATTGTCAACCTTGAAATTGTGAAGCATGCAGTCTATTTATATTTTGTTATTTCGTTAAAAAATTTCGATTCTATTTAAGTAAATGAGACCTTGAAGGCGGACGTCTGGAATCCGAAGTCCGCTGTTGGACACCGACTGCGCGTCTGGTCTGGCCTGAGCGGGTGCACGCGCGCGCCCGGTGCGCGGTGCGCGGTACCACAAGAATGCGCGTCGTCGTGTCGCCTTGAACCCGAGCGGCCGACGCACTCCCGACACTTGCCAAAACTCATCAATCCAATTACATTTCGTTACGAATTGTTTTAGTAACAATGTAATTGTGATGTTTCATTTTCTATTGTCTGATTAGAGAATGTAGAGTAACAAATTGCGCAATTTGTTTAAATAAACCTATGCCTTTCAATTGTGTTACATTATCATCAGATTGTGTCCATCCTCTGCAGGTATTATGCCATCCTGTACTGTTTGCTCCAGTGCTACCTAATCACAATAACATCTGACACCTTCACAATGTCAGAAAACATTATTAAAAATATAATTGCTTTAGGTACGTCTCTACATGGCAAACGATAGGTACCTATTAATAACATAAATTACATAAGGGATCACCCTCTAGATTACTCTAGAAGGTAGTGGTTGTAAACATGATCTGATGACTAGTAATCGATTTCTCGACGTGGTCATATGTAACTATAGGATGCATTGAGGGCGTAAGCGAAATACTTGGCCTATGATTGAGGCAATGATGTTCAGTGCATAGAGGTAATTCCGAACAAAGGGATAAAATTACCCTATCGCTCTCTTATGTGTCTGGCATAATTTCATACAAAATATGTCAAACTATCGGTCGGATAAGCTAACAAGAACTTACCCAGAAGTGGTGAAACAGGCTCTAACTATTATAAATATAATCGTACCATTAAACTGCCAGCAGTTGCCGAAATACAAATGCTCGTATTCACCCACCAGCATCAGTCTAGTCCACTCTACCAAACCGAATCAATCAAATGTATCAATCAGGCAGAAACTTACCTTTGAAAGTATACACCGCGAGTCGAAGCAACTGTAATTTAATGTATCAATCAGGGAGGATCTTACCTTCAAAAGTATACACCTAGAGTCGTATCGTAACTGTCCATAAACTCTCAGCGTTCTCACCTCACCTCGTATTGAGAATCGATAGAGCGTTCAACTAGAGCATTAGCACATCTTTATAATGCTTCACTCCCTCTCGCAGCGGAGTGGAGATTGCAAATAGTGCTTTTATGTTGTACTTACTTACTTCCAGTGGCGGTGCGGTGAAATTGAGACTTCCATTCGTATTGCTGTTTTATGGTTTATTCAAATTACATGCTGTTTTTGTTGTTGTGTGGTGGTAATTAAATTGAAGGCTGGCAGCCTCGAAATATGCCAGTGAAGAACAAATAACTCCTTCTAAATATAAATTTAAAAAGTGGTGTGTTTAATTTTTTGTTCTATTTTCAAGCTAATGAACTTTTTGATACATAAATTCCTTATAAGGATATCAAAGGAGATATCGAAGGTTATCTAAGGACACCTCTGCTCTCTTTCTGCTCTAAGGAAGCAGTATTTCATTATTTGGGAGCTTGTTTTCTGGACTAAGAAACAAACCAATGAAACAACAAAGCAAAAAATTGTTTTCACAACATAATTAAATCTTTCTATTCCATATACTGGGTCTTTCTTAATATGCTGACGGTTTTTTTAAGGGAATGGTTAGACCATCAAACTTTAACAACTTTCTCCATTGGACAAACATCGAATTCGCGATTAAAACATCTGCTATTCTATACAAAACTGCAAACCGACTTTATCGAAATGTCCCTAATAAAAAAACATCCTACCATTACGACCAAATACAAAAACCCCTACCTCACCGCGTCTGTGCCTCGAGTAACAAAAGTTTACAACAAACACAAGATAAACTTTGTGCTCACACTGTTTTCACTTTACCGTACCTACACGTCTCGTATTTTACACGCAGGATGCATACTTATTGACTTACAGTTTCCACACCCTGTATAGCTGAACAGCGACTGTTGGCCAAGCTCCAAAATGAAAGCTGGAATTAATAGCGCGTGTATACGCCTGCATCTAGCTCGTGGCTTTTGAATGTCCCTCGACCCAGTCAATTTTCATTCAAGTGGCGTACTCATAAGAGTGAAGTAAGGACGCTTCTGAACGTGGACGCGGCTGCTAGTTCACGACATTTGGAAACACTCGTTATTGCTTACTTATTACCTACAAAAGT
Organism: Agonopterix heracliana; assembly: GCA_963693445.1. NCBI lineage: Eukaryota > Metazoa > Arthropoda > Insecta > Lepidoptera > Depressariidae > Agonopterix > Agonopterix heracliana. The sequence continues at coordinate 6,679,515 of OY856308.1, forward strand.
TAAACGGGTGGACAAGCGAGAACATAGTAGTTCCGTTTTAAGTAAGGAACACTGAATCTGTATGCAAACAAAGTATTAAGTCTTTCTGTAGGGATTCATTTAAAGTTTCCGATCGTGTTGATTATAAGAGACCGCAGCGACCAGCCCCAGCGCCTATGTCGGATCTATAATATTATTGACAAGGGCGAACTTCATATCGCCGCACCTTAGTATCTTCCCGACATACACTTGGCCGTTTTTTTACTTTTATTCTAATGGTGAAAGAATTATCGAGATCGGTCCAGTAGTTTCGGAGCCTATTCAATACAAATAAACAAACAAAAAATCTAATCTTTCCTCTTTATAATATTAAGTATAGAAGTATAGATATAGACAGTATAGACATAAACCTTCCAGAATCCGTTCCGTGGTTTCGAAGGAATAGCGGAGAAACAGACAGAAGGACAGACGCGGTTAGCAAATTTTTTAGAGATTTGTAATTTTGTAAACAATTTTGTAACGGTGAAAATGAAATCAAATTCTGACTGTCAACCCTAAATGTAATAGCGGTATGTACCATACATTCATATGTATGTACCTACCTGAAATGCCACTGGCAACATTTACCGTAAACATTTTGTGAAATAATTTCTTCATAAACGTAGATAATTGATCAGATCACTCCACTCAATTCAGTGAAGAGAGGAGCTCGGCCTACCCTCGTCACTCCTGTCACCTGTCAGCTCTGACTTGCCTAATTTCCCATGACCTTGCTTTTCAACTTTATTACATTTACGCTGATTTGTTTACGTTACTTGTACTTTATCTAGGAAGGTTGTTCTAGTCAAGTTTTGTGAAAAATTTGTTTATTGGTAATTATTTCACTATACAGGTGTAAACTTAAACTCTACATAAAGGGGTGCTTCAGATCATCAAACTGAACAACTTTCTCTATGGGACCAGAATAAACATCGCGAAAAAAAATCTGGTGTTCCATAGAAAACGTCAAAGCGACTCAACCCAAATATAAAAACAGGCTATTTTTTTTTGCGGTTTTTGTATTGTTCCATGGGTAGTGAAAGTTGTTCAGTTTGAAGCACCCGCTTTAGTATGTAACGCTTTTAATTGTACACTCCGTATATTTTACCCTTATTCGAAAAAGGAGGCGTTTGCCCTGCAGTACCCCCCCCCCCCCCCGGACCCCCACGGGTCCCACTTATAACTTTATACTCTCTTACTATCATAAGACTCGGTGGTCTCTTCACCGCGATTCATAGGTTATTTATCATAAATCGATAACAACCTACTATCGATTTGACAGAAGAATTCGTTTCTCAATTTTTTTAGCTCTTCGTCGACACAGAAACTAAAATTAATTTATCTTTGCAGGCACGATATGCGGAGGGCACTGTTGCGGCCGAGGGCGGGAGGGCAACCTGCGCGATTCATTGCGCAGGACGGCAGAAGCGCGCGCCGCAGCCTCCACGAGGCCCATCGCAGAGCTGCTGCTGTCCACGCGGAGGACACTGCAAGGTTGGTGGACTGTCCACAATATAGATATACTTACATATTGATTGGCTATGCGAAAGAAAGAGCTTTATTATGAGTTGCATGGTCACAGAAGAATACAATAATCACGCATGGCCTGTGTCGGCCTGGCGCATGCCGCGCATGGCGATGGCGCGCTGATACGGGGGCGATGTAAAATATGTAGTTGATGTTAAATAGTTATTTGTTATGCTAGGCTGCAAAGTTGTTTTTTGGCGCGAGTACTTGTATTGAAACCTGAGCAAGCGAAGGATTCTAGGATCATGAGCGTGGCGAAGGTTTCAAAGGTAACAGACGCAGAATAATTTTGCAGCCGAGCGAAACACACAACTTTTCACCTCACAACAGCGAGCAAAATGTTAGGTGCAAGCACTGACTTTAGATCATCATCAGATATATATCGCGTTTCATGACGTTGTCCCATTCTATTGCGGCGATATAGTACTCTTGCATTTAATCACTGTCTCACTGCGGTCACGTGTAGCGGTTTGATTGAAAAAAAATTGATCAGCATAAAAATGTCCAGGAGTGCAATTTTTGAATGTCATACGTCGAACTCAGCAGTTGAAAATGTCAAAATTACTCTGGAGATATGCATTTTTCTACTGCTGATTTGTGTCTCAATAATCTATGCTTACTATGATTACTATGAGTAACAGAGACCAGCTTTGATTTTGAAAAATACAAAATTTGATCTCAATTTATACTCGTACCTACGCTAACAACATCTGACTAGTCAAATGAAAGATAACATTTATCATTAGATGAAAATAAACCACAAAGCAGTCCATATGTAGCCGATCAAGCGCGATGAACAAACATGGCCTACCGCAATCCATAGCACAGAGAAGTAAGAACAATAAATACTACAGCACAGCCCGCGGCTAGACAGATCGAACATCAGTTGTTTAACAAACACTCGGACGCGTCGACAAATTGGACAAACTGTAGTACGAGACACAAGTGACATAGGAACCTAGAATTATAAACAGACTTTTATACGCAGCTTTTGGTAACGGTTCTTCTTCTTCTTAACGTGTCGACTTCAAATTCTGAACAAAGTCGCTAAATAGTACCTTGCCAGAATTGGGCAACCGATCGCTACCGGTTATGAGCTCCTCCGGCGTGCAGGTGTTAGGGCACGCGGGGCACGATGTGAGAGGGGCTCCACACAAGCAACTCACATTTTGCGCATCCGAGAAACCCCACCTGACCATGTTGTCCTTACTGCGACCGACCTGGGTTCGAAGACGATTTAAGGACTTCCAGGTCGCCCAAGGCAAGTCATGTCCAGGCGGGAGGTTCTCCCGTAACGCTAGGAAAAGCGTAGGTTTTCATTTAATAAACATGACAATTGTAATTTATAAAATGATTATTGCTGGTTATACTAATGACGCTAAACAGCACAAGTAACATGTGTCCTAATATTCTTCAGCAATGTTTCCGACAATTGTAAATTACAATTGTCGGAAAATTAGATGCCTGCCTAATTTTCCTAGCCTCTAAATCTTTGTTTGCGCAGAGCAGACCAAAGTCCCAGTCTAAACCCGTAGTCATTTAGTAATTAACTGCCTCCGTGGTCTAATGGTTAAGAGCATTGCATTGGGCTCTTGACATGGAGGTCGTGGGTTCGATTCCCACGGGAGACACCTAGCGATATGTCACTTTGTGCGTTTTTCCCCAGTTGGTTAGGACATTGCAGGCTGAATCCACCAGATTGTCTGAAAAGAAAGAATCTTTCTTTCAAACATGGTATTACTTGTAATTTAGATCCAGCTTGTCATGAGTATCACCAAGAAATTTTACCACGTTTTACTTCACTATCTGCACATGACTCACTCAATGTGGATGAGGGAAACAAAAATGTATGGAACCAAATGTATGGAACAGCAAATCTCTTTTGAGTTCTCCTTGTTGGTCCCATAGTAAAAGTTGTTCATATTGGTGGGTACTTTCACCCTTCTGAATTTTCGGAAGAGATAACTCAAATGCTTTTCAAAAATTTTTGGTATTTATGTCTTCAACAAACGTTTCGTTTTCATTTGGTATTGAGGCACTTATGTATTTTTGATCTCTTATGAATACATCCTAACATGATACTACCTAGATTGGATCAAAGGATGAAAAGATTTCAAGTACAACCTTTTATCTTTCCGTTCTTTTATCTTAAGATAGGTACCGCTTCGCATCAAACAAAAATATAGAAATAATCCAGCTTGAAGCTTAGGAAGGTAAAATATTATCACAGAGTACTATATACTACCGTAAGATATTATTTAACAAAACAACTCAACGGGAGGAAGAAAGAATGATTTGACTTCAATTGGAACATCGGAAAATCTCTTTTACGAGATTTCTAAAGAAATTCAATATATTTTATGTTCATACGGCGGCGCCGCTATGTGGAAGTAAGTAGATGCCGAAAGAATAAACATGACCTGGGAGGACATCTGCAGTGCTGCTAATCATGGTGATATAAAAATCATATATGATGATCTAAAAGCCTTTAACAGTAGCCCATAAAAAAATCGATGTCGCATAATTGAATGTTGATATTCCTATCTTGGCAGCACTTAAATATAAATCAGTTTTATTGAGTGCCGGGTTTATATTCCATAAAAAGTAATCACTGTCGCTATTAACTTGCCAAGACGGCGGCCGCATATACGGTGTCGTTACCCAGAATATCAAGGAGGTACAACATTATACTTAGGTACTTATATTTATACCTGTTTTAGATGTTTCTTCTTTTGAAACCAGGATTTTAATAGAAAACGTTTTCGTCGTCACTTTAAAATCATGAGGCTAAACAAAATTCAATTTCGTACCTATTTATAATGAAAGAAATAAAGGCATCATAAGCTGTCTTCAGTCCCTGAAGGCCAAAATAAAAGAAATCGTTATCGTGATAAAAGTTTGATTTATTTGTGTTCATTACTTACACGGTGTAAAAAAGGGTCCGTAACGCAAGTCCGATTTACACATACCCGAATGCATGAAGTCCGATCGAATTTTTTTCCGACCCACCATTATCCTACAGGACGTTGCATCGAATTAACTTGCAGCGAAAGACGACATATCCGAATGCATGAAGTCAGAAAGGATTTTTCTCCGACCCATACCTATTACTGTGGTGTTTTGTTACACCCTGTAGACGGCCACTGAGTACTGCTGTTGAATAATAATAAATCCGAAGATGAAGAAGCAGCTTTTTAAAAGCGTGGCACCATCTCGTCAATCTCAATAGTGTCCGATGTAACAAAAAGCCAACGGTAGTTACCGGGGCGCGGGCGGTGCCCCGTAAAAATAAACATGGTTGTAAGCCGTTAAGGGTATATTATTCGGAGCGTGCTTCATACAAACGTACTATGGTGATATTTTCAATACTAACCAATTAAAGTCAATGACATTTTTCAGAAACAATCTAGAAACAAATTTCTATGCTTGTATGGAGTCAGATTTTCGTTAAAATGTATAGTTTTCAAGTTACAGTGCCTCAAAGATTTCCATACAAATCTTAAATTAATCCTAGCATTGAAACTGTATAGGTATTTTAACGAAAATCTGACTCTATAGAAGCATAGAGATTTGTTTCTAGATTGTTTCTGCAAAATTTTATTGACTTTAATTGGTTAGTATTGAAAATATAACCATAGTACGTTTGTATGCAGCGCGCATTTTCGCTCTCGGAATAATATTCTCTTAAATATTGTCTTAATTATCGCTTCCAATCCATTGTATAGACACAAATGTGTACTGTGTAGACTTTGTAGTTGGGTACTATCTATTTACCATTTGGGAATAAACTGTGCATGAAATGAACTGTAATATAAGGTCATTCGTATAATGCCGACGGTTTTTTTAGGGGGATGATCAAACTGAACAACTTTCTCTAAGGGAATAAGATCGAAATTGTGAAAAAGAAATCTGCTGTTTCATACAAAAATGGCAATCCTGCTCGACTCAAATGTGGGAGACCAGATTTTTATTGTCCATAGAAAGTTGCCCAGTTTCATGTTCTGATCAACCTCTTAAAAACCATATTAAGCATTTTCGCATATTAAGTTGGACCATGTAGTATATGTAGGTATACCTTATAGTTAGCTAGCACTAAGGTACAACGTGGTTTCGTTCGGTAACTTTAAAACCTTCGACACCTTCGATAAATCTCTCACGGTTCTATCATATAAAAGATAACAGGCCAACTTAGAGCTGTCACACACTATGACGCACTGATGGAGCAGCAGACGTCACTCCGTCATTTGCGAAGCAATGAGTTGTATGAAACCGCACGTAGAAGCACACACGGTGCGGATTCATACAACTTCTTGCTTCGCAAATGACGGACTGACGTCTGCCGCTCCGTCAGTGCGTCATCATTTGTGTGATCCCACTTAATATACAAATTATCTATCTATGTGTGCGTGTACCTATATGGATAGAATTTAGCGGCCTTACCTGGTTGCAATTTTTTTCGACTCGTTCGTAGTTTCGACTCTCCATCTTGACATATAACTGATCAAAGTTTAGAACCTTAAAACGGTAGATGGTTAGTTGTAGCAAAGTTATGATCACACCGATGAACGGTCGAGAGAACTTTACGTATAAGGTACAGTTGTAATAAATTGAATAAACATCACGATCTGTCTCAAAACAATTAATTACAAAATTAATTACAGACGATAAAAGGTCGTGAATCAGAGATGTTCACTGCAACAAATGGATAGCCTTCGTTTATGGTTCGGCGCCGTACCATAAGTGGACGCGATCTATTTGAGTCCATTGATTGTTGATGCCTTTCGTGGTCTGCACGTTCCGTGTTGCAATTTTGTACAGCATTCGTTAGAACAGAATTAATTTCTGTAGTCACTACGTAGAACAGGAGTGAGATTTTTGAATCTCATTCGGTGAGCTCAGCAGTTGAAAATGTCAAAATTACAAAGGAGATACGCATCTTTCTACTGCTGATTAGCCTTTCAAAAATCATACTCAAGGAGAGCTATTTTTGAAAGTCAAAACAGTAGTAGAAAGATCCATATCTTCATAGTAATTTTGACATTTTTAACTGCTGAGCTCACCGAATGAGATTCAAAAATCGCTCTCCTAGTCTCTTTGTCTGACTGAATTTACCCACGCGTATTTAGAGAGTTCCACCGTTGCTATTAGGTGAGACTGAGGTCAAAGTACAGATTACCCCTAATATGGTATAAAACACTACATAAAAAGTTTGTTTTTTCATCTCAGTAAAATGAACGAACGTTTGAAAATTACGCTAAATTCAATTTTTGTTCCATTTTTAGCATACTTGAATACCAATTTTTTTAACTTCCGCATTAAAACATGTAACGTGTTTTACATCCTGTATATTATACTAAATAAAAGTAAAGCCAGCTTATGTACATGTCAGACCTACATTCTTTACACAACGTGTCACATCAAAGGAGGGGTCCTTAGGGGTAACGACAAACCGTCATTATCTCAATAAAATATAATATCGAGGGTATAACGACCCCCGTATAAAACAATGAGCCAGCAACCCCTCGAGAGGAAGTAATCACGGGGTACAGCCGAGCACTCTTTGTGCCATTGTCCCCGGGTGCCCCGGCCCTAAGGACCAGGACCACACGCGTGGACCCTCATTAGGGCACTAAAATAATTTACCTTTGTACTTTATGAGACGGAGTCTGTTAAGGGTTTAATATAAACAGAATTTTCAGTACTCGGATGGTGGGTAGATTAACAATTGTGCAGCTTTATACCAAAACTAAACAACTTTTACGACGGCACTGACTTCGAAATCGTGAATAATAATTCGTCGTTTCATACATTTGGACGAGAAGCTATTGACGTTTTCTATGGAACAGCAGATATTTTTCGTGATTTCAACGTTGGTCCAATAGTAAAATTGTTCAGATTGTGGGTCTGTAACACCCCCTAGAAATTTATTCCGAGATCGAAAATGCGCGCTGCATACAAACGTACTATGGTGATATTTTCAATACTAACCAATTAAAGTCAATGAAATTTTGCAGAAACAATCTAGAAACAAATTTCTATGCTTGTATGGAGTCTGATTTTCGTTAAAATATACGGTTTCAATGCTAGGATTAATTTAAGATTTGTATGGAAATCTTTGAGGCACTGTAACTTTAAAACTATACATTTTAACGAACTCGGACTCCCTACAAGCATAGATTTTTTTTCTAAATTGCTTCTGCAAATTTATGCAATTAATTGTTTAGTATTGAAAATATCACCATAGTACGTTTGTATGGAGCGCGCTACGAATTACGTTTAATTTTACACCCTGCATATTTCCCGCTCAGGGGTTTTGTTCGTTAAGTATTTATGGCAATGATAAGGGCTGTCGTGTCACGTGCAAATCGAAGGCCACAGGTTATGTATGGATACCTTTTTGGGGGTACGTGTCTCATATGGCTTCTATTAAGTATTGATCCGGCCCATTGTGTACCAAATTGAAGCAAAGATTGTGAATGCTTGATTGCATAAATCAACGTTCGTTAACAAGCGCTATTTTGCTCGATTTAAATAAAATTATGACTTCATTTCCATCAAACCGAGTTGCACGAAATGCAAAAATATAGCAACGTCGGCTTCATTAGGCGAAACAACTCGGCAGAGCAATTTGCATAACTAATTAGACCACTCGGCACCCCGTCTCTCTATTCAAGCTGAAACTCTAGAGGTGTGACCAGACCAGATATACCTGCGATCCGCTTGCCCCGAGCAATTATCCTCTGAAGTTTCACTTGAATACGAAACTTTCTAGTCAGGTACCATGAAGAGAACTTTAACACATACTCAAACATAAAGTCGCAAATGAAAAATTAAATTTACATTCGTACTCAAACTAGGCGGCGCATAAAAGTTTTATTAGAGTTAGTTAGTCGGCAGCGCATGGCGGGCGCGTCGCGAAGGGCGTCTGGAGGTCCTGTGCCCGCCGCCCGCCCGCCCCGGAGTGCCCAACCGTCCTGAAAGACGAATGACACTTATTATTTATCGAACCACCGGGCCGCGTCGCATGAAACACTGAATGTCAGGGATTATTCTCCTAAAATATGGCGGCAACGGGCGAAAACGCGGCAAACTGCTATCAGCGTAATGTCTTCCATTCTACGAGGAAGAAATTTAGTATCGCTCTGCGAAATTGATTCTGTAGCCTATTTATTACCCCTTGGCTGAACAAACGTCTTTGTGACGGTTTTGGTTCCGTGTCGATCTCTGACAGGCAGGAAATTAATAACGTAACTTTAACGCTCAGTTGCAGAAACGCTCATTAGAGTTAATCCGCCTTTAAATCTCTTGCCAGCTTTTACTACGTCAACAAGACAAAAAGTGACAGCAAGAGATTTAATTGAGGATTAACTCTAATGAGCATTTCTGCAACTGAGCGTATATGGACTTTTATAGAATCGAATGCGAAAATTTGTGTATACCAATTCAAGCAGGCAGCGGCTCTTTTTTGTATGCAAATTGAACTTCAAACGTAATGAGCATTTGCTTCCAAAAGAGTTCACAAGCGTATATTATTATTGTAAATTGCTTTGATGCATTATACGAGATATACAAATGCGAAAGTCCCAAAGTTATTTACATATTATTTTATGAACACAAAGTGTTGAAAGCAAAATCTTCCAATGACAACGCCCTATTCTACTTTCAGAAGTTGTTTTATATCTTAAAGCGTTTCGTAAGCACTTATCGTGCAAAAGGGTTGCGCTGTTAGTGTGTGTGTACAATTGTACATATTTTACATGTAAAGCATCTGTGAATTCCGTCGTCGCGGCACTCGCTGAAAAGCTTCTTGTCAAGTACTCGCATCAAAGGCGAATAGTGCTTTCACCTCGCTTGTAAATATTAGAAATACTCGTCACATTGTTTTCGTGTTCAAACATCATAAGCATTGTTTTGATAGTAGGCAGTAGGACCTACAAGGCGGCATTACATTCATTTGTTCTTACTCTTATCGTTTGAAATAAAGCTTCGTCGAGTAGAATTTAATATCTTGACGCAGGAATGTGGTGCGGGCTGCGACGTTGATCCCGTCGCGCCTCGGTCCTGCATTCCTCCAAGATAACACTAACTGCCTAGCAGGTGTCACAATCCAAATACCAATGCTGGGGGGGTGTTTGCGAACAAACTTTGTTTATTTACACGAGCCGCGGTATTATTAGCACTTAATTTATATAACGCAAAGGGTTTCGTTGGATTGAGTTAGTAGCGAGTTTCGGTGAGATTGTTTAGATTGCGTAAGAACCACTTAGCAATTCCCGGCCTAATTGTAGCCGCTCTTAACTTTAAGTTATATTGCATTATAATAAATACAAAGACACATTCTTTCGTAATTTTCTTACTGTCTGCGTTCGCAAAAAATGCTTCAATTTATTACATCGATTTTATCCTTATATCTCTCAGTTGACGTGAGCTGAATAACTTATGAACAATTGAACAGGCTATTCGTATACGACAATAACATCTAGGTCACAACCCTATTATAGATAGTCATGATATCTTAATATGTATCAAACTAACATGCACCCTTTTCTGTCCCGAACAGAGCATCTGACAGCTCTATCACATCAGTCGCAGAACAAGACAGCGGTGCTTTTCGCCCAGGTGTACCGAGGGCACGCGTCGCGGGCCCACGGGCCCCTGTCCGGCCTGTACGACGACATCCGGACAATGCTGCGGCCGGACCCGGAGCGTGACGTCGCCGGAGAGGACTTCCTGCCGAAGGCCTCCCCGAGGGACCTGATCGGGAGCTCGAGGAAGTTCTTTCGGGAGGTTTTCCCCGTGGCCTACCAGAATGTACTCAGGCTGGATGCAAAGCAGTTCACGCCTGAATATGAGGCTTGTTTGAAAGATGCGTATGACGCAGTCCAGCCTTTTGGGGAGGTGCCGCAACAGGTTAGTTTATATTCATTTTCCTCACAACATATCTTGTTAAGAAGGCATGGCGACCTTGTGAAGGCTGTTAAGCACATATTGAGTTTGATTTGACGACCCGGTTGGTATGATGGTTACCATGCCGGATTGCCAAACCAGAGTCCTGGGTTAGAATCCCGGTTCGGTCATAGATGTTATACCTAAGCGTGTGCCGTTGTTGTATGATTCCCATAACAAAAAGCCTGAGGCTTACTTGGGATCATTACAATGTATGTGCCTGTGAGCGTTATTTATTTATTGATTCGAGGTTCGCTTGTATTGTTAAATTTTACGGACTGAAATATTTTGAGTAAACCTTCACGCTTTCTATCTTATTTGTTCAGTCGATTCAATTCTATTAACAATAAATTTTTTCTGCCTTAGTTGGGGAATTCGCTGTCAAAATCTCTGGAAGCGGCACGAGCATTGTTGCAAGTGCTAGCGGTGGGAGCCGGTGCGCTAGCGGCCAGTGAGCGGGTGCTAGCGACTGCCAACGACGAATGCTCCAACAAGTTGCTCCGGGTAGGGGGCTGCTCACGTTGCCATGGACATGCTGCCAGGCCCTGCAGGAATTATTGCCTCAACGTTGCTAGAGGGTGAGTTTGATAAGATACATACAGGATCTTCTATAACATGGTAACGGTTCCTTAAACCAGACCTGAACAACCTTCTATATGGAACAAACATCCAAATCGCGAAGAAATATTCTGTTGTTCCATGCAAAACTGCAATCCTACTCGACCCAATGGGATAACCATAGACTTAAACTCTAGCGATAGACTTGCCCTTTCATAGAAGCAACATGTTCCACTTGAATGAGGTGTACGTACCTGATTGATGTTCCCGAGTTCACTTCGTCACTATGGCAATGACAGACCGCAATGTGTCATTTTGTGTTGTTTTGTGTGACATGTTGTTTGTTTGAACGAGCTTGTCTATCGCTAGAGTAATATGTCTATGGGGATAACCTACTTTTCGACATTGGTCCTGTAGAGGGGTAGCTCCTAGGGTAGCTCTTACCGCTTCCTCTCCGATCAAGTCGATGGTAAGTCATCGAGTTCGATTTGCTATCGTTGCATCGTTGCTTTGTGAAGATACTGGCCAATCAGCATTCTTTTCGCTAGTTACTTATTTTCATATAATTTAAAATTAACGTGCGCAAAAATGGTATGGTAACTTATAACGTTTTTTGTATTTAAGATATAAGGCTATACAAGGTGTTACAAAAATACAAATAAACATTTAAGGGGGTGGTTTAGACCATCAAACTCAACAACTTTCACTATGGGACCAATATCGAAATCGCGAAAAAAAAAATTTTTTCTATACTCTACAATCGACTCGAGCTAAAATATGTATGGGATATCAGATTTTTTTTTTCGCGATTTCGATGTTGGTCCCATAGAGAAAGTTGTTCCGTTTGACGGTCTAAACAACCCCCTTAAGAGTTTAAAAAATTTATTCTTACTTCTGTAACACCCTGTATACAACCGCGGGAACTAAACCACTTTATCTTATTATTTTCTAGGCTAGGACACTCTGAATCTTATATAACAAGACCCTTACTCCATCTTAATAAAAGTCTTCTTATCCAAAGTCAAAGGCTCTGTTACAATCTCTGATCTCAGTCTAAGTTTAGACTAATTTACTTTTTACTTAGCAAACTTGAAGTAGCTATTCAGTGCTAATTAAGTTTCTCGGTCGGAGTCAAAACTTATAGCAAGTTACAAAGCTTGTTTAAGGCCCGTTTCGTGTGCCCAAGAAATTCGATATAGTTATTGTTCAAATTAAAGATTGAAAAATTTTTCTCGGACGGGACTTGAACCCACGCTCTTCCAAACCGGGGAAACGTGCTAACCAATTACACCACCGAGCCCAACTACCCAGAGAACGAAATTTTCAATCTGTTTCGTCTTAAGGAGACGTTCTTTAATTTGATTCGAAATAGCACAACATGGCTGTAACATGTTTATAAACAATAATAGTTATTGTTTCTCAATTTGCTATGATTTGTTATGTTGTGCAGTTGCAAATTGAGAAACAATCAAAATTTCGAATTTTTCACGACAATAATGATAAAATATTCACAGTTTGCAACCAAAATCTCGTCAGAAGGTACCAATATCATTAAAATAACCAGGGCAATGCCGGGGTGCCTGTTCCCCTCTTGCCAACAAAAAACCCTCTGTGTGGTAGAAACATCGATTTAAATAAATTCTTGTAAGTATTATAAGATCTACAAGCCGAATGTGCCGAAAGATGCATGAGGCGTATTTGTAAAGAATAGATAGAATAGAATTGCCTATAGATTTTATAGGTATAATGATTTTTTGTTAAGTAATTTTCAAAAATATAGCAAATTACCCATGGTATGTAAAAGGCTATCGACTTGCGCCCTAGCCCTAGGAAAATAACGAGCATTGCAATAAAAATATGCATAAAACGTACCTATCGGCAAGACGAAACGATTCGCCTTAACTGTTTCACTATAAATAAAGTGACTCGCTATATTGACATTCCCCTCTCACAACTTTTGTATGCTTAGTAAATAACATTTGATTGCTTTTATCATCGACTCTTGAACCTTCAGAAAACAATATTCTTACAGAGAACTTTACCTACCTACTGTTGCCAGAAATGTCTTAATTTATCGTGGCATAGTTATTAGGGATCTACCTACGCCACGGATTTGTTAGTTTTTTATCTATATCTATAATAAAATTGTAAACTTGACCTGCGGATGTACAATTGTACATTGAAGATATTTGTGCGTTTAGGATACGTAATTGAGACCTTTTTTTTAGAATTATTGTCTGTTTGTGCACGCATCACAAAAAAACTACTAAACCGATTTGGATGGGGTTTTCACAAGCATAGGGCTTTGTTTGTATTAACATTTGGGCTTTATTTTATCGCAATCGGTTCATTCAATCAAAAGCTATGAGTATTCAAAGTCAGTATGGTCCGCGAATACGAAGTGGCACCGCTAGCGCTAGTCTCAACTAAATATTTTGAGATAAGCAGAAGCCATGTAGTGCAGCTTAGTTTCTCTTCCAGTAGCCCTAAAACGTTCAAACTGTCAAACATCTTTCTCAGTCGTTTCAAAAACATCATCATCAGCTTCTTTACGTCCTACAGCATGGCACAGACCTCCTCTCACAGAGGTCTGTTGCAGATTAGTAGAAGCATTAAATAAAGGCACCTGACGAATCCTCTGACAAGAAGATAACTAGGATTATTATTGGTACCCCTTGCCTGAACATTTTCCCCTCCTTGCCGACAGTTGCCTGGGCTCAGTGGTCTCGGAGCTGGACGCGCCGTGGGCAGGCTACGTGGAGGGAGTGGAGCGGCTGGCGCGGGCCGACGCTGATGCCGCGCTTCGAGCCCTGGACGCCAGGGTGTCGGAGGCCATCATGCACGCGCTGGAGAACCACGTCATATTGGAGAAGAAGGTCAGTTTTAGAACAGTTTTGATCAAGTTTTATGTGTTCATCAAGTTTATGTGTGTGTTTATCAAGTTGTAACAAAAACCCTAGTAATATTTAAAGGGGCTATTTCCCCATATCCATGGCCCTTAAACTGACCATCAAACTGAAAATTTTCCCGACCAACATTTATAATGTCTGGTGTTTCATACAAAACTGCAGTGGCTACTCGAAATTTATTTAGTTTGATGGTTTAAACCACCCTTTTAAATATTGTTAGAGTCTTTCGGTACATCCTGTATATCCAAATTTATCATAGATATGTTTCTAAGCTAAAGTACTTATTTACTATTTAAGTACCTATCATTGTGCTGGACGATTCATTTAGTAGTAGGAGGTACTGGTGTAAATAATTTTCGCAAAATTTCCTTTGTGGATTATGTTCTTTGCCGGTTTTCTATGTAACTGTAGATAGGTATGCGGTAACATTAAAATGAGATAGAAATAACTAACACCCAGAACTGGTAGTCAGGAAAACTTGTAAATTATGTTTAACATGGACGTTAATTTCCTCCGTGCCCTGGGCCGAGGTGTGCGTTCAATTTGTTCGTGTTGAACGAGATAATTTTCTGCACGATGAAATATGGCCCTGAATCCACAACGACTCACTATAATTTCGTTTGATTTACCGCTGCACCAGTAACTAATAGAAGTTCCACATTTTGCACGCCATTTTAGCATGAAATTGCTGCTGCAGCCATCGAGCTATGAAATGTGGCACCGCTAGTTTCTCGTGCAAAGTGATCAAATTTATAAAATATAGTTCAATCGAACGAGAGAACGAACTCGCTCAAAGTACTGTTATCAAGGATTTCAAACAGCACACCCGTAGCTGGCACTACGCCACACGTACTCCGCATTTCGACATTTCAATTATTTTTCATTTACTCCAGCTTGTACGAGATGCTCTTTGCTATTTTGCATTCAGCTGTTTCCTGCAATAAAAGCTGGTTCGTAGAGAATTCAATCACTATTACAAAGGCGAGGTCCATTCAAAAGTCGTAAAGTTAGGAATCTCTTCCTAGATTACGTTTACATCGTATTACGAGACCATAAACAGCGTTGAAACGAACGTAGGCCGGGCGAGCGGGTCAAACGTGGGTGCGGGTCGGAGATGGCCGCGGCCTAACTCGCTCTCAACCATAAGACACGGCATAATGTTCCTATCAATTGGTAGTATAACCTCTTTTAACTTTAAAACAGTTCAAACTTCCACCCAAGACTTGATGTATAAAACATCAACTCCAGAGCTTAAAAAGATTTAAAAAGATTACATGTTAAGAGCAGGCTTTTTACCATAGCATAAAACAATTTACCGTTTATTTGTGTTAATTATACCTCAATTTAAAAAGTGACAACCGATCACTAAGGTATCCGAGTTGTCCTTCTTCCATCTTCTTCTCCGCTCTGAGTCTGCGTTATGCAGGAAGATTGGGAGGGTCTGACGGATACTATCTGATAGGCTTTAAAACGCTTTTTAGGTACCTTACCTACTCTAATTTAAAACAAAAGTATATTAATTATTGATAAAGCTCACCCTATTTTTGTCCAAGAAGGCGCTAGTTCCTAGGGTTTAAGCATTAAGATTAGGAGCTAGACTTTTCAATGTTTTGTTCTTATTGAGTTTGTCTTCAATTAAAAAAACTAAACTATAAATAGGTAACTTATGTTCAATCGGAGAGCCCGCCTCGAGTCGAATCCGGTTCAAATTTGTCCATCAAGCTCGTAGCGTTTCCACATGGTTGCCACGCTGTATGGCTAGACCAATGTGTTGAACAAGGAACGATCCGGAGCAGGGTCTCGGTCTCTTTTGTCTTCTCTGTCTCAGTAAAAATCCGTGGGTACAATAAAGTGCTAAAATAAGTTAAATTACGTTCAATATTATTTGATAGTCGTAGATAGTAAGTCTCTGCCAAGGCGTTAATCATTTTGCTGCACCAACCCGCACTCTAGCTACATTTATTGAAGTAATTCTAGACAGCAGACTAGAAGCAATTATCTCGAACGTTCGTTATAACTGTTTTCTTACGGCAACAAATACGTGCACAGAATGAAATTTAATATATTTTGGTACAGCAGTGATTTTTCTTTCATGAAAAACGTTATTTCTAAATGACTTTCCTTATTTACCAACATTAAAACAGGTGGTATCGAAAATTAAATTATTTTGTATGTTTATATTATTCTGTTTTGTTGTATGTTTTTGGCGTGTAAATAAGTAATATTTACCTAGGTTTGTTATGTTTATACTAAAATGATTTTCCACTTAAATCTTTTAAATCTTATAATTTAGTTTTGGTCATGATGTTACTCCTTTGAAATTCTTTAAAAGACACATAAAATAACATTTATTTTTAAAGATTATTTAACATACATACATAAACTCATAACCATGATCCCTTTAGGGGTGATCAGAAGACTTTTATGCAATAACCTAATGAGTAATGATAATGTAGAGTCGAGATCATTATGTTAGAATACTCTAAAATCTAGATTATCACCAGAAGGAACACCTAGAATAGTACATTATGATACAAGTGAGCAAAGTTGGTCATTACTGTAATGCTCACGCGTTTCATACGACGTTTTTCAACATACTTGCGAGGAAAAAGTACTAAAATTTCGTAAAATACAACAATTTTAGACAAATGTTTGAGGAAAATGGCCATAGTAAAAATTATAATACTTGAAAATGGAGCTGGACTTTTTTTTTATAAAGAGGCGATGACTGTAGCCGCCATTCAACCAACGACATTTTGTTGCAAACAACCAGATATGAAAAACGTTACAAACTTAATATTAATGTATTTATAACTCAAATTAATGTTAATTTGTAACTAAAATAAATTGTTTGATGAAATGAAGCGTTTATTTATCATATTTTAACCAAAACCGATTAATTAATTTTAGAAAAAAATATTGTTATTACATAAACACTCTTTGTTGAGATTTAAAAACAAACAGTAGAAAAAAAAAATAACATTACCGCACTAGTGCGGTAATATAATCATTTTTGCACGCGTGTTCTATAAGCTGCATTATGTACCTAAAAACGGTGCAATAAGAGCCACTTTACGAGCAAATATGTTGAAAAATCATATTTCTTGTTTGTATTCAGTACTCTTTTAAAAAGTAATCTGCCCAAATAACCCATACGACGAGTGTTTTTTTTTTTTTGCGATACAACTAATTTAAAATGTTATTGTTAATTTGACAGTTTCAGCTTTATACTAGGTTTTTAATTAAATATGCTGCGTAAATTTGATTTATTAAGTTTCAAGTTTGCCGTCAGTAATAAATAAACTTCAAATAGTTTTGAAGCTCCGAGTGCTTTTAGTCTTGTTTACCAACCACACACTAGTTTGTAGCACTCGTAGATATATAAATAAATGTCCCTTAGATCCGATCCGGAACTCGGTACCGAATCCATTCTTATCTTTCATATGAAAATGAGGCTTAGTTACGATTTATGAAGGTTTTCACGAGTAGTTTCAGAGTAGAGTTCATTTCACAAACAAACGCTTGTTTATACAGCGTACCCTGAAT
The DNA here is from genome assembly GCA_963693445.1 of Agonopterix heracliana. Taxonomy (NCBI): domain Eukaryota; kingdom Metazoa; phylum Arthropoda; class Insecta; order Lepidoptera; family Depressariidae; genus Agonopterix; species Agonopterix heracliana. The sequence goes on from OY856308.1 coordinate 6,697,019, forward strand.
AAAAGAGTGTTTGTTTGTGAAATGTAGACGGCTATTGCATTACTTTAAAGGGTGATTGTACTAATGATACTAAACAACTATTACCAAGAAACAAATACGATATTTTTTTACGCAGCCTGTCCAATGTCCCATGCTGGGCAAAGGCTTTTACTCTCCATAGGATTGAAGTAAAAAAAATGTGCACTAGCTATACTAAATGCAACAGCTGATCGAACGTTTTACGAAAACTAAAATAAATTTTTTGCGAATTTTCTTTGTTCCTTGTTTAGTGTCATGAGCACAATCATCCTTTAAAATAATGATAGTCTCTACACTTACGCCCTGTATATGTAGTTTGTTGGATTGGGCAGGTGGGCGGTGTGAGAGACACACATAAACGTCTGTCTTATCCGTGAGCACGTAAGCCCTAATTCAGTGCACGACTGTGTTCAGTATGGCAGGCAAAGCGTGAAACGGACCGCTTCTCTCTCTTTTGGTTTCATCTAAGGCCATATCTATTGTTTATGGGAAGAAAACGACCCATAAACCCTTCAGTTTATTTAGTTTTATTCAACTTCGTATATTGTGTCGTCGTGCAAAGGACGACCTCACCGGAACCGTTGCGTGCGAGCATTCGACAGCGAGCTGAATGTTCTTCTTTTTATATGTTACTTTATTTTTTAGGCATTTGATGAGAAATTCGTCATTGCATATAAAAGCTTCATCGCGTACCTATTTTCATTTACCAATTCCTGTTGCCAGAGGGCCTAAAATGCCAACCCCGAGAAATTGACAAAAATCAAGCGAGACATACGTCTTATACTGTCTTTTTTTTCTTGTAGGTTTTGGATTTTCACGTTTTGTCGTGCGTGGCATATGCTAGCCCTACTGGAAGAAATCTTTTTAACGATAACCGTCTTTCTTTTCTTACTTTCTGTACACAGAAGGACATCTATGTCCTGTATGTAGGTACTATTCTGTTTTTGGTGTAAAATCAATTAGGTGATTGATTGAGATATAGGAATAGGATATACATAGGTAATTATTTTCTTTTATTATTACAATTATTACTGATATGGTGACTCTTCAAGCTCTTTCTAATGTAGGTACCTACCTAATATAATTTCTAACGTAATTAAATTGTGTTGCACGTATCGAGCTTTTTATCGAAAGCTATACAGGGTGTGAACTTAAATACGTTACATATCGAACAAGGTGCTTCAGACCATCAAACTACACAACTTTTACTACGGGACCAAAATCGAAAACGTGAAAAACATTTGCTGTCCCATATATTTCGATTGAGTAAGATTGCAATTTCGTATGGAACAGCAGATTTTTTTCGCGATTTTGATGTTGGTTCCGTAGAGAAAGTTGTTCATTTTCATGGTCTTATCATCCCCATAAAAAACCGTCAGGATATTAAGTTGGATCCTGTATACACGTATCAAGTCCAGAAGTGTGATTTTTGAACATCATACGATCAACTCGGCAGTAGAAACATGCATAATCCCCATAGTAATTTTGACACTTTCTATACTGCTCGTGTGAACGTGTGATGTTCAATCAAAAATCACACTTCTGCTCAAATATTATTTAGCTCGTTCGAATGTTCCATGAGGACGCTCCTTAAGACTATAAGGACTCATAAAATACGAGAGCAGGCACCTAGTTCGCTTTATGAATATTGAAAACGTGAAAGTATTTATGATATTGCAAACTATACCTACTTATCTACCAGGTTTATAACCTTTCACTTAGGGTCTAGGTTTTATAGCTAAGATAAAATAAACGGTAAATACGTTTTACTAACATCTGTACGTACATTTATATTTATACAGATATAATAAAATTTTATACTTGGCGTGGATGTACACACGGCGACACATCAAGCTACGCAAAACAAATTTAAGGCTAGGATATCCCACTGCAAGCGTCTCTTTCTTGCAAGCATAAGTTTACAATTAGCCATCCCGCTCCCATTGAAAGCAAGATCGCAAAAAAACGTGTTTTACGTCAATATCTTTGCTCATGGGAGTTTCTAAGCTAAAACTTCTTCTGAGTTCACTAGAAATATTTAATGTATTTAGTTAAGTACAAGAATAAAAAGTTAAATATCAGCAGTTTAATCATAGTATTGAAAAAACATAACAAAAAGGGGTAACTTTGGGATTTTTTTTCTATCGAGTAAACTTAATCTAATCGTGTAATTGAGAACAGTCGCCCATCCGCACGATCCTTAAATAAGACATAATTTAATTGCAGACTTTAAAACACAGTTTAAAACACTTTCGTTCTTGTTCAAAAAACGACCTCGACGGGATAAGAGCGTCTTAAGCTGGCCGCGCGACGTTATACATTTACTCTACAACTTATTCTGGTGTTGCGTAGCTTGATGTGTCGCCGTGTGTGCGACAGATCAACCTACCCATAGTTGAACTCTATGTTCATGGACATAAGGTCCAACTATGGGTAGGTTTATCTGTCGTCGTGCGTACATCGAAAATATACCTAAACAAAAACAAAAAATATTCATTACGTTATACGCTAGATACATGCGGAATTATTCCGCTCGGAATTTCAAATCCATACTAGGATCGTGGAATTCTGGAAGGGGCAAATCTAACAAAATCCTAATATTTTTAGGAATTGTTGTTATTATCTGTTTGTTTGTGCACGCATCATTTAAAAACTACTGAACCGATTGTAATGAGCATACGAGTTAGTTGTTTTATTAACAACTACGCTTTATTTCATCGCAATCGGTTCATTCAATCAAAAGCTATGAATATTTAAAGTCAGTTGGTCTGCGTTCGAAGTCGCGGGCGCAGCTAGTATGAAGTAAATGACAAATAACGATTAAATTTGCATAATGATGGTAGTTATTAGTGGCTGCAGTAAATGTGCAGCTGGTCGGTTATGTTATGATGCAGAATGCCGTACATTACCTGGGTATGTTTAAATTGCACAACATTGACAGAATAGATGAAACCCTGAAACTGTTACAGTGACAACATTTTGTAAATAAGTATTAACTTTTAAAAAGTTGGGCCACGAAAATTGCTTTACATAGTCATTTAAGTGTGATACTAACCGTATGGATGTAATGTATGGAATAAAGTTTTTTTTTTTTTTTAATTTATCTACGTGTCGTCTCGTCATCGTCACATTAGCATCAATGACATTTGACTCTGATGTAAAAAAATACGTTGTCTTTTCAAAAATATAACTATTTTTTTAAACCTGAAAGCTATCCGGATATGGGCAGTATCTGCAATAAGTTCAGAGGATGCAACCGTTAACGCGCTCTATACTAACGAAGTTTAATTATACTTTGGTTAATTATACTTTGAATGATTTTTATTAAACACGATCTAGAAACTTAATCTCTGTGCCTCTGGTTTGTCAGATTTTCGTTAAAATTGTTTGAATGTTTTTTTCAATGTTACAGCTGCTCAAAGATTTCCATACAAATCTTAAATTAATCTTATCATTCAAACTGTATAATTTAACCGAAATCTGACAAACCACTGGCACTGAGATTAATTAATTAATATATAGATCGTGTTTAAAAATATTAACTGTCTTTGATTGGTAAGTGTACTGATATAGGATCTAATCTTCGTGTGTATGCGGCGCGCACAGACTTAAAAGAAGAACCAGACGTAACCTCGTCTAATCATGAGTGAAGAACACATTTCTTTTGTGTGCGTGCTGTCACGCAGTACATAATGGTGACGGATTGTAGCACCTGCGCCTAGAGCTAGTGCATCTGTGTGAGTGTAGGTCCCTTGTAGAACAAACGAGATTGTATTACCTTGCAATGCTTCACATCTTTTTAGTGCAATATTCGGTCCGTATTTCTTTCAAGTCCGTGGCGGCGCGCACAAATTCTCTTATCTTGACTTTTACACTCAGTTGCAGAATTCTCCATTATCCATTTTTATCTAATTTAAATTAACATTAGCGGATTCCTGTAATTGGTCTATTCTATGTTCATAGTTCATTCATATGTAATTTGACTGTTGGTTTCCCGAATATTTTTTTTTTATTTTATTTTTAATGAATGGACTTCTTGCTTGTGCGTTAGCACCGCATTTCCGCCAATGGTTTGAGGGAGTATTATCTATCCAATCTCGAGGATTGTTTTTGAGTAAAAACAACTGAGAAGGATTGTGGAGCCTCGTGGCAGGCTGAAACGCGAACCGTGCGAACACCACGCGAGAGACAAGTGTTCTGGGCAAACCCTGCAACGTGACTCAAAAAAATTAAATCTCTTGCTGTCACTTTTTGGTGTTTGATGTAGTAAAAGCCAGCAAGAGATTTAATGGAGGATTAAGGGTCGAGAGTCGAGACACATCTTCCCATACTAAATGTCATTATTGTATGGGCCGGCCGCGGCCGTCGGTCGCCGTCCGAACTGTAATGAGCGTTGCTGCAACTGAGTGTCAAGCCTATGATATCGATTGTGTCAAAGTAATTTACTCTCCAAAATGTATAGGTACTTAATTATTATATACAAGCTCGTGCTAGTACCAACCTACTAAGTATGCGAGTCTTTCTTCCGCGCCATCATCCACAATGCCGTCATAAGTAATGTTGAACAAACACGCCGATAAAAATATCTGATTCAAAAGCAGGTAAATCTTCAAGACAATGGCACATTTAACAATAAGCGTAGACGGAACACAGACGGCATCCGCTGACTCATGTCACCTCGTGTCACTTGAAGTCAGGAAGTGGGATTATGTCATCCTTCAGCCCGTTTAAGAACCTCACACAGATTGACTCTTTGTCTTAACAGTAAGAGTGGAAATGGTTTGATCAAAGGGACTTGGTATGTAAAACAAAGTTAAAACTTCAAGGGCGCTGTTTCCGACGTTTATTGCCATTTGATAGAGATCTATCGGTTATACGGCTTACGTGCTAATGTGTGGTATGGCTATACTGCGGAATTATTTGAAAATCCCAAGGATATTAAAATAAATAAAATTCATCTTGACGTGTACGTCATCGTCAGCCTATATACCTCCCACTGCAGGGCACAAGCCTACCCTCAGGGTGTATATAGATTGGTAAACTTAACATAATATGCATCCATTGAACATTATACTCCGCAAACCATGATCATAATATTCATGCAAAATAAGAGTAAGTAGAAAGAGATGTTGACTTTCAATTTTCATAGTAATAGCATTGGTTCGGGTTCCGTTCCGTTCCTTACCCGACACGGATTGGACGGGATTGAGTTCTTCTTATTTGATATAGAATGGAAAACTGTATAAACTTTTATATGCTTCGGAGAAAATTTTATAGAAGACTTCATTTGAGAGCTTTTGTTGTTGTTAAAGTCAGTCCTCATCCGATACATTCGTTTCTGAGCATAACCTACCTACTTCAACTTTAACATTTCACATAAGGGGTCCTTCTAATATCCTGATGTTTTTTAAAGGGGATGATCAGACCATCGAACTGAACAACTTTCTCTATGGGACAGACATCGATATAATGAAAAAAAAATCATCTGTCCCATACATTTGGGTCGTGTGGTTGCAGTTTTGTAGCAGCAGGTTTTTTTTCTCGAGTTCGATGTTGGTCCCATGGAGAAAGTTGTTCAGTTTGATGGTCTGATCATCCCCTTAAAAAACCATCACTATTATATTAAGAAGGACATTATACACAAGAATATTTCATTTATTCATTCATTCGTTATACGGGGTGTAAGTAAAAATATCACTTTAAACCACATACTCTACCAATCAAACTAAACAAAGCAAAGCAAACCTATCACCGCAAAAAACCATGTGTTCCATACTAGCTGTTCCATACTAAACTGCAATGCAAAGGTAGGTACTCGACTAAAATGTATGAGACAGCTGATTTTTTTTGTTCTGACAAGTTTGCTCCAATAGTCCAAGTTGTTCAGTTTGATGGGTAGGGTAAGTGGTTTAAATGCTAATGATACTTTCCCATACATCCTGTATATTTAATTAATACTGTCTACTTGCCAACAATAGATGCAATGCTCATTGCAACTGTAATATAAGGTATTCGCTGCTAAATGTGAAAGCTCGAAGGTAGGTAAGTACATGTGTGCTTTGTAACATTGTCGCGACGTCTCACCGTTTTTTCTTCATTTACTTGCTTCGAATGTTTCATCTCTATTTAAGACACTAAAAACGTGTCATTATCATGACAAATGGCCATAATAGCAACACCCACCGGAGCGCAACGTTTCGTAAAACGATAATGTTCATGGAATCATTAAAAAGCTTTTATCCGCCCACGGCAACATTATTGCAGACGTTATTATGAAAAGATAATTAATATTTGTTTTATAACTGCTGCCACTAATTTCATTTTATGCATTTTGGTGCAGCAGTCGCAAAATTAAGTCATAATTAACTTTGACCCCACAAGTTGAGAGTTCAATGGAACGAATGGAAAATGCGCGTTTAAATAAATATTCCAAACACGATGGCTCGAGATTCAAGGTATTTTCATTCATAATTCGCAGTCATAAGAGCTCTATATGGGGTCTTATATGTAATGGACTGTGGAGGTGAGCACAATCCGCATCTCATATTCCATCAAGTTGCCTGCGCGAGAGTGAGCAGAGCGCCGGCGCCCGCCCACGCACGCGCCGTGCTTTCACCTCGCGAAACTATCGCGCGGTAACAATGGACGAGCGGACAGCGGACATTGACGAATCCTCCTGAAAGTACCTAGTTTAAAAAATACAGGTGCAGTTCACACGCGGTCAGAAACTATTTAGTGTCGCTTTTTCGTTGTTTCAAATCACAACGGTGCTAAAGAAGATTACACTTAAAAAAAATATTAAATCGTTTTTTTTTTCAATTTATTTTAAAACATGATGTTAAAAAATACTATGGGAAACTCTGCTTTTCTTCCCAGTCCTTAATTCCAAATAATCCAAATTTATATAAAATGAAATGCAATCTGCGCCTCAGTAGGTTAAAGGTTATCATAATCCTAATACGAAACCCTGAGAATCAAAGCCATTCTTTGCATTTTTAGCATTTTAGACTTCTTATGACATGGCTGTCTGTAGTGCAGAAACAAAGGACAATTTGAAACAGAAAATTAAAAGTGGAGTGTGGAATAGAGAAGAGGTGAAGAAGTTGTAAACTTTTATTTAGATTTATAAAATGCCACTTAACAAGAAATTGTTTTACTGCCTGACGACTAAATACATACATATATAGCTTTACACATATTAAAAGCAACAATATGCCTATCTATTTATTGATAGGCACTCTCATTGTTAACATTTATTATTATGAAACTGATAGATTTATACCTACTTTCCCCGCCTCTGCTTTATTGTGAAAATCTTTGACCATCAACCGTCTATATCAATATCCAAACCTTTCGTACGCAGATTTATGCCTCAATAAAAATCTCTTTATAAAGTTATTTTATTACTTTGATACATGTAATTATGATTGTATAGCGTTCGCTCGTCTCTTGGGTCGTGGCATGCGTAGGCGCAGACGTAGAACCTCGATAGCCTCCAATCGCACGACGAGACGCAATTTATTGATATATGGCCGCATCACACTTATTTATTGAGCTTCAATAGATTGTTTATGATACATAAACCAGTTCCGCGACTACTGGATTTCTTTTATATTTCTAGATTTTTTGTTGTGAAATGAAAATGTGTAATATTTGGGATGTGGCAGGGGGGAAAACTTATGTACCTAAGTACATGAGTACTTACAATAGCATTCAGCTGTCGGGTAACATCGGTTATATTCATATAAAAAGATAAGATCGTGGCATATTATCATATGCCATAATAGTAATAGTTTTACAATAGTTGTATAAAACCTATGAAGAGCAGTAGAGTAATATTAGGTAGGTACATATTCGCGTGCCTCCGGCACTTATTCTAAGTGTTAACGGACTGTTGGTACCTATTTTATTAAGTGAGGGTGAGCTCACCTAGGTTTTCAGAATAACAAGCTATATGGCGAATGAAACTGAATTGCAGAATGCATTTTCGTTCATTGCAATATAAATTCTCTTCGTTTGACGAAATGCACCAGACCGGAAACCTGTATCTCCCTACCGTTATGTAATGTTGTATAATAAAGTGTAGTTATGTATATAGATGTAAAGGAAGGTAAGTAATATTAAATACATTTTCTAGACCGTCTATCTATTCGTATAAATTATGCTTCGTGGTCAGCAAAATTGGTACAACGCCAACTGTAAGTATTTGAGGCAGTTATAGCAAGGCTCACGTTTATCATATTGATGATTTCAAGATAAAATGACGAGTAACGCGCTGATCTCTAGCTAGTTAGTCTCGCCAAACGATCGGAGCAAAAAAAATATCAGCTGTTACAATACTAAACTGCAATGCCTATAGGTACTCGAACGTATGCAACAGCAGATTTTTTTTTAAGCTCCGTTCGGTTTGCCCCCATAGTATAAGTTGCTCAGTGTGATGGGTAGACTCTTAGTTTTAAAGGATGCTAATGATATCAATTTCAACCCCTGCATGTGAAACCATTATCCCTTAGTCGCCTCATACGACACCCACGTCAAGAAATGGGGTGTTCCATTCTAAACAGATACCGGACGGAAAAAAGATAAAGCATTATAAATTGTAACACATTTCATTTTTCATGACATTCAATTTGAAAGGAACGTAGGATTCAACGAAGAGAGATATTCGGACAATAAAATGGACGAGAAGTTTTATAGTCGAGAATACGATCGGATGAACTAAACCATAAAGTTGATGCCGTCAGAGAAACGGCACGTCTTGATCTGCCTCTAGAACGATCTCGCCAAACGAGAGGTGAGGCAGTGAGGCAATAGCATTCCCATTTATAACTATAGAATTGGCTACCTTTAATTCTAATTTATTAACTTCATTTACGCATCGCTACATCTCAGTACATAAATGGCAAAGTTTGTGACGATGTTTGTATCTTTGAGGCTCAATCACCATAAACGGCTAAACGGATTTGGATGAAATTTGGCATACAGACTACGTTCTGAATTAACTTAAGTCAACGCAGACGTAATCGCGGGCTACATCTAATAGTACCTAACTAATATAAATAATAGTTTAGATTTATTAAAGAAATCCAGCCATGATAATAAGCTAGAAAATTCGTATTCATATAACTCCATTTGACTTATTATCACATAATAGGTAAGGCATATACGTCCTTAGATCAAAGTCTTTGATTGTAAAAGCCTGAAATCATTTTGCAATGAAACACTTTTTCGTAATTGGGTAAAACAAAAATTTAAGAAAAGATAAGCAGGTGGAATTACTCACAAAAAGCATAAAAGAAGACTCAATTGTAATTTAACTAGGTATCTAATTTAAGCCATCCTTCCAAGTTGATAGTTGTAGCAATGATTCAGACCATCCCGAAAGTCATTAAAGTGTCAACTACTAGGCTTCCTTTTACTATATGTATGGGTACAATTATACCCATAATAAATGTATAACAGGCAATCTTTCCTCATCGTGCTCCATAAAAACTAAATGGAGCTTAAATAAAATAATATGTTGAACAAACTTTTCTAGACTTAACGTAGGTTATTATACCTAGTCAGTAGTAATGCGTGAATAAGCCAAACTAAGCTTACAACTAAGTGCATGAAATACCAATCCGTTACGTACAAAAAGACTCATGTAAACGTTAGTAAAGTGCCAAGCATTACTATAACTGTAAAACATATAGCGATTACACACAGCTATTAATTATAACCACTTCTACTGCCCACACATTCACCTGCCTGTTTTGAGAACCGTTCGTTGACATACACGTTTGATAAAGATGTCAATGTTTTGTTTGGTGCATCCAGCATCGGCATCGGTGACACGAGTACCTATAAAACGCCGAGTGTAAAAGAGAATATGTCCACCCTCATTTGAAATAATCAGAGGTGAATACAATCGATGCTATTAGAGTACTCTATTATGTCTAGTTGATAACGCAGAAAGTTGTAAATGTGGATCTCATCAATACTGTCCAGAGGTGCGATTTTTGAAAATCATACGAGCGGTTCGGCAGTAGAAAGATGCGTAATCTCCCTAGTAATTTTGACATTTTCTACTGCCGAACCGCTCGTATGATTTTCAAAAATCGCACTTCAGAATAACAGACTTCGACCATTGAGGTAATTACTAGAGGCGACACCCAGACTGAATTGTTTGTAACACTCGTATTAGGCCAATTGGTACTAAGCGCTCGCTGCACCGCGACGCGCGACGCTCCCACCCAGTAGGTTCGCGCCCCGCACTGGATGATCGTGGTGTACAGATTTTGTTCACGTTGTCTGCTCTATAACATAATAGTTAACCAATAGTATAATATAATAGAGTCGACTACATAACATATATTTTAGTTTTAAATGCTCAGTAAATAAACCGTTTGAAAATAACGCTAAACTCACATTTTGAGTAATTCTCTTGCTTGATTACTATTTTTAATAACAGGATAAACTATAAAAAAGTATCAAAACGACTACGAAAAACAATGACGTCACTTTTCAATTTTTAGTACAATATTTCATACAACGCACGCTCTTTGACGTTTGATAAAGAGTTGTTAATTTGACTAGTTGGAAACTCGCGGATTATTCAATGACTTCGACGGACAATATCTGACTACTAATAATCGATTGTCTTTAATTTAAGTAGCCTGCCCAGCGAACCACTTCTGGGCGAAGACCTTGCCTATCTTTTTTTCTCAAACCTCTGTTGAGTGCTAATTTCAACCAACTCACAAAGGCATGTTGTCAATCAATAATGTTACTAGTTTTCATTCGATTACCTAATTAGCAATAATAGGCACGTATTAAAATTAAATAAAACATAATGATGATTAACGATTTGATTACTGAAAATGGAATTGTTATAAAAATTCGTAGACGGACAAGAAGACTGTCATGTACTCTTATTGGTGACAAATTCATTAAGATAATGGGCATGGCAAGATAAAACAAAATTGGAATAAAGGAAAACAAGAGATAGTCTCTTCGTAATTAGCGAAACGGTCCTATTTTGTTTGGTAACAATTTCATCCAATCCATTACATGGTGCCAGCGGTGCTTTTATATTAAGTTTATATATTATTATGCCGTTTTCCTCCACTGTAATTACGATTTGCCCACCCGCGGCAACCGAGTGCTTTCAATATACCAGACAGACTGTTTTTATTATATAAACTTTTTGTGACCGAAGGCGTTGCGATCCGGTTGCGGTCGTGCAATCGCTAAGCGTTAATGAATATTTACTATATTTATTGTAGGTAGTAGTCGGTACCTCTTTGCTTATCTTAAGTGCTTTGTTGGTAGGACATTAAACTTAAATTAACACATCTCATATAACTTCGTATTAATTAATGCTGCTTTTTGTCAGTCTGCGATTATCTTCTTATTTGAATTTGGAATTAAATGTTTCTTTTTCTTATTCTTTTTACTGCACGAAACCAACTAGTCATTGATGTATTAATATACAGGGTGTTACAAAAGTCAAAATAAACATTTAAAACTTTTAAGGGGGTTGTTTGGACCATCAAACTGAAAGTTGTTCAGTTTCATGGTCTGAACCACCCCCTTAAATGTTTATTTGTATTTTTGTAACATCTTGTAGTACCTATTGCTAGTATGTTATTTATTACACATGTCATGAACATGAAACCTTTTATAAGTATAGAGAGACAGAAAGGGAATTGAAGACTTTTGTGACTGTCGGAGCAGATGTCAGGGTTGTAATAAAAGTTTCGCGTAGCTCCGACGCGACGCGACGGAACGGCTCCGACTCCGAGCGAGGCTTCGCATTACTGTCATATATCGTATACTTACGTCTCGTTTCCATCCATTATCTCCGAGATAATTTAGCTCTATTCTAGGATTCTTGACACAAAATAAATTACCACGGTGTTAGGATAAAGAAACTGAAGAATCTCCTGGTTCTCGTAACTAGTTATACAAAGAATTCGCCGCGAGTGTAGTTTTGTTATTTTTCTTTTTGAATAATTGCAATGGATCGTTGTATCACTGCGACTATGCGCCTGCGCCTATTTGCGGCGGTCGCAATGCTTGTCGCTTGTAGTTTATTTGCGTTTGTCGCGTGTCGCTCAGGGCGTTCACACGACTGTGACGGCGCACGCGCCCGCGCCGCTGCCAACAACTATGATATTACGACTATATCGCGACGCGTTCCGGCTATTTACATATAATAGCTCAACGATATTTTATAAGTGTTATGAAACTGCGAATGATTGTATAATCCGTACATTTCTGCTTCAAACTGGACAGCACCTACCGTTACATATCAACTCGTATTTAACGTAGAACTTTAATTTTTCCAGAAATAATTATGTTTTCTTATGAGGAGTTAGACTTTCCTAGACCTTGAGTTAACTATTAACGTAAAAGATAACTTTTGTAGTCCGATAACTTATGACAATTTGAGCCGCTGCACTGGATTGTGATGGCCATAGATAGGTACATACATCGAACTGAAAGTTGCCGAAAAAAACAGTCAATTGTTTTGGCGCTTTCGATACGTAGAAAACCTCTCCTCGAGTTTTATTATTTCGTCTGCAGTCGTAACACCGATAGCAGCGCAGCGCCGCGCTCGCCGGCTATTTCTGCAGGAATGTCGAATACCGATCTAGATATGATATTCGCGTCGAGCCTCATACGGCAACGAGCTTCTTGCTCCTGACAAATGACATGACTTTATCGATCGCCTCGCTCTCCGGCAATTTATCTTCATCTCACCAGAACCTGTTGATTTACATCTACCGTTTTTTCCGTTCACAATGTATATTCCTTATGCATTCCTTGCAGTTATAACATTAACGAGTGATTTGTTTCATGATCGCGAACCTTTTAACTTGAAAAATAGCTTCACTGCTTCACTCTTTCCCATTGTAATCTGAACTTTTCGGTGACAGGTGCGCCAGGAGTGTGGTCCCCCGTCTACGGTGGACATGCCCGGGCTGACGTCACCGCGGCCCACGCCCGGCGCGACCAGGCGTGACGCCCTCCGAGCTCCTCCTCCAGACACTGAACTCTTGCAGTTCGCTGCCTCGCTCGCAGCCAGCAAGAAGCTCTTTGCTGTACTGGCGGATAGACTTTGCGATGAGCCGGACTTCGCACACGACAGCAATGACATGTGCTGGAATGGAGATGGTGTTGGAGAGTGAGTATTTTTATGAATTTGTTGTGCCAGATATGAAAAATGAAAATGAAAAAATATTTATCTCTCTCCACAAACAGTTTACAGCAATTTATGGCATCCAGTTAGGTACATTGTATATAATTTATTAGGCCTTAACAATAGTTCTAATATAGGTATGCAGTATACAATAATCAATTCAAAGTTTGCGGAGACTGGTGTTTGAGAAAGGTTTTAACTGATGTAAAACCTGTTAGAACAAATCACCAGGCCCCCTCTTCTTTTCATGTTGCATAAAAGGAATATATTATGAATATAGCATATATTATGTTACCATACACCAAGTTGTCTATATTGCCAAGTCAAACCTAAATCTGTGTAACCCAGTTTTTGCTCTCCATAGAGATATAAGTTCTAACAAAATTAACTGAAACTATTTTAAGGGGATGATCAGACCATCAAACTGAACAAAATTATGTGTGGGACCAACATTGAAATAGCGAAAATAAAATAATTATGCTGTCCCATGCATTCGGGCCGAGTAAAGTTTTACTGCTTTGTATGGGACAGCTGATTTTTTTTCGCGATTTCTATGTTGACCCTGCAGAGAAAGTTGTTCTGTTTAAATGTCTGCGATCATCCCCTTAAAATAGTTACAGCAGTTAGACTTTATGTACTTAATGTCAACATTTGTCTCCTTACCATCTATTCATGGCAATTGTTTCTTCCCTTGAACCGAGTTGAACCCCAATAAATTGCCCCAACTTCAAGAATGCTCTAAAACAAATACATTGTCACACAGATACACAAAGTCACTAGTGGCATCAGCTTCCCTGGTGGATCAGAAATACAACCCGGAGGTGACGGGCGGCGCGCCCCAGGACCCGAGAGTGGCTGCGCTCGGAGACAAGCTGCGACAAGCTAGACAGGTAATTACAACGACATTCTAGACACATTCCAGACTGTGTGAAATGTGGAAATGCCAGCTTTAATCAGTGCGGGCGGATATGTTTGAGTTTCGTTATATTGGTGTAGTTTCGCTGTTTCGTCAGCATGTACAAATCACGTATAGGTCTTGGTCGTACCTACATAATAAATATTCTTGGATACACCCTAACAGATTTAGCACATTGAGGCAGAGATTGAGTCTTTTGCGCATGAGTCTAAGTAGGGTCGAAAATGTGTGGATTTTGAAATACGCTACGGGAGAACTAAGACATGAAAAACGTCTCTGAATCTCGAAGTTGTCCTAAAATCTAGTTTCACCCTGTGCAATGGGTGAGTCATCAAATATGTGCCGACATAGATTTGTGCTCCAATGGAAATATATTGAAACCTGTTAGGTAAGTGAGGATCTGCATTATGTTAGATTATACCTATGTGTAGAATAATTAAGATCATATCAGTTCTTTGAATCGTACATGATGCGCAGTGAACTAGCAATAGGTACTCGTTATCCTGTTTGCAACTTGTAGGTAAATATACTGTAATATATTTACTATCTTGATAAAGAATTCTAACAACTCGACCCAATGCTATAGCATCAAAGAAACATAATGAAAAGGGTTTGAAAATGGCTCACTGCTATTGTTTTGTGAATCGAGTATACTACACTAATGAGACTGATAGAGCCCCGACATCGACTTCCCGCGAGAAACTCGTTAGCACAGCAAACGAACCGCGATGACAGAAACACAGTTCAAAATAAAATGTAATTGTCTCTCTTTTCGCTTCTTTCTCTTATAAAATTCTTTGGTGCCAGAAATTTTATCCTGCATACGCTTCAGATTCTTTTATGCTTCTAAACCAAAAATTTATGTCCTTGGATGTGGAAGATCTCTTTATAATGGGTGTCTAATTGTCTGTAAAACATTGAAACCAACCTATCGATCAAATGTCTCGCGCATACTTTAAGCTGAAAAGTCAACGATATAGATGGAATTTGAAATGGTGCTGGCGCAGAATGCTCCGAATATCCTGGACTGAACGCCGCACAATTGAGTCCATCCTTGATGTGTTGAACATCAAGACGAGGCTCTCCACCATCTGTATGCCATGAGTCCTTAATTTCTTTGGGTATACGGTTCAGAGCTTGGAAAAACTCATGATCCCAGCCCTAGAGGGAAAAAGAGGTAGAAGACATACCTACGAGATGTACCGATGTGGTTAAATTACCGAGGCAACACTACAGGCCAGCATAAGATCGAGCGGCCTGGAGAGCATAAAAAGCCGCCTAAAGTATAATTGAATTGAATTGAATTGAGTGTTGGTCACACATGCGGCCCACGATGATGATCCTGGTTTACAGGAGTGACAGCGGTGGGAATGTGTGGTCTATGCCGGTAAAAAAAAGCAGCCCCCAGCAGGTCACGCCGAGACGATATGACTAAGAAGCAGGTTGGTCAACGAAACTAATAAAGTATATTTTTCAACAGTTGCTGGTACAAAACGCGTGGAGCGGTAACGCGCCGGCGGCGGAGGCGTTCATGCAAGGAGACGAGGCTGGGGACGAGGGGTCCGGGTCCGGAGGGCGCAACTATCCGGACGACGACGCCGCCTACGACGCCGAGGGCTCCGGCGAGGAGGGCTCCGGCTTACCTGACATTGGTGAGTGTGACTTTAGGATTATACCACAGGTTCGGCACTCGCGAAACAAGATGACGTTACTATACTAATATGTGCCGTTCCGCTTGCACGCTTGTGTCTCCTGTATATGCTTCTTGCTCGGCGCCCCTCAATTACCCCAGAAAGTGGGGTCAGAGCATGGAGTGTCCGTACTGTATATAGTCTGAAGCACCCTGGTTTACACCTTGTATAATGGAGTATACTGACCCTATTGATAACAAGCAATTAGATAAAATAAAAACCTATTAGATGAAATAGTTGCCCTGTACGTTTGTCGAAATCTGCAGATTATACTACATTATTTTTAACCTTTTCTGTTTAAAAAAATTCTAACATCCCTTATACTTGTCCCGCAACAGGAAGCAAACCCTATCCCGGTGAAGAAACAACATATCCATCAGTCCCCAAGACGTCAGGAGCCGCTTCGACTCGGCCGCTGCTTGCCATCATCATCAGCGTCACGCTGATGGCGACCCTCGGCCTCTGCCTCACTTAAACCAAGTCTCTGCCGACTTGAGACCCAAGACTTTCCACTCACTCGTTACTCGTGAGACCACGTAAGAGAATCTCCATATCATTCAGTGTGAAGTGATGTGTGTTTGTTACGTGTGTACGACTGCTGATTGCTGAAACTTTAGTAAAATAGTCTGACTTTATAAAAGACATGTGATTTCGTTGCGAAGTATTTAGCTCGTTATTACAGCCGAGCACGGAATTGTAGGTTTATTAAACAATATGCAGTAGCTAGTCTCAAACTAGTAAAGTCCGGCGCCAGCTTTCCACTTATTTACAAAGAGTCATTGTATGTTTTATAAAGGAATCTCGTTTTAATGATGCAAAAGGTAAACTTGATGCATTTAAAAATGTTTTACAAAGTCCGTAATTGTACAGTGCATATCATTGTGTATTCATTTTGTAAATAGTTTTGAGATCTTTGTAGTATACTAGGTGGATATACATTGTAACGGAAGCTTTACTATACTTCTGCATTTAAAACACTTTGAAGTGATTCTTAAAACATTTGTCATAATAATAAATTAAATATCTGAAGAATTTTAAACATTGTTATACCAGCTAATTGGCAATAATCTATTAAGAGAAAGTATAACGATTAGATATGAGTGATAACAATACTATAAGGATTGACTGTACAGAAATGTAAATACCTAAAATCCTACTGGTCTAGGTGCTTAGCTAGTAAATATATTTTGTTGCCATATTAATATTACGAATATTATTATTTATAATATTAATTAAGTCATAATTTAATCTTATAATATGTTATGTGATACAGATTTAGATGTTAAGTTGATACAGTTGCATTGAATTATTTATATTTTGGCATAGTGATTGTATATATTATAAAAAATCATAAATTTTCCGTGTATACTGGCAATAGAAACATTATTTCAATATTTTTGCGCCTATATACCTATTTTACCCATGGAAGGCCTACGCTGATTAAATGCATTGAAAAGTAACTCATTATCTTTAAAAAATGCTTATTTCATCCGTTTTATCCTAAATGGAGTCAGAGGTATTCATTATAAACAGTCTAAATATTAGGAATACAAATAGGTATTAAAAATGAAAATAATATCGTGCTCTAGAGCCTGACCAGAAATTTAAGAACCTGCTGTGGTGTCGGTTTTATAGCTATCTTGTTCTTACAACGATGGGCCATCTTACGAGCGAAATTAGTTCTAAATAGTGTCCACAACATGGCGTCGGATATTTGATGTTTCTGGTCAGGCCATTTAGAGTAGATCTTTACAGCACTGCGAATGTACGTAAAAATAACTAAAAGTAAATAAATATACGTAGATATTAATGAATTTTATTGTAAATTGCTTTAAACTGAGTAGAGTACTACCTACTTAAAGCCGTCATGTAATGTCGAGCTCTATAGGTTTTGTAAATGTATTGTAGATGATATGGATCGTTGGGATATTTGAGGACCAGGAAAGAAAGTTATGGGACATTTCTGTGAAGGTAATTTTTATTTATTTGCTATTTATATTCAACGACATTTCATTGTTGCATTTGACTCAAACTTTGTGTTCAGGCGTTATTTAATATTTCTCATCTACTTAAGATTTTATTTATAAGTAATTTTATTATATTTATATAGAGCAAATTGATAACTAGTTTTTGCTTGTACCTACAGTTAGCAGCAAGAGTTGTTGCTCTAACCGAACTTAGAATCATGTTCATTTGCAATAAAGTTGTAAAAGATAGAATCTGCTAATTTGGATGCTGAGCTGATTGCTTATTAGTTATTATTATTCACCATCTATACTCGATTCCAAATAACAACGAAAATTTAAGGCCATTTTGAAAAACAGAAATAGAGATTTGCAACACTTCCTCTCACTTATTTTTAGAACAGCTTTAGTAACGTCCAAGATACGTTGGATAGAATATCTTTCTCATAAATAAATCATATTTGCTAATCAGAATTGGCCAGAAAGCTATACAGGAATCGTAATATCTTTTCGTCCTTATTTGGAATGCAGTATAGTTCACCATAGACCAATATAGACATAGATATAGAGAAATTTCAGTACATAATCATACCTATGTATAATTCAACAATGCGCACCTGTTGCATCCCCTCAGTTTGTTTCTGAATTTTCAGGAAGTAGGATCTACGTAGGTAATACGTACTTACGTTTTGTACATACGTATAAAATGGAAAATGGATGTGTTTGGTATATGCCTATGTTTCTAAATAAGTACACTTACTCGACTATTTAAAATGTGTTTTCCCAACTTCACGAAATGTTTCCCTAAATCAAATTGTAAATATTGTTGGAATGGTGAAATTCTGTTTGAATCTGAAACAATTGCTGTTATATCTGATTATATATTATGGAAATAAACTCTGTACTATATAACTTACTTGTTTTAATTTCACAATAATATTATGATTATGACACTAGTGTACCTAAGTACCTATATAGTTATTTACTGTATGACCTACTCTCGTAGTTAATGTAAGGAACATTAACTACGAGAGTAGGTCATAAGAGTAACGACTGCAAAATTATGCAGAGTTGCATTATACAGGGTGAAATTAGCATCCCCCATCAAACTGAACAACTTTTACTATGGGAGCAAACCAATCGGAGCAAAAAAAAATCTGTCCCATACATTTGAGTCGTTTAGGCAGCGGCGGCGGGTGCATATAGTATGGGACAGCTGTTTTTTTTTTTTGCTCCGATTAGTTTGCTCCCATAGTAAAAGTTGTTCAGTTTGATGGTTAGAATCTTAGTTTAAAAGGATGCTAATTATATCAATTTCACCCTTTAAATTCCCAGGAACAGATCTCGTTAACGGTACAGGCAACATCACGACATTCCTTTCCCGCCGGACCAGAAGTACCATCGGGAAGTACCAACAATGGTACCTACAGTTAGCACTGTTATAACAAGAATATTGATCTAGAAAACAGACACGGTCTGAATCGTCAAAATCATGTAATCGTATCAAATAACGGATAGAATAACTCAAGAATGCTATCAGGCGACTATTTTACGCACCATTTGCGACGCGATGGCGATGCGAGTGCGAGGTCGGCATCGGCAGGCTCGATCGTTTCCCACATGCTGTTTCCTGAGGGAGATTTGTTATAACATAAAACTATGGTATTTATTATTGATAGGAAGCTTTTACTCCCACAGAATAGATTTGTTTTAGGAATAAGAAGATGCCTAAAACATTTCCTCACACTACGTATCGACATTATGGGCCTTATTCCATCGAAGTAGATGTTTCAAACAGCGTCTGTTTGGATAAGTCACAATATACCAACTCTACCCATCCAACTGAACAACTTTTACTAAGTATAGGAGCAAACCTGCATGTCAGTGCAAAATAAAAACAGTTCCCAACTAGCAAAATACTCTTACAAACAAAAGCTTATAAGATCTATAGTCTTATATAAGGGTTATATGTGTTCTGATTAAGAGTGAAACCCTTATAATGGCATGTTATAAGTCTATTAAGGCTATAAGAGATTTCATACTTGTAACACATTCTTAAAGACGTATATAAGAAAACGTAATAAGACATTTATAAGAGTAGTGGTATTATAAGCGCATTTTATAAGCCTTATTGCCCTTCATTCTTTATTAACACTTATACAAGCATTTTGCAAGAGCACTCGATCTTAGAAGTTACTTTACTAAGTATTTATTAAGAATGAATGACTTACTAGGGCATTTCATAAACCTGTTGTAAAACCAGTACTTATAAGTGTGATTCATCTTACCTAAGACATATTAAAGACTAGTAGCACGTTCAAAGAGTCTTAAAAGTGACTGATCTCTATTGACGGTTATTCTAATTATTTCTGCTTGTGTGATTGATGATGATGATGTGATTTCATACTTGTAACACATTCTTACAGACGTATATAAGAAAACGTAATAAGACATTTATAAGAGTAGTGGTATTATAAGCGCATTTTAGAAGCCTTGTTGCCCTTGATTCTTTATTAACACTTATACAAGCATTTTGCAAGATCACTCGATCTTAGAAGATACTGTACTAATTATTTATTAAGAGTGAATTACTTATTAGGGCATTTCATAAACCTGTTGTAAGACCAGTACTTATAAGTGTGATTCATCTTACCTAAGACATATTAAAGACTAGTAGCACGTTCAAAGAGTCTTAAAAGTGTTTTTTCTGCTTGTATCAGTTGTTTGGCCAAGATGGCGGAAAATAGATGTCCTATTTAGCTTGCTTAAATAACTGTTTTTTATTAAGGATGGATTTACTCAAATGGAAGCGGTTTAAGAGAAGTGGAGCGTTCCGAAGAAATATACGTATCTGCAATATGGCCGTGTAGCCAAATGATTTGGTTTATTTTGACTTCACAAGTGCGATAAAAGCCTTAAATAAGAGTACTGCTCTTATTTAGTTCTGATAAATCACTTATAAATCATAATTGGTGGCAATGGCCACATTTTGATGTATTTCACAAATAAATAAAATAATTTTTAATATTTAAGACACGTTTTTGAAAAGGCCCTTCGATAATATTATTATTTAAATTTAAATATAATCGATAAAATCTACTTCGCAACCGCAGACGCATATATACTCTAATAAACAATTATGCAAAAATAGACACACTACGTTTCATAGGAAAGTGAAATAAATTATAAAATATTACTTACGTTTTTGATGCGTCTTAATAATTATAATCCAAAAAACATTTCACAACACACGCGACTAGACCTTTTCGGCGAATTGTGATTACACTCTTACTAGGGGATCACAAAGAGGACTACAAGCGATATTACACTTAGAGCAGCACTAGTAAGAGGACTGTAAGGGCAATTGCCCTTAAAGCATGCCATTGTAAGTCACTTGTAAGTTTGTTTGTAATTATAAAAGCATCCTTAAGAGTTTTGTAAGATTGAAAATACACTTCACAAGACCATTATAAGGCAACACAAAGGGTGAATAGACTTATAAAGTGCGCCCAATTCCACACTTATAGCAGGCTGTAAGTGTTATATAAGACTGAAAAAAATATGCTCTTGGGATATTTATAAGAGTAAATTTTGCCAGTTGGGTTGTACCATACTAAACTGCAATGCCTAAACTGCACTGTCTGCTCATATGTTAGAAAGAGCAATTTTTTTTTGTTCTGTCAGGTTTTCTCCCATAGTAAAAGTTGTTCATTTTGGTGGGTAGAGATGATGGATCCTACAGGACAGAGGAAAAACTTTAGGTCTCGTCTACAACTTTTCCATTTCCATTTCAAATAATTAAAAATATACGGACTGAAGGGAAAGACAGTACAAGCTTACGGTAGTCCGGTAGTATAACTAGTATAGTACTCTGTGGTACAAGTGTTCTTTTGATTCAAGACTCTTCAGTTCTTGTACAGCTTGTACTACAGTATGTATGTGATTCGATTTTAATCAATATCAACTGATTGCGTTCAGCTACTCACATAGTAGCATATACGTATACAGGGTGTTTCATAAGTAAGAATAAATTTTTAAAACTCTTAAGGGGGTTGTTTAGACCGTCAAACTGAACAACTTTCTCTATGGGACCAACATCGAAATCGCGAATAAAAAAATTTGATATCCCATACATTAGCTCTAGTCGATTTGTAGAGTATGGAGCATCAATTTTTTTTTCGCTATTTCGATATTGGTCCCATAGTGAAAGTTGTTCAGTTTGATGGTCTACACCACCCCTTAAAGGTTTATTTGTATTTTTGTAACACCTTGTATATCCCCGCTGGCACAGCACAGATTTATTTCGTTTTTTTCTCATTCATTTGCAAAGGTAGAAATTTTTACGTTTATAAATCGATAGGTAGAAATACATACCAACTCGATTATTAAGGTCCTAAACCATTATGACACAGGGTCCCGCTGCATATACGTATATTAATATTAGTACTCTGTGGTAATATCGAACGCGGGGCGAGTATAGAAGTAGGTATATGGACGTGGGACCTATACTCAACACTAACTTTGTTTCAAGCTCTTTGGAGTTGCGTCCGTAAACGTTTCGAAGTTTCCAAGTCATAGTGACGGCTTCAGGGAGGGTCATAGGTGACGCCGCATTGAAATCAAACTCTGTAACTCTGAAGTACTCTGAACTGACATATTTGTTCCCTGACTAAATTGGTCTCACTCAGAGCATAGGGGATCAAACTTTGAACGTGTGTTAATAGTTGCTTTTGACAAACTATTCAGCATGCTACGGGTCGACAAATGAACGTGAATCCTGATGCTGGGTTTACCATGCACGCCATGCAGCCCGGCAAGCTTAGGCAATTCGCTGTACATCAACTCGTCTGTAAAGTGATTGTTACTACTTAACTTTATAGAAGCCTCAATGTACAGCGAATCGCCTACGCTTGCCGGGCTGCGCGGCACGCGTATGAACGCACCTTTAAAACTGTTTGTACAGAAGATAGTTGTGAAAAACAGGGTGTTACAACACCCCAGTAAGACAACTTTCACTATGGAGCCAACATTGAAAAAAAATAAAAAAATCTGCTGTTTCATACAAAACTGCAGTAACTACCGACTCGACTAAAATGTATAGGACAGCAGAATTTTACATATTGTTTCGAACTTTTTCATACAAAACAGCAGTAGGTACTTACCTACTCGACTCAACAATTTATGGGCGAAGGGCGAATGATTTTTTCCACGTTGTCTCTATAGTAAGTATAGTGAAAGTTGTTCAGTTTGATGGCCCAAACCACTAACCACCCATGTTTACATGTTTTGTTCCAGCTTTTAAAAAAAAAAACGCCTTGTAAATTTCGCATACAAAACGGATAAATTTGAATTTGAATTTTGTAAGAATTCCCACTGCCGAAAAGGATTATTTCCATTTCATTGGGAAGTATGATATTCCTCCTGTTTTGTGTATAATTTTAGCTATCATACTCTTTGTATTTGTTCTTTGATTATACTCGTTAGTTGCGCAACGATTTGAAACGAATACAGCTCGTCACGTGGACAATGTCTTTTAATTTTTTTTTTTTGCAATATTAAAAAAGAATTTATTCAACTAAAAACAATATAGGTACCTACTAATAAAATCGAATCCGCAACGCCGCTACAATTTAAGCTTCGTCAATGGCAGCATACAATATAAAATCCGCATGCAAGCTTCGACTATCAAAAATTTAAAACATATTTTATTTATTTAGTTACATCAATAAATTTTATATTAGAGGAACAGTTTTCTTGTGTTCATGAAATCTTATGTTTTACTGTGTTGTGGATGTTTCTCGATCCTAATGTAGAGCTTTCTAACGGGCCGGCCATATACAGCCAAAGGAAAGCTCGTTTTCAATTTTACAATTTCATCCCCACGGGCCTATCGAAAAGGGCAATATGAACTCCTCGAACCGACACTGGTTCATACTAGGCTCTGCACAGGCATCGATTCAGAAAGTTGTGTAGCTCGTAGAAGATCGATAGGCACTGGAGTGAACGATGTGGGCCCACAGTTAATGAGTTTTGTTCACCGCCGCGCCGCCGCCGTGTTCAACCCAGTTCTAGTTCTTGATAACATGTTACTGAAACAAACGACAGTATACTCTATATGTTCCCGTTTTGCTTTTAAAATGTTGTTTCGTAATGTTTTTATAGGCTTTGAGGGATTGTTTGTGGCTTAGCCAGCGCAGTTCGTTACGTTTTTACAAAAAGTAGCCTTTGTACGGGATATCAGTAAAGTTTGTCGTTCGTTGAAATTGCTCGATTGTTTAACTGTTTATATGTGAACACATAAACCTACTGGGACTTATAATATAGGTACCTACATTAAATAATATATGGATTAAATTGGCATAAACCGTAGTACACGGTTTTGTGATTAGATCGTTTGAGATGTAGACTAGATAACAGGTATTTCTGAATGATATAAGTATGGCAAGATAATTTATGAGGTATGTTTACCCACAATGACTACCAGGTCTAAGTAATATCACCGAAAATGTTCTGAAAACCTTCTGCACATTTTCGCACAGGTCACTTAATTCCATTTGAACATTAGGAAGCTTAAATTTAAGTAACATTTTGCTAAAAGCAAGGTCGTATGCAGGGAGCGGGTGTTGGGGTTCAAAGCCTCCCTCCAATTTCCTTAGCCAACCCACCATTTAAAACGAATGTAATAATATCCTTATTTTAAAATAAAGTTATTCCTTTATTATCTCTGGTCCAGAGCTCGACCCCGAAGCGAATTCCTGGCTACGTCCTTTGCTAACATTCTATCAGTGCAATGTGCTAAACGCAAATACATTTAATGGATGTAACATACACAAAGGTGCTCTACATTGTGTTCGGATTCAAACGAAGTGACACAAACGTTGCCTATTAGTATTAGCATCATTATGTAGGTATTAGTCAGCAGCCGACAGAGTTGATTGTTCAAATCGTCGATGTGTTGGAAATAGATAAGGTACACGCCAGTCTGTTTGTGTGTATTACTAATAATTACAAACAACGGGATCTGGCGTAAGTACCTACCTTCTTATGGAAAAGTATATCCTATCTACCTAAGCTATCTCGCGTATACCGGTGTTTTTCCATACTAAGCGACATGTATTTGTGGCAAGTGCGACGTTTTCACTCCCTGAATTAAGCGCTAGAAGAGGTCGTATAGAGGTAGGTATAGAGAAATCCTACAGATTTACGTCTCCTTCGATTTCGAATTTAAAAAATCAGCTGTTCCATACTAAATTGCAATGACTACGCGACTCAAACGGATGGAAAAGCTGTTTTTTGTTGTTGTTCTGACTGGTTTGCTCCTATAGTAAAAGTTGTTCAGTTTGATGGGTAGAGGGTATGATATTTTTCCTTACACCCTGTATAACTATTTTTTATGCAAAAGTATTTAAAAGTACTGTAGGTACTTAGAGGCATTCAATACAATTCTCACTAGATTAGATACCTGTAAACTTAAAGCTACATCCAACCGTACATTATGATATATCTAAGTACATGATTATGTGCTCTACAGGGTGAAATTGATATCATTAGCATCCTTTTAAACTAAGAGTCTACCCATCAAACTGAACAACTTTTACTATCGGAGTGAAATGATCGGAGCAAAAAAAAAATCTGCTGTACATTTGAGTCGAGCATTGCAGTTTAGTATGGATCAGCCAATTTTTTTATGCTCCAATCGGTTTGCTCCCAAAGTAAAAGTTGTTCAGTTTGATGGGTAGACTCTTAGTTTAAAAGGATGCTAATGATATCAATTTCACCCTGTCACCTACTACCTACACTATAAGCCATTCTCTCGTCCTAACCGTCCTAAATCTTGACGAACCTGAAACCGCAGGTTACATAACACATTCAGGAGTCAGGAGAACATTAATCATACAGCTCTATGTAGAGCCTACACTAAATTGACACAAACATGGCATTAGGTTGGTATGGAACCAGCAGGCTGGGCCAGGGGCAGGGGTCGCCGGTGTCGAGTCGTGTCACCTTCGTGACTCCCGGCAGTGGTTCGCTGTGCTCGAACAAGCGAGGGCCATGTCGATACTGTATCGAAGTTCGATAAAGGTTGCTTATTCAATAACCATTCGTTAGATAACGGTAAAAGGTTTTCTTACTAAAATAGGTAGGTACGTACCTATTAGTATTACCACAGAGTACATTTACGTTCGTCTCGCATTGAGTTATTTTCCGGTAAAATACAGCGTGTAAGTGACAGCCTAGCAAATACTGAAACAGTGAACTCAGACCATCAAACTGAACAACTTTCACTATGGAGCCTACCTCGGCGAACGCGAAAAAAAATCAGCTGTCCCATACAAAACTGCTTACCTACCCGACTCAAATGTATGGGACAGCTGATTTTTTTTCGCGTTGCCTGAGGTAGGCTCCATAGTGAAAGTTGTTCAGTTTGATCGTCTGAGTTCCCCGTTTCAGTATTTGCTAGGCTGTCACTTACACCCTGTATAGCTGTCGTGGAGCTGTCATTATAATATTTGTACAGGGTGTAACAAAATACCCTAGTGTAATATTTAAAGGGGCGGTTTAGACCCTTAGATGAAAATAAAATTAATGTTTAGACCATCAAACTGAACTACTTTCACTATGGAGCCAACGTCGAGAAATCTGACTGAAACTGACTCTTTCTCAGAGACAGCGAGGAGGCGAGCCGTCCGTCTCATTCTCAGCAGTCGTAAGATAATCACGCTGGGTCTGGACGCAGAGTGGCTCATCCCACTGTCTCTGGGACTGAGGAGCAACCGGTTGCACGCTCGGTAATGCCATTGACCAAGCGAGTTTGGTCTCGGCAATGTAAGCCACCTCCACGGACCCAGTGACGGGTTAATCCCGAAGAGGTTGTGCGTACTGTGAACCGATGACAAAAAAAAGAGGAGCAAAGAAATGCTTAAAATGCGGATGCCAGTCCAAATAGGAGAGCACGGGAGAATGTAATAAGTTTGTTTTTCAGTTTTTCAAACTTCCTTATTGTCCCACACGTAAATCAAACAAGGAACACGTAATTTCCCATATTTTTTTGCATTTGATAATATTTCGGTATCGAAACTTTGTATGTAATTTTCGAAATGTACCTATAGGTACCACCACTATCCCAGTCGCGTCGGCGTCGCTGTTAAATCTCCGCTTTTCACTATAGCAGATGCAATGCAGATGGCTTAGGCATCTTTCTGGCATATTACTTAGCCCATTCGCGTCTGAACTCTCCAGGTAAATTAATTCCTCACCTGTCTCCAACAACCGCAGAGGCGTGTGCATGTTGATACCACATTTTAATTGAGCTCTGATGTATAGGTATTAGGTATACAGGGTGTAAGGAAAAGTATCATTAACCTTTAAACCATATTTACAACAACTTTTACTATGGGAGCAAACCAATCGGAGCAAAAAAAATCAACTTTCCCATACAAACCTTTTTTTTTGCGCTTATCACTTTGCTCCCATAGTAAAAGTTGTTCAGTTTGATGGGTAGAGTATGCGGTTTAAAGGTTACTGATACTTTTCCTTACATCCTGTATAGGGTTACGTAGTTAAGGGGGTGCTTTAGATCATCAAACTGAAAAACTTTTACTATAGAACCATCTTTTAAAGGTAAAGATTTCGGGGGGGGGGGGGGGGGGGGGGATAAATCCCACCTATCCCTCCGCCCTGGATACGTGCTTGTTCAGTATCATGGGTAATCACTAATCAATCATTACTTTGAGTAATGCAACTGGTTACTCTACCATAAGAATAACAGTTATTAACTATTCTTATGACTCTACACCCTGTAACTAGGTGTGTGCAGGCCAGACACAACGATCTGGTCACATCAGACGTGGAACCTCGAAGTGACAGGTGCGATCGTACTCGTGCTACCGACTGAGTGTCAGGTTACACTTCGTACTGTGTCCGTTACATTATACCTTCATTATACCAACTTTAATCAACCACACGTTTGCAAAAAGGTGCGTATGATATAGACCAAACGTCTAAAGTGTGAACATCAATTTTTATACCGAAAATGTGTGATTCATTTATTACTTTCGTGTGTTGCCCCACAAGAGGGCACATCTGAATGACTTCCAAACATACTTTCCAAACTAGAATAGAGAGCGAACTAACGAGAGGGTGAACTAAGCAATAAGGTTACTTTTTGAGACACCTATTTAAGAAACCTAGCTATATTTTTCTCCACAAAAATGTGTCACTGCATTCATTACTTGCATAATTATTTGCTTCCAAAAACGAAAAATCACCACTCGATAACTTTTCGCCCCATCGGGCCATCAGTTCTACGAGCAATGTGCCCCACCCAATGCCACTTTAGTTTAGCAATTCATTGGGCTATGTCAGCTATTCTGATTCTTCTGCGGATCTCTTCATTTCTGATTCGATCTCACAGGGAAACTCCAAGCATAGCCAATCTCAATTGCCCTTTGCGCGACTTTCAGCCTTTTTATGATGCCTTGAGTAAGCCGAGAGAAGTGTGAGGCGAGAGGTTTCTAGATTGGGTCTAAAAAATTTGGACGAAACTTCGTTTGTATGCAGCGTGCTCCAGAGCTTTCGGAATAAACTTCTCTTAAAATCTTCGAGTACAACTAATTCGTATTTCGCCAAACTCAGCAGGTGGTCATTAATTATTAACACACGTACGAAGAATTCCCTAATTTTAAATTTAAAACACGTTTCAATCCTTTTACATTTTCCACCGTGTCTGATTTTGGTGAAAACAAAAAATATCCTTAGGAGAACTTTTGCCTTCGACTTTTTTCAAGTAGTTAAACGTTGATAGGTCAACATCGAAATCGCGAAAAAGAAATCTGCCGCGTTCCGTACAAAACTGCAAACCTACCCAAGCCAAATGTATGGGACAGCAGATATTTTTTCGCAATTTCGATGTTGGTCCCATAGAGAAAGTTGTTCAGTTTGATGGTCTGATCATCTCCTTAAAAAAGTGTCAGCATTTTAAGTTGTATTCTTGAAATTGAAATCAGTCTGCCCATCAAACTGAACAACTTTGATTATGGGAGCGAACAGATCGGAGCAAGAAAAATCTGCAGTTGCATACACATTAAGAAAGTGAAGATAATCAAAATATAGTTTTTTCTCCTCTCCGGATGGAAAGCGTCAATTGTCGTCCCGCCGCGCTAAACGAAGCTGTCGCTTTCCACCTCCGTCGAGGAGAAAAATAGTATACTAACCTCGGACAGTAAATAAGAAAGCCTCAGATCACATGTTTGTAACAATTACATTATGAGATCTGAGACCTTTCTTACTTTCCTGTTCCTTACTATTTTAAAAAAATTCAACCATACCAATAGGAATATCTATAAAAGCAAAGGGTCTTACATTCAAAACGCTAAGTTAGGCAAACCATAAAATCAATTAAATTCCAATGGATTTCGGCTTGGGGTCTAATTGAATTTCTAACAAATTAAATGTTTCCACTTCGGAATTCGGTAATAATATTATCACAAGCGAATGTTAATTTAAATTTATCGTCTAAAACACACGTGATATATTTTCATTATATGAGGTAGAAATTACTATTGACAAACTTTGGGTTACAATTAGGTAACCCCCAATGAGAAGGTTAATAACCAATTGTTTAATTGAGTTTTATGGTCCTGATTTTGTTAAAAGTGAACTTTGCTTACAATTCCATTAAACGGCACAGTTTTTGGTTCCCCGAAATGGTATATGGTCCCGAGTTTCAGCCCTATGTTATACAGGGTGTAACAAAACACCCTGTATACCCTACTACATATTACCTATACAGGGTGTAAGTCTGGCAAATACTGAAACGGTGAATTCAGACCATCAAACTGAACAACTGTCACCATAGGGCCACCCTCAGGAAACGCGAAAAAGAAATCAGCTGCACCGTGCAAAGCATCTAAGAATAGGGTAATGTATTTCTTAAAGTTGTGCACTCACTCTAGTCTGTGGAAAATAATGTGTAGGTTGTACTATCGCTAGCACAATACTGTGCGCTGAAAATAAGATCATCATTATATCATTATCATAATGTTTTAATTTTCATAAAAAGGGCAACAACATTTAGAAGGGTCCTCGAGTGCGATTTTTTAATGTCATACGTTGAACCAAGCTGTAGCAAATGTCAAAATTACTATGGTGCATCTTTCTACTGCTGATTTGGCTTTAAAAACTCGCACTCCTGGATTGTGATTTTTTGAAAGTCAAATCATCTGTAGAAAGATGCATATCTCCATAGCAATTTTGTCATTTTCAACTGCTGAGTTTCAAAAATCGTTCCCCTGAAGTAGAATAAGCCGTCATTTAGATTTAGAAAAGCTCTATTCTGCTTTAAACAAGCTCTCTTTAGAGTTTAACAAAACAACTAACAACTTACGATTACAACGCGCCGCTCTCGCTAAAGTGCTATTTGTAGAGCCCCGAGCCCTTTAAAATACTTCGCTGGAAGTTAATAAGCTAACCGAGTAAAAATAACGCTAAACCTTTATAAGTTCATGCCCAACAGTTAAGTATAATAGATACTTTTTTTTATACTGTGGTCAAGTTTTTATGGTTTATTTTCGCACTTGTTTCGCAACTTGGTTAGTATATATTACGTAGGTAATTAAATTTGAAGAGAAAAATAAAAATTGTCATAATTTGTATTTTTTAAATGATATTATGGTAATGATACTTACATATTTGTAATTTGATCAATATTTTAAGATAAATTCATACAGTAGTGGAATAAGAAGTGTAAGACCCCTCTTCCCCTAAAGAGTCGTATTTTTATTATAATTAAACTTCATGATTAAGAAAGTACCTAAATCTAAACTATTATAAAACTGTAACTGAAGTGTGTCTGTACATTGAAGATAATATTTACAAAAAAAAGATTACGATATGGTTTTTAGGTAAGTATCCCTGACACGAAATCAACCTTTTTTAGAAATTTTGTCTGTCTGTTTGTTTGTGTGTTTGTTTGCTTGTTTGTGTGTTTATTCGCGCATCACGCAAAAACTACCGAACCGATTTTGATGAAACTTTTTTTGTTTGATAGCTTATGATCTGACTTAAAATCTGGTATATAATTTGTGCGGACAAAGTCGCGGGAAAACACTAGTAGGTATATTATAAATTCAGATCAAAATGCCAGGAGTGCGATTTTTGAAAGTCACCAATTCAAATAAACAGTAGAAAATGTCAAAATTGCTATTGAGATTATGCGTCATTCGATCATGATTTTGAACGTGTGACTTTCAAAATTCGCACTCCTTGGCTTGCCAAAATAAGTGTGGTACACACACAGACTAAAAAGAAGAACCAGACGTAACGTCATCTAATCATGAGTGAAGCACCCATTTCTTTTGTGTGCGTGCTGTCACGCGGTACATAAGGTGACGGGTTGTCGGTCCTGCGCCTAGAGCTAGTGCATCTGTGTGAGTGTAGGTCCCTTGTAGAACAAACGAGATTGTATTACCTTGCATGCTTCACATCTTTTTAGTGCAAATACTCGGTCCGTATTTCTTTCAGGTCCGTGGGTACACATGAAATAATAGGATCAGGAGGTCTTCCATTGGTCCTGAACATAAACAGGACCCCTTCAGAACAAGCGTGAGAAACAATCACAATTCCAATAGATCACGTCATAAATATATTATCATCAAGATAGATGAGGACGTGTCATATTGTCCAATTCATAAGCTCGTTTGTTATACAGAGCTCGACGTGAATGCGTATATGTGCGTAGCGAGTGACAATTTGACGAACCAATTAAAGTTGACTTCACGCACGCATAAAGTCCCTTACCCTGACTCTTATTTACCTGCTTTTAAGAGGAAATTAGCTTGATTTTGAAGACTTTGTGTATGGGATGAACTATGAAGTTTAAGCGTCACGCGTGAGCCCTGGCCCTACTGATTTGGAAGGACGTATTCATTATGCAAACGATGAATTTCAATTACACAAGGTATTTAGTTCTAATTTGATGGTATTATGAGTCAATCTTTGTTTATTTGCTGGTTTAACGAGCCCTAAATGTTCTTACTAAAATTTATACCTGAGTACATAATTATTTTCACATTTGTGCCGCAAAAATTACCTACGCAACATGTCTTTAACAATTATCATTATAAATTGTATACCCGTTCGTTACTTACTTCTTTCTAGGTAGATCCTATGATAAAAAATCGAGTCTTCTATAACATGTATTTCATAAAAATAGCTCTAACAATAAATTGAGTTAACATCTTGGATGTTTAGTCATGCTTCAATCATTTCACAAACCTCCACGTACATCTATACTATAACTGTCATCCATATACAAGGTGTAAGGAAAAGTATCACAGACTCTACCCATCAATCTGAACAACTTTTACAATGGGAGCAAAACGATCAGAGCAAAAAAAAATTTGCAGTCCCATCACAGACTAAAAAGAAGAACCAGACGTAATGTCATCTAATCATGAGTGAAGCACCCATTTCTTTTGTGTGCGTGCTGTCACGCGGTACATAAGGTGACGGGTTGTCGGACCTGCGCCTAGAGCTAGTGCATCAGTGTGAGTGTAGGTCCCTTGTAGAACAAACGAGATTGTATTACCTTGCATGCTTCACATCTTTTTAGTGCAATACTCGGTCCGTATTTATTTCAGGTCCATGAGTCCCATACGATTGCGTCGAGTAGGTATTGCAGTTTAGTATGGGACAGCTTACTTTTTTTTGCTCTGATCGTTTTGCTCCCATGGTAAAAGTTGTTCAGTTTGATGGGTAGAGTATGTGGTTTAAAGGTTAATGATACTTTTCCTAACACCTTGTAGAATGCACGAGTATGTAGATATCATTCAGTTTTTATATCAACTGCGACATAAGACGTAGGTACAACTGCAGCATGTGCTGTAGGTACTTATGCTACATTTCAAGCAGCTCTTTGCCCGTGTAGATAAACTAACAGTTACTTACAGTACAAATAGGAATTCAATTGTTTTAGCTCGATACGCTTAAATGACGTTGCTGCCGCTACGTTCGGTATCCCACAGTTTCCGAGTTTCACATCACGTGGGTCGACGTTTACTTACTCCGGTAAAAAGCAAAAAGAAAGCTTAAAAATAACCTTATTTCACAATCCACGCAACAAACACTTTGTTTATCAATCATGTCAATGAATGAAGTTTTCATTTCACCGAAATTTGTTGATGTGCACCCACGAGCTGCAATCATCTACCAATTTAGCGAGATCTTACCTGCCGCTCTTTGTAGCAGCATCAACAAATGACGAGAGGAGGAGAGGAAAGGCCTATGAGGTTTCATTTTTAAATGGTTCTCTACACACCACCCACAAGAGATGCAATCTATTGTCTTGCGTGGCTTATCTGTCCATTATTTATAATGACTAAGATAGTGCATTCACGTCAGTTCCACACCTACGCCTTGTTCTAAGCGGCTTTGGCTCTTTAGCTATTTTTATAGCTATTTAATTAGACTTCTCTTTATATTATTAACGAGAAAACAATAAACTGTTTTATGTGCGATTATCGTTTTATGATAATCTTTTATTGTCATTAGAAGTACCTATCGTAATAGAATTTACGTAATAAATAAAATACGTACCATTAAGTCAACTGCCTCTGTGGTCTAATGGTTAAGAGCATTGGGCTCTTGATACGGTCGATTGAGGTCGTGGGTTCGATACCCACGGGGGACACAGTGATATATCACTTTGTGCGTTTTCCCCCAGTTGGTTAGGACATTACAGGCTGAATCACCTGATTGTCTGAATAGGAAAATTATTCCGTGCTTCGGATGGCACGTTAAGCCGTCGGTCCCGACTACTATCTCTGGTGGTAGGTCGTTACATAAAAAACCACGTCAGAGGCCGTAAAGCGGTTTGAATAAACTCTGACAGCAGGGCTTGCCCACACGATAAGAAGAAGATTAAGTCAGAGGTTTATGGGGGCTTGAAAATATTCAGACAGCCGGTTAAGGGTGTACCACTACACCCTGTATATTCTGTGCAGGTTGGCAAAACCAAGCTACTAGTACTAGGTACTGAACAGCTTTACCCGAGGAACCTTCGATCAACAATATACAACTAGATAACGGGTCGCATACAAAATCAAAGAGAAATTCTGTCCTCGTGAATATACAATATTTTTTGTTAACGAACCGAGAAAACAGTCCGAATACATTATAATTTCGACCTCAAAGCAACCATAATTCCTAGTAACGCAATTAATTCAAAATAAGACCTCACTCCAATAGTGAGGCGTTATTTGCCGGGACATGTTTTGAGCGCTGATGCGTTATCTAGTTGGATATTGTTGATCGAAGCGAGGAACCTAAGAAAAATAAGTAAACAAAACTTTTCATTCAAATGTTCGTTCAGCTGATTGTACAGTATGACAATTTAGCAGGAGAGTTGTTCCGTATCATGAGTACAATCATCCTTTAATTTAAAGTAATGCAACACCCTGTATATTTATGCAGATTATAGATTTTTACATAATAATACAATTATAAATATAAATTAACTGTTTCTAACAGGAATATGGGTAGAAGTTACCAGAAATAACCGGTTTTCTACTTACTTACCCTTGAGTTCTACTTCAATTTTATCCAAATGACCCCCAAGCACGGACCTGAAAAAAAGACGGACGTAATCTCGTCAAATCACGAGTGAAGCACCCATTTCTTTTGTGTGCGTGCTGTCACGCGGTACATAATGGTGACAGGTGTCGGACCTGCGCCTAGAGCTAGTGCATCTGTGTGAGTGTAGGTCCCTTGTAGAACAAACGAAAATGTAGGACCTTGCATGCTTCACATCTTTTTAGTGTCACATTCC
Organism: Agonopterix heracliana; assembly: GCA_963693445.1. Taxonomy (NCBI): domain Eukaryota; kingdom Metazoa; phylum Arthropoda; class Insecta; order Lepidoptera; family Depressariidae; genus Agonopterix; species Agonopterix heracliana. Next base: position 6,731,619 of record OY856308.1, read on the forward strand.
GTCCGTATTTTTTTCAGGTCCGTGCCCCCAAGAAGAACACCTACATCAGCCAAAAATAAAACCTTACTAGAAATGACTGGAACCCTTGTCATTTCACTGTCGTTTCTGGTTCGGGATTAAGGGAGATAAGGCTTGCCTCGTGGGACCTCATTATTATTAGATTAATCCCGGATTCTAACTAGGTAAATCTATCAAAGATCAAGGCAAAATAAATATACAAGAATATAATATAACAGATACAAACGTTGATTAACATCTTGCATACTTAATCAACTTGAATAAAAATAGAAATTCTTTTATCAATTTAATATAATACACTTTTTGTACATGCATAAAAACAACCGTTTCTTTTACACAATTACCCATGATCGTGATTATCCACGGCCCGGGACTTCATTAACATCTTAAAGTTTAGCCCACGACTTCCCAAAGGTATCCCTGACATAATGAATGAGATAACGCAGGCATAGGAAAACGATCAACTTGATTTTAAAATTCCCCTGTGTATACAGGGTGAAATCGATATCATTAGCATCCTTTTAAACTAAGAGTCTACCCATCAAACTGAACAACTTTTACTATGGGAGCAAACAAATCGGAGCAAAAAAAAAATCTGCTGTCCCATAGTAAAAGTTGTTCAGTTTGATGGGTATACTCTTAGTTTAAAAGGATGCTAATGATATCAATTTCACCCTGTAGTTTTGTGAGATCCTGCCTAGACTCGTACCTACACAGTTCCCACGGGGACGCCTTACTCTAGTAAATATCGTGTCTATAAATTTGATCGAAGATCGGGATTGCCAATTTGCTCCTTGCAAACCCTAGTTGTAAACCTGTTGCCTTCTTACGAATTGTCTAAACATTTTCTATAATTTATTCGTAGGTGTGTCCAAATACCACTGTGTTTAATGATGATGATGTTTGGCTTGACCTCTAGCTTTTTGCACTTTTACAACTTAATAGCTTTAATATTACATTACTTAATGTCTTGTCAGGTTGTCAGGGCCCGAAACCGATTAAATTAGGTACGATTAGGTTAGGGAGGTGTTTTTTTATTATTACATCACTCGCGTCACATCATATTGTTGGACAGATGTTCTCTGCTCCGTGCTGCTGCTGCAAAGCTCTGGAGTGCGATTTTTGAATCTCATTCGCTGAATTCAGCAGTTGAAAATGACAAAATTACTATGGAGACACGCATCTTTCTACTGCTGATTTGATTTTCAAAAATCGCGCTCCTGAAGTATGATTTTTCAGCAGAAGAAAGATGCATTAGTAATGTTCCATAGTAATCTCCATAGTAATTTTGTCATTTTCTTGAGTTCTTTCATGAGGCCCCTTAGATCATAATTATACAGGGTGTAAGGAAAAGTATCATTAACCTTTAAACCACATACTCCACCCATCAAACTGAACAACTTTTACTATGGGAGCAAAACGATCAGAGCAAAAAAAGCTGTCCCATACTAAACTGCAATACCTACTCGACGCAATCGTATGGGACAGCAGATTTTTTTTTGCTCTGATCGTTTTCCTCCTATAATAAAATTTGTTCAGTTTGATGGGTAGAGTCTGTGGTTTAAAGGTTAATGATACTTTTCCTTACACCCTGTATAATTAGGATCTAAGTGCGTCCTTACGTAATTATATTCCTTGGTCCTTACCCTCTAGCATGATATCTCTACACGCGCGCGACTCGGCTTTTTTCCATACTAAATTCGCGGCTTGCGCTCTCCCAATGCAGCGAAGACGCGACGCGCGCGTGTAAAGAAATCATACTTTACATGCTGGTTGTTCTCTTAGATATTCTGTGGTCCTGGTTTTGCGCTTCGATAGGCCAAGTCTTAAAAAGCTATCGATTTACTGAGTAGAAATGAATTACGAGCAGTTAATCCCCCGAAGCCTGTTTATCGTGTTTGAATAAATAAGCATTTGTATGAACTTTTGCATATGTAATAAATAAAGTAGAATATGTAACCCTAATGTAACCTGCAAAATTGTACCTACGTAGTGTCCACAGATAACATAAAAGAGAACGAGATTAAAGCAAAGTCACGTGCGACGAAACACGCAAGTAAAGAGAATATTAAAACAGGCCGCTTACCGCACACTTTACATCGTCAACGCCGGGTTTTTTACCTACTAATAAATGAAAAATAAAGAACCAAGGAAGATTTTTATTTAAACTATTTACTAATGTAAAGTTCTAAATGATTGTATATTAGGGCCAGGCCCTATAAGTTTCTGCCGTCCCCGGGGCAGAGACTGAATTTGCCATCCCCATCTCGACTCGATTTTTCCTGGACTACGAATCGGTTATAAGTAGTATAAATATAGATCTCGATCAATTTATGATAGGCCTCCCTCTATACACATATTACGCCAATGCCTAAGACTTTTGGGTTGGTAACCCAACATCCTGGTATAGGCACCAGACAATCCTGGGGTGGGACGGCCCACCCCGCTAGTAGGTAGTACTCTTGAAAGTTTAACAAAAGATCTCCATAAATTAATCTACAGCTACAAACATGATCTTCGAATCTTTTTTCTAAACAAATCAATTAGAATCATATCTTTTGAAATCAATGAAACAAAGCCAGTTCGTGAGCGCCCCGTGGGCAGATGGGTTGCGTACGAGCAACACAGCACAGATAAAATATTATGCCTTCTAAGCAACGGTGTTAATTGACATTCGAAGTTTAAAACTATCCACGGCCGTTTAAAATGGTTTCGTTGTCGTAAAGATGCCTCGTCGACCGCCCACGGCCAGAACATCGGCACTTCAATTTGTTTTACGTTAATCTCTCGTGAAAGCAACTGATTAATGCTTTTGTTAAGCTAATGAGTCTTCTCTGATGATACATAATCAATAATTATATAGTGTTACAGAGTTATGAGGCTCTGCTGTCGACGACCAACGAGTTATGGGCCTCGATGAACGCCTACTGATGTATTTATCTAAGAAATATACATAACTTAACCTGTTGTCAGTTTCATTGTAAAATTCTCCGCTTACGGTATGTAAATACGTTTCACCAGTAATGATAGCTCGAGTAAGACATACATAAACTCACGCCTTTTCCCCAGAGGGGTAGACAGAGACTAGATCTCCACTTTTGGCGGTTCTGACACACCTCTCTCTTTTTTCTGGCTTTAACAGCTTTGGCTGTTAAAAACGGTAGTCTTTAGTCTTGGTCTCGTCATGACTCGTGATATCTCGTCATCTCTCGTCATCTCTCGTCATGTCTCGTCATCTCTCGTCATGTCTCGTCATCTCTCGTCATCTCTCGTCATCTCTCGTCATGTCTCGTCATGTCTCGTCATGTCTCGTCATGTCTCGTCATCTCTCGTCATGTCTCGTCATCTCTCGTCATGTCTCGTCATCTCTCGTCATCTCTCGTCATGTCTCGTCATGTCTCGTCATCTCTCGTCATGTCTCGTCATCTCTCGTCATGTCTCGTCATCTCTCGTCATGTCTCGTCATATCTCGTCATCTCTCGTCATGTCTCGTTATATCTCGTCATCTATCGTCATTTGATTTAGAAACTTATTAATGGTGTTGGGATAATAAATTTAAAAAAATAGCCTGTACGGTACTTGCCGATTAATACAGTAGGTAGGTATATTTTAAATAACTTACCTATACTCCATTCAGGAATTAGAGCGACAAAATGTAAACAACGGTGATACCAGTGCAGAAAATACCATCTCGAGATGGAAGAAAACTTATCTCCGGAATGAGTAACAGTAAATTATCTACTCTACTCGCCAAGGATTACGACAAATGATATGTTAATTTTGTATGGAATATAATTAAAAATACGCAAGCTATAATTTATTTTAGATTAAAAGAAAGCGTGACTGTAAATATTTTATTTCGTGGTCTGGCAACAATCAGATATTTGAGACCTTTGGTTCGTTTTAACAAAGTTCTTAAAGAAAAAGATTTTTTATTTTGTAAACGCATCTCTTGATTGTTTAATACCTTCGTCTGAGTCCGTACGCTATGCGCGGCTGCTACGCATAGCACAAAAAGCCCACACAGACAGAGTAGCGGGCTACATAACATAATATAAAAATTTCATTCAAATTGTCACGATTGTTTTTATTATTTATAGATAGACGATAAATTTTTAATGCCAACGCAATTTATTAAATGTCGTGCCGACTTAATTGTTTTCTTAAAAAATGTACCAAAGGTTTCTGACCACGTAATGTCACTTTGACAGTGACGTTTCTTTGTTTACATTTTGTCGCTCTAATTCCTGAACGGAGTTTAATGCTGTACATTTCTTAACTACTATAGTAAACAAACAAAGCAAATAAACCGAACAACCATCTAATCGAATAGCCCACCCCTTATTTCGAAATTATCTTTAAAAAAAAAAAACTTGATAAACTACACTAAGAATCGAGCAGTAGGTATTTCATTGAGTGCGCTGCCTGCGACTCACCTAAGTCCTCGAATGGTCTCAGTACTCGGAGCACGTAGCACGCACCTACGGACGTGATACATGAGTTATTAGATTCGTGTGACGTGTGACAATTTGAAGAATCACCCCGCACCAATATTGCTGAGATGAGGACAGGAACTGAGTCCTAAATGGCATGGCAACACCGTCAGTTTGACCTAGTTACACGGCTTCCGTCACCGGCCGGAGTTCTATGTATTGTTTGATGTATCGTTTTAAGAATCTAAGGCCCACTTGCGCCAACCACGGGTTAGCAATTAACTCCGGATAAAATGGCTCTTTCAGTTGCTTTTCTATACAAAAAATCATGGGTTACCAACTTAACCTGGAGTTTAGTGCTAACCCAAGTTGGCGCAAGTGGGGCTTACTGATATTATAGGTAGGTACTGCTGTTGGTTTTCAAATAAAAAGAAAATGTAAACCATAAATAGCCTAAATTCATGATTCTGACACATTTCTCCAACAGTCGATTCTCCGTCGCATAATTCGCTTAAAGTACGTTTCGTTATGGCTTTGAATCCCGAAAGTAAATAATATTTGTAGACATCTGCTTAAAGTCTCGGGTTCGAATCCCGCAAGAGGCAATATTTGTATCTATTGTCACGGATTTGAAAAAATAACGGACGTAAACTCGTCGAGTGAAGCACCCATAAATAGTCTATGTTATGGAAGCACCCTTTATATTAATTGTGTGCGTGATGACGCACTGTCGCGCGGTACATAATGGTTGCGGGTTGTAGGTCTTGCGGCTAGAATTGGTGCATATGTATGAGTGTAGGTCCCTTGTAGAATAAACGAAAATGTAGGACCTTGCATCCTTCACATCTTATTAGTGTCACATTACGTCCGTCTTTTTCAGGTACGTGCCTATTGTGAAAAGAATAAATTTAATTCTATACCTAAAGATACCTAGTACCTACCCAAGTCATCGATGTTTGGATCTAAGTACGTATTTATACCTTTGTAAGTATCTGTATAGGTAGGCCCACCACACATTCCCACCACTGTAACTGCTGTAAACCAGGATCAACAGCGGCGACCATTCACAACACTAGACAATGAAGTCCAGCGAGCCAGGGGGATGAGTCTAATCTGTCTTGAAACCCGCAATGAATTAATCAAAGAAGATAGGAGTATATATCAAAGTAGGAGTATATAAGTATCTAAGTAAGTATGTATTATAGTAACGTAGTCTTAACATCTTATTACAAGCCCAGTTACTATGTATATGTTTTGTACTTAGATTCTGAGTAAAGAATAACGTGTGGTACCTAATGATAATAACTCTCATTCCATAAAAGTAAATATAAACCTATCAAGTGATGCGTCCAACCAAAGCGTCCTCGCTTATCATCATATAAAGGCAAACTAATAAGCCAATATTGTCCCGGATATTGACAATCGTGCAGCATCATTGGATATTCAAATAGTGCCTATTTGTACCGCACCCTTCCCTATATTACTAAATAAGGTTTGGAATCCCCGCTTGCGTTGCCAAGTGTCCCGCTTTCCGTAGGACACGTCCCGCAGATTTGCAGGTTTTCAAGTGCGGGTACTTTTGTCACATTTGGGGTTGATTACGTGCGAAGAAACTTGGGTGAGATCGTTTTTATGCGCCCAAGAAGTTGATATTGGTTGCTAAATAATTCCGGTTTTACTCAGTGAAAATTGGGCTAAGAACGATCATGTTTTCCACGATAACATACTACCGTCTGCTTATTGTCAAATCTCAATGTACCAGCTGTTTCGTTGATAAAATTAGAAAGATAAGACACATTATTTGGCATTTTTACTCTTAAACATTGTATTAATGAACCTTCGGATTTGTGCTGGCATTAACTCTATACTATCGTTGTAAAGGATCTATCGAATCAAGTAGGTTAGTACCTACACTTAATTATCTCTGGGGCACCAAGTTGCCCATCAATTATCTTTTTGCTTTGGCATGCTCGACTCGTATTGGAAATGGTTCGGATTCACATTAAGGAAGCTGTATTAACTCGATTGCTCTTTGAAAACAGATTATGTTGATGTAATTTGGTTATTTGACAGAGTTAACTTCACTTTATGTAAGTATATCAATATTGTTTATAATACGCACTCTGTTTTCAGTTAGGTAGGTCCCTAGCCGCAAATTCTAAGTAATTGATACCTTGTAGATATACCTAAATTTAATAAAATAGCCGGATTTCGTAACTTCTATTTAATTTGGAACAGTACTGAGCGGGTTCTCAATATCTGACTCTAGTCTACGGTAGGGAGAGATAGGGCAGTGATTTAAATAAATTAAATTATAATATTATATGAACCGATGCCCGAGCACGGTTGGAAGGCATAGCATATCATATTACACGAAATGCCGCAATGCGGACAGATGATATTATGTTAAACTATAGTAAGACATCATTGGGTTAATTTATTACACGTTCTTTTCCCATAAAGCACGTCATCACTGAAACTAAACCCAAGTTAGATTAACAAGAACGAGGAAGGGAAAGCGTAACTTGATACGTACCTATTTGTTTAACTAAGATAGTATTTGAACTACTGCAGATCATCATACATTAAAAAGACTCTCGTTACAACTCTTCTGTCTAAGTTATAAGATAGAAAATGGTTTGATTCCTGGGTCCTGGTCTTGGAACGGACCACTAAACCGGCCCGAGGCTGTAGAGACAATTAGTGGACACTCGACTTGCACGCTATCGCATTGGTATCTCTAGTTTACGATTATAGTATTGCTACAGACGTAAAATTGTAAATTTACTTGAACGTGCAATTAGTGGCTGAGAAATAAGTGGTTCGATAGCAAATCGCACCGTTCCAGAACTACATCCAAAGATTTAGTAGCTCTTAAATAAGACGAGGATGATGATGATGAACCATAACCAAACTTTGCGACCGCAAGACATTCCTTGGTCTACAATTACATTTCGTCTAAAAACTACATAGGCATTTGCAATATAGTTTTCGAAGCGCCCGCCTTTGATTCGATTCGCTTTTAATTTGTATAATACCTATTTATAAGCATTTTGAAAAAGATGAAAACTATCAAAGGATTAATAAGGGTAAATAACTTCAAAGGGGAGAGAGAATTCAAGGAAATTCCCATTGATTTCCATTTTTAACAGTCCGCACGTTTAAAAATGTTGAAGAGTGATTTCTGACTGGTGGATCGAGATAGTGGAGCCTACAGGACAGAGGGTGAATTTCGACTGCTTCTTATGAAATAAAACACGCAAAACATGTCCTTTATTTTAAAATGTTCATATTAATGTAACCGGAATCGGAGACATTTTCTAATTCATCAAAAGGATTCAGGTCAATAAAATTATGGCAAACATTCAAATATGATTATTTTGATGTCGATGTCGGAATAAGAATTCAGGTAGGCATCTAGCAGGTACATACATAATAATTAAAGCCAGGCCAGCCATGCCAGTATCGAGCAAGACCACAGATAACTTAGATAGAACTCAAGCATGCATATTAACCCAAAAGATCAATTGCTTCACTCATACAAATCTCCAGCAATTAATCAACCAAAGCGTCCCACGAGCTCCGAATCCCCAACAAGTACGAACAATTGTTCAATTTGTCAGCAACTTTGCGTCATTAAAGGATCAAGCCCTTGAGTAATCCCATTAGACTCGCACTAGCCGTCTCTACAGATCATATCGGAGTAACAAACGGAGCGAGGAGCTACAATGCGGAATTGTAGACGGGTCAATGTTCGACAGACAGACTGACGGGGACATTTGCGCTTGCCGCTGTGCATATTGAACCTTGTGACTGGCGAATTGAGGTTCGAGAGGCAAGCAAGCATGTACCGTGTCGTCACGACAGACATGCTACCAGTTTATTGGCTTAACGTATCCGATATTAGGCGTTTAATAATCATGAGTAACTCTCATAATTTGTTCTGTCTGTTTCATTCCCGTAGCTATCTCGTAGTATTCAAGCTGCAAGACCTTAGAGAGAGCGCTAAAAGGAACGCAAAACTAAAAGGTACCTACAGGAGATATTGAAAGTCACACGTCCAAATCAGCAGTAGAAATCATGACTTTGAAAGAGATTAATAAATAATACAGTTTGGTGAGAGTTACGCGGTTATTATTGAATCTAGAATTAAACATTTTAACGGGTTCTACCGCGTTTTGGTATATTTGAGTTCCCGCATATTCCTAATCTACCTGCTGTTCCTCAGTCATCCCGTAATTATGGCAGTTCTTTGTATAACACTGCAGAAATACAGGGAACTCAAATACCTATATCAAAACGCGGTAAGAACCCGTTAAAATGTTTCATTCTAGATTTTTTTATTAAATAACACTTCAACATTAAAAGTTATTTACTTGTATGTTTCCTTAGACAATTCAGACCTATGTTTCATTCATTTTTCATAGGAACTCTAAATCAAACGCGGTACCTAATTTTGTAAGCAGGTATAACAATATTTATGAGAATGGAGGGGCAATTATAGAACAGTTATTAGAAACAAAATAAAATTAATTTCTAACGCGTGAATTTTCTTTCGTGATATTTTATTTTATTGCTTCCACGCAATTAATTCCCATCCGCTTCGAGAAAATAACAAAGCTATTGAAAAAGATCATCAAAGTATATAAATAGTTTAGTTGCTTGGTGGTAAAACAACACAAAATAAAGTTGATAATACCTACGTAAAATAAAAAATTTTGATCGCGTGCGTCCATTGACCAGAAATACTATAAGAGGTCAATGCGTGCGTCTCAAAAAAGAATATACCTACTTAGGGTATTATAATGCCAATGAGATTCTGCGTGTCATCATAAGTTAGCATAGCATAGCATATGCTCACGTCTATATTCCTCGGAGGGGTAGTCAGAGATATTCTGAAACTTCAGAACATCCACGTTTCATCAGTAGTACCGAAACTCTGTCTGTGACGGGTGGTGAGCGAGCCCGTCGCCACTTATAATGGGCAGTATGTACAATACATGCCTCGAAATTGAAATATGCAGACGTTATTACCTATTCTGTGATAATAAGTCAAACGGAGTTATAATATTCTAGCTTATATTATCATCGTGTCATTATCATGTCACTGGACTGGATGCTACAACGTGGACTGGATGCCATGATAGTTATTTGGAAACCGTTTCTTTAATAAATCTAAACTATTATTTCAAAAAGTCCATCTTTATTTGCTGACACTTTTTTAAGAGGATGATCAGACCATCAAACAGAACAACTTTCTCTATGGGACCAATATCGAAAGCGCGAAAAAAAAATCTTCTCTTCCATACAAAAATGCAAACCTACTCGACCCATAGATATGGGACTGCAAAATTTTTTTTCGCGATTTCGATGTTGGTCCCATAGAGAAAGTTGTTCAGTTTGATGGTCTGACCATCGCCTTAAAAAAGTGTCAGCATATTAAGTAGGACCCTGTATATTCCTGTATAGACGGCCCGACAGCACAGTCTGTAGTGAACCTGCCTGCTGTGCCGGGGGTCGCGGGTTCGAATCCCGTAAGGGACAAATATTTGTATGACGAATATGAATATTTGTACCCGAGTCATGGATGTTTGTATCTATATATGTATTCTATATCGTTGTCTAGTTATCATAATACAAGTCCAGGCTAGATTCTGGAACTTTAAATGTGACTAGATAATTTGTGTGACACTGTCCAAGATATTTATTTATTTATTTATTTATATTAGTTAGATACCTACTAGATGTAGCCCGCAATTCGTAGAACAGTTTGTAAAAACCTGTCAAGTATCATATTGTATAGTATAAGTATAGGCGATCAGAACACTTAGTTGTTGCTGAAACAGGAGCCTACGAAGGATGTAAGAGGAACTTTTTGATGTGGACTAACAAAAAGTGCCGCCAGACACAAAGTAGCGTATCCTGCGCGGCGCCTGCGCCTGAGTTGAGTAATACTTAGTCATGCGCGACAATTAGTTTTATTAGACGGTTTATTTTGGCTAATATTGCACGATGATGTATTGTTGCCCTAACCTTGAATTCTTAAAGTGAAGTAGATTCAATATACTAAGCCAACAGATTCTATAGAAAAAACTCTTGCTTGTGTGAGTTTTAGATGCTAGGTATATTCTAGGCGAATAAACGACATTGAGTTTGTCCGTTGACCTCACAAATTCTAGAATTCTAAAATCAGCAATCGCCGCCAAAACGCCGGAGCGAATCGCCAATCAGCGCATGTGTCACGCGTCCGCACAATGCTTCGGAACCTTTTGTTCATCTTTTTTTATGTACGATGTATTGTTTTCGACATTTATTGCTAGCATTTATAACGATTATCGTTTTCATGCTTCGCCTTGATAATTTGTAAAGTGTTTGTGAGTTTATGGTTCGATGCAGATTCGATACAAAGTGAATTCACTGCGCATGAATACATTTATAGACATAACTAATGTAGTAAGTATAACTATTGCTACGTAGTAGTAGACCAGCTGCTACGCGCTACGCTTGCATTGTGCTACGCATCCTAATTCCTGCTTAGACCAGAATATACTGTGTATGCATACCTATTAGGTTAAGAGAATATTATTCCGAGAGCGAAATGCGCGCTGCATACAAACGTACTATGGTGATATTTTCAATACTAACCAATTAAAGTCAATTAAATTTTGCAGAAACAATCTAGAAACAAATTTCTATGATTCTATAGAGTCAGATTTTCGTTAAAATATACAGTTTCAATGCTAGGATTAATTTAAGATTTGTATGGAAATCTTTGAGGCACTGTAGCTTGAAAACTATACATTTTAACGAAAACCTGACTCCATACAAGCATAGAAATTTGTTTCTAGATTGTTTCTGCAAAATTTCATTGACTTTAATTGGTTAGTATTGAAAATATCACCATAGTACGTTTGTATGGAGCGCGCTCTGAATAATATACCCTAAGGCCCGATTCGACCAAACGCGAGTAAATTTTATTCTTAGATTAAGTCGCCGGTTACTATAGAGTAAACTGATTTTGCGTTTTACCAACCCTAATCTAAATGAAATGACAATGTGACATAATTAAAAAAATTCGAATAAAAAGAAACCTATATACCAAATTAAAACTGTATAACCTCACATCACATTGCAATAAGTACGGATACAACGACCTCTTTCTTTAGGTGAATTATACATTCGGTCTTTTAGTACGGGGTGTGTAAACACCAAAAATAAAACTGTTCCTTTTATAGTTACTCTTCTTTAAATCAAAGTTTGGTCGAATTCGGCCTAAGACTAGCTAGAGCCATGTAGAGCGTAGCTAGGTAAACTTACATATAAATTATCGTACATTTTGAATAGGTCATCTTAAATGTGATAATAATTTGAAGTAACCTAAAACACTAATAATTTTAACATAAATTAGTATAAATCTGTATAATTCAAAGATTAAGATTAAACTTATTTTCAAATTTGTCAACCATGTTAACTTTACCTATTCTAATTTCGTTGGAATCTCTTCTTGTACCAATTATCATACAAAATTCGTCCGATTAAAAAGCTAACGGTGACCCATGGGTCAATATTCCAGTATAAACTTATAATAAGATTATATTTTATTGAGTCCACGCTTGTTCGGTAAGCATTGTCGCCATAGCGCCGGAGCCCATAAAAATATCAATAAATTAGCATAATGGTTTTCACAAATTATTGTTAGTATTAAAAGTCCAGCCAGAAGCTTTATAATACCTCGTATTTATCATTTAGCCGTGTGTGTGACATATTATATTATAACGCACGGTATTTTTAAACTGTAAAATAAAAATAATAGCACTAAAATGTCACCTTTGATCTAGATAACGACTAATATCGTCATTAGAGATGACAATATTAAATTGCCTATTACAAAAAGATTAATTTTCACTCCCAAAGTGGAACATTATCACTAGAATCAGACAGTAAACTCATTTTAGCAAACTGGTCCTCATTTTAATTAAATCTCGCGGTCTCCTCGAACGTGTTCCATTGCCAATACAGATCTTAAACCGATATAATAATAAACCAGCCGAGTTGCATTGCTGCGTATTATTATTGGTGTAATAATTTAAACAGAACAATCGAATATGGCCGGGTTTATGTTATATCTCAGGCATCCTCGTCCGACCGGTTCGGCTCGTCTTGCTGCTGGTGGTATACTCAATTAAACAGTAATTTCCGCAAATCGTATGCCGAACGTTATTTATAATACATCCAATATATCCAAGAGATCTTAAGAAGCTGATAAATTTGAAATTAATGAAGATAATAATGTTTTGGCTACTTCATCATAAGCATAAGTAGCTAAGCGTGAGCGGTACCAAATAAATAACCGAAGCTAACGATTTTATCGCCCATAATATAATCCCAAAACTTTCTTTTAATGTAATTAATGGCTTCGTAATGGATTTTTTCATGTTGTGATATGGGTATAGATAGATAAGCATAGAAAAAAATATATGGGTAAGATATGCAAAATATTGTAATTATAACTATAATATGTTAATAGAGTTGTTATTGTCATCCCGTTTGAAAACTACACCACAACTATACAAGTAGGTACAATGTACCCAGCCCATGGATTAGTAAAAATAATTTTAAATTGAAAGAATTTTCTGTTATACTTATCTATCTACTTACTTACTTACTTATCTATTTTCCTTTTAAAGTCATTATTTTGCTTTTTAAGTTGATTATAACCTCAGCTGTTACCTACTTATTAAGACTTATTAACTTATGCTTGCAAGAAAGAGACGCTTGCACTTGGATAACCTGGAGTGCGATTTTTGAATCTCATTCGGTGAGCTCAGCAGTGTTAAATGGGTAGATCAACTATTTTTTGTCCATACCTAGTCCCAGTCATCTGCATAAATTTTTTTCAATGTTCAGGCTCAATCTCAAGCTCAGGTTTTGCTTGCCCCAAAAATTAATGTTTGTTGAATAACTAAGGATTGCATTTATTAAATGCATACACGGTTTTGTAAAATTACTTGAATTTTACTTGAATTTTGGCGGTTGTCTGATGGACGCTTTATTTCGTTGTCCCCACGCTTTTTGGTCTATCGGACAACCGCTAAAAACTTCTAGTAGTTCCACACAGATGGTGCAATGTGCATGTGTGTAGAAGAATCATATCATTAGATACAATATCCATTTTTCAAAATTAATGAATGTCAAGAAAAAAGGAATAAAAACGTTTTTTTAAACAGTACTGTGAGGACAAAAAATAGTTGATCTACCCAAATGTCAAAATTACTATGGAGATACGCATCTTTCTACTGCGGATTTGGCTTTCAAAAATCGCACTCCTGTAGTATGATTTTTGAAAGTCAAATCAGCAGTAGAAAGATGCGTATCTCCATAGTAATTTTGACGTTTTCAACAGCTGAGCTAACCGAATGAGATTCAAAAATCGCACTCCTGGCCTTAAGAAGATAAATTATATTCTTCATGATAAAGAATTGACATCCATTAATTGAAATGATATAATAAATGGCCAAGTGTCCTTGCACATGCCAAGTGTTGGTTTGAATTAATGTTATAAGTTATAATTAGTATGAATTGAATACAATTGAAGATTCGTTGTAAAAGATGGAGCGTGAGGAATATTGAGTCATCAATCATGAATGAGTATTATGTATGAGGCAACAAACGGACATAGTAACGACTGGTGATCAGCGGCCAGACCTCCGTGATGACTTGATGAATTATTGCCTGGAGCCTCTTGCTGATCTATGCCAAATATAAAGAGGCAAGTACAACTGGAAAATTTTACATGAATGGGCTAAGAATAAAAGAATAAATTATTGGATTTCCAATGTAAGAAAGAATGCTCCAATGTTTAGAATTGCAGTGGCAAAGATTACATCATCGATCAAACAAATCAACCCACATCACCCATTGATGGGTGCAAACCATTATTGCACCATTGTTCACATCAATAAATAAATCGGAGTGAGTTTTCTCTTCAAACAGTGTAGATAGGTATTTTGAGGTATTTTGCTTCCCAGTAATATTAATAGACGCTAGACGCGCTCATGACCGCTAGCGACGGTGCAGTATCAGTTGCCCACTTCTGGCAAGGTACTATAGTACCTTCCACCACGAATTCAGTTTTTTTGTGTCGAAAAAGAGTGAAATCACAGAATCTCACAGAGGGCCACACCCACAAGGAGGACCGACGACCTGGTGAAGGCAGCGGGAACCCGTTGGATGATTGCAGCGCAGGACCGGTCGTTGTGGCGATCATTAGTGGAGGCCTATGTCCAGCAGTGGACGTCTATCGGCTGAGATGATGATGATGATGACAGAACCCAAGCAATACGTTACCAAAATCTATCGCTAATCGCTAAATATATTTAGCGACTTGGTTCAAAGTTTGAAGTCGACACGATAAGAAGAAGAATATAGTCTTGTCATCAGTGTCATCACCATCCATTGTGACTAAAAATAAAGGATCTTATTGTTTACAATAGTTTCATTAGATTCCAGTTAATTTTATATTTCCGTTACTTTTCAGCTAACTTTATTTTTCGGAATCTAAAGATATTTTACATAATTTGAACCAGTACAGTCTAGCTAGTGCCTTAGCTGTGGGTAACAGTTAACATCATCAACATCTTATTTAGGTAGATAAGAACTACGCACTTTTACTAATAATTTCCACTCCTGTCTCCTTTCTGCAAGTTGCTTGACTTCCCAACACGACTCAACTCCAATATTATCCTCCATTTGTAAAAAATAAGGCGGTCTAGGTCTTCCTCTACCCCTAACTGGTACAATAAACAATGCTGCAAACCAAATGTCTAACAAATGCAATCCTCAGAAAGCAGAATATTTCATGGTTTAAATAGCAACAGCCTCCAGTGAGGCAGGATAACGGCAGATCTGTCGGCACGGTAAGACGCACGGCCTCTAATGATTTACGAGCCTCCATTGCTAGCACAACCACAATCGACGTTTGCAAGCGTGACACTTGCAACTTGCAAGCTGCAAATGGCCTTCTGGCTCAGAGATGGATTCAGTTAGGATATTTATTTCGAATTCAGTAAGGATCAATCAAATTTTAAGAGGTACTCACCTACTCCTTAGGTTAGATATGACCTTACGAGAGTCTCATTATCTTTGCCTGGTTTGATTTTTTAAATTACAATAGATTTAAGATAGTTTTGGGCAGCAGCGCGACAAATCAATCAAGAAATAGACTACCTATACCTAACAAAAATAATAAAAGTCCAAAACCACAAATAAGTTTCTGTCCCAAACAAAATTGTTTGATATTTTGTGACAACTGCTTATCTAAATAAAAATACAGAATACCCTATACAGGGTGTAAGGAAAAGTATCATTAACCTTGTTGCTCCCATGGTAAAAGTTGTTCAGTTTGATGAGTAGAGTATTACACCCTGTATACCTTAACTACCGTATTATGTTATGATCGTCATGATAATGACGTTTCATTAGAACATAACATATACTGCATTCCAAATAAGGACGAAAAGATATTCCGATTCCTGTATAGCTTTCTGGCCAATTCTGATTAGCAAATATGATTTTTTTATGAGAAAGTTATACTATCTAACGTATCTTGGACGTAACTAAAGTTGTTCTAAGAATAAGTGAGAGGAAGTGTTTCAAATCTTTGTTTCTATAATTCAAATTGGCTTTAAATTTTGGGATGGTTGCTATTTGGGATGGAGTAGTCTGTGGAACATAATAACAGTCTTGTAATAGAGTGATTTCAAACTCAAATTGTCTTTCCAACATGAAGTGCAATTTCACACAATACTTGCGTACAGAACAGAGTGGAGAGCATCTTCGCTGCGAGTGGGAAGCAAGAGTTTATTTCCTATCAGCACTGGCCCTTGCGTATAATATTTACACCCACGACTATCATGGACGACAGGTTTATACATTGCACGGCCCGCATGAGTCGTAAAGAGTGCCTTGAAGACGATTCATCTAAAAGTAAGGTCTATACACTTTTATACTTACCATTGTGTTTTGCAGGACTCAGGGTCTATCACAAATACCAATCCAATAGGCTACCCAAACCTATGCCAGCTTCCTGACTACGATAGTCGAGAAAAGATTCCTTCGTTGGATATCAGCTTTGACATGGATATCAGCGAATTTATAACGTGGTTGTATGTTTTTCCAATAATATGCTGGGTGAAGTGCGGTACCTATTTGATGTTGGTGCCATCATCCTTCCATCATCGAGAAAAAAAATCGGCTGTTTCATACTAACTCGACCTACGAGTACCTACTCGACTCGAATATATAAGGTCTAACTTAGATCGATATATGGGACAGCAGATTTTTTGAATTTTATTTCGACGTTCTATTCTATTCTATTCTATTTTTAAAAAAATGGCTGCCATCTTGGGTATTTGATGATTTTGCCAATGTCTAGTTTATGTAGCAAAAGTGCTTGACGTTGTACGGTAATTTATGTATTTGGTGACTTCAAGGATTGTTTTTCGAAAAGAACACTATCTTGAGCCACCACTGGAGCCCCGTTGTAGACCTGGGAGGGGGCAACCAACGATCGACAGGCGACGCGACCGCCCAATAGCAAATCAACAACGTGACTCCTTATTTCGACGTTATTTTCACAGTAAAAATTGTTCCATAGTATTTTGTTAAATCCTGTTAGAGGTGAGTTTTGATACAATGCTCTACTGGTGTATGTTGTAAAATTAAAATGTTTCCGAATTAATTATAAAATAGACTTACAGATATTAAAAATATGTCGCTTTTCTGCTAGTATTTTTCTGGCAAACTTTAATGTAGGACAAAAAGAGTACCGTAAAACTACACAACTATACTATACATAGTTTTGGGGTGCAAGTACTTATGGTTCAATTTTCTGTCACTCAGTTACCCAAATGCGAAACATAATGCCATCTAAACAGTTTTTCTGTTTTTCCGTATCTTTGTCTACAATAGGAGCTATACAAATTGTTACATGGCGTTATGTATATAGCAATTTATTACGGCAGGAAAACTGGACCATACTTTGCATCCCAGGACTATAGTTGTGTAGTTTTACGGTATGTAATACAGCACTTTTTACAGTAGGTACCTACCTATTTTAATATCAAAAGATAAGTGGGATCCTTTGATAAAGTTATATGTCAAGATTGACAGTCGAAGATCGAAAAAAATTTGAACCAGTACTGGCTCCTAAGCCCTATACATATACACCCACACATACATAATTTGTATGGCGCCTCACGCACACCAACCTATGAAACTTGGCCCCTTTTGTTTTATACGGTAAAACAGTGAGGCTCATTCCATTCTAGACATACTTATGCTTTTTATAAGGTGGATCACAACTATCACACACGATGACGCATTGACGGAGTGGCAGATAGACGTCACTCCGTAGAAGCATACGCGGTGCGTCAATCCGTCACCGTGTGTGCTTCTACGTGCGGTTTCTTACAATTCCTTGCTTCACAAATGACGGACTGACGTTTGCTGCTCCGTCAGTGCGTCATCGTGAGTAAACGCACTAAGCCCTATGTTTGATCAGCCCTGTAATAGACAGACGCCCACAGACCGATGCGATCAGCGATGTTCAAGATGAAACCATTGTTTCAATTCATTAGGATTGACCGTAAAATCGGGCCTACGCATAAATATGAAATTATTATAATTTCCGATCGTGTAGCGAACGAAACGGAACAAAGATCGAGTACCTACACTAATGTTTTTATAATGGCTAAAGGCATTACCGAAAGTAAGTGGGTGTAGGTTTTGTGTAATAAATGCAAATTTTTCAGACTTTTCTACTTAGCCTAAGTAAATTAAGAACATTCTTAGACGTAGGTGTAAGGTTTTATAAAAATACTCCAGACTTTTCCACGTTGAAAAACATTTGAGCTGCCAAAAGTTGAGAAAGTAAAGTAGGTATTTCACCATCAATTTTCCGGAAAATCGCATAGCTTACCTAGACGACCGACTCTTCCTTGATTAAAAATCGAATTGGAAAGTTCTATCAAGTAAGCGATGCCTCCATAAACTTTATTACAACAGCGGCACTTTATGAGTTAGGTCGTAAAATTTAGAACCAGTGGCCACTGGTGATTAGCCTATATACTATCGACATTATCAGGTGTATTTTATGTCTTTTCGTAGCTTGATAAGCAATAAGTACAACCTACAACACATTCTAGCATTAGAAAGAAACAATCACGATCTACTCCAACTTTTTTGATTTTCTGACTTTAGACAAATAAGTAAAACCATACATTGTTATGCTTTTGGCTCATTTTTGGACTTCTATACCCTGCGATTCTTCAGACGCAGGTCTGAAAACTTAAATTGAACACAAAAGTTTGATTGCTTCATCACCCACCAAGTTTTAACGAGTGAACGTGCCTGATCTTATAACAAATTGTTACAATGAAACTTGTGTTGACTACCGTATGGAGTCTAATCATGCAGACCGGCGCGTGCTCGTCATAATATGAAAATTGTTATTTCTCATCTACTATAAAGAATCCGTGTTAATAGGCTCTCGAGCGACAACCGTCGCGCCACCGCGCCGCCAGCTATTATTTTATTATTTATGCATAAACGGACGCACCTCTTGACCGCCACCTACGAGTTAGCTTTTACATCTCACTTTACGGTAAAGTAGCAAATCTTTTGTCAGAAGACTGTTACCTAGCATCTTCTTTGTAGTACCTTTTAGAACCATACACCTACATTTGCATACTTTCTGCTCCACGAGTACCAATCATAGAGAAATTACACGCTCCAAGGTACGAGTACCAACAATGATCCTACATTCACTTCGAGCTTTCGAGCATCTGGGATTAAACAAGTAATTACCAGCTTTACTAACAGGGAAATGAGAACGGAAGACCTACGTATCTATCTATAACATCACACCTCTTTCACTGAGGGGTAGGCAGAGACCAAGGCGCGCTATTTTCTACGATCCCTGCAGGGTTGCATACCTCTCGCCTCATTTCCATCCATACATCTCTTCATACATGCCCACCGGTTTTGTACTCCGCACCTCACTTTTCACCGATTTGATCAGAGTACCTACGACTTACGGACGGAAGACCGTATTATAATTATTTGCCAAAGCCGTAGATACAAAAACGTTGACGACTCTCCCACGCTCGCTAATCCGACACATCCTTCTCAACTAATAGAAAAACAGGCATTACCAACTAATGCAAAGTAACGTTTAATTTATAGTCCGTTAATCTGTCCAAATTAGATTAATGCTAGCTTTAGTGAGACTTGAGAGAAACTAAGGATGTACTTACCTACCTCCGAACTAAACATCGAATTAACAAGGTATTTTGTTTCCGTCTACCAACAGCTATCTAACTCGAGATGTTTAGGTATATGATTCTAAAATCAGATCTCTTTACAATCCTGTCAATTGATTTGACTTTGGCCACTGAGCAAGGGACTTTTCAAAGTCATCATGAGACACTTGAGTCGCCAAAGAATACCTACATGTACACACGAATTTACAACGCTAAATGTAAGGGTTTTGTATCGATGGAGAGATTCCGCGACAGATAGCGCCTTTTGGTCGCGGGTTCCGAAACTGGTTCGACGCCTAAAAAGTGGTCACCGGCATCATTATCCCCATTCATTCAACCCAACTCGAATATTTGTGCATCAACGTTTTTGCCGCTCTCGGCCACAAGTCTGCATTTTTGCAAGAAATCGATTTAGTTTTTAACTTTAACACTTTAACTGCTGATGACCTACCTGGTAGGTCAGCGACCTATGGGCCGCAGTGCTCACGACTCAAACGTTGAGTCAGAATCGTATAGCATTCCTCAGTGTTAGCACTGCGCGAATGTCATTGTTTTGAGCTCAGCAGCGAAAGTGTTAATGGCGCATTTAATAAGTCACTCGTCTTTAGGACCCTCATTTGCATCGATCGGCGCCAAGTTTAGTGCCGAATGTGTCAAAACGAATGCCTATTGCTTATAATTAATGTTATACCCGTTTAACATCCTTCTTATTTTGTTTTATATCGAAAGATTTAGGGTTTATTCAAATGACCTGGGAAAAATATGCAAATTGTCATCCCGCGACAGTAAGTAATTGGGTACAACGGATTGATTTAGTTCGAAACTTTACTAAAGCCGTCATTGTTAATTAATAAAAGCGTTAGTACCTACTCTCTTTGCGTGTTATGGTACCTACTTATTTCTACTTCTAAAGCCTACGTTGTTAGTGTAGGGTTGCATGAATGAAAGCAAAGAGCGTGTGAGGGCCATGATTTCCTATTTCCTGGCTTAATTCGGAGTCGCGTTTTTCGGGGGCGGCTGAAAGAGCCATTTCCGTCCTTTTATCAACACCCTTTCAGCAAAGTGTCGGCGCTCCATTCAAACGGAGTGTCGTACCTAAGTCAGGACACAATTTTTTCGCCAAAATATCAGCGGATCGTATAAAATGTTTCGGTTGTACCTAGTGATGTCACAGTAATGTCCTCTGAATGTTTTATATATAGTCCTTCTTAATATGATGACACTTTTTATGGGGATGATTTGATTGTCAAACTGAACAACTTTCTCTATAGCACCAACATCGAAATAGCGAAAAAAAAATCTTCTGTTGCATACAAAACTACAAACTAGTACCTATACAGAATAGGTTTGGTATATAGTTCTACTAGCGACCTGCCCCGGCTTCGCACGGATGCAATGCACATATAAACCTTCCTCTTGAATCACTCTATCTATTAAAAAAAACCGCATCAAAATCCGTTGCGTAGTTTCAAAGATTTAAGCATACAAAGGGACATAGGGACAGAGAAAGCGACTTTGTTTTATACTATGTAGTGATGATGATACAAGGTTTTACAAAAATACAAATAAACCTTTTAGGGGGTGGTATAGACCATCAAACTGAACAACTTTCACTATGGGACCAATATCAAAATCGCGAAAAAATAAATTTTATGTTCTATACTCTACAAATCGACTAGAGCTAAAATATGTATGGGATATGAAATTATTTTTTTTTGCGATTTCGATGTTGGTCCCATAGAGAAAGTTGTTCAGTTTGACGGTCTAAACAACCTCCTTAAGAGTTTCAAAAATTTATTATTACTTATGAAACACCTTGTATAGTAATAGATGAGGCCTATCTAATGGATAGATATTTTTTACCCCCAAACCTCCCTTAAGGGGCCATACATCCTGGAATTACCTGGAAAGGGGTCACTTATTAAGGGGGGTTAAATATTTATTGTTACTAATGAAACAGCCTGTATAACCTAGTACCTACTAGGGTTTTTTTCCCGGGCTCCCGGGACCGGGAATTCCCGGGAATTCAGGCTTTTCCTTACCCGGGAAAAATATTGCTGAATTCTCGGGATCCCGGGAATTCTTTAAAATTGAAAATGTTCAGTAATTTAGACCTTAAATAACATGCAGTTACTTTAGATCTTCTTTACAAAGCCCTATTTATCAGTCAGTCCTACTTTTTCACTGCTTGTTATACCGCGGGAAGATTCTTTAACAAAGCAAATAATAGGCTCAAAGATGCTTCAACTGCCTTTTTGGATGGATGAAAAAGATTTGAATTAGGTTTTTATTATTCATGTTTTATTTTGCATCCGCATTGGGCACGTGTGGTGGACTGACGCCTATACACCCTCTCTGAAGGTAGCCTGTGCCCTGCAGTAGGACGTGTACCTATAGGTCCATGATAATGATGATGCTATTAATTGTTTTTTTGTTATTGTTTTTAAAGTTTTCAAGTGCTTTACTCAGTTTTAAAGATGTCAAAAATATTGAAGTAGGTAGGTAATTATATACCTACAGTTTTTAAGAGATACGCAGATATTATTTAAAAAAAAAAATTTTATAGAAACTAGATAGATAAACAATTTATAACAAAAAAAGCACTAAGAACACCATTTTTAACTCGTTTTTAACGTGTTTTTAGTATATTTGAGTTCCCGATATTTCGGCAGTGTGATACGACTGTCATAATCACGAGATGACAGGACACTCGCAGACAGTTATTGTTCAGAAAACTGCTGAAATAGCGAACTCAAATATTCCAAATACCAGATAAGAACCCGTTAAAAATGTTTAATTTATTTAAACCTCCTTTTACCGTTAGTATCTTACTAGGTACTAGGTAAAATTTCTCAATAAATATAGCCTAAATCAAAAAAGTGCTACTCCTATAAACTACAAAACCAGCTGTTTTTATAGAATACTTTCATAGGTTCTAAACATTCAACTTTTAAGAGCATCGAAATAAATGTGCGGATGTTTTTTTTTCTCGTTTCAGTATGTTTAGACCTATTAAATATTTTATAAAATGGTTTTTAAATAACTTTAAATTAACAACAACCGAATGATAAAATGAAAAAATGATTGTAACGTTTTGATTCTTCAGATGGTTAAAAAATATAGAAGTTGGCTTTTTACTTAGTTTTCCTGGCTATAAAAGTAAAATCAAACAAAAAAAAACAAGTTCTCTCGTGAAATACTAACGTTTTTCCAATATTTCGAAAATTCCCGGGTACCCGGGAATTCCCGGGAAAAAAGAAAAATCATTCCCGATTCCCGGGAACCCAAAAAGTCCGGGAAATCGAAAACCCTAGTACCTACTCGAGCCAAATGTCTGGGACAGCCAGATTTTTTTTACATGGTCCCTGTATATCTTCTTGTTGATCACATTTCGCTATCACACAATTCCACACAGAAAAAATAATAGTAGAGAACTTGCAGTAGGTATTATTTGGTAAGATTTCACAGCCTATTAAATTATATTTGAAGTATTGTGTTAAAAAGTCAAGTAGGAGTAGGATCTATAAAGGTAGCTATCACCATCAGTGATAAATTGAAAATGTTATGAATCATAATAAGTATAGTAAAGTAAGATCGTACCTATAAGCACTATACCGAACTGGGTTAGCTTTTACATTAATAATGTTATTGTATAGTAAATAGGAACGGTAGGTAATCCTTAGAATTTCGACGCCGACAAATATGATTGCGGCCTCCACTCCACCCCGCCCAGCCAGCCCAACTAAGTAATATGAGTGAGGTAATGCAGACTTCGCATTACGAACTAAAGCCGAACCCTTTATTACAAACTACGAAAGCAAATTCATGATTTGAAAATACTAGTTTTTTATTCGGTAGGTCTACCATGAGTTTTCACCGTTCTTTACTACTGTAGTTACGTCACCAATTTTGTATTGAATTTCGTACAGCGCTCCTAGTGATTACGTTGAGGACTAATTTCTGACATACGAATTGGCGACGTAACTACAGTAGTAAAGTACAGGGAAAACTCATGGTAGGCCCTCGGAAATCAGAATTTTACGTCAAAATGGAACTCTTTTATTAACCGACTTCAACAAAAGGAGGAGGTTCTCAATTCGACCCGTATGTTTTTTTTTATTGTAGAGGTCTATCGTCTATCGCTCAATTGCAGAAACGCTCATTAGAGTTAATCCTCCATTAAATCTCGTGTTGTGACTTTTTGTCTTGTTGACGTAGTAAAAGCTAGCAAGAAATTTAATGGAGGATTAACTTTTATGAGTTTTTTTGCAACTGAGTGTGAATCTAAGAACTATTCTAGGTACGTAACATCAATTTTCATGTACTTTGTAAATTGCAACAAAACATTTACTCACCTACACCTACATTATGTGGGTGGGTATCGCGTTGTCTTATCTTAACTATTAGAAAATCTTAAAAATCGTTAGGAATAAAAAAATAGCGGTAAATATAGACGTGTGGTGCCATCTATTGACAAGTTTGTTTGTTTGTTTGTTCGCGCATCACGCAAAAAATATTGAACCGATTTTGATGAAACTTTTTTTTTGTTTGATAGCTTATGATCTGACTTAAAATCTGGTACCTATATAATTTGTGCGGACGAAGTCGCGGGTAAACACTATCACTAGTATGAAATAAAATTGTGAATTTTTCACAGCCAGCACACACATCTCTTAGAACTAAACATTTTAGCTATAGCTACCTACTACCTACTCATTCAATATTGTATTGCGTTGCGTAGAGTAAAATTTGCAAATCCAAGGATACGTACGGATAAAGAGAAAAAAGATAAAAGGCTATAATATGCAAAATTGCAAATAAAGAAATTCCTTACACTATTATTTTGTATGTTAATTATTCTAAGTTTCAAGGAAAAATGCAATGTGAAGTCATTGCATGGTCCCACGATAGCACGTACGATGCATTCATAACCACTCTGATAATATTGCACTACTGTGGGACCGCACTCGAATACAAACTGCATATTATTTGAATCTGATGAATAAATATTACGCTCTAAAACTCTTACAGCACTCTCAAAAATGGGGCGTTTACAAACTCAGTGTAGGTTCACCATCTAAAATAATTGTTATTGAATTTGTGTAATGTCCCCAACTAAATACAACCTTCGGCTACTCCCCGCTAGATGGCGCTGAACCTTTTTAAAACCCGCTATCGCTTGGTTTCCACAAATTTAATAATTAAGTTAAGATATTTTGTATTCGTCAATCTATCGTATGCATTGGGTGGTATCGTCCTACTTGGAAGTACCTACCTGGACTTACGAATAGTACTCACTCGCCGCTCTTGCATTTTGCCGTGCGTCCTAATTGGAACACGTGTAAGGACAAGAAGTGTGCCCTTTTTGTATAACCCCAAAACTCCGGCTTCAGGTCCGGCAGTAACTTTGTATAAACTCAAGTACAGTCAGCCTCATAAATAAGTGTACTAACTTTCATAAGTTTTCCTATATAATAAACTCATTTCATCTGTAACTCACGCTTTCCTTCATCACCATCCGGATCACCCCTTACAAACTGGCGACCAACGGGCGGCGAACGAGCGAGCCGAAATTTATTGTAACGAGGTCCGGTCGTGTGACAACATACAGGAAAAAGGAGAACAACCCCAAGACGAGCAACATGTTGTCTCCGGAGCAGTTTACACAACTTATGACGGCAATGACTGGCAAGAATAAACATTCGATTGCGGAATGTTCAGAGAGCGGTATTATGGACAGCGTGATACCCAACTTCTGGAAGCATTTCTACAAACAATAAATTTATACAAAAAACTTCATGCTATCTCTGACGAGGATGCACTCGAAGGGATACCACTACTGCTGAAGGGGGACGCTAATGTATGGTGGGTTGGCGCCAAAGACCAAATCAAGACATGGAACGACTTCAAGCTACGTATTCGCTATGCTTTTGCTCCTAAAAAGCCAGCATACATTACCTACCAAGAGATAATGTGTATAAAACAGGAAACGAGTGAGACTACAGAGAATTTCATATCTCAGAAACGGATGCTGTTCACTCATTTACCCAAGCCCGAGCACAAGGAGGAACAACAGCTAGATATGATATTTGGTCAACTGAGCCTGCACATTCGAGACAAGATTCCTCGCCACACTATCTCTTCATTTGATGAACTACTTGAAGCTGCGAGGGGTATTGAACAAATCAATGCAGATAAACAAATTGCAAACATCGCCCTGTCTAATGCCACCGTGAAACCCGCTTCAAGTAAGAAATTCAGCCGAGTCAAATGCAGCTTTTGCCATTTCAGTGGGCATTCGACTGAAGAGTGCCGCAAACTTAAGAAGAAGGAACGACAACTAGGAATAACTCCGATGGCAAACCATGGAAGCCAGGGTCCTGTTCCAGCTGCCACACAAGCACCATCTCCATCTCAGCCAAGATTTTCTTGCTATGGTTGTGGGGCCCCAGGCGTAGTACGCAGCAAATGTCCTACTTGCTCCCGTAGGCAGACCACTAATCCCAATGATATTAACCTATCCTCAATTAATATCATGGACGTACGCCCGAGACCGGTCGTGTTCTTCGAAATAGATGGCTTCAACGACGTCGCTCTGATCGATTCTTGTGCAAAGACAAGCGTCGCGTCTTTCCATCTGTACACTGCGCTACGTAACAAAGGTTACACTTTCCAAGCGGCTGATGCGTGCGTGACATTAGCTGACGGCGTGCCAAAGAACAGCAGAGTGTTGACTACACAAGCATCAGTAAAGTTGAATCATCATGTCATACCTACAACATTCATCGTGCTACCGGAGACCAGACAGAATCGCACACTGTTAGGTGTTAACTTCATCCAAGATGCTGGGATGAACCTCAACATACCACAATTCACCTGGAGCTTTGTTGGCGAAGATAATGTGTATGAGTTATTGGATGAAGATTTTGTCCGATTCTCTGACAGCCCCCCTCACAAAACTTTGTTACCTGCATATGACTCTTGGACCCACGTTCCAAAGAGTGCCACGCTACCGAAAGAAAGTTCATGGACAGCTTTAGCTAACTTAACGGAGGATGGTAATAAGAGGAAGAATGCTCAAGCCGCAGTCCCAATGGAAAGTGCTGCAACTAACAGATCCAGCAATCAAATTCCCAAGCGCGCTAAAGTACTATTTGATGGGTACTCACCCAAATACGCGAATTTCATGATGCAAGACGCAGAACAAAATATAAACCAAGCAGAGGTTGAACTCTCGCCTCATTCGCAACAGCTGTTTCCAGATATTAGAATCGACTCTATAGACGTGGAACCACTGAAACCCGAACAACAAAAGCAATTAGATGGTATTCTGGATAACTTCAAGGACGTATTTACTGGTAACGAAAAGCCTATTGAATCGGTAGAACATAGCATCGATACGGGTGACCATGCCCCAGTTTCTGTTCCCCCGTACCGACTACCAGCTGCCCGTAAGGAGGTTTTGCGAGGAGAGATAGAGAAGATGAAGAAAGACGGAGTCATTGTACCTTGC
This sequence comes from Agonopterix heracliana, assembly GCA_963693445.1. Taxonomy (NCBI): domain Eukaryota; kingdom Metazoa; phylum Arthropoda; class Insecta; order Lepidoptera; family Depressariidae; genus Agonopterix; species Agonopterix heracliana. The sequence goes on from OY856308.1 coordinate 6,758,903, forward strand.
ACATCACCTTGGGCTGCACCAGTTGTCATGGTACCAAAACCAAATGGAGACGTGAGAGTATGCGTTGACTATCGGCGCCTAAATTCAATTACCGTACCTGACACATACCCAATGCCCAGGATAGATGATCTCTTGCATGCCGCTAAGCCAGCAACATACATGACCACTCTTGACTTAAAGGCAGGATACTGGCAGATAAGGGTGAGTGAGAAGGATCAGGACAAAACAGCTTTTATCACCCCGTTCGGTATCTTCAAATTTCAAAGAATGCCTTTTGGACTGCGTAACGCTCCTGCTACGTTTCAGCGCCTAATCGACAGAGTCCGAGTTAGTCTGGAACATATCAAGCTTCTGGCATACCTCGACGATATCATTATTTTCTCTCAATCATTTGAAGACCACCTCAAAGACCTCGAGGAAATCTTACAGACATTTCGAGCAATGAACATCGTTGTCAATCTTCAGAAATGCAAGTTTTTCTGTTCTTCGATAAAATACCTGGGACACATCATCACTCCCAATGGATTGACGCCTGACCTTGACAAAGTAAAGGCTATAGCAGACCTAGCAAAGCCTACTAACATAAAACATCTGGTGTCATTCCTGCAGACCTGTTCTTGGTATCGGAGATTTGTTAAAGATTTTTCGGCGATAGCAGAACCCTTGACTCGCCTAACCAAGAAGAATGTGAACTGGGTATGGAATCAAGAACAAGAGGAGGCATATGCAGAGCTCAAGCGTCGACTGACATCCGCGCCAATTCTCCAACAAGCCGATGAAGCGAAACCCTATATCATCAAAACAGACGCAAGCAATTACGCTTTGGGAGCTGTTTTGGTCCAGGGAGAGGGAGAAAACGAACACCCAGTCGAGTTTGCTAGCAGATTGCTTACGGCCCCTGAGCGCAATTACTCCACGACCGAACGGGAAGCGTTGGCGGTTATCTGGGCTATCGATAAATTCCGTGGATACATTGAGGGATTGCCGGTTACTTTAGTGACTGACCATCAAGCCTTAAAGTGGCTAATGAATCTGAAGTCACCCTCAGGACGTCTGGCACGCTGGGCATTACTACTGCAAGCTGTTGACCTCACGATCAAATATACACCTGGCCGAACTAATGTGGTTGCCGATACGTTATCGAGACCTCCATGTTCAGAAACGAATGACGACCAGTCGTGTGGAGTTTGTGCCATTACGGTAGATATGCCGACCAGGAGTCTGGGAGAAGTGAGGCAGGCGCAAACACAAGACAATGTCATTAAACGAATAATCATGGCGCTAGAGGACACCTCTAATCCCGAAGACGCAATATACTGGAGTAACAAGGGCTACCTGATGAATAATGGTCTCCTATACCGACACAACCCGAACATAGACGCAGAAGAAGCTCAATTAGTTGTCCCCGAACACGAATGGAGCAATGTACTATGCGCCTATCATGATGATCCGATGGCTGGACACAACGGTGTCGACAAAACCTTTGAACGGATTGCCAAACGTTACTTTTGGAAGGGCATGCGCAAGTACATAGAGAGCTATGTGAGGAATTGTGTAGCTTGTCAGCGATTCAAACCTTCCAACTCGAAGCCAGCTGGACTGCTGCAAACAACATCTATGAATCAGCGGTTCGAAGTGATCGCTTTTGACCTATTTGGTCCTTTGCCGAAGTCCCGTGATGACAAAACGTGGATTTTAATAGTCGAAGATGTTGCTAGCCGATGGGTGGAACTTTTTGCGTTGGAGAGCGCCACAGCTGAAGCCTGCGCTACCACTCTCATCAACGAGATATTCCTGCGGTATGGCGTTCCGAGGCGGATGATAAGCGACAACGGGACCCAATTCGTAAGCGCCGTTATGCAACAAGTAACATACTGCCTAAATATCAAGCACGGGTTCACACCTCTTTACCACCCAGAAGCCAATCCCGTAGAGAGAAAGAATCGTGACATGAAAACCCAGCTTGCCATATTGCTACAAAACGAACCACATCCAAACTGGTCCGAGAAATTGCCTGCTATTAGGTTCGCTATGAATACGGCAAAATGTGTCTCGACCGAGTATTCTCCTGATTATCTGACTTTCGGGCGCATGTTGCGAACACCATGTGATAATGAAATCGATTTCAGACAGATCATAGTATCGGAAAATTTCATCCCAGAAATTACTCCAAAGCTGATCAGGTTGGCTGACAGTCTACTAAAGGCACGTGAAGTGCAAGAAATGAAAGAGGAAGACCGAAAGGTCATAGCTGATCAGCGACGTCGTGTTCAACCAAATTATCAACCTGGCGATTATGTGATGGTTACTACGCACCCAATCAGCAGAGCTGCCCAAGGAATCAGTGGGAAGTTTGCCCCACGTCGTGATGGGCCCTACTTGATTAAGAAAAAACACGGCCCAACGTCATATGAACTGGCAAACCCCTCAGATCCACTTAAAGCTGTCGGAGTTTATCACGCATCTGCTTTAGTACCTTTCCAAAGAAAAGATAGCGGCCTACCAGAACCGATACAGCATTTGCGCCAGCGCGGGCGGCCAAGGAAGCCAACAAGAGAAGCAGGCCAGGAAGTAGTTGCGCCACGACGAGGCCGAGGGCGACCAAAGAAAAACAACAATTAGACCAGTCCTACTTGTCGGGACGCCTGCGTGGACTGAGGGAGAGTATGTAATGTCCCCAACTAAATACAACCTTCGGCTACTCCCCGCTAGATGGCGCTGAACCTTTTTAAAACCCGCTATCGCTTGGTTTCCACAAATTTAATAATTAAGTTAAGATATTTTGTATTCGTCAATCTATCGTATGCATTGGGTGGTATCGTCCTACTTGGAAGTACCTACCTGGACTTACGAATAGTACTCACTCGCCGCTCTTGCATTTTGCCGTGCGTCCTAATTGGAACACGTGTAAGGACAAGAAGTGTGCCCTTTTTGTATAACCCCAAAACTCCGGCTTCAGGTCCGGCAGTAACTTTGTATAAACTCAAGTACAGTCAGCCTCATAAATAAGTGTACTAACTTTCATAAGTTTTCCTATATAATAAACTCATTTCATCTGTAACTCACGCTTTCCTTCATCACCATCCGGATCACCCCTTACATTTGTTATTAATTTAATGAATGAACCAATTTAAATTAATGATGTCGAACTAGTTAGGTAATAAATTAATATTATCGTTAAAATTCTAACTAAACTAGAGTTGTTTAAGGTAGGGTCAGTCGGGGTAAATATGAGACGAAAAGAAATCTTTTCATTTTTCTCGCTGTTAAAAATTAGGTAATGCATCTTAGAACAGATATTAGGTATATACTATTAATTGAATCTTTCACATTATTGCATTCAATTTAAGTTATTGGTCCAAATATACTGCTTGTTTTATAGATAAGGGGGTAATAACAAGACAGAGAGGGGAAATAATATTTTTTACGGAAATCTTTGGTTAGGTTAGGTGTATGTGTGTGTACCTAACCTATCCAAAAATTCCCGTAAATATTATTAAGTGTTCAATTCAATGAGTTAAAAATATTAATGATTATAAACATGTTACAGCCATGTTGTGCTATTTTGAAGATGATGATGATGATTTTGTGATGTTTTTTTCGTTTTAGTAGATGGCGCGCACGTCCCCTTAAGACGTAACAGATTGAAAATTTCGTTCTCTGGGTTGTGGGCTCGGTGGTGTAATTGGTTAGCACGTTTCCCCGGTTTGGAAGAGCGTGGGTTCAAGTCCCGCCCGAGACAAATTTTTCAATCTTTAATTTGAATGAGTTAAAAGTTTAGAAATTTGTGTACATACAAAACAAAGTAGGTACTTACATATAAAGTATATCTTTAGATTCGATAAGGTTTTTTTTTTTTTTTTTCTACAGAATCCTTGCTGTCAGAGGATTTTCAAGCTGCCAATAGGCCTCTGACTTGGCTCCACCATCCACCAACACGCACTGGGCCCGCGTGGTGGAGTATGGCCCACTCCCTCTCACCCTTATTTGTGAGAGGAGGCCTTTGCCCTGCAGTGGGATTCTACAGGCTATAACTTACTAACTTACTTACTTTTCTACAGAATCACAATATCGTCTTATTTTTATACGAAATGTTGTTGTATCATATTTACCCCGACTGACCCTATCAATTTAAAACAAAACAAATGGTGGTTATTTATCTGAATAAATAACACCTTTAAGAATATAGGTTTTTAATCTTATAGAACCTCAGGCGAGAGTCACGCCATGTCAGTGCACGATCGAATAGTCAATTAGCGGGAGTCGAGGTGTGTTTGTCATTTTTCATCTAAATCTTGAGCTTCCGCTGCCCACGCGCCATTTGGAACTTGTTTGCTTGCAAGTTGTGCAAGAAAGTATGACAGTTGGTAGGTATTTTACAAAAAACCGTGTTGATCAATTATTAGAGTTATTATTACTAAACAAGTAAGTAGGTATTTTATTATTATTGTTTGCTTTTTCTTACTTTGTATCCTACTAGTATCAGTATTATGAATATATGAAAGTGAAAGTGTGGATATTTGTGGCTCAATCACAGGATTGGGATGTTTGACACACAGAATAATCATAAGTAATAACACTTTTTTACTTTAAAAGTCGACGAAGTCGCGCGCTAATGCAATATTTGTATAAAATAAAAAATGTATAAAATATTGTTACCAAAAGAAAAGCTTAAGTACTTAGTATTTTAGTACAAAAACTACAGAGTTCTTCGAATTATTGTCTTCTGTAGTATCGTCATGCTCTGACATAATATCACCGTTGAGACTTGTGCTACTTCGGAGTGGTAAAGTAGGTATGCTCAGATTTATATATTTTAGATGGCGGATCAATCAAGCTCCGTTTCTGATTCAACTTCTGTATTAGATGTATCGCCGTAGCACACTTTATACAGGGTGTTTCATAAGTAACAATAAATTTTTGAAACTCATAAAGGGGTTGTTTAGACCGTCAAACTGAACAACTTTCTCTATGGGACCAACATCGAAATCGCGAAAAAAATAATGTTAAATCCCATACATATTTTAGCTCTAGTCGATTTGTAGAGTATAGAACATAAAATTTATTTTTTCGCGATTTTGATATTGGTCCCATAGTGAAAGTTGTTCAGTTTGATGGTCTACACCACCCCCTTAAATGTTTATTTGTAGTTTTGTAACACCTTGTATATACGGGCCAGCCAGACTCAGCCAGAAAGTAGTACTACCTAGGTAGGTTCTTTTACCTACTATGCCTACGTAGGTACTATAGAGCACGCTAAGTGATATTTTTCTCACCATTAGGTAACCATGTTACGAACTAAAAACGTAGCTAAATGAGCAATTTTACATAGACAATTGAATGACTTGCTGAATGTGTTTGTATCAGTTTGAAACAGAGTTGATTAAACAGGACTGTGCGACTTCGGAGGCAATTTCACGCACCAAACGAACTGATTGCAAATAAATCGAGACTGCCGAATAGTCCAGCCAGGCATTCATTACAACAGTGATTTGGTGTGAAATGTAAATGCCGTTCAATTGGAAACCTACAAAAAATGTATACGCAAACGTTTATTTCGATATCGCGGAATTTCAAAAAAGCGCAAATATCTATGGACGTGTGTAAGTATTATTTGTGTATTTTATTGCTATTCTCTTGTTCTAGAATCTAGAAGGACCTTGTAATAATGCATAGGTAATCAAAATTTCATGTTTCCATCTTCATTTCAGGGGTTTAGGCTGCATGTTGTTTTACAGTCAGTTAGTATGTAAGTCAATCAGTAAGTCAGTCAGTGACTCACGGAATTATTTCTTATCTACGGAATTATTTCTTACCTATAGATATGCATAACACAAACTTTTTAAAACAAATCCACTCTACATAACGATATTTTGGTGGTCAAAAATTTTGACATGATAATGTGCAATAATTTTCGTGTTTCTGATTTGTGAAGAAATTTTTCGGAGGCTACAATAAGTTCATTCTCCATACACAATTAAAATATCTTGAAGACACATCAACACACATAGGTACATAGGGTATTTCATAAGTAAGAATAAATTTTTAAAACTCTTAAGGGGGTTGTTAAGACCGTCAAACTGAACAACTTTCTCTATGGGACCAACATCGAAATCGCGAAAAAAAAAAATGATATCCCATACATATTTTAGCTCTAGTCGATTTGTAGAGTATGGAACATCAATTTTTTTTTCGCGATTTCGATATTGGTCCCATAGTGAAAGTTGTTCAGTTTGATGGTCTACACCGGGGTGGTGTTAAAGGTTTATTTGTATTTTTGTAACACCTTGTATACAGAACAGGACAACAACGTTTTCCCATGAAAAGACAGAACACCGTGATACCAACGCGACTCAGAAAGCGCTGCGTGGGAATTGGCTGTATAATTTGTCTAAACAACAGCATCTATAGTAAGTAAGTACAAATTTATTGAATGCCAATAAAATTTGACTGTTGTATAAAATAACAGATTCATTTCCACGTTTGTTTCCTCATAACCGAACAATCTTCACCGCAGCATGTAGGTAGTTTGTGTCGCTATGAACACTGAAATGTAGAAGGGTCGCCATAAAAAAGAACATAACAGCCCGCCCAGAGCGCCGCATGGGACCCCGACGTCAATACGATTTTACGACACTGCGAAATTACCTTCGCACATTTATATTACAAAAGTGGGGAACAATTTCAGTTCTTGAGTGCTCAGAGTTAATGTAAGGATTTGACATTCATAATTTATGGTCTTGTCTAACTCTTTAGGCGCTAACATTACCCCCACTACGATCTTTCAGTCACGTATAGGTACTTATTTTATCTTGATACATAGTCACAGATTACTTAAGGGGGTTGCAGAGGGAGTTGCACTACACTAGATGGCGCTCGGGAGCATTATTCCTGATTTTATCACATTTTATTTTATATCTCGTAATTGTGATGATTTCAATCAAAATTTTCAATTATGCGGGCACTTGTGTTTATGTTTTTCTGGTCTAGCTACAAAATATAGTAATTTTATTGTTCATACGAATTTGATATACATTTTAATTTTAATCAATTTCATACAAAACTTTGACGTATAACATTCGTAGACGGTATTAACAAAAGTAATATTTTATATATGGAAAAATAGTTAAGAAAATCAAGATTATGCATCTCAAATAACATTTGCAATTTATAACATAATTACGAAGATATAAAATAAAATGTGATAAAATCAGGAATGATGCTCCCGAGCGCCATCTAGTGTAGTGCAACTCCCTCTGCAACCCCCTTAAGGGTATATTTTCGTTTGTGACGTCATCACTTGCTGTCAATTTTCAATAAAAAATGTTGATAATGTTTTGTAAGTTTTCCGTGACCTTTTGTTTGAGCTCCCACCATCGATAAGAAAAGTGTTAAGTATTTTTTGAAATTTGGTTGAGTGAAGAATACCTAGTTAGTAGGTAATATTTTTTTTTCACACAATAAGAAATTCATTAATTAACTGAAACATTTAAAATTAACCAAAGTGGGAAGTTTCGGTTAATTTAAAGTGAAACCTACATACATACCACTTTTTTCAAACTAAATACGATCATCACTGAGGGCAAAAAAATTTACTATACTTAGAGATACAAAAATTATGCTTTCACAATATGTAGAGTAACGGAGTATGCCTTCAATTTATTTTATAAGTACCTACAGATTGTTTTTAAATATTTCGAGTTTCAAAATTACACATGTGATATTTTTTACTAACCGACTTAAAAAAAGGAGGAGATCATAATGACCGGCGGTAACTATTCTAATTCTGAACATAATGAAAAAAAAAAACACCGACATTTTGGTCAATTCGGTAGGTAGGTCAAGTGTCAAGTTTTTTTTGGAGGGCTGAATCGAGAACCATTTCGAGACAATTGTCTCATAAACAATATTTTATTTGTCAGATAATTTAAAATGAAAGGATTACTCACAGATATTTTTAATAAAATAACGTCGTTTTTCGGTTCAACGAAGACGCGTTGGACCTGTTAACTCCTTGGTAAACTAAATACAACAATCAACTTAAAATATTCTATTCTATTTTTATTTAATGGCGTTTCCTTGTTAGATTTCGCCAGTGTCAAGTTATTTGAGGGAGTGTCTATCCAATCTCGAGGATTGTTTTTGAGTAAGAACAACTGAGAAGGATTTAGGAGCCTCGTGGCAGGCTGAGACGCGAACCACGCGAACACCACGCGTGAGACAAGTGTTCGAGGCAAACCCTGCAAAGTGACTCCCAACTTAAAATAACTGGCCATTCAGAAAAAATATATTCAATGTGTCAGAATTTGACATTTCATGTTGCCGTTTCTGTTTCAAACATGGAGTTAGAAAAAGAAGGCGGGTAATTTTTATTTTCAAATTAAATTTCAATTTCAAAATAAACAATAACGTGAATAATGTGGAGTTCGAATGATTTTTTCGCACCCACGTTTGCCATTTACAGAATAAAGTAAAAATTAAGTTTGTATTGATAAACTCCATGAATTGCAAAAAAATTCAATTAGTTTCTAATAATATCTTCTTCCGTAAAAATAAAAATAAAGACAAAAAAAAAATCTTGACATAAGTACCGAATTGTCTGAATAACAATATTTTCTATGTTAGAGATTTTAAAATGAATGAATTACGGATATTTTTTTAAACTAGGTACCCAAGGTCGTTTTCGACCAGGAGTGCAATTTTTGAATCTCATTCGGTGAGCTCAGCAGTTGAAAATGTCAAAATTACTACGGAGATACGCATCTTTCTACTGCTGATTTTATTTTCAATTCGACTTTCAAAAATTATACTTTAAGAGAGCGATTTTTGAAAGTCAAATCAGCAGTAGAAAGATACATATCTCCATAGTAATTTTGACATTTTCAATTGCTGACCTCAGCGAATGAGTTTCAAAAATAGCAGGACCCTATTAAAAAAACGCGACAATGACAGATGAGAGGCGACAATTCGACAATTTACTGTTCAATAAAAATTTACATTGACAAAATTAACAAATTTGACGGATTGTCGCGTCAATTTGACATATTTCTGTTCAATAAACATTTTCTCCTGACATGTTTGTTTTATTGAACAATAAATTGTCGCGACTAGTGTTGACAAATTTGTAGAATTGTCATAAAATCGCGACAGGAGACTATGGTCTATGTAAAAGTTTTAAGAATTTAATATGTTAAAAGTAAAACGATGTTATTTCTTTTGGTTAATAAAATCGTGTGCTTGCCTTGTGCTTGCAAGTCTGTTTTACTTAGTGTATTATAAGTACTATTATTGGAGTGGAAGCACCCACGATTTTATAACCAAAATACATTAATTGCACGTTTTTAATACAATAATAAAAAAAAATAGAAATAAATGCGTCTTACTTAAAATATTTTGATAATAAAGTTTTTTTTTACTAAATATCCAGTTTCCAAGACAGTGAGACTAAAAAGTTCTCGTTGAGTGATGATAAGTGAGACCAAACACAGTGTTTTCTTACAGTGAGTTGTTTTCCTAAAAAGATACGAATTTTAGTTAGATAGCTTCGAAGTTGGATAAAATTGATTTGACTGATTTTTAATCTCAAGAATAATGTAACGCTAATAAGTAATTTTAATCCATTGGAAACATCATAATGTAGGTACTCCACATTATTTATTTTTAATTCTATCCTTGCACTCTTTAATAATCATCGAGATAATTAATGTCAAAAATTGTCAGTAAAATTGTCAATCACCACGAAAAATATGTCAACTACTTATTTTTGAGACTGACAATTGTCAAGTTTTATTAAACACGGTCGACAAGTGTGACAGTTTTACCATGACAATTATGTCGCTGTCTGACTTATTTGTCGCCTTTATTGAACAGCACTTGTCGCGACAATGCGTCAATTATGTCGACGAGCAGACTTAATTAACAAATAAGTCGACTTGTCACGCTTATTGAACAGGGCCCTGGGCTTCTGCTCACGTAGGCCGTGGGTTGGATTCGCACGGGGGACACCTAGTGACTTGTCACTTTGTGAGTTTTTCCCCAGTTGGTTAGGAGATTACAGGCTGAATCACCTTTGACGATTGTCATCTGCAAAGAAAGATGATTCCATGCTTCGGATGGCATATTAAGTCGTTTGTCCCGGTTACTATCTTTGGTGGTAGTAGTCGTTACATAAAAACCACGCCCCGTAAGGCGGTCTGAAAAAAACTCTGATACCAGGGGCTTGCTGCCCACACGATAAGAAGAAGGTGTTTAATAAAACAAATATGTCAAGTTTTTCAAGACAAAATGCCACATGTCACCCGTCAGGAGAAAAAGTGTATTGAACAGAAATAAAAGGTCAAATTGTTTTTAAGAAATAACTAGTAATTTTTTTTAATTTTCCACCATGACATTTTGACGATTGTCATCTGTAATTGTCACGTTTATTAAACAGGGCCCTGCAATCTCCTCGGTAAACTTGAAATCAACATAAAATAAATGGCATAAAATAAAAAATTTTCAGTCGTCAGTCAGAATTTGAGATTTTATGTTGCTGTTTCTGTTTCCAGTTCCAGCATAGGGTTTTCCGGTATAAAAAGAAGGAAGGTGTCTTTTTTAGATAAGCTAAGGTTTTTCTACATGAAGTTCGAATGATTTTCTTGTGACCACTTTTGCATTTAGAGATTACAGATCAAAATCATTTAAAAAATGTACTTATTTGTGTATTGATAAACCAGCTAGCTTTTACAGCTCAAAAGATACAGCTTTCATTGCAACAATAAACTATCTTTCATTTATATACTTTTAACTATCTCCTATAATCTGTAATTATTCTGTATAGCTACCACGAAATGGTTGCGAAAAAATCTCGAGAGAAATATATCTCAAGACATAATCATATTATATGCGCTCAGAGCATGCTCAAAGTCAATAAAAACAGAGCGTACGAGACGCGGGCGCGCGTCCGACTCGCTCTTGGCCGGTTTGGTCAAAGTGAATTTACGCTATTGTATGGTGCTAAGGGACGCTTGGTAAGGCTCCGTGCGTGAGTCCGACTCACATTTGCCCAGTTTTCATTAAATATATAATTATATGCTTTAGTAGTTTTTACTAAATAAAATTGTAGAAATATAGCTTTTTCTCAAACATGCTTGGAAATTTGAGCATTATTTTGACAACTTTCTTCGAGATAAGTCGAAATTGCTGTACTAAGCGAACAGTTGTATGAAAATAGATATCTGTCGTGGTTTAGCGGCCAAATAAATTACATAGTAAACTCATATCTGTCGTGTTAATCTTTTACTCCGAAACATGGCAACCAAGTAAATTTCGAACTGGTTTGCAAATAAACAGCTTTATAATGAAAAAAAAAACGAATGGACACTTTAACCACAGATTAATAATAAGTTACTAGCTTCAACGAAGGAAAAAATATTTATGTTCGTCATTGATTTTGAAAAGTTGATTGATTTTAATTTCCACGCATTATTTGAGAAAAGCACTATACAAGCCTTGGCCACAACTAGGCATTGATGAACTTACGTATGTGTGCCTCGGCTTCGCCTTGGCCCACATTTACACGTTCGTCCATCAATGCCTCTTTTGCTGGCCGCTGCAATAATGTAGGTACTATTAAGACTATTGGAGAAAAATTTGCCGTGGAATTTCAATATTCCCATTGTTTTGATGTCATTCGAAAGCAATTTAAGTCTGTGATTGGGTCATGATTGCAAAAATGGCGTAGATGTACACTGAAGATATTTATAAAAATGTTAATTGGGGGCGTTTGGGATAGGTACGTAATGGAATACATTGAGACCATTTTTAGAATTTTTTTCTGTTTGTTTGTGCACACGTTATTTTAAAACTACTGAACAGATTTGGATTTCACGAAAGCATAGGGCTCAGTTTGGATTAAAATTCACGCTATATTGTTCAATCAAAAGTTGTGAGTATTAAAGGAGATATAATTTGGAGCGCGCTCCATACAAACGTACTATGGCGATAATTTCAATACTAACCAATTACAAGCATAGAGATTTGTTTCTAGATTGTTTCTGCAAAAATTCATTGACTTTAATTGGTTAGTATTGAAAATATCACCATAGTACGTTTGTATGGAGCGCGCTCCATTCGCGAAAGCCGCTTTTAAATAAATATTTTTTTTATTCAATTATTCATTGAAATTGGTAGGAAGTAAATTTTTAGTGGTTTTGATATTATTTGCAGTGATTTAATTTCAGAAGTAAATAAAAATTGCATGATTTTCTTATCAAAAATTGTATACTACGTAGGTAATTTAATCTTCTTGCTTAGAATTTATTTGAAACTGTGCGCGACTGTATTGGTAATTGTATATTGAAAAGCCGACCAAAGAGAATGGTAATAGATTTGGTATACTCTACTGACATAAATGAAGTCATTTCAATTTGATTGAACAATATGACAAAAATTATCCTAGAATTCGTAATTTTTTTTTGGAATATAACATAATTTTAGCTTTAGAAAAACACAAATAATGAATTATTCCATTCAATTACCTTTAAGTTTCAGTCATCCACAAACGGATCGAGAAAAAAATTGTCGCAAATTATTTTCAAAACATTTGACGCGGACGTGCTCCAGTAACGGCATTTCGCCGTACAATGAAAAAAATCAGAAACAAGGATAGTTTTGCAGTTGTCACAGAATGTCAAAAGATTGAATTTGTTCGCCATTTTGTATGGTAATCACAATGTTTGATTTTAACTAAAATATTTTCAAAAATATTCGTGTTTCAGACTAGTATTTAAAAAAAACGATTCATTATGTTTTTTAAATTTATGTAAACTTTCTTTTTACGTAAACTGTAAATTCAACCGTGCAACGTAACCCTTCTAAAAATGTTCCTAAAGTAACCCCATTTTTAGCAATATTTCGACGAACAGTGTCCGGATTTTATGCGATTACTAAAATAAATTATATGAAACATACAAAAAAACGATTCATTACATTTTTAAGTAAAGGCAGTTCTTTCATAATAAATATAAAACACTGGATATGCAATAGCATATCACTGAAAACAATGTTCCTAAAACTAGGGGTTTTAGAAAATATACCCTTAATAGTTACTACCGTAACAGATACTGCACTCAACCCGGTTTCGCGCGCTTTTTCGAATTTCGAACTTTGCGCTTCAGGAACGAAAACTAAAATGCGCCTTATGTCAATGAGCGACAGCCTGCATCTTGCACGTGACGTCACGACTTTATCGCAGCTGTCAAACGGGAGTGACGAGGCACTGACATAGGTACTGTTGAATGGAGCATGACCATGGATTTAAATCATAAAGGATAGCACTCCTCCTTACAAGCAAAGATTGATACAAGAAAATTTGACGTTCGTCTCCGTCGTCGATATTTCCAATTTTTCGTGTGTCCCTTTCTATTCCAATGACGTCACAATGGCATGAACGACAGTTGAGTGACGTCATGCCAAGACATAAGTTAGAAAGGGACAAAGTTAACGTCACTAAAACAACTACGGAGAAGAACGATCATTACCGACCACCAAGGATTATTATCATTTTTCACCGCTTGTTAGGCAGTCTGTGCTCCACTATAGAGGATTTCAAACTTCTTGAGCATGACGTATGTAGATCATTCCCCTATAAACAATCCAACAGATCTGCAAATACCTGATCTGCAAAGGTTTCACTTCCCTGCAAGGAATGTGAACGTGTTCAAAAAAATTACAGAAAGACCTGTATTCCGTATGCGGTACATTATTATGATTACTTTCTCTCCTTATAGTAAGTATAAGAATCCACTGATCTGTACCAAATACTTATAATACTTAGTATTAGTCAGTAAAATGTATGTTACGATTCGGCGGAAACATTTGCTATGATGTGATTTGGTTCGGTTTGGGTCCGTTTCCAGATTACAGCCAATATACTAAAATGAGCCTATTTTGACCATCAATAGGCAGACTTTGTACAATGCATGCTACGAACAAATAATAAAATGCATGTGAAACAAATGCGTATACGCTTTTTGGCCTTAGGTACTGTAGTTAATGAATCCTAACAGATTCAACCCCTAAAAAATCAACTATTAATTCATATGTAATAATGTAAAGTACCCTAGTTTACAGCTAAATACGAATTGTATTAACTAACCGGCTTCCTTCTTTGATGGCTTTACATCGTATATAGGTATAATACGTGGGTACCTACCTACTCGTACTACCACTTTGTTAGCGAGATTGCTCTTGATTTAACGATGAAGATTGGAGCCAAATTGCATTTGTGGCGGAGGAAAGGAAATGCGGGCTCTTTTTTACTTACCGCTGCAATATCACAAATTTACAACCCTTCCTTTTTATAATGTTACGTCATTTTGTCTACGCCAATTTAGGTTATATTTAAGAGCTGTCACACACTATAACGCATTGACGGAGCGGCAGCCGTCATTTGTGAAGCAAGGAATTGTATGAAGCACACACGGTGACGGATTGACGCACCGTGTGTGCTAGAAGAATGCGTCATGTGTGATCCCACTAATGGTTTCTCAATGCATCAAACGTTATTTAAATTGATAGAATCCTGGTTATTAACATTTACATACTTAACGTCTATCTAATTTAAAATGTAGCCATTAACGGGTAGAGGTGCGGGATTACGGTGTGAAATTGCATCGAGATCCCGCGGGAACATATCCAGCTTTGAGGCGGTAGCGGGCTTCATTACCGGGAATTAAAGGAGACGTCGCAATAATGCGGCCTGGATTGAGGCTGCCTGCATGGGCTCGACTCTGAGTCCCGTAATGAATCGCCCTCCTTGATACAGAACACTATAGTATACCCGGGCAAAGGTACGAGATCATGATTGGATAAAACTCAACTGGAGAAAATTAAAACAACTAAAGAAAATTAAAACTCAACTGGAGTTTTCATGTGTAGGCAATAGTCAAAACTTTGCAAAGTTAGACCCACGCGCGCGGTCCGTGTTGGGGACTAAGTTAAATTAAACCCCAACTTTTCATGTTATTGTTTTCTCAGTATATGTAAGTATATTGGATATTTGCCCTCAGGACTTGTTTACCGATCAACCACAAGAGCAAGAAGTAGCGTTAGTTGTTTTAGGCCCCACCGTCTCAGCCAATACAATTTCCCAACTATATAACCTGATCTATGATCACCTGTCTTGCTTTAAAATACGGTGCTTTATTGTTTTGATTGGTTCCTGTTTCGGCCTGACCTTTAGACCTCGGCTTAAAATAGACCCGTGGGTGTCGCACGAGGCGAGATACTTTGTTATCTTACTTCCTTTATAGGTAAAGTACCCACCTACTGAAACTAATTTTCGAATTCCTTGGTTTCTTTCGCATTCTTTTGTTGGCCAAAGGTTTATCATGTAATACCACTTTATAGATGTGATACATTTTTTTCGAGAAGCAATTGATATTTTCTATGGAGCAGCAGATTTTTTTTTTCGTTATTTCGATTTCGACTCCATACTGAACAGTTTGATGATCTGAAGCACCCTGTTTCGGCTTCAATCAAAACGATCCCGATTCCACAGAGTATAATAAAAGTGAACCTTCGCAGTTGTAGCAATATTTCTGACTACCTCGGGAGAATATGGTCTTGACTTTAAGTAAGTATACAAGGTGTTACAAAAATACAAATAAACCTTTAAGGGACGAAGGGTGTAGACTGTAGACCATCAAACTGAACAACTTTCACTATGGGACCAATATCGAAATCGCGAAAAAAAAATATTATGTTCCATACTCTACAAATCGACTAGAGCTAAAATATGTACCTATGGGATATCACATTGATTTTTTTGCGATTTCTATGTTGGTCCCATAGAAAAAGTTGTTCAGTTTGACGGTCTAAACCCTGTATACCTATTTACCTAGTATGAATATTGCGGCATTAACGCTATGAGATTCTCCGCCATCTCCAGAGCCAGATTACGCATAGATTCAATATTGGCAACTTGGGCATTTCTAAGGGACTCTTATCGCCCAATATTTGAGGGAGGAGCTAAGAGATAATAAGTATGCTTGGAATGCATTAATTAGGCACAGTTAAACTAAGTACACTCGTACCTATACGGTGGATTTAACATCCAATTGTTACTCCTCTTATATGCAATACCTACGTTTTTACAAACATACCTATATGTACCTAAAAACTATAGCTCATTCACGGAAGAGCAAAAACTCAGGAAAATGGCAAAACAGCCTCGGTTGTCGGCAAAAGTGTTCCAAACATTAAGGTGGGTTCCAAATTGTAAATGCCGAATTCCAAATTGTTTTGCTTCGGATTCATTGAGCAACAATGTAAAAAAAATCGCTGTAATTACTGTTCTATGCAAATATTCGAATTTCCTGTCCATCCACCACCCTGGATACGGGCTTGGTTGTATTCAGTGTAGGCTAGGTGTATCTTACTACTTACTACTATCTAGTACTTAAGTTACAAGGTACCTTGAAACTTGGTTGCGGATTGGAGTCTCTCCTATTCCGGCACTGGCTCCTATGTGAGTAGCACAACAACTACGAAAGTACGTGGAAGTACTTACGCTTAGTTACCACTTTGCCTCCGCCTCCACCGCGGCCAGAGAAACTTCGCTGGCTGGCAATTAGGGCTTCACGTATAGATAGCACTTTAACTACTTTTGGACATTAACATCTCATCCAACAAACTAAGAGCGAAGTTATGTGAGTTCGGGGAATTGTAAGCAAGAACATATTTTGTTCGCTTTCAGCTACTTCAGAGCAAATCTTAGTGAACGAATAGGTAACCGCAGGTACCTAGGTAAAATAAAAATAAGGTGCTCGTTGCGGTACTTCGGTACCTATTGAAATCGATCACCGAAATTAGAGAAGTTTATTCCGAAAGCGCTAATAATGCGCACTGCATACAAACGAAGTTCCGTCTTAGTTTCAATATTAACCAATCAAAGTTTACGATTCACGATCTTAGAAACCAATAACTGTGCTTTACATTTGTCAGATTGCCGTGAAAGTGTAGGACCTACACTGTAGGTACTTAGTTCCAATGCTAGAATTAATTTCAGATTTCTATGGAAAACTTGGAGCCTTATTTATTTGAAACGTCTGTAACTTATAGGTAGGTACCAGGGACTTTTACTAGCGGAAATCGTGAAAAAACAATCTGCTATTCCATAGAAAATGCCAATAACTGCTAGTACATGACCAAAACGTATGAAATAGTTTAGGAACCTATATTTTTTTCGCGATTGCAAAGTAGGGTCCATAGTAAAAGTTGTCCAGTTTGATGGTCTGAAACACCCTTTAAAGCATGCGCATGCCGCATGCGGCCCGCGAGCCTCGTCGTTGCGGCCCGCCGGGCCTCTGTTTTGTAAATCTTAACATTCTGAATCATTTTAATTTCGTGCAAAACTGTAATTTGTGACAGGGGCAGATGCCAGGGGCGGCAATTTTAGTAAACATATAATATTGATTGAGCTCGGTCTAAGTATAACCGATTCGTAGCGCGGTAAAAAGTAGAGCTTTCTTCGCTCGCTCTTGTGTCTGTTTTAATGATTACCAGGCCTGGACTGGCCATACGGGCACACATGGCAAATGCCCGATGGGCCGCTGCCTTGGTGGGCCAGTTTCCTCGCTGGTGGACTGGCCGATGGCTCGACTCTATAGACTGGCCATCTACTTTTGATTTTCAGCGTCTAGAGCTTTAAATTTTAAAGTAAGGGAGTGTAAATTTAAAGGCATAGTATAAGGTATTTAGGTAAACACGAGGGAGGACTCTATCAAGATTTGACATTTTCCTATCTAAATTTTGCAGAAACAATCTAGAAACTATGTTTGTATGAAGTCAAATTTTGGATAAAATGTATAGTTTTAAAGTTACAGTGCCTCAAAGATTTCCATACAAATCTTAAATTAACCCTAGCTTTAAAACTGTATATTTAACGAAAATCTGACGTCATACGAACATAGTTTCTAGATTGTTTCTGCAAAATTTCATTGGCTTTAAATGGTTAGTATTGAAAATATGACCAGACTACGTTTGTATGGAGCGCGCCAACGGTAAACCCTTAAAAGTTTGTGAATACATTAATATAAGTTGCGTAAGCTACGTAGGTCCAGCAGTGGGCTCAAGTTCTCGGATTGTTGCTAAATTAAATGTAAATTTTTTCTATTGTTGACTTTTTGATTGTTGATCATTTGAACTGTTGATATTATGAAGTGTTGATATTTTGAACTGTTGATCATTTGATTTGCTGACATTATGGTGTTGATATTTTGAATGTTGATCTTATGAATGTTGATCTAGAGTATCAATCCCGTCTCTCCGTGTGAGAGGGTCGCATCATAAAGAAAATTAAAGTTTCCATACACTAAATTTCAAAGACATGTTAGACACTTTACCTATCATCTCTCCAGTTTTCTCACTTTATTGTGGGCCTTATGCTTGGTCTACACAACTATTCGCTAGCGGCTGTAAGCAGCGATACCTAACCACTCAGCTATTTAATCAGATTAGTTGGTCAAGCGCAAGCAGCCGACCTGTGAGCCTTTGGATGCGAGTAGGTAATTAGTACTCGGCTCGCTTTGTTACGCTGATTAATCGTGGATTGTGTTACAGAGCCGAGAGACCTAATGGTAGGTTGACACGATATTGGTAACCTTCCGGTTGCGCTAAACAACGTTTCAGTTGATACACACTGTACTCACAAGTTGAGGCTGGAGATTTTCGACATGGCGTACCTATAAAGTTTTTTAAGAGGATGATCAGACCGTCGAACTGAAATTTTTTTTCAATAGGACCAAATGTAGAAATCGCAAAAAAATCTGCTGTTCCCTGTTCCATTACTAAACTGCAATCCTGCTCGACGCAAATGTACTCGTATGTTAATTTTTTACACAGCAAATTTTTTTTTTGCGAATTCGACTTTGGTCCCATAGAGAAAGTTAAAGTTGTTCAGTTTGATGGTATTCAAAAACTATGAGGTACTCTGTGGTGTGCACTACTAATAAGAATAACTATAGAAGAGTAAAACTCTAAACAAAATCCACCTAATGAAAAATGACATGGGGCCACGTATTAAGATTTAAGAAAATTAAGTTAGAGCTCATTACTTTACTCAGCCTCAAAATTCAGAGGTTCTACAATAAGCTTCAACTTGAATTAACTATTTACCTAAACAGTGTCTAATGAATAGGTAGGTACTTCAGCAAATTCCATGACCTAGGTTCGCCCAGTTGCAACAAATTAGGCAGCTGAAGCGAATAGCTAATCAGTAAACAACATGGTAGACTGGTATCGTGTCACAAAGCGTGCTCGTATTTGCAGCCCGCATGCCGCCGGGGCGCCGCCCGCCGAGCTGTCGAGACTCGAGACATGCCCGTCCGTCACCCTGTCTGTCCGGCCATAGAGTAGATGTACCGGGTGTAACAAAACACCCTAGTAATAACTAACAACCCTAACTTAAGGGGGTGCTTCAGACCATCGAACTGAACAACTTTCACTATAGGACACAATTCGAGAACATTTTTAAAAAATCTGATGTTTCATACAAAGCTGCATTACCTACTTACCTACTAGACTCAAATGTATGGCAGCAGATTTTTTTGCGTGATTTCGAAGTTGGCTCCATAGAGATAGTTGTTCAGTTGAAGGGTCTGAAGCACCCCTTAAGTATAACTAGGGTGTTTTGTTACACCCTGTAGGCTGTAGGTACTCCGGCGTTCGGACGCTCGAGTCGATTTGTAGAGTGTACCTACTCTACTACATAATTTTTTTTTCGTGATTTCGATATTGGTCCCACATTGAAAGTTGTCGAGTTTGATGGTCTAAAGTTCTAAACCACCCCCTTAAATGTTTATTTGTATTTTTGTAACATCTTGTATACTTATGAATGAATAAAAGAGTATGTTAGGTGCCTGAACATTTGATTATAATAACATTGTAGTTATACAAATATAGGTACTGCATTCCAAATGAGGACGACGTGATTTTCCTTTCTGGCCAATTCTGACAAGCAAATAAAATTTATTCACCGGAAAGATGTAGGTAGGTACTGTCCGACATTATCTTGGACGTTACTAAAGATGTTCTAAGAATAATTGTTTCAAATCTCTGTTTCTGTAATTAAAAATGGCCTTAAATTTTCGTTGCTATTTGGAATGGAGTATAGGTAAGGTAGGTACAGTGCTACATAAATCGATCAACTTACTTACTAAAGCATTAATTTTAAACTGAATTCAAAGTTAAATTACTAGCCACTAGCCAACTATGAAGGTTTTCTATGGATGGGCAGCTTTTGGGAGCCCCCGTTTACTAACCGAATTTTCCTTTCATTAGACGAGTTAACGAAGTGGAAACAAGTGACCTCAAAGTCCTTTATCCTCTTTACGAAAGTGAATAGGTAAGTAAGTAGGTAAGTACCTACAAATTATTTAAATTTTTTAGTGTAGAGTGTATATTGTGTATTTTTAATGCAGTGAATGTAGAAATTTTCTACACTAGAAAGTATTAAAATTTACCTACTTGTTGGAACTTGGGAACTTGTTGTCAGCATCTGACTATCAATTTGTCTTTTGAAATCCGAGTTCTCCAAAAAGGAAATATAAAAATAAAAAATAAATAAAAAAAAGTATCTACTGAAACTTTCAGGCTGATTGCTAGTTGTCCGATAAACGGACGACAGCCCCCTGTCTAGTCATCCGTTTATCAGACAACCAATTTTATTTTATTCGTCCGTTTATAGGACGACTAGACACTCCGAAAAACGAATGGACACTTTAACCACAGATTAATAAGTTACTAGCTTTAACGCACGAAAAATTATTGTTGATTTTGAAAAGTTGATTGATAGTTTGAGTCTTAATTTCAAAGCACTATACGAGCCTTGGCCACTGCAGTAATGTACTATACTTATAATTGAATAGAAACTGATTGAAAAGTTTTCAAAACTCTTCAACTAACAGGTAGGTAACCAAAAAGTTATAGCTTCAAGCGTGCTTTTATGTGAAAATTTCAATTGAAAATTTAGAATGTTTGCATGAATTTCCAGGAGCCGGTTGGTAAAGTGATTGTTCTAGAAGGGTGGGGGGCGGAGACTGGGTTCGTTTGTGTTACAATATTACAGCCACAACCGCCGCCGCGCTCGACACTGATTTATTCGCACCCTCGATTCATAATAATGATTGTTTCCAAGCGTATATTTTCACAGCTCTTCTATTCTCACTTAGTTATTACACAATTTTCTATGAAAATGGTGCAATTGGTTCATTATACTTCGTTCCTCTGCGCTCTGGGCTCAGGATTGTGATTTTTGAAAGTCACACGTTCAAATCAGCAGTAGGAAATGTCAAAATTACTATGGAGATTATAAATGCACCATTGGGACATTCTACTGCTGATTTGAACGTATGACTTTCAAAAATCGCACTCCCGGACATCTGCCTGTTCGAATACGGGAGTGTGATTTTTGAAAGTCACACGTTCAAAATCAGCAGTAGAAAATGGCCAAAACATAAGGTAAGTATGAAGTTTGTGATGATATCGAATCTCACGATTCAACAAAAATAGCACATACGTATTACAACTCTGCCGTGCTAATTAAGAGTGCAGTAAGGTGGTTCGTCATCATTTCGAGAAAATCGCGCCTAAAGTTTTTATTTTTTATTTTTATGTTTTTCAATCCTTCTTATGATTTTTTCATATTTGTTTTATTTTTACTGTATACGAAAAAATGAATAGTTTTAACTGAGCTGACCTTCATTAGCACAGCTGCAATATAGCGTTTTAAATCGCGAAAAAAGCGTTTTTGCGTAGCATGCTCTTTAGCGTCTCTACCAGGCGTTCCTAATCAA
Source organism: Agonopterix heracliana (assembly GCA_963693445.1). Classification (NCBI taxonomy): domain Eukaryota; kingdom Metazoa; phylum Arthropoda; class Insecta; order Lepidoptera; family Depressariidae; genus Agonopterix; species Agonopterix heracliana. Next base: position 6,780,739 of record OY856308.1, read on the forward strand.
AAGTGCAGTAAGGCTTGTAACTGCACTTAACGTTTGTAAGATCATATTTAACGAATGCACTGGGTACTTATTATAAATGCAGTAACTCAAATGTAATTTTTTGTATGAGGTATATTGGTAAAATTGTTGTACCACTGCATTTTTACGTAGTATCTTATTATCATAAATCCAATCGCGTTGCTAACAAACAATGCAGGAATCAATTTTACTGCACTTTTTCTTAGTGTGCTCTATAAAGAACCCAATTCACTGGTGCTAATTAATAAAGCGGCAAATTATCATACTGCATTACTTATTAGTCTGAATTGACAGAAGCCTTTGAAAATTAGGTAATGCTAAGTGCAGTGGCTATGCTTACTGCACTCATAGTTAGTAATTTACGTGTCTGGTGATAACCTTACTGCACTCTTCTTTAAAAAATATCGGTTTCTAAACATGCTAGCTAAATGGGGATCAAATCATCATATAGAGCTTATTTTCACGATCTTGAATCTGTATTTAACTCATTTTTTGAAAAAACCTTACTTACTGCACTCTTTGTTAGCACGGCAGAACTCTAGGTACTTACCCTAGAAATAGACGTTCTGCTATACAGACCATCTGAGAGTTTGATTGTTTGCTACACCACATGGACCTTTTCCTAATTAGGCTTCCTGCTCATTAGACGTTTCGCGCTGTTGGACGTTTTGCTGCTTATACCTTCTGATCCTGAGCACGGATTTGTCGTGAGGCAATCGATCGGTATCAAAACGAAGAGGTGTTTTTGAGTTCTAGTAATTCTGCTTCTTGAAAATGGAGGTGACGATTCATCAAAATAAGAAATATTTATACTGAATTAAAATTATGTAAGAGCGTCGATGGCGCGTTGCGGAGAAGTATGCAAACTCAATCTTGAGGTTCGGGTTCGAATCCGCACGGACGACCTGCCATGTACCAATGAGTTTTTCTAACATAATGTACGTAATACCAACCGCTCTCAAACGGTGAAGGTAAACCTTATGGGGAAACCTGCATACGCTGAAGAAGAAATTCCGATGAGTAGGGTGGAGTCTACCAATCCTCATTGGGCATGCATGGTGGATTAACGCCCATACACCCTTCCTGAGGGCAGGCCTGTGCCCTGACCTACTTTATCTACTTACCTACCGGACTTTCCTCCAATTTAAAGTTACGTCGACTCATATTAGATAGGAAGACTAGGAAGGAACATAGGTACACTAGCTGTGCAAGTAAAATAACTCCTAGTTAGTCCTTTAAAACTACAGCCAAGAACAACACTTACAAATCTTTGTCAAGTTTACGAAACTCCGAAATAGGAAAGAAAATTAATTAGAGCCTCGTTCGTGCTCCTGCGAAAACGAGCTCCGCAATCCCTCGCGAAACGAATGAGCAGGCGAGCCGTTGTTAGGCAAACAAAATGGCCCTCGAGCTCAAAACAGACACTGATTTATAAATACTTCCTCACTTAACTACCATTACCCTAAATAGGTTTAGCAGAACAGACTACCTACAGTTAGTGTCCGAGATAAAACAGAAATACTTTTTGCTCAAATTATTTTACAAGGCAAAGAAAACGCAGAACGAAACTTCAAAAGTTTAAACCACCACATAATTTCCAGCTGTTAAGTTATAAACAACTTCCGAAGCACTTAAAAGGCTTGAAGTTTTAATTAATTGGACTTCTACAATTCACAACACCGAGAACTTAATGAATTAGTTGTTTTTTATCTGTGTATGAAGGAAGAGCTAGAGGAAGAGATATTACTTACAATTAAAACCAGTCTAGGTGCCAACCCAAGAAGCATGTATTTAGGGCTATTGTTTTAAGTTTCCGACTATCTATATTGTTTACAAGATCGCTAATATTGTTTTTCCGATCCATCCATGGTCTGACATTAATTAACTAAATAGTTTTAGGAAGCAGAATCTGACCACCCCGAAAGGGATTACGGTCGTGGGTGTATGTATGTGTATGTAAGAAGCAGAATGCCTGGACACTCCACTTGACACGTCATTACATCCTGAAACTTAAATTGCTAAATGTGAGCATTGCTACAACTAGAGGTAGGTACATTTTAAACAGAAAGTTGGTAACTAGTTGTAGCAATGTGTCAGACCACCCCGAAAGGGATTACGGTTATGAGTTTATGTATGTACCTACTTATGTAGAATCGCTGAATCTCTAAGAACTGCCAAAAAAAATGTCGTTTCGATACCGATAGAATCGAATGACACACACCCATGGCTTAGATCAGTCATCAGGCATGACAAACTTGCGGCCCGCGGGCCGCACGCGGCCATCCAACCAGTCATTTGACTACGGCCCAATCCAATTGAACCTAATGCGGTTCCGTACCTACCAAGAAATACGGCTATTTGCAGTATTTGCGGGAAATAAAATCGCAATTGACTGACGCACATTTTTGATGCAGTGCAGTGTCGATGTTAATTTCCGCAGATAAAATAGCTCCAAAATAATATAAAACGAATAAAATGACAAACAATTTCGAATATCTGGGATTTTTACCGATTTTCTTTGCGGCCCACTGACTCTATGATCTTTATGAATTTGGACCACCAATGACTTTAAGTTTGACATGCCTGGCTTAGAACAGTAATGCATAATGTTAGTCAGCAAAACAAACTATTATATGAACCATGTTGCAATGGAAAATGAGAAGGAAATTAAATTGCGCGCTACGTTCGTGACACTTGGCACAATTCCGAAACTAAGTAAGGTAGCGAGGTAAGATAGATACTGCGACACCCCGAGGCTATAGGTACCTACTCCAAATCACAGTCGGAAGTCGAAATGCCTTTATAGTTGTTTTGCCATGTTGCGTCTCCTTTTGACTGTTTCTGTATTAAACATGATTGCAGAGAACGTACATAACAGGCTGTCGTCGACAAACTACTTATCTAAATTAAATCTCTTGATCCTTTTGCGGCGGCGGGCGGCGGGAAACTGTTTTCTTACCCTATTTTCTGCTACGTTGTTGTTTTCGCAATGAAGCCAAAAGAAAGTAAAATAATTGTTTCAACAACTTTTATTGCATATAAATAATATTATTAAATAATCATTGTATTAGTATAGCACGATACATTATTGTACAATATTACATTAATAGCATTGTGCGATTAAAATGTCCTAGCATATGAATAATGGTGAATGTCAGTCACTACCTCGACGCTACCAACGATGCATATCAGATGCCAAGGCATTTTAAAAGCAACAGGAGCATATTTCAGATCGATCAAGTATTGTATATGTCAGTAACAAGACCGGCTGCTATGGTGACCCCCGCAACGCGCAGCATGACGCGCCCGAGTTCCTTTACATCCTTGTATCGCTCTATGCATATAGGCCTGCACACCTCTATGTCTACAACTGCTACAGAGTTGTTTCCCAAACATCGAGGCTTTTTCTTCAATAGCTCTCCTGTGCTCTTATTTAACAAAGCTTTCAGCTTAACAATATTTGCAGACTCCACCAAAGACTGATGATGGATCAACACCGGGTAACCTTTGGTTATAGGTACTTTTACATTAAAAACAACCAGCCTTGCTTCAAATCGTGTACTGACAGGCACCTGTTGTACAGGGTCACTAAGAATGAAACCCACAAAGACATTCTGCATGTCTATTCCAGATAATGTAACGCTGACTTGGTCACCTGCGAAGGCAACATTACTTGGCATGTCATTTATACTTAAAATCCTGACCTCTGCCATTTCCTTTGTGGGGCAAACTAGAACTTTATCTCCTTTGTTTATAGTGCCATTTTCGATTCGTCCTGCTACACAAATTCCTGAACCAGTTCCTTTATAAATGTCATTAATTGACATTCTCAATGGTTTGGAAACAGGTCGTTGCGGTACTTTGAAATTGTCTATAACATCGAGAAGGCATGGTCCGTTATACCATTTCAGCAGTTCAGGCTCATTGGGAGGTTTTACCATGTTTTCTCCAGTTAATCCAGAGCAAGGCACGTATGTGACATCAGAATCTTTAAAGCCAGCTTGCTTTAGGAATACTTTCAGCTTATTTGTGATTTCATTGCATCTCTCCTGAGACCAATTGGTTGTATCTAACTTGTTGACTGCTACTGCTAGTTGGTTGACACCCAGAGATCGGACCAGCAAAGCATGCTCTCTTGTTTGACCTCCGAGATCAAAACCTGACTCAAACTCCCCTCGTGTTGCATCCACAACCAGCAAAGCAACATCGGCTTGTCCTGCACCGGTTATCATGTTAGGAATGAAGTCTGCATGCCCCGGAGCATCTAAAACGATTACTCTTTTAGTCTTTGACTCAAACTGGGCTCGGCCTACATCCATCGTAATGCCTCTCACTCTCTCTTCTCCAGTTTCATCCAAAACCCATGCATACATGAAACTCTGTTTACCAATCTTCTTACTCTCCTGCTCGTATTTGTGCAAAGTTTTTTGGCTCACTTCACCAAGTTCACAGAGTAGGCGACCCATTAGCGTTGACTTTCCAGCATCGACATGGCCTATAACAACAATGTAAAGATGATCTTTGTCTGACCCCCTTTCATTTGAATAAAGTACATCGGGATCCAATTTTTTCTCCTTAACTTTAATTTGTAACTTTTCATCAGACTGGTTGAACTTAGGTGAAGAAATCCTATCAGTGGCAGGAGACAAATCTCTAGGGGTCTGTGGGCGACTTCCTGAGCTACCATCTTTTCCCACTTTAAATCCTTTGATGACGGCAAGACTCTTAGGCTCAAGGTTAGTCGCTATTACTTTTGGTGTTGTGTCTATTTTGTTTGTAGAAATAACAGGGGCGTTGACAGTATCTATGTGAACTAGAGGGGCCTTAACTGGGTCTATTACCTTCTCAGGCTCTTTGTTCTTGTCTTTGTTTAATATTTCATCCAATGCTTTGCTGAAATCAAATTTGTTATCCAAAACGGATTGTATGAGAATAGTGTCGGATACGGTATCACCTAAAACGTTTCGTAGCTCATCTAGGCAGGACATGAGGCGGGCCTCGTCTTCTTCGCTCAGTTTGAGGGCACGCAGGTCCATGGACTCGCGGCGGTCGAGGCTGGGTCGCGTTGTTTCGGTATTCTCGTCTTCTGCCTCCTCCTGTATGTCGTCGTGGCTGTCCAAGAAATGCGATATGGCCTGCTGGTTGCTCGAACGGTCGTACATCCACTGTGATGTATCACTCGGCGACATACAACCGTCTTCTTCCACGGAGTGTCCGTAAACATCGTCGTAGTCGTAGTCGTCGGAATAGTTCCTGTTTCTAACGTTGCGGTGGCGAGCCATGTCTTCAACTCTGATCACACACTTGTAGGCATTTCATAAGACTTTTTATGGAAACTTTTTACACAATATGTTGAAAAATCTGCACGTTTTTTCCAAATTTTGTCTGCGCTTTGGCAATTTTGTGACAAAATCCGTGTGAATGACTTTGACTGACACCATAGATTAGTATGTATATTGGGTATAGATAGGTAAGTCGCCTGGGATTTTAGAACGACTAAATTATTGTCGTTGCCCCTTATTAGCGCATGGGGGAGCCACATTGATAAATAAATAGAAAAAGACGGCCGGCCGACACGAGGCTCGAACCATAAGCACCCGAATCGTGAGCCGGTTGTCTAGACCACCAGACCAACAAGACAGTGTTTGATATGGGCGAAATCTCTCACTACTACAGCGCAGCGGTGAAGTGTAGCGCGCTGTCGCTCATAGTGTTTCGAAATATCACCGAGAGATGGCGGAAGCTGTCTTTCAGCGTTCCACTTCGTTTGCACTAAGATATCATAGCATGACTGACACATGAAAACAACACGTTCATCAATTTTAATGTCCTTGTGTCCTTGTCCTTGTAATGTGTTAGGAATTTTCCAGATAAAATAAACTCAAAAAATTACAACAGGTTAATTTACAAAATTTTGAAGAAATCTGTAAATATTGAGAAAATTTAAAATATGCATGGAATAAAATTTAATTTAAACTTATAAATTAAATACCTAGATGAAGGTGAACGCAACATTTTGCTTGACAAGTTGATAAAATCGTTCGGAAATATTTTCTCTGACTTTGTTAAAAATCTACTGGATCAAGAGAGGCGAGAGAACGAGATGCAAAATAATGTTTACAGCAGGTTTAATTTTACCAACATTATTACAGTCACTGGACTATTGAACCCTGACCAAACACCATTAATCAGTGATTATCATTGCTTTTATTGAACTTACAACATTTAACGCAATATCCGAGCAATATTAGCCGCATTTCAAATCAATCTGTCACTCTGTCAGACTGACTGCTGTTACTGTCATGTCATACAGAGATTACTGCTTTGTGTCGTGAATACTCGTGAAATGAAGTATTTTATTTTACGCCTACTTTTCTCCTCAAATTAAAGGAATAAAATAAACAAAGATACGAAATCCAATAAACAGAATACGAACTAACCATTGTTCTTTTCAGATTAGTGTTCTGCTATTTCATGAGCTTTTGAAAATTTTATAAAATTCTTTTGTACAAATCATTACTTCTTTATTAGACCCTTGACCCAGACAAAACATAGTCAATATGAAGAAAAAGGTACGTACACTTTATAAGTAAACAGATAAGCTCTTCTACTCGCAATGTTTCAATAAAATTATCATGAATTAAGTAGTTCCTTGGTAGGCATCTGTTCTTCGTTCTAATGTAATGTATGTAACAGTTTTGATGGAGTGTGTGCGAAACGAGGCTCTAAGGAGACAGATTTTGACACCAGGCCCTGTACTTTAGATTTTCGTTATATCGCGACGGTTTCGGTCCAAACTTAATTGTAATGGAGTTGACATTGGACCGAAAAAGTTCACGCAATTACGAAGTTATCAGATCCAGCTAAAACACTACAAATTAGTAACATTTAGTATACATTGTAGAAAATAAGTTAAGTATTATTTGAAGCAGGGATCGGAACCGGTTTTGAAATAGCGGTTAATATAGTTCATAAAACCGGTTAAATTACGTTCATCCATTAACCGGTTAATCCTGTAACCGGTTTTAATAAAAACGAAATAATTTCGGTAACCGGTTAATTCAGAGAACGAAATTATTAAACTCGCGCTAACCGATATTAAGATCAGAATTAACCGGTTAAAGCAGAATTAGCAGGCCGTAGAAAAAGCGAGAGGTCCGTTATGGATTAACTACAAGAGATGGCGCTCGTTTTTTACTCAAATTAACCGGTTAATTCCGCTCAACGAAACCGAAATTAGTAAAAAACCGGTTTATACATTAACCGGTTAAAAAACCGGTAACCGAAACCTAAACCGCAATCATTTCTGGTTTGGGGTCAATGATCTAAACCGGTTTGTAAGATTAACCGGTTTCCGATCCCTGATTTGAAGGCAATATGTAAACAGGTAGGTACAATAGAGACCGGCATAGTCCACCTTGCGACAAAGCTATTATAGTATATAGTGTTTTCCCGCGACTTCGTCCGCACAAATTATATACCAGATTTTAAGTCAGATCATAAGCTATCAAACAAAAAAAGTTTCATCAAAATCGGTTCAGTAGTTTTTGCGTGATGCGCGATCAAACAAACAAACAAACAAACAAACAAACACACAAACAAACAGACAAACAGACAGACAATATTTCTAAAAAAGGTTGATTTCGAGTCGGGGATATTTAAAAACCATATCGTAATCTTTTTTTTGTAAATATCTTCAATGTACAGACACAGTTCAGTTACAGTTTTATAATAGTTAAGATAGATTTAAAAAAATATATACACCACTAATTTTTAATTAGTAACGAACCTTTAAGGGTGTATTCAGATGGTGAATCTGAACAACTTTCCATAAGGAACAAAAATCGAAAAACAATAAAAAATTTTGGACCTCCAATAGAAAAGTGTGGATCGGCTGTTCGATTTTCTATGGGAGGTTCAAAAACAATTCTCGTTTTTCGACCTTCCTTTCGATATTCCTTATGGAAAGTTGTTCAGATTCACGGTCTGAATACACCCTTAAAGTTATTAATTAAAAATTTGCGGTGGATACCTTATGTGTACCCCTGTTCCAGGTACTGTTGATGGGTAAAAGTGGCTCAGGCAAGACGAGCATGAGGTCCATTATATTTGCAAACTACATCGCAAGAGATACAAGACGTTTGGGAGCTACCAGTGAGTACTCTTTAGATATATTCAAATATTTATCCAGTCACATAAAATATGAATCATTAGTACATTACTGCAGTGGCCAGCAAAACAGGCATTGATGGACAAACGTGTAAATGTGGGCCGAGGCGAAGCCGAGGCACACATACGTAAGTCCATCAATGCCTAGTTGTGGCCAAGGCATGTATAGAGCTTTTCTCAAACAATGCGCAGAAATTAAAATTAAAATGAATAAAATTTTCAAAATCAATTACGAACAACAGTAAAAAAAGCTTCTACCTTTAACTTTATTATTAATCTGTGGTTAATGTTTTCGTTTGTTTTTTTTTTCATTATAAAGCTTTCTATTTGCAAGACAGTTCGAAATTTAAATAAAACCTTGGATAAGTTACCTCCTTTGCCATGTTTCGAAGTAAAAGATAGTTACATTTTTAAATTACATGACGGATATGAGTTTACTATGTAATTTATTTGGCTGCTAAACCACAACAGATATGGATTTTCATACAACTTTTGCCGGCCGCTGCTCGGCCAGTACAGCAATTTCGATTTATCTCAAAGAAGGTTGTCAAAATAATGCTCAAATTTCCAAACATGTTTGAGAAAAATAATTTATTGCATTATATGGTTACATAAGATCTTAAGAATACAGTTAAAGCACACACATAAACTCTGTAAGGGCACTGCAACATCTTAAAAACTAATAAAATCGAATACAAAACAGGTTTACACTTCTCAGCATGACGTAATAAGTTCATGTCCTACTGACCTAAGTACACAAAAGTCTTAACTCTTCCAACATTGACAAAAACACTATAGACACCCAAGTCTCATATAAAATCTTTGCAAATGTTTGTCACAATATAGACAAACAAACCAACACAAATCAATTATGCATACACTGTAGTGCATCCAATATAGCTTCGTGTTTATGACGGATTGTTTTAGAGATGTGACACATCCACTTTCACTGATATAACTGCTAATACTTATTTCAGTGTTATTAGGGGAAGGAAGCCTCGTTTTTACTCATATGGAGTGCACACCACGATTTGTACATGAGTTTAATTATGATGAGAGACTATTCAATCATGTAGTACTACAATCCTGGCATATTTTCTCCACAATGTTTCTTCTCATTTTTTACATGAATATTAATGTAATGAGAGTTTAATTTCCTGACTTTTAATATTCAATTAATATAATTGTAGCATGAGTATCCAGAATAATTAAGAGATAGCACAGTAAACAATTAATGAATGTATTATTTTATTGCACTAAAGAAATCAATGATAACTGAACCAAAGTTGATGTTCATATTATGCAAGTATAAACTAATAACAGTACAATAACAGATATAGGATATAGGTATTCAATACCTACATATTTATTTTATTTATTGGAGAACTTACAGCTAAACAACAGTCGGATTTCAAAAGACAAATTAATAGACAGATGCTGATAACAAGTTCCCAAGTTCCAAATATTATTGACAAAGATGAATCAGTGAATCAACATCTGCTAAATGCTCGTGTAGTGAGTAGTGACTAATTAACAGTGATCGGAATAGGCGGTGATATTTAGGGTAATGGCGCAAATATTTGTGTGATGAATATGAGTATTTGTATTCAATTAATGGAGTCTCTAATTCATTAATAATTCTCTATTTCAATTTATGGTATCTATATTTGAGCCTATACCTAAATTGCACCACCTATTCCGATCACTGCTAATTAAAAATGATTCTAGAGACTTGCTGGAAGCATGTTACAATTATGAACCCTACATTGTACCCTATATTGTGAACCACTAATCTGTATAAAACTCTTAAAAACCATTAAGTTTTCCATGAGACATCCATCACTTTTAAAAACCATGAGACATTCACATGCTTGTAGTTTCGTAAATGTTCTTACTTTTGACTATCATTTCATTATTTAATTTAATTAAGAAACTGAAAGACTTTTTTTTGACATTTTATTAAAGTTGGCCGGCTTGGTATACACCCAGTCATCATCATTTGCCAGATGATGTATAGACATCATCTGTTTTTTCGTGGCACCCGCCGCCGGGGGGTCCGCCACCGTCGGGTCCTGACACTCCTAGTACCTACATAAATGAACTTACGACCATGAACCATACACCTACAAATGTCATTTTAAAGCCTGCAGTTCTGGCAACTAGTAGCAGGACTCAAATTGAAAGTCGTCATCATCATCAGCCTATTATCGTTCACTGTTAAACATCGGCCTCTCCCAAGGTGCGCCACAGAACGTCGTCCTCGGCCTTCTTCATCCAGTCACTTCTCGCTACCTTTTTAGGTCATCTGTCCAGGAGACAGGGCATCCTACACTACGCCTGCCAGTTTGTGGTCTCCACTCTAGAACTCTGACACCCCATCAGTGGTCAGTTGCCACTGCCACTATGATCAGCCCACTGGCACTTCAGCCACAGATTATTTAATAGTTACTTCTTGCTAATTTTCTGAGCTATGTCAACCACTTTAGTTCTCTGACGAATCACTTTATTCCTGATGTGATCTCTCAGAGAAACACAGAGCATAGCTCGCTGAGCGACTTTGAATTGGGGAGTCGCGTGGTTAGGGGGCTCTCGGGTTGAAGTCTTTCGTTCGGCTCGCGATTTAAGTGGCCACGCGGCTCTGCCATTTTATGGTGGTCTCGAGTGTGTGTTTTTGTATAAAAACAGGGCTTTGAGATCGCCATATCCAATTCGGTATGTCAAGTTTTTTTTTGGGAGGGCTAAATCGAAAACCATTTCGAGATAATTGTCTCACTAACAATATTTTCTATGTCATACATTTTTAAATGAAAGGATTATAGTTTTTTTAAATAAAACATGCCAGTGACGTCACTCGTTGGCCCTGCAAACTCCTTGTTACCAAGGAGTTGGCTAATACGACGTTAGACGACTAATAAAAATCGACTTAAAATAGCTGGCCATTAAGAAAAAAAAACTCAATATATTGACAGAATTTAACATTTGATGTTGCCGTTTCTGTTTCCAGTTGAGTTAGAAAGAGAATGCAGGTGATTTTTATTTTTTTTAATTAAGCAAAGTTTTTTCTCCATGGAGTTTTAAATGATTTTTCTTGACCACTTTTGCCTTTTACAAATTACAGTTAAAAATTAAATTTGTATTGATAAACTAAATGTATTACAAAAAAAATTAAATCAGTTTCTTATAATGATGCCTTCTATCCGTAAAAAATATAAAATAAAGACAAAAAAAAACTTGACATACCAAATTACCGTACAATCCTACCTAATACTTGACACTGGCGAAATCTTTAAGGATACGCCATTACACAAAAAAATAGAATAGACTTTGAATTGATGAGCTAGTCCTATCAAACTGAAAGTGTACTAAAATTCTGATGTTTTCTTGTTCTAGTTGACGTAGAGCACTCTCACGTCCGGTTCCTTGGCAACCTGGTGCTGAACCTGTGGGACTGCGGTGGGCAGGAGGCCTTCATGGAGAACTACTTCGCGTCACAGAGAGACAACATCTTCAGAAATGTTGAAGTACTCATATATGTGTTTGACGTTGAGAGCAGGGAGATGGAAAAGGACATGCATTATTATCAGTCATGTTTAGAAGCTATTTTGCAGGTAAATACTCCTGTATTTATTACAGGACTAAAATCTGATGACTGTGTTGATAATTATTAAGAGGGAAGGGCCAGTGCCCTATCCTATTTCAATTGTGCTCCCAGACATGAATCCACTTCAGCTTTTGAGTTGCTGGTGGTCAGCAGTGAGTTGGCGAGATGGTTTGGGTTACTTCATTTTAAATGGTGTTCCTGAAACCAATCTAGCTTTATGGCATCCAAATGTGGTCAACTGCATACAAATCCGACATCCAACGCCTGCAAAGGGTTCAGGACCATTGCCAATGCTCCCTGGTTTCCTCGCAACTCCGAAATCCACGAATACCTGGAAATACCTAATATTCTCCAAGAAAATAGAGTGGCACTGATAAAAACTAGTTTCTTGTATGAGAACCCCTCTTAATTTTTAACCTTTTAACATTTTTATTATTTGTTATCAAATCCGCCGTAATAACGCATATTCTGTGAAAATTTCAACTGCCTGGCTATTACGGTTCAAAGGGACCTAAATAAGAAGGACGGACGGACGGACAACATAAGCTTAGTAATAAAGTCCCGTTTTCACCCTTTGGGTACGAAACCCTAAAAACCGCATCCCTTAGAGCTCTTACAGACGAGCAACACTGGCGTCGCCGTGGTCTGCGACCGCAAAGTGTCGCTCGTCTGTAAGAGCACTTAGTGACCTCTTACAAAAGCCACAGGAAGAAATAAATCAATCTAACCCAGAACACAAATCAGGATAATGATTTGAATGAAACTTTGTGTGCATGACAGAACTCGCCGGAGGCGCGGATATTCTGCCTGGTGCACAAGATGGACCTGGTGCCGGAGGAACAGCGCGAGGAGATCTTCAAGGAGAGGGAGGAGGACCTGAAGCGGCTGTCCAAGCCTCTCGAGTGCACATGCTTCAGAACTAGTATATGGGATGAAACTTTATACAAGTTAGTTCAACTTACCATTTACATGTTATGAAATACTGATTTGTTTGAACAGACTAAGGGATTTTCTGACAGATAGTTTAAGATTTTTTTTTTTTAATTATTATTGGACTTCTTGCTTGTGCGTTATGAGGGAGTGTCTATCAAATCTCGAGGATTGTTTTTGAGTAAGAACAACTGAGAAGGATTGTGGAGCCTCGTGGCAGGCTGAAACGCGAACCGCGCGAACACCACGCGAAAGACGAGTGTTCGGAGCAAACCCTGCAACGTGACTCCTAGTTTAAGAATTATAGTGCAATTTTAGAGATTTTATTTTACTTTTTGAAAATGATTGAGCCGTCAAAACTTTATGATGCAATAAAGATACAAGATACAAGATTGATTAACATTTATATAAAATTAAAGATTTTATGGCTCAAACGTAAAATAACAAACAACAAAACAACAAATAAATAACAAACAATAACAAATTAAAATAATCTGTTGTAATGTTAGATCAAAATAAAAATTTTATTTTGATCGAAGGTTGTAATCACGAAACTGTCTTGGACGCACTATTAAAACTTAGTTCAACAAGCTTGGATAGATGGCTTTGATTTGACATGGCTCCGAAGGTAGTGACTAAACAAGAAAACCGAAAGAAATGCGTATTACTGAGTCAGATTATTAAGGCCCATATTAGTAACAGTGCCCTTTACCCAGCAGTGGGACAAAACAGGTTAAAAAAAATTGTAACAGTAACTCCGACACACGCACTCACAAGATTACGCTTTATTATGCCTTCATCAACATCATTTCGGCCGATGGATGTGCACTGCTGGAGTAGGCCTCCCCCAAGGATCGCCACAAAGACCGGTCCTGCGATGCCCTGAAGCTAAAGATAAAGGCCTAACTGAAAGTTGGCAACTTTATGATGATATAGTATCTTTGAGTATTTGTTACAAATATAATATTCTTTTCTTTCAGAGCGTGGTCCAGCATAGTATACAAGTTAATACCTAATGTTAAGGCTTTAGAATCATCGTTGAAGCAATTCGCGGCAATAGTAGATGCTGATGAGGTTTGTATACCAGTTTATTTTATCTTTCTGGTTTCTCAGCATGCCGCCCGAGAAAACGACAAAGATTTACTCTTTGTCGGCGAGATACGAAAAGCTTACTAATGTTCCCAACTTTCGAGTTTTTGTAGATTATTTTTTTCGATTCTAATACTGATGGCATTATCACCTCCTTTTCAAGCCGGAAGCCTTCAAAACAACCCGATTGAGTTTTTATAACTTATGTACGTATACATAATACCGACTGCTCTCAAACGGTTATGGAAAATCATCGTGAGGAAACCTGAATATGCTGAAGAAGAAATTCCGATGCGTACATGTGAAGTCTACCCATCAGCCAATCCATCACGCGTGGACTATTGCCCATGCACCCTCCCTGAGAGTAGGCCTGTGCCCTGAAGTGTGACGTATACAAATTGATATCATTGGCATCCTTTTAAACTAAGAGTCTACCCATCAAACTGAACATGTTTTACTATGGGACAAAAAATCTAGAAAGGACAAAATCGATCGTAAAACTCAGCTGTTGCATACATTTGAGTCGAGTAAGCGTTGCAGTTTAGAGTTTAGTATGGAACAGCAGATATTTTTTGCTACGTTCGGTATGCTCCCATAGTAAAAGTTGTTCAGTTTGATGGGTAGACTTTTAGTTTTAAAGGATGCCAATGATATAAATTTCAAGTGTAAGTGTACTAACAGTGTTACAGTGGGTAACATAAAAATAACAATAGCAAATTATAGGTATCCTTATGTTACTTTGCCTATTCCCTGCAGGTGTTACTATTCGAGCGCGCGACTTTCCTCGTGGTGTCCCACTGCCAGAGGCGGCCGCACCGCGACGCGCATCGCTTCGAGAAGGTCTCCAACATCGTCAAGCAGTTCAAGCTCTCTTGTTCTAAGCTTGCCGCACAGTTTCAGAGCATGGAGGTTGGTATACTTTGTAGTTAGTAGACTATCCGGCTGGAAGGACCATACAGGGTCCTTCTTAATATGTTGACGGTTTTTAAGGGGTCGATCAGTCCTTCAAATTGAACACCGAAAACAAAAAAAACAGCAGTTGTTCGGGTTGAGTAGGTTTGCAGTTTAGTATGGTACAGCTGGTTTTTATTTCGCGATTTCTACTTTACTACTTACTTACTAATTACTAGTCAGAGTTGTTCATTTTGATGGTCTCATCATCCTTTTAAAAAGTGTCAGTATTTTAAGAACGACCCTGTATACAGGTTCTAACTCTGATTTTTTTTGCTCCGATTGGTTCGCTCCGATAGTAAAAGTTGTTCAGTTTGATGGGTAGAGTGTGTGGTTTAAAGGCTAATGATACTTTTCCTTACACTATGTCTAATCTTTGATATAAAGTTACAAAAACATCATTGTCAAACCATTCAAGCCCTCCTGTCTTAGCTAGCTGCACATTATCAGAGCATTTAAGAATTAAGTGATATAGGTCAATTAGGTTTGTAGTAAATAATAAAATCCGACTCGAAGGATCTTTGATATGGAAGTAGTTACAAAAATAACATATTTTAACTATTGGACAATGCTGTTTTTGTAACTACATCTCTTAGTGGCAGTTTCAGTCACTAAACGTTAACGATAATATCTGGCTCGAAGGGCCACAATTTATATTAGATTTTTGTAAATACCCATTGATACCTGTATTTTTTGGATACATGATCCGTAGATCCAAATAACATTACATACAATCATTCATTATGAAGCTGTGATAATTTAACTAACATAACCCTAGACTTTCAAAACATTTTCGGCGATGCATTTACGCATGCATTCTTCCTACTTCTTCATGCTCTAAAAAGCCGCATTTAATTATAATCTCATAATCAACCAAATGAATATATTTACAGGTACGTAACAGTGTATTCGCGGCGTTCATAGATGGCTTCACAAGCAACACATACGTCATGGTCGAGATGTCAGACCCCAAGATACCTTCCGAAGCCACTCTCATAAACATCCGGAACGCGCGGAAACACTTCGAGAAGCTCGAGAAAGTGTCATCCAGTGCTCCCAGCCAGTACCAATGAGACTGTGGTTAGATATCTCTTGTTATTTATGGACATTGATGTGCGCTGAACTACAATAGGATCTTTAAAAGTTAATGTGGACCATAACACGTGTTTTTTAAGAAGCAAACTCGCGTGCTGGCTTGAGTTCTAGTGTACCTAATTAATGGGCGTTCCTCTTTTCCTTCTCAAATTTACTTCCTAAAAGACCAACAGATGGAACTCCATGGAGAAGTGAGCCAAATCATGGCAAGGCTGTGCCTGCTTTTTTTAAAGGCCAAGGGATCCAGCCCGTACAGCCATGTATAAAGTAAATAGTTTGAAATTTTCGATTATAATGATCGATCGTAAAAGTAAACAATGAAAAATAATCCATTAAAAATGCGTTGGCATCTTTATTATTTTAAATAATATTTTTACACATTTTTAATTGTTGACCCTTTACTCGCGAAGACGTTGGCGCCATCTAGCGATCCCCTAGAAAAACACTGGAAAAGCGCTTATTGAAGCTATGGATCTTGTTATATTTTTTGTATTTAAAAGTAGTGGAATTTGAGATATCCTTGATCAATAATATTTTTCGGTGTTAAATTTTTTTGGTGAATATCCCTGACTACCCTCGGGGAATTTAGTCTGTTTCATACTTATGTATCTCCTTCTCTAAAAGTTTATTGATGACGAAATATTTTGTAATGTGGATTGTTCCAATTTATTCCCATTAAAATTGTATGGGCAAATTTGAATAAAAAATGATTAAAAGACTGAAGGAAAATCCTTATTCGATTACAATTTTTCCCCTAGGAGCGATTTTCACAGGCGGATAATTGGAATAATCTAAAAGCATTATCCTTCTTTTATTTAGCTTCATCGTAGTCTGGTAATATGTTATCGCTAAAAATGCCCTTTGTAAAACAGTGTATGTATACGTTACATAGTATCCACAACATTAACTTATTTCCTACGAATAAGAATAACTATAGAAGAGTAACTCTAAACAAAATAGAAATAATTTTTGACACGCCATGAAAAATGACATGTTGTATGAGTTTTGGCGGCTAGGTACAGTTTTTCAAGAACAAATTTAGAACACGGTACACTTTTTTTGGTGCCACTTTTTGAGCTTCATTTACACTTCTATACAATTCGTAGCTTATTTCAAATAGTATTATTTTTAAATAAATTTTTGGCCTTTTGCTTGTGTCACTGCAGTTCTACCAATGTCGAGTGAGTTTTGGAAGTAGCGTAATCTCAAGGATTGTTTTATGCACTAAAACCGTAGAAAGAGAAGGAACTAGAACGAAGCACATGTCTTGTCATATCACTCAGTAAGAGATGCACATAGCAAATTCGCTCTAGTTAAAAAAGGAGATCGCTACTTATTGCTGTCCTTATCGACGTAGCCACTTTTTTGTTCTACGACGGCTGTCTGACTCCGGAGTCAGACATCTATTTTCATATAAATTGTATAGGATTTTATGACTATGGCTGTCTCATACGCGGTTACACTGATGTTCCGTCTATCAGCGTAAGCGAAATACTTGGCCTATGACTAAAACAGACTTGAGTACAAAATGGCGGAGCCACGTGGCTGCCTAACCCGCGCGAGTAACTCCTTTAGGCACGCGACGTCTTTCAAATAGTTTAGTAGTTGCAAATGCTTTTCTATTCTATTCTATTTTTAAAAAAATGGCTGCCATCTTTGGTTAATGATGATTTTGCCAATGTCGAGTTTTTATAGCAAAAGTGATTGACGTTGTACGGTATTATAGATATTTTGGTGACTTCAAGGGTTGTTCTTTTAAAAAGAACACTATCTTGAGCCACCACTGGAGCCCCGTTGTCGAGCTGGGAGGGGGCAACCAACAAACGTGACTGCCCTATAGCAGATCCACAACGCGACTCGCAAATGCTTTTAAGGATCTTATTGTAACTATAATGACAATAGTTGTAAATTGTTGAGGGCTTTAATACAGCGTCCAACTTAATATGCTGACGGTTTTTAAGGGGATGATCAGACCATCAAACTGAACAACTTCTTTAACATCAAAATGGGAAAAACATCTGCTGTCCCATACCTTTTGGGTCGAGTAGAATTGTAGGTTCGTTTTTATTTAACAGCAGATTTGTTTTTCGTAATTTTGACGATGGTCCCATAGAGAAAGTTGTCCAATTTGATGGCCTGATCATCCCCTTAGAAATCCCCCTGTCATTATTTTAAGAAGGACCCGTTATATTGTTATTTGCCACCGATTGAGTTAATGTAAATTTTGATTGAATTGCTATCATTATGCACTTTTATATGTTTCAAATAATAGGACAGCTATTCCATAAAAACGTTGAACTCAATGATAATGTAAATTATTGCTATATACCATGTACCTACAGTTATTTTATAAGCGTAAATAATGCTGTGATTCATTTTGGGCTGTAGTTTTAGTTGATGTTAATAAGAAACTAAAATACATAATAATTTTGTTTTTTCACAACATTATTATTGTTATTAATGTGAATCATTTGATTTCATATTGCTACACCGATCGCATAATTTCTTCATTTGGGAAAGATAATGCCGCTTTTTTGCTCGACTTGGCAGGGGCACTACCGTGCCCCCAGATAAAGTAAAAGACAAGAAGAGTGTTATGCTCCAATTGCTCCATACTATTAAGTGGCGTACACCGGAAAAAAACTCTAAAGCCCGTCTCATAGATGGCGCTGACCCTTGCCCGCGAGTTTCGACAACAACGATTTCGAATCTACTACTCTTTTTTTTATTTACCTTACCTACCTCTGACGTAGTTGGTTTGGTTCATAATATTGGAAACTAATCAAAATTTCTAATCTAAAATTCCATCTACTCGCGGGCAGTTAGATAAAGGTATGTTTAACCCTAGTTTATCCATTAACATTTTTGTAATCTCGAAAATATCCATCTCTTTTTATTATTTTCGAAAAATGTTGAGTAACTTAGTCTCCTATTATAATGTAACTGTCTTGAACAGTAATTTATAAAGGAGCAAATCAGAAAGTATAAACTAAAATCACAAACATTAGTATTTAAGAGTCCTTTTACAATTAAGTGGCGCCCTCATCACAACATTAAAGATTTCTAAATAATGAAAGCGTAAATTAAAAAAGTGCTACTTCAATATAATAGGAGCAATTGTTTATACTTTTATAGGTTTTTTGTAGGTCTAAACTATAAACATACAAACTTTAAAAAAAAAGGCCACTTTTATATTTTTTCTTAAAAGTAGAATGTTTAGAACCTATAAAAGTATTATATAAAAATAGCTTTAAGGCTTTTGTAGAATATTAGAGTAGCACTTTTTAATGTAGGCTTTCTGTTAATATTGTGATATGGGCACCACTGCACGGTAAAAGGAGCCTTAATGTAACTGACTAAAGTAGCAAATTTTAGATAGCCAATCTCTTCTCAAGCTCCGTCTGTTAGACAAAATATCAACATATCATCTTCATCGAAATATTGAAACTGTGTACAGATTTATTATTTGTAAAATTTGTGTACACACGGCGACACATGAGGTTACGCACCCTATATACCCATAACTACACTACGTACAAAACACAAAATAGTGCGGTAGAGAGCCTGCATAGACGCGGTTGCCGGCGCGGGCGCAGCGTGCCGCGAGACGAAACAACAACAACATACAGCACCCTCTCGCACGATTCACAGCGTTCAACTTCTAATAGTTCAAAGTCCAAACAGGGTAGCCTGAGCTGACGCCGTGTGTACAATGCACAAGTAAATTTTTTGTGTACAATGCACAAGTAAATGCGTACGAGTCGGCGGTTACATACATTTACGTTGTTGAAGTTGAAGATGTTACCTGTTTCATTGTTTAAAACAAATTAGCCTTGCCCAAACTTGTTGGTGATTTATATACCTAGTTATTATTTCATGATTGTATGTAATTAGTGATGTAAAACTCTGTGTAAAGCTGAGCTATGTCGTTATCACAAAGACAGTTTAATATTTTTATCACTTGAAATATATAATTTATGTTTCATAAATTTTGTATAATATTTTACCTCTCCTTCGTACAGTTCAAAGATTAACGCATATGGGTCCTTCTTAATATGTTGACGATTTTTAAAGGGATGATCAGACCATCAAACTGAAAGCTCTAAGTACTAAACATCTTTCTCTATGGAACTTAAATCAAAATCACGAAAGAAAAATACAAATCTGCAAACCTAGACATGATTTTTTTTCCGTATTTTAATGTTAGTTCCAATATCCCTTTGAGAAACATGTTCAGTTTGATGGTCTGATCTAGGATCGTTCCCTTGAAATTCCATCAGCATATTAAGAAAGGCCCTATACAAGACTATATTAAATTAACTACAAAGTATAGCATAATCTTACTAAGTAGGTATACATTTTATAATTAATTATCAAAGGGACAAGATGTATTTTGCAACATTTTCATATGAATCCTCAAACTCTTAAATATGCTCAAAATAGAGTTTATAGTTACAGCAAGATTTTTTTACCAGTGTCGGGAATCAGTACGATCGTGAAAATGAAAGATAAACCCAAATATTACTCTGGCAAGGGTATCGTCTATTTTATCAAACATATGTTTGATATAATATAACCATCGATTTGTAAATCGATGATATAACTTACTATCTTATCTACTTCTACATATTGTCAAACACCAATGCTAAAATATCGCTCACTTCTTTTAATATCTGACCATGTAAGTTTATAAATTTTCTTGTTTATAGTTATTGCCCTTTTTTGCGTAACGTAAGGAACCTATGTGTGTATTGTGATATAAGCTACTACACCTCAAAAGTATTTATGTTACTATACCGATATACTAATTCTAATTTCTACCTAAAGTTTATCACTAGGTCCATTCAAACTCATGAATTATATTGAACCAAGAATTACGTAACGTTATAAAACAATAGTACAGAGGGCCTACCATGAGTTTTCCCTGTACTTTACTTCTGTAGTTACGTCGCCAATTCGTATGACAGAAATTAGTTCTCAACGTAACCACTAGGAGCGCTGTACGAAATTCAATACAAAATTGGTGACGTTACTACAGTAGTAAAGTACGGCGAAAACTCATGGTAGACCCCCTGTTTGCATTACTCATCGTTGTTTCAACAGACTGTCTTCGAATGCATCGATACATTTTCTTAACACGATCTTATCTATCGACAAACACTTAATACAATGCAGTATCAGTTAAGGATAAGAAGTTAATAATCGTGGCAAGGAAGTCTGTGAACGTGCTTTATTTGCGATTGTCGTTTTTCCTAGTAACTAGGTATACGTTATTGAAGGCATTCTATGAAATTACTTTTAGTTAGCAGTAGCATTTGTAGATGCGGATTTTATTAAGTGGAAGATAAGAGTGTTTTAGATAAAAATTACATCGTCGATCTGCTGGAAGGTGGGTCTATCTAATTACTTAGAGATATTTATTTAAAATATTTACAAAGTTATCTAACAAGTGATATTAATTCCTGTTGTAGTGAATTAAAATGGCACAAGATAAGCCTGTTTTCGATTACCATGAGGAGAGCCAAAGCGAAAAATTGGCGCGTAAATCCAAGGAATCTCCGTTTATGATTGTTGGTAAGTATTCTTTCAACTAATTAGCCAGCTGGATTTACTAACTAGGTAGAGGTACCACTTTTACCAATGTACCAACCAGTTTACAATGGTACCAACATGAAACCTAGACCTTAGACGTGTTAACTGGTGAGAGGTGGCTATTCGCCCACATGAACACTGCTTGAAACCTTTAAGCCCTTAGTCGCCTTGTACGACACCAAAATTGTAGTGGTCCATACTAATCCGGAAACACACGGCTACTGTAACGTAAACTAGTTTAGTAGTATCTAACTAGGTATTAAATAATTTGTTACAACTGCAAATAAAATGGGTAGGTAAGTAGTTTGTTGTGACAAGGTTCTAAGGAGAAGGTGGCCTAATATTCTAATTGGTTGACTATATCTCCGCTTCATATACCCTGACGATTACCTATTAACATTACACCACTATTTTTTAATTAGTAACGAAACTTTAAGGGCGTATTCAGAACAACTTTCCATAAGGAACATGGGTCGAAAAACGATAAAATTTGTTGGACCTCCCATACAAAAGTACGGATCTGCCGATCGATTCACTATGGGAGGTCCAAAAAAATTCTCGTTTTTCGACCCTTGTTCCTTAGGGAAAGTTGTTCAGATTCACGGTCTGAGCCCTGAATCCAAAATTTGTACTATTTCTATGAGTTTAGTCATAAGTACCTACCCTAGAAGTAATCTCAAAATATTTCGAGACCTCTCGTTTTTTTCCCATTTGTATGAAATGACAGCTAAGTGCCCCAAAGTGTGTTATTAGTACCTAGGTACCTAACATACCTAAACTAAGTTTATCTAATTCCCCGCAGGTATAGCAGGCTTGCTCGGAGCGGTAGGCTTCGGTATATACAAGTTCAAGAACCGCGGTACAGTGAGCACGAGCGTCTTCCTCATGCAGTTCCGCGTCATCTCGCAGGGCACCGCCGTCGGGGCGCTCACCGCGGGCATGATCTACACCCTCTACAACAACCACTTCAGCAAGAAATCGGACGCTGCTGTGAGCCCGGTAGTGGCTAAAGCTATTGAGCATTGAGAGTGTTACAAGAATAGATAATAGGTACTACGTACAGAATGGCCACTCCATGCCCCCTCACTAACATCAGAAACCACACCACCGGGCACTTCGAGAGTAACTTAGCCGAGAAAGAAGAGCATACAGCCGGCCTTCGCGTGTGAGTGGGACGGCGCGTACGTATGCCGACGCCATCTTGTTTCTGTTGTAGTACCATTGGGTTGTTGTAGTTATGCTGTGCCGGGGGTGTGGTTTGGTATAATTACTATACTCTTTGGGTGTGGTAAAGCCTGAAATATAAAAAACCTGGATTGGGG
This sequence comes from Agonopterix heracliana, assembly GCA_963693445.1. NCBI lineage: Eukaryota > Metazoa > Arthropoda > Insecta > Lepidoptera > Depressariidae > Agonopterix > Agonopterix heracliana. Next base: position 6,803,506 of record OY856308.1, read on the forward strand.
GCGCTGCAATCGACATTAACCTTTAAGTACAAAAATTTGTTCCAATAATTTTCCGCAACATGGCGAGGTTTTTTATATTTCTGGTCAGGCTTTACCTACTGTTTAATTTATTGCGTGTTTTTAGTTTGCAATCCTTTTGGGTGAACGGCTGGGCTGCCGCCCATGACTATGTTCTCAGACGGGGTGGCCAGAGATGTTTTAAAATAATAATTCATAGTAGTTAATTATCTATATTTCTTAAGATTCTAACCTAACCCGAAACGCTTAGATCAGACCTACCTATATTGTTTTATACGATACTTATACTTAGGTAATTTTTTAATTCTGAGACTGAGTTTGATTTCAGTAAATTATTTAATGTGTAGAAGTTTTAAAATTATTGGAAAATAGTTTTAAAAACTACTTATCATATTTATTGGATAAACAAATAAAGTCGGAGCCTATAAGGATTAAGTAGTTACTTACGTATTTTTTTGTTCCTAAAACAAAAAATTATATTTGCTATGGTATTCAGGTGATAGTTTTATGATATTTATTTTCACTTAAGTACTTAAATATGAAACGGAAATCAATAGCATAATACCTACCTCAAGTGGACTGGTTTTATTTTACACCTACTGCAAATAAATTTTGAATCAGTTAGGAGACTTTATAATCTTTTACGGTGATGGTAGCAGTGAGAAAGTATTTTCACATACGTGTCGCCAGTGGCGACAATCTGAAATCTGAAAAGCAGAGGTGACGACAGGGAAATTTATTCAGTTACGTCGCCAGAGTCGACAACTGGGAATACACGAAGACTAATGGTGTTAGGTAACCAGAAATAAATAATATTGAAAGCTATTGACGTTGACAAAGATAAGAAATGACGAAGAAATGTCTCGGATTCAGTGATTCGTAACTAATCCCAGACTTATCAGATTTAGTTGTGCCATTGTGTGTGTCGCACGCAGCAATATAATTTTTCACCTCACAAGCTCGGAAAGATTCTGTTTATCGTTCGAAATCTGAGTGCAAAAGTGTATTTTATCCGCTAGCGTGCAAAGAGTTTTTGAAATTCGAATTTGTCTATTCAATATTTTTGTATACCGCCAATGCACTGAAAATGCTTAATAACTATTTCATGACACTGGCCAGCACGAAAATAAAAACTTTTTGAAATGTTCTTTTTAGCAATTCACTTTTTTTCCTCGCTGTTGTGAGGTGAAAAATTGTGTGTTTCGCTCGGCTGCAAAGTTATTCTGCGTCTCGTACCTTTGAAACCTTCGCTAAACGCTCAGGATTCTATTATTTGAACCACTCGCTTCGCTCGTGGTTCAATCCTAGAATCCTTCGCTTGCTCAGGTTTCAATAAAAGTACTCGCGCCAAAAAGCAACTTTGCAGCCTAGCATAACAAATAACTATTATGTTTAGCCTCTCGTATGCTGGAATTCCAGACACAATAGAAAATGATTTGTTCCTGCTCCAAAGCAGGAGTGCGATTTTTGAATCTCATTCGGTGAGCTCAGCAGTTGTAAATGTCAAAATTACTATGGAGATACGCATCTTTCTACTGCTGATTTGACTTTCAAAAATCGTACTCCTGAAGCATGATTTTTGAGAGTCAAATCAGCAGTAGAAAGTTCTATATCTCCATAGTAATTTTGTCCTTTTCAACTGCTGAGCTCAGCAATGTTAAATGTCAAAATTACTATGGAGATACGCATCTTTCTACTGCTGATTTTGCTTTCAAAAATCGCACTCCTGAATTATGATTTTTGAAAGTCAAATCAGCAGTAGAAAGATGCATATCTCCATAGTAATTTTGACATTTTCAACTGCTGAATTCAGCAAATGAGATTCAAAAATCGCACTCCAGATCTGACCAAAGCATACGAGGGGTTAAATACCTATATCGATTGTATACACGGCGACACATCAAGCTACACAAAACCAACATAAGCTGGCCGCGCGGATGTTTCATAACGTATAACCTCGCGCGGCTAGCTTATTTCGGCTTAGCGTATATTTTCTTTGGTTTTGCGTAGCTTAATGTGTCGCCGTGTGTACAGTCAACATCAAAAGTAAATGATGACCAAAGTGATTTTCAAAACTATTATCTGATATTATATCAATTCTATAATTTTTATTGTTAGTTAAGTGAAGTTAATTTTATGGTTTTTCACGTAACATCTATAACATAATCTAAAACTAATTTGATATATTAATTTCATTATAAATTTCAAGTCAATTGACTTTTGCTGTTGACTGTACCAATAAATGTATGAATGAGATACACACACATTTACAGTTTAAATGAATTGTTATTATTTCTGAAACGAATAATAATAAAATAAAATACTTACTTCGATATTTTCCGTTAGTACTTTATTAAATTGTAACAATAACATAACACAGCGAGATAAATAAATATAATACAATCATGAATAAGTTATGTAAGGAAAATACGTCATCATCACTCATCAGTTACCTATTGTTACACAATTATTATAAACAACAATATCTTTTACAGTATAATTAATATTTAGAGAAGCTTTTAAACACAATTTTGAATTTCAATTAAAGAAATAGATTTTTACAAGAAATTAATAATATACTACCTTACAATATCAATATCACATTTCATATCAATTAACCAATCATTTATATCATTTGCACAATTTATAATACTGGTCTCATATATTTTTTTACAGTAGAAATGCATTTTTTTTATCGTATCAACCGGATAATACGCAAAGTTGCACACAAAGTCTAAACATCTCTAATATAACACATTTACATGCTGATAAATAAAAGTAATAAGGTTTGAGACACATTTGACCGACGGCGGGTCCATACAAACAGCACGTTACTGGGACACCATCCACATTCCTCCACCGTCTACGCGGCGAGCGGCGACGAGCGCGTTCCCATACTAATTGTGTTTTTCGTTTGGGCCCGCCATCATTCACCGTTTGTCAATGTGTCCTGATCCTAATAGTTTTACACAAAATTCTTTACTGGCTGATAGGGAACCTGCGTATTGGCAGGAGAGAACCAAACAGGATATGCTGCACGACAGGGAACTTGGACAAAACTTCCTTCTTATACATCTTCATGAGTCCCTGATTTATTTTCAGCCATGAGCCAACTGCACTTATGCTCCACAACTGGTTCGAGTGCTCTGCAAACGGACCCTTCTTCACATCTTTTATGTGTTTAATACAAGATATGAACATGTAGTCATTTGAATATTTGTCAATAATGTCGTCTTCTAGAAATTTGGCGGGTGGATATATCCTGGGTTGGTCGACGAGCTGAGAGCTCCCCCAAATGAACGGTATGAACTGATAGTCATCTAGACTCCAAACGCCGTGACTGCCCGCTGGCTCCATTCTGTATGTCAATTGTAACCTCCTTGCAATGAGTAGGTATTTGTTGAATATCAGGAACACCGTAGCCACATTGTCATCTGCCTCAAGCGCTCCTATTTTGTACAGGCAGCAAAGAAACATAACGAAACACATCTCATGGCCAGTTCCATAGTCAATTCTTGTTGCATTTCCAAAGCTTTCTTGCAGGTATATTTTGATTTCAGGTATGGCCAGGTGAAGGTTTATATGTAGGGCCTCTTGGAGGAACTGTGTGGAGTTTAATTTCACTTTCATAAACCAGTCTCTGAAGGCAACATTGCCAAATCTCTGGGGCTGTTCGATAGGTGGAAACTCATCTATCAAGTTGTCAATTTTTTCCAACACATTCAGGAATTTTGCAACATTTTCGGACACTTTACAGTCTACGGAAAGTGGTTTGCCTTTGATAGCTTCATTTAGAGTTGCAATGAATCCTGTGAATTCCATGTAAGCTTCAGATTTCTCCCAGATAGTCATGTCAGTGATAGATTTTACTGCTTTTACTGGCTCCAAAAATTGGTGATTGAGTGGCAGAGTGGGAACTCCAGCTTCCACATTTTTTGTACTATCTCCGATAACACTTTCTTTATTCATCTGAAATTATTTTTTTTAGTTGTATAAGTATGCGAGTCGTTTGGGATCAAAGATTCAATGCAGAAATTTAAAAGTAATTTGCTTGAAAATACAACTCATTATGAAGAAAAAATAGTTTTCATGTGTAATATATTCACGCACGCATAGAATAATGTGCATATAATATGTTAATTAATGCTATTAATTAGCGATGGCCCTGAAAACTCTAGTACCTATATCTAAGCATATTCATTTGTACTAAACAGCACAAAATGGAGATATCAACTTGATTAGCATTGACAAAGTGTAGATAGGAGACATTAACGTATGTTCCCTCGCTAAGCCGCGTATTGAACATTGACCCACAATTTACTTGGGAAATAAGATCTACCGCGACGCGATAAGCTTTGTAAAGTAAATGAAGGTCACAAATGTCAAACTTAAGCTATACACAAGAACACGTTCTTCATACTTTCTGCCCTCTATTTAATTACTAATGTCAATTTGTTTGAATAAACATGGATAGAATCTTGAGAGGTATCATGAGGTACCGTGTTTTGGATCGAGCTACCATGGTTAAACAGTTCCAAGAAGTTAAAAACAATCCAGTGGTAAGTGTAAAATTGTAACTAACCTTAAAGTATTATGTGTCAATTATATTTGCGTAAGATGATCAAATGAATGTTAAAGATAAGGAATTAAGAATTTTTTATTTGCTTTTGTAATAATAACACATACAAATTCTTGTATTTCTGAAATTAAAATTCCTGAAAATGACAGTCGTGATTGACGAAAATTGACATTGTCAGTTTTGACAGCTGGCTGGTTGCCTGGTTGAAAAACGTTCAGAAATGTCAAAGGAGTTTTGTCATTTTTGTTATGCCTCGCTCACATGCGACATTTGTAGCAAACAAAGTAACGCCGTACTATGTGCGTGCGTGGAATATTTTGATAAGGAGTTTTCTGACATCTAGTCAAACGTAGTTCAACACACCGGCGAAAGATGGCGTTGAGCAGAGAGGGGTCCGAAGACGAAAATTTAGGCTAAAAAGTAGGTAAACATAAACAAAAATATAAGACGCATCCGTTGACGAATTATAATATGTTCATATTTTGCTGCTTACTTAAAAACACAAATTCTTACTATTTTTATTTGTAAGTATTTTATTATCTGCAAGGTCGCTCACCCCTGTCTCGTCAACGCCATCTAGAACTACTTTTTCTTTTTTAATCGGAAAATCAATTTTATAAACATTTTTTTAATTGCGCTATCTAAAAGCAGTTGCTGTTAAAAATGAATATAAAATTTTATAAAACAACAGATAATGAAAATTTGAGAACAATTTTAGCCGAAAGCAGTCTTCTACACTTGCATGGACAGCAGAATGATTCCAACTAGATTCACAGAGACTAGCGTCGGCGATATGTTCGTTGGTAGGTAGCTGGTATTCCTAAAAACCACACCAAAATCCTCTAAATGTTAAACTTCTCACATTATTACATCGACTAGGTTTTTTTCAAATATTTTTATGTACTTTCAGTTCGAAATGCTGGAAATGTAATACCTCACTCTCAGTTCTTCCAAGATGAAATGACTAGCTGTGAACCAGCTGCGTTAGAACTTGGTTGTATTATAAACGACATAAGACATATAATAGTGTGTGGGCACAGTGACTGTAAAGCAATGAATCTTTTATACAAATTAAAAAGTAAAACGGAATCAAATTTAGTAAGTACCTTACTATTAATGGTTAGCATGCCACCGTGATACAGCGCTATCACACCTTCGCTCTCTTTCTATTTGCGCGCGTACGAACAAAATAAAAGACGTGATACAGCCGTATCACGTGTACCATGCTACGTCTTCTGGCGTAGGTAACCTTAATAATCGTTTAACCCTCCAATATATCTATCCTTAATATTGTCATACATTTTTCAGGAACAAAGAAGAATCTCTCCATTAAAATCTTGGTTGTGTAATCATGGCCAATCCAGTTTAGACAAATTCCTAGAAATGCAGGGTGATTTCACTAAGCCTATGTTATTTACCGGTGAAACTCCACAGAGGAAATTCGTAGCTTATATTGATCCAGACAACCAATTTTGCATAGAAGATAAGCTATCTCAGGTAAAATATCCATATTACTATACCGAAAGATTTTATTTATACCGGTCCAAACTATCAGGAGTGGTTCAGACCATCAAACTGAACAACTTTTATTATATGACCAAACTTGAAATCGAAATAGAAAATCTGCTGTTCCATACTAAACTCAAATGCCTCTAGACTCAAATGTATGTCGCAGCCGATTATTTTTTGACGAATTATGGTTTGGTACCATAGTAAAAGTTGTTCAGTTTGATGGTCTGAACCACCCCTGGAAGTTACGGAACGGTAAAAAAAAATCAACCGGTATACATAATTAAATAAACTTGCCGATACAACATCAGCAAGTTTTTAGTTTTATTTCATCAATTTATTACAGGTAAATACTCTTCAACAACTTCAAAACGTCGCATCATATGGTATGCTGAAAAAACGTTTAGAGAGGGATGATCTACACATTCATGCGTTGTGGTTTGATATTTACACTGGTGATATTTATTATTTCAGTCGAAGAGCCAAACGTTTTATAATAATTGATGAGTCATCGTATGAAACTATATTAGCTGAAGTTCGGCGATATTATTCATAGGATTTTCATAAAGAACTCGTTCTAAAGTTTTGTAGCAGATTCTATTCATAATATGCTGTCGAAATGTATGCTTACTTCAATGCTTTTTTATTCCATCTGCTTACTTATTATATTGTATACTTTTTTAAATTAGATGTAAGTGGGACCAAACTGCGCAGTGTAGATAGGAAACTCATAGTATTACAAATTTACAAAATATCATCAAAGAATAATCATGGAAGAAATCAGCATTCTCACAAAAATCATCAACTTCTAAGTACTTACTACATTTTATCTTTGTTCTTTAATTTATTATTATACGTGTTTAATAAAACTCTTTTGAATTTATATGTGCATGAAAATATTTAAAACGTAGGCAAATGTCTGCTAGGATCTAACGATCGTCACTGGGCCACCACTGACACTGAAAAACGGATCTGATATTATTAAAATCCACTAGTTTTTAACGACTTACAAAATTTTGGTTAAGTATTGAGACAATAAAACTAAAGAAATGAAAAAAAAAAAATCTAATCTTTAAAAGATTTTCCATGTGAGGATTTCACATGGAAAATCGAATGAGTGATCCGTAGTCCGTACTTTTGAATGGGAGGCCCAACATTTTTTCCGCTTTTCGACCCATGTTCCTTAAGGGGCCCATCTGTAGGACCTGGACCTGGTCCTGTAGGACTGCAGACGCAGTTTCATACATTTTGCTCAAAGTTCTCGGACGCCATGCAGGACTGCGGCAATATTCACGATCCTATATCATCAAACTGAACAACTTTCTCAATGGGACCAACATCGAAATCGCAAACCATCTCAAAAAACGGTCAGCATTTTAAGTTGGACCCTATATAGCAATAAAAATCAAATAGGGTCCTAACTTTCAAAGTAGTGAGTAACCTGATTTAACTTTTAGGCTGGCTTGCATCAAAAAGTAGGTATTTAAGGTTAAATATGCTGCTGTCACTGTCATTAGTATGAGCAGTGTGAGAGACAGAGCTATCACTAAATACGTTGAAGCCTAAATGCTTGTTGGTGCAAGCCAGGCTTAGTGGTGGCGTATATATGTTTGCAACTTTTTGATTATCTTTTCCCTCTTTTTATTATGAGAAACAATACTTTGAAAGATCGATATCGATTGGAACAGCTCTGTGGCGCCATCTAGCGATCCTCAGAAAAAAATTCTGTTAAAGCTGGAATGTCGTGACAAAATGTCAATATGTAAACGGTTCACTCGTATCAACACTCAGGCCGAGATGGAGTTTTTGGCGGGCTTTGGTAGCTGACGTTTGGAGTCCTCATATTTTATCGAATTTTTATTGTTTTGGTTCGTAATATTGGTATTTTTTTGCGTAAAAAAGTGTCGTGCAAGTGAACAATATATAGTTCAGTGAAATATGATGGTGCATGGGTCGTAAACAGGAAAAGTGTTCCGTGATTTTAGTGCGGCAAAGCGGTCGGTTCACCTCTTTCCTGTGGACTTCTCTGCTTTTCCTGCGTTTTTCGATTGTCTCCAAAAACTCCAAAGAACCATCAAAACGTCGAATACCAACGTTTTAATGTGAAAACAGAAGAAAATTAAAAATAAATTAAGATTTAGCCAAAAGGTCCAGTAACCAGGCTAGTAAATAAATAAAAAAAATAAAAAAAAAAACAGGCCGAAATACATAGTTCTGCGTCGTTATTTACTAGATGGCAGCACTTTCTATGCAAACTGCATAGGAAATCGATAAAAAGAGATTATCCTCCCCTGGGTCTACGTACTTTTTTTAGGTTATGGAACTTGACATTTGAGCGTGACCTTCGTTCAAAATCAGCTGGCTGCACGATTTGTGAGTGTGTGTGATGCAATGTTGTGGAAATTCTAAAAATTATATAATAATTTAAGTGAAACTGAAATAAAGGTAAATATGCTTGTTGATTTTACTACAAATAATATCCAAGAAAGGTTTCAATAATTATTAATTTTCATAACGTTAATGTGTCATGTTGTAATTTCGTAATGTATGTTGGAATTTTCCTCATACCGCCTTGGTGGAAAGGTGGTTATTTGTACTTCTTGCCCTAAACCATAGTCTTACAAACGTGTTACTTTATTTCAGCAATTCAAAAATGTCGAGAAATCAGCAGCCCATATTCGAATACACTGATGAATCTCAAGCCGAGAGACTGGCCAGGAAGTCCAAGGACTCTCCGTTCATGATAGTAGGTTAGTATAGAATAAGCATTTTCCTGCTGCACGTCTCTGTTTTGTTAATTAGTCACAACGGTCTCCGGCAGCTGTGTGTATTTCAACTGTATGATAAATACAGTAGTAGCAGATTTATAATTCTTACCTATGTACAGTACGACCAGGAAAATATGGCCGTTCGTTAATCTTCATTTGCGCAGAACAGGCCCGAGTCCTCGACCAAACCTGAAGTCATTTAGTAATCAAAGAGTGCAAAGTCGGATAGCAGCGAAAAGGGCGCGAAAACAAATTAGCCAATAGCGTAAACGGAATGAAGGTGGCACATCCTGATTCATCATCATCATCCTCTCAGCCGATGGACGTCCACTGCTGGACATGGGCCTCCCCCAAGGATCGCCATAACGATCGGTCCTGCACTGCCCTCATCCATCCCTCCTGGTGAAGGCGGCGGGAAACATCCTGATTGGTCAATATAATTTTGTACGCTATTAAAATTTGTCAGCTAGGTACATCGGTAACCCTTATAAACCTGGTACTACTGTACCTGATAGTTTACAAATTTTTATAGCCCACAAAATTATATTTACCAATCAGGATGTGCCACCTGCAATCCCTTGCCACTATTGGCTAATTGTTCACACCCTTTTTGCTGCTATCTGACTTTACACCTTATGATTAATAAATGACTATGGAGACTCGGGTCTGCTCTGCACAAATGAAGATTATTTTAGAGATGGAATTATTTTCCTGGTCATACTGTACTGTGTTCTGAAGTATTTGTAATAGTGTCTCTTGCCTTTGGGTAAGAAGTGGTCAGTCAGACAGTGTATCTACCATATTGTTCTTAAGGTGGTTGCAGAGTTGTCAATTTCATACAAAACTGTCGTAGAACACTCGTAGACGCTCAAGCAAAGCTCGCGAGGCTCGCTTGTTCAAGCTTTGAAATTATTCTCGTAATTATATTACAAATAATTGTAAATGTTATTTGATACGTGCAATCAGATTTTCTAAGCTATTTTTCCATATATATAACATTACTTTTATTAATACCGTCTACGAGTGTACTACGACAAAGTTTTGTACGAAATTGACAACTCTGCAACCACCTTAATATATAACTATTGTTGCAATTATAAACCATGTGTTCCACTGACCAACCACTGATGTTACAATTTATCATTAGCATAATGTTAAATATTTAAGATTCATAGTCAGTTTGTGGCTGTTTGTCTTGTTGACATAGTAAAAGCTATCGAGGGAGTTAATGGTGGGTTAGCTTTCTTGAATGTACAGATGGCAACTTTATACGCTATGTAACCAACGAGCGGCCAGCTTATGTTGATTTTGGGATGTCACCATCCATGTGGCCACAACTGGCCTTAAGACGTAATAGTAGGTGGAAATACCTCGGAGGTATCTTTTATTTTTCATTTTACGACTAGATTTATACCATTTACCGAAACTAAAGTCATACCTCAGTATTTTTGGATAGTTCATCTAGTGAAATCATCAACTGAATACACGATTGGAATTACTTCACTCCATAGAAAATCGTCACAAAGATGACGTATTTTCATGCATTTTTTAACATTTTTCTCGGATTAGAAGAACTTAAAATAGTTTCCGATTGTTGGTATTTATACTCACATATTCATCATTAGTTTAACTAGTGCAATCATAAAAAAAATCTAGAAAAAGTACTTTGGTTAGTTGTTTTTAATCGAAAATACGGCCCACGCACACACTTTTCGGAGCGCTCGGCAATCGCGTTTCTCATAGAAAATATTCGTCGGGACCTATGGCCCCTTAATGAGAAAATCTAAATAATTTGACGACACAATATTTTCTCTTTCAAAATATTGTAATTATTTCTTTTATTATTCCAGGCATCTTGGGTCTAATAGGAGTATGCGGCCTCGGTGTCTACAAGTACAAGACCAGGGGTAACATGAGCACGAGTGTGTTCCTGATGCAGCTCAGAGTGGCTGCCCAGGGCACCGTTGTCACTGCCCTCACCTTTGGACTTGCGTACAAACTAGCTACAGAACATCTATTCAAGGCCAAAAAAGAATAACTGGTTGTCAACTAATTTAGTAAAATGATGAAAACGGATGGGAAACTGCCTCTGGCATAAAACTTACAGTTTTGTACATTCTGGTAGACATTGGATTATATGCAAACAAAGCTACAGTAGTGCGATTTTTTAATCTCATTCGCTGAATTCAGCAGTAGAAAATGTCTAAATTACTAGGGACCTACGCTTCTTTCTACTGCGGATTTGTCTTTCAAAAATCGCACTCCTGAAGTATGATTTTTGAAAGTCAAATCAGCAGTAGAAAGATTCACATCTCCATAGTAATTTTGACATTTTCAACTGCTGAGCTCACCGAATGAGATTCAAAAATCGCATTCCAGGTGTGCACTTCTAGGGGGTGTAGCATGCCATCCCTGAGAAAACAAAAATCGAGACGTGCCCGTCTTTGTTACTTTGCATATGCAAAAGCATGGCGGTTTTCTGGTTTTTTTCGCTTTTGTCGTAGTACAGATGTACAGCTTTATTTTATCTGATTTCATGTAAACAACCAAATTAAGCTGGCCGCGCGTAGTTCGAGTTACGTATAACGTCGCGGCCAGCGTATGTTGGTTTTGTATAGCTTAACGTGTTGCCGCGTACAAACATGTGTGTATTTATTTTATACATACACATTTAGTTTCCATTAATTTTTCTTTCTTTTTAATGTATTTGAATCGAGGAATAGGTATACCGGTAGGTATATCTTATCTACCACATTGAATAAATGTCATCATAATTTCCATATTTTTATAAGAACCTTACAGAAACGTGCGAATTAAAAGAAATAATCTTAATATGAAATTATGAATCTCGAAAATAAATGCATATAATCTGATAGAAATTTTGTAAAAAAAATCTCTAAATTAAGTCTCAAAGAATGTTAATTTGCTTAAATATTGAGTTTCCCGAATCTATAGCTAAATTTTAGTAACTAATTATGTGTTCTGTGATCTTTAGTAAGTATGTATTTTAAATACACTTTGTGTAAATAGTTACAAGTGCTATGTACATGTTGTGTTGTTCATCGTTTATTTATTTCATCTAATATTGTATTGTTTCACCAGGTAACTAATTAATAAGTGTTAAACATTATGTACCTAAACGTTGTGATACAAAATGATACTTACAGACATCCATTTTAGTTGTAAGAAAAAATGATATCTTTCAATATAGGTTCAATAAATAAATTGGAAATAACATTTGGTCTTAATTTTATTGTAGATTTTAGGTGTTCGTCATAAAGTTCATACTAGTCAAGTTGCAAGTTTGGTAGCGAGCTGTAGGTATGACATTCGCGTGTTGATCGCGCGGTTCGCGTTGCCACGAGGCTCCGCATACTCTTATACAAACAATAATTGAGATTGGGACAGATCAGGAAGCTAGAAATGTTATGGGATAGATACTAGAAGATAGATACCACAAACAACATTTTGGCAGAAATGTCCTGCTGGCAAGAATTATCGTGTATTCAACCGAACGTTCGGCACCGTACGTTCCGCAGATGTGTCACTACACAAGGATATATTTGGCATCTATATCAGTCACATGATCATAATATGGAATAATAAAAAATGTGGGTTTAAAAATGCCGACATTTGGACCATGTCCGTATGCCCAGCGGGGCCCTCGGCCCTAGGGCTTTGAAACCTAGCTAATCATTTAGTGCTCATTTAGTGCTCTCTGAATATGTATGGCTTATATTTAGTGCTTCAAAGATAACGGAGTTATATCAAATCTAAGCTAGCGTCCGCCCAGCGGGGCCCTCCTTTATTATGGACAAAAATGATTAAAATGTTACATCAATATTTAGTGCTCTGAATTCCTATTAAAACTGTATCAAAAGATTTGATCTAGCTGGTTTGGTTTAAAAGTTATAGCATTTTTAAGTTTTTAATTTCCAGCGGGGCCCTCTCTTGTTTGACTATATAAGTCGCTGTAATTAATGTCGCCATTTAGTGCTTGATGCCAGGTATCTGCCTGTATAATTAATTTACACATTCTGCTTCTAATAAACCTGGAAAATGCAATAATATATCACAATTTTGATTCACATTAATTGACATTTCGTGGACAGTCGGCATCAGACGTGTACGAGAGCTTTTACTGTTTTTACTAGTCCGCCTAAAATTGTGCACCCGTATTTCTGGTACATTGTCTACATCTACGTCGTATTTTAGTCCCGGTGAGTCTTGATGTGATATTATCAATTATTCGCTGCCGTATGACTTCTACGAGTACCAAAACGCGCACTTATTATCTATCTATTATTATAATATAATATCTACTACAAAGGTTTGTCTGATTGTTGGCGTATCACACTATGTCTAAATGTAAGTGTATGGACACACCTACGGAACGTCCGGCGCCGAACGTTCGGTTGAATACGCGCGCAACGCTTTTCCCTATACCTGCGACACACCAGTACGCACCATTACGCACCATATTTCCTTGTAGACACGCATTCAACCGAATGTTCGGCACGGAACGTTCCGCAGGTGTGTCCCTACACTTAAACTACCGGACCGATTTTGATAAAACTTTGTGTCTGAAAGCTTAGACCGTAGCGCCTTCTAGCGATTGCCTAGGAAACCACGGACAAGTAAAGCTCTCATCTACTTCTGATGGCGACTGTCCACGAAATGTCATTTTATATGAATCAATGTTGCGAGATATTATTGCATTTTCCAGGTTTATTAGAAGCAGAATGTGTAAATTAACCATACATACAGATACCTGGCATCAAGCACTAAATGGCGACATTAATTTCAGCGACTTATATAGTCAAAGAAGAGAGGGCCCCGCTGGAAATTAAAAACTTAAAAATGCTATAACTTTTAAACCAAACCAGCTAGATCAAATCTTTTGATACAGTTTTAATAGGAATTCAGAGCACTAAATATTGATGTAACATTTTAATCATTTTTGTCCATAATAAAGGAGGGCCCCGCTGGGCGGACGCTAGCTTAGATTTGATATAACTCCGTTATCTTTGAAGCACTAAATATAAGCCATACATATTCAGAGAGCACTAAATGAGCACTAAATGGTTTCTAAGCCCTTGGGCCGAGGGCCCCGCTGGGCATACGGACATATTTGGACCATTCTTGCGTGGGCGCCCATTTAGCACTATTCGTGGGTGGAACTAATAATTATTTTTACGGTGTCTTGCCATATTATGCGCGATTTTGACGTTCTTCCATCGTGAGGAAACCTGCATGCTTCAATTTCGAGGCATGTATTGTACCCACTGTCCATTATAAGTGGCGACGGGCTCACCCCCTGTCACACTGGACAGACTTTTCGGTACTACTGGTGAAACGTGGATGTTCTGAGGTTTCAAAATATCTCTGACTACCCCCTTGGGGAATATAGTCGTGAGTATATGCTTACAAGTGGCGCCCTAATTTTTTTGCCAAGCTGACGGGCTTAGGTATTTCTCCTACTGTGCACTAATGCACTGGTACTGTACATAGACTAATTTCGATTACCTTCTCTCTCGTATTTGCTTTATCTAAACCGTGGAATCGGGGTCGTTTTGAAGCTGGAACAGGGTGGTTCAGACCATCAAACTGAACAACTTACGGCTTGTTGATCTTTAAAGACTTGGGTTTTTATATTAGTAATTTCGTACCTTACAACAATTTCAAAACGGCAACCGGTAACCTTTTTGGTAATTAAAAAGTCCCGGGGCTACAGCTTGGCTACAAGTACCTACAAATATTTAAAGTTGTTCAGTTTGATTGTCTGCAGCACCCTGTTCCGAACGACCCCGATTCCATGGTGTAACCTTTGTGGATTAATTAAAACTACTTAATCTATAAAAATAATTTGATTTATTAATTAAATTTCATGTATATTATAATCAAAGTCACAACAATCAACATCAATTGCTACTCAAATTGCCCTGTAATTTATTCACGTTACTAATCTTCTAAATAAATATGGAATGTAGAGATGGTAAAATGAGTCACGAGTAATCTGATAATAGAACATCCTTTCTCATTCGTAAGCTATAGTTAGGAATTGTTAGATCATCCTTGTCAGATGTGGAATGATTGCGTATAGAGTTGGAGGTCCCTTTAACGGACGACAGGTCGTCGGCGTTGCTGAACAAGCCATTGGAAATGTTCGAACTAGAGCTAGAGTGAAACGTCATAGATTTAAAAATCTGTACGGGAGTCGAGGTCCTCGCCCTATTATTGCTACCGCTTGGCGCGCTGTCTATTGATCGTTCATCTCGATACATCGGCGATGCGTTCTTCATATCTACTGGCATTTTAGTTTCGTACAAAGAAACGAATTCTTCTTCGGTGTCATTTCTATACGATTTATTTGTGAAGGTGATTTTCTTTGCAAGTTCGTTTGTTAGGAATTCATGGACAGTCATAGACTTTGACCTGGATGTTTGTTGTTCTACGTTGATGGAGGCCTCGTTAGCGACGTTCCCTTGTAACGACTTGTTAGACATGCCTAGTGCCGACGAGCCAGAGTCTGTCACCAGACCGGCAACGTTCGGAACTTTGAATTGTGACATACTTGAACTAGATGTATTGGACGAAGATGACAGCGCCAATCGTTCCTTCGTTTTCTTAAGAGTAGAGGAAGCCCAGCCCATTCCTAGTTTCTTAAATGCATTCTCCAAATCCGGGTTCGATGAAACGCTCAAGGTGTCTGACGTCTCAGCTGCATTGTCTTTATGTTTAAATAATACACCTGATTTCTTCTTACTTTTCCGCACCTTTGACAATGCTAACATAGATAAAGTTGATTCTGAAGTGGTAGAATTAACATTTGATACAGTATCAAACTTGAAAGGTTCGGTGATAATATTCCTTTTCAGCAGCTCTGCTATAACATCTGGCAAACTAGCATCAGAATGGAGAGAACTCAATTCGTCATTGATTAGGTCATCTCGTGCAATATCATCAAGGTTGGAACCCTCGTCGAGCGACTCCACGTTGCATTGCTTCGCATATTCCCGTATACTGATAAACGGTTTGAGCATTATTTCATTAAACTTGTTCAAATCCATCATTTGCAATTTAGCCTCGTCGGATGAGTCATTCGACATTTTGGTTTGTCGAAGCGATAAGTGTATGTTGCTTTGTAGCAAATCGGGATTAACATACTGATCTTTGTTCTGTTGATCGTTTTTAACGATGTCACTCTGTTGTTCTTTGTTACTGGTATCTGGAACTAGATCATCACATTTCGTATCGTTTTGCGTAGACTGATTCTTGAGCTTGGCACTCATAGGAGAGTCAACCTCTAAAACAGTGGACAGCTCATGTGGTACTATCAAGTCCCGTCTGTGTTTAAAATTCGTTCTAGATAAAGCAGGAGGTGGCTTCCCTCTTTTCGTGTTAGGATGATCTAGGCTTTCGTTACTTTGATGACGTGACGATTGTTCTGTTGTAGCTGTAGGGTCAGGCGGTGGTGCGGGGGATTTAAACACCGCAGGTTTCGGGATATCACTAAAGAAGTGTGGATATTTAGAATAATCTGTAAAATCTGTTCCAGAATTATCTGTAACTCCTGTGGATTCTCTTGGAGTTGCTTCTTTATTTTGCTCATTTGAGACATTAATCAATGATGACGATTTTTTATTAGTACTGTTTATGTCTGACTTTAAGTCAGAATCATGAGAGGCAGAACTACTACAGTTTCTTTTACCTTGCATTAAATCAGATATGAAACAAGGCTCAGGTGCAAGGAATGCATTAACGTCTTCCGCATTTGGTGTTGGTTGAGGCGTGCGGGTTCTTTTTTTTATTTCCACATTTATTTCACAAGGTATTTCATATGGCGTTTGTGGTTTATCGTTGCTAGTAGTTTTATCAGATTTACGGTCTGAATCTGACGCAGAATCCGATACTTGACTGTACACTAGGGATTTATTTCTTCTAACTTCCTCTAAAACTTTAGCAAGATTCGATAATCGGATAGTACATTTTTCTGTCAAGTCAGCAATCTTTTCCATGTTTTGAAGTTTGTCCTCTGCCATCTTCATGAAGTTTATTTCGTCGTCAATGTTTCGACTGGTTTGAGTCGATATATTCGATGGAGGTTGGAGTTTATGACGTTCAATGAGACTGCCATTTGTTTCATCTGAAGATGTTACCATTCTATGGGATTGCCGAATGGATTCAACACTTATTCGACTCTCTAGCATCTGTTTGTCCTTAATAACAGAACCGGCTCCCCCTCTATCCGAAATCTGATTGATTTTTGTATCAGTACATTTTCCGCTGGTCTTCCCGTCGACCCTCCTGGGTGAGGGCGAACTTTTGCTACGCAACTTTGTTCTACTCGGCATTGGTATAGACTTTTTCGAAGGTGGAGATGAATAAACTCTGCTACATTTATTACTGGGTTCACTTGTGGATGTATTATTGTTAAATAAATTCTTGGAAATGTTTAGAGATTTCACCTTGTGCACGGATTTCTTTTTTAGCATTTGTGGATATTTTCTTCCAATATTGCTTTCTGTGCTAACAGAGACTCCTCTTTCCCTTCTCTGAATTTTGTTCTGATACTTTTCTAAGATCTGTTGTGTGAGTAAGTCTTTAATCTGTTCTAAAGATATTTTAGTTTCCACAGCCGGCATGTTGTTGTCAATGTTACGATTAACTTCGATAATAGAGCTTCCAGGAGTCCCAACTGAACTACAATCTTGATTAATAACTGCCAACGCCTTCAATCCGTCTTTGTTAAGGGCTAGTAATTTATCCACGTATGATTTGATGGTAGGATTCAAGTTAGGTTTGCTGGAACTTTTTTCATTGGGAAAATTAGTAGATTTCTTTTTATAACTGGACGCAGGTAACGTATTGGCGCGCATCACGCAGTTTCGTGATTGTTTGTGATTCACGATATTTCTTTTAGACTTTTGAGTACAACTTTTAACGCAAGTTTTGGAACCGGTGCGACGTTCGCACTTGTGACACGTACTTTTAACTTTTTTAGGAGTTGTTTTAGCAAGTATTTCTTTCTTCTTATGATCAGTGTCTAAAGCTTCACTCTGATATGCGTTACCAAAGCTCCTAGCTGAATTAGGAGGTGCTCTCGTGTTATTGCTCCGTGTCTTTCCTCTGCAGCTAGTCATGGGTCGTTTTGTCTTAGACACAGTTATTTTTCTCGCGTGAGTACATCGCCTGCATTGACATCCTTCGTATGCCTCACAGTATTCTTCTTTATTTATTATTTCTACGCTGGAATCTTCCGAATCTGAGTTTTGTGTTCGATAATTATCATAGTTTAACTTGTAATTGTGTTTCATGAACTTGGGTAATACTAATTCAGGTGGGCTCATGTAAGCAGTTGAGGTTGAAGAGCTCATGTGAACGAAAGCAGGCCTCTGTCGAGAGGAGGTGGGCGTAGTTTGAGTGTGAGTGGAGGTGGCTGGTCCAGACTCTATAACAGTTTTCTGAACATGGCCAGGATCTACATCAGGCAGTCCAAAGGGCGTGTAACCATCTTTAACGGCGAAGTCATTTGCGCTACTGACGGGCTCTTTTGTGAGCATATTACCACTAGATTCGCAGTCAAGTACAGTTTGTTTATTATTCACATTGCTATTGGGATTTTCTGGCTTTCCACTATCAAAATCATCGGGTTGTGTTGAGCACGAAGGGAAAACTACATTCATATTATCTTTTGTTGGAGTTTTAGACGGCAACTGTTCATGAGCCTCCTTAGTTTGCTGAATTACCTTAGGCATAGAATCAGTGTTTAGTTGGGTATCATTCGACGTAATCACTTGCGTTACTAAAGGTACTGTTTGTCTGTTATGATCTTCCTTAATATCTTTCGCGCCGTCTTTCTTCCTCAGTTGTATGACAACTTCATAAGCGTCATTGTTGAGTAGGCCTGAGGCTCCGATGTAGAACTTGCCGGTTTCTTGGCCAGCTTCGTCTAGAAGTTTGATGAAACCGTCGTCGGGTGTTTCATTTATTGGTCTGATATTGGTTGCAGTCTTGAAGGAGGTTGTTGAGGTGGCGGTCGAAGGCTGAGGGGCACGGGGAAGATTTTTCTCAGTTTCATTTGGACATTTATATTGCTGATCCTCTTCATTTTTGTGCAACCTGCAATGTAAGGCAATTACGTACATGTTAACTCATCACTGCTATCATTTAAGAGGTAGTAAAAAAAATCTTGCTACGAACTTACGAACACCTACCTACCCTACCCTACCCTTCTATATATATTTTTTTTATATTTTATCATTCTAACTAAACTAACTCTCACGTTCTTTGAAACTAATTTCATTTTTTTTTCTTATTTTTCCCCAATAATTGAACATTTATGTCTGAAGCATGCCCTAAGAATAGCTTCCTTTCGCGGCCCGCGAGGTAAGGTAGTCAAAATGGTGGTGATTGTTTTAAGTCGTGGTGGGGAAAATGTCGAGCTCGTTTCGCTCGCTCTGTTTTTTTGTTTGATTTTACTATTAAAAACGATTACAGTTGTGTTCCATGATCGATGCAATGAGTTTTATTTCTTTATGTTCTTTGCCGCCCACTGATTCTACTATCATTATGCATGCATGTGGCCCACCAATGATTTTGAGTTTGACATGCCTGCCCTAAAATATGTAACGCATTTAAGTTTACACCCTGTATATGATAGGTTACCTCGAAGTCGCAGATTGGTCACCATGCTGCCAGTCAATATTGGACTCTGAAATAGAAATATTGTAAGTATTACTTCTTAATATGCTGACACTTTTTTAATGGGATGATCAGCCCGTCAAACGGAACAACTTTCTCTATGAGACCAACAAAAACGCAAAAAAAAAAATCAGCTGTTACATACAAAACTGAAATATATGGGACAGCTGTTTTTATTTTGCGATTTCATTGCTGGTCCCATAGTGAGAGTTGTTCAGTTTGACAACCAAGAAGTTTCGAATCCTCTATAGTGGAGCACAGACTGCCTAACAAGCGGTGAAACATGATAATACTCGTTCGTTCTTCTCCGTAGTTGTTTTTAGTGACGTTAACTTTGTCCCTTTCTAATGTATGTCTTGGCATGACGTCACTCAATTGTCGTTCATGTCGTTTTGACGTCATTGGAATAGAAAGGGACACACGTAAAATTGTAAATATCAACGACGGAGACGAACGTCAATTTTCTTGTATCAATGTAAGGAGGAGTGCTATCTTTATGATTTAAAATTTTAAATCCATGATAACAACAAATAAAATCGGCCATGTGTGAGTCGGTCTCACGCTAAAGGTCCAAGACAAAAAAAACTTTTTTGAAAGTTAATATGCTGTGTGGTACGGAACCCTCTGTGCACGAGTAGCCCGACTACGCACTAGACCCGTTTTACTTATTAACGCCAAAGAATTATAACGTCTAAAGAATGTATTATATTTTATTGGGATTGAAACTATTATGAACCTACCTGCATCAGTTTGGTTGTCCGGTCTCTTACTGCAAGAGCACGTAAGACCACGTTCTGTATTATCTGCATCTCGACTCTTGCTCCCACCCTGGCCCGGTCTATCTCGTGGAGTGTCAGGAAAATACATTGAGGTGACATTATCCCTGCAATTTAATAATAACACTTAAGATGCCGTAAAAATTAGATATACGGCAACTATGGTTGGGGCCTTGTTGGGGCAGGGAGACGTCACAAAGCAAGTCATTGACAGTAATATAAAATTTTTGAAAAAGATACTTCCATTGTCTAGGGGAATTCGCGAATTATTTCAGATATAAAAAAAAAAAAAATCATTTATTTCAGGATACAAGGTCCCATATACACAAGACAGGGACGTATTGGGACGTCGTTATTGTAGTATAGGGACCGATTTAACATTAAAATCATCCATCCAATACAGTGAGTATTGGCATTGACCAAAAAGATGCGATGATCTGCTTTGCCACGTCTCCCAGTGCTGATTGTAATATACTTTACTCACTAGATCATTCAGCGCAATAAGACCCGGTATCTACCAAAGCGAAACGGAGCTGTGTAAAATCAACCAACTGGCATGCAGAACTGCCCAGGACCAGAGGGGCCCGAGAACCTATCCTTTGCTACTACAAAGAGTTTTTTATTTTTAATTTCAAACTATGTTCCTTTTGAACCTATAGAGAGAGTCACAGTAAATAGAGGGCCCCAATATAAGACTGCGAGGGGCCTCACACGGTGTAGTAACGAAACCTGCGAATTACTCAATTTTCCACGCTTGACAGAATTAAGCTATTTTATTGGTTGATTATAAACATCTCCGGGCCAAATCAATCAACTTTGACACGACATCGTCGGCATCGAGATCCGTAGAGTTGTCGTGACACGAACCGATCCAATGTTGCATCGTGAAAGTCTCCGTTGCAATATTGGATTTATTCAGACCCCACGGGATTTTCCTCAATCAGTGAATTCAGTGATATCTTTACGTCGGTAATTGACTGCCATATTTGTACGATGACAGTCCAAATTGTTCAAAATGTGGACATGAACAGGAGAGCGATTTTCAGAATTGTGATCGAATGACGCATAATCTCAATTGTATTTGACATTTTCTGCTCCTGTTTTGAACGTGTGACTTTAAAAAATCGCACTCCAGAACGCAATGCGGCACGTGCGGAACGTCGCGAGTTCTTTCGACGTCACAACGGTAACATTCAGGATGCAACATCGATCACGATGTCGTGGTCAGAGTGATGTGTTTTGGCCCTAAAATCTGATCGATTACAGGTTGGTTAACTACAGCTAGCGCATTCACAGACACACACTAATGCGTTTTTCCTGTCACTGCGTCCGTCCGTACTTGAGATAGAGAAACTTTTCATTATGCGTGTAGTGGGACAAAGGCATTGCGTAAATGTGTGGCACGCGCCAGCTTTAGTTATTTTAGTATAAGTAATTTTTTTGTTAATCTACCCAACTCTTAAAATAACATTTCAATCTAGTAGGTTATTTAGAATACTTAATTAAATGAAAATAAATTCAAATAGACAAAGCATCCGATTTTCTGAGTAAATCTAAACAAAAACGTATAGCATAAGTTTACCACCACGGCTTATTTCCGACCGCCATCTGCCACAGTTCTACATTAGTAGTGAAACAACTCATTACATTGTAAACCAGCCTGGGAAGGAGACGAGCTGTTTAGGGTTGATACACATCGACCGACGGCGATCGACGGCCCGTCGATACAAAAAGCACGTTTAGTATGGGACGCCGCGCCGTTTGCATCCATCCGCCATCGACGCGCCGAACGCGCGTCCCATACTCATCGTGCTTTTTCGCATAAACAAGCCGTCGATCGCTGTCGATCAACTTGTCGTGCGTGACCCTAATAATAAGACGATTAAAAATGGAAAAAAAATTAAATGACTCCTACTATTGTAATTTGTTGACTACAATAATATGACCCACGACTCCAAGTGTTTATAAGTGTTTACAAGTGTCACAACGCATGCGTGTGTGCCGACGGATCTGTAGCTCGACTAGAAGTGTCACTAATCCATCAGTATCAGGCTGAGTGCGGGCCATATTATCATAGTATATCTCTAATGTATTTTAAGGCTGGCTTACACAAACAAGTATTAAAGCCAGGCCACACAGAGGCGGACCTGCGTGAAGCGAATATCTCCATATCTCCGGACCAACGCTTATTTCTCTGCGGCATACAAACTCGGATATGACCTTCCCACCACACCATACACTACAAAACACACAAAAATCTTCGCGGGTCCGGAGTTATTCGCTTCCCGCAGGTCCGCCCCCGGACCGCTTTCCCGCCTCTGTGTGGCCTTGTTTAAATATGATGCAGTCACTGTCATTGTTAGAGACAGAGCGATCACTACATTTTAGCCACAACAATTTTGATGCGAGCCAGCCTTAGTATAAACGAAACGCCAAAACACATCACTCCAACAAGAAGGACGTCGCGTCGGTCGCTGGCAACAAGATCCGATGCGGATTCAATCTAGCAGATTCTAGCACGACGTACTAATAAAGTATTTCAAATTGATGTTAAAAATAAGGTAAAGAAAATATGTACAAAAATCTCATTTATAACCCCTTAAAATAGAGTTTTATTTCGTTTACTCGGCCGAGCTTCGCCTCGGTCAACAATTACATGATATCTGAGACCTTTCTTACTTTCCTGGCCTCGGTGTGTAATCTACTATATCGGTAGCTACCTAATAAGAAACCAGCCTTAGAAAAACATAGTAATTAAATTAATATTTTAAGCAAATTACGGTAACTCTGGTGTTTTTTTAAGCAACGCAATATAATTTTGAGGGACAGTATGATCAAAAATCGGCATTTAACGGTAAACAATTACTTATAGAATTTATACAATAAAAGAAAATACAATTTTATCCAAATTGTACCTTGAATAAAATAATGGCCCACTTACCCTTTCTCATTCACCGTTTTGTAGACACCTGTAACAAATTAAAATTTTGTTCATTGTCTGTTAAAACTTTGATATAGGTCAATAGAAAAATGCTTAGAACATTTAACCCTTAAACAGGCATAGTACGATTTATCGACCACATAAAAGTAACTGACAATGTACCTACTAAAAACTTACAATAAGGTTCATTATTGAATTTAAATATGGTGGCCAAGGCCTGTTTAAGGGTTAAGGCGTATAATGGTAGGACAAAATGCCTTGGAGGCGTCTTTTATTTTTCACTTTACGACTAGATTTTTACCATTTACCGAAACTAAAGTCATACCTCAGTATTTTTGGATTTTGGATATTTTTATCTAGTGAAATCATAAACTGAATACACGACCGGGCAATCGCGTTTCTCATACAAAATCTTCGTCGGAACCCATAGCCCCTTAAATAGAGACCTGCCTTACATTCGAATTTCCTCTGCCAAGGTACAAGATCAAATAATCATGTACATGCTTCTGCATACAATTTTGTACCATATCACTAAACGAGACAGCCTATAATTGTGGCAAAACTAGACTTGTTTGGGGTTCACACGAGACTATTTGTCATGATTTTTGACATTCAAAATTAGACTCTAAAGTAACGGAATGAAATCCAAAGCTGCGTATTTCATGTCACCTCGTTCCCCGCAAAAAGTGACAGAAAATTTTGTTAGTAGAATTACACGCTTAACTCGTCCATATTTAAATGGTCTAAGGAAAAATGTTAACAAAAACCGATTGCTGAATTGCCCAGGGCCAAAATATATTTTTGATAATCAAGGAAAGGAAAGTTTGGTAAAAACACCAAAAGAAACCGAAAAAAAACTAACTACAGGAAGATTTACAGATCAAATAGTATCTTTATTTAAAGATATTCTTACTATAGACAGGGTCCTTTTTAATATGCTGACACTTTTTTAAGGGGATGATCAGACCATCAAACTGATCAACTTTTTTTATGGGACTAACATCGAAATCTCGAACAAAAAATCTGTTGTCCCCATTGAGGTACTATGTTAACTAGAGAAGCTACCGAGAAGTAATGTTTTGTAACACGCGTTAGGGTGCACTCGCTCTAACTCACTTAGCCTGTGCCAGGCGCTCGTCGCAGCCTGACGCTCCCAGCACGCGCCCCACACTGCTGATCATGGTGCACAGATTTTGTTCGCGTTGTCTGCTCTATACATAATTACTCAATGGTTGTCCCATACATTTGGTTCGAGTAGGTTTGCAGTTGAACAGCAGATTTTTTATCCGCGATTTCGATGTTAGTGCCATAGCGAAAGTTATTCGGTTTGACGGTCTGATCATCCCCTTAAAAGAGTGTCAGCATATTAAGAAGGACCCTGTATATGCTTTATGCACTTTAGTATTGAGAAATAAAACCTGTGCTATAATAACATACCTTCATTGAGATGTTCAAAAGAAACTCTAGGTTCAGAGTTGCTGGATACTACCGGAACACTTTGTTGAGCATCCTGTTTATCAACATCTTTTCTCAAGCTCTTGTTAATTCCTTCTGCATCAAGACAACCAACAGACTTCGCCGTCTTAGACATCTTTGACTTCTTCTCCAAAACTTTGTAAATAATAATTCTCTCCGCATTAGACATTGTGATTTCATCGTCACTTCCTTTAGCTTTTACATCTTTATTTTGATCTAGCTTTAAATTTTCAACTGAACTGATGTCCGAGGAAACGGAAGAGCCTTCTGTGAATTCGTCGTCACTCGGTTCAAGAACTATAGTTTCAATAGTTCTTTTAACAGTTTTCTCATGGCCGGAGGATTCTTTAGTAGGGGGAGTGTGTTTATGCCTCGATCGGTATTCGTGATAACTGTCAATGTTACTGAACTTTACATTGCCAGCTTTCCCCTCCTTCACTGTGGTGGGTATGGCGTGGATCACGAGGTTTCCGTCACCCTCTGGCACAGGCATCCAGGAGTATTGAGCGTCTTTCGTGTGAAAGTCCTTATCAGAGTCTAATTCGCCTGGACATTTGGACTTGCTACTGCATTTATCTTGGATTTTATGTTTAGGATGCTGTAAATAGACAATTCTTAAATAAAACAATGAAATTATTAGGGTTTTGTTTACTTATTGAAGGAGGAATTACCTTACCAATTCGGAAAACTCTTTCACTTATAGAAAGCTACACTATCAGGCAGTCAAGCAGGCAGGCTGGCAGGCGTGTTTCAGGCATCTTAATTTAGGCATAGGCTACCTACCAAATAAATTATTTTTCCACGCGGTAGAAATCGAGGGCATAAAGATAAATATACTAAAGATTACCTTATGTGCATTTCTTTGGAACTCTTTTTCTATCTTCTTGTATTCATATTGCAATTTTTGTTGACGATTATCTTTTTGCATTTGCTGTCGCTGTTCATCCATGTAAGCTTTTTTCTGAAATTAAAAGGTTTTTCGTCAATAAGCTAAAGTAGGTTTTCAGGTAAAGTAAGCTGTAGGCTTAGACAATTTAACCACGGCGTTAGCATTCCCCTCTGCCAAGGTGCAAGATATACTGATCAAGTGTATTTACATACAATTTAATACATTGTCACTAAACAAGACGAAAGAAAAAAAAAAATTTGTTTTTACACACATACAATCTTTTAAAAAGCACAGATACATTTTTGTAAAATACTGAAAACAGAATAATACTAAAAAGAGATTGTTTATTCATTGCAGTGACCAAAAGGTCCCGACTCAGCAAAATTCTAGGCTTGGAAGCTGAACTCTGAATTTATGGGCCTGGTTAAGCATTCAATCAAGAATAATATTATGTGCAACAAATCCAAGAGACAGTCTATAACTGTGGAACTGGAGTGTTTTTATTATTTTTAACAATCAAAATTAGAATCTGAAGCAATGGAATAAAATCCAAAGTTGGGAATTTCATGCTACCTTGTCCCCAACAAAAAATGTCAGAAAATATTGTTAATAGAATTACACGCGTAACTCGTCCATAGTTATATGGTCTAAGTCTGTAGGATCCCTATCAGTCCAATCATTTTAGAGTTTCCTTGTATGGACACCCTAACAATAATTCATCTATCGCTGAAACTTTGCAGTGCGATAAAGTAAAGTATACCGATTATGGTTGACAAATAATCTAGGACTGGAAAAATTAAAACCTAGATATTTGTCAACCGTAATCTGTATACTTTACTTTATCACACTGCAAAGTTTCAGCGATAGATTAATTATTGTTAGGGTCAAACCCTAAAATGATTGGACTATAATTATGTACAATAATCATTGGTGTCTTAAGGAAGAGCCTTCATTCTTAGAGTGCCATTATCCACCATCAATTTGCAGTAACTAGGACCAACTGCTTTGCCCATGCTTACAGATGTATGGAAACAATAAAAAAGAAATAACACCCATCGAAAGACGCACGCAACTCTTTCCATGTAGTTTTGCTTCACTGAAACACAGAGCGATTGAGCAATTTTCATTAAACATACTATACTATACTCACTATAGGCTTTGAGTCTTTAGGCAGAGAACTCAAGAAGTTCATAGTATCCTTGTATTCTTTTTCAACATTCTGTCTTGTCATAGCAACTTTGTTCCTTGTATCTTGCAATTTCTTCTGATGTTCCTTGTCTTTTATTCTTTCAGAAGACATTTCCTTCATGGCCTGCGAGTAGGCATCTTCATTACTCTGCTCATCACGAACCACATGTCTTTTGTCACCGCATGGAACATCTTTTGAATCTCTCGTAGAATGATTGTATGTTGTTACAGAATTTTTTTTATGTAATGCACTTTCTATATCACTAGTTTTGGTTGACTTAGGCAGGTTTCCTTTTGCTGAAACTGTTAACCAATTAGTTCTGATGAAATGT
The DNA here is from genome assembly GCA_963693445.1 of Agonopterix heracliana. Lineage (NCBI taxonomy): Eukaryota > Metazoa > Arthropoda > Insecta > Lepidoptera > Depressariidae > Agonopterix > Agonopterix heracliana. Next base: position 6,830,686 of record OY856308.1, read on the forward strand.
TTATGTTTAAATAACAAAAATTCGATGAACATTGAGATTAACTATGTTAGTAGCAGAAGAAAATAAATGTGACACATTGAAATAATGAAGATTACAGGATGAAGATAATGAAATATGAACTAGCACCATGACATAACTAAACAATGAAAGGAGTTTTTTGAACTAATGAAAAGCCTGATAAAGCCAACATTCATATTAAATTCACCTGGTGGCTTATAGTTTGTGGGACAAACTTGTCTCCTTCTGAAAGGACTTGATCCCCTCAAAACTGGGCTTGGATGTAAGTCCCGTTGCACAGGTCTTATAGAACTAAAAATCTTATTAATCTGAGAATTAGGTATAGATTTATACTGCCTAGTCTTTAAAGGACAGTGCTGATGGTTTTTATGAGAGCAATGACCACAGTTGACCTCTGCCTTCCACGAGGGCACAGGTACGACCTGCACGTCGGCTACATGACAAATATCGTTAAACATGCTACCTTCTTTAGAAGCTCTGGTCCGCATTATAGTCTGCTTAATACTATTTAAGTCTTCAACAGATTTTTTGCTAGTACTTGGAGTGTCAAATTCACGTAACCGAAGTCCTCTATTTTGAAGATATTCAGAAACTAATGTGAGGGATCGTTTCTGAGGAGCCTGCTCCTCCGGCACGCTCGACAGGCCTCCACATAGACTTGACGGCATTTCACTGCTAAGTGCAAATAGATTGGGTCTTTTTCTTCCTCCCCTTGTATCTGTGTTCTTGCTATTTGGTTCTTTAATGCTGTCTGTATCATCTTTTGGTAGAGATAGCATAGGTATATGTGGTTCCCATTCATTGGCGATTCCTTCAAAGTCCCATTGTGTGGCCATGTCACTTGTTATAACGTCAGGTTTGTCACCTTCATCAGGGTTACTGTTCTCTTTATCATCAGTAGTAGTGCCGCAAGCGACATCAACTTTGCTAGTGGTTTCAACGACACTTTTGCTTGCGGTTGACTTGTTGGTTGTTTGGTTGGTGAGGAGTTTGCTTGATACAGTTGATGATTTCTCTCTACTTATTTCATTTGCAGCTTCTCTATAAAAATAAAGTTTTAAATTGAACTGTCTGATATATTAAGGGTTGAGGGTCATCTGGCAGCACGGAATCAAATTTTTCCATGAAAAGAAAGGAAAGGTCCCAGCAATCGCATTCATGCCATCTTTTTCGCTCTAGCAAATGATGTTCCTGAGCGACAGAAAAGGATAAAGCATGAACAAATGTGATTCCGTGCTGCCAGATGAGTTTCAACCCTAAATCCTGACTAACAACTATTCAGGAACATATACTAACATCGCTTTGCAAAGAGTCTATAACTACATATAATACGGACCCCCACCAATTTTGACCTTACTTCAATGAGGTGTTGAACATTTGTCATCATCATCAGCCTCATGTCCAACTGTAGGGCATAGAACTCCTTACATAAACATGAGATGAGGGGTGAGTAAGAGGGCCAAACTCCACCATACCACAGCTTGGTCACTTAGCTATCATTTCATACAATTAGGAAATATTTACAAGAGGTATGCTTGTGTGATACTGAGTACGAGCGAGGCAGGAATACCCATTGCTTACACTGTCTGCCACATGTCCTGCTAGAGGGGGTGAGGTTAATCGCGAGTGGCTCGCAAGCTGTGCACATAATCATAATCATAATCATAATCTTTTATTCAATATAGGAGCCTGAAGCACACTTATTAAACGTCAATTCTTTTTTAAGCTACCACCGCGTCGTAACGTGTTGTCGCTGTAGAGAAGATGCGGCCAGAAACTCTACAGCATAACACGACTTAATGACTATTACAATATAAATTCTTATGCTAAGGTTATGTATACAGTAATACATAGTCTATTTAATTAAAAAAATGATACTATACAGTAAACTATATGTTAGTGAAACTCAGACCCAAGCATTTTGATCATTTAAATAATCATCCAGTTTATAGTATGCTTTTTTACAGAGGACTTTTTTGATCTGAGTTTTAAACAAGTTTTCGGAAAGATTCAAAATGGTCTCTGGGATTTTATTATAACAGCGTATACAGTGACCCATGAAAGACGTGTTGACCCTACTAAGCCGAAAGTGTGGAAATATCAGTTTATTTTTATTTCGTGTGTTGTAATTATGGACATCACAATTTCGTGGAAACAAAGACAAATTTTTTCTTACATATAAAATGTTTTCATAAATAAACTGTCCATAAACGGTTAAAATATTAATTTCCTTAAAGATTTCGCGAAGCGAATCACGACAACGCAGGCCATATATAGCTCGAATTGCTCGTTTCTGTAGGATAAAGATCGTCTCAATGTCTGCAGCACGACCCCACAATAAAATACCATAGGACATGATACTATGAAAATAACTGAAATATACGAGTCTGGCAGTTTCAATATCTGTTAGTTGTTTAATTTTTCTGACTGCATATGCTGCAGAGCTTAACCTACCAGCCAGAGTTTCAATGTGCATATTCCCCAGATGTGGATGAACCCTTATACTGTGACCATACCTAGTCCAGATTATTGTAGCAGTATAGTATTTGAAGGGTGAAGAAAGCAAAAAGTATTGGGGCTAACACAAAAGATCCCACTGGGTCAAAGTGTTGCTGGTTTGCCAGCCCCTACAACAAGATAAGATAAGATAGTCCAGATTATGACAGGCAATTGTACCAATCATTTTTACTAAATTCAATGTAGTTTGTAGTATGTACACCTACCTCGCTTGTACTTTTCTGTCTAACAATTTCTTCTGTTCATCTAATTTCTCTTGCTTCTTCTGTCTTAACTCAGCGGCTGCCTCCTTAGCCCGTACCTTGGATAGATCTGTCTTCTCTGGGATGTCTTCTAGAATAAAAGTTTTATTCAATAATAAAAACATAGCTAAGAAACAAGATAACATGGATTAGTAAGACTGACTGCCAGATGACTACCACACAATGGAAAAGCATTTTATTTAACGGAGGTAGACAAATATTTGTACAATGAATTTTGTATGACTGACTTATCACTCGGAGTCGGAGTGGCTAAGGGGGGTAACGAGTGGACGTGTCGACTTGCAATTCAATTGGCCACGTGGCTCCGCCGTTTTATAAATGGCGGTTTCGAGTGTGAGTTTTTGTTTAAAAACGGGGCTTTGAGATCACCATATCCTATTACCGTACAATATCTAATAAATATATCTTCAACACTTGACACTGGTGAAATCTAACAAGGAAATGCCATTAAATAAATAGAATAGACTTATCATTATCACTAACCCTGCAAGTTAACTTCCGAAGCAAGTCTGTGACTGGCACCAACTTTTTCCAGGCCCTTGACATAAAATTCTTCCAAGCGTTTGACCAATTTCTCTTGATGTTGCAAGTATTCTTGTTCTTTCTTTGCGTCTAATTCTCCAATATGCCGCCACTTTTCAACTTTGGCGCGTTGCCGTATTTTCTTCGCTATGTCTTTTGATTGTTCCCTAACCTAAAAATTTTTAATAGTAAACCCAAGGTACACGTTACTTGTGTAATTTTTTTAACTAATAGATATAAATGCTATGATATTTGTACAAAATCCAAACCTGCTGAATTCTCAGCTTCCGTCGACGGTGGAATTCATTTGTTTTCAAAGCTTCAATTTCAGAAGTCATGTTGACAGTTGCCTTATAGGAAATCTAGGAAATTCCACTTTCTAAACCTAACAAATCTTACAATAAAATAATAATAATTCATCTAGTTGCTTCATATTAAAATACCATAATAAAACCACTGTAACCACTAAAAACAAAACATTATTCAATCAAATAATTCAAACGTCAACGTATTTCGCGTTTTGATTTGACATTGACACTGACATTTTTTTATGCTGTTGTTGTTGTTACATTTATCCTTGCGGAAAGACAAAGGGAACATAGCCCATGCAGCCAAGTCCGATTTTGTCTTTTCTTATAAATTCATTATAAAAGGCACTGTGTGCCTGGTCTGTTTTATGTTTATTATAATGCTTCCCTCTCGTCTTCTTCATAATTCAAGTAAATTTTAATTTTTCTGCAGTATTGTCATATTCTGAATTATATCCGAGATCGTGTTTCTAGTGTCCGATGTCGATGTCGTGTCTATATTGTTAAGAATCCGTTTTCCTCAGCAGTTTTTCGTTTTATCCACTTAAACCTAACCCATTGAAATGCGAGGGTGGTACACACATTTCAATGTTCAAGAGAGATTAAGGCCCCCATTACACGGTAGGTTTTGCTGTCAGTTTTGCCACAGTCACGGCTGTGACTGATGAATAACCTACCGTGTAATGCGTTGACTGATGGTGACTGATGGTTGCATGACGAAAATCTAGATTTTCATCATGCAACCATCAGTCATGACTTTTGAGTGAACGTGTAATCGCATTTCGTCAATCACCGTCAGTCAGCGCGCGGACAGCGATGGAGTCGGACATGATAGATGCTCCCCGTAGTGCATAGGAGGTGCGTCCCCTAGCTCGTGGGGGTGATTAGGGGGTGCACCCCTACTGTGTAGGGGGTTCGTAGGGGTGATTGATTAAGGGGTTGTGTAGGGGTGATTAGAGGGTGTACCCCCTAGGGCGTAGGGCTTATTAGGGGGTGCACCCTAGCTCGTGGGGGTGATTAGGGGGTGCACCCTCTAGGAGGTAGGGGTTATTTCGGGGTGCACCCCTAGCTCGTAGGGGGTGATTAGAATTTGCACCCTAGCTCGTGGGGGTGATTAGGGGGTGAACCCCCTAGCTCGTGGGGGTGATTAGAGGGTGAACCCCCTAGGACGTAGGGGTTATTAGGGGTTGCAACCCCTAGCTCGTAGGGGGTTATTAAGGGTTGCACGGGTTGCACCCCCAACTAACACCTTATTAGTATGTTGGTAGCATTTATTTTAACACGTTTTTTACTCAATAACGCAATCAAAATTCCAATACAGGCTTTTCTTTTATGAATATCTGTCTGTCTGGAAGAAATCACTTTTTAGCGATAAGACCGCCTTATTTGTACCATTACCTATCGTTTCTTTGTTTCCTTTTCTATGCTGTATTTGTGTTTTGGTGTAAATAAAAGTATATTTCATTCATTCATTCATTCATTCATATCCATACTGTCTTGCATGAACACGTGTATCCTTTGTGAAATTTTGAGCATGACTGACGGTCAGTCAGAATGACTGTGTAATGTGGCTACTAATTCCATCAGTCACCATCAGTCAAACGTCATTCATGACTGATGGTTTTGACTGACGCAAAACCTACCGTGTAATGTATGCCTTACGCGAGGATATCAATCCGAATCGAACGGTCGCGCATTACTTTATTTCTCACTTTTACTTTTTTTTTTTTTTTTTTTTAAAGTTTATCTTTTCGGATAGGCTATGGGAACTAGCCCTTACTGCCTGGTCATTAGTGTCTTTTTTTCTTTGTACTTAAACCTAACCTAACCTAACCTTAATACCTAACTCTTGAAATGCGAGGGTGGTACACACATTCCAATGGACAGGGGAGTTTCACGCGAGAATCAATCCGAATCAAACGGGAGCGCCTTCTTTATTTCTCACTCTTACTATATTGCTCTTCATTAATGGCACATTCAAACTAATTCCACCACATTAACACAATAATAGCCATGAAAAACGAATTTAGAAAATTAAGAAACAAAGCCCGTCTGTTTCTTCACAATTCCCGTGCAAAACTCTCCTGATGACGATGGGATGATAGATGAACGATGAGGATGAAATTTTGGTCGATTTTGTAAGCACGCGCGTTGCCGCCAAAATCACCAGTACGATTTAACTTGCACCAAAACTTTTGTTCTTTCTTCGTATGTATTTGAGATTCCTGTTATGTTGGTCGATGTACGCAACTTTTTGGCACACAATCCGCACGAAATTATGTCACAAATATCACTAAAACCAATTTTTCACGAATATCAAATACAACTTTGACCCAAGGCCTCCAGTTAACAAGATGGCAGTATTTTTATCAACATGTCGATTCCAAGCAGCCTACAGCCCCTATCTGTCAAACCTCTGTCAAACGCTGTCAAATGCTATAACCTCAAAATCTAATTGGTTCCATTTTCGTGCTTTATCTAAGTCCAAAATCTACAAAACTATCTTATTGTTATTAATTAAGCCATGGGAAAATCGGACTTTACACTTTCTGGTTTATTTACTCGAGAAAATGTTACCTATGTGGCTATGTACTCACTTGTGGAATCTGATATGTTCGCCCGAGTTTTCCTTGTTTCCTGAATGCGATCTGCACCCGCGCACAATACAGGACATTTTCTTTATATTAAAGTCACCACCACTTCACTAATTTCTACAGATTTCTTTTTTAAATAACAATTCTTGCCAATGAACCGCGACGGTACTTTCGAGCAATGATACGCGACCAAATTGAAAAGGGTTCCCAATGTTGCCATCGTAGATAGATAAAAGTGACTTTCTTATTTGGCAGTATGGATAGAGGTCTTTAGGAGTCAGTTTGACGTTTTGGGTAGTACGGTGTGACGTCATCAAGAAGTTATCTACTTGTATTGATTGATCATTATGTCATTGACCCGTAGAAAGAGAATCAACTAGAAAAGGCATTAAAATAATAATAGTCACAAAAACGAGACAGCCTTATACGCTAATTACACAGAGTGAATGCGACAAAATCCATGTCGTTTGTCCCTTTCTGCGTATGCGATATTTTTGTTTGCCACAGTTGAAATTGCATACAAAATCTTGCAACTATGGCAAACAAAGGCACGATTTCTCATACATTTTTGTCATATCTCTGTCCCTTTCGAGTATACGCTGTCAGGAAATCTATAGAATACTCAACCTACGCATTGACCGAACATTTTTATGTTGTTGTTGTTACATTTATCCTTGTAGAAAGGCAAAGGGAACATAGCCCATGCAGCCAAGTCTGATTTAGTCTTTTTTTATTTTATTAATCACTACATAGTATAAAACAAAGTCACTTCCCGCTGTCTGTCTGTCCCTATGTATGCTTAGATCTTTAAAACTACGCAACGGATATTGATGCGTTTTTTTTTTAATAGATAGACTGATTCAAGAGGAAGGTTTTTATGTGTATTGCACCCGTGCGAAGCCGGGGTGGGTCACTAGTTCATTATAAAAGGCACTATGTGCCTGATCTGGGTTAAAATTATAATTTTTCCAAGTCTTCGTATCCCAAATTAATTTTCGTTTTTCCGTAATAATGTCATTTCTGTGGTTTTCGTCATTTCCGTGTCATTTCCGAGATCAAGTTTCTATTTGCCGATGTCTTCAATAAGTTTTCAATACTGACAGGAATCCGTATTAGAAGTTTTTATTTTTTTCGTAATTTAAACCACAGACTTAGGTATTACAGATTTAAACCTAACTCATTGAAATGCGAGGGTGGTTCACACCATAGAGAAATTACACGCTCCCCTTGGGTTCACACATTGCAATGTTTAAGGAAGTTTTACGCGGGGATATCAATCCGAATCGAACGGTCGCGCCTTACTTTATTTCTCACTTTTACTATATTGTTCTTCATTAAAGGCACATTATTATACTAACTCCACCACATTATCACAACAATAGCCACGAAAAACTAATTTAGAAAATTAAGAAACAAAGTCCGCCCGTTTCGTCTTGTTTCCCGCCACAAACTATATAGAGATACTAACGTATCAGACTGCAATCTCCCCTATTAAAAAAATAGCATTACTTCATAGGAACATATTGAAGGTGACAGTAACTTTTTTTTTATGTGAGCCTAGAAGGAGCCTAGCGAAAAGTTTTTAATCTAAGAATTGCAGTTTTTTTTTGGAATGGATTCTAGCTATTTTGTCTGTGCCTTTTTTATTTACGGCTCTGGATTATTTACTTCACTATTTTAATAATAATATCTTAATTAAAAAACGAGAATGTTGTTCACAAGGTTTATTCGTAGTTTTAGCAAAGATAAAAATATTGACGTGCACTTCATATAATAGGCCTTTTACATTAAGTAATCTGTGCTTTTACGAATGACAACTTGTCCGCTGGCACCCGTCCTTGGTCACGCCCACGACGCCGGCGCTGGTCGCCTCAGTATGGTGTTTCTGGTTCATTTCCACCACCCGATGTAGAAGCCAAATAAAGAAGCAAAAGGCTTTCAGGTCTCGGAAAAACTGCGTGCACTCATATCTGAAAATAAATAAAAAATGATTTTGAATGTTATCAATGTATTAATAAAAATAACCGGACAAGAGCGAGTAGGATTCGCGTCCTGAGAGAAGTTAAGTCTAATAAGCGTATTTTATTATTTGCAAGGTCGCTCATCCCTGTTGAGTCAACGCCATCTATCGATCCAATTGGAACTACTTTTTCTATTTTAATGGATTTTAGAAAATCCCTCATTAGATTAAGGGCCGACATTCCAGAATCTGGGCCGGCAGCCAGGTGGGTTGACGACATCTGGAAAAGTATAGGCAAGACCTGGATGCGACTGGCACAGGACCGAGAAAAATGGCAAAATATGGAGGAGGCTTATGCCCTGCAGTGGGTAGATACAGGCTGAAAATGATGATGAATGATGATTCCAGAATCGGAAATCCGGGTCGAAAGGAAATAATTTATAATAAGCAATTTTTGTTGCTAGATCGTTTATACAAATGATATTAAGATACAGTGCGACATAAAAGAGTAGAAAATGGTGACAGCAGGAGCTAAATATTTTAGTACAAATAGTAGGTCGGTCTTGCCAGCTTATGCGTGATTTTGACGTTCTTGCGTGGAGGCAGCGCCCTCATTTATTTTTTACTCTTTTATGTCGCAGTGTAGTAAATTGCAGCGCCCCCAAACCAGGTTTTTTATATTTCTGCATAGGTAGCATGCCGCAGTGATACAGCGCTATCACACCTTCGCTCTCTTTCTATTTGCGTGCGAAAGAACGAGATAAAAGACGTGATACAGCCGTATCACGTGTTGCATGCTACCAGTGCTGGTCAGGCTTTAAGGGCTAAATCACATTGCTTTCCGAAAAGGATAACCAAACAACAAGTATTGATTGACAGTTCGTTTTCGTTTTATAAATTGAAACTTTTCACAACCTACGAATTTATCAAAGAAAACCGTGAAATAGTGCAGGACAAAGGGTTTGGAAGCCCCAGTACCTAATCCCGGAAACCATACAATCAATTTACAAATTTCGACCCAATGCGATCCTCTACAAGGGATTCCCTGGAGAAAATAGCAGCAAAATTCTTCATCAAAAATCTTTTCTGAACTCCAAGGTAAGTTTATCAATGAAAGATGCTATCGTAAATTTAAATTATAAATGAAATCTATAATCTTCTATTCACCTTGAACTTGAACCTTGTCTCTAAATTCCCCTTTTCCTAAAAGTTTGTTTCCTACGACCGACCGTCCTTACATCATTTAAATATCTACAAACACAAATCTAAACATCTATTTCTTTTTCAGGCGATCAGCATCACATAGTCAGAAACACCCCCCAGACAATCTTCCCAAAAGTTCTCCAGCACCCCAAAGCCAAACTGAAACCATCTGCTTACAGAACCAGGAAAACTGTCTCACTCAAACAAAATTAGATGAACTTTCAGTACTTAGTTCTTGGAAAAAGAAGACAACCGAACCCTATGTCTGGAATAATCTTTGAGTTTGACCCAACTATCGTAGTTGTAGTTATCTAGTGAGGGTGAAATTTTATATAAGTTATAGTGCACTCGACAGGAGACTGGATAATAAGGCAATGTTTATATCCTATCCTATAGAAATCCTAAATACTTATAAATTAGTCAATGCAGCGAGCTATCTAGATACTTCCATAATAACATGTAGTTAGGTACCCAAAGCTTCAAATGTTGTGGTAGTTTAATATAATCCTATTGCAGAATAAGTCAGAGAATCAAATTTAAAACATAGAACTATCCGAAATCTTGTAATACAGTAAGAAATTAAGTTTTTTTAATTTACTTAGAGCTGTTGTGAGTCGAGACACTTTTAATTTTAACTTGAAATCTTTTAAAAGAACTAAATAGAGCTAAGATATGCTATAACAATGTTCCAATATAATCTAAATGAAATTTCTTTGAAACCCCCCATGAATTATAAAATCATTTTGTAAGATTTAAGGAAATGAATGTAGGTTAATTGATTCCTTAAAAGTGAGTAGGTAATGATTAGAACGTTGTAATATTAACGTTGAACGTTGTAATGTAAAGGATACTTTTAAACAGTAAACTATAAAGTAAATAATAAATTCATGTTTCATTCATTCTACACAGACTAAAAAGAAGAACCAGACGTAATGTCATCTAATCATGAGTGAAGCACCCATTTCTTGTGTGTGTGCTGTCACGCGGTACATACGCGTTACGGGTTGTCGGACCTGCGCCTAGAGCTAGTGCATCTGTGTGAGTGTACAATGAGTAGAGTACAGTGAGTAGAACAATCGAGATTGTATTACCTTGCATGCTACACATCTTTTTAGTGCAATACTCGGTCCGTATTTCTTTCAGGTCCGTGTCATTCTATGTTAAAATGTCAAGAGCGTGCCGGAATTAGAAATAGACTTAGGCCGAGATTCAGAGACGATTTGTAAGTCATAGTTCGAACTCCCGTTTGTCAAAATCCATACATTTTGAGGTGTCTGCACCTGATTGATGTTCCCGAGTTAGCTTCGTCACTATTGCAATGACAGACCGCAATGTGTCATTTTGTGATGTTTTGTGTGACATGTTGTTTGTTTGAACGAGCTTGTCTTTCGCTAGAGTAATATGTCTATGATCTCGACCCTACTTAGCTCAAACTAAGACAAAAAAAATCGATTCTGAATCTCGGACGTAGGCCGAGATTCAGAGACGATTTGTAAGTCATAGTTCGAACTCCCGTATGTCAAAATCCATACATTTCTACCCTACTTAGCTCGAACTAAGCCAAAAAAAATCGTCTCAGATTCTCGGCCTTAGAGCCGAACCACATGGCTCAGTGTTGCCAACTTAGCAGTGCCGGATTAAGCCTGCGCGAGGCCCGTAGCAAAAGCGTACAAGAGGCCCTTGGTTCTTTGGTGTTTCAAAACACCCTAGTAAAACTTAAAGGGGTGCAGGTGCAGGGTTCAGACCATGAAACTGAACAACTTTCACTATTCAAAATTAAAAAATTATACATTTCTAGACGACATCGATCCATTGGGGTTAGTAACAATTAGTCTGGTCATGATTTGGGAAAAAAGGCCTCCGTTTGGAGTCTAGAAGCAAATCATATTACTTTTAAGTAACAAGTGTTTTCTAACTAATTCGACCCCGCTGAATCCCAAATTGCTTGTTACCAACTCGAAATCCCAGCCGGAAGCGAGATATTCAAGATGGCGGCCTAAAAACCGGAAATCGACACATTTTCTGCCTCCTAAGACCTACATAAATGATTTAAACAACAAATTAGACGACCCGGTTGGTGTAATGGTTACCACGCCGGACTGTCAAACCAGGGTCCTGGGTTCGAATCCAGGTTCGGTCATGGATGTTATATCGCTGCTTATAAACGAAAGGGCCACAAGTCAAAAAATATGTTTTTACAGGAGAGTCAATCAAAAATTTCATCTTCATTTTTCATCTCTTTTTTAGTACTTTTTCTCTTTAATGCCTAAGTATGATATATGCTTAGGTGCGTATTTTGAATCTCTACCTCTTTTCTATTGCTACTTTTTGATAACTGTCACACAGAGATGACTAAGGACTTAAAAGTCCCTTTCGCACATAAAATTTTGCCCGTATATCAATGAATATTTTGATAAAACGACACAAGTGGTCAAAATAAAAACGATTTTTGTAAACAATCTACTTACCTTTTTTAAATTTATAGTAAATCTTACAATTAAAATTAATTGGTTTCAAACCGCATTAAATGGCACATAAAAACATTAAAATATATCGAAAACTATACTTCTAATGAGAAAAAAAGGTGTTGAAGCACTATAGAAGTAAGTAATTTGCAAAATTAAAGACTTCTAAAATCTCAAAGGTATCTCAATGGATATATTTTACTTTTCTTGAAGATCGATGGATAGATCTATGCTTTTTCCCATGACACTTCGGCCAGTAGGTCGACGCAATCCTGTTCTGAAGACATGCTGGTCCTGACCCATTTTTTTTATGTTGTTTTGTTTGCGGACATTAGTTTTCTCCTCTATAGTATTCGTATGTGTTGTGATGCAGCCCATAGACCTCAATTAGACACCCTTTGAAAGACAGTATCTCCAATTTGAAGTGTCCAGTGGGTCGCCCGTCGTCCCATGTATCTCTAAATTTTGGTACGTAGTGGAAGTTGACCCAGGAGAGCTTCGAGGCAGCTTCTAGCGAGAGTTTATATAAGATCGGGAAGTGGCTGCATCTATTCTACAAGTATACTTTCCAACGCGGTGGCAGAGTCAAAAAATGACGTAAGAAAAGTTATTTTTGTGATATTTTTTGAATAAAAAATTTTGAGTATTTTTTTGTGTAATTTTTCAGAGGCCAAACCCCACTTTTGGTCACTGAACCGGTAAATTTTGTTTCTTAAATGTTGATCCAAGTTCTAAGCTACTACTATATGGCTATAGTATCATCAAAGTCCGTTTAGAAGTTGTTACTCAAAAAATAAAACAATCTACATTACTCGTATCCTACGTATTCTTTATATCCCCAGTAACTTTTATATAGAATATGATCCATTTTAGAGAAATACCAAGTTTACCTACAATTTTAAGACCGTGACTGTACCTATAGATTAGATATAGACTATTAATTCATAAACTTGACGCGATGACAAACAAAATTCTGCGTTATGTCTTTAAAAATACCAACGTACGCACAGAAATTTAATGAGAAAACGGACGTTTCACAAAATAAACCACTTTAGTTTAAAATAGTAATGTCATTTTATGATCTTTTTAATTGCGAAACGGACACAATCACTAATATGGCACCTTTGCATAAAAAAAGGATATTTAACTTATTTATAATTTTTATGCAAAACAGACGTAATCCCAAATGTGGCCCTTTCGTTTATAAAATTTAACTAAAAAAGGGGAAATTTTTTGCGTTGTGGCTGTTTAGCACATAAGTTACGTGAGATTATACCGACCAGCAGGTTGCAACTCGAAATATGGCTGTTTTGCTCAGAACTTAACCAACCAAACACAAAAATGCTAAAAGGGCGTTTGCGTAATTTTTTGATTTAGAGTCCAAAATCGATGGGTGTCTTTGATAAATATGAAAATATAGGTTGATTTGGCATCATTTTTTAAATAAAAAAGATTTTGGAAAATTTTGATTTGTGGCCCTTTCGTTTTGAAGCAGCGATATGTTCATGCCGTTGTTGTATGGTTTCCATAATAAAAGCCTTTAGTGCTTAGTTTGGGATCATTACAATGTATGTGCCTGTGAGCGTTATTTATTTTATTTTAATTTAGTTTTGAGAGCAAAGAATACACATACATACATACATTCATACGCTCACGACCGTAATATCTTTAAGGGTGGTCAGAAACATTGCTACAACTATCAGCTGTCTAGCACACAGTAGTAACAAGGCTCACTCATAGCTTATTGAAGGTAGCCATAGCACAGCATATGCTCACGACTATATTCCCCGAGGGGGTATTCAGATATATAATCGTACTGACAACTCAGAACATTCATGATTCACTAGTAGGAGGCGTCGGCGTATAAAAGTTTTCTCTAAGAGATTTGGCGTATTTTTGACGGCTCATAACTTCAGTCTGGATAGTAGATGTGGGCTCAAATTTTCAGAGCAGCATGTGGGTATCACTCTTAGGCATACATTACACGGTAGGTTTTGCGTCAGTCAAAACCATCAGTCATGAATGACGTTTGACTGATGGTGACTGATGGTGACTGATGGAATTAGTAGCCACATTACACAGTCATTCTGACTGACCGTCAGTCATGCTCAAAATTTCACAAAGGATACACGTGTTCACGCAAGACAGTATGGATATGAATGAATGAATGAATGAAATATACTTTTATTTACACAAAAACACAAATACAGCATAGAAAAGGAAACAAAGAAACGATAATGGTACAAATAAGGCGGTCTTATCGCTAAAAAGTGATTTCTTCCAGACAGACAGATATTCATAAAAGAAAAGCCTGTATTGGAATTTTGATTGCGTTATTGAGTAAAAAACGTGTTAAAATAAATGCTACCAACATACTTATAAGGTGTTAGTTGGGGGTGCAACCCTTAATAACCCCCTACGAGCTAGGGGTTGCACCCCCTAATAACCCCTTCGTCCTAGGGGGTTCACCCCCACGAGCTAGGGTGCAAATTCGAATCACCCCCTACGAGCTAGGGGGTGCACCCCGAAATAACCCCTACCTCCTAGAGGGTGCACCCCCTAATCACCCCCACGACCTAGGGTGCACCCCCTAATAAGCTCTATGCCCTAGGGGGTACACCCTCTAATCACCCCTACACAACCCCTTAATCACCCCTACACAGTAGGGGTGCACCCCCTAATCACCCCCACGAGCTAGGGGGCGCACCTCCTATGCACTACGGGGAGCATCATCATGTCCGACTCCATCGCTGTCCGCGCGCTGACTGACGGTGATTGACGAAATGCGATTACACGTTCACTCAAAAGTCATGACTGATGGTTGCATGATGAAAATCTAGATTTTCGTCATGCAACCATCAGTCACCATCAGTCAACGCATTACACGGTAGGTTATTCATCAGTCACAGCCGTGACTGTGGCAAAACTGACAGCAAAACCTACCGTGTAATGTATGCCTTAGGCATACATTACACGGTAGGTTTTGCGTCAGTCAAAACCATCAGTCATGAATGACGTTTGACTGATGGTGACTGATGGTGACTGATGGAATTAGTAGCCGCATTACACAGTCATTCTGACTGACCGTCAGTCATGCTCAAAATTTCACAAAGGATACACGTGTTCACGCAAGACAGTATGGATATGAATGAATGAATGAATGAAATATACTTTTTTTTACACCAAAACACAAATACAGCATAGAAAAGGAAACAAAGAAACGATAATGGTACAAATAAGGCGGTCTTATCGCTAAAAAGCGATTTCTTCCAGGCAACCTAAACAGACAGACAGATATTCATAAAAGAAAAGCCTGTATTGGAATTTTGATTGCGATATTGAGTAAAAAACGTGTTAAAAGAAATGCTACATCCTACTACCAACATACTAATAAGGTGTTAGTTGGGGGTGCAACCCGTGCAACCCTTAATAACCCCCTACGAGCTAGGGGTTGCAACCCCTAATAACCCCTACGTCCTAGGGGGTTCACCCCCTAATCACCCCCACGAGCTAGGGGGTTCACCCCCTAATCACCCCACACGAGCTAGGGTGCAAATTCTAATCACCCCCTACGAGCTAGGGGGTGCACCCCGAAATAACCCCTACCTCCTAGAGGGTGCACCCCCTAATCACCCCCACGAGCTAGGGTGCACCCCCTAATAAGCCCTACGCCCTAGGGGGTACACCCTCTAATCACCCCTACACAACCCCTTAATCACCCCTACGAACCCCCTACACAGTAGGGGTGCACCCCCTAATCACCCCCACGAGCTAGGGGACGCACCTCCTATGCACTACGGGGAGCATCTATCATGTCCGACTCCATCGCTGTCCGCGCGCTGACTGACGGTGATTGACGAAATGCGATTACACGTTCACTCAAAAGTCATGACTGATGGTTGCATGATGAAAATCTAGATTTTCGTCATGCAACCATCAGTCACCATCAGTCAACGCATTACACGGTAGGTTATTCATCAGTCACAGCCGTGACTGTGGCAAAACTGACAGCAAAACCTACCGTGTAATGTATGCCTTATAGAATTTACCCAATTTCATATTTATAGCCTTGCTACTTTAGATTTTATTAATATGCAAACTTCGTTGATTTCGTCATTCACTAACTCACTCACTGTTGATCATCAAAACCTAAAAGGTACTTCTCGAAGTCCTAGAAATCTGAAGTTACATTTTATTAGAGTGACAACCACATGCTGTCCTTAAAATTTGAGCTCACAGGAGTACCTAACCGAAGTTATTAGCGCCCAAAAATACGCCGAATCTCTTCGAGAAAAGGTACTATACCATACCCTCTGGAACAGGTAGGACGCCCACCTATTTCTCGAAAGAGGTCACACTAGACTAGAGGTCACTTGTATAAATTAAGCCCATTTAACTGGTGGTCGAATATGAGTGGTTACTAAGATCTTAAGTGTTGAGTGGTTTTAATTTACAATTTTTCAAAAAACTTATCGCGGTTGCAAGACGAACATTGAAAATCACGCTAAGATCGTTGATACTTGAGATTATATTTTTATACCACTTGTTTACGGGATAGAAATGATGAGAAAACATATTTTTTTACCTTGAGATGTACAAGATGAAAAAATCAGCTGTTCCATACAAGCAAGCCTACTCGAGCCAAATGTATGGGACAGCCGATTTTTTTTTTTGCGATTTCGATGTTGGTCCCATAGAGAAAGTAGTTCAGTTTGACGGTCTGATCATCCGCTTAAAAAAGTGTCAGCATATTAAGAAGGTATACCTACAGGGTGTTAAAATTAATGCGATACTTAGTTAAAGGGGTACTACTACTCTACTAAGGGACCACAATATCGAAACGCGAAAAAAAAAATCTGCTGTCCCATACAAAACTGCAAACATAACTTGACTCAAATGTTACACCAGTTTAAGTAGGTATGTGTCGCATTTAATTTTACACCCTGTATAAGGCTTTGCTTGGGAAACATTTTAATGTTTGTTTCATAGCAATCTGTTCACAGTTCACACAATCAAAAGTTATGAGTAAGTATTTAATTCTAAAGTTTCAGGTACACATGGCGACACATCAAGTTACGCAAAACCAAAATAAGCTGGCCGCGCGTAGGTAGAGTAATGTATAACGTCGCGCGGCCAGCTTAATATTGGTTTTGCGTAGCTTGATGTGTCGCCGTGTGTACGTATTTCAGTAGCCTGCGCGTAGGTAGTCGAGGGCACCACTAGTATTTAAACAACTTCGTACAAATTCATACACACATTATTGTTTCACAGATAGTATGTATAATACCTAACATACATATGAACTGTCGCATCTGTCTTGGTCAGTGATGCTCTTTGACCAAATTATAGTAGTTTCTGTTTATATAAACTAGATGGCACTAATGTTCCCGAAGAGTTTTTGAACATGTTGTTTGTTTGAACGAGCAATTCTATCGCTAGAGTCTACGTCTATGGCCACAGTCATTGTGTGTAATTTGCTGTTTAGATTTATATGCGTCTCTGTCGCCGCTTAGCAATCCATCGACGTGCGAAGCAACTTGAACATTTATACAGGGTCCTTCCTATTAATGCTGACACTTTTTCAAGGAGATGATCAGACCGTCAAACTGAAAAACTTTCTCTATGGCACCAACATCGAAATCGCGATAAAAAAAATCTGCTGTCCCTTACAAAACTGCAAATCTACTCGAGCCAAATTTATGGGACAGCAGTTTTTTTTCGCAATTTCGATGTTGGTCCCATAGAGAAGGTTAAAAAAGTGTCCGCATATTAAGTTGGATCCTACAGGGTGAAATCAATATCATTAGCATCCTTTTAAACTAAGAGTCTACCCATCAAACTGAACAACTTTTACTATGGGAGCAAACCTAGAGCAAACCAATCGGAGCAAAAAAAAAATTTGCTGTCCCATACTAAACGGCACCCGCCGCCGCCGCCGCTGCCTATACACGACTCAAATGTATGGGACAGCAGATTTTTTTTTTGCTCCGATTGGTTTGCTCCCATAGTAAAAGTTGTTCAGTTTGATGGGTAGACTCTTAGTTTAAAAGGATGATAATAATATCAATTTCACCCTGTATATTTGACTAGCCGTGGTGGTCCAGAGGCGAGTAACCTTGCCTGCCGTGCAGGAGGCAATGGTTCGATCCCCGTCCGTCCAGGCCGACTCGTACCAATGAGTTTTTCGGAATTTATGTATGATTTGCAACACCACTGGCTTTTAGGTGAAGGAAAACATCGTGAGGAAACCGGCATGCTTCAATTTCGAGGCATGTATTGTACCCACTGTCCATTATAATACACTGGACAGAGTTTCGGTACTACTGGTGAAACGTGGATGTTCTGAGGTTTCAGGATATCTCTGACTACCCCCTCGGGGAATATAGTCGTGAGCATAAATGCTTATGCTATATTTATGTTCATAAGGGTGGGTCGGAGGCCCCGGTGCTCGGCACCGCCTAGTCCTTAGGTCATGGCACTGAGTCTTACTCGATAGACTCATTTTAAGCACAGTCGCGAGGGCCCCCTAGACGCGAGGCCCGTTTCATTTGCTGACTCCTGCTTCATGGCTAATCCGGCACTGCAACTTAGTGGATTCCATCTAAACTCCAATACCTACTAGACTCAAAATTTGTATTTTATGTGAAGTATGTAATAAATTATTTATAAAGAAAAATTCTTTGCTTAGATCGGTTTCCTTCCATCGTAAGTTGTTCAGTTTCATGGTAGAGAATGTGGTTTAACACTTTCGCTGCTAAGCTCAAAATCATGATCCTCGTGCAAAACTGACGCGCAAGGAGTAAGGTTGTCGGTGACTCGCACGGTAAGTCATAAGCACAGCCGAAATGCAATATAACTGACTCGTTACGTGGGTTCTTTAGCACTGCGGCCAATTGGTCGCAGACCAACGCCGTAGGTCGTCAGCAGCGAAAGAGTTAAAGGTTAATGATACTTTTCCTTATGCTGGGTTCACATGTACGCCGTGCAGCCCGGCAACTTGCCGGGGCAAGCTTAGGCAATTCGCTGTACATCGACTAGTCTGTAAAGTCACTGTTACTATTTAACTTTATAGAAGCCTCAATGTACACACGACGACACGTCAGGCTACCCTGTTTGGACTTTGAACTATTAGAAGTTGAACGCTGCGAATCGTGCGGGAGGGTGCGGTATGTTGTTGTTGTTTCGTCTCGCGGCACGCTGCGCCCACGCCGGCAACCGCGTCTATGCAGGCTCTCTACAGCACTATTTTGTGTTTTGTACCTAGCGTAGTTATGGGTATAGGGTGCGTAACCTGATGTGTCGCCGTGTGTACAGCGAATTGTCTAAGCTTGCGAAGCGAATTGTCATACATACCATAGATTTTTATATGCAGGACACCGCAGCGGCGCCGCACCGCTGCCGCACCGCGCCGTGTGATTCGGCTGTTAGAGAATACAAGGTGTTACAAAAATACAAATAAACATTTAAGGGGGTGGTTTAGACCATGAAACTGAACAACTTTCACTGAGACCAATATCGAAATCGCGAAAAAGAAAGAAATCGGATGTTCCATACTAAACTACTAATCTACTCTAGCTAAATGTATGGGACAGCCTACGAATAAGAATGTATAGAAATGTAAATCAAGCTCAAAAAGTGGCACCAAAAAAACTGTACCGTGTTCTAAATTTGTTCTTTAAAAACTAATACCTTTATGTTACCTAGCCGCCAAAACTCATACAACATGTCATTTTTCATTAGGTGCCAAAAATTATGTGGATTTTGTTTTAGAGTTAGGTAAGTACTCTTCTATCATCATCATCATCATCATCATCAGCCTATCATCGTCCACTGCTGGACATAGGCCTCTCCCAAGGCGCGCCACAAAACTCTGTCCTCGGCCTTCCTCATCCAGTCGCTCCCCGCTACTTTTTTTAGGTCGTCTGTCCAGCGGGCAGCAGGGCGTCCCACACTACGCCTACCAGTTCGCGGTCTCCACTCTAGAACTCTGACACCCCATCGGTTGTCAGTTCTTCGACAGATATGACCAGCCCATTGCCACTCTTCTATAGTTATTAGTTATTCTTATTCGTAGGGGACAGCAGATTTTTTCGCGATTTCAATGTTGGTCCCATAGAGAAAGTTATTCAGTTTGATGGTCTGATCATCCCCTTTAAAAATTGTCAGCATATTAAGAAGGACCCTGTAGAGTAACTACTAGATCTGTGCCTCTACTCTTTCCTGACAAAAGGGGCTTTGCCAGACAAACAATCAATCAATCAATCACATCATTTATTGTGCATTCAGAATTATTGCATTTATTGTGAATTCAGGTACATTATGCTGTTAACATTGCAATAAAGTAATATGGCACACCGAATCCTGTCTTTCCAGACTTGCACAAACAAACAAAAAAACATTAAAATACAGCATAGCATAGTCAGAGATATTCTGAAACCTCAGAACATCCACGTTTCACCAGTAGTACCGAAACTCTGTCCAGTGTGACGGGGGGTGAGCCCGTCGCCACTTATAATGGACAGTGGGTACAATACACGCCTCGAAATTTAAGCATGCAGGTTTCCTCACGATGTTTTCCTTCACCGAAAAGCCAGTGGTGTAACAAATCGTACATAAATTCCGAAAAACTCATTGGTACGAGTCGGCTTGGACGGGGATCGAACCTGCCATCGCCTCCTGCACGGCAGGCAAGGTTACTCGCCACTGGACCAACCACGGCATTAAAATACAAAATACCTAATTAAGTATGCATTCAACTACTAAACAAATTTTTTCATTGCAGTTACATACATACATATACTCACGCCAATATCCCAAAGGGATAGGCAGAGACTACGGCTCACCACACACTACGATTCTGACACACTTCTCTCACCTCATCCACTTTCATACATCTCTTCATGCACTTCCGTCGGTTGAGGGTGCTACGCACTTGTCCACTTTGGAGAAGACCATTTATTTGGTCGTGGTAAAGCAAAGCAAGTTAAACAAATTAATACAATAATTCCATTAGATTAAGGGCCTGTTTCACCACTTCTGAGTAAATTCTTGTTAGCTTATCCGACAGATAGTTTGACATATTTTGTATGAAATTAAGTCAAAATATCTGTCGGATAAGCTAACAAGAACTTACTCAGAAGTGGTGAAACAGGCCCTAATTATGTCCACAATAACAAAAAAACAGACTGAAAGGTGGAAGAACAAAGTGATTCTATCTTTCTAGGGTTCCATTTTTTAAGATATGGATGTGATGCTATGAATGCTTTTAGGGCGCCTTTTTAGGGTTCCTTTCCGAAAGGATATTAATATAAATGATAACTAAGCCTATGCAGTCTGTTCTACCTATGAAGGGCTGAATGTTATTCTGTTATCTGTTCTGTCCCCCCAAAAGGTAAGAGTAGGGAAAGGTAGGGTAAAGCTTCCTTAAAAAGTAGCAAATTGATCGAAGTTGATTGAAAACTTACCAATTTTATTTCTTGACAATTTCTCTGCAACTTCATTTTTGCAGTAAGTGTGATCCTCATGATGCTGTCTTTTTTACTTACAATATGTGCTCACTTACTGGAATGAAAAAATATGTTTCATTACTTATGTTGGCATAAATCCTTGCTTCTGCCTAATTCATTATCCAAGCTACCTAACTTATCTAAGCTACCTAAATTATGACTGTATCTAAATGTTGTGGTGCATTGAAATTTTAAAGGAGCATTTGAAAATAGGAATAAATTTTGTTTTTTTAACTAACTAATCTAGAACAATTAATTATGTATTTAAATTGGTGTCAATGCACACTTGACTGAAGAAAGGTATTTGCTTAGGATTTTTGTTTGTCTGTTTGTTTGTGCACGCATTACTTAAAGGTGAACGCACATTCAGCCGCACCGCAGTCTCTTTTTTTTTAAACTGCGGAGACTGTGGTGCGGCTGAGTGTGCGTTTACCTTAAAACTACTGAATTGTTTTCGATGGGGTTTTCACAAAGCTTAGTTTGGATCAACATTTAGGGTTTGTTTAATTGTTCAGTTGGTTTACTTTACTCAATGAAAGTTATGAGTAAATACCTACTATTTATAATTTTCAAGAAGATAAGTAGGTACGTTGTACCTAACTATTCAAGTTGTCTGCGCATACGATGATACAGGTGCCGCTTCTGTTCTGATTTAAGAGGATAGGCGGGCTGAAATGCTCATTTGCACAATAGGTCACTTTCACTAGAGTCGCCGACCTAGAGTGAAAGAGACCACTGCAGCTCGGACCGATTTTATCTACATAAAATTTCCTCCTCCAAAACTAAACCGATTTTAATAATTCTTTCAAGTATAATATGAGAAAGACTTTGGTTATGTCTGTATGTTTTGTTTTTTGTTTATATTCGTCCAATTTGTTTGCTGGATGTCTGAAAAGAAAAGGGCGGTAAAATTGGTCATTTTCGAAAGTCCCTAGTCCATACATTAATAATCAACAGACATGTGATCCGAGGCTTTCTTATTTACTGTCCGAGGTTAGTATACTATT
Organism: Agonopterix heracliana; assembly: GCA_963693445.1. Lineage (NCBI taxonomy): Eukaryota > Metazoa > Arthropoda > Insecta > Lepidoptera > Depressariidae > Agonopterix > Agonopterix heracliana. The sequence goes on from OY856308.1 coordinate 6,853,049, forward strand.
TTTCTTCTCGACGGAGGTGAAAGCGACAACTTCGTTTAGCGCAGCGGGAAGAGAATTGACGCTTTCCGCTGACGCTGTCCGGAGGGAAGAAAATTAATATAAAAAAGCAAAACATAGCAGAGGTAACTAGATTGCATGGTAAACAAATATTTGATCTAGTGCCATGATTCAGGGAGGAAACAGGGGAATAGGTACGTTTGTATGGAAAAAACGGTACCTATCCTATCCTCTAAGCAACAAAGTAAGAAGTGGAAAACATTCATAATTATTACTTACAGTATTCATGTTGTCTGTGTTGATGGTTGATGTACGCAGTCTCAGGATTACCGTAGGGATTACCACTAGTAATCACGTTACTGGTAAATAAAGCTGGATTTGGATGGCGCGACATCACGAAGCGAAGATGAAATCTCACGTGAATCTTCGCAAGAAAACTTTTCTACGTCTAATCGCATTATGCGTTATAATGCGTACCTATTGTAAGTTCACAAATTAACGAATTTTGAAATAACTCAACGCAAAAACTTCTAGCAAAAACTTCATCAACAACTTTGAAATTTAAGAATGGCGGGCGGCGGCAGTGTCGGACGCCGCCATTTTGTTTTGTACGGCATGGCGAATCAGGGGTATGAAGAACGAAGAGGGGTGAAAGAAACTGTCACAGTGACTTGTCTATGCACCGTCACCATCAATATGTGCAAAACCGTAGACAATCATAGACTTAAATGATAAGGCTAGGAAATAATATATGAAGACTACCGGCCGTGTTTCCCGCGCAAAACCCTTGGTTTTTTTTATTAATCCTTTCGGAAAGGCAATGAGAACTAGCCTTTACAGCCATTGTGTTTAGTTCTCTTTTTCTTTGAACCTATTAACCGTATACCTATAAAACTCTTGAAATGCGTGGTTCAGACCTAAGTCTGTGGTTCAGACATTCCAATGTTCAAGGGAGTTAAGCGAGGATAAGTCGGAATCAAACAGCATAGATAGCTTGTCACCGTGATAAAGCGCTATCACACCTTCGCTCTCTTTCTATTTGAATGTGAACGAACGAGGTAAAAGGCGTGATAAAGCCGTATCACGTGTAACATGCTACGTGTGCTGGAGCGCCTATCTTTATTTCTCACTTTTACTATATTTTTCTGCATTAATGGCAAAGTATTAAACTAATTCCACCACATTAACACAATAATAGCCACGAAAAACGAATTTTATTTGAACTAAGATTTGAGCCCGTCCTTTAATTCACGGTTCCCGCGCAAAACCTCCACTGACATTTGGTTTAGTAAAGTTTTGTCAATGCTGGTAGCACTGATCTTGGAAACAGGTAGGCGTGATACCGCCAAAATCGACTTAACTTGAACCAAACAATGCTTACGTTCTGTTTCCGATGAGATTCCCGTTAAGTTGGTCCCTTAATCCCTTTACGCAACAGCAAGGTGTGTTCAAACTTCAAACATGCTAGCACTTGCTCAAAATTAGCATGCTCTCGTGCTAATTGAGCATGTGTATCTGTACCTATATAGCGAGAAGTTTGGGTAGCGCGCTCCATACAAACGTACTATGGTGATGGGAGTTGCTTTGTGGGTCTGCTATTGGGCGGACACGTGCGCGTCGGTTGCCCCATTGGACATATTCTAAATGATCTGTGGCCCCATCCCCGGCCTACAGTGGAACTCCAGTGGTGGCTCAGATATTGTTCTTTTATAAGAACAACCCTTGAAGTCACCAAAATATCAATATAACCGTACAACGTCAAGCACTTTTGCTATAAAAACTCGACATTGGCAAAATCATCATTAACCAAAGATGGCAGCCATATTTTTAAAAATAGAATAGAATAGAATAGTACTATGGTGATATTTTCAATAGGTACTAACTTATGGTACTAACCAATTAAAGTCAATGAAATTTTTCAGAAACTATCTAGAAACAAATTTCTATGCTTGTTCCATACAAGCCAAGTCAGATTTTCGTTAAAATGTATAGTTTTCTAGTTACAGTGCCACAAAGATTTCCATACAAATCTTAAATTAATCCTAGCATTGAAACTGTATATTTTAACGAAAATCTGACTCCATAGAAGCATAGAGATTTGTTTCTAGGTTGTTTCTGCAAAATTTCATTGACTTTAATTGGTTAGTATTGAAAATATCACCATTGTACGTTTGTATGCAGCGCGCATTTTCGCTCTCGGAATAAAATTCTCTTAAGGTACAGATACACATGCTCATTAGTAGCACGAGAGCATGCTAATTTCGAGCAAGTGCTACCTAGTAGCACGTGTGAACAGACGTACCTACTAGAAATCAGCATGCTTATTAGCACCATATTTAGCTAGGTGTTATCAAGCTACGGAAAACCAAAATAAGCTGGCCGCGCATAGGTAGAGTAATGCATGTGTAACGTCGCGCGGCCAGCTCATATTGGTTTTGCGTAGCTTGATGTGTCGCCGTGTGTACACATGCTACCTACCTACCAAGTATGGATTGTACTTACAGATTATCTCCCTCCATACTAACTACGAAAAAAATACAACCAGGAACTATAATTTTGCTTATTTATTTGTGTTCTATAGTTTCTAGAACTACAGAAGTCCACTTACGAGTCCTCCAACTTCGTCCAACAGTTCCGGGACAGCACCTCCCGTACCTCCAGTAGAACCGTTCTTACCAGCCCCCTTCCCCCCTCCAATACGCAGACTTATCAAGTCGTTTAATAAATCCAAACTAATTCCACCGTTATTTCTTCCACTACCATAGTTACTAGTGTTTGTAGTACTGGTGGCAGCATTCTGAGTTGTAGTGAAAACCAAAGCGTTGATTAATGTTGAAATAATACTGTCTACGTCGATATTATTGCAGTTGTTGTTGTTGACGGGTCTCTGTCGTTCCCATCCCCTATCCCGTTCGTATTCCCGTTCTCGTTCCCGTTCCCTGTCGCTGTCTAGAGCTCGTGCGAGAGACAACAGCGCGCTGAGGTCGTCCCTGGAGGAGCTTGAACCGCAAGAAGAGCTAGGCTGATAATGTTCTACCAAAGCCACAGGCGCGTAGCTCCGAACGCGTCCGGCTGATTGAGCTGAAACCTAGAAACCAAAGGTTTAAATAAACTAAAGAATATGTCAAAACATCTTCTGGGGTTTGCTGATCTAAGTGATATAGGGAAATGGAGTCGCCTATATCTCTACTGACTGACATAATTACGTTAAGAGTGAAGATGTTGGTACTCACATCACCACCTCTATGGATCTCAAAATATGACGAACAGCACAATACCTTTCCAAGCTTCAGCAGCAGTTTCCCTTTGTGGCGGCTTAAAGTTAAGATACAGAATAGATAGTAGGTAGGTACTAACTACATACAGAATACCCACTCCCTGCCTCTCACTAACTTCAGATACATCGCACCTCATCCCGAACCAGACACGTATCCAGGGGTCCCCCTGGTGGTAAGTAGGTGATAGGTGGTATTTATCCCCCCCCCCCCCCCCCCCCCGAAATCCGAATATTTTTATGGAAAAGTGATTACAGCACTTACTTTTTCATTGTTTTTCTATGAATATCCCCCCCCCCCCCCCACAAACAAAAGTCTGGATACGTGCTTGTCCCGAACTTCGAGGGTAGCTACCCTTTTTTAGGTGAGAGCCGAGAAAGGACAATACTGACCTAAAGAGTGCCAACGCCATCTTGTTTCTATAGCAGTAAGTATCTACTATTAAATCATCGTGAGATCGTTGTATGAAGTGCCGGGATTGTGGTTAATTATGCTTTGAGGTAAAAAGAGGAAAAACTAAAAAGTTAGAATTTACTCACTCCGCAAATGTATATCCCCAGAGCCAAACAAGTTAATTGAATTAAAGCCATGTCAGTTAAATCAAATGCAAATAAAACAAGCTTCGTCCTTTATATAGCTTTCGAGCGAGTTTATCGCTTGAAAAAAATTGTCAACAAGATGCGAAGCACGTAGGTATATTTCCTACTTTACAAGAATTTTCTTATCTATAATTACCTAGGTACTTAGGCAATAGCAAAGAAAATATACCTTCCTATAGGTTCTTCGCAAATAAGCACGTAATGTAGGTTAGTAAGAATACCAAAATCTAACTAATAATAGAAAACGGATTCGATAATTTATACTTACACCACACATTGAAATGAAAAGAAAATGTGTTTTTCTTCGTATGGCAGTTGTTCTAACAGCGCAAGAGGCTAGGTCTGAAATTATCAGAATAGGGTAATTGCTTCCTAACCTAAGCTAAGGTTCAAAGTAGGTAAAAAAGCACGACCAACGTGATTTTGTTTGCCTTAGCCAGTTGTTACCTTATTAATAGCTCTCGTCGCTAAACATGGACACAGGACCTAAACAAAGAAGACAAATAAATCCGCGATATAAAGCTAACTTGTTTTCTATTCTCACATTTGGGTATGATATAATCAATTTATTATTTTACGATCTGTTTATTTCAATGTTATGTCTGTAAATTGCTGTTATTTAATTTTATTAATATTTTTATCCCAAATTATTATTGTAAGTATTATTGATTCAACATTGTTTAATTCTATTTGTAGGTACTTTTTATTACTGTATAATTAATAATCTTTTTTAATTGTCTTTTATTTGAATGAAATTGAAAATTAGCTTTTGCCATAATTAATTGGATAATTACCTTTAATGTGCTATGCCCACAATGGGTATCATGTGCTGGTTTACCATGATGTTACTACTTAAGACCTACATTGTACCATATGATTCTGCATGAATAAATGAATATGAATAAATGAATATGAATAAATGAATATGAATATGTAAGACATGATACTTAAAGACTGCCTACAAAGGTATAAGAAATAATGACTAGTTAGGTACTGCATACCAAAGGGAGTGTCAAAGATTAATCTGGATTTCTAATCGTAAAAGCGATTGGGCAAGTTGAATTTATGTGATTCTCATCTTGCAGATGGACTTTGGAAACCTTTAAACTGGGATATAGCCGGGATATAAAAGAGAATGATTTGTACGCACCATTACCAGAACATCGCTCCGATGTTTTGGGTTAGTTCGTTGTTCCATGCCAATGTTATCTAGGTAGCTGACATTTAATAAATAGTGTCTATCTTCTATAAATCGTTACATATCATGTCCCGATCCTACACTTCCAACCTATAGGTACTACCAGGACGACCAAGATCAAAACGATGAGATTATTCTAGTCTAGAGTCTTGGATTCTTGGAACCCCCACCTAATGATCAAGGAAAGTAGGAGCAAAAAGTTTTTAGTTGAAGATGGAGAATTAATCGTTGTCCACACCCCCGTTAAAAGTATCCTAAAATTATACAACATTTAACAAATCTATAAGGTGATGCGGTGCAGAGAGCCTGGGACAGAGAAGTGGAAACCAGCCGACATCGCAAGCCGAGTCTATGGAGGGTTCTGATCAAGGTGTTTGGGTCCGAGTTCATGCTGTACGGCCTTCTTCTGGCTGCCATGGAGTTCTTGATAAGGTCGTTACCCTTCGAACGGAATAACTTTTAAAAATGGGCGCAATAAAAAAAATCTCCCATTTCTCGCATTAATTAGTCTGAATCCTGAAACCTTCAATATGATAAAGGTGAACTTTACTACAACTGTACTGTAGTTGAAGTAATGTTTCTGACTACCCTAAACGGGATTGTGGTCGTGAGTTTATGTACCTATGTTTGAGACTAATTCGTAACTGGCACTAATTATTTTTATTTTTATGTTAGCTTGGCTATTGGAGGCACTAATACTTACTAATTTATTCATAGCTGCTAGTTATGTGGTCTAAGCTAACTGTAAAAAGACGATCGACAGAAATCCTTCAAACTCTAGAAGAACTCTATCAGTACAAGGTATCCACAGATGTCAGTCAGACCAATCGTCAAAGCAACCTTCGGTCAATCTCAAAGAAAATTGTACGAAGAAGGTTTTTGATCAGACGTAACTTTCTCTTTGATTAGGTTGCAGCAACCATTTTTTCTGGGTCTACTACTCCGATACTACAGTCCAGTTCAAGGATTTCGCAATGGCACGTGAGTAAATATCCTGAGTGATAACATATTCCGTGATGATATAATTTTGTCTTTTGATGTAAGTAGTTGAACGTTTCAAAGTTTGTTCAGAATTTTATGATTTTATATAAAAAAAGTGAAGGTGAAATCTGTTGGATGAAAACAGCGCAGGATCGGTCGTTGTGGCAATCCTAAGGGGGAGACCTATGTCCAGAAACAAGTGGACGTCTATCGGTTGATATGATGATGTACTTGTTAAAAAGTGCATGAACATTTTTCGTTTTTTGTTAGGTATTTGTTGACTTCCTTAGACAATCTTATTGAAATAGTTATCCTATTCTCTCAGGGTAACCTCGACCTATCTGTCCCGTCTGTTCGCGTACTACGACATGGAGAGCGGCATATCGTGGGGTGAGGCTGTGTTCTTCGCGTTCGGCATCGTTTTCTGCAGCACGCTCAACGTGCTTGTGGCACACCCCTTCATGATGGGCGTCATGCATATCGGCATGAAGATGAGAGTCAGCATATGCAGTCTCATTTATAGAAAGGTTAAACAATATTTACAGACCCTTGAGAATAAAATTAGGAATAGGTACTTACTAATTTCTTTTTAGATTCAGTAAGATCCTACAGGGTTATTTCCAAATAGGTTATTAATTTTATAAGTATGAAGATGTGAATCGCGCTATCGATGTTTTTACATACGTTAAATATGTTTATACAAATGCCGACCAACTACAGATGTGAGGTCTGGACGTCGCCTGGCAAACGGATTTTCTTTTACAATAGAGATCCAATACCTGCACTTCTCCATTCAGGAGATCTCAGGGATGACAACGAATGCATCTGACACTCGAGCACATGTATATTGTCCTTCTGTGTCACCCTTATCCCAATATTCACTTATTTCGATAATATACTCCTCTATCTTCATTTTAAAGTCTAAAATCTCTATTACCCCAATTATTACAGGCCCTTAGAGTAAGCCTCCAAGTAGTAACAGAAAGCAGCGCAGGCCTGGTTGTGAACCTGATGGCGAATGACGTCAACCGTTTCGACACGGGTCCCGTCTTCATTCACTACCTCTGGATCGGACCCTTGGAAGCAGTGGTCAGTATAAAACCATATAAAATTTGTGGGAATTAATATTGACGTTAAGAAACTTGTTTCTTTTAGTTTATGACAATTTACTTGTATCGAGAGATGGGAATGGCTGCGGTGTATGGATCACTAATAATTGCAGCAATTGTACCTTTCCAAAGTAAGTAAATTCATTGATCGATTGATGATTATTAGAAGGTACAAGCACTGATGTACGCTCTTTTAACTATTTGTGTCATCAGTATATATGGGAACAAGAACTGCATACTACAGGAAAGCTACAGCTATTAAATCTGACGAAAGAGTAAAATTAATGAAGGAAATCATAATGGGAATAGAAGTTATCAAAATGTACACATGGGAGAAACCGTTTCGAAAAATTATCGATATTGTGAGGCGGTAAGTGTATAAATATTCTCACGACAGTCTTCCTTTGGGGTAGGCAGTAGAGATAACTGAAGGCCAGGCTACGATCCTGAAGGATTTCTCTCGCTTCCTCCACATTCATTAATCTTTTGATGCTTGCCAGCATTATCAGTCACGTAACGAATTTGGACCAAATGTGACAGATTCGGCCTAGATTCTGGGACATTCCCACCACTTACCCTTGGCTTATAAATCGCACCCGTAAATCTGCTCTCATCCATTCTAAAATTTAACATTAAATTGCAGTAACGAAATCCACTGCATAAAGATGACATCGTACATCCGCGGCGTGATAATGTCCTTCATAATGTTCACGTCTCGATTCGGTATCTTCATCACTGTATTGTTCTACGTGACTTATATTAACCGAATCACTGTTGAGAACGTGTTCTTCTTGACATGCTATTATAACATCCTCAAGCAAACAATGACCTTGTACTTTCCTCAAGCTGTTGGGCAAGTAAGTACACACACAGGTTATGGGCCCAGCTTACGCCAGTCCAAAATCCTTACCCAACTTTTTTAAAGTAACTAGGTAACATAAGAAAAGCTAATTATACGTGTTGTTCTTGCTTGTGACAATACGACCTACAGCCTGTGCTTCCAGTTTAACTCGTGGGCATCGTGGGGTTTTCTGGACCTAAGACCTGCTAGTTGCTACTAAAATCGGATCATGAAAAATTCCTGTAGCCGTTTCAGACACAAATGCGTAATTGTGACTGAAATAGCTACATGAATAGTTTTTGAAAGGAAATGGGCAATACCATAGGTTCTAAACATATCATATCATATCTAACGTGTATGCAAAGGCTAAATATACCTGGTGAAAGAAAACTCAATAAATTATTAGGCCAGTCATTTTAGCGTGTTCAGTTTGGAGGAGGTCGAAGTAATCTTTATGTTTACTTTTAAACCGTAATTGGCATCATTTAGTGATGAAAGTAAAGCCTGAAAAAAAATTTGACAAAATATTTGTATGGAACATAGAAAAAAAAATTAAAACTCCGGGAAGGCTTGTAACTCATTCAATAATAAACCTATAACGCTTATTTTAATTAGACTTAATAGTGATTTTTGAACATTAAAATTTACATCAAAATTAGAATTGTGTTGTAAGTGGGTTATTCGTTAAAAAATATTTTGTCATTTTAATTTTTTTCTAAGTAAATACAAATATAAATTCCAAGTGTATAGCGTGTATAGCCCTATAAATAATAGTTTTATTCTATTTTATCATTATTAAAACGATATAACGATATATTCAGCCGTGATTAAAATAACCGAAATCATTATGTAGATAAGAATTTAAATGTATATTTTTCTTTTTAATAACACGTAGTATATTTATACTAATTATTTTGCATACATATTAAAAACATAAAGTGTGTGTATTTAGTGTTAAAAGGATCGAATATCGACGATGGCTCGCAAGGTGCTTTCGGGGGTGCAGGCGGGGTGGGACGGGCGACGACGTGACCTTAGCATTATCACTCCGCGGCCCGCGCGGCCGGCCGGTGCCCCTGTGCGCTCGCGTCGGCATTACAAAGGCACTGCAACCCAATGCAGTCATGCTGTGTTTCTAGCGGCGTTTTGCGGTTAAAGGACCTATTGATAAAAAGATTGGCTGAGGGCCTGTTTCGCCACTTTTTGATATGTTCATGTTAGTTTATCAGAAATCTCATTTGACACATTTTGTATGAAGAATATGTCAAATGAGCAGTCAGATAAGCTAACAAGAACTTATTCCGAAGTGGTGAAACAGGCCCTAAATCTTGTTCGAATACTATCACTATTATGAGATTTATAATAATATCAATGAAGGTTACCACGTCTCGGTTGGCCCAATGATTACCACGCCGGACTGCCAATCGAGACTTAGGTGACATCTCGCCAGTAAAAAATTGGCGAGTTGCCACTCTTTCGAGTCGGTAGGGGTCATGTCGCCTACAACACAGGGCGAGTTGGGTGTTCAGAAAAATGGGAGTGGTCGACCCGCCCGGATTGGTGAATAGGGCAAATTATGAAGGGGGGTATGTAGGTTTGTAAGTATGTATGTAGTTCACTCAATCAGTCAATCAAATATACATTATAGGTAAGTGGTTTTTTTAGGTATGTATTCAGTTGTGGGTATGTTATGTATGCAGTAACATGAACAACTTGGCAAACTCGAACCACATTAACAACTTGGTCAACTCAGTCAATATAAACAACTAGAACAACTTGGTTAACTCGAACAACTCAGGCAACTTGGTCAACTCGGACAACATAAACAACTTGGTCAACTCGGACAACATGAACAACTTGGTTAACTCAAACAACTTGGACAACTCAGACAACATGAACAACCCGGACAACACGAACAACTTGGTCAACTTAACCAACGCAAACAACACGAACAAATTGGTCAACTCGAACAACTTTGTCAACTCAAACAACTTGGTCAAATCAAAAAACTTGGTCAACCCCGACAACATAAACAACTCTAACTTGGTCAACTTGACCAACTCGAACAACATGGACAACTTGCTTAACTCAAACAACTCAGATAACATGGAACAATTTGGTCAACCCGGACAACACGAACAACTTGGCCAACTCGAACAACTTTGTCAACTCAAACAACTTGGTCAAATGAAAAAACTTGGTCAACCCGGACAACATAAACAACTCTAACTTGGTCAACTTGGCCAACTCGAATAACATGGACAACTTGGTTAACTCAAACAACTCGGACAACTTGGACAAATCAGCCAACATGAACAACTTAGTCAACTCGGACAACATAAACAACTTGGTAAACTCGAACAACATAAACAACTTAGTCAACTAGAATAACTTGGTCAACTCAGACATCATGCACAACTTGCTCAATTTGTTTATGTTAACCAAGTTGTCCCATGTTATTCGAGTTTTCAGAGTTGAACAAGTTGTACGAGTTGGCCAAGCTAGAGTTGCCCAATTTGTTTGAGTTGTTCCGGGTTGTTCGAGTTGTTTATGTTATCCGGGTTGACCAAGTTGTTCGAGTTGACCAAGTTGTTCATGTTGTTCGAGTTGGCCAAGTTGACCAAGTAAGAGTTGTTTATCTTGTCCGGGTTGACCAAGTTGTTTGAGTTGACCAAGTTATTCATGTTGTCCGAGTTGACCAAGTTGTTTATGTTGTCCGAGTCAACCAAGTTGTTTTTTTTTTTTTTTTTTTTTTTTTTTACATGTTGACAAAAAGAGGAAAATCCATCATGGACATCTGGGAAGGAAACCCAGATAGTGCCGGACTCGTACCGGCCAAAAACCTCAATTTGTCATTCCTCTAGTCTCCGATAAAATTGTTCGGAGAGTATTGTACATCGTGTGACTAGTTTTATAACATTGTGTAGTTGTTTTCGTATAAATAAAAAAGGGTATAATAATTAGTCTAGTCAGTCTTTTTCTTAATTAACTTAACAATTTTAACATCTAGAGGATCTTATTTTTAAAACAATCACGTAACTTAATTACTAGACACGCTAAGGTAGTTCATTTTTTTTCTTTTTTATTAAGGAAAATTCAAGGTTTGCGGTTCTTACTATTTTTCGTTCCTAAGTACAAACTTGCCATATTATCATAATATGGCAATTTGTACTCTTTCTCTTGTGTAACAAAATTATTGGTGATACCTACACTATACTCTGACCTTGACATCCTCAAGATGTGGACGGCATTTGCTATCTGCCAATAATTCTGCTACCATTTCTCATCTTAGCCGATCTTGTGACTTCCTCCGCAAACCTAAACAATAATTCTCTACCGTGTCTTTCGGCTACAATGCCGGGTAAGTTCTCGGCTGTTAACTGCTGCTCCAGTTGTATTTGCAGGTCTAATCTTTTTGCACTGTGTATAGGACAATCGAGGATAAGGTGTATAATGGACTCCTCGGAACCTGTGTCGCAGATGCACAGGGGGCTATCTTTCAAGTTAAACTTGTGCAGATAGAATCCGTATCCCCCATGCCCTGTCAAAATCTGTACCAACGTGGGGGTCAATTTAAGTTTTTTAACAATACTGTACGCTGCTTCTGTGTTGGGCAGGAAATACTTGGTAGTGGAGGCGTTTTCGCTCTCAGCGTACCTCTTCTCCCATTCTTTCTTCGTTTCCTGCCGAATGTTCCTCCTAATGTTGGATAGAGGGCATCGGTCGTAATCGGCCGCGGTCTTTTTAAAGAGTGCTGCCTCCTTGGCTAGCACGTCAGCGCGTTCGTTACCCTCTACTCCAACATGCGCCCTTATCCAGAAGAGCCGTAATGTCCTACCTTTCTCCATGAGCAGCTTAATGTTGCGCCTAACCTCACATGCCATGGGGTGGGACGTATCGGGGTCACGAAGCAGCTCCAATGACGACCTGGAGTCACTGAAGATGTTGATTTCGCTGTCCGCACTTCTTAGGGCTAGTTCGGTTGCTTTTTGCAACGCGAACATCTCCGCTTGAAATACGGTACAGAATGGCTCCAGGCGGTACTTGGCACTTCGTTTCTCCGACCCATCCCTCCAGTAAGACATAGCAGCCCCGACCTTCCCTTCAATCTTGCTCCCATCCGTAAAAATGTGAGAGCCAGAGACTTGATGGTCTGCAAGGGTTTGAGGCTGCATGTCCTCTAGGCACTGGAAGTCGATTTTCACTTCCGAGGCAGGGTGTGGTGCCTTCATGAATGACACTCTGGCCTCTACGGTCCTATCGCCCAGGTAAGATTGTGGTCGTCCCCTCTTCGCCTCGTAAAGCTTAGAGGCTTCTCGCACTCTCATATCCAGGGGGAGAAGACCAGAGAGTACCAGCGCGGCATTCAGGGAAACTGTGCGGTAAGACTTTATGATCTTCTGGACGAAACCTCTCTGGACTGTGTTAAGTTGTTTCTGCACCGACCATTTGTTCGATGCAGGAGCCCAGGCGCTTGCCGCGTACAGTACAATCGGCTCGATTACTGCCACGTATATCGTCCTGATCACCTCCGGATTCAAGCCCCATGAAATTTTCGCCGCCCGACTGAGCTGTTTGAAAATACCGGTGGCTTTATTGCACACTTCACTTACGTGTTTTTGGAAAGTGAGTTTCCTGTCAATAGTCAGCCCCAGTATTTTTACCTCTTCCTTCATCGGGATTTCAGTCACGCCCATGTGGATGCAAGGAGTGTTGAACTTCAACTTGTTGGTAACAACCATGGCTTGCGTCTTGTGCGCAGCGAACTTTAGCTTGTTACCCTTTCCCCAAGCCTCCACATGCCCGAGAATCTGATCTCCCATCCGCTCAATTTCAGGAACCGACTTTCCAGAGAAGACCAGGACGACATCGTCCGCGAAAGCCTGGCAGTAAATCCCACGCTGATCCATCTCGTCCAAGAGGGGGTCCAGCAATAGGTTCCAGAAACTTGGTCCACCTATTGAGCCCTGCACGCACCCCTTTGTGGTGGACTTGCTACAGCGCTGACCTGCGTACATGACTGTTACTGTGCGGCCTGAGAAGTAGCTGGTCAACAGCCTTCTGATGTTGAGAGGGCACCTTTTGTCCTTCAGCCGGTTCTTAATGGCTGGCCACCAGGCACTGTCGAAGGCTCCCTCGATGTCTAGAGATACAACAACACTTATCAACTTCTTCCTCAAGTTGTCTCTGAGATGTTGTATGAGGTCGTATAGGGAGTCTTCCGTGCTGCGCTGGGGCACGAAGCCGTACTGCCTCGTGTTCATCTTGGGCAGTAGGTGCCATCTCAACCTCTTGACCACCAGCTTCTCAAATATCTTACCCAGGACCGACAGCAACCCTATCGGTCTGTACGACTTTGCCTGAGAGTAGTCGTCCTTTCCCGGCTTCCGGAGTACCACAACTGCGGCCTCCTTCCACGGGTCAGGGAAGTAAGACAACTCCAGGCACTTGTTGATCAAAGCTAAGTATAGCTTTAGGTCGCACTGTATCGCCGCTCCGCAGATGTCTGCGGTAAATCCGTCAGGACCGGGTGCCTTTTTGGGGTTGAATGACCTAATGACATTCTCGAGCTCCACCTCCGTAAACGGTGGGTCCCATTTGTCGTCGGGTACCTCTTTTCCCACGAGTTCTGCTGTTCGACGCACAATCTTGTGGTCTTCATTATCTTCCGCTTCCACGTCCTCCGGGAAGAACGTAGCGGCCAGATGTCGAGCAGATTCCTCTGTACTAAGCACCACCCCGTCCCGAATCAGAGGCTGGTCCTCGTGTCTTCTCGCAGTTTTGCGTAAGACCCTATAAACCCCATCCCACATGCTTTCCCTGTCTTGAGTTCCACAGAACTTCTTCCAACTCGCGGTTTGGGCTTCCGCCGCTGCCTGCTCGTACTTGTCCTTCGCCTCCAGGTACTCTGCTAACACAGCCGGACGACGACGTGCTGCAGCGTATGAAATTCTTCGCTTTTTAGTGACCATCTGTTTCTTAAGATTGGAGAGCTCATTTGACCACCAAGGAGACTTAAATTTTTTCTTATTTGAAGGCTGCGGAATTGCTTCCTTGCAAGCTTTCTCAATGTTCCGAATATATGAATTGACGGTTGTCTCTAAATTTTGAATATCGTCTATACTTTGGACCGCTTCCTGATTTAAATTATTATCTACAAAATTTTTGCCCAATTCCCGTCTAAATTTTTCCCAATCTGCTTTTTTAGTATTATACTACCAAGTTGTTCATGTTGCCCGAGTTGACCAAGTTGTTCATGTTGTCTGAGTTGTCCAAGTTGACCAAGTTAAGAGTTGTTTATGTTGTCCGGGTTGACCAAGTTATTACCTATAGGGAGCCTATTAAGACGCTCCACATAGGTAAACGCAGGGCTGGGCCATATTTTGCTGGTTTTGAGAAGCTATCTTCTCGTTATTTGAAAGACATACAAATTATTGAAAAGTGTAGCAATGATGTTCAACATCTCGGTTTTATTTGCTATTGACCATATTTCTTATTTTTCTATAAAATACGTATAAAACCTGTGTTCAAAGGAAAGTCTAAATATTGTAAAAAAATATGTTTCATGTGCATCTACTTTTTAAGTTGAAGTCACTTTTACTTGAGACACACATCTTTGTGTAGACAATATTAAGATCTAAAAATGCGATTTAAAGAAAAAAAAATTACCAATATTTAATGAGTTAATTAGATAATTGTTAAATTTGGTGCGAATTCTTATTATTTTAGAATGTGATTTCCTTGGATTAGAAGGCACCACAGTGACATAATGAAGTACACACGGCGACACATCATGTTACGCAACTACACTACGTACAAAACACAAAATAGTGCGGTAGAGAGCCTGCATAGACGCGGATGCCAGCGCGGGCGCAGCCTGCCGTGAGACGAAACAACAACAACATACCGCACCCTCTCGCACGATTCGCAGCATTCAACTTCTAATAGTTCAAAGACTAAACAGGGTAGCCTGAGCTGACGCCGTGTGCACAAGCCAGTCAAAAATAGGTATACCGGTCGGGGTGTCGCAAAGAGGGTCCCATACAAAAATAGGACTTAGAAAACAAAAATCAATCGCCAAAAGTAACATTCGGGATCCGGTGGATGTGGGAGTATTAGGGTGGGGGAACACCTGATGACCTTGACCTTGACCTAAAACATGAAATGGTTTCTTTTGTTTACAGGTTTCAATTGTCACCACGCGTGACCTCTGGTGACCTTCAAGGTCATTGACCTTGACCTTGAACATGAAATGGTTTCTTTGTTTACAGGTTTCAATTGTCACCACGCGTGACCTCTGGTGACCTTCAAGGTAATTGGCCTTGACCTTGAACGTGAAATGGTTGCTTTGTTTACCGGTTTCAATTGTCACGACGCGTGACCTCTGCGGACCCTCAAGGTCAATGACCTTGACCTTGAACATGAAATGAAGGGTCTAATTAAAGGGAATGTTTTTGGGTAGACTGGTTAAACAGTAGCAATTCGGTTCTGGCACTCGCCGGCCGCTGCCGCGGCACCGCTCGCTCCGCTCACACGGCTCGTGCGCTGTGGTTGCAAGAAACCTAACATGCTCGTCGCTTCGCTCCTAGCTAACCTAACCGACTGAGATCACGAAATTCGCGAAATGGCCAATTCGTGAAATGGCCAATTGAATTAGGCATTTCAAGAATTGGGCCTTTCACAACTCTGTAGCCATTTCGCGAATCCATAGAAAAAAATTAAAAAAATTCCTAAAATTATTAAAAAACATAATTTATTAAATATCTCGCTAATGGTGCATCCTAGCGAAAAATTGTTAATTTTTCGAACCCTTGGGATACCCCTAAACCTTCCCTTCCGCATGCGAAAATAAAAAAAAAATCATTTTGAAAAATTTTACAAGTCCAGCCCCCATACAAATTTCACCCGAAAATTCGTCTAAGTCGATGGCTCATACAAAATCGTACAAAATTTTTCCTAAGTCTCGGACCCTTCTTCCGACTATGACTAATCACCCCTTCATGGGCAACTCATCCCACACACGACTCATCCCGCGGGCTCAGTTGACCGCTACTTTTTATGTTGGGGGCGACTCGGACCACTCGGTCAACTCATCCCGCGGTGGATTAGGTAAATAGTAGCAATTCGGTTCTGGCACTCGCCGGCCGCTACCGCGGCACCGCTCGCTCCGCTCGCTCGGCTCGTGCGCTGTGGTCACAAGAAACCTAACATGCTCGTCGCTTCGCTCCTCGCTAACCTAACCGTCTGAGTTGGAAAAGGGGGTTTCCCCATTCACTCCCGCCCCCATCCACCGCGGGATGAGTAGACCCCTTGGGAAATGAATGGGCCGAGTCACCCCCGACAAAATAAAAGGTGTCAACTGAGCCCGCGGGATGAGTCGTGTGTGGGATGAGTTGCCCATGAAGGTCTAATCACTACGGAATAGAACAAGTTTTAAAAATTTTACAAGTCCAGCCCCCATATTAATTTCACTCGAAAATTCGACTAAGTCGATGGCTCATACAAAATCGTTCAAAATTTTTCTAAGTCCCAGGTCCATATAAAATTGGCGTAAAGTTTTTCTAAGTGTGGGACCCTTTGCGACACCCTAACCAACGTGTACTAAAAGGGCCCTATTACCCTACGACGCGTACAATTTACCTATATCAGACTCTATCATTAGTCATTAAGGTCCGCAACATACTCGTACATACGTAAGTACATATGGAATTTAAAATCAGACTTGTTATTTTCTATAGGATTTGATGCCTCCGTAATTCCGAACAGAATTCTGTAGGGGGAAATCCATACGAAATCGTAACCTGATTCGGGATTTCGTATGTGTGTGACAGGCGTAACAGTAAGAACTAGCCACGTGAAATCAAATTTCAGTATAGGTACCTAATTATACTTAATAAAAGGAACATATTCGGGCTATCTACCTCCTTTTCCAAACGGATTGGCACGGGTCAAGTGACGGTTCACGTCTTCGCTCGACACCGCTCCGCCCGCTTCTTTTGAAACTATACTCTAATGCTACCCGCGTAAAGATGATATTGCGCTGCGTACTTTTATTATATTCTTTTAAAATTATTATCTCTGAGAATTTATTTCTAATATTAATATTTACTATTGTGTATTATACTAAATGCAATTATTAAAATAAAATTTTCCGCTTAATAATCCATCTCGAACCATAAATCATGTAAATTACAGATTGAGGTACTGCCTTGGGACATTCATTCTAATATTTAATATATTTTGTTTATAACGTAATATATTAAGTAAATCTCGAGAAACATTTCTCTTAAATATAGAGGTTTAAGCACCATACAACATTTACTAGTTTTGACGCTGCAGTTGTGACTTTAAGCATATGCAATTGATCTAGGCTTTTAATATTTAGATACATAATTAATACCAATTAATTTAATGAACTGTGCAAAACAACAGTGCCATAAATATTATGCATCGGGATTGCTGCAATTAAACGCAAAATTTCAAATTTAGGGCTGTTGCCGACGTAATTTTTTTTAAATTTTGTTCCATTTCTTGGAGAGGTTTGTTCTAAGGTAAGATACAGAAAAAAAATTTCAATTCTTAATTACTCCCGGGTCCAACCCTAAAATGACTGGCCTATATTGACAGATAGCTGAAATGAACGTGGCAGTACAGAGGATTCGTAATTACTTATTGGGCGATGAATGCAATCTGCCGGTTCTCAGAGATCAACCTGATTTAGTAACGATTGAAGATGCGAGGCCAAAGAAACGTGTTCTTCTTGGTATGTTGAACTACTTTAATAAATAATTGTAAATTGGTACTTGTATTGTTAGGTTTTGCAAAAGATAATAATGGTTTCTGTTTAGTTGATCCATCATCACCGCCACGGATACTGCCGAGTACTTCAAGGAATACCCCAAAAGAAAAACATATTGGTTGGTATTTTCTTCAAATTGTTACATCATATTCTACATTAAGTAAGTACCTATATTCATCAAGAAATATTAACATTTTATTATTTTAATAGTAAAGAAGGACCAAATAATGATTAATTTTGAAAATGCTAGCACCCGCTGGATAGTATCGTCTGAAAAAGAAGATGTATGCGATGTTGATTTGAAAGTAAGTTCACAAATATTACAAACGTTCTTAAATATCCTCCAAACAACAAATCATTGAAAGAGTAATCTTTTCTTACAATTCAGTTTTATTATTTGTCCTGTCCTCCGTTAGAAGAAAGTCGAAAATAGTTAACATGTCCATCTTTCAGATACACGCAGGTTCATTGACCATTGTAATTGGATCAGTAGGTTCTGGAAAATCAACTTTACTGCACATGGTATTAAGCGAGCTCCCTTGCTCTAACGGCGAATTAGAGATCAATGGAACCATCAGCTATGCCAGTCAAGATCCTTGGCTCTTTGTTGGTAAGAGAAAACTATGGTCATAAAGAAAGAATCAGCTTATTATGGAAATGATCATTAAATAGTAATAAACGATGTCCAGGAACTGTGCGTCAAAATATACTATTTGGACAACCCTTCGTAAAGTCCCGCTATATGGAAGTGTGCAGAGTGTGTGCGCTGGAGAGGGACATTTCACTATTTCCCCATGGAGACAAGACGGTGGTGGGCGAGCGAGGAGTGTCCTTGAGCGGAGGGCAACGCGCCAGAATCAATCTCGCTAGAGCAGTCTATAAAGAGGTATAAGAAACACATACGAAATATTAACATTAATAATTAGGGTGGAATCTGGTTAATATAACAAATCGTTTGTATTGTTATTCTAGGCTGATATCTATCTCCTAGATGACCCACTCTCAGCTGTGGACACTCATGTTGCTAAACATATTTTTGAAAAATGCATCAAAAGGTATTTGGAAACCAAAACGGTAGTGCTGGTAACTCATCAAATACAGTTCGTAAAGTTTGTTGATCAGGTCGTCATAATGGAAAAGGGAAAAGTCCTTGCCGAAGGTGGATTTGAAGATCTTCATGTAAGTAAAAATATATTTCATTTGTAATCTGAATTTATTTCATAATAAAATATTCGGTTATTTGATAAAAGGAAGAAGAATTGGAAGTGATACAGTTGATGAAGGAGAAGGCACGCGAGGTTCACGAGGAAGAGCCAACACTTACTACTCAGACTCCTTCGATGATGCGTAGCAATATGAGTCTACATCGACAACGTTGGTCCGTCATGATGGAAGAGAGCTACGCTGTAAGTTATTCTATTCTATTTGTCTTTTTCCTTCAACCTGAAAAAGTCAACCAAATGAACTGAGCACTGTAGACATGGAAAGGTTGTAGCTTCTGACCACCTTGAATAGGAAACGGTCAAGAGTTTAGTTAATGTGATATGCTACAAGTAATCGGGAATGAAACAGCACACAATATAAGAAATCTTCAAGCTTGATTACCTGCTACTTATTTGATACTTTACCCCTTAATAAACTCTTTCAGGATCAAAAGCAAGAAACGGAGGTGCAAACAGAGGGAAGAGTACAAGGGACAGTGTATCGAGACTACTTCTACGCGGGAGCTGCCTGTCCCCTCGTCAGCCTTGTGTGTTTCATGTTCATCCTGGCTCAGTGTTGCGCTAGCGCGTGCGATTATTGGATTAGCCGATGGTATGTCTGATGTAAATACAGCGTTTCGACAACCGTAGTTTGAGAAGCATCACTGCTGGATGCAGAGACCAAAAGAGTCATGGAATATCTTTGAAGCATTATTATTTTTATCTTTACTTAACTTATTCATTATGGAAAATCGTAAGGGTGTAAACATTTTTGTTATCGATTGATGTAATTACCTAAATTACGAAATTATGGACGCAGCAGGTAGTTGCTATCCGTATGGCAAAATCTTTAGTGGTCTGAAAGAATATAATCGCCATCGACTCTATACAGGGTGGAACCGGTATGATTAGCATCCTTTTAAGCTAAGAGTCTATCCAAGCGGCAAAATGTTTCCTTAAGTCTGAATTGTAGATATCTCTCATTCAATAACCAAATTCTCGGTTATTGACTTAGGTAATACCATCCGTCCCTCAAGATATCTTGTAGATACACTAGAAGGCAGAGTTAGGCAAAAGTGGGCATATGGAGTACTGAATGAGTTAAGATAGACTTCATGCTACTTAACAGATAAACTAAGATAAACTTAGGTACGACTTAAGGAAAGTTTTTGTCTTAAAGACTTCTTGTAGATAAACTTAAGTAAAAATTCTTGGTATCTAAGATATCTACAATACTAGGTTTGAAATTTCATCCTACCTTCATAATATATTATTATACTTTACGTAGATACAGTAAAGATAAATTATGGTGGTAACATTTTCCAACTTAATATTCTATGATGAATGATAAACAAAATGGCTCTGATAGTTATTATTATTTTATAATGCATTATTTCGTCGACACGTAAAGTAAAAATTTAAACGCACATTCGTTTATCGTGTGAAATGGACAAATATTCTTAGAAAATAGGCGGGCTTCAAAAATTACAAAGTAATTCTGTGTGTCCGGTGAATAACGGTCCAACTCAAAAAATGCAACTTTACAGGAGAGCCTAAAAACATAATTTTTTGGTATAAAAAATTATTTTCTCGAAAACCATTTCATATTTTTGCAAGCTAATCACTGTTTCTTCTAGATATTTTTATGTTCTTTTATTAGTATATGGTTTAGTTTATGAAATACTTACCGTGCTGGAGATATTTCGTTCAGAAGTTGAATTAAACCTTTTGACACTAATAAAAATACGTTACATTATGATTTAAATTGAGTTAGGGCCTTTTACACTTCACAATAACCTTGGTGTGAAATGGTTTATGTTATTTTTTAATTTCATTTTAATTCCATCCCTTTCTTTAATACACACCACCGGAAAACTAACTTTGTAAACTGAATCAAAACGAATTGATAAACGTAGTTTTATTTAGGTAAAACAAGCTCATCACAAAATTACAAAGTGTTTTTTGAGTTAAATTCTTTTTTACAAAGGTAATATTTTGTGCGTATAGATTTAAATCGAATATTTAATATTATTTTTGTGGAAAAATATAACAAACACTTGCAAAATGTACTTTCTAAGCTCACTGTTTAAGCTTTTAACATCCACCATATTCAGCATTATACTTAAATGACACAAAAATTAGACATTTTCTAGAAAAAATATTCATTTCGTTATAAGTAATTTTATCATATATATGTATGTATATTTTTTTATGGGTAATATGATGCAAATTTCGCGACGTGGGTAACGCCGCGTGGTATCAGTAATGCTGGAAAGTGAAATATTAAACAAAAAACCATTCTAAAAACAATAAAATAACCAATTCTAAAGCGACGCATGCTTAAAAACTTATCAAGTTAGAACTCACGATTCTGTGCCTCAAAATTTTATGACCAGTCTGGTGTATTGTCATATTAATACACGTTTGATATCCGGTTCGCTTTGCAGTGTTGTTGTTATACAAAATATACGATATTTTAGGAAAAAAATAATTTAATTTCAAAGAATAAACAACAGGTTCTTTCTTTACCACTCTATGTACAAGCCTATGCTTGAAGTGCGGTTCGGCAATCCCTAGCTAAAACAAGACCTGACATTATCACTTAGTTCAATCTAACAGTACCATCCTTTAAAAAAATCGCCAGATTGTATTCATACTAAGTGATTCTTATTCTCACTACATAAAAGAAAATATTTGGTGATAGACGGTTTAACTCACTTTTTCGACATAAATTTTTAGTGAGATGTATAGCGTTCTCCCCAGTCCCAGATGATGTCAGTTTCCGTACTTAGCCCGCTATCAAACGCGCATCATATTCATGAGCTAAACTTGATTTTTTATGTAGGTATTAAGATAAGATAAAGATAAATATTATTTATTTGCACACCAAGAATAGAAAAAAAATACAATTATAACACAATAATTATAATACAAATATTATTATTGTATTTCTTACGGTATTTCACGGGCCGTAGCCCGGACCTTTGGAAGGCTTGCATGGGGACACAGGTCCAACACGTAGAGGCCCCTTTGAGACACTTTTATCTGAATGCAATGGGATGCACCAACCGTGGTCTATCTCTGAATGCATTATGCAAATGAACCAGAAGACATACCACGTTCGGTGCAGAGACTATTGTAGAAAGGACAAAAACTACTCGGGTTATGGGGGTGAACTGGGTGGACTGGGAAATCTGGGTTATTGCGGAGAGACTCGGGACGCCTGCCGTAACAAATGTCTCTAAGTTTGTCAAAAATGGCAGACGGTGACTTGCCAACTCATTTGATGGGCGCCCCAAAACGACCGCTCGCAAGGAGCGACAAGGCAGCAACATCTAGTGAGCAGCTAAGGTTGTAGAGAGGTGAGTCTGCGGGCGCCGGTTCCCGGTGCTAAGCGCACCAGTCAGCAGGTCCCGGCGTTATGACATTTTACACTTCCAACCTGGAGCATAGGTTCCGCTCTTGCGACTCCACTCCTGGCCGGCCGATTAAGGCAAGACAGGAGGTGAGGGCCAAATCAATCCGGGCCCTCTGGAGAATCGGGTCCGTGGTGTCGCCAATCACCAACAGCTCGCCACAAGCTGCCCTGCGGGCTTATTGTATTAACTATTAAGGTTTTTGAAATTTGATTTAACTCAGATAAATCATATTTCACAAAACAAAATAAATTGTGACGAAGGATTTAAGTCGAAATAAATCCATGTTCACCTAATTTTATATTGGTTTTATGATCTAACTGTATTTCAACCATTGTGCACGATAAAAAAATTGACTTAAATAAGTCTATCTCTGGAATTATTAAAGGTATGAATATTTCAGTAACACCATTTTGTAGAGAAAAAAAAATTAAGTATTATGGCCTTAAAAACTCATTTTGGATCTAAGTTGAGTTAGACCGTTATTCACCGGACCCACAGAATTGTATTAAAAATTCAAAAAATAAAACCAAAAAAACGTTTTTTTTTTCCCTTTTTCTTCGAAATTTAATTAAATATTAAATATCAATGTTGATTTCGTTACGCAAAACTATGTAAAATTGTGTGAAATTAAGAGAATGGCAAAAATAACAAAGACAGAACTTAATAAAAAAACATGTTCAAATTTGCAGATCATTCAAAATGGCGTTAAATCTATATTGCATGTGCTAAGTACGAGTAAAAGCAATACAGTATTGGTAAATCATAGTAAAGAATCCGTTAAATCGGTTTATAATTATTGCTTACTTACCCAAGTAATGTTATACTTAACTTATACCGAAGTGTGACTTCAAATAATACAAGTAAATACCATGTCGATTTAAGTCATCCTTAACTCGTACTTGATCAATACTGATTCGACCGACATTTTATTTTCTTCTCATCTGTCATTGTTGTTGTGATTTCTGCAAACAAAAGGCCAATGCAAGATTGAACAATTCGTTTTTGTGTTTAAAGAAAAACAAGTGATTCAAACTAAGTACTACTTATGCATAGATTTAAAACTTTTCGCTTACGCTACAAGATGGAGCAAAGAAATCGAGAGCGAGATAGCCAGTTGTGAAACCTTAATAATGTAAACAAAAAAGACAAAACATTATTTTTTGTTTCGGTCGCCGTGGCTGGTTTTTGTGTTTGGCAAACTGTCAATCCTATAGAATCTTTGCCAAACAAACCGTCTTTTAGTATGCAAAAGTCAAACTATTGCTGTTCCATGTGCGGCCACGGTATTGCGTAATCTAGTGTGTTAATCTATGTACTTATGTATTACCTAAGGACAATGATAATTATAATTTGACATTTATGTATATAAATAATTGTTAACTGAGGTAACCTCAGGTCTACACTCTAAATCTTGAATCTTTTGACGTAACGCGTCGTATTTGTATTGTATCTATTTTATGTATCTCAGTCACAATATAAACATGTAAAGAGTTGAATTTTTTAGGGCTCCGTACCCAAAGGTTCCGTTCCGGTCACGGCTTTCCTACTTTTGAAGAAATGTGTCTTTTGAACCGTAACAGTTGACATTTTTACAGAATATGAATCTACTATTTTGCGTATTATTCTGTTGTTTTTTTCGTGATTATTTTTGTTTCAAATTCCTTATGAATTGTACGTTGTGGTATATTATGGGAAATCTTAAATTATAATCACGCTCTACTTTTGCTGAAGTTACGTAGTCAAGTTCGCTGTTCGTGTCTTCTATGATTTCATCAACCGATGCGAGTCTGGTGGATGTGCTGGCAAACATGATACAGTCTGCCTACAAAGTATTGACAAAAATGAGGGTGCTGTCTCCACGCAAGAACGTCGAAATCAAGCATAACCTGGCAACACCACGATACTACAATTATTAGTTCCGTGAACATTCATGTCACGACTTTATAGACAGACTGTAAACTTTGAACGTTGTCATCTATTAACAAGGAGTCACTTGCACCGGCTGTACTCGGATTAACATTTACTGCACAATCTTCTGCATGAATAGAATTTGCAGTCACATGTTTTCTTACACGACGTAGAAAATTTCCTGCTGTCTTAATTTTCTTAACTTTACTTATGTTCATGTTACTTCTATAAACACAAATTGTAGCACTAACTTGTTACTTTTTTATTAAAAACGTCCCTTTAAGGCTGATGGTACTGACACAAGCATTATTTAAGTAAACAACCACTTAAATTGCAATTTCAAAGGAACGACTTAATCAAACCGGTTGACCTGGATAACCTTAGGAAGACTTAATGCGAACTTTAGGTAAATTTGCCTTAAGTAGAACTTAAGTAATACTTCAAAACACTATTAAATTTAACCATATCTCCGTTAATTCTGTTCTCCGTAAGTATATGCTTAAGTTGTCATTACACGTGGACATACTTAAGGCAAAGTTAATACTACTTAACTTAACTAATCCTTAAGTCGGTATTTCTGAAAACTAAGACAACTTGAATTTATTAATACAGACTTCAGCAAAGCTTGCCTTGGTTAATGCAAAGTTTAGGTATATTTAAGGCAAAATTGATTTAGTCACGATCTATTTTGCTGCTTGGGTACCCATCAAACTTAACCACTTTTACGATGAAAGAAAACCGATCAGAGACCGAACCGAACCGACCGTTATGCCAGTGTGTTTTGTTGTGTTTGCAAATAAAAATATTTTCTTTCTTGCAGGAGTCAAACAGAAGACAAACTAACAGGTGATGCGACGATAGACAACATTCTCTGGACAGAACAAGGACTACGAAGAAACGACTTTGTGCTTATATTTGGAATTGTTACAATTGCGACTATTGCAGTTGCTCTGTTGAGAGCTTTCTTGTTTTTTTCGTTGTGCATGAAGTCTTCTATCAAGTAATGTCCTATTTTAGATTGAACTGATTATACTCCCTTCCATCATTATCATGATTCATTAGCTATAGGCTACGTCCCTATTGCAGGGCACAGTAGGGCGAGCCTTCAGGGTGGTATAGGTATGGGCATTCGTCCACCCCGCGTACCCATTGCGGATTGATAGACTTCACGTACGCATCTTAATTTCTTCTTCAGCGAATGCTGGTTTCCTCACGTCATTTTTCCTTCGCCGTTTGGGAGCAGTCGGTTTTACGTTTTTAGGCGCGGATTCGAACCTAGACCCTCATGATTAAATTTCCATACCTCTCACTAAGCGTACCTAATAATGTTGAAGATAATCTTGAAAGTACAAAGTCTCATGAGTGGAACTCTCTCCTTGTTCTCACCACCACAGAATAAATAGCATCCGAGTTTTTCTGTCTTTTCGTGAACTTTTCAAGAAATTCAGGTCATGACCTAATTTAATTCACGACGCATGTTGCCCACTTTTTAGGCAGAATCCTGGTTATTTTGATGTTAAACATTTAATAACTAATTCTAATCAATAGGTTACATGACAAAATGTTCGAAAATATATCCCATTCCCCGATGAGTTTCTTCCATTCGAATCCTTCAGGAAGAATCCTCAACAGGTTCAGTAAAGATATGGGCGCTGTTGATGAACTGCTGCCACAAGCGATGATAGACTGTTTTCAGGTTCATTAATTTTATCTTAAACCACTGGAAGGTATTTGTTTAATTTCACACAATGAAATTCAAACATAACACTCCAGTATTCACACTCTAGGGACTAATACACTGAGGTATACGAAACCTACTAAATAAGGAAAACCATAGTATTAGGCCAAACACCTCATTCTCAAAGCTATGTAGAAAAGTAAAAGGCCAGAAAAGGCACAAGGCCCAACTCTCTTCTTCGGATTCCTCTCCATTACTGGACGTTGGCAGTCAGCTCTGCATATCCCTGTCTATCTCTCGCCAAACGAAACAGCTCTTCGACGCTGGCGATGTCCAACCAAGGCCCAACTACGTCGCTACAATGCTAACGGCAAAGAAGAACCAAAAGGTATAGGACATACTTGGTCACATTAAACTTTTTCTTTCCCCTCATAAGCCCTTCTCCAGCCCATCTTTGGATAGACTCCATATCCGTAGCTTTCCAAATTCCTTACGGAGATTGACGGAGATGTCTTTTTTTCAGATATTATTGAACTTGTTAGGCGTAATAGTGGTGATATTGATGACCGATATAACACTGCTCATACCAATAGCAACTGCTCTCATAATATTTTACATATTAAGAGTCATTTACATAAGGACCACTGGTGCTGTGAAACGTCTTGAAGGCATTAGTGAGTATATTAGTGTGAAAAGTGTTAAAAAAAAGAACTGAATTGCTATAAATTTCCATCAATATGAAATTTTTCTTGATAAACGTATACAAGAATCTGCAGGATATTTTTTAACTGCTAGTTATAATGCAAGTGTTGGGGTAAACAGTTGCATAACTTTAAGGCTAGGTTATCCCACTGCAAGCGTCTCTTTCTTGCAAGCATAAGTTTACAATTAGCCATCCCGCTCCAATTGAAAGCAGGATCGCAAAAAAACGTGTTTTTCGTCAATATCTTTGCTCATGGGAGTTTCTAAGCTAAAACTTCTCCTGAGTTCACTAGAAATATTTAATGTTTTTAGTTAAGTACAAGAATAAAAAGTTAAATATCAGCAGTTTAATCATAGTATTGAAAAAACATAACAAAAAGGGGTAACTTTGGGATTTTTTTCTATCGAGTAAACTTAATCTAATCGTGTAATTGAGAACAGTCGCCCATCCGCCCGATCCTTAAATATGACATAATTTAATTTCAGACTTTAAAACACAGTTTAAAACACTTTCGTTCTTGTTCAAAAAACGGCCTCGACGGTATAAGAGCGTCTTTAGGGTGGATTGTACACATGATACTGAACAGCGTTCCCTAAGAAACCTATAACATCTAATGTACCCTATTTGAGGCAAATAAATGATTTCTATTTCTATAGGAAATTCGCAAAAAAAATTTGGTAAGGTCAATGCGGGGAAGTGTAGCTGGGGGGCAAGTGTGACTGCTTTATTTAATTAAGTTAATTAAAAAGAATTAAAACCGCCTTCAAAAGAAACTAAAAAGTTGAAAAATAATACCTACCTAAATAAAGCAGTCACACTTGCCCCCCAGCTACACTTTTCCCGCATTGACCTTATTCTAAAGACAAAGCAACTCACCGACATTCCAGCTCGCAGCCCAGTGTTCAGCCACCTAAACGCGACAGTCCTCGGCCTAGCGACGGTGCGCTCCTTCGGCGCCGAGTTCCTGCTCGCCGAGGAGTTCGACAGGCACCAGGACCTCCACAGCGCCGCGTGGTACCTCTTCATCACGTGCAGCCGCGCGTTCGGCTACTTCCTCGATATGATATGTTTGCTGTTCATTATTTGCGTTACATTCAGCTGCTTGATGAAGGCTGGTTAGTACTCGTTATGAAAAGAATTGTAGCATCTTTGATTATGGTTGAAAAAAGTGTGATAAGTTGATCATTATGGTTATTTTGTTTATCGTGAACACTTTTATGGATCTTCAACCAAGTGCTTATCTCACTAATGCTAATTTACAGGTTCAGGTAACAACAAAAGAGTAATCTTCTTTTATAAAAAAGACAACAGTCTGAGCTGAAATCACATTAGCAATTGTAATTTAAGGTACATCCTAGGTTTTACGGAAAAGGCCAATTCAAGCCAAGAAAGAGTTTCAGTAGTCTGTGATTATCTTTGTCAAGTTTTGTACCTAAACGACGGCAAAATTCTCGTTAAACAGATATGGAAGGCAGTAACGTAGGTCTAGCGATAACCCAGTCGATATCTCTAACGGGCATCTTCCAATGGGGCATGCGTCAGTCCGCCGAGATGGAGAACCAGATGACCAGTGTAGAGAGAGTTATGGAGTACACCAGGTTACCGAGGGAATCTGCTTTGAGGAGCGTAAGTGTCATTTCCCTCTAATAACGTTTCTAAAAGCCACGAATGCATTTTTTGGGCGGTAAGTAATGCCAAAAATGTCGTTCTCCCTTTGTTTTAGTGAAACACGATTATGAAGAACTTGAAAAGGATTCGTTTTTAAATAAAACTCGGATTATACCTACAATCTAAGTATGGAACTAACGTGTTATAATAACTTGAGCTATTATCGAGAACCTTTTAATTATTTTATCGTAAAGATGGATATGAATTATTGTCATTATTAAACTTATTCCTCATCGTGTTACAGCATGCATCCTCTACAAATATTGTAAACATTTAAAAAGAATTTACTTTTTGTATTCAACAGGACCCAGATAAAAAGCCTCCAGCAGGCTGGCCTTCACAGGGTGAAATCGAATTCAATAATCTAAGTTTGAAATATTCACCGGAAGGCAACTACGTGTTGAATAAACTGCAGCTCAACATACTACCGCAACAAAAGGTAAAGAGGCGAACAAATATAAATATAATTAAATCCAAATTAAATCACCCCCGGCTCTAGTCCAATGTTTTATGTACCACTTGTTCGTAGTTATGTACGGATGAAACAAGGATTTTCACAAATTATCTATAATGCAGGATTTAAAAAACATTGACAACTTTCGTAGTCTTGTTTTAAGATGTGGAAGATTTTAGCCCCACTTTCGCCAACCTGGGTTAGCAATAAACTCTAGGTTAAGTTGGTAACCCATGATTTTTTGTATAGAAAAACAACTGAAAGGGCTATTTTATCCAGAGTTAATTGCTAACCCGTGGTTGGCGCAAGTGGGGCTTAGAGGATATCTTTGCCTAGCAGTGAGACAGATCTGGTTAGAAAAAAGTTTGAAACATAGACTTCACAAAAATCGATCTATCTATCTATAACGTCACGCCTCTTTCCCAATGGGGTAGGCAGAGACCACACAAAAATCGTAATCCAATAAAAATATACTTGAACAACAGGTGGGTATAGTAGGCAGGACAGGAGCAGGCAAATCATCAGTGATACAAGCGTTATTCAGGCTAGCGTACCTGGAAGGAACTATCCTGATTGACGGCATCGATATATCCACCATTGGACTTCACGATTTGAGAGAAAGGATATCTATCATTCCTCAGGTATTTTTAATTTATTTCAAATTTTGGCATAAAGGCATCGACGACCATTTAAATCGAAACCACAGAGTACTATAATTACTACCGTTCTAAACTACCTATTATAAAACTGTAAAAGAAGTATGTCTGTACATTGAAGATATTTTTACAAGTTTACTTACGATAAGGTTTTTAGGTATCCCTAACTCCAAATCACCTGTTATTAGATTTTTCGTATGTTTGTTTGTTTGTTCGACCATCACGCATAAAATACCGATATTGATAAAACTTTTTTTGTTTGAAAGCTTATGATTTGACTTAGAATTTGGTACCTATATACTTTGTGAGGACGAAGTCGTAGGTAAGAGCTCATATAAATAGAAAGTTATTTCAAATGTAAACCTTAAAACAATGCAGTAAAGCAGCCTCCTGTACAACCGTAATCTCTAAATAATAAGTTAATTTAAATAGGAACCAGTCCTGTTCAGTGGTACAATGAGGAAGAACTTGGATCCGTTCAATGACTATAGAGATGAAGTGTTGCTGAGAGCTTTGAACGCCGTCGAACTTCTGTCTGACGATGGTAAGTGAGGACATTATGGATGAGACTATACTTTGGAGCGTAAACACGCGACGTGTGCCTAAGTTGGAAACCCGTACGTCACATGTGTGGATCGCATGTTTTGAGGATCGCATGGTTCGAGAATAAGTAATGTTGCACGGACGCGACGCAATGACGCTCGAATACGAAAATTGTCTGTATGTTACCTATATAGGTAAATTTATGTTCCCATAGCTATGAGAACATAAATGTATACCAGGTTTAAACTTATGCAACTACAAAATTAGGTACTCTGTCACTAAAAACCGACCAAGAGCGAGTCCGACTCTTGCACTCAGGGGTTCTGTACACAAAAAAAATTCGCCCAGGATCCTTAGCGCGAGCCCGACTCACACTTGGCAGAATTTTTTAACTGGCTACCTATTACGGTTAAAAAGATGCAGCCCTTTAAGTTCGGACGGCGTAGGCTTTGTAATAAGGGTTCCATTAGCACCCTCTGGGCATCGAACCATCATAGAACCCTAAAAACCCAAAAATAAGGTAAACTATTACTTCTCCAGATGCGCTGTACAAGGAAGTATCAGAAGGAGGTTCAAACTTCAGCGTGGGAGAGCGGCAACTGGTCTGCCTGGCGCGGGCCATTGTGAACAACGACCGTATACTGGTCCTGGACGAGGCCACCGCCAACGTGGACGCGCAAACCGACGCGTTGATACAGACCGCTATAAGGATACATTTCAGTGCCTGCACGGTGCTCACTATAGCGCACAGGTTGAACACTGTCATTGATTCTGATAAGGTAAGTTATAGACAATTTGAGAACCTTTTACTCGTACTTATCTGCGGGGGAGCATGGACAACATTTCATTTCCCGAAAGGTACCAACATTCGAAAACCATTTGGAGATTATGTGATTCAAAGCGTAATTATATAAAAATATTCCGATTTTCTATCCATTATTTCTTAACTTATTTGAAAAATACTGAAAAATTAAAAGCTACAATGAATGGGATTGATTACTTTGCCTTGCCATCGACAGTTTTTTTGTGAGTGCCTGCACAGTGCTCAATTTAGCGCATCGGTTTCATTGATTCCGATACCTTTTTTTTCTTTTATTTTGTAATAATGTAGCTCGATAGTCTAGCAGCTAGACTCTAGCTAGATGGTAATAAGTAGGTTTGCGAAGCGGAGGATCACAGGATTGAATCCCGCAAAACGTAATCTATATTTTATAATTACGACCATGAAGCGAAATATCCTTGTGAATATATTGTTCGAATACGATGTTTCTGATTTCGGTGACTATACGTTTAATGGCACATTTAATAAGCAACGACCGGCAGCAGTGTGGCGCGCATTTTCGGTGCAAAATGTAGGTCAAGCCACGTGTCTCAGACTCTGCAGTGGGTCGTATATAAATAGACTGATGATGATTTCAGATTTTGGTACTAGACGCGGGGCGGCTGGTGGAGTTCGATCACCCTCACTTACTGCTAAAGAACAAGAAGGGCTACTTCTCAAAGATGGTGGCTGAGACCGGACCCTCTATGGCCGCTATGCTGAATAAGCTCGCCAAAGAGGTATTTTACATGCGATATGTATTTTATAAATAGGCATTTCTATTCTCCCTTTAATAATATAACAGGTTTATTTAGCATATGCTCACGACTATATTCCCCGAGGGGGTAGTCAAAGGTATTCTGAAACCTCAGAACATCCACGTTTCACCAGTAGTACCGAAACTCTGTTCAGAGTGACGGGGGGTGAGCCCGTCGCCACTTATAATGGACAGTGGGTACAATACACGCCTCGAAATTGAAGCATGTAGGTTTCCTCACGATGTTTTCCTTCACCGAAAAGCCAGTGGTGTTACAAATCGTACATAAATTCTGAAAAACTCATTGGTACGAGTCAGCTTGGACGGGGATCGAACCATCGCCTCCTGCACGGCAGGCAAGGTTACTCGCCACTGGACCACCACGGCTTTTTTTTGTAGGTTTATTTAGCACTCGATATATTTTATGTTTCCGTCGATAGGTTTATTTAGCACTCGATATATTTTATGTTTCTGGTGTACAGTAATTGATTGATTGATATAATAATCAAGCAGTCATCAACATCAACTCAGCCGATAGACGTCCACTGCTGGACATAGGCCTCCCCCAAGTATCGCTACAACGACCGGTCCTGCGCTGCCCTCATCCAACGGGTTCCCGACGCCTTCACCAGTCGTCGGTCCACCTTGTCCACCTGGTCGTTGTTCACCACGGAAAAGAGAACCACTAGAAATAGCATAAGGATTATTTAGTTCAGAGACCTAGCAAAAAAGTAATCAAATTAAATTCAACCTTATCTTTATACGCCTTATGACGAAATCTTTGTAAAATTGTCATAGTGACTTATCTTTTTGTGAACAAAATGTATGATCAGATATGGTATATCGACCACATCAGTGGCACGCGGGCTGCACCTGCATGCTATTTCTATTAAGCCGGAGTCACGTTGCAGGGTTTGCCCCGAACACTAGTCTTTCGCGTGGTGTTCGCGAGGTTTACTTTTCAGCCTGCCACGAGGCTCCCTAATCCTTCTCAGTTGTGTTCTTAATCAAAAACAATCCTCGTGATTGGATAGATACTCCCTCAAACCACTTGACACTGGCAAAGATGCGGTGCTAACGCACAAGCAAGAAGGTTATTCCACAATCAAGCGGTAAATATTACTCGTTCAAACGTACACGCACGTTTCACGGCACGGACGTCTATGGACGTCGACGGAGTAATAAATATATTATATCGCGAGGACCTACCTACCTCTCATGCGTGTTCGCTTTATGATGAAACAACCTAGGCTGGGCACTACCATTTATTCGGAAGAAAATACCCTGATGAAATTAGCAGAATAAGCTCCATAACATTGACGATAACCATTTGTTTCAGAGCTACAAGAATATGAACGAAGATCAAAAATAACGCGACGAATTTTATAAAACTATTATATATTTTTAATATTAACCTCTGCTTAATATTTTCTCATAATTTTTATAAAATACAAAATGTTTATTACATTATTGAATAAAACTTATACAGTGATTGATTATAATGAATACTCTCTTTTAGTCTTTTAATCGTATCTACAAATAACTTAAAGCTTAAATATAGTTAAGTCATAGATTATACCAGACTTGAATACAGGGTTCTTCTTAATAATTATGATGATGTTTTTTTTTTAAAGATGATCGACCATCAAACTAGACAACTTTCTCTATAGAATAAATAATCGAAAATTCAAAAAAAAAACAGCTGTAATATACGGGTTCGTATCGGAATGACCTATAAGCAAACCATAGCGAAAAAAACAATATAGTGTAAGTGGAGACTGATCCGCCGCGACCGCCGAGCTTGCACTTTGTTGTTTTTTCGCTATGCCCATACATTGGGGTCGAGTAGGTTTGCTGTTTCGTATGGAACATAAACGACTACATGTTACAATACTTTAATGAAGTCGGTTAAAAAAATGTAAGTACTAACTAATATTATACAGTCTCCATATTGCAGTTGAGGCTGGACAGTTGAAGCTCCATCCGCTTCTTGAATCCTTCCACTAATTTCTCCATTCGTCTGAAAAAATATATTTACTTATAGGTACTCCATATTTATAAGACAATAATTGTGTTATATAGGTAGTGAATGAATGATTTATTAAAAATAAGAAAGGCCAAATACAATATCACTAAGGGCCTGTTTCACCACTTCTGAATAAGTTCTTGTTAGCTTATCCGACAGATATTTTGACATAATTTCATACAAAATATGTCAAACTATCTGTCGGATAAGCTAACAAGAACTTATTCAGAAGGGGTGAAACAGGCCCTAATTGTAGTTAATCCTACTGTTTAAAACGGGAAGATTTTTTGTTACCGTTTCGAAACTAATAAAATCGGCTATTGCAGTTTAGTATGGACAACTTATTTAATTTCGCGATTTCAGTTTGGTCTCATAATAAGTTGTTCAGCTTGATGGTCTGAACCACCCCTAAAAGTTACGGAACGGTAAAAAAATCAACCGGTATTTATAATGCACATGGCTGACCGATTAGGGTTGAACTACACCACGTAGCACAGCATCGTATTTTTCCGTCGCTCCATCCTTTTCTGTCACTTAGGAACGTCATTTGCTAGAAGATAGATAGACGGAACGCGATTGCACGCGGCGTGCTGTTCCGTGCTGTTCCGTTCCGTCTATCTTATATGCTCTAGCAAATGACGTTCCTGAGTGACAGAAAAGGATGGAGCGACGGAAAAATGCGATGCTGTGCTGCCTGGTGTAGTTCAACCCTTACAGAACAAGGAAGCTGCCAGCAACTATCAGCAGATAAGAACCGTGCTGTTTCTTGTTTGTTAATTAGGTGCTGGCGTGTTCGTTATAGTACAGATGAAAGCAATGTACCTTTTATCTTCATCGTTTTCTAGCGGAGGGATTCCTGCTAACGCTTCCATGAGGTAATTTCTGAAACAAACATTCAGCTATTAATAATTATTTAGAAAACTATGTTATACGAAAGAAGGGCGTAGGCCAGACCGCGATAAGAAAGAGGTAGTACAGTCATCATCAAAAGTATCTAAGTGTTCATAAATATCTGAACAACTTTACGATAGCAAACCTTATTTAAACTCGCAAAGAAATTAAATTAATTTATCTGTCATGTCATTATTTGTTAAGTTGAAAACAAATGTTATCTAGTAGGAAATAGGTTTTATTTTCGTCTAATTGTTCATATTTTTTTGAACGCCGGATATGCTTAGATACTTTTGATGCTGACTGTACAACTACGTACAGTACGGCCACTCCCTGCCACCCCCACCTCACCGGCTCGTGGAAGACGACACTAGGCAATGATGAAGTCCTCTTTCAACTCTCGTACTCAGTATCGCCCGTGCACGCGTGCTTTGCTTACCTCTTCTTGTAAGTGCGAGGCATTTGTACGAAGTGGCAGTGAAGTGTCCAGGGTGTGCCATGAGCGTAGGCCTCGCGCCAGTAGTTGGGACGATAGGGACTGATGATGAAGACACTATTATATTACACAGCATCACACTCACTCGGCCTTCCTCGTGAGATGTTCAGCGCATGCCACGTTCAGCAGAGTGTACTCGAGGCGAGCCTGGAAGGCGGCGGCTCGCGTGAGCTTGGAAGGCGCGCAGGCGGCGAGGCGCGCGAGCTCCTCGCATACAGTCTCGCAAATATCGCGGACGTAACGGGCTGATGCTGGGCCGCATACGCTGTCCACCTGAAAATGTTACATGATATGTAATGTAAGGTCTACAGAATATTCCCCTTCTGGGCTATTTAAACTTCTAAACAAAATGGTAATAACTTCAAAAAAAGTAGCACTGTGATTTTGAATCAATTTATGTATTTTCATAATAAAAAATTTTGAATGGTGCCTAGTAGGACAAACCAGGTAAGAAAAAGAATATTAAATACAGGTTCCGTAGGTAGGTGCCGAGCAAGAAGCACATACACGCGCGTGTGAGCGTGACGGCGCGCATGCCAGTGCGATTTTGTTTCCGTAGCAGTACTATTCAAGCATCGTGAGATGGGCAAACGCTAGTAATAATATAGAAATACTCACCTCAGCATGGACAGCGATCAAATTGTTAATAATCTCATAGACGTAGGGCCTCGCGTCGTCGACGGGCACGTCGGGGTCCATCTTGTGGCACCCCATGTACATACTAGGCTCAATGGTGCCCACCAGAGGGTCCCCTTTGTGCTCCAAGTACGTTTCCGCTATGGTCGTCTCGAGGGCGCTGAGAGCGTCCTTCGTTGTTTGTAGGGCGAGGGTCGGTTTTGGGAAGCCGTAACTGAGGATATCACAATGTGTACATAAATAAAACTGTCTGTAAATTGCCGACAGCTCTTTGGAAATATCTAGTAGAACCTTTGCGAGCATAAATCTTAGCACGAGCCTGCCAGCTGCATTTATATCATATCTTTTTGGGCGCGGCTACTTACAAACCATATAAAAACAATTAAATGTTTTTAAAACATTACTTTGGATTCTACCTTGTACAACGTGTGAAAAATCTCTGTCTGATCTTTCTGCACTCAAAAACAAATCTCGAAGGAGGGTCTTGCAGTCAATTAATGGTAACTATCCATTTCGTTCCATTTAACGTACGAAGGTCCACGATACATCGATAACGTCATCGGTATGATATCTTGCAGAGCATGTTTCGCCGCACAGATCTGCATTTTCCTGTAGCTCTTCTATTCCGTTCTGTCGGTCAAACGAACGATCGCTAGAGCGAGAAGTATTGCTTAATTTCTTAGTGACAGAAAGGGATCGAGCTACAGGGAAAATGCAGTTCGGGGCAGATAAGTCAGGTCCAATATTTAATGAACTTACTTATCGAAAGAGGCGGTTATATTGTTAAGAGTGCGTCGGCGAGTTGTTTGCGCGTTGGCGGCCGCTATGAGCAGCCGCTGCTGCCAGCTGCGGCCCTCGAGCGAGCAGTGCGACGTGTCCTCCAGCCGCTGGTCCAGCGCTACCGACAGGCTCGTGTTGTTGAAGTCTTGCTGCAACGTTACCAATATGTACCATGTAGGTATGCACTTAGGCTTATTAAGGCGCTCGTTGGCGTATTGGCGCTTCGGTATTGGAAATGATCACCGAAGTTAAGCTCACTTTTATTCGTGAAAGGCCTTTGTCCTGCAGTGGGATCCTGCAGGCTATAACTTGCTTACTTTAACGTCCGGGGCTTAATAAGTCTAAGTGATACGAAAATACAAACAGCAAGTTAACCACGAACTTCCCTTCACTAATTCGCAATGAGCTCGAGCGGGTAAAGTATGGCCCGTTCCCTCTTATTTCTCAGAGAGTTTCTAAAACATTGTTACGGCTTCAGAGTTACCAGCATGTGTAAGTACCTGATCATCATGATGCAGCGCAGCGTCTCGCAGCACAGTGACGAAGGCGAGTAGTATCTGTTGCGTGTGCTTCAGTAGCACGAAATTGTTACGACATGCACAGTGTTGCCAGCATGTGTACCTGATCATCATGATGCAGCGCAACGTCTCGCAGCACAGTGACGAAGGCGAGAAGTATCTGTTCGTGTGCTTCTGTAGCACGACATTGTTACGACATGCACAGTGTTGCCAGCATGTGTACCTGATCATCATGATGCAGCGCAGCGTCTCGCAGCACAGTGACGAAGGCGAGTAGTATCTGTTGCGTGTGTTTCTGTAGCACGACATTGTTACGACATGCAGTGTTGCCAGCATGTGTACCTGATCATCATGATGCAGCGCAGCGTCTCGCAGCACAGTGACGAAGGCGAGTAGTATCTGTTGCGTGTGCTTCTGTAGCACGACATTGTTACGACATGCACAGTGTTGCCAGCATGTGTACCTGATCATCATGATGCAGCGCAAAGTCTCGCAGCACAGTGACGAAGGCGAGAAGTATCTGTTGCGTGTGCTTCTGTAGCACGACATTGTTACGACATGCACAGTGTTGCCAGCATGTGTACCTGATCATCATGATGCAGCGCAGCGTCTCGCAGCACAGTGACGAAGGCGAGTAGTATCTGTTGCGTGTGTTTCTGTAGCACGACATTGTTACGACATGCAGTGTTGCCAGCATGTGTACCTGATCATCATGATGCAGCGCAGCGTCTCGCAGCACAGTGACGAAGGCGAGTAGTATCTGTTGCGTGTGCTTCTGTAGCACGACATTGTTACGACATGCACAGTGTTGCCAGCATGTGTACCTGATCATCATGATGCAGCGCAGCGTCTCGCAGCACAGTGACGAAGGCGAGTAGTATCTGTTGCGTGTGTTTCTGTAGCACGACATTGTTACGACATGCAGTGTTGCCAGCATGTGTACCTGATCATCATGATGCAGCGCAGCGTCTCGCAGCACAGTGACGAAGGCGAGTAGTATCTGTTGCGTGTGCTTCTGTAGCACGACATTGTTACGACATGCACAGTGTTGCCAGCATGTGTACCTGATCATCATGATGCAGCGCAGCGTCTCGCAGCACAGTGACGAAGGCGAGTAGTATCTGTTGCGTGTGTTTCTGTAGCACGACATTGTTACGACATGCAGTGTTGCCAGCATGTGTACCTGATCATCATGATGCAGCGCAGCGTCTCGCAGCACAGTGACGAAGGCGAGTAGTATCTGTTGCGTGTGCTTCTGTAGCACGACATTGTTACGACATGCACAGTGTTGCCAGCATGTGTACCTGATCATCATGATGCAGCGCAGCGTCTCGCAGCACAGTGACGAAGGCGAGTAGTATCTGTTGCGTGTGTTTCTGTAGCACGGCTGCGGGTTCACTGCCTTCACTCAGTAGGGGAGTTTCGCGGCGACCGCTCGTGAATACACACTTGTGGATAGATGAGAGAGCGTCGTTCATGTACGTTTCTAGGAGGTGTGGCTGGGAAGGATGATAGAAAAGAAAATCTGTGACAACGTACATACAGTAGAAAATTAAAAGAATTATTGTTAACTAGAGCGTCTATGTGCTGTAGGTATTTTCTTAATCTCTGTCATATAAAATCATTTCAATAGAGTCTGCCATTACAAGCATCGCTG
Source organism: Agonopterix heracliana (assembly GCA_963693445.1). NCBI lineage: Eukaryota > Metazoa > Arthropoda > Insecta > Lepidoptera > Depressariidae > Agonopterix > Agonopterix heracliana. Next base: position 6,891,660 of record OY856308.1, read on the forward strand.
GCTTACGCCACTGGATCTCGAAGTAGCTGTTCTACTGTCGAGTGGATGGTATGTCATCGAGTTTGTCTTGCCATTTGATCCTAACATAATAAATATAAAATTAGTGATTTCTTAACAGTGATTTATTGACAGCATAGCATAGCATAACGACTATATTCCCCGAGGGGATAGTCAGAGATATTCTGAAAACTTAGAACATCCACGATTCGCTAGTAGTACCGATACTGTCCAGTGTGACGGGAAGTGAGCCCGTCGCCACCTATAATGGTACAATATCGTTTTAGGGTACAATACATGCATCGAAATTGAAGCATGCAGGTTTCCTCACGATGTTTTCCTTCACCGAAAAGCCAGTGGTGTTACAAATCCGAAAAACTCATTGGTACGAGACGGTCTGGACGGGGACCGAACCATCGCCTCCTGCATTGCTGGCAAGGTTACTCGCCACTGGACCACCACGGCTTTTTAATTAATCTAGATAGATTACCTAAATCATTATTAGAAAATTCATTATTGGACGCTTAGATCTACGTGCCTGCAGAACAAAGTCAATACACATTATTCATCTATTCGTGTTAATGGCGCCATCTATTGGTCGGTGGTTAAACAAAACTTACCAGGTTAGTGATGGCGCCGTAGTCGGAGAACTCTTCGATCTTCCAGGTCTCCTTCTCCGGCAGACCCTTGACCCGTTTGAGCGCTCGCTGCAGGAACACCGTCATACCGTGCACGCGGTAGTCGAATATCACACGCTCCACTATACTTAGCGGCTGGAACGACAAATATTATAATTGTTAGTTGGGCTATTGTAAGCGTTATGTAACACTGCAACCATCGCTGTTCTATATTGTGTTCGCACTAAGCTATCCCATATTATATTAGTTATGTTGACATTTTATTGTTCTATTTTAAATTCTTGACGATCATATTATCCTTTGACATTTTTATTTTTATGTAATGTACTTCCTTACTTGTAATTATGAATTTGATAATATGAAATAAATGATTCTATTCTATTCTATTCTATATATACAACTTACGTAGAACTTAGTGTTACAGGCCAGGAATCGTCATATATCTTCCTCAAACCATCCGCCTCCTCTATCGCACTGGCAGAAGTACTACACACACTCTTCACATTATTCAGGCATTTAGGTGCGAGATGGTGTTATATTAACAGGTGGTACCATGCTTACAGGTCATACAGATGTACCTACCTGCGCTGTTGAATAATATTGTAACCGCGCGAACCAATCATAGCGCGCCAAAACGGATCTGCATCTACTTGTCGATTGACGCACCTGACGCATGATCGACTCGATATACATTCGGTCTTTAGACTGCACGGCAATCAATTTCACTCTTTATTAACAGAATAGTTATGGTAGATTATAATTATCAAATGCTTTTGAGTACCCTCGGGAAATGTTAGTCTCTGTGAGCGCGAACGAAGATCGTCGAGAGGTCTTATTATCCAGGTCTTACGGTATACCTGGGAGGGCAGGTCGAGCTTGATGAGAGACTCGTAGGCCTCGCGCAGGTGGCGCAGGTTGGCGACGAGCCGCGCCCGCAGCGCGTCCGCCGGCGCCGCCCCGCCGCCGCTCAGCAGGCACTGCCGCATGTGGTCCGAGAACTGCTCCACCGCCGCTATTATCATCTCCTGCAACGATACCAACACATACAGATTGGTTAACTAGGCTTCTTCTTATCGAGTGGGCTGCAAGCCCTGGTGTCAGAGTTTATTCAAACCGCCTTACGGCCTCTGACGTGGTTTTTATGTAACGACTACTACCACCAGAAATAGTAGCCGGGACCAACAGCTTAACGTGCCATCCGAAGCACGGAATCGTCTTTCTTTTCAGACAATCAGGTGACTCAGACTGCAATGTCCTAACCAACTGGGGAAAAACGCACAAAGTAACATTTCACTAGGTGCCCCCGGTGGAAATCGAACCCACGACCTCCGTGTCAAGAGCCCAATGAGTTTTTCCTGTCACTACGTCCGTGCTTGATAGAGATAGAGAAACTTTTCATTATGCGTGCAGTGAGACAAAGGCATTTCGTAAACGTGTGGCACGCACCAGCTTTAGTTAACAGACCATTAGCCATTAGAAGCTTGGTAAAATTGAGGATGTTTTAACTTGCATTTCACTTTGTTAAACTGTCGCTCGCTCGGGATCTAAATTGTTAACAATTTTACCGTTGTAATTGGGTCAGTTGGCCGGTGTCAACTAGTGAATCTTTCACACGGTCAGTATCAGTAATTTGTTATTTAATGCGCCCCACCTTACTACTTACTTTATTTAATCTTTTGGTAGGCAGTACCCCTGCTGCAGCATCAGGATTGAAAAACGTCAACCTCGCTCTTCGCTTCATGTTCTTAATTCTACATTTGTGTGGACATGTACCTTGAGCTGTGCGTGGCGCTGCGGCGAGGCGCAGTCGCCGGCGAGCTCGGCCGCGAAGTACCTGCGCGCGAGGGGCCACACATGTACCTTGAGCTGTGCGTGGCGCTGCGGCGAGGCGCAGTCGCCGGCGAGCTCGGCCGCGAAGTACCTGCGCGCGAGGGGCCACACATGTACCTTGAGCTGTGCGTGGCGCTGCGGCGAGGCGCAGTCGCCGGCGAGCTCGGCCGCGAAGTACCTGCGCGCGAGGGGCCACACATGTACCTTGAGCTGTGCGTGGCGCTGCGGCGAGGCGCAGTCGCCGGCGAGCTCGGCCGCGAAGTACCTGCGCGCGAGGGGCCACACATGTACCTTGAGCTGTGCGTGGCGCTGCGGCGAGGCGCAGTCGCCGGCGAGCTCGGCCGCGAAGTACCTGCGCGCGAGGGGCCACACATGTACCTTGAGCTGTGCGTGGCGCTGCGGCGAGGCGCAGTCGCCGGCGAGCTCGGCCGCGAAGTACCTGCGCGCGAGGGGCCACACATGTACCTTGAGCTGTGCGTGGCGCTGCGGCGAGGCGCAGTCGCCGGCGAGCTCGGCCGCGAAGTACCTGCGCGCGAGGGGCCACACATGTACCTTGAGCTGTGCGTGGCGCTGCGGCGAGGCGCAGTCGCCGGCGAGCTCGGCCGCGAAGTACCTGCGCGCGAGGGGCCACACATGTACCTTGAGCTGTGCGTGGCGCTGCGGCGAGGCGCAGTCGCCGGCGAGCTCGGCCGCGAAGTACCTGCGCGCGAGGGGCCACACATGTACCTTGAGCTGTGCGTGGCGCTGCGGCGAGGCGCAGTCGCCGGCGAGCTCGGCCGCGAAGTACCTGCGCGCGAGGGGCCACACATGTACCTTGAGCTGTGCGTGGCGCTGCGGCGAGGCGCAGTCGCCGGCGAGCTCGGCCGCGAAGTACCTGCGCGCGAGGGGCCACACATGTACCTTGAGCTGTGCGTGGCGCTGCGGCGAGGCGCAGTCGCCGGCGAGCTCGGCCGCGAAGTACCTGCGCGCGAGGGGCCACACATGTACCTTGAGCTGTGCGTGGCGCTGCGGCGAGGCGCAGTCGCCGGCGAGCTCGGCCGCGAAGTACCTGCGCGCGAGGGGCCACACATGTACCTTGAGCTGTGCGTGGCGCTGCGGCGAGGCGCAGTCGCCGGCGAGCTCGGCCGCGAAGTACCTGCGCGCGAGGGGCCACACATGTACCTTGAGCTGTGCGTGGCGCTGCGGCGAGGCGCAGTCGCCGGCGAGCTCGGCCGCGAAGTACCTGCGCGCGAGGGGCCACACATGTACCTTGAGCTGTGCGTGGCGCTGCGGCGAGGCGCAGTCGCCGGCGAGCTCGGCCGCGAAGTACCTGCGCGCGAGGGGCCACACATGTACCTTGAGCTGTGCGTGGCGCTGCGGCGAGGCGCAGTCGCCGGCGAGCTCGGCCGCGAAGTACCTGCGCGCGAGGGGCCACACATGTACCTTGAGCTGTGCGTGGCGCTGCGGCGAGGCGCAGTCGCCGGCGAGCTCGGCCGCGAAGTACCTGCGCGCGAGGGGCCACACATGTACCTTGAGCTGTGCGTGGCGCTGCGGCGAGGCGCAGTCGCCGGCGAGCTCGGCCGCGAAGTACCTGCGCGCGAGGGGCCACACATGTACCTTGAGCTGTGCGTGGCGCTGCGGCGAGGCGCAGTCGCCGGCGAGCTCGGCCGCGAAGTACCTGCGCGCGAGGGGCCACACATGTACCTTGAGCTGTGCGTGGCGCTGCGGCGAGGCGCAGTCGCCGGCGAGCTCGGCCGCGAAGTACCTGCGCGCGAGGGGCCACACATGTACCTTGAGCTGTGCGTGGCGCTGCGGCGAGGCGCAGTCGCCGGCGAGCTCGGCCGCGAAGTACCTGCGCGCGAGGGGCCACACATGTACCTTGAGCTGTGCGTGGCGCTGCGGCGAGGCGCAGTCGCCGGCGAGCTCGGCCGCGAAGTACCTGCGCGCGAGGGGCCACAGCGCGTGCAGCTCGGCCGCGAGGGCGCCGCACGCCGCGCCGCACCACGCCGCTCGCGTCACGCTCCAGGAGCCCTCGCCCTCCGCCTCCGCCCTCTTACGTTTACCTTCGACGATACAAAACTTTAACTTATTGAAAAAAAAAAAGAAAATGAAAATTACTTATTTCTCTTCAGAGTAGGTAGGTACATTTCGAACTAAAACTTAACTAAAATACATCGGAAATACAATTTTCACCTCACAAGCTCGGAAAGATTCTGTTTATCGTTCGAAATCTGAGTGCAAAAGTGTATTTTATCCGCTAGCGTGGAAAGAGTTTTTGAAATTCGAATCTGTCTATTCAATATTTTTGTATACCGCCAATGCACTGAAAATGCTTAATAACTATTTCATGACACTGGCCAGCACGAAAATAAAAACTTTTTGAAATGTTCTTTTTAGCAATTAACTTTTTTTCCTCGCTGTTGTGAGGTGAAACATTTTGTGTTTCGCTCGGCTGCAAAGTTATTCTGCGTCTCGTACCTTTGAAACCTTCGCTAAACGCTCAGGATTCTATTATTTGAACCACTCGCTTCGCTCGTGGTTCCATCCTAGGCTCCTTCGCTTGCTCAGGTTTCAATAAAAGTACTCGCGCCAAAAAGCAACTTTGCAGCCTAGCATAACAAATAACTATTATTATACCACCGGACACAAAACGTTACGAGCCCAGGAGATAACTCTGGACTCCAGAATTGATTATTGCTCTAATATGATTGTAATGTAAACGTTTGACCACATTGTGTATCGTTGTAAAAATATTTTAGTTTTCACCAGTTCTAAATTAATAGAAGATATAATTCAAATACATAAAATAATTTAATTTTTCAGATATGTTAGAAAATTTAAGATAACTTGAAAAGGAATCCGCGAATAGGTCAATACTAGGTCTAGGTCACTCTTAGAATCTAAACCCGAACCAGTTGAATAGAAGTAAAACGATAGAAACCTTTCTCACTGGACTCCTGCTCCTCCTTCTGCTTGAAGTGGTCCTTGACCTTGTTCATGAGGTTCATCAGGTACTCCTTGCGGCTCACGATGGCCGTCCACGCCGCGTCGCCTTCCCAGTTCAAACTTATCAGTAGTCTGCAAAAATTATCTTTAAATACAGCTTCTTCCTATGTCTTCAATATTTCACGGATACAATGAGCAGAAAAATAATAATATCCAATTGCACTATTGCGGAAACTGCCTCCGTGGTCTAATGGTTAGAGCATTGGGCTCTTGACACGGAGGTCGTGGGTTCGATTCCCACGGGGGGGCACCTAGTGAAATGTCACTTTGTGCGTTTTTCCCCAGTTGGTTAGGACATTGCAGGCTGAGTCACCTGATTGTCTGAAAAAAAAATGATTCCGTGCTTCGGATGGCACGTTAAGCTGTTGGTCCCGGCTACTATCACTGGTGGTAGTAGTCGTTACATAAAAACCACGTCAGAGGCCGTAAGGCGGTTTGAATAAACTCTGACACCAGGGCTTTGCAGCCCACTCGATAAGAAGAAGACTATTGCGGAAGTACTAGGAAAAGTCTCACTAGAACCACAACGGAACTTGCAACGGAAATTCCACCTAATGTGAATAAACGAAAATCACAAGAACAAAATAAATAATGAATAGTCAGTAGTAATGCCACCGGTTGTAGCTAAGTAAAAAGGAATATTGTATGTAAGTATGTATGATTCGTAATAAGTATTAAACGTTGGATGCGTCTTTGATTATAATAAAACTAGTAATAAAACCATCCTACCTTATGTACTTGGTCTGTTCTTGCACGTTGATAGGCATCGTCTTTATACGTGTGTGCAACTTTTCTTTCAGATCTTCTATCTTCTTGTCTATTTCCGCTAGAATCTTCTGGAAAAGCTGCAATCATATTAAACATAAATTAGACCGAATGCTTTTGGTTTGATTAATAAGAAATTCATTTCATTCACTCACTTCATTTAAGACCTATACCAGTAGAAGTTTAATTATATATAAAGTCACCTTCGATGCGTTGAAAACTATAAAGAAATATTAACTTTTATATTAAGGTGTTATGGATGTCGTTTCCATACTCTGTTACGTTACTTCAGGTAATTTTAAAATAAACCTTACATCATACCAAGAAGGATCAAACTTGCTTATCTGTTTTAAACGTCAAAGGTTCAGGTAACAAAACTTGGCAAAAGTGAGTTCAAGTCTGAACCCAAAAAATAAGAAAATAATCATATTATGTTTTACCTTAACATCAGTATTTCCGAACAAGTTCTTCACCCTCGTATAGTCATTGACGACTAGATCGTACTCCTTCTTCCTGATATTCTTGTCTATGGACGCTGGCAGCTGGAAGAGGAACTTGTGTCTTGTGAGCAGAGACAATGCTTCCCTCGTTTTGTCCGCGTTCTCTTTGCGCGATAGGATCTCAGAGAACAACGAGTCCGCTAGAGTTATCGATTCTGAAATGTGGTTGTTTATTATTTTGTTTAGTATTTAGCCTTCAAAGTTAGAATTAAAGCCTGACCAGAGAAATAAAAAAGCTGCTTTGGTGCTACAATCGACGATAACCTTTAAGACGTAATAGTAGGTGGAAATACCTCTGAGGCATCTTTTATTTTTCATTTTACGACTAGATTTATACTATTTACCGAAACTAAAGTCATACCTCAGTATTTTTGGGTAGTTTATCTAGAGCAATCATAAACTGAATACACGATTGAAAATACTTCACTCGATAGAAAATCCTCACAAAGATGACGTATTTTCATGCATTTTTAAACATTTTTCTCGTTTTAGAAGAACTTAAAATAGTTTCCGATTTTTTGCATTTATACTCGCATATTCACCATTAGTTTAACTAGTGAAATCATAAAAAAAATCTAGAAAATGTACTTTGGTTAGTTCTTTTTAATCGAAAATACGGCTCACGCACAAACTTTTCGGAGCGCTGGGCAATCTCGTTTCTCATAGAAAATATTCGTCAGGACCTATGGCCCCTTAATAACAATGTTTTAATTAAAAAAAAAAAAAAATAGTTCCAATGATTTTCCGCAATATGGCGAGGTTTTTTGTCTGTCTATAAAGTCGTGGCATGAATGTTTGAGGAACTAATCATTTTAGTATGGTGGTGTTACTGGTAACACCACCAAAAAAAATGGCAATCTCCACGCAAGAACGTCAAAATCAAGAATAACCTGGGTTATTCTTGATTTTGACTTTCTTGCGTGGAGACAGCGCCCTCATTTTTTGCCAAGACTTTATAGACAGATTGTATTTTTGCTGGTCAGGCTTTAATTTAGACTACGCCACATAAATGATACATAGACAATAATATGCCACATAAAAGACAAGTATGTAGTTCAAAACAATGAACGGCCACTCCCAACCATTCTCTGATCTCAGATACCACACCTCACCTAACACTTTCTGGGGACGCTTGGGCAATTGAGCAAGGGAACGCCAGTCACCAGTAGTATTTGACAACGTTAAATAATTTGTTGGGGTAGTCAGAGATATACTGAAAATTCTGAACATCCACATTTCTATAGTACCTACCGAAACGCTGTACAGCGTGACGTACCGATAATGCGTATCTTTGCAAAACGTCCCTTTCTCAAAATGTCCCTCGTTCGCAAAACGTCCCTTTCTCAAAACGACCCTCGTTCGCAAAACGTCCCTTTCTCAAAATGTCCCTTTCGCAAATCGTCTCTTTCTCAAAATGTCCCTTTTTTTAAATACAAAGTACTAATAACCACCTTTCAAGGGGGGGTGAAAAATCGTATATCTTCGGGTGGACTAGGTAAACAGTAGCAATTCGGTTCTGGCACTCGCCGGCCGCTGCCGCGGCACGCACGCTGCGCTCACTCGGCTCTTGCGCTGTGGTCGCAAGAAACCTAACATGCTCGTCGCTTCGCTCCTCGCTAACCAAACCGACTGAGTTAGCAGTTAGTTAGGTGTGGCAACCCTAGATATACCGGAAACTGCTCGGAAGACAATACCAGTCATAATGGGTGGTTAGGTTAGGTTAGGTTAGGTCAAATATTTATGTATAAGGGCATCTTGAAAAAGGGGCATTTTGAGAAAGGGACATTTTGAGAAAGGGACGTTTTGCGACAATACCGAATAATGAGCCCGTCCGTCGCTGCTAATAACGTGAATAGTTTTAACCTACCTTGAATAGCAGCCTGCAGACTGGGCAGTGGCTCCTTGCCGTTCTTCCTCTGGTCCTCTTCGAACATGTTCTTGAGCAGCACAAGGCGGTCCAGCTGGTCCATCACTGCCCCCGTGTTCGCCTTCAAGAAGCTCAGCTGACCTTCCTTTTGACTTTCCACCTGTGGAATATAACGAAGGAATATTTGGCTCTTGACTTATTTTATCTTAAGATTGTTATTTTGGACGTTCTACGCATCTTATACACACAGAGAATATATACAGGGTGTTAACTTAAATGCGTTACAATATACTGCCGGATGTTTTTTTTTACCGTTCCGAAACTTTCAAGGGGGCTTGGAACCTTAAAACTGAACAAATTTTACCAAGGGACCAATACTGAAATCGCTAACAAAATAATGATGAAGGCGCGCATACACCATCTTGTTTATGTGATAGTGATAGTGATCGCGAGATTGGTCTATGGTGTGCCCAGGGTGTGGCATCGTATAAGGAGTGATCTCTGAATCATCAACCTGCCTTAATCCCATTATTTGACATAGAATCGAGGTAATCTCACTCACCTTTCTCTGTAAAAACACCATCCCAGCTTTGAGGTCTTCAAATGAAGTGTTGCTGTGGTGCTCCAAGAGATACCATCCCGGTTGGAAATTATCATCGGACAGCTTTCCAGATCTGTTAGGGTTTAACATGTTCGTAAGGGAAAATTTACACTTAAAAATAGACATACAAACATACATACATACATACATACATACATACGCTCGAAAAACATAACCCTCCTTCTGTCGCAGTCGGGTAAAAAAGGAAAAAGGGCGAGCGCGGTTACGCGCCGAAAATTCGCGATCGTGTAAAAGTAGCCTTAGAATTCGAAACATTTCAGCATTGTGATGATATGTTTAGTATCGAAAACCGATAACCGACATTGGTTTTGTTGTTCCCCCTCAGGGAATATAGTCATGAGCTAAGTAAGAGTGATGCTTATGCAAAAACCGATAAAAAATAAATGTGCTTATTTTTAATTTTTATTATAATCAGTTTCATGTTTTTATGATACGAATGGACTTGCTTTTTCTCGCAATATTGTACGTGCCATTTATAGGAGCAATTTTTTTTGTTGTCTAAGTTTTTAAAGGTTACATACACCGGTAGTGACAATGCCAGCCTCATAGGTTTATAATTTATTTTTTTAGGAGTCACGTTGCAGGAATTGACCCGAGCAAACGTCTCGCGTGGTTTTCGAGCGTCGCGTTTTTGCCTGCCACGAGGCTCCGCAATCCTCAATCTCTTCTTGTTCTTGAACTAAAACAATCCCTGAGATTGGGATAGATACTCCCATAAATTACACTTGACACTGGCGAAAATGCGGTGCTACGCACAAGCAAAAAGCCATTAATTATAAAAAAAAAAATATTTAAATTTAATTAATTTTATATCTATCTAGGGTAGGGACAGCCGCACAAACCGGTAAAGCTTACTGAGGAGGAATTTTATAACTTAAATCTTGCTGCGTACCCCCGGCCCCCGGCGACCAACTGACATCCCCACTTTGACATTAGCATCAGATCTCACCCATCAGGGAACATCTCATTAAGTTCTTCCTCGGGGAACTTGCAGTCGTCTCCCTCGGTGGACAGGCCCAGTGGGTCGGGCGGGGTGTAAGCGGTCGGTGACATGGGCCGCCGGCCCCACGGCAGCGATGGTGGGGCTGCCTCCTCTACCCATACTGCACTCTCTTTTACTGGGCCTATGGACTCGTGGTAGCCTAGAAGGATAGAAAGAATGTTAGAAGTTTGGTTTGGAACTAAGAGTCTACCCATCAAACTGAACAACAACAGTTATAAATAAAGTAGTCCGTTAAATGGCTTCATTAAGAATTGCAACCTGGAACATAAATGGTCTACTCAGTAAAAAACATGAAGTAGACATTTTGTTAAAAACGCATCATCTAGATCTATTACTTATCTCAGAAACCCACCTCACCGATAGAACATCATTCACTCTAGAAGGATATAGTTCATACACTACTAATCACCCAGATAACACAGCGCATGCAGGGACTGCTATAATAATAAAAACAAACATCAAACATCAGCTACTGCCAGAGTATTGTTCAACACACATCCAAGCAACTTCATTAATGATATACAGGGTGGATTTTTGAGACGGGGCAGTAAGGGCAAGTACCTTAACCGTTGTAGCTACAGCGAAACGTTCTTAGGAGACTATCCTTAACTTTTTGAAAAATTTCGAACTGCATTCACAGATTTTGAAAAAAATGTACAGTCAGCAAGAAAATTGTCAATTTACACAAAAACTTTTTTTGATGTCAATCGATCCTGTTTCTTATAAGGATCAATAGACTCTATGGGACCAACCGAGGTTTGAGTACTAGAAATGTCAGAAATCGCAAAAAACGTTTCCCATACATTTGGTAGGAAATGAGACTCCAAATTTACTTTTATACATAACAAAACTTTTTTATTATGGATAGACTGGCCGCTAAAAAGAAGTTTGTTCGAAAATAAACAAAAAGGATCAAAATATTAATAATATTAGAAAATCTTCAAAACGTGTTGTAAATTGTATGATTTTAAAAATACATTTCTTTCTAATACGGTTTCAGTATGTTTTTATTATCAAAGTCTTCTTAGCGGCAAATCTGTCCTTAATAAAAAGTTTTGTTATGTATAAAAGTAAATTTGGAGTCTCATTTCCTACCAAATGTATGGGAAACGTTTTTTGCGATTTCTGACATTTCTAGTACTCAAACCTCGGTTGGTCCCATAGAGTCTATTGATCCTTATAAGAAACAGGATCGATTGGCATCAAAAAAAGTTTTTGTGTAAATTGACAATTTTCTTGCTGACTGTACATTTTTTTCGAAATCTGTGAATGCAGTTCGAAATTTTTCAAAAAGTTAAGGATAGTCTCCTAAGAACGTTTCGCTGTAGCTACAACGGTTAAGGTACCTGCCCTTACTGCCCCGTCTCAAAAATCCACCCTGTATGATAAACAAGGCCCGATGGTAGTATCTTCGATATATTGTCCACCAAAAAAGAAAAGACAACCTGACATCACAGAAGAACAATTCGATGACTTCCTCAATACTCTCGGAAATCGATTTGTGGTAGGTGGTGACTGGAATGCCAAACATGTCCACTGGGGATCACGGTTGACACTTACACGAGGCAGAGCACTAAAGCGAAGCCTTGACAAAAATAAAATCAACATTCTCACAACATGCCAACCAACTCATTGGCCTACAGACCCATCAAAACTACCAGATCTACTAGACTTCTTTGCATATAAAGGTATAAAATCTCATTTCCTAAAAGCTGAAAGTTGCTTTGATTCAGCATCAGATCATACACCAGTAATTGCAACAGTAAGTACAACTATAATTGAAAAACCAGCAAGATTATACTTGTACAATAAACACACGGACTGGGATGCCTTTAGAAAATACTTGGAGAAAAATATAAATCTAAAAATGTCATTAAAGACCGACGAAGATATTGAGAACGCTGCAATTGAAATAACAAAGAAAATACAAACAGCAGCTTGGTTGAGCACTCCAACTCAAAAAACAGAAAGGAGAAATAAGACTTACACCAATGTGCCAGAGGCAGTAAAGCAGAAAGTTAAAGAGAAACGACGACTCCGTAGAGTGTGGCACAACAGTCGCGATCCCATAGACAAGAAAGCTTTCAACAATGCTGCAGCCGACCTAAAACGATTTTTGTCTGAAATAGAAAATGACACATTACAACAACATCTCGAAAATCTGAAACCATCTGGCAATAACGAGTACTCCCTATGGAAAACTGTAAAGTCATCACAGAAACTTCAACTAGCGCATTATCCCCTTAAAACACAATCCGGTACATGGGCGAAAACTGATGAAGAAAGGGCTGAAGCTTTTGGAGCATTTTTGAGTGATGTCTTCATACCTAACAACGACCTGGGAACTGAAAGCCTAGACAAAGAAGTTGAGTCATACCTTGATGCTGATCTTCAACTAAGTCCGCCTCTCCGATGCTGCAGCCCTGCTGAGGTTCGTCGAACAATTCGAGATCTGGGATTAAAAAAGGCCCCGGGCTTCGATATCATAACGGCCGAGGTACTAAGACAACTACCAAAAAAAGGAGAAGTATTTCTTACCCTGCTGTTTAATGGTATACTAAGGACATCATACTATCCTAGTATATGGAAAGTATCGCAAATTACTATGATCCCTAAACCCGGAAAACCACAACACTTAACCTCATCTTATAGACCAATAAGCCTTTTACCGGTTCTGTCAAAAGTTTTTGAGAAGATCATCTCCAGACGTCTAAATGAAAGCATTACAGAAAATCAGCTTATCCCAGACCACCAATTTGGATTCAGAAGCCAACATTCTACAATAGAACAAGTCCATAGAGTCTGTGAAGAAATTAGGAATGCTCTAGAAAAGAAAGAATACTGTTCTGGCGTTTTCCTCGATGTACAACAGGCATTCGACAAAGTTTGGCACAATGGATTGCTTTATAAGCTCAAAAAGACTTTGCCACATAATCTCTTTCTTTTGCTCAAAAGTTACCTGGAAAACCGCATCTTTTATGTCAAAATTAACGATGCGAGCTCAACCTTTCATGACATAAAGGCTGGAGTTCCACAGGGATCCGTCCTAGGCCCTACATTATATTTGATCTACACTGCAGACGTGCCACAATCACCAAGTGTAATGACAGCCACATTCGCTGATGACACTGCTATACTAACATTAAGCAGAAATTCGGAAACAGCATCATTGAAACTGCAAAATCATCTCGATGAAATACATAGCTGGATGAGAAGCTGGCGGATTAAGGCAAGTTCAGTCAAGTCAAACCATATAACATTCACCCTGCGACAAGGAGACTGCCCTCCAGTGAGACTTGGAGATGACGTACTTCCACATAACACTGTTGTTAAATACCTTGGTTTCCATCTTGACCGCAAGCAAACATGGAGGACACATATTGAAAAGAAACGAGATGAGTTGAACTACAGAACAAGATCACTGTATTGGCTACTTGGAAGACAGTCAAAGCTATCTGTAAACAACAAAGTTTTGGTCTATAAAACAGTATTAAAACCAGTATGGACCTACGGCATACAACTTTGGGGTTCTGCAAAGAACTCAAATATAGAAATTCTGCAGCGATATCAAAACAGTGTCTTGAAGTCAATAACATGCGCTCCATGGTTCACGAAAATGGAAGAAATTCATGAGTATCTAAGTATCCCCACTGTGAAAGACGAAGTGAACTGCTCTACCAAGACCTACAGAGATAGGATCACTCACCATGTAAATAAGCTGGCTGTGCCGCTAAGTGAATCTCTCGGGATAAGACGTCTGAAACGACGACACATTTGGGATACCTAACTTATGCCCTGTAGTGACCAAATGAAGGCGGCCTGACAATGGGAAGGCATGCCTGCAACCATCCATACATGCAAAAGAACTGCTCATGGTCCTCAGACCGATAGCGTGTTATAAATTAACAAAAAAAAAAAAAAAAAAAACTGAACAACTTTTACTATGGGAGCAAACCGATAGGAGCAAAAAAATTATCTGCTGTTGCATACATTTGAGTCGAGTGGGCACTGCGGTTTAGTATTGGGACAGCAGATTTTTTTTTTCTCCTATCTGTTTGCTCCCATAGTCAAAGTTGTTCAGTTTGATGGGTAGACTCTTAATTTAAAAGGATGCTAATGATATCAATTTCACCCTGTAGTAAATACACTCCCTGCACCCCTCCAATTTTTACTCCAACCCCTCATGGAAGATGACATGACTGTAGGCAATGGTGTAGTCCACTCTCACTCACACATACTTACCTCTTGTGAATACAAGCCCATTTGTATAAAGTGACGCCTGGTGTGCCTGAACCCTTGTTTTTTTATGTAAATAGTCTAAATAGTAAAAACTGAACATCTTGTACCTCTAAACTGTACAGTTGAAGTGCCCTCGCCCCCGGACCTGGTTGTGACAATGATATCCCCTCGACCTTTACACGGCCCCGACCGAGCCACTATCTTGTTCTTACTCTTCCATTCTGCTGACAGCAAACAGTCACACCCACATATTTTCAAACCTGAAAAGAAAAAACTTTGTGTATAAAAGATTCGAATATTTAAATTTGATATCTTGGGCATTGTCACACATATTGTATATAAGTACAGGCCGAACAGTTTTTTTTAAATATGTTTGTAGTGTACTGAATGCGTGTTTTAGGGAAAGAAATCTGCCAAGTGGATGTCGGGAAAGAAAAGGGGAATTGCATTGCATGCCAGGCACTGGAGCAATGATAGTCCATATAGCAGAGAACTAGCGACTCAATCATAAGGTGGCGGTTCGATTCCTGGTTTGTACCACTAAGTTCTTCGAAATTAATGTACAGTTGTCTTTATCATTATCACTAGCTCAGCGGTGAAGGAAAACATCGTGAGGAAACCTGCATACCTGAGAATGAAAAGAATATTGGGGGTATACATAAATATGGGTGAGCTTGGGGCGAACACAATAGACCAGCGACAGTCACAGTGTTACATAACAACCCTTGCTTGCAATACTTGCCCCACCAATAATCATACCGGGCCCAGCTAGTATTAAATAGATACAATTGTCCAAGACTTGCGTACAAACTTTTTATTCAACATAAGACAAGTAAATATTTATCCAGGATAAAGACAACAACTGGCTAGAGGCGCCGAGGCTGCCAAAAACAGCAACGAGTGGAAGAGTAGGATAGGAGGCCTTTGTCTACCAGTGGGATAATATAACAAAAAGAAAAAAATACAAATATTTGCCCCTTGCTGTATTCGAACCCCATTTCAAAATTCCAATTAAAAAAAGTAGCGGGGAGCGACTGGATGAGGAAGGCCGAGGACAGAGATTTGTGGCGCGCCTTCGGAGAGGCCTATGTTCAGCAGTGGACGATGATGATTATGATGATCATTAGAACCCGCAACCCTCGACTCAGCAGACAGGATGAGCCATCGAGTCGAAATGACATCTTTCTATGAGTCGTGTCACATCTGAAATTAACCTAGAAGAAGACTTCGCGTAAAACGCCCACTTTCTATACCAATCTTTGTCTGATGAAATTAGATATGATTAAAATGATTTCTGAATGTGGTGTTTTGTGAATGTGTTATTTTGAGAATGTAGTATCTTGAGAATATGGTGTTTTGCTATATTCAGCGATACAGCGGTACAAAATACCAATTTCCTACTCTTTCCTTCATTTAGGTAAAACAATATTTATCCGTCTTGTACCGTTATTTTTCTTATACGTCATATTGTTACTAGGAGTTAAAAGGATAATATTAAAAGATAACTTTTAGTAAATACCGATCAAATCTGTAGCGCTGGTGCCTAGAAACTCTCCGCGGACGGTCACTCTTGTACCCGGAGGCCCTTCTTTAGGGGATATGCCCGTCACCACGGGTGGTGGACCCATCGTTTTAGTTCACTGGGGAATTCAAATTTAAGAGTTTTGGTCCAAAATCAGTTCGTTTTACCGAATTTTCCACAAAAGCGAGACAAGAACGACAAACAACACAACACAGCTGACAGACAACTGACAAATGACATTTGTGTTTTTTTGTTGTTGTTGTTGTTACATTTATCCTTGCGGAAAGGCAAAGGGAACATAGCCCATGCAACCAAGTCTGACTGTCTTTTTTTATAAATTCATTATGTAATGTGCCTGATCTGTGTTGAAATAATAATTTTTTCAAGTCTTCATATTCCAAGTTAATTTTCGTTTTTCCGTAATAATGTCATTTCTGTGGTTTTCGTCATTTCCTTGTGTTTCCTATTTGCCGATGTCTTCAATAAGTTTTCAATATTGACAGGAATCCGTAGTCTTTAGCAGTTTTTCGTTTATCGTAACTTAACTCTTAGGCCGAGATTCAGAGACGATTTTTTTTGGCTTAGTTCGAGCTAAGTAGGGAAGAAATGTATGGATTTTGACATACGGGAGTTCGAACTATGACTTAAAAATCGTCTCTGAATCTCAGCCTCAAACCTAACTCATTGAAATGCGAGGGTGGTTCACACATTGCAATGTTTAAGGAAGTTTTATGCGGGGATATCAATCTGTATCGAACGGTCGCGCCTTACTTTATTTCTCACTTTTACTATATTGTTCTCCATTAAAGGCACATTATTATACTAATTCCACCACATTACCACAACAATAGGCACGAAAAACTAATTTAGAAAATTAAGAAACAAAGTCCGCCCGTTTCATCTTGTTTCCCGCGCAAAACTCGTGTTTTTTTTGTTGTTGTTGTTGTTTAATTTTTCCTTACGGAAAGGCAAAGGGTACATAGCCCATGCAGCCAAGTCAGATTTTGTCTTTTCTTATAAATCCATTTTAAAAGGCACTATGTGCCTGATCAGTGTTAAAATTATAATTTTTCCAAGTCTTCATATTCCAAGTAAATTGTTGTTTTTCCGTAATAATGTAATTTCTGTGGTTATTGTCATTTCCATGTGTCATTTCCAAGATCAAGTTTCTAGTGGCCGATGTCTTCAATAAGTTTTCAATATTAACAGGAATCCGTTAGTCTATAGACGTTTTTCGTTTTATCATAACTTAAACCTAATACATTGAAATGCGAGGGTGGATTGCAATGTTTACGGGAGTTTTTTCGCGGGGATATCAATCCGAATCGAACGGTCGCGCCTTACTTTATTTCTCACTTTTGCTTTATTGTTCTCCATTAAATGCACATTATTATACTAATTCCACCACATTATCACAATAATTTAGAAAACTAAGAAACAAAGTCCGTCCGTTTCGTCTTGTTTCCCGCGCAAAAAAAACCTTGTGTTTTTTTTTTATATTTTGTGGCCCTTGTGCCAAGCGGAGCCACGAAACATTATTATTTTTTACGGCACAGGATTTTAGTCCGTTTATGCCACTGGTGTTTTTTTATTTCTTCTGTTTTCGACACGAGAGAAAGAGAAAATAATACAACGGTCGAAAATCGCGATTGATTGTCTCAAGAATTTGATGTATCCACTTCCGGAAAGAGGCAATTTGTTACCATAGACAAGAGAACCCCACGTACGAGATGTTTTTGACGGTAAAAAACCGGTATTCCGTCGAATTATTTCGTGTTGCGTGTGTGTATTCGAACGAGAATTTTAGATTTGACTTGACATTTGATTGGATTTATTTCTGTCAGTCATGTGGGGGTGAATTTGGGATATTTTTGGGGGCGGAAAAACCTGTTGTTTGTCCAGACAGGAGCATGGTGATTAGGAATCATTGAGCGTGTTGATTATTGCAATGGCCCAATCCAGTTTCAGGTATGTATTAAAGTGCAATTCACACCCGTTTATTTGAATAACAGTTCATTTATCTCTATTCGCTGAATTTGATTTTATGTTTAGCGCTGTGGATGAGTATGGGTTTGAGAGACATGAGGACTTTGATTACGAAAGCTATGAGGACTTCATGTCCGTTTACCTGAAGGTGCTCGCTACGAGAGCGCAGAAATGGTCTGTCCTACTTGGCGAAGGAAAGTCGGTCAAACGGACGAACACCGTCAAAAGATATGTCCGCAAAGGGGTACCAAGTAAGTTTCGTTATTATTAAACTTAGGTATGCTGAATTTATTAAATTAAGCTTTTTTCCCTGTTATTAAGTCATTAACAGTACACTGATTGTAAACTATATGGGTGTCTTTAAGATAATTATTATCTGCATTATTTTAAAACTGTAACAGATGTGTGTCTGTACATTGAAGATTTAAAAAAAGATAAGATTGGTATTTGACTCCGAATCACATTTTCTGTTCTTTGTTTGAACATCATGCAAAAACTACTGCATCGATTTTTATGAAACTTTTTGTGTTTGAAAGCTTATGATTAAACTTAAAACTGGTATATATCTTATCTTGCTGTGATGATGGGAAACAATGCGAAAGAAGTCATGGGCAAAAGCTTACTTATTATATTCATCAGTTTAATTAATGTTATATTTTAGTGCCATATACAATTTCTAATGTTCAATCTAGTTAATAGTCAGTGTCCTTTATTAAACATCCACAATATAAATCAGCACAGTTTTCACTACTGAAATGCCCATGCTATTACAATAAACAACCATGTGGTATTAATTTCTACTAGGTCCTTACTTCAAAATATAGCCATAATATTTAAAGTGATTTAGGTGCTGGAATTTGGTTATTCATCAAATCAAATCAAATATTCTTTATTTTACACCAAAATATAAACAGTAAAATACAGAGAAAAATAAAACAAGAGGCACAAAATAAGGTGGTCTTATCGCTAAGAAGCGATTTCTTCCATACAACCTTAGGGTCCTTAGGGGGACCTTAGGGGTTCATCATTTGCGAATGTTGATTGTGTCTCTAGTGCATGCACTAAATATTTATTACTGTCAAATGTCTTTATCAAGACTGCAGTATTTTGTTGGCAGGGTTGATTGTGTATGTTTCTGGAATCCTTGTGACGAGCTCTACTTCCAATACTTTGCAGTCTTGATAAGCACGGCAGTATTACTAGATATTGCCAAAATGGAGACAATTTAAGATTAGAATAGAATAGAGTATTTTAACTTGTTTAATGTTTTCTTAGGCGAGCATCGTCCATCTGTATGGATGGCAATATCAGAGGCCGAAAAGATGAAGGAACAGTCCCCAGATCTCTACCACAAAATATTAGATGGACCGTTTGAGAAAGAGCTCGTTGATCTTGTCAAAACAGACCTGCCTCGCACATTTCCCGACAACATATACTTCACGAAGGAGGCCAACCACCAAACCCATCTGTACCATGTTCTCATTGCATATGCTCATAATAATAGAAATGTGGGCTACTGCCAAGGCTTGAACTATATCGCTGGTGAGTTCTTTAACCTAATATATTAATATGTTTAACTAACTCTAGCCTATGATATTTCCTTATTGTGGAGAAGTACTGTTTGACATATCAATCACATCTCACTGATCCCCACTACCCAATCGTAGTCCGCGTAAATCCCAGCAACGCCCATTGCTGAGGTCCGTACCCACAGATAGGGGTTGCCCCTTGGGTAGGTTGCTTAAGTTCATTCACTGGTTCGGTAGACCTACCAGGGCGTTTAACCGTCACTAGTGTGGACCCCCCATATGATAGTAAATAGCAGTAACAAGCAGTCGTTGCTCCCTGAGCAGTACTGTATTTAGTCAGTCAACAAATAAAAAATAAATCAATCACATCATAGAATATCATCACATTTTTTCCCTTGGGTGTTGTTCCAAGGATAAAGATTCTTTTGCAGTAATAATAATAATTTATTTATTCAAATAACCATGATTCAAATAGTGATTTTGTGGCCATAGCGCTACATTCATCACATGTTATGAGTGAGCCTTGCCTGCTTAAAAAGATAGTTGGTAGCTGTAGTCAAGTTTCTCACTGTCACAAAAGTAACAATGAAAACTGTATTATTTTATAGCATAATTATAGTTTCAGGAGTCAGAGTAAAACTAATTATGATTGTGAAAATGCTATCCTCAGTAAAATGTCAACTCACTTGACCCTGCTATAATGCTATTGCCCTAAGGTTAAACAAATTATTTGTTTAGCATTCCATTTATAAGTGCCAGCTACCTTGAATGTGTAAATTGATGATTGATTCGGATTGATAATCGAATAAAGATACTAAATGTATTATCTTTTGCATCACGAAAAGTGTGTTTATTCGATTTTAGCATTTCGTGAAGGTAAATATCATGATGAAACACTTGCTAAAAAATGTTTAAATGTCCAGTTTAGTCCATTAAAAGTGGCGACAGGATCACTAGCTGATACACTGGACGGTGGCACTGAAAGAGAAATACAAAGTATTTGTAATATTATCTTTGAGGAATATTTTCTTGAGCATGCATAATGCTTATTTATACATTGTCAATTACTATTGTTTGTTTTTCCTTTTGTCATTAGTTTTTATCATGATACAATGGTTTAAATATGCAAATTTTCTCAGAATTTTGATAAGGTAATAACAGCGAAAACGACACTTATATAAAGAAATAATGTTATAAAAACAACCAGGCAGAAACATGAGTTTTATGTTACTAGCTGCCCACCCTGGTTTGCACGGGTACTCAAACCTTCCTCGTGAATCCAGTCGTTTCTACTGTATCAAAATGCCTACAGTAGTTTCTGAGATTAGCCTATACATACAGATAGTTATGTAAAACGCGGCAATATGTAAGGGCGAAAAATACATTGATAATATTTGTTGATAATAAAAAAGACCTCTGATTATGATGGAGAGAAAGGATAATGTATGCAATGTTTTCTACCTTCTGTGCACTACAAATTCTGGTCAACCCTTTAGAATCACATCTACGACACTCTATTTTAGATCTACCTTTTCTAATGCAACATATTTGGAACTCTATGGAATTTTCCTGTAACTTATTTAAAAAAATGTTTATCTAGGTCTACTGCTGCTGTCAACAAAAAGTGAAGAGACATCATTCTATCTCCTCAAAGTGCTGGTGGAGAAGATCCTCCCTGATTACTACACAAGGACCATGGACGGGCTGATCGTCGACATTGAAGTGTTATCAGAGCTAGTCAAATCTAAAGTACCAGATGTGCATCAACATGTGATAAACCTCGGTATGTAGCGTAGAGATTTGATAACATATTACATGATAAATTTTGGTAATATCTGTCATAATATATTATTATCTCTAAAATCTACTAAAGCCACTAAGATTTTTTGATATGTTCTATTTATCATTTATTTAGTTTTATATTTTTATTTTTATGTAGAAGTTTTGGATTTGAGTCAACAATTTACCAATCAGATTCTAAAGTCATAAAACAGACAGCTCTAAAATCGATTGTTTTGATCATGAGAAAACTTTAAACGAGGAAGGCAAATGACAAAATCAGTTCAGTTTTTCCATTTGATTTCCTTGTTTCAAATTAATGAATCATACCAAAAGTGTGTTTATATTTGAGACCTCCTACAAACAAGAGTTTTGGTCCCAAATGAACAAATAAACAGGGTCCAACTTAATATGCTGCAGATGAATGACCAGATCATGAAATTGAACAACTTTCCCTATGTGACCAAAGTAGCGAAAAAAAATATCGACTGTCCCATACATTTGGTTTGAGAAGGATTGCAGTTTTGTATGAAACAGCAGATTTTATTCTCGCGATTTCGATGTTGTTCCCATAGAGAAAGTGTTCAGTTTGATAGTCACCCCTTAACCTTTTGAACGCCAGAGTCATCCAGTCGTGACAACCAATAAAATGCCTGACACGCCAGAGTCATCTATTTATCTACTAAATAGTTTGTTCCGTGGCGTACAGAGCTCAGTAACTTGAAAGTGACGTAGCGTTCAAAAGGTTAAAAAAAACGGTAGCATAATAAGGGGTCCTTATTTCGGTTACATGTTAATCAGAATGTTCTTGATTCTCGCGCAGGTTTGCCATGGGCCGTCATAACCACCAAATGGTTTGTTTGCCTGTTTGCGGAGGTGCTGCCCGTAGAGACCGTGCTGCGGATATGGGATTGCCTGTTCTACGAAGGCTCAAAGATATTGTTCAGAGTTTGCCTGACACTTATCAAAGGGAACCGCGCCGAGATACTGGCGTGCAATGACTTCACTACGCTCGCAGAATGCTTCAAAGCTATCGTTAAAAACGCCAGCGCGTTGCACTGCCACGAGTTCATGCAGGTCTGTTAATATATCTACTAAAACCACTAAGATTTATTTGTGTAGTTTTTTTTTCCTATTTTTTTAATAGTAGTTTAGGATTTGGGTCATCAGTATGACAATCAGTACGTCGTTTTCCTTTTATGTCATTCATCCCACATAGACATTTCACTAGATTGTCTTTCTGATACGGACCCATCAATTCATCATATACAGGGTCCTTCTTAATATGCTGACATTTTTTAAGGGGATGATCAGACCA
The DNA here is from genome assembly GCA_963693445.1 of Agonopterix heracliana. Taxonomy (NCBI): domain Eukaryota; kingdom Metazoa; phylum Arthropoda; class Insecta; order Lepidoptera; family Depressariidae; genus Agonopterix; species Agonopterix heracliana. The sequence goes on from OY856308.1 coordinate 6,914,240, forward strand.
CAAACTGAACAACTTTCTCTACGGGACCAAGATCGAATCGCGAAAAAAAATCTGCTGTCTCATGCATTTGGCTCAAGTAGGTTTACAGTTGCAGTTGCCATTATGGAAAACCAGATTTTTTTTCGTGATTTCGATTCTGGTGCCATAGAGAAAGTTGTTCAGTTTGACGGTCTGATCATCCCCTTAAAAAAGTGTCAGCATATTAAGAAGGACCCAGTCTTGTTATTAAACTTTTGTTAAAAGGTCTACTTGCTGTAATCAATTTCCTGTAATCTCAAACAAATGACATTAAATAACACTTGAAATAATTTGCCCCTGTGGGGCAATAGTCGTGAGCATAATGCATGTAAAATATTTTCATTATTACTAATCATTGTAAGTATACGTGGACGACAAATTGAATTAATCTGTTTTGTCACCTATTTCCACATTCCAGTTTTATTTCATTTTTCAACATTTAAAATTTATGTTTTTATTTTCATTTTACAGTCAATTTTCAAAGTACCTGGATCTTTATCGAACACAACAATTATAAAACTAAGAGAGCGCTTCGCCAAACAACGCCGGGAGCAACAGCAAAAGGAACCCCCGCGGTGAATCAACGGCTGGTGGTGTGGACACTCGCGAATTTTGATCTCATCCATATAATAACCTACCAAATTAAAAATTAACCACTAATGTTGCTAATCTAACACTTGTGCTTGCAAATATCAAATATAATAATCACAACTATGTTGATCTCCAGAATTAAGAACTCTTATTTACAAGTTTTGTTGTTAAATCAATATCTTTTACATAGAGATCAAGATTTTTATCGTTGTTTAACCATATCACGAGGTTCCTTAGAAGAAAAATACTTTGCACTTGTTTGTAAACTTGTATTTTTTTAACTGGACTGAACATGACATACCTTTGATGCTGTGCATTATTTGTTTATTTTATAAGTTAGAGTAAGTTTCATTTTGTTATACTAGTATTTGAATTTGTAGTATTATTTTTGTTATTCATGTAATAATACTGAAATTTTTTCAGATTTGGTACACTTTTGTACCTGTACATTTTTGAAGCAATGCATTTATGTTAAATACAGAAACTTAATACGAAAATATCCATCAACACAAAGCGACACGCAACATTGTGGACTATGATATGATTGTCTTTGAATAATTCATAATTTATTGTATAAATTTTAGGTGCTAGATAATAATTTATTGAGCACTATGTAGATAAAGCACAAATTGTATCCCTATTTATAATAACTGGAGTTTTTTCGATTCTTTACTATTTGCCAACTTCAACTGGACACTGGCTGCTTTGTTACAATGTTGATCATTTTTCGTGTATTCTTGGCAGTGCAATAGTGCATTAATTGATTATTTTATTTCTAATCTCTAAAATAGCTTAACATTACTCTATGATTGTGAGTTCCTCTTTTTCTGAATATGTCGTGTACTAAGTCCTGTCATCTTCTATCTCTTTATAATTCTTTCTCTTAGTAAAGTATCATCATATATTTACGAAGTATTTAATGTGCTATTGCACTATCAACAATGCAGTGCCTAACTTACGACAATAAATCCACATATTTACATGTCTGGCTATAGCTAAGATTTCTGTATGACATTGTTTGTGATTTCATCTTAGATTTCAATGGCAATTAGATGCTCTTGAGTCTACTACCAATGTAGCATATTCAGCAACAGGAAGCTGGCATAGGTATTGTTCAGCAATCACAATAGGTTATTTAAGGCATAGCCAAAAATATCGCACTAAATGTGAACCTAAATCATGTGCATGAAGTTGATGTCTTTCTGTGTTTAGAGATATCTGCTCAATGTATTTTTCGCAAAATTTTATTCTAGCTTTTATGAACTTGATGATAATGATTTTGTGAACTTAGGCCTTATTACACTAGCAATCTTGGAGCGACACGATGCTGCTGTCGTGCTTTTGAATTCGCTCTGCTCGTCTTGCTACAGATCGAGAGCTTAGTACAAGCGACCATTGTCGGTGCACTCACTTCGCGCACATAGCGCGCGTTAGAGAGCCTACGAACAGGTGCACATACCATACGATCTGTGCGTCCTCTATTGCGCGCTGTGCGAGTGCACCGACAGCGATATTTTAATCATGTGGTTGCAGTATCGTCCGAAAATCGCAAGTGGCAAGGCCATTGGACTGTTATTTGCTTCCTAAATAGCAGTGAATAAAGGACCAGATGAAAACATGGTCAATTTAAAATAGCCACAAACAATCTATGAATTTACTATTAGATTTCATAAATTATTATTATACTATAAGCTACGTTTATTCGTAGACTATAAGCCAACTTTGGGATTGGATTTTAGACATGAAATGTATAAATGTATTTTTTTAACTTTTCATCAAAGGTTTTTGCAAGTTCTTGATGTAATTGTGCTGTGATGTTTAGCATGTTGGTTGCAAGTTATGCCTGAATTTCACTTTACTGTGTTAGGAGTAATTGCCATAATACATGTCTGGGTGTTCATTGTGACAGAATAGATTATTGAGATGTTGAAATTTGTGTTTAATTATTATACAACTTTTTACAACAGATAGTATGTTTTGCACATTATTAATCTGAGGTCTCCCGGGGTAATTGCAACTATGGAGCAATTGCTCTTATAAGAATCATGATTCAGTTCTTCTCTTTATACAAACACCTGGCTGATAAATGATTAGATTTTTATAAGTGCAAGTGATTCTTTTAAGTACAACTGCTCCATAGTTGCAATTACATGATAGTTGAAATTACCCCAGGAGACCTTATTCTAAACAAAATTACTTGCTTGAAGTAACTAAATTACCATTTTAACAATTTCCCTAAAACTAACTAGGAAGCACTATTTACATTTATGATTTGCCGGTCTCTAGAACATCTTTTGCTTCATTGATTTTAGCAGCGATAAGTGGTGATCCTCCTCGGTCGGGATGGTTGAGTAACATTATCCGTCTGTGAGCATCCCGTATCTAAAAAAATAAAAATAAAGTTCTTATTGAAGGTAACTCGGATGAATAAATATTTCTATGTGACAGTAGCTGTTATGTAGCCTAAGTAAAGCATGTGTGATACTCTCGCGTGCGAGCGAGACAGGAATATGTATATGCTTAACACTTTTGCTGCTAAGCTCAAAACAATGATACTCGCGCAGTGCTAACACTGTGGAATGCTATACAATTCTGACACAACGCTTGAGTCGTGCGCACTGCGGCCCATTTGTCGCTGACCTACGACGTAAGTCGTCAGCAGTTAGTGTTAAGAGGAACCACGATAAAGTCGGTGGGAGGCAGGGAGTACTGTATGTAGTAGAAGACACTCTTCTTTTACTGTGGTTTTACCATACATATTACCGTTTCAGTTTACATACCTTTGACTTATTAGCTGTAGGGCTGACACCCAATATAAGAGATGCTTCTCTTTTTGTCATCTTTGGTTCGAAGCCACCTTTGTAATATTTAGAGTTGGCCAAAGTTTCAGCGTCAAACTTTGGAAGGTTTTTCATAGCTTCAGCAAATTTTGTAGAAGCGTTGGGTATTTGTCTCATTGCATAGCGGCCGGCGAACCCAATAGCAGCCATCCCTAATCCTGCTAGAATTATTGAACTTGCCTGTAAAATAAAACATTGTTATGAAATCTTGCGTAGATTTCACAATTTGAGGTTATATTTTTAGTAGGGTTTGGAAACTTGCCATTTTTCCAATTTGTACTTGATGCTTCAAAAGTGGCGTAGAATTCTCAATGGTTCATTGTAATCCCAAATAATATTACGAAATTGGAGTACGGATTCAATTCAAAAACATAACAATTTTTGGTTTGAATTTTTTTCTATTTTTCCCGTTTCTGACTGATTAGTACGATTCGAATACACGCATCGCATTCCGTCAAGCAGTGTTGCTGTTCTTTGAAAACCGATAATTTCCGTAAAACCATAAACAAGCTTAATTGATTTGACTTCCCTTGGACTTCCCTAATCGTAATCGATATTCTGAAAACACTGGCAACATGGAATAAATAGCTTGCCAGTTGCCATATAATATTTTATAAAATAAATTGGGTCCTTTTTGAAGAAATTCAACATGGCAGGAGATCAGGCGCAGTTTTTCCAATTACTAAATACATTGTTATCAACAGATAATGACATCAGATCCCAGGCAGAAGTAAGTACAAATTTTACTCTCTTTTCTGAATATTGTTTCATCAAAAGTCCGAGGTGTAATAGCGATGTAAAGGAATAATTGAAGCTGTAGCCTCGTGTCAAAACGTGGTCATGGTGGATAACGAACAAGGTTTCCAAGAAAAAACTGCTACACAACACGCTTACATGCGTAAATTATCCCAGGATAAGATATATTTTAACATTTGTCGTGATATCCACAGAATTATATCTAGATAGTTTCTGTAATAACTAGGTACATTTTTTTTTCTAACCGCTCTATTACAACTGGGCGGCGATCTATTAGTTCCATGTGGTTTCGCCGGAAAAACGTTATGTACCTATGTTTGATCTAATTGTAAAATTAATTACCTAGGTATAACAATATATTAGAATGCGGTTTGTTCAGTATGCTAATGAGTACTGGATTAAAATAATCAAAATACATTGTAGTGTAAATCACATGTGTAGAACAGTTGAAAAACATTTTAAATCAAGACGGTAATCTTGGAATTGAGGTCAAGTTCAAGATCTGTTACATAACAGAAAATGTCTTGTTTTATGTTGTATACAATTATTTCAATGTCATGTTTTGTATGTTCCTAGTAGGTATAAGTTATAAATTCCTCTATTTGAAACTCTAAAGATTGCATTGTCATAATGACTATTTTTTACAAGACAATTAACACATTGATGGACAGTGAGCAGTGATGACAATAAAAAAAACAATTGTCGCACGTATTCGTTTGTTGCAAATATGTTACTAAGATTGTCTGAGGAGTTGCGCTGCAAGTCTGACGATGGGCGGTAACATATCTTCTCTCGGGCTTGCACATGGCTCTACCATTTCATAGTAACATTCAAAATTGTTCTTGACCATAGAATAATACTTGAGATTACATTAAACTACTTGATACTGGTAGAATTGCTAGACGCAATTAACCGGCAATAAAGTAAATATAAAAAAAAGAGATTTTCTGAAAGAAATTGATATTGGCTTAAGTTCCTTCTAAAGGCTTATCTGAATAAAAAATCCTATGTTTTAATTCTTTTAAATCTAAAGTTACATCCAAATGGTCCTCAGCAGTATGAAGCTATTTTTTTCTTCAATCAACACTTCCTGTGTTCCTAAAATAAACTTTATTCTCCCAGGAAGCATACAATAACATAGCAACAGAACCAAAAGTTGTACACTTAGTGGGTGCCATACAAAATGCGGAACTCGGCGAGGAGGGGCGCCAGACGGCGGCGGTGTTGCTCCGGCGGCTTCTCAGTGCGGAATTCTTCGAGTTCTTCCCCAAGCTGCCGTTTGAGCAGCAGGCCATGCTACGGGAACAACTTTTACTCACTCTACAAATGGATGTTAGCCAACAACTGCGACGAAAGGTCAGTAACTAACAGTTATGTCTGAACTAGACTTCTTCTTGTGGTGCCATCTCCTATCGGAGGTAGGCTATCATTAGGGCTATTCGGATCCTGGAGACTGCAGCTCTGAACAGTGAAGTGGTGTTCATATCGAACCATTCATATAGGTTTTTAAGCCAGGACGTCCTTCTACCAAGCATTCGTCTTCCCAGAAATTTCTCCTGCAGAATAATCTGGAGAAGTCAATATTTATCACTTCTCATAATAATATAATCTACATAATATGACGCGAGGTACTGTAATTTCCGAGTTTTTATAGTTTTTAGGATTTCTACTCACTTGTAATTGAACTAACCAGGTCCCTTTGCAAACTAATCAGTAATGAATTAGAATAACTAAGATAGAGTAGAATCTAGACATAAGGTACAAAGGGACTGATATGTACATAAAACTTTAAAAAGTATCTCTTTAAAAAAAAAAACATAGTTCCCATTCATTCATAAGTTATGTCAAAATAAAAATAGGTCATCAAATTATGATTCCCAGTTAACCAACTTTGTCATTTTCAGCCTATATGTCCTTCCGCAGGGTTCAAGCTGTCTCTACCAGATTTAATCAAAATTGGTTCAGCTGTTTAGCATGAAAATAGAACGGACAGTTTCACATTTATAACATTAATATAGGATTGGATTAAATTCTTGCCATCAAGGTCGACAGGAAAGCAAAACTTGGCATGTCTGAGAATGGGCCTTGAGTAAAATTATATTTTTTTCTAGAAATATGATTGTACCATAACTTAAGAAAAGGTGTTTTATTTTATTTTAACGGTTTTATGATATTTTGAAACATCAATCTAAATGGCATATATTTCAAGAAATTATGGCCTGTCTAAAATTTGCCATTCTCTGCATAAAATTTAATTTTAAAATAGCAGTTGTTTCAAATGGTTTCATGCAGTGATAGTATCTAGGAACCCCATTGTTTCATTGAAATATTTTAATTGTTTGCTGCTAAATCCTATCACTTCTCAAAATTGAAATACCAGTTGACTACAGGGTGCAGTCAGTTTCATGAACAACTTTCTCCTAGGAAAATAGACATACTCACAAAAAACCGCTTTCCATACTAAAGTTCGATGATTAAGCTGTATTTAGTATGACAAGTCAACATTTCTTTTTGGCTATTTTTAAATTCCTACACCTTATACCTTACTTATACCTTTGGAAAAAAAATTCAGTATCATACCCTGCATATATTTTCGAATTAATCCTGTCTCTCTGAATACAAGGACATCACATAACAAAGATACAATAGAACAGTCGTAAGGTTTTTACACTGAGTCATGCTGTGTGAATTAGGTTAAGTTGGTCTAATTTGGTGCATTATCAAAAGAATCGTATAATGATTCATTCGCTTGCCAGCAAGAGGTGTCCATAAATAGGATGATGATTCTTTCAGAGACATTATAGGGCATTGCCACTTACAGCCATTCCTCACTAGCGACTTAGCGGCGCGGCCTCGTCATTGTACTGCGCTCTTCACTGTCACTAAGAAATTCCTAGTGTGTAAATGCTCTTTTAATAATAGCCTGGAATATTTCATGTCAAGGACTTAGTATTACATGTAGACTACACATGTAATCTGCACCTCTAGTATGATTTTTACTTGCGCGCGACTTTTTTTTTCGATACTACTTGTCGCGTCGCGGCAAGCGCGACGTGCGCTCTCTGAAAAGCGCGGGAAGACGTAGTTTTTTATGCCGTAAAGGACGCGCCCGAGTAGAGAAACGGGTGGCTTATGATATAAACTTTTATAATGCTATTATTTTATTTACCGACATTTGTACAATACAGAGTCCAACTTAATATGCTGACACTTATTAAGGGGATGATCAGACCATGAAACTGAACAACTTTTTGTATGGGACCAACATCGAAATAGCGAACAAAAAAAATCTGCTGTACCATACATTTTGCTCGAGTAGGTTTGCAGTGCAGTTTTGTATGGAGCAGCAGATTTTTTTTTTCGCTATTTCTATGTTGGTCCCATAGAGAAAGCTGTTCAGTTTCATGGTCTGATCGTCCCCTTAAAAAGTGTCAGCATGTTAAGAAGGACCCTATAATGCTAGGTGTAATTATACAATATTTTTAATAGTTTGTTTTGCACTCTCATACGTACATATCTTCACTATAAGTTATGTTATTGCCAGAGTGTGCTACAATAATTTGGGAATTCGCTAACACCAACCTTTTCAATAGGACGGAGTTTGATAGTATCTCCCAATACAAATGTTATTTATGTACCTACTTGTACTTTTAGACCAGATGATTTTTTTACCATTCCAAAACTTACAGGGGTGGTTCAGTTCATCAAATAGTAAATTTGAATGTTTTGGAATGGTAAAAACAAATCTTGTATAATATTCTGTGTTCCTATGGGTATGAAAAAGATTTATTTCTCATTATCATTTATTTACACTCACACTTGTAAAGAAATACCATTTGATAATAAATTATGAATAAGCATTATGATTATGAAACAGCATTGCCTATTTAGTGTTTATTGAGTAAAATATTACTAGATTATTCAGTAATTTTTTGCATGGGATCTACTTGCCTTTGCTATCCTGCGGGGCTAGTACGCCAATCCGCGATAGCGTGATATAGCGCTATCACGCTTCCGCTCTCTTTCTATTTGCACGCGACAGAACGAGACAGAAGACTAAATTTGACAGCTGGATGTGTTAAATGTGGTTGGCGTACTAGCCCCGCTGGTGAAGGTGAAATGATTTACCAATCAGTAAGTTATAGGCCGGAGTGTGTGGAACTTTTTGCGGATCAATATGTCACTTATTTGTTCTCTTCGTGCATAAAAACAATGCAATATTTGTTTATAGATTTGCGACGTTGTATCAGAGTTAGCTCGCAACCACATCGATGACGACGGCGTCAACCAATGGCCAGAATTCTTGCAGTTTTTGTTCAACTGCGCTAATGCCCAGGACCCTAACATCAAAGAGGCTGGCATTCGAATGTTCACGTAAGTGTTTTACTCAAATTATTAATGCTAATGTTTGTATATTTGGATGTTAAGCCTACTTCGAGCCTGCGAATTCCCGCCCAAATGTAGAATGGTGTTTAGTAATGCAACAAGTAAGCTCAGCGGAAGCTATGTAAGTACATGAATTCTAGATTAACACACTTGTGCTCACAACTGTGTCCTATTGAGGTAAAGCAAACAACAGATCGCCACTTGCTACGATATCTACAAACTTGACCCAAAAATTCATAGATGTATTGTTAAGCCAACCGGGCAATGAGGACTTCAAAGTTGTGTACCAATATCCCTTATTGCCAAAATAATAAAATTTTGCTGAATACTGAAAAAGCAACAATCCATGATGAAGTAATTGTTACCAACAGCTCGGTGCCAGGGGTGTTTGGGAACCAACAGAACCAGAATTTGGACGTGATCAAACGCATGCTGCTGTCAGCCCTGCAGCCCACCGAGTCGGACGCGCTCCGCATACAGGCCGTCAAGGCGGTCGGGGCCTTCATACTGGTGCACGACAAGGAACCCGCCATACAGAAACATTTCCAAGACCTACTACTGCCTTTGATGCAGGTTCGTATGTTCATAATTACCATTTTATTATCCCAAGATTTTAGGCCTTTTTGCGGGTGGCCTTAGGCCTGAAATCCACGATAGCAGAGTGTGCTGTGTAAAATCAACCAATTTTATTTCAAAATTTTCCTTGCTTGTCAATATCAAGCTATTTCATTGGTTGATTTGATACATCTCCGCTCTACTTCTTTGGTAGATGGTTTAAGTGTGCAGTTGTAAGCAAGAATGACCAAAACATTGTTTGGACAAGTGGGTGGGGTCAGCCCGCAGCAATACTGAGAAAGATACCTTTTCTATCCTTATTAGAATCAACCAATCACATTTTACTCTATTTTCGTCACTTGTCTTGTCATCTAACTCTTTTGTTGATTTTACGCATCTCTGCTCCGATTCAGTGGAAACGCACCCTACAACACCTACAAGTGGAAATAAGACACCTATTCCGTCTATTTTATTTATATTAAAAAAAAGATGCCTCTGTTATGTATATCTGATTAATGTAAGGTGATAGTTTTACCGACACGACATTTCGCGAAAGTGTTTTCGAATTGTACTGGCCTTTGCACTCTCATACGTACATATTTTCAATATAAGATATGCTATTGCCAGAGTGTGCAACATCAAATTGGGAATTCGCTAACACCATTCTTTTAAATAGGACGGAGTTTGATAGTACCTCTCAATACAATCAGGAAATAGATATTATTTTATTTATATGATTTATCTAACTGATATTAACCAAGCTGTTTGTTATCAACAGGTCGTAGTGCAATCAATTGAGAAGGCGGAAGACGATGCGGCCTTGAAAGTGCTCATTGAATTGGCCGAATCAGCGCCTAAATTCTTGCGACTACAATTGGAGCCCATCTTCCAAGTCTGCATAAAGGTATGTTTCTTTAAATTACCCATCATTATCACAGCCTATATTCGTCATACTGCAGGGCACAGGCCCACCCTCCGGGAGAATGTTTGGGCGTTAGTCCACCACGCGTGTTCAATGCGGATTGGTAGACTTCCCTTACGCATCGAAATTTCTTCTTCAGCTTACAGGTTTTCCCACGATGTTTTCCTTCACCGTTTGAGAGCAGTCGGTATTAGGTATTTAAGGTGGTTGCAGAGTTGTCAATTTCATACAAAACTTTGTCGAACACTCGTAGACGGTATTAATAAAAGTAATGTTTTATACATGGAAAAATAGCTTAGAAAATCTAGATTGCGCGTATCAAATAATATTTACAATTTATACTATAATTACGAAGATATGAGGCTTTGAAATTTTGTATGAATAATTTCGTACATGGCATGTAATCCGTGCGGATTCGAATCTGGACCACAACATTGAGTTTCCATAGCTCTCCGCAAAGCGCCATCTACGCTTTATTATGAGTATTCTATTCTAATCTTAAAAATTTGGCTCCATCGTAGCGTTTATGATTAGGCAAATACAAGTTTAAGGGCCTGTTTCACCACTTCTGAATAAGTTCTTGTTAGCTTATCCGACAGATATTTTGACATAATTTCATACAAAATATGTCAAACTATCTGTCGGATAAGCTAACAAGAACTTACCCAGAAGTAGTGAAACAGGCCCTTATTATCAAAAAATGCTTGACGTTGTAAAGTAGTAGATATTTGGTGACCTTATGGATTGTTTTATGAACAAAAACACTTGAGCTACCGTAAAATGGCGCAATTCCAGACCTGCGCGCGAGTCATCAATATATCTAGATTTATCTCATCATATCACATTTCAAAGTCATGTCAGTGGCGCAGTTAAATATTTATTTAACATTGTTGTATGATTCGTCCCGTATGAGATGATTATATTTATACGTATCTAAAATCATTTGGATCAATGAATGAATATTATAACAATGTTCCACCTTGTGTACTGGGTTGGAACTAATGTACTTGAGCTCTTTTATTTATAGTTAATGAGCTATGAAATGAATATTACTATTTCAAAAGCTAAATCTGACGACGTATGTTTATCTTAAAGTAAGATGCAAACTGTACAAGGAGGAAACATTTTTATGAGATTGATATCCCATTATCAGCGTTGCCTACCTATATCTGATTATACAGGATCACAGATTATATAATACTATACAGTACAGATGCCCAATGTCAAACAATGGAACGCGACTGCCGTAACGCGGGCAGTCTTCGGGCAAAGCAAATTGCTTGATTTTCCGAGGCTCATGAGATTTTTTTGTAGTCAGATCATGTATTTTTAGTAACAATTTACACTTTTACGTAAACATTAATTACAAATCGATACCATAACGCCATATATTGCCATTTTTGAACAAAAATTTCATTTGTATGGGATAGTACACCATGACAGGATGTAAACTTTAAAGCGTTACACACTTAAGGGAGCACTTAAGATCATCATTCTGAACAACTTTAGTAGGCCCAACTATGAAGCAGGGAAAAAAAATCGCTTGTTTAATAATAACAGATGATATTAATCAACCAAATTGCATGAAACAAGTGATTTTTTTTTCGCGATTTCAATGTTGGTCTGTAGTAAATTTTTTTCAATTTGATGGCCTGAAGCACCCCTTAAAGTGAGAAACTCATTTAAGTTAACTGTATAATTCGAAAAAAGATTCAAATCGCGTTATGTTTTTCCCTTTTAATGTAAAATACTTATTATTATATTGTATTTCTGTAGGTGATCGGCGACAAGGATTCCGAAGACAACTGGCGGCAGCTGGCTCTAGAAGGTCTAGTGACCCTGTGCGAGACGGCGCCCGCCATGGTGCGCAAGCAGGTGCCCAACGCGGTGCGGCTGCTGACCCCGCTCGTGCTCGAGATGATGTGCGAGCTCGACGACGAGCCCGACTGGGCGCTGCAGGACGATGCGGCCGATGACGACAACGAGAAGTAAGTACTTACACTTACCCACACCAACTTACCCACCCCTGATCGCATCAGTCTCCCGTTCAGACATAGGAGGGTAAGGACGACAGGTTGCATCTGTGCTTAGCGCGTAGCGTTACGAACCTAAAAATGCCTAACGTACCATTGTGTACCTAAACTGTTAGAACATTGCTGATTTGCCTAATTTTTTGACTACAGCACGAGTGATTGTCATGCTATATAGCTACTAAAAAACACTCGAATCTGGCATACATGTACCATGGCACAACTTGCCCAGATTAGTGAATATAAAGCGAGAATCAATTGTCTAGAATAGTCTTTAACATTTGTAAGATTCTGTCAAAATGGCTTCATGATTTATAGTGCAGCCAAAGAGAATCTTACTAAAGTAAACAACGAGATAATTAGCATCCGATGTTCCTTATACATTTGGATGTCAGTCCCTCTGTTACATTTATCAAATCATTAACTACCACATCACTTTTCACCCTTCACCCCTCTAACTAAACGTCACGTTGCAGTAACTACGTGGCGGCGGAGTCTGCCCTGGACCGCATGTGCTGCAGCCTCGGTGGCAAGATAATGCTGGGCCTGATCGTGGGCCAGGTGCCGGAGATGCTCAACTCCGAGGACTGGCGGCGGAGGCACGCGGCGCTGATGGCTGTCTCGTCCGCCGGCGAGGGCTGCCACAAGCAGATGGAGCAGATGCTCGAGCAAGTCGTCTCCGCTGTCCTTAACTACCTTGCTGACCCTGTTAGTACAACCTCTGCTACTTATGATGGCAATGAGGACTTTGCTAAGCCAGCTTTCAATCGATAAATAAATCAAACATACTTTATTTTACACAAAAATAAAAACAGTAAAATACAGAGGAAAAAAAAACAAGAGGCACAAACTTTTACCAGTTTATTTTTAAGAAATATTCCTTATGTATGTTCGAGATTTTTTAAATAAGTGTAGTATCGTTTTCTACAGGATCTCTAGCCTTTTGTTCACCCTGAAAACTTACATTAAAAGTATATCTTTCTAATTTGCGATATTTTTTTGGTAGTTGAAGCAAAGTTTGTGACCATCCTGAATGACAACAGTAGTTTATAAATGCACAAGCTGTTGTCCTGTGTTAATCCAGTACATATTCTATCTGTGTGCCAAATTTCATCCAAATCTATTAAGCCATTGCGTGCGTGAATGAGTCACAAACTTTCACATTTATAATATTGTAGGGTAGGATAATATAATATAGGTAACCATTCATGGTTCATGTGCATTTTTACGTAGCATGCATTTTCACTTTTCTATCAATCCTAACGACTTTCTCAGTCTATTCTAATAGTAAAATTTTAGAAATATTCCCTTATTTTTAACTACTATAGAGTTTCATAATGTATCCCATAACGATAATCATAATAATGTGTCCGCAGCACCCTCGCGTCCGCTACGCCGCATGTAACGCCGTCGGTCAGATGTCGACCGACTTCGCGCCCATCTTCGAGAAGAAGTTCCACGACAAGGTCGTGCCCGGCTTACTGCTGGTGCTCGATGACACTGCCAACCCCCGTGTGCAGGTATACCTCCATAGTTAACTACTTGGCTAAGTAAAGGGGTTGTCGAACGGCGAATATCATGAGGAACAAATTTTGATGTGTATGTGAAGATTTCCAGTGTGGTGCAGACTTAGGGCAGGCCCCAGCCAGGAGGACGATAGACGCTTGTTTTGTACAAGGACGGAAAAGCTACGTGTCTAGCTCGAATGAAAATGAATAGCTCTAGATAGAGGTCAAGAGCAAACCCATCAATAATTTTAAAAAAAGAACGCGTTTTTAACCGACGAAAAAACCGGAGGAGGTTCTCAAGTCGACGCGTAATTTTTTTTTATTATCGCATAATAAAATGTGCAACCAGTGCTCCCTCACTCTGCATCTACGTAGATACTAATACATTAGACAGTCGCACGCAAGCACACTAATTTTTTTGCGAAAATATGCTTGCTTCTTATATTCTGTGCTGTTTCGGCAGAAAGACTCAAAAAAGTAAAAGTGACAGTACCTAGTAGTTATAAGTAAGAAAAATGTGCGCAAAATCGGCGTTTTCTTAGGCAGTGCAGTGTCTGTTACGTAGTAACTTAAATAATCTGTGGTGTATTAAACAAGCATAGTTGTGCTTACACGGTGCAACTGTGTTATTTTTCTCAATTATGAAGATTTCTTTGTACCACTTATTAAGAGATGACTTTATATTGCAGGCTCACGCAGCTGCTGCTTTAGTAAACTTCAGCGAAGATTGCCCAAAGCCTATTTTGACTCAATATCTGGACCCATTGATGGGAAAACTTGAAGCTATTCTGACCAATAAATTCAAGGAGGTAAGATATATTGTTTTATATACTAGGGTGTATGAATTCACTGTAATTTAAAATGTGTTCATGAACAAATATCATTAATTTAATGGAAAGCAAGAATGAACAAATTATGTGTGTAACTATAGTTCTGTTTAGTTCTGTTCTACTATATTAGATTACACACCGAGGACAGGAAAGTAAGAAAGGTCTCAGATCTCATGTAATTGACCGAGGCGAAGCCGAGGTTAACAAACATGTGATCTGAGGCTTTCTTATTTACTGTCCGAGGTTAGTATACTATTTTTCTCCTCGATGGAGGTGGAAAGCGACAACTTAGTTTAGCGCAGCGAGACGAAAATGGACGCTTTCCGTCCGGAGGGGATAAAATGTACTTATTACAGCCTATCAAAGGTTAATAAGGACATTGTAAAATTATCAACTTAAGATTCAAATTGCTGGTCTGTGTGCCTTAGTACAGTTTCCCAATGATCGTTTGTGGTGCTATTTCACCTAGATTGCATCACCTCCATAACATTGGAAGAACAAATGTGACATTTGCTCCCTTTCTTTCTATACAAGAGGAAGTCAGGGATCTCAGTTCACAGACAATAACTTTGCGTTAGTTAAATAATCTTTTTACCACATTCATCATGGCACTAATATCGAAAGAGCGTAAAAAACATATGTATTTGGACTAGACCCAAATTTATGGGAAAGATGTATTTTTTTGGTTTGCAGTTTTGTTTAACAGCAGATTTTTTTGCGTTCTCACTGTTAGTCCCATTGAGAAATTTGTTTAGTTTGTTGTATCTGAACATCCTTTTAAAAAACCATCAGGATATTATTAACTTGTATGTATGTGTATTATATTCCATTGTATTCGTTTCCAGCTAGTGGAGCGCGGCACAAAACTGGTGCTTGAACAAATAGTGACGACCATCGCGTCGGTCGCCGACACAGTGGAGCAGGACTTCGTGGTGTACTACGACCGTCTGATGCCGTGCCTGAAGTACATCATCGCCAACGCGACCACCGACGAGCTCAAGATGCTCCGGGGCAAGACCATCGAGTGCGTCAGTCTCATCGGTGAGATTCATTGTTATAACATTTGAGCATCAGCATATTCCGAAACCTCAGAACATCCACGTTTCACTAGTAGTACCGAAACTCTGTACAGTGTGATGGGACGGGTGAGACCGTCGCCACTTGTAATGGACAGTGGGTACAATATAGCCTCGAAATTTAAGCAATAACATTTGAGTTCCTGGACTACGCACTTGTGTGATGTCATGTGTTCTACTACAAAGCGCTCGCGTGTGCCAGTGGAGAATACGTTGGTGAAATTAAATCACGTTAAGACCCTTTGTTAATTAGCCAGTTTTATGCCGTGCTGGTGCTGGCTAAGAACCACGGTGTGTATACTCGGCTCGTAGCTGATAGTTGACATACGGCCTCATTCGTCCGTTTTTGCCGCACATTCATTCGGTATTCTCGCGCGCATCATGACTCCCTCCAGGCCTTTCTCCTCATGGTCCTCAGAACTTAAATAGGCTTTCAGAATTATAATTAATAGTGATTTCCTTATTCAATATAAATGTTGATATTCTTCAGGTCTGGCCGTGGGCTCTGACAAGTTCATGAACGACGCGCTGGAAGTGATGGCGCTGCTTCTGAAAGCGCACTCCAAGGACCAGCAGCTGTCGGCCGAGGACCCGCAGACGTCCTACCTCATCTCCGCCTGGTCGCGCTTCTGCAGGATTCTGGGTAAATACTATTACATTTCTTCTAGACGGCGCGATAGCTCAGTTGGTAGTAAACCAGTCAGTTGAACTTAGGGTCGCGGTTTCGAATCCCGTAGGGGGAAATATTTGTATGATGAAGGTGAATATTTGTACCAGAGAGTCATGAATGTTTGACATGTTTGTATCTATTCAAGTATTCTATGCCGTTGTCTATTCATCATAATACTAGTCCAGGCTAGATTCTGGTAGTAAAAATGTGACTAGATAAATTTTGTTTGATAACGAATACATTCTAAACTCCACAAATGCAACCGAGCTGTACGCCACATTTAATATGCGCACCAGATTTTATCGTAATGTAAGCTTTGTAAGAAAGAAGTAAAAATTACTCCCCTTGAATACTTACGAGCTTACGAGTATTGCAATGCTAGAAACTGCAGCCCTGAATTCTCTTCTACGTAAGAGCCAAACATCAAGATGTGGTGCAGCGTGCTTGACTACTATGTTTTGCTTCGAACTGGAGTGCGATTTTTGATTGTCATACGTCGAACTCGGCAATAGCAAATGTCAAAATTACTCTGGAGATATGCATCTTTCTACAGCTGATTTGACTTTCAAAAATCATACTTCAGGAGTGTGATTTTTGAAAGTCAAATCAGCATTAGAAAGATGCGTATCTCCATAGTAATTAAGACATTTTCAACTGCTGAGCTCACTGAATGAGATTCAAAAATCGCTCTCCTGTACTGCCATGATCCTAAGATCCTATGAAGCCGCGCACTATAGCTCAGTGAACAGTATCTAACCAATCTTTCAACGACAGGCAAGCAGTTCTCCCAGTTCCTGCCGATGGTGATGGAGCCGGTGATGCGCATGGCCGCCATGAAGCCCGAGGTGGCGCTGCTCGACAACGACGACCTGGAGACCATAGAGGGAGACCTCGACTGGCACTTCGTCACGCTCGGCGAGCAACAGAACTTCGGCATCAAGACCGCTGGTTTGTGACCACTCTTCTATTTACAAGTATAGTTTATCTTTGGACGGATCTTTGACAAAAGCGGGATGATAAAGGTGATCCTACAAGGGTTGCGTTTTTTTTCTTTTGAGGTAACGGAAACGGTAAACGGAGCCCTAAAAACGTCTTCAAAATCTGCTAAACTAGCTTTTTTCCCACGTCTTCGCGACTCGCGTCATTGTGGCGAAATAAAATATGTACCTACTAGTTGCTAAGTCACTACGGTAATCATCTAGTATTCTATAATCACTAATAATACTAATGATGAGCAATTAAAACTCAATAATGTCATCAAAATCTTTCTAGTAGTTTTTGCGTGATGCTCGAACAAACATCCGACATTTTACAGTTTTATAATGGTGAAGAATTGGATGGCTGATAAAAAATGTAATGGAAAATTACATTAACACACTTTTTGCTTATATTACTTGACTAGACTAGACAGTTCGTGAGAGCCCCTCTACTTCCTTCTACACTGGCGTTTTACTTTAGTGACTTCTCGAATCTCGGCAAAGCGAGACCGTGGGCGTGCAATTTGAATAAAATCGCTGAGAAATCGCAGATAAAAACCCCCCCAGTTACCTACATAAAACTTAATTTGTATCCCCATCCTAATCGTACAATGTTGCTATTAGGCCTGGAAGACAAAGCATCAGCATGCGACATGCTGGTCTGCTACGCTCGCGAGCTCAAGGAAGACTTCGCGGAGTACGCGGAGGACGTCGTGAAGCTGATGGTGCCGATGCTCAAGTTCTACTTCCACGACAACGTGCGCACGTCGGCGGCCGAGTCGCTGCCCTTCCTGCTGGAGTGCGTGCGCTCGCGCGGCCCCCAGTACATACAGGGCATGTGGGCCTACATCCTGCCCGAGCTACTGAAGGCCATCGACTCGGAGCCCGAACAGGAGGTCCAGGTGGAACTACTCAACAGTCTCGCAAAGGTAAATTACTATTACGACTAAATTTACTAATCGTTTTCCAAGGATGGACGGTAGCGGTCTAAACAGGATCCTTATTTGATGACAGTTTTTCATGGTCTGATCGTCCCCTGAAAATAACTGTATTATAAGTAAGAACCTGTATGAGTGTATTGCATGTGTTAAAGCAAATTTTTATTAGTATAGCACATGGCTTGCAGTGTAGAGCGTTCCTGCAATTGAGTGCTAGTCACCAATAATGAAATTACATGAGACCAAATATTTATGGAAAATTTTATAAGAACAAAAAATTTTAAGTTTGTTTTATTCAAAAGTTACCTTTGCCGCACCGAGTCTGCTTTTAACTTTATCATAATCAGTTTATGAAAATCCTTAATTTTTTCCTAAATTTGAATTTACGGAGGCTTTATCAAATATCCCAATGATCGTTTGTGGTGCTATTTCACCTAGATTGCATCACCTCCATAACATTGGAAGAACAAATGTGACATTTGCTCCCTTTCTTTCTATACAAGAGGAAGTCAGGGATCTCAGTTCACAGACAAAAGTAGAAACCAGTAGTTTCCACTATCAAACAGTATAAAAGAGCAATAAATATCTGTTAATGTAAAGCCTTGTGTGTGCAGTGTATCGAGCTGCTTGGCAACGGCTGCCTGCCCGACGAGATGATGGCCGAGGTCCTGCGCATTCTCAATAAACTGCTGACTGAGCACTTCGAACGCGCCACTGAACGCCACCAGAAACGCACCGATGAGGACTATGATGAGGTATTTTTTTTTTTTTTACCTGCACTTTCGTCTGGGTTGAGTTAGGTTGGTACAATCTTTCCCACCTTGGAATAGATGAATTAGTAGCAACTTGTCCCATTCGCTTACCTGTTTCAGCCCAAGGGTAACGTAAGAGGTTTCTTTTGAAGGCTAGTCACATTGTCTCATTGTTTTTGTACAACTGAACGCGATAAGTTCGTTTTGTTCTGACTCTGTCTACTCCAAATCAATAACCCCGGAATATTGAGGAAAGTTTCTGCACTCCCATCCATCTACTTATCTGTCGTCGGTCCTGCGGGCCGGCAGCGTGGCGTACTACGCCTGTTAGTTTCTGGTCACTATTCAAGATCCTCTGATCGGTTATTTATTCTAGTTGACAAATGCTAATTCGCCAAATGGCCAACAGCTAAAATATAGAGGACAGCACCGGTTGCATGACTTATGGCATTAGCTCTCTTTCTTTTCGCTCGCGAACAAACGAAGGCACGATAGAGCCTTCGTGTGCATCATGCAGATCCCACAGTTCGCCGATTAGCCTATTCTTGAAAAGGCCGATTCTTCAAGTGACAAATACGCTGAATAGCCTATTTTTAAAGAGGCAAATTCTTCAGATGACAAATTCTTAAAAAAGTATCAGGAGTGCGATGTTTGAACATCATACGATCAACTCTGCAGTAGAAAATGTCAAAATGACTATGGAGATTATGCATCTTTCTACTGCCGAGTTGATCATATGATGTTCAAAAATCACACTCCTGTCTTCGTTCAGCATGCATTTTTAACTGTCTCAACAATTCTCTCACCGACAACCATCCTCAATTCGACATTAGCTTTAATTAGTCATGACTTGACTCAATTAAACAACAAAATGTGTCAGGTGGTAGAGGAGCAGCTAGCGGACGAGGACAACGAGGATGTGTACGGGCTGTCGCGCGTGGCGGACGTGCTGCACGCGCTGATGTCCGCCTACCGCGAGGGCTTCTTCCCGCACCTCGACACGCTCCTGCCCCACCTCGTGGCCCTGCTCGCGCCCGGCAGGCCCTACGCCGACCGCCAGTGGGCCATATGCATCTTTGACGACGTTATTGAATTTGGAGGTGAGTTGAAGGCTTTCGGTTTAACAATAGTATAGTATCGATTGTCTCGAGGAGGAATAGCAAGGCTGCCCACACCACATGTCTATAACGTATTTACCATAAGGGCAAGTAGCATAGGGCACGAGCCCAAGGCCCTATGCCTGATAATTCTAGCCACAATCAAGTACTGTGAACTTCTGAGCTATTTCAGGTTTGTTACTAATATTTTAAGAAAAGCTACATAACGTAATGGAATTCGTATAGCCGCAATCTGAAACATAGGCTTTTTACTGTGATAATGTTGAGGGATTTTTTTTTTCAATTCATGTTTTTGGTGTGCAGAATAAAAATTTCGTTGAAGAGGCAAAGTAAGCAAAGCAGCTGAAATAGTATCGAAAGATGTAGATCGACGTCATGTTGGTCACCTTCTGCTAAAGTTGGCGGAAGGTACTGAATGCTAGAAGTATAGGATTGAGATCACAGTGGTTTGTATTAGGTCTGCGTCCAACAGTGGTACAGTAGAATGGAATATCTTAATTTGCTCTGCATAGGTACAGTACAGATCTTAGTGTCAGTCTGCTCATCATCAGCCTCGGGGAGGGTTTAACTAACGCCCATGTAACTCCACTACATAATTTATTATTTAGTATATGCAACAATACAATACTCTTTATTTGCACACCAAAACCTGCAACGTGCATATCCTCGGTGTATGCAGGATTCCTGTCGATGTTTTCCTTAGAAAAACTCATTGTTACATGGCATGTCGTCCATGCGAACTCGTACCCGGACCCTCATGATCGAGTCCAATGCAGTCCGACTAATGATGATCATTTTCATTAAATATGATAAAGAAACTAACAATAGTAATAATGTTACGTTCAGGACCGGCATGCGTGAAGTACCAGGACATATTCGTGGAGCCGATGCTCTCCGGGCTGAGCTCGGCGGAGGCGGAGGTGCGGCAGGCGTGCGCGTACGGGTGCGGCGTGCTGGCGCAGTTCGGCGGCGCGCAGTTCGCGGCCGCCTGCGCGCGCGCCGTGCCCCTCCTCGCCGCGCTCGTCGCCGCGCCCGACGCCCGCGCCGACCACAACCTCAACGCCACCGAGAACGCCATCTCCGCCGTCGCCAAGATCATCAAATACAATCACTCGCAGATCAATAGGGATGAAATTATTAGGCATTGGTGAGTTGATACTTATTATACTGTATGTATGCTCAAAACAATGATACTCGCGCACTAACACTGTGGAATGCTATACAATTCTGACTCAACATTTGAATCGTGCGCACTGCGGACCATTTGTCGCTGACCTACGACGTAGATCGTCAGCAGTAAAGTGTTAAGTAACGTCCGAGTAACCTCACTGTGAAGGTAGACCTGTGCCCTATTCTGTAACCGAAAGACGCTGATGTTTTTTGCACGGAATCGATGTAATTCTGAGAGAACCGATGGCCGATTCGGCCGAAGAGTTCTCGAGTGGCGACCGCATACCCGGGGCATCGTCGGACCGGTCGTTGTGGCGATCCTTGGGGGAGGCCTATGTCCATCAGTGGACGTCTTTCGGCTGAGATGATTATGTACAGCGGTTTTGTTCGGAACGGCTAATTACATTTTTACCTTCTGTTAAACATGTGGCTTCCTTTCCCAATGGAGTAGAGTAGGCAAAGACAGGGACGTGCTACTTACTGGGAGCCTACATCATTAACAAAGTTTGTGTTGTCGTTTGGTACAGGCTGACATGGCTGCCGGTGGTGGAGGACGCGGAGGAGGCGCCGCACGTGTACTCGCTGCTGTGCGAGCTGGCGGCGAGCGGGCACGCGGCGCTGGCGACGCCCGACGCGCCGCAACGCGTCATCGCGACCCTCGCCGAGGCGTTCCTGCGCGACGCCGTGCCGCCCGGCACGCCCGTCCACGAGCAGATGGTCGCGCTCGTCAGACAGATACAGGTGCGTACACTACTCTCAAGGCCTCCTCATTGCAGCAATTTTATCGAGCGATAATATCGCTGCGATTTTGCGATAATTGTTTCCAGTACATTTTGTATGGGGACGCGCGCTATCCTACACACTGCCGCGATATTATCGAGCGATAATATCGCTGCGATTTTGCGATAATTGTTCTCAGTACATTTTGTATGGGGACGCGCTCGATCCCACACACTGCCGCGATATTATCGCAACTCTTTCGACTACATTCAGTAGTAGGGCGCATGCGTGACGCGAATCGCGGAATCGCTGCAGTGTGTAAGGTGCGATATCGCTGTCGATAATATCGCTCGATAAAATCGCTGCAATGTGCGGAGGCCTTTATATCATGTACTAGTTGTAGTTCGCGTCGCGTCGGCGTTGACAATTTATCTGTGCGCCAACTATCCAAATCTGTTTGGCTCTTTATGCGGCCTTGAACGGATTGAGCCTCAAACATCTGAATATCGCCACAAACTTTAACATTTATAATATCAGTAGGATTACTACTGTTTATAAATCCATACAGTTGTAGATGATCATAAAATTTTGTGTTAAAGCCAATTTCATGTCAAAGATGTATTTATCTGAATATGATCACAGAAATCAATTACATCTTTTTCACACCGGCGATGTTACGACAAAATGACCATATGTTGTATCACCCTTCGATCAAAATAAAATGAATGGATAGGCCTTAAGCGAACATTTCAAACCAGAAAAATGAGGCAAAACAAATGAAATTTTTACTTGTCACTTGTATGAAAGTGCCCTAGATTTGACAGATAATGGCGCTAGTTTGTATGTACCAAGTGCACCAGTAGTTTGCTTCAACTTAGCGCGCTTTAGGCCTATCCATTCATTTTATTTTGATCGAAGGTATCACCTAGGTATCCTTATTGATACGAGTACAATTTTTGTGAAAATTTTATATAGCTCAAAGGAACATAAGGCATTAATCTTCAACCCTTAAAGAGTCAACTGTAAATTAATATACGACAGTGCAAACTGTAGGTCTACCCTTAGATCAAAGTAAAATTAATGGATAGGCCTAAAGCGCGATAAGTTGAAGCACACTACTAGGGCACTTGGTCCATACAAACTAGCACCATTAATTATCTGTCAAATCTAGGGCAATTGCATACAAATTTGAAGTATACCATTCATTTGTTTTGCCTCATTTTTCTGGATTGAAATGTTCGCGTAACCTATCCATTAATTTGACTTTGATCTAAGGGTCTACCACGAGTTTACACCGTTATTTTACTAGTGTAGTTACGTCACCAATTTTGTAATTCAATACAGAAACTGTAGTTTACTACCTACAGTATAAACTCATGTAAACTGTGTCAAGTAAACTCGTGGTAGTTTTACTGAAATATAAAATTACTAACAAAAATAGTAATCTAAACTTTTATAAAACTGTAACTGAAGTGTGTCTGTACATTGAAGATATTTCCAAAAAAAAGATTACTATATGGTTTTTAGGTATCCCTGACTCGAAATCAACCTTTTTTAGACATTTTGTCTGTCTGTTTGTTTGTTCGCGCATCACGCAAAAACTGCTGAACCGATTTTGATGAAACTTTTTTTGTTTGATAGCTTATGATCTGACTTAAAATCTGGTATATAATTTGTGCGGACGAAGTCGCGGGAAAACACTAGTTACTAATAAAAGTACTAACATAAATGATGTTGTCAACAGAGCAACGCAGAACTATTCAACTCGTGCCTCATGCAGCTGAGCCAAGTGCACAAGGAGGCGCTGCAGAGCGCGCTGTCGACGTAGTGCGCCGCACACTTGTATTTATTGCCCGCTCCCCTCCGCTCCCACACGCATCACCGCGCTCCGTTACAGCCACCCCCCCGTGTCCCTCATCCACTAACTCGCCTCTCCGTACCCTACGATTACTAGGTGTTCAACATTTATAGTAATCTATGTAATGGCGTTATAAATTATAAAATACATTCTCTTACTTACTCTAACTCATACCACGTTTTATAAAATGACTGATACCAAATTATCGTTAGTAATGAAATCACTTCTTTCCCTGTGAAGGATTATTTTTCTTCGATCTCATTCTTGATGAAAGTATCCGTTGGGCTAATTAAAATTGCTGTGATATATTTTTATACTAATTTTTGATGTTGATTTCAAGCTTTACCCGTAAGCACTTCTTTGACCGTTAGATGTCGATTTCGAAACTTTTGAATGTTTATTTTTTTCTTGTATATCGACGTTTTATAATAAGCAAAATGGAACGGGGATGGTTCAATTTGTATCGGTGAATTGCATTTCTTTTGAACGTTGACCTGCGGATTTATACATATAGATAGGTAGCAATTTTGTTCATAGGTTTACTGGATCGAAATCAGATCGTGTTGTAATTTTTATGAACAGAAAAATTATAAGAAGCATGTATGTAATTATATAATTAATAATTATATAATTACATACATGCTTCTTATAATAATTATAGTTATAAATTAAACACAAAATAACTTGATGCATTTTTTTAAACAATTTGTTTTTAGCATTGTTGATTGCTTGAGCGCAATAAGCTCCGCCTATTTCTTACGAGACTTGTTTTAACATCAAAATTGTGTCGGTTTCATTATTTCATATGGTAGCTGCAAATTTTCCACGTTAAATTAAAAAAAAAACGTTTTCAAATAGGTTTGGATATTGTTTCGAATGAGAAAAATTGGACCATCTCAGTTCTTATTAATTATGCCATAATAATACGGCTAATAAAAAGGGAACTAGGTGTCTGTTTCTCGCGATGGACGAGATGTCATGTCTGTTTATAAGATATAATTTTATTCAATAAATATATAATATTATATTATATATACATCTCTTTGTTTAACTAAAATAAAAGTTATTGACATTTAAATGCAAGATGTTTCTTTTTAGTTAAGTGTAGGGACCTACAAATAAGTGGGACACACCTGCGGAACGTTCGGTTGAATACGCGTCTACTAGGAAAATTGGCGCGTACGTCGCCGGTATTAGGGAAAAGCGTTGCGTGCGTATTCAACAGACCGTTCAGCGTGGAACGTTCCGTAGGGCGTGTCCCTACACTAAGGGTTGAACTACACCACACAGCTGTCGTGCGATCGCGTTCCGTCTGTCTTATATGCTCTAGCAAATGACGTTCCTGAGTGACAGAAAAGAATGGAGCGACGGATAAATGCGATGCTGTGCTGTGTAGTGTAGTTCAACCCTAAGCCTGTGCTCTTCCCCTGTCCAGTAGGATCCACTATCTCGATCCACCAGTGCATTCAATAGCACGCTGAAGTTCACTGTGATCCACCATTAGGCTCAGTTCAGTTCCATATTCAGATTGCTCTGCCAGCAGTTGCCTCCGTTTTTTACCTCTGTTACTACTATGCTACCAGCGCTACCAGAGTAGTAAGACGGGATAAATTACACACCGAGGGCAGGAAAGTAAGGTCTCTGATCTCATGTAATGAGGAGTTTTCTGACAGCTACTCAAACGTAGTTCATAATACCGACGATAGATGGCGTTGACCAGAGAGGGGTCGGAAGACGAACATTTTAGGCTAAAAAATAAACAAAAATGCATGTTACTGAGTTAGGCGCATCCGTTGACGAAATATATGTTCATATTTTGCTGCTTACTAAAAAACACAAATTTAATGGCTTTCTGACCAACAAACATTTGATCTGGAGTGCGATTTTTTAATCTCATTCGGTGAATTCAGAAGTTAAAATGTCAAAATTACTATGGAGATGTGCATCTTTATACTGTGGATTTGACTTTCAAAAATCGCACTCCTAAAGAATGATTTTTGAAAGTAAAATCAGCAGTAGAAAGATGCATACCTCCATAGTAATTTTGAAATTTTCAACTGCTGAGCTCAGCGAATGAGATTCAAAAATCGCACTCCTGAGCTTAAAGTATTGTAGCAACTCGCCAACAGATGGCGCTAGCAGTCCCCTAACAAAAAGTAAGACAATTGACGATGGCACTGCATGCCAAGACATAAATCGCGCAAGAAGAATTCTCACTGAGTCTCAGTATATATACAAGGTTCCGACAAACATCATTTGGACCACGGCCGGTCCCCAGGCATCACACCTAGCCTGGCGGAAGTACTTCCCTTTTCTATGGAGGAACCTTCCACCTCAGTTCCTCTATAGTGTTTATAAGGATCTGAGGCTTTCTTATTTACTGCCCGAGGTTAGTATACTATTTTTTCCTTGACGGAAGTGGAAAGCAGCAACCTAATATACTTATATTACTCTTTGGCAGCAACTTCGTTTAGCACAGCAGAGGACGAGAATTGACCCTTTCCATCCGAAGGGGAGAAAATTCTCATTTAACCGTGTTTCTACCGCCTCGGCGGGTAGAACCACTGGCCCTCGGGCCTGCTTTTCAGCCTTACACGTGTTGTGTGTGAAGTTTTGCAAATCGCATCAAAATAGTTACAGCGATCTGCTATATTTCTTAGAATAGGTGAACATCAAGATAGCGGGATCAAATCCGATTCAAAATTTTGCATCTACATTTGTACTAAATGTACCCTGAGTTTGAACATTTGTACCTTTACCGCCAAGAAAGTACAATCAATGGAGTACTAAGTTACCCATATTATGCTAAATTTTCCGCTATCTTGAATGTTCACTAGAATAGTCCTCGTGCATGATTTTGATCACCCTCGCCTCGCGGCGCCCCTGCTTGCTTTCCACGGGCGCCCGGCGCACACTTTGGGAACCCCTGCATTTGGTCAAAGAATACACATTTATTATGCTGGGTTCACATGCACGCCGTGCAGCCCGGCAAGCTTAGGCAATTCGCTGTACATTGAGGCTTCAATAAAGTTAAATAGTAACAATCACTTTACATACGAGTCGATGTACAGCGAATGAGGGATTTACAGGAAGCCATTTAAAAAAGAAAAAGTAGTTCCTAATGGCTCGATAGATGGCGTTGACCAGACAGGGGCGAGCGACCTGGCAGGTAATAAAATACAAATAAAATAGTAAGAATTTATGTTTTTATGTAAGCAGCCTTTGATCATATATATATTTCGTCAACGGATGCGTCTGACTCAGTTAAATGCAATTTTGTTTACTTTTTAGCCTAAAATTTTCGTCTTCGGACCCCTTTCTAGTCAACGCCATCTATCGCCGGTGTGATGAACACGTTTGAGCAGCTGTCAGAAATCTCCTCATTGACATAGATAGACCCAAGATAGACCATAAAATCTTGTTTTTTTCGTAGTTTGCAGCATTAGATACTAGAATTGGATGGCAGCACTTTATATGCAAACTACATTGAAAATACCCACCAAAAGGCGATTGTCCTCCCACCATGGATCTTAAATCATAAAGGATAGCACTCCTCCTTACAAGCATTGATACAAGAAAATTGACGTACGTGTCCGTCGTCGTCGTTTTTAGTGACGTTTTTTACGAACTTTGTCCCAGCTCTGTCCCTTTCTAAGGCATACATTACACGGTAGGTTTTGCGTCAGTCAAAACCATCAGTCATGAATGACGTTTGACTGATGGTGACTGATGGAATTAGTAGCCACATTACACAGTCATTCTGACTGACCGTCAGTCATGCTCAAAATTTCACAAAGGATACACGTGTTCACGCAAGACAGTATGGATATGAATGAATGAATGAATGAAATATACTTTTATTTACACCAAAACACAAATACAGCATAGAAAAGGAAACAAAGAAACGATAATGGTACAAATAAGGCGGTCTTATCGCTAAAAAGTGATTTCTTCCAGACAGACAGATATTCATAAAAGAAAAGCCTGTATTGGAATTTTGATTTTGCGTTATTGAGTAAAAAACGTGTTAAAATAAATGCTACCAACATACTAATAAGGTGTTAGTTGGGGGTGCAACCCGTGCAACCCTTAATAACCCCCTACGAGCTAGGGGTTGCACCCCCTAATAACCCCTTCGTCCTAGGGGGTTCACCCCCACGAGCTAGGGTGCAAATTCGAATCACCCCCTACGAGCTAGGGGGTGGACCCCGAAATAACCCCTACCTCCTAGAGGGTGCACCCCCTAATCACCCCCACGAGCTAGGGTGCACCCCCTAAGAAGCTCTACGCCCTAGGGGGTTGTAACAAGAAGCCTTGTTCAGGATCACAAATATAACAGCAAATAGTTAATTTTTAAATACTTAAATCCTATAAGAGAAATTAACTTAGTAGCGTTTCTTGTAATGCAAACTATTTTTATTATACCGTCTTTAGCAAGGCAAACTTCTCAGCGGTTTCAGATTATTAATCATCGGTTTTATTTTTAAATTTTCAAATTCAATATTCCGGATTCGAATTAGAGCGTTTTGTTGACAGGGGCCCGGACAGGGGATTCTTCTAGAAACTTTCTTGGAGCTCACACGCTGTCGGAATAAATTTTGATTTTATTTTTCCAAATCTTTTGGAAATACCTATTAATTGTGAATAATAAAGTAAGTGAAGAGGAAGCTAGTACTTTTCCTTAGTTTATTATGTAATAATTTTCGGTAATTTTGTGTCGGGGGATTTTGCGTTTAATTCCTAATTGATTTATTTCTGAAGAAGTCAATATTTAGTTTGTGAGCTTGGAGAATCGGAACACGATGAAAAGTATCGTGGGCTAAGAGTAATAAAGTTCGCGGTGTTATTCTGAATTGCTCTTAGTTTCCAATTGTGAGTTTGGCATTGTGGCGGGTCAGCTATCGTTCTTTACCGACATAACGATTATAGCCACCTAAGTTTCGTAATCTGTTTGTGATTGTTTTCCGGTAATTCACCGTCGAAGTGGAGAATGTCCTTTAGGGGGCCGGGAACCTTGCTTTCGGAGTGCGAAATTTAGTCCCATAAAATATGACACTTGCTGGTAGGGACCGTTCATATCACAACTTATGGCTTTGCTGCCGTGATATGAACAATACACATGGAATAAGGCCAGGTACTCTTAGAGGGCTCCACCCTCGAATCTTTTAGTTCGCTTAGTTCTAAGATTTCCATTGCACCTCGGAAATCTACACAACACACCAACACGTTTAAATGTAAATGTGAGACCTTTCTCTAGTTTAGCGGATTCCCTTTTACTGGGGTAATCCTAACAAAGGGACTTTGCTTTAGAATAGGAATATTTTAGACATTGGTTAGTTTTTAGGGTTCGCGTTTTAAAGTAGAAATAGGTTAGGATAGGACAGGTAACTTCATAACTTGAATAATATTGGGATGGGTTTGTAGGAAATTTCTATTTATTCCTGTTCATGCTAATAATAGGATGACAGGATATTTTTATCTTAGAAACAACATCATTATAATTCAGATTTTCTTTTATAATAGTCCTAATAGAGATAAGTAGGTAGCTTAGACATCTAAGCTTGAATCAGAGTAAAATTACTTTGTTTCTTCGCATTTTCCTATTTATAGTTGATGAATAGGTGTAAGAAGTGCTGCAGAGTTTCTGGCCACATCTTCTCTGTAGATAGGATTTGTGATGTGGTGGTAGAATCATTGTTTTTTTATAGAGAGGTAGGAAATTGATTGATAGGAGGTCATTCCCCATCCAAAAGTTGTATTAGACAAGGATATTTAAATATAAAATCTACATAGTTTACATAAAGGAACGATATTCTTCTCAAATAAAACTTGTATCCGACCACATGGTAGGGGTTCATCACAAAAAACATCCACATTGTGGGTTTCTTTGTGGTTTCATTTAAAAGCTATTCATTATCTTATATTTAGGTGTTTTAAGCTTAAAATTACATAAAGAAATTGAATAGGATAGAGCTATTTAGGTAAGGATTATGTTTGGTTCATTGCAGATAGGATTTAGGTTTCTAAGTTCTTCTTAAAGAGCCTGAGTTACTACTTCATGATGTAGGAAACTAGACGATCACGAATATTGGCCAATTCTTAGTTTTAAGTTTAGATAATTCGTTTTCGCATAGCGAAAGATTAGATAGGGAAAATTTATTAGGTAGGCTAGGTTAGGTTGTTACAATTTACACCCTCTAATCACCCCTACACAACCCCTTAATCACCCCTACGAACCCCCTACACAGTAGGGGTGCACCCCCTAATCACCCCCACGAGCTAGGGGGCGCACCTCCTATGCACTACGGGGAGCATCTATCATGTCCGACTCCATCGCTGTCCGCGCGCTGACTGACGGTGATTGACGAAATGCGATTACACGTTCACTCAAAAGTCATGACTGATGAAAATCTAGATTTTCGTCATGCAACCATCAGTCACCATCAGTCAACGCATTACACGGTAGGTTATTCATCAGTCACAGCCGTGACTGTGGCAAAACTGACAGCAAAACCTACCGTGTAATCCAACGTCAAAAATTGACGTCATTCAATTTTCGTTGTGACGTCATTGGATAGAAAGGGACACACGTAAAATTGGAAATATCGAATATCGAACGTCAATTTTCTTGTATCAATGCTTCTAAGGAAGAGTGGGATCCTTTATGATTCTAGATCCATATGGCTCCATTTCCAAACTTCTTACTATAGGCTGTGCTATAGGGCTTACAATATACTTATATTACTCTTTGGGGCTTACTATGGGGATACAAAGACAACGGCTGGAAGGGCTATATAGACCCTATTGCCTTTCCGAAAGAAAGACAAAATTAAAAAAGTTTTTTTTTTAAAGTGTTTACGGCTCTGGATTCAGCATCTTTTTGAGCCAAAGAAAAATGTATAGTTGACCAGTGCTGCCAGATGGGGCGGATTCCTCCCAAATTTGGGGGTATATTCAGACAGAGGGGTGGATCCTTTGGGGGGTTCTGCGGGGGAAAAAAATTGGCTTGGAGGGATTTGGAGGATTTTTTTTATTTTTCGATAGTTTTCATAACTTAACGCGAT
Source organism: Agonopterix heracliana (assembly GCA_963693445.1). Lineage (NCBI taxonomy): Eukaryota > Metazoa > Arthropoda > Insecta > Lepidoptera > Depressariidae > Agonopterix > Agonopterix heracliana. The sequence continues at coordinate 6,945,019 of OY856308.1, forward strand.
CAAACCTTTCACTACTTAATTGGAATGCACCATAGGAACGCACACATGCACTAGCAAAACAATGCTGCGGCGCACGAGACGATGGAGGATGATAGAGTTGCTCTGTGGCTCTGCTATTGGGTGGTCGTGTCGGTTGCCCCATCCCCGGTCCACAGTGGAACTCCAGTGGTGGCTCGGGATATTGTTCTTTTATAAGAACAACCCTTGAAGTCACCAAAATATCAATATAACCGTACAACGTCAAGCACTTTTGCTATAAAAACTCGACATTGGCAAAATCATCACATACCCAAGATGGCAGCCATTTTTTAAAATATACAGGGTGTCCCAAAACTCAACGATAATCTGGTACCGGGCGAGAGGTCAAGTTATACCAGTTCTGGGAAAAATAAGAAAAAAAATCCATATCACTTAGTTAAAAAATAACAGACATTTTTTCAAAAAAGTTGAAAATCTCTACCCTTGGTCCTAGTTTTAAATGTAGTGATTACAAATTTCACTATTTGGCTGTGATTTTTTTAATGACGTAATCTAAAATAACGGTGCTATTTATCCCAATCACGAATTAACGTAATAAACATTGTTAGTTCAGTAAAATAAATTAAGTTTCATTGAATCATGGTTTAGAAAAATATTATCAGTTAACTTTGACAATTCATTTCGGAAAAAAAATGTACTAGACTATCCTTGGCAAGTTATTTCAAAAGATGACCCATTTAGTCAAGATTGCAAAATGGTGCAACACTTGCCACTATTATTGCCGGTAATGGTGATATTTTGTACTTTTTGTAAATGGACCTCGTTTCGAACAACTCAACCATAGCATTTTTTTATAATTATGGACATAATGGGAAGAAACAAAATTATTATTATTATTAGCAAAGAGGTTAGTTAGTCAAATTAATAACTAATTCGGTTGTAGATAACATAATAAAATAATAAACAATTAATTTATCGTAACACTTTTATTTAATTATTTCCTCCTTAAAACTTCTCTGAGGCGATGCAGAGCCGGTATTCGTGCCGGAGGCAATCAATTCGAGCATTTACTTTAGTTTTAAGGAGGAAATAATTAAATAAAAGTGTTATTATAAATGAATTGTTTATTATTTTATTATGCTATCCAAAACCGAATTAGTTATTAATTTGACTAACTAACTGCTTTGCTAATAATAATAATAATTTTGTTTCTTCCCAATATGCCTATAATTATAAAAAAATGCTATGGTTGAGTTGTTCGAAACGAGGTCCATTTACAAAAAGTACAAAATATCACCATTACTGGCAATAATAGTGGCAAGTGTTGCACCATTTTGAATTCTTGACTAAATGGGCCATCTTTTGAAATAACATGCCAAGGATAGTCTAGTACATTTTTTTTCCGAAATGAATTGTCAAAGTTAACTGATAATATTTTCCTAAACCATGACTCAATGAAACTTAATTTATTTTACTGAACTAACAATGTTTATTACGTTAATTCGTGATTGGGATAAATAGCACCGTTATTTTAGATTACGTCATTAGAAAAATCACAGCCAAATCGTGAAATTTGTGATCACTACACTTAAAACTAGGACCAAGGGTAGAGATTTTCAACTTTTATGAAAAAATGTCTGTTATTTTTTAACTAAGTGATATGGATTTTTTTTCTTATTTTTCCCAGAACTGGTATAACTTGACCTCTCGCCCGGTACCAGATTATCGTTGAGTTTTGGGACACCCTGTATAATAGAATAGAATGGAGGATGATAGCCGTGTGATCTCGAATTTGCCGTGCGTCGTTCGTTCGGTCAAACAGGTTTTTAACGCCAACCGCCCGCCAATACCGTCTTTGCCAAAGTGTAAAACGTTGATAAAACACAGTGATTAAATCCAATGAGGTCTCTCAAGGCACAGGATGCCGTGGTGAAGATAATTAATGGCACTTTCAAAACAAAATTTAACTCAGAGAAAATGTATGGAACTGCTGACGACTGAGAAGTGGAGATGCTGATCCAGTGAAGGGAGCAAATTTTATTTGATTGTATTTGAATAAAAAATATTTTTCCAATTAGTAGGGGTTTTTTCTCAAAACACTACCATTTTGCGGGGATTTCAGGGGAGATTTGGGGAGAATGCCAGATTATTATCTGGCAACACTGTAGTTGTCACTTGTCAAGTTGGTTGTCAAAGACCACCCACCCATTCCAATGTCAAATTTTTCTCTCGCAGCTCTCGCTGGTTTGGTTTCTTTCAAGTTTCTTTCTTGGGTTTCTCGTTAACTTATCCCAACACAATTTTAAAAAATCCCCCGAGTTCACTGTAAATAACAAGGGCTGGAGTGCCATGTGATAATGTCCCGTAAGCGAACCAGACAGGCAGGCAGCGAGGAGGATATGAGCGCCACACTGCTGGAAGTCGGCGGTGGGGAGGCGAAGAACGGCAGCGATACCAGCTTCACCAGCAGCGCCAGCCAGCTCCCCGCCGAGGCGGAGTGCGGTGGGGTGAGTGCTTTATTACATTCATACAAGTTGTAGTGCCGCTACGATGATGGAGTTAGATGACGAATTAAGTAACCTTTATTGCCACATGAATCATTCCATTACACGTTCACTTTCGTTCGTTTCGTATTGTATTTTAGAGTCCTTCTTAATTACCTGATGGTTTTTTATACTCTGTTGGTAGGTCCCTATTAAACATCACATAACTACTAGACGACATAGGATAATTTTATTTGAGACATAGAAAATATTTTGCATCATTTGTTTTAGAATTCAGCGTTTAATGTTTTTGTTATGGTCAGTGATCGGATATTTGGGAGCTTATTTACTTAAACCGCATATTTGACATGCATGGTATTTCATCTCAAGCGTTTCAGTGCTTCGGAAGGCACATTAAGCAATTGGTCTTCATAACTTTTCATTAAGCCAGGTCAGAGGCCTATTAAGGTGGCTTGAAAATTATCGGACAGTAACAGAACCACTAACTTGCCTCCACCAACATGCACTGGGCCCGCGTGGTGGAGTATGGCCCACTCGCTCTCACCCTTATTTGTGAGAGGATGCCTTTGCCCTGCAGTGGGATTCTACAGGCTATAACTTACTTACTTTACTAAAAAGGCATGTCCATATTAATGTCTTTGTAGAAAAAGGTTCAGATTTTTCATTATCTATTCAGTCAGAATAACATTGGCAAGTTATTTTCAATGCAATTTGATCCTTATTTATATTTATAAAAAATAATTAATTTAATAGTTTTTTTAAGATTCATTATTTTATTACCTACATTAACTTAGTAACTAAGAGAATTAGCGATAATATATCAATTTACCAATACCTCTCATCGACACACCTCTAATATCACAGAAATTCTGAAAATAACTTGCCTATTGCAACTCACTTTCAAAGTTAACAAAAATGTTTTAATTTTTTATACTTTTAACCCTTATTCGGATAGAGGCCACCACATTTACATTTAATAATGAACCCTATTGATAAAGTTTTAACAATTATGTCCTCTAATAAAGCCTCTGTCCGAATAAGGGTTAAAACAAGAATATGCTCATACAAATATTCTTAGGCTATTTTGCATGAGAATGAATGATTTTCTTAGGCAATTAAAAACTTAAAAGCTCAACCTTAAAACTGAACAACAATGATCAATGATGGACGTTGGCCCCACGCTGGATGCTACCATAATGAGTAACCAAATGTTAGCATAAATAGAACTAGCTCTACCTCTCATTTCGTTAGTTTCCTTTAAATGAATGGCCCCAACAGCCATTGTGAATAGCCAGACGTGCCTGCCGCGAAGCACACTTTACGCGTAATTCATTATAAATCGTAAATGATTAACATCATTGACCTGCTGACGCATGCATGTGTGCGTGCACCCACATGGTCACCTGATTTTATCTATCTTCCAGCTCTTACACTTGAATTTCTTCTTATCCTTTCTGGATTTCAGCTTACCTCTGTAAGCTGGTGGGGCCTCCATTGCCTATTCTTATAGCCCCTCCAATCTCCTTCCATCATAATGAGTGCACGGCACATTTCTGTCTTATAATGTTTGTGATGGGATCCATTTGGTTTAGAGACCATTTTACCGTATCCCAAATAGGTATACTTCTCTGCAGCAATCCTTTCTAGATATCCTTAAGTCTTCTCCTCCAGGTTATCTCCACATTTCATTCCCATAACTTTCTGCCACATATTTGTTAATCTACAACATTGTATTGTCATATACCAATAAATAAATAACATACACAGCTCACACGCACCATATGCCATCCGACTCTTCCATCTCTCTCTCTCTCTCTCACCCTATGCGTCCCGCTCGCGGTGCGCGAACCATGTTTCTTGTAGCAGTTTTTTAATTATAAATTCTTAAGATCTCGCAATTCCCGCAATCTCGCAAGTGCCCTTTTTGACAAAAACCGGCTACTTACTTGTAAAGGCGTGTAGGGCACCATTTCCATTATTTCCCGCATCTCCTCTCCACACCCCCCTCACATTTTCAGTCACTAGTAAACATACTTCCCAAATACACAAACTCATACACTTGTTCCACTCTTTCTCCTTCAAAAGAGATCTTACCCTCTGTAACCTCATCCTCGCACACTAAGACGAAAGTGAATATAATAATAGTGAGGGCGCTCTCGGGTCGTGACAGGCCTATCGTGCGGGGGTGCAGGTGGCGGGGGGAGCGGTCCCAGTACCGATTCACCTGTACCTCAGTACCAGTACCTCAACAGTCGGTGCCTCACCCCTCCGCTCACCGCGCGAGCCCCTCCCCTTTATTGTATCTACGCTAAGCTAAAACCATTACTTTCGTTTTGCATACATTTACTTTCATTTCTTTCCTCTTAAACAACTTATTCATCACATTTATCACCACTTACCACTCAAATCACAAATATCAGAATAACAAAGATCAACGGTGGTGCAGAGGTGGAGTTTGCCCCGTGCTGGATGCCATAATGGGTAACCAAACATTAATTAACTATGCGTATGATAACTAACACTTATCTCTTTTTTTTACATTTAAGGCCAGGTTATCAAAGTGCAAGCGTCTCTTTCTTGCAGGCATAAATTTGCTTTTAGCCATCCCGCTCCAATTGAAAGCAGGATCGCAAAAAAACGTGTTTTTCATCAATATCTTTGCTCATGGGTGTTTCTAAGCTCAAAATTCTACGGAGTTCACTAGAAATATTTAATGTATTTAGTAAAGTACAAGAATAAAAAGTTAAATATCAGCAGTTTAATCATAGTACTGAAAAAACGGGTAACTTTGGGATTTTTTTCTATCTATTAAACTTAATCTAATCGTGTAATTGAGAACGGTCACCTATCAGCCAGATCCTTAAATAAGACATAATTGGTTTTCAGTCTTTAAAACACAGTTTAAAACACTTTCGTTCGTGTTAAAAAAATACGGCCTCGACCGGATAACAGCGTTTTAATGGGGTCTTGCTTGTGCGTTAGCACTGTATTTCCGCCAGTGTCAAGTAGTTTATAGGAGTATCTATCCCAATCTCAGAACATTGATCAAGAACAAGAACGGAACGGATTAAGGATTGCGGAGCCTCGTGGCAGGCAAAAACGCGACGCGCGAAAACCACGCGAGGCACGTGCTCGGGTCAGAACCTGCAAAGTGACTCTCAACCTCTTATCTCGTTAGTTCATTTAAAAGTTTAAATTAATGTCAAAACAAAGACTTTAATAACCCTCCTTCTGTCGCAGTCGGGTAAATACATAAATTCTTAATGTACATAATTATGCACAAACATAAACTCGTCATAAATCATAAAAAGGTACTTATAGGAAAGATTTTAAAATATCAATCATATATCAATCACAGTTTCTTGTGAACTAAATCAGTATAATGATGTCTGGAATTATGAATACAATGTTGACTAATTTAAATAAAATACCACTTTACATTGGAATGTTTTTGTTTAGTATACAATATCTGTGTTTCCATACAATTTAAACTTTACATAATTTTGTATACAAGGTGTTACAAAAATACAAATAAACCTTTAAGGGGGTGGTATAGACCATCAAACTGAACAACTTTCACTATGGGACCAACATCGAAATCGCGAAAAAAAAATGATGTTCTATATACTCTACAAATCGACTAGAGCTAAAATATGTATGGGATATCAAATATTTTTTTTTGCGACCAACCTGGGACCAATATGGGACCAACATCGAAATCGCGAAAAAAATAATTTTATATCCCATACATATTTTAGCGCTAGTCGATTTGTAGAGTATAGAACAAATTTTTTTTTCGCGTTTTCGATATTGGTGGGACCAATATCGAAATAGCGAAAAAAAAAAATGCCACTGCCGCGATATTATCGAGCGATAATATCGCTGCGATTTTGCGATAATTGTTCTCAGTACATTTTGTATGGGGACGCGTTCAGTGAAAGTTGTCCAGTTTGATGGTCTACACCACCCCCTTAAATGTTTATTTGTAGTTTTGTAACACCTTGTAGTATAAGATTTTTACAAAAAAAAAATACATATTTATTGTTGTCTCTATGTCCATGACCTACGAATAAGAATTCCATGACTCAAAATCACCGACTTTTTGAATTTGATGTCTGTTTTTGTTTGTTCGAGCATCACGCAAAAACTACTGGACCGATTTCGATGTAATTTTTTGTGTTTAAAAGCTTATGATTAGACTTAAAAACTAGTATAAGTAGATTTTATCTCGTTACAATGATAGGAACCGGTGCGGCGGTGCGGACGGCCAAAGCTCGTTTAAAATAAAATTTGTAAACCAAACTAGTTATTACAACTGGCCTATTTTCCCACCCCTGTCGTACCTAGAAGTTCATTGCTCTAGCCCTTACATAACGGTTCATGGAAAGGTTTGCGCTGTAATCCTGTTTGTTACGTTCTCGTTACCTCGTTTCAACCCCACTTGAGTAACTTAGTGGAATTGATCTACGCATATCTATTTCACGTGTCATTTGATATAGGTCAACAACATGATTATGAAGAAATTAATTAGTTCATTTGTACTGTACAGAGGCAAAAATATGAAAATGAAAGCCAAATGAATCAATACTTTGGGCTCACGTCCAACTATGTGGAGTGGTGTGATTGTTGACCAAGCCCGTGCTATTATAGTCAGGGTATATATTCCGGATGCTTGTTACTATATCATTTTTCAGTTCCTGAGTCGAAGACGATCGATATAATCAGAATTTTGAATTGCTTTAATTAAACCGCGGAAACTTGATCTAGTTTCAGCTTTGCAGTAAATAATTGAAGATTCTCAGTATTCTCAATATACAGCGAATTCCGAACCCAGAATAGATGACACTGACACTACGGACCTGAAAAAAAGACGGACGTAATGTGACACTAAAAAGATGTGAAGCATGCAAGGTCCAACATTTTCGTTTGTTCTACAAGGGTCCTACACTCACACAGATGCACTAGCTCTAGGCGCAGGTCCTACAACCCGTCATCTTATGTACCGCGTGACAGCACGCACACAAAAGAAAAGGGGGCTTCACTCGTGATTAGACGAGATTACGTCCGTCTTTTTTTCAGGTCCGTGACTGACACGTGCCATTTTGAAACTGCAAAAACTGAAAGTGAACCTTGGTGGGATGGTGGATGGTGGGTTGGTAGTTATAGCAACGTTTCTGATGACCCTGAAATGGGAATACGCTCGTGAGTTTATGCATGTGTTGTGTATGTAGGTGGAAAAAAATCAATCGACCACAATTAGAATATCGCATACCTACGTGCAGCCCACATGCCCAGCCCGCCAACGTGGCGACGCTGGCGCCGCATTATCGATCCAACAGGTCTATTCATTAAACCACTAATTACATTTTTAATCATCTACAATTTATACCTTCGCGTTTTGCAGATAGACTCTTATCATACTTCAGATAATTAGTTAATCTTATCTGTAGTCTAATAGTCTTCCGAAATAAACGAAGAGTTTACTCAAACTTTGGTTTATTTTAGTAAAGCTGTCTTGCCTACAATAGAGCTTGCGTGTCGCGTCGCGTGACACAGTGCGCCTCCGTTAGCTGGCAGATTTGCGCGTGGGGCATCTGACATATCGCAGTGATGCGAGTATAGTTTTGGCACCTACATATCGGTCAGTGTGCCGGTCGTTGCCTTCTTCCCGTTTAGGGCGAGGTTGTTCTAAGGAATTCTATTATACAGGGTCCTACTTAAAATTCTGACGGTTTTTTAAGGGTATGACCAGCACTGGTAGCATGTTACACGTGATACGGCTTTATCACGCCTTTTATCTTGTTCTTTTACGTGCAAATATAAAGAGAGCGCTTTATCACGGTGTCATGCTACCTATGCAGACCATTAAACTGAACATCTTTCTCTATGGGACCAACTGTGAAATCGCGAAAAGAAATTCAGCTGTCTCATACATTTAGGCTGAGTACAAACTTTAGCAGAACTAGATGATTGAAATAGAAAAAAGATAATTGCCTTTCATAAGCTATTGTTTGTGAAAAACTGAAACAACTGTTTTGCCACGCACTTTTTCTGTCGAGTCGTCGGCATGTCATAGAGTTTGTTTTGCCATCGTGTTAAGGAAATATACCATATCGTGGTGAAGTTCAGTACGTCACTCGGGAATGCAACCAAAGACGTATTCTCCATGATTTGAGAATATTAGTCTTTACTGGAATAGTGAATAAAGTATACGTTCGATTGACCGAGTTGCACAAGATCAGAACCAGTCAGTTCTTGGCTCGGTGCCAGGCATGACATAATATTTACTACGGATTTAGTTCAATCATCGCAGCACCAGGTAGACGTTCGAGGCTTATGACGTGATAATTTCTACAAATCTCTATCAACCACTCAAGTATCGTAGTAAATCCTTGATTTTTGTAGTTTATGTTCTGATCATGCACTGTCATGATTGTGGGTTTCAAATAAGAGGTCAATGGTTTCAAATTATAATATTAATAATTTACATTATTATAATAATTGATTATCATCGTTGACTCTGACAGTCGGAGCGGGAATAGCGTCATACCATGCTTATTGCGTCACGCGACGTTTTTACGTACTGTACGTTCGTAATTCATAATGCAAATACATCTGGAACTTTAAATTGCAGCGCAAGGACAACCATAACGCTTACCATGTCGCGCGTAACAGTTAAAAAAACATTTAAGAGGATATCGCCTTGCATTGCCTCTAGCGCGCTCCATGAAGTTGATTATATTTTGATTTTTGGATATTAACCAATTAAAGTACACGAAATATTTTTAAGGCGTATCCGCCTGGGACCACGGCCAAAGAAAATATACGCCACGGCTCTCCATACTAATCGATGTGAACGAGCGCGTGGAACCGGTCAGAATTTAGCCGTTTTCTTTGAAAAATTAGATGATTCTTTATGAATTTTGAATAAATAAGAAAACTAAAGCCTGACCAGAAATATAAAAAACCTCGCCATGTTGCGGAAAATCATTGGAACTAATTTTTGTACTTGGAACACTAACATTAAAGGTGACAGTCGATTGCAGCGCCCCCAAACCAGGTTTTTTATTTTCCTGGTCAGGCTTTACATTATTCTCTGTAGTATTGTGAAATACGTTGTAAATTTTCATATTCTTCCGATCAAAAATGTAAGAGTAAAATATGGTTATAACTGGAAAAAAGGGGTGACTTTAGAGTCCTTTTTCTTCAGTTTTATTAATTAAAACAGATTTCGAGAAAACCACTTCTCATGTCCTGTAGATTGTTCAGTTTTGTTTTCTGCTTAAAAAGTGCCATAGTTAATGTATAAAATGGTTACAAAGTTTCCCGATCTCACGGTAAAACCGGGCGGTAGCTACTTAATACGCTATTTGCCTGTGGTTTAAATGTAGTTAGTGTTAGTCAGATTTTAGGCAAAATGTAGAGTTTCAAAGTAGCAGTGGCTCAAAAATTTCCATACAAATCTTAAATTATTCCTAGCATTGAAACTTCTTGCAAACTATCGGTACAGAGATTATTATCTAGATTCTAGATAGAATTTAAAAAATTGCATTGACTTATTTGGTTAGTATTGAAAATAGGATCACCGAGCTTGCTGCAAGGAACATACTCTCAAACCTGATTTGTTTAAGAATGGTTTATCTGAAAAGAAAACGATAAGTATGTCGGGAACACTGAATGAGTTAGTGGCTGTTGGTGTGCCTTAGGTATTGAAATAATTATCGATCGACATCGTATGATGCGATGCGTCAATGTAAATAATTATAATAATAAATAGAAGTAAAGATAAGCGTATAAATAAATACAATATCTTCCATGAACGCGATATCTAGCTTCTAATCTATTTAGTACAATGTTATGTGCCTGAATCATTAGGTATGGGAAGATTTGTATGAAAATGTATAGGTACAATAAATAACAACAGACGCGCATTTAGGGGAAACATTTCACGCGAGCGACTCTTATAGCCAACTTCGAGATTCCTATTTGGCAACATCAATTAACTAACTTTTGCGTGGAAATATCGCGAGATTAAATAGATATTTGGTCACTTTGGTCATGTCGCGCGATATCCGGCGACATTACACGATTTGGTTGGCGAAATTCCGCTATGGTTTTACCGTAATAACATTTTCATGCATTATTAAAATCTCAGTCTATTTGCGAGTGTTGTACAGTGTGTTAGGGTAAACAGTTGCATTACTTTAAAGGGTGATTGTACCCATGATACGGAACAACTTTCCCTATGAAACCTATTGGAAATTCGCAAAGAAATTTTTGGACTTTCCATACTAAACGCAATCAACTGAAGGAACGTTTGTATGAAAAGTCGTTTTCTTTTTCGAATTTCCCATTTTTCTCCATTGGAAAAGTTGTTCAGTATCATGAGTACAATCACCCATTAAAGTAATACAAATGTCTACACCAACACCCTGTATATTACGTAGAGCACATCCACCAAACAAAATAGAAAGATATATCGAGCTAAGCTATTTCAGTCGCATAGTTCAAATAAGCAAGATTTTTGCTTACTGTCAGTCTGTCAGCACCGTCCAAAGTCCGTGGACTAAATAGTAGCTGCAAGGTGAAATAAAACAATCACAAACGTAAGCAGTGGGTTGTTTCGCAGCTCGATGACAGCCGCGGCGCCCGCCGGCTGCCGGCTGACGGCCGGTCACCGGTCGGACTCGGAGACCCCTCGGAGCAGGTCGTGGAGCGTCGCGTGTCAGGCGAGCCTCCACGTCGGCGTCGCGCCACCGGCGCCCCGCCCCCCGCACTCTTTCCTCCCACCCGAACTCCGCTATTTTCCTCACACCAACGCCCTCCTCACCGGCATGATATTGGTTTTGTTTAGTTTCGGTCCAGCATTCGTGGAGAAAAGACGCACGCCGCTCTGTTTCATTATAACAACTGTTTTACAGTTTACTGCTCTATCAGAACGGCCAGTCATTCATTTCGTAAATTAAATACAAAAAAAACAACTTGACATTATACGTCAAAAAACAAGTGTGAAGTTATTGTGAAATCTGTACAATTTTTTTTGAGAAATAAGCTTTATTTGAATTGTTTGATTTGATAACAAACGATGCAAGAGACGTTACATATATTTTTAAGGAACTGAGATCATCAACGTGTTCAAAGGATAATAGTAGTTGAGTAGATTAGTTGGACTATATGATGTCAGCGGTGACGATGACCACGACGCTCACGAACGGGCACGCTCACCTCAACGGGAAGTTGGAGACGAGCTTGAACGGCTACAGGAAAAATGGATACGTAAAGCCCGAATCAATAGAAACACCTGTGAGTACCGCTGCTTAATTTTGCCTTTCTGTGTACAATAACTTTAGGTATAACGTTTACGCAAATCATGGACACAACGACCGCTACAAATCGGTTTACCAGACATATGCTAATGATTGTTAATTCGGCATCGAAGATAGACTCAAAGCAGACCCGGCTTTCGGAGAATCAATACCAGTTTCGGAGAGGATCAAAGCGAGACGTCCCGAATATCCCAGTCTCTCTTTAACTGTATTCAAATTTCAAACGATAATATCGGAATTATTCCCGGCACGCCGCTTTCCCCCTACGCCGCTTCTCTTTATAGTGAGTCGCGCTACGTCACGTCGCGTAATAGTGATTCCCTCTACATCGAGTCTACGTCATGTACAGTTCGCGAACGATTTTTTAAAATTGTATGGTAGTTTGCATGTGTGTGTGCTTTTTTCAATCATCATCAGCTTCTATGCCTCTCATTACACTTACCTACTTACTTAGGGTTTATAATTTTAAAAGATGAAAGGCTAATAAGCATTGAGAAGTACCAGGAGAGCAGAGGAGTACAAGAGGTTAAACTTACAAAATTACCGTTGGCGCGCTCTATAGGTAGTAGGTACAATCTCTATAATATTATAAAGAGGATACCTAGATAGATTTGATTTTTTGTTTGTTTGTTTGTCTGGATGCTCGTAAGTTTGTTTGTATTGAATAGGCTCCGAAACTACTGGACCGATCTGAATAATTCTTTCACCATTTGAATGCTACATTATCCGTGTTAAACATAGGCTTAAAAACGGCCAAGTGTGTGTCGGGAAGATTCTAAGGCGGTACGAAATACGCCGCGGTCATCTAGTACATAATGAGTTTGCATTTTCGAGTTGCAATACATATATACGAGCATACTCGATCATCAGCACCAAAGACAGACAGCACTGCATAGGACACGATGATAAAATAATAAAAGAAGTGTTAATTTTTTGAAACACCGCCATTAAGGTGAGGTGATTGATATAGAAACCGCGCTATGAAATTTAGGTGTGCATTGCTATAGACAATGCATGCAACACAATCTTGTGAAAAAAACAAAGAACAAAAAAAGCGGACCAACAACCTCTTTCTTTATTATTTTATCGTGTCCAAGTGAGATAAAAAAACCGGTTAAGCGCGAGTCGGGCTACTCGCGCACCGAGGGTTCCGTACCACAACACATAGGTAGGTACTAATACTACTAATACAACAAACAGCTTACAAAAGCTCTATAATCTAATCACACCAAGTTTGACTTTTGTAAGTAGGGGGAGTCCGGGATACTTGAACCACCTTTTGCTTAAACGCATACAACTTTTTATTGCAAAGATGCAGTGATGTCACTTTAGTGATATTAGATAGCGAAGTTATTTGGCTACAAATTTTATGTACTAAGATGTTTGTGAATATAATATTTATTGGGCTGGACAATTTTTTCCGAAAAATGAGATTTGGCTCAACCATCCCCAATGGGTGGGATGGTTGAACAGGGGGGTAGGGATCGTTGAAAATACCCTTATAATTTAAGAAATAATGCTTTTTAAATTCAATGTACTTATATCAAAATCTCATATAAGTACATTGTATGGGAACAATCTAAACTTGTAAATATATTAAAAAAGAAATTAAAATTGCGGCATGTCAACATTGCACACTTTGACAAGGTAACTACGGTTTTCTACGTAGGTTATATATTGATACTAAAAGAAATCATTTTAGAGTCAAATTTAGCATTATAGAACTATATTCCTTAATAATATGAACACACTAAGCAAGATCTAATAAGAGAATCAAATTTTGAAACTAAAACATGGCAAAACACATAAAGCTGGTATGTGATCTGCAAAACTTCGAAAGTCGAATCTACTAATTGCTGATTTTTTATTTCCTTTCTTGGGGCTGAAGCCTATGCTATGCTTAGTTTTGATCTGGAACGGCATTTGAAGCTAAAAGATAATTAAAGTCGATGAAAAATATTATTATTCACTATGGTTCCCTCTGTGGGGTGGATCAACCATCCTTTATCGACCCGTTCCTACTTTTGTTTAGATTTCCGAAAAACTCTGAATCACAGGTCAAATAGGCTTTGCATTCAACAAACTGCACTATTTTGAAAATATAATAATAAATCAACATAATGCGTACCTTTTAATTTAACGCAGTAACGAACAAGTAAATAAAACTATTTTTTTTCACTTTTTACTATAAAAAACACACAAATTCAGCTCAAAGTCAAACTACTCTGCCCGCAGCCTAGATGGCGCTTGTGGTGGTAGGTATGGATCGCGGGAATGCAATGACCTGTCAAACGAATCGATAACACGAAATTTTCAATCGACAAATGGAGGTGGCTCATCTATCCCACCTGTTCATGCATCCCGGTTTACCCCTACCGTTTTTACGATAGAGCGACAAGAAAAAACGTTCATACAAACTAGTTTCTTGTACGAGGTCCCCCTTAATTTTTACTTTTTGTCATTTTTATTATTTGTTAGCAAACCCGCCATAATAAGAATAACGCACATGCTGTGAAACAAATGTCTAGCTATACGGTTCAAAAGTTACAGCCCTAAATAGTTAGTTAGGACAGACAGAAAGCCGAGACAGACGGACGGACGAACAATTAGTAATATGATCCCGTTTTCACCATTTGAGTACGGAACCCTAATAAAAGGCTAACAAAGAAAGGCTAATAAACGTATTGAGAAGTACCAGGAGAGCAGAAGAGTACAAAAGGTTATTCCGGATGAAAAAAAACGTATGTGTGTGGATGGCATCAGGAATTCCGGACAGTGATGCCAGATGATAATCTGGCATTCTCCGCAAATCTCCCCGAAATCCCCCAAAATTGTAGTGTTTTGAGAAAAAAACCCCCACTAATTGGAAACATATTTATTTATTCAAAACAATCAAATAAAACTTGCTTCCATCACTGGATCAGCATCTCCACTTACGTCGTCAGCAGTTCCATACATTTTCTCTGAGTTAAATTTTGTTTTGACAGTGCCATTGATTATCTTCACCACTATTATTTAAACATTGTCACTTTTAATCACGATTTTATCTCTGTGTTTTATCAACGTTTTACACGGAGTTGCTCTGTGGGTCTGCTATTGGGTGGTCACGTGCGCGTCGGTTGCCCCATCCCCGGTCCACAGTGGAACTCCAGTGGTGGCTCAGGATATTGTTCTTTTATAAGAACAACCCTTGAAGTCACCAAAATATCATTATAACCGTACAACGTCAAGCACTTTTGCTATAAAAACTCGACATTGGCAAAATCATCACATACCCAAGATGGCAGCCATTTTTTTAAAATATAGAATAGAACGTTTTACACTTTGGCAAAGACGGTATTAGCGGGCGGTTGGCGTTAAAAACCTGTTTGACCGACTGCGACCGAACGACGGTCGTCCATCGTCTCGTGCGCCGCAGCATTGTTGTGCTAGTGCGTGTGTGCGTTCCTATGGTGCGTTCAAATTAAGTAGTGAGAGGTTTGATCGCGTTAAGTTATAAAAACTTTCGTCTAAACGGCTTTTCAAATATCCTCCAATGAGCGTTTTTCTTTTGGTTTTCTAGGGGATCGATAGATGGCGCTACGGTCTGTGCGAATATACGTCAAAATTTCAAAAAGCGTTTCTTTGAAACAATAAAGAGGGAAAAGAGGATCAAGAATATGCCAACGCATCTTTTGATGGCATATTTCATTATTTACTAATCATTTTAATCGAAAATTCTTAACTTTTATGTCTGACTTGATTGTATAGGCTCGATTCCTTGGCTTTAAAAAAAAGGCAGTCACAGTCTTGACAATATTTTGACAGGATCTCGCCAACGGCTCTATGGAGCGATAAACATGCCATCTGTCGAGTTTTTTATTAACTAAATTTAAAAAAGAAAAGAAAAACGCTCATTCCCTCCAAGCCAATTATTTTCCCTCCGCAGAACCCCCCAAAGGATTTGTCCCCCCTAAAATCCCCCCTTGGTCTGAAAATACCCCCAAATTTGGAGGGAATCCCCCCCATCTGGCAACACTGATTCCGGATCAGGTTTCCGTATGACGCGTAGAATGAGAAGGAACTAGAAGCAAGCACGTGTCTTGTCATATATAAGTGTCAGTAAGAGATGCACATAGCAAATTCGCTCTAGTTAAAAAAGGAGATCGCTATGAATAGATGTTTTCGAACGCGTTTCGATAGATGTATTATTTTTTTTATTGTCATTCTTTGTTGTTTATGTAGGTACGTTTATTATGAATTTATCTATACATATTAATATTTTTACTTTAATAGGGAATGTAATGAGATAGGCAGAGATGATGCGGAGTAGATTGCCGACTGGATAATTTATGGAGAGAAACTAACGAAATCAAATAATGTGATGATGAATGCACGGAAGCTTTTATCTACTCATTGCTGGATTTACAGAACATCTAGGTACTTATCATCAGTTAATCACTTCCGCAGCCGTCCTACGTAGGTAGGTATTACCTGTACGCTGCATTCAGCGAGTAATTTCTCTATGGGTAATACCCACAGGCGAAGTATTTTTCGCTTTCGTTCCTTCTCTTTCTACGGTATTACCTCGTATGGTAATACCCATCAAGTTATTATGCCTTAGTAACTACCTAATACCAAATATTCAAATAAATAAAATATTAAAGGATTAAATCCTTCTTTGTCAAACTTAGTACAACCCGAAGGTACGTGTAATAGATACTCTTTCTAATTACTTGCTGGCCGTTGGTTTCATTCTGTCTTCGATCTTTTTGATCTTCCATTGTTTTGCAAATTTGATGTCATGCTGGTCAAAAGCAAAATATATTATCAAAGACTACAGTTTAATTATATTATATTGTTATGATAACTTATTACAAGATACGGTACAAGCTACACAAAAAGGCCTAAAAATATATATATTTAAGAGACAAAAGGACACACAGGCCCACAGGCGTAACCGCCTCTAACTGCATCATCAGCCTGCGTCATCAAGCGGAAGAAAGTAAGTGTCTTAAGGATCACTCACGCTACACCGTGCCGGGTCCGAGCCGAGTCCGTGCCGACCGTCGGCCGATATTTATGGACACATGATGGACACCGAGCGGCAACCGAGCCGGGGCCGAGCCGGGCCCGGGCCGGACCGGGTCGGATGGCTACGGCCGGCGCTCGGAACGGACACGGCTCGGACCCGGCACGGTGTAGTGTGTAACTAACCCATTAAAGTCAATGAAATTGTTCAGAAACAACCTAGTAACTAATCTCTATGCTTGTTTGTAGATTGTCGTTAAAATGAATACCTAGTTTTAAAGTTACAGTGCCTCAAATATTTCCATTCAAATCTTAATTAACCTTGGTATTAAGAGACCCTTCACACTAGCGTCTTTCGAGCGTCGTCGTAGAGCCAGCGTCAGCGCAGCGTCGACGGCTGCCGAACGCCACGCTACGCCAGCGCTGCGTAAGCGTTCGGCAGCCGGCCAGCGCTGGCGCCGCGTCGACGACCGAAGCTCGAATCGTCGCAGCGCGGACGCTGGTACGACGACGACCGACGCTAGTGTGAGGGGTCTCTGAAACTATACACTGACACTTTTTTAAGGGTATATTCAGACCATCAAACTGAACACTTTCTCTATGGAACCAACATCGACATTGCGAAAAAAAAATCAGCTGTCCCATACATTTGGCTCAAGTAGGTTTGCAGTTTTCTATGGAAGAGCTGATTTTTTTCCGCGATTTCGACTTTGGTCCAATAGAGAAAGTTGTTCAGTTTGAACTGAACTGAACTCAAACTGAACTACTTTTACTATAGGATAGGAACAACATCGAAATCGCGAAAAAAAAATCTGCTGTTCCATACTAAACTGCAATCCTACTCGAGCCAAATGTATGAGACAGCTGATTTTTTTTTTGTGATTTCGATGTTGGTCCGATAGAGAAAGTTGCTCTGTTTGGTCTGATCATCCTCCTAAAAAACTGTCAGCATATTAAGTTGGACCCTATACAGGGTGGATTTTTGAGACGGGGCAGTAAGGGCAGGTACCTTAACCGTTGTAGCTACAGCGAAACGTTCTTAGGAGACTATCCTTAACTTTTTGAAAAATTTCGAACTGCATTCACAGATTTCGAAAAAAATTTACAGTCAGCAAGAAAATTGACAATTTACACAAAAACTTTTTTTGATGCCAATCGATCCTGTTTCTTATAAGGATCAATAGACTCTATGGGACCAACCGAGGTTTGAGTACTAGAAATGTCAGAAATCGCAAAAAACGTAGTAATAATTTATAACGTTATTTTAGTAACAAATAAACATTAATTTGTGTTATAAATACCTACATAAATATTTAGTTTATTACGTTTTTCATATCACCTTGTTTACAATAAAATGTCGTTGGTTGAATGGCGGCTACAGTCATTGCATTTAAAAAAAAGTCCAGTTCCATTTTCAAGTACCTACATATATTTTTTACTATGGCCATTTTCCACAAATACTTGTCTAAAATTGTTGTGTTTTACGAAATTTTATTACTTTTTCCTTGGAAGTATGTCGAAAAACGTCGTATGAAACGCGTGAGCATTGGTCATGACAGCCTCTGCTAGAATATACAACACTCGCCTGCGGCTCGTGTTGGAATCCCGCCTCGGCTGTAATGACAAATTTTGCTCACTTGTATTGTATCATAATGTACTATTATTTTCTATTTAAGGCATGAAATATAATCTACCTCGTTACTTTTGTTTTATATTTTGTGATAGGTAAGTAAGTACCTATAGGTACATCATTTAATATTTGATGCTTACCTTTGTTGTAACCAATATTTAGAATAACAATTTCTCAATATCATAATATGTTTAAAGTACCTACCTAAATGAATTTTATTTTATTTAGCATAAATAAATCTTAGCGCCCATGACTGTGTAGGTACCTACTATAATTTACATGCTAAATAAATGTTTGCATTATCTCATAGATCATCTCTTCCATAGATTTTATCTTAATGGAATACGAATAAAAAAAAATATTTTTTTGAAGGAATCTACCTACTTTTGTTTTATATTGTGTAATAGGTAAGTAGTTAGGTACATCATTTAATATTTGATACTCACCCATGTTGTATGTAACCAATATTTAGAATAACAATTTCTCAATGTCATAAGTTTAAAGTAGGTACCTGAATGAACTGTTTTATTAAGCATAAATCTTAGCGTCTATAACTGTGTAGGTAGGTACTATACCTACCTAGTCACCTTTTTTTGACGACATGCTAACGAAATTTTTGCATTAAGTATCTCATTGATCATCTTTTCCATAGATTTAATCTTAGAAGAATACTAATTACATATGTTTTTTAAAGCAAAAACTTAACAGTTTGATTTCTTTAAAGACTAATCCCATCACAAACAATAAGTTGTAAAAAAAACAAGTCTCGCAACACAAAAAGTAAAAACTCATCTACCGTAAAAAGTTGTGAGATGCATTTATTTTATTTTATTTTATTATATTTGGGGAGCTTACAGCTACAAAACAAATAAGTCTCAAATTTAGTCAGCTATAGGCCAATTACAAGCTTCCACATAAATAGGAATGTATGAAATGCTTCCACATGTCCAAGTCTGTTAATTTATTCAGTCCCTACTCAAGGATCCTTATAGTGACCATATCAATATTAAAAATCTTCGTTACGGACTGTTGGTCCTACCGCTTAGTTCCCCTAGTAGGACCAGCAGGATTTTAAAAACCTCGTGGTCCTACTCTTTTAGGTTTTAAAGAAATAGATTGACTTCGCCATCGCATGAAAACACAATGTATCTCACAAGTAATACAAATTATTTAAATTTGTTTATTTAGTGCGATTGCCAAGACAATCTATCTATTTAAAACCTAAAATATTTTTAATATTGATATGGTCACAACTTTTTGCGGTAGATGAGTTTTTAGTGATTCGAGACTTGTTTTTTAAAATTTAGGTTTTTGATAGGATCTCATTTCTTTTTGTGGATAGTCCTACTTTTTTACTGACTGCAAATGTAACTTAGTAATCCCATATACCTACATATTATGGGATTACAAAGTTATTTATATGCAGTTATGGTGTATCTAGAAAACTGGACCGTTATCTTTGAAGCACTAAATATAAGCCATACAAACATATTCAGAAAGCACTAATAGCCCAGTAAAATTAGACAAATCAGGAGAAATAATTCCCGGAGTTTTGGAACTTTTTTTAAACGTTCCTTTGGTACGTAAGATTGAAGAAAAAAAAAGTCCTGGCAAAGGGGGGGTGAGCTCGAGGAAGGGGGGGGGGGGCTCTGAAGGTGACTTTTTTCAGTTTTTCGCTTATTTCTCGGAATCTGTAAGTCGTATCGAAAAGTTTTGTAAGTACAAATTAATTCTCACAAAATTTCCTACAAAGTATGTGGTATGCACTTTTTTCATAGAACTTAACCTTTGAGGGCTAGAGGGCCAAGAATTTCAAAAATTATGAAATGTATATGGCAACCCTTATGAAAGTTGAAGATAACAATAAAATGATTCCATATTATTAATCAGCAACCCCGAAAACCCACGGATACAAATTTTCAGTCGGTTCGGCGAACCTTAAGAAGCTGCGTGGGCGTTTGAAATTTCCATGGCAGCCATCTTGGATATCGAAATTTTGGATTTTTTTTTCCGACAACCAAATCTGACCAGGGTCCACTATGACATTTGTTAAGGTCCATACCCCTATCTATCATAGTTCCCGCGGGCCGTTGACCTCATCCATCAGGAGTTGACCTTCGGAGAAAGTCGAAATATTCCTTTTATCACCAGGGCATCCTTATGATGATTCTTAAAATAATTTTACTATTTCAATACTACATTAATCACTAACTAATCATTTACTAGTTGGTTGGGGCCTTGGGGGAGACCAGGTGAACAATTATCCAGGTATTTAGCTAATTCCATAGAAAGCGGTGGGGGGGATCGACCAGATACCTCTAATTGATCTCCGTGTTCCCCTTACGGTACAAAGATGACATTTGGGGATCATCATAAGGATGGCCTGGTGATAAAAGGAATATTTCGACTTTCTCCGAAGGTAACTCCTGATGGATGAGGTCAATGGCCCGCGGAAACTATGACAGATAGGGGTATGGACCTTAACAAATGTCATAGTGGACCCTGGTCAGATTTGGTTGTCGGTAAAAAAAATCCAAAATTGCGATATCCAAGATGGCTGCCATGGAAATTTCAAACGCCCACGCAGCTTCTAAAGGTTCACCGAACTGACTAAAAATTTGTATCCGTGGGTTTTCGGGGTTGCTGATTAATAATATGGAATAATTTATTGGTATCTTCAACTTTCATAAGGGTCGCCATACAAATTTCATAATTTTTGAAATTCTTGGCCCTCTAGCCCTCAAAGGTTAAGTCCTATGAAAAAAGTTCATACCACATAATTTGTAGGAAATTTTGTCAGAATTAATTTGTACCTACAAAACTTTTCAATACGATTTACAGATTCCGAGAAATAAGCGAAAAAATGAAAAAAGACACCTTTAGCGCCCCCCCCCCCCCCCCTTCCTCGAGCTCACCCCCCCCCCCCTCACCAGGACTTTTTATTTTCTTCAACCTTACATACCAATGGAATGTTTAAACCAACTTCCAAAACTCCGGGAATTACTTCTCCAGAATGCCATTTTTCTGTTTAATTTTACTGGGTTATAAATGATTAGCTAGGTTTCAAAGCCCTAGGATCGAGGGCCCCGCTGGGCATACGCACACCTGGGATCGAAGGTGGTCCAAAAATTATTTTTAGATCCCTCACACCTAGGTGTATCGGAAAATACCCCATGTATGTTCCGCGATTTTTTGTAGTTTAGAAGTAATGATTTTTTGAACGAATATTTGAGAATTTTCCAGCGTTTTCTCGGGGTCCTACTATTTTGTCCTACTAGTAGGTCCACCATGGACAACTATTTCTGTTGGTCCTACTGATGCGCTGAATCAAAAATGTACTTTACCTCTGTGTAAAGAACTTAAACTTACTTTGAAACATCGGTTGAAACATCGGCGAGCTGTCAATTAGGTATGCTTTGTGTCAAACTTATATGACATCTTCGACGATCTGAAGCACTTCAGAAGCCATAGCATGTTACAAAATGATAAGGCTGTGTCACGTCTTTTACCTCGTTCGTTCGTGCGCAAATAGAAAGAGAGCGAAGGTGTGTTACCGCTATATCACGGTGCCATGCTATCTATGCAGGTCAGGAATGACGCATTATTTCTGTGAACATTGTTTTTTTCTGTTGATTTGTTTGAAGAAAAATATTTTTATTCATGTAATTGTGCACTTAGCTAAAAAGTACACAATAATATTTGTAAGTAATGTAAAATCTGATTATTTTACGTATGGAAGAGTGTTTCCAGACGATTATTTTGCAAAAACAAAATGTAAAAATTTCTTACTATGAAAAAGTTATGACAGTTTTAAGCCGCTCAGGTAGAAAATTCTCAAATATTCATTAAAAAAATCATCACTTCTAAGTGTCTAAACACATTATGCCGAAAGTACGCGACCGAAGTTCGGCACGATTACGCCAGCAATGCTATTTGAATGAACGACGACACATTATGCCGAAATTACGTTGCGTTATAGCGTACAGCCGAACTTCGGTCGGGCGTAAGTTCAGCGGCAACTTAGTCTGTAGTGCACACATTATACGCGAGTTTACGCGACCGAAGTTCGGTTCGATTATAATACGGCACAACGCCACGACAGCGCTAGAGACACTGAACAAAGTTACGCAAGTTTACGCAACTGAATTTCTGCCGCGTAAGTTCGGCGCTTATGGTGTGTCATATTACCCGAATACGTCGGAACATGGTCGGAACGTAAACTCAGCCGCGGATCTTCGGTCGCGTACTTTCGGTATAGTGTGTTTAGACACTTAACTACAAAAAATCGCGGAACATACCTACATGGAGGTGTGAGGAATCTAAAAAAAATGTTTGGACAATCCTGTATATAAGTAAGTACTCGTATTTCACCAAAAAGTTAGAAGTCCCAATAAGCTTTTCCTTCCGTTCTACCTTAATCTTTCTATGTCCAATCTTAAATTCAGTTCTAGTTCCGTCCGGCTCTGGATGAGGGGGTCCTTCATAATTCATAATTGTAAACCCTTAGCATCATGAGGGACAATAGAGGCTGATGATGATTGCAAAACACTAACACCACCACCATCATCACAGCCAATATACCTACGTCCCACTGCAGGGAAACCGGCCTACCCTCATGGGCCTTAGTCCACCACGCGTGCCCATTGGGTAGGCCGGTTTCCCTGCAGTGGGACGTATATCGGCTGTGATGATGGTGGTGGTGGTGGTGTTTTGCAATCATCATCAGCTTCTATTGTCCCTCATGATCGGTACTTCCTCGTGGACCCGCTAATGTGTCCCACCTTGTTCCACGAGGAAACCTTGTTCCTCGTGGACCCACTACTACGTTCGGTTTCCTCACGTTGTTTACCTTCACCGTTTGTTACGTACCTACATAAGTTGGTAGGTACATGTGGCATGTGGCCCGTGCGGATTTGAACCCGGACCTCAAGATTGAGTTTCGCAACACCACCTCTCAATTTCCACCATACTAACAAAGAATTATTATAAGATATTAATGTCGTGGGTACCAGGAGAGCAGAAGAGTACAAAAGGTTAAACCATAGATTTTTGATTCAGCACATAAAAGGCCCGTCACAGACACGCGCTATAATATGTTGCTGTACTCTTCTTACGCACGCAAAAATACATAAGCACGTCTCTTTTCTGCGTGCGAGTGAGAGGAAGCGATTAGCAACTTGCGTGTGTTAGAAGAGTACAGCAACATATTATAGTGGCCGTGTGTTGCGCCCTTAACAGGGATATGGTGGGTCCGTCACGATAATATAGCAGAGTAAAGTTTAATATCTTGTACTTTTCTGCTCTCCTGGTACTTCTCTCAATGCATTTTATATAATTATATAAACCTTATGTACCTACCTAAGTAGGTAAGTGTAATGAGAGGCATAGAAGCTGATGATGATTGAAAAAAGCACACACACATGCAAACTACCATACAATTTTAAAAAATCGTTCGCGAACTGTACATGACGTAGACTCGATGTAGAGGGAATCACTATTACGCGACGTGACGTAGCGCGACTCACTATAAAGAGAAGCGGCGTAGGGGGAAAGCGGCGTGCCGGGAATAATTCTAATATCGTAGCTTTACCTGTTTATCATATTCACGAAGAATTAGAAAATATTTGCCCATGTACTTCACCTGTTCAAACCACATTCTGTCCACAAGCGAGTGAAAGTAGTTAGCCACATAAGGTGTCAATGTTGAAAATGAAAGTTTGTACCATTAACTTTATTAATGAAATTTATGTTAGCGACGATGCGATGATTAGACACTTAAGTAATTAATAAATTCTGCGTTTATGTTGATAATGACTGGTATTAAAAGTTGAATGGAGTCATTAGAGTATCACTCGTTCATAATTAATTTTGTGAATCAAGAGGAAGACCGTTAAATTAATTGTTGTTATTATACGACTGTAACATGCTTTTCAGACTATCTCTGACTATCCCCTCAGGGAATATAGTCGTGATCATAATAATGCTTATGTAACATGCCTACTTGGTCATATTCGTTTTCCGAGGAGCCAGAAGTAATTAGGTACGAGAATTTGTTATAACTCATAATGAGTTTCTTCAACTGGCCGATTTCTCAAACGACAATACCTACGCGAACTGTATAATTTCATGAACCATCGTGCAGCGGGTACTAACGACTCTATTATCTTTACCGACGTCTGTTTGGGGCTTTACGCATGAAAGGTTTACCCAAGATTTAATTCGACGCACATTATCTTTTGACGTCATGAAAACAAACGTTTTCTTAAAACAGATTTAACTAAATAAACGCTCATATATCCTTCTTGAGGGTAGGCCTGTGCATTGCAGTGACGTATACAGGGTGTTCGGGTAAACAGTTACATTACTTCAAGGGGTGATTATATTGTACCCATGATACTGAACAATTTTCTCTAAGAAACCTACAGGAAATTCGGGAAAAAAAAATCGACTTTCCACACAAACATTCGATCAGCTGCATTTAGTATAGGAAGTCCAAAAATTGTTTAGCGAATTTCCTATAGGTTTCTTAGGGAAAGTTGTTCAGTATCATGGGTACAATAACCCATTAAAGTAATGCAACTGTTTACCCTAACACCCTGTATAAGCTGATGATGATGATAATGAGAATAGATTATGACAAATGTCTTTAAGCAAGAGAACAAAAGGCGCTGACTCTGACACACTTTTCACAAAATAAGCACGTTAATTGCGGCACTTAGCTCTTACTTGGTGGTTTAACTCTTCAAATATTGCATCAGGAGACTGTAGTGCTAGTTTCGTTGAAGTTTAGCAATTTGTTCCTTCGAGATCATTAGGTGCACGGATGTTAACTTAGCCATTCATTTATAAAGCACTAGTTACAAGCACCCGCGACTTCGTACGCACAAATTATACGTAACTACCAGATTTTAAGTCAGATCATAAGCTATCAAACAAAAAAAGTTTCATCAAAATCGGTTCAGTAGTTTTTGCGTGATGCGCGAATAAACAAACAAACAGACAGACAACATTTCTAAAAAAACGTTGATTTCGAGTCAGGGATACCTAAAAACCATATCTTAATCTTTTTTTTGTAAATATCTTCAATGTACAGACACCACAGAACAGACACATTTCAGTTACAGTTTTATATTTAAATGCCCGTGAAGCCGGTTCTTCGCCCCCGGTACCGATGCCTCATGCAGATATACTTTGATTACTACGGTCCCTTCCTGTCGAAACTACCAGGTCAAGTCTCAAGTACGAGGAAGTAATAATATAAAGAGCGAAATTGAATTTATGCTTGTAATTTATGTTTTGCATTCACTAGACGTTAAAGGTGAAGGTTTTAAAGGAAAGTAATGAACAACGTATAGAGAAGACCTCAGAATTTATACAGTATGCAGCAGAGCAATAAATAATGGCATGCAATTTAATATCTTATCTCCAGTCAAAATAACGAAGCCTCGGGCAAATTATATGTTCAGTCAGATGCATTTGGAGTCATTCGACTAAATTACAATTATGTACCGCGATCGTTGAAATACGAACGTTATTACCAAGTGACGTAGGTTGCTAATATTTATTATGTATACGTTAAGGAAAAAATCAAAATTCAGAATTTACCGACAGGGCTCTTCAAAAGTGAACAACCTCTTACAGTATAAAGGAGAATAACCAGTTTATAACGTTTATTTGATGAACCATTCATTGATCTATGTATTTACGTGTTAGATTGGCATTAATTCAAATTCGACAGGATAGGTATCAATAGATTACGTGGTATTGCATTCAAAACGATTAGTCTGGTTATGTTGACATTGACACCGCGATCGACCGTATTCAGCATTACGACTGTTTTATGTAAATATATGCAGTAACATTTTAATAATGATAGAATTGTTGTTTTATTCATATTATGCTAAGAAAGTCCCAAATTATGTAAGTTCATACTTAAATGAAACGTCGGCCGATGACTGGTAGTTTTAGCATTCATTCGTCGCGTGTTCAGCCACTTGTCTTTATACGAGGCCAGATTTGTAACAAACATCGTGAAATCTGAAAAGACGAAATAATTATGTATCTTATCTTACCTACCTGCTACATATACTTACAATAATTATCAGTTCACTTGTTGGAAGTTTGAACATACAAATACCTAATATTATTAAAACTGTTGCTTTAGTCTTCTTCTGTCCAGTATATGACATGTCATTAAGTTTGTTTTAGTGAGACGTTACGATATTATGTATACTTACTCTTAATGATTTGTGGGTTATGCTTATGTGACTCATTCTGAGGAATGCTCTTTAAAAACACAATTATTCAATACAATCGACAAAAATTCCACAAATACCTTAGAATGGTTAACTAATGCCCTCTTGGTTGTTATCTGGAAGCCTGTTTGTAAGTTGAATAACAGAAGCAAGTGTTATCGTTTACTAATTTTACAATACGAGAGACCGTGTTGGCAAATTAGCACATTGTGAGGAACTTTCGAACCAACGAGGACATTCAAGACGTTCTTTTTGTTTGTATTTTTCTTCTAGCCACCTACGTAAACTTGATGCATGGGTTTTTGATTTACGGATTTCGAAATTGTTTTAAAACATGAAAACCTTTTTGTTCGCACTACTGGTAGATGTCGATCCATTACTTACTTATTCACGTTTCTGACGCACAACACAACGCTGGCTGCTAGAATAGACACTTGATTATGTAGCATTATCAAATTCGTAGAATTTCAGATCCAGCTCTACTTTGCGGAACAATATTATCAAGGAACATACGGCCAGATATATGTTATAACATGTGTTTAATTTCTAGATTCTAATTTGACTTGCGATGTATTTTCTTCTCGTAACGATCGATGGACCAGCTTTTTGTTAAATAATAATAAATAAATAAATGCTTTATTGTTCTGATATTAGAGGTATTTCAGTGTAGCTCTCAATCCTAACTAGTAGGTACCTTACCTACACTGTTTGTCCATGAAATAGTTTGATTTTTTTTATGAATATGAAAACAATATTTACCCATGCTCCTATTATAAGTTATAACAGATTAGGCATCATTAACAAAACGTTATTTAGTAGTAAAATTGCTCATTACCCTGTTACAATTACAAGTACTTAAATAAACTGTTTACAAAGTATATCTGTTATTAGTCAATCGTAAGAGGAAGTTAAACTCGTAAACAATAAACAAGGGTCGTAAACACCCGTGTGTCGCTGACTGGAAATTCACATGCGTAAGCCGATAGCAGAGTTCACTTCTTATATTAAGTACTTGCTACCTGACCCTTGACGAGCTATCTCCGCTTCGTAATGTTCATCGGATATTTATATCCTCCGGGGTTTTAATAAACACTATCGTCGTCATGAACGTCGACACGGCACACGACACGACAGGACAGTTACAAAAGGTCGTGTTGGTCTAGTATCCATTTCAACCGCGCAGGAGGCGATGGTTCGATCCCCGTCGAGGCGTACGATTTTTGAAAGTCACACGTTCTAATCAGCGCAGCATCAGCAGTAGAAAATGTCAAAATTAGTGACTATCGAGATTATGTGTCACTCGATCATGATTATGAATCTCACTATTCAAAAATAGCACAATTCTTTGCCGACTCGTGCCAATGAGTTTTCCGGAATATATTACCACTGAGCAAGTAATCACTCTGACCTTTCGGTGACGGTAAACATATTGTAAGGAGACCGGCATACTTTTTTCGATATGCTGACGGTTTTTAAGGGGATGATCAGACCATCAAACTGAACAACTTTCTCTATGGAAACCAACATCGAAATCGCGAATAAAATTCTGCCGTTCCATAAAAAACTGCAAACTTACTCGAGCTAAATGTATGGGACGGCTGATTTTTTTCGCGATTTCGATTCCCATAGAGAAAGTTGGTCAGTTTGATGGTCAGATCATACCCTTAAAAAACCGCCAGTATATTTAGTAGGACCCCTGTATATAATTAGCTATTATACCTGTCCATAGTGGCGTTGTGTTCACTACGCTACGGTTCTCTTCTTAGTTTTAGTGGGTTTTTAGTGTTTAGTATCTCTGGATACTCTCTCGGGGAATAAAGTCGAGAGCATATGCATGCATTTATCACGACTCCAGTCAGTTGCAGTGTTGATTGGACATTGTATAGTGTCACAGACCGCATTTTGATAAGAATCATACGATGTGAGATCATCGTTACGTGCGATGTCCATAATAATATTGTTGGGTAGTGATTCACTGGTCTCATTCTGTATTGTGTTACTGTTTAAAAATTCATATTTATTTTAACTTTCTAGAAATATAGACGAACATTTCGACAGTCATAGTTAGTACAATATTCCGTTCATAATCACTGCCTATATACGTCCCACTGCCAGGCCTAATGTCAGTGTGTATGGGCGCACCACGCGTGCCCAATGCGGATTAGTAGACTTCACATACGAATGGGAATTTCTTCTTCAGCGTATGCAGGTTTCGTTACGATGTTTTCCATTAGGGTTGAACTACACCACACAGCACAGCACAGCATCGCATTTTTCCGTCGCTCCATCCTTTTCTGTCACTCATTTTCTGTCAGCTCCTGAGTTGGGTCACTTCCGGGTTTTCAAGTACTTATTTGAAAGAATTTCTAAGATTTAAAAAATCTCTCAACCCATGTCTGTGACGGACGTTATAATATAAAAACGGATCTGTTGCTCGACTAGCAGTGCCACTAGCATTGGCACATAATTATCGGTATGACCGCGGGCCATGTTATCGTTTTTTAGTTTATCTCTAATTTTGATACTTTATGGAAACATTTTGAAGCAAATAAAAGCCTTTTAATGGAAATGAAACAAATGGAGAAACGTTGATTCTTGCATTTTCCACTTTAAAATTGTATGCTGGGTTTGTTAACAGTATCAATGCACTAATGTCCCAGGATCTTATAAAATACCTATCTTCCGTGCCGTTCTTTGAAATGTTTCGATAATAATGAACTATGTTGTTTAGTCGTCGTAGTTAAATTAAATTTCTTATCAACTCTATAAATAATGGAAATAAAATAGCTTATCGGGTTAACTAGCATTTAAGTACTACATAGTTTTCTCGGCCGACTACGTTTTGCGTATAGGCACACAAAACAATAGAAAATTGCGTGCTTTAATGTAGCCAACGCGATCGGTCATGGTGCTCGTTTTACCCAAGAACTTGTTTCAGTTTCAACCTATGGTATTGTAATTATTTCCTTTTACTAACAACCTCTGCTAGCTGTTGTAAATAAGAGCACTAAGTGGGTCCAAGAGCCCCAAGATACTAGTATCTTATTGTTGTGTTTACACCAACGGGGCAGGAGAAATATAATACAGCCTTTGGATAAAATATGTAAATAAGTTTATTGATGTAATTGCAAGGAGCGTGTGCAACTAACTAGGTAATTAGATACGCCCCCGTGTCAAATTTTACTGAAACTACATATTTATAGTGTTGTGTTGTGTTATAGTGAAGTAAAAATGTTGTTCCCTAAAAATATGAAATTTTGCGTTGTTTTCTGTGTTTTTTTTAATATCTAATACGATACTCGCAATATTATTGAAGCATTATGATTTTGTCACTGAAAATAGTTCCGAATACTCGTATACATTCTTTCTTAGGTTCTGATTTGATTTAAGGCTTCCGCACATTGCAGCGATATTATCGAGCGATATTATCGACAGCGATATCGCGACACCTTACACACTGCAGCGATTCCGCGATTCGCGTCACGCATGCGCACACCACTGAATGTAGTAGAAAGAGATTGCGTCAGGTTGCGATAATATCGCGGCAGTGTGTGGGATCGAGCGCGTCCCCATACAAAATGTACTGAGAACAATTATCGCAAAATCGCAGCGATTCGATAATATCGCGGCAGTGTGTAGGATCGAGCGCGTCCCCATACATAATGTACTGAGAACAATTATCGCAAAATCGCAGCGATAATATCGCTCGATAATATCGCTGCAATGAGCGGAGGCCTTTAGCATAAAGAGCTACCTATTAAACATGACCTGCAACTTGGCATCAATCACGTATCGTGGTGGTGGATAAGTGGGATTTAAAAAGCGAATACAAATCTGCAAACTTACTCGATCCAAATGACGACTGATTTATTTCGCGATTTCGATTCCCATAGAGAAAGTTGTTCAGTTTTATGGTCTGATCATCTTAAAAACCGTCAGCATATTAAGTTGGACCCTGTTTATAGATATCACAAATTCAAAAGGTTAAAGGCAATAGTCGCGTCAAAATCCTACATTGTTTTGTTATAGAGCATGTCGAGGCAAAAGAGAGATCGAACGAACGAATGTTAATGTAAAACCCGAATTATGTTGATAAGCTTAGGTTAGTGAACGGTTGCGTAATGTCGAGGGTCAATACCGGATGGATGTGATGTGTCCCTAGTCCCGAGTCTCGACCCGGACACGACACGATAACGGGCATGATTTGTAGACCAGTCAATTTACGGTTTAACCCGGAACTAAAGTTTTTTCTGTATACTTACATCATTTTAGAGCCAATTTGAGCCTAGAAATAAACCAACATTTAAAAAAATCACGCCCGGAAACATTAAAATTTACCACTTATCTCGTTCTAAAAATCCTTATGGTAAACACTCAGAATACAGAATAAACCAGAAGGAGTGTTCGATTACATTTGTACGCAGCGCGCTGAGTCCAAAACAATGTCACAACACCGCCCCGCCCGCTCTTCACACATTAATTAATTACTTACTTACTAAAAAAAATCCGAATCTATTTTAATTATAGTGATTAATTTATCTATTTAATTAGGATTTTAATCAGTAATTATACCGATGCGCGCGTCGGCCATCGACTGAAGGACTAGATATCGAGCCACTCCAATTTGGAGTTGTTGTGATTGCCTCACTTTCAAGCGCGTTGACGGTTTCTGGTTTATTCTGTATTCTGATGGTAAACAATGTTTTGCACATTTTTAAGGCTATACTTATACACACTTCAAACACGGTGTAAATATTTTTGTGTACTTAAAAAGCTTTGCAAAATATATTGCGTAGTATTTTCTAATTAATAGCTCGTGTTTAAATACCAATGGCTATTTCATAATCTAATTCAAATGTGTGCATTGGTACTATTATTCTTAAGTTACTAACTTACTCTAAACTTAATCTAAATTTCGATTTCTATGTTGCGTATCGAGATTATTTTTTGTTTCACTCAGTCTTATTGTCACTAAATGCCGGTGCCGGTTTCAGTGTAAAAGTCCCATACATTGATTACTATAGGGTCCTTCTTAATATGCTGACACTTTTTTAAGGGGATGATCAGACCATCAAACTGAACAACTTTCTATATGGGACCAACATCGAAATCGCGAAAAAAAACTCAGCTGTCCCATACATTTGGCTCAAGTCGGTTTGCAGTTTTGTATGGGACAGCTGATTTTTTTTTCGCGATTTCGATGTTGGTCCCATAGTGAAAGTTGTTCAGTTTGATGGTCTTATGGTCCTCTTAAAAAAGTGTCAGCATATTAAGTTGGACCCTGTATATTACTCCTAACAAAACCTCGTAAATTGACTGGGCTATTGTGCTAGACCTGTTGCTCCACATGCCACATGCCAACGAGTGCCGTGCCGTGACGTCACATCGCGCCACTTCATTATCATTCCGTATAATCGCTGTTTGAACCTTGACTCTTCGCAAGAATACCCATTATTCATTGTTTTATTTTAGATTACCTACTAAAAATCTTGTGATTGTGACAAGTCTGCGATTTTGTGAAACAATACTTACTAGTACAAGAAATTCTGCGATATTTTGTATGTCGATAAAGTTTTTAGCAATTCCCGGACTTCTAAACGATTCTGGAATTTTTGTATAAAAATAAATTGTATTAAGACGTGTCCAGTCCATATAATTCTTGTGAAAAATGAATTTTGGGTAAATAAGCGCCCGAATATACGATTACTGCTCAATGATTCGTAAATCGTTTTTTAAATGTCTTTCTGTAACGTAACATTTTCAGACATGCAATGTAAACGGTATTGTGTAGGATCAGTAGTGGGTGACGAGATAATGTGTGCTGTAGGTGTTGCCTCAATGCCGGTGAATGGTACGCTAAACGTTGAGGCTAATATGGATCACCACAACATCGCTACGTTAGTCACACCACACACACATCAGTGACTGGTCCGTGTTGCACAAAAACGCAATTTGTTTTCACATTCTTGTACTTGTATACTTTTTTACACGGTATAGCTAGCTTATTGATTGAATCACAGTTCTCATTTTGTAAACAATACGGAAATAAACAGTGCTAGTTGTATTAATAGCATTGTTTACAGATCAAACACCTTTAACTCTACAAAAATAGCAATGTACTAGATATATTGTTTACTATCTCATGCAATCAGCATCTTCCTAGCTAGGTACTAGGTACCCGCCGGGTAGTTCTGCTTTCCTTTTTATTTTCCTTCACTTCGCTCTATATCGTCAGTGGAGACCTAAAAACTATCCATGTCCTTTTTAACAATATCAGACTATCTACCATCTGATTACTGGCCTGCCTACGCCACGTTGACCTGGTAGAATAAAGTCCATTGCTATGCTGTCTGTATACTCAGGTGGTCTTCTTTTTACATGACAAGTAGATTTTCCGACGGGCATGTATGAAGAGATGTATGGATGTGAATGAGGCAAAAGAGGTATGTAAGGATCGTAGTAGATGGCGCGCTCTAGTGTCTGCCTACCCCACTGGGAAAGAGGCGTGACGTTATAGATAGATTATAGAAGTAGATTTTCTTGAAGTTTATCAGCTACCTCCGAGACTACCTCGCATTGTTGCGTATTCTGTCGTATCTCGTAACCCCAGCGTATCATATCATATCGGCGACTTGAATGGTTCAGAATTGTCTTTCGTGGTTGCCAATTTCTCAACACTCAGCACCATCTCACGCTATGATTGCTATGATTATAGAAATTTCTGGTCGCATCTTCTCTACAGCGACAACACGTTCCGACGCGGTAGTAGCTTTTAAAAAGATTTGACGTACCGTGTGCTTCAAGCTCCTATGTTAAATAAATTATATTGACTTTGACTTAGAAAGCAATAACATATTGAGTAGGTATTGTATCTACGCGAAATTATCGTAACATATTGAATAAGAATAACTTTACTGATACAGGAAATTTTTTTTTTTATCAGAATCAGTATGGTATGGGTATAATAATAACCACGTTTGTTTATTATTCCTGAATCTTTTGATATAAAAGTAATTTTATTTGCCGACATGACTCTAAAATCTTTTCAGATAAAATAGATGGAATGTCACGTTTCATTCGTGACGAGAGAGAGATTAACAAGTATGAGTGTTTTATCGTTGTTTAATGATAGCGATAGCGATGCGACACAAAATCTGATAACAATATCAACACTATCCTAAGACAAGACAAGGTCTCTTATGCACCTCCGCTATTTCTTTCATTTATTATTACAGTCAAACGGTATTCATTAGCTCTTCTTACGAACCTAATACCCCCTTTATAATAGTATATGCTTCCACATCTTCATTTAATTAATTCGCATTGTACAGGGTGTAAAAAGAGTCTAAAGATTCATAGTCTAAACTTTAGTTAGACCATAAAACTAAACAGCTTTCACTATGGAGCCAAAAATCTGCTGTTTCATACAAAACTGCAGTGCTCTATGAAATCTATGTAATGACTAATGTGCAGCTACTCTATTGAAATGTATGGGACAGCCTATTTTTTTAAATTCAGTTTTCTAAACCACCCTTACCTCAGACACAGACCCTCTGTTAGTAGCATGTTTTTGTAACAGCCTGTATATCTATTATAATGTTATTATGATGAATAACTTAAACATTTTGTCGTACGCATGCCAAACATAACAACACCTGACTATTGCACTGCTAAGCATTCGTACCTGGGCCGCGCAAAGTCCACAATGGATTCAGTCCAATGCGGACACAATCGCCAGTCATTGACCTACCGCGACCACTGCGCCCGCGTCCATTTGCATACTACTTACCAACGTGACTATAGATATGTGGCACCTCTCCCCAAACTATGTCGCACCTCAACGTGCCTCGCTTGCACGTAGAATGACCTCATTAAAGCTGTAGGATAGTGGGTCTTTTTTCTAGGCCCTAGAAAATAGACCCAGAATCTAGGGTATGTCATCTCATGGCATATTCATACCGACACCAATAGGTTTGTTTACACTACTTTGCAAATAGAAATAACCGTAAAGGGTCCTGCAACCTGCTTAATATGCTGACGGATTTTAAGGAGATATCGTCAGACCATCATACTGAACAACTTTCACTAAGCGACCAATCAGCTAGGTACTCTGCTCCACACAAAACTGTAAACCTACTTGACCCAATTGTTTGTCTGTTTGTATGGGACAGCAGTTTTTTTTCGCGATTTCAATGTTGTTCCCATAGTGGAAGTTATTCAGTTTAATGGTCTGATCATCACCGTAAAAAACCGCCAGCGAAATAAGATGGACCCGTATAACTGCGCTAGTTCACTACTATACACTTAGATCAAAATAAAATGAATGGATAGGCCTGAAGTGCGGTAAGTTGAAGCAGTACAAACTAGCGCCATTATCTGTCAAATCTAGGGCACTTGCATACAAGTGACAAGTAAACCTTTCATTTGTTTTGCCTCATTTTTCTGGTTTGAAATGTTCGCGTAAGGCCTATCCATTAATTTTATTTTGATCGAAGACTATACATAATATCCCTATCCGGCGCGACCCTGATCTCCTTACTTCAATTAATCACAACTACACCTATAAGCTATAGGAATAGCAGTACTTCTGTATCTCGATTAATAAACAATACACAATAGAAGGGTCAATTAAATATTACGATGATAAATTTTTGATAATATATAGGGTCCTTCTTAATATGCTGACACTTTTTTAAGGGGATGATCAGACCGTCAAACTGAACAACTTTCTCTATGGCACCAAAACGTCGAAATCGCGAAAAAAATATAATCTGTTCCATACAAAACTGCAAACCTACTCGAGCCAAATGTATGGGACAGCTGATATTTTTTTGTGATTTCGATGTTGGTCCCATAGAGAAAGTTGTTCAGTTTTATGGTCTGGTCATCCCCTTAAAAAAGTGTCAGCATATTAAGTTGGACCCTGTATACACACCTTCTTAAATTGCTGACCCTTTTTTAAGGGGATGATCAGACCATCAAACTGAACAACTTACACTACGGGGCCAACATAGAAATCGCGAAAAAAAAACAGTTGTCCCATACATTTGGTTTGAGTTTTGTATGGGACAGCAGATTTTTTTTCGCGATAACGATTTTGGTTGCCATAGTAAAATAGTATAAGAGATAAGAAGGATTTTCGTAACCATAAGCTGCAAGGCTGATTCGGTGTTCATAGGGTGTAGAGCATCTCTATGATGGGGTTGATGCAAGTCTGCCTGCATAAGTCCAGTCGGTTTAGGAGATACAGCCATTCAAAGGTCAGTTATGGTTGCAAAAAATGAACGATCAGCTGCAAGGCTGATCATTAAATATTATTGTAATATGCACTGTATGTAGCTATGTGAAAAGTACAAAAACTGCCATGAACTGCCAGTCGGTTTAGGAGATACAGCCGTTCAAAGGTTAGTTATGGTTGCAAAAAATGAACGATCGTCTGCAAGGCTGATCATTAAATATTATTGTAATATGCACTGTATGTAGCTATGTGAAAAGTACAAAAACTGCCATGAACTGCCAGTCGGTTTAGGAGATACAGCCGTTCAAAGTTTCAAAAATTTATGGTTCCAAAAAAAAAATTGTCTCTGGAAAGGATGATCATAATATATTATTTTAATATGCACTGTAGTTATGTGAACAGTATAAAAACTGGCATGAACTGCTAGTCGGTTTAGGAGATACAGCCGTTCAAAGTTTCGAATTTGAAAGGTTCTAAAAAAAAATTGTCCCACTAACTAAAGGATAATCATAAGATATTATTTTAATATGCACTGTAGTTATGTGAACAGTACAAACACTGGCATGATCCGTCAGTCGGTTTTGTAGCTACAGTCGTTCAAAGTTGAAAAATAATGATCACCGAAAAGGCTGATTGCAGGATGGTATTGTAATATGCGCTGTAGTTATGGGAGTACTGTTAAACTGACACAATAATTTATGGCAGTCCGTGCAGTAGTTATCTTATAACCGCTAGCAGGTGTGCGTTATCACTAGAGATCGGATATTCAGATGCATATTTACCTAAACTTCATGTTTCACAAGAATAATATGGCATGCTTGTCCAATCCTTAATTAATTTATTATATGAAACCATAAATAAATGTATTATACCAGGAATAGAGGAACTGACAGCTGAGAGAGCGAGATGTACCTAGCGGCACCACTGTATAATAGAAAGAGATACGTGATGCGATGCAATAGAACCGTTTTCTAGTCTCTTATAAATTTTTACTATTCGGTTTCCACGAATAAATGCGAATCTAAAGTGAAATAATAGATAATTTTGTGAAATATACTGACACTACATCATTAATTTATCCACGATTTCACGTTAGACACAGAATTATAGACAGTATTCGAATTTTTGCCTGCGAATAGCCTCTTTTCTATTTTTATTAAATGGCGTTTCCTTGTTAGATTTCGCCAGTGTCAAGTGTTGAAGATATATTTATTATATATTGTACGGTAATAGGATATGGCGATCTTAAAGCCCCGTTTTTTAAACAAAAACACACACTCGAAACCACCATAAAACAGCGGAGCCACGTGGCCAATCAAATCGCAAGCCGACAACACGTCGTCGGTCCAATCGTAAACTAGCCAATCTGAAAATTCCTAACTGTTGGGGAGACTCAATTAAAATTTTGGGGAGATTAAATTAATTAAGTACTGTAAAGCAAGTTTTTCACGTAGATATTAAAAAAAATCTGTGTATTGGTCCTAGATAATTGTCTTTCTGGTCACACTTTAAAAACAACTGATATACTTGCTTAGTTGTCTAATGTGTAATGACTATCTCACGTAGATAGGCGAAAAGAATAATAGCAATATCTTCTCAATTATTGAGGTTACACATACGATACTTTGCCACCACTTGAATCGAAATGAAACATAAATTTTGATATAGTAAAGTCGAAAATGCCAAAATGACAGATTGGCTAGTTTACTATTGGACCGACGACGTCTACTTGTTATTAGCCACACGACTCTGCGAATAGTCTCCTGAAAACATTCAAAAACAGTTTCATTTGACAACTCATGTCAGTTCCTCTATTCCTGTAAGGTATAATAGGCTTAGATCAAAATAAAATTAATGGATAGGCCTGAAGTGCGGTAAGTTGAAGCACACTACTGGTGCACTTGGTCCATACAAACTAGCGCCATTATCTGTCAAATCTAGGGCACTTGCATACAAGTGACAAGTAAACCTTTCATTTGTTTTGCCTCATTTTTCTGGTTTGAAATGTTCGCGTAAGGCCTATCCATTCATTTTATTTTGATCGAAGATAATAGGTACCTTAATGTATGAAACAATTCCAGGACCATTCCGAAGTCCTGGGATTGCTAAAAGATTTAACGACGTACAAAATATCATAGAACTTGGACATTTGATTTCGGATAACTCGGAAAATATGAAGAACTCTGACCACTTATATAATGGTGTCTGAGTTGACAGAGTCGTCCTTGACCAAGTTGATCATGTTTTCAGAGTTGTTTTGTTGTCAAAAGAACTTCATTGGACAACATGAACAACTTGGACAAATTGACCAATTCAAAACAGATGGCAAAGTTGACCAAGTTGTCCATGTTGTCAGAGTTGTTCATGTTGTCAGAGTTGTTCATGTTTTCCAAGTCGACCGAGTAGTTAATGTTGTTCAAGCCGGCTGAGTTGTTCATGTTGTCGGAAGTAGTTATATCATCATAGTGGTGTGACTACCTAGACCTGTATGTACCCCTTGTACCCCTAATTAGGTATTCGCAATTAAAACACATTTTAATGTTATGAATTCTTACAAATTGTATAAAAAAACATTTTGTAAAATTTGACTAAAGCCGTGTTCACATTAAAGC
This sequence comes from Agonopterix heracliana, assembly GCA_963693445.1. Taxonomy (NCBI): domain Eukaryota; kingdom Metazoa; phylum Arthropoda; class Insecta; order Lepidoptera; family Depressariidae; genus Agonopterix; species Agonopterix heracliana. The sequence goes on from OY856308.1 coordinate 6,983,573, forward strand.
GAATGCAACGCGCATGCCACGTTTCGTCGCATTCAGTTTCTAGTAAAATGTATGATGGACTTCACACTGATGCACACGCACATGCAAGCCACGCGATGCTACGCCACGCTTGGTTCATCATGTATCGAATTCGTCCACACACGCGTCTACCATGTGTCAACCACGTGTCATCGACGCCGACCACGAAGTCCGATTAACGCTATTATTTTATAGATGTTATAAACAACTCGAACATCCGTTTGCCGACCAACTTTACCAACTTATGTACCTATAGTTTAAGGTTGAGTCAATTTCAATCATGAATTTCTGTTATTCGTAGAACTGCGAATTAGATTCATTTGTTACAACTCGAACAACATGATCAACTCGGACAGCATAAACAACTTGGTCAACTCGGACAAAATAAAAAACTCGAACAACTTGATTAACTCGAACAACTCTGACAACTTGTGGCCAACTCAGACAACTTGGTCAACTCGAACGACATAAACAACTTGGCCAACTCTGACAACTTGGGCAACATAAACGACTCGAAACACACGACACGAACTACTCAAACAACTTGGTCAACTCGGAAAACTCGAATAACATAAACAAGTTGAGCAAGTTGTTCATGATATCTGAGTTGATCAAGTCGTTCGAGTTGACCAAGTTGTTTATGTTGTCCCAGTTGACCAAGTTGTTTGAGTTGTTCATATTTTCCGAGTTAACCACGTTGTTTATGTTGCCCGAGTTGGCCAAGTTGTTCATGTTGTCCGACTCGTGCGTGGCGTGGGCATGGACGTTGCACCCGCATCATTTTGTCAAACAGGTCTAGGTAGTCACACCACTATGATATCACTACTTCCGAGAACATGAACAACTCGTTAGACTTGGACAACATAAACAACTCGGTCGACTCGAGGCAACGTGAACAACTCTGACACCAAGTACAACTTGGTCAACTTTGCCATCTGATTTGAATTGGTCCTGTTTGGTGATCGTTGTTTTTTTTATCTTTGAACGGCTGTATACAGGTTGTAAGGAAAAGTATCATTAACCTTTAAACCACATAATCTACCCATAAAACTGAACAACTTTTGCTATGGGAGTAAACCTGTGAGAACAAAAAAAATCGGCTGTCCCATACTAAACTGCAATACAATACCTGCTCGATTCAAACGTATGGGACAGCTGATGGTTAATGATACTTTTCCTTACACCCTGTGTAATCCGACTGACAAATCATGTAATTTTAGTACTGTTCACATAGCCACAACGAATATTACAAGCATGGTGCTTATGACTATATTCCCCTAGGGCAGTGTTTCTTAACCGGTGGTCCGCGGATCCCTGGGGGTCCGCGAGTATAATGTATGGGGGTCCGCAGTATAATCTGTGGACCATTTAACATACCTCTGTGAAAAGGCATTCCCTGCTCTTGTTACTAAAAACAAGCACAGAAAGTTTCTGTAGAAACAGAATACAAGTGGAATCTGATTTGATATTACAACTTAATAGTGTCATTAACCCAAATTATACTTAATTTAGTTGCAATATACCTAATTTAGTTGCGTATTTTTAACGAAAAAGTATATTTTTGTGGTATTTGTATTTAGTAGTTTTTGTAAGAACATTTTGTGATGTGGGTCCTTGAAATTATGCTTGATTTCCTAGGGGTCCGTGGACCAAAAAGGTTAAGAAACGCTGCCCTAGGGGATAGTCAAGAGACATTCTGAAAATTCTTAACATCTACATTTCACTAGTAGTACCCAAATTCAACTACTAAACCACTTCTAATAATTTCTAGCAGGTTTTTTTTTAATTCGTGCTAATAACTGGTTAGCCGCCGACATTATTCATGCGTGTGTAGCTATGTAGCTACTGTGTATATTAAAATTCTATCTTATAATCAGCCTTTTCGGTCATAATTATTTTTTCAACTTTGAACGACTGTAGCTTCAAAATGCCAGTTTTTGTACTGTTCACATAATTAACTACAGTGCATATTAAAATAATATCTTATGATCATCCTTTCCTGGGACCATTTTTTTTTTAGAACCATACAGATTTGAAACTTTGAACGGCTGTATCTCCTAAACCGACTGGCAGTTCATGCCAGTTTTTGTACTGTTCACATAACTACAGTGCATATCAAACTATTGTATTATGATCATCCTTTCCAGAGACCAAATTTTTTTTGGAACCATAAATTTTTGAAACGTTGAACGGCTGTATCTCCTAAACCGACTGGCAGTCTATGGCAGTTTTTGTACTTTTCACATAGCTACAGTGCATATTACAATAATATTCAATGATCAGCCTTGCAGCTGATCGTTCATTTTTTGCAACCATAACTGACCTTTGAACGGCTGTATCTCCTAAACCGACTGGCAGTTCATGTCAGTTTTTGTACTGTTCACATAGCTACAGTGCATATTACAATAATATTCTGTGATCAGCCTTGCAGCTAATCGTTCATTTTTTGCAACCATAACTGACCTTTGAATGGCTGTATCTCCTAAACCGACTGGACTTATGCAGGCAGACTTGCATCAACCCCATCACAGAGATGCTCTACACCCTATGAACACTGAATCAGCCTTGCAGCTTATGGTTACGAAAATCCTTCTTATCTCTTATACTAAAAGTTGTTCAGTTTATCGGTCTGATCATCATCTTAAAAAAGTGTCAGAATACTAAGAAGGGTACTTGTTATTAGGCGCTGAGAAGACGACAAACTTTTTGTCCGTCATGTGCGTTACCTACCTCTTATGCTACAGCAGAAATCAGAAGGTGGATAAAACGGCGATTATCCTTCGATTTCTTTATAGATTAGAGGTCCTTAAATTGTCAAAACAGAGAGAGCGCCAGACAAAAAAAAAAAAAAAAAACCATTGATGTTTGCGTTGGGATACCAACAACCTCCACACGCTCGCGCGAGCCCGCTTTACATAGACTCGTCTATAAAGTAATTGTTTCTAGTTTATTTAATAGTAGGAGAGTCAATGTATAGCGATCTCACGTACGCTTGCGCCAGCGTGTGAAGGAAGCACCATAGTGTCTCATAATATGACAATCTGTCCACGGATAAAAAGTCCGTCGTCTGCGCCTTAATCCTACCAAATGAAGCACGAATTAATAACAAATTTTCTTTGATTTGACAGTCGCTACGAAATGAAGCTCCGTTCAGCAACGAGCCCGCTGCGATAGCGGAGCGCGAGAGGATACACTACGGACGGATACCGCGCGCGGCCGCGCTGGCGGGCACGGCGCCGCGCAAGGTGCGCGTCTACTCGGACGGCATCTACGACATGTTCCACCAGGGCCACGCGCGCCAGCTGCAGCAGGCCAAGACCGTCTTCCCTAATGTTTATCTAATCGTTGGAGGTGAGACATTTTACTTATAAGTACAATCGGCTTCAGAGAAACCTGACCCCTCTATCTTAAAGACCCCTAAGACTAGCGTCTTTCGAGCGTCGTCGTCGTGCCAGCGCCCGCGCAGCGTCGACGCGACGTCTACGCTGCGCACACTAGCGTCTTTCGAGCGTCGTCGTCGAGCCAGCGTCCGCGCCGCGTTGACGCGGCGTCAGCACTGACGTCGCGTTACCGCGTCTCGTCAGTCATAATAGGCCAGCGCTGCCGCCGCGGCGTCGACGCAGCGCGGACGCTGGCTCGACGACGACGCTCAAAAGACGCTAGTGTGGGGGGTCTCGAAATCTTTATAAGCGCATGGGGGTTAGATTTCTCTGATGCTGAACGTACAACTAAAGGTGTAAAAAACAACTGTTCCATACATTTGAGTGGAGCTGTAGTTTTGGAAACAGAGGATTTTTTAATTTTTTCTCCATGGTGTGTGTGATGGTCAATAAACCAAGCCTTTAAATATTATTACCTATGGGGGTTTTGATACACTCCTCTGTATACTAAGTGCCGGCTTTGCTCTCGTGGAATTCTTTTGTTTTTGGGAAAGGATGACTAGATTTTGCCCGAGGCTTCGTTAATTCGAGATTAAAAGTCAAATTCATCGAAATATCTTCAGTAGTTAAGCCGTAAAGACTCGTAACAATACAGACTAGGTATAAATGCATTTAAATTATACATCGCTATACCCTGGCTAGTAATGTCTTACGATATTTACTGACCAAGGAAAGGAACGACGCCATATCGTTAGGTTAACTCCATTATGACATTGCCTCGCCTCCTATCTTTAAACTAAATAGTTGTAGTTAAACAGCTTTAAAATCCAGTTATGAATTAATGGAGTCTTTGAACAGGCTGGGGTTAATCCGGTCCTTGTGACGCAAGTTATGGGTCCAGTTAATTCCTGTTATTTTGTACATAGCATTCTACGTTCCGTTTCCCGATTAGCACGCAGCCTGTTGGACATGATTAAGCGATCTCTATTTAATAATCTTCCGTGTTGTATACAGGGTGTAACAAAACACCCTATTTATATTTAAAGGTGAGGTTTATTATTGAACAACATCACTACTATGGTCAACATCAAAATTTAAGTTAAATATGCGCTGTTCCATTCATTTGAGTCGAGTCGGAACTAAAGTTTTGTATGAAACAGCCGATTTCATTTTATTTATTTGGTGGTTTTTTGGCATCGTGATAGTTGTTCGGTTTTATGTTCTAAAGTTTATAGTCTCTAGCTAGACCACCTTTATTAGATAATAGAGTTTACCCATGACCTCGTACGCACAAATTATATACCCTTTAAAGTCAAATCATAAGCCAGCAAACCAAAAAAAGTATCATCAAAATCGGTTCAGTAGTTTTTGCTTGATGCTTGAACAAACAAACAGACCGACAACAATTCTTAAAAAGTTAGATTGGCAGTCAGGGACACCTAAAACCATTTCGTAATCTTTTTCTTTGAAATATCATCAATGTAGGTATAGACACACTTCTGTTACAGTTTTATATATTAGCATCAGTGCCGGATTAACCATAGAGGCAAAGTAGGCTCCAGCCTATGGGCCCAGCGCCGCCAAGGGGCCCCGCGGCTCGGGAGAAAAATAAGTGAAAACTCAAAGATTTAGGCCCACCCCAGACTTAAAAGGAATAATGAAAAATAAGAGAACTGTATTTCAGTTGTCTCTTATATTTCATAAAAAGCGAAGCAAGCTCGAGATTTCACTGCAATTATTGCAGTAAAATCTCGAGCTCGCTTAGCTTGTTCCAGAATTTAGATAGCATTACGAAACGCGACTTTATAATATTGTAGTAAAACCTCGAGCTCGCTTCGCTCGCTCCACATTTTAGTGTTTTTGTTATGTTGTTTGATTGGTGGTTATTTTACTGCGACCATAGGAAAAAATCATTGCGACGCCCATGGATATAGGGGCCCCAGGACTTGCATTGCCTAGGGGCCTCTGTATGGCTTAATCCGGCCCTGATTAGCATCCTGTATACGTAAAGTATAGAGTCTATAGTTTAAGTTATATTACGTATTTAGATAACGGTGAAGCGCATTCGCATGAGTTTTAGTCTTTATTACTGTTAACTTTTATTTCCATATTCTACGAGTACAACTCTGAATTCCATATTCTACACGCTATGGTCTGCGCGAATGCGCGCGTTTTTGCATAAATAATGAATGCTAACTGCCTTGCCTAACACTGTCGAGATAAATAGAAGACAATGATTTCTAGTATGTGTGGCCATTTCAAATATTTGCTGCCCTTGAACTTTAAATAACAACTGTCTTGATAATGAATAATAGAGTGTAGCGATCGATAACGAATACCATATGTTGTTTCACCAAGAATTTTATTACTAAATATTAGATATGGCTTAGGCGCAAAATGACAACTTCGCAAAATGTAAACCGTTCGCAAAAGGTCCACTTCGCACAATATTTGTAAATAAACTATATAAGCCTGACGATAAACATTACTATCGATATCGTTATCGAAGGATAAGATAAGGATTTGATTAACTAATTATTTAATATCATATTGAAGTTGTAAAATTTGTAAATTCATGTAAAACCTTTACTGATTGGTTCATTATTGTCATTCGATGTTTTTTTATCTTACACGTGCTTTTTATTACTCGATCCCTGAAATGTATCGCTGCCGTTTATTATCTTAGTTCACATATCTTTGTCTAAAAATGACCATGAATCATTTTAGTAATAATTAAGGTCGATCTAGATAAGACGGTTGCAAAATAAGCGATTGTTGTACAGTAGTACAGTTTATAAGTCTTATCGATGTACCTGCGCAGGTGACAATCAGGATGTGTCACCTTCAATCCCTTGCCGCGATTGGCTCATTGTTTTCACTGCTATCCGACTTTGCAACCTTTATTACTACATAACTTCTGATTTTGACGGGGTCTCGGGCCTGCAAAACAAACAAACGAAAACGAAGATAGACGAGCGGAATTATTTTCCAGGCCGTACAGTACAATGTTATATTATTTGCAGTATGCAGCGATCATCTCACTCACAGCCGCAAGGGGCGCACAGTCATGACAGAAGATGAGAGGTACGAAGCCGTCCGACATTGCAGATATGTTGATGAGGTAATTTATTATGTTCACACATCATTACAAAGTCATCACCGCTACGAACACATTCTAAAACATAAACAAAACTACGTAATCATAGAACATAATGTTTAGTATTTAATTTAGGTACCGTTATCCAAAATAAACTACTAAAAATCTAAAGGTTTTTATCCACCGGCAAGGATAAGATGCAATGGGATGGACGGTCAGGAATTAAAATCTCACTTGCCCGTTCACCTTTGCCTTGTCGAAAAATGGAAGAATTAATAAAAATTTTGTCCGAAATTGAACGGTTTTGCGTTTTAATTATTTATACTGCAACTATATACTTTAAACGTGTGGTAATACAGTTCAATTTTGTCTCGTACTATCCTACCAATGCCTTTTCCCACCGAAGATGCGCAGGGCGGGAATTGACATTTTACCACTCCGTTTTAAACGTCTGCGCATCGCACGGTACACTAGGCGATGGACATGCGCCTTTAACTTTAATGACACACGAAAGAGTATGTTAGCTGTTCCCTTCATAAAACGATTATCTAAATAAATCAGGCAACAGTGAGGTGAACCACATAGTTACTTAGGTACATACACCTAATTAAATATTAATGATTATAACTAAGCTCCACCGGAAACACGGTGATGAGTACGCCACCGTAATTAATTATGTTTCTTATTTCAATTGCCACCTTGACTGGTCTGGTCGAGACGTAACGAAGATAAACAATATTTGAAATAAGATGGCGGTCGTCCTTGTGCTTGAAACAAACGTTAGATAGAACAAAGGAGACGGAAATGTAGCTAAAAACCAAAATGATTTTGGTCGAAGGCTAAAAATTTGAAAATTACTCAGTAATAAATACAATACAATATTTGAATATTTTTCACTCGCAATTTCGCACTCCAAAACTTACAAGTACAACAGTTAAAAAAGGCAAACAAATCTAAAAAATAATTGCATTCGCAAAAGATTTGCCGAAACCGAACTACCGACGTGCCGAAAGTAACAAAGTATACGAAAATAAACATTAAAGGTCAGGTTTTTTTTAACTACAAAACTTACAATAGCGTCATGACGTCAAACTGGCTAAAGGCTTTCTAGTGCTGAGTACATAAAAACCCACAATTGTTCCGGTCGACGAACTGTCTAACCTTCACATAATGCCTTCAGTTTAAAAAAGTCGGTTTGTATTGAACTTCATTTTTAACAAAGAAATAAAAAATGTTTACAAAAGTTAACATTGTCCGAAAACATTTGACAAACTTTTGGAGAATCTACTATTTCGCTGATTTTAACAATATGATCAAACCCTGCTAAATATAGAAATGAAAAATTTATCGAATTTGCATAAGTACAAAGTGGGCCTCGCGCTTCTCTACTTCCTGTCACCCCTATAGGTGTCACCTAGTCTGTCACAACTATAGTATAGGGCTCAGATAATAGTTCTCCACTAATGTGCTGAACCACCCCGCCGCCGTTCTCCAATAACATATTAAATTAAAGGTTAGCTAATCAAGTTCTATGCGTTTAGATGATGCCCTTATCTCTCGAACTTCTCGGAGTCACATTCAGCTACAGATATCTAAACAAGTCACGTCCACACTATGTAAAACGTGATAATTTCATACTTAATGCCTTCAACTTGAATACTCAGCCATTTGACATTTCTGAGATTATGTATGCAAATTGTTTATTATCCAAGCTCTCTTGTGTAGTATTCATCTCTTACAACCATGAACTTTTAAAGAATAGGTAGAATGCCCGTAGAAACTGGTCTGCATGACCGTCTGTAATATCTTGTGGTATTCGAATATGTAAATCATGCGAATATGTGAATGTATTGTTATAAACAAGGTTCAAAATCACTATGGAATTTTGACATTGACCATCTAAGCAAATTTTTAAGCCAGTGTTCCGTTGCCCCCACCTAGATTTCCTAAACTACAAATTATTGGTAGATCGTTTTTGGGAAGTAAGGGCTTGTTTCACCACCTCTGAATACTTAGAAAATAATCAATGAAAATTTTAATTTCTCGTTTATCTCTACAAGCTTCTAAAATCTTTATCTGAACTATTATAAAACTGTAACAGAAGTGTGTCTTTATATTGAAGATATTTTCAACCTTTTTTAGAAAGTTGGTCTGTTTGTTTGTTCGAACATCACGCAAAAACGATTGAACCGATTTTGATGAAACTTTTTTGTTTGATAGCTTATGATTTTACTTAAAATCTGGTATACAATTTGTACGGACGAAGTCGCGGGTAAACTCTAGTACATATCTATAATAGTTGGTACGCCTGTTAGTTATCGTGTAACTTCTCAACAACCGATTACTTACATATACAATTTAATTGTCCCACAGGTAGTAAGAGACGCACCCTGGGAATACGACGAGGAGTTTTTAGAGAAGCACAAGATAGACTTCGTGGCGCACGACGACATCCCCTACACGACTGAAGACTGCGAGGACACGTACGCCATGATCAAGGCTAAGGACATGTTCGTGGCCACGGAGAGGACAGAAGGTAAGCTCGCACGACGACATACCCTACACGACTGAAGACTGCGAGGACACGTACGCCATGATCAAGGCTAAGGACATGTTCGTGGCCACGGAGAGGACAGAAGGTAAGCTGGCACGACGACATACCCTACACGACTGAAGACTGCGAGGACACGTACGCCATGATCAAGGCTAAGGACATGTTCGTGGCCACGGAGAGGACAGAAGGTAAGCTCGCACGACGACATACCCTACACGACTGAAGACTGCGAGGACACGTACGCCATGATCAAGGCTAAGGACATGTTCGTGGCCACGGAGGAACAGACGGTAAGCTCCCACGACGACATACCCTACACGACTGAAGACTGCGAGGACACGTACGCCATGATCAAGGCTAAGGACATGTTCGTGGCCACGGAGAGGACAGAAGGTAAGCTCGCACGCACGACGACATCCCCTACACGACTGAAGACTACGAGGACACGTACGCCATGATCAAGGCTAAGGACATGTTCGTGGCCACGGAGGAACAGACGGTAAGCTCCCACGACGACATACCCTACACGACTGAAGACTGCGAGGACACGTACGCCATGATCAAGGCTAAGGACATGTTCGTGGCCACGGAGGAACAGACGGTAAGCTCCCACGACGACATACCCTAAACGACTGAAGACTCCGAGGACACGTACGCCATGATCAAGGCTAAGGACATGTTCGTGGCCACGGAGGAACAGACGGTAAGCTCCCACGACGACATACCCTACACGACTGAAGACTGCGAGGACACGTACGCCATGATCAAGGCTAAGGACATGTTCGTGGCCACGGAGAGGACAGAAGGTAAGCTCGCACGCACGACGACATCCCCTACACGACTGAAGACTGCGAGGACACGTACGCCATGATCAAGGCTAAGGACATGGTCGTGGCCACGGAGAGGACAAAAGGAGAGTGCCTTCTCGCTGTGAGTACACGCGTCAATTGGGACAAAAATTTACTAAAATTTTACATGAGATTGGGCATCTAGTTCTTTTGTTTCTAATCGATGAGTCACCTTTAATTACAACTTTGTCATTATGTCAAGTGCGCCGAGATAAGCAGTGTCGTTGATAGAAAATAAGGGAGTTCTTGAAAGGTAACTTACGATCAGAAGTGTAAATGAATGGTGTAGGTATGAGCCGCCGGTACGCTTACTGCGTGTCACTTTTTAGCCTATTAAAAGTATCCTTTCATCCTTTCTGTTCAGCGTATACTGCACTGTTGTTTTAATAGTTTAAAAAAAGGAATGTAAAGGAAATAAATAAAAGAAATACATTTAAGCATTGTTGACATAAGTTTACGTGGGCCGTGTGTTCGCGTGACTTGTATGATAAGACTTTTAATGTCGTTGTAAACAGCGAACTATTGTAAAGTCAACTTTGCAATAGAGGTGTGCAAGGTTCGCACCATATTACAGTACAGTAGCCCAATGGGACATAAGCTTGTATATGTATAGGACATGTGTGTGCTTACCAATTAATAATTTAGCTTTTACTATAAAGCCTGATCAGAAATATAAAAAAACCTCGCCATGTTGCGGAAAATCATTGGAACTACTTTTTGTACTTGGAACACTGACATTAAAGGTGACAATCGATTGCAGCGCCCCCAAACCAGGTTTTTTATATTCCTGGTCAGGCTTTAAAATTTTCAACTGCCTGGCATGTCTAGCATGGCATGGTTTCTCCAAACTAGGGTGACGGGCCTTTGCTGCACAGAAAAGGACCTTTTCCCACGCCACGAACGAAAGTAGCGCTTGCCGAATCATGTAGTACCTGTGGGAAAAAGCAGAGTTGCGTGCGGTTAGGGCAGTCATACAATAGCTGGGCTGAAGTGGGGTCGGATGCAGTAGCTATTACCGGCTGCAGTAGCATACGCTAAGACCATCAGAGATTTTCACGATGTCTGAATGAATTATTGGCATCTTAAGACACCCGCCTGGGTTTATTAGCCGGACTCCACACGGTATTAGAAGCCGGGCTCCACACGCCTCAAAATATTCTGCGCACCTGACAGATTTTCTCATGAAGCGATCGCTATAGCCGAAATACGCTAATAGGCTAATAGTATTCTTGTTCATTTCAAACCAGTTCGTCAAAACGTACTTGGTCAAAGTTCATGCTCTCGCGTCAAGGATTTTTCATTTTATTAAGTAATACTAAGATTACTGTAAAACAAGGAAAAAACAAAGTAGTCGTATTAAGGAAACTTATATAGATATCCGATGCGCTTGCGTATTATGAGGATAATTCCTTCTGTGCCATTAGAAATAGATATTTAGAATAAACCTAAAAGCTGATGACAAAATAATTGTTTAAATCGTGGTTAAGCATACGTTGGTGAACTTCGTTAATGATTTTCCTCGAGGTAAACGCAGAAATTGACGCTAATTAGTTAGTGAATTTAACCATTCATTGGCATATTTACTAATGTTCGGTTTGGTACTCGGTCAAGGCCCTCAACATTCATCAAATTACGTTTAACATATTGAATACAGGTTTCCGGCACGTTAAGAATTTCCAAGTTCCTAATGCTGCAGAATTAACGTCATATAAAACAAAAAACATATTTTTTTGGGTTTTCTCTGTTGATAGTTTTTTTTCCAAGAATGATTTTAACGTCACGTAAACGTAAACCAAAATCAACAAGCATACTGTTAGCGATTCCGAACATTTTCCTAAATCTATTTCTATATTTTTAATAATATTTATTTAACAAATTCAAAGTAAACACTATTAAGCGGTCGAGTAGATCTGAGTCTAAGGGCGGGAGGAGCACCGCTGGTCGTTCCTAGCTGAGATGTCGTACCGATCGTTTGTTGCTATTATTAACTTGTTTTAGAAAATAATTATTGGGAAATAAGTGTCGTACCTAATTGGAGCTGCTGAGTAAAATTTACCTGACACCCGTAATAATACTACAAGTAATATTTTGTTTTTGTGATCATCATAACATAAACTCATGCCTTTTTCCAGAGGGGTAAGCAGAGATTATGGATCTCCATTTTGGTTCTGACACACCTTCCTTGCATCCTCTAGGTCCATACGTTTTGTCATACATTCCTGTCGATTACAGCGACTTTTTTCACAATTCATTTTTAATGACGCCCCTTATCCAAAATCATCATAAACATTTTCTGAAACTAATTAACTAAATATTAAGAAGCAGAATCGCTAAGAACTGCCGAAAAACACCCTGTCGATTTGATACCGAATGAACTTAGAAAAAGTATATGTCTAGAATGAGCCTCACGAATATCCCGTATAAAACAAAACGGGCCAAGTTTCTTAGGTTGGTGTGCGTGAGGCGCCATACAAATTATGTATGTGAGCGTGTATATGTATAGGATTTTAGGAACCAGTACTGGTTCCAATTTTTTTCGACGCTTTCGTATCTTCGACTGTCAATCGTGACATATAACTTTATCAAAGCGAATGAATCGGGTAGTTACACAATACGACCTCAGAATGGAATGATGTGATGTGGTTAGCCTTTTGCCCACAAAACAAACCTTACCTCCACCAAAATCAACTCTATGTCAATAACGCTAAGCTCTATATTGGTTTCAGGTGTATCAACATCGGACATAGTAGCGCGAATAGTTCGTGACTACGATATCTACGTGCGACGAAATTTAGCGCGCGGCTACTCCGCCAAGGAGCTCAACGTGTCATTCCTTAACGAGAAGAAATTCCGCTTGCAGAATAAGATGGACGAACTCAAGGATAAGGGAAAGAAGGTAGATAGTCATTGCAATACGTAGTGAAGGGAAACTCTACCCAATCCGCCGTGTAGCCCCAGCAACGTCCTATGCCGAGGTCCGTGCCCATTCTTGGTTCCCCTAGGTCGGTTGCTTAGGTTCATTCACTGGCTCGGTAGACCCGTCGTGATCCTCCAATAGTCCGCAGTAATAAGCAGTAGCTGGTCCTCCTCTGAGCAATGCTGTAATCGTCAATTCGGAAAATAAAACAGGGAAACTTAGCAATATGCGCTGTCAAATGGGTATTGTAGATATGACGCGCGCTCAGGTAATATATTGTACATTCTTTATAATCATTCAAATAGGCCTTCATCAGGCCTTTGCTCGGCAGTGGGATAGTAAGCTCTCTTTCCATTTGCGCGCGATCGAACGAGATAAAAGGTGCGATATAGCCTTATCGCGCCTAAGTATCGCGCGCATCATGCAAACCCGAGATGTTACGATTGGTGACAGTTATGAGTAATGAAAGTTTATCTTCGCTAGCATTAAATCGGCAGGAGTTTGAAGCGATGATTCAAGCTCATAAAATGCCCAGCTGTATCCGGTCGAGCGCGCTTCGTTGAATATGAATGATATCACTATGACAGTGTAATTAATTTGAAGCCTCGCCGGGTATTAAACAGAACTTCGTCATATCGTATTGTGCAGTTATAATTTCTAAAACGTTTAACATCATTTTAACAAGTAGAGTTTCGAGAAATGAAATTGATGGAGCTGAACAGACATAGACGTAGAACTAAATGGATTTTCTAAACGTATTTAATAATCAATCAATCAATAAAATCAGCCCACATCAACCCACTGCTGGCCATAGCCTTCCCTTTGATTGCGCCATTTCTCACGGTCCTGTGCTAATCTGATCGTATTCAAACCCGTCACTCTCACAAAGTCATCAGACCAACGCGGTGGTGGTCTGCCTTTTGACCTCCGTCCCTCTCTTGGCCACCACTCCAATTATTAAAAAATTTATATATATAATTATTATTTCATAAAGAATAGTAGGTTACACACCGAGGACAGGAAAGTAAGAAAGGTCTCAGACCTCATGTGATCTGAGGCTGTCTTATTTACTGTCCGAGGTTAGTATACTATTTTCCTCCTCGACGGGGCTGGAAAGCGACAACTTCGTTTAGCGCAGCGGGACGACAATTGACACTTTCCATCCGCAGGGGAGAAAAATCCATAACTTATCATTATCAATTACTGAAAGATTTTAAGATTGTACTAGAAGCTAAATAAATAGTCGTGTTGACTTGTGCATGTTATTTAGCTACCATATTATACCATTATATTAATTTCCAGGTAATGACAAACATAGGTGAAAAGCGAGTGGACATCCTAACGAAATGGGAGGAGAAGTCGCGCGATTTCATAGACGCATTCTTACTGCTGTTCGGGCCGGACGGGCGGTTGTCGAATATGTGGAACGAGTCGAAGGGGAGGCTCATGCAGGCGCTCAGCCAGCCGCCGTCGCCGCGGGGATCCCCCTCGCCCAGTGAAAACGGCGACTCACACTCACCTACACATAGGTACTTACAGCTTTGATGTTATATGCTTCGATCAAAGTAAGATCAATGGATAGGCCTTACGCGAACATTCCAAATCGGAAAAATAAGGCAAAACAAATTACAGGTATACTTTAAATATGTACCGGACAGACCAGGTGTGCCAGTTTGTATGGACCATGTGCACCAGTAGTGTGCTTCAACTTAACGCGTTTTGGGCCTATACATTAATTTTATTTTGATCGAAGGTTATATGTCAAGATAGACAGTCGAAGCTAGGAACGCGTCGGCAAAATATCACCTAAGTCAGATAGGTAAACCATATCACTATCAATATGCACGCACATAGCGATAATTTCATTTTACGCCAGACAAGAGATTTTAATAACATAAATACGGTTAAAGCTTTATACAATGCATTGGTTAGGAGTCGTCTTGAAAGTGGTGCACTAATATGGAACCCACATGAAGAGAAATATACAAGTATGATTGAGAAAATACAAAATAAATTTATAAGATATATTTACTGGAAACAATATAAAGTGTACCCCTTTTACCCTTTGATGTATCCAACTCTATTTGTCTTGGGAATGGTAGGATATAACAAATTAGAAGTCAGGAGAAATTTAGCCCTTGCTACTTATTTTTTTAAGGTGCTACGCGGTACATTTAACAATCCTGAAATATTAAATTCATTAGGCTTGCAGGTTCCAAACACGCGTTTACGTAGAGGGCCCAGACCCCAGGTGTTTAAATTGCAATCATGCCGGACCAACATTCTAAGAAATTCCCCGACTATGACCGCGCTGAGTTTACTTAACGACATATCAATGGACATAGATTTGTTCAATTGTACACTGGCCAACTTCACAAAAGTAGCATTAAAACACCTATGTAAGTTAAATAGCAATATTAATACAATGTAATGTTATCGTATTGGGTATATACCTGTAATGATAATGTTTTTGTGTATGTAGAATTAAATAAATAAATAAATAAAATAAAAATAAATAATTTGTATGACGCCTCACGCACACCAACATAAGAAAGTTGGCTCGTTTGTTTAGTACGTCAAATCGTGGGGCTCTATCTTGACATATAAATAATCAAAGAATTACAGCTAGTTCTCTGACAAAACTCTTATCTACCGTCATAAGTGTGAAAATGTCTTGATTCGCAGGGCTAGATGTTTTCTCGTAATTTTATAGCACCTAGATTTTCACGGCTCGTATCATTATTATGGTTTCTTTAATGCCCCACGCTAAACTATGTATTTGTGACAATAAATGAAGAGTTCCCGATAAATAACATTAACAAGCCCTTAAAAATTTCGCTGCTTAGCTCAAAACAATGATACACGCGCAGTGCTAACACTGTGGAATGCTATACAATTCTGACTCAAGGTTTGAGTCGTGCGCACTGCGGCCCATTTGTCGCTGACCTACCACGTAGGTCGTCAGCAGTTAAAGTGTTAATACCAGACAAAACCTAAACAATTGTTATCGCGGCACACACGTTCCACTAGTGCCTGATGGGTTTATAGTTTAATCATAGTTTTATTATCTAAATTGAAATATAAATAAAGGAAATATTGAACTTATCCTTTATCTTCCAGTCAGAAGACTGCATTTTCAGTAACGCAATTTCGTAAAACAATATTGACCGATAATGTATCTTATAGATAATAAATGAGATAGACTAGTAACGCAATATCGATCGTAGATAATTTATTGTCAACAATGATGGTTTATATTTTGTATTCCCCACTTCCACTGCACCGTCGCTCTTAAATGGCTTCTGCTAAAGTTTAATAACGTTTGTCACCAGAGGGTCATCGTCACCGCCGCCCCCCAAGTCGCGTCGGTACGAGACGCTATGGGACCCACATGCAGGTAACTGGGTAATTATGCACCGCTTGTATTCGCTAGCTTAGCCTGCTGCGCACTAACGCATCATACACTCGGGCCGAGATTCAGAGATGATTTGAGCGCGAATTCAGTCTAAGCCTGAGATTCAGAGACATTTTTTAAGTGTTAGTTCGAACTCCTTTATGACAAAATTCATACATTTCGACCCCACTTAGCTCGAACTAAGACTAAAAAAATTGTCTCTGAATCTCGGCCTTACACTCAGTTGCAGAAACGCTCATTTAAATTTCATCGTCCATTCAATCTCTTGCTGTCTCTTTTTGTTTTGTTGACGTAGTAAAAGCTAGCAAGAGATTGAATGGAGGATTAACATTAATGA
This sequence comes from Agonopterix heracliana, assembly GCA_963693445.1. Taxonomy (NCBI): domain Eukaryota; kingdom Metazoa; phylum Arthropoda; class Insecta; order Lepidoptera; family Depressariidae; genus Agonopterix; species Agonopterix heracliana. Next base: position 7,000,139 of record OY856308.1, read on the forward strand.
GCGTTTCTGCAACTAAGTGTGCGAGAGTCGAAAATTTATGGATTTTGACATACGGAACTTCGAAATCGAACGTCTTTGAATCTCGATCTTACAAGCCCTCGTTTGTTTTATAGTTTGAATAATAGATAATGCCAATGAGATAAGTACTGCGCATAATAACTTTGTGAATAAAAGATAAAAAATGGCACTGAATTAGCTTTATAAATGTTGCCAACTATCTGTTTAAAAATAATCTTGTAATGTAGTAGAAACATTCCGTGGGAATATTTTTCATACAACAATTTTCTTAAAAACTGTTTAGTATTTGAGATAACTTTATCTCGAATATTAAACTTATGTTATATACTGTTTATCTTCGACGGGGTATTCCCGTTGACCCCAACTGCAGTGGGGGACAACGGGAAATAAATGCTCGCTGTGCCCCACTTGGAGTCTACGGGAAAAATATTTGTCTGCCTTCTGCTAAGTTATCGTGCGCGGTTCCTTAAAATAAAGGTCATAAATCATAATCTTTGTAAGCTTTTTATTATGTTTTTTTCTTCGCCTCGTTTTGCGTATTTATTTACTAAAATATTATTGCGTATTTCTTCAGCAAAATGATTAGGTATTAACATTTAGAATAAAATGGCACTCTATTGCTGATTAGTTTTTTTGTTGATTTCAATTTCAATAGCATAAATCTTATATACAGGGTGAAATTGACATCATTAGAATCCTTTTAAACTAAGAGTCTACCCAGCAAACTTAACAACATTTACTATGGGAGCAAAGCGATCGGAGCAATAAAAAAAATCAGCTGTTGCATACATTTCAGTCGAGTAGGCATTGCAGTTTAGTATGGAACAGCTGACTATTTTTTGCTCCAATCTGTTTGCTCCCATAGTAAAAGTTGTTCAGTTTGATGTGTAGACTCTTAGTTTAAAAGGATGCTAATGATATCAATTTCACTCTGTATAAAGCTCTATTCACATTGCGACAGACGCGGAGAGTGCAATGTAAAATAGTACCTATTTCAATACCCATAGAGTTTACAGATAGAACGCCCCACGGGTGGAAGACGGAGCTTACTCTGTGAACTCGATCGGTATTGAAATAGGTATTATTTTACATTGCCGCCTCCGCGCTCGTCCTTTGTAATGTGAATAGAGCATAAATGCGAGCGAAGCAGACGATTAATAAAATAACATTATTTTCCCCAGATGCATCGGGCTCTGAACTCGCTCGGAAGTCGGAAACGTCCTCACAGCGCCAGCTGACGGACGACGGGTCCGACAGCGAAGAAGAGGACTACCAGGACACCAGCCCCTACCTCTAGGCACGCGCGCCGCCGCCGCAGCGGCCCTGTCCGGTCTAAACCGTGGACTCACGCGGTACCAGACTATCCTGTCCCAGTACACCGTTCGTCCATCATTAACATCGAAGAGAGCCCGCTACGGCCGCGCGCATCTCTCCAGATATCTTGTTGATATGTTAAATTATTGTAGAGTATGTTACACCTTTAAATTTTGTATGTATGCTGTCCGAGTACAATTGAGTGAATGTATTTAATCCTATTAGTTTATAATAATGTATTATTTTAATGTTTTATAATTAAATTCCTTTGTTCCAATGGAGATTTTGCAGAATATCTGCTGTTTTGTTAGCACCATGATACCATTTATGTAAGATAATGGGTGCGTTGAAACTGTTGCATAGGATATTATTTATATAATACTTTTTGACAGTCGATTAAAAGGTGCTTATTATAAAAAGCCTTTGTTTTATTAGCCAATCAGCATTCTTCGCCTTCGGTAATGTTTGACGACATGTGTTTGATGCTGTATTGTCAAAAAACTTGGCAAATCATGATCGTGGTGACAGGTGAAACTAAAATGTTAGTATGGTGGTGTTAAGTTAAGATAAATATTCTTTATTTGCACACCAAAATACACAAAAAAACAACAACAATATACATGAACAAGAAGGGTACAAAAGGCGGCCTTATCACTAAAAGTGATTTCTTCCAGGCGTTGCCAGGTTATGCGTGATTTTGAAGTTCATGCGTGGAGGCAGCGCCCTCATTTTTTATCGCGACTATTTTGCCAAGCTGTACAATGTCTTTCCCATAGAGAAATTACACGCTCCCCTTGGTAGAGATGGTGTAACAAAGTTGCACTGTAGCCACCAATTGTGCACTAGTTTGTACTGCGACCATAGAGAAATGACACGCTCCCCTAAGCTTTTTGTCTCCCCTCGCCCGTCCCTCACCCCCTTTGTCGGCGACATAATTTTCTATAGAAACAAGCCGATATGCCATCTCCTCTTACTCCATGGTCTTTCCGAACATGTATACAGGTGTAAACTTAAATAGGTGCTTCAGAGAGTTCGCTTTGATCGAAGCTTCAGACCATTAGTCCAATCATTTTAAAGATTCCTTGTATGGACACCCTAACAATAATTCATCTATCGCTGAAACTTTGCAGTGTGATAAAGTAAAGTATACAGATTACGGTTGACAAATAATCTAGGACCGGAAAAAATTAAACCTAGATTATTTGTCAACCGTAATCTGTATACTTTACTTTATCATACTGCAAAGTGATTATTCAAACCCTAAAATGATTGGACTACATCAACAAAACAACTTTCACTGGGACCACATTGAAAACGCGAAACAAAATAAAAAACTTGTCCATACATAGAGCCAGGGTCGAGCGCTTTTGACATTTTAACCTCACACACAAGCTCGGAAAGATTCTGTTTATCATACGAAATCTGAGTGCAAAAGTGCATTTTATCCGCTAGCGTAGAAAGAGTTTTTGAAATTCGAATCTGTCTATTCAATATTTGTCTTTACCGCCAGTCCACTGAAAATATTTCATGTCACTGGCCAGCACGAAAAAAAACTTTTTAAAATTTTGTTTTCTTTAGAAATTCACTTTTTTCCTCGCTGTTGTGAGGTGAAAAGTTGTGTGTTTCGCTCGGCTGCAAAGTTATTCTGCGTCTCGTACCTTTGAAACCTTCGCTATAAGCTCAGGATTCTATTATTTGAACAACTCGCTTCGCTCGTGGTTCAATCCTAGCGTCCTTCGCTTGCTCAGGTTTCAATACAAGTACTCGCGCCAAAAACAACTTTGCAGCCTAGCATAACAAATAACTATTTCTTTGTCACATGTCTGCTTTGGTGGATTATATTTGGAATTATACAAAAAATATAAAAAAATCTGAACAATAATAAAACTACTTAAATAAATTTTTATAAAGTTTATATTAAATTTTGAGAGAAAAATATAAAATTAAAATAGAATCTAGCAAAATTTTGAAGTACATTCTTTAAGAGACGTTTGGCGGTGGCAGATAGTCAAAGTAACACAATTATAACCTTATAGTATGAAGATAGTACGTAGCATAGCGATTAGCGTCATTTGGAGAATTACGCCCGCGCCTCCAGGCGTCAAAACCTGGAGGCGCGGGCGCGATTCTCCTTTACGATAAAAACGACGCTATGTTACGTACAAGGTTTATAATGTTGTGTTCTTAGATTATCCGCCACCGCCACACGTCTCTTCAGTATAAACCGTGGGTAGATCTCTCGCTGTTAACACAAAATGGGTGAAATAACAAAAGTGAAACATAATGAATGAATTACAGATATAGTAGATTACACACCGAGGGCAGGAAAGTAAGAAAGGTCTCGGATCTCATGTACTGATACTTCGGCTTCGCCTCGGTCAACAAACATGTGATCTGAAGCTTTCTTATTTACTGCCCGAGGTTAGTATACTATTTTTCTCCTCGACAGAGGTGGAAAGCGGCAACTTCGATTAGCGCAGCGGGACGAAAATTGTCGATTTCCGTCCGGAGGAGAGAAATAACTATGAAAAACCATAAAACACACTTTCACTCATGCTACAATGCTCCAGTAAAATGATTTCTCTCCTTTTATTACTTTTAGGTTGTTAAGATCACAAGTAAACACTTAAAAGCCTTTCCACACTGGTGTTTCGATTGGCAGTGCGAAGATGCGGACATCGAATCTGAATGAAATCACTTAGAAATTGCCGATCAAAAGCCAATGTGCAAGGGCTCTTACTTTTTGTTAATTTTAAAATGCATATTTTCAGAGCTGCTATGGTCATATAGGTATATGATTATGACATTCTATTATGACCACAATACATTTTTTGATAAAAAAACATCTTATGTCTAGTTTATGAATTACAAATGAATAGAAATTTATGCAAAGATCTTCAATAACTTAGCTTAGTTATTTGTTCGTAGGGGTGTCCCCAAATCTATCAAAGTAAAATATTAAGGTCAGCGCTGACCGTTGCAGTGGCAATGAATCATCCTTTAATAACAATTGAAATTTAAGATTCATTGGATGAAAGCATAGCCGCGGATTGTCAGATTGTGAGCCTGTCAGAAAAACAATTTTTCAATATTTAATTCTCAACTTAAAACAGAACTCTATTTATTTCTCCATACGAAATTAGTATAGCAAAATAAAATTGTGCCTCCCAGTGTAATTTTACTTCAGTACACCAATTTCAGTCCTATGTAGTGTTAGCGGAAAAGTGGTTTCTGGCGGACTCCTCTGCGTGCTCTATGGATCGCCCTCCTGCACTCTGAAGTTGACAAGACATACGTCACTTCCTCCCCGCTCCCCGCGCGACGCGCATACGCAAATCTGTACCGCTCCAATAGTTTTGTATAATTATTGAGGAAAAGTATATTAAAATGTATCTAAACTGTCCAGAGAGTTTCCCTTCTATTAGTAGAAACAATTAAAGTTGAAATTCAATGCCGCTTCACTGCCACTATTTTAGTCTGTGTGCTGACCCTTAGTTAGCAATTATGAATATGCCTTTTAGGCTGCCTGTCCAGTGAAGTGGAGCGAGGCTGCAGAGCAGAGAAACGAAGAAATATTAACCAATAGGATTGAATAAAATTGTAGAGTGGAGATTTTATGCAATTCCTTCCTTCCTTCTTTTATCTGCTCCGTAGCCTCGCTCCACTTCAGTGGACAGGCAGCCTTACAGTGACATATGGACTTAGAATTAAAACACCTACATGATTTTTATTACAAAATGCATTATCACAGGATCCTTAGCTTCTAAATCTTCTAATGATTAAATGCTAAGACTTAGTTCCTTTGTACTAGTTACATTACAAAATAAAATCTCAAAGTTCTGACTTAACAGCCTTCTTTGTTTCACCCTTTATATTTTCAGTGAGGCATGAGTCGTCAGTACCCCGCAGAGCATGCTTGGTGCACAAATGATACTTCAGGTCCACTGACCCCTGGTGGTTCCAGTACCATTCTTCTAGAATCTCTTCGTTCTCTTCAAGAAGACTTTCACACTGAGTTTTCATATGAGTTATTTCTGCAGATGGTTTGTCCCACAGCTCAAAAGGAATTCCGAGATCCACTTTGACACCCTTATCGACAAGCCCGTGCAGAGTTTTGAAAGTCTGACTCATACCTTTAGCGAATCTCGTACTATCCTCCCTTTCCTTGTGAATGTTGTACTCTAAAATTCTATCACAAACTCCTTCGATAGACTCGATCAACCGAAGCTCAGACTTTTGATACTTGGTCTTCTTTTTGGGCTGGACGTCGTCGAGGGAGTATCCTATTTCTATGACGTCGTGCACTTTGCCGGTTTCTTCAAGCCGCCCCTGCAGCTCGGTGGCGAGGATTTTGCAAACTTCGCATCTGTTCGCGTATTTTACTCCTACATCTTCTTCTGTTCTCACGTCGACATCATGATTACACAGAACGTGTGAGGAAAATACTAAAACTAGACATGTAATTCGTAAAACCATTTTAGAAATTAAAATACGCTTTCACAACAAAACTTCAAGCGAAATTTGATAAGCCATTAAACTGAAGTGAGATACACAAGAATTGACTGACGTGTGTCAACCCAATTTGCAGCTAGCTTCACTTAACTGAAATCAGCTGTCGCAACGGATCCTAGCGTGAACTTTATGCGCAAAAGATACTATTTTCGTCTAAATTAATATTTCCAACGAGTCCGTTTCAAAACGTGTAAAAATCTACCGAGGATTCTCGCTCTAGCATACATATCTTCGTATACTTTTTTTCTCTTTCGTGTTTGCACTCCGAATGATTTTCACACGTTATGAAAAGAACTCTTGATTTTTTTTTTAATTTATGGCCTGGTTACATGACCTTCGGGCCAAGTCTTTCGGGGAATGATGGCTTAGTGCGGGGAGAGCGCGGGGAATGATTCAAATCGGGAAATTGAGCCTACTTAAAGAAGGAAACAAGAAATTTATCTTCTTCTTCTTATCGTGTGGGCAAGCCCTGGTGTCAGAGTTTATTCAAACCACCTTACGGCCTCTGAAGTGGTTTTTATGTAACGACTACTACTACCAGAGATAGTGGCCGGGACCAACAGCTTAATGTGCCATCCGAAGCACGGAATCATCTTTCTTTTAAGACAATCAGGATTCAGGTGATTCAGCCTGCAATGTCCTAACCAACTGGGTGGGGGAAAACACACCCAGGTGTCCCCCAAAGAATATAAATATTCCCTAGCGGTGTCCCCCGTGGGAATCGAACCCACGCACGACCTCCGTGTCAAGAGCCCAATGCTCTCACCATTAGACCAAGGAGACAGCTACTGTGAAATTTATATTGGCAGCCCGGTATAACAGTTAGAAGACCTTAGGATCAGCGCACATCTAACGGAGAACGGAGAACAGTTCGAGCACGGCAAATGCTCAATGAAATGTCGTTCTTGTTGTAAATAGTTGAAATACAACCACCCATTGAACTACCTTCTCTGAAGGCAAGATGAGACAGAAGGGAAAAGAAAAACCATGTTTAATGCAAGTAAACGTTTATTTGAAACTCAAAGTGCTTGCCCAACCACTCTACCCAATCATCAGACACTTTCTTCTCTAATGTAATCTCTTGAAAGACTTCACTTCTAGATTTCTCTTCAAACCCCAACTTCTTAAACATTCTAATGCTAGCAGTGTTGACCAAAGATATTTTCGCTTCGAAAGTTTTGAGTTTGATGTGTCTGATACCATAGAGCAGCATGAGTATGACTGCTTCCCAGCCAAGTTTCTTGCCTCTGGCTGATTCTTCTGCTATCATTATCTCTATCTCACCTGTTTCTGTCTCCCTGTCTACTAGAAATATGTTTGTGTCTCCAATCATTGAATCTGAAATTAAATTTAAAAAATAATGAACTACCTACTTTTCAATACGTAGGACCTTGCCTGTTGCCTGTTATGAAGTGATTAGATATAGAATGATTTACGTATTGAGTACCCAATATACATATTAATCTATGGTATTGAGGGATTTTCAGAAAGCCATTAAAAAGAAAAAGTAGTTCCTAATGGCTCGATAGATGGCGTTGAGCAGACAGGGGCGAGCGATCTGGCAGAATATAAAATACAAATAAAATAGTTAGAATTTGTGTTTCTAAGTAAGTAGCAAAATATTAACATATTATATTTCGTCAACGGATGCATGCGTCTGACTCAGTGACATGCATTTTTGTTTACTTTCTAGCCTAACATTTTCGTCTTCGGACCCCTCTCTGGTCAACGCCATCTATCGCCGATATGATGAACTACGTTTGAGTAGCTATCAGAAAACTCATCAAAAAAAATTAAGGATGTCTTCAGATAATGAAAAAATAAAAGATAATTTTTGTATAAACTTAATGACAGTCATACTGAAATAAAATGTACAGTGCGACATAAAAGAGTAGAAAATAAATGAGGGCGCTGCCTCCACGCGAGAACTGCCCACCAATTTTGAACTCACAACCTCTGTCAGGTCAGGAAGCTTGGCGGAAAATGCTATGGCATATTCCTGTCTCGCTCGCACTCCTGAGCGAGTATAGCACATGCTTACCTCTCTTAAATTTTTCCCATTTGTATGAAATGGCTGCTAAGTTCCAGGGTGTGGTTCAGTCATAAGCTTAATCTATGTCAAAATAACATAGTTTCATAAAAAAAATATGAAAAGATTTCCAGTTTAAATTGCTTAATTAAAATTACCAACCAATTTCATCATTTTGTTGCTCATATTTGCACTTGTCCAATATTATAAAAGTACACTCTGAAATAGAAAAACAAAGGAATTAAATATTATCAAATACTACTACTACTACTAGCTGACCCAGCAGACGTTATCCTGCCATTTTTTCTACCATACGCACACCCTACACCTACACCTACTTACACCTACCCTACACCTACACCACACCTACCCTACACCTACCCTACATAGTTCAAGTCCTATTCTCAGACATACTGAATATACAAACAAAATTTCATAAGAATCAGTCAAGCCGTTTCGGAGGAGTTTTGTTACAAACACCGCGACCAAGAATTTAATATACAGGGTCCAACTTAACTTAACTAATTGTTTTTCGCGATTTCGATGTTGGTCCCATAGAGAAAGTTGTTCAATTTGATGGTCTGATCATCCTCTTAAAAAAGTGTCAGCATATTAAAAAGGACCCTATAGAGAAGAAGAAGAAGAAGAAAATTAAACAAGCAACATTTGTATGTACATCTATCTGTACTTGCGTTCTAGAAAACGAACACAAATAATTTCGTAAGATTTTAATGAAGGTTAAGAAGAAAGGGAGTTTAAGGGGCCAAATGTTCAAGTGAATATTTTCTATGAGAAATGTGATTGCCCAGCCATCCGAAAAGTGTTTGCATGTGCCGTATTTTCGATTAAAAAGAATTAATAAAGTACTTTTTATTTTATATTTTTTTATGATTTCACTAGATAAACTAATAGTGAATATGTGAGTAAAATTCCAGTAATTATAAATGCTTTCAAGTTATTCTAGTTACAGAAATTAATTAAAAATATTCGTTAAGGTTTCGAAAAGAAATGCTATCGAGTGAAGTAACTTCACTAGATAAACTATCCAAGAATATTTTTTTTTTCATTTCAGCAACTTTTATAAATCTTGTAGAAAAACGAAAAATAAGCGACCCCTTTCCAGGTAATTCCAGGACGTATGGCCCCTTAAGGGAGGTTTGGGGGTAAAAAATATCTATCCATTAGATAGGCCTCATCTATTACTATATAAAACCACAGAAGTATGTCTGTAGTGAACCTGCCTGCTGTGCCGGGGGTCGCGGGTTCGAATCCCGTAAGGGACAAATATTTGTATGACGAATATGAATATTTGTACCCGAGTCATGGATGTTTGTATCTATATATGTATTCTATATTGTTGTCTAGTTATCATAATACAAGTCTAGGCTAGATTCTGGAACTTTAAATGTGACTAGATAATTTGTGTGACACTGTCCAAGATAAAAAAAAAAAAAAAACCACAGATCATTATAAGATGGGTTAGAAGTGCAAAGTAGGCCTGGAACATGCCGCCACAGGTTATGCAATGATTTGCATAACACCATAAGGCGCGCGGCGTGTTGCGAGCGAGACTTTACTTTGCATTTCTAACCCCTTTTATAATATTCTGTGAGTAAAACATACTGTCCTCATCTTCGCGCCAAGACGTTTGCATATCATATTCCTCCTCCAAAGATAAAGGTTCTGAAGCTGTCAGCTTCTGTAATTCCTGTGACTCCATCCATCGGTGATACCTGACAATTGTAGGTACATTTATATTTTTTAAGGTTTTCTCCTAAAAACACATGTTCACATTCCAATAAGATGGTGTTGAAAGCAACTAAGCTCCAAAGCAAAAATAACTTTCGAAAACATGATTTTTCTGGACTGTTTGATTTGTAAAGAATTATAGGTTATAATTATGCCCTATGGTAATAAAGATGTACAGATTATGGAAAGTGTACGATTTAATTTGTTTCTTTATGTAAGTTTGAATAGGTACTATAATAGTAGTTATGGGTTTTGGAACTGTTTAAATTCAATGGAACTCACTTCGGTACATGGTGCTCTTCGTATGGAACTAGTATTATTTTGGACCCAATTATTTTTATTTCCTTATTGAGCTTCATTTTTGCATTTTAATTAACGTTAGTAATAAAAAAGATAAAAATCACAGTTTTAAAATTTCAAAAACAAAAACATAACCTCATTTGTACGTTTTTTTTTAAATCCTTCAAGCTTGCTTTTTTTTTCAATTTATTAACTAGCCTGGTTACTAAACCTTTTGGATAAATCTTATTTTATTTTTAATTTTCTTCTGCTTTCTCATAAAAACGTTGGTATTCGACGTTTTGATGGTTCTTTGGAGTTTTTGGTGACAATCGAAAGACGCAGGAAATGTAGAAGTCCACAGGAAAGAGGTGAACCGACCGCTTTGCCGCGCTAAAATCACGGAACGCTTTTCCTGTTTACGACCCATGCACCATCCTATTTCACTGAACTATATATTGTTCATTTGCACGACACTTTGTTCCGCAAAACAACACCAATTTTACGAACCAAAACACACTATAAACAATAAAAATTCGATGAAATATGAGGACTCCAAACGGCAACTACCAAATCCCGCCAAAAACTCCTTCAAGCTTGCTTGATGCGGGGCTAGTACGCCAACCCGCGATAGCGACATTTAACACCCATCTGTCAAATTTAGTCTTTTATCTCGTTCTGTCGCGTGCAAATAGAAAGAGAGCGGAAGCGTGATAGCGCTATATCACGCTATCGCGGGTTGGCGTATGTACAGTCAAGAGCACGTCAAGCTAGACACCTTGGACTTCGTACTGTTCTTATGACGTTCGTATTAAGAAACAATATCGCACTTCGATTGTCTAGGTTGATGTGCTCTTGGCTGTACTAGCCCCGATGATGCTTGCTTGCATTCGGAAAGACAAAGGGGTCGAGCCCACACAGCCCGCTGATTCTGTTTCATTACCAACGTTTACCAGCCAATCCAGCCATGGTTCGTTTCGTCTTGAAAACCCTCCGTCCGTATGATCCCAATGATTTGATGACGCTATCAAGTCGTGTCGAATGGAAAAGGGAATTTAATGTTGAACGAACCATAAATGACCCGGAGGGTAGCCTCCTATCCTCTATCCTGCATTGACGTCCCAACTCTCTGACAAGATCCTTTGCCCAGACCGTAGAAAGAGAAGGAACTAGAAGGATGCACGCACGTGTCTTGTCATATCACTTAGTAAGAGATGCACATAGCAAATTCGCTCTAGTTAAAAAAGGAGATCGCTACTTATTGCTGTCCTTATCGACGTAGCCACTTTTTTGTTCTACGACGGCTGTCTGACTCCGGAGTCAGACAGGTATTTTCATACAAATTTTATAGGATTTTATGACTATCGCTGTCTCATACGCGGTTACACTGATGTTCCGTCTATCAGCGTAAGCGAAAAATACTTCGCCTATGGCCCAGACCTAAACTTTAGAGGAGGGAGATTCGTTATTTGGCCCAGCCAACTGTATTGTAGACGGCACGAATCATAGTCAGAATTGGCTGTATGGACTTTTCTCTTATGGCCTTCGCGCGAGGAATATTATATTATAATCAGCAACAACTAAATCGTTCTAGGCAACAACGTCTGAGATTATGACAATGGGGCATATTACATTATCAGTATTATCATGGGAGTTGCGTTGTGGGTCTGCTATTGGGCGGTCGCTTGTCGGTTGTCCCATCCCCGGCCCTACAGTGGAATTCCAGTGGTGGCTCAGGATATTGTTCTTTTATAAGAACAACCCTTGAAGTCACCAAAATATCAACATTGGCAAAATCATCTACACCAAGATGGATGCCGTAACCTTAAAAATAGAATAGAAATCAAATAGTATTATCATGATCCTGTGATAATACTGATAGTGTAATTTGCCGTATCGCAGGATCGTGATAATATCACAGCATGTCCAGCATAGCTAGCATGCCGCAGTGATACAGCGCTATCACACCTTCGCTCTCTTTCTAATTGCGTGCGAACGAACGAGATAAAAGACGTGATACAGCCATATCACGTGTTGCATACTACCAGTGCTGCACTCGTAGTATGCTACACGTGATACGGCTGTATCACGTCTTTTATCTCGTTCGTTCGCACGCAAATAGAAAGAGCTCTCTTTCTATTTGCGTGCGAACGAACGAAATAAAAGACGTGATACAGCCGTATCACGTGTAGCATACTACGAGTGCAGAATCCTGTGATCCGCGCGATCCCATCAATAATATTGAAGGGTAAGCGCTTCGTGATACGATCAAGAATTTTATGATCCATCAGTATTCGGCTGTATCACACCTTCGCTCTCTTTCTATTTGCACGCGAGCGAACGAGACAAAAGACGTGCATGCTACGAGTGTGGATCATGATAATATTGATACGTGTAACCTATCAATACTTGTGATACGCGCGATCCTTCGATCACGATAATATTGATGTGTGTAATATGCCCCAGTCAGTCATAGAGCATATTGGTTATAGATAGGTAAGTCGCCGTTGCCGCTTATTAGCACGAGGGGGAGCCACATTGTGAAATAAATTGAAAAAGAGGATCCGGCATAAGAATATTTAATAACTGTATAGATAGTATAAGAGATAAGTGTACTTTTTGCAACCATAAGCTGCAAGGCTGATTCAGTGTTTATGGGGTGTAGAGCATCTCTGTGATGGGGTTGACCTTGGTCTGCCTGCATATCGTCAGTCGGTTAAGTTGGTACAGTCTTTCAAAGGTCAGTTATGGTTGCAAAAAACGGACGATCCGCTGCAAGGCTGATCGTATAGTACTATTGTAATATGCACTATAGCTATGTGAACAGTACAAAAACTGACGTGATTCATCAGTCAGTTTAGGAGATACAGCCGTTCAAAGGTCGGTTATGGTTGCAAAAAACGGACGATAAGCTGCAAGGCTGATCATAAGATATTATTGTAATATGCACTGAAGCTATGTGAACAGTACAAAAACTGACGTGATCCGTCAGTCGGTTTTGTAGGTACAGCCGTTCAAAGTTCCAAAACTTTATGGTTACAAAAAAATAATGATCTCCCGAAAGTATGATCATAGGATATTATTGTAATATGTAATGCAGGCATGTGAACAGTACAAAAACTGAGATGATCCGTCAGTCGGTTTAGTAGGTACAGCCGTTCAATATTGCAAAAATTCATGACTACAAAAAAATAATCATCTCCCGAAAGGATGATTATAGGATATTATTGTAATATGCACTGCAGGCATGTGAACAGTACAAAAATTGAGATGATCTGTCAGTCGGTTTAGTAGGTACAGCCGTTCAAAGTTGCAAAAATTCATGACTACAAAAAAATAATCATCTCGCCAAGAGATTATCATTGGATACTATTGTAATATACACTGTAGTTATGTGAACAGTACAAGAACTGAGATGATCCGTCACTCGGTTTAGTAGGTACAGCCGTTCAAAGTTGCACAAATTAATGGTGATAAAGATAATTATGACTACCGGAAAGCCTGACTGTAAGATGGTATTGTAGTAGATCGCAGTACATATGTGGAAACTTACTTATGACAACCTTTTAATAATTTTATTCTTCTTAGTCTTTGGGACAAAGAAGAAAATGGCAGGATCGTATCGTCTATTATTTTTTAACCTTGTTTTTAACCAGCTTCAAAAAAAGGAGGTTCTATGTTCGTCTGTATTTTTTTTTTGGAAAGCTACAGCATTACAAACAAGTACATTAGGGTTCATCATCATAATCTCAGCTGATGGACGTCCACTGCTGGACCCGCCGCCTTCACCAGGTCGTCGGTCCACCGTATGGGGGACCCCCCTATCCTACCCACGCTGCGCTTTCCGGTACGCGGCCAGTACGCGGACATTAGGGTTGATTACAAATAATTTTGCAAGTACCTTCAGCCAGTTCTCAATAATTTGGTTGCCGGCTCTGGTAATTTATATCAGTGCCAGCATTGGCTGTCGAGCTAGCTGCCGGCGCCGGCTGCCGAGTTGGGGCAAGCGCCTCGGTGGTCTGGTAGGTAACAAGTTGTCGGCACAGGATGTCGAAATAACTGCCGGTGCCGACTGCGGGTTGGCTGACGGCGCTAGTTACATGGGCTTAGGACTGAAAATACTGTGGACCACAGATCCTATATCATTTCATTAGATTAGCGAGGAGTGACGAGCTAGTTAGGTTTTTGTTAACTACAGCGCACGAGCCGACTGAGCGAGCAAGTGCCAGAGCTGAACTGCTTCTATTTTCTAGGCTAGACTAGCTAGCTAGCCTAGCACCAGCTTTATTTACTTTGCTAGACTAAGTAGTCTACGAATTGTGACTTGGTTCGTAGATAAGGCTTAAGGCACTAAAACTAATCAATGCCAAAACACCTGCAAATGTTTGTACAGTCAGCCTCAAAAAGATGTAGGTATGTATAGTTTTGTTTCACGTAAAGTCCCGTTTGAGACTAAATTTTTCAATCATTAATTGGATCTACACCTTATTTCTAATTTTCGTGTCTTTTTTTTAATTTTTACTTGGATATAGTTTTGAAATACAGGTGCGGACAGCAATACATGCTGTAAGGTACTTCTCTCCGCACCGCAGACTGAACCGGTGAACTCAGACCATCAAACTGATCATCTTTCACTATGGAGCCTACCTCAGAGTATAAGAGAGATAAGCGTACTTTTGGTAACCACCAGCTGCAAGGCTGACTCAGTATTCATGTAGAGCATCTCTGTGATCGGGATAGACCAGGTCTGCTTGCATAACTCCAGTTGGTTTAGGAGTTACAGACGTTTAAAGGTCAGTAAAAAAATTTACATGAACATTAATTTAGTGTGATATTATTGTAGTATGCACCGTAGCTATGTGGACAGTACAAAAACTGACATGAACTGCCAGTCAAAGGTCCGACCTTTGAACGGCTGTATCTCCTAAACCGACTGATGAACCATGTTAGTTTTTATACTGTTCACATAGCTACGGTACATACTACAATAATATCATACGATCAGCCTTGCAGCTAATTGTTAATTTTTTGCTGACCTCTTAACGTCTGTAACTCCTAAACCGTCTAGAGCATGCAGACTTGGTCCATCTCCATCACAGAGATTCTCTACACCCTATGAACACTGAATATACGCTATCAATTGACACCCAACACGAAATTGCAGAAAAAAATGTATAATCTTTCTGCTCCACAAAACTGCCTCCAATATAAAAATTAAGCGTTTTTGTCATAAATTAATTTATGTGATTTGGTCATTAATTAATATAAGTGTGCCGAATTTCAGCTTCCTGTGTCTAACGGCGGCATCTAAGAAAAATGCCTGTGACAGACGGATGGACAGACACCGAGATGATTTCATAAGTGTTTTGTTTCGTCATTTTTGGCCCGGAACACTAAAAGTGCTATACCTACTGACCCGTCACTACACTGTAAATATACAATACTGGACAATTGCCTGTATTAGTATTGCTCTCAAATAGCTAAAGCAATAAAAAGTACCAGGTGATAACGGAATTACAGTCGAACCTTTGAAAGAAGCGAGATCGCTTATAATGAGAGGTCTATAAGCAGTTTTTGCTCCAAGAGTCATTACGAACCATCTGACACATCTCTCCTCCTGAACGAGCCGGGTTCCGAAAAGGCTTCAGCACCATAGGCTCCATACCTGTGCAAAAACACACGATTCAGCATGATATACAGAAGAGTATAAGCTGTATCCATGTTGAATCTCGGTACATTGAAGTGCTGAATGAAATGCTTGTACAAAAGCGCCACTATGTCAGTCCGAATACAGAGCCAAAACTCGAAACCTATCCTTCTGCAGCGAGGGTTGAGGAAGGGAGGTGCTATTTCTCCAAAAATAGTCACAGCTGCCTGTACTGGAAGATGTTTTGAAGGTTCCAGATTGGAAAGGGTATTTCATCAAATATAACCTGAAAAGGCAATATAAATGGCAAAAATATATTAGGCACACGGTTTCGCGGTGATATATCAGTCATGGCAGAGATCCTGGAGAACCTCAATAGAATAAGAAGCTGTAAGTTCTCCAAAAAGGAAATAAATAAATATTAAACTAAGGAGAGCTTCCGAATATTTCCATAGTGTCACTCATGTGATTTCTAGTTTTTATCAAAGAAATTGATAGTCTTTACTTTTTGATCATTTTATGAGAACAAAACGTTGCTTTTACATTATGCTTTTCTCTTTGCATTTTAAGGGTGACCGCATATCTATCCGCGGCGAAGGAGCCGAAGGAGGCGAACGAAACGAATTTCCTTTTATTTCTTCTGACGATTCGTCCTATTTGCCTCGGATAAGGGTGCGAGGTGTCATAGAATTTCATACAACCAATTTTAAATTCGATTAGTTCACCTCTCGGCTCATTCGCCTCTGATAAATGTGCGTACACCTCAAGCGTTTAGGGAGGCATAACGTATCAAGGGGCTAGTGGTGTGGTGAATGTAGGTAGATGATAATTCTTTACTATGAGGCTCTTAACAGAATTTTATTGAAACTTAACCACTTTTTATAATGTTTAACAGGATTATTTTTCATTTTAGCGTTTATACGTGAACTGACAGATATAATTATGTCAGTTTTAATAGTGTCCACATACTAACTGCGTATATTACAATACTTTCTTCTTAGTCAGGCTTACCGGTAGTCATAATATATTTATCACCATAAATTTGTGCAACTTTGAACGGCTGTACCTACTAAAACGAGTGACGGATCATCTCAGTTCTTGTACTTTTCACATATCTACAGTGTATATTACAATAGTATCCAATGATTATCCCTTCGCGAGATGATTTTTTTTTGTAGTCATGCATTTTTACAACTTTGAACGGCTGTACCTACTAAACCGACTGACAGATCATCTCAGTTTTTGTACTGTTAACATGCCTGCAGTGCATATTACAATAATATCCTATGATCATACTTTCGGGAGATCATTATTTTTTTGTAACCATAAATTTTTGGAACTTTGAACGGCTGTACCTACTAAACCGACTGACGGATCATGTCAGTTTTTGTACTGTTCACATAGCTTTAGTGCATATTACAATAATATTCTAAGATCAGCCTTGCAGCTGATCGTCCGTTTTTTGCAACCATAACCGACCTTTGAATGGCTGTATCTCCTAAACCGACTGATGAACCACGTCAGTTTTTGTACTGTTCACATAGCTATAGTGCATATTACAATAGTACCATACGATCAGCTTTGCAGCTGATCGTCCGTTTTTTGCAACCATAACTGACCTTTGAACGACTGTACCTACTTAACCGACTGACGATATGCAGGCAGACCAAGGTCAACCCCATCACAGAGATGCTCTACACCCCATAAACACTGAATCAGCCTTGCAGCTTATGGTTGCAAAAAGTACACTTATCTCTCGGAATCTCCTTTGTGCGTGCTCCAAACGCCGCCTTTTTAACACCTACTTCCCCCCTCAGCCCGCAACGCCCCGCTGTCGCCCACGGAGGCCGCCAAGGCTGTCACTAATTTGCAACGCGCTTCCAACGTCCATGCCACGTTTCGACGCATTCGGTTTCTAGTAAAATGTATCAGGGGCTTCACACAGATGCACACGCACATGCAATGCCACGCCATGCTACGCCACGCGTGGTTCATCTTGTATCGAATTCGTCAACACACGCGTCAACCATGTGTCAACCTCGTGTCATCGACGCCGAGTGCCAACCACGTAGTCCGATATACGCAATTATTTTATAGATGTTAGAAACAACTCGAACAACTTGATCAACTCGTACAGAATAAACAACTTGGTCAACTCGGACAACATGAAAAGCTCGAACGACTTGGTTCAATCTAACAACTCTGTCTGAGGTCAACTCAGACAACTTGGTCAACTCGAACAACATAAACTACTTGGTCAACTCAGACAACTTGGTCAAGTCGGAGTGACTCGGACAACATAAACAACTCGAACAACTTGGTTAACTCGCACCACTCAGACAACTTGGTCAACTCGAACAACATAAACAACTTTGTCAACTCGGGAAACTCGAATAACATGGGACAACTCGGATAACATAAACAAGTTGAGCAAGTTTTTCATGATATCTGAGTTGACCAAGTCGTTCGAGTTGACCAAGTTGTTCAAGTTGACCGAGTTGTCTGAGTTGACTATGTTGTTCACGCTGACCAAGTTGACCAAGTTGTTTATGTTGCCCGATATGGTAAAGTTGTTCAAGTGGGCCACGTTGTCCATGCTGTCTGAGTTTTCCGTTGATGTTGTTCGAGTTGTTAATGTTGTCCCAGTTAACCGAATTATTCATGTTGTTCGAGTTGGCCAAGTTGACCAAGTTGTTAATGTTATTGCATATGTACCTACATACATACAGGGTCCTTCTTAATATGCTGACACTTTTTTAAGAGGATGATCAGACCATCAAATTGAACAACTTTCTCTATGGGACCAACATCGAAATCGGGAAAAAAATATCAGCTGTCCCATACATTTGGCTCGAGTAGGTTTGCAGTTTTGTATGGAAGAGCAGATTTTTTTTCGTGATTTCGATGTTTGTCTCAGAAATAGTTGTTCAGTTTGATGGAGCTGTCTTCGTCTTTACGGAGATTAAAAAAACTTAGATGTGGCATTGTTTCGAATTGATTTAACACCCAAACACACTGCAATAATTAGGCATTGTGAAAAATTAATAATTTCAACCGGACGGAACCTGTACGAGCGAGCGCGTGGCGGCCGGCCGTCTCGTCTCAGCCCCGACTGACTTAGACGCTTAGCGTCTAGCGCGCTGTAGGCTAATAACGTGACCTTGAACGCGTTCCGCGCAGAGTTTCGATTCTATACAGTTATTAACTATTATGGATCCGGCCGACACGAGAATATAACCATAACCACCCGAAACGTGTTACGTGAGCCAGTTGTCTAGACCACTACACCATCAAGACAGTGATTGACATGAGCGTAATCTTTCCCTACTACAACGGTGAGGTGTAGCGCGCTATCGCACATAGCATGTGCATGCAGTCCGTCAGTTCAGTTCATAGATTAATATGTATACTGGTTAGATAGATAGGTAAGTCGCCTGGAATTTCAGAACGTCTTAATTATTGTCGTTGCCCCTAATTAGCAGAAGGAGGAGCCACATTGTTAAATAAATTGAAAAAAAAAGACGGCCGGCCGACACGAGGCTCGAACCTCGAACCGCTCCGTCAGTGCGTCATCGTGTGTGAACGCACTTAGATACGAACCCAAATTTCAACACATAGTGCTTCGAAATATCACCGATAGATGGGGAAAGCTGTCTATCAGCGTTCCACTTAGTTTGTACTAAAGGAGCCCATTCACAGTAGTCCGTCTTGCAGTCCTACACCAATATTGGATAGTGAATGGTGTTGTAGTCCTACAAGGCGTCCGACGACCTTGAACATTATGTATGGGTAGTCCTACTTGCAGGATAGTGAATGGTGTTGTAGTCCTACATGTAGGACTACTGTGAATGGGCTACTTGTTATCATAGCATGGTTCAACTTCTGGGCTGCGTTCAGAACCTTTGGGTGCGGTTGTTCTTCTCGCTCGCTCTTATGGGTAATACGCTTTTCACCGAGCCTCGGAACGACGTTAGGGCGAAAAGTTGCACTCGGAGTGCACTCTGGGCGCACTCTGGGCGTAGGTTCTGAACGCACCCCAGTTTGACAACTTTGACATTTTATCTGTTGTCTGTCTGTTGGGTGTTGTAAATTTGTAAATGAATGAAATTTTGTAGCGAATGTACTAAACTGTTTTGGATTATCTATAAGATAAGATAACAAAAGCCTTATCTGTATTCATATCAGAAAAGAAAGAAACGTACGTATGATTACTATTCATAATCCACGATTGTGATTGGCATCCGTAAAATCGCATACAAACTTTTAATAAATTCAGTGATTTTCTAAGCAGTATTAGAATAATCAAACAGAGCTATAACAACATTAGCAGAATAATGTTGAACCAATACGAAACGGAACGTCGACTATGTTGGTGTTACGGTACCATTTCGTTACTCCTCGGTATAGCAGTTATATGTATCGCGATACCGTATAACCACTGGCGAACGACTCTGGACATGTGCCCCGGCAACTGGCTGGAGAACACTAATTGCGGCTGCGTGTTGTTCGGCGCCAGTACGTTCCAGAACTTCAGCGGAGGTCACAACTCCCTCTGCATGTATGCAGTGTTCGCACCACTACCTATTTTGGTCTACGCACTTGTGATGACTATATTTCATATGTACAGAGTGTGCATCAATAACGTTGGGAAGTATGAAGATGAGAAGTCTACTACTATGGAGGAAATGTAAGTAGATTTGTGATTATGTCTGCATTGCGAAATATATATTTTTTTCGCGATTTCGATGTTGGTCCCATAGAGAAAGTTGTTCAGTTTGACGGTCTAAACAACCCTCTTAAGAGTTTTAAATATTTATTGTTACTTATGAAACACCCTGTATAGGAATCGGAAAATCTCGTCGTCCTTATTTGGAATGTAGTATAGGCAAATAGAGGTTTATTATTCTCAGGCTGGATTTAGTGCACGACCGACGGTCAGCGCTGACGGCTGATTAACCAATCAAGGGACGCCGCTAATTGGTTAATCTGCCGTCTGCGCTGACCGTCGGTCGTGCATATAATTGTCCTTATAGATCTCATTGCGATGGTTCAGAATACATGATTTCAAAATAATTTCCATTGTAATTTGTGTGGCAGATAAACCTCCTTTAGGGTGCATCTCATGCTTTCATTTACAAACCCATCCAATTTTGAAATGCTTGTCAATTATGTACATTGCAGTGAAGGAGAATCCATAGTGGTGTCGACGAGAGCGAGAGTGTCTCACAGGAACGATGCAGTGATCTACTGCTGGATACCGACGGCCAGCATCACCGCTGTGTTCTTTGTGTACAACCTCGTGCACGCCGCTATTATAACGCAAGGGTTCTTCAAGACCTGCTCTCAGTACAGAGGATATTTAGTTAGGGTATGGGTATTTTTTATCTATTTTATTGTTTTATGTTTATGTCTAATCGTAAGGTGTAATCATAGATAGTTGCATTACTTCAAAGGGTGATTGTATTCATAATACGGAACAACTTTCCCCAAGAAACCTATAGGAGAGGAGCAAAAAAATTTTGGACTTTTAATGTCCCTTAGGTTTCTTGGGGAAAGTTGGTCAGTATTATGTAGTACTCTGTGGCATTATGTGTTCTATCACCTTTTTACACTTACACGCCTTTTGTCTCGTTCTTTCGCGTCCAAAAAGGAAGAGAGCTAATGCGCGATAGCGCTATATCAACTTTGCTCTTTAACAATTATGCATTTTGAGCAAGTTTCACAGAGCAGATTCAGAAAACAAAAATGCTAAATGAGAACTTTACTAAAATGGTATGTTGGCAATGTTTTCATCCATCCTAAAATAAAAAACAGTCCGGAAGCAGGTTACATCGAATCTTTATCACTGTCGTTGGTACAGTCAGTGTTTGAGTATGCTGTTACATGAAATTAGTCACTAGGTCAAGGAATTCCCATAGATAAGATAAGATTACAAGGCATTTGAAACTCGTTCAAATTATGTTATCAAATGAATGTGGATGGCTGTGGTAGGAGAGGAAGGCCGAAGAAAAGATGGATGAATTGTGTGCAGGATGATACACATATTATGTGTAAGAAAGGAGTGACTGCTGTTATGACGGCTAAGAGAGATGAATGGAAGAGGACAACATATTGCGCCGACCCCAGATAATGGGAAATGGGCAAGCGAATGGTGAATCTAGAATAGTAGAGCCAGAGCCATTCTAGACTAAAGAAGACCTGACCTGACCTGATACTGACCTGTTTCACCACTTTTGGATAAGTTCTTGTTAGATTATCTGACAGCTCGTTTGACATATTATATTGTATGAAAAATATGTCAAATAAGCTATCAAGAACTTATACAGAAGTGGTGAAACAGGCCCTTAATGACGTATTATCTCTAAGTTTAATACCATAATCAAAATGTATACAAAAACAAAATAAATTACAGTCTATTCGTCGCAATTTAATACAAGACCTTTAAAAATGATTTATGCAATGCCTATTACAGGAACTCCGAGCTTCAGGGGATCAAGCGAGCGCAATCCACTTCAGACTAGCTTGCCAGGCGATCTACGACTTTATGGACTACCTGCAGAAGGACGCACCGAACAGCCGGCGCGGGGACTTCATCAACACCGGCGTCGCGCTCCAGTTGGCTATCATAGCGTCATGGGTATCCGTCGCACTTTGGCTCGTGGTAAGCGTGCACTCGGCTTTAAGAGCTTATAGGGAACGACATGTACTTACTTGTTGCGGAAATTAAGATGATGCACCATTTAACCATTCAATATCTTACCATGTTAATGCAACTTTACTAGTTATGTAGTGCGTTTAACAGAAGTTTAAGTACATTCTGATAATCGAATGCATCAAAATAATTGTGTTCATTTTATTTACATGACGAAACATTTTGTAGATTGAACGAAAGTAAAAAAAAACTATTTTGTTTCATAAGAATACTTAATATGTATATGGCAATAATATGAGATTTGTTAAGAAATCTTTTCGAGTCTACATTACTGAAATCGAATAAATTACAAAGTTGTCTTTCGTAGCTTAGTTGTAAAATTTTTTTTAACACGATTTTTTTTAAAGATTGATGCAAGTTGTGGAAATTCTAATAACTTTTCACAATTATGTGGTTTTTAAATTTTAAAACCTGACCATGCCCAGGCTTTGATAATATTGAAACAAAATACTTTTTTTCTATCTTTGTATACAAAACACCCTAGTAATACATAAGGGGGTGCTCCAGCCCATGAAACTGAACAACTTTCACTATGGAGCCAACTTCGAAATCGCAAAAAGTTGTTCAGTTTCATGGGCTGAAGCACCCCCTTAAGTATTACTAGTGTGTTTTGTTACACCCTGTACTACCTATAGTTAATAATATAAGTGCACTGTTTTATAAGACAACCGTTTTGTATCACACATGAGACAGTATTTTTGAACATTTACAACGACATAGTACGTAGTGTATTAATACAGAATAAGACTGAGGAATTCATGTTATTTGTGCAAGAAAAGAACTAAATGCATAAGTAATGCCACCGATGTTGTATTTTTGCTTAATTGTTTAATATACAGGGTCCAATTTAATATGCTGACACTTTCCCCCCGTCACACTGGACAGAGTTTCGGTACTACTGGTGGATGTTCTGAGGTTTCAGAATATCTCAGACCACCCCCTCGGGGAATATAGTCGTGAGCATATGCTATGCTTTTTAAGGGGATGATCAGACCATTAAACTGAACAACTTTCTCTATGGAACCATGACGAACCGACATCGAGGTCAGAAAAAAAATCTACTGTTCCATACTAAACTGCAAACCAACTTGAGCCAAATATATGGGACAGCTGATTTTTTTTCGCGATTTCTATGTTGGTTCCATTTTATTTTTTTTATTCATGTTTACATAATTTACAACAATGTTTACATTTTTGATGGCCAAAAAGTGTGAGCATATTAAGAAGGACCCTATATTTGTGTAAGGTCACAATGTGCCTATAATGTATTAATTGAGACTAATTGTTACTTTGTGCCGTCCATTTTATGTAAGTTAAGTATAAGTACTTATTTTATTTTATACACAATCTAGTTTTATATTTACTTCAATTTTAAAGAGTAATTATTATGAAGTCATAATTATAAGAACATACATTTTTATGCACAATTCTATCTAATTTATTTTAAGAAATAAAAGTATTTTCACAACTAACTTTTGCTAAACTATTTTCAAAACTCTTGTCGAATTATTGAACAAGTTGTTAAAAACTGACGACTGACCGTTTCACTTACAGGGTAGCAGACTGCATACAATATATTAGTAAAACAAACATTTGAAAACAACGCTAAACTCAAATTTTCAGTAATTTTTTAGCTTGAATACTATTTTTACGTTTGAAAATAAACAGGGGTGTATTTACAAATATTGGATCACTGTACGCATAGTAGCTTACATTATATGGATAAACATAGACATAGAAACCAGAGTGAACGTGTGAGTTTGAAATTTTTCCGCCAGAAGAAACCAGAGCGAGCGAACCGATCTCAAAATTGTTTCACAATATGTCTGGGCTATAGCCAGAGAACTGTTGGTCGGTGTTACAATTTCCTCCCCATGTGTGTTGCCCTACGGGCCGCCCCCTTTGAATTGGCCGACCTTAGCACTTGTCACTGAAAATAAAGCGCGCTCGAAAGAACGCACGCATAATGTGAGGCAGGAATGTCATTCCGCGATCAACGTGACCCTTAAGTATTTGACCGTATTCACCCAGGGGATCATACGGCCGAATAGCGTAATCGGGGTTAGCTCTGAGCGTACGACCTTACAGAAAAAGAACACTGCCATGCTTTTTTCTGGATTGACATCGATTCTCCATATCCAAAACCAGTTCCCGAGGGTGCTGGCTGCGGATTGGAGTCTCGAACACACTAAGAGCTTACTCCTATTGGAGGTGTATAGCGCGGTATCGTCCGCGAATAGGGCTAACTTACCTTGCCATCGGAGGTAAATTACTATTAATTACATTTTATCTGATTTTTAGAGTTCATCCTGTTTTAGGACCTATTCTGTTATTTAAATTAAATAGTATTCAATATTGTTAGTAGAAGACGGTTTTTCTAAGTTAGTACGTGCATGTTTACGAGTAATGAGTAAGTAAATACAAATAAAACAACATATTACCACAAAAAATATATTTATGATAACCACAATACAAAAAAACAACAACATTATAACTAGTCACTCCCCTAAATAAATTCTATTTCAATATAATAACATCAATTTACTGTAAGAAGGTAGAATAACAAGTGTAGAAGGGCTGCGCTTTTAGCATTAAGATTAAATATTACGCATTTCACATCAAAAGCTTACAATTTTCACCAAGTGATTAAAATTCTAGAAAGGTACATAGTAGAAGAAATTACGAGAACAGACCTAAACATTCAAGTTTGCATTAAAATTTAAGAGTCCTTTTACCGTTCAGTGGCGGTACCTCATCACAATGTTTAAGATTTCTCGACAAAGAATACCGAAAAAGTGTTATGTACATAAATTTATTACAAAAGCCTTAAAACAATTTTTTATACAATAACTTTTATAAAGTTTAATCATGCAAGTTTTGACGAAGAAAAAAATGACCGCTTCTACACTTATTTGATTTATTTCTATTTTCTTAAAAGTGGAATGTATAGAAATATATATAAGTATTATTTATTTAGTAATTTTAGGCTTTTGTAATGTGTTAATGTTACATTTTTTAATTTAGGTATTCTTTATTGAGAAATCTTAAATATTGTGATGATGTACCGCCACTGAACGGTAAAAGGCCGCTTAAGAAAATTACGTTAATATTTTCATTTTAAAATATTACATATATTATTCTAACACCTAGGTACAGTTTATTAAAAAAATTAGCTACTACTGAAAAGAACAACCGAAATCTGATTTCTATTAGTCTTCAGATGCGGCCGTGTCTACGAATTTATAGATACTCGTATCAGCGGCCATAGTATGATGCTCGCGATAAGGCTATATCACACCTTTTATCTCGTTCGTTCGCGCGAAAATAGCACTATATCACGCTGCCATGATACCGCCGCTGAACACAGGGTGAAATTGATATCATTAGCATCCTTTTAAAATAAGAGTCTGCACATCAAAAATCAGCTGCTGATTTATTTTTGCTCCGATCGGTTTGCTCCCATACTAAAAGTTGTTCAGTTTGATGGGTAGACTCTTATTTTAAAAGGCTGCTAATGATATGTTATAAGAGATAAGTGTACTTTTTGCAACCATCAGCAGCAAGGCTGATTCAGTGTTTATGGGGTGTAGAGCATCTCTGTGATGGGGATGGACCAGGTCTGCCTGCATAACGTCAGTCGGTTTAGGAGTTACAGACGTTTAAAGGTCAGTAAAAAATTAACGATCAGCTGCAAGGCTGATCAAATGATATTATTGTAGTATGCACTGTAGCTATGTGAACAGTACAAAAACTGACATGAACCTGACAGTCGTTTAGAAGTTACAGCCGTTCAAAGGTCGGACCTTTCCATCCCCAACACAGAGATGCTCTACACCCCATAAATACTGAATCAGCCTTGCTGCTGATGGTTGCAAAAAGTACACTTATCTCTTATACTAATATAATTTTCACCCTGTATATCATAACGTAGGTATACCTACTTAATGTTTTTGCTGCACCATAATATTACGTTTGGAAACTTAAATTATTCAGGCACCCCAATCAATATCATGTTTCAATTATCATCCCGTCTTGGTAACTTCGATAAATCAGTCTATTCATTATAAAACTGCCTTCAATAAAAATCAAGCCGAATGCGGCACCGTGTCGGCGTTATATTAAATAAAATCTTATTTATTTACTTACAAAGAACATGACATGACAGTGTCGTCGCTCGCAGGCAACATTAATTCTGTGCTATACAAGGTGGCCCAAAAGTCATGTATCAAACGAAATAAGGTGATAGCTGAGCTAATTTCCAAACAAAAAGGTCAAGTAAGTTGGGGTCCCATTGTTGATGGTACAAAAGTTAGTTTAATTATTTAAGATATCAAGCTGTGCGTCAACAAAAAAAGAAATAAAAAAGAAAAATTGTATGGAAGTTTTATTTTATTTCTAGCGTTAGAAAACGAATTGATCCATGACTTTTGGGCCATCCTGTATACAGGGTGTAAACTTAAATTACATCGACCGATTCGACCAATCGACCTGAACAACTTTAACGATGGGATGGGATCAATAGCGAAGCATGAAAAAAATTTGGTTGTTCCATAGAAAATGTAAATAGCTTCTCTTCGCAAACGTATGGAACTATTCCCATTAAGTTATTCAGTTTGATGGGTTGAAGGAGTATGTAACGCATTTAAATTTGTGGGGATACCTACATGTACACACGGCGACAGATCAACCTACCCTATAATTTTAGCTGTTCTGTTGTATTTGATTATTTTCGATTGATTAACTCATTGCAATTGCAACAACTCACGACTTGATTAGTTGGGCAACGATTTGAAATGAATACAGTTCGTCACGTGGGCAATATCTTTTACATGTGGGTATCCCACACAAAGTAGGTATATACCCTGTAATAAAATATTGTAATCTTAAATAGATTAGTTGGAACCGTAATAATAAATATTTATTTATTTATTAGATTAGAGGCACATAGCTGCTCTTTGCCACAATCGACTCTTTCTATACTGGTACTACTGGAGTGCGATTTTTGAATCTCATTTGGTGAGCTCGGCTGTTGAAAATGACAAAATTACTACGGAGATACGCATCTTTTTACTACTGATTTGACTTTCAAAAATCATACTTCAGGAGTGTACTTAGACATTTTTAACTGCTGAGCTCAGCAAATGAGATTCAAAAATCGCACTCCTGGTACCGAATGCGTGTTTAACACTTTAACTGCTGACGACCTACCTGGTAGGTCAGCGACATATGGGTCGCAGTGCTCATGACTCACACCTTGAGTCAGAATCGTATAGCATTCCACTGTGTTAGCACTGCGCGAATGTCATTGTTTTGAGCTTAGCAGCGAAAGTGTTAAGTAACATTCTTATGTAATTTTAATTTATAAGGCAATATTTGTATCAAACCTGTGCAAATGAAAAAGATAAAACACAGTATGTTGCCTAATAAAGACCCTGGTAAATTCTAATGTAAACATTATCTAAAAGTGCTGTGTTATTCGAAGAAGAGCGAACCAGATAAAAATTGCATGTAGGTTCAGCCCGCGTACCACTAGCATAGTGTAATATAACTAAAGAATGGATACTATGGATTAGATCATAGACCTAGGATCTTAGAAACTCTGAAGGGAATTTATGACAAAAGCTCTATAGGTACGTCAATGTTGAACTACGAATAAATATCTATTCGTAGATGTTGAAGCATAAAACATCTATCTATGTCGCTAAGGCAAGTTAATAGGCATTTTCTGAGTAGGTAAGCATCATGTCTGTCTACCGTCGACCTCCCTCGTTCCCAGTCGAGCGAAACAGGCACATGGCAAGCCCAGAAAAATAAAGTTACGCTCCAACAGCATTGTTCCTCCAGCAAATCGTCAATAGAAAACGCAAAAATGCCAAACTGCTCTATAATCAACTTTTATAAACCTTCAAAAGTAGGGCTGTCTGAACGGAGACGTTTTCTTTTTTAAGCATTTGGTAGTAACTTAAAATACGTAAAAATTATGTGTTTAGTTTTATACGATACATGCGTAATCTATTCCCTAAGTCTGATTTGAGCTAACAATAGTCAATCCTCGCTCTTTCAGCAGTCCATAATGTACTAAACCCATATTGTGTGGCGTGTTAACTTGCATTGGAATGTCTGTTAATTTCTATGTCATACATTAAAAGCGACGTTTTATTTTATAGCTACACAGATAAATTAATCAGCTACCTTACTTATCACATAAGGGCCGGTGAGTAACGGTACCAATGACGTCTATAGCTGACTAGAATGCTTTATTGTAAGGTGCAGGCTTTAGCAGTGAATTGCTTACTCAGTAAGCACTGTCTTTATCGTATGCCTACCTAGTATGTTATACAAATAAAAAGTGAGGATACAGGTATTATTTATTACAGAAGAGAGAACCCCGGTCCAACTAAACAGAAATAGTTTGAAGGTGCCAGCCCGCGTGCCACTGATATGGCATGGGTTAACCCCATAGACCAGGAAAAATCCTTATGCCTTAGCCCACTACTGTTCCTTCATTTTATTTCACGGTAGCGTCCTTAGGACAATTTTATTAACATTTAGTCGTAAGACTTATTAAGATAAGAATTCAGTTTTTGATGTTTTTTGGTCACGCACGCTATAATTATCTCGAAATAATAGAACTCATAATATTTTTTTCACCTCACAAGCTCGGAAAGATTCTGTTTATCGTTCGAAATCTGTGTGCAAAAGTGCATTTAAACCGCTAGCGTGGAAAGAGTTTTTAAAATTCGAATCTTTCTATTAAATATTTGTCTATACTGCCAGTTCAGACAAGAAGATAGTAAAAACTATACGTGCGAGAAAGACAAGAATTATCTCGAAATAATAGAACTCATAATATTTTTTCTGGTTCTCATTTCTGTCGCTAATATGCTACATGCATTGCACTACAAATATGTTGTTTGTTTCACACAATCGCTTCCGGTGTGAAATGCGCCAAACGGATGAAGTCTACCTACATTTATTTTGTAGTTTTCTTAGTATACAGGGTATCCCGTAACTCAACGTTAACCCGGAATCGGGTGATAGACGAAATCATAATGGTTACCAGAAAAATAAAAAAATAAATCGAAGTCATATTTTTTTTTTAATTACAGGCATTTTTTTGTTGTTGAAAATATACACCCTGAGAATTCAAAGCAACGGGTTAGATTAGTTATTCAGGATTAAATAAGAAAAATAAAATTGAAAAATGAAGATTTGTAGCAGTAGGAGCTAAAAAACCATCACAGGACGTACATAAAAATGCCTATAATTTAAAAAATTCATGAATAGATTTTTATTTTTATTTTTCTGGTAACCATTATGATTTGGCCTATCACCCGATTCCGGGTTAACGTTGAGTTACGGGACACCCTGTATATAGCCCAAATTCTTAGCAGAAAGGATTGAAATTTCTAGTCAGTTTTAAAAGTAGTGGACGCCTTTACTCCGGCCCTAACGTATTTATAATCAACACATCAAACTGTTAATAGTTAGACAATAGTGGAGCGTTTTAATACTATCAACATTATTACATAAAGCATTCGACGGTACATAAAACTAATACACAATCAATGACGTTTTACAAATAGACGCGTCATACACTAACATCACTGCACTTTAAAATGGCGCGATATAGTGACGTGTAGCCCGAACACTAGACGGTGCCTGACTATGAGAAAGCCGGGCAATTACCTTGCTTTTTTGTTGCAATTTTGGTGCGCAGACAACGCATCTATATATAAAAACATCTTAGTACACAATACAAATGTTTAATCTTTACATCTCGTTTTACGTAGAAACATTATATTTATAACATTGCTAACAAACCATCTTAATATCATTGTACAAATAAGTAGTTACCTTACTCTGCATGAAATATTTCACGGGTTAGTGGAGGTCACTTCAATGAGAAGTTATCTTCTATCTTGACTTAGCTAACTCAACAAGCATCGGCATGTCACAAGTCTCCGAAGCACGGAGACGCTCGAGACATACAGCTAAAATGGTTAACTACCCATAATATAGCGCGCGCGACATTTTTGTAATTAAAATATCTACACATTACTACCATTACCTCATTTTTTATTATTATTAACTTTTGCGTGCGAATTCACCCTCATAAAATTACATTTGTTTCTGTGGCTATGTCACTTATGTCTTTTCGAACGTGAGAACGTAACAAATAGACACTTTCGGCATTATAATATTTGTACAAGTAGATGTAGACTTAGATCAAAATAAAATTAATGGATAGGCCTAAAGCGCGGTAAGTTGAAGTGCACTACTGGTGCACTTGGTCCATACAAACTAGCGCCCTTATCTGTCAAATCTAGGGCACTTGCATACAAATTTGAAGTAAACCTTTCGTTTCATTTTGATAGATAACAAAATTACATTTTATTTGTTTTTGCCGGGGTTTTGCTCGTATTAACTTTCAAATAAGAAACCCTTATCTCTGAATTGTCACAGTACTTACAATCAGCGTAACATACTAATAACTACTCACATTAAGCTTATTTTTCATTAAATTGGGGCTTTTTGCGTAGAATTGCTGTCGCATTTCGCAATAATTTTCCCATAATATCAGTTCAATGAGTAAAAAAGTTGAGCAACCAATTTGTGCTAAATATTTGTTATTAGAAAATTTTTATGTCATCCTTTTTTTGATGTTGCCGATATTATCTATATGCCACGCCCTACCCCTTTCGCCAGTGCGTGATCATATCAATATTTACAGAAATATCGGCAACCTGTCTGCAACTCAATTAACTACAAAATGAAGAAAACCCGGTTATGAACGATGTTTCAATTATTTAATTAACTTTACTGTAAATTAACTAGAAAGAAAATTCGGTGCTTATATTCACTTTATCAAATATACAATTAAATACGTACCTGCATATATTTAAAACGATATTTTAAACGAAATATATAATTACGTACTATTGTATGTACTAGCACGAAAAACAATCTCTAGGAATAGTAGATTAGATTAGAGGACAGGAAAGTAAGAAAAGCCTCAGATCGTATAGCCGAGGTCAACAAACATGTGATCTGAGGCTTTCTTATTTACTATCCCAGGTTAGTATACTATTTTTCTCCTCGACGGAAGTGGAAAGCGGCAACTTCGTTTAACGCAGCAGGACGACAATTGACGCTTTCCGTCCGTAGGGGAAAAATTTTTTTAAATTGCAACATTAATTATAGCAACAAAATTCTACCTGGTAACTCACAACGTCCAAACTCAAATAAGTAAAGAACATTAGTCGGCTTCGCGAACCACAATATGGCACAAGAGAAGAAATCAATAGGTACCTTGAACATCTTGGTTCAGTGAGCAGTGTTCTTACACTCGGCCTCCCAGTTCTTAGGGACAAACTTATCCAGGTGCCGGGTGAACTGGCTGTAGGTGCATGGGTCATCACAGAACGGTAGCTTCAACTCCAATGGAACATCAATTTTTGTATTATTACGATAAAACACCTGGAAACGGGAGTTGAACAAAATTATAGTAAAAAGGAGTATAAGCATGAGCATGCATAAGGAGTATAATGGAATATTAAGGGTCGGCACTACCCTAATCGGGCAAAACAGGGTTCGGCGTTCCGACTTTTGAGGATAGTAAATAGCTATATTTAGAAACAAAATTAAGACCATCGCTTCTCTAAAAGATGAAGTACAAGATGAACAAAAAAAACTTCAGTAAAATTGTGTAGTTACATCAGAAAGTAATCGAGAATTTCATGAAAAACTCTAGAATAGCACTGCCGCGTTCCGAGTCCTGTGATTTAGTGAAACAAAATAAAACAACAAAATATATTTATAATCCATGGCAAAACATCAAAGAACACTTTAAACAAATCAGTTTTTCGATACGACTTCTAGTTTTTTTGCAATTTGTTACCAAAAATCACATATTTTTTTGGACGTTTTCTTCATACAAATTACTATGGGCCGTCAATCGTTCGAAATCATTGCGAATAGTCCGGTGACCGGCAACACCCAACCCAGTCTTAGAAGATTAATGAACAATTCCATTTTTAGCTAAAGTAGGCAAAGTAACTTATAAAAAACCGGGCAAGTGGGTGTCGGGCCACATGCAGTGTAGGGTTCCGTAGTTGCCCGTCACGATATGTGGACTTAGAAGTGCATTTTATAAATTGGTCGACTATTACTCGTAAATTTTTGTCCACTTTATTAATATGCTGACACTTTTTTAAGGGGATGATCAGACCATCAAACTGAACAACTTTCTCTATGGGACCAACATCGAAAGAGCGAAAAAAAAATCAGCTCTTCCATACAAAACTGGAAACCTACTCGAGCCAAATGTATGGGACAGCTGTTTTTTTTTTGCGATTTCGATGTTGGTTCCATAGAGAAACATAGTTGTTGACGACTGTTTACCGAGGACAAACTATCCAGTTAGTTAAGTTCAACTTCGAGAAAGAGATCAATCGCCGAATCCAACTTGGCTGGGCAGCATTCGAGAAGCTACTTAGTATCTTCCTTCACGTCCCAAGTAACTCAATGTCTTCAGACGCAAGTCTTTGAACAGTGTGGGTTGCCAGTGATGACATTTGGAACAGAAATGTGGTCGCTCACTCAAGACTTCATAAAAAGGCTGAAAGTTGCCCAAAGGGCAATGCAGAAAAACTAGAGTAGCTCATATAGCCCAAAGAATGGGCAGAGCACATTGCTCGCAGAATCGATGGCCGATGGGGCCAAACAGTTCTCAAGTGGCGACCGCGGACTACGTACGTCCTGGCAAAGACAGCCGGAACCCGTTGTATGAGGGCAGCGCGGGCATAAGCATATGCTCACGACTATATTCCCCGAGGGGGTAGTCAGAGATATTCTGAAACCTCAGAATATCCACGTTTCACCAGTAGTACCGTAAGTCTGTCCAGTGTGACGGGGGGTGAGCGCGGGACCAGTCGTTATGGCGATCCTTAGGGGAGGCCTATGTCCAGCAGTGAACGTCCATCGGCTGAGACGATGACGATTATTATTTAGGGATGGAGTTAGGTTTGTTAAATCATTATACAAATAATGAAAGTAAGGAGCGTTTTTTTTACTATATTGTGATTTTTTTTCATCATCATTCATCATCTTTCTAGCTAGTGTCACGCTGGTTAGTGGGGTCTGTTTTCCTAGTCTGTTCTTCCACTTAACTCTATCCTGAACAACATCGATGGAGAGCTCGCAGCTTTCCATTTCCTTCTTTACAACATCAGACCATCTGAGTTTTGGCCTGCCTACGCCACGTTAACGTGGTAAGGTAAAACCATGGGTCCATTATTTTGTTGCAGACAATTATTTTTGAATAAGTATTGCATATTTTGATAATAATGTTTAAAAAAAAATTTAACTCATTTGTCACACTAGCTATTGATTAGAACAAAATTTTATAAATAAAGAAGATTATTGTGAAAACTAGTGACCTTTTTCTTATTTACACCATCAATTGTTAACCAAACATTACTAAAAAAATGTAATATCCCGTATTATATCGACTTTAATTACAAGGAATTTAATTATAATCTGAACTACCTATGTCTCATTATTTGCATGTGGTTTTAACTCGGCTTTATAAAAAAAAGGAACTTTTAGACTTATGCCTGTACAAAAACAAAACTAAAATTATTTTTTTTGCAATAAAGTGATCTATCTTGATATCACCATTTTTAAATTTATAAATTAAATATTACGTTAATTTAATTCTTATTTATTTAATCAGAAAATATAACTACACAGTTTAAATTATGCAAGTGAATTAACAAAAAATTATTTTAGTTAATTAATCATGACAATATCCTGATGTAAAACTAAGAAAGCTATTTACGAAAACTTTGAACTTCATTTGCCACAAATACACATTTTGGAGTTAAGACGGTTTAATATTAAGGGTGCGTGTATTCTACTCATCAAACTTTCACTATAAAGCCAACTTAAAAAGAGCGAAAAAAAAATCTGCTGTCCTATACAAAACTGCAGTACCTACATATTCGACTCAAATGTATGGGACAGCTGATTTATTTTCGCTATTTTGAAGTTCGATACCATGCTGAAGTTATCCGCAGTGATATAAAATATACCCGTATATCGACATTATTGGAAGTCGATAAGTACATGCAATGCCTTTGACATATTAAAAGTACTAGGTACCAAAATTCCAACTCTGCTCAGAAGCCCTCTTTTGTAAAAAAAACAACATTAGGCGATATGATTAATATTTGCTGTAATAGAAGTGAGTTCGGTGGCGCGTTGCGGAGAGGACTCTCAATCAAGAGGTCCGAGTTCGAATCCGCACGGACAACATGCCACGTACCAATGAGTTTTTCTAACTTATGTACGTATTACCGACTGCTCTCAAATGGTGAACGAAAACATCGTGAGGAAACCTGCATATGCAGACGAAGAAATTCTGATGTATATTATGTGAAGTCTACCAATCCGCATCGGGCACGCGTGGTGGACTAACGCTCAAACACCCTCCTAGAAGGTAGGCCTGTGCCCTGCAGTGGGACATATATAGGCTGATGATTATGATGATGATGTACTAGAAGTTCCGGAAAACTTGCAAACCCTGCAATCGTTTTCTCAGCCATTTGTATTGCCAGCTTAGATTTTATTAGACGGAATCCTTGCATTTTAAATACATAAAATTTTCGAATACCCAATTTCTACTAAAATCTACTAAACAATTTTGCCCTAAAACTACCAATAAAGAAGAAATCTACTAAAAGTGGTCACACTGATGTCCTTTTGCGCAAATGTTTTTGAAGGCTATCGTTCCAGATACTGCAAAATTTACTTTTATTCCGTGCTTAAAATATTATATCTTACGATGATTATGATAATAAAAGATTACAAACCCTTAGTTTGCTAATACCTTAACTTATAATAATTTCTTTATTTTGTTAAAAGTTTTAATTTGTTCTGTTATAATAATTTTACGTTTTTTTAAGCCTTAGTAATACTGTGATCTAATTAGTTGGATCCCATCCTATCCTACCACCAGGGGTGATCTTTGATCAGTCACATTATAGGTCCATCACGCACGGTACTGTACTGTTGCTGTAAATGTCAATTTCGACCTACGGCTCTCAAATCCAGATGCTTTAGGAGTATTGCCACGCACAACCAAACATTCAACATTAATTTAATGTGGTAAAATCTGCCTTCCGGGTAGTAGGTACCCTAAATTCGGTCGGACCTACGAACCTGCCACGATAGGGTCGGCCGACCAGACTTTTTAGTCCTTACTAATTGGCCTCTAGACCAACAGACTAGTTACGTCCTTTAATTCAACGAGGTAAAATGTTGTGTCACCAGGTAGGGTTCACTTTTTCCTTCACACCAGTAAACATGCCAGCCAAGCTGCGCCGCGCGCTGCAGCCGACCAAGTTTTTTGCAAGAAATTTATTACCAAAAGCTATCAAATTGATTTGTTCATTAATCTTATAAGATAGGGTTGAGTGTTGTCGGCCACCGGTCTTTTTCTTTTGACAGATATGTCAAACGGGCCGTAGGTAGTGCCGACCCTTAATCAGAAATAATATCAAGCAAGCACGTATCCAGACTTTTGTTTCGGGGGGGAGGGACATTACATTTTCGGGGGGATATTCATAGAAAAACAATGAAAAAGTGTATGTAGTAATCACTTTTCCATAGAAATATTCGGATTTCGGGAGGGGGAGAGGATAACTCCCACTTATCCCCCCCTGGATACGTTCCTGATAAGAATAAAGAGAAATGGTAAGTTACATAGACATAGATTGTCTAGTACTTTAGTTAAATGTCCTATACATTTTTTCGAAATCATTTATCAAATTAGTATAGCAGTTGTTCATTATAGATTTTTTATCGTTTTTGTATGGAAGAAATCATATTATAGTGCCGGCGACAACTGACGAAGCGTAACATAGAACATTTTTCACTGCCAAACTATTATCGACTTTGCTTGCATTGAAATAACATCCAAAATCAATTAACAAAACTACTACGCCCCGAGGGCATACAAGCGACTTAACGCGTATCATATCCCTGGACCCCTGGACCACGACTGTCCATATTAATCGATGCGAACGAGCGCGTGGCTCCGGTCAGTTTTCCTTTGAAAAATTAGATGATTTTTATTAATTTCGAAAAAGTTTGAATACCACAACATTCTAAATTGTGTTAAACAATATTGCAAATTTTCATTTTCTTCCGATTAAAAATGTAAGAATAAAATGGTTACAACTGAAAAAAAAGGGGTGACTTGACTTTAGATTCCCTTTTCTTCGGTTTTATTCATTAAACTCGATTTCTAATAGAAAAACCACATCACTTCTCATATCGTGTAGATGGTAAAGTTTATTTTTCAGCTCAAAAAGTGCCATAGTTAATGACTAAAATGGTTACAAAATTACCCAATTTCATGGTAAAACCAGGAGGTAGTCCCTTAAGGCGAAAGTTGTGTTAGTTGATTTTCGATGTTATGTCATCGCAAGCAAATTCGGTAATGGGTATTGGGTTGGCACTTGTGCGCCAGCTCTAGAAACATAATAATTACCACCTCATCGTGTACCTTTTGTATTTCTTTCTGTACATTAAGGTATACATAGTCCCTTTTAATATGCTGAAATTTTTGAAGGGGATGATCAGACCATCAAACTGAACAACTTTCTCTATGGGACCAACATCGAAATCGCGAAAAAAAACCGTTGCCCCATACGAAATTGCCAACCTAACTCGACCCGAATGTATGGGACATCAGATTTTTTTTTCACGATTTCGTTGTTGGTCCCATAGAGAAAGTTGTTCAGTTTGACGGTCTGTATATCCCCTTAAAAAAGTGTCAGCATATTAAGACCCTGTGGACCCTGTATAATGTTTTGGTGCGACAACGTACCTTGACAAAGAAGTTTTCCTGTTCGATGTCCTCGTGCAGCTCAAAGACGACGCTGGCCCCGTAGTCCGGCGCCAGCAGCTCCTCGAAGCCGAGCGCTCGCCAGATCGCCACTATGTTCACGTCGTGCCCCGAGTAGATGTACAGCGAACGGTTCTGATTCTCTTGTTTCACCGTACCATCAAAATACTGCTTTATTTCACCGAGTAGAGGCCCTGCAAATTATCTGAACTATTATAAAACTGTAAAAGAAGTGTGTTGAAGATATTTACAAGAAAAAGATTATGATATGGTTTTAGGTGTGTCTAAATCACAATTTTTTTGTCTGTCGCTAAAACTACTGAAACGATTTTGATGAAACTTTATTTTGATTGAAAGTTAATGATTTTACTTAAAATCAAACAGTAATATAATTTCTGCGGACGAAGTCGCGGATAAAACCTCGTATTAAATTAACTGTTTAATTTAAAATTTTATAAATATTTTATAAGTATTCCTGAGAATGTATTCAGAAAAAAATATTATTATTAATTATTAACTATTAGTACAAGGACAAGTGCGTTGCACCCTCAATCGACGGAAGTGCATGAAGAGATTGAAGAGATGTATGAATGTGAATGAGGCTAAAGAGGTGTGTCAGTGTCATGTCGTAACGTGTGGCGGTCCATGGGGGTAGGCAGAGACAATGGCGTGAGCTTATGTATGTATGTAACTATTAGTAGAGAATGTGATCGATCAATCAGTCAATATCAAATCAGCCCATTATCACCCCACCCAAATTAACCCAAAATTATAATATCAAAGAAAATTTTGTAGTGATTTTAATTCAATTATTATTATCTAAATCCATTTATAGGAATGGATGTTGGTATATCTGTCTGAACTTAATAGACTTCGACATCGTTTGACGATTGCGATGAGACTTTTCGGCATGTCCGGGAAGGTTAATGACAAAAAGAAACTATTGCATGCATGCCGGGCACAGCTAGTATATTATAAACCAACAATATGAGTCTTCCAGCAGCCTTTTTCCGAATTTTGGATAGCCACCTATCGACTGTTTTTAGTTAACTAATTATATTAAATTTATTAGTCAGAGAAATCAGAAAAATAATTGCCATTCATATTTCTTACCCACTTTTAACCGTTGCATTGTTTCATTGTAAGATAAGAGAGCTAAGCTTAGCATGAACGGAGCTTTCATTTTATCAGGAAAGACGTTCTTGGTCCACTCGGGGAGTTTCAACCCCGTGTCCTGTTCTGATTGAAGAGTACTAAACAAGAAGTCCACGTTCAGAACACTACGCATGCTCTGATTGGTGTGTTTACTCAAGTATTCAAATAGTTCTGACATCTTTGGATCAGAATTCTTTTCTGCCAGCAGCTCATTGTACATTGCCTTCCAGATTTCGCAGTTCTTTGTTTGTGCTACCAGCTGGAATTTTAAAACAAATAAAAAAAAATTAGAGCTATGGACCTCGGAATAAATAGAAAATGTGTCAAAAGATTTTTTTTCAAAATTGCACAATTAAATAAAAAAATATATGCAATCTGGAGTGCGATTTTTGAATCTCATTCGGTGAGCTCAGCAGTTGAAAATGTCAAAATTACAATGGAGATACGCATCTTTCTACTGCTGATTTGACTCTCAAAAATCGTACTCCTGAAGTATGATTTTTGAGAGTCAAATCAGCAGCAAAAAGATGTGTATCTCCGTAGTAATTTTGACATTTACAACTGCTGAGCTCACCGAATGAGATTCAAAAATCGCATCCCAGACCCAGATTGGACGAATCGAAATTTTTCATCCTAGTTCAGTATTCGGCGCGGACAGGTGACCATCAGAAGCTCTAATGGCTCTACCGTTTTTAAGCATTAATTGTTTATCTAGACTATGACAACGTTTTTTATGAAATTGACAACTCTGCAACCACCTTAAGACTGTACTCGTATTAGAATAAACAGAACTCACATCATCAAGCTTCCTAGGCAGTGAATGTACAGGGATGGGCTGCCACGCCAGCTCGGGATGCCACATCTGTCTCTCCGACGGTGGGTACAGCCCGGCGAGGAATGTGTATGCACTCATCATGCACCTGGAGCTATCACTGCTACGTACGTACACATCCTTCTCATAATAATCCTCCGGTATAAAGTTTGCATAGTAGCTCCGGTACTTTTTACCGAGTTCATAAAGTTGTACTTTTCCAGTCTACAAAGAAATTTATTTAAATGAGTAACTACTTGTAATATTTCCAGATATTTTATAGAGGTAGGTCAGAGATTTTCTGAAAACTCGAAACATCCACATTTCACTATTCGTACTGAAACTCTGTCCAGTGTGAGACGGGGAGTGAGCACATCACCACTTATAATGCACAGTGGGTACAATATTATATGCTTGCAGGTTTCCTCACTATGTTTTCCAAAGCCAGTGGTCTTACAAATAAAATTGTAAATTTAGCTTAGATGCGCCTTAAGTATATTGAAGATATCTGCAAAAATATTAATTGAGGGTGTAAGACCATGTTTAGAATTTTTGTCTATTTGTTTGTGCATGCATCACTTAAAAACAACAATTATTCGGATGTTAAGATTTGGATGGGGGTTTCACAAAAGAATAGGGCTTAGGTAGGATTAACATTTAGGCTTTATTTGATTGCAATCAGTTCATTCAATCAAAAGTTATGATTATTTTAAGTCAGTGGTCTGTGCGTACGAAGTTTCGAGCGCCACTTGTCATAAGTATACAAAAATTCCGAAAAACCCATTCTATTGATTCCGCCTAGACAGGGATCGAACCATCGCCTCCTGCACATCAGGCATAGTTACTCGCCACTAGACCACCAAGGCTTTCAAAGTACCAGACTCGAACCCACAATCTGTCAATCCAGGGCAGAATGAATACTTAAATCATAGAATATGATGAAAAATATAGTTTTATCCTCACATTAGAAAGACTGCCGAGTCCATTAGGCCACTGGTAGTTCTTGAACGGGTCACTGTTGTACGTGCTTACTGGCGCTCTGGCTCCATGGCGGAAGAACTGCAAAAGTTAAGTATATTGAGAATTGATGGTCAATTGGTCATTACTCATTAATTATAAATAAACCTTACGATTTTGCAATAAAGTTACTTGTAAGGCATCTGAGTAAAGACAATCTGTTAAGTGGGGTTACATAGACGGGGCGGACTTCGGGTGTGAATGCGGTGTTACTCCTCAGACTATGGCCCATCTCATATTGTGCCCTTCCTGCCCGAACACCTACACGCGAACGGAGTTTATGAACGCTGCCGATAATACTATCCGTGTGGCGAAATTCTGGGCTGGAAAGATTTAGAATGATATGCCACCGGCTCGGTAGAAGAAGATAAAGCACCATAAAGCACCCTGGGTGCCTAATCCCCCCAAAGGGGGTCAATGTGGAAACCCCCTGTTTTCGAGAAGGAGAGAGGGAGACGTAATCACAATATAGGTTTAGTAATTATATTAGAACAGGTCCAGCACTTCAAACAACATTTTGGATTTGACATGATGACGTTCGCTCATGCGCTTGGTGCAGATTGTCCTTGCCCATGTGTAGGGTTGACTTACCATGCATCATATAAACATCATCTACATTTCATTACTTTTAATTGTTCGTTCTGGTTTTAAAAATAGTATGTGAATACAGAGCGTTATTTTTCAACGTTTTTTTGCTCAGAAAAGACTCCATTTGATGTAGTCAAATCCAACGGGTGCGTGCGCCTGACTGCATTCCCTTGCTCAGCTTCCCTCAAGTATACTATTTCTCTCCTCCGGATGGAAAGCATCGAGAAAAATGGTATACAACCTCGGGCAGTAAATAAGAAAGCCTCAGATCACATTTCATGAGATCTGAGACCTTTCTTACTTTCCTGCCCTCGGTGTGTAATCTACTATTATCTATACTGTGATATTAGTACGATTTCTCGGCCCTCTCAAGTGAGACAATTCAAAATGCGTACTTTTTTTGTAAATACAGTAATCTGTGCTTGATTGCCCCCTATCCTCATATCCACACCCAGTTTTCTCTATTCTATATTTTTTTAAAAACAGCTGCCATCTTGGGTATGTGATGATTTTGCCAATAATGTCTAGTTTTTGTAGCAAGAGTGCTTGACGTTGTACGGTAACTTATGTATTTTGGTGACTTCAAGGATTGTTTTTCGAAAAGAACACTATCTTGAGCCACCACAGGAGCTTCGTTGTAGGCCGGGGAGGGGGTAACGAACAATCGACTCGCAATGCGACTACCTTATATCAGACCTACAACGCGACTCCCCCAGTTTTCTCGCAATGTTACACTGTATCTTGCTGGGAAAAACTAGGGCTGCTAATGTTTTTTTTTTTTTTCTTCTTTTAATCTTAATTTTAAAGAATGTCACTTTATACTGACTACATATCTATACAGACACGACTATCAAGGAAACGCCATTGCACAAAAATAGAATAGAATAGACACGACTATGAATAATGTGTCTAACTAGTAGTTTTTATCTTCAACTTATATTATACCATCACAACTTTATACAGTGCCTGAGCGATCTCCGACGGTTGGAATGCCAAGACAACATAATACTTACAATAATAACGAGTCGTAAAGTCTTAGACTCATAGGGTAGTGTCTCGCTGAGCACGCAGTAGCCCAGGAGACAGCTGAGGACTGCCAGACCCAGCACTATCACAGCCATCGTGCTGGAACGCTTCGGGATCCGCTGGCACTTCGTTTGGTTCTCTTTGACGGTTGACGGCCTTCGCCAGGTGTGATCGTCGTTATCATATTCCATTAGCATCCTTTCAGCGTACGTAAACACTCGTAACAAAGAAAGAACGTAAAGCCAGAATTGATTGATAGTTTGTTTCAGAAGCAAAAAAAAAAATTGGCAGATTGCAAATTTAAGCACAGATCCTAAAGTGTCAGTGGCGGGACAGTGACCTTATCTGTCAAATTTACGTAGAAAACGACGCCATCTATGAAATTCTTCGGACGGAACTCTCTTTTGTGTTTTAACCTTAAAACAATCACTTGAGACTCTAAACTACTTACATTGGCAAAACTGCCACTCTAGACTTAATTAATACTACTGATCATTTTCCTACGTATAATCTTCACATAACGAGACGTTGGCTGAATTGTGATAACGCATCGGATGCCATTAAACAAAAATTGAATTGAATTGAATTCTTCGGACACAAACATTCAACTCGGTACTTCGGTAGATGCGTAGAAAGAGAATGGATAGAAAAGGCATTAAAATAATAATAGTCGCGAAAACGAGACAGCCTTATACGCTAATCGCATTGAGTGAGCGAGTGAAAATCTATGTTGTCTGTCCCTTTCTGCGTATGCGATATTTTTGTTTGCCATACTTGCAAGTATGGCAAACAAATGCTTCCCGCGCACTTGAATTTGATGGTTTTTCTTGAAGAAAAGTGTTTTGAACGTGTTAAGGACTGTGCAAGAGGACTGTGCGATCATATTTCTTGAAATAAAATGGTGTCCTGTAGTGTTCTAGGGTGTAAACATCGCTCAGAACAGAAAAATGAGAACATAACTTATCACGCGTAAGTATTATGTATACAATTCTTGAATTATTTTGCATAAATATGAACTGAACTTCTTTTTCGCGTTCTTAACTAAGATTTATTAGTACTTTTATGATTAAATCAGGAGTTTTTCTCACTTTTCAATAATTTTATTAGAGGTTAGTATAAGCCGGCTAAGTTGTCTACGTCTGACATCTATATCCTTTCCACTCATGTAATCTATATGATTATAACGAACGAGAATGAGAAAGCATTATTCAAAATCAATTTTATTTGGTTAAATTTGATTGTAAGGTTACCAGCGTCCGCGGCATGGTACATCGATAAACGTTTTATCGCGCCTGCTAACTCGTTCGTTCACGCGCAAAAAGAAAGGGAGCTAGGGCGCGATAGCGCTTTATCGCGCGATCATGCCGCGGGCGCAGCATGTGATAATTTTTTTACCCCAAATATGGGGAATTTTAACGAACTGTTTGGATTCACAATATTTTTATTATATAGTAGATAGGTAATTAAACCGACCGGGTGACCGTTTAGTGGTATTTAATCTCGAGCGTTTCCGTGCTTCAGAAGGCACGTTAAGCAGTTGGTCTCTGATAGTTCCGTCAGATGGCGTTGTAACTATTCGTTAAGCCAGGTCAGAGGCCTATTGAGGCGGCTTGAAAATTCTCTGACAGCAAGTTGACCACTACCTTGCCTCCACCAACACGCACTGGGCGTGGTGGAGTATGGCCCACTCCCTCTCACCCGTGAGAGACCCCTTATTCGCGAGAGGAGGCCTTTGCCCTGCAGTGGGATTCTATAGGCTATAACTTACTTTACTTTTAGGTAATTAAAATTATTTATGTAATGTTATTAATTTTGTTCTCAGTTGTCGGGCGCAACTGGCAGAAACAAGTTAAGCGCATCGATGGATGCGCCAAAGTGTAGGTTCTTATCTTTTGATGAAGCTTTTTTGTTTGACAGCTTATGATCTGACTTTAAATCTGGTATATAATTTGTGCGGACGAAGTCGCGGGTAAACACTAGTACCTAAATAAATAAATGTTCAAGCCGTAGCCATAACTTGTTCATTTGTGAATGCGATGGAAGCTATCACTTTGTCTATAAGTTTCTCTGTCTACGCTAGACAATGATATTTTACAAATGATCATAAGGTTTTAACGATTTTTACCTATAGTAAGTCTATGCTGGTTTTTTTTTAATTATACCTATTATAAATATTCAAATAAAACTGAAAATGTTTTATTTATTGTTTTATTTCCACCTGTATAATACGAGAAAGATAACAATTTTCTCTCTTGAAAATCTCAATACTCTCAATACAGGGTGTTACATAAGTAAAAATAAATATTTAAAACTCTTAAGGGGGTTGTTAAGACCGTCAAACTTAACAACTTTCTCTATGGGATCAACATCGAAATCGCGAAAAAAAAAATCTGATATTCCATACATATTTTAGCTCGAGTCGATTTGTAGAGTATGGAACATCAATTTTTTTTCGCGATTTCGATATTGGTCCCGTAGTAAAAGTTTTTCAGTTTGATGGTCTAAACCTTCGATCAAAATAAAATGAATGGATAGGCCTTAAGCGAACATTTCAAACCAGAAAAATGAGGCAAAACAAATGAAATTTTTACTTGTCACTTGTATGAAAGTGCCCTAGATTTGACAGATAATGGCGCTAGTTTGTATGTACCAAGTGCACCAGTAGTTTGCTTCAACTTACCGCAGTTTAGGCCTATCCATTCATTTTATTTTGATCGAAGGTCTAAACCACCCCCTTAAATGTTTATTTGTATTTTTGTAACACCTTGTATAAAGCCTGACCAAAAAAATAAAAAACCCCGCCACGCGGAAATCATTGAAACTATTTTTTCGACTCGAAACATTTGATTGTCATCAAGGTTATAGTCGATTTTAGCACCCCAAATCAGGTTTTTTATTTTCCTGGTCAGAAATGCAATTTTTGAAACTCACACGTTGAAAGCAGCAGTAGAAAGATGCACAA
This sequence comes from Agonopterix heracliana, assembly GCA_963693445.1. Lineage (NCBI taxonomy): Eukaryota > Metazoa > Arthropoda > Insecta > Lepidoptera > Depressariidae > Agonopterix > Agonopterix heracliana. The sequence goes on from OY856308.1 coordinate 7,044,872, forward strand.
TCTCCATAGTAATTTTGACATTTTCTGCTGATAATTTTGACCGTGTGAGTTTCAAAAATCTCACTTCTGGGCTTTGGCTTTATAAATTCACTTTCTGACATAGGCGAAGTATTTTTAACATCAGTGTAACCGCGTATGAGACAGCGATAGTCATAAAATCCTATACAATTTGTATGATGACTCCGGAGTCAGACATCCGTCGTAGAACAAAAAGTGGCTACGTCGATAACGACAGCAATAAGTAGCGATCTCCTTTTTTAACTAGAGTGAATTTGCTATGTGCATCTCTTACTGAGTGATATGACAAGAAACGTGCTTCCTTCTAGTGCCTTCTCTTTCTACGCTTTCCTATTAGATTAAGTCATAACGTGGCAGCACATGACAGCACGTGACCGAAACAAAAAATATTTTCTCTTTTTTGTTTACATAAGGTTTAATTCCTGGCTCTATCTTTCAGCGTAAATGAAAAGTTTTAAATCACAATGTTCACATCACATTTTACATAAATCTGCAGCTTTTTAAGGGTAAAATTTGATACGACTGGTAACCCCAAAATTTTTGGTACTTTATCTCCATCCCTTACGGGTCATACGCTATTAGCTGATCTATATTATTATGAATCTATGGGTAGATGTCATAAAGTGCAATTATGGGTATTCTACTTTTTTGGGGTAAAATTCCTCTAGTAGGGGGTAATTTAATATGCTTTTATTTATTATATTTTAATCAGTTATTATAGTAATAAACATGAGTAGAGTAGAGAGATTAACATTAAAATAAAAATAAACACAAATTATTTGAAATTAAAAAGGACCGCCCCTTAAACGCTATGAGAGTATGTTTATGAAATTACACAATAATTTATTCAATACAACTTTTGTTATTAAAATAAAAGTATTTACACACTTTTAAATATTTTAATAAAACATGTAAGGGTAATTTATACAACAGCATGGTAAATTAGGTCCAAGCTACTGGCAACTCTCATTGTATCAAAGATGGCGGAGTGCGTGTTACGTGTGGAATGATTGTGGTTATTTGTGATTCTTCAAGGAATGAGTTCTGTTTATGCTTCTCGTTTTGAAATGTGACTTTAAAGGATATCTATTGTACTTTAAAGAGACATTTCAAAACCGAGGCAGTATATCCATTGAAATAAAGTAATATTAGGCATACATACCTACTTATACCTACGTATATAGTAAGGGTAATAAATTTTTAAAACTCTTAAGGGGGTGGTTTAGACCGTCAAACTGAACAACTTTCTCTATGGGACCAACATCGAAATCGCAAAAAAGAAATTTTTGATATCTTATACATATTTTTGCTCTAGTCGATTTGTAGAGTATGGAACATCATTATTTTTTTTCGCGTTTCGATATTGGTCCCATAGTGAAAGTTGTTCAGTTTGATGGTCTACACCACCCCCTTAAAGGTTTATTTGTATTTTTGTAACACCTTGTATATATAGCAATAAGTCAACCGTCCATTGGTTAACTACCAACCAATCAACTGAAGGGATAATTATGTGTGCTAAGGATAGATGATTTCAATTTGGGTTAAGGTGCAATTACATTACTCAATTTGCAGGGAGCCAACATCTAGTGTAGGGCAGTGTAAATGCGTGTTGGCGCTCTCTCCCTACATGTAGGGAGGTCGGGCCGTCCCGACCGCCCTGCGTGCGATTTTTTGGTTGTGTCGGGCAATGTAAATGCATTTAGGGCGGTTAGGGTGCGATTTCTGGTTAACATAACAGTCCGCGCGCGGCAAGCGTCGCGAGCGGACGTGTGTCTCGAGTAAACTCGAGTTTAACGTATGACATAGCGTAAACAAAGTAACATACGATTATTATTTGTAATGTAGTAGTAAATAGTCGTTCTCTGCTTTATTAACTAAGTCAAAAAAGTAGGTTATGTATGTTACTTTACTTAGGTGATTGATTAAAAAAAATACTCTATCGATTATAGTGATTCTCGAAATAACATTTAAGTACTTATGTTTTAAAAATGAATAATCTTATTTTGTAATTAAATTTAACTATAAAATTTTTATAATATTTTGAAATTACGTTTATAAGTACTTCAGAGATTATTCTTATCATTTTTAAGCTTAGTAGACTAAACAAACTTAAAATAATAAGATTGACATAATTATTTCATTCATAAATGCTCTAGAATCAATAAAACTGGAGATGTTTCCTCGGCGACGTCCAAACGTGGACTGGCGGCCGCCGCCGCAGGGCCCTACAAATTGGGCAATGTAAATGGTAGACCCTGCACCCTACATATTGGCTTCCCTTGATGTTGGTCCCTGCAAATTGGGCAATGTAATTGATGCTTTACCAGAAACCGCGCGAGTAGGTTCTCTTTTCCTTTTGGTGAAATTACCATGGAGTAAGAGGAGATGGCATATCGGCTTGTTTCTATAGAAAATTATGTCGCCGACAAAGGGGGTGAGGGACGGGCGAGGGGAGACAAAAAGCTTAGGGGAGCGTGTCATTTCTCTATGGTCGCAGTACAAACTAGTGCACAATTGGTGGTTACTGTGCACACTTTGTTACACCATCTCTACCAAGGGGAGCGTGTAATTTCTCTATGGTAATTACTATACTAACCATAATAATAATAGGCATAATGCCAGCACTTACTTTTTCATTGTTTTTCTATTAACAATTTTGTACGTAGGATCAGAAAGGGATAAGTTAACGTCACAACAAACAACGTCTCGACGGAAAACAACGATCATTACCGACCACAAATCATGTTTCACGCCTTGCCTATACAAGTTTAGGCAGACTGCACTCCACTCCACTATAGAGGATTCCAAACTTCTTGATCACGCCTATTGTCTCGTTTAATAAAATAATAAAATAAAAAGAGTGCTGAGGCGCGATAAAAATATATCCCGCTGCCTTGCTACGGCCGCTTGTGCATGCTATGTTATCTTAGTACAAACTAAGTGGAAAGCTGATTTTCCATAGACCGCTTCCGACATCTATTGGTGATGTATCGAACGATGCACTATGTATTGCATTTGGGTTCGTATCTAAACTGGTACGATAGCACGCTACACCTCACCACTTTAGTAGGTAGTGAGAGATTTCGCTCATATTAATCACTAGGTATTGCTAGGTATACTCTGAAATCGAATCCGAGATCAAAAATTTGAAACAAAAGAGCCTCCCTTTCGGCCCATAAGGACCACCCTTTTGATCTCGGATTCGATTTCAGACGTAGAAAGAGAAGGAACTAGAACGAAGCACATGTCTTGTCATATCACTCAGTAAGAGATGCACATAGCAAATTCGCTCTAGTTAAAAAAGGAGATCGCTACTTATTGCTGTCCTTATCGACGTAGCCACTTTTTTGTTCTACGACGGCTGTCTGACTCCGGAGTCAGACATCTATTTTCATACAAATTGTATAGGATTTTATGACTATCGCTGTCTCATACGCGGTTACACTGATGTTCCGTCTATCAGCGTAAGCGAAATACTTGGCCTATGATTTCAGAGTATAATCACCTAAAACACGACGAGTTAATCTGGCACCCCGCTTTTCTTTGTGGTTATCCTACATACATACATACTACGGCTGTATCACGTCTTTTATCTCGTTCGTTCGCACGCAAATAGAAAGAGAGCTAAGGTGTGATAGCGCTGTATCACTGCGGCATGCTAGCTATGCTGCGATCGCTCATACTACAGAATATATTTATCTCTCGCTCTCTCTCTATTTCCAGAGAGCTTAGCATGCTACACGTGATACGGCTGTATCACGTCTTTTATCTCGTTCGTTAGCGCGCAAATAGAAAGAGAGCGAAGGTGTGATAACGCTATATTACGGTGCCATGCTACCTATGCAGGTGACAAGTTAACTCGTCCGTGTTGTTAACAAGATACAAGTTACATAACAAGTAGCCCATTTACAGTAGTCCTACATGTGGGACTACAACACCATGCACTATCCTGCAAGTAGGACTATTCATACATTTTGCTCAAGGTCGTCGGACGCCTTGTAGGACTACAACACCATTCACGATCCAATATTGGTGTAGGACTGCAAGACGGACTACTGTGAATGGGCTCCTTTAGGCCAAGATTCAGAGACGATTTTTTAAGTAGGGTCGAAATCATCGTTCATTCCCAGTAGTTCTACTGAAGTGGACCGTTCGGGAAAGTAGACCGATGGTACCGGAGGGGATGAGGCAAAGTAAGTGGACGGTTTGGTAAAATAGACGTCTACTGAAAGTGGACCGTTCGGGAAAGTGGACTGATCGGGAAGTAGACGGATGAGTAAAAATAAGTGGACGGTTTGGTAAAATAGACGAATAGTGAAAGTGGACCGTTCGGGAAAGTAGACCGATTGTACCGGAGGGGTTCTACCGTAGAACTAATGGGACTTTTATTTCCCACTAGTTCTACTTTTGAATGCACCACTGACCAAGAATTTTTCGCTTACGTCGATTACGATTTTGACATACGGGAGTCGGGAGTTCGAACTATGACTTTACAAATCGTCTCTGAATTTCGGCCTGATCAACCTCGACCAAACCTCGACTTACCTATTTTGAAAACTTGAAATGGGCAAACTTTTGAAATAGCTTGCCAGCACGGCTAGCATGCCACCCACGTCAAAGCGTTTAAACGAGAAAAACGTCATGGGCGCTCTTTCTGGCACATCTAGATTTATATCGTTTTCTCGGGGCTGGCATGCGAGGCCTACAGATTAGCGCCATACATCTTTAAAGGGGCCCATTCACTGCAGTCCGCCGCTTATAAAGGGTACCTAACCTAGTGAATGTTGTCACAGGCCAGCATGGCGTCCTGCAATACCGAGCAAAATGTATCAAACTGCGTCGGCAGCAGTCCTACGTGCAGGACTGCAGACTCATTTTGACACATTTTCGGTAAGTACCTAATGAATGAATGGTGTCGCAGTCAAAGAGTAATATAAGTATATAAGAAAAAAAGAGAACCCACTCGTGGCAACATTAAGTAGCCCATTCACAGTAGTCCTACATGTAGGACTACAACACCATTCACTATCCTGCAAGTAGGACTATTCATACATTTTGCTCAAGGTCATCGGACGCCTTGTAGGACTACAACACCATTCACTGTCCAATATTGCTGTAGGACTGCAAGACGGACTACTGTGAATGGGCTTCTTTATGCATCCACCTTAAGTAGCCCATTCACAGTAGTCCTACATGTAGGACTACAACACCATTCACTATCCTGCAAGTAGGACTACTCATACATTTTGCTCAAGGTCGTCGGACTCGTTGTAGGACTACAACACCATTCACTATCCAATATAGGTGTAGGACTGCAAGACGAACTACTGTGAATGGGCTCCTTTATGTCAAATTGAAAGCTCCTAATTCCATCTATGTTCCCGTTCTGTTATTAAACCTATACTATACATACCTACTTATATCTACTCATACGGATACATATTATTGTTTTGAATGCTAGTTTTCGTTCAATTCCGCACCGATCCAGTTAAATTTCAATCTCCCTACTATTTCTGTAATCTGTATATTGGTTAGAGAACAACAGAAACTCCACATAACTAAATCGGCACGAAATTGAACTAAAACTACAAACAACACGCACATAACACAAATAGGCAGCCATCTTGTGAATTTGGTAATTTGACATTGACATAGACCATAAAATCTTTTTTTTTCGTAGTTTGCAGAACGTAATACTAGATGGCTGCACTTTCTATACAAACTACATTGAAGATACCTGTCAAAAGGCGAATGTCCTCCCACTGGTCGCAGTCCTGAGCAAAATGTAAGTTCAGCCCTGCACGTCTAGTATGATTTCTCTAGACGCACGCGGCGCGCCTTCGCTGCGTACATAATAACCTGTTCCCGCCTCAGTTCCCGCGCTTATCGGAGAACACAGGCCGCGACTTGTATGAAAAAAAACGAGTCTATAAAAAAATGTTGTCGCAGAAGACGGACAAAAGATGTGTTATCTCCCACGCTAGGCTCTTCTATTTGTACCTATTCATTCACAAATGAGATCCCAAAAACAGTAGTGTAGTAAATTCATCATTCTTTTTTTTCCCCATCATTTTGCAAGCGGCGTCCTGGGAATAGAGTATATGCGGGCGCGGCGTTACGGGAAGGCCCTTGAAATAGAAGAGCGGCGTCATGGGAAATGGGAATGATTCTAACAAATGATAGAAACACGTATGGACCGAGGCAACGATTCACAGCAGATGAAGTAGGTACTCACTCGCGGTTGTCAACCATTAGCGCAACCAAGTACGTTGGAAGGTCAAATCAAATTTGGTTGCAAACCGCTGCCTATACGGTTCCAAACCACCAAGGTGGTCACCTCTGTCTGTCGGACGGACGTCGGTTGGCAATCGTGAAGCAGCCCTTTAATATGCTAGAGTGAGATAGGTACACCAACCCGAGAGATCTCCACTCGTTAAGGGATCCATTCACAGTACAGAGTCCTACACCAATATCGGATCGTGAATGGTGTTGTAGTCCTACAAGGCGTCCGACGACCTTGAGCAAAATGTATGAGTAGTCCTACTTGCTGCAGGATAGTGAATGGTGTTGTAGTCCTACAAGGCGTCCGACGACCTTGAGCAAAATGTATGAGTAGTCCTACTTGCAGGATAGGGTATGGGCTCGTAGTCCTGCATGTAGGACGACTGTGAATGGGCCCTTTTATGGAACGTAGCCCAAGTTTATATGCTTTATTTATTCAGAGACGATTTGTAAGTCGTAGTTCGAACTCCCGTATGTCAAAGTCCATACATTTCAACCCTGCTTAGCTCGAACTAAGACTAACAAAATCGTCTCTGAGGCCGAGATAGAGGCCGAGATTCAGAGACGATTTGTAAGTCATAGTTCGAACTCCCGTATGTCAAATTCCATATATTTCGACCCTACTTAGCTCAAGCTAAAACGGAAAAAATCGTCTCTGAATCTCGGCCTCAGAGACGAGTTTTTCCGTCTTAGTCGAGCTAAGTAGGGTCGAAATGTATGGATTTTGACATACGGGAGTTCGAACTATGACTTAAGAATCGTCTCTGAATCTCGGCCTTAGTTTTTATGGTAGGTAGGTGGACTGCGCGGAAGGTTTTAAAATATAAAGCATTTAACAAATAATGTTTTATTTTAGACATTTACGTAGGTACTATTGTATAATATAGGTAGAGGTAGGTAGGCATGAGGTAGGTGTATAAAACTTCAAAAATGTATGTAAGTTGCACTTATTCAAATTGTATGATTAAATCTAATATCAATTTCAAAAATGTCAGTAAGTGCACTATTTATTCAAATTGTATGCTTAAATCTAACATCAATTTCAAAAATGTCTATAAGTTGCACTTATTCAAATTGTATGCTTAAATCAATAGGTACATAGTAAAATAATCTAATATAATTTCAAAAATGTCAGTAAGTGCACTGTTTATTCAAATTGTATGCTTAAATCTAACTAGTTAATATAATTTCAAAAATGTCAATAAGTGCACTATTTATTCAAATTGTATAAATGTCTATAAGTTGCACTTATTCAAATTGTATGCTTAAATCTAAATTAAAATACATAGCAAAATATAGACTAACAATAAACATTAAAGCATAGTAAAGCCACGGAATATATAAGAGTACAAGTAAAGCCAAGCAAGTAAGTTTTTGAATCATTTCATATAAGTACAGGGAGAAAATGGAATATTAGCTGAGGGGCGAGGGAGTGATAAGAGTTTACTGAAAAAGTATCTGACAAGTTTCAGATAGTAGTTCAGATATAAGTAGATAGTTTCAGATAGAGGTCCGGAGCCCGGTGCAGTGTACAGTGGGATGTTTTCAAACTTCATAATCCTACGCTGTTCGTCCGTTCTAACTTCAGAGGGCTGTATCTTATGAACCGTTATAGGTTGGTAGTTTAAATCACAGAATCATTGCGTTGGATTTGATGACAAATTCAATGATGACAAATGAAAAAAAACTAAAAGACAAAAATTAAGGGGAATACAACAACGACTATTGTAAAAACGGTCATATTATATATGCAAGCGTCAAACTTGGTGTGATTACAGTGCAAACTCTACAATATAACAACAATAAATAAAAAAACTGGCCAAGTGTGAGTTGGTCTCGCGCAAAGGATCCCGGTTTTTTTTTTTTAAAGTATTGTGTGATGGTACGGAACCATCGGTGTGCCAGTAGCCCGACTTGCACTTGGCCGGTTTTTTATTTTTATCTTCTTTCTACTGTTGTGACTAAAAGCATGGAGTGAGATTTTTGAACATCATACGATCAGATCGGCAGTAGAAAGATGCATAATCTTCATAGTAATTTTGACATTTTCTACTGCCGAGTTGATACGTGTAGCATGCAGCAGCAGCAGGAGTGCTGAAGCCGTACGGCCGTAGATACGGCTGTATCACGTCTTTCATCTCGTTCGTTCGCGCGCAAATAGAAATAGAGCGAAGGTGTGATAGCGCTTTATCACGGTGGCATGCTACCCATACAGGACGAGTGCGGGCCGGTGAAAGAGATAGCGATAGCGATTTACTACGTAATAAGAGTAGATCATCGCCACTTGATGAATCTTCCAAAAGCCATTAAAAACGAAAAAAAAATTAATAATAATCATTATCAATGTGAAAGTTTGGATGTTGGGTTGTTTGTCACTCAACTCAATCACGCATTTAAATAAGCGCGTACATGGCTGAACTGATTTGGATGAAATTTGTCACAAAGATAGAATATGTTCTGGATTAGCACACGGGCAACAGCTAGTTAGAAAATAAATTAGAAAAGGGTGGCGCTAAATGGCTGCTACATGCGACTAAATTAATCTTTATAAGTACATGAACATTCATTTTTTTTTTAAATTAAAACAACCCATCACCATTTAAGATTGTGACAATATTTAAAATAATTATTTGTGAATTTATCCCTGTTTAAGGCCCGGGTCAGGCTTCGTGAGGGGGTCACTTCCCGACAGTCCCACTAGATCCATGGATACATTCCATAGCTTTTTAGCTAATTCATCATTCCGTGCTCTTCGACTCGGAGTCTTAACAACACAATCACTGAAAGTAAAAATTATCATTTGTAAATAATGCTGCGACATCTTCACTTGTATGCATTGAATTAGGACATGGTATGCTTGCATTATAGATTATACAGGGTGTCCCAAACCTATGGGGTGGTTTATTTTTTAATTTTTCGCTGAACAGTTTAAACGGGTCCGGTACCTGGTTTCGAATGACGCTGCAGCGACACACAATCTTTCAACGTGGTACGCTGGAGCGAAAAAGTTTAAACTTGCCTACCTCCTTTTTTCGGCTTGACATTGAGTTTTAATACACCCTGTATATTAAGTACCTCTGTGTATGCACCCTGTATCTTTAATATGTCCCTGTATTTAATAAGGTCTAACAAAATTAGCTGAAACTGTTTTAAGAAGATGATCAGACTATATAACTGAACAACTTTCCCCATATATTCGGTTCTGCAGTTTTGTATGGAACAGCTTATTTTTATTTCACGTCCAAGTCAGGCGTAAGTTAAGCACAACTAGACCGATAGCGCTAGGTTTTGAGGTTTCAAAAACTCTAAAGTTTTTTGTTTTTTGCATATAGGTTCCGGACCATGTGTAAAACGTAATACATAAGTTTGTGTCATTTTAGGTACTTGCATAGGTAGAAATTTAGGTATTTGTATTTTCGATCAGTATTGGACGAAAAGAAAATTATAGATGAAAAGTTTACTTTCAGGATAATAACGAAGTAGTAACTGATGTACATAGGCATTTTGTGTCATCTCTGTCCACGGAAATCCAAATATTTAACCAGTACCTAACATGTCGCACAACTAGCTCAAAAAAATATTACAATAGGTTAAATAGGTGTGACGCGTTTTAGAGTACTGATATCTGTTGTTTATAATATTTTGTGTCTAATTCATCCACGAAGTTTACAGATATTTTATTTTTTTATCTCAACACCCTGTAAAATCCACAAAAGAAAATGCAAGTTCTTCGAGTTTACGTGTTTTGATTATTATAGTGTAACAAAACACTATTCATAATTTGTGCTGTTTTTATCCACGAAATCTTATTATTTGAACAAAATACCAGACTTCTTCGCACGAAAGGCGAACGCGGGGAAGAGCGCGGGCGCGGGCGGCGAGCACCGGCCGGCCCGATGCGCGGCGCGTGTTTTCTTCGTACTCGGTGCAAGTTGTGACAAAATAAGTGCGTGCGTTATTATTAATTTAAATTAGATTTGAGATTTGATTGATTTAAAAGTTAGTTATGATTGTGAAGCTATGAAAGACTAAAATTGAGGTTGAATATAATGTGTTATTATGTGGTCTCATTATATACCTACCTATCTCTCTCTCTCTCTCTCTCTCTCTCTCTCTCTCTCTCTCTCTCGTCTATGTAATCTGAGGACTAGGTACATACATAGCGACAATGAGGCTATCGTCATAGTGGTTGTTATCCGATTAAGCTTGTTTAGGTATCTATGGACAATAATCCACTTTGTGAATTTTTTTCAGATTTTTCTGATGAATATCCGCCGACTTAGATAAACGTGTAATGTATAATGATACTTTATTCCCAGTCGATAGTAAAAAAAATCTGGAATAGTATAAACACAATGTTTATCGCTAAAATATTTTTCATGTTATTAACATAACAACATCAAGCTACGCAAAACCAAAATAGGCTGGCTGCGCGTAGGTAGAGTAATACTATAGGTACAGGGTGTAAGTGACAGCCTAGCAAATACTGAAACGGTGAACTCAGACCATCAAACTGGACAACTTTCAGTATGGAGCCTACCTCAGGAAACTCAGCTGTCCCATACAAAACTGCTGTGCCTACCCGACTAAAAAGTATGGGACAGTAGATTTTTTTCGCGTTTCCTGAGGTAGGCTCCATAGTGAAAGTTGTTAAGTTTTATGGTCGGAGTTCACCGTTTCGGTATTTGCTAGGCTGTCACTTACACCGACCGACGCGAGCTTATGTTTTTTTGCGTAGTTTGATGTCGCCGTGTGTACATTGCGTCTTTATTCCAGGGAACTTTTGTTGTAGTTTATAACAGCAATGATTATTTTTGTACTTATGTTGAAAATAGCATAAGCATAAGAATAATATTCTTATGCTTATGCTATTTTCAACATATTATAATAATCTATGAATAATATCTATGACTGCTCATCTGCTCTGAGCATATTATGCTCACGACTAAATTCCCCGAATGAGCAGTCATAGATATTCTGAAACCTCAGAACATCCACGTATCACTACAACTTAGTACCTAGTAGTATTTTGGGAATGTTTAACGGTTACCATTATTACAGTTTAATTCTCACAAAATTATCCTCGATGTGCCCACCGCAATGTTTAATATGCTACATATTTAAAATGGTATGCAAATTGCAATTAAACTATAGAAGAGGCATGTGTTATGGTGCAGTGAACTGATAAGTCTGTTTATTGATGATTATGACGACCCGGTTGGTGTAATGGTTACCACGCCGGACTGCCAAACCAGGGTCCTGGGTTCGAATCCCGGTTCGGTCATGGATGTTATATGTTCGTGCCGTTGTTGTATGGTTTCCATAATAAAAGCCTTTAGTGCTACTTTGGGATCATTACAATGTATGTGCCTGTGAGCGTTATTTATTTATTATGAAACAAAAAAAACTTGGTACTCGTAAAATATTCTACAAGGCTTCTTGAAGGCATTGTGTTATACAAGACTAGTATTGAAATATTTATTTCTTCAATGGATATTTCGGTTTTATTCCAGGGAAATTTCATTTCGTTTATGACGTCAATGTGTATTACATAAATTATTTCGGAAAATTTTTTACGGTTATCGCTATTGCAATTTTATTCCATCAAAAACATTCTTAAAGTTTTGAAGGACTTTACAAGGCTATTAAAATGATGACGTTTATATCGTCAATGGACATTGTGGTTTTATGGATGGATTGGATGCCTATCACCTACGGGGCCCCCCAGGGTAGTATCCTCGCTCCGACCCTATTTTTGCTCTATATAAACGACCTGTGTAATCTTCAGATTCCGAACACCAAGATCATTACATTTGCTGATGACACTGTCCTTCTGTTCACCGCAAGTACATGGCACGAAGTCCACTCTATAGCCCAATCAGGTCTTAATGTGGTCACCAAATGGTTGCGAGACAACATCCTGACGTTAAACGCTGATAAGACGAAATACATCACCTTCACAATGAGGAACTACAAGCGCTTATCCCTCTCCCCTTATTCCATTACTGCACACTCTTGTGCCTATCCATATAGTGTGGACTGCTCATGTACACAACTGCAAAGAGTTAAAACATTAAAATATCTTGGAGTTCTGATAGACAACAACCTTAATTTCCAAGCTCATATAGATGTACTCTCCAATAGACTGCGCAAGCTAATATATGTTTTTAAGAACCTGAGACACGTGACTGACGCAAAGATCTTGAAATCAGTATACTACGCTCTCTGCCAATCGCTGTTAACATACTGCATCAGCTCGTGGGGAGGCGCACCAAAAACCGTTCTGCTGCAGCTCGAAAGAACACAGCGAGCAATTCTGAAGGTAGGCGCGTTTCTACCATTCCGCTACCCAACTACAGACTTATATAAAAACACAAAAGTCCTGACTGTACGGCAGCTATTTATCCTACAAACAATACTTAGGCAGCATTGTCTCCTGAAATTCAACTCCTCCTCTGAATCTGCAAGCAAGAGACGATATGACCCAGTATCCCGTTTTGATCTACGGCTCTCCACCATATTTTCAAACAGATTTTTTTTGTTTCTTGGGAGGCTACATATATAACAAAATAAATAAAAAACTAGAAATATTTTCCCTTCCCAAGTACTCCTGTAAACAGAAAACATCCCTATGGCTCCAAGGTCTAGACTACGACTCTACCGAACAAATTCTTGTCCCTGTAACATAACTATCTACTTTAAACGTTTTTTGGCACACAACTATAAAATAAAACATAAATAAAAATACACAACATAATTAATTATACTAACAATACTAACATCTTAGAATCTAAAGTTTCAACCACAATTATACACCATGCTATTGTATCGAACTGTTCCTAAATCTGTAAGCTGTAATACCTATTCGATTCACTGTCCGAGGGGTGGAGACCTGATGTCCAGAACCGACAGACTCGAAATCGGGCTTAGTTTCAGGCATCAGTCTCCCACAATCTTTTTGTACCTACTATTGTAACGTGTACCTCATAAATTGTATAACTTTATTGATTGTGGTGAGAAATAAATATGTTTTATTATTATTATTATTATGTGTCTTACGATCCGTAATCACGGGCAATTAAGTCCCGGACCTTTGGAAGGCGTGCATGGAGCCGAAGCCAACATGTAGAGGCCTGTTCAAAAGACAAGTTAATCTAAATATTATAAGAGATAAGTGTACTTTTTGCAACCATCAGCATCAAGGCTGATTCAGTGTTTATGTGGTGAAGAGCATCTGTGTGATGGTGATGGACCAGGTCTGCCTGCATAACTTCAGTCGGTTTAGGAGTTACAGACGTTTAAAGGTCTGGAAAAAAATTACGAACAGCTGCAGGGCTGATCGTGTGATATTATTGTAGTATGCACTGTAGCCATGTGAACAGTACAAAAACTGACATGGTTCATCAGTCGGTTTCGGAGTTACTGACGTTCAAAGGTCTGACCTTTGAACGGCTGTATCTCCTAAACCGACTGGCAGTTCATGTCAGTTTTTGTACTTTTCGCATAGCTACAGTGCATACTACAATAATATCATACGATCAGCCTTGCTGTGGATCGTAATTTTTTTCCAGACCTTTAAACGTCTGTAACTCCTAAACCGACTGAAGTTATGCAGGCAGACCTGGTCCATCACCATCACACAGATGCTCTATACCACATAAACACTGAATCAGCCTTGCTGCTGATGGTTGCAAAAAGTACACTTATCTCTTAGTCTAAAATGTAAGGGATACACATGGCGGATACCATCTCCGAGCGCACAATATGATACACACGGGGATGGTCCCCGCCAGGTGCAAAGACTATTGGAGTACGGCACTATGGCCGCGATGGAAAAATAAGGTCTTGGGCTATGAAGGTGAAAGTTGGATGGATGGATACTGGGCTATGGGAGGAGACTAACGGACGCCTGCCATGACAACTAGTCTCGAAATTGTTAATAGGGCAGGCGGTGACTCGCCGACTCGTCGAGTGGGCCCCATAAAACGGCCGCACGCACAAAGTGCGACAATGGGGCAACATCCCACTGAGCGGCTAAAGGTTGTCGAGAGGTGCGGCACCGGTTTCACCATCGCGGGGTTTACCCCCGTGAGCGGGTTTCCCCGTTATTACGCCATTACGTGCAATACACTTCCAACCTGGTGCATAGGTTCTGCTCTTGCGATTCCACTCTGGCCGGCCAATGAAGGCAAGCCAGAGGTAGGGGGGTGTGTTACTGTCTGTATGTGTGTGTGTGAGCGCATGTCTGTATGGTCCCCCTGGATAGGGGTCCGCGGTGTCGCCAATCACCGTCAGCTCGCCACAAGCTGCCCCCGCGGGGTTATTATTATTATTATTCTAGGGAACTTTCAATCAATCAATCAATCAAATATACTTTATTTTACACCAAAATACAAACAGTAAAATACAGAAAGAAAAAACAGTAGGCACAAAAATAAGGCGGTCTTATCGCTAAGAAGCGATTTCTTCCAGACAACCTTAGGGTAGAGGAAACGGTGAACGAAGAAAGGTAGGCGGTGTTTCCAGAAAAATGGTCAAAAAGGAGCAGTTATCAGTAAATAAAACATAAAGCAAGTATATACACAATAAACCTATTATAAATAATACAAATATACGTAATAGATAGGCATATATATATATATACACACATAAATATACATACACAAACATCATACATAAATACGCGTACTACACAACAAAACACGATAGGAAAAATGAACCACAGACATAGGAAAAAATTTACTTACGAAAAAAAGATAGAGGGTCAGTGATCGAGGAAATGAGACTTAACTTTCGACTTAAAAACATTCAAGGAAGGTGCACGTCTGATGGACTCTGGCAACAAGTTCCAAAGCCGAACGGCATGAACGGAGAAGGAATGGGTGTAAAAGTTAGTGGAGTGGATGGGAATATTGAGGGAGAGGTTTTCAGAGGAACGCAGATGACGACCAGTGGTGGAGGAGCTGAAAACAAAGCGTTCCTTGAGGTAATTAGGAGTCATGGGATTGAAGAGGACGGAGTAGAGAAGGTTAAGGATGTGAGCTTCCCTACGACGTTTGATCGGGAGCCACTTAAGTCGAGCGCGGAATTCCGACACATGATCGTACTTACGCAGGCCATAAATGAACCTAATGCAAAGGTTTTGAAGTCGCTCGAGTTTATTAAGTAGCTCCACAGTCAGGTCAAGGTAGCAGGAGTCAGCGTAGTCTAGGATGGGTAATAGGAGGGATTGTGCAAGCGCAATTTTGGTGCTAGTGGGTAGAAAATTCCGTAGTCGTTTCAAAGAACTGTAAGCAGCTTTCATTTCAGGTTATTACAGTGATGTATATTGCATGACTTATTTTAGAAATATTTTACTGTTATTACAATTTCATTCCTTCAAAAACATTTTAAAACGTTTAGGCACTGTACTTTACAAGGTTAGTTTTAAAATTTTGATTTCGTCAACGGACATTGCGGTTTTATTACAGGGTTTTACAGCAATGTTTATAACTATGACCGTCTATGATTTGATACCTACTATTCATAGTCAAAATTCATCCTCATTCTTCTTCTGATTTCCCCACAATAATAAAAAGAAACTTAAAATAAAGATTCGCATAACTCCGACAAAATAAAATCCATTATGAGTTAAGAAAACCACCTGCCTGGGTGGAAGAAAGCCTACAGTTTAAAATAAAGAACTTTAGCAAATTAGATTTCCTGTTTTCTAAGAGAACGCAAGAAATAATCACAATACAAAAAACCCTTTTTTTCCTTAATCATCAGCCTATCATCGTTCACTGCTGATCTCCCAAGGTGCGCCAAAAAAATCTATTCTCGGTTTTTCTCATCCAGTCGCTCCCCACTACCTTTTTAGGTCGTCTGTCCAGCGGGCAGCAGTTCGTCCCACACTACGCTTATACCCCATCGCAGTTCTTTGACAGATATTACCAGCCCACCACTTTAGCTTGCAAATTTTCTGAGCTGATGTGATCTCCTAGAGAAAAACCGAGCGTAGCTCTCTCCATAGCTCGACTTTGAATTGATGAACTAGTCCTATCGTCAGGGCCCACGTTTCCACACCATAGGTCATCATTGGCAGGATTGAACACTTTCGTTTTGATTCATTGTGGTAGGTCCAAGGAGATTATTATGACGGAGTTTCATGAAAGCAGCCCATTCTAGTTAGATACGGCTAGCGGCCTCCTTGTCGAAGTTGTTTCTACCTAGTCTTATAGTCTGTCCAAGGTAGATAGTCTTGCAACTTCTAACGCCGCCTCACCGAAGTATAGGTATTCCGCCTCTGGTTCGGCAAGATAATTAAACATGAATTTCGTTTTGTGTTCATGCCGTGACTGACCCGTCGGGAAGCGGCATTAAGGTCGCTAAGCATCCCACTGAGGTCCTGCAGCGATTCTACCATGACGATAATGTCAGCGGCAAAACGCAGGTGTGAGAAGTACTCGCCATTCATACATAATATGCCCCGTCCTTTACTTAATCCGTACTTTTCCTTAATGAACTGTAAACCCTGTGCAGAAACATTTCAATTCAAAGCTAGTCATACTTAATAAAAGTCTGCGGGAACTTCGTACTCAGTCAACCGCTGCCGACCGGGTCCGTCCCCGTTGTTCGATATGATCTCAACACGAAGTTCGTACGCGTGCGTGGGCCGTCATGCGCCTTTCATTGTGAAAGAAAACTCGGAGACGATCACTGTCTAGAATTGTGTTCCAAATAATTTTCAGGTTTATCTGGAGTATGTGTAAAGTAATGTGATTGAATTTCCAGGGCCTTATTCCTGGTATCCCTAGAAAGGTTCCCCACATAATTGGTGACCCCGACCTGATCAGTCAATAACGGAAGATAACCAGACGCCAGAGCCGCATCGTGCAAATGCGACACCATCAGCAAGGCCGCACTCATCATCGGGGGCCCCCTGCCGAGTTAGCATAAAGGTACCCAAATTCTCCAATTCATCCTGGCCAGGATAACTGAAGAGCGCACCAAGTTCTACCACGTAATATCGCAGCTGGAGAACCAACAGCTAGGCGTTATAATGACGCCACCAGAGACGGACAAATACGGCAAGCTAACTCGGCAACCGGAGCGCAGCCGGCGCCGACTGCAGACTGACTGACTTTCGATACTCGAAAGAACCTGATGTTAATTCCCGAAGTAACGGTGCTAGGTAGATTAATATACAGAATTTCCGGTATTTTCGGTACTGGGATTTCCCGGAAGCATCAGTGATAACAGTAGCTCATTGCTGTTAAGTTTGACTGTCTTATACAAAAACATTGGCTTGTCATGTCATTGGGACAGGCATATAAATTATATTAATTTTACTTAGATTGGTACTATAAGTAGACTCTTAATCTTCTTACCGACAATCTTTGGGTTTAATCAGAAATAAATTATTATTTTATATAATTTTAAGACGTTTTAAAAGTGAATTGAGTCAACAAGTCAACATTACAAAAAACTTGTACCTATACAGTAAAATACAGTAATATAAGTTGTATGCTACTATTGCTGAAACAAACTTTTAAAAATGTTCCGGGAATAAAACCGCAATGGCATGGCGCGCTTTCCGAAATAGTTATAGCGGTAGTCAAAAATTCCTGCAAATGGTGTTAAAAGCATGAAAATCAGAACGATTGATCTTTAGGTCATATAAATCATTTGACCCGTAGCACCAAAAAAAAAAATTAAGAAGGAGAGAAATTACCGCTAAGAATTAAGCTCGCCACGCTACGCCACTTAATGATACAGCAATGTTGTTTTTAATTATTTCTTTCAGATTCGTTTTATGGTTGATTGGGTAAAAAATAACACATTTTTTGGCATATAAATTTGAACTACTTTTGAACATATTGAGTGATTTTACGTTTATTTTTTTTTGGCAAAACAGAATTTGTCAATTGCTGTTTTATTCCACTAAGCCTTCGCTAGGTACCTATCAGAAACTACTCCGTCAGACTGGTCAAGTGATCACCCTCACCGCACATAACAAAAATATCGAGTAATTGTATTTACTTCGTGTATATTTTGTTTTGCTGACTGTAAACTAGGTACCTACTCGAAGCGGGGCGCGCGCGGGACATCGAGAAGCGGTATAGCGAAAAAGCCGCTAGTACCTAAGATAAGTAGATGCCAATATTAGTTCAAATTCGAAGCGCCAATCTAAAATAATATTGACCACATTGACCTTTGATATTCGTAGATATTATTTTTATCTATAGTTGGGTTAGGTATGACATTTTGTCATTACGTTAGCGGTTATAAGAGTCAATCAATACTCAATATAATACGTAGGTAGTACCTATATAGGTAATTTGAGGTAATTTGTTTAAAAACGCTTCGCATCGAAGAAATCGTAACGTAACGAACAAACACTGTGCGTGCTTATGCCCCCCGCCTGCCGCCTCCGCCTTCCCGCGTCCGCCCGCTTCGACCGCAAGATTCTTTTTGTGATATATTCATTTAATAAAATATAAATATCGTGCATGAAAATGACACAAATTTACAATGTAAATTTTTCATGCATATAAGATATTGAATATGTGAACTCTAATAATTGTAATATTTTTTTGAAGCGATTATAGCTTGAAAACACGAAATAATTAAAAATCTTAAAATTGCGTGCACTAATTTGGCACAAATTTGTTAAATAGGCATATCTAAGTGATCTGAGAAAGGAAATAGCAATTTCACTAATTTGGATTTTTTTTTGGCTCTGTTTTTACGTGATGACCGGGGGGCAGTTTGCACTGGACGAAGATGACACAAACTGGGTTTGCACACTCCGCAGGCTACCCTAGATATGATACCATAATTATTTTAAACTTTAAATCAATTTTGCCAGTTTTGATTTGAATAAAAAGAATCAACCACAAATCATCAAATTACTGAAAATGCAAGTAACAGATGTGACACAAAACTTGATTATAAGCTTCATATGTACAACTGTATCCACAGGCAAGAAATAAGCAACTTTAGAATTATTGAAACTTATGACATCAAAATAAGCCAGCGCTATCGGACTAAACATTATACAGGTCTCCATTGCTTTGGTCTTTTATGTTGATGGTAAAGTACTTTTAAATATATCTTTCAGACTTCTAAAGGTATTTCTTCCATGTATTCACTATAGATACTACGTCTGTCGATTTCTTTTTCCATGCATTCGTTAGATGAAGGTAGATGTTCCCAGTAAATATAATCTTTGACATATTCTACGGGTGTTGACTGCACTAAAATGCTAACGAAGCTATTCATTATATTATAATATTTGACTGGAGGAAGATCTTACCTATAGTAGAGGCCAGTTTCGTTAGCGCAACCTTCATCGACAGAGCAGTATATATTTGTCTGGGCTCCCGACTCCGGAGACTTCATGAAGACACCCAATAAAAGTGAGTATGCCTTTTTAGCTCCTGGGAATAATGCGTCATTGAAATTACGATTTATTTCAGTGTTTATGAGTCCCGGGTGTAAGCTGTAGGTATTAACTCCATCAATGTTGTTTTCCTGAAAGAAAATAATTTTATAACATTGAGATTTTGCTATTTACCCAGATCCACACTGTAGGAGAACTAGCTGAATATTAAACTAGCTGTCACCATATAGGTAGGTTCGCCCACTATATCTAGGGTGACATTGCAGGTTTGCAGGATAGTTAATGGCCTTTTATTCACATATTTTAGGAGGTTTTTGAGCAACTTTCACTACGGGACCACCATTGCAAACGGGTGATAAAAAAGGAGTAAGTAAAACAAAAAATATATAAAGGGTGTAAGTGACAGCCTAGCAAATACTGAAATGGTGAACTCAGTGACCGCGAAAAAAAATCAGCGAAAAAAAATCTGCTGTCCCATGCATTTTAATCGGGTAGGTACAGTACAGTGCGATATAAAAGAGTAGAAAACGGTGACAGCAGAAACTAAATATTTTAGTACAAATTGTAGGTCGGTCTTGCCATCTTATGCGTGATTTTGACGTTTTTGCGTTAGTGGAGGCAGCGTCCTCATTTATTTTTACTCTTTTACGTCGCACTGTACAGCAGTTTTGTATGGGACAGCAGATTTTTTCTCGCGTTTCGTGAGGTATGCTCCATAGTGAATGTTGTTCAGTTTGATGGTCTGAGTTCACAGTTTCAGTATTTGCTAGGCTGTCACTTACACCCTGTAAAATATATGTACTACTTATAACCGAGCACC
This sequence comes from Agonopterix heracliana, assembly GCA_963693445.1. Lineage (NCBI taxonomy): Eukaryota > Metazoa > Arthropoda > Insecta > Lepidoptera > Depressariidae > Agonopterix > Agonopterix heracliana. The sequence continues at coordinate 7,065,376 of OY856308.1, forward strand.
GACGACCTCAGGCAGGATACGAGGTCGCAGGTATATTTTTTCCGTCACTTGTTTCCTTTTTTAGTGTTCCGTATCAAAATAAGCAAACATTGTTTTTTTATAAGTACAACATGTTTTGAATGATCGCAAAAGCTACGACCAGGAAATTAATTCTGCTCGTCAATCTTTTTTGCGCAGAGGAGACTTAGTCCCCCTCAAAACCCGAAGTAGTTTAGTAATCAAAGGGCGCAAAGTCGGATAGCAGCGAAAAGGTCGCGAAAATAATAGCGGCAAGGGATTGAAGGTGGCACATTTGGTCTGTATAATTTCGCGCGGTGGCTTACAGGTATTTATTATTCCGCTCCGTTGGAGAGATTTTTTGGACTGTAGTTTTCTTCAGGTGGCAGGAGTGGTTCGAAGGAAACAAAAGCTTTGCTTGCAGCACTGGAGATTAATTTTAGTTATTTTTACACCAGAGTTGGTTACACGCACAAGCACCGTACCAATATGGAAGGGAAATACAACTTTTTATTTTAATTACAACATTTTGTGTTGGTTTTGCCAACAAACTGTGCAGGTACACAACCACCAACGTCACCTCTGCCGGACGTTGGTTGGTTGGCAACCGTGTAGCAGGCTTTTTAATCGTTAAAATTATCTTGAAAATTTTTACTTAGGTACCTTAAGTTTTGAAGCAAGTTCCTTGGAAAACAAAACATTTGCAAGTTTGCTCCGATAGTATCCGTCAGCTCCGCCACCGTACGGTCTGGTTTTGTAGTTCAAATCATCGAAATGTATGTTTCCTCCTGAAATTGAATAGGCAGGTACTTAGATCAAGTATATGATCCAAAAGGACAATTTATTGTATTGTGTACCTTATCTATAAGTCATAGATATACATACAGGGTGTAAAGTGATAGCCTAGCAAATACTGAAACGGTGAACTCAGACCATCAAACTGAACAACTTTCACTATGGAGCCTACCTACCTCAGGAAACGCGAAAAAATATCAGCTGTCCCATAAGCACAAAACTGCTGTATGTACCTACGCTACTCAAATGTGGTCTGAGTTCAGCGTTTCAGTATTATCTAGGCTGTCACTTACACCCTGTATTATCTAGTAGTTAAGGTCAATGCTATAATTACCTAATGTTCAGGGTGTTACGGGGTGGGTGGGTCGAAAGAGTTTATAAAACAAGTTCTTTTTAAATTCAATAGAGTTTATTGAAAAAAATACTTAAAGTGTCCTTCGCGAGGTTCAAATCAAGACTGCGCATGCAAATTAATTTAGAAATATCGAAAAACATGGTACCTACTAATCGCTGCGAAAGAGGGCGTGGCTCCCGGTCAGAATTAGCAGTTTTCTTTGAAAAATTAGATGATTTAATAATTTCATAAAAGTAATAAAACCACATCATTCCAAATTATGTTGTGAACATTATCGTAAATTTTCATTTTCTTCCGATTAAAAATGTAAGAATAAAATGGTTACAACTGAAAAAAGGGATGACTTTAGATTCCCTTTTATTCATTAAAATCGATTCCAGAAAAGCCACATCACTTCTCATATCGTGTAGAATGTGTAGATGGTTCAATTTATTTTTCAGCTCAAAAATTGCCATAGTAATGAATAAAAAGGTTACAAAGTTACCCAATTTAGTGGTAAAACCAGGAGGTAGAACCAGTAGTTTCAACATTTAATGCGAGATTTGAACTTCGTTCTGGCTAACAAGTCAACAGTAGATCTAAAATAAAGAAAATAAAGGTTTTAGAACAAAATTAACATAAAATCTACTTATAATAATGTTTAAGAGACACAGAGTATGATGAATCTGAAGCATGTGTCTATACCTAAGTGAAAAGAATTTTGAACTTTTGAAAGTTCTGGACATTTCGATAAACTGTAGTCCTCTTGATGATGCATAACGAACTATCTGGCCCTGCACCCGGGCTTTCGATTTTCGACATAAGCAACCGTCGCGATCGCGTTCAGTGCGAACTCCATTGTAATAGAGTTGACATTGGAACGAAAACGTTCATCAAATGTCAGGGTAGATCCCCTGTTTCTAGGCAGACAGGGCGGTTAGAATTTGATGTTTTTACTTTAATATAAAGGAAGAGACGAGTAGCTTTCAGCATAGAATATTCGGTAGAGTAGTTTGTTCTGCATAGAGTTCCTAAAGCAGCCCATTCACAGTAGTAGGTAGTCCTACATGGCGTCCAACAACCTTTGAGCAAAATGTATGAGTATTCCTACTTGCAGGATAGTGTGTGGGCTCGTATTTCTACATGTAGGACTACTGTGAATTGACACGAGCAGCACCGGTATTAGCCCTCTGTCCTGTAGGCTCCACTATCTCGATCCACCAGTGGATTGAATAGGACGCTGAAGTTCACTGTGATCCACCATTAGGCTCAGTGGATAGACAGATTTGGTGGACATTTGAGTTAAAAGCAGCGGAGACAGAGGGATTAGAAACTTTTTTTTAATGGCTATTAGAAACGTTAAGAGTTTTCGACGCATGGAATGTGATCATTTGACTTGGACGTAGTAGAACTAGAAACGTCTTTATTTTTGACGAAGGAACTAGACATTTTGATTTTGATGAAGTGTCCAGTTTGATTTGGATGCAGTGGAAATAGGAACGTCTTTGTAACGTATTGACGCATGGAATAGAATTATTTAAAATATATTATGTTTTGTTAATATCAGTCAGTGCCATGTATATATCCGATTTCGTTCGGTACGGTGACGAAACCAGCTTTTCTAGTTTAAATGACTGGGACAAGCATTGTTGTTATCATTAGGCGGCATTGTAAATGGAGGATAGGTAGGTACCTACGTGATAGCTTTAATACTTAATATCATTCTTTCCATCGATCGCCGGCCAATCAGCGGTCAGCGGCGGCGCTATAACATATCTAAGCATATTCAAGGTAATTATGTTCGTGGAAACGTCGACCGTCATTAATATTAAGGTAGGTATATTCGAGAAACTTGCGTTATAAAGCATATTGTCGTTTCCTGCATTGTCAAATATCGTGACCGACATTTTTACAATACCTACAAACAATGACACAGTTTCCAGAATGTGGAGACTAGAATGATTGACTCACATAAAGACGAAGATACTATAGACAGCATGGCTGGAACGCAGCTGGATGAGGGCAGCCAAGAACTGGTAGTGGCTGGTCTGATGGGAAGTAGTCGGGAAATGGGTAGTCGTCAGGAACTTAGCGTTGGATTGGTCGGCAAGCTTTGGTGTAACTCCAAATTGTGCTCGGTCGAAGATTTAGTAAGAAAAGATACGACGAATGGTCCTGCATCTGTCTCTCCCGAGACAGATTTGATTTTCTAAAGCACTTTTACAAACTTTTTGACGTCGATACGGCGCCGGCGCGATACGGAAGGATAATCGCGGACACGTGGACCGTTAATACTTAGTTTATACAGGGTCCAACTTAATATGCTGACACTTTTTTAAGGGGATAATCAGTCCATCAAACTGAACAACTTTCTCTATGAGCCCAACATCGAAATCGCGAAAAAAAAATTCTTTATTAAAAACTTCAATTTTCACAAAACTTTTCTTCCGTCCCATTCGACACTCTTACTGATAAGGAACATAAGTCTCTATGGGTTCTACCGAGGTCAAGGTGATTCTTGTGATTTTGTAAATACTTTCCAAATTAGGGATGGTTCGGACCATGAAACTGAACAACTTTTATTTGGAGTTAACTCAGCTAACCCATAAAGTTACTATACCAGGAATAGAGAAACTGACTGCTGAGAGAGCGAGATGTACCTAGCGGCACCACTGTATAATGGAAAGAGTAAGAGATACGTGACGCGAGGCAATAGAACCCTTTTTGGAACTGGAGTGCGATTTTTGAATCTCATTCGATGAATTCAGCAGTTGAAAATGTCAAAATTTCTATGGAGATAAGCATCTTTCTACTGCTGATTTGACTTCAAAAAATCATAATTCAGGAGTGCGATTTTTTAAAGTCAAATAAGCAGTAGAAAGATGTATGAGAACGCTTTTGTATGAGATTTAAAAACCCTTCAAGCTCTCCGATGACATTCAAAATTTGCACCCCTGTTTGACAACTCGTCGGCATGGTGAAAATTCGTGCTCTGTGAATATTTTGTCAATCTAACGTGAAATCGTGGATATTTTTTTTAAATTATATTAACATTTTCACAAAATTATTCACGATTTCACGTTAGATTCACTATTATTCACAGAGCTCATCACCATGCCGACGAGTTGTCAAACAGTTCCAAAAAGGGTTCTATTGACAACTGATGTCAGTTCCTCTATTCCGTAAGGTATAATAACTTTATCAGCAAACCTGAAATATCAAAAAGAAAATCTGCTATTCCATACTGCACTAGTAAAAAATGGCGGAAATAAAAAAATAAAATAAAAATAAGCTATAATCCGTAGAAAGAGAAGGAACTAGAAGAAAGCACGTGTCTTGTCATATCACTCAGTAAGAGATGCACATAGCAAATTCGCTCTAGTTAAAAAAGGAGATCGCTACTTATTGCTGTCCTTATCGACGTAGCCACTTTTTTGTTCTACGACGGCTGTCTGACTCCGGAGTCAGATATCTATTTTCATACAAATTGTATAGGCTTTTATGACTATCGCTGTCTCATACGCGGTTACACTGATGTTACGTCTATTAGCGTAAGCGAAAAATACTTAGCCTATGCAATAATCTATAACCTACTGGACTCAAATGTCTTAAAAAACAGTTTTTTTGCGTTTTCAACATTGCTCCCATAGTAAAAGTTGTTCACTTCGATAGTCTGAACCACCCCTGAACAATTTGAAAAGTTGGTAACTATTTACAAAATCATCACTAGCAGATTTTGTTATTTCTCTACTAAATTGTATGGGACAATTTTGAGTTTTTTGTTAGTTCTAATACCTACCTCGACCTCGGTTGACTCCATACTACGAACAAATAAACTCCATATAGACTTATGTTCCTTATCAATAAGAGGATCGAATGAGACGAAAAATTTTTTTTGTGAAAATTGCCGCTTTTCTCGATGACTGTAATTTTTTTTTCAAAATCTATGAATGTAGAAGTACTTACTTACCTAAATAAAATAGGTAAGTAGGTATTTACTCCAAAACTTTGTGTTAGTCTTTCTTGTTGCTAAAATGCTTTAGGTAGCTATTTGTGCCCCATCTTAACTTTACACGATAACTTTAACTTAACTTTAACTTTAGAGCGATTGTTTAAAGTCAAATCAGCAGTAAAAAGCAGCAGTTGCAAATGTCAAAATTACTATGGAAATTTTAATCTTTCTACTGCTGATTTCACTTTCAAAAATCATACTTCAGGAGTGCTATTTTTGAGAGTCAAATCAGCAGTAGAAAGATGCATATCTCCATAGTAATTTTGACATTTTCAACTGCTGAGCTCACCGAATGAGATTAAAAAATCGCACTCCTGTATAAACTATATTGGCAAAATCAGAGCCTTAATTTAAAAAAAATTTAATAGGTTCAGGCAGACCCTGATACTTACGAGTATGTAAAGTAGATGAGACCGTAACAATTCTCGCCGGCTTACTATTCTTCATTCTCGGCAATAGCAGCATAGTCAGAAGAAAATGAGCGAGATGGTTCGTTCCAAATTGCATTTCGAAACCGTCCTCAGTTTCACCCAATGGGCACATCATGATTCCTGCATTATTCACCAGTATGTTGACTTGGGGTTCGGTGTCTAAAATGTTTTGTGCAAAATCACGTACGGACTTCAATGAAGAGAGGTCGCATTTCTTAACGACCAGCTTGCCAGTATTGGGCAAGTTCGTACATTTCTGCTCAATGTCAGTCCTGGCTTCCTCTGCCCTTTCTGTGCTCCGGCAAGCCATTATCACTCTGGCACCTGGATATCAAATTACACATGCTTATTTTTTTCATATTGATAAAATTAGTACAACTAAGGGCGTTTTTCACCGCTTTGGATACGTTCTTGATAGCTTATCTACCTACTATTATGTCCATTTCAATTAAAATAAGAATGTGCATGACCTTAAAAAAAAGACCTTGGCAAATTTTTTTTTGCTACGTTCTGCAACCAAAATTACTTATTTATTAGTAGACTAAAGACATATTCATAAGAAATGAACTATGCAATGCAATGCAAACCCCTCTCAAAGTCTCAACCAATAGTAAATAAGTAGTTATACAGGGTGTTTCATAAGTAACAATAAATTTTTAAAACTCATAAGGGGGTTGTTTAGACCGTCAAACTGAACAACTTTCTCTATGGGACCAACATCGAAATCGCGAAAAAAAATATTTTATATCCCATACATATTTTAGCTCTAGTCGATTTGTAGAGTATAGAACATAATTATTTTTTTTCGCGATTTCGATATTGGTCCCATAGTGAAAGTTGTTCAGTTTGATGGTCTACACCACCCCCTTAAATGTTTATTTGTAGTTTTGAAACACCTTGTATAGGTACCTATTTACGTTAGATACTTACCTATTACAACATTTTCACGGTCATCCCCATTCTTATTTTAAACTTTTAAACTGATAGTGAATAGCGAAAAATTCTTTGTCTATGTAGTGAATCAACATTTTTATCATAATTTGCTGTCAATGCCGTATAGTAGATAGGTACCTCAACCAGTTGAAAATAAAAAATGTGCTTCGTCATGATGATCATGCATGTTAGATATCATGTATAGGTAGGTGGGTACTCAAACTGGACCTCGCACTGACGACCTTGGAAAAACGCTAATTTTATTTTGTTTTATGCTTATATTATAAGTATGATATGATATTTACGACTTTTCCTACTTAGTAGTTAGGTATGCTGACACTTTTTGAAGGGGATGACCGAACCATCAAACTGAACAACTTTCTCTATGGGACCAACATCGAAATAGCGAAAAACAATCAGCTGTCCCATAAATTTGGCTCAAGTAGGTTTGCAATTTTGTTTGTATGGAACAGCAGATTTTTTTCCAAGCTTTCGATGTTGGTGCCATATAGAAAGTTGTTCAGTTTGACGATCTGATCAGCCCCTTAAAAAGTGTCAGCATAATTCAATAAGGACCCTATGTGTCAAACAAGATAAAACCTCACGCTTCTAATGTAGGTACTAAAACAAATGGGCCAACTTTCTAATGTTGGTATGCGTGAGGCGTCATACAACTTATCTCTGTGTGCGTGTATATGGATAGGGTTTATCACGTCTTTTGTCTCGTTCGTTCGCGCGCAAATAGAAAGAGATCGATGGTGTGATAGCGCTGTATCACGGTGTCAATATGCCACTACCTTAGCTGGTGCAATTTTTTTCGACAAGTTCTAATAGCTTCGACTGTCTATCTTGAAATCTTGACAGAAAAAGTCTGGATACGTTCAATATATTATCGCAATGTAGGTAGTAAACGATCAATGTTTGCATCAATGAGAGATAATCACGTAAATATTGATAGATAATCGCAAATATTCGTCTCCGGGACCCTAAGGGTTGGATTGGAGCCCGGAGGGGGCAGCGCGCGCTCCATAAGTGTCCATTAGACGGGCAACTACTGTCAAGGCCAAATCAAAATTTTTTTGGAGGGTAGCAGTGCGCGCTGCTACCTATTGGTCGAGCCCGGATTTGCGATTGCGCTTTCGGCCTTTAGACGGGCAATTTTGCTGCCGCGCGATTCGGCCTTGGCAGGAAGCACACGATCAGTTGCCCGTCTAATGGGTGCTTTACTGGCCGAGACTAAGTTTTCGATCGTTGTCGTATATTCGTATGTGTGTATGTTCTCGTTAGACTAAACAATACTCTGAGGCCGAGATTCAGAGACGATTTTTTCCGTCTTAGCTCGAGCTAAGTAGGGTCGAAATGTATGGATTTTGACAAACGGGAGTTCGAACTATGACTTACAAATCGTCTCTGAATCTCGGCCTAAGCTCAATATAAGAAAGAGTACTTGATGTAAGAGAGTCCGCTCTGAGCTTTAGCGCGTCACCACTTACGCCTGTTCGTGGCTATTGATAAATTGTCGCATAAATTAGACTAAACTAAAGTGCCCCTTAGACGGGCAACTGATCGTCGTTGCTTTCTGTCAAGGCCAAATCGTAAAATTTTTTGGAGGGGAGCAGTGCGCTCTTCCTGTTGGCTTGGACCGGATTTGCGATCGTGCTTTTGGCCTTTGGACGGGCAATTTTGCTGCCGCGCAGTGGCAGTTGCGCCTTGGCAGGAAGTACACAAGCCCGTCTAATGGGCTGGACACTTTAGACGGGCAATCGATTGTATGTTTTCTGTCAAGGCCGAATCGCACTGTCTAAAGGCCGATCGCAAACTTGGTCGAGCGAGACGAACGAGAAGGCGAACGTTGGCGAACGAGAGATAGGGAGCGCGCGCTGCTCCAACCATTTTTGCCATTAGGCCTTGGCAGAGCAAAGCATGCGATCAGTTGCACGGCTAAAGGGTACCTAATGAGATCTTAGGCCAAGATTCAGAGACGATTTGTAAGTCATAGTTCGAACTCCCGTATGTCAAAATCCATACATTTCGACCCTACTTAGCTCGAACTACGACTAAAAAAATCGTCTCTGAATCTCAGCCTTGGCTTGAGATTCAGGGATTTTTTTAAATGTCTTAGTTCCAACTCCCGTGTGTACTCAAAATGTTAGGGCTCTCGGCGACGGCTTGGGACCGTCGCCGTCGGCGAAAGCTTGCGAGAGCGTGTGGCTCGTCTGTAAGAGATCTTTATATGTTTTCAGCCTATTGCTTGCTACATATTTTTCATGGCAAACTCGAACGAAAAACGCCGAGCAAAGCACGAGTCGATATCAAAGCAAGTTTTTGCGACTCCCGGAACTAGGTAACAACACCATCTAAATATAAAGTCCTTGAACACACCTTAATGAGATGACGTCATTCTTTAAATCTAACGTAGATCTAAGGAGACTTCAAATTTAAGGGTTTTGAGATCAAAACGAATGGGTGAATGTTTGGTAGGTAATAATGTAAGTAATATCGTACCTCTTTTGTAGAAGTCCAGAGCAGTTTCTTTGCCTATCCCGGTATTGCATCCTGTTATAATGGCAGTTTTTCCAACTAACTTTACTGTGCTATCGCAACGACCACTACAGATAGGCATCTTTGTTTTTTATGTAAACTTTAGTTTAAAAGTTCCCAAGTCAAGTTCAAAAGAAAAACAATGGAAGAAATTGAAAAGAAATGTAAAAATCTAAGAAAAACTCTAAGAAACGTTGATTGAGTATTTTTTCAAAGATTCGCTGACCGCCGCGTACCCATAGCAAACGAAGAACACAACACTGAACAGGTAATCACTACGTTGAATATTATATCTACCTGTACCACACAGGTAGGCGGCGTGTAGTGTGCGTGTTGTATACACACGGCGCCAGATCAAACTACGCATAGTTATGAGCTCTACGGCCATAAACATAGAGTTCAACTATGCGTAGGTTGATCTGTCGAATGTGTATTATTTTTTAATATCGTAGTGGCTCTGTATTTGTTCTTTATAGCCATTCGTCATCCATTCGTTAATAAATTATTTATTCGCTTTTATTTTATCTGATTTATCTTCAGAATCTATAACCCAAATTACCTATAATGACTTATTGTACCTAGATAGATAAGATACTCGTACCTATTAATCAATAAACAATTCGTATGAAACATTGTACTTCAGTATACATATCGTAATCATTCAATGAAAACTGCCTCCGAGTCCGTAGGCTATTAAGAGCATTGGGCTCGTGACACGGAGGTCGTGGGTTCGATTCCCACGGGGGACACCTAGTGATATGTCACTTTGTGCGTTTTCCCCAGTTGGTTAGGACATTGCAGGCTGAATCACCTGTTTGTCCGAGAAGAAAGATGATTCCATGCTTCAGATCATTCAGATGGCACGTTAAGCCGTTGGTTCCCGGCTACTATCTGTGGTGGTAGTAGTGGTTACATAAAAACCACGTCAGAGGCCATAAGGCGGTCTGAAAAAACTCTGACACCAGAACACTTTAGACTATAGACACGATAAGAAGATTAACTTTACTGAAAGTGGTTCTGCCAGAGAGCATGCTCTCAAGCAGAAACCTGCTCCAACCTCCAAACCACGATTACCCACTGTACAGAGTTTAAGCAAACACAAAACGAAAAAACATGTACAGTCAAGAGCACATCAACCTTGACAATCGAAGTGCGATATTGTTTCTTAATACGAACGCCATAAGAACAGTACGAAGTCCAAGGTGTCTAGCTTGACGTGCTCTTGACTGTACCTACTCAAATTGTACTCCGACCTCGCACTATCGATTTGAAACTATTACAATAATATCAAAACTTTCTGTTCAAATGCGCCTGTCAAGAAATGCTTAGCAATAACTACATTATGCTCAAGTTTCAAATGGATCAATGCTAGGCGTTTAGCGTTAGTTTATTTAATATCAACATAATTATTATTAAATTCATTGTAAGTATTTAATTCTCACGAATCCTATCACGTATCTATAAATAAAAGTAGATACCTACGTTTCAAAGTCCGTATTGGTTATGTGCGTATTGGCTAAGTGGGTGGTGGGAGCGGACAAATCGATCGTAACATTAGTTAACACCGTCAACCTTGGACCCAATGACTTAGCGTCCCCGCGGCCGGCCGCGCCGCCGGGACGCAGGCGGCTGTTGCGGCGGCGGTTCCTAGGCATTATAGGTACTTAATCGATATTTAATTTTTATTAACGAATAAGTGTACACTACAGTCCACTAGAATCGATAGCATCCCATTTCCAAGATGACTGCTGAACTCGAACTACGGTCTGCCCCCCGACTGAGAGTAGGCATTAATTTCAAGGAGTTCAAGGACACTGCAATGTTTTTCTACTGGTCTGTACGGTCTATAGGCTCAGTCAGGCGTCAAATGACCACTTCGCAAAATGTCTACCGTTCACAAAAGATCCACTTAGCACAATATCACACACAAATACTGTGCTGTGACGGGCTCTCTTCGCTCGTTTTAGCCTTTGAATAGTGGTTTGAGCATGCATAGGAACTAATATGCTAGGTTATGGAACTCATAGGTCTCATAAAACCCACCACCATTTTGAATCTCGCTATGTGAAATTTCGAGCTAGAACGCTCACTCCAACCTTTCAATAGTGGTTTGAGCTTGCATAAGCTACTGAAACGCATACCTACCACACTACCGTTTTGAGTCGTGGTATGTGAAATTTCAAGCTCGCTTCGCTCGCTCCAACCGTGCAGCCTTTAAATAGAGCATGCGTAGGCTAATGGAACTCAAACCATCATACCACTACCATTTTGAGTCTTGGTATGTGCAATTTCAGGTTCTCTTCGCTCGCCCCAGCCTTTGAATAGTGTTTTATTGCATACACAGGCTACTGGCACTAGAAGGTACTAATACCTTTTTGAGTCATGGTGTTTTTGGTGTTTAAAACTTTGAGCTCGCTTCGCTCGCTCTGTTTCTTTGCCCTTGTCTTTCCTTGAGTTGAGGGACGTATTTACAGAATAAGTTTGCCTACCAAAAAAAAATTGGTATCCTTTTGCATCGTATGCCCTACAATTATTTCGCTTAGAGGGCGGAGTTATAGAAGCTCGCACCGGGGGCATAGGCTATTTACGGCACTGAGTATCTTCTATAAAGCCTGAGGCATAAGGCTAGGAATTTTTGCATAAAGACGACCGGCCGTGTTTTAAATAATAATAAAGCATTCAGCAAATAAAGTTTTATTTTAGATATTTACGTAACTATTGTGTAATACAGGGTGTAAGGAAAAGTATCATTAACCTTTAAACTACATACTTACTCTACCGATCAAACTGAACAACTTTTACTATGGGAGAAAACCTGTCAGAACAAAAAAAAGTCAGCTTAGTATGGGCTGTGGTATGGGAATACTAAACTGCGATACCTAACTACTCGACGCAAACATATGGAACAGCAGATTTTTTTTTGTTTTGATCGTTTTGCTCCCATAGTAGTTAAATGTTTTTCAGTTTGATGGGTTGAGTACCTATGTGGTTTAAAGGTTAATGAAACTTTTCTTACACACTGTATAGCTAGAGGTAGGCATAAAATATCGATTTCAAAAATGTTTTAATTGTATTCATTAATTAAAATTGCATTGTAATAACAATAAACTTAAAGGAAACATATTTAAGATGCAAACGCAATCAACTAGGGCGCCACTCCCAATTTTTTATTTTCTTTCAACTGTCGTCGTCGTATAGTTGACATTTTCACAGAATATGCGTTATTACGGTGGATTATTATTTGTTAACAAAATAATAAAAATGTAAAAAGTTAAAAATTAAGGGGGGTTCTCAACAAGAAACTAGTTTTTATCAACGTTTTTTCTTCTCTCTCTATTGTAAAAACGGTAATACATACAAGCGTCAAACTTGGTGTGATTATATAGAGCAAACTCTACAGTATAACAACAAATAATAAAAACCGGCCAAGTGTGAGTCGGTCTTGCGCTAATGGTCCGGGACAAAAAAATTGTTTTTGTAAGTTAATATACAGGGTGTTACACAAGTAAGAATACATTTTTAAAACTCTTAAGAGGGTTGTTTAGACCGTCAAACTGAACAACTTTCTCTATGGGACCAACATCGAAATCGCGAAAAAAAAATCTGATATCCCATACATATTTTAGCTCGAGTCGAATTGTAGAGTATAGAACATATTTTTTTTTTTCTCGATTTCGATATTGGTCCCATAGTGAAAGTTGTTGAGTTCGATGGTCTAAACCACCCAAATGTTTATTTGTATTTTTGTAACACCTTGTATAAGGTCTAACAAAATTAGCTGAAACTATTTTAAGGGGATGATCAGACCATCAAACTGAACAACTTTCTCTATGGGACCAATATCGAAATCGCGAAAAGAAAATTTGCTGTTCCATACAAACCTACTCGACCTGAATGTATGGGACCGCAGATTTTTTTATTCGCGATTTCGATATTGGTTCCATAGAGAAAGTTGTTTAGTTTGATGGTCTGATCATCACCTAATTTTGTTAGACCTTATATTGTGTTTTGTATGGTTTTGTGGTGGTGTGGTACAGAACCCTCGGTGCGCGAATAGCCCGACTCGCGCTTGACCGGTTTTATTTAAAACTTAAAACTACCCCAGCACCATTGATTGTGACAATATTAAGAGAATATTATTCCGAGAGCGAAAATGCGCGCTGCATACAAACGTACTATGGTGATATTTTCAATACTAACCAATTAAAGTTAATCAAATTTTGCACAAACAATCTAGAAACAAATCTCTATGCTTCTATAGAGTCAGATTTTCGTTAAAATATACAGTTTTAATGCTAGGATTAATTTAAGATTTGTAGGGAAATCTTTGAGGCACTGTAACTTGAAAACTATACATTTTATCGAAAATCTGACTCCATACAAGCATAGAAATTTGTTTCTAGATTGTTTCTGCAAAATTTCATTGACTTTAATTGGTAAGTATTGAAAATATCACCATAGTACGTTTGAATGGAGTGCGCTCCGAATAATATACCCTTAAACTACTTAATTTTTGTGAACTTATCCCTGTTTAAGGGCCGGGTCAGGCTTCGTGAGGGGGTCACTTCCCGACAGTCCCACTAGATCCATGGATACATTCCATAGCTTTTTAGCTAATTCATCATTCCGTGCTCTTCGACTCGGAGTCTTAACAACACAATCACTGAAAGTAAAAAATTTCATTTGTATAGCTTAGCAAGAAAGTCAAGATCGTAGTGACAGGTATGGAACTAAAATTTTAGTATGGTGCTATTTCCAGGTTATGCGTGATTTTGACGTTCTTGCGTGGAGGCAGCGCCCTCATTTTTAATCACGACTTTTTTGACAAGCTGTTAATAATGCTGCAACATCTTTAGTAGGATGCTTTAGACTGATTTTCGTTAAAATATACAGTTTTAATGCTAGAAGTAGGGGGGGGGGGGGAGATTATCTGCCACAAAAGGTTTATTCATCAGGCCAGTCTATAAAAATGTCGCGTTTTTGGGTGGGAGGGATTGTAGTTTTGCATACGCTTATTTACATATTATTGTCGTAAACGCCATTTTTGGCCAAAATTAGTTAATAATGCAGTTTTGTTTATTTTTTTTCGCTCTATCGATCGGTGTTTTCCCCTGTAAAAAGTCATTTTTGGCGTTTACGACAATTGAGGCCAGAGGGGTCGATATGTGATGGGAGAAAGATCTTACCTGTAGTAGAGACCAGTTTCGTTAGCGCAACCTTCATCGACAGAGCAGTATATATTTGTCTGGGCTCCCGACTCTGGAGACTTCATGAAGACACCCAATAACAACGAGTATGTCTTTCTAGCTCCTCGGAATAACGTGTCATTTAAATGACGATCTATTTCAGTTTTTATGAGTCCCGGGTGTAAGCTGTAGGTATTCACTCCATCAATGTTGTTTTCCTAAAAGAAAATCTTACTGTAACTGAAGTGTGTCTGTACATTGAAGATATTTACAAAAAAAAGATTACGATAGGGTTTTTAGGTATCCCTGATTCGAAATCAACCTTTTTTAGAAATTTTGTCTACCTGTTTGTGTGTTTGTTTGTTTGTTTGGCATCACGCAAAAACTACTGAACCTATTTTGATGAAACTTTTTTTGTTTGATAGCTTATGATCTGTCTTAAAATCTGATATATAATTTGTGCGGACGAAGTCGCGGGTATACACTAGTCGTTTTATAACATAGTTACAGAAACGCTCTACTCCAGTAAAGTTACGGGTCGCTTGTATGGCGAATGTAAATAATTTATAATAGCCGGTTTTTTTCTTTCATATTTTAGATTATAATTCTAGTTATCATTTAGATTGAAAATCCTCCTAAAATGTTTATTAAATAATTAAGCAAAGTAAAAAATATCATGTAAAATTGGAAAAAAATAGTATATGCAATTTTTTATGCCATTTGTTAAATTTATTCGTTTTCTTTTATATTACAAGTAAATCCAACGAAAAATCACCCCGGAACCTTCGTTTTTAAATATGTTGAAATTACGAAAAAAACAATTTTAGTACAAAATTTAAACAGTGTATGTAAGCTCATAACCTAAAACAAACAATAAAAATGAAAAAAGAAAGAAATCTGACACTATAAATAAAAAAATTACATTTTAGTACTAAAAACTAAAAATACGAAATTTAGTGGGATTCGTTAATAAAGTATCTTAATATCATTTGTATAAACGATCTAGCAAAAAAAATTGCTTATTATAAATTTCCTTTCGACCCGTATTTTTACTGGACTACTCATTAAAGTTAATCCTCCTTGCTGTCACTTTTTGTCTTGATGACGTAGTAAAAGCTAGCAGAAGATTTAATGGGGGATTAACTCTTATGAGCGTTTCTGCAACTGAGTGTGAGATTTTGCTATTTACCCAGATGCCCACTATAGGACAACAGGAATATTTAACTCTCTATTACATAGTACTCTATTACTCTATTACATGGCACCAACATCGAAATCGCGAAAAAAAAAATCTGCTCTTCCATACAAAACTGCAAACCTACTCGAGCCAAATGTATGGGACAGCTGATATTTTTTTCGCGATTTCGATATTGGTCCCATAGCATTGATTACATAAAGAGTACCTACCTACAACCCATAGAGAAAGTTGTTCAGTTTGATGGTCGGATCATCCCCTTAAAAAGTGTCAACATATAAAGTAGGATCCTGTAAGTATCATCAACATTTTGTTATACTTAAAGAAAAATTTTGTAATTTTTTGCTTAAGTAGTACCTACCTTAAGTCTTGAAGCAAGTTCCTTGGAAAACAAAACATTTGCAAGTTTGCTCCGGTAGTATGCGTCAGCTCCGCCACCGTACGGTCTGGTTTTGTAGTTCAAATCATCAAAATGTATGTTTCCTTCTGAAATTAATTAGGCAGGTATGATACAATGAAAAGACCTTAGAAAAAGTATATGTCTAGAATGAGCCTCACACTTGTTCCGTATAAAACAAAAGGGGCTAACTTTCTTAGGTTGGTGTGCGTGAGGCGCCATACAAAATATGTATGTGTGCGTGTATAGGGTTTTGGAACCAGTACTGGTTCCTATTTTTTTCGACGCTTTCGTAGCTTTGACTGTCTATCTTGATAATCTAAGGAAAAGACAATTTATTGTATTGTGTACCTAATCTGTAATGTAAGTCATAGATATATTATACCTAGTATTAAAGGTCAATGGTATAAGTAAGGTACCTATACATAGAATAAGATCAAGTACTTTACTAGATATAAGGCTGGCCGCGCTGGGAGGGATGCGTCCAGGCCACGGCCAACTCCGGCACAACCTAAGAAGTGATTTCCTAAATTTGAGCGCCAAAATACAAAAAATTCTACTTCTTTTTTTTTCGGGGCCCCGAGTTGGTAGGGACAGGACACCTTTCGTCTCTCATCACGAACCCCCTTTGTGCCCCCCCCCTTAATTTGTGCTGAACCCCTTTACTAATAAGCCCTCCTCCAGCTACGATGTTATAAATTGCTATAAAGTTTTTAATAGGCGTTCCAACCTCTAATTTAGAAAATTACTGGTTATTGTATGTAGAAAATTATTAGGGGAAATTGATATCATTATCATCCTTTTAAAATAAGAGTCTACCCATCAAACTGAACAACTTTTACTATGGGAGCAAACCAATCGGAGCAAAAAAAAAATCTACATTTGAGTCGTGTGAGCTGAGCAGCGGCGACGGGTGCAGTTTAGTATGGGACAGCAGATTTTTTTTTGCTCCGATTGGTTTGCTCCCATAGTAAAAGTTGCTCAGTTTGATGGTTAGACTCTTAGGCCGAGATTCAGAGACGATTTGTAAGTCATAGTTCGAACTCCCGTATGTCAAAATCCATACATTTCGACCCTACTTAGCTCGAGCTAAGACGGAAAAAATCGTCTCTGAATCTCGGCCTCTGTGCTAATGATATAAAGGCCGCGTATGCGTCCGTCCTGCCTGGCGCAGCCACCAAACATGCTAAAGTCGTAATGTATTGTAGTACTTACTATTTTTTTCATTTACGTACAATTACTTTAGTACATTTGTACAATTTACTGACCTATCTCTGACCTCCTGAAGTTAAAGTGGCCGCGCCACAGCGCAACATTCACAGGTATTAAACCTAGATACTTACGAGCATGTAAAGCAGATGAGACCGTAACAATTCTCGCTGGCGTACTATTCTTGATTCTAGGCAATAGCAACATAGTCAGAAGAAAATGAGCGAGATGGTTCGTTCCAAATTGCATTTCGAAACCATCCTCAGTTTCACCCTTAGGGCACATAGAGATACCAGCATTATTCACCAGTATATTTACTTGGGGTTCGGTGTCTAAAATAGTTTGTGCAAAATCACGCACTGACTTCAATGAAGAGAGGTCGCATTTCTTAACGACCAGCTTGCCAGTATTGGGCAAGTTCGTACATTTCTGCTCAATGTCAGTCTTGGCTTCCTCTGCCCTTTCTACGCTCCGGCAAGCCATGATCACTCTGGCACCTGGATATCAAACACTTATGCTTATTTTTCCAATTGGATAACATTAGTAAACTAAGGGCCTGTTTAACCGCTTTGGGATACGTCCTTGATAGCTGGTAGATCGTTTGACATATATTTTTGTAAATTTGGCGTGGATTTATATTGAAGATACCTACCTATGTGAGAAAATATGGATTAGGGGCAAGCACGTATCCTGGGGATAAATCCCACCTATCCCCCCCCCCCCTCCTGGATACGTGCCTGATTAGGGGCGTTTTGGATAGGTACGTAAATCTTTTAACTTCTTCCAAACGTCTTTGTTCTTAACTAAACAACGCATAAAAAAACAGTTAAACTAATAGAAGAAAAAGAATAATCCATTACTACTATATAAAGTACCCTTAGATCAAAGTAAAATTAATGGATAGGCCTAAAGCGCGTTAAGTAAATAGGGCAATTGGTCCATACACACGTTATTTGTTATGCTAGGCTGCAAAGTTGTTTTTTGGCGCGAGTACTTGTATTGAAGCAAGCGAAGGAGTCTAGGATTGAACCACGAGCGAAGCGAGTGGTTCAAATAATAGAATCCTGAGCTTATAGCGAAGGTTTCAAAGGTACGAGACGCAGAATAACTTTGCAGCCGAGCGAAACACACAACTTTTCACATCACAACAGCGAGGAAAAAATGTGAATTGCTAAAGAGAACAACATTTTAAAAAGTTTTTTTTTTCGTGCTGGCCAGTGACATAAAATAGTTATTAATGCATTTTCAGTGGACTGGCGGTATAGAAAAATATTGAATAGACAGATTCTAATTTCAAAAACTCTTTCCACGCTAGCGGATAAAATGCACCTTTGCACTCAGATTTCGAATGATAAACAGAATATTTCCGAGCTTTTGAGGTGAAAAAATAATTGTCTGTCAAATCTAGGGCAATTGCATACAAATTTGAAGTATACCATTCATTTGTTTTGCCTCATTTTTCTGGTTTGAAATGTTCGCGTAATGATCTTTGATCTAAGTTACTACCACCGGAAGTAAAAGGAACTGGTACACTACACCCATCCTATTTTCAACCTACTGCTACATGTTCTACATCTCGAAGGAAAAACGCCGAGCAAAGTTCGAGTTGACGTCAAAGCGCGTTTTTCCGAAACCTGGTACAGTTATCGTCATTCTTTTAAACTAACGAGACATCAAAGAGTTTTGAAGATCAAAAGGAATGGGTGTAAGCATGTTTGGTGGGTAATAGGTAGGTAATATAATATCGTACGAGTACCTCTTTTGTAGAAGTCCAGAGCAGTTTCTTTGCCTATCCCGGTATTGCATCCCGTTATAATGACAGTTTTTCCAACTAACTTTACGGTGCTATCACATCGGCCACTACAGATAGGCATCTTTGTGTTTTATGTAGACTTTAGTTTAAAAGGGAAACATTTGAAAAGAAATGTAAAAAATCAACGAAAATTTATTGAGTATTTTATAGATTCGCTAACCGCGTATAGCAAAGAACACAGGCGCACAGACTATTATAATGTACCTGCGTGCGAAGTATGCGCACCCACGATCTGAATTGTCTAAGCCCGCGATAGATAATATCTTATATTATTATATCTATCTAGTATCTACAATACCATAACGCGAACGATAACGTAATGACTGACGCTGCTGTGATATGGTATGCTTATCGCGCTTTAGCCCTGATATAAATAGTAGTACTAATAGCCCCGGGACTTCTTAATTACCAAGAAGATTACCGATTGCCGACGAAATTACTAATGTGAAAACCTAAGGTCGGTAATCTTTTTGATAATTAAAAAGTCCCGGGGCTACAGTACTATGATTTTTGAATTGGACCCGTAGAAAGAGAAGGCACTAGAAGGAAGCACGTGTCTTGTCATATCATATCAGTAAGAGATGCACATAGCAATTCGCTCTAGTTAAAAAAGGAGACCGCTACTTATTGCTGTCCCTATCGACGTATCCACTTTTTTGTACTTCAGCCATCTGACTCCAAAATGTCACTTCATATAAATTGTATGGGACAACCACCTAACTCCGAGATGTCACTTCATATAATTCGCTATCTCATACCCGGTTACACTGATATTCGGTCTACTAGCGTAAGCGAAAATTTTTTCGTCTGTGATTGGACCACTGAATTTCTGCCCTTTGTAGGCAGTGTCCGGGGTGTGTCTAAGGTATATGGTCCCTTAGGAGTGTACAAAATTCAAAACTAATCATAATCAATCAAATATAATATATATACAAACAAACTCACGACCATAATCGCTTTCGGGGTGGTCAGAAGCTTGGCTACAACTAGACTACATTTTTAAGCGTGCAGTTGTAACATGTCTCACTTTTAGCATGTTGAAGGTTTCACAATGAAATGACGTGTCAGCAGGTGACAGGGGGCTAGCCTCTCGCCGACTAAAACGCCGCACAAGAAACCTCTTAGTCGCCCCGTACGACACCAACGGGAAGAAATAGGGTGATCAATTCAAAGCTGGAACCACACAGCATACATTTAAAACTAAACCGAGTGTTTAAACTTGAATAAGCATAGGTAATCTAGGTACATTCCATACATATTAAAAGCATCATCCATTTTGGTCCAAAATGTGAAAGAGCCGGCCAAAAAAATGCTATATTCTGTTTGATCTTATCCGTCTAAGTCTAAGCATTTATTATTATGGCACCAAACCGTCCTTGGATTTATTGCATAGAGTACTATACTTATATTTAAGTTTGAAAAATGTGCCATTTAATACATTTTTGATATATACGCCAGTCAATCAAATATATATCAATTTATGCGTCTAATTATAAGCTTTCAAATGCAAACTAAGTTAAATTAATATCGGACCAGTAGTTTTTGCGTGATGCGCGAACAAACAAACATTTACAGTTTTGCTATAGTACAAATAGATTATTAATCATACTCAACGTCATTTTGCATAATATAAATCATTTACCACTGAGTTATGTCTTTATAATCCTTTACAAAAATTCCTGAAATTCGTCAGGACAATTTTTTGAAAAACAGATTTCTTCTATATATAGTTTTTTCCTGATAACAAAGGTATTAATAACTGTACATGGTTCAACTCAGTTACATAACTGCTTTACAAATTCATTTCTTATAGTTTGCCTCGTAGAATGAGTGTTTTAGCCGATATCCAGTTCGGAAGACGACGGGTAAAACTTTTTGGGAAAAATGGCCAATGTTTGAAGAGTTGTATCTCGAGATCTACTGAACTGCTTTTAAATTCACATTATAGTTCATTTTGTCTTCTTTAAAAACGTAGTGTCTAATTTTTATGTAAGAAATCTAAACGGTGCGTTTAGAAGTAATAAGTAAAAACCTGAAAAAAGTCCGAAATTTACGAGGTTTTTCGAGCACGGTTAGCACTAGCACAGGTCTTTCAAAGCTGCAAAATTGGTTTTATACTGCTGTTATCTATCCTAACAACATCCCAAAAATGCAGCTACGTGCAATCAATTGCGACCTAAGGCGATTTCTATGTCTACCGTGACTGGCGTAATAATAAAACTTAAAGCTACAGTAGCTTTCATGCCATAATAATAAATGCTAAGATGGACAAGTTTTAACAGAATATATCATTAGTTTTGTTGGCCAGCACTTCCACATTTGGATCAAAAATGTATGAAACGTGGATGATGTCCTTTTGTGTCTATTCCGTGTCTTACGGGTTTAGTAACGAAAAGTGACCGTAACGAAAACACGTAGGTACCCCTCTGGGGGTTATGTATAACTTCTAAGCATATTGCGATAAATAATTAAAACTAGTAGCAATCAACAGAGGAAGGTGGCTCAATTCTCACGGTATATTGATTGATATATTATGTACTTATATTTGTTATTCACAAAACATAAGTTCTTCTTCAGAGAAGTTGGAATAGTACATTATGGTACAAGTGTGTAATGTTGGTGATTACCGCTGAGGCGTCATTAAGACCCGAGCGGAATTGTTCCAATTACGCCGCTTCCCATGACGCCGCTTTTGTAGATGTGCCTCGGTTTTATTCCCATCATGTCGCTCGAAGCATTTCTTCAGTTCCCTGCACGTCGCTCGTCGTTTATAGGAAAACCTATATAAATCACTTGTGAATAATAGTAATGAAAACCCTATAACTCACTAGTGAATAATTGTAATGAAAAGTCACAGTTTGATTACAGGTCATTATGTGCCTAATTGCGGTGTAATTAGAGTCATTTTATGAGCAAGTGTGTTGAAAAACGTCGAATGATACACTTGTGTAGATACAGATGATTAACGTCCTCGGCTCTCTTAAGACCCTCGCCTACCGGCACGGGTCTCAATGGCGCCTCAGCGGTAATCACCAACATTACACACTTGTACCATAATGTACTATTTAACTTTTGCCGTAACATGTTCGGAAAAAAGTGAAATATTTCTAAGACTACAAAAGATATAATAACAATTGATATACTGTTTCATTTGTAATGGAATTGTCTATCTAGTGATATATTCAACGTAGCATGAAGCAACAATTTGAGGAACAGCAGCCGTCAAAAAAGTGAATTCACCGACATGCCGAGGAAAAAGTCGAGAGATCCACCACGACACCCGCACCGAAATTGAACACTCTATATAATGCGGAGAGATATCATATAGAAGATCGTTTAAAAAAACGGAAACCAGCCGAGTTCGAGCGCGCGAAAAAAACATTTTAAAAATAAAGCTGAAACTAACCCTGAGTTAATCTCATTTTAATTTGGTGAAGATTTGATGTAGCATAATGTGCATATGGAACTCCTCAAAAGTTAATATATATATATATATATATATATATATATATATATATTAATATATAATAGCAAATCATCATTCATCGGTGATTGAAGGAATTGCTTTGCGTCGATGTACCCTTTGCAACTTTTAATATAAAAATCAATATTATTGATTTTGTTGGTAGGTGCCGCAAACGGCGATCTACCAAGGCCATGTTTTACGGAACCCTCTACTCGCTCTTGTCCGGTTATTTTCATTAAGAGAATATTATTCCGAGAGCGAAAATGCGCGCTGCATACAAACGTACTATGGTGATATTTTCAATACTAACCAATTAAAGTCAATGAAATTTTGCAGAAACAATCTAGAAACAAATCTCTATGCTTCTATAGAGTCAGATTTTCGTTAAAATATACAGTTTCAATGCTAGGATTAATTTAAGATTTGTATGGAAATCTTTGAGGCACTGTAACTTGAAAACTATAAATTTTAACGAAAATCGGACTCCATACAAGCATAGAAATTTGTTTCTAGATTGTTTCTGCAATATTTCATTGACTTTAATTGGTTAGTATTGAAAATATCACCATAGTACGTTTGTATGGAGCGCGCTCCGAATAATATACCCTTATGTAATACCCACCAACCCGCACTGGGCCCGCGTGGTGGAGTATGGCCCACTCCCTCTCACCCTTATTCGTGGGAGGAGGCCTTTGCCCTGCAGTGGGATCCCACAGGCTATAACTTAACTTAATACATAACATTCAAAACCTATTTCTTTTCAGATATGAGTGTCTTGTCTACCCAGTTTCGCCAAGAACTGAAATCGTTTTATTCTTAACTTGGCCTCCCACATCGGATGGTGGAAATGAAACAGAAACACCATGGCGGCGGCGGCGGCGTGACCGCGGGTCAAGTTGTCCCTCGTCTAGTAGGGCCATACATTTGAGTAGGTAGCCATTGCAAATTAGGGGTTCGTATCGGAATGACCTAAAAGCAAATTGACCTACGTATCATAACGACCTAAAAGCAAAACGTCCTATTATCAAATCGACCTAAAAGCAAAACGACCTATTATCAAATCGACCTAAAAGGAAAACGACCTGAAATCAGATTGACCTAAAAGCAAAAGGACCTAAAAGTAATACGGCCTTAAATTAAAACGACCTATTATCAAATCGTCCCATTTTTATATAGTACAGTCAAATACATAATTTCACTCATAAGCGCACACATTACGCCATTTATTAAGACTTAGAATCGTCAGAATCACGAAAAGTGGCTATTATCTTGAACTTTTTAGTTGCTAAACCGATTGCTTCCAAATCGATATCTGAAGGTCCGCATAGAGTCTGAACATTAATCTGATCCGATGTCAGATTTGAGAAAACTTGCCGCCATCATGAACTTTTTAGATATTAAACTATCGCCCTAAAAATCAATAATTGATGAGATCCACAACGGATTTGAGTTATGACAGACACTGATTGTAGAAAATAAGTAACTTCTATGAAAATTATGATGATAGTCGAATATAATATACCCTATGATATACGGTATCTTTTCCTGTGCCAATAAAATAGAATATTATTCTATTCTATATCTATTATTCTATTCTATTTTTTCTTTTTTTCTTTTATTATTCTAAAATGTATTTTAAAAAACCCCCACAATTCCCCACTTTGATAATTTTTCCCCCATCCATTTCCCCAAAATTTCGGAAAAAATCGCGGAAAAAACCCCAATCTGGCATCCCTGATCTAAGAATGAAACATACCGGGTGAAAACGGTTAACGGTATGTGGACGGGGAGCCTAAGAAGAGTCCTTTGCTCAGCAGTGGGATGAAATAGGCTATTAAAAAAAAAAAACGTGCGTGCAACAACAAGGTTTATTTATTACTTCACATAATTATGATAACAACAAGGTTTATTTATTACTTCACATTGAATAACTTATTAATAATTGTCGATAAACAATCTTTTAATATGTGATATTTTTTTCAAAAATTCGTTTGGCGTAATTTCTTGTTTCTTAAGCTTTCGTAGCTCTTTTTTATATTTTGACTCAAATAATATTTGATTTTTGCGTCGTGTCTCTCGTTTAAGTATTGAACGGGTTATTCTGTGATCTTGCCATTTTGCCTCTTTCCTGAGAGCGTTAACAAAAGACAGAAATGTAGGCTTTGGTCTTATCTGAGAATTAAAGCGCCTATTCCAACCTTCTAGCCCATTATTAGTCCGATGGCGCTCCATTGCACAGCTTATGACATCCGCGGGCAGGGTCATCCATTGCTTTTCGAAGTAATCGACGAACTTTAATAATGGTTTCGAATATTCAGTTGAATGTTCTGCTTTATGCTTAATGATGTCCCAGCATTCATTTGTATATTCCGGTGGTACTAAAGGTAAATTCGCACTCAGTCTTGTTATTTCTCTGCCTGTATGAGTTTGTGCTAGCTTGACTTCTTTTCCGTTTTCAGGATTTTTTTCCTTAATTTTTTCTGCTTTACGCCAAACTGCCTTGTTGAAATGATAGTAGCATCCCGTTACTTTTGAGTTTTCAAACACAGATTTAAACGCGTTCATTTGTGCTTTTTCATAATCACAAGTAAAATTATGAATTTCAGTCCCAAGTTCATGTTTTACTAGGTTAAAGAGCCTTTCATATGTTCCTTGCGTTTTATTTGGTAACAGTGCATATATTACAGGTACAATATTTGTAGTTTCGTCACAGCTGTCAATATCTACATGCAACGTATACAATTGATAAAACGGGTGTGGGACGTGAAAAGTTCCATCCCCAAAAAATTGCACAGATGAGGATACATTTTTCAGGTACTTCTTGCTAAGTTGAGATGCAAATAATAAAATTCTATCATTGTCTTCTCCGTCATTGCAAATAAGAAATTTGTCTGCCAAAATTTCGGGAACTATCACTTCGTTTAAACTTTTAAATTCAGTTTTTTGGACTTGAAGAAATTTCCGGCGAGCTCGATACAGACTATCTTTTTTTGATGTATACGGTGATGTAATCATATCAATGTTGTTCAAATTTGAAAACTCACTTTCAAAAATGTTTTGGATCGAGTTATACTTTTGGCACACTTTTTGTTTACACTTATCCATGATACTATCTGTTCTGTTTTTTAAGAAATTAGGTCTACAAGTGTGCAGCGTCAATCTTAAAACTCCAGTTTTCTCGCTATTAAGCGTCATACTAGCATTACAAATCTCACGACTCGCACAACGCCAGTTTGTGGAACCTTTTTTATTGCGTACCTTATAATTGTACCGATACCCTTCATGGAGTAAAACAGCACCACCCTTTTGAGATTTAATGAAAACAAATTCATTTTTTGAATAGTTTTCGTCGCTTGGTTCTCCATTATCCATTTTATAAAAACTTTACCAATATTTTCCGGACTGAATAGTTTTATAGAAAATGAAACAAGTTCGAAACAGCTTCTTTGACAATTAATTTGATTTTAGAAATAATTTTCGAAAGTGGCTAGTCACTGACAGGTGGATTAAAAAAGTTTTGAATGAAGTATTTTCCTTTTAATCGGGGAAATCTACGGATTTTTTTATGGAGTAGGTTGCATTAATTGCACTTTAGGTGAAAATGTCAGTATGCATCCATGTATGGGCCGTCCGGCTAAATTGTGATATATGCAATGCATTTGATGGCTTTGTGATAGGCATTAAGATAGAAAAATTTTATCTTTTTTCGACCCATGTTGTTTAGGGAAAGTTGTTCAGATTCTCGGTCTGAATACACCCTTAAAGTTTCGTTACTAATTAAAAATTAGTGGTGGGTATCACTCTATTTTAATTTTCGAGTACTGTACTTTACCTTCAATCTGTAAACAGGTCGTTTTAATTTTAGGGCGTATTACTTTTAGGTCCTTTTGCTTTTAGGTCAATCTGATTTCAGGTCGTTTTGCTTTTAGGTCGATTTGATAATAGGTCGTTTTGCTTTTAGGTCGATTTGATAATAGGACGTTTTGCTTTTAGGTCGTTATGATACGTAGGTCAATTTGCTTTTAGGTCATTCCGATACGAACCCCAAATTAGTATGGAACAGTAGATTTTTTGTTTGCTCCAATCGGGTGCAATAGTAAAAAGTTGTTCAGTTTGATGGGTAGTCTCTTAGTTTAATAATTATATCAATTTCACCATGAAGTGCACCTCAATATTTTTATCTATGCATTTAACTTTGAATAAACCTTGAAAACATTCTCGAAATTTTCATTTTTAAAATTATAAAATGCTTTTTAATCTGGGAATTATTATTGAATAAGAATAAACAAAATAATCCAGAGCCGTCAATTAAAAAGGCACAGACAAAATAGCTTGAATCCATACCAAAAAGGCATAAGGCTAAGGCTAGGGATCAAGGTACCCTAAGAACAAGAAGTACCTACTTTAGGTTCAATTTCTTTGATAATACCACATACAGAGAGCTAGGAATTTTTGTATGAAGACAACCGGCCGTGTTTTAAATAATATAAACATTTAACAAATAAAGTTTTATTTTAGATATTTACGTAACTATTGTATAATATAGGTAGAGGTAGGTATAAAATATCGATTTCAAACATGTCAGTACACTTATACAGATTGTATGCTTAAATCTAAATAAAAATTGTATTGTAAAAATAAAGATTAAAGCATAAAGAGTATTAAGGGGCCATGGGTTCCGACGAAGATTTTCTATGAGAAACGCGATTGCCCAGCCCTCCGAAAAGTGCGTGCGTGTGCCGTATTTTCGATTAAAAAGAATGAACAAAAGCATTTTTTTTGTTTGTTTTTTTTTTTTTTTAGATAAACTAATGGTGAATATGTGAGTTTAAATACCAACAATCGGAAACTATTTTAAGTTCTTCCAAAACGAGAATTTCTTTTAAAAATGAATGAAAATGCGTCATCTTTGTGACGATTTTCTATCGAGTGAAGTAATTCCAATTTCAGTTTATGATTTGCACTAGATAAACTATCCAAAAATACTGGGGTATGACTTTAGTTTCGGTAAATGGTATAAATCTAGTCGTAAAATGAAAAATAAAAGACGCCCCCAAGGTATTTCGTCCTACCATTGGGCCTTAATGAAAAATATTGAAGATACAAACGCAACCAACAACTGGGGCGCCACTCCCTATTTTTTTATTTTCTTTTAACGCAGATTTAAATAAATAATTTCCGTATAAAAAAAAAAATTACAAAATGTCCGAATCAGCAACGTAGGTTTCGTCAAAACAGTATAACATTATCAACGCATCCCCAACATGCTTCGTCAAGTTAGTAAATCTAACTAGAACTAGTATTGTAGAACTTTATAATACTCGAATTAGTGATAATTATAGCAAAACATATTGTAACAACCTCTCACAACTAAACCTATACACGTTCTCCGTTCCGTCGGGGGTAAAAATAGTTTCCATGTTTCACAAGAAACAGGCTTGCAACAAAATTGCAACTTATCCTAATGATCATAATTATTATAAAATATGTGAACATTTCGATACTTTATAAAAGTTTATTAACTCGGTCAAGTCGCCGGCAACAGTTAGAAAATAAATTAGAAAAGGGTGGCACTAAATGGCTGCTA
The DNA here is from genome assembly GCA_963693445.1 of Agonopterix heracliana. Lineage (NCBI taxonomy): Eukaryota > Metazoa > Arthropoda > Insecta > Lepidoptera > Depressariidae > Agonopterix > Agonopterix heracliana. The sequence continues at coordinate 7,093,272 of OY856308.1, forward strand.
TAAGCCTCTTATGAGACTAGATTGATCTTTAAATATAAGCAGTCAGTTCTTTTTTAAAACTTAAAACAACCCAACACCATTTAAGATTGTAACAATATTTTGATAAAGGTTAATCAATTGGAATACTTATGCCTGTTTTAGACCCGGGTCAGGCTTAGTGAGAGGGTCACTTCCTGACAGACCCACTAGATCCATTGATATATCCCATAACTTTTTAGCATATTCATCATTCTGTGCTTTTTGACTTGGAGTCTTAACAACACAATCACTGAAAGTAAAAATGTATCATTTGTAAGTATGCTGCACTACCTTTACTTATATGCTTGCATTATAAATTAAATTGTAGGATACTAAATACAGGCTGTAACAAAACACCAAAACAGGATGTTTTACTTACTGTTTATATTTTGGTGTAAAATAAAGTATATTTGATTGATTAATTGATTGATGTTTTGTTTCACATACATATTTAAAGGGGTGGTTCAAACTGAAGAATCTTCACTATGGATCCAACTACGACGTCTGTCCGGTGTGACGGGGAGTGAGCCAGTCGCCACTTAATAGAAATTGAAGCATGCAGGTTTCCTCACGATGATTTCTTTCACCGAAAAGCCAGTTAAAAATCGTACATAAATTCCGAAAAAGTCATTCGGCCCAAGTCGGCCTGGACGGGAGTCGAACTCCTCCTGCACGTCAGGCAAGATAACTCGCCACTGGACCACCACGACTATCGGTTAACGACAGGAGAAAGATCTTACCTGTAGTAGAGACCAGTTTCGTTAGCGCAACCTTCATCGACAGAGCAGTATATATTTGTCTGGGCTCCCGACTCCGGAGACTTCATGAAGGGACCCAATAGAAATCCGAATGTCTTTCTAGCTCCTCGGAATAACGTGTCATTTAAATGGCGACCTAATTCAGTTTTTATCATTCCCGGATGTAAACTGTAGGTATTCACTCCATCAATGTTGTTTTCCTGAAAGAAAATAATTTACAACATTGAGATTTTGCTATTTACCCAGATACCCACTGTAGGAAAACAGGAATATTGCATGCATATGCTCACGACTACATTCCCCAAGGGGGCAGTGAAAGATAGAAAGAAGAAGAATCTAAAAACTCTGAACATCCACCTTTCACTAGTAGTACCTACCGAAACTCTCCCCTTGTGTGACGGGGAGTGATCCCGTCGCCACTTGTAATGGACAGTGGTTACAATACATGCCTCGAAATAAAGCATGCAGGTTTCCTCACGATGTTTTCCCTCACCAAAAAGGCAGTGGTGTTACAAATCGTACATAAATTCCGAAAACTCATTGGACTGGGATCTAACCATCACCTCCTGCAGGGCAGGCAAGGTCACTCGCCACTGGACGACCACGGCGAAAATTATTTTTTTAGTGGTCCGTCCGTATTAAAATTGGCAAATGCTCTTTATTAGATTTCGAGGTCAAGCTGTTTCAGCCAGTCTTCCGGCTTTGCTGGGGTTAGCCTATGGTGTTCTTCAATTTCACCGGGGAAAAGGCGCAGAGTGCACTCATTTTCTCATTTACCACATGGGAGAGGGTTTGGTCAGGTGCCATGCAATCGCATATCAGAGATCTATTCAATAGTTACTTTGTCAAAAGGACAAACTAGCATCCATCAACAACATTTTGGTAAAAAGAAATCTTGAATTTTTTACTTACCTTAAGTTTTGAAGCAAGTTCCTTGGAAAACAAAACATTAGCAAGTTTGCTCTGTGAGTATGCTTCAGCTGCGCCGTAGGATCTGGTTTTGTAGTTCAAATCATCGAAATAAATGTCTCCTCCTGAAATTGTTTACTTAGATATGTAAGATGGGAGTCATATGCAGTTTCGAAAACCGTCTTAGCGAAGCACGCTGCTGCGAAAAAGATAACAATAAATTTTCATGACTCTATAGTTACAGAGACATGAAAATTTCCCTCTGTCCAGTAGGATCCATTATCTCGATCCACCAGTGGATTGAATAGCACGCTGAAGTTCACTGTGATCCACCATTAGGCTCAGTGGATCCTATGATACTTGCATTTCTTAATATGCTCCACCAGTGGATCGAACAGAATTCAGGGAGTTTGGTAAGATCCACTGATTTCAGTGGAACCTGTGATATAAATTATATTTATTGTTATCTTCAAAAAAGTTCAAAACTGCTAACTGTAAAAAAACCTGCTAGGTCAGAACTGTACCTACAGGCCTATGCCACAGTTTAAGAAAGAGTATAAATATAATACTCCTATTCTTTACATACTTTAGAGTAGAACTTACATACTTGTATTGAGCCACTTTCACTACGTAACCATCTTAGATTTTTTTTAGTTTAAGGGCTCGTCCGCACAGCGATTTTTATTCGCGTGAATGATGTGTATGTGATAACATAGGATGACAGGACACTTATGTCAAGACAATAAGTACGAAAATTGCTTGTTGCACGCGTCTTGTCAGAAGTCATCATGTGTAATCACATTCACATCATTCGCGCGAATAAAAATCGCTGTGCGGACGAGCCCTAGAGCACCTCATTAATGACAGGATTGTAACAGGTGGCAAGAATTGACTCATTCAGACCAAAATACTTACGGTAATGTGCACCAGATGAGACCGTAACAATTCTCGCCGGCGTACTATTCTTGATTCTCGGCAATAGCAGCATAGTCAGAAGAAAATGAGCGAGATGGTTCGTTCCAAATTGCATTTCAAAACCGTCCTCAGTTTCGCCTTTTGGACACATCATGACTCCTGCATTATTCACCAGTATGTTTATTTGGGGTTCGGTGTCTAAAATGTTTTGTGCAAAATCTCGTACTGACTTCAATGAAGAGAGGTCGCATTTCTGAAGGACCAGCTTGCCAGTGTCAGACAATTCCGTACATTTCTGTTCAATCTCAGTTTTGGCTTCCTCTGCCCTTTCCATGCTCCGGCAAGCCATGATAACTCTGGCACCTGGATATCATATACATACATGTTGGAATCGGGGTTGTTTTGGAGCCAAAACAGGGTGCTTCAGACTAAACACCTTTCACTAAGGAGCCAACATCGAAATCGCGAAAAAATATCAGCTGTCCCATACATTTGGGTTCAGCAGGATTGCTTCATGCAAGCAGCATATTTTTTTTTCGCATTTTCGATGTTGGTCGCATAGAGAAAGTTGTTCAGTTGTTTAGTCTAATTATCCCCTTATAAAACCGTCAGCATATCAAGTAGGACACCATATATAAGAACTCTGATCCAATTGCTTTCTCGGAAGCAACTTTAATGTAATATTAAGGTAGCAATAAGCTTGCATGTTATACTGGGTGGTCGAGTTAAGATGGTCCGAGGGAAAATGAACACTTTCTGTAATTGTTATTTATTAATAACTTTTTTTATGTTGTGGTTTAATTTTGTTCACATTACCAACATTGAAAAAATAAAAATTTTTAAGTTTATTTTTTTCCTAAAGGGCCATTGCCCAGCATTGGGATGAAATAGGCTAAGGAAGAAAAAAAGTTCTTCCTCTTAGAAGATTTTTAAAATGTTCTAACAGGGGTGGTTTTTATTTTTTCCCCATAGAATAACCATGAACCTAACTTAGTTTTTACGGTTACAGCCTTATCACCTGTAGTACTTTTTTTCGTATCGTTTATTTTTTCTCAGAAAATTGAAAAGTATTCTATTCTATTTATAAAATTGTGGCTCCATCATAGAGTTGATGATTTTGCCAACATCTAGTTTTAAAGAGCAATAGTGCTTGACATTGTACGGTAATTGGATATGGCGATCTCACAGCCCCGTTTTTATACAAAAACACACACTCTAAACCGCCATAAATGGCGGAGCCGCGTGGCCACTTAAATAGCAAGCCGAACGAAAGACAGACATCAACTTGAGAGCCCCCTAGCCACGCTACTGTGAAAAGTATTCATAAATTACTTTCTTGTAATCAACAAGAAAAGAAAATCTTGACATTTGAGTAATAAACATTATGTCGATGTTGTTCGAGGTATACATCACTGAGGTGCCTCCGTGGTCTAATGGTTAAGAGCATTGGGCTCTTGACACGGAGGTTGTGGGTTCGATTCCCAGGGTGAAATGTCACTTTGTGCATTTTTCCCCAGTTGATTAGGAAATTGCAGGCTGAACCACCCCATTGTCTGAAAAGACAGATGATTCCATGCTTCGGGTGGCATGTAAAGCCGTTGGTCCCAATTTTTGAAATTCGAATATTTCTATTCAATATTTGTCTATACTGCCAGTACAGATAAAAAGATAGTAATAACCGTAGAAAGAGAAGGAACTAGAAGCAAGCACGTGTCTTGTCATATAACTCAGTAAGAGATGCACATAGCAAATTAGCTCTTGTTAAAAAAGGAGATCGCTACTTATTGCTGTCCTTATCGACGTAGCCACTTTTTTGTTCTACGACGGCTGTCTGACTCCGGAGTCAGGCATCTATTTTCATACAAATTGTATAGGATTTTATGACTATCGCTGTCTCATACGCGGTTACACTGATGTTTCGTCTATCAGCGTAAGCGAAAAATACTTCGCCTATGGTAATAACTATGTGCGAGAAAGACAAAAAAAATATGTTGCTAACTTAACAAACTTTGCATATTTTCGTGCATACTATTGTCTTCTCTTTTTCGCGTATAGGTTTGTGCTTCACTATAATTTATTTGAGTGGCAATATCTCAAAGAGATTATACCTTAGGTATAACCTTATTTGCATTTGCATTTTAGGGTGGGATAAAAATATTGTTTAAAATAATATACAAAATAAAATGTTTTTTAAACCTTGCTTACCTATGAAAAGTTATTCCTTTACATTTGCTTACATTTCTTGATTTATTTGTGCAGTATCTGAGTACACACTGCGACATTAAGAGGCTCCCCATAGGTAAACGCGGAAAAAATCTGTATTATGTGCATCTACTTTTTAAGTTGAAGTCACGTTTACTTGAGACACACACCTATGTGTAGACAATATTAAAATCAAAAATTGCTATTTTTAAAATTATTTTTAAGACCATTGTCAAATTTGGTGCGAATTCTGATGATTTTAGAATGGGATTTACTTGGATTATAAGGCACCACAGTGACATAATGAAGGACAAGCCAGTCAGAAATAGGTATACCTACTAAAACGACATAGTTTAGTAGAGGTGAGGCAGCTCTGAAAGAGTCAAGGTCGTTCAGTCAGGGAAACCTCTTAATATGCAGATTTTTTTTTTCAATCAAACTGCGGCAGGTGACCGAGTGACCGGTGAGAGAGTGACCAAGGATTCATGTACTTGAGAGTGACTAAATGCAAGAGTATAATATATAGCTGCAATGCCTGCAATAGAATGGGCAACGTCATGAAGCACGATGTTCGCTCTATACATGTAACTCAGTGCTGGCAACTACCATTTTCCTTGCTGTTGTGAGTTGAAAAGTTGATAATTATGTTCCCTGTCCCAGGTTTTCCTTTAGACCAGCCACGTATCCAGGGGGGGATAGGTGGCATTTATCTCCCCCCCCCCCCCTTTCCCCCCGAAACCCAAATTTAGTTTTTGTATATCTCCCCCAAAATTAAATGTCTTCGCCACCCCACCCTGTATTTGTGAGCATGTTAAATGTTTTAAATAACACAAATTGATAATATATTAAATCGTACCTCTTTTGTAGAAGTCCAGAGCAGTTTCTTTGCCTATTCCGGTATTGCATCCCGTTATAATGGCAGTTTTTCCAACTAACTTTACAGTGCTAACACAACGACCACTAAAGAAAGGCATCTTCGTATGTTTTATGAATGAAAACTTTAGTTTTAAAAGTTCCAAATCAATTTCAACGGAATTTTAAATAAATAGGTACACGTAATAGTACGAAAAACTCTCTTATAAAGTTAACAACAAAACATGCTAAAAAGTTAAAGTGGCGGGACAGTGACAGTGACCTTATCTGTCCTGTCAAATTTACGTAGAAAACGACGCCATCTATGACATTTTCCGGACATAAAACTGACAACCAGCGGGGCTAGTACGCCAACCACATTTAACACATCCATCTGTCAAATTTAGTCTTCTGTCTCGTTCTGTCGCGTGCAAATAGAAAGAGAGCGGAAGCGTGATAGCGCTATATCACGCTACCGCGGGTTGGCGTATTAGCCCCGCAGGATCTTCTTCAACACGGTAGATGTCGTTAAAGGGCAAGTATGGGTATTCTACTTTTTTGGGTAAAATTCATATTCAAAGGTAAAATTCCTCTAATATGGGCTTAGATCAAAATAAAATTAATGGATAGGCCTAAAGCGCGGTAAGTTGAAGCAAACTACTGGTGCTCTTGGTCCATACAAACAAGCGCCATTATCTGTCAAATCTAGGGCACTTGCATACAAATTTGAAGTAAACCTTTCTTCCTTTTTCTGGTTTGAAATGTTCGCGTAAGGCCTATCCATTGATTTTATTTTGATCTAAGAATATGGGTACTTTAATATGCTGTTATTTTTTGTATATTAATCAGTTTGTAACAGTGGATGTTCTGAGGTTTCAGAATATCTCTGACTACCCCCTCGAGGAATATAGTCGTGAGCATATGCTTATGCTTATGCTTGTAACAGTAATAAACATGCGTAGAGAGATTAACATTAAAATTAACAAAACCACAAATTATTTGAAATTAAAAACGCTATGAGAGTATGTTTATGAAACTACACAATAATTTATTCAGCACAACTTTTTTTAATGAAATAAAAGTATTTGCACACTTTTCAATATTTTTTATAAAACATCTAAGGGTAATTTATACAACAGCATAGTAAATTTGGTCCTAGCTACTGGCAATTCTAATTGTATCAAGATGGCGGAGCTGCGTGTTGCGTGTGGAATGATTGTGTTATGGGTTTCACATGCACGCCGTGCAGCCCGGCAAGCTTAGACAATTCGCTGTACATCGACTCGTCTATAAAGTGATTGTTACTACCTAACTTTATAGAAGCCTCAATGTACAACGAATTGCCTAGGCTTGCACGCGTATGAACGCACCTTTAAGTTATTTGTGATTCTTCAACGAATGAGTTCTGTGTCTGCTTCTCGTTTTGAAATGTGATTTTAAAGGATACCTGTTATAGGTATACTTTAAAGATACATTTCAAAACCGAGGCAGTAGCATATGCTCACGACGACTATATTCCCCGAGGGGGTAGTCAGAGATATTCTGAAACCTCAGAACATCCACGTTTCACCAGAAGTACCGCATCTCCGTCCAGTGTGACGGGGGGTGAGCCCGTCGCCACTTATGATGTATTGTACCCACTGACAATACATGCCTCGAAATTAAAGCATGCAGGTTTCCTCACGATGATTTCCTTCACCGAAAAGCCAGTGGTGTTACAAATAGTACATAAATTCCGAAAAACTCATTGGTACGAGTCGGCCTGGACGGGGATCGAACCATCGCCTCCTGCACGGCAGGCAAGGTTACTCGCCACTGGACCACCACGGCTATAAACGGCTATATATAACGGCTACCGAGGCAGTAAATCCATTAAAATAAAGTAATATTAGGCATGCATACCTAGAGTTTTGAAAATTTATTCTTACTTGTGAAACACCCTGTATACAAGGTGTTTCATAAGTAAGAATAAATTTTTGAAACTCTTAAGGGGGTTGTTAAGACCGTCAAACTGAACAACTTTCTCTATGGGACCAACATCGAAATCGCGAAAAAAATAATTTCATATCCCATACATATTTTAGCTCTAGTCGATTTGTAGAGTATAGAACATAAATATTTTTTTTCGCGATTTCGATATTGGTCCCATAGTGAAAGTTGTTCAGTTTGATGGTCTACACCACCCCCTTAAATGTTTATTTGTAGTTTTGTAACACCTTGTATACAGGGTGCCCTTATCACCGAAGACAGAGTTTTTATCAACTGGTCGTCATGCCCTGTGAGAGATTTCACTCTAGTAACTAGATGTTACAGTTGTCAGCAATACGGTCACGCCGCCAAGACCTGCAAAGAACCGAAACCAACGTATAATGTTTATTTGTAGTTTTGTAACACCTTGTATACAAGGTGTTACAAAAATACAAATAAACCTTTAAGGGGGTGGTGTAGACCATCAAACTGAACAACTTTCACTAGGTATGGGGCCAATATCGAAATCGCGAAAAAAAAATTATGTTCTATACTCTACAAATCGACTAGCTAAAATATTATGTATGGGATTTAAAATTATTTTTTTCGCGATTTCGATGTTGGTCCCATAGAGAAAGTTGTTCAGTTTGACGGTCTAAACGTATCATCCCGGGATCACGACTATCCATACTAATCGATGCGAACGAGCTCGTGGCTCCGGTCAGAATTTAGCCGTTTTCTTAAAAAAAAATAGATAATTTTTTATTAATTTCGAAAAATTAAGAAAACTACATCATTCTAAATTGTGTTAAAATTTTTCATTTTCTTCCAATTAAAAATGTAAGAGTAAAATGGTTACAACTGGGAAAAAGGGGTGACTTTAGATTCCCTTTTCTTCGGTTTTATTCATTAAAATCTATTTCTAGAAGAACCACATCACTTCTCATATTGTGTAGACGGTTCCGTTTATTTTTGAGCTCAAAAAATGCATGAATAAAATGGTTACAAAGATTCCCAATTTCATGGTAAAACCAGGATGGAGGGAGCCCCTTAAGAGGGAATCTGTATATTTTTATATCACGAGCACAGACCAGTGATGGCGAGGGACCATGCAGCACGGCGTGGAGGCAGGTTAATTGTGGTACAAAGTAAACACGCAAGCGCGGCATCAATCAGTTGCAATCATAAGGCTTCACTTGACCGCCGCCGCCGCGCCGTCCCTCACGTTTTTCTCTCCCATTCACATAATTTTGTACGTAACTAGTAGTTAATATAATTATGCTTTGACTTCTCGAGAAGCATCTTGGAACATTGCCAATGGATTACATTAGTGGCTGGTGTGAGAGTCGGAGGAGACTGGATGGGTACACAGCCATCGTTACCGGCTCTAACACCGGATTAGGGAAGGAAACTGCGAAGGACTTTTATTTGAGGGGTAAGTACGTAATATTTTATTTCGATATAAACTTATGAACTTAGCCTATACATCCCTATTATTTAATTACTGGATGAATGAACACACCTGCTCGTAAAGTGGCTCTTATTGCACCGCCTTTAGGTACCTACATACACGTTGTAAGTGACAGCCTAGCAAATACTGAAACGGTGAACACAGACCATAGTAACATAGACCATCAAACTGAACAACTTTCACTATGGAAACTATTATAGTTACCTCAGGAAACGCGAAAAAAATCAGCTGTCCCATACATTTAAGTAGGGAGGTAAGAACAACAGTTTTGTATGGGACAGCGGATTTTTTTACCTATACGTCTTACAGAACACAACCCGCCGTAAAAAAAATTGTCAGAGATTTTTAAATTTTGAGGTTACCGTTTTTTTTCTATACATACCTACTGTCATGTTCTTCACCTTAGTTCAATGTCATTTAGTACCTTACAAAAGTGTGAGTATGTCCAGCGGGGCCCCCGATCCTAGGACTTGAAACCTAGCTAATCATTTAATAGTGCTTTCTGAACTGGTATGCCTTATATTTCAAAGATAACGGAGTTATATTAAATCTAAGCTAACGTACGCCCGTAAGCCCAGCCCAGCGCCCAGCGCCCTTCTTTATAAAAAAGTCCGTGGTGGTCCAGTGGTGAGTAACCTATAGCCTACCGTGCAGGAGGCGATGGTTTGATCCCCGTCCAAGCCGACTCGTACCAATGAGTTTTTCGAAATTTATGTACGATTTGTTACACCACTGATTTTTCGGTGAAGGAAAACATCGTGAGGAAACCTGCATGCTTCAATTTCGAGGCGTGATTGTACCCACTGTCCATTATAAGTGGCGACGGGCTCACCCCCCGTCACACTGGACAGAGTTTCGGTACTACTGGTGAAACGTGGATGTTCTGAGGTTTCCGAATATCTCTGACTAACTACCCCCTCGGGGAATATAGTCGTGAGCATATTAATTCATATAAAACGACATTTCGTGGACAGTCGGCATCAGAAGTAGATGAGGGCTTAATTACCTGTCCGTGGTTTTCTAGGGGATCGCTAGAGGGCGCTACGGTCTAAGCTTACAAAAAAAAGACTTAGGGCCTGTTTCACCACTTCCGAATAAGTTCTTGTTAGCTTATCCGACAGCTCATTTGACATATTCTTCATACAAAATATGCCAAATGAGATGTCGGATAAGCTAACAAGAAGGAACTTAAACAAATGTGGTGAAACAGGCCCTTAATGTTTTTCGAAGACAGTGATGTATTGCTATGGTTTCGGATTCTTTCGGATATACCCATACTGTCCCAGTTTAAAAAAAAAACACACGGTCTGTAGTTAGTTTTTGTTGTAATGTTTTAGTATTAGTCTAAACGCGTTTCACATTCAAAAATATGTCTATTTGTTCAAAATACGGGATAAAATTTATTATTTTTCCAAATTTTTAACCATGTCATATTAAAAATAATTAAGGAATTAATAAATAATTAAGGAATAATTGGACGTAGTTTTGCAAACCAGATCCAACCCACAACCCATTTCATAGTGGGTTGGATCTTTTTTGCAAAACTGCGTCCAATTAAGGAATAATTATGTTACTAGCCATTTCTTCCATATTATATGAATGTATATTCTTTTCATCCCATCTATTCAAAAAGTGTTACTTTAGTCCTCTTTAAGTGCGCCTAAAGTTGTAGGTACTTTTTGTTAAGAGACTTTCACAGCGGGCAATAATGAGTTTTGAATTTGGAACATGGTATTGTTGCTGCATAGGTCCGCGACCAAAGAGATCGAACGCAAACAAGTATTGTATGAAAAAGTTAATGGCAGGTAAGACGGGCGACACGCCGCGCCGCCGAAAAAACAAAAACGAATGAAAAAAGCGCGAACTTATTGTCTTGTCCTCTCTGTTCAAAGATTCTTCAATTTTAAAACGTAATTGTCAAAAATGAGTTCCTCGAGTAGTGAGTCGAAAAAAAATGCGAGTACCTAGAAGCGCCTTTTATTTATTTTCCTCATAGAGGGGGATGAAAAGTAGAGTGTATCACTCGGCCGCAAAATATTTTTTTCCTCGGGCGGCATACTTTGAATCCCTCGCTGCGCTCAGGATTCTACTTTAGAATCCCTCGCTGCGCTCGGGGTATAGTATTATCTAATCTGTGGCTCGGGATTCTACTTAAGAATCCTTCGCTATGCTCTGGATTCGAAATAGCGCCCTCGCCTTAAAAATATTATTTTACGCCCTTGTGATACAATCTACTATTCAATAGTATTTTCACATTGAAAGCGATCGGCAACTTCATTTAACTCCGTCTTAGATTTGAAAAATAGGTAAGTACCTAACTTACAGAAAATTCGAAATTTCTAACCCAACGGTGTATGAATTGCAGCGTTGCCAATCTGTGGGGAATTCCCCAAACTGCGGGGATTTTCAGTCCGATTGGGTAATTTGTGGGGAGAGCGTTTATGTGGGGAAAATGCGGGGAATTGAGACATTTACACTAGAACTGAACTAAGAAGTCATAAAAGTAGTATAAGAAGTAAGTATAATTTATAAATTATGGTATATTTAACTCAACTTATCCGGTAGGAAGGTTTTAGAGTTTATTTTATGGCAGCATTTATGTCCATCAAATCAAAGTACAATAAAAATTTGAAATACCTAGGCAATAAGCGTATTGTTCGTTCTGCCTTTCTCAAACGCATCTGTCGAAAGAAAATTTAGCGTTCTGAAGAATTTAAAAACAGAGAATCGTAATCGCCTGCACAATGACAGTAGTAAGTACGTATGGGAGCCAGGGAACCTAAAATTGGATCCGTCAAATGATGTTAACTATGGCGCAATGAAGAGCTGCAATACGTTGATTAAAACTATTAAATACTGAAGTTTAAGTAATAAATATATTAGATTTCTATGAATAGTACTTATTTCTTTGCTAAAAACATGCGGGGAAAATGTGGGGAATATCGATTTGACTTTCCCCAAAATTGGGGATTTTCAGTTAGGTTTTTGGGTAATCCAGACAGTGGACGTTGGCAACACTGATGAATTGTATGTCATCTTGATCGCCGTGTAAGGTGCAATAGCTCATAATTATGAGCAACAGCCCTTCAGTTCCATTCAGTTCTAAAAAAATGTACGAGTGTTTTCTCCCATACGAAAAATAAACATAATCTTTTTTTTTTCTCAGGCTTGGAGCTACTCATACCCTCCATACTTTAATATTATATAGAGGGAGGTATACCCGAGAAATTCCAATACTTTTTTTTTAAATTCCTGACATTCAATTCCAATGAGTATGAAGCATGAACCTAGGTTCATGGTATGAAGCTTGATTTTCAGACCACAGTGATACGGGATGCATGGGATACGGGAACGTGGGACGTATACAATATAGAATAATGATGATGCAACCTTTAGCGACCTTGTTACAAAGGCTTCTTCATTTGTTTATTATTCGATTAGAAGGTTCTTTCGTAATCAGTGACATACCTATTCAAGACAGGTTTGTTTATCTCATTATCAGGTGGTACCTATATATACTAACCGCCTATAATAACGCTAACGCCATTAACGCTGCGCTTCTGTCATTAGAGCCTTTTTTATTTATGTTTATGGTTAGAACATAGGCGAAGTATTTTTCGCTTACGCTGATAGACGGAACATCAGTGTAACCGCGTATGAGACAGCGCGATGGTCATAAAATCCTATACAATTTGTATGAAAATAGATTTCTGACTCCGGAGTCAGACAGCCGTCGTAGAACAAAAAAGTGGCTACGTCGATAAGGACAGCAATAAGTAGCGATCTCCTTTTTTTAACTAGAGCGAATTTGCTATGTCCATCTTTCTGAGTAATATGACAAGACACGTGCTTCCTTCTAGTTCCTTCTCTTTCTACGGTTTAGAATCTAGACGAACGGCTTTGGTGTCGCCAAGTTCTTAACAAACAATATAGCTTTATAAGTAGGTATATTTTTTGTTTTAATAGGTAGGTCCTAACTTTTCTTCCGTACCAAAATTGGTAAAACTTATGGAATCACCTCGGTGTCTGTCCGTCTGTCCTATTTGTACACTATCTTACAATTAAACAGGGTGTAAAATGCGTTACTTATTATAAAAGAGGTGTTGATAACTTATCAACTTAACTGTGGTAAGCCCACATCGAAATAGCAAAAAAACAATCTAGAACTTTGTCGAGAAACTATTTAAAATTTTCTATGGAATGGAATAGCTCTTTTTTCGCGATTTTGATATGGCTCCATTGTGAAAGTTGTTCAGTTTGATGGTCTGGTCTGTCGTTTCGGCGTCAAAACGACTACCGATTCCACGGTGTATTTTTTTGGACAGATTGCCTGGCACGGGAGGGATAGGTATCATCATCAGCCTATATATGTCCCACAGAAGGGCACAGATAGGCCTACCCTCTAGGAGGGTGTTACGGCGTTAGTCCACCACGCGTGCCCAATGCGGAGCTAGACTTCACATACGCATCAGAATTTCTTCTTCTGTATATAGGGTCCAACTTAATATGCTGACACTTTTTTAAGAGGATGATCAGACCATCAAACTGAACAACTTTCTCTATTGGACCAACATCGAAATCGCGAAAAAAAAATCTAACGCTCCATACAAAACTGCAAACCTACCCGAGCCAAATGTATGGGACAGCAGATTTTTTTTTTCGCGATTTCGAAGTTGGTCCCATAGAGAAAGTTGTTCAGTTTGATGGTCTGATCAACCCCTTAAAAAAGTGTCAGCATATTAAGAAGGACCCTGTATGCAGGTTTCCTCACGATGTTTTCCTTCACCGTGTGAGAGCAGTCGGTAATACGTAGCTACATAAGTTAGAAAAAGTCATTGGTACGTGGCCTGTTGTTCGTGTGGATTCGAACCCGGACCTCATGATTGAGAGTGCATACCTCTCCGCAACGCGCCACCGAGCTCTAGCATGGATATGTAAAAAACATTATACGCACGATACCTATACAGGGTGTTACATAAGTAAAAATAAATATTTAAAACTCTTAAGGGGGTTGTTAAGACCATCAAACTGAACAACTTTTACTAGGATCAACATCGAAATCGCGAAAAAAAATATATCGGATATCCCATACATATTTTAGCTAGTTAGAGTCGATTTGTAGAGTATGGAACATCACTTTTTTTTCGCGATATCGTTATTGGTCCCATAGTGAAAATTGTTCAGTTTGATGGTCTAAACTGTTTATTTGTATTTTTGTAACACCTTGTATAGCTAATCATAATGATCATTAGATACTGTCTTACTGTCTAATATTTGTAGGTACCGACGACGTCATTACTGTAATATTACAGTAACTATCTATTCTTGGTTCGTACGTAGGAATTTCCGTTATGCAGCCACGGACCTGAAAAAAGACGGACGTAATGTGACACTAAAAAGATGTGAAGCATGCAAGGTCCAACATTTTCGTTTGCTCTACAAGGGACCTACACTCATACAGATGCACTAGCTCTAGGCGCAGGTCCTACACCCGTCCCCATTATGTACCGCGTGACAGCACGCACACAAAAGAAATGGGTGCTTCACTCGTGATTAGACGAGATTACGTCCGTCTTTTTTTCAAGTCCGTGTATGCAGCGTTATTTGTTTAAACTTAAGTTTGTTTCAGGGGCACGGATAATAATGGCATGTAGAGATTTGACGAAAGCAAATGCAGCCAAAAAAGGCATTGAACAAGAGACAAGGGAAAAAAGTGGGAGAGGAACATTAGTAGTCGAGCATCTCGACCTAGCCAGCCTCAAGTCAGTTCAGGAGTTCGCTTTCAGAATCCTAGAACACGAAGATGCTATCAACATCTTGGTGAACAATGCCGGAGTGATGTGCTGCCCTGAGGGAAAGACCGAGGACGGCTTTGAAACTCACATGGGGACAAATCATTTTGGGCACGCACTGCTGACATTGCTACTTCTTCCAAGACTCATAAAAAGTGCTCCAGCAAGAATAGTATGCGTCTCTTCCCTTTTACATACAAGTGGGTAAACTTAGGTACCTACCTAAATCTATCTTTTAACAATCCGTAATTATAAACCTAAATGCAAGTAATCATTAATAGTTACCACGTAACAGTGAATTTTGCGCTGTTGATTAGGACATTGCAGGCTGAATAACCTGATTGTCTGAAAAGAAAGATGATTCCTTTCTTCGGATGGCACGTTAAAAGCCGTTGGTCCCGGCTAACTATTTCTGATGGTAGTAGGTATAGTCGTTACATAAACACCACGTCAGAGACCGTAAGGTGGTTTGAATAAACTCTGAGACCAGTGCTTGCTGCCCAAATAATAGAAGATTTCAATGTCTTTTTTCAGTTGGCAGTCTAGACTTCAAGGAAAAGAATTTTCAAACGAGCCCTTACAATGCTCTGAAAGCTTATTCCGTCAGCAAAGCTGCAAACTTAATATTTGCAAAAGCACTTGCTGAAAAATTAAAGGTAAAGTACTTACTTAATAAAATAATTGGCTGAGTTTCAGTCGCTTTAGGAAAGCAAATATTGGTACCTACTGTGGAGCTCCGATTGCCGTTTCGAAATTGTTGTAAGGTGTACGGTATAATCACGGACCTGAAAATAAGACGGACGTAAAATGTGACACTAAAAAGATGTGAAGCATGTGGTCCTACATTTTCCTTTGTTCTACAAGGGACCTACACTCACACAGATGCACTAGCTCTAGGCGCAGGTCCTACAACCCGTCACCATTATGTACCGCGTGACAGCACGCACACAAAAGAAATGGGTGCTTCACTCGTGATTAGACGACATTACTTCCGTCTTTTTTTCAGGTCCGTGGGTATAAGATACAACACTTTGTACCACCGCCATGGAAATAAAAAAAGGGCTTGAACGAAACGATTACAAGATCATATTTAAATATAACTTTTTAGAGCAAGTTCAGGTGACACAATTTTAATCAAGCAATACCTTCTTATGTAAGTACCTACTTACTCGTTCTTACTTTTACTCCCGACAACTTTCGTAAAAGTCTCGTAAACTTTCAAGCACTGACCTCATACTTTTATATACTTAAGTATAGCAGTTTTTTTAATTTGAAGGTACACTTGAACTACTTATGTGGTAACAGTAGGTTTCATTTAGACTGAGAATACAGGGTCCAACTTAAGAGAATATTATCCCGAGAGCGAAAATGCGCGCTGCATACAAACGTACTATGGTGATATTTTCAATACTAACCTATTAAATTCAATGAAATTTTGCAGAAACAATCTAGAAACAAATTTCTATGCTTCTATAGAGTCAGATTTTCGTTAAAATATACAGTTTCAATGCTAGGATTAATTTAAGATTTGTATGGAAATCTTTGAGGCACTGTAACATGAAAACTATTCATTTTAACGAAAATCGGATTCCATACAAGCATAGAAATTTGTTTCTAGATTGTTTCTGAAAAGTTTCATTGACTTTAATTGGTTAGTATTGAAAATATCACCACAGTACGTTTGTATGGAGCGCGCTCCGAATAATATACCCTTGATATGCTGACACTTTTTAAGGGGAACAAACTGAGCAACTTGCTCTAACGAAAAAGAAATCTGCTGCTCCATACATTCGGGTCGAGTTAGGTTGGCAGTTTGTATGGGACAACAGTTTTTTTTTTCGCGATTTCGATGTTGGTTCCATAGAGAAAGTTGTTCAGTTTGACGGTCTGATCATCCCATTAAAAATGTGTCAGCATATTAAAAAGGACCCTATATAATAATTATAGAGAGATAACTCTGGTTCCGTATACATAAATTTTGTACCAACGTACTTACACACGGCGACACGTCAGGTTACGCACCCTATATTATATACCCTTAACTACACTACGTACAAAACACAAAATAGTGCGGTAGAGAGCCTGCATAGACGCGGCTGCCGGCGCGGGCGCAGCGAGCCGTGAGACGAAACAACAACAACATGCCGCTCCCTCTTGCACGATTCGCAGCGTTCAACTTCTAATAGTTCAAAGTCCAAATAGGGTAGCCTGAGCTGACGCCGTGTGTACATACTCATAGGTCCGAGGACCAAGCCTGTGCACCGGCGCCGCAACACATAAAAAAACAAAATCTTGATTGTATGAAATGCCCTAGAAACTAATAGGTACCTAGAATGTATGGGCTCCAAAGGATATCCCCAACTTCATTCTATTTTGGATTTCGTGACCCCAGAGCGAAATTAACTCACGAGTCGATGTAAACTACTTATGACTGATCAATAACATTTCAGTAAACAGTATGGAATTTGGCTTCCGTAGTTCGTAATTCGTAATTCGGAGCGCGCTCCATACAAACGTACTATGGTGATATTTTCAATACTAACCAATTAAAGTCAATGACATTTTGCAGAAACAATCTAGAAACAAAATGCTTGTATGGAGTCAGATTTTCGTTAAAATGTATAGTTTTAAAGTTACAGTGCCTCAATGATAAATTAATATATCCTAGCATTGACACTGTATACCTATTTTAACAAAAATTTTACTTCATACAAGCATACAAGCATTTGTTTCTAGATTGTTTCTGCTTTCTTTGGTTAGTATAATACTAACCAATTAAAGTCAAAGAAAACAGAATTTTCAATAATTGAAAATATCACCATTTTGTAAGGAGCGCGCTCCGAATTATATCCCCTTAAAAAAATACAGTCGAATTGAGAACCTCCTCCTTTTCCGAAGTCGGTTAAAAAGACGAAAACACACTTAGTTTTGCAGTCGGGAGGGAATAATAGCAGTTACTCAAGTTTGGCTTGTGTTTAACCAGGAGCACAACATAAGCGACGTGACGACCTACAGCCTCCACCCAGGAGTGATCGGCACAGACCTCGGGAGACACTTCAGCAGCACCCTGGGCTACGGCACCACGTGGCTGTTCCAGAATGTGCTCAGCTGGTTCGTGAAGAGTCCACGCTGTGGGGCTCAGACCTCTATCTACTGCGCCATCGACGAGGCGTGCGCCAATCAAAGTGGTCTTTATTACGCGTAAGTGTCTTGTAAACAGTGGCGTAGGCTGCTTTTCCACCAGAGATGTGCGAGGTAGCGAGGCGGTGAGCGAGGAAAAAATCTGCCAATGAGAGTGCTCCAATTTCGCAATGACGTGATCGAGAGAGCGCGCTATTGGCGGATTGTTTCCTCGCTCACACGTCAGAAAGCTATCCATGTGATATTATTTTGAATAAAATAATTTGATTTGACTCTTCTCGAATCTTGATCTGCCTCCTTGGTCTAATGGTTAAGAGCATTGGGCTCTTGACACGGAGGTCGTGGGTTCGATTCCCTCGGGGGACACCTAATAATATGTCACTTTGTGCGTTTTTCCCCAGTTGGTTAGGACATTGCAGGCTGAATCACCTGATTGTCTGAATAGAAAGATGATTGCGTGCTTCGGATGACACGTTAAGCGGTTGGTCCCGGCTACTATCTTTGTGGTGGTAGTCGTTACATAAAAACCACGTTAGAGGCCGTAAGGCGGTCTGAAAAAACTCTGACACTAGAGCTTGCCCACACGATAAGGGTTCTAACAGAGCACTGCATTGTTTCAGTGACTGCGCTGTCGCGTTGACATCCAGACATTGTGGAGACGACGGTGTAGCAGCTGAGCTGTGGAGACACACGGTGGCCTTATTGAATCTCGGCAGTTATAATCCCTTCGGCGGTGTCGACCCGGAAAGAAAAACTCTACAATAAACGTTGCATTGTATTAATAAAACATTACATGACTTTCAAAATGTATTCCATTCGACGACGAATTTTATCCTGCACAGTCAATTTCTTGCTCAAGATGTAAACCTCGTGTTTCAAGATGTAAACCTCGAGACCGTTTCGGTCCGAACTTCGTTGTAATAGAGTTGACATTGGAACGAAAACTTTCACGCAATTGCGAAGTTCGAATGTCCGGGTAGAGGCCCTGAATTGTCCGCTTTACGCCCCGCATTACGCTCTGTCTCAATAAACGAGGCTTATACCATAGCATTTTGACCCTGACATCCCTGACCCGACCTGACCCTCATAGTCTAGAGTCACGGACCTGAAAGAAATACGGACCGAGTATTGCACTAAAAAGATGTGAAGCATGCAAGGTAATACAATCTCGTTTGTTCTACAAGGGACCTACACTCACAAAGATGCACTAGCTCTAGGCGCAGGTCCGATAACCCGTCACCTTAATGTACCGCGTGACAGCACGCACACAAAAGAAATGGGTGCTTCACTCATGATTAGATGACATTCCGTCTGGTTCTTCTTTTTAGTCTGTGGTCTAGAGTATGTAATTTTCTTTGCTCATAGTGCGAGAAAATATCTTCACTTGTGCGTTTTCTGCTTCTCCGCTTTCCCAGCACCGATTTCTCACAAATGAAGTAGGAATTGACTTTGCAGTTTATGGTGAAGTATGTGATCATTTTGTCCATACCACCACAAGAATGATGAGTTGTTAGGTACTTATTTTTGAATCTCACGCTTTCAAAATCACATGATCAAATGGCCCAATCTCCATAGTAATTTTGACATTTTCTACTGCTGATTTCAACGTGTGGCGGCCGGCGGGAAACTGTTGGATGAGGGCAGGACCGGTCATTGTGGCGATCCTTGCGAGAGACCTGTCCAGCAGGAAGTCACCCGCGGGTGAGATGATGATGAAATAAATTAATGTAAAGCCTGATCAGGAATATAAAAAACCTGGATTGGGGGCGCTGCAATCGACTGTCACATGTTAGTGTTCCAAGTACAAAAATTAGTTCCAATGATTTTCCGCAACATGGCGAGGTTTTTTATTTTCCTGGTCAGGCTTTAGGTAGGTACCTACTCTGCGTCAGACGGAGTCGGCGATCGTCTGTGTCGCCGTTATCGCTATCAGTCGCTGACACACTGTCGCTCGTCTGTAATTTGTGCCACTATTCAAAGCCTGACGAATGTATTGAGGAAGGAAAACATAATTGAAACTTACTTGATTCGTATGTGTCACACTCTTTTTGTAGTAGCATAGCATATGCTCACGACTATATTCCCCGAGGGGGTAGTCAGAGATATTCTGAAACCTCAGAACATCCACGATTCACCAGTAGTATCGAAATTTTGTCCACTGTGACAGGGGGTGAGCCCGTCGCCACTTATACAAGTCTGGAGACGAATATAAAACAATTTAATTTTTTCTTCGATAGTGTAAACAATTTAAATTACGTATGAAAACTTTCCTGCAGCAGATGAGTGAGTGCATTATTATTGGCGTTTCCTCAACAACCGGAAAATTACAGTAATTATAATATTAGATAAGTATCAGAAAGTTTGTAGGTAATTTTTTCTTATTGTGTTCCGTACCTCAAAAGGAAAAAATAGAACCCTTTCCAAGTTTCTAGTTACCCTCCGACAAACTTGTACAGGTACCTAATGTTTGCCAATGCAAACGTGTAATAACATAACATAACATCGTATCACGTCTTTTATCTAGTTCGTTCGCATGCAAATAGAAAGAGAGCGAAGGTGTGATAGCGCTGTATCAATGCGGCATGCTACCTATGCAGGAGTGCGATTTTTGAATCTCATTCGAAGAATTCGGCAGTTAAAAATGTCAAAATTACTATGGAGATATAGATATGCATCTTTCTACTGCTGATTTGACTTCCAAAAATCATAATTCTGTAGTGCGATTTTTTAAAGTCAAATAAGCAGTAAAAAGATGCATGAGAACGCTTTTGTATGAGATTTAAAAACCGTTCAAGCTCACCGATGACATTCAAAAATCGCACCCCAGTATGGAAAGATTAATCTGGTGGTAAGCCACACAGAACATTATAAGAGGGGTTAGAAGTGTAAATTAGAACGCGTGCCACAGGTTATGCAAAGATTTGCATAACACCATAAGGCGCGCGGCGTGGTGCGAGCGAGAGGGCATGAGTAGTTGTAGCAGCGTGAGCGGGAAGACAAGTGGCGATAGTCGTTTCCGAAGCAAAAGCGCTACTTTGTATTTCTAACACTTTGACTACTTATGTGTGGACTAGTTACGCGTGTAATTCTACTAACAAACATTTCTGCCACTTTTTGCGGGGGGCGAGGTAACATGAAATCCGCAACTTTGGATTTTATTCCCCATAACTTTAGATTCTAATTTTGAATGTTAAAAATCATGAAAAGTAGTCTCGTGTGAACACCAAACTTTTTAAGTTCGAAGTTATTGTTTCGCAATTATAGGCTGTCTCGTTTAGTGTTAAGGTATAAAATTGAATGTAAATGCACATGATCAATTGATCTTATACCGTGGCAGAGGGTAAATGCTACCGCAAGGCTAGTCCTTATAATAAATAGTCAAGTTCTAACACCTCTTATAATGTTCTGTGGTAGGCCACATATTTCGTAATAAGGAAAAATATTCTAAGTTCGGTTTGTAGCAGTAAAAATGATTTACAACAACAATATTTTACATAAATGCTTTTAGTCAAATAATAATAAGATTTTCTACTTACAAAATATAATTATTATTACTAGCAATTACCTATATAAGCTTTTAGTTAAGCTTCACCCACATTACAATAAGGTATTCTAATCTGAATACATTGCAAGATTAGACAGAATTTTTTTAAATATTTGACTAAACATTCGATAAAACATTTTTTCAGTAACACCTTAGTAGATATTATTTACAATGGATGCACAAACAGAAATAAATATTAAAAAATAAGCAACAACTTGCCTTCAAAGTTTGAAAGCATTTTTTATAATACAGACGTAGATTGACTAGTAGGTATAAACAATTTTCCTAAAAATTTCATATGAGGCATTAATTATGCCCCAACTTAAAAATGCCCGAGATATATTAAGCAGAGCTCCATGATAAAAATTACCAAATTTTGAGCCTCGCTTACGTAAAATATACGTAAACTCATATGAAAGTGTCCTGTGCGGCCCTCCTAGCTCACACTGCATGGCTATTTTAATTACGTTTAAAGGGTAAAACATTGTACTGAGAAAAGCACCTATAGTAGCTCCAGCTAAGAAATTCTGTAAGCTTTGATACACCACACTATCTTGCGTCGGTAGTCTTATATTCACTTCATCACGGATTATAAAAAACATGGCATTTGACGGTCCATTCCTCAATAAGATAGGTCTGTATCCTCTGTAAAACTCTTTGATGCCGAATTCACTTGCAATGTGCCGTGCTGCATCCGCTGTGTTCTTGAATGCATGATGATACTTTGGATGGATAAGGAGGGTTTGAACTCTCTCGAAAGGCATGAGTGTAGCCTCAACACAGCCTGCCATAACTCCTGCCAATGATTTGGCAACATATGGATTAACTTTGTAGTCAAGCAACGGTTGTAGGCACTGGTCGTAGATACCAAACATAATAGACATGGACATGGTCCTCTGCAACAGCGGAGGAAGCATTCCACGATATAGGTACCCTAAGCCTTCTTTCTGCAACTGGTTCAGCGCAAATGTTGTTTCAACTCCATGCATCATCTGTAAAAGAGGTGTGTATCAATTATACTTCACTTTTCACTAAAAGAACAGATAGAAAGGTGGTTATCGCTGAAAACTATTTCTTCCTGATAATTATAGAGGAAAAATTGTTTTACCACATAAAGTCGCAGAGACACGGCGCGAAAACTTACTTACGGTTGCCGCGCACTTGAGTTAATTATTGGCAAGAGTTTAAGGGTGTAAACTCTATATACCAAGCAAAAACATAAAAATTCCTTGCAATTGTTATGGTTAGACAGATTTCATGTCATGTGCCTGCGGCCTAAGAATCATAATTTTTTGGGTAACTATAACAAATTATTCGAACATATGCATACATCCAGAACCTTTATAAAAATTAACAGTCTGACAAAGTTTAAGTTCAAAGTATATTTCATTCATTTTTTAATTTTATTTAATGCCTCTTTAGCTGGCCACTGCAGTAATGTACCTTTATTCAATAGTGATAAGATTTCCGCAGCGAGCAAATGCTCTTCAATGCTCTTCTGCTGTGAATTGACCCTAATTATTCATTTACTGAATATAGAATTTTATTTAATGTTTTGAAAATAAAAAAATAAAAATTACCTGTCTAAATATGAGTTTATTGAGAGGGTAGCTGATCAGTATATTACAGAAAGCAGAGCCTCCTCCGCAAACGAACTCCTTCCAGTTGATGGACATGCTCTGAGCAGGCACCGGCACCGCCATGTCTCCCTCATCTAAACAGCTTCTGTTTGAAAGCTTCCTGTCGCGCTTATCCTTACATGTCATGCTTGTTCCCCCTCATCTCTAAAAAATAACATTATAATGTTATTAAAATAGTGATTTCTTACATGTTTTACTATTCCCAGAATAATAAGTGGAAAAAAACTATAAATCGAATTTAGATAATGACTTTCTTTGGAGTTGCTTTGTGGGTCTGCTATTGGGCGGTCACGTGTGCGTCGGTTGCCCCATTCCCGGCCTACAGTGGAACTCCAGTGGTGGCTCAGGATATTGTTCTTTTATAAGAACAACCCTTGAAGTCACCAAAATATCAATATAACCGTACAACGTCAAGCACTTTTGGTATAAAAACTCGACATTGGCAAAATCATCACTAACCAAAGATGGCAGCCATATTTTTAAAAAATAGAATAGAATAGAATAGAATAATGACTTTCTTTGATAATGCTGATTCTTAGTTTCTTAGTTTTAGCAAAAAGTTCTAAAATTGCTGTTTTTCCTTTAATACAGACAAATCCAGACCAAACAGCAACTAGTCTTTGACAATATGCTGACGACCCGGTTGATGTAATGGTTACCACGCCGGACTGCCAAACCAGGGTCCTGGGTTCGAATCCCGGTTCGGTCATGGATGTTATATGTTCGTGCCGTTGTTGTATGGTTTCCATAATAAAAGCCTTTAGTGCTAGTTTGGGATCATAACAATGTATGTGCCTGTGAGTTATTTAAAAAAAAAAAAAAAAAAAAAAATATAGTTTCTCATCACAATGAATAACAAATAGTTCAGAAAAACAACAGAAAACAATGAGAAAAATGATTTCATGTTTGTGAGCTTCTTTTTGCATGAATCATGATCGGAAATACATTGCATGACATTGCTAGTGTAAGCTTTTTGTGTTTTCAAACAGTTTTATAAAATTATCAATGATAATTATCATTTCAAACCCTGATAGGTATTCATGTATTATCAAAATAATTTAACACTTTCGCTGCTAAGCCCAAAATCATGATCCTCGTAAAGTGCTAAAAGTGACCCCCTCATAGGTTGTGCGCACAGTCGTAACGTAAAACGACCAAAGCTGCTCACCTCGTGGGTCGTCCCGCACAGGCGTAAGGTTTGGGTGACTCACGCTGTCGGTCATGAGCACAGGCGAAACTTGACACCCCTCGTAGATCGTAGGCGCACAAGCGTAACAGTGACACGATAATCTGGCTCATCTCGTGGGTCACCCGCACAGGCGTAAGGTCGTCGGTGACTCACGCGGTAAGTCGAAGCGGTAAACTAGTTACGTGGGTTCTTTAGCACTGCAGTCCATTTGTCGCCGCCCTACGCCGTAGGTCGACAGCAGCGAAAGTGTTAATTTTTTCAGATATTTATTGTAGCAAGATAATTAAATAACTTTTACATTTTCTGTTGTTTGTACCCAGCGACCACACTGTGGTCTGTTTGTACCCAATAACAGTAATACTGTAAAACTCCTTGATCTATTTATTATTCTGACTATAGCCGAATTGGCAATTTATTAGTTATTTCAAGGACCTTGGCATCGGTGGCGCGTATGGAAGGTATGGAAACTATATCTCGAGTTCTGGGTTCAAATCTGCATGGAAGGTATATCATGTAACAAAGCGATTTTCTAACTTATATTATATTCGTAATACCAACTGCTCTCAAACGTCGAAGGAAAACATCGTGAGGAAACCTGCATACGCTGAAGAAATTCCGATGCGCATGTGAAGTCTACCAATCCACATTGGGCACGCGTGGACTATCGCCCTTACACCCTCCCTGAGGGTAGGCCAGTGCCCTACAGTGGGACGTATACAGGCTCACGATGATGATTGAAGGACCTTGACAATCCGACAGAACAGGTTATAGAAATGAATGGCATTCATGTAATACAACATAGTTTTTAGAGTTGAAATAGAAAATATTTTCTTACTTTTTGTGAGCTGGGTTAATTCCTCCAAAAATTATGTAAATTGTTACGTGTTAATTAGAACGAACGTTTTATAATGTAGTATCTTAGCGAGATATACTAATTATTTCAATTTCTGAAGTTCTAATGACTGTTTAAAGGAAATCACGGCTGTTTTATTGTGAGTAACACTCCAATGATTCAGTTTTTCCAATTTAGTTGTCAATTTTTCCTCACAAATAACACAAAAATTGCACAAATCCAAGCATGCGAGAATACAAGACGTACCGATCAAAAAATTACAACCAATGACATTGACAATGACAACTGACTGTCATGTCAATGACGATATGTCAATATTTGGCTTTTTTTGTTGTTGTTGTTGTTACATTTATCCTTGCGGAAAAGCAAAGGGAATATAGCCCATGCAGCCAAGTCTGATTTTGTCTTTTTTTGTAAATTCATTATAAAAGGCACTATGTGCCTGATCTGTGTTAAAATTATGGTCTTCATAATTCAAGTAAATTGTCGTTTTTCAGTAATAATGTCATTTCTGTGGTTTTCGTCATTTCCTTGTGTCATTTCCGAGATCAAGTTTCTATTTGCCGATGTCTTCAATAAGTTTTCAATATTGACAGGAATCCGTAGTTTTTAGCAGTTTTTTTAATCGCCGTTAAACCCTTAAACCTAACTCATTGAAATGCGAGGGTGGTTCACACATTGCAATGTTTACGGAAATTTTACGCGGGGATATCAATCCGAAACGAACGGTCACGCCTTACTCTATTTCTCACTTTTACTATATTGTTCTCCATTAAAGGCACATTATTATACTAATTCCACCACATTATCACAATAATAGCCACGAAAAACTAATTTAGAAAATTAAGAAACAAAGTCCGCCCGTTTCGTCTTGTTTCCCGCGCAAAACTCGGGCTTTTTTTGTTGTTGTTGTTGTTACATTTATCCTTGCGGAAAGGCAAAGGGAATATAGCCCATGCAGCCAAGTCAGATTTTGTCTTTTCTTATAAATTCATTATAAAAGGCACTGTGTGCCTGGTCTGTTTTATGTATATTATAATGTTTCCTTCTTGTCTTCTTCATAATTCAAGTAAATTGTAATTTTTCTGCAGTATTGTCATATTCTGAATTATATCCGAGATCGTGTTTCTAGGCTGAGATTCAGAGACGATTTTTTCCGTCTTAGCTCGAGCTAAGTAGGGTCGAAATGTATGGATTTTGACATACGGGAGTTCGAACTATGACAGAATCGTCTCTGAATCTCGGCCCTAGTGTCCGATGTCTATATTGTTAAGAATCCGTTGATGTCACGTTTAAAAAGAAACTTACTTATGTCAATGAGTGCAAAATGACACAGAAATGACATTATTGCGGATAAACAACAATTTACTTGGAATATGAAGACTTGGAAAAATTATAATTTTAGCACAGATCAGGCACATAGTGCCTTTTATAATGGATTTATAAGAAAAGACAAAATCTGACTTGGCTGCATGGGCTATGTACCATTTGCCTTTCCGTAAGGAAAAATCAGTGCTGCCAAGTTAGGCGATTTATCGCCTTTTAGGCTACATCAGGGGGTCTATCGGCGACCAAAAAATACGATTGGCGACCGGTCGCCATTTAGGCTATATTCAAAAATAAAATAGGCGATTTTAGGCTATTTAAGAAAAATAGGCTCGTTCGGGTAATTTTAGGCTATTTAAAGAAAAATCTCAATTATAATACTTATTGTAAGTAAAATTATATGATATATTTATAGTAGACTGTTCACTGTATAAACTGTACACTGTAGTAACACACTTAACGTAAGTGTATGTTATGCGGTAGAGCTGTGAGTAGAGATTGCAGTTGTAAAAAAAATATATTTTTCTGTCACGAGCAGCCAATATAACATTTATTTTGGCCAACTTGCGGTATTTTTAGGCGAATTTAGGCTATATTACACAGGGGAAAAATTAGGCGACTTTAGGCTACTTGGCCCGAGATTTTTGGCGATTCAGACTGGCTGGGACTTGGCAACACAACACTGGAAAAATGAAACGACAAAAAAAAAAAAAAGAGTAGGCGAATGGAGATGTTGTATTGTGTATTTTCATGTATTTTAGTTTAGATAAATCTAGAAATAAAGAATAAACAGAATATTTGTTTCTAAAATGGCTGCTGTTCTGAAAAAGAGAGCTCTTGCTGAATATAACAAATCTTTTCAGGTAAACCAGATTTATAACCTTTCGAAACAGTCGACTTTAGAACATTTTGTATGAAACTGACCTTTCAGGACTTTCAGGACAATCCACCAGCGAAGAAGCTACATTTAGCAAAGAAACCTTTAATAGGAAGTTCAGCGGCTGCTTTCGTGGGTCTCCTAGAAAAGTGTAAATCGAGTGACGACGCTCTAAACTTGCTACTGCGTATATCAGATTGCCTTCAGTTCCAAGAGTCTGACGTCGAAGAAGCTATCAATAAGTTGTCGGAGCACTTCCTGTCTGAGGAGGAAGCGGTGGTGCGCGTCAAGATACTGTGGTTGTACTGTGACATTGGGCTGGAATGCCCGGGACCAAACCTGAATAACCTGATTGATAAAACGATAAATTTAATCAAGAATGAAACTTCACACAAAGTATGTTGGTCTTTTTATTTGTTACTAGTTGCGCCTAGGAGTCGCGTTGTCGATCTGCTATAGGGCAGTCACGTTTGTTGGTTGCCCCCTCCCAGCTCAACAGCGGGGCTCCAGTGGTGGCTCAAGATAGTGTTCTTTTATAAGAACAACCCTTGAAGTCACCAAAATATCAATATAACCGTACAACGTCAAGCACTTTTGCTATAAAAACTCGACATTGGCAAAATCATCACATACCCAAGATGGCAGCCATTTTTTAAAATATAGAATAGAATAGTTGCGCCTAGTGTCTATAGTACCATTGACCGCGGCGAACTTCGTACCGTCTTAGAATCTTCCCGACACACACTTGGCCGTTTTTTTTTGAGCCTATGTTCATCACGGATAACATAGTTTTCTAATGGTGAAAGAATTATTCAGATCGGATCTGATACGGACCCGTTCAACCCTAAGACTGGAATCTGAACATTTCTATACAGGGTGTAAGGTCTGCCCTCCGCAGACTGAAACGTTGAACTCAGAACATCAAACTGAACAACTTTCACTATGGAGCCTACCTCAAAAACCGTAAAAAAAAATTTGCTGTTTTATACAAAACTGCTGTACCGACCCCACTCAAATGTATGTGGAACAACAGGGCCCTGTTTAATAAACGCGACATGTGACAATTGACAGTGACAATTCAGAGTACATTGCTGGTTACTAATGACGCTGAACTAGCAGTGCTTCATGTGTGCTAGCATTCTCAGCAGTGTACTGCACTGTAGTTACAACTACATTTACATTTAGTTTGCAGTGCCCTTACAGGGTTCATGTGCGCTCTATTTTTATATTTGTCCACCTTATGAAGCAATAAACTATTATGACTATGACTACTCTGAATTGTCATTGTCAATTGTCACTTGTCGCGTTTATTAAACAGGGTCCTGCCTGATTTTTTTTCGCGTTTCCTGAGGTAGTTTGGTCTACTATGGAAAGATTCTACTTTGGACATCATGTTCTACTTTGGACAGATTCTACTTTAGGCTCTAGTGAAAGTTGTTCAGTTTGATGTTCTGAGTTCAAAGTTTCAGTCTGTGGAGGGCTGTCCCTGTATGTGAGAGCCATAATGTGCCACATCAGGCCACATCTTAAAAACAACAGTCAAGATTTAATAAAGACTCAGTACTTATAAAATACTAGTGTTTTCCCGCGACTTCGTCCGCACAAATTATATACCAGATTTTAAGTCAGATCATAAGCTATCAAACAAAAAAAGTTTCATCAAAATCGGTTCAGTAGTTTTTGCGTGATGCGCGAACAAACAAATAAACAAACAAACAAACAAACAGACAGACAAAATTTCAAAAAAAGGTTGATTTCGAGTCAGGGATACCTAAAAACCATATCGTAATCTTTTTTTTGTAAATATCTTCAATGTACAGACACACTTAGTTACAGTTTTATAATAGTTTAGATTTTTTTCAGGTCATAGCCCAAGGCATAGCCACACTAATGAAACTGGGAAACAAGTTAAATGAAGACAAGATCCTTATGATGCGACTCGTCGGTGTTGCCAAGGATAACTTGAAGGACACTAGTCACATGGTCAAGTGTAAATGTCTCCAGTTGATCAGCGAACTATACCCGATTCACCCTGAAACTGATCGGACGGTGGAAATGGTCACTGAAGTTGATGCTATTGTGAAACTGCTTGGAGATTACTCTAATGCTGAGGTAATGTTTTGAAACATATTTCCTTCTTTTTAGTGACCAAAATATGAAGACAGCCTGACAGTGGGATTTGATTTGTTCAAAGGCTGATTTATACATACTCATGATACTTAACAATTTTCTCCAAAGAACCAAAGAGTTCAATTTCAATAAGCCCCTTGTCCCGATCTTTTGTGTTGTGAGAAGTGTAGTTGTCAGCATATAATGTTTGACCCTGTAAAATTTTTATCTTTGGGCTGTATCTGCAGGATCAGGTTCTTAACGAATTATATTGTTTATAGGATGCAAGGGTGCGATGTGAAGCATTCCAGTCTCTACTGACATTAAATGATCGTGGACAGAGCCTGAGCGCGAAATTGTACGACACGGCGTGCGCAGCGCTATCTGACGACTACGAGATTGTTAGAGAAGTGGCTCTTAGGCTCGTCTGGCTCCTGGGGAACAAGTATCCAGAGAAGTGAGTTGAATCTGTAATGTTATTACTCTTCTTCCTCAGCTTGCCAACCCCTACTCTGAGGATAAAATTCTCCAATACTTCTTCAGATGCAGTTAAAGTTATAAGCCTGTAGAATCCCACTGCAGGGCAAAGGCCTCCTCTGACTAATAAGGGTGAGAGGGAGTGGGCCATACTCCACCACGCGGGCCCAGTGCGTGTTGGTGGAGGCAAGTTAGTGGTCAACTTGCTGTCAGCGAATTTTCAAGCCGCCTTAATATGCCTCTGTCCTGGCTTGTTTGTCTGTATTAAATGCGAGCATTTACCCGCGACTTCGTCCGCAAGGGTTCCTATCATTGTAGCGAGATAAATGTTACCCCAGATTTCTAATCATAAGCTTTATAAGCGGTAATTTGGAAATTTTTGAATCAGGGACACCTATAACCATATAATGTCTACAATGTACACACTAGTTTAAGAAGATTAAATATTTGAGTTTTAAAGTCATCAACTGGTCCACAGGTCTAGGTTCTAGTGGGCCATTTGGCACGTAACCCTAAGCATTAACATACCCATATTACCCCCTAGTTCGATCACCCTCCAAGACGGCGAGACGACGATCCGGATGGTGGACGACGCGTTCATCCGCATCTGTTCGGCGGTGAACGACCTCTGCATGCAGGTGCGCGCGCTGGCCTGCAAGCTGCTCGGCTCCACGCGCGGCGTCTCCGACAGGTTCCTGCTGCAGACGCTCGACAAACAGCTCATGAGCAATATGAAGGTGCGTCAACATTGTACACAATCAATCACCAACATCTTCCGTCGAACTTATAGCTAGGACACAGGCCGACCCTCACCCATACAACCTGTATTGAAGACAGTAACTTTTTAATATTAAAAATATTATTTTTCTGTTTGCATGACAAGTATGATGCTCCGTACAAAAGCAGTCAGGTACACAGGATATTTTGAAGTGCAAAAGTGTGTGATTTACCTAACACCCGCTGCGCGTGTGGTATTTCATATCAAAAGCACGCTAAATAGTTTGTTGATTCATAAAGCCGTCTCGCTTGCCTTTATGAATCTTGTCCTATTGAGGCCACTTGACTTTAAGCAAAGTCAACAGGACTCCGAAAGTAGGCTGACCGCAATCTTATGAAGCCGTGCTAGATCAGCATGGTGGCCTGCTCTCTCTAAGGGCACGTTCATTGACACGTCCAAATTCCTCGCAATCACCTAACCTCACGGCCGCCGCAAGAAAGAGTTCGCAACGTGTGTCTGCGACCTCACTCTTTTTAGTGATTCTACAGGCTATAACTTTTGTTGTTAACAGAAAAAGCGGACAGCGCACGAGCGGGGCGCGGAGCTGGTGCGGTCGGGCGCGTGGGCGAGCGGGAGGCGCTGGGCCGACGACGCGCCCGGCGCGCTGGTCGAGCAGCAGGCCGTGCAGCTGTGCCCGGGCGGGGCCGCCGGCGCCTTCGTGCACGGCCTCGAGGACGAGCTCATGGGTGTGTAGCACTCACACAGACACACGGCGCGCTGGTCGAGCAGCAGGCCGTGCAGCTGTGCCCGGGCGGGGCCGCCGGCGCCTTCGTGCACGGCCTCGAGGACGAGCTCATGGGTGTGTAGCACTCACACAGACACACGGCGCGCTGGTCGAGCAGCAGGCCGTGCAGCTGTGCCCGGGCGGGGCCGCCGGCGCCTTCGTGCACGGCCTCGAGGACGAGCTCATGGGTGTGTAGCACTCACACAGACACACGGCGCCTGGTCGAGCAGCAGGCCGTGCAGCTGTGCCAAGCCATTTTTGTACTCCTAAATTGCCATGTTCACAATCAAGTCGCAGGGCTATCAAATCTTCCCTCACCAGTTTAATCATAGGCCCGTATTGATCAACCTGCCTCAAATAATCTTCAGCTATATATAATTGTATCTAGCTAGACAGATGATTACAGATATCTCAATCAACGAAGCGCTCCACTCTTTGTCCTAATAGATTACAGTGCAAGTGTGCAATGTACTGCTAGTCTATTATAAG
This sequence comes from Agonopterix heracliana, assembly GCA_963693445.1. Classification (NCBI taxonomy): domain Eukaryota; kingdom Metazoa; phylum Arthropoda; class Insecta; order Lepidoptera; family Depressariidae; genus Agonopterix; species Agonopterix heracliana. The sequence continues at coordinate 7,125,304 of OY856308.1, forward strand.
CACTTCTGAGAGATCTAGAATTTACTTTAATTATAGATCTAAATTTTTGCAGTGCCCTAGCAAAGTGGAATCGATATGTAACATATTTTTCTTCCCTTCGGCAAAAAGCGTCAATTCTCGTCCCGCTGCGCTAAACGAATTTGCCCCTTTCCACCTCGGTCGAGGAGAAAAATAGTATACTAACCTCGACCTTTCTTACTTTCCTGTCCTCGGTGTGTAATCTACTATTAACACCATGGTTTAAATAAATGATTCGTATTTGTAACATATTGAACATTTGGCATCGACAGAGGTCCGCACGGCAGCAGTGGACGCGGTGTGCGAGCTGTCGATGGAGAACCAGGTGTTCGCGACCACCTCGCTCGACTTCCTCGTGGACATGTTCAACGACGAGATAGAGGACGTGCGCCTGCGCGCCATAGACAGCCTCACCCGCATCGCGCACCACATCGTGCTACGCGAGGACCAGCTCGAGACTATACTGAGCGCCCTAGAGGTGAGCTGTTGATCTGAACCAAGAAGTTTAAAATACCTACAGAGATGGAGATTGCATTACAAACATCTATGTATTTGAAGCCAGAATCTTTGACCTTTATTACGTCACTGATGTTTCCCATCTCATTTCCTCAGATGACATGACTTTAGAATGACCTTGAGATTGACAACTCCATGTAAAGAGGAAATGAGATGGGAGACATCAGTGACGTCATAAAGGTCATAGATTCTGGCTTCAAAAAGTTGTTTGTAGTGCAATCTCCATCTCTGTAGGTAATTTTAAACTTCTTGATCTGAACAAAACACTATTGTCTATAGCAGTTAGTCATGCGACAATTGACTTTTAAAACTGAAATATTGTAATGGAATGAAAGCGAAAAATACTTCGCCTATGACACGGACCTGAAAAAAAGACGGACGTAATATGACACTATAAAGATGTGAAGCATGCAAGGTCCAACATTTTCGTTTGTTCTACAAGGGACCTACACTCGCACAGATGCACTAGCTCTAGGCGCAGGTCCTACATCCGTCACCATTATGTACCGCGTGACAGCACGCACACAAAAGAAATGGGTGCTTCACTCGTGATTAGACGAGGTTACGTCCGTCTTTTTTTCAGGTCCGTGGCCTATGAATGGAATGTTTTGTCATATAAAATCTTGCAGGTTTTTTATGGGAATATACAGGATAAACTTGATATCATTGGTATCCTTGAAACTAAAAGTCTACCCATCAGACTGAAAAACGTTTACTATGGGAGCAAACGGATCGTAACAAAAAAAATGTTTCTGTTCCATACTAAACTGAAACACGACAAAACTTGAGCGGACAAATAGTCAAATTAGAAACTATTAATCGAATGTCAAAACGTGCGCTTTGTATGAAACATTTTGCTAGATACTAACAAGTGACGTCATCAACATTTCATCCTATTATTAAAAATAGTATTCAAGCGAAAGAATTACAGAAAATGAGAGTTCGTTATTTTCAAACTTTTTTTACTAAGAAGATAAAACTAAAATATGTTTTATGCAGTAGGCTCCCCTATTGATATACTGCTTGTTTGCAGGACTACTCGATGGACGTAAGGGAAGGCCTACACCGCATGTTGGGGTCCTGCACCGTAGCCTCTAAGACCTGCCTCGAGATGTGCATCGACAAGATATTGGAGAACCTCAAGAGATATCCACAGGTAACGTTACATTCTTAAGCTGACACGACTCCCCCACGGTGGACACAATCACCGAAACAGAACAGCACAAATCAATCGATGATTTAAAAATTGGGAGGTCGGATGTTTTTCCCGATCATTCACCTTGTTTTATATTAACGACTTTTTATTAAGGTTTTTCTTTATTTAGAAGAAGACAATCTATTTTGTATTTTCAACCGTTGTGCCCAGGATAATAGTTATTTGTTATGCTAGGCTGCAAAGTTGTTTTTTGGCGCGAGTACATGTATTGAAACCTGAGTAAGCGAAGGATTCTAGGATTGAAGAAATAAAATAATAGAATCCTGAGCTTATAGCGAAGGTTTCAAAGGTACGAGACCCAGAATAACTTTGCAGCCGAGCGAAACACACAACTTTTCACCTCACAACAGCCAGGAAAAAATATGAATTGCTAAAGAGAACAACTTTTAAACAGTTTTTTTTTCGTGCTGGCCAGTGACATAAAATAGTTATTAATGCATTTTCTGTGGACTGGCGGTATAGAAAAATATTGAATAGACAGATTCGAATTTCAAAAACTCTTTCCACGCTAGCGGATAAAATGCGCTTTTACACTCAGATTTCGAATAATAAACAGAATCTTTCCGAGCTTGTGAGGTGAAAAAGGATTTTAGAATACACTGACTGCTGTGACCATACTATTACGCAAGCACGCAGCGGCATTCTAAAATCGCAATTCGCGCCGCAGTTCGCCCTGTCCCGTGGCCAGGCGGTAAGTCGGTTCTTTTGTAAACAGTTTTTGTTTTCAACCGTTGTGCCCAGGACAAAAGGTCGACATTTCGGTGCGTGCAGCGGCTGGGCAGCTCGCACGCGACGCTGGTTCTGCCGCTGACGACGCGCCTGCTCGCCGTACATCCCTTCTTTGACATGTCCGAGCCGGACGTCGAGGACCCGGCCTGTATCCTTTTACATTTACATTGTGACATCAACAATCCAGACCAGACCACCCGCGGCCATCCAATACAACTATCGTAATGGAAAATTGACTTGTAGCCTGCGCGGACGCACTTTCAAAGCCAAGATAGGCTACATCAGCCACCTGAGAGCACATCAAAGAAGCTCTCAAAGTCAACAGCCATAATCAGTCGCTGTGGTCGAACACGGCCATGAAGCATCATCAATTTAATAGTAGATTACACACCGAGGGCAGGAAAGTCAGAAAGGTCTCAGATCTCATGTAATGTCAAAAAACATGTGATCTGAGGCTTTCTTATTTACTGCCCGAGGTTAGTAGACAATTTTTCTCCACGACGGAGGTGGAAAGTGGCAACTTCGTTTAGCGCAGCGCGACAAAAATTGACGCTTTCTGTCCGGAGTGGAGAAAACTCTATTACTGTAGGATTCAGTTGAGTCCCACACTGTATTAGTTATTTAGAGAGGGTGGATTTTTGAGACGGGGCAGTGAAGGCGTTCTGTTATTAGAAAGAGATGCTAATGTCACCACAAGCGCGAAAGTGCGAGTGGAGACTTCTAACGCATTTGTTCTGTAGTCTGATTCTACTGACTATTATCCAATGACATTAGTTATGATTATGCATTAAATATTATGAATTATGAATTAGCTATTATCCTATACTTTAATATTATAAATGTCAAAGTTTGTGACGATGTTTGTGGCTCAATCACGCATGAACAGCTGCGCGGATTTGGATGAAATTTGGCACACTTATAGAATTTATTCTGGATTGACACATAGTATATTATTTTAAAGTCCACGCAGACGGAGTCGTGGACATCAGCTAGTAACATAATAAATTATACTATGTACTTTTGATGCTCACTAAGCCTTTAAAGATGGAGCCAAGATAGACTTCGATCGCTTAGTAAATAGACGTAAATGAAATCGCCAACTATTTCATAAGTACCTTAACTAAACCAAAGACATGTGCGTCCTGATCCTGGTGCTGAACGCAGCACAACACTGCACGACCATGCTGCCTCTGTTTGAAGAGCACACGGTGAAGCACTACAGCTACCTGCGCGACACGATGCCGCATCTAGTGCCCCACCTGCCCATCGGTGAGATACTGACGTCCAATACAAGACTCGGCTACCAAATTATTAAAAATGTTTGTGTTGATCTACTACGCCAACGCAACGGGCATCTTAGAAAAACATTTAAGTTAACTTTTCCTTAACGTTATTTAGTCATATCGTTATAAAAGTCTGGACTCTCTGTTTTGATACTTCGATTGTTACAAGACAATCTGTGTGTTATTTTATTATTTACTTAACCTTAAAAGTTCGTATTTAACATAACATTGTTTGTACAAGGCGGTGCACAACAGTCGAGTGAGAAGAGCGAGACGGAGATAGACGACAGCGCCGTGCGGCGGTTCTTCGACAGCGTGCTCCAACACATAGACAACACGACGCTCTCCACCTCCGTGCGGCTCAAGATGCTGCACTCCGCCGAGGAGCAGCTCAACAAGTATGTTGTTATCTATGTACGAGCTGGTGGCCTGCAACAGACAGCGTGCTCCAACACATAGACAACACGACGCTCTCCACCTCCGTGCGGCTCAAGATGCTGCACTCCGCCGAGGAGCAGCTCAACAAGTATGTTGTTATCTATGTACGAGCTGGTGGCCTACAATAGACAGCGGGCTCCAACACATAGACAACACAACGCTCTCCACCTCCGTGCGGCTCAAGATGCTGCACTCCGCCGAGGAGCAGCTCAACAAGTATGTTGTTATCTATGTACAAGCTGGTGGCCTACGCTCTCCACCTCCGTGCGACTCAAGATGCTGCACTCCGCCTAGGAGCAGCTCAACAAGTTTCTTGTTATCTGTGTACGAGCTGGTGGCCTTCAATAGACAGCATTTATGTAGGTCCATGTACCTACATAATTTTTTGGTCAATGTTATCAGCCTCGGCTCAGTCAGAAGCGTCCTTCACAGGCGAGTATTTGAACTTCTATAGATAGATCGATCGTAACTCCATAAATCCTTAATCGATTTTTACTGAAATCGTTAGTCATTTTCGATACACCATATTACAAATAGTCATATACAATTGATTAAATAAGAATTGCTCGTTTAGGAATGATAAAATATCTGCTATGTCTGCAGGTTGTCAGAGATGGAGCCGCAGTTGTCGGGCTCGGCGCACTTCACGGCGCTGTTCCTCCGCTGCGCCGTCGCTCTCCACTCGGCGCTGCACTGCGTCGCCGGGGTGCCGCACCACGCGCTGCAGCAGCTCTCCGCCGACTGCCTCAGGTCTGTGCCTCCCGCTAGTTGCCGCGGCGCTGCACTGCGTCGCCGGGGTGCCGCACCACGCGCTGCAGCAGCTCTCAGCCGACTGCCTCAGGTCTGTGCCTCCCGCTAGTTGCCGCGGCGCTGCACTGCGTCGCCGGGGTGCCGCACCACGCGCTGCAGCAGCTCTCCGCCGACTGCCTCAGGTCTGTGCCTCCCGCTAGTTGCCGCGGCGCTGCACTGCGTCGCCGGGGTGCCGCACCACGCGCTGCAGCAGCTCTCCGCCGACTGCCTCAGGTCTGTGCCTCCCGCTAGTTGCCGCGGCGCTGCACTGCGTCGCCGGGGTGCCGCACCACGCGCTGCAGCAGCTCTCCGCCGACTGCCTCAGGTCTGTGCCTCCCGCTAGTTGCCGCGGCGCTGCACTGCGTCGCCGGGGTGCCGCACCACGCGCTGCAGCAGCTCTCCGCCGACTGCCTCAGGTCTGTGCCTCCCGCTAGTTGCCGCGGCGCTGCACTGCGTCGCCGGGGTGCCGCACCACGCGCTGCAGCAGCTCTCCGCCGACTGCCTCAGGTCTGTGCCTCCCGCTAGTTGCCGCGGCGCTGCACTGCGTCGCCGGGGTGCCGCACCACGCGCTGCAGCAGCTCTCCGCCGACTGCCTCAGGTCTGTGCCTCCCGCTAGTTGCCGCGGCGCTGCACTGCGTCGCCGGGGTGCCGCACCACGCGCTGCAGCAGCTCTCCGCCGACTGCCTCAGGTCTGTGCCTCCCGCTAGTTGCCGCGGCGCTGCACTGCGTCGCCGGGGTGCCGCACCACGCGCTGCAGCAGCTCTCCGCCGACTGCCTCAGGTCTGTGCCTCCCGCTAGTTGCCGCGGCGCTGCACTGCGTCGCCGGGGTGCCGCACCACGCGCTGCAGCAGCTCTCCGCCGACTGCCTCAGGTCTGTGCCTCCCGCTAGTTGCCGCGGCGCTGCACTGCGTCGCCGGGGTGCCGCACCACGCGCTGCAGCAGCTCTCCGCCGACTGAACTTGTTTTATAATATGTATTGTTTCTTGCAGGTTACAGCACCAGTTCAGCGGGGTGTCGGAGCAGGAGAGCGCTTGCGTGTGGCAGCTGGCGCTGCGGGTGTGTGCGGCGCGGATGTGCGCGGCGGCGGGGGGGAGCTCCGCGGCGGGGGCCTCGCTGGCGGCGCTGTCCGCCGCCGCCGCGCTGACGCACCAGGCCGAGCTGGTGGACAGCCTGCTCGTCTCCGCCGGTAAACTATACACTACTATCTGTACTATCAGCGCTCCTCTGCGGTCTTGTCCGCCACTGCCACTTGTTTTTCACACACTCCATCCATCTTTTCTTTGGTCGTCCTTCCTTCATGCTGTCATCCTCATTTCAATTGACACTTGTCTTGAATACGGCACTCATCTCTCCGCATGACATACCCTTATCAAGATAATCGGTTACTGCGCGATTTTTCAGTTACAGGCAGGGCTTGGAACCGGTACCAAAAGTACCTTGGTCATAGGCGGAACCTTTGTTATTAGTGTAACCGTAGTGTTAAAACTGTGCAGGCGTGGAACCGGACCCGTTCACGATCGCGGTGTTCCAGCAGGTGTCGATGAGCGCGGACGACAAGCCCGGCTCGTTGGCGCGCGCCGTCATGCCGCTGCTGCAGGCCGCGCCGCTGCCCACCGTACCCAAACCTAACCTCAAGGTGTGTGCTAAATCTTTACATCTAAACTATTATAAAACTGTTATAGTAAATTACACACCGAGGGCAGGAAAGTAAGACAGGTCTCAGATTTCATGGAATTGTTGACCAAATAATTGTTCAACAAACATGTGATCTGAGGCTTTCTTATTTACTGAGGTTAGTATACTATTTTTCTCCTCGACGGAGGTGGAAAGCGGCAACTTCGTTTAGCGCAGCGGGACGAAAATTGACGCGTTTTCAAACGAACGCATTTATTTTTAAACGACATACTTAAAACTTTATTTCGTATGTTGATTGTGTTTGGATTGGATTTTGCACTTGAATGTACATTTATGTAAGACACATTAAGCAAATCAGACGTTTTCCTATGAAGGTGTTTTACTATAGTCCGTTCGCGTTAAGAAAATAGTGATTTCAGTTTTAAAATTTATTGTTGAACGAGTCACGCAAAATACACAACCGTTTTGTTCACAGTGACCAGTTGAAATCTGACCTTCGAACAAAACGGTTGTGTATTTTGCGTGACTCGTTCAACAATAAATTTTAAAACTGAAATCACTATTTTCTTAACGCGAACGGACTATAGTATGACGAATTTTTATTTCAGACGTTTTACTAGCAAGTCAATTTTACTAGATTGTCTTTCTGATACGGACCCATTAAAAAGTCCCCCGGCTTCAGTAGGTACTAGAAGGTTTATATGTGCATTGCACCCATGCGAAGCCGGGCGGGTCGCTAGTAAAGTATAATTGATTGATTGATTGAAATCGCTCTACAGATCCGCATGTGCACGGCGAGTATAATAGAGCCGGCGAGCGACAACGACACGGTGCTGCGGTTCTGCGCGGGGCTGATCACCGGCGTCGCGCTGGAGGCGGAGGTGGTGCGCGTCAGGGAGCCGGCCGCGCTGCGCGTGCGCGTCGCCTACCCGGACCGCAGTGTGCACGCGCTCGTGCCGCCCAAGGACCATCTGAGGCCGCTCGACCACCACAACACCAGTGAGTGTTAAACTGCTTATAACAGAGCGAGGCTATCACCGGCGTCGCGCTGGAGGCGGAGGTGGTGCGCGTCAGGGAGCCCTTATAATAAAGGGGTGCCAGGCCTGTCTTACTCCGCACTGTAGGTATAAAAATATACCTACGCGGTGGCGCCGCGACGTCGCGGCCTAATTCAGTCGAGTGCCACGCGCGCATTGCATACTTACGCTCATTCCAATCTTGCGTTGCCGACATCCCTAACCATTCACGCACGGAGATTCAATGTGCGAGTGTCAGTCGCGTTTGGAGCGAGCGTTCTTAGATAGTGAACCTTCTGTTGTACTCTTAGATATTCCGTGGCGGTGCTGAGGTGCTGTTCACCAACGTCGCGCTAGATGCGGTGGTGTTGTAGACACTGAAGGCATAGGTCCGGCACTCGCGACACAAGATCTTTACTATACGTGCCGTCCCGCTAGCACGCTTGCGCCTCCTGTAGGTGCTTCCTGCTCGGCTCCCCTTAAGTTACCCCAGAAAGTAGGGTCAGGGCAAGGAGTGTCCGTATTGTATGTAGTACTAGGTCAAGGAATAAGATACTCTTTCTTATACTCTGCTGAAGGTCTAATATCAAAAGCCATTGTACAGACAAATTGCTATTGACAATATACTGATGCACTACAAATGCATTAGGTTAGGCTATGCATATTGATAGATATAGCTGACGCGACGGTATGAAAGGCTATCTGCCTGTTCTTTCATGGATACCGGTAGCCACCAAAGCGGAGCGCTGCGTCAAATCAACCAATCGAATTGCAAAATTGTTAAAAGTCTTTGCACTGCAGTAGAATCCTACAAGCTCAAACTTATTATTCATCGAATGCTTAATGGTTAGTTTCATCCCACAAATAATTTGGTTCTTATGGGATTCAAACACTGTGACCTATAATATCTGTGACCTACGCACAGGCAGTAGTTACTGCCTTGCATTACGTCAGCTGTATCTGTAAATATGAATAGCCTAATACATTTGTAGTGTATTAATAGTTCGTCAATAACAATTCGTCTGTACAATAGCTTTTGGTGAATTAATAATTATTTTTCTAAAGCCTGACCAGAAATATAAAAAACCTCGCCATGTTGCGGAAAATCATTGGAACTAATTTTTGTACTTGGAACACTAACATTAAAGGTGACAGTCGATTGCAGCGCCCCCAATCCAGGTTTTTTATTTTCCTGGTCAGGCTTTAATTCTTATCTATCTTTTGAGATATCGTGGGTACAATTGAAATGCACTTTGGACGGACATCCTTTACTCCATCTTTAATCACCCCCTATGTCTAACTAACCTACAGTGCAACATAAAAGAGTAGAAAATAAATGAGGGCGCTGCCTCCACGCAAGAACGTCAAAATCACGCATAAGCTGGCAAGACCGACCTACAATTTTATTTGTACTAAAATATTTAGTTCCTGCTGTCACCGTTTTCTACTCTTTTATGTCGCACTGTAAGCTTAAGTATATACTAACTCGTATCGTAACTCTTTAATGGTAGTAGCCTAGTAGGGCTTAGCTGGCAGATTACATATCTAAAATCACGTTTTAATTTAACTTCTTCCGCTATCTCAGCGCCTAACTTGAGGATATTATTACTACATCACACTTTATCTTTTCAGATGACGACGGTACCCAGAACGTACGTCTGTTGACCAAGGTGTTAATATCGCACAGTGTGTGGACGGAGCCCTGCGGCGTGGACATCTCTATATGCCTGGCCGTCGAGGAGAGCGGCGGCCGCGAGCCCGCGCCACTAATAGAGCTGTGTCGCCCTGTCAGGGTCACCGTCGCGCCAAAACCTATTAAACGTGGCATTTAAAGGGGATGGCAGTGGGAGGGGCGCAGTGGGAGGGGTGGTGACTAAGAGCAACCCACTTCAATGGGTTTGGATTTTTATTTTATTTTTAAATAATGGCCCAATCCCTCTCACCCTTATTCGTGAGAGGAGGCCTTTGCCCTGCAGTGGGATTCTACAGGCTATAACTTACTTACTTACTTTTAAATAATATGACAAATGAGGAAAATCTGTCATGGACATTTTTGTGTTTTTTGTTTTGAACTGCGTAAGCACGCGTTTTTTTTTGATAGGCAGATTAAAAAACTTATTCATTATAAAAAAAAATTGTGACAAGTTTTGAATCAAAATTTGTTAATGATTGCCTACCCAATTATTGTTTAAACTTATTGCGATGATAGACTGTGTACTCAGGACTAATTTAAAACTAAAATAATAATGTTTGAGGCATTAACTTGCATGCTATGTACACACGGCGACACATCAGGTTACGCAACCTTTATACCCATAACTAAACTACGTACAAAACACAAAATAGTGCGGTAGAGAGCCTGCATAGACGCGGCTGCCGGCGCGGGCGCAGCGTGCCTTGAGACGAAACAACAACAACAACAACATACCGCACCCTCTCGCACGATTCGTAGCGTTCAACTTCTAATAGTTTAAAGTCCAAACAGGGTAGCCTGAGCTGACGCCGTGTGTACCTCTAACCGAACTAATTCCCGTAATAAACATAAAAACTAACTTTAGATAATAACTTATAGTATTAAGGTGCCCTCAATCAGCTCAGAAAATATCTACATCGTTCTAGCAAACACCCTGTATTGTTAAGCTTTTATTTACCTGTGACTCCACACAAATTATATACCAGATTTTAAGTCAAATCATAAGCTTTCAAACAAAAAATGTTTCATCTAAGTAAATCAGTTCAGTAGTTTTTATGTGATGCTCGAACAAACAAACAAACAGACAGACAAAAAAATCCAAAAACTTGTGATTTGTAGCCAGGGACACCTAAAACCCATATCATAATATTTTTCTTGTAAATATCATCAATGTACAGACCACAGATTAGATAATACTATACAGTACAGATGCCCAACGTCAAACAATGGAACGCGACTGCCGTAACTCGGGCAACTGTTCGGGCACATTTTCTCAGTAGCGGACAACCGTATTTACTAACGCCATCTAGTGATCCATGAAGTTCGTGTAACGTGTTCGTTTTGTCCGCACCAAGCCCACGCCTTTAGTAGTAAAGCGTTATTCCAATAGATGGCGGTAGTGTTGAGCGAGTGAATGAGAAATGGCGGGAATCGTGTAATATATCGGTACCGGCCGGGGCGGACTCCGGGGTGCGCCGGCACATCGCTGTCATTGCGCCAGGGCACTCTGTATATACCTACCTATGGCTAGAGTATATTGTTTCGGAAGCAAGTTGAGCTTACGTAAAAATTGTATCGATTTGCGTTGCGCCTGCAAGTATTATAATTATTTCTTTCCACTCCTAGTCCAATCATTTTAGGGTTTGACCGTAATAATAATTTCTTCTATCGCTGAAACTTTGCAGTGTGATAAAGTAAAGTAGGTACCTATACAGATTACGATTGACAAAAATAATCTAGGACCGAAAAAAAAAACTAGGTGATTTGTCAACCGTAATCAGCATAGCTAGCATGCCGCAGTGATACAGCGCTATCACACCTTAGCTCTCTTTCTATTTGCGTGCGAACGAACGAGATAAAAGACGTGATACAGCCGTATCACGTGCAGCATTCTACGGCTTCAGCACTCGTAGTATGCTACACGTGATACGGCTGTATCACGTCTTTTATCTCGTTCTTTCGCACGCAAATAGAAAGAGAGCTAAGATGTGATAGCGCTGTATCACTGCGGCATGCTAGCTATGCAGGAGTGCGATTTTTGAATGTCATACGTCGAACTCAGCAGTAGCAAATGTCAAAATTACTATGAAGATATGCGTCTTTCTACTGCTGATTTGACTTTCAAAAATCATACTTCAGGAGTGCGATTTTTGAAACTCAAATCAGCAGTAGAAAGATGCATATCTCCATAGAAATTTTGACATTTTCAACTGCTGAATTCATCGAATGAGATTCAAAAATCGCACTCTATGGAGTGGATCTCATCAATTCTTGATTTTATTAAAAGAATGACCATTAGGTAGGTAAGTACTCATAAATAACATAAGTACAATATTTTATTCGGCGCTTACGGTGCGGTGTGAACCTGGCGTCCGCACAAAGCGACGTTGCCGCGTCGTCAAAGGCGAAGCCGTGGTCAACAAACAAATGTGATTTCGGTGTGCGTCAGAACCGCGGGTGTACTCCACCTATTACGAAGTAATCTATATAGGGTCCTTTTTAATATGCTGACACTTTTTTAAGGGGATGATCAGACCATCAAATTGAACAACTTTCTCTATGGCACCAACATCGAAATCGCGAAAAAAAAATCAGCCCCTCCATACAAAACTGCAAACCTACTCGAGCCAAATGTATGAGACAGCTGAATTTTTTTTTGCGATTTCGATGTTGGTCCCATAGAGAAAGTTGTTCAGTTTGATGGTCTGACCATCCCCTTAAAAAAGTGTCAGCATATTAAGTTGGACCCTGTATAAATAAAATGTACCTGTTGTGTACCTCTGTGTACCTTTCTTAAAATTCTGTGTATCTAACCATGAAAGGAGATATGCATAAAATAAGGTACACCCGCCACCCTGTCGTCAGGATGGCGGGTGTACCGATAAACGATAAACAAACTTCAAAAAACTATTTACTACCATTTGGTACCTATTATGTACCTGTAGAAAAATGCATCTGTCAGAAATTTTTTTTAACCTAACCGAGTATATTAATAAAAAAAATCGGATACTTTAATAAGGCTTAAATGACTACTTATAACGTTCTTTCGTGTTTCAAACGACGATTAATCATATTATAACATACATTCATAACATAATAATAAACCCAAAATAAAACAATACTTAAAAATCAACATTACATAAGTTTTAATTGAAAATAAAAATAAAAACTTCTTTAACTCATAACGTAACATTTTATTTCTGACCATATACAATACAACGCAATGAGCGATCATTTGTCGGGTTTCGTGTTATAGTACTGTCGGTTAGTTATTATTGTATGGTGCAAAATTACTAACATAAAAACTTAAGTCTTACAGATGACAACACAACCAGCAGTAACAAAAAAAAAATTTTAACAAAAAATTTAAACCGACTTCTAAACTACAAAGGTAAAAATAATAATATTGTAGTCGTTGACTTTTACATTCGCATTTATAAGAACATTAATTTGTCTTATCGGCATCGGTGTGAAGCTGGTACGATTCGTGGCGCGATTCGCGGGCTTGCAGTAATTTTTTGGCTTGGCTTGGCTTGACACCGACTCCAATATATGCGACTGTAAAAGTCAACGACTGCAATATTATTATTTTTACCTTTTTAGTTTTGATGTCAGTTTTAATTTTTTGTTAAAACAAATTGTATTTCAAAATTTTTAGTGTTGAAATCTAGGTGAAATACATTAGCTCTACACCTCGCTCGATTTAAAAAAAATGGGTCACTGCCGTTTGAACGACAGTTGTTTAGCAATTTTTAAAAAAATACACAACGTTCTAAAAATGAGTCGTTTCACAAATCATCATTTAGTAGGAATAGGTTTCACAAACCATTTATTTAATTTTGTGATCAGTTGTCAAATTGTCACATTGCAACATTTCATTCTCAAGGCACTTCGATACGAAACTGTGTTATTTAAACATTCATCTTTTGTTAGAAACTCGTTTTATATTTTATTGTTTGATCAGCAAATTACTAAATATAACAACGTTTTACAAATATCGATGATCACATTATTTCATTTCACAAAACCGAACCAGTGGTGCGATTTTTGAAAATCATACGAGCGATTCGGCAGTAGAAAGATGCATAATCTCCATAGTAATTCTGACATTTTCTACTGCCGAACCGCTCGTATGATTTTCAAAAATCGCACTGCAGAGCACCCCTCTTCCACGCAGTCTTGTCTGTACATGCATGTGCATGCTTGCTAGCATGTTGCATGCTTGCTTGCATGTTGCACGCTTGCTCCCTTGCTGCATGCCTGTGTGCATTCTTGCTTGCATCTTTGCATGTGTGCTTGCTTGCTTGTCTGCATGTTAGGGGGTGCAGGGGGGCTGCGCCCCCCGCTCGGGGGGTGCGGGGGGCGGAAGCCCCCTGCCTGAGAAAAACATATGAGAACTTGTCGAATTCTAGGTTAGGTTAGGTTAGAACATGTATAACACTTAGCGGAGCGAGCGAAGCGAGCGGAGCATCAACATGCTTGCTTGCATGTGCATGCCTGCTTGCATGCTGCATGCTTGCTTGCTTGCTGCATGCTTGCTTGCTTGCTGCATGCTTGTGTGTCTGCATGCTTGTGTGCATGCTTGCTTGCATCATTGCTTGAGTGCATGCTTATTTGCTTGTTGCTTAGGGGGCAGAAAGGTAACATCAAAACTGTAGGTTATGGTTAGACTAGGTTAGGTTAGTTAGTATGTCATGCTGCATTTTTGCGTATATGTATGCTTGGTTTAGCGTGCATGTATGTTTTATGCATGAAACACCATGAAAGACGGGTGTTACACGCTCATACTCGCGTCAGTCTGGTCCATCAATCTGGTCACGTCAGACCTAGAACGATCGTCAGACTGACGAACATTATTAAAATACTTATTTGAAATTAAAGTTTAAAATGGAGTTGCAGCAAGTTTATTAGATGAATTTGAAAAATGGCAAATAACGTTTTGTGATATAAAAAATGATTTATCGTTGTTTGCTAAATAATTCATTTGGTAAATAAGATTGTTGTCGCATAACTGATGTTGAAATGTTGTTTTAACTATAAACATAATATAATTCAATGCATTTGCTAAATGACTACTTTCGATAAGTAAATATGTGTATTAACACCTTTGTTAAATCACTAGTTTGTGAAATGAAACATTGTTAAACGTTGCTTGAGAAGTGATATTTTGCTTATTGATTTTATGTTAAACATTAGTGAACCAAAAAAAATCCAATCCATCTTTCGTACAACATTTCTGTTTTTGGGTTACTGTTATCTGTCTTTATGCCATATTTCGATTCAAAAGATGCAAAAATGAGCGAGTTAATGAGGCGGGCATACAGACACACAGACAGACAGAATGGACGAAAGTATAAGGGTTTCTTGTTTGACTACGGAATCCTAAAAACGACGAACATTACCGCCGCTATGATCAATTAAATCTATGTGTTTCGGTACCACAGACTCTTGTGTTCGGTACCTATATCCATGAAGTTTAACTATAAAATTATTATACGTTTAAACACAACAGTATGACCAAGAAGCTTTAAATATAAAGGCATATAAAGCTTCTTGGTTATGACAGTTAAAAAAAACAGAGTTTGACAGTCCCCATCAAAACATTTATTTTGCTGGGTTGCGATTTTTGAACATCACACGTTCGAATTTGCAGTAGAAAGACGAAATATGCATAATCTCCATAGTAATTTTGACATTTTCTACCGCTGATTTGAACGTGTGATGTTCAAAAATCGCACTCCTGAAGAGAATCGACAAACAAAAACGTCATCCTGTGTCACGGACCTGAAAAAAAGACGGACGTAATATCCTTTAATGGCCTATGTCGAAAAATAATTGAAGCGAAATAGGCGTGTGATAGCTTATATTACTGCCTGATGCGAGAGAAAGAGATGGGGCGGCGCGTGCGCCTGAAACACGCAAGCGCAAAAACAAACTTTATTTTATTGTGATTGTACTAATTAAATAATTTCAATTCTGCTCTAATCAAATTTTATAAAATATCAATCTCTTTTTTCTAAATCATGTCTCGTGTTTCCATTATTCACCGTTTAGCAGTTCCAAGCGTTTATCGATAAAGACGGAGGCTACTTTGGCTTTTTTTTCTATCGAGAAAATGTGTCTTAATCGTGTT
Source organism: Agonopterix heracliana (assembly GCA_963693445.1). Taxonomy (NCBI): domain Eukaryota; kingdom Metazoa; phylum Arthropoda; class Insecta; order Lepidoptera; family Depressariidae; genus Agonopterix; species Agonopterix heracliana. Next base: position 7,140,770 of record OY856308.1, read on the forward strand.
TTGGCTCTAATCAAAACTTCAATAATATGTTCAATTTACACATATCCACAAATCATACTCCTACTGTTAGTACTTCATGATATCTGATGTTTTGAAGAATCCAATTTTTTTCACATAGCCTCTTAATCATAAGTGAAGCACCCGTGTATTATGTTTATGTATGTGCGTCGTAGAAAGAGAAGGTACTAGAAGGAAGCACGTGTCTTGTCATATTCGCTCTAGTTAAAAAAGGAGATCGGTACTTATTGCTGTCCTTACCGACGTAACCACTTTTTTGTTCGACGACGGCTGTCTGACTCCGGAGGCAGACATCTAGCTTCATACAAATTGTATAGGATTTTATGACTATCGCTATCTCATACGCGGTTACACTGATCTGATGTTCCGCCTACCAAGCGTAATTTAAAAAAAATCTTTGTCTATGGTGTGCGTGCTGTCGCACTGTCGCGGGGTACATAATGGTGGCGGGTTGCAGGACCTGCGCCTAGAACTGGTGCATCTGTGTGAGTGTAGGCCCAGAACAAACGAAATTGTAGGACCTTGCATGCTTCACATCTTTCTAGTGTAACATTACGTCCGTCTTTTTTACATATTTGTTATTTTGTCAAGATTTACAAGAGATACAAGATTTTTAAATTTCGAGATTACAATTTTTTTCTATACTGTCATGTTTTTCAACTGAGCTCAATACCCATACGTAATAGTAAGAATGTCTAAAGTTGCCATACAAAGCTATAAGACCAGATGAAAAAGTCAACTTTGATCGGTCTTATAGCTTTGTATGGCAACTTTAGGTTAGGTAATAACTAAACGGCAATCGGTAATCTTTTAGGTAATTAAAATGTCTCGTGGCTATAGTACTATAACACGAAGCCCGACAAATGATCGCTCATTGCGTTGTATTGTATATGGTCAGAAATAAAATGTGATGTTATGAGTTAAAGAAGTTTTATTCTTATTTTCAATTAAAACTTATGTAATGTTGATTTTTAAGTATTGTTTTATTTTGGGTTTATTATTATGTTATGAATGTATGTTATAATATGATTAATTGTCATTTGAAACACGAAAGAATGTTATAAGCAGTCATTTATGCATTTTTCTACAGGTACACAATAGGTACCAAATGGTAGTAAATAGTTTGTTGAAGTTTGTTTATCGTTTATCGGTACACCCGCCATCCTGACGTCAGGGTGGCGGGTGTACCTTATTTTATGCATAGCTTCTTTCATGGTTAGGTACACAGAATTTGAAGAAAGGTACACAGAGGTACACAGCAGGTACCTTTTATTTATATAGATTACTTCGCAATAGGTGGAGTACACCCGCGGTTCTGACGCACACGATTTGCGGCTTTCTTATTTACTGCCCGAGGTTAGTATACTATTATTCTCCTCGACAACGCAAAGTATGTATTGATGTGGTAGTGCCATCTATCAGCACGCAGAATAAACACTACAAAGTCGTCAATCATATCAATTCACAACGATCCACGTGATACCAATTATTGCCGCCAGAGGGTAGGATGAGAACAAATTTTAATTTAATAAAAAATGTGAATTTGATGAACAAAGTCATTGCTTGATTTTCCGAGACTCATGAGATTTTTTTGTAGTCAGATCATGTATTTTTAGTATACAATTTTCACTTTAACGTAAACATTAATTACAAATCGATACCATAACGCCATCTATTGCCATTGTTTTGAACTGAAATTTCACTTGTATGGGATAGGACACCATGGTACAGACACACTTTTAAATTTTTATTATAGTTTATATTTAATATAATCTGGACTAATGGGAATAGAGCTCTTTTGGTATCAACAATGTATTTTACAATACAAAAGATAGGTATGTACTGTAATCAATTGTAGATAATAATAAGCAGGTCTTTAGCGCTAATTGATTTATTGTATCCTTAATTTTAAGCCCAAATAAAGTTACTGATACAGATAGTTTTCTTTATTCTGTATACACATCACAAATCAATTGTACATCTATGGAAGAGTAGGATTTAGTGCACGACCTACGGTCAGCGCCGACGGCGGATTAACCAATCAAGGGACGCGCTGACGAATTGCACGCCGCTAATTGGTTAATCCGCCGTCAGCGCTGACCGTCGGTCGTGTATACTAAATCCAACCTTAGAGCCAAGCCACCATGGTGCGGTGCGGTGCAGCAGTGCCCCTGCTGTTCCGCAGACGATCATACACAGGCAGTGTTGCCACCAGTTAGTTATTCTACCAGAAAAACAGCTTTATATTGGCTTCCACAATCGGTACACCCCTAAATCCGCAGCTTTCGGCAATACGTTCACGTAGGACAAACATCGCTACGTATGTAGGGGCACGCATGTACTGGTTGCTGCATCTCATGTTTTCTTCCTCTAGGTTTATAGGCACAAATAATTGGCTGACCCTTTGTCAAGCAGAGCAGTAATTTTATAACAGTTTGTTAGGCTGTCCATTGCCCTAGAGTGATAAGAACAACTGTAACAGTCACGGACCTGAAAAAAAGACGGACGTAATCTCGTCTAATCACGAGTGAAGCACCAATTTCTTTTGTGTGCGTGCTGTCACGCGGTACATAAGGTGAAGGGTTGTTGGACCTGCGCCTAGAGCTAGTGCATCTGTGTGAGTGTAGGTCCCTTGTAGAACAAACGAAAATGTAGGACCTTGCATGCTTCACATCTTTTTAGTGTCACATTACGTCCGTTTTTTTTTCAGGTCCGTGTCTAACAGTATAAACTTACGAGGCTGACATCACCACGGGTGATGCATAATCACACATTTATTTTCAACTGCATCAGAACACACCCACACCTTGCCTGGCTCTTACATGACCACAAACCGCAAACTGACAACATAAATAATAGCAACAAATATAAAAAAAATATATCACATAATTCACTTTCCTTAAATAATACCTGACATAACTTATACAACATAAATCTGTTTAAAAAGATAAAGGTTACATATATTTACATTATTAATGTACATGTGTAGTTACTCCTTTTCTTCAATGGACAACAGTTCGGAGCGTGCAATACAGTGGTGTATGAGCTGCTTGACTCCCGGCATCCAGGTGCCTACGACGCTCACATGGTCCACCATTAGAGCTCGGTGGATCTCGTCTGCTTTACTTGGCTGATCACTTTTGAGAGCTGGAAACGGTTTCATTATTTACAGTAACGGTAACAAAATATGGATAATTATTAAATAAAATTCAGTGGAAATGGGTGATTCGTCACTAAGCCTCAAGCCCATTTTTTTTCACATCAAACAATATCGAACTACAAACAAAAATTGTACTTCTCGGCAATAATTGTACTTTTTAATAATCCATAACATAGGTAATAATAACTTCCTTTAGTACTAAAGGAATATTGTAATAAATCATCTCAAGACGTCAACTGCTAAATATAGGCCTCCCAAGAATCACTACAATGACCGGTCCTGCGCTGCCCTCATCCAACATATTCCCACCACCTTCACCAGATTGTTGGTCCAACTTGTGGGCGGGGCATCCAGTTTCCGGTATGCGATTATAATAGTCCAACAAAATAGTATATTGAAATAAAGATTCTGAGTAGAGTAAAGACTGGTAATCCAACAGTCGGAGAGTCATCTTAATCAACTATGTACCCTAATACAATATATCTTCATATAGGGACACACCTATCCCTATACCGGCGACACACCAGTACATGCCATTTTTCCTAGTAGACGGATATTCTAAGCCGTGGTGGTCCAGTGGTGAGTAACCTTGCCTGCCATGCAGGAGGTGATGGTTTGATCCCCGTCCAGGCCGACTCGTACCAATAAGTTTTTCGGAATTTATGTACGATTTGTAACACCACTGGTATTTCGGTGAAGGAAAACATTGTGAGGAAACCTGCATGCTTCAATTTCGAGGCATGTATTGTACCCACTGTCCATTATAAGTGGTGATGGGCTCACTCCCTGTCACACTGGACAGAGTTTCGGTACTACTGGTGAAACATGGATGTTCTGAGGTTTCAGAATATCTCTGACTACCCCCTCGGGGAATATAGTCGTGAACATATGCTTATATTCAACCGAATATTCGGCGCGGAACGTTCCGCAGGCGAGTCCCTACACTTCTAAAGCATTCCCATAACAAATAAAGATAAATGAGTTCTCACCGCAAGCAAGCTCCTTCATTTGAGTCTGAACTTGTTTATTCAACTTTCTGTCTGACCACATCTCCTCCATGACACTAATTCTCCTTTTTATATCATTAGCTTTACCGCCCAGTTCATTGCTACCGTCCAGGAGTTGTAACAATATACCCTTCACTTCTATAAGTGCACTTTCACTATCTATGTCCATTTCCCCCTCGGAAGCGACCTGGGTTGAGCTCTGTACTGGTATAGGGGGTGCAGAGGGCACGGGAGGCAAGATCACTGGAGGCAAAGGCGCGGCGTTAGGACTGGTGATCGAATTACCAGCCAAAGGAAATGCAACTCTTTTGTTGAGGAAGTTCCGCGGCCGGTTCGGCGTAGTCTGCTGCGCGTTGTACGAGAAGCTTGGAGGATCATTCCAGCCAGGATCGAATGGTGCTAGAAATATACAGACAGATGTTTATTGATTTTCAAACTAATCACAAACATATTCCAACGAATTATAAATACCTTTAGACACATTGTTGCAATTTTCCATTTTCTTTACGATCGTATAAGTTGTGGCAAACTATTTCATGAGAGATTTGTATCGTTAATTGGTGGAAATCCTGTTAAATTGCGTAAAACTTCGCGAACTTGCTCAGTCAGCCACAAAAACGGAAAATTGCATAGGCGAAGTATTTTTCGCTTACGCTGATAGACGAAACATCAGTGTAACCGCGTGTGAGACAGCGATAGTCATAAAATCCTATACAATTTGTATGAAAATAGCTGTCTGACTCCGGAGTCAGACAGCCGTCGTAGAACAAAAAAGTGGCTACGTCGATAAGGACAGCAATATGTAGCGATCTCCTTTTTTAACTAGAGCGAATTTGCTATGTGCATCTCTTACTGAGTGATATGACAAGAAACGTGCTTCCTTCTAGTTCCTTCTCTTTCTACGGAAAATTGGCTTTGACAATTACTAACTTTTTTAAAGAAATAAAAAGGAAAGGCAATGGGAACTAGCCCTTACAGCCGTTTTCGTCAGTAATTTTTTTTCTTTAACTTCTTAATCTTGAAATGCGAGTGTGGTTCATTTTAATGTTCAAGGGTGTAAGGCTAGAACGATTTAACTCGTTCTAGGTGTAAAGGTACAGATACATAGTGTTACGAGCGACGGGTTCCGGGATTGGAGTGAAACGCCAAGTCCAAATTTACAGAGTTTATTGGGTTTATCTTACACACGGTCCTCCTCGCAGGGTCCTCTTCGTAGAGTCCTCGTCGCGGAGATTCCCCTTACACGGTCCTCTTTACAGGGAACCACACCACTTTTACACCGTCCACTACGTCACTTCTATGACGTCACGACACGTCACAACACGTCACGACACACGTCACAGCTACGACGTCACGGCACTTCACTGTCACTTGACTATTCACTTCTCACTAGTAACTTTTCACTATTACTTTTCTTCCTTTTAGTTTCGCACTTTTCACTGTTAAACTCAGTACTGCCCTGTGGCCGCAAACTCGCCGGCTTATATAGCCCTATAGAATCTTCCAGAATATTGAATTTCGATCTTCATTTCGTTATTTCTTTGTTTCCTTCCAAACGCTTCTAATTATTTCTAGCTCCTCCTCCTTTCTCGAAGATTCCTAAAAACGACTGTCTTTTCGTTGTTTTCTGTTTCTTTCTAAATATTCGTTCTCCTTCTCTCTTCTAGAACATTCCCGAACAATATTAAAATCTAAAAGTGTTTTCACCGGAGTGAGGGCTCGAACCCAGGACTTCTCGAATTTACGGGAACGCACGTCCGACCGCTGAGCTACAAAGCTAATTGACAAACCCTCTGAATTTGTGAATGCCTTTTTACGATTAACGTTTGGCAGCATCCGTGACACTGCCCCTCCCTTAGTTCTGCTCGTCCCGAGCATCATTATTGCCCAAATTTCGAGCCAATCGATCCACGTGCACTATCTTCAACGGACTCCTTGGCGATCGTCGGATTCGATACGAGACGTCGTTCATTTTGGTCACAACCTTATACGGCCTTTCCCAACTTGCTTGAAACTTCAAAAACTTCCCTTTCTTTCGAACTGGATTATACAGCCAAAACGATATTCCTTCCTCAAACCCCTTATAGCTCATCTTTCGGTCATATAGTGTCTTTGAACGGTCCCTCGAGTTTTGACCTGCTTCTCGAAGTTGTTCATAGATGTCGACCACTTCCTCCCGTAGTTCGTTTTCTCGAACAAACGGAATGCGCCTAGGTCGTTGCTCGTTTGGCGCTACATCTCCCATATTAATCAGCAGGTTCTTTACCTGGTCTGTTCTACCAATATCTGCACCGTTTTCCGAAAAACACAGCAGCAAGTTCTTCGCTTTCCCAGCCTGCGACTTAGTCAGGTCCTTGCTGAAGTCTTCCATAACTTTCGATACTGCATCCCCCTCAGTCTTATGTTTCCTAGGAGGATCTTCCTCGCAGTGACCAACAAACTTTCCCTTCTCAATTGTCAGGTCCTCATCCCCAACGTTAAGTATCGGGTGTATCCCCAAGGTCTGTGATCTAGACTGGAGTACTATTCTTCTCACACAGTAGACTCCTCCCGATGATCCACCTTTCATCGGAACCTCCTCTGTGTTACACCGTAGCACTCTGTTTTTCATGTCTACATTGCACTGGTGATTTTGTAAGAAATCTAAACCAACGATGCAATCGTCCATTATTTCAGCTACAATCACCTCATGTTTGAAAGGAGTTTCCCCGATCTTAATCGACACACCCAACTCTCCCTTGACAGGTATGCTCTGTCCGGTAGCTGTTGTTAACTGGAGGTTGGTTTGCTGCAGAAATAGTTTTTCCTGATAACTTTTCATTTCGCTTAACAGTCGAGAACTGATCACTGTTCTCGAAGCTCCGGTATCCAAAGTTAGTTGACAGATTCTACCGTTTACTTCTCCTTCAACTAACAGACTATTTCCGTCCAATATTTGTTTAACTTTAATATTTGCAACATCACCGGCCAATGCCCTCCAGTTTTCCTGCCGCTCATCAGTCGAGACTCCTATATCCCGACGGCCTGTACGCTTCGGGCAGGAACTGCGAATATGTCCTCGTTGACCACACTCGTAGCACACATAACGACGGCCTGCGCGCTCTGGACAGGAGCGGCGAATATGCCCTCGTTCACCACACTCGTAGCACACATAATTAACGCTTCGATTTCTTGGCACTGATGCTCTAGTCACACCAATCTCCCTGAGGCGAACGGAACGAAGATCCTGTCTTACGGCTTCCACCTCCAATGCATGAGCAACAGCATCCCTGAGTGTAACATGGTGCCCAAGTCGCACTGCAGCTCGCACCTCTGGGTCCCGTATCCCATCCGTAAAGACCTGCAGGAGCATGTCATCGATGACTGCTGGTGATGACTGGAAAGCCTTTCGCACGAGCATCTCTACCTCCACGGACCATTGTTGCAGACTCTCATTAGCATGTTGGTTACGTTCCTTCAACCGCGCCCGATACACGTGTTCGAGATGTCCATCGCCGAATCTAGCCTCCAGAGCTCCGAAAAGATTGTCGAACGTCAGGTTTCCGCCAGCACCTACGGCTTCCAGTACGGTGAGAGCCTGTCCCTGGAGTGCTAATATCAACGCAAGCTGGGCCTCCTCCTTGCCCCAACCATTAACCTTCATTGCTGTCTCAAATTGTAGCTTAAAGGCGGGCCATGACGTCAGTCCATCGTAAACCGGAGTCTTGACACCTTTTGGCTGTATGGGTGAGTCAAAAACAGCAGCGACACGCCTATGAGATTTGCTCTGCTCAACATCTCGTCGGATTTTGGCAAACTCACCCTCCACACGATCCAACCTCCCTTCGAACTCACCCTTCACGTGGTCTAATTCACCCTTCACGTGGTCTAACTCACCCTTCACACTATCCATCCTTCCTTCTACTGCTTCGACTCTCTCTACTGCCTGCTGCAAGCCTTTCGTAACATCTTTATGAAGCGTCTCTTGCATCGTGCGCATATCCTCCTTCATTGCGCGCAGTTGTTCTTCCTGCCGATGAGCCTGTCCCTCTTGACGGCGAGCTTGTTCTTCCATCATGCGAGACTGCTCCTCTTTCAGTGCGCGCAGTTGTTCCTCCATCATGCTCTGGATTTGATACAGGAAGTTTCCTGGGTTCTGCTCCGGAGTGCGCTGCACTTCACCTCCCTCAGGTCTTTTCTCTGGGGTATGCTGCACCTCAATTGCAAGGGCTGCACCTTCCCGCCGCGCTTCCGACATGGCCCGGGTGGTGACTCCCTTTAACTCCTTTGGCACCAGCGGCATCCTACTCCAATCCCACTTCTGACACCAAATGTTACGAGCGACGGGTTCCGGGATTGGAGTGAAACGCCAAGTCCAAATTTACAGAGTTTATTGGGTTTATCTTACACACGGTCCTCCTCGCAGGGTCCTCTTCGTAGAGTCCTCGTCGCGGAGATTCCCCTTACACGGTCCTCTTTACAGGGAACCACACCACTTTTACACCGTCCACTACGTCACTTCTATGACGTCACGACACGTCACAACACGTCACGACACACGTCACAGCTACGACGTCACGGCACTTCACTGTCACTTGACTATTCACTTCTCACTAGTAACTTTTCACTATTACTTTTCTTCCTTTTAGTTTCGCACTTTTCACTGTTAAACTCAGTACTGCCCTGTGGCCGCAAACTCGCCGGCTTATATAGCCCTATAGAATCTTCCAGAATATTGAATTTCGATCTTCATTTCGTTATTTCTTTGTTTCCTTCCAAACGCTTCTAATTATTTCTAGCTCCTCCTCCTTTCTCGAAGATTCCTAAAAACGCATAGGCGAAGTATTTTTCGCTTACGCTGATAGACGTAACATCAGTGTAACCGCGTATGAGACAGCGATAGTCATAAAATCCTATACAATTTGTATGAAAATAAATGTCTGACTCCGGAGTCAGACAGCTGTCGTAGAACAAAAAAGTGGCTACGTCGATAAGGACAGCAATAAGAAGCGATCTCCTTTTTTAACTAGAGCGAATTCGCTATCTGCATCTCTTACTGAGTGAATATGACAAGACACGTGCTTCCTTCTAGTTCCTTCTCTTTCTACGTAAAAACGACTGTCTTTTCGTTGTTTTCTGTTTCTTTCTAAATATTCGTTCTCCTTCTCTCTTCTAGAACATTCCCGAACAATATTAAAATCTAAAACCTATTAACTACTATTAAAATCTTTTCACCGGAGTGAGGGCTCGAACCCAGGACTTCTCGAATTTACGGGAACGCACGTCCGACCGCTGAGCTACAAAGCTAATTGACAAACCCTCTGAATTTGTGAATGCCTTTTTACGATTAACGTTTGGCAGCATCCGTGACAATAGTATGCTCATTAGTAGCACGAGAGCATGCTAATTTCAAGCAAGTGCTACTTAGTAGCATGCTATATACGGATCAAAGATATGGATTTAGAATGAAAACAATTTTTGTATCACAATATTTTAGCATTTTACAGCACGGCTCTTTACCATTTAAAAATAAAATAGTTGGCAACACTCATTTGTGTCATTTTTGTTTTACTAGAAGATTTGGCCAAGAACATTATATATATCTCAGATAAATTAACAGGAATGGATTGGAAATGATCTCTCATTTCTACGCAAAAAAGTCTGTCAATTTTGCGGGGGTGAGGGGGGAGTTTTATATACTGGCGCGGGAGCGCGTCCCGCTTAGTCAACTATTTTTATATGACGGGTATGCTCACTGAGCATGCGTCTTTGGCAGAGGGGTACGCGCGTAATATTGCATCCATTCCTGTTAATTTATCTGAGTTATATATATTATGATTTGGCCTAAAGGTCTCGTAGCCAGGCCAGTAAATGAATTAAAAAATCATTGTCATTGATTGTCAGCAAATATATAAAATTCTTGATTGTCAGTCAGGGGGTTTTTGGCGGGAATTTGTCAGCGACGTTTGGAGTCCTCATATTTCATCGAATTTTTATTGTTTATAGTGAGTTTTGGTTCGTAAAATTGGAGTTGTTTTGCGTAACAAAGTGTCGTGCAAGTGAACAATATACAGTTCTGTGAAATATGATGGCGTATGGGTCGTAAAAAGAAAACTGTTCCATCATTTGTAGCGCGGCAAAGCGGTCGGTTCACCACTTTCCTGTGGACTTCTCTGCGTTTCCTTCGTCTTTTGGTTGTCTCCAAAAACTCAAAAGAAGCGTCAAAACGTCGAACACCTACGTTTTAATTGCTATAAAAATAAGATAATTTATAGACATCGGCTGTATGGGATATATACCTATAACCCTTTGCCTTGAAATTAACAAAAAAAAAACATTGATTGTTGTCATTGTCAAAATTGTGCGGCGGACGGAAAAGTGATTTCGATTTTACGATGGAAAAAAATATTGTTTACGCGTTGTCTAAGAATTCATCCCTATTATTACTGTTCACAATATGGTTATTCCAAACAGCAGAAGGTATTTCAATTTATAATTTATTTGTCAACTTGGAACTTCAATTAATTTTCAGTCCCGCGCCGCGAGGATAATCGTTAACATTACGTGGCCTTTTGTTATGGGACGATTTGCGATAAAGTTTATATCAATTCTGAATTAAAATATATAAAAACCGCCCCTAAGATGACGCTGTGACTGAATATGATGCAGCTAAAGGTTGTCCAATGCGGATTGGTAGACTTCACATACGCATCGGAATTTCTTCTTCAGCGTATGCTGGTTTCCTCACGATGTTTTCCTTCTCCGTTTGAGAGCAGTCGGTATTACGTACATAAGTAAGAAAAACTCATTGGTACGTGGCATGTGGTCCGTGCGGATTCGAACCCGGACCTCATGATTGAGTTTCTATAGCTCACCGCAAGACGCCACCTTTTTTTTGTTTCACTAATTTATCTGCAATCGGCCAACGATGGCCATAAGATAATCAGATTGTTTCTGTTGTTTGTGAGTTTCTTCTATGGGTGATTCTTCATCAAGCCTCAAGCCCATTTTTTCATTATCTTAATTCGACATCCAGTATATGTATGTATGCCAACTCTTAACCTTTGACGTCCCGGTCACACAAACTGTTAAGCTGCTCTGCATTCCGAGGTCCGCCCGCCGTCGAAAACCAGTGTGCACGATACACAATTGTGTGGATACCAATGGAAAGGTTGTATCCTGACCTGTTCACTTAACCGTCTATAAAAGTGAAAATAATCCCTATTATTTGGTTTTAAGGGCTTGGTCAGTGACCAATAGCTACTGCGACCTTTATAGATCTATTGTTGCTGAAAAATAATCCCTAGATAAAGTACAGAATGGCTTAGAATCATAGGTCGCGATATTGCGACTTTGGGACTTAGAGGATCGAAATCAGCTGACCGGATATCACGCCTTCGGGAAGCCAAAGGTTAAGCCGTGTCCCTTGATTATGATTGCACAGATTTCTGGCAATGCGCCACCGACACTAATAAATGGGCAATTTCAGTAGAATGTGTACCCTGATAAAAAAAAGAGTTCTTAAATGACAGGCAAAAATGTCACCAAACTGACGTCACATTCTCGGGCAAGAATTGAATGAAAACGTTTTCTAATCACAGTTATGATATTTTGCATTGAATAAAACATGACAAACGATATCTAAATAATATCGGATTCGTTTGAAACAGTTCGAGGATCTAAGAAATCTATATAATAATAATAATAACATCACAAAATTGACTAAGAAAATGGAGACAGCAGCCGACACGAACAAAATACCCTTCTCTCACGAAACTTTGACAAAATGACCTATTTCTAAGATGGCGGCCGTAGTCTTCTTCAGATAATGTTGCTATTTTCAATAAATAATATGAGTTTAGTAATTATTTAGATACAAGTGGGACCGTCACTAAACTGACATGTCCGACAGGTTCAAGTTTAGAGCATTTTTTGGAAAATTGATTTTCAGCCTATGTTATTAGAGTTTAAATCTACAAATTTATTTTTTGTGACGACAAAGCAGTACCCAATACGTGCACCAAAACTCTTAACATGTGTTCATAGAAAATATTTCAGTAATTTCGGGTAATTTATAGGTGGTAAGGGGTGGGACATGCCGAAAACAGTTACTTTGAACACTTTAAATATTTATAATTAATAATTAAAACGTATTTGAACCAAGATTTCTAATGAATTCATCAATTTAAATACATGTTTTAACGTTTTTATTCCAAAAGTTAGACCTCATATCCATATTTATCTCGCTATTAAATGTTGAATCTGTGGGACAGCCTAAAAATGAGGGGTACACAAAAAAGTGAAAATGCCCAAATACATTGTCAATTCAGGTTCAAAGGCAGAATTTGTGACATGCGGCACCATTCTGAAGCTGATGAACACGGATCTGCGACTGCGGCTGCACTCGCACGACGTGAAGTACGGGTCGGGGTCGGGTCAGCAGTCGGTCACCGCCGTCGACCTCTCGGACGACTACAACAGCCATTGGCTTGTGAAAGCTGCTCAGGGCGAGACTTGCAAACGAGGGTATGCTCTATTAATGTAGCGTTTAAATGTTGTAGGAGGTTCGTCCTTTTTCAGGTACTCAGCAGGACCCCTCTCGCTCAAATACTGTGTCAGAGTCGATGTTTACAAAACATTTTTTTTTCTGTTTTTTAAGGCTTTTGTCACTCATAGTGACAATATCAGCCATCAAACTGAACATCGTTCTCTACGAGACTAACATTGAAATTGTGAAAAAAATACAGCTGTCCCATACATTTGACTCGAGTAGTTTTGCTGTTTTGCATGGAACAGCTGTTTTTTTCGTGATTTTGTTTTAGAACCCGGTTTTAGGCATTCCAACTAGCCTAAAAAAAAACAGAACAACAATGCTTTTATATCATTGTGTAATATTTCTTACAGAGTGCCACTAAAATGCAACACAAACATCAGGCTTCAGCATGTGGGTACTAAAAAGAACCTGCACTCACATTACTTCACGTCCCCACTGTCCGGTCACCAGGAGGTGTCGTGCTACGGGGACGAGGACGGTGAAGGCGACAGCGGTGACAACTGGACCATAGTCTGCAACAATGACTACTGGAGACGAGACTCTCCCGTTAAGTTTAAACATGTGGACACTGGAGCGTAAGTTCATGGTTTAATTACTACATTTTCAGATTAATAATTTGTTAATATTTTCTTAGGTTGTGTTGATACGTAATATTCTTTTACTCTTTGCAGGTTCCTCGCAGGATCAGGGCGTACATTTGGCCGGCCGATCAACGGGCAAGGCGAGGTGGTGGGAATCACATCGCAGTACGGCTCCTACACCGACTGGCAGTCCAAGGAGGGCCTGTTTGTGCACCAGAGTGACCCCCTACCTCACCAGCACTCTATTCACACTGAATTATAATGTGCTATCTGTAGTCAAATTATTTTTTAATTCTCAAAATAATGAGAGTACAGGGTGAAATTGATATCATTGGCATCCTTTTTAACTAAAAGTCTACCCATCAAACTGAACAATGTTTACTATGGGAGCAAACCGATCGTAGCAAAAAATCAGCTGTTCCATACTTAACTGCAAATTTTACTAGACAACTGTATGAATCCCGTATTTTTTTGCTATCATTGGTTTGCTTCCATTGTCAATTTTGTTCTCTTTGTTTAAAAGGATGTCAATTTCACCCTGTAGATGCAGGGTGTAACATTACGTATGTTACATATTATCAGGTGCTTCAGACCATCAAACTGAACAACTTTCAAAATGTGTATCTGTGATATGTAATGTATTTAAGTTTACACCTGTAAAGTCGAGGCAATGAGAGAAAAGATTGGAATGATTTTAAATAGCAAGTTTTATTTATATTGAGTCACAATCTGCACGGCTAGCATGCCACTCACGACAACGATATAACACCTGAAAAACGGCATGCGCGCTCTTTTTGGCATACGTAAATGACAAAAATAGATTTTTATCGTTTTCTCGGGGGTGGCATGCTATACCCACTGACTATAGTTCCTGAAGTGCGAACAATGCTCCCGCAATATTCATTGCCAAATGACAGTCGAATCTAAGAATTATTTATTCATTTTATGTTCTTTATAAATTGAAAAATGGAATAAAATTAAATAGAAAACTCTAAATGCATTTTAATTTTCTTATAACTTTATTGTCAAATCTTGTTATTTATACAGGAAAGTAAACAGATCTCTTAGAAACATCAAGGTTACAAATTGGAAGTGCTTCATCAACAGCATCTCAGATAATACTGACATATGTTTTGTTTTTATTTTGATGCGCTAACATTTTTTTTTTTTATTTGTAATGTGGAAAAGAAATGGAAATTGTTTCTGGTGTCACTGAAGCACAGAAACTAAAGTTATAAAAATATAGTTATAAAACTAAATAAAAAGTTCCAAATGATCAAGAAACATGTCGCACCGCCCGGCGCCCCTCAGTCATGGTGCTTGTACTATTAGAAACGAAAGCTTCAACTAAAATTTAACTTATTCATAAAACCTATCATAAAACTCGAAGGCACAGACAAAACTATAAAATTGTCATACTTCCCTTAGACTTTTATGGTCAAATGATGGGCATCAATCCCATTTTATAATCCATCGAATCCATAAGATTTTGTACTACTGATATTACAACTCTTCTATTGGTAGAATAAGTACAATACAATGAATTTGTTGTGGATGTGTCACGTTACAGAATAATCGACCAGCCACTATTGAAATGTGAGAAACTAAATGATATCAATTGGTTCTTTATCACACTAATAAATACAAGAATCGGTGGAAAATTAAAAACGAATATCCAAGTTGAGTAAATATACAAAAAAAACTGTTTTTTTTGTGACAACTTTTTATAAAATCACGAATGTTAGCTAATAAACTAAAGATTAAATAAAGGCGTGAATATCACCTGCTACTGCTAGTGTCTAACCCTATAGAACACTTGAGTCCCGAGTACGTCCATCGCTAGGACGTTACTAATCAATTCATTTAACATAATGCTACCTCCACACGGTCGCGCGAGCTTACGCGATGTCATGCTGTCCAGCTTTTTATACAAGTATCTTGATTTCGGAGGGTTGGGGTATAAATTCCACCTATCCACCCCCTGGATATGTGCTTGCGATGTACAGCAGGCTTGCGTAAGGTCGCGCTCGCGTGTGGAGGTAGCACAACACACTGGTGCCGCAGTCACGACGCGCTAGGCAAGGCTAGCACAACTTGTTCGCTAGTACACTGTTTAGTTTCTCTAGCGCGTATGTGAGGTTGGTGTACAGTTTCTTATCGCAGCCGTGCTCCTCGATGGTGGCGAAGCGGAACGTTCTGAAGTTCTTCTCTATGTCTATGTATGTAACGGCTTGCATGAGCGGACACAGGATGATCTTTGTGTGGTCTTGGAAGTTTATCTGTGGAAAGGTATATTTTCACATTAGATTCATTTTTAACAGACTCCAAAAAAGGAAGAGAATCTGTATGTTCACCGATATTTTCGTCAATTGTGGACCAATTAAAAAAAACCTTTTTTGAAAGGTGTACTCCAATTTTAATTTGTTGAAGATCTCATGACGCGCTTCGGAGCTACACAACAGAACTCCTCAATAGTTAACTGCAAATTATCGGCGATTGAAACATTTGTTTCGTATACCTCTCGTCGAACGACAAAATGGCATACTAAGGCTTGCTGCAAAAAGTGTTTAGGCTTGTATTTAGAAGTCGCTCTGTCTCTCACACTACTCATACTAATGACAGTGACAACATTATACAGAGTGTAAGGGACAGTACTCCGCAAACTTTAATGGTGAACTCAGACCATCAAATTGAACAGCTTTCACTATGCAGCCTACCTCAGGAAACGCGAAAAAAAATCGGCTGTTTCATACATTTGAGTTGCGTAGGTACTGCATTTTTATATGGAACAGCTATTTTTTTCGAGTTTCCTGAGCTAGGCTCTATAGTGAAAGTTGCTCAGTTTGATGGTCTGAGTTCAGGTCTGCGGAAGGCTGTCCCTTACACCATGTGGTACAAGCCAGCCTAAATGTGGGAGTTTCTCGCCGAGTTGGTGGTTCGGCGAGAACATAGCTACGATTATATCGCTCGTGGAGATAGTGGCTTAATAAGAATGGTGGGGTGTTACCTGTAGTGTTCCATTAGTTAGATACATAATGACAGCGAGCGTGGTCCTGAACCACTGGTGTAGATGCGGCAGTCGAGACAACCCGTCACTTTCCCGCACTGGCACCGACGCACCTGCGATCAAATGTTACTAGTTAAACAGAAGGAAAGTGGAACCCACAAACTCTGAAACGGACTGAGAAAGAGCAATAAGACTCAGTGTGATTGGTGAAAATCTCTTAACACATTCGTTTCCCCTTACCATTTGATGCCCTAACCGTTAGGGCCTACTACGATTTCTGGCCGCAGAAGGGATTGATTAGGAACTGTAATAAAAAGGGCGGTCACAAAGGACCAGCAATGGTCTAAGTGGCACAAGCGTAAGCCTGTCAAGGCCCCAAACCAAAATAATAATTAAATAGGACTTAAGGGGCCATAGGTCCTGACGAATATTTTCTATAAGAAACGCGATTGCCCAGCGCTCCGAAAAGTGTGTGCGTGAGCCGTATTTTCGATTAAAAAGAACTAACCAAAGTACTTTTTCTAGATTTTTTTTATGATTTCACTAGTTAAACTAATGGTGAATATGTGAGTATAAATGCAAAAAATTGGAAACTATTTTAAGTTCTTCTAAAACGAGACAAATGTTTAAAAATGCATGAAAATACGTCATCTTTGTGACGATTTTCTATCGAGTGAAGTAATTCCAATCGTGTATTCAGTTTATGATTTCACTAGATAAACTATCCAAAAATACTGAGGTATGACTTTAGTTTCGGTAAATGGTAGAAATCTAGTCGTAGTCGCGCAGTGCTAAAGTTGACCCCCTTCGTAGATCGTGCGCACAGTCGTAATGCAATAGAACTTGACCCCCCTCATAGGTCGTGCGCACAGACGTAACGCAGATGGCTGGCGTCATGGGTCACCCGCGCACACGTATGGTTTTCGGCGACTCGCGCGGGAGGTCATGAGCACAGGCGAAATGAAATTGAACTGACTCGTAACGTGGGTTCTTCAGCACTGCGGCCCATACATCGTCGACCTACGACGTAGGTCATAAGCAGCGAAAGTGCTAGCCACTAAACTAAGCACCTTTGCTCCGCCCAACTCCGCTTTGGTGGATATACCGGGCCTTAGAGACAGGAATTTATAGGCATAGCTAACCAGCTTTCATAAGATGTTCAGTCATATATCTCCTGAAGTACGTGAGGAGTTTCATCTTCTTGTCCAGTTCCTGTGGGTATTCACGCATCGTCATGTACTGCTCCTGGCCCTGCCGGTTGATGTAGTGCACGTTCCTGTACACAAACAGTACATTTATTGGAATGAAGGAAATTAAATAAACATGATTTAATTATGCAGGGTGTAAAATCAAATACGTTACATATCTTAGGGGGTGTACCGGTGACGTCGCGCGCTGTACGTACGTACGTATTACGTAATAAATAACAACGCTAAGTCAAGCTTCATTAGATACATTTTTGCGCGTACCTTCTGGTAGTAGGTAATTAAAGCGTAGTAATTTATCTTTTCCAAGTGATGTATCAGCTACGTAGTAACTAGTAATCTATGATTACACACAGTCTATAAGTACGCATGCAGGACTCTTAAAGAATGTTTAGAATACTAACAATCCGTTAGCGAGCATGATGAGCTTGGTGGTGTCGTTGAACATGACTCCGACGGACTCGTCGCACAGCTGGTAGCCGAAGCCGTACTTGTCGCTGTAGTCCACCCACTTGCCGACCCAGACGAGCGGCTGGGCCGCCGGGTCGCCCAGCTCGTCCGTCAGGCTCTCCGGCCGGCACATCAGCTATACAATACATAATATCGTTAATAACATATTAGGGTGAGGGGTAGATGGAGAACTAAACAGGGTCCTTCTTAATATGCTAACAGTTTTTTAAGGGGGTGGATGTCCACGTCCAGACCATCAAACTGAACAACTTTCTCTATGGGACCACAATCTAAATCGCGAAAAAATAAATCAGCTGTCCCATACATTTGGCTGGAGTTGGTTTGCAGTTTTGTATGGAGCTGCACTTTGTTTTCACGATTTCGATGTTGGTGCCATAGAGAAAGTTGTCCAGTTTGACGGTCTGACCTTAAAAAAGTGTCAGCATATTAAGAAGAAACCTGTATACAGATAGTTCAGAACGTGTTTCGTCCTATTCTCTCTATAAGAGATGCATATAACTTTGCTGTCCGAATTACTAACCATATTTTTGTACTCCGGCTGTCAATTTTCATATTAAATTGTATGACTATTGCTATCTCAAACGCGGTTACGCTGAAATTGTCGAGGCAAAACATCTTGTTTTTTGAGACTACAACGGCTTCGGAAGGTGTCCGATGTCAAGATGCAGCCAGAAAATCTACTGTACGTAGTATACATATTACGTTATGCTCTAGAGCAAGTGAGAATTTCCTCTCACGAATAAATAGGAGAAGTAGCCCATAAACGCGAGCTCTATACGGTTTGGTAAATTCAAATAATTGGTTATCTTGCTGTCAGGTACATTGAAATTAATCAAAAACAAGTAGGAAGAGTATAAAGAAAGAAACAAACTTTATTAGCGAGCAGGCGCGCGAGCTGATCGCGCAGCGCGATGAGGTTCTGCCGGTGCGAGGTGGGTTCCACCGCGCGCGGCTCCGCGCCGATGGCCTCGCGCTTCACCGGCGAGTCCACCGCCATCATGTGGTCTGTTTGCAAAATTTCATCTTTTAGCCTGTGGGCACTTGCCTTAGATGTCAACACCCACAAGTAATAGCAAAGAAGCTAACAGATGGCGACACGGTCGCTCTCGGAAATATGCTCCATACAAAGACAACGTTCTCCGTAAATACGTAACTAACTCGTAACCCACTACAAATAAGGTTCACAATCGAATGCGAGACATAAATCGCGCAAGAGAAATAATCAGAGATTCGATATACAGGGTGTCCCAAAACTCAACGATAATCTGGTACCGGGCGAGAGGTCAAGTTATACCAGTTCTGGGAAAAATAAGAAAAAAAATCCATATCACTTAGTTAAAAAATAACAGACATTTTTTCATAAAAGTTGAAAATCTCTAACCTTGGTCCTAGTTTTAAGTGTAGTGATCACAAATTTCACGATTTGGCTGTGATTTTTCTAATGACGTAATCTAAAATAACGGTGCTATTTATCCCAATCACGAATTAACGTAATAAACATTGTTAGTTCAGTAAAATAAATTAAGTTTCATTGAGTCATGGTTTAGGAAAATATTATCAGTTAACTTTGACAATTCATTTCGGAAAAAAAATGTACTAGACTATCCTTGGCATGTTATTTCAAAAGATGGCCCATTTAGTCAAGATTTCAAAATGGTGCAACACTTGCCACTATTATTACCAGTAATGGTGATATTTTGTACTTTTTGTAAATGGACCTCGTTTCGAACAACTCAACCATAGCATTTTTTTATGATTATGGGCATATTGGGAAGAAACAAAATTATTATTATTATTAGCAAAGCAGTTAGTTAGTCAAATTAATAACTAATTCGGTTGTGGATAACATAATAAAATAATAAACAATTCATTTATAATAACACTTTTATTTAATTATTTCCTCCTTAAAACTAAAGTAAATGCTCGAATTGATTGCCTCCGGCACGAATACCGGCTCTGCATCGCCTCAGAGAAGTTTTAAGGAGGAAATAATTAAATAAAAGTGTTACGATAAATTAATTGTTTATTATTTTATTATGTTATCTACAACCGAATTAGTTATTAATTTGACTAACTAACCTCTTTGCTAATAATAATAATAATTTTTTTTCTTCCCATTATGTCCATAATTACAAAAAAATGCTATGGTTGAGTTGTTCGAAACGAGGTCCATTTACAAAAAGTACAAAATATCACCATTACCGGCAATAATAGTGGCAAGTGTTGCACCATTTTGCAATCTTGACTAAATGGGTCATCTTTTGAAATAACTTGCCAAGGATAGTCTAGTACATTTTTTTTCCGAAATGAATTGTCAAAGTTAACTGATAATATTTTTCTAAACCATGACTCAATGAAACTTAATTTATTTTACTGAACTAACAATGTTTATTACGTTAATTCGTAATTGGGATAAATAGCACCGTTATTTTAGATTACGTCATTAAAAAAATCACAGCCAAATCCTGAAATTTGTAATCACTACACTTAAAACTAGGACCAAGGGTAGAGATTTTCAACTTTTTTGAAAAAATGTCTGTTATTTTTTAACTAAGTGATATGGATTTTTTTTCTTATTTTTCCCAGAACTGGTATAACTTGACCTCTCGCCCGGTACCAGATTATCGTTGAGTTTTGGGACACCCTGTATATACAAGGTCCAACTAAGAACTGCTGGACCACGGCCGGTCCCCAGGCTTCACACTAAGCCTGGTGGAAGACCTTCCCTTTTCAATGGAGGAACATTCCCAGTAGCACCTCCATAAGCCTAAGAATTTCTAAACTAAAGTTGGAATGGGCTGGGCATCTTGCTGGCAGAACAGAAGCAGGGGCTGAAGAGTCCTCAGAGAAATCGCATCGCATTGTTTGTAGGTCCCCCAAAAGGTGGACCCGCCGACCTGGTGAAAGTAGGGCGACCCGTTATTGAATGTGGGCAGCGCAGGACCGGTCGTTGTGGCGATCTTTGGGGGAAGCCTACTGGCAGTGGGTTTATTTGGAGTCAGAGATTCCTAAAAACCATATAATCATCTTTTTCTTGTAAATATCTTCAACGTACAGACACACATCTGTTAGTTTTTATAACTTCTCACCATTAGAGTTGACCTCGTTGAGAGGCCTGCGGTGCAGCGCCACGCCCTCGAGCTGGTCTGTGCGGGGCGCGGTGGTGAGGCAGGAGACGGGCAGCGCGGCCGGCATGATGCCCGACGAGAAGAACTCGTGCTGCAGCAGCTTGTCCACCGACGGCCGCCGCGCCGGGTTCGACTGCAGCTGCAGCACTATCATCGACGCCGCCGGCTTGCGCAGACCGGACGGGATTCTGACGAGTTACATGACGTTGCGGTTGAAGTGCCGTTCATATTCATAGCTAATTTAGACTATAGTAACTGCTTGGTACAGAAACTGTCAGCCTCGGCTTTTAAGGCTTCCGCACATTGCCGCGATTTTATCGAGCGATAATATCGCTGCGACTTTGTTATATTTATTACCAGTACATTTTGTATGGGGTCGCGCGCGATCCTACACACTGCCGCGATATTATCGCTGCGACTTCGCGACGCGTCATCGAGTCGCGTCCCGCGATTTTGCGATAATTGTTTTCAGTACATTTTGTATGGGGTCACGCTCGATCCTACACACTGCCGCGATATTATCGCGACCTGACGCAATCTCTTTAGACTACATTCAGTGGTGGAGCGCATACGTGACGCGAATCGCGGAATCGCTCCAGTGTGTACGGTGTCGCGAAATCGCTGTCGATAATATCGCTCGATAAAATCGCGTCAATGTGCGGATGCCTTCATTCATACTACTTTTATAGAGGCGGTGGCGCGTTGCGGAATGGTATGGACACTCAATCATGAGGGTCGTGGTTAGAATCCGCACGGATAACAAGCCACGAAGGTATCAACGAGATTTTCCTAATTTATGTACGTACTACCGACTGCTATCGAACGGTGAAGGAAAACATCGTGTGGAAACCTGTTTACGCTGAAGAAGAAATTCTGATGCGCAGGTATGTGAAACCAATCCGCATTGGGCACGCGTGTATGGGCCCATACACTCTCCCTGAGGGTGGCCTGTGCCCTGTAGTGGGACGTTATGATGATGACAAGTTGGGGCAAGCGACATGGTTCTTTTCTAGGCGCACGCGAGAAGAGAAACCATACTAGAGGCATAGCGTAAATATAATAAAGTGGGTGCGCTTAGTGGTAGCGGCGAGTCTTAGCTCGCGCGGTGTGCGGAGTGGTGAGGCACCGGCCGTTAGGGTACAGCGCACAGGTGATTGGGTACTGGGACCGCTCCCCCCGCCACCCGCACGATAGGCCTGTCGCGACCCGAAAGCGCCCTCACTATTATTATATTCACTTTGCTAGAGGGATTGGTTTGCTGAATATTTTTAAGTGTTTGCATTAAACACACATGACCTCTCTAGTCTTACATACGTACATAAATTCACGACCATAATCCCGTTCGGGGTAGTCAGGTGATCAGCTTACTACTATTTACCTTCCTAAGGGTCAATTCTCACTGAAAGAGCAGTCGGCAACGCGTGGCATTTTACCTAGCAAAATTAACTTTATGTGGGAATTGATCCTAAATCAGTTGGAACTCTCAATACGCTAGCAAAGAACGGGTTGTATGCAGCGACTAATCAGTAGTCAATCAAACAATGTGAGCAGCAGAGATGTTGTCTACGCCTGAAGGGTGCGTCCACATCTGCCTTATGCGCGGAGAATGCGCAGCGCGCTTGTTTCGTGCGCCTCTTTAGCGCAACTCTTGAAAGCTTGTATTGCTCGAGCGCTTATTGTAAATTGTTCCGTTCGCCTTCATACTGTGAGCCTCAGTTGTAGCGCGCGGGCTGTGCAGGAGCGACATACGAGCATAAAATGAACGCATGTAGCTCGCGGGCGGCTCACGAGCTGCGCATTCGCCACATGTGGACGCACCCGAAGTGATTAGTCGCCAATTTCGACACCAGTCTAGGTAGGTGCTGTTCTAAGCTGGACAGCACAGGTTAACCTATTGACCGCACGAGAAAAAAAAAGGACAATGAGACATGTATGCTGAC
Organism: Agonopterix heracliana; assembly: GCA_963693445.1. Taxonomy (NCBI): domain Eukaryota; kingdom Metazoa; phylum Arthropoda; class Insecta; order Lepidoptera; family Depressariidae; genus Agonopterix; species Agonopterix heracliana. The sequence continues at coordinate 7,163,820 of OY856308.1, forward strand.
GCTTTGTTATGGGAAACAAGATTTTTAACAAAAATATCGAGAAATAAAGATTTTTATGAGAATATAAACACAACAAAATGATTGATTAGTAACCTAATTAGTAACAGAAGAATATAACATTCCTTCCTTGAATAGCCGATGGTTTTTTAAAAGGATGATCAGACCATCAAACTGAACAACTTTCTCTTTGGGACCAAAATGGAAATCACGAAAAAAAAACTGTTGTGTCAAACATTTCAGGGTACTCCCCTTTGTAGTTCTGTATGGAACAGGTGACTTTTTTCGCAATTTCGACGTTGGTCCCACAGTGAAAGTTGTACAATTTAAGGTGGTTGCAGAGTTGTCAATTTCATACAAAACTTTGTCGTAGAGCACGCGTAGACTGTATTAATAAAATAAATGTTTTATATATAGAAAAACAGCTTAGAAAATATAGATTGCACGTATAAAATAACATTTACAATTTATAATATAATTACGAAGATTTAACGAAGATATTGTATGAATAATTTGAAAGCTTGATATATTCTTAATTATATTATAAATTGTAAATGTTATTTGATACGTGCAATCTAGATTTTCTAAACTATTTTTCCATATATAAAACATTACTTTTATTAATACCGTCTACGAGTGTTCTACGTCAAAGTTTTGTATGGACTGAAACCACCTTAATGGTCTGATCATCCTCTTAAACAACCGTCAGCATATTAAGTTGGACCTGTATTTTTAATGACAACAGTCGACAAAAATATTGTTTGATAAAATATTAACTAATTTCAGATCACCTTGGTCAAAATGAAGGCACTGGCGCTCTATAGGTTAATGATGCAGACAGTGTTTTGTGATCCTAGCTTTAAATGACGTTTAGTTGGTTACGGTTTTATATTAGCTTACGTTACTTTGTGCACACATAATGACAGTTTGAACACATTTAACGCCGCATTGACATGATACGAGGTAATTTTGAACGAGTGTATTTGGATGAGAATTTTGTATGAACTTGACAGATCTTCGAATTCATAGAAACAAGGGTATTTGCCTACAAAACAAATTAAAAATCTTGGTAAAAAAAAAACGTTTGTAAATAAAGCTAAACTCTGATTTTCAGTATTTTTTAAGCATATGCTCACGACTATATTCCCCGAGGGGGGTCAGTCAGAGTTATTCTGAAAAGTCAGAACATCTTTGTTTCACTAGTAGTACCGAAACTGTCCAGTGTGACGGGGAGTGAGCCCGTCGCCACTTATAATGGACAGTGGGTACAATACATGCCTCGAAATTGAAGCATGCAGGTTTCCGCACGATGTGATGTTTTCCTTCACCGAAAAGCCAGTGGCGTTACAAATCGTACATTATTTCCGAAAAACTCATTGGTACGAGTCGGCCTGGACGGGGATCGAACCATCGCCTCCTGTACGACAGGTTACTCGCCACTGGACCACCACGGCTTTTTATCAATTCTTTGGCTTGAATATAATTAACAGGTAGATGACACGATTGTGTCGCGACCTCCGCTTCTAAATACCTAGTATACAAAGTTGTATTACGTTATGCAAAACGTTACGTTACGTTTTTGTGTTATATAATTTGTTAATAACATGATAAACTATAAAAAGTATATCGCGCAGGTTTTGAAGTTAGATAAAAGATGTTGATTTGATTTGGTTCGCAAATAGCCTATTGGGTCATGCAAGTACATTCTGTCCAAGTATTACTTTTACCGTGTCAAAGCGTTCAACACAATGGTAGGACACAAGCTAGTTTGAGCATCACATAAGTGTAGTTCAGGGGTGGGGGTGGGGACAGTAAGCCGTACCATCACCACATACAAACGGCTGGTATCCACCTGAGTCTGTGGTTGACCGTATTATCGTCGACTATCGCCTGCGCATACCGTGTACCCAACTTATGCCACGGCCCCGCGCAACATACGCGCATGGCTAGGTTCACACCGTCGCTATTTTGTGGAAAATACAATTATGTTACTGTTTTTTTTATACCAATAAAATACTTTCAAATATTTGGAATAAGAAGGAACAATACATACATACATAAAACTCACTACCATCATATACAAGGTGAAATTGATATCATTAGTAAACTTTTAAACTAAGAGTCTACCCGTCGAACTGAACAACTTTGGAGCAAACCAATCGGAGCAAAAAAAAATCTGCTGTTCCATACAAAATTACAATGCCTTTACTAGAATAATGTATGCAACAGCAGATTTTTTTTCCTCCGATTGGTTTGTTCCATACTAAAAGTTGGTATCAATTTCACCCTGCATATTGGTGTGGTCAGGATCGTTCTAGGGTCATGGTGGTCAGGTGGTTAAAAACTTTGCCACAACTAACATGTTTTTTTTAGCATGCAGTTGTAACAAGGTTCATTTTTAGTAGATAAAATAGTATTTATTAAATAAAGAAATAGGTGGACTGAATGTGAAAATTAAATCAAGAACGATGCATACTAGAACATAAATAATTTATTATAGAATTTATTATTATTACTATACATACTGCACACCAAGTAGCAAAATGCTCAAGCAGTTTTAATAGATAAATTGATAATGAACTAAATCACAAATGAAATAAATTTGAAAATAGTGTCTCAAACATATGCAACAGGAAACAATCTCTTGCACTCTATATTCAACTCTATTTTAGTTGTAATTTAGTTCATTATCAATAAAAACATCTCGAGCAATTTACTGCTCAGTGTGCGTATGCTGATCGCAATAGTAGAAACAGATTCTACCTCAATTTTTTTATCTAGCCCATTTTATCCCACTGCTGAACAAAGGCATCCCCATCTGTCCTGTGAATGCTCTGGCCACGTGTCATCGAAAGCATCCAGATCGTCCCGCCACCTCTTCCTAGGACGACCCAAACGTCGAGGACCATTTTCTGGGATTCAGGGCGTGATAATTCTTGCCCACCTTTCCTGGTGCATTCGACAGACATGGCCTGCCAAATCCTACTCTACTAAACAAAATAATAATCGTCTCACCTGTATTCACACTGTTTGATTCTCTTGTAGGTGTCCTTGAGCGTGGACGTCTCAAACGGCGGCTTGCCAACGAGCAGCGTGTACATGATGCAGCCCAGGCTCCAGATGTCTACTTCGAAGGAATGACCCTTCTTCGTCAATATCTCCGGCGCGATGTAGTTCGGAGTTCCGCATAGAGTCTGCTTTCTCTCTCCTGGAAGAGTTTGTTAATCTGTCATGGAACTTATCTATTCTTTGTAGGCTTCAGAAATGGTGCTAATTAATCTATGGACTTAGGTAGATAACCGCCCAGTAGCTCAGTCGTTATAGAAAATGCCTGCTGCCAAGGGTCGCGGGTCCGAATCACGTAAGGGACAAATATTTGATGATGAATATGAATATTTGTACCCGAGTCGAGGATCGAGGATGTTTGTGTCTATACATGTATTCTATTTATATCTGTATGGTGCAAGTAACATACAATATCATTGTCTAATGGAGTCGCGTTGTCGATCTGCTATAGGGCAGTCACGTTTGTTGGTTGCCCCCTCCCAGCTCGACAGCGGGGCTCCAGTGGTGGCTCAAGATAGTGTTCTTTTATAAGAACAACCCTTGAAGTCACCAAAATATCAATATAACCGTACAACGTCATGCACTTTTGCTATAAAAACTCGACATTGGCAAAATCATCATTAACCAAAGATGGCAGCCATTTTTTTAAAAATAGAATAGAATAGAATCATTGTCTAGTTATCATAATACAAGTCCAAGCTAGAATCTGGTACTTTAAATGTGACTATAGATAATCTGTGTGACAATGTCCAAGATATTTATAATTAATTATGTATAAGAAAAGAATATGACTGAAGTTATTGCTAAGATAGGAGTGCTATTTTTGGATTTGAAATACAACATACATATGCTCACGCCTATGTCCCACTACTGGGGTAGGCAGAGACAATAGATCGCCACATGCTACGATTCTGACACACATCTTTCGCCTCCTCAACATTCACAAAGTCTTAGTGGATTTTAAATCCTGATTCATATACAGGGTCCAACTTAATATGCTGACACTTTTTTAAGGGGATGATCAGACCATCAAACTGAACAACTTTCTCTATCGGACCAACATCGAAATCGCGAAAAAAAATCAACTGTCCCATACATTTGGCTCGAGTAGGTTTGTACTTTTGTATGGAGCGGCTGTTTTTTTTTTCACGATTTTGATGTTGATTCCATAGAGAAAGTTGTTCAGTTTGATGGTCTGATCATCCCCTTAAAAAATTGTCAGCATATTAAGAAGGACCCTATAATCTATAACTGAAAAATTCATATATTCCGTACAGTTTGTCACTTTCTAATGTGAATAGGGCAAATACTTACATGAAATATATTTTATTTTTCTTAAGTACATGTTTTTTTTTTAAATAACGCTAAACTCACATTTCAGTAATTTTTTACCAGGATGAACTATAAAAAGTATGATGTCATATTATTAATTTTAGTACAATGCAATGTTTTATTTGACTAGGTGGGCAAATTGCGAATTTAGGGGAATTCAAAAATAGCACTCCAGTTATCAGACAGGAATACAAGAATATTATATACAGAATATGACAAGGACAGGATGTTAAAAAATACCTTCATATTCAATTCTGGCAGCGAGGCCAAAGTCTCCAATCTTCACATGGAGGTCGTCATCAAGGAACAGATTGCCCAGCTTGAGGTCCCGGTGGATGATTCTCTTGCTATGCAGGTACTGGACTCCGAGGAGGATCTGGTGCATGTAGAACCTTGTCTCCGGCTCTGAGATTGCTTTTCTACGCTTGTGTAGCTCCATCATTGACTGTACATAGTATATTTTATGTGAAATCGAATGTTGTGAAGAGATAAGACATTTTGATGACTCGATAGTTCTGGTAGTGATCCTACCTGCTGCGTCAAAGGTCACAGGTTCAAAATAACAGGGCAAATTTTTGTATGGTGAATATGAATTTTTTTTTACCCATGTTTCTATGTTTTCTCTATTATATCATTGTCTAGTTATCAAAATACATTTTTGGACTAGATTCTGGTATTTCAATTGGGACTAGATAATGTGTGTGACAATGTCAAAGATATTTTCTTATATAAAATCTTGGGGGGACATAACATTTACATATATTGTCTATTTACATATATATGTGTATATTTACAGTCTAACGGCTTACCAATAACTTGAGAAGGGTAACCTATCTTACTTTCGAAATTTTACTGACCGAATTTCAGTTCTTCGAAAAATTTGGAGTCAGGGACACCTAATAACCACATATTAACCTTTTTCTTTGTAAATATCTTCACCTTGCAGCCATAATTTTGTAATAATAGCTGGCAGACAACTACCTTTCGCGGAATAATATTTGTAGGCGAAAGTGCTACTGTGCTGTTTGTGCTCTCATGCCGTTTCAAGTTGTTTGCCAAATAGTGTATCTTTATAATGTAAACTAGATATTAAAACAATGTGTACAAAGTCTTACCCGTCTTTTACAAAGTTCAAGTATGATGTAAATGTTAAGGGAGTCCTCAAAGAAGCTGTGGAAGCCGACGACGTGCTTGTGAAGCAGCGAGCGGTGGATGGAGATCTCCTGGGCCATTTTCTCCTTCTGGCTCGATTTCACCATCAGTTTCTTGGATACTATTTTGCCAGCGTACACCTGATTGGTGGCGATGTCTTGGATCTCGTAGCATTTTGCAAAGCCGCCCTACAATTGCATTCATTTTATATTTTCGAATAGTTAACAAGTTGAAGGGTTACATTTCATTACATATTATTTTTGTTACTTTACAATTCTTTACATTACCTACGAAAATTAGTGAAAAATTTGATTCACGTAATATAACAATTCCATATAATAAATTACAAGTTCTTTTTTAGAGTTCCTAAGTATTTAACATAGAAGTTGTGTACAAAACTCTGGAGTATGATTGTATTATTTTATAAAATGCGTGTGTGAGGTGTTGTGTAGAAATTATAAAAATCTATCGGGGGAGTTCTCTATCTCACTCGAACATACATATCTTTGTATGCTTTATCTTTTGAAACCCTTATAAATCTGAATGCGGTCAGAGTGTCATCTTAAGGGAGCGCCGGGCACTGGCAGCGGCATGAGCAGAAGAAGCACAAGTGACCTATTTACATACTCACGCTGCCCAATTCCCTGCTCACTTCCCTGTTCAACAGGGCTGAGTGTAAATGTGGCATTAGGGGTGGTACAAAATGCAGCATAGATAAGGCTGCCACTTTTCAAAAATAGTAGACCCAGAAATTATATAACATCGTTTTTTAAATGAACATAAACATTTTTTTAAGTTTGAATTCTTTAATTAATTAAGGTTAAAAGCAATGGTAATCAATGGTAATTGATTATGTATTATTTTAAATGTAAATGACCTAACTAGTGCTAGGGTGACTTTGACCAGCTTGACACTTAAAACTATATTTTTTTATGCTGAAGGGATGGTCTAAGCATCTTTTCTGCCTCAGAATTAAAAACTTCAAAAATTCTTGGCAATTCATATTGTAATTAATCTTTACAATGAACTCTGCCTTCACCATGTCCACACGGACCGGAAAAAACGACGGACATAATGTGACACTAAAAAGATGTGAAGCATGCAAGGTCCTACATTTTCGTTTGTTCTACAAGGGACCTACACTCACACAAATGCACTAGCTCTAGGTGCAGGTCCTACAACCCACCACCATTATGTACCGTGCGACAGTTCGTCAGCACGCACACAAATATAAATGGGTACATCACTCGTTATTAGACGAGATTACTTCAGTCTTTTTTTCAGGTCCGTGCATGTTCACTGACAATTAGTTGGCAGCGCCGTGATGGTCGGCTATCGCTTCACTGCCACCACCGGGTCTGACCCGGAAATATAGATGTTAAACCGGTAGCCCAGACATGCACCATGCAGACTCCGGGTCAAACCCGGAGCCCTAATAGAGGCTGTAGATTCTGTTAGTGTAACTGTAGTTAAGTCGAAGTTTCTGTAGTCTGCAGTACAACAATAAGTATATATGAAGTTTAGAGTTTGTACCTTGAAAACACATCTAGCAACGTCACAAATATCTGTTTCTAAGTTCTAGGTACCCATGCAGCTGATCACTTTTGAAACTTAACTGACATTTTGAATTCAAGTTGCATTTAGTTGATGTTCCTCCCTATTTACAACACTTTACGGACATTTTTGAAGGGATATTATCAGGAATACAAATTAAATTAACCGATTGTAATCTCTAACGGTTATCAAAGATGTTGTCTTCGACCATAACAGGTGCAATTTTTGAACCTAGTGTGAAACTGAAAAACATTGCTGTAGCGGCTTCAATCTTTGCAAATCATTGTTCGCAAGTATCCTAAGATCACAATATAGGTGTGTAGATGCTCAGTAAAACACTTACCTTTCCAAAAAAACGTAACCTTTGGTACGTGCAGTTTGTTTGTGGATCACGTATAATTTCAGGGATTTCTTTCTTTTCGTCTTCTTTGATGGACGTCATTTTAAACTAGCTTATAAACGTAACTAAAACCAAGTAAAATATTAATAATTAACAATAAGTTGTTGATGATTGTTGACAATTTCACAAAGGAGATCACAAACGGAAAACGTTTGAAATGTTGATGGCGCTTGCACGAATTTTGGACGGTTAACGATTTCAACCAATCACAAAGCAGCATTTCTACCCTTATTGCCATCAGGAAATTGTTTTCTTACCATTACTAGCTTACTACTATTTTATTCTACTATTCTACCAGTCGGCTAATATTATATGTAATGTTAAATAAAATCAAAGCGTTAAAATAAACAAAATAAACCTTTTACAAAAATCTAACCTATTTACATGTGGATAATGTGGGATAAATTTTTGGTAAAACACATAGACAAATTACTCTAGCGATAGACACGCTCGTTCAAACAAACAACATGTCACACAAAACAGCACAAAATGACACATTGCGGTCTGTCATTGCCATAGTGACGAAGTGAACTCGGGAACATCAATCAGGTGCGTACACCTCATTCAAGTGGAACATGTTGCTTCTATGCAAGGGCCAGTCTATCGCTAGAGTAATTTGTCTATGGTAAAACACTTTTGATAAAATTGCGTTTTGTTCTTTTAATGCTTTTAAAATGTTTTAACCGTAGAAAGAAGCGAAATACTTGGCCTATGGTTTTAACAGATGAAAATACAAGAAGCCAAGGTCGGTCGGAAATACTGGAAATAGGTTCTTGTTCTTAGGTCGGAAACAAGAAGTTTGGAATCCGGAAAGCTTATCGGAAAGTGTCAATTTCTTGCAATCCTTGTCTTATCATGTGAGGAGAAAGGAGATGTCTAATATGCTAAAACTTAGACTTATCAACTAACTGTATAGGTATTATAAAGACTGGCAATATTAGTTAAACAAATGGCACCGGTTTTTAAGCAAATTCAAACAAAATGTCGCCTTAGCTTAGCTTATTAAAATAAAGTAGTAACGTAATTAGCTGGAGGTGTGGCGACAAAATGTTTCAAGATGGCATGTTTACTATTGACATCTCGCTTATTCTAATTGATGATTGTCATAAGCACAGACTTAAGTATTCAGAAATCTGTGGTTTGTAAAAAGGAGTGAGTGCGTAGAAAGAGAAGGCACTAGAAGGAAGCACGTGTCTTGTCATATCACTCAGTAAGAGATGCACATAGCAAATTCGCTCTAGTTAAAAAAGGAGACCGCTACTTATTGCTGTCCTTATCGACGTATCCACTTTTTTGTACTTCGGCCATCTGACTCCAAAATGACACTTCATATAAATTGTATGGGACAACCACCTGACTCCGAGATGTCACTTCATATTATTCGCTGTCTCATACCCGGTTACACTGATATTCGGTCTACTAGCGTAAGCGAAATTTTTTTCGTCTATGAGTGAGTGGCATCCTTTATGCACAGACTTTAAAGGTCCGTGCCTTTATGATTACAAATCCATGATTTCAGACTTTTATGTCTTGCTTTGTGTAATTTTATATCTACCCCTATACTTTAGCTTGGGCCAAAAAGATAAGGCGTCTCAGTGAATGACGTCGGTGTTTCCGTTTCGAATTACGCAAATATGCTGGCGCCATGATATTATTTTGTTACATAATTTCGTGCGGATTGTATACGTTGCGTACAATGATCAACATAACGGGAATCTCAAATAATACGGAAACAAAACATATGTTTTGGTTCAAATTATGGTTTTGGCGCAAACGCGCGATATTCTGAAAAGTCCTTGCTTCTACCTTCTACTATCGATTTAAGGGTCGGCACTACCTACGGCCCGTTTGACATATCTGTCAAAAGAAAAAGACCGGTGGCCGACAACACTCAACCCTATGTTATAAGATTAATGAACAAATCAATTTGATAGCTTTTGGTAATCAGTTTCTTGCAAAAAACTTGGTCGGCTGCGGCGCGCGGCGCAGCTTGGCTGGCACGTTTACTGGTGTGAACCCTACCTGGTGACACAACATTTTACCTCGTTGAATTAAAGGACGTAACTAGTCTGTTGGTTTAGACGCCAATTAGTAAGGACTAAAAAGTCTGGTCGGCCGACCCTATCCTGGCAGGTTCGTAGGTCCGATCGAATTTAGGGGACCTACTACCCGGAAGGCAGATTTTAGAACATTAAATTAATGTTGAATGTTTGGTTGTGCGTGGCAATACTCCTGCAGCATCTGGATTTGAGAGCCGTAGGTCGAAATTGACATTTACAGCAACAGCACAGTACCGAGATGGACCTATAATGTGACTGATCAAAGATCACCCCTGGTGTTAGGATAGGATGGGTCCCAACCAATTAGATCACAGTATTACTAAGGCTTAAAAAAAACTTAAAATTATTATAATAGCACAAATTAAAACTTAAAACAGAATAATGAAATTATTATAAGTTTAATATTAATGGTTTTAGCAAAATAAGTGTTTGTAATCTTTTATCATCATAATCATCGTCAGATATAATATTTTAAGCACGGAATAAAAGTAAATTTTTCAGTAACTGGAACGATCGCCTTCAAAAACATTTGCGCAAAAGGATATCAGTGTGACCACTTTTAGTAGATTTCTTCTTTATTGGTAGATTTAGGGCTAAATTGTTTAGTTGATTTTAGTAGAAATTGGATATTCGTAAATTTTAATGTATTTAAAAATGCAAGGATTCTGGCTTATAAAATCTAAGTTGGAAATACAAATGACTGAGAAAACGGCTGCAGGGTGTGCAAGTTTTCCGGAACTTCTAGTACATCATCATCATAATCATCAGCCTATATACGTCCCACTGCAGGGCACAGGCCTACCTTCTAGGAGGATGTTTGGGCGCTAGTCCACCACGCGTGCCCAATGCGGATTGGTAGACTTCACATATACATCAGAATTTCTTCGTCTGCATATGCAGGTTTCCTCACGATGTTTTCGTTCACCATTTGAGAGCAGTCGGTAATACGTACATAAGTTACAAAAACTCATTGGTACGTGGCATGTTATCCGTGCGGATTTGAACTCGGACCTCTTGATTGAGAGTCCTTACCTCTCCGCAACGCGCCACCGAACTCACTTCTAGTACAGCAAATATTAATCATATCGCCTATGTTATGTTGTTTTTTTTTACAAAAGAGGGCTTCTGAGCAGAGTTGGAATTTTGGTACCTAGCACTTTTAATATGTCAAAGGGATTGCATGTTTATCGACTTCCAATGGTGTCGATATACGGGTATATTTTATATCACTGCGGATAACTTCAGCATGTATCGAAATTCAAAATAGCGAAAATAAATCAGCTGTCCCATACATTTGAGTCGAATATGTACCTACCTACTGCAGTTTTGTATAGGATAGCTGATTTTTTTTCGCTCTTTTGAAATTGGCTCCATATTGAAAGTTGTTCAGTTTGATGAGTAGAATACATGCTGGAGTTATCTGCAGTGATACAAAATTATCCGTATATCGACACAATCGGAAGTCGATAAACGTGCAATCCCTTTGACATATTAAAAGTGCTACCAAAATTTCGGACTCTGCTTATGGGACACAGAAAACTGTAGGTACTAAATTTAAACATGCATAGGGACGACCTAATTTAATATTTATTTGAAAATTGAAGCACCCATGTTACAAAGTGATGAAAACCAATAAAAATGATACAAAAATGCAAAAATAACATGTGTAATGATAAGCGTTTTATAAAATTTTATTATTTTACATGTATAATACTGTTTATTGTATTGCATTGTGCTGTTGGTCTTCCAAAAACAATAAAATAAAATAAAAAATAAAATGCCATGTTAGCTTAATCAAATTAAAGATTGAAAAAGTCGGGCGTCGAGCGGGATTCGAACCCACGACCTGCCTATCCGGGGCATACTCTACTCCAACAGAGCTGTCGTCGCCCCGCAAGTCACGGCGAAATTTTCAATCTATATATTTTATCGTCTTAAAGTGACGTCAGCGCCATCTACCAGAGTTATACAAACTACTGACCCACACGTCTAATGTTGCAATTAGATTCATGCTATATAGATGTCACACCTTATTCCAATAGAATTTTATTATTTTACATGTATGCCATGTTAGCTTAATCAAATTAAAGATTGAAAAAGTCGGGCGGCGAGCGGGATTCGAACCCACGACCTGCCTATCCGGGGCATGCTCTACTCCAACAGAGCTGTCGTCGCCCCGCAAGCCACGGCGAAATTTTCAATCTATATATTTTATCGTCTTAAAGGGACGTCAGCGTCAGCGGACGTTAGCTAAAGTGGGTAGGTACATATAAAAAAAAATTAGTACAATGTCAATAGTTCTTCAGGTTCTTCTGTAGTTTTTGGTTCTTTTGGTAGGTTTTGGTAGTTTTTGGTAGTTTTTTTTTTGTTTTTTGGTTATATTTTGTAGTTTCTGTTTTTTTGGTAGTTTTTGGTTAGTTTGGTAGTTTTTCGTTGTTTCTGGTTATTTTGGTAGATTTTCGTAGTTTTTGGTTATTTTGGTAGATTTTTATACTTTTTGGTGATATTTGATAGAAGAATGAAAATTACCAAATACTAACATAAAAAACAAAAGAGTTCTTGACTTTCTTGGCTACGGGGTGGGTCTGTTGACATAAATACAATATTTGTTTTGTAAAAGAGGTGCATTCGAATCGTAAGCGGAATTCACTCAGTATGGGTGTCATGCCGATCCTTGTTTACCGACTTTAAATTACTCACTGTGACAGCTTTGTATATCCTCGATCTGTGCAAATTCGTGATACGATACCCCGTAGTATTTCGTAGCAAGAGATTAACATTTTACTCGCAAAAATTAGCTACTGGTACCAAATTAACGACTAGCATCGATGCAAAGGACTACAAAATAAAGTCGAATACTGTTCTTGTGTATAATAAAATACCAGATGACATTTTAAATAATAAATAAATAAATAACGCTCACAGGCACATACATTGTAATGATCCCGAGTAAGCCTCAGGCTTTTTGTTATGGGAACCATATACAACAACGGCACACACATATAACATCCATGACCGAACCGGGATTCGAACCCAGGACCCTGGTTTGGCAGTCCGGCGTGGTAACCATTACACCAACCGGGTCGTCACAAACATTAAAGCCGACAAGAAATTTCTGAAGAAGGTTAAATAATTATTAATCGAACAGTGCCCCTATGACTTTAATTAGTTTCTTCAGTATGTAAACAAACAGGCTTCAATCTGAGTAGAAAAAAATGTGTTGCAGACCGATTATTTGTACCTCAATAGGTTATTATAATTTTTAACTATATTAACAAATTTTTAACAATAACTAATTTAATTGTAGTAGTGAAAGGTGGTAGTTACGTTATTGTCTGGCACCTATTGTTTAAATCTGTTTTTAAATGTTTATAAATTATAATATTGTAGTGTGACTAATAGGTACTCTGTACTTACCATCTGTAACTTATTTACCTACCTATAATTTAAAAAAAAAATGAAATGAGATGAACCAAAAAGTACAAAAATTACCAAAATAACAATAATCTACCAAAAAGTACGAAAATCTACCAAAATAACTTTTTGGTTACTTTTGTACGAAAATTTACCAAAAACTACCGAAACACTCAAAAACTACCATAAATTACCAAAATAACCGAAAACTACCAAAACGGAAAGTAACTTTTGTGAAATTCCTTTGTGTTGTCTTGTGTCGCGCAATGTCTTTTCGCGCAAAATTCTGTCGTGCAAATGACTTTCGAAGTCAATCGTTTGAGTTACCTACTACGGTAGAGAATTCACTCTTATTCCGTTCTTATTTAAAACATATCTGACGATGATGATGATGATGACAGATTATCAATCTTTAGTTTGCTAGTAACAATAGTAATAAACTTACAGTTATTCTTTTATAATAATGGGGACAAAAGATAACGAGTATAATAGTCGACCAATTTATAAAATGTACTTCTAAGTCCACATATCGTGACGGGCAACTACGGAACCCTACACTGCATGTGGCCACACACCCACTTGCCCAGTTTTTATAAGTTACTTTGCCTAATTTAGCTAAAAATGGATTTGTTCATTAATCTTCTAAGACAGGGTTGGGTGTTGCCGGTCACCGTTCTATTCGCAATGATTTCGAACGATTGACGTCCCATAGTAATTTGTATGAAGAAAACGTCCAAAAAAATATGTGATTTTTGGTAACAAATTGCAAAAAAACTAGAAGTCGTATCGAAAAACTGATTTGTTTAAAGTGTTCTTTGATGTTTTGCCATTGATTAGAAATATATTTTGTTGTTTTATTTTGTTTCACTAAATCACAGGACTCGGAACGCGGCAGTGCTATTCTGGAGTTTTTCATGAAATTCTCGATTACTTTCTGAAATTTTTTTTGTTCATCTTGTACTTCATCTTTTAAAGAAGCGATGGTATTAATTTTGTTTCGAAATATGGCTATTTACTATCCTCAAAAGTCGGAACGCCGAACCCTGTTTTGCCCGATCAGGGTAGTGCCGACCCTTAACAGATTAAATAAAAAGAAAAACGATTATACAGAAGATAATGGCTGTAAGGGTTAGATCCCATTGCCTTTCCGAAAGGAAGAAAATGTTTAAAAAAATTGAAGTGTTTCCGTTTCCGTTGATTTGCAATTTGCGCCATTTTTAAACAGAATTTGAAAGAAAAGTAAGTTTGTCAATGTAATGTAGTCTTTCTAATCATGTGGGTAGCAATAGCAAGCAAGGAATATACTAAGGCCGAGATTCAGAGACGACGATTTGTAAGTCATAGTTCGAGCTCCCGTATGTCAAAATCCATACATTTCGACCCTACATAGCTCGAGCTAAGACTAAAAAAATCGTCGGGTCGCGTTGTCGATCTGCTAGTGGGTGGTCGCGTGTCGCGTGTCGCTCGTCGGTTTCCCCCTCCCAGCTCGACAGCGGGGCTCCAGTCGTGGCTCAAGATAGTGTTCTTTTGTAAGAACAACCCTTGAAGTCACCAAAATATCTTCATAACCGTACAACGTCAAGCACTTTTGCTACAAAAACTCGACATTGGCAAAATCATCACAAACCAAGATGGCAGCCATATTTTAAAAATAGAATAGAATAGAAAAAAATCGTCTCTGAATCTCGGCCTAAATGATACTAATCTCTGTAGCAAGCATAAACTTAATATTAAGTAGGTATATTAAGTTTATGGTAGCAAGCCTCAGAGTTTATTCAAGTCGTGAAAAACTTAGATACATCGACCAAATAGTAAGTTTGATATTTATATTTTATGATCTCTCGGAAAAATTAAATATTACCTGCCTTATACCCTGGCTATGGCTACACAGTGTAGATATATTACTCTGTGGTGTAGGTAAGTATTATTTATTTGTATGTAGGGTCATTTTTAATTAGTTGGCGAAACTCAACCAGCATAGGTAACATGCCGCAGTGATACAGCACTATCACACATTCGCTCTCTTTCTATTTGCGTGCGAACGAACGAGATAAAAGACGTGATACAGCCGTATCACGTGTTGCATGCTACCAGTGTGGCACTTGTTATTGATAACAAATTGCATTAACAATGTTTATAATTGGTATTGATGATTTACAAAATTATTACTATCGTACGTATCGTACGCAGTGCGCGGCCGGCGGGCGAACATTGACCTCAGAATCATATGATCGAGCGGGGGCTCATTACTACGAAATTGTGCTAAGTAACAGATACCAAATGCGTTTGTTATGTTTCGCCAACTAATTAAATTTAACCTTATACAGAACGTCAAACTGAACAACTTTCTCTATAGGACCAACAACGAAATCGGAAAAAAAAATATTTGTTGTCCCATACATTTGGCTCGAGTAGGTTTTCAGTTTTGTATGGGACAGCTGATTTTTCTTTCGCGATTTCAATGTTGGCTCCATAGAGAAAGTTTTTCAGTATGATGGTCTGATCATCCCCTTAAAAAAGTGTCAGCATATTAAGAAGGACTCTAGTTAATAATGATTATTTTGTATTTTATGTACACACGGCGACACATCAAGCTATACTAAACCAAAATAAGCTGGCCTCGCGTAGCTTAGAATAACGTATAGTGCCGCGGGTCCAGCTTTTGTTTGCGTTTGTTTGTTGTTTAGCTTGATGTTTCAGCCGTGTGTATGAAAAATCTATTTAATTTTAACAATATTATAAATCTAATAGTTTAGCCGCGAGATCGTCCGCACAAATTATACAGGGTGAAATTGATATTAAACTACTTAAACAACTTTTACGAGCAGGCATTGCAGCCTACTATGGAACAGCTGGTTTTTTGCTCCGATCAGTTTTAATCATCTGTACCTACTATAAGTACCAGATTTAAAGTCAAATCTTATACGTCATCAAACAAAACAAATTAAAATCGTAGAAAAAGTAGAAGTTGAAGAAGTTTTTGCGTGATACTCAAACAAACAAACAAACAGACAGACAATTATTTGTTTACGGCCTACTTCCTACTTATTACCATGTATTGTGTCCCAAATATATATATATATGTCCCAAAGCAATATAGCAAATTTGCCAAACTCGTCATAAAAGCGGCAAAAGATAGCATCCCACGAGGGTATAGAAAGGAATATATCCCTGGCTGGAATTCTGAGAGCGACTCACTATACGAAGAATATCAGCAAACAGGAGACCATGCTATCGGCTCCCAGCTCCTTCAGTCGTTAGACAGACACAGACAGGAGAAATGGCAGGCTACCGTTGAAGATATGGACTTCAAGAAATCCAGCAGGAAGGCATGGCGCGTTCTCAATAACCTAACTGGAAAGAAGACACCTCAGAAGACCTGTACCAAACTGCATCCAGATGCTATCGCCAACAGGATGGTTGAGGTAACGCGTGCAAAGCGGGACAAACGACACACAAATACGGTGAAAAAGCAACTTACCCTCTTAAGACGAACCGTTGTAGATAGCGAAGAGCTATCAAGGCCATTCTCGGCCCCAGAGGTAGCAAATGCGATCAAGCTTCTAAAAAATGGCAAGGCAGCAGGAAATGATGATATGTTCAATGAATTCATTACTAACATGGGCCCCATAGCAGTCGATTGGCTTGCGGAAATGTATAGCTGTATACTTGCCAAAAACCAGCTGCCCAATGAATTCAAATTGTCAAAGGTGGTCGCCCTACTAAAGCCTGGAAAAACAGATGATAAACCCGAGAACTACAGGCCCATTGCTCTTCTTAGCTGCACTTACAAACTTCTGGAACGTCTTATACTGACTAGAATAGCTCCTTTTATCGAGGCAATAACACCCCCAGAGCAGGCCGGTTTCAGGTGCGGTCGCAGCTGCACGGATCAAGTTTTGGCCCTCACCACACACATCGAGCACGGCTTCCAGAAACAGATGAAATTAACGGCTGTCTTTGTTGACCTGACAGCCGCTTACGACACCGTATGGAGAACGGGCCTTGTGTTCAAGCTGATGTCGGCCGTCCCAAACAGGGCGATAGTAGACCTTGTCTCTAACATGCTGAGTGAGAAGCGGTTCGAAGTCTTTCTTGGTGATGTGAAAAGCAGGAAAAGAAAACTGAACAACGGGCTACCGCAAGGTTCCGTCCTAGCACCTCCTCTTTTCAACCTCTATATCCACGACTTGCCCGAAACGACAGCTCGTACTTTCATCTATGCGGATGACATTGCACTGGTGGCACAGAGCCGAGACTTCAGCGTGGGAGAGGACATCCTATCGTCGGACCTCAGGAAGCTTTCTAATTACTTCACTTTAAGGTTAGTATATAAACCCCCACGTAGAGCAGAACACAGAGTGCCACCGAGACTGGCATTCCGAAGATTGGATCACTGTAAGGACATTGGGAAGGAGCTTGACACTGAGTTCGGGACTGCGACATTCCATTCAGATGGTGCGTCAATAAATGATGACTGGAACTGTTTTGCCGAAACACTACACAATGTCGCTCAGAGAGTTCTTGGTAGGCCGCAGAGGAAAAACCAGGACTGGTTTGATGACTCTGATGCGGAGTTGCGGAAACTTTTTGAACAATCAAGACGCGCCTTAAGAAGCACCACAAATGTTGAGCGTCGTAGAACCATCCAACAAGAACTCAAGACAAAGGTACGCGAACTCAAGAACAATTGGTGGACAACAAAAGCCGCCGAGATGCAGCGGCTGGCGGATACCCACCAAATGGGAGGCTTTTTTGAAGGCCTAAGAGCCGTCTACGGGCCTAGGCATAGACTAACTGCCCCGATTTTTAATCGTGACCACACACAACGGCTGACAGACTCTAACAACCTTCTCTCGCGTTGGGCTGAGCATTTTAATGAGGTACTGAATCCGAGTTCCCAGGGCGTTGATCTTGCTTATGTCAACTCATTGGATGGTCTGCCCACCAAACAAGAACTAGACAAAGCTCCTACTTATGACGAATTTCATCGAGCTGTGTCAAAGATGAAAAACAATAAAACGCCTGGGTTGGACAGTCTTCCCGCAGAAGTTTATAAATACGGCGGTCGCAATATAAAAGACAGACTGTTTGAGCTGATCTTACGCGTATGGGAATCGGAGGGAGTGCCTCAGGGTTGGAAGGATGCCTCCATATGTAAACTGTACAAAGGCAAAGGTAACCGCTCAGATTGCAGCTCATACAGGGGCATATCTCTGTTGAGTGCAGCCGGAAAAATCCTGTCACACATAATAAATTCACGCTTGAACTCTCTCGCCGAAACAATCCTACCAGAAAGCCAGTGCGGTTTCCGCCCATGTAGAGGCACGGTTGATGCAATTTTTGTAGTAAAACAACTTCAAGAAAAAAGTCTTGAACAACATCGTAACCTCTACATGTGCTTCGTAGACTTAGAAAAAGCATTTGACCGGGTACCACGTGCTGGGCTTTGGATTGTCCTTGAGAAAACTGGATATCCTGCAAAGTTTGTTAATTTAGTGCGACAATTCCATGAAGGCATGATGGCTAAAGTGCAACACGATAACGACTTTACGGACTACTTCCCAGTTACGAGTGGTGTCAAGCAAGGATGTGTGATGGCGCCAACGCTGTTCGCTCTTTATTTCGCAGCTGTATTGAACGATGCCCTTAAAAACTGCAGTGATCAGATCTGTTTGAACGTTAGGTCTGATAAGGGGGTGTTTGATCTGTCTCGCTTTAAAGCAAGAAATAAAATCCGTCAGCTGTCTGTTCTGGAGGTCCTCTATGCCGACGACGTCTGTCTTATGGCTGACTCTATGGAGAGTCTGCAGCAGTACCTCGATCAACTCGATCTGTCGTGTCGGAAATTTGGCCTGGTGATAAGTGTTTCGAAGACCCAGGTACTGAAGCAACCTGCCAGGGGAGTACCTGCGAATGACGCACCACTAAAGCTAGCTGGAAACCAACTGGAAGAGGTAGCATCTTTCCGCTACTTGGGGACCATGATCCAAAGCGACAACCGGTTGGAGACTGAGCTATCCACGCGTATTGCCAGGGCTGCTGCTGCATTTGGAGGCCTGAATCAAAGAGTTTGGACATCACACGATCTAAAGCTGAAGACCAAGCTTGCCGTGTATAATGCAATAATATTGCCTATACTATTGTATGCATCTGAAACCTGGTGTGTATACAAAGGTGATATTAAGCGCCTTGATACATTTCATATGAAATGCCTCCGAGCAATCCTCAAGGTGAAATGGCAAGATCGTGTGCCTAATTCTGAGGTTTTACGGCGAAGTCAATCGTATGGTATGGAGGCCTTGATAATGAGAGGCCAGCTAAGATGGTGCGGACATATAGTACGTATGGATGATGCTAGACTTCCTAAATCAGTATTTTACTCGGAGCTTCGGGATGGAAAACGAAAGTCAGGTGGTCAGTACCTGCGTTACAAAGATGTTCTGAAACGGCACCTAACTGCATGCAATGTACCGATCAAGGACTGGGAGCAGCGTGCGCTAATGAGACCGGAATGGCGCCTCACTGTAAAAAAAGCGAACTGAGGAGTTTGATGAAACGCGTCTTGCAGACCTTGACGTTAAGCGCCAAATAAGAAAGACCCGGCCAAAGCCAAGCTATAACTACACGTATAATGACAGCGGAGAACTTTACTGTTTTGCCTGCGATCGGACCTTTAAGTCGAAATTTGGGTTCGCTAGTCACATCCGAGCCCACTCTACTAGGTGAAGCCCAGGGTGTCGCCGTTGACGGATACGTCAAGGAGGACATCATCAATTACTTCACACAATGGAGGCTAATACCAAGCGCCAGCAAAACGGAAGTCTCCTGTTTCCATCTGAACAACCGTCATGCCAAGTATGAGCCGACTGTCATATTCAGAGATGAGATACTTAGGTACAACCCCTGTCCGAAGTACTTGGGAGTCACGCTGGACAGGTCGCTCACGTATAAAGAACACCTCACTAAACTGTCACATAAGATCTCGACACGAAACAACATCATTCACAAACTGAGCGGCACATCGTGGGTGCTTCGGCCGACTGCCTCCGAACTTCCGCGATCAGCCTGGTCTATTCGGCAGCGGAATACTGTGCTCCTGTATGGCTAGAGAGCGCGCATGTGCAAGCAATAGACGCCAGGTTGAACGACACCATGTGACGCGTTTCCGGGACGGTAAAGTCGACGCCCACGCACTGGCTGCCGGTACTGAGCCACATCGCGCCGCCGAACCTTCGAAGACAGCGTGCGCTCAAGAGAGAGGCTGACCGCCTGGCACCGCGATCGCACCTGCCCATCCACGAGGAGTTTTTCAGCCCGCCCCCACAGAGGCTCAAGTCTCGGCACCCGGCCTGCGTCACCGCGAGCAAACTTAGAACCGCGGATTTTAATCTGGAGCGGCGCTGGAAGGACGAGTGGTGTAGCAAAACCGGTGGATCGCCTGAGGAATACCTGGACCCGACTGTCAAGCCTAAGGGTTTCCATCTGCCGCGCAGGGAATGGTGTCGCCTCAACAGGCTAAGGACCGGCCACGGCAGGTGCAACTACCTCCGACACAAATGGGGCTGGACGGAATCTCCCTTGTGTGACTGCGGGATCGAAGACCAGACGATGCAGCACATTATACAACGGTGCCCTCTTCGAGCTTACCCGGGCCGTCCTGAGGACCTGACACACCTGACACCTGAGGCCCTTCGATGGCTTCAGACGCTGGATGTAGACTTATGACCTTATGCCTACAAACCAAATTCGCCATACGCATAAATAAACCATGTATTATGTATTTATTTGGTATCTGTTACCTATTTTTATTTCTTACTACTTATTAGAAACAAAAGTAGTGACATATAGTAGATTACACACGAGGGCAGGAAAGTAAGAAAGGTCTTAGATCTCATGTAATTCGGCTTCGCTTCGGTCAACAAACATGTGATCAGTAGTGCGATTTTTGAATCTCATTCGCTGAGCTCAGCAGTTGAAAATGTCAAAATTACTATGGAGATACGCATCTTTTTACTGCTGATTTGACTTTCAAAAATCATACTCCAGGAGTGCGATTCAGAACTCCTGATCACCATGTTTGTTGACCGAAGCGAAGCCGAATTACATGAGATCTAAGACCTTTCTTACTTTCCTGCCCTCGTGTGTAACCTACTATATATCTGACTACTTTTGTTTGGCTTTCTTATTTACTGCCCGAGGTTAGTATAATATTTTTCTCCTCGACGGAGGTGGAAAGCGGCAACTTAGTTTAGCGCAGCGGGACGAAAATTGACGCTTTCCGTCCGGAGGGGAGAAAAGTATTTTAGTAAGTAAAGGAAAATACCATATAACATTTTATTAATATTATTCAGAAAGAGTTGGTTTATACAGAACGTGGGTGAATCTATACAAGCAAAATAAAACAATTATATTTATGCAGGATTGCAGATAGGATTGCAGTATTGTATATACTTACTCGTGATAAATGTATTTTATCAGGATGGTGTGTGTAGTAGGTACCTATGTACGTAAGTTTCACATCCTGGAGTGCGATTTTTGAACATGTGATTTCCCAACGAGCGGTAGAAAGTTATACCTGTCTCACGTAGCACATCAAAACTTGACATTTGCAAGATGAGACAGGTATAACTTTCTACCGCTCGTTGGGAAATCACATGTTCAAAAATCGCACTCCTGCCCGTGTTCTCTCGAATCAGGGTAGCAGGACCAATGGATGGACACATAAAAATTTATGATTCTTCTTTTATCATTCACCGAAGTAGAAGACGGAAAGCTAGGTTACTATTTTATTTTTCAACTTGTTTTTGTTTTAGGTACTCATTGATATTTATGTGCTAAAAGCGACATAAATATACAGGGTGTTTCATAAGTAACAATAAATATTTAAAACTCTTAAGGGGGTTAAAACTCGTAAGTTGTTTAGACCGTCAAACTGAACAACTTACTCTATGGGACCAACATCGAAATCGCGAAAAAAAAATTGATATCCCATACATATTTTAGCTCTAGTCGATTTGTAGAGTATGGAACATCATTTTTTTTTTCGCGATTTCGATATTGGTCCCATTACCATAGTGAAAGTTGTTCAGTTTGATGGTCTACACCACCCCCTTAAATGTTTATTTGTAGTTTTGTAACACCTTGTATATAAAAATTGACAAATAATTCGGTCACCTATTATTTTTCTTACCTAATATGTTGTTACAACCTATTATTTTTCTTACCTAATATTTGCTTCATCAAAAATAAAATAGGTGACCGAATTATAAAAAACATTGAAAGACTTAATCTATTTAGTAATCACCTAAAAACATTCCTTTTAAATAAATGCTATTACAATATATTCGAATTCTTTGACGATAAATTAGACACTTAAATGCATCGATGACTCTACAACTAGCAATTTATTTTGACTAACGATATTACTTATATAATTTGACTAGTAATTTATAACTTATGAACATTATTATAACGTATTGACATGTGATTAGAATTAGTACTGTAAGATGTTATTGACTAATTAAGTAATTATTAATAGATACGACAACCTAGTGGCTCTCTAATTTGCTGTGCCCTCACAGGGCGTCACCTGTACTTATTCTAACATCTATACAACTTGTGACTGCAAATATTTAAATAAATAAATTATTTGACAAATTTTTAAATGTTTATTTTTGGCGTTGGAGTTTTTTTTTAATTTGTAATTTAATGTTTTTTCGTAATTTTTAAAGTTAAGTGGTACTTGAAAACTGCTGAACCGATTTTAATAAAAAAAAATGGTTTCTGTAAAGTCGGTTTACGGAAGATAGTTTTATGTGATAACGTCATAAAGAAACATTTATGAGAACTGCGTGCGTGCAGCCGGCGTTCATCAATTTATAAGACAAAAAATTTTAAGAACACTCAAAAACTAGCTTTCTATTTCAAAAAAACTCCTCGAAATCAGTCCACAGGTTTGGGAGCTACGATGCCACAGACAGACTGACAGACATACAGACGGGCATAGGCGTCAAACTTAAAACTATTTTACTTAATTATTAAATATTGCAGCTAAACGTCACTCGTCCAGAAGTTGACCTCGCTACCCTCTTTAATAGATTATCTACTCATCATTCGTTACAAACAAGGCAAAGGACGGGAAATCAGTGTCAATTCGCGGTTAATTGTAACTCGTCAATTAGTAAACGAGCCATCATTAAGTCATTTTAATAAGTAGACGCAAATTGAAACATTGTGTTCGGAATCACTGTAAGCACAATAAACTTAATTCAACCGCTAGTAGAAATAATTTTGTTGCTGGAAATGGCAACGCTATGCCTTTTAGCGTTCATTTGTGTAATTTGCATTATTAATTTTAATATCGTTAGTGCTGGCCAGTTGTGGACAACCACTGATGAGCGTAAGTATGTTTAATTGATATTTAAGTGCTTATGTAATATATAGGTAATGGTTAGCGCGCGCCATACAAAAAAAGTTTAATTGTTTTTTTAAACGCGATCTAGAATCAAATCTCTGTGCTTGTGGTTAAGTATGGTAAAGTTTCAAAGTTACAGTGGCTCAAAGATTTCCATACCAATTTCACTTAGATTAATCCTAGCATTGAAACCGTATATTTAACGGAAATATGAAAAACCACAGGCACAGAGATTAGTATATCTAGATCGCGATAAAAAAATTGCGCTGTCTTTAATTGATTAGTATTGAAAATAGGATCTAACTTCGTATGCAGCGCGCTCGCTCGGGTGTTCTGCACAGGTTTAAAACTAGGTAGACTCGGCCGTTTTTTGAACACGAACGAAAGTGTTTTAAACTGTGTTTTAAAGTCCGAAATTAAATTATGTCTTATTTAAGGATCGGGCGGATGGGCGACTGTTCTCAATTACACGATTAGATTAAGTTTACTAGATAGAAAAACATCCCAAAGTTACCCTTTTTGTTATGTTTTTTCAATACTATGATTAAACTGCTGATATTTAACTTTTTATTCTTGTACATAACTAAATACATTAAATATTTCTAGTGAACTCAGAAGAATTTTTAGCTTAGAAACTCCCATGAGCAAAGATATTGACGAAAAACACGTTTTTTTGCGATCCTGCTTTCAATTGGAGCGGGATGGCTAATTGTAAACTTATGCTTGCAAGAAAGAGACGCTTGCACTGGGATAACCTAGCCTTAAGCCTATAAACTGGTTTCGTTATCATATCTTATCATCAGTTATCAACAATTAGTCGCTATCTATTTTGGGAAACGAATGTTTTACGAATTATTTTTACAACTATGTCTTTACTTACACAAATCTCTTATTTAGGTAGATTGTTTAGGTATACCTACCTGTAAGTATCTACCACTACCCTATACAGGGTGTCCCGTAAACCAACGTCAAGCCGGAATCGGGTGATAGGCCAAATCATAATAGTTACCAGAAAAATAAAAAAATGAATCTTAGTCATTTTTTTTAAATTACCTATAGTCATTTATTTTTTCGTGAAAATGTACACCCTGTGAATTCCAAGTACCAGGTTAGATTAGCAATATTCAGGATTAAATATGAAAAATAAAATTGAGAAGAAAAGTAAAGATTTGTAGCAAAAGGAGCAAAAAAACCATCACAGGATGTACATTAAAAAAGCCTATAATTAAAAGAATTCATGACCTAGATTTTATTTTTTATTTTTCTGGTAACTACTTATTATGATTTGGCCTATCACCCGATTTCGGCTTGACGTTGGTTTACGGGACACCGTATACCTCCTACTAAGTACATAACGCAATGCAGATACCTACTACGACGTATTAGAGTTATCCAATACAGGAAAATGCATGTCAGTAATGGGAAATTTTGTAAGTAAGTATCTAATTATTGCACATGATGTAATATTTCTATAAACAATTTTTCCTTGTAAGATTTCGCGCGAATAGAATATTTAATCAATTGATATCTATACTTAGGTATTACGTATACGTAGTTTATTGTTAAATCATTCGTAAAGTTACACGAGGATTTTGTAATTCTGAAATGACCTATATTGTACAAGGTTTAGATTGGTTGGACGAGTAACTCAGATAAGACCAAAACCAAATAATGTAGGTTCTAATTACTGTGTATCAAAGACCACACGATTTTTTTACGCCAGGCCCGATGTTCTCTAGAATTTTAAATGCTACATAGTAATTATATATACCTATATCAGTCATGAAACTTTCGGACAACGCATTTGACTGAAGCATTTGTTTGCGTGATTTTTCATGAGTATTCTATATTTTATTTATATAGGGTGTTTCTTAATATGCTGACACTTTTTTAAGGGGATGATCAGACCATCAAACTGAACAACTTTCTCTATGGGATCAACATGGAAATCACGAAAAAAAACAGCTGTCCCGTACATTTGGCTCGAGTAGGTTTGCAGTTAGAACGGACGGAAGGACCCTGTATTCATCATCATCATCATCATCAACCTATATAGGGTCCTTCTTAATATGCTGACACTTTTTTAAGAGGATGATCAGACCATCAAACTAAACAACTTTCTCTATGGGACCACCATCGAAATCGCGAAAAAAATTTCAGCTGTCCCATACATTTGGCTCGAGAAGGTTTGCAGTTTTGTATGGAAGAGTTGTTTTTTTTTTTTCGCGAATTCGATATTGCTGCCATATAGAAAGTTGTTCAGTTTGACGGTCTGATCAACCCCTTAAAAAAGTGTCAGCATATTAAGTTGGACCCTGTATACGTCAGCAGGGCACATAGGCCCACCCTCAGGGAGGGTGTATGGGCAATAGTCCACCACGCGTGCCTTATGCGGATTGGTAGACTTCACATAACACATCAGAATTGTCTTCAGCGTATGCAGGTTTCCTCACGATGTTTTCCGTCGTTTGAGAGCAGTCGGTATTACGTACATAAGTTAGAACAACTCATTATTTATATTATAATTAATTAATTATACTTACTTTACGCGCTAGCTGTATCCAGCAGGAAAGTCATTCACAGACCACATCGAGTTTCTTGTTAAATTGATGAACAATCGTGAATCAATGGTGTCAAGTACGTTCATTTGCACCCATTCCATACCGGGTCACCTTGTTAAATTAAAATAAGTAAATACATTGCATGTATATAGCGGATTACGCTAACGGATGGCGTGCCGCTTGACACCGCAATCTACGGACGACTACTCAATACTGATCTACTACATATTACATAGTAGGTAGATACTTGGACGAGGTCAGGGAAACGTTGATCAGTTGTCATGACAACGATGCCGTGCCTCCGAAGGACCAAATATGGGAAGGTCAAGGTGTTTACGGATTATGAGAACATGTCCCATAAGACACGGGGTATATCGATCAACTGACACAAGGTCATATCGGCAAACATAGGTAACATATGCTGCAGTAAATAAGTTCGATTTATCATAGCATATTATATACCTAACTAGGTTATACTAGCTTTACCCGCGCGACTTCGTCCGCGTAAAATGATGCCGTTTACTTGTAAAATGTATGAATTTTGAAAAATGCTGAAACAAGGGTATTTTTATTTATGATCTTAAATATGCGTAAGTACTATGTTTCAAAAAGTAGGTCTAAAAAAAAAAATATTCCCATACTCTCTGTTACCCCCCATTTTACCATCTTAGGGGTTGAATTTCGAAAAATCCCTTTCTTAGTGGGTGCCTACGCCATTATACGCAACTACTGTTAAAATTTCATAGTTGTGGCTTTAGCGGTTTGTTTCATAGTTTCAAAATTTTTTTTTACTCCGAAAGCGATGTAAAAAAAAATCTTCAGTTGCATACATTTGAGTCGAGTAGATTGCAGATTGCTGATTTTTTTATTGCTTTGATCGGTTTGCTCTCATAGTAAAAGTTGTTCAATTTGATGGGTAGACTCTTCGTTTAAAAGGAAGCAAATGATATCAATTTCACCCTGTATAAAAAAATTAAGCTAAAGTATACCAAGTAGGCATACTTATTACTTTGTCCATGGAATAGGTTAGCATATTATTGCAGTTCTCTCGTAAGTTAAGAGAATATTATTCCGAGAGGGAAAATGCGCGCTGCATACAAACGTACTATGGTGATATTTTCAATACTAACCAATTAAAGTCAATTAAATTTTTCAGAAACAATGTAGACACAAATTTCTATGCTTCTTTAGAGTCAGATTTTCGTTAAAATATACAGTTTCAATGCTAGGACACAGATATTATAATACAAGCTAGGATTAATTTAAGATTTGTATGGAAATCTTTGAGGCACTGTAACTTGAAAACTATACATTTTAACGAAAATCGGACTCCATACAAGCATAGAAATTTGTTTCTAGATTGTTTCTGCAAAATTTTATTGAATTTAATTGGTTAGTATTGAAAATATCACCATTGTACCTACGTTTGTATGGAGCGCGCTCCGACGTGGTGGTCGGGTCCAGTGGCGAGTAACCTTGCCTGCCGTGCAGGAGGCGATGGTTCGATCCCAGGCTCGTACCAATGATTTTTTCGGAATCTATGTACGATTTGTAACACAACTGGCTTTTCGGTGAAAGAAAATATCGTGAGGAAACCTGTAATTTTCAGTTTCGAGGCATGCATGTACCGTCCATTACATGTGGCGACGAGCTCACTCCCCGTCACACTGGACATAGTTTCGGTACTACTAGTGAAACGTGGATGTTCTGAGGTCTCTATCTAATATCTCTGACTAGCCCCTTGGGCAATAATAATAGTCGTGAGCATATGCATTGAAGTTCTAAGAACTCAGGTCATTTAATTAATTCGTGGGCTTTAACTCCTTTGTCAATATCGTCATTAAATAAGTACATATGCGACCGCTTATTTAAGGTGGTTGCAGAGTTGTCAATTTCATACAAAACTTTGTCGTAAAACACTCGTAGACGGTTTTAATAAAAGTAATGTTTTATATATGCAAAAATAGCTTCGAAAATCTAGATTGCGCGTATCAAAAAATATTTACAATTTATTATATAATTACGAAGTTATCAAGCTTTGAAATTATGCATCCAGCATTTCAAATCTTCTTCTTTAAAATTTTCTTATATCTTCGTGATTATACAGGGTGTAAGGGACAGCATTCCGCAGACTGAAACGGTGAACTCAGACCATCAAAATAAACAACTTTCAGTATGGAGCCTACCTCAGGAAACGCGAAAAAAAATCAGCTGTCCCATACATTTGAGTCGGGTAGGTACAGCAGTTTTGTATGGGACAGCTGATTTTTTTTCGCGTTTCCTGAGGTAGGCTCCATAGTGAAAGTTGTTCATTTTGATGGTCTGAGTTCACCGTTTCAGTCTGCGGAGGGCTGTCCCTTATACCCTGTATTATAAATTGTAAATGTTATTTGAGATGCGCAATCTAGATTTTCTAAGCTATTTTTCCATATATAAAACATTACTTTTATCAATACCGTCTACGAGTGTTCTACGACAAAGTTTTGTATGGACGGAAACCACCTTAAGACGTAATAGTAGGTGGAAATACCTCGGAGGCATCTTTTATTTTTCATTTTACGACTAGATTTATACCATTTACCGAAACTAAAGTCATACCTAAAAGGAAAAATAGCTTAGAAAATCTAGTTTCCGCGAATCAAATAATATTTACAATTTATAATATTATTACGAAGATATCACTATTTGAAATTATTCATACAAAATTTCAAACCCTTATATTATCTTCGTAATTATATTACAAATTGTAAATATTATTTGATTCGCGGAAACTATAAAACATTACTTTTATTAATACCGTCTACGAGTGTTATACGACAACGTTTTGTATGAAATTGACAGCTCTCCAACCACCTTAAGTAGGTAATCAGGGCATCAGGCCTTAGGATTGTGATAAAGTTTATTGTTGAAATGAAATGCTCCCACACGTTCGACATATCGTGACGTTCTTTGCACGTGCATGGAATTAAATAGCGCTTATACCTAGTCCTTATCTAATAAATAATGTAATAATTTTTTTTTTTTTTTTTTTTTTTTTTTACGTTTATAATTTTGAATTTACCACGCCACCACTCTCTGAATGAGGTTGTCCGGAGGGCGCTAATTGCGGCTAACATCCCATGTGTGCTAGAGCCGCGCGGTTTGAGCCGCACTGATGGGAAAAGACCGGATGGTCTCACCTTGGTACCGTGGCAGAGGGGCCGCTGTCTTTTGTGGGATGCCACCTGTGTGAGTACATATGCGGCGTCTCACATTGGGGGTACTATGCGGGAGGCAGGGTCGGCGGCTGAAAAGGCAGCTTCGCAAAAGCATACGAGGTACGCGTTATTGGAGTCCCAGTACATTTTCGTGCCAGTAGCGGTAGAGACGTCTGGAACTTGGGGAGTGGAGGCAAAGACGTTTGTGAGAGACCTGGGCAGGAGGATGGTTGAAAGTGGCAACGATGCCCGCTCGGGGTCGTACCTGGTTCAGAGGATGTCATTGGCTATCCAGCGTGGTAACGCCGCTAGTGTATTGGGATCCTTTGTGCCGGGTATTATTCATGACGGAGGGGTTGATTAGGGAGTAATTTTTATTGTTTATTTAGTATTAGGTTATTGTGTATTAATAATATATAAAGATATTTAAATTTATAGGTAGATTCTTATTTATTTTGTATAGTCTTATAGTTATATTTTAGTTTTAGGATATGTTTATTTCTAGTTAGTTTTAAGATTGTTAGTTTTATTCAATATCGTTTATATGTATATTATTTCCATTAATAACTATTTATATGTCAAATATTTATGTGAACTAAAAAAAAAAAAAAAAAAAAAATTTTTGTTGCTGCATTCTTTGCATCTTTTTTGTATGAGTACCTAGCATATATTTATTTATACATATAACAGTAAATTGATTTTTCACCTCGTACAAAATTGCATTTTATCCGTTAGCGTGGAAAGAGTTTTTGAAATTAGAATCTGTCTATTCAATATTTTTCTATACCGCCAATCCACTGAAAATGCTCAATAACTATTTCATGTCATGGCCAGCACGAAAAAAAAAATACTTTTTTCACCTCACAAGCTCGGAAAGATTCTGTTTATCATTCGAAAATTTCGAAATCTGAGTGCAAAAGTGTATTTTATCCGCTAGCGTGGAAAGAGTTTTTGAAATTCGAATCTGTCTATTCAATATTTTTCTATACCGCCAATCCACTGAAAATGCTAAATAACTATTTCATGACACTGGCCAGTTTGAAAAAAAAACTTTTTAAAATGTTCTTTTTAGCAATTCACTTTTTTTCCTCGCTGTTGTGAGGTGAAAAGTTGTGTGTTTCGCTCGGCTGCAAAGTTATTCTGCGTCTCGTACCTTTGAAACCTTCGCTGAGCTCAGGATTCAATACAAGTACTCGCGCCAAAATGCAAATTTGCAGCCTAGCATAACAAATAACTATTTTCATTCTATCATTCATATTGATGATGATGAGATATTGACTAATAAAATGCGGAAATTTTACGAGTGTGTTTGAATCCATCACAACATCATGCTTTGTTATGATCTTAGAAAAAGTATATGTCTAGAATGAGCCTCACACTTGTTCCGTATAAACCAAAAGGGGCTAACTTTCTTAGGTTGGTGTGCGTGAGGCGCCATACAAATCAAGTATGTGTGCGCGTATATGTATAGAGTTTTGGAACCAGTACTGGTTCCTATTTTTTTCGACGCTTTCATAGCTTTGACTGTCTATCTTGATAATCTAAGGTTATGATATTGATAACTAATGATTAATTATGTGGTTGATACCTAATAAATGAAATGAAGTCGCGGGCGCCGCTTGTATGCACTAATGGGTATTATAAGAGGAAATATTTAATTTTTTGTTTGTATTGAATAGGCTCCGCAACTACTGGACCGATCTGAATAATTATTTTAATATTATCCGTAATGAACAGTCATAATCTATGAAAAAAACGAGTGTGCCACCACACGACTGAAGTAAAGCTTCCATTCGCCTCGCCCGATCACACTTTTCGTAACGCTCTCGTCACCCATTCACCAGCCTACTCCTCAAGTCAAGCGTGCGTAAAGAAGTTTTACTTAAAAAGAAAACGGCCAAGTTGTGTTGGTTGGGTAAAAAAGGGGCATTGCAATGCAACGCATTCCAGGCACGGCTAGTAGATAATATAGCTATGGGGTATATTTCACAGTGTCGAAGCACATCAAACCAGAGGACCTTCGAACTTTCCACAAGACATTGAGGCACGATGATACGTCGTCCACACCACGTCCACGCCCCATAGTCCCTGATGTCGTCGACTGCTTCGGCCTGGGGTCCATGATGGAGAAACTACCGTTCATATTCAACATGAAGCCTGATAATTCTGACGTCGTTAAAACACATTTCTTCTTATCATCACGGAAACAGCCTAAGCGAGTACAGGTACAGGAATAGAGTGGTGGAAATTATCTTTCAACTTTACGTGTACTGCGTTTTATGTGTCGTCGTCGTATCGAATGTGTCAATTGTGGAGATTGCGTCATTCGATCATGATTTTGAACGTGTAAAAGAATGCAACCAACGTGTACGATTTTGCGTACATAATAATATGAGAGATAAGCTTACTTTTGGCAGAGATGCAACCAACGTGTACGATTTTGCGTACATAATAATATGAGAGATAAGCTTACTTTTGGCACAGATTATATTAAAGCATGGTGTCCTATCCCATACAAAAGAAATTTTTGTTAAAAAGATGGCTATGTATGGCGTTATGGTATCGATTTGTAATTAATGTTTACGTAAAAGTGTAAATTGTTACTAAAAATACATGATCTGACTACAAAAAAATCTCATGAGCCTCGGAAAATCAAGCTATTTACTTTGCCCGAAGACTGCCCGCGTTACGGCAGGCGCGTTCCATTGTTTGACGTTGGGCATCTGTACTGTATAGTATTATATAATACTATACAGTACAGATGCCCAACGTCAGAGTTGTTTGTTAGGTCATTTTTTGACGTGAATTCGGGATGACAAGTTTTTTTTGGTCTTCATTTTTATATTTTTTACGGATAGAAGACATAATTTTAAGACACCTATTTCAGTCTTATTGCTATTCATCGAGTTTATCAATATAAATTTAATTTTTAAATTATTTTGATCTGTAATCTCTGAGTGCAAAAATGGTGGAGAGAAAATAATTCGAACTCCGTGGAGAAAAACTACCTACAGCTGTATTTAAAAAAATTAAAACCTGCCTCCTCTTTCTAACTCTATGCTGGAAAAAGATACGGCAACATCAAATGTCAAATTCTGACATTGTGAAAGTATTTTTTTTTCTTAATGGCCGGTTATTTTAAGTTGATTTTATGTTTACCAAGGAGTTCACAGGTATGCCAGTGACGTCACTGCACGGACCGAAAAACGACGTTATTTTATTAAAAATATCTGTAATCCTTTCATTTTAAAATCTCTGACATAGAAAATATGATTAGTGAGACAATTATCTCGAAATGGTTTTCGATTCAGCCCTCCAAAAAAAACTTGACATACCGAATTATATTTCCATATTTATTTCTTTATTCGTAGGCTACCACCTACTATTTCTTTTACTGTACTGTTTGTTTCGTGTGTGCCTTTAATGGTGAATAAAGTTTTTTCTTTCTTTCTTTGATGGTTACCAAAAGTACGCTTATCTCTTATACTATAGGGATAGAGAATGAACGAGATGTAAAGCTCCTCGGTGTGATCCCTAGCTAGGGACCCTTGGCATATAGGTACTACTTACTATTCTGTGCCCTTGGTCCGACGACGGTTTAGTCGGAACTAAAAATGTTGAGTCAACTCTTGGAAACTTCGATTGCGCGGTTTGGGTTTTTTGCCTTTTGTGCCTTCTCATTGGTTGGTATAGCCGGGAGAGCCTTGGTGGCGCGTTGCGGAGAGCTATGAAAACTCAATCTTGAGGTCCGGGTTCGAATCCGCACGGACCATATGCCATGTACCAATGAGTTTTTCTTACTTATGTACGTAAACCGACTGCTCTCAAACGGGGAAGGAAAACATCATGAGGAAACCTGCATAACTACGCTGAAGAAGAAATTCCGATGCGTATGTGAAGTGTACTAATCCGCATTGGGCATGCGTGGCACTAACTCCGAAACACCCTAAGGGTAGGCCTGTGCCATGCACGTATATAGGCTGTGATGATGATGATGAATATGTAGCTAATTGTTTTAAAATTGCAGATGTGGCCCGGTGATCAGTTTGGTCTCGAATGGGTGGACTTTAGTCCAAAAAGAATGACGGTGATGATCGTCCACGGGTTCATGAGCCACAGCAATTCTTCGTGGGTGACTGACATGGCCGATGCTTTCCTCAAATGGGTAATGAATTCAATATATTTTTTAAGAGGTTTAGTTTTTGAATCCAAAACCTGATCTTTTAAGTGACATGAACTTTGTGGATTCAATTGTACACATAATGGGTTGGATATGACCACAAACTTCTGTGGATAGGACTATAGGTACAGTACCCGACAAACATTTTGAAAAATGCGGGGGGTGAGGTAGCTTTTGTCTACTAATTTAGTTTCTGCGCAGTCAAGGCCTTGCTAAAGAAGTTTGCCAGCTCTATACCTGTGACTTCATTGATTCTGTTTTCGAGACTTCTGATTATTGTTGGTCTAGTAACGACTCTTTTCAAAGTATGTATCTGAATATAAGAAGTAAGTAAAAGTAAGTGTAAGTAAAATTTAGGGACTTGTTACTTTTAGGGTGATGTGAACGTGGTGGTGGTTGATTGGAGCGGAGGTGGAAACACTTGGAAGTATTGGAGGGCTGTTGCAAACACTCGTCAAGTCGGATCCGATATCACGAGGTAGATTTACGTTAAAACTGTAATAAAATTAAAAACGAACAGGCACAAACTTTTTCTTGTAGTACATATTATTCATCTGGGATTCCTGTTAAGAAACCAATGTCACAAATTATCCTCCCGGCTTCGAAATTTCCAGTTTCCATACCGACTACAGGATCGACCGATTTCAGGATCAAGGAGTAATTTTTTGTACCCAATAAAAGATACTAATTTTGCTTTACATTTTTGTCTCTCTTCTCATAACTCTTCCAAGGAGCTACAGGCCTACAAAAGACCTCCAGAAGTTCTAAGTATCATACGCATATACGCATATAAAAAAACGTGATTAGGTAAATCTTAATCTTAACTAAGTATTATAAAACCGTAAAATCGTGAAGAATAAAAAAGTTGCGGTTCACTTCATATAAACTCAAATAACACTAGATAGCGCGATTTAAATGCAAGTGATGCAAATGATTTAAGTGCAGCGCCATCTATTGACAAAATTGTTTGTTTGTTTGTTCGCGCATCACGCAAAAACTACTGAACCGATTATGATGAAACTTTTTTTGTTTGATAGCTTATGATCTGACTTAAAATCTGGTATATAATTTGTGCGGACGAAGTCGCAGGAAAACACTAGTGTGACATAAAATTATCCTTTTTTATTTGGCAGGTTCTTCAAGCAGCTAATAAATTCGACCGGAGCAAATGTTAAAGACTTCTATTTCATTGGACATAGTCTAGGAGCTCATATCTGCTCTTTCGCGTCCTATCATTTGGGTCTTGTTTCGAGAATTACAGGTAAGTATTATAATTATAAAAACAAATCTCCCTAGAAGGTGAAACTTTTCTGGAACTGACAACTTTTTTGTAAATGTTTTGATAATTTCAATTTTCAGTGTACCTACTGTTGTGAAATTTGATGAGTTGATTACTTTTGAAAGGCCTCCGCTCATTGCAGCGATTTTATCGAGCGATAATATCGCTGCGATTTTGCGATTATTGTTTCCAGTAAATTTTGTATGGGGACGCGCCTTGGTCTAAGGGACGCGCGCGATCCTACACACTGCCGCGATATTATCGAGCGATAATATCGCTGCGATTTTGCGATAATTGTTCTCAGTACATTTTGTATGGGGACGCGCTCGATCCCACACACTGCTGCGATATTATCGCAACCTGACGCAATCTCTTTCGACTACAATCAGTGGTGGGCGCATGCGTGACGCGAATCGCGGAATCGCTGCAGTGTGTAAGGTGTCGCGATATCGCTGTCGCGATATCGCTGTCGATAATATCGCTCGATAAAATCGTTCGATAATATCGCTGCAATGTGCGGAGGCCTTAAATGTTTCTCTCTGTAGACGCTGTAATTGAAGTATGGTTATTTTGCTAGGTTTGGACCCAGCCCAGCCTTGCTTCGAGACTGCGGACCCCAGGGAGGTCTTAGATGATTCAGATGCTGATTATGTAGACGTCATTCACACAAACGGAAGACTTTTGCATAAAATTGGATTTGGACACCCTGCTCCCATTGGTAAGTTGTGTAATGCTACAGAATAGGGGAGATTTACCGAATACGGTGGTTTTATATTTATTCAATTCGCATAAAATAGGTACCTAGTGCCATGCAGCAAATGTGTAGTAGGTTAATCACTCACGATGTTTTGTTTTTGTTGGCTGAAACAATAATATCTAGACAGACTAAGTTTTACGGTGCTTTGTCAAACCAGAAGGCGTAGCATGTTGCACGTGATACAGCTATATCACGCCGTTTATCTCGCTTGTAGCGCGCAAATAGAAAGAGAGCGGAGGCGTGATGCGCTATATCACGCTGCCATGCTATAGCCATGCATGCCGCGTGTAATAACCATCACAACACCGTTGCTGCAGTCGAGTCATTTGAATTGGCAAGTTATTTTCAAACTCTCGTAACGTTTTATTATCTCTGCCTCGCTCTGAATTTTAAGTCTAAATGATAGGCAGTCTGGTTATCTACATCTTTGTTTATAAATTGTAAAAAAAAATTCTCAATTACTGATGAATGACATGTCCTATATGTGTTGTTTTAATTTATGTTTTTAATTTAGAAACAATTTACACTTTAGCCACAGAGTACCTGCTATATACTCTTTAGCTATGCTAACAGTACAAAAACTGACATTGTTCGGTCAGTCGGTTTAGGCGATAAAGCCGTTCAAAGGTAGACCTTTGAACGGCATATTACAATAATACCTGCATATTCATTTTAGACCTTTGAACGGGTGTAACTCCTACTGGAGTTATGCAGGCAGACCTGGTCCCCATCACAGAGATGCTGTACACCCTATGAATACTGAATCAGCCTTGGAGCTGATGATAACAGAAAGTACTTCTGTCTCTTATGCTATTTACTACATAAATACTTTTTTAGGTCACGCAGATTTTTACCCGAATGGTGGCATGAAGCAACCAGGATGCAGGATGAAGTCTCAAGCATTGTTAGAACAATATTTACACATTAGGACTTCACGTGAGTTTGATGCATTTTCTTGTACCTACTAGTTGTACTTAGGAAAGGTGTAGGTACGAGATGATCCTCGGGTAGTTACGGGGGGTGTACGATATGAATAGTCCCGTTTTCAACATTTGGGTACGAGACCCTATTTAAAGATCTAAATACAATAAGGTATTCAAATTGTACGTGCTTTTGTAAGCGTTGCGCGCGAAAAGGTAAATTTTCATAAAAAGGACACAAACTACGATACCACCCGGACATCTTTATCCATTGATTTTTACATGTTTTTAAATTGATTTGATTTAATTTCTCAGAAATAAATCAAGCGATCTGCAGTCATGGCCGCTCGTATCTCCTTTTCACTGAATCGTTGCTGAACAGTAAATGCTATTTTACGGGACATCACTGGAATTTGACTTTGGAAGGGTAAGTTTATTGCTTAAATACCTGTTTTTAGGATACTTACTTAAAGTAGGTTACCTATACGATATTTCCAATGGTAGGTATATCATGTACACGGTGTCCCAAAACTCAACGTCAAGCAACAAGACATAGGCAAGTTTATAACTGTTCAGGGTAAAATGCAAAAAAAATCAAAGTTTGATAGTTTTACGTGATTTTGACATGTTTAATATTGGAAAAATCGCCACCCCGCCATTATCTTTTAGATATACGTTTTTTCATGAAAATACTTGTTACGCCATCCGCTGAATAATCTTGTCAGTTAAGGCGTATCTGCCCTGGACCACGACTTTCCATACTAATCGATGCGAACGAGCGCGTGGCTCCGGTCAGAATTTAGCTGTTTTCTTTGAAAAATTAGATGATTTTTTATAAAGTTCTAAAAAGTAAGAAAACCACATCATTCTAAATTGTATTGTGAACAATATTGTAAATTTTCATTTTCTTCCGATTCAAAATGTAAAAGTAAAATGGTTACAACTGGAATAAAAGGGGTGACTTTAGAGTCCCTTTTCTTCGGTTTTATTCATTAAAATCGATTTCTAGAAAAACCACATCACTTCTCATATCCTGTAGATGGTAGGTACCTACCTACCTACTTTTAAACAAGTGCAAGGAAAACTTTTACTTAGGAAAGGTGACAAGATGATCCCCGGGTGGGTACAGGTGAAAAGGATAGTAACATTAACCACATACTCGAGTTTACTCGACCCATCAAAATGAACAACTTTTAGGGTTGAACCTCATCTAACAGCACCGCATCGCATTTTTCCATCGCTCCATCCTTTTCTGTCACTCTGGAACGTCATTTTGCTAGAGCAAATAAGATAGGCGCAACGCGATCGCATCATCGCATGCGGCCGTCCTGTCGCGCGAGGTCGCGTTCCGTCTATCGGAGCAAAGCTGTTAGTATAAAAAAAAAAGCAGTCTCATATACTTGAGTCGAGTAGGCGCTGCAGTTTAATATGGAAGGGCAGATTTATTTTTGCGCTGACACGTTTGCGTTGATAGTAAAGTTTTGTTCACTTTGATGGGTAGAGTATGTTGTTTAAAGGTTAGTGATACTTTTCCTAACACTTTATACGTGTATGTACTTTCCAGAGTGAACGCCAGTCTGGCATCGACGTGTAATGTAAAGAGAGCGTCGTGCGCTCTGATGGGCATCGACGCTGTGGGGGGAGGTAGCATGCCGCGAGCCAGGGGCCCTTACTTCGTGCTTACTAAGGACGAGGAACCTTTTTGTCGTAAGTACCTACTTGATTGACAACCGTTGATAATGCTCCAGATAATCCGCAGGGTCTTTGGTTCTTGGTCGAATACGGTGTAGTTTTGTATCTTAAGCACTGTTTATAAACAAATGTTGCCAAATGAATGAATGTACCATTGATGGTACTACTGGCACGATCTAGTGCCACTTGTACCATTGATAGTACTACTGGCACCACTTAGTGCCAACTGTACCATTGATGGT
Source organism: Agonopterix heracliana (assembly GCA_963693445.1). NCBI lineage: Eukaryota > Metazoa > Arthropoda > Insecta > Lepidoptera > Depressariidae > Agonopterix > Agonopterix heracliana. Next base: position 7,202,040 of record OY856308.1, read on the forward strand.
ACTTCCCGATGGTACTTTTGGTCCGGCTGGACATTATTTAATAGTTACTACCGTAATCCTGGTACCGTAGTACCGGTATGTGCAAAGAACACATAATCCTGAAACGGATAAGAAACACAGATTGTGTTGTGGTTCACCTCGGACACTTCGCTGTCACCGTAGAGGCTCACTTGATACTGAACTAGCGCCCGCCCCGCTTCGCATGGGTGCAATCTTTGGTGCAATGCACATATAAACCTTCCTCTTGAATCAATCTCATCTCATCTAAATATTTAAAAAAACCGAATCAAAATCCGTTGCGTAGTTTTAAAGATCTAAGCATACATAGGGACAGACAGACAGCGGGAAGCGACTTTGTTTTATACTATGTAGTGATGTGAAAAACTTACAAGAAGCAAGAACTGAAGAGAACCGAGAAGCATGTGCGATACCCAATACCTATATGCCACCTTCCTGGCGATAACTATACTGTTTCTAAACTAAGTTTATGATACTGTCAAATAAAATCATATATTTTGAAGCCAACTTTAGGTACTGTTGTTTTCCCCAGTCGTAGCTTCTACCTATTATGATGCCCCAGTCTTCCACGTGCGGTTGAGGTAAAACATTTGTTCATGACATCTTTATCGGACCTATCTTCAGTTTTGGTTCAGGGCAAAGGCACCTTTGTATCTGTGAGCATTAGTATTACTTACGATATCTTATTAAAAATTACTGACAAGCGATAGAAAATATGTTTTTATCTTCTTAAAGCACTACTGCAAATATCATACCAGATTTAACCTTTGTATCTTGTTTTCATAAAGCCTTGGGGATCGATCTCCGTCTGACTAGATCTGATCTGCTTCGAGATCTAAAAGAAGGATTCCAGCTAGATATCAAGAATAAGCTGAACAAGACTCTACAGTTATTACAATATGACCTGTTTCAAACTAAAAGTACAGTCGATGATGGCGACACTACAACTAACGGGATGGCAAGAAACCGTTGGATAAACAAAATTCTATCAGGGTCTTATGATAAATATCAAGCTACAGCACTTGACGGTGGTGATACCACCACTGATAGGATAAACAAGATTATATCCCAATCACATGAAAGAGAAACTAGAAGTACCAAATTTAATTACGGTGATACTACCACGGATAGGATAAACAAGATTATATCCCGATCACATGACAGAGAAGCTAGAAGTACCAAATTTAATTACGGTGATACTACCACGAATAGGATAAACAAGATTATATCCCGATCACAAGATAGATATCAAGCCAAAAGTACCAAACTTAATGACAGTGCCGGTGACACCACGGATAGTATAAATAAGATTTCACCAATGTCTCAAGACAAATATCAAGATAGAAGCACAACACTGGATGTTGAAGATACTACCACGGATAGGATAAACAAGATTATATTATCCCGATCACATAACAGACAAGCTAGAAGTACTAAATTTAATTACGGTGATACAACCACGGATAGGATAAACAAGATTTCACCAATGTCTCAAGTCAAATATCAAGATAGAAGCACAACACTGGATGTTGAAGATACTACCACGGATAGGATAAACAAGATTTTGTCAATATATCAAGATAGAAGTACAGCACTGGATGACAGTGAAAATACCACGGATAGGAAGGAAAAAATAAAGAAGATTCTGTCGCGATCTTACGACGGGTATCAAGATGGAACTGTTATCAAGAATGATATTGATACCACAACAAAAAAGGCTTGGTTCTCGTGGTTCCGTGCTATTATTAGATAGTCAAAGTGTAGGTACAGAAATTAGGTAAGTATACCTAGGTATATATTGTCTTTTAATATTTTAATGACTCAAGCGGCGACCGAATTGTGATATTTTTACACTAGAAACTTGCGAAAAGGGCTGGGCTCTCGCTAATTTAGGTTTAGGATCTTGCTTTAAATAATTTCAACGATTCTAGAATGTCTTGTTTTAATTCAATGAGAGACATCAAAGTGTGTAGGTACCTACCTACTTATATGAATAAATACAATTGTATAATTATCCATCCTGTTTAGTTCTCTTCTTCTTAGATATTGATATATATTTTTAAACTAGCATAAAAACGGAATATTATAAGTACTGAAGAACTCTCTTCTAGGTACTAGGTACTTAACTTATTTAGTTTGAACGAAGGAAATTGATTTAGTAAGTATTTAAAGCCCGACCAGAAAAATAAAAAACCTCGCCATGTTGCGGAAAATAATTGGAACTATTATTTGTACTTGGAACACTGATATTAAAGGTTATAATCGATCGCAGCGCCCCCAAACCAGGTTTTTTATATTCCGGGTCAGGCTTTAAGTTTCGGTTATTTGTTGTATTCATAAGAATTTATGTTTTCTTATGAATAAAACAAATAAATAGACAAGAAAAAAGAGGTACCTATCTAAATTTTGTTTATGTATTGTTTCTGAAATAAATACCTACGTGGTTACAAAAAAATTTTGTTTTAATTGTATTAAGTTATCGATAGTAACATTTACAACTAATCAACTAGTTATCTAAGAAATAAATAAACCATTTCGACTAAACTTAAAATTGAGGCCCCGAAGAACAATCCAACCATTCCACCGATTGTAACTGTAAACAATAACAACATAACATGTAATGTAAACGTGCGAACAAATGAACGCAAAATATGAAATCTATGTAAAAAAAAAAGAATTGGTAAGAGTGAAAACCTAATAGAAATTACTAACGTAAACAAAATATTTTTACTAATTATAAAGTCATAGCTGATTTAAGTAAATCTATTTATGCACGGCGTTTAGATCCCTCGCTATGCTCAGGCGTTAACTTCACGCCTTAATGCACGAATTTATTTATATTAGTTTTTTAATTTAAATAATACAGATATTAAATGTTGGTCAGTTCCAAATTCATTCACAAACGATTTACTTACATAGGTATAGGTTTTGCGTTTGTTAAAGTTTATTTGTTCATAATTGTTATGTTCGGAGACACGTGTTTGACTCATGAATTCAAAATGATTAAGTTTAACTTACCTACTAGATCCAAGTCAGTGCGCAACAAGTTTCTTTGGTACCGTAGCGTGGGCAGAGAGGCCATTTGTACGTTTACCATAGCACCCCTACCTACTTCTTCAGCCTCCCATCCCCTAGGACACAAAAGGTTTGCAAAATTTAGAGACATATGCAGCTTCGATTCTCAAAAATGGAGTCAAACCTATCTATTTATTGTGGTCCAACTGCTTGTACGGCCTAAAAACGCTGAAAAAAATAGCCTTGTGAAACGCGGCGCATAACAAGTGTTTTCTTCATCATCCACAGCCTGAATCCGCCCACTGCTGGGATATGCCTCCATTTGTTTATGCTACCTTCTTCTGTCCTGATTATCTCAAGCATAACAAGCGCACTGGTCAGAAATTCATCTTACAGATTTTAATGAGATCTTCCATTGCAAAGAATACATGACCGATGCGGTCTACCCTAGGGTCTACCCATCGGCATCGTCTGCGGTGCGCCTTAAAGCTAGTAGAATTAAACCGGTTAATTTTTTTCCGTTCCGAAACATTCGGGGGTGTGGTTTAGACCATCAAACTGAACAATTTTTAGTATGAAAGCATACCTGAATTCGTAAACAAAAAATCGGCTGTCTCATACATTTGAGTCTAGTAGGCATTGCAGTTTAGTATGAAACAGCTGTTTTATTTTGCGATTTTACGTTTGGTCTAAAAGTTGTTCAGTTTGATGGTCTGAACCACCTCGGAAAGAAACTTTCCGAGGTGGAAAGGTAAAAAAAATCTTCTGGTATAGAGTAGACCGCATTCCAGATAGATTCAACCTTCAACCCAATAAATATTTTCCAAATCATATTTCTATTATCTTACCTGGAAATGTGTATGGTAGTGAGCTCGGTCTCTAAGCACGAGGGTAAGCAGTTGTTTTCGTTTTGATGTTCATCTATGCCCAGCTTTATTTTCTGAACTGTAACGATCATTGTTAATCAATACTTAACCGCAGATAGGATGTTTTACTCCACGTTTAGGTATAGCTTACCTTCATATGTTACCAAACAGTTCAATCCTGTAAAATTGCAATACGTGTCCTTGTCTGAAAGAAATAGTTATAAGTATTGCATGTTACTCTGTTCTTCATACTTAAACGTTTATCCCTGGAATACAGATTCTAAACTTACGAGATTTATCTCGCACCGGGTGTACACAGCTACAGTGTCCAAAAGAGTGTTCAGTGTCTTCAGCTAAGCGGCAAGCACCATAAGAATAAGTCTGAAATCAGTTTCTGACACTAATAATAATTCAAACCGACCGCGACACGAGGCAACATCGTAGAAACAATATTTTTGCCCAGATTTTATAGCTTGTGTCGCTATTGATTTGAAGGTACTTTATATTAAATGCAGTGCTCTGTAGTTTAAGAAGAATATTAAGCTATTATATAATAAGAAAAATATAACGGGTTCTTACCGCGTTTTTAATTATTTGGAGTTCCCGATATTTCCAAAACAAAATTCCAAAATAAATAAAAACGCAGTAAGAACCCGTTAGTGATAATTAATAACCGCGTATATCTAAAAAAAAAGAAGAATATTAGCTGTAGCAATCTATAAAGGAATCTTAGGCCGAATTCGACCAAACTGAGATTTATAGAAGAGTGACTATACGAGGAACAATGTACCAAAATAAGAAAACCATTTGGAGATTATGTGATTCAAAGCTTATATCAAAATTATAAGATTTTTCTATCGATTATTTCTAGAGTAATTTGAAAAATACTGAAAAAAATAATATACTCGTAGGTTGAATGAGATTATTATTCCTTTGCCTGCTTGGCTTTTCTATTGTATTTGACAGTTTTTATTTTTAATGTCATTGAGGCCTGTCATTGTTATCTTGGCCATAAAGCCTACGTTTTTCAGAAAATTCAAAAGTAGATTAAAAATAGAAATATCAGTCAAAAATTAAATCGAAAAAATACGTATCTCTAATTTTTTACCTATTTTTATGATTTCATTAAAAACTGGTGGTTAAAAAAATGAAATGTTGTCAATCACCTAAAGAAAGAGGTCGTTGTATCCGTACTTATTGCAATGTGAGGTTATACAGTTTTAATTTGGTAGGTTTCTTTTTATTATATTTTTTTTAAATATGTGACATTGATATTTCATTTAGATTGGGGTTTGTAAAACGCAAAATCAGTTTACTCTATAGTAACCGGCGACTTAATCTAAGAATAAAATTTACTCGCGTTTGGTCAAATCGGGCCTTAGAATGGTAGGTAACAACTAGGGTTGCCAGGTCCGATTTGTTTTAAATCGGGGCAGAAGGTAAAAAAAATCGGGATTTAGGGTTGTAGATCGGGACACACAAAAAACAAGGTATTTTGAAATTAACTGCGTTCTGCAATTTAAATTACTAGTGCCTACATCTGAATTATGTAATCCTACATAATAATAGTCAGAGTTACTGGACTAGTAGAATAAAAAATAGCTATTACAATAAAATTTTAGTTCAAGTATTAATTTTTGACGCGGTTAATTGCGTTGATTCCATCTTATACACAGTTAGAACAATAAAATATTCTTATTCTTATTCTAATATTTAAATTCAAGCACGCATTTATATTCATATCAATAAACCAACAAAAACCAACTCACAAACATAGCCGAAAATGTTAGACAATTAATCATAATTGTCTAAAAAATAACGGTGCGAGCGTAGCGAGCTCGAAATTTTTTTGCTCATCTTTTCGCGTTGTGGTCAGACATCTTTTGATTTATCCATGCAAAAATAGAAACGTAGAGCGAGCGAAGCGAGCTCGACTTTTCCTCTTAATACAAATCGGTTAGAGCCAGAGCTTTTTACGTACAAAACATGTTCAAAGTAACCTAAGTAATAGCTTTAGATTGAGCGACGCATGCAAGAAAATGTTAGCACCACCACATCTTTTAGCTGTGGTCAGAACTCTTTAGATTACGTATATAGGCAAAGTCATTAAAACAGATAATTAGAGCGAGCGAAGCGAGCTCTACTTTTCTCCGCTCTACGAATTGAGATAAACAGAGAGATATAAAGATATATTTTTCCCGAATTTGCCGCCCGTATTATAGTGTCGCCTGGGGCATTTGATTTATCGGGACATTTAGTGTCCCGATCAGGTGCAAATCGGGACGCGTCCCCTACCCCCTGAAAATCGGGACGTCCCGCGCAAATCGGGACACCTGGCAACTCTAGTAACAACTGTAAATACATAGATACTGACTTCTTCCTAGGATACTGATATCTAATGACATGTCATGTTTGAACATGACATAATATGAAATATTTTCTCTACAACTTTTTTCATATTTAGCCAGCAGCCTTTCATTGACTTAGTAAAGTATGTAGGGTATGCTTAATACCTACTATTATTTATTATTCGTATGGCTTTCCATTCCCGTGAAGATTACAGTTTTAAGCCATAGTTTGGCTCTCGGGGTCAGTTCGTTTAGTTCCCGGGTTCTGCTTTTTCGTTAACTATAGGGGAAACTGAGGACACTTGATCCCCAAGGGAGACATGGTACATTGAAATTATAAATCTCCCATGTGTTATATAATATTATTAACCATCAACACTGGTCCGTATTTACGTCCTTAAACATTTAAAAAAAACATTGACTCTCAATGTCATAATTTGTTCACACGGTGACACGATTTTGGTTTCGTCGCGCTCACACAAGATTTTTACAGTGTTTACTTATGTTCTAAGTTCACACAGGGTCACTTTTTTTTATTTTAATTATTATATAGTATTACCGTGCCTTTTTAGCCCAATTATAAAGGAAGTCTAGATAGGGAATAATAATCAGTTAGTTTTGATTTAATATTTTATAACTTCTTACCTAGTGGGGAGATGTGGTACAAAATAATTGGGTAGACTTGATCCCTATTTTTCACATATAACAATTTTACTGTAATATTTTATATTTACAATGAAGGCATTATTCCATAAAATTTTTACAATTATGTCGGTAACACTAAAACTATCTTATAAAAATGATTTTTTGAGTAATTTTCACTGATTATTTTAAATTTTATTAGTTTACAATGCCCCGCTATTATAAATCGACGATAACGAATAGATAAGGACAAATTAAAAAAATACTGTTAAAATTATGTAAAAAGCTTTAATAAAGCTTTGTCTGTAGCCTGTGTGCCGAGTATGGAAGACTCCCTACAGACGGGAGAACAAGTCTCCCATAATCGGGGACACATGGTACGAAATCCACTTTTCGTTGCATCAGAGATATCTCAGACAAATTAGTTTTCATTAAAATAAGCTACTGGTGACTCATGCGCAGTTAACCTAGCTACCGTTTGCTATATAAAGATTTTCATTCTGACGTATAGTGTATGTGCTGGAGGATAAAATAAAAGGGGGTATCAAGTCTCCCCAGTTTCCCCTATGTGCAGTCTGCTCCGGTGGTGCTGCTTAATACTAGTTTTACAACACGTCTAAGGGTCCTACAGCAACTTACTGGATAGTTATGAAAAGTCTCGTCGGGAACTTCGTGATAATACCGGCAACCCCTAATATTTGGGTCGTCAAACTGCAGCAGGGGGTCGTTCTCTATATCAACCATTGAGAACAGAAACTCCACACGATTTTCCATGTACGGCTTTACGTCAAACTTGAATTTTCGGTCTAAATTATTTGTTGATAGTTCTTCTGTGCTGTGAACTGAAATCTACAAAAACAATGAAAAGACTTAAAGCTAGATGATAGTCCATACGGAAGAGAGCTAGCGACTCAATCAAGAGGCGGCGGTTCGATTCCTGGCATGTACCACTAAGTTCTACGGAATTTATGTACGGTTGTATTTAACATTATCACTAGCTCGACGGTGAAGGAAAACATCGTAAGGAAACCTGCATACCCGAGAATAATAAAAAAAATTGTTCGGATGTATGTGTAAAATATGGGTGAGCTTGGGGCGAACACAAAAGATCAGCGATGGTCGCAGTGTTACATAACGAACCTTGCTTGCAATAGCCCAGCCAACAATAATAATAATAAAGCTAGATTGAGAATTTTATAACAAGCATAATAGGATTCAATATGGCATGTCTTTCAATGAAAAAGTCAAGATAGGATTTAGGGTTGAACTACATCACATAGCACAGCATCGCATTTTTCCGCACACGACAGCACGCCGCGTGCCATCGCGTTCCGTCTATCTTATATGCTCTAGCAAATGACGTTCCTGAGTGACAGAAAAGGATGGAGCGACGGAATAATGCGGTTCCGTGCTGTCTGGTGTAGTTCAACCCTAGAATACAGGTTTCAAGGGAATTGCTTCCGAAAACTCAAAGGAAAACCTTAGGAAAACCCATCAGTCTGGATATAACTGTTACTATGGGACCAACGATGAGATCTAAAAAAAACTGCTATCTCATTACTAACATAAATTCCTATATACCGCGTAAAATGTATCTGATTTTGTTTATGAGATCTCATAGTTGGTCCCATAGTAAAAGTTCATATTGATGTTTACTTCCACCCCTTTGAGTTTTCGGAAGCAATTCCCTTACACCCTGTATTTTAGGAGACACGTATCGCTCAACGTTTGTTGTCGCCCAGTGATGGTATGAATTTAGGATACAAAAGGACATCCGGCGATAAATGCCAAATATTGTATAAGTACTTAAAAAAGAAAAAATGATAAAGCGGCAATACCAAGGCAATAAAAAAAATATCTGACAATTGTCACAGAAAAGAGATGACCGGTGTTTCCACAGTTTAGATATTTTAAATGTGTTTTTTTACCAAAATAAGCATCATATAAATTATTTAAGGGTCCACACATGATAAATGTAATATTACCTACATTATAAAATAATATACAGCTGTATACAACCGTAGGCATTTTTTCTATGGCCGGAGCCGCATCTCCTTTATGGTATGCACGTGGTATGTGATTCATAATTTTTTATAATTAACAGTCATGATACTTTTTGTGAGACTTACGTGAACGTCAGTTAAAGTGCGAAATGATAATACGCCAGGTCCAGTAGATCTATTTACAAAATATAAAGGCATCCCATCGTTCCTCCTGAAATAAACGAAAAACAAAAATCTGATCATTATCTATCAATAATCGATATCCAAATATCATGATTAATTATATCTCGGTAGATTACCGAGGGCAGGAAAGTAAGAAAATCTCATGAAATTGTTGACGGAGGAGAAGCCGTGGTCAACAAACATGTGTTCTGTGGCTTTCTTATTTACTGCCCGAGGATAGTACCTATACTATTTTCTCCTCGACGGAGGTGGAAAGCGGCAACTTCGTTTAGCGCAGCGGGACGAAAATTGACGCTTTCCGCCCGGAGGGGAGAAAATAAGTATACAAACAAACGACTATCGTAAATGATAAGACGATAAACGCTCCCAGTTCATGAAAATATTTAGATTGTCAGTTAGGATATGGGGATCAATCAATGTTAGCGTAGGAATAGCAAGTATAAGTTGCAAGTTAGTTAAATTTCTAATTAAGTACCTACTTTTCTCCTCTCCGGACGGAAAGCGTCAATTGTCGTCCCGCTGCGCTAAACGCAGTTGTCGCTTTCCACCTCCGTCGAGGAGAAAAATAGTATACTAACATCAGACAGTAAATAAGAAAGCGTCAGATCTTCGATTTCTTACTTTCCTGTCCTCGGTGTGTAATTTACTATATTCAGAGAATGAGTGTAATAAAAATGTACATACCCGGCGCTTTGCAGTGAGTTAAAGGAATGACAAGGTCCCTGAGCAGAATCAACTGGCAGAAATTTCTTGCAGCATGGAAACTCTTCGCCACTGAATGAGCACTCTGACAGCATTTCATCGCATGATTTGTGAATCTAGAGGATTTACACAACACACAAAAGATAGAGTAAGTACCATGACTTCTTTATTAAAAAAGCAGCCTGGATATTTTTAAGTGCATAAAGTGAGTGCACTATCACAGATGCCACTCTTATAAACTGGATGATTATCTAAACGATCAAAATGATTGGGTCTGAGGGCCTAACTTATAGTTTATTTACATTACTGTATCATCATCATCAGCCCGGTAAACCTTACTGCTGGGTATAGGCCTCTTCATTTTCACGCCAACCAGAAGGGTCCCCCGCTAGTCTCATCCACTGTTTGCCGGCTACTTTACAAAGGTCATCCGACAACCTGGCTGCTGGTCTGCCCACTGACCGTTCCCCCTCCCACGGCCGCCAATCTGTCACTGCCCTCGTCCATCTGCATTCCGTCTGGCCAAGCATAGCTGTATAGTCGTGTTATGTTGTAGAGTTTCTGGCCGCATCTTCTCTACAGCGACAACACGTTCCGACGCGGTGGTAGCTTAAAAAAGATTTGACGTTTAATAAGTGTGCTTCAAGCTCCTATATTGAATAAATTATATTGACTTTGACTCTCTCGACTTTACCCTCCTGATGGAAATCGATACGATCAGAGGTGGGGTCGGATACGGGGGCTATAAACGGAATTAGTTGCCTCTGAGTTGGTGCCATTGGAACCCGGTAGGGTACTAGCAAAAATATTCTTTGGCACAAAATATCAATACAAGGTGTTTCATAAGTAAAAATAAATATTTAAAACTCTTAAGGGGGTTGTTTAGACCGTCAAACTGAACAACTTTCTCTATGGGACCAACATCAAAATCGCGAAAAAAAATAATTACAGGGTGAAATTGATATCATTAGCATCCTTTTAAACTAACAGTCTACCCATCAAACTGAACAACTTTTACTATGGGAGCAAACAAATCGGAGCAAAAAAAAAATCTGCTGTCTCATACATTTGAGTCGTGTAGGCAGCGGCGGCGGCGGCGGGTGCAGTTTAGTATGGGACAGCAGATTTTTTTTTTGCGTCGATTTGTTTGCTCCCATAGTAAAAGTTGTTCAGTTTGATGGGCAGACTCTTAGTTTAAAAGGATGCTAATGATATCAATTTCACCCTGTATACGTCCCATTGCAGGGCACAGGCCTACGCTTTAAGAGGGTGTTTGGGCGTTAGTCCACCACGCGTGCCCAATGCGGATTAGTAGACTTCAAATATGCATCAGAATTTCTTCTTCTGCATATATGCAGGTTTTCTCACGATGTTTCCTTCACCGTTTGAGAGCAGTCCGTAATACGTACATAAGTTAGAAAAACTCATTACTACGTGGCATGTTGTCCGTGCGGATTCAAACCCGGACCTCATGATTGAGAGTTCATACCTGTCCGCAACGCGACACCGAGCTCTCTTGTCAATGAGTATCTAGGACACTGCCCGTTGGAAGCGTGGCGGAAAATGTAGGCAATGGCGTATTTCTGTCTCGCTCGCACTAACTCAGTATCGCACGTACCTCTACTTGTCAATAATTTCCATTTGCATGGAATGACAGCTACGAGTAAGTGTCCAAGGTGCTATCTATCTAATAATTTTGTGTCTGTACGAGCGCGTCTAGGTGTGCTCCTAATTCGCTCGTTGCGTGGAGCCGCCCTTATGGGACCTGTTTTGTGGTACTAGTAGGTAGGTCTGCAACATGATGAGCGCATGTTTTTTGTAAAGTACCACTTACGTCCTCGATGATGCCCCTCCAAGGCAGGTTGCAGGCGACCTGGTCGCCGCAGGGCAGGCACAGGCTTCTGCTGCACGTTCCTCGAGCAAACAACAGGTCTGTTAGGTACCGCTTGAAGTCGTAGTTCAGAGGGTCCATTACGTCCGCTGTATGAACCATAGATTCAGTAATTGGCATACAGATTAGAAATACGGAAGAGAAAGAGCATTTATAGTAGACAAAATATACCATCGAAATAGTACCTAATTCGATTTATTTTCGAATTTGTTTTTGTTCTCACCCGAATCACTAGTCAACCAAAAAAATGCTGCTATTTGGTGCTAATTAACAGGACTAATTGGTGCTGGTTGACACGACTTCTACTTATTAATAGCAGTATTCTCCTCTAAAAACGTCATTATCCTTACTAGGTCAGCCACCATCAATTTGTGCCTAAAAATACTTTCTTATAGCCACTATAAATCTACACATGCTCCTCGCTTCGGTCCTCGCTAACCTGACTGACAGAATCTAATGTTGGTATGCGGAGAACAACGCGAAGGTTATGGATCCAGTGACCAAGACCCTTATTTGAAAATTGTGGAAACAGTAGCGATTCGGTTCTTTGTAGACTCTTATATAATCCGTGGTTCTGGCAGAAACTCATAAATGAATACGTACGAAAACGTATAGGGGTATATGGTTGAGTCCCACCCTACCCCCAGGGGTATAGCCAGGGGTATGGTGGGTTCGCATTCTAGGTTCGCAGGGAAACGTGCGTGATAGCCAAATCTTGAAGACACCATAATACAAGTCTAGATGAGATTCTGTAATTCGATTGATTCGTAGTCGATTAGTGCGCCAAGAACCTTACGATAATGTTCAGAAAGTTTCTTCTGCACATTCTTAGCGTTGTAAGTCTCGCAGATGGTGACGGCAGGGAAGGTGGTGGTCCACGGCAGGTAGCGGGTGTCGGGCGTGAAGCTGACTTCAGCTCCGCGCTGCGCCACCGGCACCAGCAGTAGGTACAGACATCCACTGGAAGCCAGGAGCACGATCACCCAGAAAAGTCTGCAACAAGTCCAGACAATAAGTAGGATTTTTGATGTAAATTCGTATGTCGTGACGGAAACGGATCTCACGGCGGAAGTTAGAAATTTAAATCGTGAGAGTGCCGTATTGACAGGCTGCGTTTCTCATCTGCTTTGCGTCTACTGTGAGTCGTGCGTGACGGCCAACTTTTTTTAATCTAGTGAGCCGATTGGTGAGATCCTACTTTTAGGTGATCGCACACTTGTCCGCGCCGATAGAATCTACCGCGCAAAACGAAACGTACCTTAGTTTCTTTAGGCCTCCCACACCTACCCGCGCCGAATCGGCCCTATCGCCAGAAGAATTATCAAGAATTATATTTCTGTAGTGTCTTTTTTGTCAGAGCGAACAATCGGTAGTTAACTTGTGACTTCGAATTTCGAGAGGGGGGGGGGGGGTAAACCCCACCTATCCCCCCTGGATACGTGCCTGCATACAACGAAGGTGTACGATTAAACTTACTTGGCGAGAAAAATTGAATTTTCCTTAAAAATATATCCCAAGCCGTGAATGCCGCTGTTTCTTCCAAAGAATAAAAACCTTTTTCTGATTGAAACATCAATATTGAACATGTTGGTTGTCGTTGACCACAGTCCCTGGAAGTGCAATCCTAAATGAATAAATGCGACATGAGTGTAGGTATTATAATAATAAAAGGTAAGTATGACATATTTTCAATCATTTGAAAACCTATAATTATTATGCGACAGAGATTATAGGTAGGTAAGTAATTACATTTTTTCGATCACGAAATGACTGAAAATTGTATTTGCAATCATGTAAGTAAGTATGGCATAATGGAACACGCCCGCTGTTAAATAGCGCCCAAACGACGAACTAAAATGGTGAGATGTAGTACCTAAGTTTTAACATTGCTTTGCTGTATTTTACTTTTACCTATGTTTCTGTGGGTCCGGTGAATAACGGTCTAACTCAACTTAGATCCAAAATGAGTTTTTAATGCCATAATAACCATTTTTTTTTTCTTTACAAAATGGTGTTACTGGAATATTCATACCTTTAATAATTCCAGAGATAGACTTATTACAAAACGATTTAAGTCCATTTTTTTATCGTGCACAATGGTTGAAATAGAGTTAGATCATAAAACCAATATAAAATTAGGTGAACATGGATTTACTTCGACTTAAATCCTTCGACACAATTTATTTTGTTTTGTGAAATATGATTTATTTGAGTTAAACCAAATTTCAAAAACCTTAATAGTTAATACCTACATAAAAAATCAAGTGTAGCTCATGAATATGATGCGCGTTTGATAGCGGGCTAAGTACATCATCTTGGACTGGGGAGAACGCTATACGTCTCACCAAAAATGTATGTCGAATAAGTGAGTTAAACCGTCAATCACCAAATATTTTCTTTTATGTAGTGAGAATAAGAATCGCTTAGTATGAATACAATCTGGCGATTTTTTTTAAGGGTGGTACTGTTATATTGAACTAAGTGATAATGTCAGGCCTTGTTTTAGTTAGGGATTGCCGAACCGCACTTCAAGCATAGGCTTGTACATAGAGTGGTAAAGAAAGAATCTGTTGTTTATTCTTTGAAATTAAACTATTTTTTTCCTAAAATATCTTGTATTTTGTATAATAACAACACTGCAAAGCGAACCGGATATCAAACGTGTATTTAAGAATGACAATACATCAGACTGGTCATATAATTTTGTGGCACAGAATCGTGAGTTCTAACTTGATAAGTTTTTAAGCATGCGTCGCTTTAGAATTTGTTTTTGTATTGTTTTTATATTGGTTTGTTGTTTAATATTTCACTTTCCAGCATTACTGATACCACGTGGCGTTACCCACGTCACAAAATTTGCATATAAGGTAGTGTTACCCATCAAAAAAATATACCTATATATGATAAAACTACTTACCTACTTAATAACGAAATGAATATCTTTTCTAGAAAATATGAAATTTTTGTGTCACTTAAGTTTAATGCTGAATATGGTGGATATTAAAAGCTTAAACAGTGAGCTTAGAAAGTACATTTTGCAAGTGTTTGTTATATTTTTCCTTAAAAATATGATTAAATATTAGATTTAAATCCATACGCACAAAATATTACCTTTGTGAAAAAGAATTTAACTCAAAAAACACTTTGTAATTTTGTGATGAGCTTGTTTTAGCTAAATAAAACTACTTTTATCAATTCGTTTTGATTCAGTTTACAAAGTAAGTTTTTCGGTGGTGTGTATTTAAGAAAGGGATGGAATAAAAATGAAATTAAAATATAACATAAACCATTTTATACCAAGGTTATTGTGAAGTGTAAAAGGCCCTAACTCAATTTAAATCATAATGTAACGTATTTTTATTAGTGTCAAAAGGTTTAATTCAACTTCTGAACGAAATATCTCCAGCACGGTAAGTATTTCATAGACTAAACCATATAATAATAAAAGACCATAAAAATATCTAGAGGACACAGTGATTTGCTTGAAAAAATATGAAACGGTTTTCGAGAAAATATTTTTTTTTACCAAAAAAATATGTTTTTAGGCTCTCCTGTAAAGTTGAATTTTTTGAGTTGGACCGTTATTCACCGGACACACAGGTTTCATTACGTAGTATCTTGCATGTTTTGTCATTATTTCGCGGTAAATTTTGTATCAAAACTTTATGAATTGTATAATAACGCCCATTCGGGTTAATAGCACCAGGAGTGCGATTTTTGAATGTCATTCGATGAATTCAGCAGTTGAAAATGTCAAAATTACACTGGAGATTAGCATCTTTCTCCAGCTGATTTGACTTTAAAAAATCGCACTCCTGAAGTATGATTTTTGAAAGTCAAATCAGCAGTAGAAAGATGCGTATCTCCATCGTAATTTTGACATTTTCAACTGCTGAGCTCACCGAATGAGATTCAAAAATCGCTCTCCAGGGATGCGATTTTTGAATGTCATTGGTGAGTTTGAACGGTTTTTAAATCTCATACAAAAGCGTTCAAATGCATCTTTCTACTGCTTATTTAACTTTAAAAAATCACACTCCTGAATTATGATTTTTGGAAGTCAAATCAGCAGTAGAAAGATGCGTATCTCCATAGTAATTTTGACATTTTCAACAGCTGAGCTCACCGAATGAGATTCAAAAATCGCACTTCAGGTCTAATTGCAGACGTTGGCCGCATACAATATTGTATTTTGGAAATTAATCGTATAGTAGCGCATTGTTGACATTGTAATGTAAGTTATTTAAATTAAGTTCCTGTGATGTACCTAAGTTTACTTTTATTAGATATGCATGTAAACGTTGAAATCTTTCAGCTTCAGGGCGCTTTTATCCATTCTCATTTAATAGCGCCCAATGTATGAGAAAAAAATTATCAGACATTTTTGATAAAAATTTTAAGCAGCTTATAATAGATGTATAAATCTTATCATAACATTAATGTTGTTGTTAAAGATAATAAAACAAAAGTTACAGCTACAAGATCTGATACGAAGTTTGATATTTTTACCTATGTTGTGTTGATGAATTGTTGATTTGGTACCTACTGTTATTTTTGTGTTGTAATAAGCAAAAAGTAGGTAAGTATGTGAATTTTAAGTTTTAATATTATTTTCAATTCTAATCAGTCTATTTTAGCAACCAGTTCCAAATTAATTTAACGGGCGATAATAAACAATGAATTTTTAATAACGCCCCATAATAACCCTACAAAATCTGAAAATGTTTCTAAATTCTAAATCTGTAAGTAAATATAGATTTTGATAAGTAATTTCAAGAAAATTATAAAGGATCTACAGCATCCTTTCTGAAAAAAACCTGTAACATAAATATATTTTCTGAAACAAACTAGATGGCGTTGCAGGAAATTAAATCGCGCTATCGTTAGGTTCCTTAGGTATACCTTACTAAGTATTAAATACCCACTTAATTTGTAGTTACCTAGCAAGTTATTTTAAAATAATGATAGGAAATTATAAATCACCACGAGACAATTTAGATTTTAAAGCACGTGTCACGATAATAATTATATCTCTGTGCCTACTAGGCAGTAATACCTAAGTCTGTGCTCAGGGATGTATTTACAAATATTGCGCCCCTGGGCAAATATACACTCGACAACAATAAAAACAGGTCACCAACAACCAACAACATAGACCCTAATATCTCGGAAACTAAGAATGGTAGCTTATTTAAATAAAAAGCATTTTATAGACAATTTAATACTACTTCTTAAATTAATACAATTTCTGGTTTTTATAAAGTAATACCAATAAAAAAGGCTAAAACCTAAGTAAATGATTTTTTTGAAAATGAAATTTTTAGCATTCAACATTTATTATTAATGAGGTAATTTTATCACTCACATACACTAAAATATGGGGAAATGTTATATCTTTGAGAAAAAATGGTAATTTGAAATTTTTGGTCTGCGATAGAATTGACGCATTTGTAGGTATATTATATGTATTTTAATTAAGTCAAACAAATGAAAACTAAAAATGTTATGAATTAATTTAAGAAGTATTAAATAGTCTAATGAAATACTTTTTAAGTGAATAAGCTATCATTCTTACTTTTCGAGATATTCAGGTATGGTCAGGTATTTGGCCGCCCCATAACCGCAGTTTCACGGCGGCAGGCCTGTAGCCAAGATTTGTGCCTGCGAAAGTTCTAAGGTTTTGAGATATTTTTCCAAAAACGATTTGGCTATTGGCGTAGCTACAGATTTTTGGGGAAAACGAGCCAGCCAACTCATCCACAGCCACCGCCAGTGGCAAGACTAAGGCCCGTCACAGACACGCGCTATAATATGTTGCTGTACTCTTCTTACGCACGAAAAATTACATAAGCACGTCTCTTTCCTGCGTGCGAGTGACAGGAAGCGATTAGCAACTTGCATGCGTTAGAAGAGTACGGCAACATATTATAGCGGCCGTATAGCGCAGTATAGCGCTATACTGCGCTGTACCGCACTCTAGAGCGCAGTATAGCGCTATACTGCGCTGTACTGCGCTGTATATTATAGCGTCCGTCTGTTACGCCCTTTAAGTTAATTTTAGGGTTCTATACCCAAAGGTATAAAACGGGACCTTCTTCATAAGCGTCCGTCCGTCCGTCTGTCAGCTGTCTGTATGTCCTACAATACCTTACGTATAAAAGTACTAAGGTTACTACAGAAATGCATGAAGACTTAGGGCAACCAGATCCTCGGAACGTCGAGCTATTTATTTATTTCTTTCAGGATTTCAAGTGCAATGAGAAAAGGAAACCAAACTAAACTAATTTAGTTTTTATTTTTCTATTTTTAGTATTTGTACCGTGTCTATTGTTTTTACCTATATTTAATTTAATCAACAAGTGTAAATGTACATTAAAAAAAATCACTATAAAATTAGTACAAGTTTTCTAAATACGTAGTAAGAATATTAAAATATTAAAAGTCTAAAGGTGAGTCAAAAAATGCATTTGATACATAAGACCTAACTAACTACCTACTCATTTCTCCCCTTAGGACGGAAAGCGTCAAGCTGTTTTTTTTTTTTTTTTTTAATATATTTACTAGCCTGGTTACTAGACCTTTTGGCTAAATCTTAATAAATTTTTAATTTTCTTCTGTTTTCACATTAAAACGTTGGTATTCGACGTTTTGATGGTTCTTTGGAGTTTTTGGAGGCAATAGAAAGACGTAGGAAAAGCAGAGAAGTCCACAGGAAAGAGGTGAACCAACCGCATTGCCGCGCTAAAATCACGGAACACTTTTCCTGTTTACGACCCATGCACCATCATATTTAACTGAACTATATATTGTTCACTTGCACGACACTTTGTTACGCAAAACAACACCAATTTTACGAACCAAAACTCACTATAAACAATAAAAATTCGATGAAATATAAGGACTCCATACGTCAGGTACCAAAGCCCGCCAAAAACTCCCGTCAAGCTGCGCTAAAACGAAGTTGCTGCTTTCCACCAGGAGAAAAATAGTATACTAACCGCGGGCAGTAAATAAAAAAGTCTCAGATCACATGTTTTAAGAATCTCAAAATCCGCAAGTTTCCAACTAGTCAAATTAACAACTCTTTATCAAACGTCAAAACGCGTGCTTAATATGGTACTAAAAATTGAATAGTGACGTCATTGTTTTTCGTCGTCGTTTTGATTCTTTTTATAGTTTATCGAGTTATTAAAAATTGTATTCAAGCAACAGAATTCCTGAAAATGTGAGTTTAGCGTTATTTTCACGCGGTTTATTTACTGAGCAGTTAAAATTAAAATATATTTTATTTTATGCCGTCAACTTATATCAAGCTTTGAAATTATTCATACAAAATTTCAAATCTTCGTAATTATATTATAAATTGTAAATATTATTTGATACGCGCAATCTAGATTTTCTAAGCTATTAATACCATATTTACAACATTACTTTTATTAACACCGTCTACGACTGTTCTACGACAAAGTTTTGTATGAAATTGAAAGCTCTCCAACCACCTTAAGATCTGACACCTTTTTACTTTCCTGCCCTCGGCCTCGGTGTGTAATCTTCTATTTATCAACATTATTTTAATTCAGATCAACAATAAATAACATGCTACGACGCATGTCGCTATACTTATTTGATTACTTATATTTTCTTTTGCTTAGTTATGGGGTAGTCCCTGACTGGTGGTGGTTGACGTCCTTTCGTTCCCTTCAGTTCTGTCTCCCTTTGCTTCCGTTTTGCAACAATCCGATCGTGGGTTCTTTTCATTTCTAAAATCTCCTTCATCTCTTCTTTTTCTTCATCCTGTAACATAAAATCACATTTAAAAGACCCATTATGACTAATTAAGACTATGCCATTATTAAATTGACTTGGTGTTCCAGAGGACGCGATATTTTTTAACATTGACAATGTTTTTTTTGTCGCTTCGGTAGTAGTATAGTCCCAATTTTCAGCGAAAATGAGATATCGCCCTGCACGGCTTGCTAGCCGTGCACACATTTTGCCACCCATGACATAGCGTTTAAACGAGAAAAACGTCATGCGCGTTCCAGTCTCTGTGTAGGAGGCACACCTCGTTACACCATCAGCACGATGCGAGCCCACTACCTCTGCCACTCGTTCCTCGACTCCCCCTATCTTCTGATATAGGTGTTCCCTATCATTGCAATCAACATGTTGACCAGTGTAGGTACTGTTACTATGACGCGTACCTTCTGATTAATCCTCAAGACCAAAGCCCTCTTCCCGTTGGCCATCGGCTGGCTATACGCCAAGAGCTGCTTCAGTCTCTGCGCTGGAGGCACTCCTCGTTCCACCACCAGCACGATGCGAGCCCACTGTCTCTGCCACTCGTTCCTCGACTCCGCTATCTTCTGGTAAGTGTTCCCCATCATAGCAATCAGCATGTTCACCAGTAGTACTGCTACTATTATCATGTATACTACGAATAATAGCTGCAACGAAGATACTGATTTTACTGATTTCGGGGGTGAGAAATCTCATCAAATTTTATTGCTTTTCTTGGCGTTTACCTTTGCTTCAATCTCGTGGTCGGTGCGGTCGAAGGCGCTGTAGTAGTCAGAGAAGGAGGTCAGTGACATCAGGAACATGGCCATGATACTCTCCATGGGTGACGGCATGGGGTTCGATACTGAATCATCTACACCCTCAGGTGTGTTCGGATTGTCGAAAGAGAGAAAGATTACATAGTACGCTGGAAAAAATATATCTTAGTATGATTATCCTTATGGTAGAATTTGGCACAACACCATAATTAATATTTGTTACCTTGAGAAAATCCAATCACAAACACCAAGTAGATGCAAACGAAGCGAAGCAAATCACCCATCACCATTCGATAGATCATAACGACGAACGGACCTACTGTTTTGAAACCCCTACAACAAAATAATAAGATAAGAAAAGACAAATATTTTTTAAATGCACACCAAATACACAAAGAAACAACAATATACACGAACAAGAAGGGAACATTAGGCGGAAAATGATAATTATACCTTATCCCGTTTTATATGAGATGATACATACCGACAGAAGAACAAGAAATATGGAGCTGTAGTGAGCATGATGATAACAGCGAGATGGTCTTCTCCTTCATCGGCACACCACAGTCTCAACGTTGGCATCGTGACCATCAAGAGACACGAGAATAGGAACATCACTCTGAGGATTGACATGGCTTGTTCATTTTACTGTTCAAGAATCAAGAAACGTATCCATGATAAATTAGAGCGTCTATTGTCGTTGAATAAACCTACCTGGACGGAACAGTACTCAAATTCTCAATGAACATCTGAATTCCAAGGAATTTAGCTTCTCTTAGCGCAGCTCCAATATAAGCTAATGCACCCATCCACAATATAATTTCTGCTGTTATTCTAACCTTTAAGAAACAAAGAGTAATCTCGCTAGATAAGATGTTTAGATGTAAACAGTATTGTAGTAAGACAAAAGTAACCTACGTACTTTCGCTTGCCATGTCTCGAAGTTCATTAATCTACATTCTTCCGTTAGATCATCCCACCAACCTTCCATGTCGTTTTCTTTTGGAATTTCTGTAGCTGTAATTAGAAAATAGTTTTTCAAGCAAATGTAATAAATCGCGGTTGTGGTAAGGTACCTATAGTTAATTGATAAAAATTTACGTTTGTCTTTGTTTGGATGACTCTTGAATCGACCACATGGAGCGCCTTCAGACTTAAGTGCATTTATAATTTCCACATTTCCAGGATCAAATTCTGTCCCATTGGGCAGCGTACAATTTTCTGAAAATGTCATGTTTCTTTTATTCATCTTTTTTAGAAAATGAACTGTAATTGTACGAACTTTTACCTACTAGTGATAGTGTTGAATAAGCCCCCTACATGTGCCGCTGCAGTGCATAGATCATTGTCATTGAATGTCTTGTCTGTGAAGAGATTTCAACAAGCTATCTGATTTTATTATGCGATAGATCAAATTTAGCATAATTACTTGATAATCATCGTATCTATGTAATCAACAACAAGTTTCAGGTCACAAACCCGTCCCAGAATACGATCATATAGCTTACGTAGCGTTATCTTACCAACATCAGTCACGGACTCTGCTTCATTGGGCCCAACAGTAGAGTTAAGCGTAGTACCGTTAACAGCACGCTCCCATGGACCTGGCCTCAACGTGAAGCATGCCAACGACACCAGGAAGTAGCAGAAGAACAGAATGAACTGACGATAGAAACGGAACTTCACAAACGTGTTCCATTTAGTCTTCAGGAGGTCTATCAGCATACCTTCCAGCAGTTCTAAATGCTCGTCTTTTTCCTGTTGATAAATGATTGTTCATTTTGATGACTTGTAAGGATGTTTTGGTACTTTTTAAACTTTTCAAAAAGGTTAAATTCCTTACCCCAAACACAGATAAATTGAGTGCTGATTCCTTACAAATCAGCCCTGTTTCCGTATCAATAGTGTCGGTCTGACCCAACGGGTACGCAGCGCACGTAGTGGCTCCTATCTGCCAGTATATCTCCCTCTCTATGTTCAGGATGTGAAAGAAGAGTTCAGTCTTTGCCATTTTTGCAGCCAAGGTAAGAGGAGTCAAGTTTAGGACGTTACGTATGTAGAGCGAAGCTCCCACTTCGTATGCCATGTCGAAGGTGTTCTGTATAGCAAGTAAATATTTAATAGGGTTAGTACTGTACTTAATAATATGGAGTTGGCTTACTAGTAGCATGCTTTTTCTATTGGAGGGAAGTCGGATATTTGTATTTCCTACTGTTCCCATCATCTTGGATTAAATTCACTGTTTTGCGGGTCCCAACACAAATTAGAGTCATCCCATGGGCTTGCTGGCTTATTGGCGTGTTGTGAGTGGTCACTACTGTTTATCTTGGTTTACAGGAGTTACCTACAGCAGTGGGCATGTGTGGGTCTATGCCTGAATTGAAAATCAAGATAATGCATCTTACCATCTTTTCGTAAATGACAAGCATATGAAGGACTGTATTGCCGTTCGTGTCCTGCTTGTCGGGATCCGCTCCTCTCGCTAGTATAAGTCTATAGCTTTCCTCTTGTCCAAGACACGCAGCGAAACTGAGTGGATATTCACCCCAGTAGACGTACCTGTCAAATTGATATCATGAATTCACTAAGCTGGTTAATACTTGAAGAGGATAAAAAGCCGTGGTGGTCCAGTGGCGAGTAACCTTGCCTGCCGTGCAGGAGGCGATGGTTCGATCCCCGTCCAAGTCGACTCGTACCAATGAGTTTTTCGGAATTTATGTACGATTTGTAACACCACTGGCTTTTCGGTGAAGGAAAACATCGTGAGGAAACCTACATGCTTCAATTTCGAGGCATGTATTGTACCCACTGTCCATTACAAGTGGCGACGGGCTCACCCCCCGTCACACTGGACAGTGTTTCGGTACTACTGGTGAAACGTGGATGTTCTGAGGTTTCAGAATATCTCTGACTACCCCCTCGGGGAATATAGTCGTGAGCATATGCTATGCTATGCTGTAACTGGCTTTTGGGTGAAGGAAAACATCGTGAGGAAACCTACATGCTTCAATTTCGAGGCATGTATTGTACCCACTGTCCATTACAAGAGGCGACGGGCTCACTCCCCGTCACACTGGACATAGTTTCGGTAGATACTACTATTGAAACGTGGATGTTCTTAGGTTTCAGAATATCTTTGATTACTCCCTAGGGGAATATAGTCGTGAGCGTACCTATATAAGGTCTAACAAAATAAGGTGAAACTATTTTAAGGGGATGATCAGACCATCAAACTGAACAACTTTCTCTATGGGACCAATATCGAAATTAACAGAAAAAAAAATCTGCTGTTTAAAAATAAAAAATAATAATATCTACCACTGGATTTGGCCCTGTTCTGCTGTGAACGAGTGTGGCGAAGCGGGCGTGCGAGGCGAGGTCACTGAACCTACGCGCCGGGGCCCCGCGAGCTGGGTTGACTATGCAGTTGGGGACGTGAGACGTCTAAGTTCAGATGTTTAGGTAGATAATGAACGTAGCATTTTGCTTAAAAAATGTAATCCAAATGGTATGGTAAGTAGGTACTTTTACTTACATTCAATTTTGTACATATCCCACACCTTTCTCAATGAACTTTATTGCACGTCTTTGGATGTGTCTTTGCACTTATTGATTAAAACGTCTCAATCGTATTAATAACATCACGTGTGCGGTCACTATCCGTTGTCGGAGCTCACTGGTGGTTCTGTTTTGGCATACATGGAAAGGTCAGGTCTGGAGAGCGATTTTTGAATCTCATTTGGTGAGCTCAGCAGTTGAAAATGTCAAAATAACTATGGAGATACGCATCTTTCTACTGCTGATTTGACTTTCAAAAATCATACTTCAGGAGTGAGATTTTTTAAAATCAAATCAGCAGCAGAAAGATGCGTATCTCCATAGTTAGGTATTTTGACATTTTCAACTGCTGAGCTCACCGAATGAGATTCAAAAATCGCTCTCCAGGTCACTCAATACCTCTGCCTATTCACCGAAATCCGTATGTATCGTCCAAGTAGCTAGGTCCGTACACTTGTCACTAGTTGTCACGTTCATGATGGTAAAGCATATCACGTAATGACGTAACCTTGCAAGAGGTTGAGTGAGGCGCGCGCAAAACGTATCGACCGGTCGGCGTGCGCGAGCGCTCGCTCGCTACTGAAGACGTCAAAGCAAGGTGAAAGGTCTCAACGCAAGGGCGGGAGTGGGGGCCGGGCGCGTTGAGTTCAAAGGAAGCCGCCGCGTGCGTGCGGCGTGCAAAGTAAACAAAACACAGGTCCCTATTCAGGGATCATAGCAAAATATTTAGTAGATCAGTGTAAATATTATTTATAAAAAATTTGATTTCGACATTGGTCCCATAGAGAAAGTTGTTCAGTTTGATGGTCTGATCATCCCCTTAAAATAGTTTCACCTTATTTTGTTAGACCTTATATAAAAATGAAATCTACTAACCCGTTGTAGTTAGTATCTTTCTGTACGTTAACCCACTCGTGTTCTTGTGAGTCTGTGCGAGACGCTTTCTGGTCTTCTGGGCACATGAAGTTGCCGAAGCAACGCTCATGGTAGTCGGCGCCGGCGTCCAGCAGGAACTTAACCATGGTTAGGTCCTCGTTCACTATCGTCATGTGGAGTACACTCTCGCCTGATAAAATTCATATCATTCATATCAAAAAAAATTATTCATGATCATACGAGTAACAAGAGATTATTGGATGGAACGAATCAATTTTGATTATTACTTATAGACGGAAAACGGACCTACTACGATGAAGAATACGAATCATTTTTGATATGGATGGACATGGATATTTTTTTTTATCATCATCATCAGCCTATATTTTACAGACAATGCAGGGCATTCTTCGTTTGACGAATATGGGTTAGAGGGAAAATGCAAGTAAACATTTGAAAAAATAATGTTTGTGTTAATAAATACCATAATATTCGTCGCTCATGTAAACGTCGTTGATCAGTTTCGGGTAGAAACGCAGAAGTCTCTTAGCTAGGTCAGTTACCAGGGATGTAGCATTCAGCAGGCAGATATGCATGATTGTTTCACCAACGGCTCCTCGCTCCTTTACGAAATTACATTATAATATAAGTTCTCATTATATCGAAGTTCTAAAATTATTATGAATAGATAGACCGTGCCGTGCCGTGTCCGTAGAGTACCTACGTGCAAATATATCCCAAAAACAATCAAATTTTAAAGACTTTATTGCGACACAGGTATGTATAAAGGTGGTGAACTATATTAGATGAGCTCTGTGATCGGCCCTTGGGCATGCAATATATTTCATTTTGGAGAGGGAACGCAGATTATTTACTTTACAATTCTACACGATGTTAGGAAAAGTATAATTAACCTTTAAACCACATACTCTACCCATCAAACTGAACAACTTTGACTATGAGAGCAAACCTGTCAAAACAAAAATCTGCTGTTCCATACGTTTGAGTCGTGTAGGCATTGCAGTTTAGATTAGAATGGAAAAGCAATTTTTTGGGCTTTGGTTTGCTTCCATAGTAAAAGTTGTTCAGTTTGATGGGTAGAGTAGGTAGGTGTGTGGTTTAAAGGTTAATGATACTTTTCCTTTATAGTACTTAAATAAAAATCAACAAAATAAAGTGTTATTTGCAGTTGACCCAATAGTGTACCTTAAGATCCCAGCAAAGTTCCCTGTAACCTGAGGGATTAGCGTCGTACTCCTCTTGCGTGACCTCGGGCCAATCCTTCTCTATATCAAACTCTTCGTCTGGGTTCTCCATACCACGCAGCGGAGGCAGCTGTTGGCATAAGACAATTTGTGTGAATTATATGAAACTTATCACTACATGTTAATCCTATAATCAAATTAAAGATTGAAAAATTTGTCTCGTTCGGGACTTGAACCCGCACTCTTCCAAACCGGGGGAACGTGCTAACCAATTCCACCACCGAGCCCACTGCCCAGAGAAGTATTACAACCAACCAACTTCCAGTAGATGGCGCGCACGTCCCCTTAAGACGTAACAGATTGAAAATTTCGTTCTCTGGGCAGTGGGCTCGGTGGTGTAATTGGTTAGCACGTTTCCCCGGTTTGGAAGGGTGCGGGTTCAAGTCAAATTTTTCAATCTTTAATCTAGCACAACATGGCTGTAACATGTTTATAATAATTAATCCTATAATATACTTAACCAGCTTATGTCTCGGGCGTTCCTTGTTCCTGTTCAGGACGAGGTGGGATATAGGTATGTAGCGACCCTTTCCCTTGTTATAAAGGAACGGCTCCACCTTGGTCTTGATGGCGTGGTCTATCTCCGCGTATTGCTTGTTTTGTACTGCTCGCTTCATCATGTCTACTAGAAGTCCACCACCTGAAGATTCAAAGTTGAGGATGGATTCATGTTTGAGGATGGAGGCACGTTTTAAGGACACTAACGGCCAGTTGCAGAAACGCTCATTAGAGTTTATTTTAATTTTTTTTATTTATATTTAATGGACTTCTTACTTGTGCGTTAGCACCGCATTTCCGCCAATGTCAAGTGGCTTGAGGGAGTGTCTATCCAATCTCGAGGATCGTTTTTGAGAAGAACAACTGAGAAGGATTGTGGAGCCTCGTGGGCAGGCTGAAACGCGAACCGCGCGAACACCACGCGAGACAAGTGTTCGGGGCAAACCCTGCAACGTGACTCCTCATTAGAGTTAATCCTCCATTAAATCTCTTGCTGTCACTTTTTGTCTTGTTGACGTAGTAAAAGCTAGCAAGAGATTTAATGGAGGATTAACTTTAATGAGCGTTTCTGCATCTGAGCGTCAACCACATAAACTTTACCTTTTACATCGATGAGTTTGTAAATCTTCTGAGTGGCAGGCCCTGCTTGCTTCTTCACACCACTTGTAACATTGCTCTCTGTATTACCCATTTTATAAAACTACTCGAATACCCTAAGATTGTCTTACAAAAGTCGACTATAGCCTAGCCCAAAGTTTTAATAGCTTATTGCTAACATAAATATTCAACATTTTAGAACAATTGTCAAACCATATAGGTACCTAATGCTTTGTACAATGAATGGAAATAAAAATACTTATCAGAGAAAACTTAGTTGTCTGATTATCGACAAAACAAGTTCGTTGCTATCCCTTTTTCGGACCAAGCCTCATGGTGTGTGTACTCGTTATAACGATTGATTTGGTCTATACATGGTGTAACTAAACACACTACCCAAGAAACACGGGAAGCATTATAACAAACGAATAGTAAACTTATGTAGAACCTAAGGTCCGTATGAACACTTATATAAGTTCACCAAGCATCTTGATGCTTTATATTGGCATTTCAAAACCATTATGATGCTTTACACTGTAGAACGGTTGGGTAATGGCATATCAATTTGCTTTTGTAAAGCCTTTAGTTTTAGTGCAGCAAACCACAACGCAGCTGTACAACTATCAGCTGTTTTTTGTGCATTTGGATCTACAATAGCATTTTAAAGTAGTAAACAATTGCTTAATGCTGTTTAATAGCACAAACATGAACCATTATAATGCCACGTAAATCTGCTGTACAGCTAACAGCTGTTTTTAGTGCTCTAGGGTCTACAATAGCATTTTTAAGTAGCAAGAATATGCCTAATGCTGCTTAATAGCATAAACTTGTACCGTTATAATGCACCGTAAATCCGTTATACAGCTTTGAGCTGTTTTTAGTGCCCTTTGTTGTTTAATAGCACTTTTAAGTGGTAAGTAAAAGCCTAGTGCTGCTTAACAGCATTAACGTGAATCAATGTAATGCTTGCATTTTTAAAGGTCAACTGAGTTCTGTTGTACAGCTAACAGCTCTTTTATCAAATACACGTGAGTTATTATAATGCGTAAAGCTGTATATGCATTCATTTTACTATATTCCTAAAACCATTTGTCGGCCATTAAACCATCTATCGAGCTATTTTGTAATAAAGTTTTCCTTTTTAAATTAGCTCGAACAAAATCCCGATAATCCTAGATAATGCGTCCAGAAAGCCTATTTATAAACTCTTGGTAAACGGATTCAAGTAGTACGAAAATTCTGAAATGGGTTTTATTGTTTTGTCCAAGAATCCCTAAAATTGCGTTCAAGTAATGGCACTATTTCAGTCTACATCAAGTCTACTGGTATACCGGTGAACCCCTATAGAACTACTTTATAGACAATGGCACTACAGTAGTTATCAAAGGCCTTCTCTATGGCCTCTGGCTTAATAATTGCTCACGTGTGAGTATTTATACTGCTGGCGGCATTAATTAGCCTTTTTAAAGGCTCACCGACCTGCTATAGACCGACACCATTTTGTAAATATTTTATAACCAAAAAATATTATCATTCGGACCTATTTATAAAAGCCATAGACCTATATAATAATGATATAACTGAATTTAATACTGCCCAACCAATACTATTATGTTAATTATACAAAATTCGTTCTATACTAGGAATACACAATTGTTTTGGTTATTTCACACATATCTTTATGTAACATTTTATATCAAAACCTCAAAATATCGAAGGCGCGTGAAAATTTTCAATGAAACTCATATAGACATTTACAGTAAACTACATTGCGCAGTAATATTTGAAGGTATGAAGTAACAAAATGAGTCAAAAAAGTATTATAATATAAATATGGTGTCATTCACTCAGTTTTGACCGTCTTCGTCCATATTATATTGCGAGACAAAGTACTTAGTTAAATTACAACGTTAATTGAATTATAACATTTTGTACCGTGGTATTAGAGATGTTTTTGCAATGATGTAGGGTTTATTTAAGTTCTAACTGTGAACACTTAAACAGCTCCAATCATTCTTTTGGTACATTCTAATGCTAGTCTAATGCTTTTGTAATGCAATTAACATCTTCATTATCAATAACATTGCTTGTATATTGCTTCTGTAATGCGATTGGCACCTTCATTGACCGTAATAATGCTTCTTTAATGCGATTGGCAACATCGTTGACCACAATAATGCTAATATAATGCGCCTGTAATGCAATTAAACAACTATTTGTGAACCTATTTAGGATCTAAAGCCGTATAATTTGTGCCCAAATAAGCATTACAGTAGCCGTATATACGTGTGTAATGCTACTATAGAACTGACTCAAAATGCGTAAACGATACA
Organism: Agonopterix heracliana; assembly: GCA_963693445.1. Lineage (NCBI taxonomy): Eukaryota > Metazoa > Arthropoda > Insecta > Lepidoptera > Depressariidae > Agonopterix > Agonopterix heracliana. Next base: position 7,231,393 of record OY856308.1, read on the forward strand.
TAAATGCTGCAAGTCGGCCGTTATACTGCTTTGATGTGTTACTTGGGTAGTAATACTTAAGGGGGTGCTTCAGCCATGAAACTGGCTCCATAGTGAAAGTTGTTCAGTTTGATGGTCTGAAGCACCCCCCCTTAAGTATTAGGTAGGTCCTAGGTTTTGTTACACCCTGTACGTGTACACCCCATTTTTTTTTACCCATACCAACAAAATATTTACGGATCCTTCTTAATCTAATCTAATCTAAACTATTACAAAACTGTAACTGAAGTGTGTCTGTACATTGAAGATATTTACAAAAAAAAGATTACGATATGGTTTTTAGGTATCCCTGATTCGAAATCAACCTTTTTTAGAAATTTTGTCTGTCTGTTTGTCTGTTTGTTTGTGTGTTTGTTTGTTTGTTTGTTTGTTTGTTCGCGCATCACGCAAAAACTGCTGAACCTATTTTGATGAAACTTTTTTTGTTTGATAGCTTATGATCTGACTTAAAATCTGGTATATAATTTGTGCGGACGAAGTTGCGGGATAAACACTAGTGTTTTTTAAAGATGATGACCAGACCATCAGTCTGAATGAACAACTTTCTATATGGGACCAACATCGAAATCGAAAAAAAAAAACAGCTGTTTCATACAAAATTGCAATCCTACTCGACCAAAACACACCTATGTTTTGGTAAACAGTGTTTTATTTAATTAAACAAAACACGTTGAGGTATGAGATATATTTAGAACTATGTAGTAAATAGTTAAGTACATGCAATTAAAGTAATTTAATTATAGTCAAGGACAAACCTATACGCGATAAAGAGAAGACATTAATATGCACGAAAATACTTATGCAAAGTTCGCTAAGTTAGCAACATAAATTTAATTTTTTTGTCTTTCTCGCACGTAGGTATTTTAAAAATCTGTCCTGGCAGTATAGACAAATATTGAATAGAAATATTCTAATTTTAAAAACTCTTTCCACGCTAGCGCATAAAATGCACCTAATGATAAACATAATCTTTCCGAGGTGAAAAAAGTGTTTTCACCTCACAAGCTCGGAAAGATTCTGTTTATCTGTGCAAAAGTGAATTTTAATCGCTAGCGTGGAAAGATGAAATCGCGAAAAAAAAAATCTGCCGCTCCATACAATACTGCAAACCTCAAAACTCGAGCCAAATGTATGGGATATTTTTTTTTCGCGATTTCGATGTTGGTCCTATAGAGAAAGTTGTTCAATTTGATGGTCTGATCACCCCCTTAAAAAAGAGTCAGCATATTAAGATGGACCTTGTATAATTATTTTTCCAGGGTGCATTTTTTGCATTTTTTCAGCCTAGCATAACAAATAATTAGTGTCAAAAATAACAGACCTCATACAAAAACATCAGAAATACGAGCAAAGATATTATTTTGTATAGTTAGATTAAGTAGTTCTAATATAGCATACGAATAGTATGATTGGGGTCAAGATTTCCCAGCTTCCTGATTGGGATTGATCTAAGGGATTGATAAATCAAGAGAAACAAAATTTTGGGAATCCAAAAGTTTTTATTGTTTTTGATACAACCAAGGAGTTTTCATTACATCTAAAAAATACAGAACTGGCAGCTATCTGCAGAAAAAAGGACGTTAAGCCAGATACTTAAATATAAAAGAAATAACTTCCTTTAAATTTTTTATGGCTTTTGATATTTTTCGCAAGAAATCTTGCCAGTTCACATAAAAAAAATTGCAAACGTCATACTTAATATTCTGAAATCCAGAATTGACTATTACCTATGCTTATTTTCCAAATTAAAAACAAGGAGTTAGGATCGCTGGTGTACAGGGTGTAAGGGACAGCCCTCCGCAAACTGAAACGGTGAACTCAGACCACCAAACTGAACAACTTTCACTATGGAGCCTACCGCAGGAAACGCGAAAAATAATCCGCTGTCCCATACAAAACTGCCCTACCTAACCGACTCAAATGTATGGGACAGCAGATTTTTTTTCGCGTTTCCTGAGGTAGGCTCCATAGTAAAAGTTGTTCAGTTTGGTGGTCTGAGTTCACCGTTTCAGTTTGCGGAGGGCTGTCTCTTACACCCTGTATATTCGTTTCAATAAATATACGTTATAAATATATAACACAAATTAATGTAAATTTGTTAACTAGGTATACTCGTAATAAAACATAACGCACTAGTGCTATAATTTAAACATTTTCGCACGATGGTTATGCTATAGTATAAGCTTCATTATGTAGGTACCGAAAAGCGGTGCAATAAGAGCCACTTTACGAGCTAGTGAGTTGAAAAAATTTAAAAGAGTCTCTTGAATGAGTAATAAACTGATTGCGCAACTACCTATTCACTCATCAACCGATTTCAGAAACATAAAATAAGTGAAAGTCGTCTTCAGAATCTGAAATCAAAGCAAAAAAAGTAAATATTTTTAAAGTGTGTAAAAGATAAATCCGTATAGGGCGATAAGTTATACACATGAAATGAAAATGATGATCAAATATAAAATAAAAAATAATAGACAACCAAAGGGTCCGGCAACAATAATAATAAGAATACACATTAAATGCTCACTAGAAAGGAAAATAGAGAGGAAGAGAGTTAGAGGAAGACCTAGACATAGTTATTGATAACAAGTGAATGAAAAGCAGGAACCTGGAAATAGGCAACGACATTAGAAAACTTACTTACTAATGTTTGTAGGTACGTGCTAATGTCATTGGAAATAGGTATGAAAAGAATTAGAGCACAAAGTACTTTATATCAAAGTAAAGCCCGACCAGAAATATAAAAAACCTCGCCATGTTGCGGAAAATCATTGGAACTAATTTTTGTACTTGGAACTCTGTCATTAAAGTGTATATAGTCGATTGCAGCGCCCCCAAACCAGGTTTTTTATATTCCTGGTCAGGATTTAATTAAAATACTAAGGGTGAGCCCTCGTGCTCCCCTGAAGTGTCTCCAGAAAGTGTGAGGTGAGGTGGGGTATCTGAAGTCAGAGAGGGGTGGAGATTGTCCGTATTCAGTATGTCTATTCTCTGGTATTGTATCACGAAGTTGCACCTTGCAGAAAGGACACGGGGTTGGCGAATGCTACCGATAAAAGCGTCGTCGTATACATCTTTTAGAATAAGATGACTCAATGTTGATAGTCATTGAGCACGCGTGGTGGACTAACGCCCACCAAACACCCTCCCTGAGGTAGGCCTGTGCCCTGCAGTGGGAAGAAGGCTGTGATGATGGTGATGAATGTTAATAATGAAAATAAGATGATTAATCTAAACTATTATAAAACTGTAACTGAAGTGTGTCTGTACATTGAATATATTTACAAAAAAAGATAACGATATGGTTTTTAGGTATCCCGACTCGAAATAAACCTTTTTTAGAAATGTTGTCTGTATGTTTGTTTGTTTATGCGCGCATCACGCAAAAACTACTGAACCGATTTGATGAAACTTTTTTTGTTTGATAGCTTATGATCTGAGTTAAAATCTGGTAGATAATTTGTTCGGACGAAGTCGCGGGTAAACACTAGTTATTTAATAATTTCAAAGTAAGTATACCCCGGCCATGGTAGTAACTCCCACTGGCGTCATCCCCATGGCAGTCACAGTGATGGGGGTCTGCATCCTCCTCAACATGATGCACATCGTACGACGGTTACCTGTGTCCATAGCCTCCCATGGTATATTGTATACAGGGTCCAACTTAATATGCTGACACTTTTTTAAGGGGATGATCAGACCATCAAACTGAACAACTTTCAATATGGGACCAACGTCGAAATCGCAAAAAAAAAATAAGCTGTCCCATACATTTGGCTCAAGTCGGTTTGCAGTTTTGTATGGGACAACTGATTTTTTTTTCGCGATTTCGATGTTGGTCCCATAGAGAAAGTTGTTCAGTTTGATGGTCTGATCCTCGCCTTAAAAAAGTGTCAGCATATTAAGAAGGACCCTATATAGCATCCTTCAATTTCTCGCTCTAAAATATAATTATTGTCAGACTTTCAATGTGATATTTTTTTTTACAATTTTAATTAAGACGCTGTTATCCGGTCGAGGCCGTTTTTTGAACACGAACGAAAGTGTTTTAAACTGTGTTTTAAAGTCTGAAAACCAATTATGTCTTATTTAAGGATCTGGCTGATAGGCGACCGTTCTCAATTACACGATTAGATTAAGTTTAATAGATAGAAAAAAAATCCCAAAGTTACCCCTTTTTGTTATGTTTTTTCAATACTATGATTTAACTGCTGATATTTAACTTTTTATTCTCGTACTTAACTAAATACATTAAATATTTCTAGTGAACTCCGTAGAATTTTGAGCTTAGAAACACCCATGAGCAAAGATATTGATGAAAAACACGTTTTTTTGCGATCCTGCTTTCAATTGGAGCGGGATGGCTAATTGCAAACTTATGCTTGCAAGAAAGAGACGCTTGCACTTGGATAACCTGGCCTTAAGTATCATTTAAAAATATAGCGTTACCACAGTTCCAACTATTTCAAAGATAAAGGAAATTTGAATAAGTTGTCCAAATATTATGATTGTTAGAGGTCCGAATGTAGCCAATGCTTCTGGTTCCTGTAAAAGTCAAATAATAATAAAATCATGGATAATTAGGTTTTCGTTCATGATCTTAAAACAAAAGCTAAATAACTTACACCCTGTGAGCATTCCAGGAGCAAAAGGCAGCAACATACTAAATGAAATAAATAATTCACAGCCAATGTAAACCCGAAGAAATTGGACATGTCGTCCGCAAAATTTATGATTAATCTGTGATGTTCAACGCATTCTGCCAATTGTGTACGAATGTACCTATTCTCTTCGGCATCGAATCTTTCCACAATAACTTCTCCTTTTCGCCAGCCGTCGTTGTTGAAATCTTCCAAAATTATTTGTTTTTTGGGCTTGGGCAGAAGAGCGAAATTCTCTCTCAATAACAGAACGTGTCCTATTATTTGGAATACCATTAAATACAAAAGCAGGTCAAGACCGCTCACTGAGACTGAAACGGCATGAGTTAGAGAGAAGTTAAAACATGTGACGTAAATGATATAGTCAGCGGGATCAAATCCTGGGAATGACCAGTGAACAGAGAAAGCGACGGTCTTGTTCTCCACTCTGTTGTCCGTGAAGGCACCAATCTTATAACTTTGATAAATTGGCGACATGTTGAATAGTGTTTCACCAAAAACCATGGCCCCTACTACGAACCACGTGCAGTAGTATGATATCTTGTCTATGAAGATATACATCTGTAACAATATATTGACATCATTTCATTTATTATTTGGTAGTGATACGAAAACAGTTTCGAGATTTTTGGATGCTTATTATCATGATATACAGGGTCCAACTTAATATGCTGACACTTTTTTAAGGGGATGATCAGACCATCAAACTGAACAACTTTCTCTATAGGACCAACATCGAAATCGGGAAAAAAATCTGCTGTCCCATACATTTGGCTCGAGTAGGTTTGCAGTTTTGCAGAGGGGCTGATTTTTACTACCCTATATTTATTTTTATATTTTTGAGGTAAAACTTCTTTACGCACGCTCTTGAATAAGCTGGTAAATGCGTGACGAGAGCGTAACTTTTTCTTTCTCCCCTCCGGACGGAAAGCGTAAATTTTCGGCCCGCTGCGCTAAACGAAGTTGCCGCTTTCCACCTCCGTCGAGGATAAAAATAGTAAGTAAGTATACTAACCTCGGGCAGTAAATAAGAAAGCCTCAGATCGCATGCTTGAGTATAGGTATTACGTACGACGCATTGTATGAATATAAATATTTACCTTTTCATAATGCTCGCCCTTGTTTCTGAAATGCACCAGATGAAATGTCATCAAAAAGTTTTTCACTAAAACTCCATAATGTTTTAAGTTTGGCACCGATATTCGGACCTAGAATTTATTTTCTGAATAAATATAAAGAAAAATAATAATATCTACTTATACTTTCATGTAAGTAATATAAAAACTATATTTACGGTCGTCAGTATAGTCATGAAAAGCGAAATGTAGCAGTGTCCCAGTGTAAAGAAGGTAATATTTTTGGAGTTATGAACTATGTAATGAGTCAGGAAAAACAAACTAGTCGCTGTCTGTACGAGAAAGTATCTTTTAAGATGTCTCATCACAAATGGTACTTTTTCGCCCAACACCTCTCCCGGCCATGCTCCGATCCAAGATAAAAACGAGCGAAGAATCTTTATATGTTTTATTTCGAGAGGATTTTCCTTACTGAAAAATATAGGCAAATCACATTAAGTAAATCACAATTATGATTATCCTCAAAAAAAAGTAAGTATTCATCAAAAATTATTCTTACGATTCTGGCATAAAACCCATTTTTAATGATAATGTGAATGTTACCAAGTTTCTATAATTTTACTCTAATTTGAAAATAATACCAACAAAATTCATTGACGATAGTTAATTTTAGGTGTATGTTGTGGTGTTAAAATTCTGAATTGGCATTCAATGGGAAAGCAACGCTCTTTATAGCAGTTGTGTGGTTGTAGGGGCCATTAACTATTGACAGGTAGCAATCAGACATATTCTACTTGTCGATTTGATGCCAATAATGCTGAAAAAATAAAAGATAAAGTTTTTATTATGATTGAACGTTACGGACTGTTGGTCCTACCGCTTTGTCCCCCTATAGTAGGACCAACAGGATTTTAAAATCCTCGTGGTCCTACTGCCGCAAAAGTGTACAAGTGATATTTTTGAAAGCTAGCAATTTTTCTCCATTCCCCGAAAGGGATTTTGGTCGTGAGTTTATGTCAGTATTTTACTGCCGTTTTTACCGCCATTGAGAAGTACCAGGAGAGTAGAGTGTACAAGAGGTCATATTTCATCTAAGTTTAACCTATTGTATAGGTAGGTATATAACCTATCGGTGTGCTTGTGTTGTGTGAGTATGTGGAAGGCAATAAGTGCATATTCTACAGGATGTGTGAAACAACACAAGACGAATCTCACCAAATACAACGTAATTTTTTAATTCGGCAAGAAACAGTGTAAAATTGCGGGGAAAACTGGGTTAAATTAAGTAAAATTAAATACTAATCTTAACTAGTCTATACTAATCATATACTAATATATAAAGAGGAAAGATTTGATTTTTCTCGGAGACGGTACAACACAGGAAAAACAAAAAAATATTGACTGATTGCAAATCTGCATGCTTCAATTTCGAGGCATGTGTTAGTACCAGCTGTCCATTATAAGTGGCGACGGGCTTACCCCCCGTCACACAGGACAGAGTTGCGGTACTACTGGTGAAACGTGGATGTTCTGAGGTTTCAGAATATCTCTGAATACCCCCTCGGGGAATATAGTCGTGAGCATATGCATGCATGCAAATCTGAAATCCTCTATTTTATTCGTCCTTGGGTGATGAATGACGATATTGAAATTGAGTAGAATACTAAATAATATAGGTATATTCATGATTGCTCGGAATGCGTCAGGTGCTAATGATATAAACATTAACACACACATAAATGATATAAACATTAAAAAAGACAGCTTGATTGATACTGCAGATAGGTACCTATGTATCCAGATGTTCTTGACTAGGTAAGTTGCAATTACCCAAAGATATCATTATAAGTAGTTAATACAGCTTTGCAATGACCATACACAATTAATATGGAGGCAACGACTTTTTTGTCTTAGCGCAAAAAAAATTGATCTATTGTGGTTTAGTTTAGGTGTACCTACTCCAAATCACCGATTTTAGGATTTTTTTATCTCGCTACAAATGCGATGAAGGGAGGCCGGTATGAACAAAGTCGCGGTCAATATCTAGTATGTTGTAAAATATTATCCGAGATATAAGGGGATCGGACTTTTTCGTGAAATCGGAGCCTACACTGGAGGGAACGAAAAGGCATTTCCAATCTCGAAAATCAGCTTCAAAATCGTTCATCGTAAAGTCACGTTCCTTACCATTACATCGTAGGTAAGTTAATACGTACACGTACCGTACACGTATGGGAAATATCCCATAGGTACTTAAACAGTGTCCTTCTTAATAATATGCTGACACTTTTTTTGAAGGGAATGATCAGACCGTCAAATTGAACAACTTTCTCTGTGGGATTAACATCGAAATTGCGAAAAAAAATCTGCTGTACCATACATTTGGCTCGAGTAGGTTTACAGGTTTGCAGTTTTAAGTCAAGTTTTTCAGAAACAATCGAGATACTAATCTCTGTGTATGTATGAAGCCCGATTTTCGCTAAAATTTTAACGTTTTTTCGTTTATAGTTTTATAGTTAGAGTGCCTCAAAGATTTCCATACAAATCTTAAATTAATCCTAGCATTACAACTGTATATTTTAACGAAAATCTGACTTCATACAAACGAAAGAGAATAGTTTCTAGATTGTTTTTGAAAATTTTCATTTACTTTAATTCGTTAGTATTGAAAATATAACCAGACTTCGTTTGTATGGAGCGCGCTTTAGCGCGTTCGGAATAAACTTTTCTTAAGAGTGTCCGGTCTTTTTGCCTAAATGGTCTATCCGGCTTTTCGGTTTTAAGACCTTGCAACCGTTGCTTCCTTTCCTTGCAGTGATCACGTGACAAAGAACCACTGTCTTTGTATTATAGTTGAAAGTGGTCTGTGTGGGTATTTTTGTTAGTTTATAAACTTTGTCTGCATTGCAGCAAAGCAAACTTTGCAGCTCTTTTAGCAACCAGTTTGTTTTTTCGATAGTTGCCTGAAGTGGGAATTTTGAACGGCTGGTGTGAAATATTTGACTTAGAAAATTGTGAAAAATAAGTTTCAGCTTTAAAATGTTAACAAAGGAAAACGATTACCCACTGAACTACATTTGATATTATCACACAAAACTTTTTTTCCGACTTTTCAACAAAGTTATCGCAGATTTTTGAGTTTGTATCAATCTTTGGTTTTGTATTAAAATAGTCGTATTTTTTGGTTTTTGTTAAACTATCAAAAGCAAGTTAAATGGTATTCAGTTGTTAGGATAAATGCGTAGGTACCTTTTTTCTCACTTAGTCATGTTAGTCAACTTTTGCGATTTGGCTTTTCGAGAATACATAAACTCACTGCTGTGGACTACATAGGTATTCTCAGCAGCTAACAATTCGAATGTAATAAATAATAATATACCTAATAATTAGGTGAAATACAATAGCCCAGACATAAGCCATGGGTAATACAGAGAGCAATGTAACAAGTGGTGTGAAGAAGCAAGCAGGGCCTGCCACTCAGAAGATTTATAAACTCATCGATGTCAAAGGTATTGTGTTCTCGTTTTCGTTTCAGGTAGGAAACTAGTTTTAAAATAAAACAATCAACATCGAAATCGCAAAAAAAGAATTAATTGTTAAGTGCCTATTCCATAAAAAACGTAAATGGATAGATAGCGTACCTTTTCCCTATACTACCTAGGTAAGGTACTCAACCCACATGTTTGAAGCAACTGATTATCTTTAGCGATTTCTGTGTTGGGTACAAAGTTAATCATTATAACTAGTTCTTACCGCGTTTTTATTTATTTGGAGTTCCCGATATTTCAAAGTTGTTGGTCTGAAACACCCCTTCACACTAAAATGTGGATATACAGCTATCACAGGTTCCACTGAAATCAGTGTTGGATCTTCCCAAACTCCCTGAATTCTGTTCGATCTACTGAGCCTAATGGTGGATCACAGTGAACTTCAGCGTACTATTCAATCCACTGGTGGATCGAGATAGTGGATCCTACTGGACGGAGGGGTAACTTTAAGCTATGAGACGCACGAGTTGGGTTCGGCCACCAGGATTCCCTGGCCCGATCCCCCAGGGGATCCCTGTGTGTGAACCTTTCAGTTCATCAGGATTCTCTTTTTAGCTCCAACATTTAATGAGATACACTTTAAAACGCTCGGGCTGTGGGTTATGGACTTGGGTTTGGAAAGATATTAGACACAGAGTACCTACTAAGTACCTATGTGATGGTGTACAACAGAATGTACAAAATTTCATACCACAGAACTTCGATACACAATTCGTCTAATCGCCACCTACAGTTTTTGTGGCATACTAACAGAGCCTGAGCTATGTTATGCTCGACTGTTCAGCCAGTAGGCACGTAAAACTAACAGTGCCAGCTAATAACGATAGATGGCGGAATGCAAGGAAGTAAAGTTGTGAAAACTGCTGATGACTGACCATACAAATCTTGATCACGCATCTATTGAAGAAATAATTAAAATTTGAGACTGTTCCACAGCTTAGTGAAATCCCCAAAGTTTTCAATTGGTTCCAAGACGAATTCAATACCTGTCTTAAGACCGTAGAGATAAAAGGCACTGGCTTACAACCTTATATCTTACCTACTAATTTATCATTATATCAAGATTTGTATGGGCATACAGACGTCTTCACAATTATTGTCACTACATTTAATCACAGATTTAATTATGTCGTGAAGCATTAAAGTAGATGCGAGACACGAAGTACTTACCTATAGACAGAATCGATTACATTCTCAATAAACTTTTTGTATTAAATGTTAATATTTTGTATTAAATCTTTAGGCGGTGGTGTCCTGGTAGACATGATGAAGCGAGCAGTACAAAACAAGCAGTTCGCGGAGATAGACCACGCCATCAAGACCAAGGTGGAGCCGTTCCTTTATAACAAGGGCAAGGGTCGCTACATACCTATATCACACCTCGTCCTGAACAGAAACAAGGAACGTGGAAAACATAAGCTGGTAAATATATCTTGTAGTTTATGTGTACCTACATAGAACCCTGCACTACCTAATGTATCTTCAGCGTCAGAATAAGTGAGACTTTTGCAATTGGTCAAATCTCAATTCGTCAGAATTTCTAGCTACCCCTTCCTCGATAAATTGATAACCTGTGACATTTGTGTTGACTAGGTATTTTGACTTTGGGGACCTTAACTTGGTTAATATTTTATCAGCTGCCTCCGCTGCGTGGTATGGAGAACCCAGACGATGAGTTTGACATAGAGAAGGATTGGCCTGCGGTCACGCAAGAGGAATACGACGCTAACCCTTCAGGTTACAGGGAACTTTGCTGGGATCTCAAGGTATCGTGGTATAGATAGTACAGAATGGAGAACGTTATTTTGTGACTGAACTGATAGCTTTAACGGAATCGTTACTTCACCGCATACAATGAAAATGAACTGACATTGAGTTAGGTGCTTTTGCCGGAGCATAGCGGGCAGTTCACCCAAGCAACTAGGTCCGCCAATTTCCGGGAATAGAGTTCGACGCAAGCGAACTTTGCCTTCCGCCTTGCTGCCTCGACCCATCTTGCAGCTTCTCGAAAATTACACAAAAGTCGACTCAATATACCTTTTCAAATCATCAATAATTTTCAGTGTTGTGATGTGATGTCTAGAATATGACCTAAGTCCGATTGGTTTAGGAGCGCGGTGCTGTTGGTGAGACGATCATGCACCTGTGCCTGTTGAACGCAACTTCTCTATTAGCTGATCTGGCGAAGCGACTCCTGCGCTTTTACCCAAAGCTGATCAACGACGTTTACATGAGCGACGAATATTACGGTATGTGAATAGAAACTTTTCAGGCATTTAGGTATTTTTGGCAATCTACTGATTGGGCTGAGCTGGACAGCGAAAGTAGTTAATTTGATAAAGTGCTTGATATTTATTACCTACAAAATGTTATCGAAAATGATTTATGAAAACACTTTCCTATTATGATAGCACGGGAAATGACTACTGATGTTCCGTGTAATTAATCAAAGTGCAAATCAGATTCTTGTCAGAATTCAAAAATGTTATCAGCGACCTTGTATAATGTATTGCTTGACAGGCGAGAGTGTCCTTCACATGACTATAGTGAATGAGGATCCGACCATGGTGAAGTTCCTGCTGGACGCTGGCGCTGATTATCACGAGCGTTGTTTCGGGAACTTCATGTGCCCGGAGGACCAGAAAGCTTCCCGCACTGACACACCAGACCACGAGTGGGTTAATGTGCAGCGTGACACCGACTACGTAGGGTTAGTTTCTTTATATTACATCAGATGGCCGCAGCTGGACAGGCCTTCAGCTTGACGCGTTTCGCATCAAGGTAGGTAGAGGAAAGTCGCGCTTCTTCAAACGCATAGGTGAGACACGCACGCCACCTGAGAGCACAAGAAAGCTGTTCTCAGCTGTAAGTAAACAGTCTCTGTGACCGATAACGGTCATGATGATGATGATGAAGATGATGATGATGGTGATGATTAGATCCGAAAATACTTGATATATGAATATCACACACCTAGTCCAAAGAATTAACCCAAATTCTTTTGTTTGTTTTAAGTCCTGGCATATTTACTCCTGTAAGACTCCAGTACTTTAGGACGTTTTCGTATTTGATTTGCTTCGATGCAGCGTATCTTCGAATGCGATAGGCTGAAGATCATCGGCGTCACCAACGTGCCTTTGGCAGGTCTGTATCCAGTAGTGGACTAGCGTGATAAATGCCGACATTTATATAATCATAGAATGGGACCTAGGTACTGTTTTAATAAAACAATTTTTAGGGAGAAAACGGGACCCTATTACTATGCCTACGTTGTCCGTCCGTCCTACCTATTTAGGGCTGTAACTTTTGAACCGTAAGAAGATAGTTGAAATTCACAGAATATGCGTTAAATATGCGTTATTATAATAATGTCAAAAATCAAAGGGGGTTCTCAACAAGAAACTAGTTTTTATAAACGTCAAAATTGGTGTGAATATAGAGCAAACTCCATAGTTTATCAACAAATAATAAAAATCGGCCAAGTGCTAAAGGTCCCGGAGAAAAAAAAAGATTTTTTTGTAAGTTAAGATGTTGTGTTGTGTGGAGGTGTGGTACGGAACCGTCGGCGCGCGAGTAGCCCGACTCGCACTTGACCGGTTTTATTTCTAGGTACAGTCAGCAGCAAAAAGATGTATGCCTCCTCATGCAAAAGATGTATACATCTTTATACTACGACGTAGTAAAAGTGCATCCATCTTTTTGCTGCTGACTGTACATAATTACGATGATGATGATTTTGATATTATGATTTTTATTTTTTTTTTATTTTTTTTTTTTTTTTTTTTTTATTACTAACCGATATTATATCCTTAGAAAAAGTATATGTCTAGAATGAGCCTCACACTTGTTCCGTATAAAACAAAAGGGGCTAACTTTCTTAGGTTGGTGTGCGTGAGGCGCCATACTAATTATGTATGTGTGCGTGTATATGTATAGGGTTTTGGAACCAGTACTGGTTCCTATTTTTTTCGACGCTTTCGTAGCTTTGACTGTCTATCTTGATAATCTAAGATTATATCTATTACTGACTGGTTCTGGTTGTAAGGTACGTGTACTGGGGAGAGTACCCGCTGAGCTTTGCTGCGTGCCTCGGGCAGGAGGAGTGCTACCGACTGATCTTGGCGAGAGGAGCGGATCCCAACAAGCAGGACACCAACGGCAACACAGTCCTACATATGCTTGTTATTTACGAAAAGATGGTAAGATATTCTCGTGTTCCCAAGCACATAGTTCTTCTTCTTTTTCTTTGGGTTCCTGTTGTCCGGTTGGCAGTCATCTCTGCATATCCCTGTCAAGCACATAGTTAGGTACATTGTAACAATCCCACTATTGTTGCTTGGTATACTAGGCTTTTTGTTAAAGAAATCAAACAACAAACATAATATTGTTATTCATTCCTGAACCGAGATTCGAACTCAAGACCCGTTTGGCAGTCCAGCGTGGTAACCATTACACAAAGTGGGTTGTCGAATATGGCTGACAATAACTTTTATGTAGGTAGTTTCAGTTCGGAACAGCGAACTGTAGGTAGGTTTAGTTTAGCACAAAAATGACACATTATATCTTTGATCAGTTAGCAAACTACCTGTCAGTATACCTATGAATTCGAATGTGGTGGTCAACCTTTACCTACAGAGCACCTTCGACATGGCATACGAAGTGGGAGCGTCGCTTAGCATCCGAAACGGCTTGAACCTCACGCCGCTGACCCTGGCCGCGAAACTGGCGAGAACCGAACTCTTCTTTCACATCCTGAACATTGAGAGGGAGATATACTGGCAGATAGGAGCCACTACTTGCGCTGCGTACCCGTTGGGCCAGACAGATACGATCGACACAGAAACAGGGCTGATTAGTAAAGATTCAGCACTCAATTTGGTTGTGTTTGGGGTAAGTTAAAAGTTGTTTATGTCCAACTCAAAATATTTGAATTCAAAGATGGTGTCGTAAAGATTATCAATACCCAAAAAATTATGTCCTTGGAACAGGAGTTCAGTCTCCTACAACCAAATCGAGTTTTCCACTGATTCACATTTCAATTTGGTCTAAGTTTGCAAGATGAAAAGAAAGAGGACCTTTCAATCCTATAACTACAAATACCTACTTTTAACAACTTTACCATCAACAGTATATTTTACAAATAACTTACTAATCAACAGGAAAAAGACGAGCATTTAGAATTGCTGGAAGGTATGCTGATAGACCTCCTGAAGACTAAATGGAACACGTTTGTGAAGTTTCGTTTCTATCGTCAGTTCATTCTGTTCTTCTGCTACTTCCTGGTGTCGTTGGCATGCTTCACTCTGAGACCAGGTCCTCTTGAGCGGTCAGCTAATGGCACTGCTTTGAACTCCACTGTTGAGCTCAGTGAATCAGAGCTTGTACTAGATTCTGGTAAGTCACATGGGATGTGGAAAATAGTGGAGAGCAATATAAATGTTTCATAGATATACCCCTACCAAACAGGGCCGTAGCTAGGACTGGATTGAAGGTAGGGCATAGGAGGTTAAAGGTAGGGCGGAAGCAAAGAGCAGTTTTTTTGGATGAGATGAGAAAAGAACATAACTACCAAGTCTCAAAACGATGGTGATACTGAGATCCATTAGCCTACCTATCCTCCCCTTCGACACCACTCAAAGGCTGGAGCGAGCGAAGCGAGCTCGAAATTTCACACTCAAAACGGTGTTGGCATGCGTTCCATTAGTCTACCTACGCTCGTAATATTATAGGCTGGAGCGAGCGCAGCGAGCTCGAAATTTCACACTCCAAAACTCAAAACTGTGTTGGCATGAGTTCCATTAGCCTAACTACGCTCATAATATCATAGGCTGGAGCTAGCGAAGCGAGCTCGAAATTTCACACTCCAAAACTCAAAACGGTGTTGGTATGAGTTCCATTAGCCTAACTACGCTCATAATATCATAGGCTGGAGCGAGCGAAGAGAGCTCGAAATTTCACGGTCCAAGACTGAAAACGGTGTTGGCATTTGTGTTCCATTAGCCTACCTACGCTCATAATAATCATAGGCTGGAGCGAGCGAAGCGAGCTTAAAATTTCACACTCCAGGACTTAAAACGGTGTTGGTAACTCATACGGCACAATACCATAGGCTGGAGCGAGCGAAGCGAGCTCGAAATTTCACACACCAAGTCTAAAAACAGTGTCAGTCCGTAGTTCACTTAAAAAAACAATTTAAAGGCTGGAGCGAGCGAAGCGAGCCCGAAATTTCACAGCACTGGAACTTTGTTGTGACCAGAAATCTGTCAGTTTTGTAAGGGAGCAAATGCCCTACTTGCCCATATAGTAAAGACGTTGCCCATGTAGGAAAGAAGTAATGGTTGGGTGATTGTTAAGGTAGGGCATTGGTATTTTAAGGTAGGGCATTGCCCCACGATGCCCCCCTAGCTAAGGCCCTGCTACCAAATCGACCTCTGTCGATGCCAGAAGTTAACACAACAAATTTTCAAGAATCTAAAGAATTAAAATTATAGAAATAAATAGAACCCTTTCACCGAAAAACTATTCTGTTCAATGGAATATTTATTTGTAGATACATTACAACTATTACTTAGGTCTTAGCAGCGTGACACTGCATAAAAGTGAATCTTTTTCCAGAAAATTGTACAATGCCTCTAAATAGAACAGAATTTGATCCAGATTCTGTTGAAATGATCGACGCATTGAATTCAGAAGGAGCTCTATGTGGCCGTTTCAAGAGCCACCCGAAGGACAAAGATAAATGTAAACTTTCCTGAATTCATGACTTTTCTTTATTTCAAATAAGAAGAGCTATTCGTAACTCTACTTTTCATTACAGCACACAAAAAAAAGGAAACTGTAATGGAAACCTGGTGGGAAGATCTGACTGAGGAATGTAGATTAATGAATATAGAAACATGGGAAGCTCAAGTATGTCCGTACTTTTCCATTATTTTCTTCTAACTCAACTTTCTACAGTGTTTAATCTGTGTGTTGCGTTGTGGCGCGGCCACTTTAACTTCAGGAGGTCAGAGTTAGGTCATTAAATTTTACCACAGTAGTACCTACTTATTGTACGCAAAAGGAAAAAAATAGTACCACAATACATCACGACTTATAACATATATTGGGTGGCCGCGCCAGGACGCATCCGTCCCAGCGCGGCCACTCTCATATCTAGTAAATTGCCTGACCTGACCTTATTCAATGTAATCTTTGTTTATTGAAGGTCAGAATATCAGCAGAATCAATTCTTTGGTTAGGAGCATTAGCTTATGTTGGAGCTGCGTTGAGAGAAGCTAGATTTCTTGGACTGCAAATGTTCATTGAGAATTTGAGCACCGTACCGTCCAGGTAAGATTTACGACACATTGACGGCGATCGATGGTTAGTCCATACAAAAAGCATGATTAATTGATTAGTATGGGATGCCTTACGCATACTCTACTCCCAAACTAAGTGGTAGTAGTTTTTGTTGTATGGACAAACCGCCAACAGTCGTCGATCATTGTCGTAAGTCACATGATTGTAACCCTTAATAAAGACATGGATAAAATGATTGCCAATTGTGCTGTTTCGATTGGATAAATTATAGTGGAAAAGTAGATAACAGGTATAATGTTTCCTCAGAGTGATGTTCCTATTTTCCTGCCTGCTGATGTTAACGATGCCGACGCTGAGGTTTTGGTGTGCTGATGAGGAGGAGGACCATCTCGCTGTGATCATCATGCTCACAACAGCACCATACTTTTTGTTCTTCTGTCGGTATGTATCATTTAATAAGAGGATAAAGTTCTTGTTTTAAAAATTATGATATACAGCAATGTAAGAAAAGTATCATAAACCATTAAACCACATACTCTACCCATCAAACTGAAAAAAATTTACTATAGGAGTAAACCTGTCAGAACAAAAAAAGATACGAATAGCTGTCTCATACATTTTGAGTCCAGTACCTACCTATAGGCGCTGCAATTAAGAATGGAACAGCGCTGGGAACAGCAGTTTTTTTTTGCGCCCACAGTTTTGATTCTTTAGTAAAAGTTGTTGAGTTTGATGGGTAGAGGTATGGGTTTAAAGGTTAATATGATACTTTTCATTACACCCTGTATAATTTCATTTGTTGTCAGAGGTTTTAAAACAGTCGGCCCGTTCGTGGTTATGATTTATCGAATGGTGATGGGTGACCTGCTTCGTTTCGTTTGCATCTACCTCGTATTCGTGATTGGATTCTCTCAAGGTACCTATAGTATCCTTACATACTATCAGTTTAAAATAAATAACAATGTGCATGACCTTGAAGGGCCGTTGGATAACTTCACTCGGTTGTAAAGGAACATAGACTCTATGTAAAGGGAACCATCATTTGAATGACTCGAGTGAATTTCGTGTGATTGAGTGACGTCACATTTGAGAGCGAGGTCATGCACAATGTTATTACTGTTTTTTTTAATTCTTTTTATTTATATTGGGTCTTTTAACACTAAGGTTATGTCAGCCCCATCGTGCCTTAACCTTGAGACTCTACACAACAAAGAAAAGAAAAACTAACACTTCCTAAAGAAAACGACAACTAAACACTAGATACTATTATACAGTACCTAATAGCCTCTGCGATTGATAAGTACATTATTTTACCTCATATCAAAGTAGATACTGTTAAAAATACATACAATAATTTGTACGTATTTCAGCCTACTACGTAATCTTCCTCTCCTTTGATAATCCCGAAACGCCAGATGGTGTCGATGATTCGATGTCTAACCCCATGCCGTCACCGATGGAGAGTATCATGGCCATGTTCCTCATGTCATTGGGTTCTTTTTCCGATTACTATGGCGCTTTTGACCGCACCGACCATGAGATTGAAGCAAAGGTACGTATGATACAGGAAAGTAGCAAGGAACCATTGAGGTACTAAGAGGCGAAACCCAGACTGAATTCGGTGTGTCAAGTTTTTCTTGGAGGGCTGAATGAAATCAAATTCGAGATAATTGTCTCAATAATCACATTTTCCATGTCAGGGATTTTAAAATGATAGGATTACAGATGTTTTAATAAAATAACGTCGTTTCTCGGTCCGTCCAGTGACGTCACTGGAATACCTGTTAACTCCTCGGTAAACATAATTCAAAATGTCATAATCTGACAATTGATACGTTTAACTGTTTCCAGCATAGAGTTAGAAAGAGAAGGTGGGTGATATTTATTTTTTAAATTAAGCAAAGTTCAATGATTTTCTCGCGACCACGTTTACCATTTAAAGATAACTAACAGTTAAAAACTTTATAAACTCGATGAATCGCAAAAAGAATGAAATTAGTTTCTTAAAATGATGTCTTCTATCCGTAAAAATATAAAAACAAAGACGAAAAAAACTTGACAAACCGAATTGTTTGTAACGTTCGTATAGGCCAATTAGTACAAGCTTACATACCTAGCCTGTGCCAGGCGCTCGCTGCTCCGCGCGCCCCGCACTGCTGCTGTGCTGGATTGCGATTTTTGAATCTCATTCGGTGAGCTCGGCAGTTGAAAAAGTCCAAATTACTATGGAGATACGGATCTTTCAACTGTTGATTTGACTTTAAAAAATCGCACTCCTGAAGTATGATTTTTGAAAGTCTAATCAGCAGTAGAAAGATACAGAAATAACGCTACACTCACATTTTCAGTAATTCTGTTGCTTGAATACTATTTTTAACATTTGGCTAAACTATAAAAAGTATCAAAACGACGACGAAAAACAATGACGTCACTATCAAATTTTTAGTAGTACAATATTTTTTTGGAAACTCGCGGATTATACAATGCAAAGAACAAATTTTGCAAAACTAAAGGGTCTCGTTATTTCTTTGCAGCTGTTATTCGTGGTATACATGATAATAGTAGCAGTACTACTGGTGAACATGTTGATTGCTATGATGGGGAACACTTACCAGAAGATAGCAGAAACAAAGAACGAGTGGCAGAGACAGTGGGCTCGCATCGTGCTGGTGGTGGAACGAGGAGTGCCTCCAGCGCAGAGACTGAAGCAGCTCTTGGCGTATAGCCAGCCGATGGCCAATGGGAAGAGGGCTTTGGTGTTGAGGATCAATCAGAAGGTACGCGTAATAGTAACAGTACTACTGGTAAACATGTTTGGTTGCAATGATATACATCTATCAGAAGATAGCGGAGTCGAGGAACGAGTGGCAGAGGCAGTGGGCTCGCATCGTGCTGTTGGTGGAACGAGGATTGCCTCCAGCGCAGAGACTGAAGCAGCTCCTGGCGTATAGCCAGCCGATGGCCAACGGGAAGAGGGCTTTGGTGTTGAGGATCAATCAGAAGGTACGCGTAATAGTAGCATTACTACTGGTCAACATGTTGATTGCTATGATGGGGAACACTTATCAGAAGATAGCGGAGTCGAGGAACGAATGGAAGAGGCAGTGGGCTCGCATCGTGCTGGTGGTGGAACGAGGTGTTAACGATTTGTCGATATAAATTCAAGTCTTTAGGCATGTCAAACTCAAAGTAATTGGTGGACCAAATGCATAGTGATAGTACAATAGTGGGCCGCACGGAAATTTAAGTCATTACCTCGATCATCAGTATTGCTAAAAAAATACAATAATTTCCCAGGAATGTGTTACCTATATTGTTTATTTGACGACCCGGTTGGTGTAATGGTTACCACGCCGGACTGCCAAACCAGGGTCCTGGGTTCGAATCCCGGTTCGGTCATGGATGTTATATGTTCGTGCCGTTGTTGTATGGTTTCCATAATAAAAGCCTTTAGTGCTTAGTTTGGGATCATTACAATGTAAGTATGTGCCTGTGAGCGTTATTTATTTTATTTATTTAAATCAGCACTCTCGCTAGCGGGCCAGCAGCAGCGGGAAATTGGACCGGGCCGCAAAAAAATGGCCGCAAGTTTGACATGCCTGCGCGACGTACAATTAATTGTCTATTGTAATTGTGGCAGTCCATGGACATATGAATAGATAAGACTAGAAGTCAAGCTTCGAGCAACGGCGCTAGACTCGCGAGAAGAGTTATAATCCATTGCTTTATGGATCAAAATTGCGTGTTTATGAGTCTAGCGGCGGTCTCTGGCGCGGTGTCCCGCTTGTATGAAGCTTCCGATCTGTACGGATATTTAATCATGTGCCACGGATTAATTTAGTATTTATACTTTACAGGATGAAGATAAAGAAGAGATGAAA
The DNA here is from genome assembly GCA_963693445.1 of Agonopterix heracliana. Taxonomy (NCBI): domain Eukaryota; kingdom Metazoa; phylum Arthropoda; class Insecta; order Lepidoptera; family Depressariidae; genus Agonopterix; species Agonopterix heracliana. Next base: position 7,251,900 of record OY856308.1, read on the forward strand.
GAGATTCTAGAAATGAGACAAACTCACGAAAAGATTGTCGCAAGGAGGATGCTAAGAGATGCAGAGCTGAAGGGAATGAAGGGACGTCCACCACCGCCACCTGTGAGGAACTATCCGACTACAAAACCGAAGAAAATATAAAGTGGGTATTGAATACGTCTTTGTATGTTGCGATTGCCCAGAATAATGATATTATGATTAATTGTAAACATTGCTATTAAAACTAATGAAAAAAAAACACCCAGCTTGACCGCCTACCGCAAAAAATAAAGTATTTTCTATGAAGAACTTTTTTTTAATTATGTTCTTTGATTTATTTTTATTTTAATATGGCCTAATTATTTTGTAATATTTTATCATCATCACTACATAGTATAAAACAAAAGTCGCTTCCCGCTGTCTGTCTATCCCTATGGTATGCTTAGATCTTTAAAACTACGCAACGGATTTTGATGCGGTTTTTTAAGGGGCTACCTGCCGGTTTTGGGTAATTTTGTAACCATTTTATTCATTAACTATGGCACTTTTTGAGCTGAAATTTAAACTGAACCATCTACAGGATATGAGAAGTGATGTGGTTTTTCTAGAAATCGATTTTAATGAATAAAACCGAAGAAAAGGGACTCTAAAGTCACCCCTTTTTTTCCAGTTGTAACCATTTTACTCTTACATTTTTAATCGGAACAAAATGAAAATTTACTATATTGTTCACAATACAATTTAGAATGATGTGGTTTTTTTACTTTTTCGAAATTAATAAAAAATCATCGAATTTTTCAAAGAAAACAGCAAAATTCTGACCGGAGCCACGCGCTCTTTCTCATCGATTAGTATGGAGTGTGAGTGAGAGGAGAGTGGTCCACGGCTGATACGCCTTAAAATAGATAGAGTGATTCAAGAGGAAGGTTTATATGTGGCGGGTCGCTATTTATTAATAAATCAATTTAAGGGTCGGCACTACCTACGGCCCGTTTGACATATCTGTCAAAAGAAATAGACCGGTGGCCGACAACACTCAACCCTATCTTATAAGATTAATGAACAAATCAATTTGATAGCTTTTGGTAATGAATTTCTTGCAAAAAACTTGGTCGGCTGCAGCGCGCGGCGCAGCTTGGCTGGCATGTTTACTGGTGTGAAGGAAAAAGTGAACCCAACCTGGTGACACAACATTTTACCTCGTTGAATTAAAGGACGTAACTAGTCTGTTGGTCTAGAGGCCAATTAGTAAGGACTAAAAAGTCTGGTCGGCCGACCCTATCCTGGCAGGTTCGTAGGTCCGACCGAATTTAGGGTACCTACTACCCGGAAGGCAGATTTTACCACATTAAATTAATGTTGATGTTTGGTTGTGCGTGGCAATACTCCTGCAGCATCTGGATTTGAGAGCCGTAGGTCAACATTAATATTTACAGCAACAGTACAGTACCGTGCGTGATGGACCTATAATGTGACTGATCAAAGATCACCCCTGGTGGTAGGATAGGATGGGTTCCAACTAATTGGATCACAGTATTACTAAGGCTTAAAAAAAACTTAAAATTATTATAACAGAACAAATTAAAACTTTTAACAAAATAAAGAAATTATTATAAGTTTAGGTATTAGCAAACTAAGGGTTTGTAATCTTTTATCATCATAATCATCGTCAGATATAATATTTTAAGCACGGAATAAAAGTAAATTTTGCAGTAGGTAACTGGAACGATTGCCTTCAAAAACATTTGCGCAAAAGGACATCAGTGTGACCGACCACTTTTAGTAGATTTCTTCTTTATTGGTAGATTTAGGGCAAAATTGTTTAGTAGATTTTAGTAGAAATTGAGTATTCGAAAATTTTATGTATTTAAAAATGCAAGAATTCCGTCTAATAAAATCTAAGCTGGCAATACAAATGGCTGAGAAAACGATTGCAGGGTTTGCAAGTTTTCCGGAACTTCTAGTACATCATCATCATAATCATCAGCCTATATACGTCCCACTGCAGGGCACAGGCCTACCTTCTAGGAGGGTATTTGGGCGTTAGTCCACCACGCGTGCCCGATGCGGATTGGTAGACTTCACATAATATACATCAGAATTTCTTCGTCTGCATATGCAGGTTTCCTCACAATGTTTTCGTTCACCATTTGAGAGCAGTCGGTAATACGGAGGAGGGTCGGTCGGGCGGTAAGTTAGAAAAACTCATTGGTACGTGGCATGTTGTCCGTGCGGATTCGAACTCGGACCTCTTGATTGAGAGTCCTCTCCGCAACGCGCCACCGAACTCACTTCTAGTACAGCAAATATTAATCGTATCGCCTAATGTGGTTTTTTTTTACAAAAGAGGGCTTCTGAGCAGAGTTGAAATTTTGTTACCTAGCACTTTTAATATGTCAAAGGCATTGCATGCATGTTTATTGACTTCCAATAATGTCGATATACGGGTATATTTCATATCACAGCGGATAACTTCAGCATGTATCGAACTTCAAAATAGCGAATATAAATCAGCTGTCCCATACATTTGAGTCGAATATGTAGGTACTGCAGTTTTGTATAGGACAGCAGATTTTTTTTTTCGCTCTTTTGAAGTTGGCTCCATAGTGAAAGTTGTTCAGTTTGATGAGTAGAATACATGCTGGAGTTATCCGCAGTGATAAAAAACTACCCGTATATCGACACAATCGGAAGTCGATAAACGTGCAATCCGTTTGACATTATTAAAAGTGCTACCAAAATTTCGGATTCTGCTTATGAGACACAGAAAACTGTACTAAATTTAAACTTGCATAGGGACGACCTAATTTAATATTTATTTGAAAATTGAAGCATCCATGTTACAAAGTGATAAAAACCAATAAAAATTATACAAAAATGCGAAAATAACATGTGTAATGATGAGCGTTTAGATAAAATTAATAATATTTTGTACAAAAACGTGTTTCATATTAAATTTTGACCATCTGTAACGACATAAATATTATTTGGTAAAATTTAAGTAGAATTTGAAACAGGACTGGTAGATTTTGGTAGATTTCAGCAGTAATTTTAGTCACGCTGAAGGACATTGTGCGACACAAGAACATATAGGTGTTACTTAGTAGCTAAAGTGGGTACATGAATTCTGAAAGGGCACAGCAATATTAACAAGAAGTAATTTTAAAGATATTTTTTTTTATTATTTTACATGTAGGTATGCCATGTTAGATTAATCAAATTAAAGATTGAAAAAGTCGGGCGGCGAGCGGGATTCGAACCCACGACCTGCCTATCCGGGGCATGCTCTACTCCAACAGAGCTGTCGTCGCCCCGCAAGCCACGGCGAAATTTTCAATCTTTATATTTTATCGTCTTAAAGGGACGTCAGCGCCATCTACCAGAGTTATACAAACTACTGACCCACACATCTAATGTTGCAATTAGATTCATGCGATATAGATGTCTCACCTTATTCCAATAGAATTTTATTATTTTACATGGTATGCCATGTTAGCTTAATCAAATTAAAGATTGAAAAAGTCAGGCTGCGAGCGGGATTCGAACCCACGACCTGCCTATCCGGGGCATGCTCTACTCCAACAGAGCTGTCGTCGCCCCGCAAGCCACGGCGAAATTTTCAATCTATATATTTTATCGTCTTAAAGGGACGTCAGCGCCATCTACCAGAGTTATACAAACTACTGCTTACCAGAAACTACCATAAAAACGAAAGAGTTCTTGACGGCTTGGCTACGGGGTACTGTTGACATAAATAAAATATTTGTTTTGCAAAAGAGGTGCATTCGAATCGTGAGCGGAATTCAGTCAGTAAGGGTGTCATGCTGATCCTTGTTTACCGACTTTAAATTACTCACTGTGACAGCTTTGTATATCCTCGATCTGTGCAAAATCGTGAGACGATACCCCGTTGTATTCCGTAGCAAGAGATTAAAATGTAACTCGCAAAAATGAGTTACTGGTACCAAATTACCGACTAGCATCGATGCAAAGGACTACAAAATAAAGTCGAATACTGTTCTTCTATTCTATTCTATATTTTAAAAAATGGCTGCCATCTTGGGTATGTGATGATTTTGCCAATGTCGAGTTTTTATAGCAAAAGTGCTTGACGTTGTACGGTTATATTGATATTTTGGTGACTTCAAGGGTTGCTCTTATAAAAGAACAATATCCTGAGCCACCACTGGAGTTCCACTGTGGACCGGGGATGGGGCAACCGACACGACCACCCAATAGCAGAGCCACAGAGAAACTCAATACTGTTCTTGTGTATAGTAAAACACCAGATGACATTAATAAAGCCGACAAGAAATTTCTGAAGAAGTTAAAAGAATTATTAATCGAACAGTGTCCCTATGACTTTAATTAGTTTCTTCAGTATAAGTAAACAAACATCTGAGTAGAAAAAAATGTGTTGCAGGTTGCAGATCGATTATTTGTACCTCAATAAGGTTATTATAATTTTTAACTAATCACATTGAACTGACTTTATAACATTTAACTAATTTAATTGTAGTACTGAAAGGTGGTAGTTAAGTTATTGTCTGGCACCTATTGTTTAAATCTGTTTTTTTCTTAATGTTTATAAATTATGTTGTAGTGTGACTAATAGGTACTCTGTAGGTACTTACCATCTGTAACTTATGTACCTACCTACAATTTAAGGTAAATAAATGAAATGAAATGAGATGAACCAAAAAGTACCAAATTAACCATAAACTACCAAAAAGTACGAAAAATTACAAAAATAACAATAATCTACCAAAAAGTACGAAAATCTACCAAAATAACTTTTTGGTTACTTTTGTACGAAAATTTACCAAAAACTACCGAAAGACTCAAAAACTACCATAAATTACCAAAATAACCAAAAACTACCAAACAGTGACCGGACAGTAACTTTTGTGAAATTCCTTTGTGTTTTCTTGTATCGCGCAATGTCTTTTCGCGCAAAATTCTGTCGTGCAAAATGACTTTCGAAGTCAATCGTTTCAGTCACATACTACGGTACAGAATTCACTCTTATTCCATTCTTATTTAAAACATATCTGACGATGATGATGATGATTTCAGATTATCAATCCTTAGTTTGCTAGTAACAATAGTAATAAACTTACAGTTATTCTAAAATAATAAAGGAGACAAAAATTTACCGTAATAGTCGACCAATTTATAAAATGCACTTCTAAGTCCACATATCGTGACGGGCAACTACGGAACCCTACACTGCATGTGGCCCGACACCCACTTGCCCGGTTTTTTATAAGTTACTTTGCCTACTTTAGCTAAAAATGGAATTGTTCATTAATCTTCTAAGACAGGGTTGGGTGTTGCCGGTCACCGGACTATTCGCAATGATTTCGAACGATTGACGGCCCATAGTAATTTGTATGAAGAAAACGTCCAAAAAAATATGTGATTTTTGGTAACAAATTGCAAAAAAACTAGAAGTCGTATCGAAAAACTGATTTGTTTAAAGTGTTCTTTGATGTTTTGCCATTGATTATAAATATATTTTGTTGTTTTATTTTGTTTCACTAAATCACAGGACTCGGAACGCGGCAGTGCTATTCTACAGTTTTTCATGAAATTCTCGATTACTTTCTGATGTAACTACACAATTTTACTGAAATTTTTTTTGTTCATCTTGTACTTCATCTTTTAGAGAAGCGATGGTATTAATTTTGTTTCTAAATATAGCTATTTACTATCCTCAAAAGTCGGAACGCCGAACCCTGTTTTGCCCGATTAGGGTAGTGCCGACCCTTAATGTAAAAAAACAAAAGTAACGACCTTGGAATTTAAAATCTGACCGAAAAATGCATACCTACCACAGTATAACAAATGTTTTTTTTTAATTTTAACTGAAAAGGTAAGTATTATCTAATATTTACTCATTGTATGTTTATTACCACATAATATTGCTTCGGTAGTCATAGTAGATAATAAGAAAAGGTGTAAATTACGAGCGGGTCAAACGGTGCGTGTGCGCAAGTTTGACGTTTCAATTTCTCTGTTACCTCATTGTTTGCTGCTCTAACCTCCATCTGGGGCTCCCCGGTTTTAGACAAATAACCAGAAATCATGCTGTTTTAAGTAAACACATGTTAAAAATCACAGTATTTTGACATCATTTTAAACAAAATTCTTTTATCTTTCATAATTTTTGCTCTGAGCATTTGTAAATACCTACTGACTTAATGAGAAGTACCTTGTTGCATTGGAGTGTAAACGGATGACAAATTATGTGTACCTATGTGTGTTTGCTTAGATTACTTTATTTGAATGTTTGCATGAATCAGTTGGTTCGATAATTTTCTAGGATTTACTGCAGTAGGAATTCGTAGTGGTTAGTTGGAAAAGCTGACTATACAAAATTAGGAACCCTTGGCAACAAAAAAATTTATTACAAATCTGAGGAAAATAAGTAAAGCACTAAATTCTGAAATAAATTTATATTACCTACATTTACGAGCTTCTGGCTCTATCCTATCTATACCATGGCATTGGTCGCAATTAATATCCTCCATACATACACCCTCCTTGACGCGGACGCCTGTGGACGCAATTAGGAAAGACGGCAAACTTAGGAAAATCGTTCTGTATTTAATGAACGTTCGTGTTTAAAAATGTTAAAAACTTAAAAGTGTTGCCATTGCTCCTAAGTACTTGATCTGTAGGAATCATTGTTTTTGTGAAGGTTTCATTAAAAGCGTGACACTTTACTTTTGTTGGTTCAATCGTTAAAAAAACCATTTTGAGACTTGTTACAAAGGGCTTGCATATTACGCTCTAAGAAAAGGAAATTGTTGTTCATAAGTTGAGTATATCCCATTCTGATGGGACTGTCTTAAGACGTAAACAATTACCGAACTAAATCGCAAAACATTGTCCATAAGTCTAGAATGTCTTAGCGAACTGAACTGAACAGAAGTTTAGCTATTAAAACGTTGTGATTTACTTACATGTTCAGTGTTAGCTATAACATTCGATACTAGACGAAAGCACGGAACATCGAGTATAGAAAATACAAGGAAAATACTATCGAAAACTTATAAATTACAAATTGCTGAAATGATTACTTATTGAAAATTGTGTAGGTATTTAGAGTTACTTATACTAAGTTATTGAAATGAGACGATGGTTCGCTTGGGATCGGAAAAACGCTGTACTTTACAGCCTATGATATACCCGTACATAAATTAACCACTGTAATATATGCTTACGACGTAGAGATTTGCGGCTTATCCCGCTACGGGTAAAAAAAAAATACTACCAAATAATGTGAGCGTTGCCGCTCTGGTGCTGTGAATGTTCCAATGGGAGTGAGCCTGCTAATCGTGAAGTCCAGGATTAAATCCTGAACTCGTACTCAAAGTTCTTCAACTATGTAGAGATGCTGAAGGCTGTAACGCTGGACAGAGCTTAGGCATATACGCTAGTAAATTAAATTGGACCACAATAAGATTATATTGATACTGTCAAAATGTTTATTAATATTTCCAAACCATGCAAAACAAGAATACTGGATTTGCTTTTGCACGCATAATGCTGACCTTTGCCTATTTAAATTAAAAAACGTGGTGGACCAAAATTTGAGCTGAGAATTAGTACTAATTAGTATAGTACCTACATTGAAACATCATGGTCATCCATTCATTCGACTATGACGGTACCTGACGTGACCTGACGCAATATTTGACACTCTTCAATACACCGTTAGGCAAGTTTTTAAAAAACGTACCGTACCTAAATTGTGATTATTAGACCCCACTAAGTATTTTAAAGGACTATTTTAATAACTAAATAATATATCGCACTCTTAATCGAATACTGACCTAACTCAAAATTTCGGTGTTTTGAGTTATGATAGCGGAACGACCTGAAAGAGCATGCTTTATAACCTAGACCCCAAAAAAACACCTATTTCGTATAATAAATGAGGTCAAAAATTAGTTGGGTCTTTATTCTTCCAGCGCTACGTGCGCCCCTTTTTAGCCGAACAATGACCGATTTAGTATTGCGTCAACTAGAACCGATTGGGTCTGTGTCGAATAACGACTGATTTGGAGATAAGTCCATATTCGACCAAATATTTAAAAAAACTTAAGAAAATAATTTAAGCAATAACGACCGAATTTGATTTAGGTCATTATTTGACTAAAAGTTCAAACTGTTTGATTGACTTATTACGAAATAGGTCAGTATACTACAAAAAAAATTATCGGTTCACGTGACCGTTTTCAAAATGAGTCTTTATTCTTTAAAAGGATTCAAAATTAAGTTGTCTCATTTCCAAATTGGTCATTATTTTATAAAATTTTCTTGATTTTTTGAGGCTGATTTTGAATTAAGCCTTTGTTTTATAAAAATAAATTGAAATAACGCGTTACATCTAAGAATAGGTCTCTCTACTCCTAAAAAACATCTGAAGTTCGGTTGGCTTAAAACCGAAACAAAATGGAAAAATTTACTCATCTTGCTGTAAATTACCAAGTAACCTCCTGTGACCGATTGAGAATCATTGTTTTATATAATTCCACTAAACGAAAGATACAATAGTACAAACTTATTCTTAAGATCTTAGCAAAATAAATTCTACTACTATTATTCTACTAATTATTATTATTCTACTAATTATTCTTAGCTAAGTACTAATAGTGGCAAATCGTACATAATTGAGGTCAAGCGAAAGCAAAGCAGACAGCGGAAGCAGCGTCAGGTATAAGAATATGCAGAAGCGCTAAATAAAAACGTATAGCATACGTTATGGGAAGAACTAGCAGCTACTCCTCTACTATGTAGAAATTAAAAGCTCGACCACCTTCGAAGCGGATTTAAAATGTCAAAATGACAATGGTGTGCTTGCATTAAGTAACTGTAGCATAAAATGTCTACGATATCCACATAAGAGCGCATGAACGCCAGCAACAAAGTTGTGGAGGTCACTGTGATTTAAGTGAATCAATAAATCAACACAGGCTTCTCAAGTAGATACAAAATTTTGAAATCTTAATCTATAGATGATTTTTAACAGACTTCAAAAAAGGAGGATCTTTGTCTTTATATATTTTTACAAAGAGCATTGCATTTAATGTTTTCAAAAGTAAGGGTAAGGAAGTAAGTAATTGCATTTTTGTATCAGCAATATTAAAAAATATAGAAAATAATTATTAGTGATTGAGGAAGAAAGTTATTAGAAGTTGTGTGACTGATCCGTGTTTGACAGTTCACTTTATTAGCTTCTCATACAAATTAATCTCATCAGTTTTTGAGTTAACTCACATAACATTTCTCAGACTTTGCACTCAGCCTGTATAATATGTGTAACAGCTATTTTACTAGTATGGGCTACAATATTATCTTTGTAAATCTTGTAATATAACAACATGGTTGACGGCGCATGGTTAGTAGATAGATTGCAGTTATTAGATAGATTGCGAAAGGGAGTTGGCCGATCCATAGATAATCTGCTGAGATGGGACATATTGCCAGCGGTTGCGTCTAGATGTGGTCAGGTTCAAACCACTCGATATCTATCGCAGTGTAGCCTGTGCTCTGTGTATTGCTCCCTTCAGGACCTAATAGAGGCTTCCTCTCGAGGAATAGAGGTGGCCAAGTATTGGAAGGACAAAGTGTAATCACCTTCACACGAGAAAGAAGATAAATATGGTTGACATTTACAAGTTATGACTAACTCATAAGACGTCAATTTTGGTTCCAGGAATGAAAACGTCATGGAAAGAGGATGCAAAAGCTTATCGATATCCGAGATATTTCCTTATTCCACTTCTATTTTTATTTCCTGTATAAAAAAAAAAGTTATAGCCTATAGAATCCCACTGCAGGGCAAAGGCCTCCTCTCACGAATAAGGGTGAGAGGGAGTGGGCCATACTCCACCTCGCGAGCCCAGTACGTGTTGGTGGAGGCAAGTTAGTGGTCAACTTGATGATTTTTACTAGTTTTACCTGTGACACGGTTAATGTTGAACAATAGCCATGATCTACATGTGCTCGGTTCGTTATCGTACTCGCTGGCAGTGTATAGCCACTCATGTTATTTCAATCCGATAATTTGATACAGTCTTCTGGTCAACATGTTTGAACGCGTACGCACGCATGCATTTTCATTGTATTATGTAAAATCTACTAACTCGATATTTTAAATAATATTTCAAAAAAGCATGGGGTGAAACATGTAGTAAAATTTTGCTGTACATAATGGACATAATATTATTTTGTTGTCATACCTATTCCCCTGGTAATTTCTTATTAGTAATTTCTTAACTGTAAATACTTTTAATGAACAAAGCTGAGGAAGAATTATTCCTTAGTTGATGGCTGATGGGGCTCGAGTGACGATCAAGTACCGGAAAGCGCAGCATGGATAGGCTCTTCACAAGGTGGACCAACGAACTGGTGAAGGTAACCTATTGGAATAGGGCAGCGCAGGGCCGGTCGATGAGGTGATGCTCTGGGAAGGCCTATATTCAGCAGAGGACTTTTATCGGCTAAAGTGAAGTTTTTCCGTGTTTTATAGTGAATAAAATCATGTAGTTGACAAAGTAGGTATTGCTTATATTCATAACTAGAAATGTACACTTACACTCTTATTGGAGGCTCTATACTACTGAAACCGAATAACGAGTACTAAAGTTAAGTTAAGAGTTGCAGAAAACTTAAACATACTACGTATATTTACAGCACCTTTTGTACCATTCGTAAAAAAACACAAACATTAAGAATATGATAATTCCTATTCTTTAACTAGATTTAAACTCGTATCAATACTGTACAATAAATTAGTGTGTAGTATGTAAGCCTCAAATACAATGGATTAATTTGTTTAAGATTCGTTTGATTATTTTAAGATTTTTGACACCTATTGTGTAAAATATTGTATTTTTTTACAAATAGAAGTACTTTTCCATTACTTTTATATAATTTTTAACATTTTTTAAAAATTATGTAGCCAAACCGTGTGTTTTAAGTCGCTCATTTTCAACGAGAATTTGATCGTAAAACGACGTAACTCCTAATAGGTCAATGAATGTAAACTTTTTTTTGATCAATAAAGACTTATTTTTAGTTAGGTCAACGTTTTTTTTAACTTTTTTGTCGAACATAGGCTTATCTCTGAAGGGTGTAATTTATGTGTATTATTTAGGGAAATATAAATATATGTCAAATTTGTAATAGTATTTCTTTAAAGTACGTATTCCCAGGATTCTGCAGTAGGTTTTACTTTTTGGCTACGACACTCACTTAAGATTTTACAGCCGTTTTAAAAAAAATGTTGACAGACGAAAATACATTTTTGTCGATTCCCAAAAAAATGAAAATATGGATTAGGTCAGTATTCGATTAAGAGTGCGAATATAATACTATACAGGGCGTAAACGTAAATATGGGAGCAAAACTCTCAGCACAAAAAAAACAGCTGTTACATACTTAACTGCAATGCAATGCCTACGCGACTCAAATGTATGAAAGAGCAGATTCTTTTTTGTTACAGGTTTGCTCCCATGGTAAAAATAGTTCAGTTTGATCGGTAGAGTGTGTGGTATAAAGGTTAATGATACTTTTCCTTACATCCTGTATAGAAAGCCCTCCAAACTCCAATGTTTCAAAAAAACGTTGCTCTGTAGTAAAAGAACATCTCTAAACTAAACTATCCCATAATGATCAAGTAGGTAGTGATTAAAAAAAATGACGCAGTCAAAGTATAATTGATCAATAAAGTAAAAAACTCGTAAGTCATAAAGTATTTAACAGTATTATTAACAACGGCAAATTTGTATGAATGTGAAATAAAAAGCGGACAAGTGTGAGCTACTCACGACCTGAGGATTCCGTACAATAGTAGATTATGCACCAAGGGGATAAAGCAGTGTCTTTCATCACGGCGCATATCGAATCCCGAGCGTCACGAAGGATTCTAGGGTTATCTGCCAAGCCCAGCGAGACTAGAATTCTGAGTGAAGAGAGGGGTTCAACCTCGCCCAAGACGAAAACACAATTTATGTATGTATAGATACATATGTAAGTTTGTAACCGCAAAAAAATGTTATATTCGATTTAACTACTAATTAAGGATTTTCGTATTTACTCCTTTACTTGTGCTGTGATACGTTGCTTCGTGCCAAAAGATCATGCCCAAAATTATATGAAAGCTGAACTTGCGTCTGGCCAAATTTTCACCTAAAGATAGAAAATGTACCTAGGTACCTTCTAAGCATTATTATAACGAAAATCGTAAAATTTGTGTTGTGAAATAAAAAAAAATTAAACCCCTATTTCCTATGCCATTGGGCCAAAAATACATTATGAAGGGATTCATAAGTCAGACCAAACATTTTTGTTAAATGAATGATGATGACGCATTAATGACGCACCTTTAGCCTGGATCGGGGATTGTCATTTCTAGGTTTTCGTGATAACGGGATTGTTCTAGGTCAAGGTTTCTATACAGGGTGTTACAGAAGAATAAATTTTTAAAACTCTTAATTGGGGGTTGTCTAGACCGTCAAACTGAACAACTTTCTCTATGGGACCAACATCGAAATCGCGAAAAAAATAATAAAACGGTTAAACCTTAAAGGTTTAAGGTTTAAGGTTTATTAAGGTAAAGGTTTATTTGTATTTTTGTAACACCTTGTATAGGTAGGAAATTATACCCTACTTATAGGTTTTGATGAGTGCGCTAGCGGGTATCAAAATTAAGTTACATTTGGCCGTATCTTTTGATTGGGTTGACTTAGAAGCTTGAATTTTCTACACCTATTATATCAGGTTTCTTACAAAAAGGGTCGTTACATATGGATAGATAGACGGACGGACAGACATATGGACTGACGGACGACAAAGTGATCCTACGGGTTCAGTTTTCTCCTTTTGAGGTGCGGAACCATCGGAACCCTAAAAAAAATTGTATTTTTTGTGAATCAGATGCAATGTTACATCAAGCTGTTCTTTAGAAGTACCTACCTACTGAATTAGGGTTATTGAGGTGGTTTAAGTAAATGAAAAAAATTACTTAAGGCGTAATGGTAGGACAAAATGCCTTGGAGACGTCTTTTATTTTTCATTTTACGACTAGATTTATACCATTTACCGAAACTAAAGTCAGACCTCAGTATTTTTGGATAGTTTATCTAGTGAAATCATAAACTGAATACACGACAGGAATTACTTCACTCGATAGAAAATCGTCACAAACATGACGTATTTTCATGCATTTTTAAACTTTTTTCTCGTTTTAGAAGAACTTCAAATAGTTTCCGATTGTTGGTATTTATACTCATACATTCACCATTAGTTTATCCAGTGAAATCATAAAAAAAAATCTATAAAAAGTGCTTTTGTTTATTCTTTTTAATCGAAACAACGGTACACGCACGCACTTTTCAGAGGGCCGGGCAATCGCGTTTCTCATACAAAATCTTCGTCGGAACTTATGGCCCCTTAATAATAAAAAGGACTTCCTAATAGCGGTGGTTGCAGAGCTGTCAATTTCATACAAAACTTTGTCGTAGAAAACACGTAGACGGTATTAATAAAAGTTATGTTTTATAAGTATATGGAAAAATAGCCTAGAAAATCTAGGTTGCGCGTCTCAAATAACATTTACAATTTATAATATAATTACGAAGATATAAAGGCTTTGAAATTTTGTAGGAATAATTTTGTATGAAATTGACAACCTATCTGCAACCACCTTAAAGATAAACATTCACTCACAAACACAATTTATAACTTCCACGTTCACAAACCGCTCAAAATTCCTTATGTAAACAAACTAACTATAATAATAAAATAACACTCTTAAAGTTCAAAAACTTATGTTATCTCCTGAAACCGTTTGCGGCTGCACACTTACATGTTATGTACTCGTAGGGCAAATAGTTTGTGCAATCATATTCACAAGTTAGAGCCTACGGTGTCATCTGCGGCGACGACGCTCCCCATAGATGGAGTGTGGGTGATAGTGGAGGGTATAAAGCTGTTGGACCCTCGGCAGATGTCACACACAGACCAACACTCGTCAGCAGTCATGAGGAGCGCGGTAAGTAACACAAAGTGAAATTATGTACACGGTTGAACCAATGTCAACTAATTCGTTTCTAAGTTTCTAAACAAACAAAGATTTGTTGATCTTTATTCATTACGTGTACTTGGTGATTTACGTGTACTATTGTTGATTGCAGATAGTATTGGTGTCGCTGGTGGCGGCCGTAGTTGCGGAGGCTCCTTACCACCTGCCGCATCCAGCGCCGCACGCGCCGGCCTTCAACTACCCTGCACCACCGGCACCACCCCCACCCCCGCCGCATCACCACCATCACCCTCACCCTGCGCCGTCACCGCACTACCATCCCCAACCTGCCCCCCAGCCTGCACCCCAACCGAACTTCAACGCTGGATATCAGTACCAGCAACCATCCCCGGCATTCGTACAGCCCGCTCCACAGCCTCAACCTATTCACCATCATTACCATCATCATCAACCCCAGCCCCAACCCCAGCCGCAGCCACAGTATCAGCCCCAACCCCAGCCCCAGCCACAGTATCAGCCCCAACCCCAGCCACAGCCACAGTATCAGCCCCAACCCCAGCCACAGTATCAGCCCCAACCCCAGCCACAGCCACAGTATCAGCCCCAACCCCAACCCCAGCCACAGTACCAACCACAACCCCAGCCACAGTATCAGCCACAACCGCAGCCACAGTACCAACCCCAGCCTGCGTATTATCCACCGGCGCCTCAACCTCTCCCAGCGTTCCGCCCTCTACCACAGCCACAGCCCCAACCTCTCCCCCAACCCAGTCACTCCTATGGGCTACCTCAACCAATAGCGCCACGACCGGCACTACCTCCGCCAGCGCCTATCCAACCACTTCCTGCCTACATACCTCCACAACCACAACCCCAACCTCAACCACAGCCGCAGCCCCAATACCAGCAACCAAGTCAACAAGGATACTCATACCCGCAGCCACAGGCTAGGTTGCCTCTTCCTCTTCAAACGCAACCGCTCCAGGCCCAACCACTTAATTCCCAATCTCTGAGCAGTAATACGGCTGTATCTGCATTATCGAGCTACCAAGCTGATTCCAACCAATACAGCGGGTCTCAGCAAACTCACAGAGAGGCCCTGGACGCGACGACGGTTGACCGTGTACAGAACATTATCAAGGACAATGAACATTCCTCAGCTAGGAATGCTGGGTACTTGTCACTAGTTTCTGGAGTGTCGCTAGAGAATGCACAGCCGAGTATAGAAGTGTCTTCCTTCGTGCATAATTCGCCCATAAGCCAGAGCAGCGATGCCAGTTCTTCGTCTCAGAGCTCATCTGCAGTGGATCTGTCTAGTCCATCATCTGATTACGGGCTGCCAACCATCACAGCGAATAGCCAACCCAGTCAAAGTGGAGCCGACAGTAGTTTCTTACCACAATTACAACCGGCCACTTCGTATGGCCCGCCGAATTAGTCAATAAATTACGAGTTACGACCGTTGTACAAAGATTGTATGTGTGTGATAGAAAATTTTGCATACTATTTGTAAATAAATTAAATATACAATTACTTAACATTTATGACCGTTTTACTTTAATGATACACGTAGGATGATAATTAATGTCAAAGAAAGTGAAAGTTTTATGTATGGTCTATGTAAATAAATGACTCTTTTGTTAGTTAAATGACGCTTAACGAAGCATTTAACATTTTAGATAACTTTTAACTGCTTTGAAAATCCAGCGAGGTAATATCTAAGATCCAAGACTTTAGATTTTAGTTTTGGAGAACAAATTCTGAGATCGAAGGCTACATTGATGCCAATACAGGAATGCCAATATTTTTGAAGTTATTATAACACATTAACTTAATCTTTATGTCCACATGAAAAATGCAATCCAAAAGAGAAACTTATACAAAGATGCGAAATCTTTACTTACCAAATTTAGAGATACTTACATTAAATTCTAAACATAACATTGGCGTAACAAAAGTGCTAATTTACACTTGGAGATTTCGTTTGTTGACCTCGTCGTCCAGTTTGTCAGCAATTATTATTTTCATAAAGAGTGGATAGCAATTAGTGCCATTTCCCTAAAAAACATATAAAAGTTACATAGTTACATAGCAAGCTAAATTACTTGGCAAACTATCTTTTTACAGTTCATTACAATATTGAAGATTCCTCAATAATGAAAACCCAAAATATAAAAGTGCTACTCCAGATATTTTTATAGTACTACTACCTATAGGTAAAATGTAAGCAAATGCGTATTCCTGTCTCGCTCGTGTTCACTCTTTATTGTTATCGCACAATTTTTCGTATTTGTATGAAATGACAGCCGAATGTCTAAGGTGTGGCTATGTCACTCCCACATAGAGGTCAAGTTATTTGGCACAATAAGTTTAAGCAATCGTGTGTGAATTTTCGAAATACATGTGGACAACTTACAAGGTCTATAGAATGATCGGAGGTCTGCGCTGTGGCGCTTCTTGAAATAACATGGAAACTCTTCTGCTTACTAAAAACCTTGTCGGTTAGCAGTTCAATAGAATCCCTTGGTAAATAATTTAATCTGCGAAAGGCTTCTGTTTGGACTTCTGGATTTACTTCGGTGACTAACGGTTCTTGCTTAGTTGGTTTTGATGTTGTTACATCCTGAAAAGTAAAGTCTTTGCTATATAGTATTTAGTGAACTTGTCACCTTGTCGTTGAGATGTGGGTACAGTAAATCCGAGCAAATCTCTTTTTCTTTGTAGTTTTTTAAATTTGTACCTTTTCTTGCAAATAAATGAGTTCTAATCTTTCCCCAATTTACCTTCAACAATGAAAAGTTGGATTTGTTCAGATCTTCCCGTTGTAAGAACTGGAGTACGATTTTTGAATCTCATTCGGTGAGCTCAGCAGTTGAATATGTCAAAATTACTATGGAGATACGCATGTTTCTACTGCTGATTTGACTCTCAAAAATCATGCTTCAGGAGTGCGATTTTTGAAAGTCAAATCAGCAGTAGAAAGATGCGTATCTCCATAGTAATTTTGATATTTTCAACTGCTGAGCTCACCGAATGAGATTCAAAAATCGCACTCCTGATATGACAATCATCTCGGGCTACATTTTTACTACAGGGATCTCAAGATTCTCAGTTTCGAAACAGTTACTTTACTAAATAAGATCACACTGCAGCATACAACATATACAATAGTTTTTTTTTTTTTTGAGATTAAGGCTTTACGCTTTCATCTGAAGACTTTTGATTGATCTTACTAACCTGTTCTCGAGACAATTCTTTTGTAGGGCATATTTTACTATCGCAGCACACTGTGCCATCTTCAATGTAGGTGGGACAGTTACAGTTCAGACATAATTGTGCTTGGTATTTGGGCAATAATTTTGGACAATCACAACATGGACTACTTGGTGGCGTTTTAGTGGCTGGAGTGGTACGCTTAGGTGACTCGGCAACATTTGTTGTTTCAATTTCTTTCGCTACCGTCTGGAAATAAGATTTTATTAAATCTTTGATACATTTAAGGGGCTACTAAAATCATTCTTTCATCATCAGCAATGCCCTAAATATATAACTACTTACACAGGTGTAAACTATAATTTCATCAACAACATCAGCCTATTTATACAGAGTGTAAACTTAATTGTGTTACATACGTTAAAGCCTGTCCAGAAATATAAAAAACCTGGTTTGGGGGCGCTGAAATCGACTATAACCTTTAATGTCAGTGTTCCAAGTACAAAAATTAGTTCCATTGATTTTCCGCAACATGGCGAGGTTTTTATTTTTTCTGGTCGGGCTATAAATACCTAATTTACGTGCTTCAAATCATCAAACAGAACAACTTTTAGTATAAGACCAACACTGAAATTGTACAAAAAAATCAGCATTCATTCAATTCGGTATGTCAAGTTTTTTTTTTGTCTTCATTTAATATTTTTTACGGATAGAAGACATAATTTTAAGACACCTGTTTCATTTTTTTTGCTATTCATCGAGTTTATCAATATGAATTTAATTTTTAAATTATTTTGATCTGTAATCTCCAAGTGCAAAATTCGGTATGTCAAGTTTTTTTTTGGAGGGCTGAATCGAAAACCATTTCGAGATAATTGTCTCAATAATCATATTTTCTATGTCAGAGATTTTAAAATGAAAGGATTACAGATATTTTTAATAAAATAACGTCGTTTTTCGGTACGTCCAGTGACGTCACTGGGATACCTGTGAACTCCTTGGTAAACATAAAATCAACTTAAAATAACCGGCCATTAAAAAAAAAAATACATTCACAATGTCAGAATTTGACATTTGATGTTGCCGTATCTGTTTCCAGCATAGAGTTAGAAAGAGGAGGCAGGTTTTAATTTTTTTTAATTTAGCAGTAGATAGTTTTTCTCCATGGAGTTCGAATTATTTTTTCTTCACCATTTTTGCACTTAGAGATTAACAGATCAAAATAATTTAAAAATTAAATTTATATTGATAAACTCGATGAATCGCAATAACAATGAAATAGGTGTCTTAAAATTATGTATTCTATCCGTAAAAAATATAAAAATGAAGACCAAAAAAAACTTGACATACCGAATTGGTGGAAAGAAAATAATTCGAACTCCATAGAGAAAAACTACTGCAATATTATAAAAAAAAATTATAACATGCCTCCTCTTTCTAAATCTATTTTGGAAACAAAGACGGCAACATCAAATGTCAAATTCTGTCATTGTGTAAATTTTTTTTTTCTTAATGGCCAAGTTACTTTAAGTTGATTTTTATGTTTACCAAGGAGTTTGCAGGGGCAGCGAGTGACGTCACTCGTGGACCGAAAAACCATTGAGTAATTATGTATAGAGCAGACAACGCGAACAAAATCTGTGCACCATGATCAGCAGTGTGGGGCGCGCGCTGGGAGCGTGAGGCTGCGACGAGCGCCTGGCACAGGCTAAGTGGGTTAATTAGAGCGCGTGCACCCTAACGCGTGTTACAAAACATTACTTCTCGGTAGCTTCTCTAGTTAACATAGTACCTCAATGCGAAAAACGACGTTATTTTATTTAAAATATCTGTAATCCTTTCATATTAAAATGTCTGACATAGAAAATATGATTATTGAGACAATTATCTCGAAATGGTTTTCGATTTAGATCTCCAAAAAAAACTTGACATACCTACTGAATTGGGTTGAGTCGACACACGTTTTAACAATTCTTTTTTTGCGATTTCTATGTTTGTCTCACAGTTAAAGTTGTTTAATTTAATGGTCTGAAACATACCTAGTCCCTAAAGTACCTACGTACAGTACGACCAGGAAAATAGTAGGCCCGAGTCCCCGACAAAACCCGAAGTCATTTAGTAATCAAAGAGTGCAAAGTCGGATAGCAGCGAGAAGGGCGCGAAAACAAATTAGCCAATAGCGTAAACGAATTGAAGGTGGCACATCTTGATTTTTCAATATAATTTCGCGCGCTATTAAAATATGTCAACTGCGCAGGTACATCGGTAAGCCTTATAAACCTGGTACTACTGTAAAGCATTAAAATTTACACCATATATCCGAACTGCTGCAGGACACCCACCTACTTTTAGGGGGTGTATGGGCATTAATTAGTCCACCACGCGTGCCCAATGCGGCTTGGTGGACTACACATACCTACGCATAAAAATTTCTTCAGCGTATGCAAGGTTTCCTT
Organism: Agonopterix heracliana; assembly: GCA_963693445.1. Taxonomy (NCBI): domain Eukaryota; kingdom Metazoa; phylum Arthropoda; class Insecta; order Lepidoptera; family Depressariidae; genus Agonopterix; species Agonopterix heracliana. The sequence continues at coordinate 7,271,607 of OY856308.1, forward strand.
ACAATGTTTTCCTTCACAGTTTGAGAGGAGTCAGTATTACGTACATACGTTTGAAAAACTCATTGGTACATGGCATGTCGTCCGTGTGGATTTGAACCCGGACCCTCATGATTGTCTCCGCAATACGCCACCGACCGACGCTCTCATAATATATTATCATTGTTTAAAAGTTCATAACAATTAAAAGCCATTGATTAAATTAAAATAGCGGAAGATAGGTGACTAGTCTATAGCGCATGGACCGCATAAATTGAGCCCCCGTCGCCTAATTTATTTACTTAGTAGTACTACGAGCGGCATTGCTAGATTGCGTTTTTATTTTATTTTAGGCTTTAATAAAAAGTACCACAATGCCTTCGTTATACAAATCATTGAAAAAGATAAAAAGAAATGACACAGCATTACTTTTCACTCCTCCGACCTACATGAAAAGCAGAGTACGTAATGCAAGAACGTATCTACCACCTATCTTCCGCTATATTAATTTAATCAAAGTTAAAAGCTAGTATAATTAAGATAAAAACCTGAGGAGCAGGAAACGAGGGTTCTTTGCAAACGATTTCGCCAGACTTAGAACATTGACATTGTATGTTTACAACCGATGTAATGCACTGGCACGAAACATCACGTTTTGATCCTCTAGAAGACTCTTTCTTCGGCAGTTTCTTCGTTTTTGCGTCAAGAGCAGGTTCCTTTGACGGCGTTGTTATTTTAGGAGTTTTCCTTATTTTATCCCCGTGCTGAGTAGTCACTGAAGTGTGCGTCTCTTGAATATTTTGACAAATACTAGTCATGCTTTGAGATTTAACTGTAATTTTCTTTGACCCTTGGGATTCGGAACCGCAAGGTGTTGGTGTTCTGGAAAAAAGTACTTACTTAAAGATGGCGTGCCGCGTGGCGTGAGATAACGAGACATGACGGGACACGAGGAGAGATGACGAGACATGACGAGAGATGACGAGAGATGACGAGAGATGACGAGAGATGACGAGAGATGACGAGACATGACGAGAGATGACGAGAGATGACGAGACATGACGAGACATGACGAGAGATGACGTGACATGAAGACATGAGGAGAGATGACGAGAGATGACGAGACATGACGAGAGATGACGAGACATGACGGGACATGACAAGAGATGACGAGACATGACGAGAGATGACGAGACATGACGAAACATGACGCAAGATGACGAGACATGACGAGACATGACGAGACATGACGACACATGACGACACATGACGAGACATGACGAGACATGACGAGACATGGCGAGAGATGACGAAACATGAGGCAAGATGACGAGAAATGACGAGAGATGACGAGAGATGACGAGACATGACGAGACATGACGAGACATGACGACACATGACGACACATGACGACACATGACGAGACATGACGAGACATGACGAGACATGGCGAGAGATGACGAAACATGAGGCAAGATGACGAGACATGACAAGAGATGACGAGACATGACGAGAGATGACGAGACATGACGAGAGATGACGTGACATGAAGACATGAGGAGAGATGACGAGACATGACGAGACATGACGAGAGATGACGAGACATGACGAGACATGACAAGAGATGACGAGACATGACGAGAGATGACGAGACATGACGCAAGATGACGAGACATGACGAGACATGACGACTCATGACGAGACATGACGACACATGACGAGACATGACGAGACATGACGAGACATGGCGAGAGATGACGAAACATGAGGCAAGATGACGAGAAATGACGAGAGATGACGAGACATGACGAGACATGACAAGAGATGACGAGACATGACGAGAGATGACGAGACATGACGAGAGATGACGTGACATGAAGACATGAGGAGAGATGACGAGACATGACGAGACATGACGAGAGATGACGAGACATGACGCAAGATGACGAGACATGACGAGACATGACGACTCATGACGAGACATGACGACACATGACGAGACATGACGAGACATGACGAGACATGGCGAGAGATGACGAAACATGAGGCAAGATGACGAGAAATGACGAGAGATGACGAGACATGACGAGAGATGACGAGACATGACGAGACATGACGAGACGAGATTCAGATATAGGTCACAAGTCACAACATAATATTTTCCTGTACCTACTCTTCTAACGCAAGCAAGTTGCTAATCGCTTCCTCTCACTCACACGCAGGAAAGAGTACGTGCTTATGTAATTTTGCATGTGTAAGAAGAGTACAGCAACATATTATAGCGCGTGTTTGTGACGACCGTAATAATAGCCCTTTGAAGCTAGGAAGGACGGACGAACGGGCAGCGTAGGCTTGTTAATAGGATCCTGTTTTCACCCTTTGGGGAACCCTGAAAACTAATAATAAGGCGATGTCATTGACTAAGAATACTATGGACGCCGGGTCTAGTAGAAAATTCTCGAAAAAAATGTCCGAGACTAAACTACACACACCTAATACGTATAGTAATACAAACCAACTAAAAAGATTTAAAATGCTGAAATTCTTTTCCAATCCACTCCCCCACAGGGGCACGGTGGGCGCCGATCAAACGAAGACTGTCGCCTAATTGGTTCTCTTTTTACGTTTTGGTGATCTTTTGGTTCGGACGCTTTTGAGCGCGGACCCTACGTCCAGTAGTTAGTAAGTCAGTGGGAGATGCTAATGAATACGTACTGATTATTGTGTGATTCAGATGTTGGGCGGTGCAGGTCTTTGGGAGCCATGATGTACTCCAAGCTTTTGTTCGTCCTATAAATAAGACAAGTAATCAAATGAAAGATTGAAAAAATTATGTTTCGGGCGGGACTTGAATCCGCACTCTTCTAAACCGGGGAATTGCGTTATCCAATTACGCCACCGAGCCTGTACAATGTGTAAGTTCCTACTAAGATGTTAAGAAATACAAATAATCAACAGTTTTATCCGTAGCGCAACACGAATGTAGGTACAATACAGGGTGTGAGGAAAAGGATCATTAATCTTTAAACCAGCACATACTACCTATCAAACAGAACAACATAATTTGTTATCTAAAATACTTAATTGAGAAATGAAACAGATTATTTAAACTATATTAAATCATTATAACGGTTTCTTACCGCGTTTTTATTTATTTGGAGTTCCCGATATTACAGATTATTTATAATAAAAAAGTTTTTTTTTACATTAAACTCTTTACTGAGATTTAAAAACAAACATCTATAGAAAAAAATGTTACTTTACCGCACTAGTGCGATAGTATAACATTCTCGCACGCATGTTCTATAAGCGGCATTATGTACCTAAAAACGGTGCAATAAGAGCCACTTTACGAGCAAGTGTGTTGAAAAAGAAATTAAAGGTTTTTATTATTTGTGTTGATTTATTCAACTAGGTATAACATTTTTGAAAATACCTACTTACTTTTCAGATTTATCTCCAGAGTCTTTCTTATTTGCCGATCTTCTACGACGACATTTCCATGGACTGTGAACAAAATTATTCCATTAATTTTGAATTTATCCTTCTATTTACCGACACAATTTATAGGGGTTGTAAAATTAAATAGGTACGTTACAAATCTTAGGTAAGGGGGTGCTTCAGACCATTAAACATAGTGAAACCATAGTGAACAACTTTCACTATGGAGCCAACATAGAAATCGTGAAAAAACTTCAGCTCAGCTATTCCATAGAAAACGTCAACGACTATTCTGTACCTATATACTCAAATGTATGGAGCAGCAGATTTTTATTCTATTCTATTCTTAATTAATGGCGTTTCCTTGTTAGATTTCGCCAGTGTCAAGTGTTGAGGATATACTCATTAGATATTGTACGGTACAATAGGATATGGCGATCTCAAAGCCCCGTTTTTTAACAAAAACACACTAGAACTACTAAAAACACTAGAAACGGCGGAGCCACGTGGCTGTCAAAATCGCAAGCCGACGAGACGTCCTCTTGCCACCCCCTCAGCCACGTCACTCAGATTTTTATTCCCGATTTAATCTAAACTATTATAAAACTGTAACTGAAGTGTGTCTGTACATTGAAGATATTAACAAAAAAAGGTTACGATATGGTTTTTAGGTATCCCTGACTCGAAATCAACCTTTTTTAGAAATTTTGTCTGTCTGTTTGTCTGTTTGTCTGTGTGTTTGTTTGTTTGTTTGTTTGTTCGCGCATCACGCAAAAACTACTAAACCGATTTTGATGAATCTTTTTTTGTTTGATAGCTTATGATCTGACTTAAAATCTGGTATATAGTTTGTGCGGACGAAGTCGCGGGAAAACACTAGTTGTTTATAAGTAAGTAAGTACCTATAATAATTATTTTTTTCAGGATGATCATATAAGGTCTAACAAAATTAGGTGAAACTATTTTAAGTGGATAATCAGACCATCAAACTGAACAACTTTCTCTATGGGGACAATGTCGAAATCGCGAAATTAGTCCCATAGAGAAAGTTGTTCAGTTTGATGGTCTGGAGTGCGATTTTTGAATCTCATTCGGTGAGCTCAGCAGTTGTAAATGTCAAAATTTCTATGGAGATACTCATCTTTCTTCTGCTAATTTGACTTTCAAAAATCGCACTCCTGAAGCATGATTTTTGAGAGTCAAATCAGCAGTGAAAGATGCATATCTCCATAGTAAATTTGACATTTTCAACTGCTGAGCTCACCGAATGAGATTCAAAAATCGCACTCCAGATCATCCTCTTAAAATAGTTTCAGCTAATTTTGTTAGACCTTAACAACACCCATAAAAAAAAGTAAATACCTGCTTACCTTCGTTGTTTAACATCTTTTTTCTTGGCACTTGAAGGTGCACATTGCTCGCAATATCCTTCACTAAAACAGGCATCAAAAGTTAGAAACAAGTCTAAAGCATGACGTAAAATTATAAAGCAATAAAAGAAAATTTTCCACCTAACAATTTAAAGTAGGATTTTCTCTGTCTTGATAGATTGTCCGGTTAAAGTAAAAGCTGATATAAAAACGATGTGTGTGTCTTACAGAAAACAAACAAACATGAAAATGCCAATCCTAAAGAAAGGTTGAGACCTACCTACAACGATAATCGTCCATGTCTTATACGAAATATTATCGTAGAATAGCGTATTAGGTTAGTCAGAGATATTCCGAAACCTACGAAAATCCACATTTCACTAGTAGTACTAAAACTCTGTCCAGTGTGACGCGGAGTGAGCCCGTCGCCACTTGTAATGGACGTAGGTACAATAGATGCCTCGAAATTGAAGCATGCAGGTTTCCTCTCGATGTTTTCCTTCACCGAAAAGCCAATAGCGTTACAAATCGTACATAAATTCTAAAAAACTCATTGGTACGAGTCGCCCTGGACGGGGATCGAACCATCGCCTCCTGCACGGCAGGCAAGGTTACTCGCCACTGGACCACCACCGCTTAGACGAAATATTATTGTCTCATATTTACCCCAGACCCCAACTGGCCCTACACTTGTAAACACTTAGAGGAGGGTAACTTAGTTATCGTAGCAGGATCTCTAAAGGAAAAAACCGGTCAAGTGCGAGTCGGGTTACTCGCCCACCGAGGGTTCCGTACCACACCACCACACAACATTATTAACTTACAAAAAAGTTTTTTTTCTCCGGGACTTTTAGCGCGAGACCGACTCTGTCTTGGCCAGTTTTTATTATAATGTAGAGTTTGCTCTATAATCACACCAAGTTTGACGCTAGTATGTATTACCGTTTTTACGATAGAGCGAGAAGAAAAAACGTTGATAAAAACTAGTTTCTAGTATGAAGACCGCCCTTAATTTTTAACTTCTCGTAATTTTATTATTTGTTAGCAGTTAGCAGTTATTTGTCGCCTTAATGATGCATATTCTGTGAAAATTTCAACCATATACGGTTCAAAAGTAATATGTCTATGGATCAAAAGTTACAGTCCTTAAAAGGTAGGACAGACATACAGACGGAGACGGACAGAGAGCGTAGTTTTATGAATAGGGTCCCGTTTTCACTCCTTTGGTACTGAACCTTAAAAACAGCTGCAGTTACCTTAGAATACCGCCGTCGTTAGTAATAAAGGTCTGTGTTGTGTTGCGGCAGGAGCTCTGGTCCATCTTGCCGTCTCGGACGAACTCCTCATACTTGCCGTCTAGCCACGACGCGAAGTTTGCTATGTCTGGCTCCTTGCGCGTAGAGTTAGATACTTCTGTTTGTTTACCATAACCGCCACAACGCTCCTGGAAATTATAGTTAAGAGGATAGACCGTAGTACCGTTTTGCCCATACAAACGTATTCCCCTGTTTCCTCCCTGTATAATGACACTAGAGCACACTAAGACGAATAGGGGAAAGGTGTACAAGATGATCCCCTTAAGGGAAATGCTCGTAGTTTAAAAAATATTCGGTTTAATTCTGATGTTTAAGCGATTAATGATAGCAAGTTTATCTGTCTACCTGGAGTGCGATTTTTGAATCTCATTCGATGAATTCAGCAATTGAAAATGTCAAAATTTCTATGGAGATATGCATCTTTCTGCTGCTGGTTTGACTTCCAAAAATCGTAATTCAGGAGTGCGTTTTAAAGTCAAATAAGCAGTAGAAAGATGCATGAGAACGCTTTTATATGAGATTTAAAAACCGTTCAAGCTCACCGATGACATTCAAAAATCTCACCCCTGGTTTCATACTCAAAATGTTGAATTTATTGATCATTCATTATTACATTTTAATTTTTCTAAAACCCTACCAAAGGACCCCGGTGTCCAAGATGATCCCTAGTGTATGGGCAAGATGATCATATCCCTATTTAAGGAAAATTCTGTTTTCGTGGAATTTGCGGCTGCGCATTCGGTGTTGTATATAATACTAAGCAATGAATAAAATAAAATAAATAAATTGTCATACATTACCTATACGTTTTAGGTATTCTCTTAAATGCCTAGGTATAGTATAGAATACCGGATACATGAAGGAAGGAACGGAAGGATACATTTTATATCACTGTGAATAACTTATCAGCATGTATTCTACTCTTCAAACTGAACTTTCACTATGAAGCCAACTTCGAAATCGCGCAAAAAATGTTATGTCCCATACAAAACTGCAGCACGGTCCTACCTATTCATCTCAAATGTATGGGACAGCTGTTTTTTTTTTTCGCTATTTCGATGTTGGCTCCTTAGTAAAAGTTGTTCAGTTTGATGAGTAGAATACATGCTGAAGTTATCCGCAGTGATATAAAATTTACCCTGTATAGAGGTACCTACTACATACAGAAGGAACACTCTCTATTATTCTAACCTGAGTGTACCATCGAAAGGCTTTCACGAAGCAGTTTGGGTGACCTCTCCTGCCTTCCTCTTTTCTTCCTGGTCCATTCGACTGTGAAATAAAGTAAGCACCAAGAAATAATATAAACATAAATTAAACAACTTAAGAGGTTTCCCTGACCGAACGACCTTGACTCTTTCAGAGCCGCCTCACCTCTACTAAACTACGTCGTTGTAGTAGGTATACCTATTTTCGACTGGCTTGTCCTTCATTGTGTCACTGTGGTGCCTTCTAATCCAAGGAAATCACATTCTAAAATCATAAGAATTCGCACCAAATTTAATATTATCGAATTAACTCATTAAATGGGTCTTAAAAAAATGTGCTTTATAGCAATTTTAGATCTTAACATTGTCTACACAAAGGTAGACAAGTAAAAGTGACTTCAACTTAAAAAGTAGATGCACATAATACAGTTTTTTTCCAATAATTAGGCTTTCCTTTGAATACAGGTTTCATATGTATTTTAAAGAAAAATAAGAAATATGATCTATAGCAAATAAAGCCGAGATGTTGAACATCATTGCTACACTTTTCAATAATTTTTGAAGATAGCTTCTAAAAACCAGCAAATATGGCCCGGCCCTGCGTTTACCTATAGGCCTCTTAACTAAGTGTATAGCTAATATACAGGGTCCTTCTTGAGATGCTGACGGTTTTGTAGGGGAATGATAAGACCATCCAAAAGAAAAACTTTCTTTGAACTGAAATACAAAACTGCAACTTTACTCGAGCCTCTTGTATGGGAAACTGTTTTTTTTTTCAATTTCATTCTTGTTCTTGGTTGGTTTGAAGATCTGTAGCACCCCTTTGATTATTGTAATTCATATAAGTTCAAACCATAGGCGAAGTATTTCACTTACGCTGGTAGACGGACCATCGTTGTAACCGCGTATGAGACAGCGATAGTCATAAAATCCTATACAATTTGACCGTAGTTAGACAGCTGTTCGTAGAACAAAAAAAGTGGCTACGTCCATAAGGACAGCAATAAGTAGCGATCTCCTTTTTTAACTAGAGCGAATTTGCTATGTGCATCTCTTACTGAGTTAATATGACAAGACACGTGCTTCCTTCTAGTTCCTTCTCTTTCTACGGTTCAAACTCTGTGTTGTAAAGATATGAATACCTACCATTTGAGCATAGTAAACGAGTGGTTGACCCATGGTAGGATAGAACGGGGTCTGAGCGGCCCTGTAGTTGTAGCTCGTATCATAGTTGTAGCTCGCATCACAGTTGTAGTTCGCATCCCAGTTGTAGTTCGCATCACAGTTGTAGTTTACATCGCGGGGGCTAAATAGGAAATTGCAATCGCTCGATGAGGATGTAGACATAATTCGGAAGTTATTGATTGGTTTGAAATCTTGATAAAATCACTAGGTCTTTCATGAATACGAGAAATTGGTCATGTCAGGTAAGATTTGGGTGTTTGATTGACTTCGGATTGTCAATTTTGATGGTTTCGTTTTTCTTCACTTTTTAAGGCAAAGATAAATAAAACTCCAGAAAGAGGTTGTATGATCTTTCTTCTTGCAATGCTTTCGCTTGCTTGCTGCAATTTACCGGTGTTAAGTTTATGCATTTCACTTTTAAATCAATTACCTATTTAATATTTACCTAATGTTACCGTGAGCACTTTAAATAGGATTCGGCTGTCGAGAAAAATTGTTATATCGTATAATAATAATCTGGGAGTTGCGTTGTGGGTCTGCTATTGGGCGGTCGCTTGTCGGTTGTCCCATCCCCGGTCCTACAGCGGAATTCCAGTGGTGGCTCAGGATATTGTTCTTTTATAAGAACAACCCTTGAAGTCACCAAAATATCAATATAACCGTACAACGTCAAGCACTTTTGCTACAAAAACTCGACATTGGCAAAATCATCTACACCAAGATGGATGCCATACATAACCTTAAAAATAGAATAGAATAATAATAATCTGATGATACTACCTAGTTAGGCCAGCTATTTGGGAGTCTGGTCACGCATATCATAAATATAAACATGTAAGTAGTGAAGAGATGGTGGGAAGAAATAAAAATAAAATTTCCTAATACAGTATGTAAACTAACTAAAGGCAAACAATTTAAGGGGATGATCAGACCACAGACTTCCTATACAGTAGCAGACTTAGCATTTGATCAACTACTGCGTGGCAAGTTTGCACACATTCATATTTCATGCACACATTCAAAAATACAGGGTCGTATCAAGTCAAAGCATTCGCGATTTTCTAACTTAATAGTTAGGTATCATACTATACTAAGTATATCTCGAAATCGTGACAAATTATGTAATGCAGTTTTAAAAGCACTCCGCTCGAGGGAAACATTTTATATACCTACCTACAATTCCAGAACATTGTTATAGTTTTGGAAATGATAGATTTGCATTGCGCCGACACGACTCCCTCAAATTAAGAATTATAAATCACTGCCAACATACTCGTATCGTATATACATTAAAGTCCCCGCCTCGCTTGTATTAATGTATGTTTGAGCTAATCTCAGATCCTACCTACGACTACGAGTTACTACACAGATTCTCATGAGGTTTTCCTAAAAACACAATTACTTACTTCCGGAAAGTTTATACCCATTGTAGATACCATAACATTCAAATAATATCGTTTTGTTCTCCTTGTATGTAATACTAATAGTAGATTACAACGAGGGCAGGAAACTAAGAAAGGTCTCAGCGTCGAATCGCCCCTTCCAACAATTACATGTGATCTGTCTGAGGCTTTCTTATTTACTGCCTGACGTGTGTCTAGTATTTTTCTCCTCGACAGAGGCGGAAAGCAGCAACTTCGTTTAGCGCAGCGGGACGAAAGTTGATGCTTTGCACCCGGAGGGAGATAAATTATTTGTTTATTCAAATATCTAAGAGTTCACTATTTCCTATAATATGATTTGTCCTGAACCGATGTTATGTGTTTAAGTAGGTAGGTACCTACTTACTTCTACTCACAAGTGATTCGAATACATTCAATTTAGAAAGTTTAAATAGTGGTACCTACCACACCTAATGAAAGGTTCTTTAATAATATACACTCAGTTGCATAAACGCTCATTAAAGTTAATCCTCCATTTAATCAGTCACTTTTTTTTGTCTTGTTGATGTAGTAGTTAATGTAAGAAAAAAAAAGTAAAAATCAAGAGATTTAATGGAGAAATTAACTTCAATGAGCGTTTCTGCAAATTAGTGATAATCCAATTAACTGGTGCCTAATATAAATACCTACTAAAAGGAGGGTCAAAAGAAAGTTACAAAGTTAATTAATACTGAAACTATGTATTTTCAAACAAGACTATTTTGTTAATTTGATTTCTAGACAAATTGCCGTCAATGTTTCAATCTCTCCGTCGATAAGTTCTTCATTTTCATTGATATGATAATTATAATTATCATAGTTATCTATACAACTTAGTTTTTTAGTTTTGGCTGGTATGTTGGTTTCTTGAATCTGAAACGATTGACATAATATTAATCTTCATAAAATTTAAACTCCTTTTACCTACAACAATTCGTGTGTTCGTGTCACTATTGAGATTATATTTTGACTAAACTATTGCCACTATTGTGGCAAAACAGTAGAGGCTAACGGCCATCATGGCCTAAGCTGTCAGAAATGCGCAGGTCGTTTCCCACGGCACCATGCCCTGAATGATATCATCCGACGGACGCTAGTTTCGGCTAACATTCCATGCACTACGGAACCACCAGGTTTGAGCCGCAGTGATGGTAGGAGACCGGATGGCCTTACCCTGGTGCCTTGGGAAAAGGGCCGGTCTCTTTTATGGGACGCCACATGTGTGAGCACCTTTGCACCGTCTCACTTGCCGAGCACCATGAGGGTGGCTGGGTCAGCGGCAGAAACCGCGGCACGCAGTAAGCACACAAAATACAAAGACTTGGAAGGCTCATACCTGTTTGTCCCTCTCGCGGTAGAAACGGCGGGCCCTTGGGCTGCCGAAGCCAAAGTTTTTGCCAGGGGCTTGGGCCGCAGGCTGAGGGAGAGGGGCTTGGACCCCCGCTCCGGGTCTTTTTTCGTCCAGCGTATCTCATTAGCCGTCCAACGTGGCAATGCTGCGAGCATAATGGGTACGTTTCGCAAAGACTTGACCCGGGGCGGGCTATTGGACTAGACGGTTGTCAGGTCTGTTTGCATTTTTTGTTTTGTTCGTCAAAACTTAATAAAATCACGATATAATAAAAAAAAAAATTTTGACTAATACAAGGTGTAAGGAAAAGTATAATTATCCTTTAAGTTTAAACTACACACTCTACCCATCAAACTGAACAACTTTTACTATGGGAGCAAACCTGTCAACGCAAAAAAATCTGCTGTTCCATATTAAACTGCAGCACTCAACTCAAATATATGAGATAGCTGATATTTTTTTGTTCTGACATGCTTACTCTTATAGTAAAAGTGGTTCAGTTTGATGGATAGTATGTGGTTTAAAGATTAATGATACTTAATGATAATTTTCCTTACACCGTGTATATGACCCACACAGCACATAATATCTAGTAGATGTTGAATATTGGTCTACCATGATAATTGGTCTAATAGATATCTAAAGCTGACCTTGAAATCTTATCCTAAAAAGATATTATTATATTATGTTAGTAGATGTCTAGAGCTGATATTAAAACAATATCTACATGAGATATTGAAATATATATTTAATACTAGTGTATACCCGCGACTTCGTCCGCACAAATTATATACTTACCTAGATTTTAAGTCGGATCATAAGCTATCAAACAAAAAAAGTTTCATCAAAATCGGTTCAGTAGTTTTTGCGCGATGCGCGAACAAACAAACAGACAGACAAAATTTCTAAAAAAGGCTGATTTCCAGTCAGGGATACCTAAAAACTATATAGTATATTTTTTTAATATCTTCAATGTACAGACACGTCAGTTACAGTTTTATAATAGTTTAGATACATCTCAAATATCTTTATAAGTAAAATGTGATTTTTTTCTTCCTTCGCTAGATGGCGCTGATCTTAATTAAATCGCGGTATCGAAAGGTTCTTATCTTAGGAATTGCATAATTATGTGTGTTTAGCTAATTTGTTCTAAATTATCTTACAATTGCCTCAGAGTACTGCATGCATACTGGAAGAGTAATTTCTGGACCTTTGTATAATATGAGATCTCACATCACTGCACTTGCATCTGTCAGTGCAACCTACTTGGGACACCAGGCGGGAAGAGATGAGAATACCTTTTTGCTACACTTAAACTACGGCTCAAGTTCCAGCAGTACCATTGTAGTAGTTTCTATTATTGTGAAGCTCTCTAAGCACTCCGTGCATCAGACATCTTGGAGATGTCTAGCAGATGTGTGTCTAGAAGACATTTAGTAGGCGGACATAGAGGCATCTTCTAGATATCTTTTGTACTACTTATAAATATCACAAGACATACTAGATATTTGAGCAAATATTTACAAGATATTTATTAGATATTCTGTAGACATTTTGTGCTGTGTGGGATATATTCTTCAATATTTTCTTAGCCATAAACCGCATGCGTATATCGTAATTAATGTTGTTTCACATAATGTTGTTGAGTATGTATTTAAATTAATTCATACTTCATTGCTTAATGAAATACAAGGCAATAATGCAATCGTGCAAGCAAGCATGCATACAAGCTAACATGCAAGAAGGCAAGCATGCAAGCAAGCAAGTATGCAATCTAGCATGCAAACAAGCAAGCAAATCCACAAAAAGGCATGCTAGCAAGCGATAAGTGAACCGTACAGTACATACTCTAGAATTCAATGTATGGTTTTATGAGATACTAACGTTTTAAGGAGCATTCGAGGTACTGGGCTGAGCAATATCAGCCTCCGATGATGCCTTAGATTTTTCTCTATCTTCACATCTATTTCTAGCAACACATGACCTCCACTCCACTTCTTTTTATTCAAGGAACAATCCTAAATTTTATTGATAGACGCATCTTCTTTATTCTGTAAATAACAATGAACACAATATATTAACTTACACTCAAATTAATTTAAGGCTAAAAAATGAGTCACATTTTTAGTTAAAAAATCTTTGCTAACATGAATACATCTCTGGAATTTTGCACTAGTACATGAAATGTCAAACAAGGATTCTAACAATAGATATTTAACGAATTAACAAAATAATGACTTTACTTATTGGTTTTATGCAATTAAAACAATGCAAACATAGATTTTCTCCTAAAATATAGTAAATATGTGCTTCCGTAGCACATAATATGTAATGAAAAACAGATTAAACAATTTGTGTCCCAACACGAGATTTACTTACCTATGAAACGATAATCCGGGTGTATTCCGATCGGATGCACTGTCACACTTATGCGCACTGCATTTCACCATAATTTAACAAAAACTTCCGCTCCTTTGGTGATACTTTCAACAATATTTTTTTCAAAACTCAACACGGCGTTTTGACAATATTTCACAGAAGGGCACTGACGGCCATATCGTTAGCTATCAAGATGGCAACTGGGCACGATGGTTGCATTGTTTATGGGTGCGTGTGGTGTAGCAACAATAGATAAACAGGGATAGTGCTATATGAGTTCTCTCAGACCTATTAGAGATAGAAATAATAAACTAGTGTGTGTAAAAAGTGCCAAGTCTGCTACTGTATAGGAAGTCTGTGGATCAGACCATCAAACTGAACAACTTTCTCTATGGGATTGACATCGAAATGGCGAAAAAAAATGTGTTGTCCTCGTAGAAGGAGAAGGAACTAGAAGGATGCACGTGTCTTGTCATATTCACTCAGTAAGAGATGCACATAACAAATTCGCTCTAGTAAAAAAAGGATAGATCGCTACTTATTGCTGTCCTTATCGGCGTAACCACTTTTTTGTTCTATTTAAGACGGCTGTCTGACTCCGGAATCAGACATCTATTTTCATACAAATTGTATAGGATTTTATTACTATCGCTATCTCATACGCGGTTACACTGATGTTCCGTCTACCAGCTTTAGCGAAAAATACTTCGCCTGTGGCTGCCCTGCTGGCCATTTTTTTTTTCGCGTTTTCGAGTTTGCTCCAAAGTTGCTCAGTTTGATGGTCTTGTAGCAACACCTCTTTGGTGAGGAGTTGTTTGTGGCGACAGCCTATGATTGTCTCTTTGACGCGACAGATTTGTGATTGTCGATTCATGTAACTTATAAGCAGTTCATGTTATATTAATTATTATCGTAGCTATCCAAGTACATTAAACTTTATCGGGAGAAAGAATCAACTGTCCTTTCATTGCCACGCCAACGTTCCCATAGTGGTGACCCCAGAGTGTGAAGAATGAGAAATCGCTCCAGATAGTATTTTGTTTTTCTTCTCGCTGCTCATTTCGTAACCCTCGGCAGAAGACTTCTTCTCTTCAGTGACAGAGATTGATTTTAAACCAGCTTGGCATCAACTTGAATGAGCCGTTGAACATTTTTGGCCGTACCAACCAGGGCCGATCATTTTTGCACGACCAATCTTGCACAGAAAATTTTACATGGGACCTGACGTCAGCCGCGGGACACATGATTTCTCCAGCATCAGTGCAGTTACTACGCGACGCGTAACGTTAAATTTTTTATATATTTTTGTTTTTGTTTAGTTGTGTTACCTATTTAAGTTGGCTGCCTGAATGTTACCATAAGTCGATTTAATTATTTTGTAATTACGCTTTATGAACTGTTAACTTACGGATATTTAAGCGTACGAAAGCTAAGTTTTAGATGTCATAACTGTATAACTTGTTGTCGCTTCAGCCCTATTTAATTTCAATTTATTATTTCAATTTATTATTATTCTTGTATTCTTTCAACATGGCTGAGAGCGTTGAACATTTTAAAGAGCTTTTGCAGACAATGCTAGAGCAGAATCAGGCTTTGCACCAGCAAAATTCGCTCCTACAAGAGCGGATAAATTCTGTTTCATCTGGCAATAGTAATTTAAACACCACCCCTTCTTCTGCTTCGCCGTCTGTTTCTAAAGTGGCGGTAAAACTTCCCACATTTTGGGCGGACAAGCCGGCCGTGTGGTTTGCCCAGGCGGAGGCTCAGTTCGAAATCTCTGGAATTTCAACTGAATCTACTAAGTATAATTACGTTATTTCTCAGTTGGATTCGAGGGTGGCGGCAGAGGTTCAGGATATTATAATAAACCCACCTGACGCAATTTGCCGGTACAGCAAGCTCAAAGAAGAGTTAGTCAAAAGGCTATCTATCTCTGAAGAACAGCGGGTAAGACAGCTTATTTCTGATGAAGAGCTGGGCGATCGGCGCCCTTCCCAATTTCTGCGGCACCTGCGCTCGCTTGCAGGCAGCACGTTGTCGGATGAAAACATCATTAGGCAACTCTGGCTTCGCCGAATGCCGTCCCATATCCAGGCGGTCTTCGCAGCTCAGGCTGAGCTGCCGGTGGATAAGGTCGCTGAGATCGCAGACAAAATTATGGAGGTATCTCCTACCTCCACATCGAATTATGTCCATGCTACCGCAGGCCCACCCGATCAGTTTAAAGATATTAAGGAGCAACTCAGTGACCTCGCGAATCAGGTTTCAGCCCTGAACAGACGCCAAGGGCCTGATTCCAGATCCAGATCTCGATCTAATTCCAGGTCTGGACGACAAGTCCCTCCAAATCCGAAGGCTGGCGAGGCGGACGGAGTTTGTTGGTACCATCGAAATTTTCAGTCGAACGCATTTAAATGTACTAAACCCTGCTCTTGGGTTGCACCGACGGAAAACCCTCCCAGCAGTCAGTGATGGCGGCGACTGACTGCCCACTTTCTAGCCGTCGTTTATTTGTGACAGATAAAAGCTCCAAGTTACAATTTTTACTTGATACAGGGTCGGACTTGTGTTGTTTTCCACGACGATTGTTGCATGATCGTCGCCAAGCTACCGATTTCGACCTGAGTGCTGCTAACGGGAGTAGCATCAAAACTTACGGAAGCCTATCACTGACGCTTAACCTCGGTTTAAGGCGGGATTTCACGTGGAATTTCATAGTAGCAGATGTCAGCACCGCGATAATTGGTTCCGATTTTCTCGCCTATTACCATTTGCTTCCCGACTGTCGGAATAGACTCCTTGTCGACGGAAGCACTGGTTTATCTGCTCCAGTGCAGGTAGCGAAAAACTTACAACTCAGTATCAAGGTGATTTCCGCAGCTCCTCCTTTTTCTAAGTTGCTCGCCGAGTTCCCAGATATTACTCGGCCCCCTGGCATTCATAAACAACCCAAGCATCATACGGTGCACTACATCAATACTACTGATGGGCCCCCTGTGTCATGTCGACCACGACGCCTGGGCCCCCAGAAGCTTGCCGCTGCTCAGAAGGAATTCTCAGACATGTTAAAGTGTGGAACGGCGAGGCCTTCTAAGAGCCCTTGGTCCTCACCATTACATATGGTTCCCAAGCGTGACTCCAGCTGGCGCCCTTGCGGGGATTTCCGCGCCCTTAACGCACGAACCGTACCAGACCGCTATCCTGTGCGCCACATTGGTGATTTTAACCAACGAATTTCAGGCTCAACCATATTCAGCACCTTAGATCTTGTTAAGGCTTATCAGCAAATACCAGTTTTCGAACGAGATATTTGCAAGACTGCTATCACAACTCCATTCGGCCTTTTCGAATTTCCGTATATGACATTTGGTCTACGCAACGCGGGACAGACGTTTCAACGTTTCATCGATGAGGTTGTTAGGGACTTGGATTTTTGTTTTGCTTATGTCGATGACATTTTAATTTTTTCACGCGATGCCACCGAACACGTTCGACATCTGCGCACCCTTTTTCAACGTCTGCAAGACTATGGTGTCGTGTTGAACACGGCGAAATGCAAGTTCGGCCAGCCTGAAGTTATTTTCTTGGGACATCTTCTGAGTGCGGCAGGTATTCAACCTCCCCCGGAGCGTATTACGGCTCTACGGGAGTTTCCTATTCCCAAATCGATTCAAGGGGTGCGGCGTTTTCTTGGAATGATTAACTATTACCGTCGGTTTGTACCTCACGCGGCATCGCTCCAAGCGCCATTAATCGACGCCCTAGCAGCGACCAAGGATAAAGGCGCGAAGCCGTTTCCATGGACACCCAAGTTGACAGAATGTTTCGAAGCGTGTAAAGAAGGCCTTTCCGCTGCTACCCAGTTGGCGCACCCGGTGGCTGATGCTCCCCTTGGTTTATTTACGGATGCTTCGAGCGTTCAAATCGGTGCTTGCCTCCAACAAAAAGTGGGTGAAACGTGGCAACCCATCGCATTTTTTAGTAAAAAACTGGCTGCTAAGCAGGTGGAATGGCCAGCGTATTACAGAGAACTTTTGGCGGTTTATGAGAGCGTTCAGCATTTTCGGCACATTCTTGAAGTCCAACATTTTACGATATATACCGACCACAAACCCCTTATATACGCCTTCAAACAGCGCCGTGAAAAGTTACCGCCTTCCCAGTTGAACCAGCTGGGTTTCATTAGCCAGTTTACGACGGACATTGAATATATACCGGGCGCTGAAAACGTTGTAGCCGATTCTTTTTCACGGATTGACGCCATATCGCTAGAGGAAGACTATGCAGCCCTCGCTCTATCTCAAGGGTCGGATGACGAGCTTCGAAAAGTTCGATCCGGCACATCGCTACGACTCGAACAAGTTATCGTTCCTGGAACTCAAACGTCGCTGACTTGCGACACATCTACAGGGAAACCTCGACCGTACTTAACCCCTCCTTTTCGTCGAGCTTTTTTTAATAAACTACATAATCTCAGTCACCCTGGCGCGCGAGCAACCGCACGTTTGGTGTCTGATCGTTTTGTTTGGCCTTCCATGCAAAAAGACTGTCATGCCTGGGTCCGTTCCTGCATTCCTTGTCAGAAGAGCAAGGTCAGTAGGCATGTCTCGTCGCCTCTGGGCCACTTTGGTAATCCATCTGCACGTTTGAGACATGTCCATTTGGATATCATTGGCCCCCTTCCTCCTTGTGGTGGTTTTAATTACTGTTTAACTGCCGTCGATCGTTATACGCGATGGCCAGAGGTTTGGCCAATGATAGGAATCACAGCTGAAGAGGTGGCAGACACGTTTATATCGGGTTGGATTTCACGTTTCGGCGTTCCCGCTGTGGTAACTACTGACCAAGGTCGCCAATTTGAATCCGTACTTTTTACCAGTCTCATGCGTTACTGCGCAATTCAAAAGAATAGGACCACTAGCTATCACCCTTGCGCAAACGGCATGGTAGAACGCCTACATAGGCAACTCAAGGCCGCGCTGACATGTCACGGAGATGGGTGGCTGTCAGCGCTGCCACTGGTGCTTCTGGGAATTAGGACAGCTCTAAAGGGTGACCTAAAAACCACATCAGCCGAGCTGTTATACGGAGAGTCTCTTCGGCTCCCTGGCGAGATGCTGTGTTCGCCTATGTTGTGTCAAGAGCCCCCTTCAGAGTATGTCAAACGGTTGCAAAATAAGATGTCGTTGATGCGGCCTATCCCAGCTTCACGGCACAGTCAAGTAGGTTCCTTCGTTTTCAAGGATCTATCAACATCGTCTCATGTTTTTCTACGGGACGATGCTGTCCGTCGACCTCTGCAACCCGCTTATACGGGTCCATATGCTGTAGTTAAGAGAGGTGACAAAAATTTCACTCTTGACATCCGCGGAAAAGAGGTAAATGTCAGTGTGGATCGTCTTAAACCGGCGTATGTCGAGTTAGAAGGCAACCCTACGGGTGGTTCCTCACCGCAAACAGCTGTGAAATCACCCCCTGTAACTTTGCCGCCACCTTTGCTACCAGCCTCTTCGACAGTAACACCGCCTTCAAGTACGCCTCCCTCAACAACGCAATCAGGTTCTGAACCGCCTGGCTACACCACACGGTCTGGACGAAGGGTTCGGTTTACAATACCTTTTGATTTGTAATACTATTGTTTATATTTAGTTTGTTTTTGTCGGTTAGTGTTCCTTACTCCGTGGGGGGGTGGTGTAGCAACACCTCTTTGGTGAGGAGTTGTTTGTGGCGACAGCCTATGATTGTCTCTTTGACGCGACAGATTTGTGATTGTCGATTCATGTAACTTATAAGCAGTTCATGTTATATTAATTATTATCGTAGCTATCCAAGTACATTAAACTTTATCGGGAGAAAGAATCAACTGTCCTTTCATTGCCACGCCAACGTTCCCATAGTCTGATCATTCTCTTAAAAGGTTTGCCTTTAGGTAACGCTAGTTACTAGTTATTATTCTGTGCTTTAGGTAGACCCAAATGTAGGGAACAGCTGTTTTTTTTCGCGATTTCGATGTTGGTCGCATAGAGAAAGTGGTTCAGTTTGATGGTTTGATCATCCCCTTAAAAGGTTTATCTTTAGTTAGTTTACATACTGTATTATGTCTCTTATTATTAGTTCGTAGCCCTACTGATTTCGATATCACATTGAATTTTAACAAACTCTAAGGAAATGACAATAACATGACAATAACGATAAATAATAAAATGCTCTTAATTTTTTTTATATCTTCGTTCTGTTTTGAACATGTAATATCATATTCGCATTATTCCTATTCTATATCGAATGAGTCGAAAGCTGATGTTGGTAAAGTACACGTTTAAGATTCTTAGATTCTTTATCATCATCATCATCAGCTATTATACGTGCCACTACAGGGCACAGGCCTACCCTCAGGGAAGGTGTATGGGCGTTAGTCCACCGCGCGTGCCTAATGTGTATTGGTAAGACTTCACATACGCATCATAATTTATTCTTCACCGTTTGAGAACAAGTCGGTATTATGTACATAAGGTAGAAAAACTCACTGGTACATGTATGTACCAAGGCGAAAGGCGGTATTATGATGTTATGATCAATAAAAGGTATTAACTACTTAGTAAATTTAAATGTAGAACCTAATTTAATTACTAGAGCAGATTTGTAGTGTACCTACTCGTATAGCCACTAAAGTACCGATAAGCATAATGTAGTCCAGTAAAAATACGAATCGAAATAACTTATTATACCTAAGCTTTTTTTTTGCTAGATCGTAATTCGTAGGTATATTACAAATGATATTAAGGCCCAATAGTCTTTTATTTTTCTTTTTTCGACTACATTTATACAGTTTACCGAAACTTCTCAGAAAAGGTGACGCACTCTCGCAAACAACCAGACCATAATGGGCCACCACATTTCTTTCTGTGGATGATACGAGGTGACTAAGGCATAAGGGATATTGTACTTAACTATCACCATTTTACCCGTCATTCTATCTTGAAAGAAAATGTTTCTTGTATAGCAAATCCGCCATAATACCGAACATTTTCTGAAAATTTTATCTGTCTAGCTATTACCACCTATTACGGTTCAAAAGTAAATAGGCAGGACGGACAGGACAGACGGACGGACGGACAGCGTAGGCTTATCCCGTTTTTACCCTTCGGATATGGAACCCTAAAAAAGCAAGTAAGTAAATAATAATCTCAGCTGCAGGTCATTGTGCGGCGGAGCCAGAGATAGCTGAGATTTACAGAAACAGGCAACGTCTGTCCTTCAGCCGTATTCCAATGAAGGGCAATGGCAAGGAGAGGCACAAGGGCCTACTGTCTAAGGCCAGACTCAAGAAACTCAATGTCTTGGGGAGCACGGCAGTCACACAAGGAAATGAAAGAGGTAAGGATATATGAAGGGCAATTCCGTCAGCGGGGTAAGGGGGCGTCCATTAATTACGTGAGGCGTTTAGGGAGGGGGGGGGGGGGGGGTTAAGGGGTTGAGCAGAATCGCACCCAATCTCAATCGTAATAAAATCGTAATGGAATCGTTGCATCCCTATAATAGTAGATTACACACCGAGGACAGGAAAGTAAGAAAGATCTCATGTAATTGTTGACCGATGCGAAGCCGAGGTCAACAAACATGTGATCTGAGGCTTTCTTATTTACTGTCCGAGGTTAGTATACTATTTTTCTTCTCGACGGAGGGAGGTGAAAGCGACAACTTCGTTTAGCGCAACGGGACGATAATTGACGCTTTACGTCCGGAGGGATGAAAAAAATATTATTCTTAGTTGTCTTATCAAATCAAATATTATTTATTTTACACCAAAAAACAAAACAATAAAATACAGAGAAAAATAACAGAGGCACAAAATAACGCGGTTTTATCTCTTAAATAAAAATAATAAAGCATAAGTAAGCCCACCATACCTACTTATTATGTTTTTTTATATAAATCCAATGCTCGATTGAGCACAAATTAACGTTCCTATTTACACTAAAAAAACTCATTTTGGAAAATATCACGTGAGATTAGGGAGGAGGGGGTCGAAAAATCGCCAAAATCACCTCACGTAATTAATGGACGCCCCCTAATTGCGTTAAATGGCTATAACTTTTGTTCTACATAAATAAACTTTTATGCAGAAGCTAGATCTGTTAAAAACCTTACAATCTTTCATCTTCTTAATTATCAAATTATCTAACTAAACAACTTTATCTATGGAACCAATTGACATCGAAATATCGAAAAAAAAACCACTTGCCCATACATTTGGCTCAAGTAGTAGTTTTGTGGTGGTCCTTTGGCGAGTAACCTTGCCAAAGGACCACCACAAAACTACTACTTGAGCCAAATCGAACTTCGATCCCCGTTCATGCCGACTCGTACCAATGAGTTTTTCGGAATTTATGTACGATTTGTAACACCACTGGCTTTTCGGTGAAGGAAAACATCGTGAGGAAACCTGCATGCTTCAATTTCGAGGCATGTATTGTACCCACTGTCCATTATAAGTGGCGACGGGCTCACCCCCCGTCACACTGGACAGTTTCGGTACTACTGGTAAATCGTGGATGTTCTAAGGTTTTCAGAATATCTCTGACTACCCCCTCGGGGAATATAGTCGTGAGCATAATGCTTATGCTTATGCTAGTAGTTTTGTATGGAACAGCAGATTTTTTTTCGCGATTTTGATGTTGGTGCCACAGAGAAAGTTGTTCAGTTTGATGGTCTGACCACGAGAAAACGCCGATCATCCCCTTAAAAAAGTGTCAGCTTATTAAGAAGGGCCGTCTCTTTTTACAAAATAGAGGTCTCTGGATTCGCTTTTGATAGCACAAATTATACATGAATGTGGCACGGACCTGAAAAAAGACGGACGTAATGTGACACTAAAAAGATGTGAAGCATGCAAGGTCCAACATTTTCGTTTGTTCTACAAGGGACCTACACTCACACAGATGCACTAGCTCTAGGCGCAGGTCCTACATCCGTCACCATTATGTACCGCGTGACAGCACACACACAAAAGAAATGGGTGCTTCACTCGTGATTAGACGAGATTACCTACGTCCGTCTTTTTTTCAGGTCCGTGGAATGTGGATGCTAATTAAAATTTTATATATTCACTACTTACATTTTTTGCTACAGATCCTATGATAAACTTTGAATTATCCCTTCATAAATTTATTTATGGACCTAAAGTAGACGGTAAGTGCCTGTTTTTCATAATATGGGAGACAAAGGGGCGGCTTTGGAAAAATATACAACGTGTAATGAAAAGCGCAAAACCTCATACACCCTAACAAATTTTTATCGAAATAATTGGATTGAAACTATATTTCATTCAAACACAAAAATAAAGTTATTCGCATTTAAGTTTTCATGCAAAAACGATTTGTTATTATTTCAGTAACGAACAAAAGCGCTAGGTGCTCATAGATAGGTACCTACATTTTAAGAATCTTGTTTTGGTAGTAAATAGGGAGAGTGTACCTGTGTCAATATTTTGAAAAAATGTAACCTAACCTATGGTTGAAACACAGACTTAAAAGAAGAACCAGACGTAATCTCGTCTAATCGTCAGTGAAGCACCCATTTCTTTTGTGAGTGTGCTGTCACGCGGTACCTACAAGGTGACGGGTTCTTTTGTTCGGACACTCTCAAGCGCGGTCAACGTCCAGTAGTTGGTAAATCAAAGTTTAGATTAGGTACATCAATCAAGCATCAATCAGATTATTCGTCTTCTGTTTTTTATTTCAACTAACATTGACTTACCAACTATATACTGCATAGGTAGCATGCCGCCGTGATACAGCGCTATCACACCTCGCTTTCTTTCTATTTGCACGCGAACCAACGAGACAAAAGACGTGATACAGCCGTATCACGTGTAGCATGCTACGAGTGCTGGACGAAGGGTCCGCGCTCAAAAGTGTCCGAACCAAAAGAGAACTAAAACGTATAAAGAGAACTAATTACGCGACAGTCTTTGTTCCAACGACCGACGACGCGCACGCGAGCGCGTGCGGCGTGCGCCTTGCCACGACGGGGTAAAAACTATTCAAGCAAAATGGAAAAGAATTTCAGCATTATCAATGTTTACTTATATTACTATAAATGTACTTTATGTTTGAGTAGGTTAGTCTCGGACACTTTTTTCGAGAATTTTGTACTAGACGTCTATTATTTTGTATGTCAATATCAACTAAACATAATTTATCTTTACAGGAGATTTTGAACCTGAATCTGCTACTTTGAGCAAAATGAAAAATGCATATTCTGATGATGCCTTCGCTCAATTTCCGACTGGACACATTTTGCGGTTAGTCGAGAAATACGTACTAGTTATGGCTACTACCTATTTGTTGTCGATATCTAGTAGGTAGGTAGATACTCGTACTAGTATTCTGCTGCAGTCAGTAGTCAGAGACTTCAGAGAGTCAGTAAAGTAGTATGGTCTGCTACAGAAAAAATACGCTAGGTGTTACAAAAAAAATAAACATTTAAGGGGGTGGTTTAAACCATCAAACTGAACAACTTTCACAATGGGACTAATATTGAAATAGCAAAAAAAATCTGATGTTCCATTCTAAACTACAAATCTACTCGAGCTAAATGTAGGTATGGGATAACAGATTTTTTTTCGCGATTTCGATGTTGATCTTATAGTGAAAGTTGTTCAGTTTGATGATCTAAACAACACCCTTAAAAGTTTTAAATATTTATTTTTACTTTTGTAACAGCCTGCACACTAGTATGGCAGATGAAAATGATTTATAACAGCTGCTTTTCTTTTTTTTCTAATTATTGTTTATAATTAAAGTTATCATTTAGAGATAAAATCCAACTCAAAATTGTCTTATTAATAATGGAAATGAATAATAAAAATCATGCCAAACTAGAAAAAACATTTAATAGGTACCAACTTACTTAAAAAAAATCTATGCCATTTGTTAAATAAAGTAGGTAACCATTTAGGTACCATTGAGTAATTAGTACTTACCTATTCTTTTTTACCCGACTGCGACAGAAGGAGGGTAATTTTTAGAAGTAAATCCAAAGAAAAACTCCGCTGTACGTTTGTTTTTAGATTAAAGAAATTAGGTACGAACTATTTTGGAAAATTCGGCTAAAAGATAAATTAAATGACTAGTCATCTAAACTTTACAAAACTGTAACTGAAGTGTGTCTGTACATTGAAGATATTTACAAAAAAAAAAAAGATTACGATATGGTTTTTAGGTACTTATTCCTGTCCTGACTCGAAATCAACCTTTTTTTCGACCTTTTTTTATCTGTTTGTCTGTTTGTTTGTTTGTTCGCGCATCACGCAAAACTACTGAACCGTTTTTGATGACACTTTTTTTGTTTGATAGTTTATGATCTGACTTAAAATCTGGTAAGTAAGTATATAGGTAATTTGTGCCGACGAAGTCGCGGGTAAACACTAGTATTTGAGTCGTATAGAATCAAAGGCGGCAATCTGATGTTTATATTAAAAATTTGCTGTGATTATGGCAATAATCAGAATTTTGAATAGTTTCTACCTTTATAAATACTTTTTAATTTTTTTTTTTTTTTTTTTTTTTTTTTAATTAACAGTTCGTATCAAAAACTGATATTGTATCGGAAAACCACTTCGAAGTATGAAATTCGTTTTAAATCTGACAATCTGTCAAGTAAAACTAAAACCACTAAAACAGTGAAATACTTTTCTTTAAATTGCTAAGGGTTGAACTACACAAGCCGTCATCGCCATCGCCTGCCGCGTATCGCGTTCCGTCTATCTTATATGCTCTCGCAAATGAAGTTCCTGAGTGACAGTAAAGGATGGAGCGACGAAAAAGGGCGATCGCGTGCGGCTATGTGTAGTTCAACCCTAATCAGTCATAAATCAGATTGCCGCCTTTGATTCTATATGACTCATTTATTTAAAAGTGGTCAGGTTTGTAAAATTCCCGTAGTGATTTTGGCACGGACCTGAAAGAAATACGGACCGAGTATTGCACTAAAAAGATGTGAAGCATGCAAGGTAATACAATCTCGTTTGTTCTACAAGGGACCTACACTCACACAGATGCATTAGCTCTAGGCGCAGGTCCGACAACCCGTCCCCTTATGTACCGCGTGACAGCACGCACACAAAAGAAATGGGTGCTTCACTCATGATTAGATGACATTACGTCTGGTTCATCAGTCTGTGGATTTTGGTAGTTTTCTATAAATGAGTGGGATTCTGCCATAGGCGAAGTATTTTTCGCTTACGCTGATAGACGTAACATCAGTGTAACCGCGTATGAGACAGCGATAGTCATAAAATCCTATACAATTTATATGAAAATAGATGTCTGACTCCGGAGTCAGACAGCCGTCGTAGAACAAAAAAGTAGCAACGTCGATAAGGACAGCAATAAGTAGCGATCTCCTTTTTTAACTAGAGCGAATTTGCTATGTGCATCTCTTACTGAGTGATATGACAAGACACGTGCTTTCTTCTAGTTCCTTCTCTTTCTACGGATTCTGCAGTAAGAGATGGATGGAGGCAGACCAAAGAGATTTAATTTTGAGGCAGACGACATATTGCGCCCACCACGGGGGTAACACAATTAATGGGATAAAGGCACGAATATCATGATTTTGTATTTCAGTAACCACCCTCTTAACAATAAGCAATCTTACGCATTTAATTCATTCTCAGCTCGGAGACTTTCCAAGACAAGACTGGAGTACACTTGCCGATGCCAGAGTTCATGCATCGTGGGCACTGTCGCCTTAACGTGACCTGGGACCTGATGCAGACCGCTGTCAACGCCTTCTCCATCCTGCTGGACGGCGACATCAGAGATGTCAGGAACTTACCATCCTTTTATGTACTGAGCTCTGTAAGATCATGTTGTGTATCTAGGTATAATATTATTTTTGGACGTGGTTTTGTTACGTAGGCGATAGGGACACTAGTGAAACAGCCGATAGCTCGTAGCACACTGGTTTATTAGGTGACAAGTCGAGTGAACGCAGCTACAAATACCTACAGCGTCCTTCTTAATAATTATGCTGACGCAGCTGACGGTTTGAAATTGATCAACTTAGTGAAACTTGTCCAGTTTGATGGTCTAGGGCAGCAGTTCCCAAATTCTTTGCGGTAATCAACTCTTTTTGGTTCACCGGTTTGGGCGGAACCCTAGCTCAGTAAGAACCTAAGAAATAAACTAACTGTTAGATTGTTTTTTTTACGTGAAATCACACCATACTGAGGCTTTAAGGCTTGGTTTACTTTGACTTTAAAAGAAGGATTTTTTAACAAAAAAAAAAATATTTATTTAGTTCGAACCTTAGAGATTCGTTAGAAATAAATAAAATAAATAAATAACGCTCACAGGCACATACATTATAATGATCCCAAACTAGCACTAAAGGCTTTTATTATGGAAACCATACAACAACGGCACGAACATATAACATCCATGACCGAACCGGGATTCGAACCCAGGACCCTGGTTTGGCAGTCCGGCGTGGTAACCATTACACCAACCGGGTCGTCAGAACAAAAAGATATTTACTTAATTATTATAGGTATAATAAATGTGATGAATGAAATCTTTTCATAGTTTTCCTAATGAACCGCTGCTGTGAACACATCTTTAACACTTCACTATTAACTTTCCAATAGATTCGAACAATATCTATGATGAAAATAGCTCGGGGAAAGCTGTCAGTACTCTGGTGGGTAATAAAGGCCAAGAGGAAGACCGTGGATATCCCATACTGGACCCTGGAGGCGTTCAGGCCTCTCTTCAAGTACGTCAATGGTCGAGAAATGGCCCGGCTCAATTTGAGCGACGAGAGAATTCTTACGTTCATAGGAACCCATGCTGATGTCGATAGGCACCAGGTATGGCATATTCTTGTTTTTTATTGGTATTCAAACTGTTTAATGAATAGCTTTATGATTGGCCCTAATCAATTAATAATATAGTCAATAGTTACGAAGATATAAGGCTTTCAAATTTAGTATGAATAATTTCAAAGCCCGATATCTTCGTAATTACATTATAAATTCTAGATTTTCTAAGCTATTTTTCCATACATAAAACGTTACTTTGATTAATACCGTCTACGAGTGTTCTACGACAAAGTTTTGTATGAAATTGACAACTCTGCAACCACCTGCAAACGTATTCCCCTCCTATTTCCTCCCCGGATAATAACACTAGAGCAAAAAATTTTTTACCATACAATCTATGTAGGTACCTCTGCCATGTCCCTATGATTTCTTTTTCATAAATGAATATAAGTATAGCTGTACCTATACTTATACGACCTATGAAATAGACTGAATAAATTATATTTTTTTGGTAGATGGGTGTGGTTGCTAATAGGTACATGAAGCTTAACCCTTCTTGGGCGGAGCCGAAGTACATGAACCTGATGAACAACGTGCTCTGCGGCGTGCCCATGAGCTACATGAGGAGAATCAATAGCAACATCTACTTGCAGCTCACTCATCAGGTAGTTTAGTCTATTAAGTACATGAACCTGATGAACAACGTGCTCTGCGGCGTGCCCATGAGCTACATGAGGAGAATCAATAGCAACATCTACTTGCAGCTCACTCATCAGGTAGTTTAGTCTATTAAGTACATGAACCTGATGAACAACGTGCTCTGCGGCGTGCCCATGAGCTACATGAGGAGAATCAATAGCAACATCTACTTGCAGCTCACTCATCAGGTAGTTTAGTCTATTAAGTACATGAACCTGATGAACAACGTGCTCTGCGGCGTGCCCATGAGCTACATGAGTAGAATCAATAGCAACATCTACTTGCAGCTCACTCATCAGGTAGTTTAGTCTATTAAGTACATGAACCTGATGAACAACGTGCTCTGCGGCGTGCCCATGAGCTACATGAGTAGAATCAATAGCAACATCTACTTGCAGCTCACTCATCAGGTAGTTTAGATTATCTTCGTACAGATGCGATAAGTACCAGGGGGTCTACTCGCACATTCGAACTTCGCAATTACGAGCACATTTTCGTTGAATTTGGTACTCTAATCTACACTGCACCGAACTTTCGAACGACCGACATTAGTTTGACACCTTGGTCGATGAAACCGTACTCTAGTGCACGCTGTCAGTGCTCGATGAATTGAATTTGACAGATGTCAAACTGATGTATTTTCGATAAAGTGGACGACAAGTCAAGAGCTATCTTTTTGATTATCGTTAGTAATTTTCGTGAATTAATTTAATGTTTTCAGTTATGTTTCTGTGTCAGAATTGTAAGATCTGCAATCTGGATGAGATTAACTGTACATAAAAGGTATTTCTGATCAATGTTACTGAATCAACTATTAAGTAATCTGTGTCAAAAGTAGTTCTTGTTGGTGAAATTAATCCAGACTCCTTTGTGACTGCGATGTCTTGCAAAAAGCATGACGTGCCTCCTCGGAGATGGATATCCAAAACCGGTATACTATACGGTATACTTAGTAAGTATGTTTTCAGTGAGACGCAGTGAGTTTGGAGTGAGATGTAGCAACTAGGAGAAAAAGGGCGGACACTTTTTCTCCTAGTTGCTACATCTCACTCCCTGCGTCTCACTGAAAACATACTTACTAAGTATAAGGTACCTATCAATTTGGTTAAAATAAAGGTTGTAAGAAAAAACCGAAGTAATATTTGATGGTGTGATAGGACCTCTGATTCTTTTTTTTTACTTCGTCTCCATATAGTGAGAGTTTTTTAGTTCAGTTGATGGTCTTAACCACCACTTCAAATATTACTAGGGTGTTTTGTTACACCTTGTATATTTGATTTTGATCTGGGACCTATTCGACTCATGATGAACCAATGTAGCCTGCAGAAAGAAAATTTCTGGCTCGGGCGTGAAAGAACTACTAACATGTAAAATTTATCATAATAATATAGGGTCCAACTTAATATGCGGACACTTTTTAAGAGGATGATCAGACCGTCAAACTGAACCACTTTCTCTATGGAACCACCATCGAAATCGCGAAAAAGAAATCATCTCTTCCATACAAAACTGCAAACCTCTCGAACAAATGTCATCAAAACTCGAGCCAAATGTATGGGACAGCTGATTTTTTTCGCGATTTCGTTGTTGGTCCCATAGAGAAAGTTGTTCAGTTTGATGGTCTGAACATCCCCTTAAAAAAGTGTCAGCATATTATTCTTAATATGCTGATACTTAATCACGCGGGTCCTTCGGGACCCTGTATAATAAGGATGTAAAGGATGGATCGAGTTAGAATAGGTTACATATTATTCTAAGTAGAGGAACAAAACGCTAGCGTGAAGAATTATTTATTGTTTCAGATTAAAAGGACAAAAGCAGGCAGAAGAGCAAATTTTATATAAATTAAGGGAAGAAAGCAAGATCCATGTTCCAGCATAGTATCTTGTTTCCGTGACCTTTTCAGGGTACTTAAAAACTACCTACTTCAGTCCTGGATATGATGCTGGGTTTACATGCACGCCGTGCAGCCCGGCAAGCTTAGGCAATTCGCTGTACATCGACTCGTCTGTAAAGTGATTGTTACTACTTAACTTTATAGAAGCCTCAATGTACAGCGAATTGTCTAAGCTTGCCGGGCTGCAAGGCACGCGTATGAACGCACCTTGAGAAGTTAATTATTACCAGCATAGGTAGCATGACACTGTGATAAAGTGCTATCACCACACCTTCGCTCTCTTTCTATTTGCACGTGAACGAACGAGATAAAAAGTGTGATAAAGCCGTATCACGTGTAACATGCTACAAATGCTGCTGGTTAAAGTATAAATAAAAGCCAGTTACAATGAAAATATTTTGATTTATTTATTTACTTGAAAACGTCACACACAACACAAAATAGGAAAAGATACCATTTTATTTGTCGAATTATAGTACAGTCTTACATAGGTATTCTCATGCCTGTCTCCCAATGGGGCAGACTTATGATCCTTATATAAAATTATAATTCTACAAATAAACTTCATACTACAGGTTTTTACAGTATAGAATAGAATATCTTTATTTGCTCTGAATAGGTACAGTACAGATCTTAATGTCATACAATTATACAATAATATAAAACAACCATTAGGTATATAGGTATCACCCTTCAGCTAAGTTAGATTAGCATGCAAAGTTCAAAATAAACATTAAAAACGTGTGTTTCTCTCACTCATTCACATTATAAAAATAGCTATTTATATAGCCTATGTCACTCTCACGATTTTTACGAATCTAACGACACCTCATACATCAAAATCCATCAAGCCGTTTAGGCTGTAGGGCATGCCAAAGAAATAGACACATTCATACATACGTACATACATACCTACATACAAACGCTCGAAAAACATAACCCTCCTTCTGGCGCAGTTGGGTAAAAAACAATAGTCAATTAATAGATTTCTTAACTTTTTAGACATTATTGTAGATTTCAACACAAATACTGTAACAGTTTTTTTGGTATACAAGGTGTTACAAAAATACAAATAAACATTTAAGGGGGTGGTTTAGACCGTCAAACTGAACAACTAGATTAGTTTAGTTTTAAGTCACTTTATTTATAACTTTATTTAATGTCACTATTTTATTGAACACACCCTAAAGAGTTACATAATTAAAATTATGTTTACACATTAAATATTACATGACCTAATATCCTGACGTCCTAGAACGTCAGCCTATATACGTCCCAGTGCAGGGCACAGGCCTACCCTCTTGGAGGGACCCGTATGGGCGTTAGTCCACCACGCGTGCCCAATGCAGATTGGTAGACTTCACATACGCATCAGAATTTCTTCTTCTGCAAATACAGGTTTCCTTACGATGTTTTCCTTCACCGTTTGAGAACAGTCGGTAATACGATCCCCCACGCGGTGTGGTAGGCTCCGCAAGGAGCCGCCTGGCTCGCGACCACCCTCCTGCCGGAGTCTGGCGCCAAGCAGCTTGCTGCGTTCCGTCAGTGTGCAGGAGTGCCAGTGCACTTCTGGGTAAGCTCGCTACATCTTCGGCCCCATCTTTGTCCTGAGGACTAGATTGGGGTCAAGAGCAAACCCATCAATAATAAAAAAAAAAAAAAAAAAAAAAAAAATACGTAGGTACATAAGTTAGAAAAACTCATTGGAGCGGGCCATGTTGTCCGTTCGAACCCGGACCTCATGATTGAGAGTCCATACCTATCCACAACGCGCCACCGAGCTCTTAGGTCATCAGGATAAGTAAAATAAAATTAAAAAGTAAAACTGGTTCGTAAAATTATATTTTTTGTATTCCCAACTACTTACCATGAACATAGGTTGAAATTGAAATCATTGGAATCCTTTCAAACTAAGAGTCTACCCATCAAACAGAACAACTTTTAGTATGGGAGCAAACTCAGCAAACAACAGTTTTTTTTTGTTGCAATGATCTTTTGCAACAAAAAATTCAGCTGTTCCATACTAAACTGTAATGCCTAGGTACTCGACACAAATGTAAGAAATAGCAGATTTTAATTTTGCTACGATCGGTTTGCTCCTATAGTAAAAGTTGTTCAGTTTGATGAGTAGACTCTTAGTTCAAAAGGATGACAGTGATATCAATTTCACCCTGTATAACCGTCCCTGCCCGCTGGACAGACGACCTAAAAAAAGTAGCGGGGAGCGACTGGATGAGGAAGGCCAAGGACAGAGTTTTGTGGCGCGCCTTGGGAGAGGCCTATGTTCAGCAGTGGACGATGATAAGCTGATGATGATAATCGTCCCTGAGGGTAGACGTGTGCCCTGTGGTGGGATGTATAATAGGCTGATGATGACAAATAAAAAAACTGGAAATGAAACTGAAATATAAACTGTATATATATGTTCTGAGTTTTCAGATTATCTCTGACTACCCCCTCGGGAATATAGTCGTGAGCATATGCATGCATGCATTAAAAAAAGGACCCATTAAAATGTTTAATTTTAGTTAATTAAAATAATAACAAAAGTGCAGCGCAGCGGTCATTGTAGCGATCATGTAAAGAGGCCTATACCCAGCAGTGGACATCTATGGCTGATGCTGATACGATGATGAAATAATAACCTCTTAACCACAACTACGCTGACAAATACAAAGTAATAGTATAGTTAGAACACCGGTTGATTTGAGGCTTGAGCAAATAATGGTGCTCGGACGAGGTTTAAGATGATTGTGTTTGACATGACATCAACTGACTGACAGGGCTGGGAGTGCTGAGTAGAATGTGCTGGTATGACATCAGATCTCTCTTGATATCCTGTAAAAAAAATAAAAATTACTGTAGCGCTTGTTGGCGTAGTGGAGCTTAGGTATTGGAAACAATCAACAATAAGCAACGTCAGGTCCGGTCAGTCTTTAGACGGGTAACCGTTTAGTCATATTTCATCTCGAGCGTTTTCGTCCTTCGGTAGGAACGTTAAGCAGTTGGTCTCGGATAGTTCCGTCAGATGGCGTTGTAACTATTCGTTAAGCCAGGTCATAGGCCTATTAAGGCGGCTTGACAATTCTCTGACAGCAAGTTGACCACTAACTTGCCTCCACCAACACGCACTGGGCCCGCATGGTGGAGTATGGCCCACTTCCTCTCACCCTTATTCGTGAGAGGAGGCCTTTGCCCTGCATTGGGATTCTACAGGCAATAACTTTATACAATCTGTTTTTTAAACACTCGTCTCCGCTGGGGACCTACATGCAAACATTAGTGTCAAGTGGTGTATGGTGGCTAGCTTTTCGACCGCAATAACACTGCATAAGAAATCTTATAACTTTATCACCTTCTACAACAAACACAGGAAGAAATGGGGTGGGTTCAGTCTAAGCCGGAACTATCTGAACGTTGGCACACAAGCATTTGTTTAGAGCTTCCCAAAACCTCCCCGTAATCAATTTGTCTCAGCTCCCATGCTGAGAACTTCTGAACAGGGGCAACCTGTTCAGAAGGCCCATATCCTTAGTCGCAATCACTGACTATTTTATTGGCCTAGCCATATTTTTGGCTTGATGTTCATGAACATTGAACTTGAAATTGAAAATACGTTTGTCAGTTCATGTTAAGTTAATAATTGACAAAAAAAGATA
Source organism: Agonopterix heracliana (assembly GCA_963693445.1). Taxonomy (NCBI): domain Eukaryota; kingdom Metazoa; phylum Arthropoda; class Insecta; order Lepidoptera; family Depressariidae; genus Agonopterix; species Agonopterix heracliana. Next base: position 7,305,334 of record OY856308.1, read on the forward strand.
CCTACTAAGGTAAATAAATAGTTTACCTTCTTCCCGCTACGAATTGTTTGTATCCCACCGCAACGGAGTCAAATTTTAACTTCTTTCTCCCAAAGGCTCCTCGACTTCTACCTTTCATCAGCACCTCATCGCGTCGTAGATGACCAACCACTGGCAACGTATCGAAGTCCAGCAGAGAAGTCCACAGGAAAGAGATGAACCGACCGCTTTGGCGCGCTACAAATGACGGAACACTATTCCTGTTTACGACCCATACACCATCATATTTCACAGAACTGTATATTATTCACTTGCACGACACTTTGTTACGCAAAACAACACAAATTTTACGAACCAAAACTCACTTTAAACAATAAAAATTCGATGAAATATGAGGACTCCCCCGTGACATGTTGACACTGACAACCATTTTTTTTTTCGTTCTCGGCAAAGGGTATATTAGCCCATACAGCCAATTTGTAATGCATTAATGACATATTTTTCCAGAAATCAAAGGATTCGTTAATTCCATACATACAAAGAAGTCGCTAAGTATCTCCAAAGTATCAAAATGTTATTCTTTTTTGTAAAAAGTGATCCAAATAATTATAATCAACTTTTCTTCGAAATCTGGTAATGATTAAACCGTGCACTAAAAAAGACCTAAATTACTTTTTTAAAGTCTATATTTGTTCGAAATTTGTCTGTGGTGATCGTTCGTTCGATGATTCCTTGTCGCTTCGACTTTCGGTTAGAGTACGGATTTTCGCAAAAGACGAATGACTGTCGAGGCGAATCGACGAATCGGCGATCGAAACTCCGGGTGCAGGCCCAGCAAATACTAGAAGCGCACGACATAAGATAACGAGCTTTCACACGTGACTTCGTCGGCACAAATTATCTAAGGTTAAATTTTTGGTATCTGTTACTAAGTACAATTGCGGGGTAATGACTCGCTCATATGATTCTGAGGTCAATGTTCGCCCGCACCCGCATACTGTATGCACTGCGTGTACCTTACGCACGATAATAATAATTTTGTTAATCATCAATAAAATTATAAACATTGATAATGCAATCTGTTATCATTAACAGGTGCCCTATGGTTCAGTTTCGCCAACTAATTGAATTTACCCTATACAAGGTGTTACAAAAATACAAATAAACATTTAAGGGGGTGGTTTAGACCGTCAAACTCAACAACTTTCACCATGGGACCAATATCGAAATCGCGAAAAAAAAAATTATGTTCTATACTCTACAAATCGACTCGAGCTAAAATAGTATGGGATATCGGTTTTTTTTTTTTCGCGATTTCGATGTTGGTCCCATAGAGAAAGTTGTTCAGGTTGACGGTAAAAAATTTATTCTTACTTATGTAACACCCTGTATACGTGCTATATACCAAATCTAGCCAAATTTTAAGTCAAAACATAAGCGAATAAAATAGTTTCATCAAATCTGTTCAATACTTTTTGCGTGATGCTCGAACAAACAAACAAACAGATAAACTGAAGGAAAAAAATTCTAAAAATGTTGATTTGGAGTCAGGGACACCTAAAAACAATATTTATTGTAAATATCTTCAATGTACACTTGTACAGACACACTTCTGTTACAGTTTTATAATAGACTACTAGTGCTTACCCGCGACTTCGTCCGCACAAATTATATAGGTACCAGATTTAAAGTCAGATCATAAGCTATCAAACAAAAAAGTTTAATCAAAATCGGTTCTGTAGTTTTTGCGTGATGCGCGAACAAACAAACAAACAGACGGACAAAATGTCTATGAAAGGTTGATTAAGAGTCAGGGATTCCTTAAAAACCATATCGTAATCTTTTTTTTTTGTAAATATATCTTCAATGTACAGACACACTTCAGTTACAGTTTTATAATAAGTAGTAAGTACTATAACTATTAAAGTCATGATCTTTCAATTCCCTTGCAGGTGTTTTACCACATCAGAGCATGCGATCCTATGCAGCGAAGGTTTTATCTCGCCATGATGACAAGAACTGAGGTACTCATCACAAATAATAACCCTAGGTACTCGAGCCTAATGTATGGGACAGCTGGTTTTTTCGTGATTTCGAAGTTGGTCCCGTAGAGAAAGTTGTTCAGTTTGATGGTCTGAAAACTGTCAGCATATTAATTGGACCCTATATACTTGGAGGAGGGGTTATTCAGTTTGATCATCTGAACTAGAAAACACAAAAGAAAAAGACCCCATTACTTCGAAGTATTGCTGGCTTGCCAGCCCCCATCTATACGTAATATGCGCAATCATCATCACAGCCTATACAGGGTGTAAGGAAAAGTATCATTATCCTTTAAACCACACACTCTATCCATCAAACCGAACAACTTTTACTATGGGAGCAAACCGATCGGAGAAAATATGTAGACAGCAGATTTTTTTTTTCTCCGATCGGTTCGTTCCCGTAGTAAGTTGTTCAGTTTGATGGGTAGAGTATATGGTTTAAAGGTTAATGATACTTTTACTTACACCCTGTATGGGGTCCTTCTTAATATGCTGACACTTTTTTAAAATTATGATCAAAACTGAACGACTTTCTCTATGGGATTAACATCGAAATCACGAAAAAAAAATCTGCTGTTCCATACAAAACTGCAAACCTGCTTGCGCCAAATGTCCCATTCAACAGATTTTTAATTTTGACAGATTTTTTCCGCGATTTCGATATTGGTCCCATACAGAAAGTGGTTCAGTTTTATGGTCTGATCATCCCCTTAATTATATAGGAGCCTGTATACGTCCCACTGCAGGGCACAGGCTTACCCTCAGGGAGGGTGTCCGTGTATGGGCGTTAGTCCACCACGCGAGCCCAATGCGGATTGGTAGACTTCACATCCGCATCGGAATTTCTTCTTCAGCATATGCAGGTTTCCTCACGATATTTTCCTTCAACGTATGAGAGCAGTGGGTACATAAATTAGAAACACTCATTGGTAGTGGTACATGGCATGTCGTGCGTATTTGAAACTGAGCCTCTAGATTGAGTTTCTGGTGCTCTCTGCAACGCGTCACCAACACTCTCGAGCAATAATATTTATAATTTACTTTGGTGATTTATATTTGGCAGGCGCTTGGCAAGGCATACAGTTGGAGTGCGAGTGACGTATCGCGATTAGGTCTACTGCTGTTGGAGGTCGACGGATACCAACTGGCTACCATCAACCCACAGGCTATGACTGGCATCACTGCTCAAGTTAGTTAACTTAATTTATAATTTACTTTGGTGAGTTATATTTGGCAGGCGCTTGGCAAGGCATACAGTTGGAGTGCGAGTGACGTATCGCGATTAGGTCTGCTGCTGTTGGAGGTCGACGTATACCAACTGGCTACCATCAACCCACAGGCAATGACTGGCATCACTGCTCAAGTTAGTTAACTTTTAATTTATAATTTACTTTGGTGAGTTATATTTGGCAGGCGCTTGGCAATGCATACAGTTGGAGTGCGAGTGACGTATCGCGATTAGGTCTACTGCTGTTGGAGGTCGACGGATACCAACTGGCTACCATCAACCCACAGGCTATGACTGGCATCACTGCTCAAGTTAGTTAACTTAATTTATAATTTACTTTGGTGAGTTATATTTGGCAGGCGCTTGGCAAGGCATACAGTTGGAGTGCGAGTGACGTATCGCGATTAGGTCTACTGCTGTTGGAGGTCGACGGATACCAACTGGCTACCATCAACCCACAGGCAATGACTGGCATCACTGCTCAAGTTAGTTTACTTAATTCGGTATGTTATGTTTTTTTTGGTCTCCATTTTTATATTTTTTACGGATAGAAGACATAATTTTAAGACTCCTATTTCATTCTTATTGCGATTCATTGAGTTAATTAATATAAATTTAATTTTTAAATTATTTTGATCTGTAATCTCTAAGTGCAAAAATGGTGGAGAGAAAATAATTCGAACTCCAAGGAGAAAAACTACATGCTGCTATATTTAAAAAAATTAAACCTGCCTCCTCTTTCTAACTCTATGCTGGAAACAGCTACGGCAACATCAAATGTCAAATTCTGACATTGTCAATGTATTTTTTTTTCTTAAGTACCGGTTATTTTAAGTTGATTTTATGTTTACCAAGGAGTTCACAGGTATTCCAGTGACGTCACTGGCCGGACCGAGAATCGACGTTATTTTATGAAAATATCCTGTAATCCTTTCATTTTAAAATCTCTGACATAGAAAATATGATTATTGAGACAATTATCTCGAAATGGTTTTCGATTCAGCCCTTCAAAAAAAAACTTGACGTACCGAATTTAGGGGGAATTACAATTGGCACGCTCCACACAGACAAAGGTTGATTAGTCATAAAGTCATCGATAAAGTCAATGTTTTTTTTTAGAGACGTGGTCTAGAATAGAAACCAATAATTATGTATTGTGCTTTACATGGAACGTTTTTGCGGTATATTCGTGAGGCTCATTCTAGAATATACTTTTTCTAAGGCTCCACTTGAAGAACATGCTGAAACGGAGCAGCATAGATTTCAAATACTAACACATAATATTGGTAAGCACTAACCGCCTGGCCACGGGACAGGGCGACCGGCGGCGCGACTTGCGATTTTAGAATACACTGCCTACGCGCCGCTGCGTGCTTGCGTAATAGTAGGGACACAACGCTCAGTGTATTCTAAAATCGCAATTCGCGCCGCCGGTCGCCCTGTCCCGTGGCCAGGCGGTAAAGGATTTGGTTCACACCTCAGTCATTTTACGAAAGTAGGTATGGAGGGCTAGGAAGTAATTATGTATGGGACTTTTCAACCGTAAAATAATCAGCACCAGTGACGAAAATCTGAAGAAAAATAATAAAGATGTCGCTAGGCACGGTACCTACGCTACAAGTAATAGAAAAAAAAATGTATATCCCGGAAGGCTTGTTACTTAATAATAATACTAATAAGTACGCTTATAAGTAAATTTAACAATAATTATTATTATTCACTTTTAAACAATGGAATTGTATTTTTGAATGTTTTGAAGTGTGTATCTGTTAATAGAAATTTGCAAAACAGTTTCAGCTTGATTTAAATTTTAAATACTGAGTTTCAAATCTGGTGCGAACGAAAAAAACAGTTCCGGGTCATTTGATCGTAATTTGACTGGCCTAAACCTAAATACTCTAAACTTTGTAGGTAATGCTTGAGATGCCACCCCAAAGCCTACAGTACATCACGGAAGCGCAGCTAAAATACTTGGGACTGAAGCCTCTGAATATTTTGGCGAGAAAACTCAAAGCCTATCAGGACGAACTTAGTCTCCTTGACATGGGTTATGTTATTCGTTATAACCCCTGGTGTGGTGTTTTAATTTTCTTAAGTTTACTGCTGTATTAGAAATACAATTAAAGTTAACTCGTTACTCGTTATGTTTTTGTGCCTGTCGCCGTTGAGACCACGGGGGTATGGGGTGCCGAGGCAAAGACCTTCGTTGCAGAGATTGGCCGTCGACTGAGGGAGCGAAATTGTGACCCCCCCGTTCCGGGTCGTTTCTGGTGCAGATTCGAGGCTTGCCATATCAATTCAACGTGGCAACGCTGCTAGCGTAATGGGCTCCTTTGCGCCAGGATCGACAAGGGGCGGATTATTTGACTGAGCTTGTATTTCTTTGATTTGACGAAGCATGTTGCTGATTTTTGTCTGTTTGTGTATCATTGTTATTGACGACGCTTGTGCTGACCGCTATTTTTTGTAATTTATTAAGTATTATTATTTTTTTTAAACAAATAATTAATTCACAAAATATGATGAGTAAATAAAACCATGTAATCGTTTTAAACATAATAAACAATTTCTGTTCTAAAGAACTGAACGTCGTTAAAATGTTGCGTCATTAAAGTTACTTCAATCAATGACGTTTTACAAATAGGCGCGTCATACGCCAACATCTGGCGATAGTGACGTGCACTAGACGGCGCATGACTATGTGAAAGCCGGGCAATTACCTTGCTTTTTATTGCCATATTGGACCGCAGGCAACGCATCTACATATAAAACATCTTAGACTTCAATACATTCATTTATTTAAATGGCGGTACATTGTAACGACGAAGCGTGCTCAGTGGTGGTAAATGAAATGTGTAGTGGCCATCTTCTGCACTCCGGAGCTCCATCTGAAATTGCCAACGACAGAGAAATTATAAAAGTGTCTGTTCTACAATACAAATAAAATACTTACATAAAGGTTATCGTCATCATCATCCCATACTTAGGTACATAAGAACCAGAGAAGAACCAGAGTACTTAGCTGATATTTTAGAATAAATATGGAAGAATAACTCCAAACAAAATCGAAATCATTTTTGGCACCCCATGAAAAATGACATTTTGTATGAGTTTTGGCGGCGAGTTACAATTTTTAAAGAACAAATTTAGAACGCGTTAAAATTTTTTTGGTGCCACTTTTTGAGCTTCATTTATACTTCTATACATTCTCTTATTCGTAGAGCCCAAAGAATTGCTAAACTAAAGTGGCAGTGGGCGGGGAACATTGCTCGCAGAACCGATGGCCGATGGGGCCGGAAGCGAGTGGCGGCCGTGTACCAGAAAGCGCAGCGTGGGTAGGCCCCCCATACGGTGGACCGACGGCCTGGTGAAGGCGGCGGGAAACCGTTGGATGAGGGCAGCGCAGGACCGGTCGTTATGGCGATCCTTGGGGGAGGCCTATGCCCAGCAGTGGACGTCCATCGGCTGAGATGATGATGATGACTTAGGTACATGAGGTACCAATTATTTTCAATTAAAAGTTGTATTAAAGACTTATAGTCGATAAACGGTTAATACAGATTTATAAGAGATTGGAGAATACATCTAAAAGAGTTCCCGTAAGGCTATTCGTTACGGATATTAATGGTTCATCATCGACGACCTGGTGAAGGCGGCGGGAACCTATTGGATGATGGCAGCGCAGGACTGGTCGTTGTGGCGATCCTTGGGGGAGACCTATGTCCAGCAGTGGACGTTCATCGGGTGAGATGACGATTAATGGTTGCTTGTTCGTATTTCCATAAATTGGTAATCTCTTACCAAAACGTTATGCCATTCAGATTGTGTAGATTTATGCTCTAGCTGTTTCTTTGGGTTGAGCACCACCGCTGGTACATGCTGCTCCCTGACATGGCGCAGTGTTTGTGATATATTGCGCTTTACCAGGATACCATCTCGAGCATTTACATTGGACAGATTGGACATTTGTTTAGTCGTTTCATTTCTCTCGTTCTTTGTAACAAAAGATATTCGTGATACTTCCGGTACATTTACTTTTTGATCTGGAATTTCCTGAATTTTGATGCGCTCTGCCGCTTCTGGTATATTATCTTTCACTTCTGTTACAGCTAAAATAAACGGTTCCTTCATAGAAGTAGTTTTGTTTAATTTTGTTAAAGATGCTGGATTTTGATTTCCTTTTTCGAACCTGGCTATTCCACTGCTATTCATAAATCTGCAACAGTAAAATTTTTGTGAATTCTATACTACGAACTTTATCAGACTGTATTGTGTGTTGTTACTATTATCTAACCTTTCGTTTCCGTACAAGGGTGGTACTAAAACAAAATAAGTTTTAGGGTCATTATTATTAATAATTGTTGTATCATTCTCCGATGCTTCTGTCTGATATTGATAACAATTGCAACAAGCACACCTGACAACTACAGTGTTTCCTGGACAACATAGATGGGGACGATCATCGCCAGTGTTCGAATGTATCGATTTACCGTCATCGTGTATACTGACACGTGAATTATTATTAGCATGAGAATTCTTAGCTCCAGTTGGTGCCGTATCAGTATTAAAAACCGTGTTGAGTACACCTTCTGCATTCCTCACTTCTACATTTAATTTCAAGCTTATGACATCCCCTTTACTAACTAAAACCAATAATGGTTCTTTGACAGATTTGTCAGATAACTCGGTAACATTTTGAAATTCGGATTCTGTAAATGTGATGTCAATATTTGGGGTATCATTATTTGCTACCGGCCGTTCAACATTATCATTGGTCATTCCAGGATTCTGTTGGTTGCCACTAGAAGGCTTTTCATTTGAAGATGTAAGTCTATTATGCTTTAATATATCGTCGCTTATTGGAACTTGCTTGTTGCTCCAAGCGTTGGATGCTGGATTGTTAACGTGTTCTACGTAGGCAATTCGACTCAAACTATTCGTAGAATCAAAACTCATAATTGTCGTGTCAGTTGGCGTAGATATTAAATTTCCTGACAAACTTGTAGCATTAGTCAGCTCCTTGATGACAGGCAAATCCGACATTTTTTTCTTTGTTTCCTTGGAGAAACTATCCAAAGAATTTGTTTTCTGGTTTTGTGTCCCATTAATCGCAATGCTATCTGCATCCAATAATAATGACGGTATACTTACATTTACATCAGAATAAATTATACTGGCTTTGCCGTCAACATTGTCTACTTGAGGAACGTCTGTAGTTTTATCTACGTTTTTTGGTATAATCTTATCAACGACCAGGGCCGGGAGTTTAATATTTCGTGTTGCTATTTTGGATTGTATTTTATTTGGTTTAGGTGGAGTTTTGGGTCTTGGAACTGGTTTAGTTTGTACCGTGTTAACGTGGTTTCGTTCACTTGACTTTACCGCTGTCGTTTTTAGTGGTAATTTACTAACAGGTGATGATGTTATTGGTCTTCGCTGGACTGTTGGACGCTTAATCGGATGGCTGTTTGGTCTCTTTTTCTCTACTGGTTTGATAGAACTAAAATTCATCAGTGTGTTTGGCAGAGTGACCATTATATCCTCTTCAGACTTAGCATTAATAACAGATTTATTTAATATATTTGTTTCTTCGATAGCTTTAGCATCTGTCTGCAAGAACAAAATTACCTGCACTCACTTTATTTTACTTATTATTTTTAATGAATCGATGTAAAAACTGTAAGTTTTATAAGTAATGTTACTCACTGCATCAAGCTTGTAGCTCTCTCGCGGCGTTATATCTTTCTTTACGTCTTCCGTTTCTATAACTTGTGTTATAACTTCTAAAATATTATTGTTGGTTTTACCTATTTGATAGGTATATTTCCTTAAAATATGTATGACGAATTGTTTTAAATAATTCGTCATACATATTTCAAGGACGTTCTTCATCAGACCATAAAACTGAACAACATTGAAAATGGAGCCTATATCGGAATCGGAAAAAAATGAGCATTCATACATTTCGGTCGAGTACATAGACATTTCCTATGAACAGCGGTTCTTTTCTTCGCGATTTCGATGTTAGCTGATCTGAAGCACCCTTTTCAATAGGTATGTAACGTAGCGTAGGTATTTAATTTTAAACCCTTGTATACTGTAGCGGTTCTCCAAACTGTTATCCAATATCTAAGTTTAGTTGACCATACCTGAAGTTTGTTCACTAAGAATATTTGACATTTTTGATTGACGTTTTTCCCAGGATCTGCAACAGAGGTATTGTCTATCTGCAATGATGCGAGATTATGGCAGGTTTTTGTTAAGGTGACAAAAACTGTCTTAATATAAGAGGAAGTATACTCTCCAGCATAGGTAGCATGACACCGTGAAAAAGCGCTATCACACCTTAGCTCTCTTTCTATTTGCACGTGAACGAACGAGATAAAAGCCGTATCAAGTGTAGCATGCTACGTGCACTGCACTGGTAGCATGCGACACGTGATACGGCTGTGTCACGTCTTTTGTCTCGTTCGTTCGCTCGCAATTATAAAGAGAGCGAAGGTGTAATAGCGCTGTATCACGGTGGCATGCTACCCATGCAGAACCTTAGGCGTATAGCATACTTACAGAAAGAGTCGACGCCTCGACGCCGGCCGTCTCGACACTCTCGACTCCTGTATGCTATACGCGCCTGGTTCTTGAGAGTATAATATGTCCTCAACTTTGTTACGGAGATGATTAAAATAATAATATTTGTTGTACTTTAGCATACAGTGCGTTCTGATTGTTTAGGACGAAATTCATGTGAGAACCTGATGTAAATGAAACAAGAAACGGACAAAAAACGACCGTCTAGCCTAGCCTAGCTTAAGTTTGGAATCATTACAATAGGTATGTATGTGCCTATGAGCGTTATTTATTTATCTGTAGGCCATTCCATGCCAGTCCATATCTGCTGAATGATCATTAAACAAGTACTGACCAGTACAGCAGTGTCACTAAAATGATGCTAATGGAATTTTTTGATTACCTGGATGCCTTTATAACGTATTTCTCATAGCCAGCGTCTATGAAAGAATCTTCTGGTAAAACAGCCACGTAAGCCACACCATTGCTTAGTTCAAAAGGACCCTTAACAGCCTGCCCTTTTAATGTATACAGATTCAGTAAGGCATGCCTGGAAAAATACAGAATGCGATCCGTAAGAGGATATATTCTCGTAGTCCTTGTAGAGCTTCCAGCGCGTTGCATAAAACAATACAAATACGAGTAAATATACAGTTTCATTGCTAGGATTAATTTAAGATTTTTAAAGAAATTTTGATCCACAAACTTTGAAATTGAGGAGAGCGTCGGTAGCGCGTTGTGGAGCCCATGGAAACTCAATCTTGAGGTCCGGGTTCAATAAAACAGAGTCGATACATATACCAAAGGCATAGCATAGCATATGCTCTCGACTATATTCCCGGTAGTCAGAGATATTCTGAAACCTCAGAAAATCCACGTTTCACCAGTACCTATTACCGAAAATCTGTCCAGTGTGACGGGGGTCGAGCCTGTCGTAAGATGTTTGCCGGCCATTATACTAGTGCGAAACGTGTATGTTCTGAGTCTTCAGAATATCTCTGACTATAGGGAATTTAGTCGTGAGTAGAACTTACTTCGATCCGTATTGGGAGCGAGCTAAATATCCCAGAGTGGCTTCCCACCAGTTTAATTCCTCGGACCTAAGATGGTACTTCCTCGGCGGTGAATACTGCTGTCCGTTCGAAAACAGGAAGATGTCGATAGCCTGCCAATCCTTTTTGTGACTTGGTATCTTGGGTTCATCATTCATTATTATTGTAAAGAGCACATTAACGTAGGTATAATTATAATTTAAGTACCTTTAATGAATTTCAGAATGACCATTCTATTATTTTGAATTTAAGTAACTATTTTCTTTTGAAAATAATATTTTGTCTATAGTTATTGAAATACGAAATATTAAAATTTTTATAAACACCACATCGCAACACAAATCCGCCAAATTTTGGCATTATTGATCTGATTGATGATTGACGCAGTACTTCTTAACCAAGGAATATACTACTCTGTTTCTAACTCTATGGATTAATTACTTTATTTTTAATGATACCAAATTATGAAAAAAAAATTAAATCGATTTTTTCGATTGTCACTTTGTCACAGCACTAAATGAATGCACACTGGCTGAAAATTCGAACACGCTCAGAAAAAGAAAAAAAAAAGATAACATTTATTTTTCTTTCAACTTTTATGGCGTTATCTAAGTAAATTTCGGTCCAAACATAGTACATAAAAAAAGACTTACCTTTAAAACAACGTAAAAGATATATTTTTTTTAAATTAGGAAATGAAAGAATGAAAACCACTTGACTAGTATAGTTATTTATAAATTATAACTTATGAACATTATTATAACGTATTGACATGTGATTCGAATTAGTACTGTAAGTTGTTATTGACTAATATTAATAGATATGACAACTAGTGGCTCTCTACGTTTGCTGTGCCCTCACAGCACAGGGCGTCACCTGTACTGTACTAATTTTTTATTATAATAATTAACATCTCTATAACTTGTGACTGCAAATATTTAAATAAATAAAATAAATAAAAAAGCAAGAAGCTCAAAAGGTATTGATGACAAGTTTATGTACCTAGTTAGTACATAATATATGATAGTTTGTGTACCTAGTCATTAAAAGATTTTAAGTATTAATAAGTGATAAGAAGTTTGGAGAAAAGTGTTTTCAGCCACAATTAGACACTATAATAATATATTGTGTGTAATCCATGAATGTCAAGGGGTTGTTACACCCCACCTAACCCTGCGATTTAGTTACTAATTCTCACCTTGGGTCAACGTACGCCGCGCCCTAAGGGCGAAGTGAAGTCATGTTTAGCCATTATGGTTTAGCCTGATCGCAAATCGATCTATAACATAATGATCATTCGTTCGTTCGTGGTCGGTCAACTTAGCAAAAGGTCCTGTCTTCTTCTTTTTTTTTTATTTATAATTAATGGACTTGTTTTTTTGTAATTAATGCATTTCCGCCAATGTCAAGTGTTTTGAGGGAGTATCTATCCAATCTCGAGGATTGTTTTTGAGTAAGAACAACTGAGAAGGATTATGGAGCCTCGTGGCAGGCTGAAAAGCGAACCGCGCGAACACCACGCGAGAGACAAGTGTTCGCGGCAAGTTCTGCAACGTGATTCCTACTTTCTTCTTATCGCGTGGGCAAGCCCTGATGTCAGAGGTTATTCAAACCGCCTACTAAATTTACTGTAGAAGATGAGCAATCGGTCCTCCTCGGATATAAGTAGTCCACTTTGCAATCGGTCCACTTCTCGAACGGTCCACAACACAGACTTACCAACTACTGGACGTATAGGGTCTGCACTCAAAAGTGTCCGAGTCCGAACCAAAAGAGAAACAAAACACATATAAGAGAAACGTCTTCGTTTTTGACGGACTACGCGCACGTCTGCTTACCGTGCTGCTGTAGGTAGTTACTACTGTCAGAATTTGTTAAACCTACGCAAGCAGAATAACATTAAAATGTCATCACTTTCAGTGTTTTTAGTTGGATTTGTATGTATTACTACTAGATGACCGCGGCGAACTTTGTACCTCCTTAGAATCTTCCCGACACACACTTGGCCGTTTTTTTAAGCCTGTGCTCATCACTAATAATGTAGCATTCTAATGGTGAAAGAATTATTAAGTATTAAAGAAAAAAATTTAAGAGAGAAGATCGGTCCAGTTGTTTCGGAGCCTATTCATTACAAACAAACAAACAAACAAAAAATAAAATCTTTCCTCTTTTTGATATTAGTTTCATATCATAGTTATTTTATTTGTATTAGTATAGATATAGGATAACGTACGTAGGTACGTTTATGTACGTTAGGTTAGACACTTTTTCGAGAATGTTGTATTAATCCGTCGTCCATAAGTTAGTATGTTTACATACGTCAATCGCCGTAATCCTTAGATCAAAATAAAATGAACCGTAATCAGTAAAGCGTATCAAATGGCGCCTCAGTACAGTATGGTACGGTTTTCTCAGAAACGTGATGTTTCGGTAAATTCGGATGATCAATATTATAGCTACTCTTTAAATAAGTTAAAAGTATACATACCAAGATTGAATTAGGTGGAATGGAACGCTTAGATAACTAAAACTTAACTAAAAAAAAATATAGAAATATTTTGAAAGAAAATACGTCTCGTAGTCAAGTCTGAGTATAAATATACAGGATGAAATTGATATCAATAACATCCTTTTATACTAAGAGTCTACCCATCAAAATGAACAACTTTTACTTTGGGAGCAAACCAATCGGAGCAAAAGAAATCCAGCTGCTACTGTTCCATACTTAACTGCAATGCATACTCGGCTCAAATGTATGCAAAAGGATGCTAATGATAAAAATTTTACCCTATATACAGGGTGTAGTACCTACTTCTAGAATAGAAATGTCATCCATCCACAAAATTCTCAGAGCAATGAACTCTATAAAACCTTTATTCTTAGATAAAACGTATATAACATCAAATAAAGTAATTTTGATTGTCTATATGTTAAACAAGTTAACTTCTTACACTGGCTTAGGCACAAAAAAAAAACACTTGATTTTAAATGGATTCTATAAACTGTGACAAAAATAAATCCCATTCGAAAACATTTGATCCGGAAGTCATTTGCTTTCTCAACTTATTTTGGGCATTATCTCTCTATCCGGCAAGTTGGGCAAGCAAGCGGACATTGGCTTCGTAAAAAGAGGATAAAACATAAAAGTAGGGGAGCATGTAAATAAATACACAGCGCGTGCTATTTGCGTGTCTGACGCGCATGCGCGGAGTTCGTCCCCATCATCACATGAATAAATATCCATACAGAACGAAAGCTTCATACAAGTGGCCGCTGCTGACTAACACATAGCGCGCGTTATTTTACAGGACGTACGAACTGCACGCACACACTCAGCTGGTATGTGCGTCTGTTCGTATGTCCTTTAACGAGCGCTATGTGTGAGCCATCAGCGGCCGTAGTTTGAAGCTTTCTTTCTATGGGGATATTTATTCATGTGCTGTCATAGTCACTGTTCGCACAGAAAAAACTCTTAATTATTTCCACGGCGTCTATGTGAACTCATAGGTGCCTGTAGGTACCTATCGTAGTGCCACTGTATGAAGTTTTGTCTCTGTGGACTATTTACTCATGTGAATACAAAGATAAACAAATTATCTAAAGTTTAGATTACCCAGGGGCACGCTGGACTTCATTGACTAGTGTTAAGAATGGTCGTTGATAATTTGTGGGCACAGCATTAAAGACAGAAAGAAATATGTTGTCACTGCTTTTTAATATAATCTCACGACCGTATATACCGAAATCGACAGAAAATACCGAACCAAATAAATAATACTTACTGATTGTTTAACTTGCTTTGCTTGCTGATGTTATTTACTTCGATCAAAGTAAAATTTAAAATATAGGTAAGATAACCTATTTATTAAAATGAGGTCAAAATTGACTTTACGTATAGGGTGGTATTGGTTATAAGGCATGAAAATTCCCAGACCTTGACTCTTTGGGCTAATTAAATTAGGTCGAATTAGCAGAAGATCTTTCTAAAAAAATTTACCTAATATAGTTTGGAATCGCTGACGTCAGCCATCTCGAAAGTAGAAGCTGAAATCGCCATGAGATTGTGTAAAAATAAAACCATATAATTATGCATATGTAGGTACGTTAGTAATTAGAGCGAATCATACAGACCACTTTTAACTATTTGGTCGATAGCCAATCTCTATTATTAACTATTATTGGAAAGTTTAAGCTTTCTCAATTAGCGTATGTCTTCAAATCAAAAGCACGTGGAAATGATGTCGAATTAATAGATAAAATAAACGAATTGTCACGTCTGATATCATCGTTAATCTTTGTGTACATTGTCTGTCCTTGTCATCGGCAGCAGACCGGGCTCGCCGCCCGCCCAAATATGCATCCCGCCCAAACCCAACACAACCTAATTCAACTGCACAATCGAGTGTTATTTTAATTTGTTGCACATCAGATAATTATGCCATTGTGTTCCTAAATTATGGAATCGTACTAAATGAAATGACGCACGTAGCTCCTATCATGATTACTAACATAGACGATTACAACGCAGCGCAGGGGGACGGAATTGAATAAAGTGTAAGATAGGCTAGCTGCATGTTATCAGGTGCTAGTTGAATGAATGAGCGGAGGACATGTGGGCCGGGAGCCATGCGCCAGAGAGAGGCGCGGCGCGGGCGCGGGGCCCCGGCCTCCTCCGCCGCCCGGCGCCCGGCGCCGCGCCGCAGTCCGCGCGAGGAGCCGCCGCCGGCCCGTTGTCTGACGCCTCCACCCGCGCGCCGCATCGTGACTCGCGATCGTCGCCTTTGTTTACTGTCGAGCGCGCCCACTACAGCTGTTCACAGTGCCGCATAGACGCGCCTCGTTCCAGTGCTACCATTCTGTGTTATCCTCTCTAGTTCTCTGTGCGACATCCCCAGTGTTTGTGTAGCCTCCCGAACGTAGATGGAGCACCCTCGGTGCCTGTGAAGTGGTCGGAGCGGTGCGCGCGCCTTCGCCGGCCTGCGGGCGGCGGCCAGCGGCTCGACCATGGCGGCCACTGCCCGCCGAGAGATCGACACCGGCGAGGAGGACATAGCCGCTATCGCCAAACAGATTTCTGATCATGCAGAAGCGATTTACCAGACGTGGAAGGCGCGTGGCCTCGCGCCTACTGAAATACTGTCGTGCCGGCCCACGCCCGGCCTCAAACTGACCGAAAGCATTCGCACGAAGCCGAGGACCGAGCCCAAGCCTGAGATTAAGCAGCGCCCGGAGCTCAGACGAGAACAGCGTCCGGAGGTCATTCGAGACCAAAGACCAGATGTACGTAGAGACCAGCGCATGGAGACGAGACGCCCCGAGCCCGAGGGCGAGACGATAGAGGTCATGTTGCCTCCAGATCTAGTGCCGGAACGTAACGGCACCGCAGGCGCAGGTTCTCGGCGCGCAGACCCCGCGGCCATGCGGCTGGAGGTAGCTCGCGAGGAGGAGCGTCTGCTGCGGGCGCTGCGCACGGGCGGCGTCGTGGCCGAGCGCTCGGCGGAGCGGCCCGACGTGGTGCCGCCGGTGTCACTCGTTGACTACGCCAAGAGTCGGTACCAGGACCGCCTCGAGACTGGAGCGAGGAAGCCGTCCACGGGTGCGAGTGGCGAACGGCGCGCTTCACTGGGCTCCCATGTCACCGAAGCCAGGTCTAAGTTCGAGGCGCGAGCTCGTCGCGCGTCGAGTGCGGGCGCCGGCGAGCCCGCCGCAGCGCCGGGCGCGCCGGGCACGACGCCCGTGCGACCCTTCCTCACGCGCGGCTCCGTGGCCGAGCGCGTCCTCATGTTCGAGCGCTGCCCGAGCGAGGCCACACTCGAGCTCGCCAAGAGGAAATCTCCATCTGCTACCACGTGGCGGGGACCTCACGATGTCATCAATAGAGCACAGGTAACTTTCAGTACCTTACCTATTCTAGGATAAAATTTACTGTTGTTGAACATATTTCGTAAACCATTCTGAATCTGAATGTTGTCTCCCAAACATACGTAAATTATTAGCGATCCGGCGATAATGTTGGGATAATAAACAGTGTCGCGAGCTCTGCAAACAATAATTACCCGGTTGTTTGTAGCCGCGTCACAGACAGTGTTCGTTCAGGCACTCGGCAGAGGACAACGCGGCGGCTGCACGAACAATGCCTGGTTTGAATGTGATTCAAGCGGCTACAAATGAGTTGACGGTGACATCAGTACTCCCACAATAGGTCTGTATACGATTAGACACACTTTCAAACAACTTTGCAATGTTTTGGCAACAAAACACTTTCTTTGTTGACCCAGCAATTTGATGTTATCCGTCTTTACTGGGATATTGTTTGAAGAGAACAGAGAAATTCGAAATAAATAAATCGGGAGCAAGCCTGTCGACAATCAAATGGGTCTATTGAACTACTCGTAGGTAGGTATTGCGACTATTCAATCATCCCGAGCGCAACGTGGTCTAGCTTTAATTATAGCACCTACCTAAGTATAACTACGCGTTGTACAATGCTTGGTTCGTTGCATTTTTGTCATATTGCCAATTTGTTGCTTGCTGGCTGATACACGACGTGAACTTTACTGTGTGAAGCATAGAGATTATTTGTTTAAAGTCAAACGCCCACCAGTTTAATGATAACGAGAGGTAGTGATATAATTAAAACACCATCATGCTCACGTGTCTCTAATTTGCATTCAACATGGTGCTTTTGTTGATGTAGAGTCACATTCTTAGCATGTGATAACAAATCATGTTTATACATAATTATAGCCCTTCTTACTATGCTGAAGGATTTTCAATAGAATGTTCAGACCATCAAACTGAACAACTTTCTCTATGGGACCAACATCGAAATCGCGAAAAAAAAAAACTGATATCCCATACAAATTTCATGTGCGTATGGATTGAGGAGCCACATTTGATATTGAAGAAAGGATTCTATGGCCATTTTGTAGGAAATTTGTAGATTTTGTAGGCCCAATCCTGGAATTTGTAACAAAAGTATAGAGAAGTTACATGAACATAAATGTGGCTCCTCAATCCATAACGTCAGGATTGAGGAGCCACCCTGTATCTCTGAAAGTACGTGATGAATCTTTTTGATTAGCTCTAAGTAAGTAGTCGATTTGTAGAGTATGGAACATCTTTTTTTTTTTCGCGATTTGATATTGGTCCCATAGTGAAAGTTGTTCAGTTTGATGGTCTATTTATTTGTATTTTTGTAATACCTTGTATACAAAACTGCAATCCTACTAGACCCAAATGTATGGTATGGGACACCGATGTCGATGTTTTTCCCATAGAGAAAGTTGTTCAGTTTGATGGATTGATCATTCCCTTAAAACACCGTCAGAATATTAAGTTGGATCCTGTATGCTAATGGCAATAGGATCATCAATTATTATCAGTGATCGGAATGTCGGGGCATTTTTGAGCATTGTCATTAACATGGACATGCCTCGGGATTCCCGGAAACGCGGGATTTTGGTTAATAGTCCCGGGATTATTTAAATGTAGAATGAGTCTGACCAACACTTTTTGTTATTAGCATCAAAATAATCTATGAAAAATCACGAGAATTTTTTTTTTTTTTCTATCTTTAAAAAGGGCTTAGATATTGAACACCAAAGTGCTCATTCTCGCTAAAAAAAACTCCTCTTGACATTATAAAAATAATATGAGGTAAAAAACACGTTTTGCAAGACCCCATTTATTGAAAAGACAAAACGTCATCATAAAAACTAAACATTCCTTCAGAATTTCTAAAGAGGTTACTACAAACATCACAGACATCTAAATAGGTAATCCCAGTAATCCCGTAAAATTTTTATCCATATTTATTAAATCCCGGGAATTTCAAGGCGTATCCATACTTTTGACTATGTTTGCCCCCGTCATTCCGATCATTGATTATTATACAGCTTCACAGATGGTCAGATATCTTCAGTAGGTACATCTCATTACATTGAAGTTCTCAAGAAATAGACATTAATTTAAGAAGAATACCTATTACTGATTACGTAATTGTTCAATTCAATAGTTCATGCTTTACGATCCTTGACTTTGTTTGGTTAATCGCGCCTTGTGGTTGTGGTTTTTCCAAGTAATTTGCTTTTGCGGAGATTATTACCTACTTCATTTACCAATAACGTCTAACGAGACACTGTTTTTGTCGCCTTGTACAGAGATTTATTCGCTGGGTTTTAATTAGTTATCCTCAATAACGAACGCTATTACTGCACACATTAAACTTTTCGATCAATCGAACATAATACAGGAGTGCGATTTTTGAATCTCATTCCGTGAGCTCAGCAGTTGAAAATGTCAAAATTACTATGGAGATACGCATCTTTCTACTGCTGATTTGACATTCAAAAATCATACTACAGGAGAGAGATTTTTGAGAGTCAAATCCGCATTAGAAAGATGCGTATCTCCATAGGTAGTAATTTTGACATTTTCAACAGCTGAGCTCACCGAATGAGATACAAAAATCGCACTCCTGGGTCCTTCTTAATTTTCTTAATTTTTAACCGACTTCAACAAAAGGAGGAGGTTCTCAATTCGACCCGTATGTTTTTTTTTTTGTATGTTTGTTACGCGATTGCACCGCCAATTGTGAATTGATTTTGATGATTCTTATTTTGTTTGGTAGGTCATAATTCCGAGGTGGTCCCACGAAATTGATTCGCTTGTTGAAAAAATCTACAAAATAACAAATATGTACACAGATCACGGACTTGAAAAAAATACGGACGTAATGTTACACTAGAAAGATGTGAAGTATAAACGCGTATGAGATAGCGATAGTCATAAAATCCTATACAATTTGTATGAAGCTAGATGTCTGCCTCCGGAGTCAGACAGCCGCCGTCAAACAAAAAAGTGGTTACGTCGATAAGGACAGCAATAAGTAGCGATCTCCTTTTTTAACTAGAGCGAATTTGCTATGTGCATCTCTTACTGAGTGAGTATGACACGACACGTGCTTCTTTCTAGTACTTACCTTCTTTTTCTACGACGCAAACACAATATAATACATGGGTTCACTTATATAATAAAAGGATATTACGTCCGTCTTTTTTTCAGGTCCGTGACACAGATGACATTTTTGTTTGTCGATTCTTTTCAGGAGTGCGATTTTTAAACATCACACGTTCAAGTCAGCGGTAGAAAATGTCAAAATTACTATGGAGATTATGCATATTTCGTCTTTCGACTGCTAATTCGAACGTGTGATGTTCAAAAATCGCACTCCAGCAATGTTTTGATGGGGACTGTCAAACTATGTTTTTTTTTACTGTCATAACCAAGAATCTTTATATGCCTATATATTTAAAACTTCTTGGTCATACTGTTGTGTTAAAACGTATAATAACTTTATGGTTTAAACTTCATGGGCATAGGAGGTACCGAAACACATAGATTTAATTGTTCATGGCGGTCGGAAATGTTCGTCGTTTTAAGAGTTCCGTAGTCAAACAAGGAACCCTTAGGTATACTTTCGTCCATTCCGTCTGTCTGTCTATAAGCCCCGCCTCAATAATTCGCTCATTTTTGCATCTATTGAATCGAAATATGGCATAAAGACAGATAACAGTAACCCAAAAACAGAAATGTTGTACGAAACATGGGTTGGATTTTTTTAAATCGAGTGAGGTGTAGAGCGTACACCGTATCCTTTGCATTGAAGTACTTATAACTGCTTAGTCGAACTAATATATTTCACCTAGATTTCAACACTGAAAAGTTTGAAATAAAAAAATTTTAACAAAAAATTAAAACCGACTTCAAAACTAAAAAGGTAAAAATAATAATATTGTAGTCGTTGACTTTTGCATTCGAATCTATAAGAACATTAATTAGTTTTATTGGAGTCGGTGTCAAGCCAAGCCAAGCCAAAAAATTACTGCAAGCCCAGTTGCGAATCGTACCGGCTTGACACCGAGTCCGATAAGACAAATTAATGTTCTTATAGATTCGAATGCAAAAGTCAACGACTACAATATTATTATTTTTACCTTTTTAGTTTTGAAGTCGGTTTTAATTTTTTGTTAAAATTTTTTTTCTCCTTTTTTAAGGGGATGATCAGACAATCAAACTAAACAACTGTCTCTATGGCACAAACATCGAAATCATGAAAAAAAATCTGCAGTTCCCTTAGAAAAAGTATATGTCTAGAATGAGCCTCTCAAAGGGGTCAAGTTGCATAGGTTGGTGTGCGTGAGGCGCCATACAAATTATGTATGTGTGCGTGTATATTATGTATAGGGTTTAGGAGCCAGTATTGGTTCCAATTTTTTTCGACGCTTTCGTATCTTCGACTGTCAATCTTGACATATAACTTTATCAAAGGCTGTTCCATACACAATTACTGCAAACCTACTTGACCCGATGTATGGGACAGCAGATTTTTTTTCGCGTTTTTGATGTTGGTGCCATAGAAAAAGTTGTTCAGTTTGACGGTCTGATATTGTGAGAGCATATTAGGCAGGACCCAAGTACCATTGATACAGATTAGACTCTCCACGGGTTCTTATTTATAGTATTGGTAGACAATTATCGTTTATCGAACCTCGTGTCGATTTACACTCAGTAACGTAATCGTCGATGGATCGAACATCTCTATTTCCTTAACGCATCGCGTGCTTCAAAAGCACAAAATGTTTTACGATACAAATTGCGTGTAGAACGATTTTATTACGACGGTGATTCTGTCTGACAAATTCAGATACGTTTCACACCTGGTCTGAATAGGATTTATTGGAAACAACCTTTGCGCCGATTTGATCGCTTAACGTCAAAGGGCGTGAATTATTTAGACAAGGTCTGGAAAATCATTGGAATAAACACACTAAAATTCGTTATAATCTAAACTATTATAAAACTGTAACTGAAGTGTGTCTGTATATTGAAGATATTTACAAAAAAAAATATTACGATATGGTTTTTAGGTATCCCCATGGATTTAAATCATAAAGGATAGCACTCCTCCTTACAAGCATTGATACAAGAAAATTTGACGTTCGTCTCCGTCGTCGATATTTCCAATTTTACGTGTGTCCCTTTCTATTCCAATGACGTCACAATGGCATGAACGACAGTTGAGTGACGTCATGCCAAGACATAAATTTGAAAGGGACAAAGTTAACGTCACTAAAAACAACTACGGAGAAGAACGATCCTTACCGACCACCAAGGATTATTATCATTTTTCACCGCTTGTTAGGCAGTCTGTGCTCTGCTATAGAGGATTTCAAACTTCTTGGGTATTCCTGACTCTAAATCAACCTTTTTTAGAAATTTTGTCTGTCTGTTTGTCTGTTTGTTTGTGTGTTTGTTTGTTTGTTCGCGCATTACGCAAAAACTACTGAACCGATTTTGATGAAACTTTTTTTGTTTGATAGCTTATGATCTGACTTAAAATCTGGTATATAATTTGTGCGGACGAAGTCGCGGGAAAACACTAGTGACATTATAAAGACACACAGGGTTGGCAGACGTGATTTCGGATTTCCCCCCCCCCCCCGCAGATAAAGAATTGTTTTTCCCCAAAAAACTATAGTAGGTACCTAGGTTTTGAAGAAAAATCCCCCAAATATGACTTTTTGTAGAAATAAAACAAAATTGATAACTTTTTCCTCATAGATTTCTCAAACAATTTAATTTCCCCAAATTTTCCCCCAAAGACAAATTTTTCCCCGAAATGAAAACCCCCCCAATCTGGCAACAATGACGAAACATAAACCTGTTCCGTTACCAATCGAACACCCAATAATTCCTTTAGGAATTCCACTAAAGTGATCTAATCCGAAATGTGGATAGTGGCATACATTTTCATACAGCTAACAGTAATTTTCACGCACTCTGAATCACAAATAGTGAGGAGCAGGATGTGACAGACAGGTATTCGTGTCACGGAGTGACCAGGTGGACTGCTATGTTTACAATCATGTTATTCTAAGTTCAAAAACCGAAGTAGGTACGTATAAGTGGTACATAAGCAAACGAATAAAACAGTTTGCATTGGTGATATACAACAATAAATATTTAAAACTCATAAGGAGGATGTTTAGACCATCAAACCGAACAACTTTCACTATGGGACCAACATCGAAATCGCGAACGTGGCCGATTTTCTTTACATAGGAGGTACATTTTTGATTCACAGCACATCAGTAGGACCAACAGAAATAGGTGTCCCTGGTGGACCTACTAAGTAGGACAAAATAGAAGGACTACGAGAAAACGCAAATGCCTACTACAAAGGTGGAGGTTTTGTCTGCGAGCGGTCTCAAACGCATCATTATTTTCTAGCGGAAGGAGATTGTTCACCTCACCGAATGTATCTATAAAAAATGTTGTTCCAAAATTAAACTCGGAACGGCGGGAATGGCTTGGCCGACGCCCAGAAGCGTCCGATTTGAGCCGACTGACGGTCCCGAGTGCATCCGACATATTCCGAACATAGTTAATTCTATCATTTTAGGAAAGCGAAAAATTCTTCGTCTATGTTCCAATCACATTATAACCTTTATTTAGACAATTAATTTCAACTTCTAGGGGCTGATGACATAATAGGAAGACCAACCTCACCTACATATCTATGAGAGGAAACTACCGGTAAATTGGACGGAAGTGATTGTCTACTTACGTTTAGATTGACAAAACTGCCGTGCTAGAAGTCATTCGTGTTGATTCGGCCGGTGGATCTTATGTAACGGTTAATTGGTCTTATAAAAACGAGAACGGTCCAATTGGCATCGGAGAGCAATTACAATTATGTCATGAACGTGTGATTTCGTTGCATTCAAGTTGGTAAACGACATTCCCATTGAAGCTCAGTGAAATGTCAGTCGTCCGACTCGTGACAACGTAATATTAAATTAAGCAATAGTGACCCCTTATGTTTGCTTGGGGTTGTTCAATCACATTAACTGTATTAACTTTTGGTAGAAAGGAAATATAAGAATAAAACTTTCGTAAACTCTACTGTATATCAGTCTTCATCAAATCAAACAAACTTTCATGAGATTAAAATCAGTTTGGCTTCACACGAAACTTTGGAAACAAACGGTTGCTATGTGTACTGGGTTTGCTATAAATCCAAAGTTAAAGTGAACTCAAGGCGTCCTCAAAGGAATGACGATAAGTTGGAACTTGTCCGCTTGTAGCAGTAAAAGTTGATTTGAAGTTGTTAGGCTGGATCCAAGGTCGATGGGGCGGTCGCATGGGCGCACGCGATCATAGCCCAAGCGGAAACAATAAAGTGTTACTTAACTAATGCCGACTTTTCCATGGCGGCGTGGAAGGGCTTACAGGGTTACAATCACAACCCTCTTTAGAGTCTAGACAACATCTGGAAATGTGAGGGTTGATCTTGAAAATAAGCGTTCGGATATTTGTAGAATGTGTGGTTTTTTCGTTAACAGATAAAATCTGAGACCTATAAACAAGATTTGATAAGGTTGGATAGTTGTAACAGAGTACAAGCTTACATAGCTGGGACTTTTGGGGACGAACTAATCCAATTGTACTCGTACAATACATTGTTGATATCACTGATCTTTTCATCTTGTCACAGAATAGATTCAATATGTTCTGTCGAATGAATACTGGGCTATATTTTGTTTGCCCAAAAAGAAGCCCTGGCCTATACTGGTACTAAATGGTCTGTAGCGATTTTGCATGGGCCTCCATAGATTTCATAGTGTTACCTGCTACCTTTGTCAATCACTGTTTTTCTTGTATTGTTCTGATGAAATAACCGAGTTATATTTATCGATCTATCTACTTTCTGGCATGCCAAAAGCATAACATCTGTTTCGCAGTTTTATCTTACTTTCGTAAATGTTTGATTTTGCTAATCATGCAGTTCACAAGTTTTTTACTTTTAGATGATCTCTAGACAGACTGTAAATGTTCTCAAGATTCATGCGAAATGATGATTAAATCAGTCGTCATGGAGCCATAACTAAGTTTAGAGAGTCGTAGACGTGGAGAAAGTACAATTTGTATGCTGAACCTGATAGTGGAGAAGCGAGATAAGTATCGTTGTGTGGAATACGTATGATATGTTACCTGTATTATGATTGTTATCTACTGTTATGGTAATAATACAGGTTTGAGGCGTGGTGCGATTTGTGGACGTGTCGTTTGTAATCTGTGACTGCCAATATAGGTTGGTAAAACAAACCTATATGATAACTTTTTGCCTATTAAACTACTGTAGCTTAAGTTGGGTATTCGCTATGAATGCTTAGACTATTTATAAACAAAATGGGCCTAAGTTTAGTGACGCTGTTTGCATTCCGTTTATGGGTAGTACATACATACATACATAAGCTCACGCCATTGTCCCATGGGGGTAGGCAGAGACCACGGACTGCCACACGCTACGACTCTGACACACCTCTTTAGCCTCATTCACATTCATACATCTCTTCATGCACTTCCGTCGATTGAGGGTGCTACGCACTTGTCCTTTTCGGAAAAGATCATTGATTTGATCATGGTATGTTTTCCTCGGACGGCCTCTCCCAACACTTCCGCTCACCTTTGCTTGATAAATTTCATTCGTTAGTCTTCTTTCATTCATTCTCTCTACGTGACCGAACCATCTAAGCATACCCCTTTCAATCCTTGTTACTATATCATCCTTCAACTTACACCAATCCCTTATCACACAGTTTATGGGTAGTCTATCTAACTATTCAAATCACTGATGAAATTATGAATTAAAATATATTGATTACTCACGACTTAGTCCGACTTGACATTAAAAAAGTATTCGCAGTATGCTTTTGCATTGTATTTCTTGATTTTTTGAGAATAATAATATTATAAGTCTCTTGTAATATTACTATTTTTCTTGTTCATACATTATTGTTAATGGCTCGTGATTAAATGATGAGTCAGTCTAGGACAAACCTTAGATATCTATCACAGTCATAAATATTTATAGATACGACAAACACTCCATTACGTTACCTATAATAATTCGCTTCAATAGTGTTTGAACTTTAATACATAAGTAATATAGCTTTATAAACAAGTAATGCTACCAGTTTATGTAGCCCAATAAAACAGTTACCGAATACTTTTACTTTAACAACTTGCTTCGAGAGCGATAGTCAAAGTTCAAACACTATAATGTCGGTGTATTACGAATTTTAAACTTGTTAACTTTCCAGACAGACAGCAGCCGAAGTATAAAGAATTATCGAGTATTATAATAAATGAGTACCAGAATCTAGCCTGGACTTGTATAATGACTAGACAACGATATATATAACATAATAGTATAGATAACATCCATGACTCGGATACAAATATTCATATTTATCCTACAAAATATGTGTCCCTTACGGGATTATATTTGACTAATAATCTGGTAGGATATCATTTGTGCGGACGAAGTCGCGGGTAAACTAGTTAAATATACTAAACGGAATGTTCTTATGATAAAATATGTAGGTTTTACAAATGTTTAAGTCTCCTTCATACTATAAAAATATTTTGTTCTAAACTAAGTACTATAAATGAACCACTTTGTACGAGTAATTTCGCAAAGAGTTTATTTTTCGGCGAAAATTCTTAAATATTGTATGAAAGCAATTTTACGCAGATGGCACATAATTTTGTAGCGACTCAAGGTAAGTGTATGATTGTGTATTTAATGTAATTTAGCAAAGAACTGTGCCAGGGCCGAATAGAGGCATAAATACAAATCATATTGCACTGGGTGTGCCGACGACGGTAACGTTTGCTGCATACACATTATGCATTTATTATTTCCATTTTATTTCAAAAACTTATGTTGTCGAAACTGTGTTTCCACCTTAGAATATGATACCATACTTCTTAGGTATCGTACGAGGCGACAAAGGGATAATACTGGCGCTGTACCCGGAGTTTCGATTTTCGATATATCGCAACCGTTTCGGTCCGATCTTCATTGTAATAGAGTTGACATTGGAACAAAAACGTGCACGCAATTGCGAAGTTCGAATGTCCAGGTAGACTCTCAGGGTCCAACTTAATATGCTGATGGTTTTTTAAGAGGATGATCAGACCATCTAACTATTCTAACTGAACAACTTCCTCTTCTTCTTATCATGTGGGCAAGCCTAGGGCCCTATTCAACAAACGTTACAATTTTCTGAATACAATCTAAAACTTACTCTTGTTTGGTCGAATCCGCCCTTACCTAAGTATGTGGAAGCTTGTAATTGGCCTATAGCTGACTAAAGTTAACTACTTGTAAGCTCCATTACAGGATCACCAAATACAATTTAAAAAAATACCGAGGTAGGGCTATGTAATTTAATTTCAGAGTATCTTTCACTAATTATGTTACCAGAGTATGGATCGCTCGACATGTTAACAACTTACGTCATCAAAGAAATAAGTTAAACGTTAGCATCAAAGAAGATAGGCATCAAATCGGATCAAAAGCTTTAGAACCATTTTACAACGCTTTCACTTTCTCACGTTATTCGATGTGTTATATAGTTACGTAAGTTATCGACGCTGTGCCACGCTATGACAGCACCCGGTTAGCTCTTCTTTTGCAGGTTTTCTTACAAATAGAAATAATAAAAGGAATTTCTGTTATTAACATTGAAAATGTTTTTTTGTGGCTTCGGTATAGGTCCGATTTTCAACATCGCCCGCGCCGTGGTGTTGTGGGTTTTGGGACTACGTGGGTCAAAAGACGCGTCTCAAAGAACGCTACAATTTTTTTTTTCAAAAATCTCAAAATTACTTACTTTTTTTTGAAAATCACGTGTGCTGTTAAACATTCGCAAGTAAACAATGTTTTACTTCTTTTGAATTACCAACTTAAAGTTAATGAGAGCCTTGTCCTAGTTTTAAAATAAGCAATAACAGGAATGAGTTGCACATAAATAAATGAATCATGATACGTTTTCTAAAGAATTTACCAAGTATAGAGCAATGACTCAATAATTATAAATAAATAAAATACTGATGGGGTGTACCTACATTTTTATTAAAAACAGAAAAGATACTTATACCTATACCTACTTGCATAACACTTAACCTAAAAAAAAAGAGAATAAAACTAAACGACTAAACTTAGCTAAAATTTAGTTAAAATGTGTAAAATTCATGTACGCTATTCGGAAAAACACAACTAAACTTAACTTTTACTTATTTACTTACTTATTTTTAATAGGTATACTTGTGTACGTATACTCATTAGTTCGGTTTGATAGACCACCAACAACAGAGTCTAAACCTCCCCTTTAAATATAGGGTGTTTTGTTATAAGTACCTTGTTTTTGGTTAATTCTTGGAAATTTAATTTCAGTAAAACTTAGAAAGCATACTAAAAGTGAACTTGCATACCAGAGGCAGCAAGATGGAGTCTCAAAAGTTGACTTTGTAGAGATTCTTTCACCAGTTCGCCAAGAACTTGGCCTTAGTTTGCAAGCGGGGAAAATAATTTTCATGGATTTTCAAACTGCTACTCAAAGTTTCGTCAGTAAGCACATTTCTTGATGTACCGACTTACCTACCGTTCTCAAATTATTCCGATTAATTTTGTAATATAAAATGTTGGTAGGTACTTGAAATTACTTAATTTCCTTTGCAAATGCATCCATTCCTAAGCTAAGTGTTAGTGTACCTAGGTACTGACCTTGACTCATTATAATGTATAATTGGTTAAAGATATACTTAATTTTGTATGTGTTCTGGTTTACGAATAAAATTCCTTATCAATTTCGCTAAAACAATAATTAGGTTTATTTTTTTGGCTTTATAGGCCCGAAAGTAAGAATGACTTCGATTAAAAAAAACACTTTATTAAGTTTTTTTTTTATCCAAGTATTTTCAGTTCAAACTTAGTTCTAAAATGGTTACTATAAATAAAATTACTAGGTATCTACAAAATACCTTGCCTATTGTTAATCTTATACCTCTCAACAGCAGACGTTATTGATTTGTTTTTTTTTATTTTTTATTTTATTTTATTAGACACACCAACGGTACAGACAAAACAGTTATAAACTAATAATAGGTGTGCAACAGCATGCGTTAAGTCTGTCATTACAATCTTCAAATATTTTCTAGTTACAGTTTTATACAATTGGAATTATTTCTAGCTACAATCTTAATTTCAATAATTAGTTACAGTTTTTCAATCTCTAAGTATTCCTAGTCATAAAATAAGACAACAGCAAGAACAGAAAACCTTTACCTACCGATATTTTTTCCGTGGATATTATCTACGTAAAAATATGTTAGTAAACTATTAAGTTATC
Source organism: Agonopterix heracliana (assembly GCA_963693445.1). NCBI lineage: Eukaryota > Metazoa > Arthropoda > Insecta > Lepidoptera > Depressariidae > Agonopterix > Agonopterix heracliana. Next base: position 7,334,471 of record OY856308.1, read on the forward strand.
TGTGGTAAAGATGTTCAATGTCAGAGTCATGACCGGAAGAAACAAGATTACAGCCGTGATTTAGTCGAATAGCCTCACAATTTGTATGCCTAACTGATTTGATGTCATTAGGAAGACGCTAATGTCGGACGAAAATAACCACTAGCTTCAGCATAGTGAAGATATTATCGCAGAATTTACCTGTATTTTTACCAAATCATACGTTGTTTATGAACTATAAGGTATATATTCTTCTTAACTAGTGGTAGAAATTTTACATTAGATGTGATTTATATTAAGAACTTAAATTGCCAATTGTACGTGGTACACCTACATGTAAAGTTGGTTTAATGCTAGGGCTTTTGGAGGTTATTTTTGCAAAGCAAAAACACAATTTATTTATCAATTTACCAGACTGAATTGTTTGTATTTGTAACATCTGATTCGTATAGGTAAATTGGTACAAGCTTACTCAGCCTCCCAGTACGCGCCTCGCACTGCTGATCGTGGTGCACACGATTTTGTTCGCGTGGTCTGCTCTATACATATTATTCAATGTTTATAAATGACATTACGAATGCTTGAGAATGACGATGAAATATACGCAAGGTCGCGAGCAAATCTCAGTAGGTAGGTAAACATTGAAACCCTAAAAATGTTGTCCGTCCAGTCTATTAATCATAAATCTTAGGATTTTGTGAACGCAAAATTTTAAAACAATGTAATTTTTAAATAAACGTTAAGCAAATGAATGAACATAAATATCCTTTTGTGAACTACTATTAATGTTAGCTGAAAACATACTTATTATTATTATTATTATGTTAGCTTACTGGAATGTTATGTTTACCAACACTTCACAATACAGCTTACGGAGAATCAACAATATGGAAAGATCCTGCGTGCGTCACGATTTACCGTCTTAAATTTAAAATAGAATTAATTTGTTCTTGTATACCGTATTTATTTACAATCACCTACATTCCTCCACAACTCATACTCGATATTTTGCCGTCAATCAATCGATATAATTTGTGGTTGCGGATAACTTTCATTTATGCGACCAATCATGTCGAAAGTCCGCACATGCCACCGTGCGGTAGCACGCCATGCCCATGTATATGTATTATCTAAGCGTGTCTATAAATTATGCATCTTTGTACGTCTCTATTAATTTCCATGTCTGCTCTATGTGACTGTTTTTAATTTCAAATTGATCTGTGTTATTTTGTTTGACATATTTGTATGTTAATTGCTGTAAGATAGGTAGGTACTGTGAAACAAGAATTTTCGTAATTTTGATTGATTTAGATACATATTTTCGCTGCTTCATCTTTCAGCTGCTGTCCCGCTTGGTAGCGAGGTCTGCTTTCCTAGTCTGTTTTTTTCATCCACTTCGTTCGCTCTATCATGAACATCGTCGATGGAGAGCTATCCATTTCCTTTTTTTCAAAACTTTTTTTTTTAAATTATATTGTCGTCTTACCTAATAGAAATTTCGTTTTGAATATCAAACATGTTGTCTCATGAATTGAAAACCTACCTACCTATCAAGAATTGCGTCTCAAAAATTGCGTCTTATGGCAGTGAACTTCGCCGTTGTGTGACGTCAGCATACATTCTTTGATTAACGTCCAATAAATATTAAAATTTTCTGTTTGTTTACGTTGGCACACGCAACAAGCATCCGCAGAAAACGTTCTCGTCGATTATTTTTCCCGGTATTTACTCATAATTATTGGGCGTTTTTCGTAACCTATTGTATAGTTTACCCACAATAACGGTTTATTCTTCACTAAAATAAAGAGAAATTTGAGTTAATTAACGTTATAGTTTTGCAATATAATTTTGGATTAGTTCCTGCCAGCTAATTTGTAATTTAAATACACAGAACATTAATATAAAATACTCAGAATACGCAATAAGCGCAGCTGTTCAAACATTAACTTCATCAACTTCGTACGAAAGCGAAGGTCTCGTCGTTTGGAGGGCATTATCAGAAAAATCTGTCATCCGATAAATTGTGGGACTCCTTAGCAATAAACTAAATGGAGATTCGGCTATTTTCAGCATCTTCGGGATTCAATCCGAATCTTATTACAGTGAAATATCTAAACTATTATAAAACTGTAACTGAAGTGTATATGTAGGTACCTACATTGAAGATATTTACAAGAAAATATACGATATACTTAGTTGTTAGGTGTCCTTGACTCGAAATCTAACTTTTTTAGAAATATTGTCCGTCTGTTTGTTTGTTTGTTCGCGCATCACGCAAAAACTACTGAACCGATTTTGAGGATACTTTTTTTGTTTGATAGCTTATGATCGGACTTAAAATCCGGTATATAATTTGTGCGAACGAAGTCGCGGGTAAACACTCGTATCTACATAAAAGTGTTGACATGAAACCGAACGGTTTTATCATATTTTCAAAGGCCTGCTGCTGTCGACTCCGTTAGGTACATTTTTTACCCACTTTACAATTCAAGCATAAACTAAAGAACACGACATTTGCACAGATTTCCTTGTATGTGCGTCCATTCATGCAATAAGAATGAATGTTAATGTTTGAAATCGGCACGGACCTGCTTTCCATGTGCACTCGATATATGGAGCGTGTGAAACTGTGCCGCTGCGAACAGAACAATAGCGTGGCCGATGTGAAATGTACTGTTTTATAGTATTAAACGTCGTTAGTACTTGAATAGGTCACGGTGTCGTACTATTCCACGAGCGTACACTGTTTGGTTAAACTCGGAATTTACATGGTGTCACTCGGGTCATAAATTGTATAGGGTCTCTAGATTTTGGTACTTAGTGCGTTCACACACGATGACGCACTGACGGAGCAGCAAACGTCAGTACGTCATTTGTGAAGCAAGTAGTTGTATGAAACCGCACGTAGAAGCACACACAGTGACGCGTTGACGCACCGGGTGTGGTTCTATGAACTGACATCTGCCGCTCCGTCAGTGCGTCATCGTGTGTGAACGCACTTATTTTTTATTTTGAGCTGTAGTTGACGGTTTCGTCAACTGATGCTGAGTCATCGAACTTTCTGTCCCTAAACTTTAATATTGTGCTACATTTCTATTGCCATTTTGTATTGCTGTTATGGAGATACATAAAAATCGTTTATTTAATAATTATTATTTACATATTTACGATAAATCCATAAGTTTAAGTTAAAAATTGTCATCGCTTTATAAAATTCAAAGAACTTGGTCTACTCCTCGGAAATGCTTATCCGTCATAACGTTATCTAGTTGGGTACCTAAGTACAAAGCATCTATATTTTCATAGAAACTATAAACAGGTAACTGCGAATGTGAAGTGCTTGAAATTGAGACGGTATAACAGTTCTTTCTTTATGAATTACAATATAGTTATTTGTTATGCTAGGCTGCAAAGTTGCTTTGTGGCGCGAGGACTTGTATTGAAACCTGAAGCAAGTGAAGTAGCGTAGGATTGAACCACGAGCGAAGCGAGTGGTTCAAATAATAGAATCCTAAACTCAGCGAAGGTTTCAAAGGTACGAGACGCAGAATAACTTTGCAGCCGAGTGAAACACACAACTTTTCACCTCATAACAGTGAGGAAAAAGAGTGAATTGCTAAAAAGACCATTTTATAAAGTTTTTTTTTGTGCTGGCCAGTGACATGAAATAGTAATTAAGCATTTTCAGTGGATTGGCGGTATAGAAAAATATTGAATAGACAGATGCAAATTTCAAAAACTCTTTCCACGCTAGCGGATAAAGTGCACTTTTGCACTCCGATTTCGAATGATAAACCGAATCTTTCCGAGCTTGTGAGGTAAAAAAAAATGGTTTATTAACAAGTAACCGAAGAGAGCTTAGAGAGTCTCGCCGCCTGCCTTTTTCGTAACAGACTGAGATATGTATTAGTATTACGAAAGTAATACCTACACAGTATGGTCATGAACCCACGCAACGGCCCAAACAACTGAGTCAAGGCACTCTCAATAATCAACAAAAAAGTTAATAAGAGAAACCAAACGAAGTCTAGATGTTATGAAACTCGCTCGGATTTATTAAATCCACTTCGAACGACCTTTCAGTATTTTCTGTAATGCCGGCCAAGTTTATTACTTTTAGGAGTTTATTTAGTGATTAATTATCGAAGTCTGAAGTGTATGCCTGCCTGCCTAAATAGTATAATACGGACGCATCATGTCTGGGCTATTTGCATGAACCGCGGCCAGCAAACTTATGAGCTATACTTACGAGAGATATATTGTATAAATAGGGAATTTTTCAAAATTACACCTAATACATACAGGGTGTAAACTTAAATCTGTTAATTTTGGTCGAATAGGTGTAGTTTTGTATGGAATAAATATCTGATATCATGAATCTTTCGACAGCTTGTATTTACATCGTTTTAAATCAATAAAAAAAAGAGAAACGCTCGAAAATGTTCTAGACTAGAACATTCAGCATGACATACGAGTACCTTTATTAGATAAGCCCAAAAGCCAAATAATGGTCACCAATATTGGTTTTCTTTTCAATGTTTTGTTATTATCAATTTGTGAGTTCACACATGATGACGGATTGACGCATTGACGCATCAGATGTGGTTCTATGGACTGACATCTGCCGCTCCGTCAGAGCGTCATCGTGTGTGAACGCACTTTATTACAATAATAACCATCAGCTATCGGCTGGATTGGACGATTGATCAGTATTATTACAAGTACTGACTTAGTAGTACAGTATCCATTTATAATGAACTTTACATGACACTTTCCTATGGCCTGCGAACCTCGTCATTTATTATTATTAGTCACGCGTTCTAAAGGGCTTACCATAGAACAATGGTGGTAAGTCGTAACGGTATCTACAATACCCACGGCGAATTGTTATAATTGTGAAAGTGTGAACGAAGCTTATTGTGATCGTACTCCTAATACAGAGGGGCTAGTATTGAAAATCCTTAGCGCATATATCAAAGTAAAATTAATGGATAGGCCTTAAAGTCCGTTAAGTGCGTTCACACACGATGATGCAGTGACGGAGCAGCAAACGTCAGTCCGTCATTTGTGAAGCAAGGAGTTGTATGAAACCGCACATAGAAGCACACACGGTGACGCATTGACGCACCGGGTATGGTCCTATGGACTGACATCTGCCGCTCCGTCAGTGGGTCATCGTGTGTGAACGCACTAAGTTGAAGCACACAGCTAGTGCAATTGGTCCATACAAACTAGCACAATTGTCTGTCATCTCAGTACAAATTTGAAGTACCTACCATTCATTTGTTTTGCCTCATTGTTAGGGTTCCGTTGGAGTCACGTTGCAGGGTTTGCCTCGAACACTTGTCTCTCGCGAGTCCCGCGTGGTGTTCGCGCGGTTCGCGTCTCAGCCTACCACGAGGCTCCTAAATCCTTCTCAGTTGTTCTTACTCAAAAACAATCCTCGAGATTGGATAGACACTCCCTCAAATAACTTGACACTGCGGAAATCTAACAAGGAAACGCCATTAAATAAAAATAGAATAGAATAGGGTTCCGTTGTCAACAAGGAACCCTTATTCTGGTTTGAAATGTTCGCCTAACCATTAATTTTACTTTGATTTTTAATTTTATTGCTAACCCAGGTTGGCGCTACCATGGGGCTTACTGTCATAGTTTCGCTATGTCTGTAAGTTTTGCTTTTTTTTGTTTATGTTCGTCGTTTACAGGATTTCTGAAAACGGGTGGTAAAATTGGCCATTTTCGAAGGTCCCTAGTGCATACAGTAATTAATTACTTAATGCAAAAAAGCAAAACATAGATTGTATGGAATACAATTTTTGTTAGGTTTTGCTCTAGTGTCATTCATTATCCAGGGAGGAAACAGTATACGTTTGTGTGGAAAAAATGATACATCGCCAATCATCTTAAGTCACATAAATAGTTCTAGACATAAACACACGACAATAATCTCTTTCAAGGTCGTCAGAAGCATTGCTACAAGTGCTACAACTATGACCTATCTTTTAAACTAAGAGCGTTCACACACGATGACGCATGACGGAGCGGCTTGCGGCTGCGTCAGTGCGGGGAATCGTTGCTGCAGTCGCAGTGATGTCCGTCAGTGCGACTTGCAGTCCGTCAGAACGACGTCACTGCGGCAATGGTGTTGCGAGATATGGAATAATTATCCTAGATCTGCGATATTTTTGAGTAGCATGATTGACTACAATATTTTTATTATTTTATTATTACACGTAACGGATCGTTACCTTACCCGGGGCACAGATTATATAATACTATACAGTACAGATGCCCAACGTCAAACAATGAAACGCGACTGCCGTAACTCGGGCAGTCTTCGGGCAAAGTAAATTGCTTGATTTTCCGAGGCTCATGAGATTTTTTTGTAGTCAGATCATGTACTTTTAGTAACAATTTACACGTTTACGTAAACATTAATTACAAATCGATACCATAACGCCATATATTGCAATTTTTAAACTAAAATTTAATTTGTATGGGATGGGACACCATGCCCGGGGTAACCATGTTGACGGTAAATTTTTCAACGGGTTAAGAGCCTACCGAGCCTATTGTGCTGCCCCCAATCGTATTTTTTTTATTTCTGTACAATTAAATAACATTTCCAAAAAACAAGAATGTCACATTGTAGTCCTGATTGGCTTTCAATTTATCGAAACATTACGGATTATTATGTTTTATGCTTGTAGCCTTCGATCAAAATAAAATGAATGGATAGGCCTAAAGCGCGGTAAGTTGAAGCAAACTACTGGTGCACTTGGTACATACAAACTAGCGCCATTATCTGTCAAATCTAGGGCACTTTCATACAAGTGACAAGTAAAAATTTCATTTGTTTTGCTTCACTTTTCTGGTTTGAAATGTTCGCGTAAGGCCTATCCATTCATTTTATTTTGATCGAAGCTTGTAGCTAATATCGTTAAAACTGCAACTGGCGGTTTTATAGTAGACTAGTGTTTTCCCGCGACTTCGTCCGCACAAATTATATACCAGATTTTAGGTCAGATCATAAGCTATCAAACAAAAAAAGTTTCATCTAAATCGGTTCAGTAGTTTTTGCGTGATGCGCGAACAAACAAACACACTATTTTGTCAATAGATGGCGCTGCACGTCATTTAAATCGCGCTATCGAGGTCATTTTAATTTATATGAAGTGAACAGCTACTTTTTTGTTCCTTATGGTTTTACGGTTTTATAATAGTAAAGATTACACACCGAGGACAGGAAAGTAAGAAAGGTCTCAGATCTCATGTAATGAGGTTTTCTTATTTTTTGTCCGAGGTTAGTATACTATTTTTCTCCTCGACGGAGGTGGAAAGCGACAACTTTGTTTAGCGCAGCGTTGCAAAAATTGACGCTTTCTGTCCGGAGGGGAGAAAATAGTAGATTACACACCGAGGACAGGAAAGGTCTCAGAGCTCATGTAATTGTTGACCTCGGCCTTAACATGTGATCTGAGGCTTTCTTACTCGGACAGTAAATCCTAGGTTAGTATACAATTTTTCTTCTCGACAGAGGTGGAAAGCGGAAACTTCGTTTAGCGTTCTCCCCTCCAGACGGAAAGCGTCAATTTTCGTCCCGCTGCGCTAAACAAAGATGTCGCTTGCCACCTCCGTCGAGGAGAAAAATATTAAAGTAAAATAGCTTACGCAGTGGAAAAATCGAAATATAATTATCTTGACAGTAACAACATTATGGAAACCATTACATAGATCTAAAGTATGTCTCGAGGATATATAAACAAAAGATGTGACAACACTTTACTAGATGTGCCACCTTAACATTTACTCCTCTTTTTCAATCCAGGCTCTTCACAAAGCTTTATCAGGTTTCTTTTGATTTGCTTTATCAGATTTCTTTTGATTTTTAGTACCCATCTTAACATTCACTCCTCTTTTTCAATCCAAGCTCTTCACAATGCTTTACTAGGTTTCTTTTGACTTTTAATACTCATTTGCATAGTGGTGCTTTTCTTTTCTTTGGGTGAGTCTTCAGCTCCAAAGTCAGATTTTCATTTAATGTCTTTATTTCACGACTGATCGCTTCGATCCACTTATCCTTTTCAGGACTACGCAAGGATTCACGATATGAAGATGGTTCAAGTACAGATATTATGGCTTCATTAACGGATTGCTCAAAATGTAATCTCTCAGGAAGTTTAATCTAACTTCGATCACGAAACTGTCGCCCGCTTAATTCTGCGTCTGGCATGACTTCATTTTGTTGTGTTACGTCATTATTGCCATTTGTCTCATCTTCTTCAATCGACTGAAAATCAATTTCGCTTTCGATAAGGTCTCCGGGTATCTTAGCTCTAGGTCTCTCTCCAAATTTCTATCTATGGCACTGAGAACAAATTTCTTCGAATTCTTGGTATGTACCAAACGTTCGTCAAGGTAATCAGTTCCTTGTGGCAGATTATGTCAGCTTCGAGTTGTATAGAACCTTTTCCAATGGCTTCAATAGCATCTCCATTTGCCGTCATAACTCTATGAGAATTCTCAAAGTACTCAAAGGACTGAAATGAATCTTCTCTATTGGTAACATGAGTGGTGGCACCATTGTCTACGTACCAAGAGTCTTTGTCTGCATTCTTATCACCACAGGCTGGGGCTAAGCCTGTCATCATCGCTACATTTGTGGGTTGCTTTGGAGGTTTGGGAGGTCTACCATCCACTATCCACTTTTTGCAGGATTTGACGTTATGAAACCCTTCCTTGCAATAATTGCATAATTTGTTCTTATTTGCATTGTTTTTACCTTTCACAAAATGCTTTTCACCTCGTAGAACAAGAAGTTCACTGCTGCTTCCGCCATCATCCAAATTTTTCTGGTTAAGCGACCTTTCTTAAGTGAATAGCTGAGTAGTCAGGTTTTCTATTATATGATCACTTACAGACATTAAAGCCCAACTGGATTTGAAGTTAAAGTACTCGTCAGGCAGTGAATCCATAACTTTACATAATTATCAACAGCATCTCCGGTAATCTGCATTGTTCTTGTTTAGTCATGATCAGATTTACTTCATGCCATAGATTTTTAACTGCAGTTAAGTGATTTCCCATGTCATGTGAGGGGTCATGCTTGTATCCAAAGAATTGCATGCATACATCATAGAAACGATCCTTAGATACTCTTTCATAAAGCCGGTTAAGTTCCTCCCAAGCTTCTTTTGCTAAAGCGCATTAGGTACTTTGGTAAGCATCTTTTCGGTCATATTAGAGGTGAACAGTAAAAGGCTGTGCTTTCGATTCGCTGGTAAGCATCGTTATCAGTTTTGTATTTCGACAACTCTTCCGGTGTGGCATCTTTACTTGAATATATTGGCTTTTTGAGGATCCCTTCTACAGCGTCGAGTGCTCCGGTGTGGGTTCTCAGCAGCATCAATATTTGAAATTTCCAAGATGACCAGTTATTTCCGTCGACAAATTTTGTCGACATATTTCCACTATTTCGAACCTTTATTCTTTCGGAATAACTTTTGCCAAACTCACGGCTTCGAATTTTCACTGTTATTAACGAATTTTAACGCTCTACTACCATATTAAAGTAAAATAGCTTACGCAGTGCAAAAATCGAAATATAATTTTCTTGACAGTAACAATACCAATCACCATGGAAACGATAACATGGATCTAAAGTACGTCGAGGATATATAAACACAAGATGTGACAACACTTTACTAGATGTGCCACCTTAACAAAAATAATCTACTATAACAAGGAATCGGTTTTATTATTAATTTTTCTCTAACATCAAATAATATTTATGTTGCGTTTCGAGTGAAACACCTATATATTTTTCATAATGGGGCAACAGATTGTAAAATTACTCGAAATTAGCAGAAATTTCGGCCATCTAAGGTGTATCTGCTGGCAACTTTACGCGCGTCACTGCGTCACTCGTGTGCCATACCATGCGACAGCGCCGCAGTGACGGACTGCAGTGCGACTGTCGCACGTTTGCTGCGTTGACGCGCGGCAATGCGGCTCCGCATGCGTCACTGCATTGACGCGCGTCAACGCAGCAAACGTGCGACAGTCGCACTGCAGTCCGTCACTGCGGCGCTGTCGCATGGTATGGCACACGGGTGACGCAGTGACGCGCGTAAAGTTGCCAGCAGATACACCTTAGATGGCCGAAAGTTCTGCTATTTTTGTTGTAGATTTTCGTAGTTTTTGTTTTGAATGATAGATTATTGTAGATTTTGGTAAATTTTCGTTCTTTTTGTAGTTTTTGGTAGATTTTGGTAGTTTTTGATTCTTTTGGTAAATTTTGGTCGTTTTTGTCATTTGTTGGTAGATAATGGTAGTATAGTATGTGGTAATTTCTCGTTCGTTTGGTAGATTTTGGTAGTTTTCTAACCGATTGCTTCCAAAATCGATATCTGCACGAATCTGACGTCAGAATTCAGAAAAGAGGCTGCCATCTTGAACTTTTTTGTTTCTCAGCCGATTGCTTTCAAAATCGATATTTGGGGGTTTCTAAGGACACCGAACACGAATCCGCAGTCAAAAATTCAGAAAAGTGACCGCCATCTTGAACTTTTTTGTTTCCCAACCGATTGCTTTCAAAATCGATATTTGGGGGTTTCTAAGGACACCGAACACGAATCCGCAGTCAAAAATTCAGAAAAGTGACCGCCATCTTTAAATTTTTTGTTTCTCAACCGATTGCTTTCAAAATCGATATTTGGGGGTTTCTAAGGACACCGAACACGAATCCGCAGTCAAAAATTCAGAAAAGTGGTCGCCATCTTGAACTTTTTTGTTTCTCAACCGATTGCTTTCAAAATCGATATTTGGGGGTTTCTAAGGACACCGAACACGAATCCGCAGTCAAAAATTCAGAAAAGCGGTCGCCATCTTGAACTTTTTTGTTTTTACACCGATTGCTTCCAAAATCGATATTTGGGGGTTTCTAAGGACACCGAACACGAATCCGCAGTCAAAAATTCAGAAAAGCGGTCGCCATCTTGAACTTTTTTGTTTTTACACCGATTGCTTCCAAAATCGATATTTGGGGGTTTCTAAGGACACCGAACACGAATCCGCAGTCAAAAATTCAGAAAAGTGGTCGCCATCTTGAACTTTTTTGTTTCTCAACCGATTGCTTTCAAAATCGATATTTGGGGGTTTCTAAGGACACCGAACACGAATCCGCAGTCAAAAATTCAGAAAAGTGGTCGCCATCTTGAACTTTTTTGTTTCTCAACCAATTGCTTTCAAAATCGATATTTGGGGGTTTCTAAGGACACCGAACACGAATCCGCAGTCAAAAATTCAGAAAAGTGACCGCCATCTTGAACTCTTTTGCTTTTACACCGATTGCTTTCATAATCAATGTCTGGGGGTTTCTAAGGACCCCGAACACGAATCCGCAGTCAAAAATTCAGAAAAGTGGTCGCCATCTTGAACTTTTTTGTTTTTACACCGATTGCTTCCAAAATCGATATTTGAGGGTTTCTAAGGTCACCGAACACGAATCCGCAGTCAAAAATTCAGAAAAGTGACCGCCATCTTGAACTTTTTTGTTTTTACTCCGATTGCTTCAAAAATCGATATGTGGGGGTTTCTATGGACACCGAACATGAATCCGCAGTCAAAAATTCAGAAAAGTGGTCGCCATCTTGAACTTTTTTGTTTTAAATATTGAAAGATTAATTAAAGATGGCGGTCACTTTTCTGAATTTTTGACTGCGGATTCTTATTTGGTGTCCTTAGAAACCCCCAAATATCGATTTTGGAAGCAATCGGTGTTAAAATAAAAAAGTTCAAGATGGCAACCACTTTTCTGAATTTTTGACTGTGGATTAGTGTTCGGTGTCCTTAGAAACCCCCAAATATCGATTTTGAAAGCAATCGGTTGAGAAACAAAAAAGTTCAAGATGGCGGTCACTTTTCTGAATTTTTGACTGCGGATTCGTGTTCGGTGTCCTTAGAAACCCCCAGACATTGATTTTAAAAGCAATCGGTGTAAAAACAAAAAAGTTCAAGATGGCGACCACTTTTCTGAATTTTTGACTGCGGATTCGTGTTCGGGGTCCTTAGAAACCCCCAGACATTGATTTTGAAAGCAATCGGTGTAAAAGCAAAAGAGTTCAAAATGGCGACCACTTTTCTGAATTTTTGACTGCGGATTCGTGTTCGGTGTCCTTAGAAACCCCCAAATATCGATTTTGGAAGCAATCGGTGTAAAAACCAAAAAGTTCAAGATGGCGGTCACTTTTCTGAATTTTTGACTACGGATTCGTGTTCGGTGTCCTTAGAAACCCCCAAATATCGATTATGAAAGCAATCGGTTGAGAAACAAAAAATTTCAAGATGGCGGTCACTTTTCTGAATTTTTGACTGCGGATTCGTGTTCGGTGTCCTTAGAAACCCCCAAATATCGATTTTGAAAGCAATCGGTTGAGAAACAAAAAAGTTCAAGATGGCGGTCACTTTTCTGAATTTTTGACTGCGGATTCGTGTTCGGTGACCTTAGAAACCCTCAAATATCGATTTTGGAAGCAATCGGTGTAAAAACAAAAAAGTTCAAGATGGCGGTCACTTTTCTAAATTTTTTGACTGCGGATTCGTGTTCGGTGTCCTTAGAAACCCCCAAATATCGATTTTGAAAGCAATCGGTTGAGAAACAAAAAAGTTCAAGATGGCGGTCACTTTTCTGAATTTTTGACTGCGGATTCGTGTTCGGTGTCCTTAGAAACCCCCAGACATTGATTTTGAAAGCAATCGGTTGAGAAACAAAAAAGTTCAAGATGGCGGTCACTTTTCTGAATTTTTGACTGCGGATTCGTGTTCGGTGACCTTAGAAACCCTCAAATATCGATTTTGGAAGCAATCGGTGTAAAAACAAAAAAGTTCAAGATAGCGGTCACTTTTCTAAATTTTTTGAATGCGGATTCGTGTTCGGTGTCCTTAGAAACCCCCAAATATCGATTTTGAAAGCAATCGGTTGAGAAACAAAAAAGTTCAAGATGGCGGTCACTTTTCTGAATTTTTGACTGCGGATTCGTGTTCGGAGACTGCAGAAACCCCCAGATATCGACTTAGAAAGAAATCGGTTGAAAAACAAAAAAGTTAAGATAGCGGCCACTTTTCTGAATTATGACTTTGGATTCTCGTGTTCGGTGTCCTTAGGAATCCTCAGATATAATAAATTTGGAATGAAATCGGTTAGGAAACAAAAAAGTTCAAAAAGGCAGCCACTCCGCTTGTAAAATTAACCGTAAACTCGGTTACCCCAGTTATGATAATAGTAGATTACACACCGAGGATAGGAAAGTAAGAAAGGTCTCAGATCTCATGTACCTAATTGTAGCTGAGGTCAACAAACATGTGATCTGAGGCTTTCTTATTTACTGTCTGAGGTTAGTATACTATTCTTCTCCTCGACGAAGGTGGAAAGCGACAACTTCGTTTAGCGCAGCGGGACGAAAATTGACGCTTATATCGCTACTTGAAAACGTTCCGTTACGTGTATATTAAAATAATCAATCGAAATGTTGTATCGCATTCACTCAAAAATATAGCAGATCTAGGATAATTATTGTATGTCTGGAAACACCATTGCCGCAGTGACGTCGTTCTGACGGACTGCAAGTCGCACTGACGGACATCACTGCGACTGCAGCAACGATTCCCCGCACTGACGCAGCCGCAAGCCGCTCCGTCATGCGTCATCGTGTGTGAACGCTCTAAACTTGCAGTAGTAGGAAGGCTTTCGACTTGGTAGCAAGGATAAAGTTACTGCCTAAGTAGTATACAGGATGCTAATTTACATTAAACATTCCACAATACAGCCAGCTGATGACTGTTACCTGTCAATTGACCGTGGAGCCCACGCTCGCCGCAGGGCGCTCATTCATGCGTATACGCCGAAAATTATGCCGCTATTGTTACGAACGAGAACGACGAGCTATTGAAGAGGAACCTTTTTAACTGGTTCTTGTTTGTAACTTTACCAGCATAGGTAGCATGTCACCGTGATACAGCGCTATCACACCTTCGCTCTCATTCTATTTGCGCGCGAACGAACCAGATATAAGACGTGCGTGATACAGCTTATCACGTGAAGCATGCTACGCATGCAGAGGTCGTAGCATGTTGCGCATGATAAGGCTATATACCACGCCTTTTATCTCGTACGTTCGCGCGCAAATAGAAAGAGAGCTAAGGCGAGATAGCGCTATATCAAGCTGCCATCCTATGGCCGCAGGGCTGGTCATGGCTTCCTGCCTATGCCTATAAATTACCAAAAAACTTCAAACTAATTTTAATAACCAGTACCTTCCCTATTAACTGCCAACAATAGTTTCCCTATTTCAGCGGCCCAAACCAATTTGTAAACTTTGATCAAATTCAAAGAGAACTGACAAAATCAGTGCAACGTATTGAAACTCTCGCAAATTCCGAAAAGGTCTTTCTACGAATAACGCTTTATATCGATTAAATCGCAATAGCGGTAAATTAAACCGCGCTATAATTATATCCATTGCTTTTTAAGATTTTCTTAAGTAATTTAAGATATAACACTTTTTTAAGAGGATGATCAGACCGTCAAACTGAACAACTTTCTCATAGAAATCACAAAAAAAATATCAGCTGTCCCATACATTTGGCTCGAGTAGGTTTGCGTTTTGTATGGAACAGCTGATTTTTATTTCGCTATTTCGATGTTGGTGTCATAGAGAAAGTTGTTCAGTTTGACGGTCTGAACATCCGTTAAAAAAGTGTCAGCATTTAAGAAGGACCTGTATAAGAATAAACTTTTATTCAACGACTACGGAACCATCATAGGCGAGTCCAACACTCTCTTGTTTGTAATTTATTTGATCCAAACTAAAGGTAAAAGTCATTCAGTTCGGTGAATGTCGATCTGGTTATACACCAGCACCCTGTAGACAACAATAAGTACAGCAGCACGTCTGAGGTTGACGGACCCATTCAGTGCATGTTATTCGAAGGACCAGCATTGTTCCCAGCTGTAAGGAATCTTTCAGTTTCAATTACTCATTGTGAAGCCCTTTGAGAATTGAAACAATGAGACTTTAAACCTGTTGGGCTCGTAAATCGTTACAGAATACTGGTGGTTTTGTTTTTAGGGCTCCGCACACAAAGGGTGCCAACGGGGCCCTATTCAAAGCCCACGCTGTCCGCCTGTCCGTCCGTCCTAGCTTTAAAAGGCTGTATTTTTTTAACCGTAATACATAGTAGAGAGTTGAAATTTTACATAAAATACGTGTATTGGCTAAGAAATAACAAAATATGTGTTATTATTTTGGATTTGCTAATAAATATAATATACAGCTATGTAATGATGTATTATACATAGCTATTGGAGGTCGATACCGGAGTTCATACATTTCCTGGCATCATCCTTTGACATTTAGAATGTTTGAATTGTTCTATGATGTATTAGAGTTTTCTTATGTTTGTCAAGATTAGAGGACCTTAGACACTGAGTTGTAAATGCTACAAATCTGTTTATTTTCATTTGACTAACAATAACACCAGATTCTTTTTCAATACGCAAAGAACCTAACCAAAAGTACCTACTATTTACCCCAAAAGGTCTGAAAGGAAACAGTCAATGGCGTCAACATTGTCGCTGTTATTTAAATAGACCTATAAACAAACAATACCTTGCGAAACAAATTCCCATGTTCAACATACATAGTAGTGTTTGCAAGTGTTGAATAGAATGCGGTAAACCGGCTAGGATCAACGAAGTCTCGCGAATCGAGGTAATTTCCACCTTATGCCGTGGGTTTAAGAGTTATGTTGGAGGTGAAAGAGTTTGAGGTGCGCATGCCAGTGCACCGTTGAGCAAGCGACCTCGCTGCCCACGCCGCCCATGCACTGGTCTTGCATCATGTGGCAGCTTAAGGCGTATCAGCCGTGGACCACTCTCCTCTCACTCACACTCCATACTAATCGATGAGAAAGAGCGCGTGGCTCCGGTCAGAATTTTGCTGTTTTCTTTGAAAAATTCGATGATTTTTTATTAATTTCGAAAAAGTAAAAAAACCAAATCATTCTAAATTGTATTGTGAACAATATAGTAAATTTTCATTTTGTTCCGATTAAAAATGTAAGAGTAAAATGGTTACAACTGGAAAAAAAGGGGTGACTTTAGAGTCCCTTTTCTTCGGTTTTATTCATTAAAATCGATTTCTAGAAAAACCACATCACTTCTCATATCCTGTAGATGGTTCAGTTTAAATTTCAGCTCAAAAAGTGTCATAGTTAATGAATAAAATGGTTACAAAATTACCCAAAACCGGCAGGTAGCCCCTTAAGAGAGGTTAAGCGTAGGTCTTCTAGAGGAAGTAGATTCGGTGATTGATATTAATGATTCTGATGTTTAATGAGGAACTGAAACATTGAAACCAATTTGAAAGTAGAACGGTGATTTACAGTCACTTGACCATAGGGACAGCTTTAGTCAACTAATTTGAAATGTATGCCACCTTGGAACTTTGTTATGATCACCTGTATTAACGTCATTAAGCTTCTGTGATTGAAAAATGTAGACAGTTTCCTATGACAAGGTTCTAAATTCTAATGTGTTTGGATTTGGATAGATTGGATTGACTTGATTGATTTGACTGTAAAGGGCCCTTCCGTTTCAAGGGTACGATCAGACCATCAAACTGAATAACTTTCTCTATGGGATCAACATTGAAATGGCGAAAAGAAAGTCTGCTGTCCTATACATTTAGGTCGAAAAGGTTTGTAGATTTGAATGGAACAGCTAATTTGTTTTTCACGATTTCGATAACGTTAATCCCAATTCTATTCTATTTTTAAAATATGGCTGCCATCTTGGTTTGTGATGATTTTGCCAATGTCGAGTTTTTGTAGCAAAAGTGCTTGACGTTGTACGGTTATGAAGATATTTTGGTGACTTCAAGGGTTGTTCTTACAAAAGAACACTATCTTGAGCCACCACTGGAGCCCCGCTGTCGAGCTGGGAGGGGGAAACCGACGAGCGACACGCGACACGCGACCACCCACTAGCAGATCGACAACGCGACTCCGTTAATCCCAATAAGAAAGTTATTCAGTTTGATGGTCTGATCATCCTCAAGTATATTTCATTCATTCATTCATTCATTCATTCATTCATTCATTCCCCTTAAAAAATCGTCAGAATATTAAGAAGGACCCTATATTATGTACCTACCTACATAGATAGTTTGTTTCTGCCAAATTAATTACATACAAACCACAATGTAATCGACCTACCTATATCATGAATGAAGTATTAAGTCATAGTAAAAACTTTCAAATGCCACTAGTTGGACGCATGCCACCGCATTACCATACCAACCACGAACACTTTATGGAAAACATACCTACATAGATAGGTAACTGTAATAAAATAATAGTTGACAGTTCTGAATAACAGGGACAGGAAAACTGAACAACTTTTACTATGGAACCCATCAATGATTGAACCACATAAAAATAGCAAAAAAAGCAGCTGCTTCACACATTTTGGTCGAGATTTTCTATGAAACAGCCGTTTTTTTTTTTATTTTCAATGTTGGTAAGATAGTAAAAGATGTTCAGTTTTTATGTTTATTTATAGGTAATATTAGCTAGTAATAGTAGCGCGTGGTGGACTAACGCCCAAACCCTCCTAGAGGCTAAGCCTGTGCCTTGCATTGGGATTGGGACGTATGAAAGCTGCTGATGATGATGATGATGGTAGGTTACTCTGTATCTGTATTATACTATGTACATAATTGAGTGTTATGCCAGTAGGTAATTGATTCAATTACGGAGGTCGTTAGAGGACAAAACACAGACAGATTATTTTAATTTATTTCGGACAGCACTCTTTATTTCTCTTATTTTATGTTTTCGGACACCTACCTTATTAATGTTTAGTTTTTGTAGTCACTTTTTTTTTTTTTTTTTAACCTATTACGTCCCACTCCTGGAGTGCGATTTTTGAATCTCATTCAGTGAGCTCAGCAGTTGTAAATGTCAAAATTGCTATGGAGATCGTGCATCTTTCTACTGATGATTTGACTCTCAAAAATCATGCTTCAGAAGTTCGATTTATGAAGGTCAAATCAACAGTAGAAAGATGCATACGTCCATAGTAATATTGACGTTTCCAACTGCTGAGCTCACCGAATGAGATTCAAAAATCGCACTCCTGGGCAAAGGTTTGTAGTCACTATCTAATTTTAATTGGGTTAGTGTAATTTAATTATGTTGATCTTGTTCTTTATTCTATTTGGACATGACATGTGAGACAAGTTCACGAACTCGTCAAGCGTCGACTTAAAATTATCATCGAAATTGTTTCAATTATAAATGTCCCTGAGAAATAAGATCTTTCTTCGCACTTCTGTACCTACTGAATTTGGTCTCCTGAATATTTCATATAAAATATTCTTACAAGCCTTAGATTAAACGAAAAGAGGAAAGAAGCGGACGTTCTTACGTGCCTAAAGAATAAATATTACCTATCTAGAGGATTCGCTTGTTAAGTCTTTTGCAGGCGGTCGTGTCGGTCGTTTCTGGCTTGCCACGGCACGACGCTCGCGCTCTACCGTTTTGTATTAGCTCATAAATGTGTTTATAAATCTAAAACGATCCATGAGACTACAATACTTACAAAACCGAGATTGACAGAAATGCAGTGCTAGACACAAGCAAAAGGACATTAAATAATAATAAAAAAAAAACCTAAAGAATAGGAATATCGTAAGGACATTTAAGCAAAATGTCCTAAATATCAAAATGACACAAGATAAAATTGACTTAAGTACCTATCTTTGGCTCTACATGGGATGACGATGTCGGCCAAGCCCTATCTTTATTAGACCGAGATGAATAATACTCAAGACTTGGCTTAAAATGAGATCTCATAACTTTTTAAGAGTAAAGGCGTAGAAAGAGAAGGAACTAGAATGAAGCACGTGTCTTGTCATATCACTCAGTAAGAGATGCACATAGCAAATTCGCTCTAGTTAAAAAAGGAGATTGCTACTTATTGCTGTCCTTATCGACGTAGCCACTTTTTTGTTCTACGACGGCTGTCTGACTCCGGAGTCAGACATCTATTTTCATACAAATTGTATAGGATTTTATGACTATCGCTGTCATACGCGGTTACACTGATGTTGCGTCTATCAGCGTAAGCGAAAAATACTTCGCCTATGAGTAAAGGGGTCGTGAGTCTGGGCTACTTTTTACATGAAATGTTTTTGATGTGATCTATGATTTACCTACTATTCTTATGTCAAAGTAAGCAACATCTATGGTTCGTCTTCCTCTTTTGGTGTTATCTAAGCTATGAACTATAATTATTCTTATCTAATTTAGAAGCAAATAGGTAGGTACTCTGTCTGAATATAATTTGCATGGTTCACGAGTACTAATCATAAATACGCAAGTTCTGAGAATTTAATTAGATTCACGAGTGAAACTGAATTGTGAGCAAACAGTCATTGTTGTGAATAATCCTTTATGTACTCATCTCATCGTCATTGACCTCAATTATGTGAACCTTACATAGGTATATTTATATAGGGTCCTTCTTATTATGATGACACTTTTTTAAGGGGATGATGACCATGACCTTGGAACTGAACAACTTTCTCTATGAGGCCGAAAGGCCGAAATCGCGAAAAAAAAATCAGCTGTCCCATACATTTTCATCGAGTAGGATCACCGTTTTGTATGGGGCAGCAGATTTCTTTTTCGCGATTTCGATGTTGGTCCCATAGAAAAAGTTGTTCAGTTTCATGATCTGATCATCCTCTTAAATAACTGTCAGCATATTAAGTTGGATCCTGTGTGTTCTGTGTGTTTGAAGTTTATTTTTCTAAAAAGTTCTTTCTTGTCAAAAAAATGTTAAAGCCATATTAAAAATGAAAACGTTGTTTATTTTTATTATTCACTAGTGTTTTCCCGCGACTTCGTCCGCACAAATTATATACCAGATTTTAAGTCAGATCATAAGCTATCAAACAAAAAAAGTTTGTTCCAAATAGGTTCAGTAGTTTTTGCGTGATGCGCGAACAAACAAACAAACTAACAATTTTGTCAATAGATGGCGCTGCATGTCATTTAAATCGCGCTATCGACTGTTATTTGAAGTTACATGAAGTGAACCGCTACTTTTTTGTTCCTCATGATTTTACGGTTTTATAATAGTTATAAGATATAAGATAAGATTTAATGTAATTATTTAAAAAATTTCGTCCATTTCGGTCAGTAGGTAGTTAGGTATTTCTGCATTTTATAGGGTATTTAGACTTTTTCGACATTTAATTATTTTTTCTCCCCTCCGGACGGAAAGAGTGTATCTACTATCAAGAAGCTTCTCAGCAGGAAGGTCATTAACGGTTTTACCATAACAGAGTCCACTTCGAGCCCCTTTATCCAGTTTTATAGTCTACTTGGCACAAAGAGGCGCATAATCGAAAGCGGTCTAGTTACGACCAATTGCCGATAAATTCGTGGATACTAGGGATGTCATGGATAACTGTAGATATCCATACCGTAACCGAAATTAACGGATAAAAAAAGTGTTTGTTATTTCCATAGACAGTAGTAAGTATAGTATATTTTTAGCATAATAGACAAAGGGTACAAATCTATATCATTTAAAGAATATAGTTTTGTGACTGCGGAACTCATGTCAGGATGAATAATAAATTAAAAATTTTAACGTTTTTATTAACTAAGTGGGTAACCTAACTGACGCTAAGTATGAGACTCCTTCTTAAAACTGTTTAACATTTTTGTATTCCTGACTGAACTGACTGCATACTAGTTTTGTGCATTGCTATTGCAAAGTTCATTTCATTTTCATTTATGGCAATAAATCACATATTTAGGTACATTGGGATGTTCATAATAATAGGCATACCTACCTAACAACAATAAATTTGTAGTTTTGGATGAAATCACCAATACAGGTACCAATTACTAAAAGCAAACACAAGTTTTTTCTTCAAGGCTTCAAATTTTATATTTTATAGGATCCATCGTAAATTATTAATTTCCATCAATCAATATTCAAATTTGTAGCACCTGAAACCGAATTCCTATCAATAAAATACGATACTCAACGAATGATGCGGATATAGAATGCATTCGGATACGGATATCAATAATTTAATAGATATCCCAATCCGATATCTCGTATACGTAACTTCTATGGTGGTGAGTAAGGGCCAGTTCGATGCGAGCACTAATGAAGATTTATTTTGCTGGCCGTACAAAACAGGCAGGTTGCCGAAGGACGCACTGCGCAATGTTATAGGAGACCGGGATAATTATTTGTCTGGGATTTCAGACGGTACCGTCCTTGTAACTTTGGGGTGTCCTTTGTAAAGTGAATAATGATAACATTAGGTATGTGCCTAAGACATAAAAAGGTACTGAGCAGATTTTTATTATTTATTACTGTTCCGTACCAAAATTAGCAAAAAGATACACTTATTAAATTACCGTCCGTTTGTTACACGCTTTTTTCTCAGAGACCGTTAGACAAAAGAAGCTGAAATAAAAACTTGACTTGCTCTTATAGCAATTAATAGCAAAGTAATAACTACCTAATAAAATAAAGGACTAGTTTTTGAGTGCAAACGGTTTTTTTAAATGCTCCAAAATACTTAGTTAGGTAGGTACCTACTTAGGTATAACTTTAATTATTTAATGAAATCATAATCGTCTTTTAAATGATGTCCCCACCTCTAGATATTTCAAAAACGATTATAGTGAGGTTAGGCAGGTGGCCATGTAAAATCTGAAAAAACTATGGACATTTAAATTGAGGAGTGCCTAGATCCACGGAACGGTGTGGTATTTTACGATATTATGTAGTTTTCTCCCCTCCGGACGGAAAGCGTCAATTGTCGTCCCGCTGCGCTAAACGAAGTTGCCGCTTTCCATCTCTGTCGAGGAGAAAAATAGTATACTAACCTCGGACAGTAAAAAAGAAAGCCTTAGATCACATGTTTGTTGACCTAGACCTTTCTTACTTTCCTGTCCTCGGTGTGTAATCTACTATTAACCCAAAACGTATAGTGGGTACCTACCTACTATCCATAGCTTTCGTCGGCAACACCACTTATTGCGGGCCGGTTGCCAATCGCATAATCGCCAATATCATGCATGATCTACACTTCGACATTTTACACTTTTTGGCACAGAACAGACGTCCGAATTTTTAAAGCCGATCACAAATGAGATCAATCGTCTTGTCATGTTCTACTTTCGATTTTTGATTAATTGATTTATTTAATAAAATAAGTTTACTGAATGTTTGATTGAATGATTTATTTAATAAGATAAGTATACTAAGTGCGTTCACACACGATGACGCATTGACGCAGCGGCAGATTTCAGTCCGTCATTTGTGAAGTAAGGAGTTGTATGAAACCGCACGTATAGAAGCACACACGGTGACGCATTGACCCACCGGGTGTGGTTCTCAGCAATGGCGATGCTGCCGTGTGCGATCGCATTCCCATTATCTTTCTCGCCCTAGCAAATGACGTTCCTGAGCGACAGAAAAGGATGGAGCGACGGAAAAATGCGATTCGGTGCTGGCAGATGAGGTTCAACCCTAAATGGACTCCGATCCGAACTCAGGTCGACTGTAGTAATTATAATTGAATAGTCTTTGGATGTGGTAATGATAACCTGTGAATGCGGTGTTACTCCGCAGAATATTGCCGATCTTGTATCCTGCCCTTCCTGCCCGGACACCTGCACGTGAATGGAGCTTATGGACGCTGTCAGAAGCGCCATCCGTGTGGCACGGACCTGAAAAAAAGACGGACGTAATGTGACACTAAAAAGATGTGAAGCATGCTAGGTCCTACATTTTCGTTTGTTCTACAAGGGACCTACACTCACACAGATGCACTAGCTCTAGGCGCAGGTCCGACACCCGTCACCATTATGTACCGCGTGACAGCACGCACACAAAAGAAATGGGTGCTTCACTCGTGATTAGACGAGATTACGTCCGTCTTTTTTTCAGGTCCGTGCCGTGTGGCAGAATACAGGGCTGGAAAAATTATGAATGACGCCATCGACTCGATTAGAAGAACGCAAGGATCACAACTAAATTGCTTATAATATAACCTTCGCCTCATGGCGTTTTCCCTAAGCTCATTAGGCCTCCCTAGAAGCCCATGAATTCCTTCGATGCATGACCATCAAATCACAAATGACAATTTGCCATGATGAGTCGATAGAAGTTAATTGCGAGCTCAATCGGTTAATCAATAATCTGTTTGTTTGTACAAACACAACATGAGCATTTGCGGTTCAGTCAATGGATTGATTCGTTTTATACCTCGTAAAACAATATAATGGTCCGGATTAAGTATTCAATAACTATTGTTGCAGATACGATACCTAGTTGATGAGAGTAATCGTAAATAATCGTGATTTGTGATGAACTGCGATTGGTCACTTGATTGTTTTATGATTTCTGTAAATTATCGTAGAGTCGTTACAGAATTGTTAAAAATATTGTCGACATTGTTGACTGCAATGAATCTGAAACTGCGACGAAACGGTCTCCGAACCATAAACAATTATTCAAAACAACCGAGACGTAACCCTGTCATTTTTCCATTAGCGAACAAGGAAGAATCGACTGTAAGATGTTTACCTATCTACTATTTATTTCTTTATTCGTAGTATCTACGGGTACCAAAAATACCTGCGTTCTATTCTACACAAAGACGTACAATGACCAATATGAAGTATAAACGTATAAATAAGACCAATTAATAATTCGCTCATCTATAGTACTACAAAGACGTAACTGTCATTTTACGGAGCGTCCCACGCAACTGACCAATGTGGCGTTGTTACACTTAGGGCGAGTCAATTTTTGTACCGGTGAAACAAAGACAGTGGCGCTGTCTTACGCTCATTTGTTGAACAATAAAAACGACTTTGTGACACCATACTTATTGAACATTTTGGAACATTCTGGCATCATTAACTCATATTTTCATTTGTGACAATTCCGTCTTTGTAGTACTAGATGAGCGAATTATTAAAGACGACAGGAAAATATTAGATGAGTAAGTAACATTGCCTCTAATAATTATATCAATGCATAGCCTAGATAACTTTTACGAATAATACATTTTTTGGTTCGGGATTTATTTACAGGTTTAAATACGTATCTCAGGGGGTGCTTCTGGCCGTCAAACTGATTCCGATAGGTTCCATAGAAAACGTCAACGACTACTCGACATCAGTATTAATAGGAGCAGTAACAGCTGGTTTTTTTCCCGCAATTTCGTTGTTTATTCCATAGAGAAATCAATCAAATATTTATTGCTTTGCTACATTGTAGTACACAGTAAGGGAATCGTACATAGGTCTTACTAATTTTACAATGGAGCACCCTTTAAAGGCATAACAATATAGATAAGAAGAAATTATTACAATGGTGACAGTAGAATTAAAATTGACATTAAAATTAAATTACATATAAATATTACATTTCACTTAAATAAATGAAAATTTGTTTGATGGTCAGAAGCAACCCCTTAGATATGTAATGTAACGTTCTTTTTTAATTTTACACCCTATATATAGGGTCCTTCTTAATATGCTGACCGTCAAACTGAACAACTTTCGCTATGGCACCAACATCGAAATATATTTGTACGGAGCATGATCCATGACGATTCACCTTAAAGCAATAGATCGTAATAGACTTATCGAGAACAAAGGAAACGAGTAGCGAAGCGTGGCAGGATGTCTCTGTGTACTTCACTCCATCTATGTCATGTCTCTGAAATAGACGTGACGAAGATTGCCCCGATTTAGATTATTAATAAGTCCTTTAACAGAGGACGTTGTGGAAGGAAGAAGGCGAAATATGGGTTTCAGTTACATGCTAATCTACCTATACTCAGGATGGGGTTTCCTCTCAGGGCGATCAGAAACATTGCTTCAGTTTCAGCGTATATGCAGGTTTCCTCACTATGTTCTCCTTCACCGTTTGAGAGCTGTCTGTTACGTACATAAGATTCCTTGACATAAGTTAGTAAAACTTATTGGCATGTTGTCCAT
The DNA here is from genome assembly GCA_963693445.1 of Agonopterix heracliana. Classification (NCBI taxonomy): domain Eukaryota; kingdom Metazoa; phylum Arthropoda; class Insecta; order Lepidoptera; family Depressariidae; genus Agonopterix; species Agonopterix heracliana. The sequence continues at coordinate 7,359,563 of OY856308.1, forward strand.
TCGAACTCGGACCTCATGATTGCATCCATACCTCTACGCAACGCGCCATCGACGATTCATAGAGATACAGGACACTTTTTTAAGGGGATAATCAGACCATCAAACTGAACATCTCTCTCTATGGGACCAACGGAAAAAAAAATCTGCCATCTTGAGCCTAATGTATGGGACATATGGTTTTGTATCGAACAGCTGTTTTTTTTTTGTTATTTCGATGTTGGTACCATTGAGAAAGTTGTACCTGTGGTTGTACAGTTTGACAGTCTGATCATCCCCTTAAAATAGAGTCTGCATACATAAGAAAGGACCCTATATTTTATGTAGAAACATCGAATGACAATAACATAGATACGATACGAACCAACTTAGGTTTATGAGGATTTGAGAGCGGAAGCAGATACTTAAGCAAGGACCAAAAAAAAACAGGTCCGTGACATCAAGATTAAAACCAACTAAATATTATTTTGCATGTCTGTGGAACTAACTTCGTAACATAACAGGGAACGCAATTATTCTCGTGTTTATTCTCGAACCGTAGGTGTACAGTTTTGTCTTATCGAATGCTGATAAGTTGATAACCCCTTCTGTTTCCCAAAATATTTATATTAAGGGGCTACCTGCCGGTTTTGGGTAACTTTGTAACCATTTTATTTATTAACTATGGCACTTTTCGAGCTGAAAAATAAACTGAACCATCTACAGGATATGAGAAGTGATATGGTTTTTCTAGAAATAGATTTTAATGAATAAAACCGAAGAAAAGAGACTCTAAAGTCACACCTTTTTTTTCCAGTTGTAACCATTTAACTCTTACATTTTGAATCGGAAGAAAATGAAAATTTACAATATTGTTCACAATACAATTTAGAATGATGTGGTTTTCTTACTTTTTAGAAATTTATAAAAAATCTTCTAATTTTTCAAAGAAAACAGCTAAATTCTGACCAGAGCCACGCGCTCGTTCGCATCGATTAGTATGAAGATTCGTGGTCCAGGGCAGATACGCCTTAATAAACACTCGTTGGTACCTAATCGGGCGGTTCCTGTAGAAAACAAAAGATTTATGAAGAAAAACTTCTTTACGCACGCTTAACTTGGGGGAGTTAGCTGCTGAATGCGTGACGAGAGCGTTACGAAAAGTGTGATCGGGCGAGGCGAACGGAAGTTTTACTTCAGTCGTGTGGTCTAAAGCACACTCGTTTTGCAATAACTTCAACGCTCAACCGTTGACTATTCTTTGTGATGAGCTCGCATGTGGCTAGCATAGCCAACTTCTTTGTGAAGAGACTCTTCTATCATCATTTCTCCACAATAAAACACTAACAATAAAACACTAACAATAAAACACTCCATACCTAAAAGTAGGTATGAGAGAAAACTGTACATTTTAACACATTACCTACATAATAATATGTTTGTGAATACACGTTGTACGAACATTTGTTTCAAAGTCATCAAGGCTTGTTACGCTTGAGCAGTGAAGTACATCCAGTAGCATCACAATTACAAATACGTTTAGAGGTAAAAATTGATACAGAATAATTTCTTGCATTGACGGCTTGATTAGTTAATTACTTATCTCAGTGGATGTTATTTAGTAATTGTGCGATTACATTAATCAATTAATCGGGCCCGTTTTGGCACACATTGTTTGCTTTGATCGCTACCCTTTAAAAAAAGAATGAATAAATTAGGTTGTGCATTCCGAAGTCGGGCCCGATTTTAAATAAAGCAAGCTGTGGTCGTTTCCACTTAATAAATCTTACTGAGTTCGTTTCATAGCCATCGGTTGAGGTTGAAGCTTGAAAGGGGAACCAACAAACTCACTTATTATCATTGAGTAATTATGTAACATAGTACCTCAATGCTTATTATTAGGAATATTTATTAGGATAGCATGAACCCATCCAGCCATGAGAGATGCTGGCTTCGGCTACTGAACACACCGGCGGCGGCGCCGGCGCACCTCGATCCTCGACTCGGCGCGGCGCCCGCGCCTGCCCGTGTGATGTAATCCCGCAAGGTCGCGTCATTCTTGCACACGCCGTCACTCGAACCGGTTCTCTTAAGTACGAACTTTTTTATGCGCAGTATAATTAAATCACGCCTCCAATGGAGATAAGCAGATGACTCTGTTGAACGTGTGTTTTCGATTTTATTTCACTCTCTATGTTTATAATTTAGTTTTTAAGCTTTCACCTACACTATTAGGTATTTATTATTCATGATTATAAGTTTTTGCTTCCTATTGCTAATCAGTTTCATACAGGTATTTTATTGAATATTAAGTTAACAATTAGTGGTTTTTAACTTCCTTAAAGTTTGTTGGTTTAATTTTAGTGTTTCGTACTAACATTGTCTACAGGAAGTAGACAAATGTTGAATATATAAGATATTTATACAAAATGATGAATGAATGAATAATCTGGTAACGGTGATTGAAAGAATAATTTCTTTTTGTTATTGCAGTCATAGAAAAAGTTATTCAGCTTGATGGGTAGATAGACTAGATAGAATATCACCCTCTTGGCTACCCATGGTATACTTTGTATATTGAACTATAAGCCATGCACTAGAAGTCACTGAAGTGCACGCTTAATAGTGCATAAAACAGGATTCAAGTCTTGCCTTCTGACGCAGCTGTGGGGTTTTGTATACAACTATCCAGTCCAGGAGTAAAATTTTTTTGAAATACGATCACTATAAATTATCGTAAGACATTTTATCTTCCTGCTTTGATCCGGGGAAGGTTTTCGGTATAACATAGTACTATAAACTTTATAATAAACCCTATGCATTTTGTACATTTTCGTGTTTAGAATGTTTAGAATCCAAAAAGAGCTCTTTTGCCCTATACAGGGTGAAATTGAAGTCGTTGGCATCCATTAAAACTAAGACTGTACACATCAAATTGAGCAACTTTTATTACGGTCGCAAACCTGAAAATCTGCTGTTCCATACATTTGAGTCCAGTAGACATTGCAGTTCATCTTTTTTTAAATAACGTCCGGTTGAATATACTTTGCACTAAACAGTTCTGCCAATCCCATGTAGTATATTTATCGCAATCCCAAGGAATATGTGAAGCAAAAATACATTTATGAGACAAGATGGCGGTACCTCGTGGCAAGCTCGAACACGAACAACCGCTCGTGACCAAACTTGCAACAGGAATCTCACGCTTTTAGTTAAATGGATGCCAAACGACTTGAATTTCACCCTGTACACTGTACAGGTAGCTTGTTGTTACAGAAACCCCACTGCAGTGTCAGACATGCAGACATGACACTTAAGAGGATCTTAGAATTAGGAGCGGCTTTAGTAAGTAAGTAGAGTGGAGATCGACACTCGCGCCGGACAAATGGACAACAGTGTTAATGTCTACTAATAGGCTTTAGGGCTTCGGCATTTGCTAACTTAATGTCTTGCATTACTCAGTTAGTTTTAAACGTGTTGTTAATTAACCATTTGTTGAATGGCAAAAAGAACAAAGAGCATACAGCAAAGTCTGAAGTAGAAAAAAATAGTGTTAGTCGAAAAATAACTGCTAATTTGTCCTACCTATATGTCAAGTCAAAGATCGGTAAAATATAGCACTTTGACTTTACAAGAAGCGGCAATTTTAACATTAATTCCCCAACACTGCGCCAGTTACTTGCATTTATGAAACTTTATTCACTATGGGCCTGTTTCACCTCTTTTTAGTATGTTCTTGTTAGCTTATCTGACAGATTGCAAGAATTGATAGAAAAAATTATTCTGATACTGATACTTATATGATTTCTATATATTGATAGAAAAAAGTTGGGATTTAACGTACCTAGTTCGAGCTTTTACAGTAATCAAAGGAATGGAATGAATTACTAGAATAAAAGCGTAAGGTATTTACGGTACGGTATTTAGGGTAACTTATTATTAATCTGTGATTTAGGTATTGAAGTATACAGGGTGAAATTGATATCATTAGCATCCTTTTAAACTAAGAGTCTACCCATAAAACTGAACAACTTTTACTGGGAGCAAACCAATCAGAGCAAAAAAAAATCTGCTGTCCCATACATTTGAGACCCGTAGGCAGCGGCGGCGGGTGCAGTTTAGTATGGGACAGCAGATTTTTTTTTGCTCCTATTGGTTTGCTCCCATAGCAAAAGTTGTTCAGTTTGATGGCGATGCGGATTGACGCACCGTGTGTGCTTCTACGTGCGGTTTCATACAACTCCTTGCTTTAGAAATGACGGACTGACGTCTGCTGCTCCGTCCGTGCCTCTTGATGGGTAGACTCTTAGTTTAAAAGGATGCTAATGCTTCTTGCTTAATGCTTATGCTAGAAATCGAATCGAATTAAACGATCTGTAGGTCTACCATGAATTTTCACCGTACTTTACTACTGTAGTTACGTCACCAATTTTGTATTGAATTTCGTACAGCGCTGCTAGTGGTTACGTTGAGAACTAATTTCTGTTATACGAATTGGCGACGTAACTACAGTAGTAAAGTACAGGGAAAACTCATGGTAGGCCCTCTGGCAGAAAAGCTAACAAGAACTTAGGAAGTGGTGAAACAGGCCATAAAAGTTATATAATAAATCCCAAAATAAAAAAAAAACAGGAATTTCGGGTAAGTAAATCTTTTTCGTCTTGTTTTCGCCTTACCCAGGCCATGGTGTCCCATCCCATACAAATTAAATTTTAGTTTAAAAATTGCAATATATGGCGTTAAAGTATCGATTTGTAATTAATGTTTACGTAAACGTGTAAATTGTTACTAAAAGTACATGATCTGACTACAAAAAAATCTCATGAGCCTCGGAAAATCAAGCAATTTACTTTGCCCGAAGACTGCCCGAGTTACGGCAGTCGCGTTTCATTGTTTGACGTTGGGCATCTGTACTGTATAGTATTATATAATCTGTGCCCAGGCTGTCACCCAGGATTGTCTATGTATACCAAGAACAGGATGTATACATAGACATCCTAAGAAGAGGTTTAAACTCTGTAGTCTAAAGCGTAGTGATTCCATTCTCTTTACTGTAGACATCATACATCCTGGGTTCAGTCCAAGAAGTTTGGAATCCTCTATAGTGGAGTGCAGACTGCCCTCAGATAAATTAACAGGAATGGATGCGATATTACGCGCGTACCCCTCTGCCAAAGACGCATGCTCAGTGAGCATACCCGTCATATAAAAATAGTTGACGCGCGTCCCGCGCTAGTATATAAAACTCCCCCCTCACCCCCGCAAAATTGACAGACTTTTTTGCGTAGAAATGAGAGATCATTTCCAATCCATTCCTGTTAATTTATCTGAGAGACTGCCTAACAAGACGGGAAACATGATAATACTCCTTTGTGGTCGGTAAGGATCGTTCTTCTCCGTAGTTTTTTTTTAGTGACGTTTTTTACGAACTTTGTCCCAGCTCTATGTCCCTTTCTAATCCAACGTCAAAAATTGACGTCATTCAATTTTCGTTGTGACGTCATTGGATAGAAAGGGACACACGTAAAATTGGAAATATCGACGACGGAGTCGAACGTCAATTTTCTTGTATCAATGCTTCCAAGGAAGAGTGGGATCCTTTATGATTCTAGATCCATGGTTCAGTCTATAGACTGAAATGTCAAAACAACATTTATGACAGTACCCTTAGTTAGACTGATTGTTCAGTTCATTGAATTATTCTAGGTCGATGGTTCAGTTAGACTTAAAACGTAGTAATCAGGAGACGCGGCCCCGGCCATAGAAAAAATGCCAACGGTTGTAAACATGGATGGACACGTGGATGTTCTGAGGTTTCAGAATATCTCTGACTACCCCCTCGGGGAATATAGTCGTGAGCATATGCTTATGCTGGTTGTAAACATTTATAATGTATGTAATATTACATTTATCATGTATGGACCCTTAAATTTATGATGCTTATTTTGGTAAAAAAACACATTAAAATATCTCAATTATGGAAACACTGGTCACCGGTAATTTCAATTGATATTGTCAGATATTTTTTTTATTGCCTTGGTATTGCCGCTTTATCATTTTTCTTTTATATTTGGCCATAGACGAACAATTTTTCGTTTACGCTAGTAGACCGAATATCAGTGTAACCGGGTATGAGATAGCGAATTATATGAAGTGACATCTCGGAGTGAGGTGGTTGTCCCATACAATTTATATGAAGTGACATTTTGGAGTCAGATGGCCGAAGTACAAAAAAGTGGATACGTCGATAAGGACAGCAATAAGTAGCGGTCTCCTTTTTTAACTAGAGCGAATTTGCTATGTGCATCTCTTACTGAGTGATATGACAAGACACGTGCCTCCTTCTAGTGCCTGCTCTTTCTACGTATTTGGCATAATTTATCGCCGGATGTCCTAAACCTTTCATTTGTTTTGCTTCATTTTCGTGGTTTGAAAATTAATTTTATTTTGATCTAAGGTTAGATTGATAGGTGTCGCACAAAAATTCTAAGTTAATATAAGTAAGTACATACTTATATCCATCCATCCATCACGGCCCTTGGTCATTACAGGCCTCCTCCACATTTCTCTATGACGTTTTGTCCCTCGTGCCCTCTGATCCAATTGGGATGGGACTTGGGACCCGCGTGTCTTCATAAATCGTTGACCTTAGAAAAAGTATATGTCTAGAATGAGCCTCACACAAAACAAAAGAGGCTAACTTTCTTAGGTTGGTGTGCGTGAGGCTCCATACTAATTATGTATGTGTGCGTGTATATGTATAGGGTTTTGGAACCAGTACTGGTTCCTATTTTTTTCGACGCTTTCGTAGCTTTGACTGTCTATCTTGATAATCTAAGTCGTTGACCATATTTCTGGTAGGCGGCCTCTATCCCGCGTGAATTCTACTCCAGTGGCAGTGTTCTTATGGTCCCTGTCCAACGCTCAGTATCTAATGTATACCGGTTGTAAAATTAAATAACGTTACAAATCGAACAGGACGTGCTTACAGACTATCAAACTGAACAATTTTTACAATGGAGCCAATATCGATATCGTGAAAATAATAATCTGTTCCATAGTTTTCAATAGCTACTCGACCAAAATGTTTGAAACATCCGATTTTTTTCGCGATTTCAAAGTTGGTCCCATAATAAAAGTTGTTCATTTTTATGGTCTAATCATCTGCTTAAAAAGTGTCAGCATATTAAGAAGGACCCTGTATCTCTGAATCGTCGATGGCGCGTTGCGGAGAGGTAATTCAATCGTCATTAACGAATTTAAGTTTACACCCTACCTCTACCCATCAAACTGAGAAACTTTTACTATGGGAGCAAACCTGTCATGTCAGAACAAAAAATGTTCTGCTGTTATCACGGACCTGAAAAAAATACGGACGGAATGTGACACTAAAAAGATGTGAAGCATGCAAGGTCCTACATTTTCGTTTGTTCTACAAGGGACCTACACTCACACAGATGCACTAGCTCTAGGCGCAGGTCCGATACCTGTCACCATTATGTACCGCGTGACAGCACGCACACAAAAGAAATGGGTGCTTCACTCGTGATTAGACGAGATTACGTCCGTCTTTTTTTCAGGTCCGTGGCTGTTATGTAATGTTAGGTACATTTGAGTAGAGCATCCGTGCATTTTAGTATGGAACAGCAGATTTTTTTTTGCGCTGACATATTTGTTCCCATACCTAATAAAAGTTTTTCAGTTTGATGTGTGGAGTACCTATGTGGTTTAAAAATGTTAATGGTACCTACTTGTCCTTACACCCAGATAGGTATTTGCATACACTAAGAACGGAGGCATTCAAATATCGTGGGAAATGTTTATCTGTGACCTTTGCTTTCACCGCGGACGGCGGCAGCATCTTCCGACCCCACTATTGCCTTGTTGGAGCACTGGTAAAGCGGTAGACAACTTTCTAGCATTGCGAAAACTACAATCATGGTAACAAAGCAAGCTTATCGGTTTATTTTGACTGCTTTATTTCTTCTACCTCGACGCTACTCTACTTTACCTTGTTAATAATATGTTTGAGCTTTTGACCTGGGGCTTCGTCCCCGCGGAATATTAAGTAGGTAGGTATGTAAGTATCCCGTTTGCCTAGTTCCGGGAGGAAGCAGATAGCAGTAACGCTACTTTAAGTTGAACTATGCCTAGACCTTTGTAGTCAAAATCACACCAAAATCAGAGTTTTTGTGTGATGTTTGAACAAAACCGACAAAAAAATAAGAGACAATTTGATACTTATATTGTACTTTTTAATGTAAATAGTAATTTTTTTCTGTGCACTTTTTAAGGTACCGCAAAAGTAGGATGCAGATTATAATTTTGCAGAACTCAGCTGTTCGTTAAGTTTTAAAAAATCCAGTAAAAAATAGACGTTTTCTTTCATATTCGTTTTATTGTTTTTATCTAACAAAATTAATATTGCATAATTTACTTAACCACAAATAAAATGTAAATAAATAAGTCGCTATAAATTAATTAAATTAATGTCAATTACACAACTTATACACTCGACAATAACTACACAGAAAAGTTGTATTAAAATATTTAAAAGCTAAACAATGACAAAGGCTTCTAGTACCTACCTAGTGTAATGTTAAAGGTACTATTCCGAAGCCGATTGCCGACTGTAACTGCAGGCTTCATGTGCAGTTTTCTGTATGTACAAATATTTTGTAGAAATATTTTAAACTAGTGTTTACCCGCGACTTCGTCCGCACAAATTTTATACCAGATTTTAAGTCAGATCATAAGCTATCAAACAAAAAAAAGTTTCATCAAAATCGGTTCAGTAGTTTTTGCGTGATGCGCGAACAAACAAACACACACACAAACAGAAAGACAACATTTCAAAAAAATGTTGATTTCGAGTCAGGGATACCTAAAAAAACATAATTATCGTAATCTTTTTTTTGTAAATATTTCCTAACAGACACACTTCAGTTACAGTTTTATAATAGTTTAGATATAGCACAGAAAACTGAACTTGCAACCTGCAGTTACAGTCGGCAGTCGGCTTAGGAATAGTAACTTTATCGTATTTTTTTACAGGTCTAGTTGCAGGTTTTTCTCCTGTTATTGGGCAATGCAGTTAGGTGACATTTGAACTGAAAGTAATGCTTTTGTAATGCTATTATCTCGCTGACTACGTGAGAATTTCCGAATGCCTAAGCAGTCCAGTTTCAGTCGTATCGCCCGCACGCCGACTGCATGCTGGCTGGTTCCAATGCAGTTTTGATACAGTCTTGCCAAATGAACCTAACTGCATCAATTTCAACACTAAATTAAGTTTTTTTCTGTCTCTCTTGCTGTCTGAAACCCATTTGCAGACTCATATAGGTACATTTTAAATAAATTTATGCTAAACTCTCTCCATGAGACAAATTTATATGTAAAGAAATGTGAAACGGTCCATACGAAACTGCACTGTCTAGCGGTGTAGATGGAAGAATACTGTTTGCCATTGTAGCTGGAAATACACTGTCTACTACAGATGGAATTACACTGTCCACTACAGATGAAACTACACTGTCTATCGGTGAAGTTGTACCTTTACTGTCTAGTGGTTCGGATTGAACTACACTGTCGACTGGTGTTAATGGGAGTACAATGTCTGCTGTGGATGAAACTACATTGTCGACTGTTTTGAATGAAATTTCGCTATCTGCCGGTGTAGATGGAAACACGCTATCTACCTGTATTGATGGAGCTACATTTTCGTCCTGTATAGATGCAACTGTCTTGTCTGGTCTCAATGGAATACCACTATCTACCATTGGAGTCTGACCTTCACTGTCTAGCGGTTTGGATAGAATTGGATTTCTTACCAGCGAGGATGAAACTACACTGTCTACCGGTGTAGGTGAAACTGCACTGTATACTGATGCAGAAGAAACAACTCTATCTACTGGTGTAGATGAAGCTGAACTGTCTACTATAGATGGAACTTCCCTGTCTACCAGTGCAGATGTAAGTGAACTGTCTCTTAGTGTAGATGGAACTACATTATCTTCTGGTGGAAATGGAACTACACTGTCAAGTGATTTGGATGAAATTGAACTGTTTGCTGTAGATGTAATTACTCCATGTAATGGTGGAGTTGCACCTCCACTATCTAAAAGTCCTGATATAATTGCACTATCTACCACTGAATTATCTACCAGTGTAGATGGAGCTGAATTCTCTTCTGTAGATGAAACGACGCCGTCAACTGGTGCAGATAGAATGGCATCGTTAACTGGGGTAGATGAAACTACTCTCACTACACGTATAGATGAAACGGCACTGTCTGCCGATGTAAATGGATCTATATTGTCCTTCGAAGAAGATGAAACAAGACCGTCTACTAGTGTAGATGAAACTGAACTGTCCATCGGTGTAAATGGAACTACACTGTCGTTGTTTGCATATGTAACAATACTGTTTACTGATGAAGAAGGAGGGTAAGAAGTAACTACACTGCCTACGGGTCTGGAAGGAGCGTCACTGTCAATAGTTGTTGATGGAGCTAAGCTGTCAACAGGCGCAGCTGGAGCTACGCTGTCAATAGGTGTTGATGAAGCTACGCTATCAATGGGTGTTAATGAAACGACACTTTTGATTGATGTTGATGGTACTACGTTGTCACTGAGTGTAGGTGGAACTACACTGTAAATATTTGTAGATAAAGCTACGCTGTCAATAGACGTAGAAGAAACTGCATTATCCATAGGTGTAGAGGGATTGAAACTGTCAACGGGTAAAGGTGGAGAAAAACTGTCAATAGGTGTAGATGAAATTACACTGTCATTGTTTGTTGATGGAACTACGCTGTCATTGGGTCTAAGTGGAACAACGTTGTCAATAAGTGTAAATGGATATACACTGTCAATAGATGGAACTGCTCCGTCAATAGGTTTCAAAGAAACTGCATTATCAATGGGCGTAGCTGCAGCTACACTGTCAATATGTGCAGATGAAACTACACTGTCAATGGGTGGAGATAGAACTACGCTGTCAACAAGTGAAAATGGAGCTCCGCTGTCAAATGGTGTAGAAAAAACTGCGCTGTCAATAGGCGCCGATGACACAACGCTGTCGATGGGTGAGGCAGGAGCTACACTGTCAATAAGTGTCGATGAAACTACGCTGTCGATGGGTGTCGATGGAACTACGGTATTATTGGGTGTAGATGGAACTACGGTATTATTGGGTGTAGATGGAATGACGTTTTTCATAGGTGTAGAAGAAACTGCACTATCAATGGGTGTAGGTGGAACAACACTGTAAATGGATGTAGCTGGAGCTACACTGTCAATGGGTGTAGGTGGAGCAACACTGTCAATGGGTGTAGGTGGAGCAACACTGTCAATAGGTATAGCTGGAGCTACACTATCAATGTGTGTAGGTGGAGCTACACTGTCAATCGATGTAGGTGGAGCTACACTGTCAATAGGTGTAGCTGGAGCTACACTGTCAATGGGTGTGGGTGGAGCAACACCGTCAATAGGTATAGCTGGAGCTACACTGTCAATCGTTGTAGGTGGAGCTACACTGTCAATAGGTGTAGCTGGAGCTACACTGTCAATGGGTGTGGGTGGAGCTACACTGTCAATCGGTGTAGCTGGAGCTATACTGTCAATCGGTGTAGCTGGAGCTACACTGTCAATGGGTGTAGGTGGTGCTACACTGTCAATCGGTGTAGCTGGAGTTACACTGTCAATAGGTGTGGGTGGAGCAACACTGACAATAGGTATAGCTGGAGCTACACTGTCAATCGGATTAGGTGGTGCTACACTGTCAATGGGTGTAGCTGGAGCTACACTGTCAATAGGTGTAGCTGGAGCTACACTGTCAATAGGTGTAGTTGGAGCTACACTGTCAATAGGTGGAGCAATGCTATCAATGGGTGTAGGTGGAGCAACACTGTCAATAGGTGTAGGTGCAATATTGTCAATGGGTGAAAATGGAACTGGAATAGGTGTAAGTGGAGCAACACTGTCAATAAGTGTATGTGATTCTACACTATCTACCGGTTTAGATGAAACTTCACTGTTTGACAGTGAAAATGGAACTGAACTCTCTCCTGTAGATGAAACTACATTGTTTACCGTCGTAGACGGAACTACATTGCCTTCCTGAATAGATGGAACTAGTGGTGTAGGTGGAGCTACACTGTCAATCGGTGTAGGTGGAGCTACACTGTCAATAGGTGTAGCTGGAGCTACACTGTCAATAGGTGGAGCTTGAGCTACACTGTCAATAGGTATAGCTGGAGCTACACTGTCAATGGGTGTAGGTGGAGCAACACTGACAATGGGTGTAGGTGGAGCTACAATGTCAATCGATGTAGGTGGAGCTACACTGTCAATAGGTGTAGCTGGAGCTACACTGTCAATAGGTGTAGCTGGAGCTACACTGTCAATGGGTGTGGGTGGAGCAACACCGTCAATAGGTATAGCTGGAGCTACACTGTCAATGGGTGTAGGTGGAGGTACACTGTCAATCGTTGTAGGTGGAGCTACACTGTCAATAGGTGTAGCTGGAGCTACACTGTCAATAGGTGTAGCTGGAGCTACACTGTCAATCGGTGTAGGTGGTGCTACACTGTCAATGGGTGTAGCTGGAGCTACACTGTCAATAGGTGTAGCTGGAGCTACACTGTCAATCGGATTAGGTGGTGCTACACTGTCAATGGGTGTAGCTGGAGCTACACTGTCAATAGGTGTAGCTGGAGCTACACTGTCAATAGGTGTAGCTGGAGCTACACTGTCAATAGGTGTAGTTGGAGCTACACTGTCAATAGGTGGAGCAATGCTATCAATGGGTGTAGGTGGAGCAACACTGTCAATAGGTGTAGGTGCAATATTGTCAATGAGTGAAAATGGAACTGGAATAGGTGTAAGTGGAGCAACACTGTCAAAAAGTGTAGATGATTCTACACTATCTACCGGTTTAGATGAAACTTCACTGTTCGACAGTGAAAATGGAACTGAACTCTCTCCTGTAGATGAAACTACATTGTTTACCGTCGTAGACGGAACTACATTGCCTTCCTGAATAGATGGAACTAGATTATCTTCCGGTTTGGATGGAACTATACTATTAAACAATGAAGGTGAAACTACGCCATCTAACGATGAAGATGGATCTAGACTATCTAATGATGAAGATGGAAGTAAATTATCTAACGATGAAGGTGGAACTACACTGTCTATCGGTCCATGTGGAGGTACACTATCTAATGATGGAGATGGAACTACACTTTCTACCGATGAAGATGGAACTACACTATCTAACAATGAAGGTGGAATAATTGCACTATCAACCGGTTCAGATAGAGGTGAAACTACACTGTTCACCTTTGTAGTAGGAACTTTACTGTCCACGGGCGTGGACGGAACTTCGTCCTCCTCAATTGTGGACGGAACGATACTCTTTTCTAGTGTAGGTGGAACTACACTGTCTACCGGTGCAGGTGGAACGACGTTACCAGGAGTGTCTGCTGTTTCGGCAGGTATAGGTAAAGCCAAAGTGTCTAATGGAGAAGTTGGTTTCGTGCTGTCTGTTGGTTTCGATGGAACTGGATTAAATATATTGAAAATGAAGTTCATAGGCTGGCTTTCCTTTTTGGGCGGTGTAGATAAAAGTGATTTATCCATAGGATTGTTTATAGTTTCGAGTATTTCAGATGGTACATTACCTATGGGCGTATTTTGTTGGCCAGTTGGACTAGAGAGAGATAAATCTGCAGACGATATTGGCGGATCAATTGGTGAAGATATTTCAAATGGATTGATTATACCGTTAATTACACTTTCTGGTTCCTTATCCAAATTTAACGTATTAGGATTACTCTGTTCTGAAAATATAGAGTTTAAAATGTCTCTATTTATAATTTTAGAAGCTATATTTGTATTATTGTTATTTTGCTGTAGAACTTGATATGGAAGTGGCAATATTGTATTTATATCTGAATTGTTAATATTAGGAGCTGGAGAATCAGATGATTGCACTGATTTTACTATAAAATTAGTTGGATCTTGCGAAGTAGCGTCGCAATTAGATGAATTTGTTATATTTAATGTAGACTCGCCCAAACACGATATCATATTCGTTTTGGATTGATTAGAACATTTTTTAGTGTTTGGTGTTGATGTTGATAATTCCGGATTTGATGATGATATTAATGCTGTTTTATCGGATTCTGTTGGGGCTGTGATCGCAGGTGAAAATGTATCTGTAAATGAACTTGAATAAATCAAGGCAGGATCTTCTCTTATAGACATCGTATATTCTGGTTGTTGTGATAGAGTATCTGTGATGTTATTTGTCAGTAAATTAAGTTTATCTGTTTCGAAACATTGAGTCTCCGGCTCTAAAGGACACATTTCTTCAGTTATTTTCTTGTTTAAATCTGTTATTGGTTCTTTTTTAGAGCTTTGATATTTTAGAAGTGCAAGAACAGCCTTTTCGATTGCTTTATTTGCTGGCCTTATCGTATCGTCTCTTTCATCCTCAGTCATCTGTGCATTGAGTAAATTATTTTTTTCAAGATTTTCCTCAAATCTTGCATCTGGCAAGTGAGTCCAATAATTTGGTGCCCATGTATCTATTACGTTTACAGGATAATCGATCTCTGGAAAATTGCCTTCTTCTTTGAGGCAGTATGGCTCTACGGACGTAAAGGATTTTGGCAAAGACTTTGTTTGCATAGTTGTATTTGTATATCTCTTCTTCATTCCTGCATCTTTTTTAAAGTTATCCAGTAAGTTATTAATTTCATTGTTTGCGTTCTTTACTGGGTCGATAGATTCCAATAAAACAGTTTTCCGATTTTTTTGCGCTAACGACGTCTCTGCATCTTCCGTTTTGAAGAAATTTTTGCAAGATAAATCTTTATTATTCAATTCTGGTATTACTCTCTCATTTTGTTGAGAAAAAGATTGTCTATTTGATGGTCTTTGAAATGGATGAATCGGTGCATTATAATTTAAATTAGACTTTCGTAGATTATTTAAATACCTTTTTTGGGAAGCTCTTTTAAAAGCTTTTGGCATGCAATCTATAAAGGTGACCTGTAATGTTAATATTAATTTAAAATGGTTAAATCATTTATGCTCTTGTTATGAGTTATTACACTTATGTATACTTATGTACAATTTGATGATGATGATATGTACAATTTACAAAAATGACTGTTTTTTCTTACCTGTATAAATATAATCATAAGTAAGGCAAGTGCCACTTTTTCACGAACTCCCATTTTGATTTAAACGTATGTTTTTTATGCGTAATTATTTATAGTCTTCATTATTTCGTTTATTGCTCAAAACGTGATGTTTCACTATTTAAGACAGATTTTGTTATCAATACACTGCGGCATCTTTGTTGCAATCTTAGATTGAGGAATATATTCACACCGACCAATATGCGATTACTCATTGTATTGTAAAACTATGCCTATTATTGCTAAATTTTCCTTAAATATCATTATCATACTAGGTACATTGATTAGTGCGTGCGTGCGTGCTATATATGTGTTGAGGAAAACTTAGCTATTTTTTGTATATATGGGGGATTTAATTTTAACCCTTTGGTTAAAACACAGCATTTAGTAGGTACCTACCTAGTATTTATGCTGATATTTTGGTACGAAGAGATTTCATGACTGTGTTCGTATTATTCTCTTAATAGTGTTTATTTTTGTTACAGGTACATATTATGTTGATCCTCAATTTGGCGACAAGTTAGAGGTATGATAATGAAAAATGCGTTTTTGTGATATCTCTATATCATTTTTTTTTTTTAAATCTTATAATAAGAAATTGTCGCGTAGATTTGATACAAGATGCTGTAAAACGCCATGAATAAAAACAAATAATACAAATATTATGTAAATGGTTATTGACACGAATCAATTTTGTTTAACAAAAATAACAACGAACGTACTTAACCTACCTAGAGTACCCTAGGTACATAAACAATTTTTTCAAGATTCTGCGTAGGTAGTGTAACGACCCATACCCTAACCTATCTATATATCTAACCTAGCTAACTACCTATATGTATGTATATCTCTATCTATTCTAATATTGCTAACACGTAACACTAATCTATTTATATATTTAATCCGTATTTATTTAGTTAACAAATTAATGGCCTGTAGGTGTGATCGTCTAGGTTATTATTTAGTGACCCTTCATACGTTGTGTAAATTTGAATTTGACATCTGTATGCTTAGTGCGAGTTTTTCAAACTACTCGAACGCGTTAAAGTAAACCGTGATTTGTATGGGATTGAAACAGAGCCATCTGATGGCATTCATGAGAAACATAGTTTGTGAGTGCGAGTTTTAATTCTGTCACCGGCGACGACCGGATACATTAGAAGTGTAACGTAAACATTGAATTTTATACAATGTCCTTGACGTAAACAGTATTGGTGACCGTTTTGCGAGTGTGAGTTGCGACTTTGACAGTTCGAAGAGTAAACTTTACGCTAACGCCATATTGAAGTTGTCACTGAAGTTTTTGTCGTGAGAACAATTATTTATTCAGTTTTTATCATTGAAAGTGTTGTGTGAAGCGGATAAAATAATGGCAGTGTGTATTTTTTTCGCTTGTAGGTTGTTTGCGACAGCTAAGACACAAGATGAACGCAATTAAACGAATGAAATGAATCGAAAAATTAGGGGTGGTTCAGACCATCAAACTAAACAGCTGTAATCACAAAAAAAAAAGTTTTTCCATACGAAACTGCAATGCCTACTCAACTCAAATGTATGAACAACAGATTTTTGCAATTATAGGTTTGCTCCAACAGTAAAAGTTGTTCAGGTTGGTGGTCCGAAGTACCTACCCCTAAAAATTTGTTGATTTATTTCACACACTTTAGACAACACAGGAAGCGAATGTATGAATAGATGTAAGTAGGTAGGTATTCCAGTATTCCAGAAGATTTTAATTTACGTTTAATAACTAGAACTTCAATCAATATTCACTACTTAACTAATTTTCACTTGTTCCTGCAAACATCACAATTTTTTCGAATTGTGACGGGCTCCTCGTCTTCATTTTCAATAAAAAGTCATAATTATTAGACCTCCATGAATATGCCTAAACACACAACACATTCCAATCAATGTACGTAGGTAAATAAAACTGAACAATGTGAACAACGCTAAATTCGAAATGATAACCCGCCTTGTTTTGATTGCCACCTGTTTACGTTAAGAGCTTTATTAAAAACAATATTTTACATTTAGTCGGCTTATATCACACACTCCAAGCGCGTTTATTGTTTGGCAAATAATAAACGCGATTCATGGTGAATAAACGTTGATCGAGAGTTTCAACTCACACTCGCGTCTTTGCGGTCATCACCACGTTTGACGTTTATTCGATTTACTTTGTAGTTAAGTCTTTCGATTTGTTTTATGAAACTCGCACTAGGGGTACTTTAGTTATTTGTAAGACCTTTGTCGCAAAGAAGAATCGGTTAATAAGATCTGCAAGTAATTTAAAGTAAATCGAATCCGCGGGGAGTTAAAGTTCGTACACGTGTAGTTAGAATAAAACAAATTAGAGTAAGTAAACCAAAGACATGCAACTTAGCTAGATTCCTCCACTGGTCCGGCGGCGGCTGGTATCCTGCAGGTTTTCTTTCTTCGTGGCCACACGCTTTTAACACTTTGCTATGTTAGTAAAATACATAAAGAAAATAATAATATATTTCCCTAAAAGAACCCCTACCAATAAGGCCAGGATGAGACGGACATCATTTTGTTGACTTCCGACTAGATGAAAAGAGATGAGTGAGAAAAGGTAAAGATCAGTTCTATTGTTGCGTAAAAGGTTCTAGTCGCAGTAACAAATTGATATTAGTCTTGGATGGGGTATTGGCCGACAAACTATAACATAACATTAACAAATTATCAGCGACCTCCAGCAGAGAACGAACTAGCGGCTGAAATCACCCTAATTCACATGGACCAAACCATCACTCTCTCCTATGATTAACACCTCTTACTTCCTTCCTCAGATCAATCCCAAACAAACGTCATAATGCGATACGCGGCGCGGGTGGAATTTATCTATTATTTAATATTTGGTCAGCGAACGAGAGCTTGCCTAATGAATTTACTTTTACAAACGGTTAAATCTGGTTTGTATGATAGATTTACAACACCCACAGTCTAGGCATCAGACCTGTAAAGGAAACCCACAGGAGCACTCGAGAGTCACGAGGGACAAATAACACAAGGTCTGCAGGCAAGCACAAGACAGGGTTTCAGCCAGTAAATGCGTTAAAACACCCAACAAACCAAATCCGCGGGGAAGTTATTACGACTATGATTTTTAACAAGGGAAACTTTGCACTGATAGATCCAGGGGCGAGATTGCATTAGTTCAGTTGTGATCAGTGATCACACACAAATGAATTAACGATCTGTAGTCCCCAACATAAAATAATTGCTTTGATTTGTAACTGGGTACCGCGGTAATAAAAAAACAAACAAGACGATTTCCAAAACTCAAAGTGCTAGAGTATCCACTTGTCTAGTTTTAATTTGGTTTACTCCTTCAATCAATATTTTTAATAACGCGTAATCAAGTAAATCTGGAAAGCTGATGTTTATATTTGACGCGGTTTGTTATGAATTCACACTGGGTCCATTCATTCAACTTATCTAATCTGTGCGTAAACATAACAAGTTGTACTGCAACCAAAACCTTGTTGATCGCCACCGTCTATACTGAAACGCGTCAAAAGAAGGTCAAAGATGCTAAAATATCAAGAAGACGATCTAAAATAATATATCTACACTACACATATCATTTAATTACAAGTCATGTATAAGTTATAACTAGAATGAGTATCCATTTAGTCCCACACCTCACAATCACGCCCGCGTTTAGAGTATCGCCCGACTCTAAAAATGCAAAAACCCGCACACCGTATTCTACGCTATTTTATACAGCAAGTATCGAGATAATTGATCTTGTATACGAATCTCGCGCGCATCACTCTCAATCTCGACTTATCCGGTTCGCGTCTAAAATCTGACTCCCCGTCTCCGTCTCGTAGTTTTGTTATTTTCCTAAATTGCAATTGTTTTTGTGGCCATAAATTTAGTAATTTATTACGTTACCTACTTGACTCTCCCAATGCGCGCACGCACATGTTGCTTAAAGTGTATTTTTTTTTCTATAACTGCACTCACGCTGTGAGCGACGAGCTTTTGCACATTCTTAGAACAATGTTGTCCCTTAAGTATTTCGTGTCAACTTTAAAAAATTTATTACGGACTTTAGACACAAGGGTCACAGCATCACATTACATTCTCAAAAAAATATAGACGCGCAAACTAAAATGGACCTTTCCTTATTTTAGACGTTGATTTTATCTGGAAGATGTAAAATAATAATTTTGTAAGTCCGCTTTATTTATGTTAAACGTTCTATAGTATCATAGAGAGTAAGTAGGTATTACTACTGTTACAGTAGGTTTATGTAGGGATTGATAATTATTATAACTCTACAACAACAAACGATTTGCACAATACTAAATTTTTGTAGTTGTTCAGAGAAACTTAATCTGAAATAAGAATTATATGGCTATACAGGGTACAACTTACCTGTAGGTATATGCTGACAGTTTTTTTGAGAGGGTGATCAGACCATCAAACTGAACAACTTTCTCTACGGGACCAACATACAAACAACAACATAAAAAAATCTGCAATCCCATACATTTGGCTCAAGTAGTTTTGTATGGAACAGCTGTTTATTTTCGCGATTTCGATGTTGGGCCTATATTATATAGAAAGTTGTTCAGCTTGACGGTCTGATCATCCCCTTAAAAAGTGTCAGCATATTATAATAGAAGAACCCTATAAAATATAGGGATTATCATGTTTTTGAAACATCCTCGAGAGACATAATTATAAACATGTTGAATCTTAGTAATATTTGTTCTATATTTTACTCATTTTAAGTTTATAAGGACACTTTCCTCTTAACCAAAAATAATTGGCTCCTCGGTCTCACTTAATAATAAAGGTACGGGTACTTGATCTTCATATTCATCGGTCGTGTTACTTGAAGACGAAGTTGGAGTTCCTTTAGACGCGTTTGATGCATCATATAGATAAAAGGTTTCGTCCGATATTTCAGAGAACGAATCATCAGCAGCCATTTGAGAGTTAACATCATCGTGTGCGGTAGAATGTTCGATAGAGGTGAATTCTGCTATTGTAGCTATTTCATCATCGAAGTCATAGTCGACGTGTTCGTTGGATTTATCTTCTAATATCTTTTTTGCATTATAAGCAGATATTTGAGAGTTCACATTATCGTGTGTGGTCGGATGTTCGATAGAGGTGAATTCTGTTATTGTAGCTATTTCATCATCAAAGTGTTCGTTGGATTTATCTTCTAATATCTTTGTTGCATTATCAGCAGCCGTTTGAGAGTTCACATCATCATGGACTGTTGAATGTTTGATAGAGGTGAATTCTGCTACAGTAGCTATTTCATCTTCTAAGTCATAGTTAACGTGTTCGTTGGATTTATCTTCTAATATCTTTGTTTCATTATTTTGAGACGTAACTGGTAATGGTGCTTTTTTGGCGTCCGCTCTAATTTTAGGTTTTATTGTAGTGAAAACTTTTGGTTGATTAGTTTTGCTTACAATTGACTTGAAACTTGATTTGACATCGTCTTGGAATGGTTCGAGGATGTCGTTTGATTGGTAAAAGAAGGGTTTTGTTTCGAGAACCGATGTCAGATATTCTGTTTCTGGGAAACAGTCGATTTGTTTTGTTTCTGTGAAATCTGGAAAGGGAACTGATTGGGAGATGCGATGTCGACGATTGTCTAGCGTGAGGTTCGGCTGCGTTTGTCTCTTCTCTCGACTCGGGTTACTACTGAAAACGTTCTGAAAATATTTAATATTTGTTAAATAATGGTAAAACATTTATAAGACTATAACTATAAGGTACATAGTAGCTGACATAGCCCAAAGAATTGCTAAACTAAAGTGACAATGGGCAGGGCACATTGCTCGCAGAACCGTTGGCCGATGGGGCCGAAAAGTTCTCGAGCGACTGTGCAACGGAAAGCGGGGTCTAACCCAACAAGGTGAACCGTATGCTTAGTGCGAGTTTTTCAAACTACTCGAACGCGTTAAAGTAAACCGTGATTTGTATGGGATTGAAACAGAGCCATCTGATGGCATTCATGAGAAACATAATTTGTGAGTGCGAGTTTTAATTCTCTCACCGGCGTCCACCGGATACATTAGAAGTGTAACGTAAACATAGAATTTTATACAATGTCCTTGACGTAAACAGTATTGGTGACCGTTTTGCGAGTGTGAGTTGCGACTTTGACAGTTCGAAGAGTAAACTTTACGCTAACGCCATATTGAAGTTGTCACTGAAGTTTTTGTCGTGAGAACAATTATTTATTCAGTTTTTATCGTTAAAAGTGTTGTGTGAAGCGGATAAAATAATGGCAGTGTGTATTTTTTTCGCTTGTAGGTTGTTTGCGACAGCTAAGACACAAGATGAACGCAATTAAACGAATGAAATGAATCGAAAAATTAGGGGTGGTTCAGACCATCAAACTAAACAGCTGTAATCACAAAAAAATCAGCTTTTCCATACGAAACTGCAATGCCTACTCGACTCAAATGTATGAACAACAGATTTTTGCAATTATAGGTTTGCTCCAACAGTAAAAGTTGTTCAGTTTGGTGGTCCGAAGTACCTACCCCTAAAAATTTGTTGATTTATTTCTATTCCACACTTTAGACAACACAGAAAGCGAATGTATGAATAGATGTAAGTAGGTATTCCACAAGATTTTAATTTACTTTTAATAACTAGAACTTCAAACAATTTAAATAACTAATATTCACTTAAGCAAACATCACAATTTTTTCGAATTGTGACGGGCTCGTCTTCATTTTCAATAAAAAGTCATAATTATTAGACCTCCATGAATATGCCAAAACACACAACACATTCCAATCAATGTACGTAGGTAAATAAAACTGAACAATGTGAACAACGCTAAATTCGAAATGATAACCCGCCTTGTTTTGATTGCCACCTGTTTACGTTAAGAGCTTTATTTAAAACAATATTTTACATTTAGTCGGCTTATATCACACACTCCAAACGCGTTGATTGTTTGGCAAACAATAAACGCGTTTCATGGTGAATAAACGTCGATCGAGAGTAGCAACTCACACTCGCGTCTTTCCGGTCATCACCACGTTTGACGTTTATTCGATTTACTTTGTAGTTAAGTCATTTGATTTGTTTTATGAAACTCGCACTAGGGGTACCGACGACCTGTATGCTTAGTGCGAGTTTTTCAAACTACTCGAACGCGTTAAAGTAAACCGTGATTTGTATGGGATTGAAACAGAGCCATCTGATGGCATTCATGAGAAACATAATTTGTGAGTGCGAGTTTTAATTCTCTCACCGGCGTCCACCGGATACATTAGAAGTGTAACGTAAACATAGAATTTTATACAATGTCCTTGACGTAAACAGTATTGGTGACCGTTTTGCGAGTGTGAGTTGCGACTTTGACAGTTCGAAGAGTAAACTTTACGCAAACGCCATATTGAAGTTGTCACTGAAGTTTTTGTCGTGAGAACAATTATTTATTCAGTTTTTATCGTTAAAAGTGTTGTGTGAAGCGGATAAAATAATGGCAGTGTGTATTTTTTTCGCTTGTAGGTTGTTTGCGACAGCTAAGACACAAGATGAACGCAATTAAACGAATGAAATGAATCGAAAAATTAGGGGTGGTTCAGACCATCAAACTAAACAGCTGTAATCACAAAAAAATCAGCTTTTCCATACGAAACTGCAATGCCTACTCGACTCAAATGTATGAACAACAGATTTTTGCAATTATAGGTTTGCTCCAACAGTAAAAGTTGTTCAGTTTGGTGGTCCGAAGTACCTACCCCTAAAAATTTGTTGATTTATTTCTATTCCACACTTTAGACAACACAGAAAGCGAATGTATGAATAGATGTAAGTAGGTATTCCACAAGATTTTAATTTACTTTTAATAACTAGAACTTCAAATAATTTAAATAACTAATATTCACTTAAGCAAACATCACAATTTTTTCGAATTGTGACGGGCTCGTCTTCATTTTCAATAAAAAGTCATAATTATTAGACCTCCATGAATATGCCAAAACACACAACACATTCCAATCAATGTACGTAGGTAAATAAAACTGAACAATGTGAACAACGCTAAATTCGAAATGATAACCCGCCTTGTTTTGATTGCCACCTGTTTACGTTAAGAGCTTTATTTAAAACAATATTTTACATTTAGTCGGCTTATATCACACACTCCAAACGCGTTGATTGTTTGGCAAACAATAAACGCGTTTCATGGTGAATAAACGTCGATCGAGAGTAGCAACTCACACTCGCGTCTTTCCGGTCATCACCACGTTTGACGTTTATTCGATTTACTTTGTAGTTAAGTCATTTGATTTGTTTTATGAAACTCGCACTAGGGGTACTGGTGGAGGCGGCGGGAACCCGTTTGATGAGGGACAGCGCACTACCTACCGTTGCAACGCGTTGTGATGTTCATTGGAGGAGGGAGGCTATGTCCAGCAGTGGACGTTTATCGGCTGAGATTATGACATTTGATAAGAATAGGTTAAAGAATATAACAGATTTCACTTACTTTCGTAACAATAAACAACACTATGATACAATGCACCCTCATTATGGTTTCTTTAAGTTTATCTTCTTTTGTTCGTTAGGTATTATTATTAAATAATATAAATATATTTCCTTCTACATAAATTATAACACATCTATGTTGAAATGAATTCGAAATAATGCAAACCACAATTATTTTCGTAGAAATGAAATCATTTAAAGTATTTTATATGCACATTTTGTGTAGGTACTGCAATAGTGTCTTAAGATTAAAATTTGATAGTGAAATACTATTGCGTTATAATATAATAACTACTCAACTATTACTATTAACTATCTAACAGTCTTATCGATGCAATAACATTATCTATCTAAATATTTCTTAAATTTTACGTTCATTTCATGTTTAATGTTGGTTAATAACTCAATCTACTCTTATTTCACACCAAATTTTGTAAACCCAACAAAAAATATTTTTATCGTCATGGAAATCGATTCAAAACATTGGCTTGAAGTCAAAACTTATGGGCTTATAGCTATCTATATCTTACCCTCTTAGATCTTGTGTCAACATTAGATTATTTTATTTCAACTTGATGAAAAAATGGTACCTACGTGATGTCAAAATACTTTGCCCTATTCGCTGAGCCCGTGGTGGAGTATTTTCCACTTCTTCGTAAGACGAAGCGTGGGAGACGCAATAATAGGCAGGTAATGATGATTTAAAATACTTAATAAAAAATATTATAATTATTTTATTGTTACAACAGTCAAATGCACTAATGAATATGTTTTTTTAATGTTCTTGTTACGAAAACACAATGAAAATCATACCTAAGTCTGTAAGATGCAAACAAAACTATAGGTAAGTACCTACAATTAGTCAATTTGTTGACTATTTATATAGATAGCTATATGCAGTATTGTGTGTTGGTGTCGCCTCTAGTGGGAGAAATTGACAGAATTCAAAGTTAAAAAAATTTAAACGATTCATAAAAATTCACATAAAAATATTTAAGTATATTTTTCTATCTTGATCAACAAAACAAAAATTGCAATAAGGCAAATTAATTGATCGCAAGTTGACTGGAATAATATTTTTCATCTACTTTTTTATTTTTGAAACATTGTAAAAGCTTTGAACATAATAATTGTGTGATTCGCATCAGCACACTCCGCATCCACCTCCACATCCACCTCCACATCCACCACCGCATCCACCACCGCATCCACCACCGCATCCACCACCGCATCCGTATCCACCTCCGCATCCACCACCGCATCCGCCACCGCATCCACCACCGCATCCACCTCCGAATCCACCACCGCATCCGCCACCAAATCCACCGAATCCACCTCCAAATCCGTTGTTCCCTCTGCCGGCAATGCCGAGGATCAACAGCGGAAGCAGCAGATCGAAGTCATCATCATCGTCGTAGTTCCCTCCTCCGTAGAGACCGCCGGGGTACCCGCCGCCGTAGTAACTACCACCACCCGAGTAGCCTCCGAAGTACTGGGACTGTGCCCAGTGCAACTGCAAATTGGAGGAATGAATGAGTAATAGAATCAATATTTTCAAAATCCTAAGAATCCTTAGTCGGCATGTGTGGTAGCAAATATCAGTAAAGTCAGACCTAGGAGGACGTGTCCTAGACCAGATCTGGGACAATATAAATAATGCCAAAGTAGCCGAAATCGACAGGAATGTATGACAAGTTGTATGGACCTAGAGGAAGCAAGAGAGGTGTGTCAAAACCGCCCAAAGTGGAGATCCATAGTCTCTGCCTACCCCTCTGGGACAAAGGCGTGAATTTACGTATGTATGTAAGAATCCTAATAGGAGTTGGTCGTTGGTGATCGGTGCGATGTAGAAAAAGGCAACGGACATTGCTAGCCAAAAACAGGGATAATGAACTAATAAATAGGAGGCCTTTTCCCAGCATTGGTATGGCATAGGCTGAGAATAGAGTTATGAAGGAATATAACAACCCTTGACCTTTCTTTCCAAAATAATAATTTCGAATTCGTCTTTAGAAATCAATTTTAAACGCTAACAAAATATTAATCGAATTTCTGAACTCACCTTCAGCAAAAACGTCAGAGCAACAAAAATGGTGAATTTGAGTGATGCCATTTTAGCTTTTCTTCCCCTTTTGCTGGTAAAACCGTGGCTTTTATACAGAATATTTCAACGTGCTATCAGTATAAACTTTCGTAATTAGGTCTGTGTGCCAACTAGAACACGTAGGAGATAGCCCCTTAAAAAGAAATGCGATAATGGAAAATTGTACTTACGTAAGGCCTTTTCCTCGAGGAAACGGCTGATTATGACTCGCTAATATTATGGTAGGTATAGGCCATATGGTAGTAATGACAAAAAATTACA
This sequence comes from Agonopterix heracliana, assembly GCA_963693445.1. Classification (NCBI taxonomy): domain Eukaryota; kingdom Metazoa; phylum Arthropoda; class Insecta; order Lepidoptera; family Depressariidae; genus Agonopterix; species Agonopterix heracliana. Next base: position 7,385,626 of record OY856308.1, read on the forward strand.
AGAATAAGTCGCCATGAACGATATAGAGTAACTGCGAGTGAGAGAGGAATACCATTACCTACTGTTTTCTGCCACCCGTCTGCCACGAGGGGTAAAACTTGCTGGAGGCAGGAAGTTTCTGTACTGTATAAAGTACCATAATCGTTCTTATACTATGTATGTATAGGTAGGAAGTCCAAAGAGGCAAAAGGCTTCTTTTTTTTTGCTTTTTTCATATTGCTGTCTCCCGTTCGCAATGGAGGGAAGTCGGATATTTCTTTTTCCTACTCCTCCTATATTCTTTGATTAATTCATTGCGGGGTTCCATGACGGATTAGAGTCATCCGAGCTTGCTGGACTTCATTGTCTAGCGTTGTGAATGGTCGCTGCTGTTGATCCTGGTTTACAGGAGTTACAGAAGTGATTGAAAAAAAAAACAACGGTGCGAATGTGTGGTGGGTCTATGACCGAATAAATAAAAATAGAGGCAAACCTGAAACTATATCCCGCGACTTCATACGCGCAGACCACCGACTTGAAATACTCATAACTGTTGATTGAATGAACCGATTGCGATACCATAATGTTAATGTTAATCCAAACTAAACCCCATGCTTTTGTGAAAACCCCATCCAAATCACTCCACCTATCAATTTTTCCAAATATCTTCAAAGTAATGTAGGTACACGCCAAGTTCAGAATTGTATAATGTATACGTACCTATAGATACGTAAGATTTATATTTTTTCGACGGTCCCTACGTACATATTCCTAAGTGGTAGATACGTGATTTGCCTTTTATTGTTCCATGTCCTTCAGGTCACTCTATACTATCGATTAGTCAAAAAAAAATTAAACATTTTATGCAAATTGAACCTTAAATCCACACACACATTTCCCGTAACTACAAAATTAAGAAAAATTTCCAATGTAAACTAACATCAGTGGTAGTTCAGTGATTCTACATTGGAACGTAATCCACGCCTGCCGCGTAACTGCTACGCACTATGTTAGTTACGTTGTTTTACGTGGACAACTTTACATGCCTAAGCCAGGCCATGCCATGTAAGTGGTAGATAAGTTTTCTTACGTCGGAAAATAAAAGTACTTTTTATCAATAACTACCATTTGAGGCTTTTTATGTCGGAAATATTTTGTAAATATGATAAAAAAGTTGTATTTATGTTATTAAACTTCTGTAACTTCGTCTGGTTTTGGAAAAAAATATTGATTAGCCAGCCAAATTAACATCTTACAATCATCATGTCAATTCCAAATTGACATATTAGGTGAAAGTTGTTTATGACCAGGAAGCTGGCATACGTTTATGACTGTGCGCGTTTGTCATTATTTATAATAATTATAATGCTTTATGCAGAAAATAGTTTAAAAAAATTATGCGATGTAAAGAGGTCTATCAAAACCTCTTTATTTATTTATTTATTTCATTAATTGTACAAATTAAAACCATTTACCATGAGTTAACTAACGTGGCAATGTTGTTTAAGGCAATATGAACTAGAAAATTGGTTACGCCGATCACATGAGCGCTGATGTTTGTCGTGAAAGAGAGTAACAGTAGCTATAAGTAATATATGGGATGTTCAGATGGGAAGATGAATACCCCTCCATAATAGCCCTCTCCATTGCCCTTTGTGTGACTTTCAGGCTTTTTATGAGACCAGGAGTGAGCTACTACGTCTCAATTTCGTATGTCAAGTACTTAATATTCTATCCTATTCTGTGTCGTCACTGGCAACACACACTGGTCAATGACTTTCGTTTTGAGACACTGCAGTGTTTGGCCGAGAAGATACTACGCAGTCCATACGTCCTGAACGATGTCCAGCCCAGTTAGATTCGTCTATTGACCTCTATCTCGAAGTGGGACCATCCTAACTGGATAGTTTGTCCCTGGTTAACATAATCGTAGTAACTTCGAACTCTGAGTCTACGATCTTTACAGGAGTGGGTGAACATGGACATTTGACATGATCTTCGTCTTGTCCATGGTAATTTTCAAACCAACTCGTTCGAAGGCTCTGCTAAGGTCATCAAGCATTCTACTGAGGTCCTCCATGCTCATCGTCATAATGACTATAATTATCTCACCCTGAGAGACTCAGCCCTTTCCAATCCAAAACCTTGAAAACATCTTCCAGTGCCACGGTGAACAGTTTCAGAGAAATTACGTCTCCATGCCTCACACCTCGCTGCGGTAGGTAGGATAGGTATCTATTCTGGTCATGTAATCGGACTGACATAGTGGCAGTAGCATTTGAGCACTTCCAAGTACCTACCAGTAGTCAACTTCTCATCGCTGGAGAGACTGCAGTACAGCACATGTCCCATTCAAATCAAAAGCTTTTTCGTAGTCCAGTTAGCGGTGCTAAAGTTTCTTCGGAACCCAGGTTACTCGGGAGGTTGGAATTCGTCCAAATGAGCGCGACACGGTTCGTATCAACTCTCGAAAACAGCTTATAGACATGGCTAAGAAGTGAGATGGGCTTATAGTTCTTCAGTAGGGCATTATCGTCCTTTTTAAAGAAGAGAACCATCAAATTTCTGTTCCATGTCTGCGGCGATTTCCCCTCAAGTATGACGAAGTCAAACAGCTTCTGAAGGGCTTAAAGACCGGTGTCAATAGTGACACCCACCACACCAATTATTTGTTTTGAATTAGATTGGTACTCATATCGTATGGTCAACAAGTCGCCTTATAATATTGTCAGTTTATCAAAATAGTAAAGTCTACTACTAGGGCCTATTGGCGGCTTGAAAATTCTCTGACAGCAAGTTGACCACTACCTTGCCTCCACCAACACGCACTGGGCCGGCGTGGTTGGAGTATGGCCCGCTCCCTCTCACCCTTATTCGTGAGAGGAGGCCTTTGCCCTGCAGTGGGATTCTACAGGCTATAACTTACTTTTTTACTACTAGAGCACCGCCATAGCATTTATCGCTCTATTCCATCAAATGAATTTCTGGAAAAATAGCTTTACGAGATATAGCCGCCTTTGATACCCTTCTCGTCTATGTTGTAAATTGTATTTGGCTGTTTCTGACGAGTAAATATAGAATAATATATATTTTATGTTATCAATATTGCTAAGTCTCAAATTAGTTACTTCGCTATTAACAATATACTAAAACAATATAACAAAGCAAACAATATACTACACATACTAAAGTATACGTAATTTTTAAACCTTCGTACGTCCACGTTTCACTAGAAGTACCGAAACTCTGTCCAGTGTGACAGGTACACACGAGGTATGTGGGGACGGGGTTAACATTTATTAATAACACTAAAAAAGTTTACTTTTTGTAGTAACAATACACTTCGTCCTTACCTACAAACCCCGTATCTCCATAATGTTTCCCATGTACAATGATCTATGTGACAGTTAAGATTTTGATCGATCTTGAGACTACCGCGTAATAATCAATATGTACCACATACGTTATTTGTAATTGGAGAGTTTCCGATGTAGAACTAAGTAAGTGACTAATAACACACTTCCAATTAACTTTTTGAGTTTTTTCTTTATTTTACATATAGTTTACCGTATATTAAACCTATATTCCAAATTTCGTCACTGTGTTACAAATAGGACGTGAAATACACATGTTAGAAACTTAAAAGTGCTCTCCTGTAAAATTTGACTTTTGCACTTACGGGAATGTACGTAGGGACCGTCGTTTTATAAATCTTGAATTTTTCTGACATCCTAGGCATCACGGCCATTGTTACCTTGGCCGGACAGATGGTAAAGATTTCAGAGAAATGATGGAAGCAAGAACATTGTAATATTCCAACATTTTTGGAAGGAAGTCAACAAAATATGTCAAATGATAATTTGATTTAGATTCAGGCAAAGCATTCAGCCTAGCTTGTATTTTTCAGTATTTTCCAAATAATTTGAGAAATAATGGATAGAAAAATCTGTAAAATTATAAGCTTTGTCTGACATATTCTCCAAAAGGGTTTTCGAATTTTTGTACCTCTTCTAAAATGAAATGTTGTCCGTTCCTGATAATATTCTCCACATTCTTATAATCATTTCCATATTCCGAATTTACCGCAATATCTTTATCATTTTACTCATTATTACTTATATTATATTATTCCTATTATTCCACTTCGTTACTGAAACTAACTTTTTGATCTCTACTGTCATTGGATTTCCACGGACCTGAAAAAAAGACGTACGTAATGTGACACTAAAAAGATGTGAAGCATGCAAGGTCCAACATTTTCGTTTGTTCTACAAGGGACCTACACTCACACAGATGCACTAGCTCTAGGCGCAGGTCCTACATCCGTCACCATTATGTACCGCGTGACAGCACGCACACAAAAGAAATGGGTGCTTCACTCGTGATTAGACGAGATTACGTCCGTCTTTTTTTCAGGTCCGTGTGGATTTCCCGAAATTAAAATCTTGCGGTAGCTGATAAGCTGGCCGGCTGCCTCCCCTGAGTAAATTCCGTATCCAAGTCAAACATTAGCTGCCAATCTCCATAATGAAGAAAAAACTTTGAACAAAACTAGTTTCTTGTACTTATAATTTTTAATTCTTTTGATCTTTTTATAATTTGTTAGCAAATCCGCCATAATAACGCATATTCTGTGAAAATTTCAATTGTCTAGCTATTACGGTAAAAGTAGGACGGACGGACAGACAACTTAGGCATAGAAACAGGGTCCTTTGTATGACACAAAAAGCTAAACTTTTAATAGCTTTTTAGGGTTCCGTACCCAAAGGGTGAAAACGGGACCATGTTACTAAGCCTATGTTGTCTGTCCGTCCGTCCTACTTTAACCTTAATAGCTATGAAATTTTCACAGAATATGCGATATTATGGCGGATTTGCTAACAAATAATAAAAATGACAAATAATTAAAAAACTAAACAAGAAACTAGTTTTGTTCAAAGTTTTTTCTTGTCTCTGTATCATAAAAACGGTACTACATGCAAGCGTCAAAGTAGGTGTGATTATAGAGCAAAATAATATAATGAAATCCGGCCAAGTGTGAGTCGGTTCGCGTTAAAGGTGCCGGAGAAAACAAAACTTTATTGTGAGTAAATTGTTGTGTGGTGTAAATCAAGTAAATTCTTGAATATAATGAAACTAAACAACTTTCCCTAATTATAAGTATGTAGTTATATCCTAAAATTATAAATATGGGTTGAAAAATTGAAAAACGAGAATAATTGTTCCTTCTATACAAAAGTCAATCAATCAATCAATCAATTATACTTTATTGCACACCAAAACAGAACATACAATTATGAATAAATATAAAGAATTACAAGTAGGTACAAATAAGGCGGTCTTATCGCTAAAAAGCGATTTCTTCCAGACAACCTTCGAAAAGTCCAGTGGGAGGTTTAACAAAATTTCTCGTTTTTGGACTCACGTTTCTTATGGAAAGTTGTTTAATTTCGTTTTAAATATACCCTTATTGTTGGTAGGTAATTAAAAAATAGGTTACATTATTTCAATGATTTTTAATTGTTAGTATTTATGTACGTACATACATAAGCTCACACCATTGTCCCATGGGTGTACGCAGAGATCACGGACCACTACACGCTACGAGGCTGGCCGTATTGCCCCTTTTTATCTCAGATGGACGTCCACTGCTGGATACCTATAGGTCTCGAGAAGCCAAGCTTACCCTTATTTATTTATAATTTGTTTAGTGGTTTGTTTGTAAGGTTATAATGATTCTCTGATGTACCTACTGTATTTATTGATAACTGTACCTACCTACAATAACTATATAAATTTGCACTGCTTTAAGTATAGTAGTATGTCTAGGCCTACACCGCGTAAACCAAAATAGAATTTAGGTAATTAAAAACTTTGAGATGTCAAAATAATTTAGTTCCAAAAAAAACCAAAGTCCGCAGCCCCCTTGGGACATGCTCAAAGATCCGAGGTTGGGAAACCCTGGCTTTGATATAGAAATATTCAACTATAAAGAAATATAGTAAACATAATAAAATATTGTGATAAAGTGACCTCATAACTTTACACATGCTGTGTCTTATTTTTATTATTATCAACTGTTTCACAAATAAGTAGGTAAGATATTTCGTCATCATTTATTATGTAGAAGTAGGATTTTACTTTGCTTTTAAATTTTTGGGTTTCACGATCAAATAAATGTTTTAAGCAAACATAACAAATACATCATAATATAAACTAAAGATCATAATCCCATTCGGGCCAATTTGTGGTGCCCAGAAACATTTTTATTACATTACTACAGCTAGTAACAAAGAATTTGTAGCGTAGATGATGAAGATGATGAAGATGATGATGATAATATGTGTTGCGCTTTTTAATATTTCATTAGTTTAGTGAACAACGATTACAACCCGACCGCACAATTTTAGTAATAGATAGAACATTTGTGTGTGAACATCTATGGTATTTATGTTTAATGGCGTGTCCTTGTTAGATTTTGCCAGTGTCAAGTGTTGAAGATATGTTTATTAGGTAGGATTGTACGGTAATAGGATATGGCGATCTCAAAGCCCCGTTTTTAAACAAAAACACACAAGCGAAACCGCCGGAGCCGCGTGGCCACTTTAATCTCGAGCCGAACGAATCGACGTCCACTCCAGACCCCTTTAGCCACGCGACTCCATGTGTGTCTCTCCTCTCCTCGGTTCATATTGACAAACGAAATGTGCAACAGCATCATTGGGAAACGGACATTCTACGAGTAAACAATCACAATTATGTAGGTACATCCTAAAGCATACCTACTTATTAGTTTAGTACCTAAATACCATGAGCCATGATATAAATAAAAATTACCAATTTGTTAAAATTCGTTTTATTTTAATTACCTAAAATATACTAGCATCTTCTTCTGCAGCCGTTGCAATTATAACAATTGTTTTGATAACCGTTACAATTACAATTTGAGTTTGAATAACCACAACCTGGAGAAGAGTAGCCTGGACATGAGGGTCCACCGCAATTGTTGTTATTGCAACAGTTTTGTGAAGCTCCGCATCCACATCCTGTGTTGCTGGAACCACATTCAGGGTAACAAGGAGGAACACTTACAACGGGAGTTATGATTTCTATGGGCTCTACACAAGTTGTGACGACGTCACATACTGGACTTCCGCTTACACAACCGGTACTGCAACTATAACCCGAATTTCCGCTTTCTGGATTTCCGTACCCGCATCCGTTGCCGCAATTGGATCCCGAATTGCTGTTCCCGCATCCATTGTTGCAACCACATCCCGAATTGCTGTTCCCGCATCCATTGTTGCAACCATATCCCGAATTCCCACATCCACATCCCGAATTTTTGTTCCCGCATCCATTGTTGCAACCAGATCCTGAATTCCCATATTCACAACCGCATCCGTTGCCGCAAAAATTGCACGGAACGGGAACCGGGATGAAAGTAGGATTGTTATTATTAGTTCCCAACAGTGCGAATAATTCAAGAAAATCAAAGTCGTCATCGTCATTATCGCCTGTTACTATGACTATTGGTGGTGGAGGTGCCATGTAGGGATTAAATCCAGGAGGTGCATATTGATTGAAACCAGGAGGAATATTTGGGTCGAAGCCAGGGAAAATATTTTGACCTAAGCCAGGTGGGATATTTGGGGCAAAACCTGGAGGGATATTGGGGCCTAAACCTGGTAGGATATTTGGTCCAAAACCTGGTGTGATATTTAGATCTACACCCGATGGCACAAATCCGTTGAGTCCTGGAGGCAAATATTGGTTGCTTGCATAACCGAGAGGAATGACTGAATTACATCCCGGGTTTGCACATTGGCTTCGACTCTGCACTATGAAGAGCTAGAAAAAAAATTAGTCACAAATAAGAATAGGTTTTGATATGCATGTAATTATATGTTTTGAATAAATGATAAATAGGTTAACCTACCTGAAGCAGTAGAAATACAAAAGTATGCATTTTTCTAGTCTTTATATTCATCTTGTTATTGTTAGAGGTATTGTTAGAAGTAAATTCAAGTGGTGGTTTTTCTGATTTATATAAAAGAGGACCTGTTTTATCAAGAACTATTACAAACTTTAGTATTGTACCAATTTCACAATACTAACTAGCCACATTGACACGTTTTTTTTAAATATTGTATAGGTAGTAGGAAGGTGTATCATTTGGTTATGATAATTAAGGAAAGCAAATTGCTCAACTTGAATATTTCAAAATTAAATAAAACACGTAAAATAATTGAAAAACTGATGAAGTTTATTTTTAATATTGTTCTGACTCTTATTAACTAGGTTGTATTACAATATCTAATAACATAAAGACCATTTGGGTTTATTGGTTAGTAAACAAACAAACCTAATCTAACGTTTTTTATTTAAATACATTTGATGGTATTTATTTGGTGCAGGCATTATCTGCTCTTAGAGTGAAGATAATTTCACTAGGACAATTGCATCCTTGACTTGGTGAAATTACTATTTCATCGCCGAATGAAGCTCCGTATATGTCTACAGGTGGGCTGGAAACAGGTGCGACTGGAAAGGATGGGTAGCTGTTTGATCCACAGTTGCATCCATAACTGTTTGAGCATCCACCACCACATCCACTGTCGCATCCGTAATTGTATCCGCAGGTACCACCGCAACCTCCGTTGCAACCGCCTCCATATCCATTGTTACAGCTGTCATAACCGTATCCTCCGCATCCGCCACCGCAACCTCCTCCACATCCACCACCGCAACCTCCTCCGCAGCTACCACCTCCGCCTCCGTAACCTCCGAATCCGCCGCCGCATCCACCGCCGCATCCACCACCGCATCCACCGCCGCATCCACCGCCGCATCCACCGCCGCATCCACCACCGTTTCCACCGCCGAATCCACCTCCAAAGCCTCGTCTCGTGAAAAATAGTAAGAACAGCAGATCAGTCAAGTCGTTGTCCTTTCCACCTCCACCGTCACTGACAATGATTGGTGGCATGGGGTACGGTTGCGAAGGGTAGCTATTGTAAGGTGGCACGATGGGGGCGCTCTGCTGAAGGTAAGATTCAGGCTGGAGGACAGGCCTGATAAGGGCTGGTATTATTATTGGTCCTCCTCCGACTGACGAAACTGCAGGTGATCCATAATTATTTTGAGATACTACTCCTTGGGTGATTACCTCCGAGATACCGATATTTTGGCCGCAGACTGCTAGTACCTAGAAGAAAAATTTAAAAATTTATTGTTTGTTCTGTTTTATTTTGCAGGTTTTTAAATGTATATATTTACTAACCTTGAAGATGCATAGAAATGCAACGAACGTTAGAGTTCGGGAACCCATTTTGAATAGAGTACCAATGTCTTAGTTTTATTGTCACCAGTTTATATATACTAAAATAATTACAAAAGCGAATTCGGTTACTGGGTAATTTCATGATGTAATTTGGGGTATTTTGCTAACATGAGCACGTAATGTTCTGTAAATAAAAGATATATAGCAATACGTAAGTTTGCAATACTCGGTTGTTATCAAAAGGTATTTTATTGCACTTCTTTTCTTCGTACTTAGTTTACAACACAGTGAGTCTCGTCTAAATTACCTTTACAGTGACATATCTATACTAATATTGTAAAGAGAAAAGATTTGATTTTTTGTTTGTTTGTTTGTTTGCAATGAATAGGCTCCGAAACTACTGGATCAATCTGAATAATTCTTTCACCATTAGAATGCTACATTATCAGTGATTAACATACCTAGGCTATAAAAAACGGCCAAGTGTGTCGGGAAGATTCTAAGGCGGTACGAAGTTCGCCGCGGTCCTTTTGAATTATTCAGATCGGTCCAGTAGTTTCGGAGCCTATTCATTACAAACAAACAAACAAAAAATCAAATCTTTCCTCTTTATAATATTAGTATAGAATACACACCGAGGGCAGAAAAGTAAGAAAGATCTCAGATCTCATGTAATGTAAACAAACATGTGATCTGAGGCTTTCTTATTTACTGCCCGAGGTTAGTATACTATTTTTCTCCTCGACGGAGCCGGAGGTGGAAAGCGGCAACTTCGTTTAGCGTTTAACTTTCGTTTTTACATATTTCTTTACAAAAAACCGGCCAAGTGCGTGTCGGGCCACGCGCAGTATAGGGTTCCGTAGTTGCCTGTCACAAATTCACAATATATGTACTTAAAAGGGGGCTTTTTGTTTTATCTGCGGTTTAACTGTCTCCAAGGACATTTTTCAAGTTGTTGACTAAAACTCGTTACTTGTAAAGCCGAGCCGTGATAGTGTTCCTTTTAAATTCGATAAACTTACCTACTTATATACTAATGCCGTGAAGTTTTTCACATCTCCAACCACAACCGTTTTGCTGGGAGAGGGGGGGACACATGACTCTAACAAAAAATTTCGCTTTAAAGCTTAATATTTCGCTAATGGATCCCTACATCGAAAAATGGTTTTCCCACACCCGCAATATTTTTAATCAACCTATCTAACGATACCCCACACCATGAGGTAGGTACTCGTAAGAGGGAAAAAAAATCATCCCCACTTCACGTGTCAGGGACCGTAAAAAAAATATTTTACCACTTTACGTGCCAAATTATTGAAAATCGTCTCTGAGCTGAGCTCTGGGCCGTGGACAGACGGACGGACGGAGATGGCGAAACTATAAATAAGTAAATTAATAAATAAATACTTAACTACTACCTACTACTACGGGAAATATAGTCGTGAAAACATGCTACGCTATATTGTCCGCTGACTGCCTATCCTCCAGAACTGAGCAATATGGCGGTGACCTAGGACAAAATCCACCAATACAATTGTATAATTTTCCTCATCTACGAGTAGGTATTGTTAGAGATACTTCATCTCTGGTAAACAAAGTCTGGTAGGAACGATATTATGGTAATGATGTGGTGGTAGTGATGTGGTGATGGTATGGTATAACTGGTATCAGTAGGTATAAGTAGGTAATAGATATGCGGAACACAGCACAGGGTGCGCACATTGTTACAGCTGCGTCGAAGTGACTCCGAAGTGTGCTGCCCCTATGCGGACTGAAACATGCCTTTTCATTTGGTGTGATTTGGTTTTGAAACAGGCTCACACCGCAATTATGCAGCGTACGCCATGTGTTTTCCACGGTAGCGTAGAAGGATGCATAAAAAAATTCAATCCAATTTTGCACGTTTATTTTTAAGAGAATTGCATACAATTAAATTCAAAGTTAAAATACTGATGTTAATAATATTATCGGTATCAGGTCCTCCAAAAGGCTATCGTCTTTCCTCACAACGATGGGTGGATATGGTGCGTATGCGCCTGGACCCACAGGGTAGGCAGGTGGACCGTACGCAGCAGGTGGGAAGTTACCAGGAATGGGATAACTTCCACCGTACAGGCTGGACAGAGCTGCTGATCCAGCATATCGCTCTTCTAAGAGTCTTAATTCTTCATATCGCCTCAAATCGTCGTAGCCTCTGTCGTAGCCATAGTTTTGTCTGTAGTCCCGTGCATCTGCAATCTGTTACAATAGATTTTATGAACAGTAGGTAGGCTATTTGGTAGGTAGGTACGTTTGATTGCGATCTTCCTACTATTTCTTTTACCTTCCTTGGACATCCACAAATATTTCAAAACCATAATTAGCCAAATAGGTATAGACGTTCTCGAGTGATGGCATCGCGTGTCCAAGGGAAAAAGGGAATAATTTTTTTTCACCACAATTTTTTAATTAGTAATGAAACTTTAAGGGTGTATTCAGACCGTGAATATGAACATCTTTCTTTAAGGAACATGGGTCGAAAAATGAGATAATTTTTTGGACCTCCCATAGAAAATCGATCGGCCGATCCGCACTTTTGTATGGGAGTTGGGACGTCCAAAAAAAATTTTTGTTTTTCGACCCATGTTCCTTAGGAAAAGTTGTTCATTTTCACGGTCTGAATACAAATCCTTAAAGTTGTGGTGTATATCTGCATTCATTTAGGTACTTGAATCTCGAATTATATTATAAGTATTTTCATTACGTAGTCTTAAATTATTACTGTTAGTCGACTGGAATAATATCATAAAAAAATTATAGCAATCATGACCGTTTGAGATTATTCTCAACGATTCCAGATTCTGGAGAGTCGAGATTCTGGACGACCTTAGGTTAGATAATTGAGAGGGACTTGATGTTGTCAAAGGTTATAGTGAGCGTATTCCAAGTTACAAAATAAATAATTCTTACCATTTACTCTGAATATCGCAATATCTAGCGACTGCTTATTAGATCTAACAAGTAATTGAATTGTATTACCTTATATTATATCAAATGGATCATTTCTTCCTCAATGTTCTAATAAGGTAACCAATGAGAAGTTGCAGGATTACAATGAAGCCCTTTTAAATAAATAAACTAATATAGTTACAAGGATGGGACTCACATTAAAGATGAAGATTAAAGTGAAGAAAACAATCCAACTTGTTGCCGACACCATTGTAATTGTGTTATGTTTAATGGTCTCTAAGGACGTTAATTTATATGAAAACTTTATCTTATTTAAGTTCTTTGTTCCTTACGTTTCTTTGTTCTAATTCAGAAAGTGTCTGCTAAACTAGTTCAGACGTTAATTTAGTAGATAACGAGTATAGAAGCAGGTGTTCAAACACAAAGTAAATAAACCTAAATTGACATGACTCATTTCATAAAGAATATCATTAAACCAATATCTTGACAAACAAATTTTTAAATACCTATAGGTAGCATATGCTCACGACAATATTCCTCGAGGGGGTGTCAGAGATATTCTGAAACCTCAGAACATCCACGTTTCACCAGTAATACCTGAACTCTATCCAGGTGTGACGAGGGGTGAGTGAGCCCGTCGCCACTTATAATGGACAGTGGGTACAATACATGCCTCGAGATTGAAGCATGTAGGTTTCCTCACGATGTTTTCTTCACCGAAAAGCCAGTGGTGTTACAAATCGTACATAAATTCCGAAAAACTCATTGGTACGAGTCGGCCTGGACGGGGATCGAACCATCGCCTCCTGCACGGCAGGCAAGGTTACTCGCCACTGGACCACCACGTGGCTTTTTACCTATAGGTATATGTAGTTTTTCTATAGGTACCTAGGTAACTTTGAGGAAAATTGTTATATTGCGTGTTGAGTTCTAATATAAACAACGTAGTAATTTTTATGAGGTTTAATTGATTTTTATTTCATAAATAATTTATAACTATACATAAATAAGTTTAAATCGAATCTTCGTTATCGAAGTCGTATTCATCATCAATTTCTGTTGATTCTAGACTGTCATCGTATCTGTATTTATATTTACTGTGTTTTTTCCGTTGTCTAGATTTTGATGATTCTTCTGATACGTCATTGTTGTTTGAAGTGTCTTCGATTCTTCGGCCATAGTTTATCATGTTCGAATATCCACCAGATACTTGTGGCTCATTACCATTAATGTTGTTGTTATTAAAATTGTTATTGCGGACACCACAAGGTCCACAAGGTTGTGGATTGTTGAAATTGGTAGGGCATCCACAGCCTGTGTTCTTTTCTTTTAATAAATTAAATAGAAGGGGGAGCAAAGCTTTGATGCTCGACGATTTTGTACCTTGATTATTAGACTGTGAATTTAAAATCGAGTTGGGAGAAAATGCAGATGGTGCTGAATTTTGTGGCGATGCGTTTGAAGATTGGATCTGAGATAACAGTAAAGAAGATAACGAAGGTTCCCCTTGCACAGTATTTGTAACAGGCTGATTCTGCAGTAAATTAATTGGTTGTGATTGCAATTGTACAGGATTTGACATAGGTTGGTTCTGCCCTGAACTAATTGGTTGTGATTGAAATTGTACAGGATTTGGCATAGGTTGATTCTGCTCTGAATTAATTGGTTGCTGCAATTGTACAGGATTAGCCATAGGTTGATTCTGCACTAAACTAAATGGTTGTAGTTGAAATTGTACAGGATTTGACATAGGTTGATTCTGCTCTGAATTAATTGGTTGTTGCAATTGTACAGGATTAGCCATAGGTTGATTTTGCACTGAACTAAATGGTTGTGATTGAAATTGTACAGGATTTGATATAGGTTGTTTCTTCTCTGAACAAAATGGTTGTGATTGCAATTGTACAAGATTTGACATAGGTTGGCTTTGCACTGGAGTAACTTGTTGAAATTGTAATTGAACAGGATTAAAAGCTACTTGATTCTGTGGGGGCTGGTTCTTCACTAGAGTCACAGAATTTTGTGGAAAGTCTAAAAGTGGCTGATTCTGCTGAGCCGGTACATTACTCTGAAGTGTTACCGGTATGAAAGATAATTGTTGATTATTTTGATTTGTAAACTCTAGAGGTTGTGATGAAGATCCCGAGACAGGTGTGAGCTGTGATCCATCGACAACAGAAACGGGCATGTTAGACATAGGAGATACGCTATTTTGTGACATGAACATAGGAAGTTCAGCTTGTTGCTTGCAGTTACAGGAATTTGGCAAAATAGAAGGCAGAGATGAAGTCAATCCAAGATTCGAAAGAAGCACTCCTTGGGATACTTGTGAAGGTAAACTAGATATTTGTCCATTAACAATGGGCATCGAGGAAAATGAGATGTCAGATGTTTCCACTTGAGGCTGTTGTCCAAGGATTTGCCAGTTGGTTACAGGCATTGATTGCTGTTGCTGTAAGAGCTGCTGTTGAAGATTAATTGGTAGACTTTGAAGGTGAGATTGCTGCAAGTTTTGTTGTTGCTGAACTGGTTGTTGACAATTTGGGGTTTGTTGCAAGCTGGACTGTAAACCTGTTTGCTGTAAATTCAAATTGCCGTTCTGTTGTTTTAGGTTGCAGGAACATCCCATAGTACTTGGTTTGGATAGTTGGCCGAATGCGTTAGGATTTGAAATCAGACCAGATTTTCTCTGTAGTGCTTGTTTTTGACATCCCATTGGACCTAAAGATAGCCCCGTTCCCGATTTAACACTCGAACCGGCTTGTTGTCCATAGGTATCCTGAAAAAATATTGAAATAAATAAAAATACAATTAGTTTCGATAGTTTAAAGATCGCCGATCGTAATGAAAGAAAAAAATTACCTTTAGATACAGGATTAATATAAATACAGCACAGAGTCTGGCTACCGCCATATTGAAAATTTATTGTATGTGCGTGATACAGCTCTTATATATAATTTTATTACTTGTCTACTGATCTTACACAATCGTACGTAAGTTATCTTTCCGAGAAGATGTCTTATCGTTTACAATTTCAATTTGATTTTAATCTTTCTGTCACGTCTCTGTTATGAAATTACAGTAATTATGAAGATAACAGCAATAAAATCAAGTTTAAAAAAAGAGAGTGATGCAATTAAATTACAGATTTAAAGATAGATAATTTATTTCTAAAGTCATCATAAGCTTCAAGTAGTTTGTTAAGAATTGAGAGCAGAATCAAATTATCAAAGCTTCAACATAGGTACTTAACATTTTTTGAACATATTAAATAACTTTATTGTATACTAGTGTTTTCCCGCGACTTCGTCCGCACAAATTATATACCAGATTTTAAGTCAGACCATAAGCTATCAAACAAAAAAAGTTTCATCAAAATCGGTTCAGTAGTTTTTGCGTGATGGGCGAACAAACCAACAAACAAACAGATCGACAAAATTTCTAAAAAAGGTTGATTTCGAGTCAGGGATACCTAAAAACCATATCGTAATTTTTTTTTGTAAATTTCTTCAACGTACAGACACACTTCAGTTACAGTTTTATAATAGTTTAGAAGTGTATATATATGCATGTCAACCCACCACGCAGGTATACTCCACCTATTTACTGCAGGGCACAATTATCATCATCAATTACATAGTATAAAACAAAGTCGCTTGCCGCTGTCTGTCTGTCCCTATGTATGCTTATTTGCTTAGATCTTTAAAACTACGCAACGGATTTTGATGCGTTTTTTTTAATAGATAGAGTGATTCAAGAGGACGGTTTATATGTGAATTGCACCCGTGCGAAGACGGGGCGGGTCGCTAGTAGCCAGGGCACAGGCCTACCCTCAGGGAGGGTGTAGGGCGTTAGTCCTCCACGAGTGCCCAATACAGCGGATTGGTAGACTTCACATACGCATCGGAATTTCTTCTTCAGCGTACCTATGCAGGTTTCCTCACGATGTTTTCCTTCACGGTTTGAGAGCAGTCGGTATTACGTAAATAAATTAGAAAAACTCTTTGGTACTTACATGGCATTTGGTCTGTGTGGATTCGAACCTCAAGATTGAGTTTTCAGAGCTCTCCGCAACGTGCCATCACCACCTACCCATACTTATACCTAGATACCTATTACGTCATATGTACCTACCTAATCAAATATTGCTAATGTAGTCTGAAAATGTTTATACTTAGGTAGGTACTAACCTATAGGTACAAGGTGTTACAAAAATACAAATAAACCTTTAAGGGGGTGGTTTAGACCATCAAACTGAACAACTTTCACTATGGGACCAATATCGAAATCGCAAAAAAAAATTTGATGTTCTATACTCTACAAATCGACTAGAGCTAAAATAATATGTATGGGATTTCAAATTTTTTTTTCGCGATTTCGATGTTGGTCCCATAGAGAAAGTTGTTCAGTTTGACGGTCTAAACAACCCCCTTAAGAGTTTTAAATATTTATTGTTAATTATGAAACACCCTGTATATCTAATTATCAATCTACGCTTACGCAAAGAGTATTCCATTTCTCAAAAATACTTAACAGCAAATTTTTAAGACATAGGCAATAACAATTTAAATAGTAAATTTAAGAGCCGGCAAACATGAAACTACGAGTAGAGGGCTGCGGTTGTAGATTGCTTCAAAAAGGGTTTGGTAGTAGTTCATATAACAAGTGAAGTGCTGGTTCCGACGTAATTTATAGAACCGAATCATGTTTTAAAAAATCTGAAATTTTATTCAAAATAATACCTATCACACAGATAGCTTTTTGACGTCATTTTTGAGACTCTACCACCGCGGCGGAAGGTATTCCGTTGTAGAGAAGATGTGGTCAGAAAGTCTAAAACACATCTTTTAAACAAAACAAAATATACAAAGTACAACTAAAAAATAACGGGTCTTGACAATATTACGGTATTTTGGTAATTCATATAATCATCGAGTCAATAATCATCTTTAGTACCTAGGTTAGCAGCAGAAGACGCACGAACGTAGGATAAACGAGGGGGAAATTGATTGAGAAATATCTGTAGCGTATTGTGTTCTAGGTATTGTGTATACGTACGTTGAGCAAAGTACCAGAAACCAGCGACTATGCACGAAGCGACTAATGAATGTTGAATCGAAAAAGTGTCTAAAAGATGATTTATGGTAGGTACCCTTTTTTCCACCTATCTGTTTGAGGTGCCATCTGAAGGAGACCGACGTAAAGAACTGGAAAAAATTGGGTTGGCACCTTTCAGTCTGCCGCAACTCTAGGGTTGCCAGGTTCAAAGAAGTAATTTTTTAACCCTAGAGTTGCATATAAAGTTTCACTTAAATCACATTTCGTTCACCAAACAAATAGATGCATACATTTAATACGGTTGGATCTTGGGGTAACTGTTCCATACAAAACTGTAAACGTACTCAACCCAAAGGACAGTACAGGGACAGTAGTTTTTTTATTTCTTGATTTCGATATTGGTCCTATAGAGAAAGTTGTTCAGTTTACATTGACAGTTTATTGGTTTTATCATACCTACTCTGAAAAATTCACACATCTCGTGTCTTCCAGAATCTGTCAATTGAACTGAATAAAAAATTTTCTCTCTCTCCAATCTCCAAACATTTTTAATAGCCCAATGTCATATCTGGGGTTTTTTTAATTATTTCTATAAGTATCTCATTTCGTTTTCGAGATACGAATTTCTTTCTGACCTGAATTGGGCGAAAATGAAAATGCGGTCATTTCTTCATTTTTTGACACACCCATCAGCCAACGGGGTTCCCTACGTTACTGCGAAAGTCAAAACCCCAAGACACCATTGCCTCTACCAGGACATTCGAACTTCGCAAGGCAATTGCGTGAACATTTTCTTTCCAATGTCAACTCTATTACAATGAAGTTGAGACCGAAACGGTCGCGATATATCGAAAATCGAAAAGCCTGGGCGATGTCACTTTCGCTGAAAATCGGGCCTATAAAAAACCATTTTCAATGTTAAAAACCTTCAGAAACATTAAGAAAGATCCCGTATATTATGATAGATATACCTATTATGCAAGTATATATGTTCTATTATAAATCGATGTGGTTCTGGCGACAGCTGAAAAAGCGTTTACCTCAATACTCGACAGAGCTTATACAAGGTGTTACAAAAGTACAAATAAACATTTAAGGGGGTAGTTTAGACCATCAAACTGAACAACTTTCACTATGGGACCAATATCGAAATCACGAAAAAAAAAATTATGTTCTATACTCTACAAATCGACTAGAGCTAAAATATGTATGGGATATAAAATTATTTTTTTCGCAATTTCGATGTTGGTCCCATAGAGAAAGTTGTTCAGTTTGACGGTCTAAAAAACCCCCTTATGAGTTTTAAAAATTTATTGTTACTTATGAAACACCCTGTATATAGGTCTCGCTGATTCATAGTACCTTACAGAGAAATGTCGCTTTGCTCGCTTTAAATTTTAATGTACCTACCTACTCGTGGATAGTACCTACACAACATAGTGAACATAAACTGACTGAAAATGTTGGCTACACGACAACCATGAACATTACCTATGTACCTATGTACATGTTACCTATGTACTTCTGCCCCGGAGCATGAAAACCAATATAGATAGAAGCGAAGGAGCCTTTGCTTTAGTAGCATTAAACATTATGCTTCATAAATACAATTTGGAAAACATGTAAGTGCAGTTGAAAACCAAAATGTTGAAACATTTGTCACCTTTATTTCTAGTAGAATAAGGTTCAGATGTTTAGATAAATCATTGGCATCGACCGTACTACAATCACGGACCTGAAAAAAAGACGGACGTAATCTCGTCTAATCATGAGTGAAGCACCCATTTCTTTCGTGTGCGTGCTGTCATGCGGTACATAATGGTGACGGGTGTCGGACCTGCACCTAGAGCTAGTGCATCTGTTTTGAGTGTAGGTCTCTTGTAGAACAAACGAAAATGTAGGACCTTGTAGGGTCATGGATGTTTGTATCTATATATGTATTCTATATCGTTATCTAGTTATCGTAATACAAGTCCAGGCTAGATTTTGGTACTTTAAGGCCCATTTGCGCCAACCACGGGTTAGCAATTAACTCCGGATAAAATGGCTCTTTCAGTTGTTTTTCTATACAAAAAATCATGGGTTACCAACTTAACCCGAAGTTTATTGTTAACCCAGGTTGGCGCAAGTGGGGCTTAATGTGACTAGATAATTTGTGTGACACTGTCCAAGATATTTATTTATTTATTTTTGCATGCTTCACATCTTTTAGTGTCACATTACGTCCGTCTTTTTTTCAGGTCCGTGACTACAATGCTATGAAAATATTTGGTAGGCTTCAGGTATGATCAAGGAATACACTACTCTCTGGTATGATAAATGCTCTTGCTGCTCGATAGAATATGTTCTCAACAAACATAGATCAGATATTATTGCTATGTATAGCCGCGAGTTTTTTTAATTACTTAGTAAGATTGATTACAAAGTTAATAAAGATATACAATAAAAGCAAACCATGCCAACAAAAATAACAATTATTGTTTTGTTATAGTAAGTGGGATCACACACGATGACTCATTGACGCAGCGGGAGACGTCAGTCCGTCCGTCATTTGTGAAGCAAGGAGTTGTATGAAACCGCACGTAGAAGCACACACGGTTTGTCAATCGTCTACCGCTCCGTCAATGCGTCATCGTGTGTGAAAGCGTTAAAACTGATGAAAAATATTGTTTTCACCTCACAAGCTCGGAATGATTCTGTTTATCATTCGAAATCTGAGTGCAAAAGTGCATTTTATCCGCTAGCGTGGAAAGAGTTTTTGAAATTCGAATCTGTCTATTCAATATTTTTCTATACTGCCAATCCACTGAAAATGCTTAATAACTATTTCATGTCACTGGCCAGCACGAAAAAAAATCTTTTTAAAATGTTCTTTTTAGCAATTCACTTTTTCTCGTACCATTGAAACCTTCGCTAAGCTCAGGATTCTATTACTTTAACCACTAGCTTCGCTCGTGGTTCAATCCTAGAATACTTCGCTTGCTCAGGTTTCAATACAAGTAGGTACTCGCGCCAAAAAGAAATTTTGTAGCCTAGCATAACAAATAACTATTTCTGATGATAAGAAAAAAAACATGTGAAAACATTTTATAAAATTTTATTTCGTGAATACAAAAGTTACAAATTATCCTCCACCACGCACTGGGATCTCGTGGCAGTTCATCCCTTACCCTTGGGTCCGCTGGATTCGTCGACCCTACAGCGGAATCTTATAGTCATCTTATATCATTACAAAACAATAAATAATAATCACAATTTATTTAACCTTAACTTGTTGGCGGACCACCTTGCACAACATTGACAACCTGATCAGACTTGCTATAGGCAGATCCACCTCCGCCACCCCCGCCACCTCCACCACCCCCACCAGATCCACCATCATCCTCATCGCTATCCCCACCATAGTTAATTATAGGAGTATATACGGGGAAAGGCATTGGATAGGGGACAGGGATGGCACAGCCGCAACAGTTGGAGCTACCGCCACAGCCGCCACCGCTACCGCCACAGCGACCACAACAACCGTTATTTCTGTTTCTTCCCGCCAACAGAAGAATAGTTAGAAGTAGACCGATATCATCGTCGTCGTTTCCACCGCTTTTGTACGTTATCGGAGCTCCGCCGTAGGAAGGGTAAATCACTTCGCCTGATGTTTGTGGTACCTGTAAAATATACATAAATTGGTTACGTACATAAAAGGGCAGGCACGTCGAAAAAACGAAAAAACCGCCATTCCCGCACATGTTGAATTTATTTATCTCGATCTTTCTGGTTTCCTTGAAAGCCGTATGTGCTTGATCAGTCACCAACATCATCAGCCAATGCATGGCATGTCGTCCGTGTGAATTCGAACCCGGAACCTCGTGATTGAGTGTACCTCTCCACAACGTGCCACCGACCGACACAATCTTAATCATAAATGCTTGTTACCTACAGTATTTAATACAGAAGGTACGGTTAAACAATAGCCTAATGGTAATGATATTGTACACACGGCGACACATCATGTTACGCACCCTAAATACCCATAACTACACTACGTACAAAACACAAAATAGTGCGGTAGAGAGCCTGCCTGCATAGATGCGGCTGCCGGCGCGGGCGCAGCGTGCCGTGAGACGAAACAACAACAACATACCGCACCCTCTCGCACGATTCGCAGCGTTCAACTTCTAATAGTTCAAAGTCCAAACAGGGTAACCTGACCTGTCGCCGTGTGTACATCTTGATTAAAATGATGTTCAGTGCAGAATCTTTTAAGAAAGATAAAATAAGAATGTTATCTCAGTGTTTCACTATGTCCATTGATAGTATTGTTTCAATCCGCCCAGTCGTAACTCGGTTACCTATAGCTAGAATTTCTCTATGATTTTAGCATCAAACTCAGCAACTTTTGGCTCTACAAAGAACACAAAAAAAATTGTTGACATAACCAGACAATTTTTTTGTAAATTAATTCTGATATATTTAACTAAAATCTATTCACAACAACAATCTTATTAAAGTCAACAAAATAAAAGGCCATAAAACAAATGTTGCTTAATCTCACCTCAAGACTTATTAAAAACACAATGAAGATAATGCCCAAGTTAATCATAAAAGTATGCATTTTTTAATGTTTTCACAGCTGTCAATTACTTAATAAAATTGATCTAAATGTTAACTCTACATTGCTAAAGACCTTAATAAACTTTCAACAAAACTGTATGCTGATTTATACAGTTGCATCAAACTTTTATCTGATCTTATCGTTATAAATGATAATCAAGATTAAACTTATTATCAGACACACGTGCATTTTTCATAAACAGATTTTCTTTGAGATAAAATTGAATTCCTTACTGTCTCCTTTAATGATCTTACAACATATAGAGTAGAGCAAACTCTACAGTATAAAAACAAATAATAAAAACCGGTCAAGTGCGAGTCGGTCTCACACTTAAGGTCCCGAAGAAAACAATATTTTTGCCAAGTTAAGAGGTTTCCCTGACCGAACGACCTTGACTCTTTCAGAGCCGCCTCACCTCTACTAAACTACGTCATTTTAGTAGGTATACCTATTTTTGATTTGCCTGTCCTTCATTATGTCACTGTGGTGCCTTCTAATCCAAGGAAATCACATTCTAAAATCATAAGAATTCGCACCAAATCTAACAATTTTTTAATTAACTCATTAAATATGGGTCTTAAAAAAAATTTGCTTTATAGCAATTTTAGATCTTGATGTTGTCTACACAAAGGTGTGTGTCTCAAGTAAAAGTGTCTTCAACTTAAAAAGAAGATGCACATAATACTGATTTTTTCCAATATTTAGGCTTTCCTTTAAACACAGCTTTCATATGTATTTTATAGAAAAATAAGAAATAATGATCTATAGCAAATAAAGCCGAGATGTTGAAGATCATTGCTACACTTTTCAATCATTTGTATGTCTTTCAAATTACGAGAAGATAGCTTCTAAAAACCAGCAAAATGCCTTTGGCGTGGTACGGAACCCTCGATGCGCGAGTAGCCCGACTCGCACTTGACCGATTTTATTTATTTATTTCGTAATTTGAATTTGGAGTCTTTGACGTCTTGTTTAGAGTTTACAGCTCAAAGTAAATATCAGTGCCCTGCACGACAGTATGCATTTAAAGATCAAAGAAAGGCGTAAATTGAAAGCTCCCGGGAGTCACAAGTTTAATATTATTTTATAGACAACTTTCCCCGACTTCTCTTTTATAACATTTATGCCAACCCAATGAACCTGGCTTCATAAAACTTTTATGACTTGCAGTCAAGTGAAAATCAATTTATACCTTACAATTTATCCCTTGTTGCAGTATAGTATAGTTTCTAATCTTGGTGCCCCTACGACTAACAAAATTAGACTTGTAACTTTCATACTGCCTCGATTGTCTCTTAAGGGGCCATAGGTCCCGACGAATATTTTCTATGAGAAACGCGATTGCCGAGCGCTCCGAAAAGTGTGTGCGTGAGCCGTATTTTCGATTAAAAACAACTAACCAAAGTACTTTTTCTAGATTTTATTTATGATTGCACTAGTTAAACTAATGGTGAATATGTGAGTATAAATACCAACAATCGGAAACTATTTTAAGTTCTTCTAAACCGAGAAAAATGTTTAAAAATGCATGAAAATACGTCATCTTTGTGACGATTTTCTATCGAGCGAAGTAATTCCAATCGTGTATTCAGTTGATGATTTCACTAGATGAACTATCCAAAAATACTGAGGTATGACTTTAGTTTCGGTAAATGGTATAAATCTAGTCGTAAAATGAAAAATAAAAGATGCCTCCGAGGTATTTCCACCTATTTCATTTGCAAGGACATGTAAGTAAAGGGAGGCACCGGATTTAGGCCCAGAGAGGAGTGTACATAAAATTATATTTAGTAAGATTTGATAAAATATTCATTAATAATTTCTACTATAACTTAGTAGGTAATAGTTTTAGTATCGAAGATAAAGAAATTGTTTTTGTATGATTTCTTTCGTAATTTCGCAATAGTAGAATTGCAAACCACGAACTTTCTATAAACCTTTTCCTTTGCCAATTTAATAATTGGCATTACATACCTAGTATTATTTCCATAGCTCAAAAAATTAGCAAGCTGAAGTGGCAGTGGGCTGGTCATATCTGCCGAAGAACTGACAACCGATGGGGTGTCAGAGTTCTATAGTGGAGACCGCGAACTGGTAGGCGTAGTGTGGGACGCCCTGCTGCCCGCTGGACAGACGACCTAAAATAGTAGCGGGGAGCGACTGGATGAGGAAGGCCGAGGACAGAGTTTTGTGGCGCGCCTTGGGAGAGGCCTATGTTCAGCAGTGGACGATGATAGGCTGATGATGGGTGATGGGTGATGATGGATTATTTCCAAATAGTTTCATATGTAGGTACACTGCCTACTGGTGGCCTAAGTTTCGTCGGGAACCTGGCATTTTATTAGCGTGCTTGAGTTACAAACATCCATTCAGCCTATTCCTTTGGATACTAGGGCATATTTGTTTTTAAATAAATCATTCAGCTTTCGCAGTAAACGGCAGACACGACTTTAATTAAATTAAAACTAAATATTCAAGTTTACCTTTCCAGCTCTCAAGTTTCCAGAGCGTCTAGACTTTAGTCTAAATTTAGAAGACAAAATTTTACCCTTGATATTTTATTTAATATTTAGGTAGAGGTACTGACGTAGGTACTCAATAAATAGCGGATTTGTCATATGTATAAATCTAAACTATTATAAAACTGTAACTGAAGTGTGTCTGTACATTGAAGATAATTACAAAAAAAGATTAAAATATGGTTTTTAGGCATCCCTGACTCGAAATCTACCTTTTTTTTTAATTTTGTCCGTCTGTTTGTTTGTTTGTTTGTTCGCGCATCACGCAAAAACTACTGAACCGATTTTGATGAAACTTTTTTGTTTGATAGCTTATTATCTGACTTAAAATCGGGTATATAATTTGTGCGGTTCGTCCGCACTAGCGGGTAAACACTAGTAATTTCCAAAACTGCTTTCATGATCACGAGATTCACGAGTCATTTAGAGTGACAAAAATTATTCAGCCTATTCCTACGAGGAGGACTACTGTGTTTTGAAAATGATTTTTGTGTTTTATAAAAAATGCGGCTGAAATGTAACGATTTAAGTACTTACCTTAGTAAATTTTTAGAATCCTCGTGAATGCCCTTTTATTCGTTAACAAAAGATTAATTTAAAAAAAACATAGGTGTAGGTAACTAAGTAGGTACTATGGAGTTTGGAACACAAAACTTATCAGGAGTGCGATTTTTGAATCTCATTCGGTGAGCTCAGCAGTTGAAAATGTCAAAATTACTATGGACATATGCATATTTCTATTGCTGATTTGACTTTCAAAAATCGCACTCCTGAAGTATGATTTTTAAAAGTCAAATCAGCAGTAGAAAGATGCATGTCTTCATTGTAATTTTGACATTTGCTAATGCTGAGTTCGACGTATGACATTCAAAGATCGCACTCCAGCAACATCAAAACCAATCCTTGTTGTGACCTCAAGAATAATTTCTACATTACAAAAGTCAAACCGCGGAAAACATATTTTTGCAAACAAAATCCCTCATATGCGACCTAAGTTAGACAACGAATCAAACTCCATAATAACTACTCTAGCTCTCTTCAATTCTATGTTTCCTTCTTGCATATAAGGATTGAACATAATGGAATAATCCTATTGTATTTCAATAAAATCTTAAGAGGTATAGAACACTTAATGTTCCCTTTTAAGGTAACGCAGTAGATAATATATCTTTTCCGTTATTATCCATACCCACATGTGTGTTGACTTTGTTTTATTTATGTCCCATTCTTTTTGTGAAGCTAACATTCTGCATACAGAAAGCGAAAACGTTCTTACCACACGAAATCTTCCAGAAATCTATGGTTTCTATGGTAGGTAATTACTAGGTTTATAGGTTTAGGTAAAGCGGATATGGTCGTGAGTTTAGAATAGTTAATCGGTTTAGATTTTTATTTGAAGTCGCTTTGTATTTGTGTTATGACTACAGGGTAAATTTTATTTCACTGCGTATAATTTCAGCATGCATTCTACTTATCAAACTGAACAACTTTTACTATGGAGCCAATATCGAAATCGCGAAAAAAGAAACAGCTGTCCCATACGTGCCCATAAATTTGAGTCGAATAGGTAGGTACTGCAGTTTTGTATGGGACAGCTGATTTTTTTTCGCTATGTCAATCATAGTGAATGTTGTTCAGTTTGATGAGTAGAATGCATACTGAAGTTATCCGCAGTGATATAAAATGTACCCTGTATATCCTCAAATCGGTAATGAAATTAGAAAAAATGAATAGCTACAAACCTGGTTATTTATCATACCAATACAACTAAATAACTATACAATACAAGGTGTTACAAAAATACAAATAAACATTTTTTAAGTGACTGTTTGTTTCTTCAATAAATAAATAAAAAAAAAAAAAAAAAAAAAAAATTACTTTAAGGGGTGATTGCACCCATGATACTGAACCACTTTCCCTAAGAAACAAAAACAAATTTCGCAAAATGGTGGTTTAGACCATCAAACTGAACAACTTTCACTATGGGACCAACATCGAAATCGCGAAAAAAAAATGATGGTCTATACTTTACAAATCGACTAGAGCTAAAATATGTATGGGATATCAGATTTTTTTTTCGCGATTTCGATGTTGGTCCCATAGAGAAAGTTGTTCAGTTTGACGGTCTAAACAACCCCCTTAAGAGTTATAAAAATTTATTCTTACTTATGAAACACCCTGTATAAGCTAAGGTACAATTGTTAGAATAAAAATTATGAAATTCCAATGTGTTGATAAAATAAAATCAAGTAAATATTTTGTGACATAATTTATTACTCTACGTCGACTTTAACCTATTTTTCTATACATAATAATACCTACATGATGATAAAAATGTGTCTCTATTTATCTCAAAGAGCTCAATATAGTTAGTTTCATCATTGCAAACTTTATTTTAACTGTGTCTATTTCTGAAACCGTAGCATTATGCGCGTGCTAAAACTATATCACGCACGCCTTTTATCTCGTTCGTTCGCGCGCTGATAGAAAGAGATGATAGGATAGGATAGGAACGATAGCGCTATATCACGCTGCCATAATACGGTGGCTAGTAATTGTTTTTTATAACATTAATAACCGGGTTAGCAACCGGAATGGGAATAGGAATATTGCAACTACAACCACTACCAACTCCACCACAACCTCCTCCACACTTTTCACAACCACCACCGCAATTTCCACAACAACCACCACAATTTCCACAACTCCTACCACAATTTCCACAACCATTACCATAAAAACCACCGTCGTCTTGCAACAGAGCTATTAAAATTAACGGAAGATAATTCCTTATCTTGGATCTTCCTGAGTCTTCCACTATTATTGTTGGCAGCGGTGGTGGTGGATACCCTATAAACGAAGGAACAATTGGGGCTGCCACCGGTGATGGTATGGTTGGAACTGGAGCTACTAAGTAAGCTGGTATGTTTACTGGAGGCACTTTGGTGAGTAAGCTAATAGGCAGATGTGTTTCAGGCAAAACTGCTGGTTGAACTGACTGTTGTTGCTGGACCGTTTGCTGCTGTTGAACTAATTGTTGTTGCTGGACTGTTTGCTGCTGTTGAACTGATTGTTGTTGCTGAACGGTTTGCTGCTGTTGAACTGATTGTTGTTGCTGAACGGTTTGCTGCTGTTGAACTGATTGTTGTTGCTGAACGGTTTGCTGTGGCTGTACAGACTGTTGTTGCTGCACAGTTTGTTGTTGTTGAACTGATTGTTGTTGTTGGACTGTTTGCTGCTGTTGAACTAATTGTTGTTGCTGGACGGATTGCTGTTGTTGGACCTCAGATGGTTTAGTTGCCGAACGTGGAACAGTTGTTTCAGAATTGATAATATTGGTTACCTCAATGCTAACATCATTATCACCTGATGCACTATTCTGCAGAGATGTAGCTACATTTATATCAGTTTGTATAGCTGATTTAGAAGGTGAATTGTTACTTGGGTTTACGAATTGTGGTTGCTGTAAGAAATTAGGTGGTGCGTACGAGTAGTCTCTAAATAATGTGGAGATACATGGGTTGTTAGTGAGCAATGGTAATGAGTTAACATCTAAAATTTGCTGTTGCAGTTGTAATTGCTGCTTTTGTTTTAGTTGCTGCTGCTTTTGTAATAGATCTTGTGTTTTTTGTTGCAATTTTTGTAAATCTTTCTGTTGTTCTTGTTCCTTTTGTTGTTTTAGTTGTTGTAGTTCTTGCTGTTGTTGTAGTTCCTGCCGCTGAAGCTGTTGCTTTAGACTTAGTTGTTCCTGTAGTGCTAATTGCTGTTGTCGTATTTCTTGTTGTTGAAGTTCTAACAGCAATTTCTCCTGTTGTTGTTTACACTTTGTTAGTTTTAATTGTTCTTGTAATTCAATTTGTTGTTTTATTTGTTGTTGTTGTTTTAATTCTAATTGTTGTTTCAGTTCCTGTTGTTGTTTTATTTGTTGTTGTTGTTTTAATTCTAATTGTTGTTTCAGTTCTTGTTGCTGTCGCAATTCTTGTTTTTGTTGCTGTTTTAATTCTAATTGCTGTTTCAGTTCCTGTTGTTGTTTTATTTGTTGTTGTTGTTTTAATTCTAATTGTTGCGTCAGTTCCAGTTGTTGTAGCAATTCTTGTTGTTCCAGCTGCAGCTGCTGTTCTTGTTGTTGTTTCAATTGTTGATTTTTTAATTGTTGTTGCTGTTGTTGTATTAATAACTGTTTTTGTAAGAGTAATGCTGATGGTTTAATTGAATTTTCCGATGAAGTAATACCATTAACTGAAACAGATTTCACTTCTGATACAACAGTTGACTTAGGTGAACTGTTGTCAGTGGATATTTGATTGA
The DNA here is from genome assembly GCA_963693445.1 of Agonopterix heracliana. Lineage (NCBI taxonomy): Eukaryota > Metazoa > Arthropoda > Insecta > Lepidoptera > Depressariidae > Agonopterix > Agonopterix heracliana. The sequence goes on from OY856308.1 coordinate 7,414,331, forward strand.
CACATTGCGGTTGTACAGTGAAAGGGCGACACGATTCACATCCTTGGGAAGGATTAAATTTGTAAGTCAACGATGATGGTGGTTGAATAGTCGGCGGTAGAAGAGTTTGTGGAATGAGACCAGGTGACATACAAGGAGGTGTCGCTACTGATGGAGGAGGATAAATACATGTTGGTAATGATCCTGGCAAATTAGGCGTTGGAAGGTCCACCAAAAAATTTGGCGTGAACTCAATTCCTTGTTTAATCCTTGGACCTTGACATATACATCCTGCGGGTGGTTGTTGCTTACATCCACCCGATTGTATCAACGCCTGCTGCCCGATTCCTTCTTGAAGCAATAGTTGCAGTTGGTTTTCAGTCAAAGCTGGTCTCAGTGCTGATATCATATCTGGGAGTACTCCATTCATATCTGCGACTGACACTAATTGGTTAATTAGTTGTGGTGAAAGTCCAGGTGGATTTATGTTCCCATTGAAACTCTCCCTGTTAGTATTGTAGTTGAGAATAGCTGGGGGTGGGCTGGAGCAGACTGTTGCGACGCTTTTCGATAAAACGTGAACATCCTGGGAACAAAATTTAACGTTAATAACCTCGTAATAACAATATAGTGGAACAGCTCTGCACGCCTTGGGAGAGGCCTAGACTCAGCAATGAATGATGATGATGAACTGGTTATTTTCGAAATCTGTTGCACCAGAATCTATTTAACTTATGGGATACATAGATTATGGCCACCTTTTTGTCTTTGTCATGAAAAAAAGAAAAAGAAGTAATTCGGTGTATTTTGTTTTTTCGCTGTGACATGTGCTACGAAAATGAAATTATAAAACTTGATTTCAATTGTTGTTTTAACTGAATTAGGAGCGAAAGACCTACCAGAACCACCACAGCTGGTGACCAACCGACGTTCCCTGAAGAAATCCCCAAGATTTCTGAAGAAAATTTCAATTAGACGCCATCATGTCCGAAGAGAAAAATGGAGTCGGCGGAGCCTCGAAAGACGAAAATGTACAACAACCTGTATCGATTCAAGACCTCGCTGGCGTGTCGATTCAATCAAGAATATTACCATTCTGGCGTGAGCATCCCCGCCTATGGTTTGCCCAATTCGAAGCCCTGATCACCCCATTGAAGACCAGCGACGATCAAAAGTTCCGGTACGTCCTAGGCGTCCTACAAGCTACAGACATTCAACAGATTAGCGACATACTATTGAAGCCCCCAGAGATAAGAAAATACGAAGCACTTAAACAACGGCTACTGTCTGTATATGAAGAATCCGAAGCAAAACAGTTCCAGAAGCTTATCAGCGGTCTTGAACTAGGCGATCAAAAGCCTACACAACTGCTGAGGAAGATGAGAGACCTAGGAAGTAACATGATTCCCGACGACGCGCTAAAGGTAATGTGGCTAAACCAATTGCCCACACAAATACGAGCAGTACTTGCAGTCAACTCCGAGTCATCGCTTAACACGCTCGCCGCCATGGCAGACAAAATGCTCGAGCACACCGAACCACTCAGCATCTCAGCGATAAGTCCACCGAGTACATCGACATCAAACGCACAGTTTGATTTACTATCAAAACAAATCGAAAAGATTACGCTCGAAATCGCAGAGTTACGCGGTCGTCCCAGTCGTCCGCCGCAACGCTACAACTACAGCTTCAGACGCTACAACCCACGATCAAGATCACACTCAAACTCGAGAGGGAGATCGACGTCGCGTCCCCCACTCCGCACGCCTGAAAATTGTAAAGATTGGCAATGTTACTACCATCACCGGTTTGGCGACAATGCGAAGCGCTGCGTGTCACCCTGCGCGCGCCGTACGAAACCTCAAACAAAGCCGGAAAACTAGATCCTTCACCGACTTTGGCGGGCGTCGGTGTAAGCAATACAAGCAACCGTCTATGTGTCTTCGATCGCAACACTCGAGAACGTTTCCTCGTCGACACAGGCGCCGAAATCTCCGTATTAGCCGCCAAACTATATAAGAAGAAATCTACAGTCAGTACCTACACTTTATACGCCGCTAACAACACTCCAATATGCACGTACGGCGAGAAGACAATCAAGCTCAACTTAGGTTTAAGGCGTGACTTTCAATGGTCATTCATTGTGGCCGACGTGAAAACATCAATATTGGGCGCAGATTTTCTTCGACACTACAAACTAATCGTCGATTTACACCGAAAGAAATTGATAGATGAAATCACCGAATTATCTATAAACGCAATGGAAATCTATACACCATGTCAAGAAACAATCCATCTTATAAGCAACAAGCAGACTTACAGCGACATTCTGAATCAATTTCCTGACGTCCTGAAGCCAATGTCACTGAAAAGTCCGTCCAAGCATGAAGTAGTTCACCACATCGAAACCGCGGGCCCTCCACTCTTTGCACGACCTCGACCGCTGCCACCAGATAAGTTTAAGGCAGCAAAAGACGAGTTTGAGCGCATGATGTCCATGGGTATCTGCAAACCCTCAAAGAGCCCATGGGCAAGCCCACTTCATGTCGTAAAGAAGAAAGATGGAGGACTACGGGTTTGTGGCGATTACCGTCGTCTCAACGCTGCGACTCTGCCAGATCGCTATCCTATACCACGCGTCCAAGACTTTACGTATCAAATGCACAATAAGAAGATATTTACGAAGCTAGATCTGAGAATGGCATACTACCAAATTCCAATGGCTACAGAAGACGCACAAAAGACAGCCATAACTACACCTTTCGGGCTTTTTGAATTCAACTGCATGACGTTTGGCCTACGGAATGCAAGCCAAACGTTTCAACGTTTCATGCATGAAGTCTTACGCGGCATCGACGACGTTTTCTGCTTCATTGACGACATCTTATTGTTCTCTGAAAACGAAGAAAAACATAAGAAACTGCTACAGCAAGTCCTGAAACGTCTAAGTGACTACGGCGTAGCACTCAACGTCGAGAAGTGCGAGTTTGGCGTAGCAAAACTAACCTTTCTCGGCTACGAAGTTTCATCCGAAGGCATAAATCCGACAGAAGACAGAATCAAAGCAATATCGAATTATCCGAAGCCTACAACCATCTCCGAACTACGACGCTTCTTAGGCATGCTAAACTTCTACCGAGACTGCCTACCACATCAAGCAGAGGTACAATGTGAGCTAAACAAATACCTCCATAACCGAAAGAAAAATGACAAGACTCCAATCGAGTGGACACCTGAGGCTGAAAATGCATTCGAAAAATGCCGAGAAAGCATTTCGAAAGCTACAACTTTAACGTACCCAATACACGGCACGACACTGCATATAATGACTGACGCATCGGAACACAGCATCGGTGCGGTTTTACATCAAAAGGTTAACGATCAACTAAAACCGTTAGCTTTCTTTTCAAAAGCAATGAGCGCAACGCAACGCCGATACAGCGTGTATGACCGAGAGCTACTAGCAATCTACTCAGCGGTCAAACATTTCAGACGGCTAATCGAGGGAAACGACGATGTCGTAGTACTAACGGACCATAAACCTCTGGTACATTTTCTGTCAAAATCGGCAAGTAGCAGCGACACACCTCGGCGAGAACGTCAGCAACATTTTATAAGCCAATTTATTACGGCTATAAAATATGTGAATGGCGAACAAAACATCGTAGCAGATGCGTTATCGCGTATAGAAGATATTGAATGCCCGACCGTAATTGACTATACAAAGCTTGCACACGACCAATCGAACGATGAGGAACTCAAATTACTGAAGAGTCAGCCCAATTTAAAGTTTTCAACAGTCTCACTTCCCGGAATAGAACTGCCAATAACGTGTGAAACTTCAATGTCACAACCAAGACCCTATCTACCGTTACAATATCGGTACGCTGCTTTCAAAGCACAACACAACCTGTGCCACCCCGGTACACGAACGACCCGAAAGCAAATGGCATCCAAGTTCTTCTGGCCTGCAATGAACAAAGAAGTCGGCATTTGGACACAAGCATGCATATCCTGCCAGCGTGCCAAAATACACCGGCACATCATACCACCCATCGGACAGTTCCCGCAATCGGAAAGATTTGATCACCTTCATATTGATATCGTTGGACCTTTGAGGTTATCAAACGATTACCGATACATCGTTACCATGATCGACCGATGCACAAAGTGGCCTGAAGCAGTCCCTGTGAGAGACATAACAGCCGAAACCGTCGCAAAGGCGCTTTACGATAACTGGATAGCAAGGTTTGGATGCCCACTACGAATTACTTCAGATCAAGGCCGACAGTTCGAATCGACTCTATTCCACGCTCTTATGAAAAGATTCGGCATTACAAAAATTCGCACTACTGCATTTCATCCCCAATCTAACGGTCAAGTTGAAAGATGGCACCGCACACTGAAGGCCGCGCTTATGGCGCGCAACGTTACAACGCAATGGTCTGACGAACTACCTACCGTTCTACTCGGCCTACGCACCGCTATTCGAGAAGACAGCAATATGAGCCCTGCGCTTATGACATACGGTTCAACGTTACGGATCCCGTCAGATTTTTTCGTACCTACAAAGTCGAAAATCGAAGACGCAGAACTCGTACGACAGCTGACCGAAACAATGGCAACTCTTTCTCCTGCAACAAGAGATAACACATCACAACCACGCTCGTTTGTACACAAAGATTTAAAAACGTGCACACACGTGTTCGTTCGAAACGACACCGTGCGACCACCACTTACTCCACCCTACGACGGCCCCTTCGAAGTTATTGGACGACATGATAAGTTCTTCAAAGTCCAACTACCGCTACGTACCTCTGTAATTTCAATCGAGCGACTCAAGCCTGCTTACATACTGAACGAAGAACAATTTAAAGAAAAATCACCTGTAACGACTAGAAATCCGACCGAGCCAATGAAAAGTTCCCTTGACACAGACATCCTTACTGAGACAAACGACAAGCCTGAAACGAAAGAAACGAAACACACATACATCACCAGATCAGGAAGAAGTTGCAAGCCAAACGTACGTTTCACTTAGGAGGGAGTGATATGGGATACATAGATTATGGCCACCTTTTTGTCTTTGTCATGAAAAAAAGAAAAAGAAGTCATTCGGTGTATTTTGTTTTTTCGCTGTGACATGTGCTACGAAAATGAAATTATAAAACTTGATTTCAATTGTTGTTTTAACTGAATTAGGAGCGAAAGACCTACCAGAACCACCACAAACTGAACAACATAATTATGATACCAAAACATAGAAAGCTTGAAAAATAAAATATGAACTTTCCTACCTGTCAGTCTTAACATTATATTTAAATAGAAACTCAGAAATTGTAAGTTTACCTAATTATTCTGTTGAAACGTTTTTCAAGTCTGTGTTCATTTGTTAACATCTTCACCCACGAAGAAGAGGATCCAGTGATGATCGTTAGAGACAAGTTAGTGGTCAACTTGCAGTCAGCGAAATTGCAAGTCATCTCTGAATGACTTAACGAATTAAGTACTAATATTTAAAAAAGTTTTCTTACTTGTAAAGATAATATTAAGAAGATTTTAAATGTTGACCACCTCCACGAAGTATCCATCTTGAACAAACATTGTTCGACTTAACAATTTACTTTTGTAGGTATCTATATAGATTTGCACCACACGAAATATGTTATAGTGAAACATATTTATCGAAAATTGAGAAAGCTTATCATTATTTTTATTGCAATGAACACATTGATTTGTTAGTTAAGTAATAAATAACTTGCCAAGTTAATTATGTCACTCAAACCATCCTGTATTACGTTATACTCGTATTAGTGTACCTATCTACGTAACAGTTTTTATCAAATACTATTATTTATTTGATTGAATACATATTGTTTGCTTAGATACTTTATTTAGAAATGTTGAATTGGCACCTGCCTTGGTTATTAATGTCATAGCGAAATATTTTTGGATGTACTCATTTGGTGGTTACAAGAAAAGAAATATAAGATACATATTAACATTTTGACAGACAGGTTTTAATACAAGATGGTCGTATTGTATGAAATTATGTTCGAGGGCTCATTTCTGCCAGGTTCTGGCTATCTTCTTCCGTGGGTTTAATGAATATGATGTTATGATGTACCATACTGCAGGTGCTATGATATACCTACTTACTTTAGCTCAGTTATAATGTTATTGAGTTAACTGTGGATATATATTTGAAGGAATAGTTATGTACCTACCTTTGTATTAGGCAAATTTTCCCAATAAAGATAAAAATAAATATATTTGGTACATAATAATAATGAGAATTCTTTTTTTTTGTTTCAGGTAAGCTGATCAATATGCTGCTGCCAGCAGATAACAACTTTGGTATGTCTGTCAAAACATTATTAACACAACGACTAAATCAATATAGTTACCTGCTTAACTATGTTGTTATACCGTAGGTGTCTAATCTATCTTGCTACATTGTGAAGGCAGTTCACATAAAGGATTTTATTTTTGTATATTTTTGGACGAGTCGAGCTATATTGTGAGATTTATGGAGTGGAAACGCCTCTCTGAGCCGAAAAAAGCAACAATCGGTAGACTTGACAATGAGCCATCGCCAAAAACGTACTTTATTGCTCAAAAAACAATCGCCGTAGGTGGTTGTCGAAATTTTCAATGAGACGAATTCGTAAGCTATCCGAGATTTGCTACTATTGTCCGTAAAACTGGTAATTCAGTCTTTATGTAGGAATCTTATCTTTTGTCGGCAATCTCTTTATACATCATGATTGTGATGAATGTTGCCCTTTTACATACAATGAGAATTCTCGAGTATATAAATTGATGTTCGGACAAAAAATCATTCATTAAGGTAGTTAACTTGTTTCCTTCCCAATTCAGTTTAATTATAAAATTGGTAATAATAAAATGATAATGCTCTTTACGAAATGGATGTTGGAGAAAAATACACGTTCATAAATAAACGTTGATGGCAGTAAATCTTTCGAAAAAGGACTGTCTTTTTGTCATGTTGCGTACGTGTTGACTTCGGGGAGTATTTTGAGAGTCATTGTAGTAATAACGGAAATGTGCTTCCGAAAGGAAATGCTTCTTTTTACGGCTCCTAGAGGGTTATGAACACGACACTACGTTAAGGACTGTGAAGTGCTCCTTCCTTATAATAAATTATAGCATTATAACACCGAATAAATCTGCTAGATCATGCATGACATTATTCACTATATTTTCACATAACACTAAAGAAAGACGTTTATTAAGTAAAGTAAATTTATACGACGTAAAAGATTTTCAAGTTCAATTAATGACAAAATACGAACGAATATAGAAAACTCAAGAAATTTAATAGACAAATATCGAATAACCTAATATCTATCGAGAATTCAGATAACCCGTTGCTACAGGATTAAAAAACTTAAGAAAGTCGAAAAATAAAAGGAAAGTTTATCCGAAAGGCGTCTTGTTCAATCAAAGGAACCCATGTCAGAATTTAGCAAAACTTTTTATTTTTAAACGCAAAAAAACATAGCTAAAGGATGATAAATTCTGTGGGTCCGGTGAATAACGGTCTAACTCAACTTAGATCCAAAATGAGTTTTTAAGGCCATTATACTCTTTTTTTTTTTCTCTACAAAATGGTGTTACTGAAATATTCATACCTTTAATAATTCCAGAGATAGACTTATTACAAAACGATTTAAGTCCATTTTTTTATCGTGCACAATGGTTGAAATACAGTTAGATCATAAAACCAATATAAAATTAGGTGAACATGGATTTATTTCGACTTAAATCCTTCGTCACAATTTATTTTGTTTTGTGAAATATGATTTATCTGAGTTAAATCAAATTTCAAAAACCTTAATAGTTAATACCTACATAAAAAATCAAGTTTAGCTCATGAATATGATGCGCGTTTGATAGCGGGCTAAGTACGGAAACTGACATCATCTGGGACTGGGGAGAACGCTATACATCTCACTAAAAATGTATGTCGAAAAAGTGAGTTAAACCGTCTATCACCAAATATTTTCTTTTATGTAATAAGAATAAGAATCACTTAGTATGAATACAATCTGGCGATTTTTTTAAAGGATGGTACTGTTAGATTGAACTAAGTGATAATGTCAGGTCTTGTTTTAGCTTGGGATTGCCGAACCGCACTTCAAGCATAGGCTTGTACATAGAGTGGTAAAGAAAGAACCTGTTGTTTATTCTTTTAAATTAAATTATTTTTTTCCTAAAATATCTTATATTTTGTATAATAACTACACTGCAAAGCGAACCGGATATCAAATGTGTATTAATATGACAATACACCAGACTGGTCATAAAATTTTGAGGCACAGAATCGTGAGTTCTAACTTGATAAGTTTTTAAGCATTCGTCGCTTTAGAATTGGTTATTGTATTGTTTTTAGAATGGTTTTTTGTTTAATATTTCACTTTCCAGCATTACTGATACCACGCGGCGTTACCCACGTCGCGAAATTTGCATCTGAGCTAGTGTTACCCATAAAAAAACATACATAATATATATGATAAAATAACTTATCTACTTATAACGAAATGAATATTTTTTCTAGAAAATGTCTAATTTTTGTGTCATTTAAGTATAATGCTGAATATGGTGGATATTAAAAGCTTAAACAGTGAGCTTAGAAAGTACATTTTGCAAGTGTTTGTTATATTTTTCCACACAAATAATATTAAATATTCGATTTAAATCTATACGCACAAAATATTACCTTTGTAAAAAAGAATTTAACTCAAAAAACACTTTGTAATATTGTGATGAGCTTGTTTTACCTAAATAAAACTACGTTTATCAATTCGTTTTGATTCAGTTTACAAAGTTAGTTTTCCGGTGGTGTGTATTAAAGAAAGGGATGGAATTAAAATTAAATTAAAAAATAACATAAACCATTTTACACCAAGGTGAAGTGTAAAAGGCCCTAACTCAATTTAAATCATAATGTAACGTATTTTTATTAGTGTCAAAGGGTTTAATTCAACTTCTGAACGAAATATCTCCAGCAAGGTAAGTATTTCATAGACTAAACCATATACTAATAAAAGAACATAAAAATATCTAGAAGACACAGTGATTAGCTTGCAAAAATATGAAATGGTTTTCGAGAAAATAATTTTTTATACCAAAAAATTATGTTTTTAGGCTCTCCTCTAAAGTTGCATTTTTTGAGTTGGACCGTTATTCACCGGACACACAGAATTTATCTTAATTTTGTCGGGAAGTAGAGTGTTTGGAAAATCTTTGCTCCTGTCCTCCAACAGGGCTCCTACGACTAAGTTTATAAGTATGAAAATGTTGTGATTTAAGAGAATGAAATGAAACGAAGTATATTTTGGTAGATACTTATTTTGTCGCAAGACCGCGTGTTATCGGTTCTGCCGGCATGATTGATGTTTCTTTTTTGTTCCAAAGAAACTTTTGGTTATCTTTATGGGTTTTTGTTTTATTTGTATTTTGAATGTTGATGACAGTTACATTTATCAATTCCTTTTTCGATCACAATTTGACCTCAAAACTTGAAACATTGAGTCTGTTATTAAGGTAGAGCTTTGAGTTTTTTTATTTGTGACTTTTGATCAAAGAGTTAGGTGAATAATTCGAGACTAGTTTTATCTCCATAATAAAAAAAATCCTTACTTGTTTAAAAATAATATAAGGCTTTTTACGTAACATTCAATAAGTAAGTATTAACATTTGAAGTACCTACCTAAGATATTGTTAGTAAACTGCAAAAATCTAAAGATATACTATTCTTGCATTAGCGGCTCGCCCGACTTCACTCAGGAACACTAAACGTGCCTCGTGAATCAGTCTGTCTTATAGTGAAAACTGTATCAAAATCGTTATAGTAGTTTCGCAGATCAGCTTATAATGACAGACAATGTTTTCTATTGTTTTATGTAACCTTATTTAATACTAGGAAAAGAAATGTGATGGATATCACAAAAATGTAACCCATGCTTTATCCGATTTATAATCTTGCAAAAGTTATGTAGGTAGGTTAGGTGGCCTTTAAGATTAAGAAAGATATAATAAAGCAAGATATGTCGGTGATACTAACAAGCAATTAAAAATGCAATAGATGGCTCTTTTATCTTTTAGACGCAGCGTTACAAAAGGACAAGTCTATTGTATTCACTACCGTCAGAAAGCTCGGTGGAGAGGAATAGCGAGGTGCTTTCATAACAAAGTGGCTCGAGTCAAGTCGACGGTGGATCAAAGGGCGACACGGTGGCTGGTAATTGGTTCGACCTTTGTCTTTGTGACCCAGATGCGCGGGCGCTCGCGTTAACAGCTGGCAGACCTGCGGCTGGTCCACACTGATGGTGGAATAGCGATACCACAAAACAGAAATTAATAGATTTAACAATTGAAAATAGTAACAAAGTACAAAGAAAAAAATAAGTTTTTGCAAATTTTAACCGAATGCTTTGTTAAATTTAACCGAGCTTTTGTTTAAATTTAACCAAATATTACAATATAGTTCGGTAGTCACTGAAATGGGCAAAATACCAACTAGAAACCGGCATCTTGTCTGGCGCATCATTCCATCCAGGCTCTACCTCGCTACAACTGTAGCAAGCAAAGTTATGGACCAGTTTATTTCTTATCGTAGGTACGTTTTAATTATATGTTACATATATTAAATAAGGGTGCTTTAGAGGGATCGGAACTCGTCACACATTCTCAACTCGTTCCATTCGCATCTTGTCCCATTCTCAACTCGTCCCATTCGCAGCTCGTCCCATTAGATATTTTAAGGTGTTGTGGTCTGGCTGATTTGAATGGCACTGACGCACTTGTGTGTCTGAGTTGAAATATAATGTTGTCAACGCTATCTCTAGCACCATAGCAGCAGCTTTAGTCGCATAATAACACTAATAAATTGGTCTTGAATTGGGTGTGAAATGAACGACATTACGAAACAGTCTTAGGTCAGAGGACCTCTTTCCAGGCATTCATTGAATGAACGAGATCCTGATTTATTGGCTTCGTTTACAGTCTGCTCTATTATAAAGTCATTTGATTTTCTGTGTTGGTGATTTATGGCTTCTTTTATTTTTATTACATTTGCGTTGCGTAATCGACGCGCTTTGATTTTAGTAGTGTTCTTTAGAAATTATTGGACATGTGCTACTGTTTTTAGATTGCTAGGATAACTGTTGTTCTTTGAAATTTTTATTAAGTATTAAACTTATATAAATATCAAAGAACAACAGCTGTCGTTGTCGTAAATAGCAGTTCTTGTGAAAATAATATCTTAATACTAAAAGAGAACCTTAAAAGATTGTGCTGACAGTTGTATCAAAGTTTCTGACCGTTGTACAAATTGCTAAATCTTCTCTTCAAAATTGTAACGAACTGAGTATTTGTACAAACTGAGAAATTGTTCCAACTGCTCATAATTCATAAAAACATCTTATAATTATCTACTTCTTCTTCTTAAAGGGCCATAGGTCCCGACGAATATTTTCTATGAGTAACGCGATTGCCCAGCGCTCCGAAAAGTGTGTGCGTGAGCCGTATTTTCGATTAAAAAGAACTAACCAAAGTACTTTTTCTATATTTTTTTTATGATTTCACTACTTAAACTAATGGTGAATATGTGAGTATATAAATGCAAAAAATCTGAAACTATTTTAAGTTCTTCTAAAACGAGAAAAATTTTTAAAAATGCATGAAAATACATCATCTTTGTGACGATTTTCTATCGAGTGAAGTAATTATAATCGTGTATTCAGTTTATGATTTCACTAGATAACCTGTCCAAAAATACTGAGGTATGACTTTAGTGTCGGTAAATGGTATTAATCTAGTCATAAAATAAAAAATAAAAGATGCCTCCGAGGTATTTCCACCTACTATTACGTCTTAAGGTAGTCGATCCCGCGACCATTGACTCAGTAGCTACTGGGTTGCTACCAATTGAGCTACTGGGTCGTCTAATACAATACAAGGTACAACCAAACATCCCAGTAATATTTAAAGGGGTGGTTCAGACCATCAAAGTGAATAACTTTCACTATGGAGCCAACTTCGAAATGGCGAAAAATAAATACCTAATGCTGTGTCACATACATAACTGCAGTGCCTCCTTGACTCAAATCAACTGTCCCACAATTGATTTATTATCCACATTGACTCCATAGTAAAAGTTGTTAAGTTTGATGGTCAAAAGTTTAGACCTGCAGGACCTGGTATAGACTCTAAACCACTCCTGTAAATATTGCTCGGGTGTTTTGTCACACCCTGAAGTGCGATTTTTGGACATCATACGAGCATCGGCAGTAGAAAATGCCAAAATTACTATGTAGATTGTGCATCTTTTTATCTAGTATGATGTTCGCTAGTATGATGGCTAAGTGCATTCACACACGATGACGCACTGACGGAGCAGCAAACGTCAGTCCGTCATTTGTGAAGCAAAGAGTTGTATGAAACCGCACGCAGAAGCACACACGGTGACGCATTGACGCACGGGGTGTGGTTCTATGGACTGACATCTGTCGCTCCGTCAGTGCGTCATCGTGTGTGAACACACTAAATACGAGTAAATAGGCATGATCTTAATGTATATTAACTAATATACCTACTATTTGATAACACCTAATGTAACAATGTACCCTATTTGAGGCGAATAAATGATTTCTATGTCTATTTCAAAAATTGCACTTCTGTATACGTATCACATCATCGTAACACGTAATCGGTGCAATCTCGGCGTTGCTCAACGCAGTGTCGCATCTAGTGATAAGCTGTGATAAGTAACCGTAACGCCGATAAAGGACGTTACCCTCGTACTCGCTACCTGCTGTGACGCCACGCTATCGGTCGTGACTCGTGCCTTATCTCTACACGCTGTGTGCAACGTACTATTTCATGAGCAAGGATGGTTTTGAGTCATGTTTTATTAATAGAATAACGAAATGCAACAAGAGTTGGAAACGAAACGAAAGGCAGTTCTTTATCATCTTCTAGAGTCGATGGAAAGTAATTTTTTGTCCAGCCCCGTATTTTGCCACACGGATGAGCACTCCTGGCAGCGTCTATAATCTCCGTTCGCGTGCGTCCAGACAGGAAGGGCAGGATACAAGATGGGCCATAGTCTGTCTCAGTAATTAAACTTCTTGGACTCAAAATTTGCTAGTGTAACCCATTTTGGTAAACATATTATCTGCTCTGTATTGATTTTATTGGCAGTGCGACAAGATTTAGACAAGTTAACGCCACCGACATAGAGTTTGTTTGATGATCACGAATCTCCACCTAAACGATAACACGATAACTACGGACACAATAGCAGCTGAACTTTTTTCTTAATCTGTTTCGTCCCATTATTGGGAAAAGGCCTCCCCAAAGCTTTTCCACCCGTCATTAGTAATTCTGCTTCGTCGTGAGCGACGAAGCACACATGCACACACGTAGGTGGGCAACGATCGTGATCCAATAGGAGCCCGAGGATGGAAGCTAGGCTGATAGGGACTGACCAAGAAAAAAAAAAGCGACGATGCATCCAGAATACTCTCGCTTTTTTTCCCTATCAGCCTAGCTTCCATCCTCGGGCTCCTATTGAATCACGATTGTTGCCCACCTACGTGTGTGCATACGAAAAACATGCCCAGCCCAGTCCCATAAATCCTTTTTTACCTGCATCAGCTAGCTATTACCTCGAAAACCATCGTCTTCATCACCGATTAAGTATCTATAGGTACCTAGTTAGCTTTAATTATAGTGGAAACAAAAGCTAGAAAATATGATTTTTGGCTCCAGTACCCACATAAAGAAGTACATAACAGAGACTATAAATTCCACGCTATTAATTTTCCATTTTCTTGGGCAACGTCAACCCCATTTCGACGAAAGTACTCGAATATTATTTATTTATGCTATGTGAAATATATAAAATATTTCTATGCAAAGTAATGACGTGTCTCGAAAGCCTTGAAGTCAAACTAAAGTCACATTCAAATATTTCGTCAAAGTAGCAAATTATTAATTCTGCCGATATAACTATGTAGGTACAGCCGAGTCGGGCCCACGCCGAAATTATAAATTCCCTGCGTGCCTACAATCAGTCCCCAATTTAGTATAATTGACACAAAGCCCTGTTGGCCGTGGACAAACTGACAAAGTAGCGGTTGAAATTCTCACCGAAATTTCAGGTTGAAGGACAGAATACTTACTTCTATTATTGTTCTGTAAACCCGAAGCGTTTGCAAAGGAAATTGCTTAGGTTTGTGGCAGATTTATATACTGTTTACGGTTACCACACAGTTTGCTCTTTGTTTCGATACATTTTCATTGTTTTACTACTATACTAGAGCTACCGGTAGATCACCGATCTTGAACTCAAGTTTATTCGAATAGATCCAAATAAAGTGACAATAATTAGAGACCAACATAGGCATTCTAATTTGCCTCTTTGCGGGCTGTTTTTGTATCTTTCTCTTATGGGAATGCAATCGAATCGATTCTAGCTGTTTACAACGTGCGTTCTACAGAATGGTGTGGTCATGACCATCAAATGAACATCTTTCACTATTAGGGCGCCAACATCGAAATCGCAAAAACTATTATTTATTAATTTGAGTCTAGTAGGTTAGTCGTTAGTCTAGTTCCTAAGTAGTAGACTAGATTGTAGATTTCGATGTTGATAAAATTGTTCAGTATGAGGATTCGAAGCACCTTTTTAAATAAGACCACATACCTTTTTGTAACAACCTGTAGTGTACAGTTTTCTCCTTTCTAATTCGAAGGTAGCTAAATTATAATTAAGTATCTACAATAAAAGCATTTTCATTCATATTATTGGCACTCAAAGTGATTGTGAGGTTGCACGGTTGGGATCTCTAACTAATACCAAACTGACGAAACTATCAAGATTACTCTATAGTGGCTCTCCCATAGGATTCACTTGACAGGATTGATTAAGTCGTTTCATTAGTTGATGAGAAAGGTAGGTAAGTTAATGTGTTTTAATTTTATACACTACAGGATCCTTCTTTATAATATGCTTGCTGCTGTTTAAGGGGATTTTCATAACATCAATCAGAACAACTTTTTCTTTTGGACCATCTTTGAAATCGCGGAAAAAAACAGCTGCGTCATACATTTGGATCGATTCGAAGTTTTCTAAGGAACAGCAGATTTTATTTTCGCAATTTCAATGTTGGGCTACTAGTGAGAGTAGTTCAGTTTGATGGTCTGAAGCCCGTGGAGAACGTTTGTAACACGTTTAAATTAACACCCTGTATAATGTTGATTATTATGTATTGAAATGGTACCTTATGGCTTACTAGCAAGAATTCATGTCAAACAAACGAGGTTGATTTGAATCGAATTGGAACTATTCTTTCAATTAACAGTAGGTTAGGTACTCTCCTAACTTGTGAATATAAAGCAATGTCTATATTGTTTTAACAACAACGTAGGTAAACTAATAAAAGACTAAACAATCGTTCTGCAAACAAAGGATAGTTGTTGTGAATGCGAGAGTAGGTCCATAGGTAGATTAGTAGGAACAATAATGTCACCAGGTGCAGATTCCATTCGGGCCGGGTGATTGGAAATAGATGTAATAAATGTACATGTATGTTTAGGTTGAGTGGGCGAGCGATAGGATAAGGATATATATAGGCATAAGAATAAAGTTATTCTATGCGATAGGTTACATTTATGATGTCAATACCTACTGTGCATAGGTAGTAGTGTAATTATTGAAAACCAACTTTAAAACTAATCAGTTAGTATTTACAGCCGATGTCTTAGGGCGCTTTCGCATTTATCAGTTACTTGCAGGGCCGGATTAAGCCATGCAGAGGCCCCTAGGCAATGCAAGTCCTGGGGCCCCTATATCCATGGGCGTCGCAATGATTTTTTCCTATGGTCGCAATAAAATCACAACCAATCAAACAACATAATAAAAACACTAAAATGTGGAGCGAGCGAAGCGAGCTCGAGATTTTACTGCAATAATTGCAGTGAAATCTCGAGCTTGCTTCTCTTTTTATGAAAAATAAGAGACAACTGAAATACAGTTCTCTTTTTTTTTCATTATTCCTTTTAAGTCTGGGGTGGGCCTAAATCTTTGAGTTTTCACTTATTTTTCTCCCGAGCCGCGGGGCCTACTGATGAGATCATTGCACAACATCTAAAACCAAGAGTGAGCGAAGTGAGCTCGAGATTATAAAATCGTTGCGCAATGCGATCTAAACCTTGGAGAGCGAAGCAAGCTCGAGGTTTTACTACCATATTGGAAAGTCATTGCGTAATGAGATCTAAATCCTGGAACGAGCGAAGCGAGCTCGAGATTTTACTGCAATAATTGTAGTGTAATCTCCAGCTCGCTTCACTATTATGAAAAATAAGAGACAACTAGAATACAGTTGTCTCTTATTCTTCATTATTCCCTTTAAGTCTGGGGTGGGTCTAAATCTTTGAGTTTTCACTTATTTTTCTCCCGAGCCGCGGGGCCCCTTGGAGGTGCTGGGCCCATAGACTGGAGCCTACTTTGCCTCTATGGTTAATCCGGCACTTACTTGAGTTTTCCCGCGACTTCGTCCGCACAAATTATATACCAGATTTTAAGTCAGATCATAAGCTAATAAACAAAAAAAGTTTCATCAAAATCGGTTCAGTAGTTTTTGCGTGATGCGCGAACAAACAAACACACAAACAAACAGACAGACAAAATTTCTAAAAAAGGTTGATTTCGAGTCAGGGATACCTAAAAACCATATCGTAATCTTTTTTTTTGTAAATATCTTCAATGTACAGACACACTTCAGTTACGTTTTATAATAGTTTAGATAATAACATTTAATTGCTTTATTGGAGTCACTGTCATGCCAGTACCTAAGTTTCGCGACTGGGTTTATTTTTGAGTTTGGCTTGTACCGACTCCACTAATGATTTGCTGTCAACTTTTGAGGAGTTCTATTAGTAGCTCCGAAGCGCGTCATCAGATCTTCACCAAATTAAAATGGGGCCAATTCGGGGGTACTCGTAATTCCTTCAGAACAAAAGAAGAATTATCCAAATCGGTCAAGAAATGCCGAATTTATCGCGTAGGTAACATTCATAAGTAAAAAAAAAATCAGTCTTTTACAGAACCTCCTCTTTTTTTAAGTTGGTTATAATTTACGTGTAAAACTGAAACAGTTTTACCTATGTATAAGTTAGTTTTAATGGATGAAACTTCGCAAATATTTTACTTATTCAATTTGTGTATCAGAGGAATTCAAGCGTCACTTACAATTTTCACATCTTGCTCGTATTGAATTTTCCTATAACCTGCGGATAAATTGTGTTTTAAATAAATAAGAAGGAACACGGTGTTAACATATTCCGCCCACATTCAACTAACAAAATTTTCACATGCGATGCGACTTGAAAATTCAAAGTGATTTCCCAGGCTTCTCTCACACTCTGATACATGTCCTGGTTCTACGTGTTAGGGTAGATATTTGAGTGGCAGTATTTTGTGCACTGGTGCAACCTGCCCTTGACCGTCCTCCCGGCCACTCCGGCCACTCGGGCCTCCAACCCTGGAAATTAAATATTAAATGTTATTACGCCGTCACCACTAGAATTTTAAACGAGATGAATTATTTTATGGACTCTGGACGGTTTTAGTTCGTTTTAATGAAGATTAGGGTTTTCAGTTTGGTAATCCTCTTCCATCACAATTAGATGTGCCATATTCTATGTAAATTCCTTAAGCTATAAGTTGATTTATACTGTTGTAATATTTATTGAATAAGGGTATTTTTCTCCCCTCCGGACGGAAAGCGTCAATTATCGTCCCGCTGCGCTAAACGAAGTTGCTGCTTTCCACCTCCGTCGAGGAGAAAAATAGTAGGTAAGTATACTAACCTCGGGCAGTAAATAAGAAAGCCTCAGATCACATGTTTTACATGACATCTGAGACCTTTCTTACTTTCCTGCCCTCGGTGTGTAATCTACTATAAATTATACATAATTACCTATACTCCTACAGGTAAGTAAAGTTTTGTAGCTTTCAATACCTAGGTAAACATTGCTATTAATAATGCTACATGAAAAATGTTCTCGTTACTCTAAAAAAAAAGTACTGAGATTCTTATGATGTAATGAGTAAAATGACATAAAGACAAATAAATTTGGTAGGTACCGTAAGTAAGTATGATACGTATAATTTACTAATCAAATCTACTTACCTACTTTCTTTTATTTCCCTTTATTATCGTTCGACGATATCTAAACTATTATAAAACTGTAACTGAAGTGTCGTGTCTGTACATTGAAGATATTTACAAAAAAAGATTACGATATGGTTTTTAGGTACCATCCCTGACTCGAAATCAACCTTTTTTAGAAATTTATTTGTTTGTTTGTTCGCGCATCACGCAAAAACAACTGAACCGATTTTGATGAGACTTTTTTTGTTTGATAGCTTATGATCTGGTAGTTAGGTATATAATTTGTGCGGACGAAGTCGTGGGTAAACACTAGTATTTTTATATACTCGCTATTCCTATTTCATACAAAAGATCAGTGATTGCAGAATCGACCAGTGTGCTTGCTATATGAAAATATATGTGTCGTAGCGTAATCGAATTCGGGCTTAGTTCGAGCGGATAAATCGATGCTGTAACAGAATTGCTATCAATTCTGCTCCACTACACGTCTCATATCGATTCGACGGAATCGTTTCACACCACAGCAGCTGTGATATTCTTTCTTTTAATAAAAATTTGACTTTGGGTGAAATCGATATCATTAACATCCTTTTAAACTAAGAGTCTTCCCATCAAACTGAACAACTTTTACTATGGGAGCAAACGAATCGGAGCAAAAAAAAAACAACTGTCCCATACAAAACTGCACCCGCCGCCGCTGCCTACACGACTCAAATGTATGGGACAGCAGATTTTTTTTGTTGCTCCTATTGGTTTGCTCACATAGTAAAAGTTGTTCAGTTTGATGGGTAGACTCTTAGTTTAAAAGGATGCTAATGATATCAATTTCACCCTGTATAAGTTTGTGTTCAAGCGTCTATTTGAAGACACGTACCTAACAGTTGTAGCAATTAAGCAAAGTTCTCTTTAAGCATAAATTTAGGGTTTTAGAATAGTCATCTTTCTAATGGCAGTAAATACTTCCAAAAATAATGCAAAAGAAACCCTTTAGACCTTTATAGTCTCCTCCGTTGTACAACAAGATCACATTTTAATTTAAGAATAGGGATAGCCAGTAACAGTCAGGAACCAGTGTCGTAACTAGGGCCTGTCCAGGTGCGCAACCCTAAGGGGGCGCACTTTATAGACTCACAGCCTGCGATCCGCTGCGCTGTGTCACAGGTAACATGATTCTAACTTTCTCTCTGGTAACTCTACCTAAATTAACACAATTATCGAACTCAAAATAAATTTTAAAAAGCTTTATACATAAACCAAAATGTTGACACACTCATCGACATTAACGTTTGCCGTTTTGTCACTCTCCGGTACACTTCGATCAAAGCGCTCTTCCTAGAACATAAAGTCTTGGGGGCGCAAAATTCAAATCTTGCCAGGGGCGCTCATGAAACACAACTGCTGTTCTGTTAGAAGCAAAGA
This sequence comes from Agonopterix heracliana, assembly GCA_963693445.1. NCBI lineage: Eukaryota > Metazoa > Arthropoda > Insecta > Lepidoptera > Depressariidae > Agonopterix > Agonopterix heracliana. The sequence continues at coordinate 7,433,938 of OY856308.1, forward strand.
ACGTAAGTATTTTTTAGTTAAATTAAAAAAATATATTTACTACACAATAGACTTACTTTATTATTAATTTTTTACCAAGAAAGTTTGTTAAAATTCGAATGAATAGGTAACGAACTAACGAACGGTACTATTTCCATGCGTCCAAAAAGCTGTTAGGTACGACGAGAATAATATTACTGTAGTTTCCTGAAAAATAACTTTGATACCATATCGATAACACGAAATTGAATCGTAGATCCTTGATGATAGAGACTAAATTCATTAAAAAGGCATTGCAGACGACTGCATTCAAGATGGCGCGCCCGATCAATGGTAACCATGGCGACGCGTCGAGACCTCAGCTGAGCCTGAAATACGCTGAAAACAAAATATGACAGAGATGCCTTCATAAGGGTTTTATTGTAGTAAAAAGGGATGGCGAATTCACGGAAAATTTCACAGTGAGGCTTGTGGAAGAGATACGTTCAGGGTGATTTAATTTAAATTACCTGGGGAGGGAAGTTTCAACCTGTGATCTTGCATAGCAAAAAGACTTTAGTTTGTTCTACCGTACCGTACCGTATAGTACCGAGTTCTTTCAGTGCTAGAAAATTAAATAGGTACCTAATTTAATGTTGTTTTTAGGGTTCCGTACCTTAAAAGGAAAAAACGGAACCCAATGTTGTTCGTTTGTCTGTCTAGGATCTTCGTCTCGTGTCTGTTCGTCGTCAAGGCCCTTTTTCTCAGGACCTTATACATTTTAACGAAAATCTGACAAAACACAGGGATTTGTTTCTACGTCGTGTTTAAAAAATTTCATTTAAGTAGATACTTCAATCGGTTGATATCCAAAATAAAATTAAACTTCGTTTGTATGGAGCGCTTACGGTTATATCATAGTCAATGACGAACTTGCTGCGATAGTACTTTTATACCGTCTCAACAAGCCTCTGAATAAAACCGTGGACTAATTAAAGTATTAAGTAACCTTAATTTGACCCAGACTGTCCTATACAAGGTGTAAGGAAACAACATACTCTACCCATCAAAACTGAATAACTTTTACCATGGGATCAAACCTGTCAGAGCAAAAAGTCTGTTGTTCCATACTAAACTGCACCACTCAAATGTACCTATGCAAGAAAGAGCTGTTTTTTTTTTGTTCTGACGTGTTTGCTGTCATAGTAAAAGTTGTTCAGTTTGATGGGTAGAGTTTCCTTATATCAAGTATCGGTTTTGACATTGTATTGAAATCTTGTGTAGGTATATGGGACCTTGTATCCTGAAATAAATGTTTTTTTTTTTTTTTTTTTTTTAAATAATGTATTTACTCAAAAGAACGCATCGTTCGCTTACGTGAGTTTTGTTAAAAATAAGCTAACAAAAACAATTAGGTTGTGAGTAAGATTGAGACAATAGAACAGTTTTTTTTTTTTAATAACGCTCACAGGCACATACATTGTAATGATCCCAAACTAAGCACTAAAGGCTTTTATTATGGAAACCATACAACAACGGCACGAACATATAACATCCATGACCGAACCGGGATTCGAACCCAGGACCCTGCTTTGGCAGTCCGGCGTGGTAACCATTACACCAACCGGGTCGTCGATAGTGATAAACAAAAAAAAATTATACCTAAGTACGAGTACATAAAATAAGTCTCAGCTGAAAAACAATAATAACGCAGTAAACACCTACTATTGATTAATAAGTTACTACAGAAAATAAATAAGTTATCCATCTATCTATCCATCCAATACTTTCCAGCCTACATCACCAATTGTTAAGTATATTATAGGTACTAGGATACGACATTTTCATACCTACTTGGTAAGTATATGACTAATTTATGACACAAGAGTTATCTCGAGATACCTACATTTGAAATGGAATGGAACTTTACTGCAAGAAAGAAAGAAGAAAAAATATTTTTATTACTTTTCTTTTTTCTTTGAGACCTTTCCTTCGGGGAAAGGTAATATTGGTCAAACTTTTTCCGTATAATAAAGTCTAAACTAGTACATAGTTGAGCAAGTTGAGGTACGTAGTCGAATAGAAAATAATATGAATTATCAAATAATGTAGTTAGAAAACAACTTACGTTAGAGGTCATCATCTTTTACAAAAGGTTTTCTTGTAATATTACTTATTATTATCTTCGATCGAGAAAAAAACTAGGAACACAATCAATAAACATTCCAAAAATGGAAAATCGCAAAGTGCCCTCGAACCTATTGGTTCGAATCTAGGGGCTTTGCTACTATTTGACATGAGACTATGCTATTATATTTATATAGTTGTTACAGGGTGTAAGTATACCTACATGATATTGAACAACTTTCAACATGGAACATAAGGGCATTCACAAAAAACTTTTGTGTTGAATCCAGAATCCAGAGGTGCTATTTTTGAACATCATACGAGCGCATCGGCAGTAGAAAGTGTCAAAATTACTATGGAGATTATGCATCTTTCTACTGCCGAACCGCTCGTATGATGTTCAAAAAACGCACTGCAGAATCTTGCACTAATATCCCTAAAACAAAACCAATTTTACGCTGGTAAAGTGAAAATTAATGACGTTTTACCAATATTTTAAACAGAATTTGACTCGGTTTAGTTATAATCGATATGCAAATTATCTGGTTAAAATTAAAATGTAACACATATTATGGAAGCAAGTCAGCGTGTGTAACAAATTCTTGTTATAAGTATGATTTACGCATGTCACTCAAAATGATTTATTCATGACTTTTTTGTGACACTCACAATCACAACTGACGTAAATTGTTAGCCTTGATCTCAAAGTCATCAATGCATTATCTTATTAAGAAGCTAATGCTTAGGTACAAACAAACATATTATTTCCTTATCTGAACAAAAGATATCATCCATTTTCGACCAAAATTGTGGAAATACCTGCCAAAAAATAGAAATTTTATATTCTATTAGCATTTATTATTAAGGCCAGGTTATCCCAGTGAAAGCGTCTCTTTCTTGCAAGCATAAGTTTGCAATTAGCCATCCCGCTCCAATTGAAAGCAGGATCGCAAAAAAACGTGTTTTTCATCAATATCTTTGCTCATGGGTGTTTCTAAGCTTAAAATTCTACGGAGTTCACTAGAAATATTTAATGTATTTAGTTAAGTACAAGAATAAAAAGTTAAATATCAGCAGTTTAATCATAGTATTGAAAAAACATAACAAAAAGGGGTAACTTTGAGATTTTTTTCTATCTATTAAACTTAATCTAATCGTGTAATTGAGAACGGTCGCCTATCAGCCAGATCCTTAAATAAGACATAATTGGTTTTCAGACTTTAAAACACAGTTTAAAACACTTTCGTTCGTGTTTAAAAAACGGCCTCGACGGGATAACAGCGTCTTAAGCTGTGAGCATTATCCTTGGTTTTATACATTTCTTATGAAATGAACTACAGCTTTGATGCTAATAAATGCTAAGACTGACAAGTTCTAAAACAGTGGAATTTTCTCATTTGGGCCTAAAATGTACGAAACCATCCAGGTTTCGCATGTCCTTTGAATTGTTTTTATGATGGAGGGACTAAGGATTTGTATCCAACTATACCGACATCGCAAGTCTACACTGGATCTAGTGTATCCAGGGTGTAAGGAAAAGTTTCATTATGAATTAACCATGCTCTACCCATCAAACTGAACAACTTTTACTATGGGAGCCAAACGATCATAACGAGTGTAAATTGCAGTTCAGTATGGGACAGCTGACTTTTTTTGTTCACTGACAGGTTTGCTCCCATAGTAAAAGTTGTTCAGTTTGATGGGTAGAGTGTGTGGTTTAAAGGTTAATGATGATACTCTTGCATACTTCCTATTGTGGGGACTTGCCATAGATGTCAACACCCACAAGTTATAGCAAAGAAGCTAACAGATGGCGATACCGTCGCGCTCGGAAATATGCTCCATACAAAGACAACGTTCACCGTAAAATACGTAACTCGTAACCTACTACAAATAAGGTTCACAATCGAGTGCGAGACATAAATCGCGCAAGAGAAATAATCACAGAGATTCGATATATATACAAGGTCCAACTAAGAACTGTTGGACCACGGCCGGTCCCCAGGCTTCACACTAAGCCTGGTGGAAGATCTTCCCTTTTCAATGGAGGAACATTCCCAAGTAGCACCTCCATATTGGTGACCCTCGACAAAGAACATCGCAACCTGAACACCGCAGAGCAGCATCAACACAGAGCAGCAACCAGCTTCAACCAACCCCTTCACACCCCTCGACCAGGTCAAACAAGCAGCAGTCACACGCCGTGAACCCGAAGCCGCACCAGGTCCATCGCAGCTGTCTTCACACCGCTTCCTCGGCCTGCAGCTTCCTCAACGACAGTCAGCGTCTGCATAGAAGGATCTCCCTCAGCCCATGTGTCTGAGCTCACCTCCACGTGGCAGTTCTGCTCGCCTTCTCCACGCCTGTCACTCAACGCATCACCTCAGGACTAGTCTCCCTGATAGATGCACTCACTTGCAGCACATCGCTCGTCAGACTCACTTGACTGGAGCCCTGCACCTACATTGATACTGACTGCACACTTCGAACAACTCAACGACCTCCGGTCTGAGGGGGGAGTACTGTGGGGACTTGCCATAGATGTCAACACCCACAAGTTATAGCAAAGAAGCTAACAGATGGCGATACCGTCGCGCTCGGAAATATGCTCCATACAAAGACAACGTTCACCGTAAAATACGTAACTCGTAACCTACTATAAATAAGGTTCACAATCGAGTGCGAGACATAAATCGCGCAAGAGAAATAATCACAGAGATTCGATATATATAGAAGGTCCAACTAAGAACTGTTGGACCACGGCCGGTCCCCAGGCTTCACACTAAGCCTGGTGGAAGATCTTCCCTTTTCAATGGAGGAACATTCCCAAGTAGCACCTCCATACTATAAATCCTTTTGTCCGTGTACAAAAATGAAATAATTTTACAGTAGGTAAAGAAAGCTCCTCAAAAACGAGGCAAGAAATTTAAAAAAAGACATGGTAGATTGGTTATTGTTGATCACAATGCATGATCAACGGACTAGCTATGCCCCCATTTGTGCAGAGCGACGTATGCGCAAGGTTGTCCCGCCATGTGTGAACGATGCCTGCTGCGCGGGCGCACGGCATGCGTACACTGTGTGATAAACATTGATTTATTGTTCTTATTTTATTTTTAGGCCAAATTGTGTTGCTGTAAACATGTCATCAGTTAACCATCTGCTTTTTATGAGTACACGTGCTCTAATAAAAAAAACATTGTGAAGCTTTGTGGCAAATCCAGATTTTCAACATATACCTATATCAACCGATATCAACAAATCTGTACTTTTGAACATTTGTCAATCAAACTGCGTTTTACTTATTGTACCCTACTTACTTAGTTTTAATTACGTAGATATTACTACTTATAGTTAGGTTAGGCTCTGCTTCGAGTTTTTATTCTTATACAAAATACAAATACAAATACAAAATTGTTTAGTGTGGGTATTATGTTGTTAAAATAGGTATAACGTGGTGCATACCAATACCATTACTTATTCAGTGCGGTGGTACTTCGAACTCAGAACATAATATCCAAACAGACTATCAAACTACGAAATCACAAAAGAATTGTGTTGTTCTATAGAAAACGTCAATGGCTACTCGACCTAAATGTATGAAACAGCAGATTTTTTTATTTGCTAAATAAAAGTGAAGATAGATAGATAGATAACTCATTTATTTCATCAGAACAATACAGAAACAGTGACAGACAAGAAAGGTAACAATAGGTAGGCAAAGATAGTTAAAGTTGGTCAGGTTGATAGGTTGAAGCACCCCCTTCAATACAGTAGCGGATTTAAATTTACACCCTGTATTTCAATGTTATTCCCAATAGCCCAAGCACCATAAATGGATAGCAAGAGGTTGTTGGCACCATGCGCACAATAACATCTCTAACTTTATAGAGCTTAGTCTACTTCCAGTTTTTATTCTTATCGTTTGAATAAAATGTTTAATTCACTGTTTTACTTCTCTACATTGTTCCTTGCAGAGAATACTGACGCGTAAGTTAGGTACATTCGTCACTTCCAAGGTAAAAGGACTGAAGCGCTATTTCACCAAATGGCGTTTCAGTCTTTTTACCCTGGAGGTGAAGAATGTGCAAAAATTAGTATACCGCAAAACTTTTAATTATACGTATTACGTCAGTAATTCAACGTATAATGTTTAAGTACCTAGTTATAACTCGTAAATAGCATAGCATTAACTTCTGTGTACATACAAAAGCTTTTAATTATATTTGTTTTACTCGCCTCTCCTTTTATTATGTACTTAGTACCCTCATAAGCTGTTGGCTTGACCACTATCTGAATATCTAGTAATTCTAGATAGGTAGGTATATGGTCTCTTTAATCATCCTTGAACTAGGTAATTAACAATGCATTAGACAAAAATATTGTTTAATTAAGGAAATAGAACGCTGGTTTGAAATATTATATTATAATTAATTACCTAGATTATCCTACAAATTTTAGAGTGTTACACACAGAACAGAACAGAACAGAACAGAACACCCATATGAGGTCGGGATTTTTATAACTCATGAAGTTGGGTATCATATTGGGAAGAGCAATCTTGCATTACGCGTATGCGTAAAAATCTATATAGGTACAAGGTGTTTCATAAGTAACAATAAATTTTTGAAACTCTTTAGGGGGTTGTTAAGACCGTCAAACTGACGACCATACATATGGGATATGAAATTATTTTTTTCGCGATTTCGATGTTGGTCCCATAGAGAAAGTTGTTCAGTTTGACGGTCTTAACAACCCCCTAAAGAGTTTCAAAAATTTATTGTTACTTATGAAACACCTTGTACCTATATAGATTTTTACGCATACGCGTAGTCGATTTGTAGAGTATAGAACATAATTTTTTTTTTTCGCGATTTCGATATTGGTCCCATAGTGAAAGTTGTTCAGTTTGATGGTCTACACCACCCCTTAAAGGTTTATTTGTAGTTTTGTAACACCTTGTATACTCGTATATCATTTGTTTCCAGAGTATAACTCGTTAGAATTTAATAAGGAACCGTCTACGTCTAGATCTTATCTTGGGATCAGACAGTCTCTGAATAAATATCAAATCTAAGCCCTCCTCGTCTAACCTCCGACCTTTTCACGCAACCAATTTGCGGATCCCTTTTTTGTTTCCGAATAAATAGCTTTGCAAGAAATTGCCGGATAATATAAAATATTATAATGGAGGGGCTCGTTGGCGTAATGTAGCTTCGGTATTGGAAAATATCACCGAAGTTAAGTCACACCTGCGTCTGTAGCATGGCAGTTTGATATTACCGCTAATCGCGCCTTAGCTCTCTTTCTATTTGCGCGGGAATGAACGTGATAAAAAAAACATACAGTCGAATTGAGAACCTCCTCCTTTTTTTTAATACGGTTAAAAAGGCGTAGCATGTTGCGCGTGATACGGCTATATCGCGCGCAAATAGAAGAGCGAAGGTGCGATAGCGCTATATCACACTGCCATACCATACTACGGTCGCGGACACGGTCATCCTTTGATGGGTGACCGTTTCATCTATAGAGCGTCTCCGTAATTCGAAAGACACGGCTAGCAGCTTGTCCAGGATAGTTCCAATTTGGTTCCAATAGATACGGTACCTATATCTATTCGTCTAGCCAGTTAGTTGGAATATTTTTGCACGTTCCATTTTTCCAAACTCTATGCAGGTAGTACTGAATGAATGACCTTAGAAAATATGAACAGCTGTCTGTTTTCACAGTTTATTTTTAATACTTATCCACCCAGTCAATATTTTAAAAGGTCAAAACGTAAATCATCGCATCAAAACAAAGACGGGATATGGTTTATTTGACGTGTAATACAACACGAGTAGCTGTTAGGTACCTTTTTTCTCACCTCCGGACGGAAAGCGTCAATTTTCGTCACGCTGCGCTGAACGAAGTTGTCGCCTTCCACCGCCGTCGAGGAGAAAAATAGTATACTAACCTCGGACAGTAAATAAGAAAGCCTCAGATCACATGTTTGTGATCATTACCATGAGATCTGAGACCTTTCTTACTTTCCTGTCCTCGGTGTGTAATCTACTATTTTTCGAAAATGTGATAGTTACCGATCAACAATGTAGGTATTTAAGTACCTATGTAGGTAAGTAGGTATAGTTAAACAAGATATTTTTTTATTATTATCTTTATTGACTTACCAATTTTTTATGCAGCTATGCAGAAACGCTCATTAGTTTTAATCCTCCATTAAATATCTTGCTAGCTTTTACTACGTCAACAAGATAAAAAGTGACAGCAAGAGATTTAATTGAGGTTTCTGCAATTGAGTGTAAAGGTCGCTCTTAGCAAAAATGTTGTGTACAAATGTAACACAATCTGATATTTTCGGGAAAGAGGATCGTTTTATTCCACCCAGTTAGAAATAGTTACAGTTCAGTCGTTAAAAGTAATAGTAGTGTTACGAAAAAGGCAGTTAAACTGAACGTCTACAATGAGAAGCAATAAAACCGCCAAGATTTACGTCCCAGACTATACTATGTCGAAATTAAACTAAGTCTTGGAATCAACTTTAGTCAATAAGGTATTGTAATTAATAATTATATTATTACTTACTAGTGTTTTCCCGCGACTTCGACCGCACAAATTATATAAGTACTTACCAGATTATAAGTCAGATCATAAGCTATCAAACAAAAAAAGTGTTATCAAAATCGGTTCAGTAGTTTTTGCGTGATGCGCCAACAAACAAACAAACAAACAGACAGACAAAATTTCTAAAAAAGATTGATTTCGAGTCAGGGATACCTAAAAACCATAATCGTAATCTTTTTTAGTAAACATCTTCAATGTACAGACACTCTTCAGTTACAGTTTTATAATAGTCTAGATATAGCGTTGAAGGATACGAATTAACGATAATTGTATTATTACCGTAATAAGCCGTGTAGCTTAAAATTCTTCACCACTGTAAAGTAGTATTTACACAGGTCGATTTTTGATGTACAGCGACGACTGGTTAGTTGAAGGACCCTGCATGTTGGGTGCCGATTCAATAGAATCAAAGAGGTAGTGGGATCTTTCTCTTTGTTTAGTCTATTGGCATAACGATACCTTGCACTCGCGATAAGGCGGCGCTACCTTGGCATGCACAGCGCTCGCTCTGCCATCTCCCTCCGCTACCAGACGCGAGGTTGATTGTATCGCTGACGACTGACGAGCGAATTCCAACGTCTATCTTTGTACAAACGAACCTCGGCGAGGCTTAAGATAAACATAATTTGTAGACCGCTCAGCTCTTCAAACTCTACGTGACGCGCTTTAAGTTATATCTCGGTGCTTCTCAGTCAGAAGTCATTTCCATATTACAAATTATTTATAAAGCAAAAAACTACTTTAATTCACTTCTCTGTCTCATCTCGCAAGTATAAGCACTGAGCCACTGATCCTGTGTCGCCAATCTTATGTTCTAAAGTTATTTGTTCGGAAAACTAGGCAGGTAGGTACTACGTAATTTTGGCCCCAAAACTGCTCCCTTGACTAGAAATAAAACTTTTCAGACTTCATTTACGTAATTGGGCAGTTGGGCCATTTAATTACGTTAGCTACGCCAAGTTTCAGCTTCGTCTACGGTCTCCGAGAAAAACGTATGTGACAGACGAACGGACGAACACCAAGGTGATTTTATGGAATCAACTCGATGTTCCGTTTTGCCAACAATACTACTGCAATCTTTGACTACTTATATGTGGACTAGTTACGCGTGTAATTCTACTAACAAACATTTCTGCCACTTTGAAATCCGCAACTTTGGATTTTATACCCCTTAACTTTATATTCTAATTTTGAATGTTAAAAATCATGAAAAGTAGTCTCGTGTGAACCCCAAACGTTCTAAATTCGAAGTTATTGTTTCGCAATTATAGGCTGTATCGTTTATTGATAAGGTATAAAATTGAATGTAAATGCACATGATCAATTGTTCTTACACCGTGGCAGAGGGGAAATGCTACCGCAAGGCTAGTCCTTATAATAAATAGTCAAAGACTGCAATAAAAATGAAGTGGTTAAAACAAAATCATTCATTAGAAAAGAAGATCAAGACATTCTCTTTCACTGGAAAATTTCCAGGATCCTACTATTCCTACTCCATGTCGTATAAGCTTGTTACAAATTTCATGTACCTCCCACAGTCGTTGTTTCATTAGTATGGGTTTATCTAGTATGTCTCGTTCTAGCTCTACAATTCAATTCAATCTAAACTTCTATCTATCATTCCCGTTTCCCGATTTGGTGTGGTGCGAGTGCGAGGCAGCGGCCAGCGGACATGCGCGCGCGACTATTTATACCACGTGGTCGAGACTACGCGCTGGCCTGCGCGCGCCGCTATCCCGATCTTTATAAATATAGACCGAGGGAATCCATTGCGAATCGAACGTACCAAGCCGAGCATTATTGATGTGATGATACCATTGCGTGAGTCAGCTGGTAAAAATGTAAATAGTACATGACTACACAACGTTCTGAACTAAATCCATTTACGATATTTATGAACACATGAAGTACCACATGATATCGACATAATATTCACATCAAGCTACGCAAAACAAACATAAGCTGGCCCCGCGACGTTATACATTAGGTACTCTGCCTACGGCGGCCAGATTATATTGGTTTTGCTTAGCTTGATGTGTCGCCGTGTGTACTTTAGCTCCCTACCTTAATCCCTTTCAGAGTGTGCAGAAACTTTGCTTCAACTTCCAATCGCCTATACACAGTTCACATTTGGCCCTTAGATTATCAAGATAGACAGTCAAAGCTACGAAAGCGTCGAAAAAAATAGGAACCAGTACTGGTTCCAAAACCCTATACATATACACGCACACATACATAATTAGTATGGCGCCTCACGCACACCAACCTAAGAAAGTTAGCCCCTTTTGTTTTATACGGAACAAGTGTGAGGCTCATTCTAGACATATACTTTTTCTAAGATTTGGCCTTTATTTGTGAATGAAATTCTTTGTCAAATAGTGACATGTGCCTTACTGGTTAATGCATGAGCCATAAGAATAGTTAATAACTGTATTAACTATTCTTATGCATGAGCTAAGCTTTCGCTCATCAGAATATTGCAAAAGAAATTTCGTCGCCACGTACGAACATCCACAGAAAGAAAGAAAGAAAGTCTATATTCTATGCAATAAACCACCGTGTAACGTACCTAGGTTACCTAGCTAACCTAGGTAGTTAGGTACAGGTACAGGTACTACCCAAGCAGCATGCAAGCGTTTTGTACATCAATTAACCAGCTAATTTAGAACTTAAAGTTCTTTTAAAGACGTACAAGAGAGTCAAAAGATGCTTCAATCTTTATAAGCGGGATTTTTCAGTTATTATACAGCTTGAGCTGTATAAAATCTGTATTAAGGGATCCGCCTAAACTTAGGGTATTAAAACAGAATATGAAAATACTACTATACAGCTTTAAGTATTTTGTGACACTTTAAGCTAATTTTATCGTTAAAGCTGTATAAAATCTGTATTAAGGGATTCGCGTAAGCTTAGAGTATTAAAACAGAATATGAAAACTCTACTATACAACTTTAAGTATTTTGTGACACTTTAAGCTAGTTTTATCGTTAAAGCTGCATAAAGGCTGTATTTTGCATGTGATCACTTACTTACTACAGCTCTAAGTATTATTATGGTATCTCTCGATACTTGTTTCCGTACAATGGTATATGAAAATTCCATTATAAAACTTATTCTTATAGCGTAATTAGACACTCTTTTGAATTTAGTGGTTTTATAACTTCTATCTACAAGGGTGCTTTAAAACTAAAAAAATAAATTACATCCATAGTACAGCTTTAGCCTGCTTTACTGACAGATACGGAAACGGATAAATGAAATCTGGCAACCCACAGTCAAGCGACAGTTCCGTTGCCGTCCAACGAAGGTTCCGTAGAAAAACCATTTAATGGTGTCGAATTTATGGATTTAGTTAAACCTTTGGAACCTAATGATGATGTTTCTTCATGCAGCAGCACAAGTACTTCAAATAATGACGAAGACGAATTTTCAAAAAATATGTTGTTTCGTCGGCGGATAAAGGAATGGGCTACAGAAAGAAATATATCTCAAATAGCTCTAAACGATTTAGCCGCAATTGTAAATTGCTGATTTCCTGGAATATTGCCATGTGACACTAGAACAATTTTAGGTACAATGAAACAAATAAAGTATCAAAACTATTGAACAAGATATAAAAATGAAATTAGTATGTATCGAACACAAAGATCAATTATAATTCATACCCCTTTTGCATACAGTTTAAAAGAAAAATAAAAAACAGAATTTACGAAAAAATGCCTTTAATTTTTTACTTGTTGTATAACACTACGGGTGTTACTTACACACATACAACTTTATGTAGATATGTCTATAGGATGTAACAAAATACCGTAGTAATACTTAAACTGAACAAGTTTCACTATGGGATGGGGACAAATAGAGAAAAAAAAATCTGCTGTCCCATACATTTGAATCGTGCTGGTACTGCAGTTTTGTAGTAGACAGCAGATTTTTTTAAATTTTTCTCTGTGTATCAATCATTGCCACAACGTTACGTAAGTACCTACATGGTTGTGTGCTGCCAACTAGGTAGGCTACAAAACCAAATATATAAATTTGTGTCGTAAGGACAATCACAGCCACGCGATTACGTGTTTATCTTAAATACTAACTAAATTACGTAAACAAAAAGTAAGAACAAAATAACATGTACACACGGCAATACACAACACACGGCAAACACATCAAGCTATACAAAACCAAAATAAGCCGACCGCGCAGCGTTATACGATATTCAGCCTAGGCGCGGCCAGGTTATGTTGGTTTAGTATAGCTTGACGTGTCGCCGTATATCATTGAAATTATAAATTTATAGATCCTCGACTGAAATGATTGTATTGTAAAATGTTCTACTTTAAAATTAAATCTTGCTCAGGGATAATAAATTCTTACACGGATCTCTAAAGAGAATTATTAGTTATGAATTCAGAACTCACATACAGCCTAAATAATAAAAATATTATCTTATAACTCTGATTAAAAACCAAAAGCTGTATTAGTAGTACAGCAAATAAGACCATAATACCCTCCAATTATCATCTAAGCTGTATAACAAATTCTCGCCATTTTAGAACTAACAAAAACAAAAATTTAAAATAAAATTAATCCAATATTTGATGATAGCTGGAGCCGTTTCATGATAATAAGCTAAAATAATGATTACTGTGTCCTAAAATCTATTATTTTAAACATAATTTATATTATAACCTTATAAACAAACACTTAATTATCCGTATTTCGTAATTTTCTTTATATTTGTTTGATAATTTTACTGGTGCGTGAAAATATTGCCCATAACCAACCACACATTGACAATATAATTTGATTTCCACTTTGATTTACCAATTAACACTTTATCTTTATCTTCAACTTGAAATGTTACTTTGAAATATATAAACTGTTGTCACCATTATTCATATTAGCAATGACTTGTACGAAAAATATTATGTCTCGTTTATTTTTTAATTTTTTGATTCTCTTCAAACTCTTATTTAAAAACATAATCTTTATAAGATATTTATAAGATATTATTTGGAGTGTAATGGTTTCTCATAACACCGAATAACAGCTCTTAAACAGATGCTATAAGGCTTATGAATTGTTTCTATAGCTATTATACAGCTCTACTAACGATAAAAGCTGTATAACATGGGCCCTTTTTGCACTTATAAGGTCTGTATAAGCGCTTATACAGCATTTATACAGGCTCAATAAGCAGCTTTAAGTATAAAAAAGAACTCAAATACAGCTTTTATACAGCTTGTTATGCTGCATAGGTACATACCAAATTGGTGATATCATAAGAATAGTTGATAATACCCATTAACTGCCGAGGCACTAAGACATAGACATAGACAAGATGGGAGACATTCGCCCGATCGATAAAAATTCAAAACCTATAACAAACAGCATAAACTTCGTTTACAAAAATAATGGTTCTTTACGTGAAATAAAATTGTTTGGCAATAAAAATTTTTGCCTTCAGCCAGAGCGTTCTAAAAATCAAAACGAGCACTTTACTTGTTGCAAAAGCTTCGCAACACCTTTACGTTAAAAACGTACTTCAAAAGGAGAATAATGTTAATAAAGCATTCTGTTTATTAGTTTGTTAGTAGCAGGCTAAACAAAGCAGTTGTGACTGGGAGCCATAACAAACTTTACAGGTCAGCTTCACATCGTCGTTTTATGAAGGTCTGCCCCGAATCACACTATATCTGCTTTGATTAAAATAACTTCATCAATATTTTGTTTGACAAATTGTATAATATATCTATACCTACATTCAAAATTGGACTACCAACATAAATATCCGTATCAAAGTTGTTCAGTTTGATGGTCTGAAGGACCCCTAACTCTACAGCTTGAGCATTTTCATGTTTTGCAGATACGCTCACTATAAACTGGCCTTCAACTTGCATAGTGTCATTATCATCATCAGCCTCCTGCCCTGTCTTATATCGCCACAATATTGTTACTTTCTAAACATCTATTACAGCCGTAACTTCTATGCCCACATCTCTATCAGCCGTAATTTCAGTGTTCACTCTTTTCTTACTCCAATATACAAAAGTCCAACTTTCTTGTTCACGTTATTCTCGTTAGGAAGATATTATGTTATTTTATAATAATACCTATTTCTCCCCTCCGGATGGAAAGCGTCAATTGTTGTCCCGCTGTGCTTACCGAAGTTGCCGCTTTTCACCACGGTCGAGGAGAAAAATAGTATACTAACCTCGGACAGTAAATAAGAAAGCCTCAGATCTCATGTAATTGTTGACCGAGGCGAAGCCGAGGAACTTTCTTACTTTCCTGTCCTCGGTGTGTAATCTACTATATTGTTACAGCTACCTATAGCCTTTTTGTAAAATAACCGATTCAACAATGTTTTCTGCCTACCATTCAACATTATAGGCACGTATGTTTCGCATATAGATGCTCGCTAAGAAAGAATTATAAGTAAAATTATATTATTCCATTGTTGTACGAAATGCGTCCTAATGGGTACATTCCCAACTACTTATGTGACAGACAGTGACGTAGAAGTAGAAGGAAAATAACTAGAAAGAATTGCTTACAAAATCTTGCAACTAAGTCAAACAAAGGCACGATTTCTCATACATTTTTATCATATCTCCATCCCTTTCCAGCGTCCGCGGCATGGTGCCTCGCTAAACGTTTTATCGCGCCTGCTAACTCGTTCGTTCGCGCGCAAAAAGAAAGGGAGCTAGGGCGCGATAGTGCTTTATCGCGGGATCATGCCGCGGTCGCACTACACGCATAAAATACTCAATCAACGGACAGATATGACTAGGATATGACAAATTTTGCTTTTTGCTAAAGGAGTATTGTCATTTTGCAATGTAATGATTTCTTTCAATGTCAGATGTGTGACCTCGAAGCGTAGAATAGGTAGGAAGGGTCAAGCTATTTTAGTTATTATTGTGCTGAAGCGTGGGTGGACAAGTCATTAGGAACTTTGAGTAAAACCTTGTATACAGAACAGAGTGTAACGATGTTCTAACCTTCTAACTTAGTTATTTTCACTCCTACGTTAGTGTGGTTTTTGTAACAAATAATAATTACTCTGGAAACTGCACTACCGGCTAATGCTTTAGATTCAATAATTCGACTTTTGTTATAATTAAAGTACCTACATTTGCCGTACGTACTCAGATAAATTAACAGGAATGGATTGGAAATGATCTCTCATTTCTACGCAAAAAAGTCTGTCAATTTTGCGGGGGTGAGGGGGGAGGTTTATATACTGGCGCGGGACGCGCGTCAACTATTTTTATATGACGGGTATGCTCACTGAGCATGCGTCTTTGGCAGAGGGGTACGCGCGTAATATCGCATCCATTCCTGTTAATTTATCTGAGCGTACGTATAAGCTATACTACATAAAGAAATGAGATTTCGTTAGGTCCCGATAATACCAGAAAATGTACCTTACCTATTTTCTGTTGGTTAAAACGGAGACATTCAATACACATTACTTATATTATTGTTCTCGAATTGTTTACAGTTTTATCTGCATCGCGTTAAATTTGTCTTTTTATTACTACGTTCCTCATAGGTACGCTCATGGCTCATACGTTTTATTTTTATACGATGATTAATAATCATGAAAAACTATAATTTTCTTAACGAATGGATTCTAAACGTTGACGTTTTTAAGTAGAATCTTGCATAATATTTTCCTTTAGTCACACCTTTATTTTTAGTAACACTTGTATTACACCTAGTTTATCTATATCTAGACAAACTTATTTTATAAGCTAGACTAGGGTCTGCTGTTTTGAAACTTAATAGGAGTTTCTAAACAGCAGATTTTTTTAAACACAAATAGGTACAAGACTTAAAAATCTTGAACCTTATTACTCTCATGAAATTGCCCACTGGCTTAAAAAGTAAACCGTCGACCCCACTTGTCCAAGGAAAATGCTTTTTTGATAAACGCTAGCAAAGAAAAAGCTTCTTAAGGGTATATTATTCGGAGCGCGCTCAATACAAACGTACTATGGTGATATTTTCAATACTAACCAATTAAAGTCAATGAAATTTTGCAGAAACAATCTAAATACAAATTTCTATGCTCGTATGGAGTCAGATTTTCGTTAAAATGTATAGTTTTCATGTGCCTCAAAGATTTCCATACAAATCTTAAATTAATCCTAGCATTGAAACTGTATATTTTAACGAAAATCTGACTCCATAGAAGCATAGAGATTTGTTTCTAGATTGTTTCTGCAAAATTTAATTGAATTTAATTGGTTAGTTTTGAAAATATCACCATAGTACGTTTGTATGCAGCGCGCATTTTCGCTCTCGGAATAATAATCTCTTAACAATCTGACTAATATTCTCTTAACAACTTGAATAATGCTGATGCCGTTGTGTCTGCTATTACAATGGATCAGGGTTATTATGTGGAATAAGCATCTCTCTATGATATTAAGTAGGAGAATTTTATTCCGAGAGCGAAAATGCGCGCTGCATACAAACGTACTATGGTGATATTTTCAATACTAACCCATTAAAGTCAATGAAATTTTGCAGAAACAATCTAGAAACAAATCTCTATGCTTCTATGGAGTCTGATTTTCGTTAAAATATACAGTTTCAATGCTAGGATTAATTTAAGATTTGTATGGAAATCTTTGAGGCACATGAAAACTATACATTTTAACGAAAATCTGACTCCATACGAGCATAGAAATTTGTATTTAGATTGTTTCTGCAAAATTTCATTGACTTTAATTGGTTAGTATTGAAAATATCACCATAGTACGTTTGTATTGAGCGCGCTCCGAATAATATGCTCATGACTATATTCCCCGAGGGGGTAGTCAGAGATATTCTGAAATCTCAGAACATCCACGTTTCACCAGTAGTACCGAAACTCTGTCCAGTGTGACGGGGGGTGAGCCCGTCGCCACTTATAATGGACAGTGGGTGCAATACATACCTCTAAATTGAAGCATGCTGGTTTCCTCACGATGTTTTCCTTCACCGAAAAGCCAGTGGTGTTACAAATCGTATATAAATTCCGAAAAACTCATTGGTACGAGTCAGCCTGGACGGGGATCGAACCATCGCCTCCTGCACGCCAGGCAAGGCTACTCGCCACTGGACCACCACGGCTTCCTTTATATTTCACGCGTGCCACATATTTATTCAATAGATACGATTAGGTCGTAAAAGGGTGATTTTTTTTTAGTAGATACCATTGTAGACGCATATAAAATTGATTAGATCGCTCTAGTTTCTGGATACCTACTCGTATCTCTATCCTAGACCGGTATTCACCTAAATTGAGCTCAAACAGAAATTCGGACGCCTCAAGGCCTCTCGGAAAATTCTAAAAAAGTGTCCATCTTTCCAACGATGTTACATAAACTGACTAGTATATGTATTTGTTATCTACAATCAAATACCCAACAATACCCAATTGGTTGTCCCATTTTCTTCTATGCTGTAAATGTTCCGGCTATGCTTAATTTGAAGGACATTGACCATCTCAAGATATACGAATCATTCCTAACATTTTGTATGTAAAAAAGTATGAAAAATGACGAGGGTTACAAAAGAAATGACATGATACGTGATTGAATCGTTGCGCCCACGCACGTCGCTGTCGGCCGCTGTCTTTGTATCATTAAAACATTAGTTTGAAGTAGTTTGTACTCCACAAAGTGTTTATTCAACTTGCTCAACAATTTCGTTATGAATCTCATTTAAATCAACAGAATAAACATAGAATTTTGTATAACTACGTTATACAAAATCCGTGTATATTTTACTTTTGTAATTTCCTGGAAACTACCGCATAAATTCTTCTCCGTCAACTGAAATAATGTACTGAGAAAAAGCGCCCTTTTTGGAACGAAGTACATAATGAGTTCTGCCATTAAAGCGACGGCTGTTGGGCGACAAAGTTTATAAATACGAACGTAACATTCATGTTTATTTCCTTGTAACTGTGTTAAAATTACTCTCGGTCACTTAAAATTAACATACAATTTTAGGCACTTTTTTGTAGAGCAGACAAAGTATATTGACCGCATCGTTTCTGGCAACAGTTTCTTACAACTATGCCAAATTTCGCACCTCATAACTAGTTAAAGAACTGAACTTTAACTTTAACTTGAAAGTTGAACTGGGTGAACAGAACCTTGCCCACTAATTATAAGCACGTGGATACTTTAAAAATACATAGTACATAATGACGTCCACAAAATTGTAGGCCAAGGAGAGTACTGAAACAAAATTAACTGCTGTGCCAATATTGTGGCTTGATAGACGTATATTGGCCGCGTACTGATCGGAATTCGATTACAGAGCGCCTAATAAAACTAGGAATGAAAGCCAAAAATGTTCACAGTCCGTAACCCTGCTGAATAGGATCATTTGCGGTATGTATCTAAGTTCGGATCTACACACGCTTCCAGGGAACTATTAAATCTAGGGAGAGGCGTGATGTAGGGTTGGCTGGGATATTAAATAAAATGTTCTGATGTAAAATTTGTGTTGTATGATCTTACTGCGGAAAATCTTCGCACACTAGAGATTTTGTTGCTGTAACGTATGTTTTTGGTGTGCAAAGATGATGTGATTCCACACCGAAGGCAGTAAAGTAAGAGAGGTCTTAGATCTCATGTAATTTTTTGTCTCATGTAAAATACAAACATGTGATCTGAGGCTTTCTTATTTACTGCCCGAGGTTAGTATACCTATACTATTTTTCTCCTCAACGGAAGTGGGGCAACTTCGCTTATAGTCCAATCATTTTAGGGTTTGACCCTAACAATAATTCATCTATCGCTGAAACTTTGCAGTGTAACGTTGAAGTATACCTACAGATTACTGTGGACAAATAATCTAGGTTTGAATTTTTCCGGTCCTAGATTATTGGTCTACCATAATCGGTTACTTTACTTTATCACACTGCAAAGTTTAAGCGATAGATGAATTATTGTTAGGGTGTCCATAGAAGGAAACTCTAAAATGATTGGACGACAGCGACAGCAGGACAACAATTGACGCTTTCCGTCCGGAGGGGAGAAAAGAAACGATTTTCATTTTTTTGCGATTCATCGAGTTTATCAATATTTGATTTGTTAATACCTACGTCATCTAATAACATGTAATTTATGGTTAAAAGCTAGTCCACTTTGATGTCATTGATCTCATTGTTTGCCAGCGAAACTACGTCTCTTACTACGCTTGTCTCAAGCGCTACATCAATTTTCCTTTTGGTCAATTTGATATGATATGATATAACATAACCCTATTTCTTTACCCGATCATTTACTAAAGCCGTAACAGTTACTCACCTGCAGTCGTCTGATATTTACAATCTTAACAGTAGCTAAATACACGCGCAATAAATCTCTGAAAGTGCGGCGAAATTGTTTTTTTTGTAGTGTAGGTCGTATTGGCACGATTGTAAATAGCTGTCAGGGACAGCCGCGAGACCATTAGGGATTCTTGTAACAATTTGGACTATATATTCTTCCTGTAAAGGATCAACACAAGGTTAGGCAATAAAGATCTTGAATAACACAGATAGGTACTAAGTAGACTTTTGTATGCTGGTCTGTCAGAATTGCTACGAAAGGAAACATGCCACTCTTCGCTTGTTGATGGTATGAACATCCTCTTAAAAAGTGTCAGCCTAGTGTCAGCATATTAAGGCGTATCAGCCGTGGACCACTCTCCTCTCACTCACACTCCATACTAATCGATGAGAAAGAGCGCGTGGTTCCGGTCAGAATTTTGCTGTTTTCTTTGAAAAATTCGATAATTTTTATTAATTTCGAAAAAGTAAAAAAACCACATCATTCTTAATTGTATTGTGAACAATATAGTAAATTTTCATTTTGTTCCGATTAAAAATGTAAGAGTAAAATGGTTACAACTGGAAAAAAAGGGGTGACTTTAGAGTCCCTTTTCTTCGGTTTTATTCATTAAAATCGATTTCTAGAAAAACCACATCACTTCTCATATGCTGTAGATGGTTCAGTTTAAATTTCAGCTCAAAAAGTGCCATAGTTAATGAATAAAATTGTTACAAAATTACCCAAAACCGGCAGGTAGCCCCATAAGAAGGACCCTGACATATCACGCTGCCATACTACGACCACAGATACACATGGCGTGACATAGCTAGCGCAAGTTTTTTGTTTAGTAGAGATAATTTCTCACAACACCATTTAGGTACCCAATTTTCATTTTAGTTGAAACGCAAGGCTTGTTTCTCAAATAACGTAAAGCTTGCTTGCTCTCTTTAAATTTTTCATTTCTTGCGCGCTGTAGAAAGTGGCGACAGCCGCAAAGGGGCCGTATTCTAGCTCGCAAATACGTGCTTGTGGCTTGGAGCAGTCCGAAAGAAGGAATATAACTTAGAGTACCTACGTGGCTTGCTAGAGCTCGTTATTTCTTAGTTAGACTATCGCATATTCTATGAATCGTTTAAACTAACACAGAATTTCATCATCATCATCAGCCTTTATATTGTTCCAATCCAGGGTACAGGCAGGCCCAACCCAAGGTGTATAGTGTGAAGTGTGGATTGGTCAAGGCAAGTTAGTGGCCGCCGCAATAGGCATCTAACTTGGCTTAACGAATAGGAAAAACTAATCCAGCAGCAATTTTTTAATACCCGTATTTATTTTGTTGCAGAGCTATGCATCTACAGCACCTCCGAAGCCGTCGTCAGCGCCGGCGCACACGACGCTGCAGCGGTCGGTGCGCGGCGCCGCCAACAGCGGGGTGCCCGCGCGCGTCATCCCCAGGTTCCACTTCCCCAAGGGACGACCCCCGCCCGCACACCAGCAGGACCACGCGTTACACAAAGTCCAATCCGCCTTCGCTACATTTCCTAATAGTCAGGTGAGAATTTATCTATCTGGCATGTGATCTGACGTGAATGCATACCTGACGATATGGCAATATTAAGTAGGTACCTAATACCATCCAGGTATTGAGTTGTTTTTAACTAGATTTTACTAAGACACCATCGTAATAATTATTACTTATTATGTACAGTCAAGAGCACATCAACCTTGACAATCGAAGTGCGATATTGTTCCTTGATACGAACGCCATAAGAACAGTACGAAGTCCAAGGTGTCAAGCTTGACGTGCTCTTGACTGTATCAATTACCGCTCTGCTCAACCCCTGCTATTGCTCTGACAAACCCTGAGTCGCCGAAGTATTTAACTCATACAATGAAAGTATTGATTCTGAGGCATTTTCAAAATAGATAAATTCTACAGATACAGTTTTCATAAATCTCGGGATGGCATGGAGGTACTGTACACATCGAAAAGATCATTTGTTTCGTCTCGCCTATTTCCAGTACCTACACATATTGGAATGTATTCTCTCTTACTACTCAAAAATATAAATTACCTAACCTACTGTGCGGAATGTAGCAATAAATGGAAACGTAGAGTGTGTCCATAGAGTAGATTTATAGCTCTGTTGTGAGCAAATCTGAATTTCAATGCGTCTAGTTGTTACCTATGTCCGTAAACAAACAAGGAAATCATAAATAAGTACCTATTCCTTTTTACCATTTTTACAAAATGTTTGTGACAATAGATTACTTAACATACGAGTACATCTCGCAAATATTACGGTTCAAATGTTAGGACTTCGGAATAATATCATGAACATTAATTTAGTGTCAACAATGATAGGCAACAAATTGGAGAAAAATTTTCAACAATAATTTTGGTTGGCTAGAAAAACAAGAGAATCCTCGTCCAAATGTGACAAATAAGAGCAATATATCAAAGGTCCAGCAATATCGAATCTCGAAAAAATCCGCTTCCGAAGTTCTCGAAAAAAAAACATCGGATTTTGGGCGACATCCAAATACGGTCATATTGCTGTCGGGGACTCCGATGTGAATGAATGAAGGTCAGACATTAAAATTAAGATATTCGGTTGTTTTTTTTACTTCTTGTCGACTTAAAGCTTGGGAATTAAGTATGTAAATGGGGCTGTGTCAGTGTCTCCTACAATAACACTAAAACCGAGGCTTAGAAATAGTTTGGGTTAATTTCTGCAGTTTCTAACTACAAGCATCTAGATGAAATTTATACACTGTTAAAGTTACACAATTCGAAAGTTAAATCGATGTTACCTAAACTAAAAGTTCCGTTGTAACCTGAAGGATACCACTGCAGTGCAAAGAACACCTACGAATCAGGGTAAGAGAGTTCTATTACATAAAATACACAACAAAGTTCCGCTGCACTTTTAAAAAGATTCGAGAATCGCTGTATTTCATTCAACGAAAAAAAACTGAAATGTTTTCAGGAATAGTATTTATCTGTCTAGACCGCACCAATTTATGGGAATAAATAATAACCTTCAGCCTGAAACGACTCTTTTCCAGATCTGGGGTTTATATCTGATATTAGGTGCAAGTACCTAATGACAATGTTGGGGCGATATTATTGTTATTAGAGCCGGTCTTCTTCTTTCGTGTCAGCATGATAATAAGACAATAACTCATGCTTAGGGATTGCAATCCGGTGCAATTTTCAATCCGGCCGGATCCGACCGGATTTTCACCGATCCGGCCGGATCCGCCGGATCCGACCGGATTGGTAAAATCCATAATGATTTGCGTTTTCATTTTAAAATCAACTGTAAAACAATAAAGGTGTTTCTAGAAACTGTAAAATAATGTATTATTGTTACGAAGTGATAGTTTCTAACGATAGAAACTATCACTTCGTAACAATAATATTTTTTTTTACAGTGGTACATACCTGTCTCAGTCTGACGAAAGAAAAATAACGATAAATATGAAAAATGTGGATGATAGGCGGTCTCTCTGTGTTCTTTTCATCAAGTTTCTTTTCACGCAAAGTCTTAGGTAAAGTTGAATAGTACCTAAGTAGGTAACAAAACAACGCTTAATTTCAAATCAAAGATTTTTTTTTTCAATTAAGCTACTGGTAAAATAATTATATACTGAAAAGTCCTTAAATCGATCTACTTTTAATTTTTTTTTTTTTTTTTAACAATGTTCTCTATAATATAATATAATGAAAAGAAAATGTATTTATCGCATTATAAATTCGTATTTATCAGACTGAGACAGGTATGTACCACTATACTTACCTACTGTTAATTTGTATACTTTTAACAAGATAACATAATACAACTTTTCTGCTGTCATTTCTATAATGACATACTTAATATTAATATGGTAGGGAAGAAAAAGGCTCCATACCTCTAATCAAATTTCTATTTTAAATGTACGTGTAGGTGCGGATTGTCGTAGCAGGTGACTCAATAACGTCGTAAGCGACGTCCACCGCGAGAATTTTCATTAAAAAAACAGTTTTATTCGATTTTCAAGACATTTACCGGATCCGGTCCGGATCCGGCTAGCTAGTGCCGGATCCGGTAGGTTGTAAATGGTGCCGGATCCGCCGGATTACCGGATCCGGAAAACCGGATTGCAATCCCTACTCATGCTGTAGTGTGGAAAGATTAATTCTATTCAATATTTAAAAAAAAAAAATGGCTGCCATCTTGGGTATGTGATGATTTTGCCAATGTCTAGTTTTTTTAGCATGAGTGCTTGACGTTGTACGGTAACTTATGTATTTTGGTGACTTCAAGGATTGTTTTTCGAAAAGAACACTATCTTGAGCCACCACTGGAGCTTCGTTGTAGGCCGGGGAGGGGGCAACCAACAATCGACTACCCTATAGCAGACCTACAACGCGACTCCAGGGAAAGATTAATGGTCTTATCGATGCAAATTGGGGAGGCTCCTTAAGGTGGTTGGAGAGCTGTCAATTTCATAAAAAACGTTGTCGTATAACACTCGTAGATGGTGTTAATAAAAGTAATGTTTTATATATGGAAAAATAGCTTAGAAAATCTAGTTTGCGTATATCAAATAATATTTACAATTTGTAATGTAATTACGAAGATATAAGGGTTTGAAATTTTGTTTGAATAATTTCAAAGCGTGATATCTTCGTAATAATATAATAAATTGTAAATATTATTTGATATGCGCAAACTAGATTTTCTAAGCTATTTTTCCATATATAAAACATTACTTTTATTAACACCGTCTACGAGTGTTAACGACAACGTTTTGTATGGACGGAAACCACCTTAAGTATAATTAGTTAATTACCTGTTATTAGTTTTAATGCATGCATTTGTATGGGGGAAGGGGGGGATAAAACCCATGCATCCAAAGATCGATGATCAGAGAAACATTCGATTAGGTAGGTGCTTATGAATTGTCTAGAGCAATCGAAGAAAGAATACGCCTTATTCAATCGATGATCGGTAACTTAGAAAATAGCTTAAAATATCTATTAAGTAGGTATAAGTATACTTATTTTAACGTGTCTGAATTGAGTATACGAGGAGCGTGTGCTGGTCAGAAACACTTGTCCCAGTTTTCACCGCATGTATCAGGAAGTCTAATAAAACACAAAAGCATCGAGACCAGCTCCCGTGTCGTATCTCATCTCATCTATCACTCGAACAGTCTGCACCGACCGGCCGGCGGGGCAGCAATGCAGCGCTGTTTGGCAACGTTCCAGCGGCCGCGTGGCAACATGCTTGCTTTGCTTTGTTATTCTCGTGCCTGCCCCTAGTCAGTTCGACTGCATCTAATTCAATCACAGTCCCGACGAATCAATATAGACCAGTTTATACTTATTATGAGTATCTCAAGGTTTATTGAACTGCAGTCTCGCTCGTTGCGCTTTCGATTTTACAATTCTTCGATTTAGGTACCTATATACTCAATATTCAATAAATAGCTGTACTCACACTCAGTTGCAGAAACGCTCATTAAAGTTAATCCTCCATTAAATCTCTCGCTGTTACTTTTTGTCTTGTTGACGTAGTAAAAGCTAGGAAGAGATTTTAGAGGATTAACTATAATGGACGTTTCTGCAACAGAGTTCTGGTGTCCCAACCTATGAAAGTGCAAATTACGTGTAAAGCAAAAATTTTGAAATCTCTTCACAGTTCGAAAACAAATAAAATAACTGAGTAAGTAGTAACTTTAGCTGGCGCTTGCTACATTACTCTCTCACACATCGTAAAATGTTGTAGTCGCCAACAATTGGACACTTATCACTTTGTGCCAATAAGTACATACCCATGCTGTTTCACTTTTGTACTCTACTCTTTACTCATCATCTTGATAGAATAAACGTCTTTGAATTGATATACCAATTGAAGGATTCTATAGTAATTAATGGCGATGCTATCTAAGCTTGAATGGAGGGCATTGTGTAACAACTATTATTAAGTGGCATGAGTAAATTCTAGAGGGCAATAAAGATACGCTCTCGACCAATTTAACTTTGTAGCACAACTCACTACTGTGGAAACTAAATTGTTTCTTTATAAACTTAAACGAAAAGTTCAAGAAACGACTGTAGAAATAACTATGACATACCTATGAAATACAAAGTAGCTTGTTCTTAAGTTTGTCTGGATCGTCTGGTGCCTTCCCAAACAGCTGAACTGGATCTAAAGTCCTATTATTGGCATGTGATTTTGTAAACACTTTCAAGTTCTCAGAGGTTTAGTTCAGCCTAAACAACTTTTACAATGGACAAAGCAAACCTGAATCGCCAAGAAAAATTGCTTTTCCATAAGAAATTACCTATACTCGGCTCAATCAATCAATTATACTTTATTGCACACCAAAACAGAACATACAATTATGAATAAATATAAAGAATTACAAGTAGGTACAAATAAGGCGGTCTTATCGCTAAAAAGCGATTTCTTCCAGAAAACCTTAGGGTAGAGGAATTAACAAACGAGAATAGGTAGGCGGTGTAGCTCAAAAGAAAGAAATCTATAGAAAGGCAGTGAAGTACTCAAATGGGTTTTTACGATTGTGTTTTTCAAATACATAATTATTTAGACAGAGTTAGCTTATACAGAGTTTTGTGGCGCGCCTTGGGAGAGGCTTATGTTCAGCAGCGGACGATGATAGGCTGATGATGATGATGATGATGATTAAATACCTACTTAATTTGAGTTTTTCAGACTAGTCTCTGAAATGAAGAACATGGAACATTTATGTTCCTATAAAAGGAAATTAGAGGGCTAATTAATATTTGACCAAGATATCAATAGTTAACTACCACATCCACTAAGAATTTATATTATCTACAAGAATTTTTTCATTCTTTATTGGCATGGCTGTGGCCATGTCGCTCTGTAAAAGATTCTCCCACAAAAGGAAAGAAAAAGATAAAGTCACGTGTGGACTGCTAGGTTTATAGTGTAGGTATACCTACAACCTACATTTCGACTCAGTTTTTGTGTGGTTCAGCTTTGGGATTCCAGTCAGATTCAATTATCTTAATCCGCCCGTACATTTTTTTATCGTAATCTCACACAGTCCGTCTTCGGGTCACATTGTCGCGTGTGGAGGACGTGGGATATTTCACACGGATATTACAAAACCAGCAAAATAATAATGTAAATAACGTCCTCGTATAATAGCGCCATTGTGATTTGCGTTCCGTATATTACACGGTCAGGAAATAGTGGCGCATAATTATAGTTTTATTGAGCTTCTTTTTTTTATGGATATTTTTACATCATGCTAATTATAACGTGAAGAATTTGTTGTTTTGGAGTCAAAAATAATGTAGCGTTGAGATCATCTTGTTGAATTTTAGAATTAGAGAAAGTTATGCAAAAATGTAACGAATTAGTATGCGTAGCATTATGCAACATTCGGCAATCTTTATGCTCAAAAGTAGAGAAAGACTATTAATGTTTCTTACATAACCTTACTGTTTATTATGTGCTAGACTAGCTCGCTGTTTATTATGTGCTAGACTAGCTCGCTGTTTATTATGTGCAGGATCGCAAAAAAAACGTGTTTTTCGTCAATATTTTTGCTCATGGGAGTTTCTAAGCTAAAAATTCTTCTGAGTTCACTAGAAATATTTAATGTATTTAGTTAAGTAAGTACAAGAATAAAAAGTTAAATATCAGCAGTTTAATCATAGTATTGAAAAAACATAACAAAAAGGGGTAACTTTGGGATGTTTTTCTATCTAGTAAACTTAATCTAATCATGTAATTGAGAACAGTCGCCCATCCGCCCGATCCTTAAATAAGACATAATTTAATTTCAGACTTTAAAACACAGTTTAAAACACTTTCGTTCGTGTTGAAAAAAAAGCCTCGACGGGATAACAGCGTCTTAAGGGAGTGCTTTAGCCCATCAAACTGACCAACTTTCAGCAACCAACTAAAATCTGATATTCCATACATTTGGATCGGGTCTAGGTATTGTATTGACGTTTTCGATGGAACAACAACATTTTATTCGCTATTTGAACTGACACTTTTTTAAGGGGATGATCAGACCATCAAACTGAACATCTTTCTCTATGGGACCAACATCGAAATCGAGAAAAAAAAATCTACTGTAAGGGACATTTGGCTCGAGTAGGTTTGCAGTTTTGTATGGGACAGCACATTTTTTTATTAGCGATTTCGATGTTGGTCCCTTCAGTTTAATGGTCTGAATCACTCCCTTTGTTATATGTAATGCATTTAATTATACGGATCCTGAAGAATACCTTATTATAAGGTTTTTCCTTCATTAATTATCCTACCTAGCACGTAGCCATTTCAGATTCCAGATCTCTGATGCAATAATCACTGTCCCTGAATTCGGTATCGGAAATATCAGTTCACTAAGCTCAAACAAGAACCGCTTGTTCGGCAAAGCTTTCCGCCAAGCCAAGCCAAGCCAAGCCCACTTTGTGGCCGACCTCTTTCTTCATTCATCACATTTAGGTCAATCGCGAATCGCTCTTAGTAACATTTTGTTAAATACTTTAGTTTCGGAAACCATTTCTATTATATTAAAATGTGTTCTTTCGCTTAAAACTTCTAATTGTACTGCTTAAATAAGTACTTAAAAGTTTGAATTTCAAACAATTTAATTAAAGCTTTTGTTTCTATACAAGGTGTTACAAAAATACAAATAAATCTTTAAGGGGGTGGTATAGACCATCAAACTGAACAACTTTCACTATGGGACCAACATCGAAATCGCGAAAAAAAAAATGATGTTCCATACCTACTCTACAAATCGACTCTCTCTGCTCTCCGATCTCTTGCGATTTCGATGTTGGTCCCATAGACAAAGTTGTTCAGTTTGACGGTCTAAACAACCCCCTTAAGAGTTTCAGATATTTATTGTTACTTATGAAACACCCTGTATAGATCGACTCTTGTATCGCTTTTCTGGCATTGTTTCATCTTAGTTAACAATAGAAATAACTTACCTACCTAATCGCTCTTTATTGCCTATGTAGGTATTTATATTAAACCGAAATCTAAGGGATTCTAAGTATTATTTATGAATTCGTACTTATGTCAAGTTTGGACGGCTGAATCGAAAACCATTTCGAGATAATTGGCTCAATAAATATCAATATGTTCTATGCTACGTTCTATACTTAGGTTCTATATAAGAGATTATAAAATGAAAGAATTCGGTAGGTACCTATAGATGTTTTAAATAAAATAATGCCCCTTTTACGTTAAAGCGAGCGACGAGCTCGATGATATAAACTCCTTGGTAAACTTAAAATACCTGCTGGCCATTAAGAAAAATAAATATAATATTAAATACTTAAATATACAAGGTGTTACAAAACTACAAATAAACATTTAAGGGGGTGGTGTAGACCATCAAACTGAACAACTTTCACTATGGGACCAATATCGAAATCGCGAAAAAAAAAATTTATGTTCTATACTCTACAAATCGACTAGAGCTAAAATATGTATGGGATATAAAATTATTTTTTTCGCGATTTCGATATTGGTACCATAGAGAAAGTTGTTCAGTTTGACGGTCTAAACAACCCCCTCATGAGTTTTAAAAATTTATTGTTACTTATGAAACACCCTGTATATACATAATATTAAATATAATATAATTTCTGTTACCAGCATAGAGTTAAAAAACAGACGGCCAGTTATTTTTTTATTTTTTCCGTGCAGTTCGAATGATTTTCTCGCGACCATTTATACATTTAGAGCTTACAGATCAATTTGTTTTCTAGACAACCTTTTAAATAAATCAAACTAAAAGTATATAAAGTAAGTACCAAGTACTAAATCCATCCTCCATTTTATCAACGCTAAAATATGTATACTCATCGTAAGTAAGCTATTAAAGATTTCTAGGTCAGTTCCTACTTAAGGGTAGGTCAGACTAATATTCTTGGAGCAGATTGGCGCGGGTTTCTTTAGATAATGTTAAGATAAATATACTTAACTTTGATTGAATAGAAAGCCTGCCGGCTAATTGATTATTCTATGGAGCCGAGCCACAAATAACGTAAGTAGTAGAGAATGCTTTTATGGAATTCTTTGTATTATTTAGAACTCGAGCGAGGTAGGTAAGTTCTTAAAATTATTTCAATCGCTAAGAAAATAAGATACCTTCGTCTAATGTTTTATTCTATGCTAAACTTTGAGAAAAATGGTTTTAAAAAAAGTACTGACAGGACAGTGTGCCTAATTATTTATAAGATTGTTTGCGGAAACCTAGCAAAAAAACAAGGGAATATTATTCCGAGAGCGAAAATGCGCGCTGCATACAAACGTACTATGGTGCTATTTTCAATACTAACCAATTAAAGTCAATGAAATTTTGCAGAAACAATCTAGAAACAAATTTATATGCTTCTATAGAGTTAGATTTTCGTTAAAATATACAGTTTCAATGCTAGGATTAATTTAACATTTGTATGGAAATCTTTGAGGCACTGTAACTTGAAAACTATACATTTTAACGAAAATCTGACTCCATACAAGCATAGAAATTTGTTTCTAGGTTGTTTCTGCAAAATTTCATTGACTTTAATTGGTTAGTATTGAAAATATCACCATAGTACGTTTGTATGGAGCGCGCTCCGAATAATATACCCTTAATTATAAATAGACTATAGCGACCCGCTCGGGATCTATTTATTAATATACTTAGTATAAATGTATATTACACACTTAAACCTTCCGGATGAAACTAAAATTCTTAATAAAATATTTAACAATATTAAAAATCGGTACAAAATGTAATGCGTAGTTTGAAAGAAAAAAGAGGTAGTTTATCCGCACAAACAGACGTATGTAGTGCCTGCTTTATACTATGATAAAGAGAGATAATATGGTGGTTTTTACGTACCTAACGAATGTGAAAAAAAATATATCTTATAAGCCGTAAATCTTTTGTAGAACTATTTGGTATCCTAGACAGTAAGTAGGACCTTTTACAAATTGTGGGAATTGAATTTTACATTTGATTAACTAAAAGCTGAGTAACAGAGTTATTCCCACGACACTATACCTAGCTAAGGTATAGATAGTTAGACATAGATTTATGTAGGTAAGGAACCGATATGCTCCAATGGACCGAAGCGGTAACAAAACGCCGGCACTCTGCATACTGCGATGTGTGTGGTCGATTACTTCATCGTGCATTTGCTTATATAGGTAGGTTATAGAGCATAGCCATAGGTATGGTTATCTTCTAACTAATAAATATACAGGATCCAACTTAATATGCTGACACTTTTTTAAGGGGACGATCAGACCGTCAAACTGAACAACTTTCTCTATGGGACCAACATCGAAATCACGAAAAAAAAATCAGCTATCCCATACATTTGGCTCGAGTAGGTTTGCAGTTTTATATGGAACAGATTTTTTTTTCGCAATTTCGATGTTGGTGCCATACAGAAAGTTGTTCAGTTTGACGGTCTGATCATCCCCTTAAAAAAATTCCAGTATATTAAGAAGGACTGTTACATAAGTAAGAATACATTTTCAAAACTCGGGTTGTTTAGACCGTCAAACTAAACATCTTTCTCTATGGGATCATCATCGAAATCGCGAAAAAAAAAATTTGATATCCCATACATATTTTAGCTCTAGTCGATTTGTAGAGTATGGAACATAAATTTTTTTTTACGCGATTTCGATATTGGTCCCATAGTAAAAGTTGATCAGTTTGATGGTCTACACCACCCCCTTAAAAGTTTATTTGTATTTTTGTAACACCTTGTAGAGACAGATACGTAGCCTAGACAATTTGTGCACGCAAAACAGCTTGGCCATTCATAAGACACAGTGTACGTCCCCTAGTAAATAATAATATTTATTTTGTTATGCTAGGCTGCAAAGTTGTTTTTTGGCGCGAGTACTTGTATTGAAACCTGAGCAAGCGAAGGATTACAGGATTGAACCACGAGCGAAGAGAGTGGTTCAAATAATAGAATCCTGAGCTTATAGACAAGGTTTCAAAGGTACGAGACGCAGAATAACATTGCATCCGAGCGAAACACAAAATTGTTCACCTCACAATAGCGAGGTAAAAATGTGAATTGCTAAAGAGATTTTCGTGGTGGCCAGTGACATGAAATAGTTAATGCATTTTCAGTGGACTGGCGGTATAGAAAAATATTGAATAGACAGATTCGAATTTCAAAAACTCTTTCCACGCTAGTGGAAAAAATACACTTTTGCACTCAGATTTTGAATGATAAACAGAATCTTTCCGAGCTTGTGAGGTGAAATAGTTATTTGTTATGCTAGGCTGCAAAGTTGCTTTTTGGCGCGAGTACTTTTATTGAAACCTGAGCAAGCGAAGGATTCTAGGAATCAAATAATAGAACCCTGAGCGTCTAGCGAAGGTTTCAAAGGTACGAGACGCAGAATAACTTTGTAGCCGAGCGAAACACACAATTTTTCACCTCACAACAGCGAGGAAAAAAAGTGAATTGCTAAAAAGAACATTTCAAAAAGTTTTTATTTTCGTGCTGGCCAGTGTCATGAAATAGTTATTAAGCATTTTCAGTGCATTGGCGGTATACAAAAATATTGAATAGACAGATTCGAATTTCAAAAACTCTTTCCACGCTAGCGGATAAAATACACTTTTGCACTCAGATTTCGAATGATAAACAGAATCTTTCCGAGCTTGTGAGGTGAAAACAATATATATCATTTAATTTCTGGACAGAGTTTCGGTGCTACTAGTGAAACGTGTATGTTCTGAGGTTTCAGAATATCTCTGACTACCCCCTCGGGGAATATTGTCGTGAGCATAATTGCTATGATTTCTCATTTAATTCTTATATTATGTTGTCCGTCTGTGTAGCCCTGGTATAGGGTACCTATAACTTCAACTTTTTTATCATCCTGCTATTGTATTGGCTTTAGCTTTGTTAATTTCGAAACGTGATCATACTGTATTTTATTTTATATGCTTAGGTAAGTAAATAAATATAATAAAATAATTAATAAATGAACGTGTAGTGTTGTTCCCTGTTTAGTAGTAATATTCCCTTGAATTTCGTAGGAGGCGAATAAGTTAGTTTTTTGAGAAATTGTAGCGCGGCGGGAAAATCAAACCTTTCTCGCCACACCGGACGTGGTGGCGCCCGAGTCGCCACCACCAAGCGAGAGTGAGACGGCAATACGGCCGCGCCGTCCGATTCGTCGACCGGCGCGGTACGACGACGCGGCTTTGATTTGATTGGTTTAATTAAGATAACTGTGTGTAAAACTAAAACTAATTCGAAATTACATCCTTCCGCTCTGTCGAGTGACCGCATAACGTTGTTTTCTTGAACTGCTCCCAAAATCCACGATAATTAGAGTAAGCCTGGTTAAATCTGGCGTCCCAACGTGAGCAATATTCTGCTTGGGGCTTACGGAAGAACGGGGAGGAGTTAGTTCCGATCTTCGAGCGCCGGCTGATAAATATTTCGTCTACGCGTCCCATCGGCCTGCCGCCGCCATGCCGCGTCGTACCACACGAAACAGCCGCAACGCTCTCAATTCTTCGAATGAAGACGAGGAACAAGAACAGCCGCCGGTGATGAGTCAGCTGGTGATAAAAGAAATGATGGAATCCCTCCAGCGATCACAGATTGGAGCGTTCAACGAGATTCTCGATCGCGTCATCACCAACGAGTGGGACAGGCGCCGCCATGATGACCAGTCGCGCGCCGAAGCGTCGTCATCTCCTGGTCTGGCCGCCGCTGCTATCAGTGGTAACTTCGCGAATTGCAAAGCAAAATACAGCGGAGAAGCCAGCGAATCCTTGGAAGGCTTTCTGGATGCCATCGAGACTTACAAGGACTGCGTGAACGTGTCGGATGTCAACGCCCTACGTGGACTTTCTATGCTCCTGACACACGAAGCAGCTACATGGTGGCAAGGTGTTAAGTCGCAAGTTACGACTTGGCCCGAGGCGCTGAACAACTTACGCAGCGCATTCGGCGACCGCCGGCCACCGCCTCGCATCTACAAAGAGTTGTTCCAGTACGAACAGTCTGCCAATGAAAAAACAGACTTATTCATCGCAAAGGCTCGCGCCCTGCTGGCAAGGCTGCCGCGGGGTGACCTCAGTGAGAAAGTCGAACTGGACATGGTATACGCTTTGTTACATCAAAAAATACGTAAGTGGATTCGACGCGAGGAAGTGCGTACGTTCGTCGAGTTACTTCAGCGTGCCCGGCAGGTAGAGGATAGCGTTGACTTAGAGCCGCGTCCCGCCGCCGCCGCCGCCCCCCGGGCGCCCCGCGACGTCACCGGTGCCTGTGCGCCGTCTGCGGTTCCCGTCGACATCAAATGCAGACGTTCCAGCTGCGACGAGCCGTCGAAGAGCTCTGCTGCTCCAGCTGTCAACCAACCGCCACCTCGAAAGTATTGTGTGTACTGCAAATCATATGGACATGTTCGCGACGAGTGCCGCCGTTTGACAAAAAAAGACAATAGCGTTACGTCACACGTGATAGCATGTTACGGGTGTGGTGAGAAAGGAGTGATACGTTCTGAATGTTCTAAATGTAATGCTGAGTTTCACGCAATTGATTTTTATGAAACCAAATCACCTGTCCGACAACGGTCAATGAACTCGGGTAAGTCAAACAAAAATAGGGTGACAATGACTTCACAGGACAAATATTCTAACGAAAATGACCCACTGACCAAAAATTATTATGACAGCATTTTGGAACTGAGTACTCTTACATTACAGTCAGACACATCTAAGATGATGCAACCACGTCCCATTTTAGGAGTGGAAATTTTAGGAGTACGAGGGAGAGCACTCATTGACACAGCTGCAAAAAGGAGTGTTGCTGGAGGTTCACTCTACACACTTCTTCAGGAATGTGGCCAAGTATGTACAACCACCTCAATGCGGGTAAAACTTGCTGATGGACTTGTGAAAGCTCGCCAGGTGTTGACCACAACTCTGCAGGTGAAAGTGAAGCCAGGTAAGGTTATTGATGTTAATTTTGTAATCCTGCCAGATGCAACAGATAATGACACCTTACTCGGAATTGATTTTTTGGTGGAGTCTGGTATAGTATTGGACTTTAAGAATTCAACGTGGCATTATGGTGAAGGTGATGTGTACACATTGGAATACGAGTACCCTAGCCAGTCAACATCCTGTTGTGCCACTGAACTGCTTCGGGAAGATGAAGGTATGATGTTGAACAATAATGATCGTGAACGCTTGGCAACCCTACTTGAGCAGAATGATGACATCTTCGGTCTAGGGGGAGCACCGACACCCTATGCAGAACACCGCATAGATACAGGTGACCATTTGCCCATCGCTGTCCCACCTTACCGCCTTACACCTGCAAAGAAAGAGATAATAAAAAGGGAACTAGATAAAATGCTGGAAAGTGGTGTGATTGAAGAATGCGAGTCTGCGTGGGCTTCTCCAGCTGTTCTAGTGCCCAAGAAAAATGATGAAGTACGTTTTTGTGTTGATTATCGTCGCTTGAATGCCATAACAAAAACTGATACATACCCTCTTCCTCTCATAGACGAGCTGCTGCAGTCTACCAAGCGCCATTGTTTCATGTCGACAATAGACCTCAAGGCTGGATACTGGCAGGTGAGTGTCGCTCCAGAAGACCGTGATAAGACCGCCTTTGTGACGCCATTTGGTACGTACCGTTTTACACGTATGCCATTCGGTTTGAAAAATGCGCCGGCGACGTTCCAGCGTCTGATCGACCGTTTTCGTACGGGTGCCAGTCTCCAAGGAGTAACGCTTTTGGCGTATTTGGATGATCTACTGATCCTGTCTGATGGTTTTGACACTCACCTGGAAGATCTAGAAAAGGTGTTCGATCGCTTAAGACAGTTTGGACTCCAGGCGAACAGGGCGAAATGTTCTTACGTCCGCCAGGAGATTACTTACCTGGGCCATGTGATCACACCCGATGGGATTAAACCGGATTCCTCAAAGGTAGCTGCAGTTATACAGATGAAAGAGCCGCAGAACATTAAACATCTGAAATCATTTCTTCAAACATGTTCATGGTTTAGGAAATTTATACCAAACTTTTCGCAAGTGGCCCAGCCATTGACCGTGCTTACCCGAAAGAATGAGCCTTGGAGATGGGGAGCAGAACAAAAAGGAGCATTCCAGAATTTGAAAGATATGTTGACCTCTGCACCTATTTTGACCCAGGCAAATTATGAAGAGCCTTTCATCCTACGCACAGATGCGAGCAACTATGCCTTAGGGGCCGTTCTACTACAAGGTGAGAGTCCGAATGAGAAACCAATAGAGTATGCCAGCCGGCTATTGACCTCTGCAGAGAAAAACTATACCACGACAGAACGCGAAGCATTAGCTGTGGTGTGGTCAGTTGACAAGTTTCGTGGATACATTGATGGACACCCTGTAGTAGTCAAAAGTGACCACCAACCGCTCAAGTGGCTCCTGACCCTCAAGTCTCCAACAGGGCGTCTCATCCGCTGGGCAATGAAGCTGCAAGCCTACGATATACATTTTGAGTATATCCCAGGAAAGACTAATGTTATAGCCGATCTGCTGAGCCGCCCACAGTGTGATGAAACCAATGTCGACAGTTGTGACGTCTGCACCGTTGTTTTCGACGTTCCCCGAGTAAGTGCCACCGAGCTACGCACTGAGCAGTTACAGGACCCTGAAGTTGCTAAGATTATTCATGACTTAGAAGGATCAGACCCTGTCAGCACCCGATGGCTAGAACGAGGGTACATCATGAACAATGGAGTCCTGTACCGCTTTCACCCAGAAGCCGAGAGTGAAGAACCGCAGCTTGTCGTGCCAACTATGATGCGAGAGAAAATCATGAATGAGTTCCACAATGCGCCCCTGGCTGGTCATCCTGGAGTGGAACGTACTATCTATCGAGTGAGTCAGAAGTACTATTTTACTGGCATGCGCAAATATGTCACTGAATATTTGAAGAACTGTGAGGAGTGTCAGCGCTACAAGATTAGTAACCAGAAACCTGCTGGACTTCTGCAGACTCCTGTACTCAACCAGCGTGGAGAAGTCCTTGCTGTTGATTTCTTCGGTCCTCTCCCCGAGGGTGAAAGCGGCGAGAGATGGGTCCTGCTGATCGAAGACACTGCCACCAGGTGGGTTGAAGTCTATGCAATGAAGGAAGCCACAGCCGAGGCCTGTGCCCCACTGATGATTGAAGAGTATTTTATGCGTTATGGTTTCCCTAGGCGCATCATCTCCGACAATGGAGTACAATTCATTGCAGCAGCTATGCAACAATGCATGTTCATCCTGGGAATCAAACAGAACCTTATTCCCGTCTACCACCCGGAGGCGAATCCAGCTGAAAGGAAAAATCGCGACTTAAAAACTCAGCTGGCTATTCTGGTGAAGAATGAACACCGCTCGTGGCCCAAATTTCTACCGGAGGTAAGATTTGCCCTTAATAGTTCCCTTTGTGCCACCACAGGTTGTACTCCTGCCCATATGATGTTCGCCCGGGAGATGCGAACTCCTTTCGATGCACAACGAGACTTGAGAGCTATTTTGGATAAGGAGAATTTCTTGCCCCAAATTACTCCTTACCTGCGGAGGTTTGTATCCAGCTGGAAAGATATTAAGGAGAGTGCAGAGGTTCACCAGGACCGGAGGAAGGCTGATGCTGATAAAGACCGACGCAGTGCTCCCATCTATGAGGTAGGCGACCTTGTGCTGGTCACCACACATTTGCTAAGCAGTGCGGCCAAGGGCCGTACTAAGAAGTTTATGCCTAGACGTGACGGACCTTACAGTATCAGGAAAATTGTGAGCCCCACTACATATGAGCTCGCTGACTTGACTTCGTATGAGACGATAGGGAAGTTCCACAGCGCTGACTTGACCCCTTTCAATAGACCAGTCGGACAGGTCTCCGTCCCATTACAAGCTCGTCGACCCAGGGGACGTCCACGTAAAGACCACCAAGCCCCGCCACTTACTGAGGGGACCAATTTGTCAAGGGAACCTCTTGACGACTTGGAGGGGGAGTGTGTAGCGCGGCGGGAAAATCAAACCTTTCTCGCCACACCGGACGTGGTGGCGCCCGAGTCGCCACCACCAAGCGAGAGTGAGACGGCAATACGGCCGCGCCGTCCGATTCGTCGACCGGCGCGGTACGACGACGCGGCTTTGATTTGATTGGTTTAATTAAGATAACTGTGTGTAAAACTAAAACTAATTCGAAATTACATCCTTCCGCTCTGTCGAGTGACCGCATAACGTTGTTTTCTTGAACTGCTCCCAAAATCCACGATAATTAGAGTAAGCCTGGTTAAAAAATTCTTTATTTTTGCTGCTACATAACGGCAAAGAAGTCAAGAGCGAGTGGAGCAAAATAAATGGTCACTTTGAACATGAATGTGCAGAAAACAGGAGCTTCCTTTCTAGAATTCGTAGTCAACAGCAGGCAAATTGTTTGCTAAACAAAGACGCAATGTATGCAGATCAATTAACATTTCTATGAACACGGACGGGAATTCGCAAATTGTGAAAGCTCGAGAATGTTTAGTTTTCCAGGTAATTTACCCGACGAACACTCTAAATGTCTAACTTCACCCTGTATTTTAAATGTTATTGTACCTGCTGTTACGCTCAGTTGCAGAAACGCTCATTAAAGTTAATCCTCCATTAAATCTCTTGCTAGCTTTTACTACGTCAACAAAACAAAAAGTGACAATAGGTACAATAACATTTAAAATACAGGGGCTGCAAGGAAAGTACCTCCCCCAGTGAAGAAACCTGACTTGAGACAGCCTCTATACCTACTCAATACACGATATCTTTCCTGCGATTTAGCTAGCTCACGCTGCTGACACATTAAAATCTTCATACTTTTATGGATTTGTTTTTCTAAAAGCGTATCCGGATTCGCTTTAAAAAAATACCAGTAGGTAACCAATAAAAGAATTAACTGCCGTTTTACTATAATTCTTAGTAACTACAAGATTTGTTTGGAAACTACACATGATCCAAATTCCGAGACGGTAAGAAGGCCGAAGCACAGAGGCCGCGGGGTACTGGGCGTGTTGTCAAAGCTAGTCCATCGCACTTTATAAATAGGCCCGTCAAGGCGGCGTGACCTACTTTATGCCGGTCGATGACCCCGCAACGGGACTCCGCATCGACTCATGGGGGAAGCAGGAACAAGGGATCCCAAATCTCTACATTTGGTTAACCTATAGCTACCTATAATAGGTAAAGCTCCACTTTGAAACGAATGTGATGCTACATACTTTACGAAAAGTCATTTAATACGAGTTCATAACCCTGAAAAGATAAATTTACTCTGGCTGCTTTGATGTATTCGCTTATATCGGAAGATTTAGACCTCAATTACGAGTATCACTTTACGGTATTAGCATAAATCATATGAATTATTCTCTTACAAGAAGATATAGGTTTCCAGTCGAGTGATTTATTAGTGACGTTTAATACGAGTATGAAACCTATAGGGAAAGGGAGAAAGTTATTTGGACTACGTGGTACCTACTCACATCTTACATTTACTGTTTTCAATTTCGATGTGAGTGTAAAATGTTAAATGTATTCAGTAAACAACTGCCTATATTTATAGCGACACAAGATGTTTTCTGAGATAATGTTTAAATACGTGAGCAAACAAAGTCAATCTTAGGAGACTGTATTTAGCGTGTCCTAGAATTGTTGTCGTTCGTTGTTAATTTAGTCTACCACAAACACTGTCTGTATCGTAAAACTAGGTAACTAAGCTTAGAAGCTTAACTAGAGTTTTTCCCTCTCGGAATGATCGTATCGGAATCATAAAGGTTAAAACTAAACCTTCCCAAGCTGCCACAGTTTGCGAATCCCCATCCGTGTTCACAGAAATGTTCGAACAAAACAAAAATCTCGACGCTATTTACCGAAAGTACCATTTAGGGACGTAGCCATCATTCTCGTTTACAACATTCTCTTCTCACGTCGTGAATGCGAACTCTGAGGCCATATAACGATTAACAATACACATTAGTGTCGCTTTGCAGACGTTGGTTGCGGCCCAACTCGACACATGCGTGGTGGCCCATTTTCCCTAATAGCGGAAGTCGATGATGGCCCATGGGACGAGCGTGCCCACCGGCCAATACCCACGCATACTATTAACACCGTGATCCTTTTGTCTTAGCAATACCGACTATTTTAGTCTGCAATGCTGGACGATAAAACACCTGACACTTTTGCCGATGCAGTTAAAGTGCGAACGATGACCATTTCTGTTTTTATGAGCAGGAGGAAACTTCAAAAGCATTTTGCACTTGACTGAGCAATTACTGTTGATAAGGGTTAGCTTTATTTCCCTTGTGTAGGACCAGAGTCTTGGCAGAAAATCTGATCCTGATGTTGGTTCGCCTTCTGAATCGCTTTCGCGGTAAAGATTAAAAGAGTTAAGCTTGGGTTGAATGTGCTTCATCATAAACTCGCATTTCTTCACGCTCTATTATTATTCTGTCGCTCAGGAACGTCATTTGCTAGAGCGAGAAAGGTCGCAGCACTGCCGATGCTTCCGCTTGCTGTCGCGTTCCCGCTTTCAATTTCGCTCTAGCAAATGACGTTCCAAAGAGTCAGAAAAGGATGGACCGCGATTCCGTGCTGCCAGATGAAGTTCATCCCATAAACTGTTAGGTTTTTTAAAGAGTTTATAATCATAATTATTTATTCGCTTTAAACTGAGTGTAAAAACAAATTTCAAGCTCTCTAAATTCTGCCATAAAATATAGCATGCAAATTGATAAGAAGATGAAGTTGATGATTTTGAATAATTGATTGATGTTTGTTGCGAAGAGTTCTGATAGTTTCCTAAACAATAAGTCTGTTCGTCGACAGGTACCCAGAGAGAGCTTCAAGCACATCGTGAAGGCGTGCGAGTGTCCACTCTACTGGAAGATGCCGCTCTTCCTCGCCACCCAGCAGAGCTTGCACGCGCCCGTCGACGGTCACAAGTTCATTGACTTCTGGAGAGAGTGAGTTACTAATTATACTGTACCTTCGTTTGTTAAACTGCGCGTATATTTCCTACTTTTCGCTATAAAGGGCTACAATATTAATGAGCGAAAGATCAAGGGATTTGAATGTGCTCTCAATTCTCATAAATAACAAAACACCGATAGTATACCCTTTGTAGATGTTTTTGAAATTCCACTTTGTTCAGCTTTCTCTACGCTCACTGTCAAACGAAAAGAAAAATAACATCAAGCGAATGGATCTGGATTAAAAGTCTAGGTCTTTCTTGAAATGTTGACGGTTATTTAAGGAGATGATCAGACCATCGAATTGAACAAATTTCTCTATGGGACCAAGGTCGAAATAGCGAAAAAAAAATTGCTGTTCCATTCAAAACTGCAATCCTGCGCGACACAATGTGTGGGACAGCAGATATTTTTTTCGCAATATCGTATTTGATCCCTTAGTGAAAGTTGTTCAGTTTCATGTTCTGGTCGTTCACTTAAAAACCGTCAGCATATTATAGTTGGACCCTGTGTGTGAAAATAAAAGTTTATTGCCTAAGTAGGTATATTAATTTTATGGCTTCATTAGGGACTTCTATGGACATTAATGCTTTACTTGCTAAACAGCCTCATCCAACGTATTTCAGTATGACGTCAACATGTCACGACCACGCTTCCCGGTTCGTCTACATTCTAACTCGAGGGAAGAGCAACACCCTGGCGCCCGAAGACTTCGTGCCCCTGGTCCAAGATGTGGTGGACACGCACCCTGGACTGTCGTTCTTGAAGGAAGCCACTGAGTTCCATTCACGATACGTACACACTGTAAGTTTGTCAACATTTTATTAAACTAAGAAGTGTGAGCGATATTCTACGAAAAAATATCCTGAGCAGCTCGGCCGTAGCATGGCAGCGTGATATTTGCTTTCACACCTTCGCTCTCAATTCAATTCAATTCAATTCATTTATTGCTTTCATGTACAGTATTAAAGGTCTTATAATATAATTAGGTATGAGTACATGAACCCTGTTGATTAGGGAATTGCAAATTAAAGGCATATAAAATTTTGAATACATTTAAAATAGAAAATAAAAATTGTTATAATCGACAATAATTTTAACGATGAACATAAAATAATTAGGTAATTATACAGAAAACATTGAATAAAGATATAATCATAAAATTTTTATACATTTAAAATAAAAAATAAAAATAGTTATAAAACGACATTGCATTAATTTTAGACTATCACGCTATAGCTTATCACACATAAACTCATGAATCGTGTAATAGCATTTGTTGACTAATAGGGTCTTAAGTTTTCTGTAAAAAGGTTTGTCTCCGGATTCTGTTTTTATATATTGTGGAATTTTATTATAAATTTTTACCGCCATTTCCTCATTATTGAGGGCCTTTTTTAAACAACTGCATGTTTCCTTCTCTTCCTGTTTTACGCGCGAACAAACGAGATGAAAAGCGTGATACCTATAGCCACCTTCACGCTGGAAACCTCGCATGCCACCACCGAGAAACCGATAAAAATCGAGATGTACGTCCATTTTTATTATTTAACGTTAAAAAGAGTTCCCATTAAGTTTTTCTCGTTTTGTCGCTTTGGGTGGCATGCTAGCTGTGCTGGCTCGTAACTCGATATATCAGACAGAATAGATTCATTAGGTAGCTATTTGTGCATTTAAGCTTTAAAATTTTTACTTTTACGTTTCTTTGAAACACATGTGTGTAGAGAAGAAAGCCCCTACAAGAAAACGTCATCTTATCTGACTCAAAAAGGGAGGTGTAATGCACAGATCATTAAGAATAGGTGTAATGCTTCTTAAATTTTCTTACATAAACCCGGTGCATCATGTCTATTGTCTAGTCTACATATCTACAGTTTATCTATAGAATATCAAAAAACTAGTAGTCCGTAAAATAGGGTAGGAACATAAAACAAGCTAGAAGGTGCCCTTAGGGAAATTGTGAAATATCTCACATATCTACATTTGTTTTGCAGGTGATCGCCAGGATATTT
Organism: Agonopterix heracliana; assembly: GCA_963693445.1. NCBI lineage: Eukaryota > Metazoa > Arthropoda > Insecta > Lepidoptera > Depressariidae > Agonopterix > Agonopterix heracliana. Next base: position 7,477,036 of record OY856308.1, read on the forward strand.
TACTGTGTTAACCGGACCTGGTCCGGCAGGATATCGATTCCAGAGCTGAGGAGAGCAAATCTTCTTCAAGTTATACAATTATTAGAAGACGAAGAAGATATTAATCAAGTTACACAATACTTTAGGTTGGTATTTGTCATTACATGTTACACTTCATTCCCTCAAGAATTCTTCATCAATAACCATTACATATCGAACAGATCTACAGACCATCAAACTGAAAACATCCACTATGGAACCAATATTTTTTTTTGCCTTTTGCGATTTCATTTTTGGTCCCGTCGTAAACGTTGTTCAGTTTGATGGTCTGAAGCACCCTGTTCGATTTATAATGCATTTAATTTAACACCCTGTATACGTCCCACCGCTGACTGCAGGCACAAGCCTATTCTCAGGGAGGGTGCATTAACTGTTTGGTAGACTAAACATTCATCAGAATTTCTTCTTCAGAGCGTCCGCAGGTTTCCTCACGATAAGTTTTCCTTCACCATTTGAGAGCAGTCAATATTTTATAAGTTGGTACATGGCATGTCGTCGATTGTTTTTGGCAGACATACATTGCTACTTCAGTTACTAATTTCATGTTCATTAATTTTCCAGTTACGAGCATTTCTACGTTATTTATTGCAAATTTTGGGAGTTGGACAGGGATCACGACTTGTTTATTGACAGACATGATCTCGCGAGACACAACGACCATGGTGAGTACATACCTAATCAATCTTACAATTTTAAATACTACAGTATTTTAAACTTTCTACAGAAAGTTGTAAAATATAGAATGTAAAACTTACGAATAATATTTGCCTTATGAATATTATGATTCTATTCTAACATAGAATGGACCAAACTTATTATTCTTGTAAACTTTCTTATTTGTTCGTACGAGGTTACTAACAGATATGTGTATTTTTTTTTAAATAATGATTATTTTGGGTATGGAACTATCTACACAATGTGTCTACTAAGTTCACTTGACAAACACCTTCTTTTCATATAGCTTGTCCTACAATTGTGTTTCTATATTTCATTGGCCAGATATTCGGGTAGCCTGACAGTGTCCAGTGTAGCTATATTGAGGTCCTCCCTCGTGTCAGTTTTGGGGCACAAAGTATATTCTAGCAGGTGTATCATCGACTGAATGAGTCCGCCGCAATCACACTGCATTAGGCCAGGGTCACAGGGTCCCTGTTCCCCCAATTGCATAAATGTTGTCTGCAACGGCCAAATTGATTTCGAGTCTCTTGCCTCTTTCAAGTAAACACCTATGAACACGTTACAAGACCTTCCTCTTTCTGGAAGTGAAACACGCTACATTTAGACCCTTAAAAGTTGGTTGCAAAAAAAGTTCAGACCATCCTGTTTAGTACGGTATGTATTAACAATGAACCCGTGTATTTCAGCATTATCCAGCCGAATGATAGAGAGGGTGCTATCAGGATGCGTCACAAGAGGCAACCAGAACCGCCTCACGCCTGACGGAGAGCCGCGCATGTCGTACACCGAGTTCGTGTGGTTCCTGCTCGCTGAGGAGGACAAGACGCATCCCACTGCCATCGAATACTGGTTCAGGTAAGAAAAGAAACTAAGGGTCGAATCTAAAGTTCTACTAGTAATAGCCGGACCTCACCACATAAACGGGTGACAACTCGCGAGTGCCTGGAGGCCTATGCCCAGCAGTGGACGTCCATCGGCTGAGGCGATGATGATGGATGAATCAAATAATAGGCGGGGGAATGCCACGCTCAAAGTCTTGCTGCCGGTGTATGTTTGTTAGAATTTATTCGGGCCTCATCTTCAATGTCGCGATAAATTTTGACGAATTTAATGAAAGTCGTAAATTATACAATGCGGTTAAATTTTGTACGATTCAGCAGCCTTACGTGATTCGCCTTAGTTAGCAAGAAGGATAAACTTTAATCAAAATGTTAACGAAAGGTTAAAGAATACCTCGATACGTCGCAAAGGTAAAGGATCCAACAGTTTGTACTCACCGTCCAAACAAACGTCGGTTGCTAATCTTGCTATAGGCTGACATCCGAAATATTATTATCACCGAAAATTACACAAAACATTTCCGTACCGAAGCAAGCTAGCTTTGGTAGATTTAGATTTTTGTATCGCGCCGAAAAAATAAATTACGTGCAAGCAATGCGTAGGTATAATATCTGCTTGAATTAAATTCGTCTTCCGTAAGCATTGTCTCGCTCCGCATAATTTTAGACTGCGTGAATAATTTGCAATGGGATGTCCGAAGTTGTTAAATTTTCAGCCAACAACGTTTAGAGTTAGCCTTGTACTGGTTACATAGGTATTCCAGGTAACACAGAAACTTTGAGTGGCATTGCATGCATGAAAGCACTCGAGAAAGTTTGATATAGTCTGGTCACGTAAGCATCCATTATTCAAATACAATCTCTAAATACGCAGGCAGGGTTAGGACCTAGAATGGGTCGAATCATGATTGCTATTTCCTAAACGGAAACAACTTTGAATAATATAGAGTTTCACTGATAGAATACCTACCTACCCTCCTTTTTTCTAGTTTAATAAAGAAAGGCAAGCTACATTTTTTCGTACCTACCCTACCACCGATTACTGAAAAGGTAGGTACAACAGACCGTACATCATACCCTTTCTACGATACGTGCAAAAATATCCCATAAATAATGCTTGCTTGACTCAGTGTTTTTATTACGTCGATATTCTGTTTTTAGCTTATCTCTAGTTTTAAGTTATCTATACTGCATTCCAAATAAGGACGATGAGATTTTCCGATTTCTATTTAGCTTTCTGGCCAACTCTGATAAGCAAATATAATTTATTTATCAGAAAGATAAACTATCCGATATATCTTGGACGTTACTAAACCTGTTCTAAGAATAAGTGAGAGTAAGCCCCACTTGCGCCAACCTGGGTTAGCAATAAACTCCAGGTTATGTTGGTAACCCATGATTTTTTGTATAGAAAAACAACTGAAAGAGCCATTTTATCCGGAGTTAATTGCTAACCCGTGGTTGGCGCAAGTAGGCCTAAGTGTTTTAAAAAAATCTCTGTTTTTTGTAATTAAAAATGGCCTTAAATTTTCGTTGCAATTTGGAATGGAGTTAAGGCTAGGTTATCCCAGTGCAAGCGTCTCTTTCTTGCAAGCATAAGTTTACAATTAGCCATCCCGCTCCAATTGAAAGCAGGATCGCAAAAAAACGTGTTTTTCTTCAATATCTTTGCTCATGGGAGTTTCTAAGCTAAAAATTCTTCTGAGTTCACTAGAAATATTTAATGTATTTAGTTACTTAAGTACAAGAATAAAAAGTTAAATATCAGCAGTTTAATCATAGTATTGAAAAAACATAACAAAAAGGGGTAACTTTGGGATGTTTTTCTATCTAGTAAACTTAATCTATTCGTGTAATTGAGGAAAGTCGCCCATCCGCCCGATCCTTAAATAGGACATAATTTAATTTCAGACTTTAAAACACAGTTTAAAACACTTTCGTTCGTGTTCAAAAAACGGCCTCGACGGAATAACAGCGTCTTAAATGGGATATAGTCATAGGCCACTGTGAACTAACTCTTTCTCTGATCTTTGATCTTATCTCTCCTTTTTGCCTTTTTACTTATACCTCTTCTAATATAATGTTTTATCTATATTCCAGGTGCATGGACGTAGATGGCGATGGATACATTTCCATGTACGAGTTGGAATACTTCTACGAAGAACAGATGCAGCGGATGGAAGCAATTGGAATAGATACACTGCCGTTTAATGACTCTCTATGTCAAGTAATATTTGCCTTTTTAATTCAATTTTATTGATTCCAAAATAATACGCTCTAAATTTTATGACAAACCCCGAATAATAAAGTAATGCTAGCTTTTCTTTCGCCTGCGTATATATTTTTTCATGGTTGTTTTGTTTGTCGTTTGTGTAAATCTTTATTTAACGTAAATACTTGTAAAGTGTACAGCTAGAATGCATTATGTAGAAGTGTTGTAGAGTTTCTGGCCGCATCTTCTGTACAATGGAACATCCTTCCGAAGCGGTGGTAGAGTCAAAAAAAATATCTTCAAATCGAATATTATTTTATATAAAATATAATATGAATTTTCTATGCTTGGCAGATGTTAGATATGGTGCATCCAGCGGAAGAAGGCAAGATAACGCTGACCGACCTGAAGAAATGCAAGCTGACCCCTATATTCTTCGATACATTCTTCAACCTTGAGAAGTACCTCGACCACGAACAGCGCGATCCGTTCGCGACACAACGCGACTCTGACTCGGAGGTGAGTTAGCACCCTGAATCACACGTGAAATTTAAAGCTTAGACACCTAGAGTACCTATACACCACAAATTTTTAATTAGTAACGAAACTTTAAGGGTGTATTTAGACCGTGAATATGATCAACTTTCCCTAAGGAACATGGGTCGAAAAATAAGATTTTTTTTTTGGACACCCTTAAAGTTTCGTTACTAATTAAAATCTAGTGGTGTATCATTGTAACCTGTGGCCTCGCATGCCACCCCCGAGAAACCGATAAAAATCGAGATGTGCCTCCATCTTTATTATTTTACGTATGCCAAAAAGAGCGCGCAAGACGTTTTTCTCGTTTAAATGCTTTGTATGTCCTGAATGGCATGCTAGCTGCTGAAATATGTCTCAATATCAAATTACACAAGCGGGTCACATGCGACCCACTTGGGCTTGTCAGTGTGTAACGATGTTTTGTTTTTAGTTTGTTAAATTCCAACTCCGTGGGGTAGTAGGGTGACCCGTCACCCAGATCTATAAACTAATATTATGTAGTTAGTTATGAGAATATTATTATCATTAGTTTTCACACATAATTTAAAATTATTGGACGCTGTACAACAGATTAGTTACGCTGTACTAGAAAGGTAGCAATATAACATGCATAAATGGGTGCACGTGATTATTTTTTAAGGGGATGATCAGACCAGACTAACACCGAAATAGCGAAAATAAAATCAGCTGTTTCATACAAAACTGCAATCCTACTTGACCCAAATGTGTGAGACAGCAGATTTTTTTTTTCGCAATTTCTATGTTGGTGTCATAGCATAGAGAAAGTTGTTCAGTTTCATGGTCGGATCATCCTATTAAAACAACGGCAGCATCATTATGTTGGATCCTGTTAAGAACTTTAAAATTAACTTATTACATCGATTACGTTACAGATGTCAGAATGGGACAGATTTGCAGCTGAAGAATACGAATTGTTAGTAGCCGAGGAGGGAGGAAGCGACGCCCAAGATCAAATGTAAGCATTCAATAAACAATAATTATAAATTTTACTACTTATTTGCATTTCTATTTAGGTATTTATATAATGTCATTCTCTTTCCTACCGTAAACAGGGAATTATATAAGTTAATGATGAAAGAGACCGAGAAAAAGAAGTATTTGAGTCGTATATATGAATTGTGCAGAACTAAAGGAGATAATGGATTCAAATTGTACAAATAAAATAGTCTTTCACTATGGTAAAGTAGACCCGTTGATTAGAATTATGTCTTGTACCCTAAAATCCAATGCACTTAATTCAATGTTAGATAAAGAATGTTAATGCATTTTGCGGATCACACTTTATAGTTATAATTGACTTGGGACCTGCACATACCTTGTTCTAGCTATTTACTAGCGTATGTTAATATTAGGTACTTAAATACACTTTGTACAATATGTTCTGAATGCAAACACATCTAGTGATGTAATCTACGAATTTACATGTTAATCTGACACCAAGATTTCATTATATTTCCTTCATTTACCTACCTAAATATTTAATTACTTAACACACCTGATAAAAAAAATGTCCTATCTTCCTACATTATTGTTAGATTTCTTTTATTCATTGTTTTATTTTTATGTATACGTACCTACCTTTTACTTGTTTATGTTTAAGTATTTATTATTTTTTGTTCATTATTTTATAATAATTTCTTTCATCAGGGAGGAAGACAGAACTGGCTATGCTAGGGTAAGAATGTGTTCATGACTTGCAGTGTATGTTATGTGTATTGATTGCATTGACGATGTTAAAAGACGAATCTATCTTCTAAACACCGATGCTTGAGACATGAGCTTGACTACGTGAGCTCTTCATGAATTGTGATCAAAATTTGCATTTTTCTCTTCGACTTCTGCTTTTCCGTGTGAATATTTGCACCAAATTGTTGGATAACACCAACCAATATTTAAATAAAAAACATAATTGGAAACATAAATTTTCCTTCACTGAAAGTTGTTTGCTGTTGATTTTGCTTGAAGATCTTTGTCTGCCTTACTGATGAAAATATATTCCTGACCTGTAAATATTATGCTCCCACCTTTATTCGCCAGACACAGACATATCAAGAGCTTTGTTTGTAAATAATATTAAAATCGGCGTTTATCAGGCATGAAGCAACACTAACAAAATACCTTTTGGTTCACTTGCATTCAGTACATATCTTCAACCACCTAAACTGCCGTATTTTGTGATACAAATTTAATATTGGCTTTATCAAATTCCAGCTCATACGATGAGACCGACGAAGACTGTTTATCGCCAAATCTAGATGAGATCACGTGCACGGAGGTCATCGAGGACTCTAGCGTGGAAGAGTCGACCCTGAGCGAGGGCATCCCTAACGTGGCCGCCCGGCTGAGGGACCCAGGGCCGAGCCCTGCCGCGTCCCGAGCCCACACTGTTAGCACCTCATCTCCTGGCTACGTCAACCTTAGCTCTATCTATTCAATCGGCTCCAATGAACGATGGGCCCATCAGCAAAACACCCCCATCAAAAACGGCTACCCCGAGAAAAAGCTGCCAGAAAAACCTGTCCCTCCCGAAAAACCAGTTAGTCTTATGATGGTCAATGGGAAAATGGACAATCGATACTCAGGTTTCGGTGGCAATAATAGTTTCCTGTATTCACACCTACTTGGTACGGGTAGCGGTGCCCGTGCCAAGGATCCACCTTCATACACAGCTGCCACCAGTGGTGCATTATTCGATAAGACAGGTGAAAAGGCTGTAACTTCGCCAAATAAGTCAGTGAAATCACCAGTAACAAGTCCAGTGAACGGAGTTAATAAAATATCTGATAATTATGAGAGAGCGGTAGCGGAGAGGCTCAGCCCACAGAGAGAGATATCTAGATTGAATCGGAGCAGTCTCTTCAGCAAAGTTAATACTGGAGTTGTTTCCAGCAAAGTGAAGAAAAACAGTCCTCGAAGTCATGATGATGATGATGATGATTATGCTCGCGACAGCGATGAGTGCTCCATATAGATTTTGGCGCGTAACAAGTGGGTTTGCCGTATGCAATAATACATCAGTACTTTTTGTCTTATTACAGTGTACCAAAGATCACAATCGTGCAATTCGTGAAACAGTACTGTCAAAGTGTTAGATTAGATTTTGAATTTGATAAATGTTACACCATTGTGTTTTAAAACAGAGAAATATTTTTTCAGCGTATCCTACTTAGTTGTCGATACGTGCCTTGTGACGTAGGCGAGAGGGTCAACAACATAAGCGTAGTGTGAATAGAAAAAAAGACTTGGTGATCTTTAGAAAAACATTGTTGAAAATCATCGCTTAGACTAGTTACGGCATTTTACTAGTTATTGTATTTATTTATGTAACTGACTTTATACCAATATTTTATTTATGTCTCAAAGTTAGCATATCAAATTGAAAGGCCCAGTTGCAGAAGTCCCTAAGTCTAAAAAATGCGTTTTAGAATAGAGAGAGTAAGGGCCGCCTGTTTCACCACTTCTGAATAAGTTCTTGTTAGCTTATCCGACAGATATTTTGACATAATTTCATACAAAATATGTCAAACTATCTGTCGGATAAGCTAACAAGAACTTACCCAGAAGTGGTGAAACAGGCCCAAAAATTCTTTAAAAAGGGCTAGAAATTTTTCATTATGAGACAAGGGTTAAAAATGAAACGTCAGTGTATTATGAATAAATCAACGTATATTTGAGATCAGGAGAGCGATTTTTGAATCTCATTCGGTGAGCTCAGCTGTTGAAAATGTCAAAATTACTATGAAGATACGCATCTTTCTACTGCTGATTTGCCTTTCAAAAATCATACTCAAGGAGAGCGATTTTTGAAAGTCATAATAAAAGTAGAAAGATGCGTATATCCATAGTAATTTTGACATTTACAACAGCTGAGCTCACCGAATGAGATTCAAAAATCGAACTCCAGGCAACAACTTAATATGCTCACTTAATTTCTCACGTTTGTGATATCAGATCAAAAAGTCACTAAGTGGACTTGGGGACTTTTGCAACTGGGCCCTTCAATTATAGTTTACTTTTATTTGCATGGAATTTAAGGTATTTATAAAGTATGTTATGTACGATTCCTTATTATGAATCTCTCCATTGACATTGATCAGTCATCATAAACCATTCATATCATCACTCCATCCAAACACACTTTGAAGTGTTAGTACGATAATTTCAAAGGATACAGAAATAGGCAGTTCGGTTTGTTTGTATCGCTATTTTTGATCGTAATAATACTTTAAAGTAATGCATAGTGTTATTTTCGATATTTAAAGTAATATACTAAATTATTAATATTATGCTTAACAATTCCAATCACTAAATTGATTTAACGATCGTCCATAAGTCCATAACGCTATCAATATTGAGATCTGTCAAATAATCCTGTATAATAAACACGCACATTTTAGAATAGTGATAAATATTTTTGATAAGGACAGCAGAAGTATTTTTTTCATCAGAGAAAAACATTTTCAATCTGATCCCTATACTTTGAATTTGATTTAATACATAGTGCCTATCGTGGTGTCAAATTAAATTAGTTCTCCATCATAAAATTCAAATAATGCAAGGTTGGGGCCATTAAAATATGAAATATAGGAGTTAGCACGTCTAGTATGACTTCTCTACACGCGCGCTACATAGAAATACCTCTTCGCGCGCTTCTCGAAGAGCCAAAGCCGCGCTTGCCGCGACATGTACGATATGTAATAAAACCGAGTCGCGTACAACTCGCGCAATCAGAGATCTCATACCTATGTGCTGGTGTGCAGTAGCTATCTAGGAATTCATCTTGCCTACCTACCTATTATTAATAAATTATAAGGTAATGCTGCGGTATTGCTGTCGCATCCACCGCTGATGTGCGCCATCTTGTTTCACAAAATGTATTTAGAGACCCCAGCCTTCATAAATCTAACTAGTTCTTATATTATATTCAGCCTAATGAACCCTGAATACGTCAGGGCAATTTTCGTGTTATTCATATTGAAATTCAAACCTCTATTTCTATAACGAGGAGGTATATTAGTACCTATTTACGTAGGAAAAAAATAGTGATGGCAGCTGTAAATAAGCTTCTAGGTGATGCTAGGTAGATCTTACATTATACTCTAGTCTACAGGTGCTGATGTCGAGCTACAAGGCGGTCTAAATTCTGTTCTATTCAATAAAACACCGTTTTTTTATTCAAAGATTTAAGTAAAATAGTTTATGTCGATTCGCCTAAATACCGTTCGTTTTCTCTTATATCAGTTAAGAATGTCACTGATTTAAATAATAATTAATTTATAGTGAGTTATAATTAGTATATTTAATGCAATGTTATAGGGTACTGATTTTAAGACCATTTGTTTTTAATTTTACGTAGTTTAATGACTAATGTATGGTCCATACATGTAAAACAATCGTGTGCCTCCTTTGACCTTTGTTACGATATAATTTCATGGTCTGAAGGTATAGGTAGACCTATACTAGCCCCTCTAGCATGATTTCTCTACTCGCTAGAAAATGCTGCGTAGACCTCTTCTCGCGCATTTCAGAGAGCGTGGTACTTGCTGCGATAAGTAATGGAAAAAAGCCAAGTCAAGTCGCGCAGCGCAGGTAGAGACGTCTTAATAGAGGGGCAGAATAATTTAATCCTATCTAAGCTTCTTTTACTAATGTTAAGACTAGTCATTTCCATATCTAATAAAAACCTTATTTACAACCCTCAATTGAACTAATTTTACCAAGTATTAACCAAAACGATTGTTCACTTTTTTAACAAATTTTATTAATATGTTGTGTACTGTTATCTTAGATTAATTTTTATGAAAAATATTGGTATGTTTAAATACCTAACCAGTTTTGACCCTAGGTGTTTTAAGATTAAATTAATTAGAAAATTAATTTTAATTTAGTATTTTAGGTCTCTGTATGCTTAGTTACCGAGTGTTAGGACGATAATTTGTATTAAAACATTCATTGTATCGTTTTAATGTATCTTTTGATATCGTTATTTATTCCTAAGTAGTGAATTGACCTAAATCTTATTCATTTGTCAATTTACGAATAGGTACGTAACAGAAAAACGTATGCTTCCAAATGATAACCCCAATAAGCCATTCGTTTAACAGTGCCATTATTCTTTATCATAAACCAGCTTTTAAAAGGAGCATAATTTTGTAGACTTGGGATGAATGAAAGTTAGCAATGCAGGATAATTAATAAATGTTGGTTTCTTTCTACTATTTTAATAGTTAAAATCTGCATTTGTAGATTTCTGTTTTCATTAACGAATGATTTATTTTATAAGTCCACTGAATCTAAGGTTTACCTATATACAGAGAATGATTATTTTGCGGTGGCTATATCCCCAAGTTTTGTTAAGTATATTGTAACTACACTAAACTTATTTGTAGACTGGTCAACCGAATGAATCTACAGTAGTCCAATATATCGATACCACGAGATTACTCAGTAACTCGCAGTTTTAATCATAAGATTTTTTACAAACATTAGAAGTGGTGTGTTAACAAGAAATGAAGGTGTCAGACCTATTGTTAAGTATCCTAATAAAGTACATTACTGTATTAAAAAGTATTTTATTCCATATCTAGATAAATACCAAGTTGCCTACTAAGCACTTACCGACAAAAGTAAAACCTAAAACTGAACATGGCGAGGTGGAAGTGGAATATACCTACGTACGACAAGCCTACAACCATACTAACATACCAGTTAACATACCAGAATTAGTGAGATTGGTTCAAAAATGTACTTATAGATTACAGTTATACAATATTCTTGGATTGGTCACATAAAGTAGTTAAGAGGATAGGCGAGTACCGTTTTTTCCATACAAATGTATTCCCCTGTTTCCTCCCTGGATAATGACACTAGAGCAACAATTTTTTTACCATACAATCTATATTGTTACCTCTTCTATGTTCCTATGTTTTGCTTTTTTGCATTACTTAATTAATTACTTACTGTATGAACTAGGGACCTTCGAAAATGACAAATTTTACCGCCGTTTTCAGACATCCAGCAAACAAATTTGACGAAAATAAAAACAAAAAAAACGGGGACAAAGAAAAATGACCTATTTGTTGGTTACTATTGGTTTGTCCCCGCCTCTAATACCTACCTAATAAGTAATAACAATAAGTAAGTAAGTAAGTCGACACGATAAGAAGAAGAAGAAGTAATAACATTCAAATTGTATTAATTTGCTCAAACAAAGTTATTATAGCTGATTTAAGGAGCTTGTTTTTATCTTTTCAGTTAATAGTTTTTTATGCAGTCGGGTTTATTGTTTTTCTAAATAATTTAGTTTATTTCATACTTTTTAGTCTTGTGTCAAAATGGTAGCATAAAAATACTATAACATATATATATTTGGAATCTGCTCTTCACCAGCTTTCATAAGTAAGTCGACACGATAAGAAGAAGAAGAAGAAGTAATAACATTCAAATTGTATTAATTTGCTCAAACAAAGTTATTATAGCTGATTTAAGGAGCTTGTTTTTATCTTTTCAGTTAATAGTTTTTTATGCAGTCGGGTTTTTTGTTTTTCTAAATAATTTAGTTTATTTCATACTTTTTAGTCTTGTGTCAAAATGGTAGCATAAAAATACTATAACATATATATATTTGGAATCTGCTCTTCACCAGCTTTCATTTGATACCCATATTGTATTTTTTTACGAAAAAAATTTTGATTCTCCCCCCTCTCTTTTTTAATTCGCATACGCCATATTAAAATAATGTACCCTATGACACTCTCACGATTTTTGCGAATCTAACGACACCTCATACGTTAAAATCCATCAAGCCGTTTAGGCTGTAGGGCGTTCCAAAGAAATAGACATACAAACATACATACATACATACATACATACATACAAACATACTTACATACATACATACATAAGCTCGAAAAACATAACCCTCCTTCTGTCGCAGTCGGGTAAAAAGTTTAACATACAGACATAGCCAGTCTTTTTCATATTATTATTGAAAGAATGATTAAAAACGGTTTAGTTTCGGAGGAGGAAACAGGGGAATACGAAATGCTGTTTTCGTCGATTTAGATAAAATCGGTCTGAGCTGCAGTTGTCTCTTTCGCATTTTAGTCGTTGGGGTGTATGGGTGAGGCGGATCGGACAAATATGTATACAGTTGGAAAAGTTACCTATTCTCCAAATTAGCATTTCAGCCCGCCTATCCTCTTAAGTCATAAAAGATTCAATCGCTTTACGATTCAAACGAAAGCACGCCTGCATGAAATAGTTACTACCAGCCTATACAAGTGTTATATATACTGACATAAATACTCTAGCGAGAGTGTATAGGTAGCTGAGATTCAGAGACGATTTTTTTTGTCTTAGTTCGAGCCTCCCCGCCAGGGAGTAATTATATTCCTTGGTTCGAGCTAAGCATAGGCGAAGTATTTTTCGCTTACGGAGCTAAGCATAGGCGAAGTATTTTTCGCTACGGAGCTAAGTAACTAGTTAGGGTTGAAATGTATGGATTTTGACATACGGAAGTTCGAACTATGACTTACAAATCGTCTCTGAATCCGGCCTTAAACCATCAAACTGAACAACTTTCACTATGGGACCAACATCAAAATCGCGAAATAAAATCTGTACCATGAGTTTTCACTGTAGTTCACAAGTTCACTTTACATACCTACTACGTTACTGTAGTTGCGGCGCCAATTTTGTATGACAGAATTAGTTCTCAACGTAACCACTTGGAGCGCTGTACGAAATTCAATACAACATAGGCGAAGTACCTATTTTTCGCTTCTCTTTTTACGCAATACAAAAACTGTAGTTTACTAAAGCCCGACGAAATATAAAAAACCTCGCCATGTTGCGGAAAAACATTGGAACAAATTTTTTTACTTGGAACACTAACATTTAAAGGTGACAGTCTATTGCAGCGCCAAGTAGCAGCGCCCCCAATCCAGGCTTTTTATATTCGTCAGGCTTACTGTAGTATAAATCGAACGAGATAAAAGGCGTGATATGGCTGTATCACGTGCAACCATTGAGTAATTATGTATAGAGCAGACAACGCGAACAAAATCTGTGCACCATGATCAGCAGTGTGGGGCGCGTGCTGGGAGCGTCTCGCTGCGACGAGCGCCTGGCACAGGCTAAGTGAGTTAGAGCGCGTGCACCCTAACGCGTGTTACAAAAAATTACTTCTCGGAGGCTTCTCTAGTTAACATAGTACCTCAATGCGTGCAACAGCCAACATGCTACGCCTTCTGCACGTCTAAGCATGATTTTTTTCCATACTACAAGTCGCGGCAAGCGCGGCTCGCGCTCTCCGAAAAGCGCGGGAACAGGGTTATTTTGTATGCGGCGAAGGCTCGTCGCTCGCGTGTAAACTCGTTCGTTCGCGCGCAAATAGAAGGAGAGCGAAGGGGTGATAGCGCTATATCACGCTGCCATGTGTCAATGATCTATCGATATCGATATTGTGGTTGTTTTTAGATGAAAACTATCGACTGCAAAACCGTCGATAGGTCCATGGGCGTACCCAGGGGGGGGCAGCTGCCCCCCCCTGGAATCGGCCTAACCTGCCTTCCGTACGTGAGAATTCTGGTCAAAGCGACGTCATGTCACTGAAAAATTTCGAGCTCGCTTCGCTCGCTCTGATTTCTGTTCATTATGGCACTGTTATGTCGGCCAAATTCTGGTCCAGTTACGTTGTATTATTCATAAATTTCGAACTCATTTCGCTTGCTCTTTTTTCTATTCTACTATAGCAGCATTGCTTGCTATAGACATGGTAGTCTGTGATGAGAAATTTTGAGATCTCTTCGCTCACTTTGCTCGCTCCAGAATTGGGTGAAAACTCGCTTCGCTCGCTCTAGGTTTTGGATCGTATATCTTTTCATAGTGTTGTTAAATCTTGAGCTTGCTTTTAGGTCGTAAAAAACTCGAGCTCGCTTCGCTCGCTCCAGGATTTAAAACTTATAATACTGATCTCACTATATTGCAGTAAAATCTCGAGCTCGCTTCGCGCGCTCCTGGCTACGATTGTATCACATTGCAGTAAAATCTCGAGCTCACTTAGCTTCGCTCGCTCTAGAATTCAGCGAAATTTCGAACTCGCTTCGCTCGCTCTAGGTTTTGGATCCTATATGTTTTTATGGTGAAGTAAATTCTCGAGTTTGCTTTGCTCGTTCGAGCTTTTAGGTCGTAAAAAGCTCGAGCTCGCTTCGCTCGCTCCAGGATTTAAAACTTATTTCACTGATCTCACTATATTGCAGTAAAATTTCGAGCTCGCTTCGCTCGCTCCAGTATTTAAAACTTATTACACTGATCTCACTATATTGCCTTAAAATCTCGAGCTCGCTTCTGGCTAGACACATTGCAGTAAAATCTCGAGCTCACTTTGCTCGCTCCAGAATTTGGTGAATTATCGAGCTCGCTTCGCTCGCTCCTGGCTACGATTGTACCACAAAGACCTAGATGCATTGCAGTAAAATCTCGAGCTCACATAGCTTCGCACACTCCAGAATTCAGTGAAATTTCGAGCTCGCTTCGCTCTAGGTTTTGGTTCCTATATGTTTTTATGGTGAAGTAAATTCTCGAGTTTGCTTTGCTCGTTCCAGATTTTAGGTCGTCAAAAACTGGAGCTCGCCCAGACTTGCCCCCCCCAAGACCAAAAACTGGGTACGCCCATGGATAGGTCAACACTAGAATCAGGGTAGAAACCTATTTTTTTTTTTTTTTTTTTTATTATTGATGGGTTTGCTCTTGACCCCAATCTAGTCCTCAGGACAAAGACGGGGCCGAAGATGTAGCGAGCTTACCCAGAAGTGCACTGGCACTCCTGCACACTGACGGAACGCAGCAAGCTGCTTGGCGCCAGACTCCGGCAGGAGGGTGGTCGCGAGCCAGGCGGCTCCTTGCGGAGCCTACCACACCGCGTGGGGGATCGTTCAGCCGCCACCACAAACTTGGTAGCTTGTGATGCCGTTGCCCGGGGTGGACCGCTAGGAGGTAGATCCCCAATCACTCTATTTAGCGAACAAAGCTTTGTTCTCGGTTTATAGTGAGTTTTGGTTCGTAAAATTGGTGTTGTTTTGCGTAACAAAGTGTCGTGCAAGTGAACAATATATGTATAGGTAGTTCAGTGAAATATGATGGTGCATGGGTCGTAAACAGGAAAAGCGTTCCGTGATTTTAGCGCAGCAAAGCGGTCGGTTCACCTCTTTTCTGTGGAGTTCTCTGCATTTCCTGCGTCTTTCGATTGTCTCCAAAAACTCCAAAGAACCGTCAAAACGTCGAACACCAACGTTTTAATGTGAAAACAGAAGAGAAATGGAAAATAAAATAAGATTTAGCCAAAAGGTCTTGTAACCAGGCTAATAAACAAATTATTAAAAAAAAAAAAAAAAGAGTTTTTGGCGGGATTTGGTAGCTGAAGTTTGGAGTCCTAAAATTTCATCGAATTTTTTTATAGTGAGTTTTGGTTCGTAAAATTGGTATTGTTTTGCGTAAAAAAGTGTCGTGCAAGCATGGATCTAGAATCATAAAGGATCACACTCTTCCTTAGAAGCATTGATACTAGAAAATTGACGTTCGACTCCGTCGTCCGTAGAAAGAGAAGGAACTAGAACGAAGCACATGTCTTGTCATATCACTCAGTAAGAGATGCACATAGCAAATTCGCTCTAGTTAAAAAAGGAGATCGCTACTTATTGCTGTCCTTATCGACGTAGCCACTTTTTTGTTCTACGACGGCTGTCTGACTCCGGAGTCAGACATCTATTTTCATACAAATTGTATAGGATTTTATGACTATCGCTGTCTCATACGCGGTTACACTGATGTTCCGTCTATCAGCGTAAGCGAAATACTTGGCCTATGCCGTCGTCGATATTTCCAATTTTACGTGTGTCCCTTTCTATCCAATGACGTCACAACGAAAATTGAATAACGTCAATTTTTGACGTTGGATTAGAAAGGGACAGAGCTGGGACAAAGTTCGTAAAAAACGTCACTAAAAAAAAACTACGGAGAAGAACGATCCTTACCGACCACAAAGGAGTATTATCATGTTTCCCGTCTTGTTAGGCAGTCTTCTTGCGTGCAAGTGAACAATAAATAGTTCAGTGAAATATGATGGTGCATAAGCGAAATACTTGGCCTATGTGGTGCATGGATCGTAAACAGGAAAAGTGTTCCGTGGTTTTGGCGCGGCAAAGCGGTCGGTTCACCTCTTTCCTGTGGACTGATCTGCTTTTCCTGCGTCTTTCGATTGTCTCCAAAAACTACAAAGAACCATCAAAACGTCGAATACCAACGTTTTAATGTGAAAGCAGAAGAAAATAAAAAATAAAAGAAGATTTACCCAAAAGGTCTAGTAACCAGGCTATTAAATAAATTGAAAAAAAAAAATTTAACAAATGTCATGGAGGGTAATTTTGCAATTTCAACAACTTTCTTTGAATTTTCACAAAAGCCTAATTCGTAGCGCTTTGAATATTAAAAAAATGCCGTACTACGCCGTAGCACGCGGCCGGTCTGCCGGTATCTACCACTCCTGGGGCGACTGCGAAGCTCAAGTGAAAGGATTTTCTGGCGCCAGGTACAAAAAGTTTGACTCTGCAGATAGTGCACAAGACTTTATCAACGCAGAAGGCGGCTCGGCAGTTCCTACAACCAACCATTATAGCGAACCTAAGCAATATGCGGGAACCGCTAAATATAGTAACCTTAAAAGATCTTATTCCACTTCAAACAACCAAAATTATGCAAATTCTAATATCTCAAAATCCAAGCAAAAATACAAATCAAAACGTGAACCGAGCTCAGATGATTCTAGCTTCGATTCCGATGAGTCGGATGACCTTAACACTGTGATTATGAAACAAATGGATGATATAGAGAAGAGGGTTAACAAATTTGGTCAAGGCGTTGATAGAATAATAAAAAAAAATGTTGGTAAAGGCTCAGGGAGGCAGGCAATAATGATCGAGCCTCCACAACCTAAGAAAAGTAGATCAAACGACAATGGATTTCACGAGGATGGTGACGGTTACGTTCAGGTTTATACGGACGGTGCTTGTTCGTCCAACGGTCGGCAAGGTGCCCGGGCGGGCATCGGAGTGTACTGGGGAGACGGGCACAGTTTGAACTCGAGCGAGCCGGTCTCGGGCCGGGCCACTAACAACTGTGGGGAGATACAGGCCGCGACACATGCCGTCAGGCAGGCATTACAAAACGGAGTCACGAAGCTGGCTATTAACACCGATTCTCAGTTTCTCATCAATTCTGTTACCAAATGGATGCCGGGTAAGATGTTTTAGTGACAGAATTTCTATTAGAAATGTTATCAGTATCAAGTAGTTAGGTGTTCGCTAATCCTGAATGACAGAAAAGGATGGAGCGACGGAAAAATGTGATGCTGTGCTACATGGTGTAGTTCAACCCTTATACAGATTTTATGACAGGTGATTTTAGTAGGCAACACTAGTAAAAATAAAAAACTATGCTATATCAATGTATATCATAGCATATGTATGTAAATACTCCCTCGGGGATTATACTTGTGGGCATGTTATTTAAAAAAAACAAGCTTTTATCCGTGTCTTCGTCCGCACAAATCATATACCAGATTTTAAGTCAAATCATAAGCTTTTAAACAAAAAACTTTCATCAAAATCGGTTCAATCGTTTTTGCGTGACGCCCGAACAAGGAAACAGGCAGACAAAGAATCTAAAAATTTTTGATTTGGAGCCAGGGACACCTAAAAACCATATAATGTACAGACACTTTCCTTTTACAGTTTTATAATAGTTTAGATTTCTTTAGATAATAACGCTTTGTTTTCTGTTCTTCTACCACTGGCCGTCACCTGCGCTCCTCTGAAAATCTATCCCTCCTTATGCCCACTCACTCCACTAACTTCTACACCAAATCCTTCTCCGTGCAAGCTGTTCGGCTCTGGAACTCGTTGCCAGAATTGATTAGACGTGAATGTTTTTAAGTCGAAAGTCAAAGATTATTTCCTTGCCCTCTGATTTCTTTTCAACTCTAATCTTTTTTGTTTTCTCCTCTTACTCTGGCTTCCGTGTTGTCTGTTAACATAGCATAGCATATATGCTCAGTAGTCAGAGATATTGTGAAGCCTCAGAGCTTCCACTTTCCACTGATAGCACCGAAATTCCGTGTTGTATGTAGTACTCACTTATGTATGTATGTATATAGTAAAATAAGATATGTATGTATGTATGTATATATTATAGATTCTTTTTATTTTTTAAGTACTTCACTGCCTTTCTAGATTTCTTTCTTTTGAGCTACACCGCCTACCTATTCTCGTTTGTTAATTCCTCTACCCTAAGGTTGTCTGGAAGAAATCGCTTTTTAGCGATAAGACCGCCTTATTTGTACCTACTTGTAATTCTTTATATTTATTCATAATTGTATGTTCTGTTTTGGTGTGCAATAAAGTATAATTGATTGATTGATTGATTGATTAGATAATAACCATAATCAAAATTCTGTATGCAGGTTGGAAACGTAAAGGATGGAAACTGGCATCAGGTGAACCAGTGAAAAATGAACAAGATTTCAAGGAACTAGATAGTCTGCAGCACAAACTGAAAGTGAAATGGAACTATGTGGAGGCCCACCGCGGTATCCATGGAAATGAAATGGCTGATCAGTTAGCTAAAGAAGGCGCTTCTAAATATAATAAATGAGATCAAGATGCTTATTAACAGCTTTATAACTTTGGCAAATTAAGAGGACTATTTTTGTTAATTTAATTAAGGAAAGTACCTTGATGTCTGTAAGCAAACAGGTGTTTTAGTGCCTTAGTATAAGTTTCATATTGACACAATTGTTTTGATCAACTACCAACGAACATTTACATACCTTCCCCTAATTTTAATTTCCCTCAAGTATTGTTTTTTAAGCGTTTTGGTTAAATAAAACTATTAAATATTACATAACACTGCTGGTCTGTGATAAGTGATTTTAGTAGATAGTATGAAATGTGCAGACTGTAATGTTTCTGAGTAATTTTGTCATATTTTTCTTCGATTGTCTTACTTTTCTATGAAAATTAATGAACACATTATTCAATTCATGACCGTATTTTTTTTGTATGCTCTAATCAACATGTGTATTGATTGATAAATTACCTATTAAGTTGGGCTAATCTAAGACTTAATAAATGATTGTAAAATGAAAAACTGGAATTTAATTCTTGCAGAACCTTGTCACAAGTTGCGTTGCAGACCCCACACAGACCACAAAGAATTTGGTTGTACATAATGAGTGCTGCTGTCTAAGTGCGTTCACACACGATGACGCACTGACGGAGTGGCAGATGTCAGTCTATAGAACCACACCCGGTGCGTGTGTGCGTCTACGTGCGGTTTCATACAACTCCTTGCTTCACAAATGACGGACTGACGTCTGCCGCTGCGTTAATGCGTCATCGTGTGTGAACGCACTTATGAGAGGTGTCCAGGATGGCCACAGCACACCACTGGCTTGGCTCCTTTGACCAATGTAAAATGAACGTAATTATACATTGGTCGCAGCGGCCAAGAAGCTTCGGTCTAGGCACTTGTGTTATGGAGTATGTTTGAATTATTCATCGAACAGGGCATGTTGTTGAATAAATAGTGTTAATAAATGATGGAATGGGTGGAATCTTTGACTATAGAATAGGTTGTGAAATGTGTCCCTATATTTTGACAAATAAAATACACTTTAGTTTCGACCACGTATTTATTGAAACTAAAACATTTCGTACTTTATTGTACTAAAGCTTCTAACATTAGTGATAAAAGTAGGCACTATTTACAAAATTAAACTCTAAACAATAGCAGTAGTCAAACTTTAATTTTCTATTAAAAAATGAAGCAAAACTAATTTCTCTCGGATACAAAAGATTTCTCTCCCACAAAAAGTATAAAATGCTATGTGAGGAACAAGAAAAAATGTTTTAACATTTCAACCATCGAATAGACTGATCACTTGACTTTTATTGCGTCTAATCAGTAAATAACTTAACAAATCCACAAATTATGTAATAAAAAATACATAAGAATATTCAGTTCCGAGAAAAATATACAACCACGATTGAATAATTTCATTTTAACTACATCGCTTTTCATTAGGTAAAACAAAATCAGTAGGTACTGAAGTAACAGAAAACCAAAACATACATACAGCTCAACTAACTTATACTTAGCAGTCTTAAAATTATTTTAATTAATACGTAAAATCACATACCTGACGGTATACCAAATCTACAGTTTGAGCATGAAAGACACCATTTAATCATGAACATGATTTATAGAATGATATCATAATTCTCATGACGATACTCGACTCCCTTTCATTATAGTATAGGCTTGCATGCCACTCACGGCAAAACGACGAATCTAGAAAGCAGTCATGTGCGCTCATTTTGGCATAAGGGTTGAACGACATCACACAGCACCGCATCGCATTTTTCCGTCGCTCCATCCTTTTCTGTCACTCAGGAACGTCATTTGCTAGAGCATATAAGATAGACGGAACGCGACCGCGCGCGATAGCACGGCCGCGTGCGATCGCGTTCCGTCTACCGTATATGACGTTCCTGAGTGACGGAAAAAAATGGAGCGACGGAAAAATGCGATGCGGTGCTATTAAATGAAGTTCAACCCTAAACTAACAAAGACACATCCCGATATTTCTCGTTTAGGCTCGGGAGGCATGCAAGGCCCACAGGAGAGTGACCATGTCTTTCTGTCAACACATTTTTGTTATTATGTATATAGTAACCTAAATTTCATGAATCTGACCGAATTACTCCTCGAAAAACAGGATTGCTGATTTAATTCGTCACCTTGATGCGAAACAGGACTTGACATTTTTAACTTTAAAGACACTGGAAATAAATATAATTATGCGTAATATAAATATAGGTAGGCTATACAAAGATCCACATATAAGTAGTAAAATTAAAAGTTACAGGGCTAACTTTATTATCAAAGCTCACAATTTAAGTAAAGGTACCTTATAAAATTTTCATCATTTAAAACAGTGGTATAATCGGTGTTCAAATAAAGATTAAATTGCAATACTGTACAAAAAAATCTGATAATTATTTTGATTATATCCCTTTGTAATTCGAGACTAGTTAAAGACTATCGTTTTTATACGATATCAAATAAAATATGCATTGACGGCATTGGAAGTAAATTAAGTTACGTAATTCTCAAAGGTTGCGATGTCGTTCCTCATTAGAGATCAAATAAACAAATAAGTATAGAGTAACGATTGAGAATCACACTAGTAAATTATAGACACTAAAGAAACAAAATTACGTACAACTTGTTCATGACATTTACTACAACCTATTCCCATAAGGAATCTAGCCGGGGACTAACTTCGTAATCTACTAGTTTTAAGTTCATTTTATTAACAGTTTCCAGCGCCCTAGCACCGATTTAAAGAGGTCGGTAGATAAAGCGACATTTAAAATCTAATTTGTACGGACAATTCATTGTCTGGCAGTTACAAATCTATTTACAAGCACGTTATTAAAAATATTCGAGTCTCCAATTATAAAATGCGCTTTATACCGAGGTTGGATAAAAAGAATGGTGGGAAAATATTGAGTGTCATTTTATCAATCGACCTGCGGCCATATGGCAGCGCGATATAGCCCTATCGCGCCATCGCTCTTTTTATTAGTACGCGAACGAACGAGATACCAAGGCGTGATTCTACGGTATCTGCGGTCGTGAGCAGCGTGATTATAGTCCTATCGCGCTTTCGCTCTATTTCTATTTGCGCGCGAACGAACGAGACAAAAGTGGTGATATGGCCTTATCACGCTACGGCCTCTGATGTATGAGCTCGTTCGATCGCGCCGGGGGCGGCATTCACGTGTAGTACTGTATCGTGTGGGTCCGTCTCGCCGGCGTCAGGGTCGCCTGGTTGTTGTTCGCGCCCGCGACGCTCGTTGGTGCAGCGCCAACGATCAGGTACCCGCCCGATGTTACTACTTTTTTAGCTTCTTCGCTACTTAGCATCTGCGTAATAAATATTGAGATTAGCCTTTGAACTGCCGAATCGTAGATCAACGCGACGAACAATTTAATTGATTGATTTTCTATTGTGTTTGGAATTGCGGCAGTCCATGGGTTGATTAAAAGTAAAACCAGCCTGTTTTAACAATTTTATCTTATTGTGAAAAGAACTTATTTCGACAATTTACCATAGAAAAACAATTTTTCAAAGGATAAGAATCGGCGCGCAAGGACTTGCGTCCGTAAGAAAGAAATCCGTCCGCTCCGTACGCGCCGATCCCGATCCAATGGAAGCGTACCTTAAAGCAACGTACGTACTAATATATTTTCAGAATTTTTGTCAAAATTGTATTTATTTATACATATATTCATAACGTTGAAAAATCGGTGTGAATAAGCTATCTATAAAAACATAGTGATAAAATACCTGTTTATTGAGAATGAGTGGTGACATCTGGTTAGGTGTCGTCTGCGGTTTGTACGTGCCCAGGCATTTCATGGTTTGGTTCCCGGCCATGTCCTCTACCATGCTTACTGGAAAAAATACGTTTCGTTTTAGAATGACGATAATCAATCAATTATTATTTATTG